>CM054376.1:3652907-6166657 GCA_028858755.1 Ara ararauna
TAAATGGGAAGATCCAGGGTTCCACAGAGGAGGAAAGGCCAGCAAAAAGGGAGCTCTCAGGAATCAGAGCTAGTCAGAAACTCCTTTTAGCCCAGGGTCATCCTCACCTCCCATTCAGGTGAATGCCTGATTGTGAAATCCCATTCTGCACTGTCACCCTCATGGGCAGATGGATGAGTTTTGGGAAGCCCATGTGTCCTGAACATCCGAGTGCTAGGGTAAATAAGGCTGCAGTGTGGGGATTTCAGGCCAAGTGCTGCAGGAAAGCCTGGAGGTCCTGACCGTGTTTGCAAGGCTGGTGTTTGCCTTAACACCTGCTGTACTGTGAAAGGGTTCAGCCTTTTCCTCTCCAATATAGGACAGATCCCCCACTGGCAGATATTGGGTGCCTCTGCTTGGTTCAATTTCAGTTTAGATCTAATAAGACCATGCAGTGAATTTTTAACTGCATTGGAGAGCCCAACCCCAGGCACCGGAGAAAGCAGAAAAGGTCAATTTCTGCTGATGGAAGGAAGAGAAGAGCCTTTATAAGAAGAGACTCTACAAGGGCAGTTTGGCAGCGGTTTCTCCCCAGTTCACGTTATTGGGGTATCAATAGCAAGGGTAATGGCTGTATGGCTCCAGATGCAACGTGCAAGGCTGTTTATAGCCTCTGCTGAGAAGCAGTTACTTTTACTCTCATTGGCAAATCATTGTTTACGTCTCGTGTTTCGAAATCAGCTGGGTTCCAGCCTTCCCTCACCAACTGGCGGAGCCAAGTGAATCCATGCCCATGTGCTGCTCTTTAGCAACACAAACAGCACAGCCAGATTCCACTTAGCAGGGTTTGCTCACTCCTCAAACATGCAAGGCTTGGCTATGAGCACTCCAGCTCATTCCCAGCGGCTCCTTCAGCACAGCGAGCAATGTGGGAGAGTTACAAGCAGGTTAAAGGGTGATTGGGAACCTGTGAGATACCCTGGGACAAGAATGGGCTTGATGCTTATGTTGAGGCCAGGGGTGTGCTGTAGTTCATGTTCTTGGAGTGATCAGCTACCTTTTCCCAGTTCCACTCGTGGTTTTGGTGGTGTCTGTTGACTCGCGTAGCCATCATGTCATATTGGCCTTCTCTCCATCTTCTCCAGGCCTTTTTGTCCAACCCAAATGTTACAGACCCTAAGAGCCCAAATGACAGTTTCAGTCTGTGAAGGTGGAGATGAATGAAAGGTTTTAGCTCTGAGAAGATTTACATGGCTATGTAGGGTCAACTTGGATGGATCACATTCATCCATTATGAAAGGTTCATGCTGCCATTTCTTAATGTATGTTGGTGAGGCACTGGAACAGGCTGTCCGAGAAAGCTGTGAATGCACCATCCCTGGCAGTGCTCAAGGCCAGGTTGGATGGCGCTTGGAGCAACCTGCTCTATTGGAAGCCCCTACCTGTGGCAGGGGGTTGGAAATAGATGATTTTGAAGACATTTCCAATCCAAACCATTCTATGCTTCTATGATTCTATGTTATTTATAGTGGTGCACTAAAGCCACCGTTGCTGTGCTGTTTACTCCACCATCAGATCCATGGTTGGAAGCACTTTCGTTCCTCCTTGTGGGTTTATTATCAGTTATGGGAAGAAGAGACACAGTGTCCAGCCTATAGGAGCTGTTATTGCTGCACTTCACCTTCCCATTGCCTAAATAAGTCCCAGATGGCCTTTTAGACTGGGAAGTCTTCTGTGCAGAACTCCAGCAGTGGTACAGTCAGCTACGAACTGTACTAATTGAATTGGCACTTATGACCCAACCAGCACTGCAGACGTAATCTTTAAGATCTTTTATTCAGAGTTCATCTACAAGGTTTTGCCACCGCTTAAGTGAGAAGAGCAAGCTGAAGATAACACCCTGTTTATTGCTGGGTGCTGCAAATGAGAAGGTGGTGTACAAAAAGCTGAAGAATTGTAGCACAAGTGTCATAGTGATGTGTCAGTGCTGTATTTTAGCCAAGAAGACATTATTCAGTGGGGAAACCTGAGAAATAAGGGCTGAAGCCTGTAACTTGAACATAGGGAAACAGAGGGAAAAGGAGAAATTTAGAAGAAACAAGGGCAGAGCACTAAGCCAGACAAAAGCTTGTTGGTTCTTCTTGCAAAGGGGGGACATTTGAGGCCTGCTGGCCATGCTCACATCCAACTCCCAGGTAGTTGTGTGTTGAGTTCTGAGAATGCCCCCTTCATTGCGCATCCTCACTGGGAAATGAACAGGGCCCAGAGGAGAGGGGAAGACCTGGGAGAAGCTACTGCTTTTGGCTTCTAGGCCTGGTCCCAGGTTCAGGCCCGACCCATGAAGCATTGTGCTGTTCTGCAGAAGCCATACGGAGCATCTGACACCTTCTGACTTTGTGTTACATAAAGGAGATAGACGCATCCCAGTGCCAGATGTGCTATACCACATCCCCCTTTAGCAGAACCCTTCAGCTCTCCAAACCATGTCATGTTTATGTAGACTCCCCAGCACCAATTATGCAATCTTTCCCCTTCTCTCTAGCCAACAACCATCCAACTAAAATGTGCAGTTACCATGGTTTCCTCCTCACCGACCTGGGTAGTTTAGATATGAAGTTTGGGTTTGTGGGGAAAGAAACAAATGAAAGAAGAAGTATTTTCTTGTTCGGAAATGTACTCACTAGACTGATGGTCTTAAAATGTTCTCTTCAGCCCACCCTGTGTTTGTGGGTTTTGATGTTGCTATTCTTGGGGGGGTTCCACTCAAATACATAGGAAGGGAAGAGCTTAGAAATGGTTCACCATGACAAATATACTGCTTTCAGAGTAAATTTAAGCAGCCAAAGATGAGAACTGGAGCTGGGGAATGTCTGCTGGAGTATATGAACGTGCTGCTGGAAATAGTTTGTTGTTGGTAAAAGCTGGGTTTAATTGTAGTCTCTTAAAATTCCATGAATGTCATATAAAATAAAAAGCTTTGAAATAAAACATGTCTTTTAGGGCAGAGTTGAAAATGAATGTAGAGCCTAGAAACAAACTGGTCTTGCTTAGCCTGGGCTACGAAACCAAGGCTTTCGTCATATAGCACGTCTCACCGTCTTCCTTTGCAGGATCCTCACACAGCAGAGGAAACTGGACTCAAAACCTTGGTTCCCTGCAATACCTGAGGGATCAGGCAATGTAATCCAACTAATTTCTCCAGTTTTCCCTGCAGGGAGAACAAGAGGCCACTGCAGGCAGGTCACAGCAGCTGCTGAGATGGAAAGCAGAATGTGCCAGTGATATGATGAAGCTAAACTCAGTTGAATCCCATGGCAGGTTGAGACAGTGCAAAACTTAGCCTGGGCTGTAAAAGAGACAAATAGCATAATTCACAGCTTTCCAAGCCATTGGCTCATAGTTCCTCCCTCTGGAAACCTAAGGGAAGACACAGGGAAAAAATGTCAAGACTCATTAAAACACTTGTACGTCTGCAGAGAGTAGCAAGTCATCACAAATAATCAACATAATAATTCATAGTAAAGAATCCATCACAAGTAAATTCATCATAGAACCAGCAAATAAGTGATTATGAGAGCTGAATAGGGCCAGACCAGGTAGTTAGCAAGGCCCTGGAGACTTTTCACCTAGACAGATTCATCAACTTTGGCTTCCTCCTTTTCCTTCCTCCTCTCCATGTTCAAGGAAGGTGAACCAAAATGGAAAGAGGCAGTAACAGGATGACATTAAAGGGAGCCTATTCTACAAGAAAACCCCAACAGCCCAAAAAACACAAGAAGAAAAAGGATGAGAATCTTAGCTGGCCAACAGAAAGCCATGGGAGACATCCCAGCAGCTGGATGGTCTACAATGTGTGCTGTGCCACTAAGTAGACATAATGGCATAATAAATAGGATGAAGAATGAGCTAAATAAAGGTCAAGCTATAACCTAAATAGTTTAATCTCCTCAGTAGGTTTTTGTCGGGTCTGTGCCACCTAGGGTAGTCCCTAACAAAGTGTGGAGACATTGCAGGGGACAGCAAGAGTCAGAAGGAAAGAGGAAAATAGGCAGGAAATATATCAAAAACCCTGTCCCGTTTTGCAGTAAGGGGGAAGGCTATGATCACAAACCATGCTGGTCCACTTGTCCTCAGGGACAGAGAAGAGACCCTAGCCCTGTTCAATTTGCTAGTCCACACTTTCCCCTGCCAAATGTATTGTATTTATAGAGCTTGGTTGAGCTGAGAGGGTATGTTTGGGGTGAATAACAAGGAAGAAGAGTCATGGAAGACACCAGACTGTCTGCACAAACACTTGTGGTTTAAACTGTGGAGGAATAAATTCTGGATGGGATTTAGAAGGTGTTTTTTTCGCACCACAACCATGAGCTGGTGAACAGGCTGCTGATCTGAGTGGTGCCTAGAGAGAACTTGAGTGGATGCATTCATGCCAACCCCACTACTGCTACTTTGCAGTGCCATTCCTCATCCTACACTCATCAGTTTGACTTTGAGCAGCAAGTCTTTGTTTAAGCTGGGAGATGAAGATTGGCTCCTGGTGCCTCCTGAGTGTATTTCCTTTTCTTCTGTGCTGAATTTTGTAGAAGAGAAACCTGGAAACAGAAACACGAAACGAGCTGTTCTGGGCAATCAGAGACAGGAACTGGATGCCAAGCCCATTGTGAGCTTAATAGAGGCATAATCGGATGGGAACACAGTGCTGTCATGCTCAGGGGACCACCTTTATGGGAATGCACACAGGCTTGAAGTGATACCTCGCAATGGCACTGCTGGTGAGCTGCAGCCATCTGGGTAGAGTGGAAGTGACTTCCACAACCACTCAGGTTAGGATAAATCAGAAATCACAGCCACAAGTCTGTGCCTTAGCAAATAAACCAGGACTAAAAAGGTTTCCCTAGAGGTCAAGGTATAGAACAGACTACTTCTTCCAGCCCACTGGAAGGGGACTGGAGCCACCAGCTCTCCCATTTCCATAGGCTCCCTGGTAAGCATGGCCTGTGCAGTTTCAGCTCATGAGATCATCTGCTTCCCTAAGGTTAGGATGGAACAACATTTCACCACTGGTGGAAAGCTCAAAGCAAAGCAAACCCATTGAAGCCATAAGTATGCCTTTATTGTCCAAGGCCAAGCTGTGTGCAGCCTGGCAACGTGCCTTCCATTCTGCAGAGGCGATTACAGTTCTACATTAGACATTGTGGGCTGGGATTGGTACTGCTGTTGTAATTCAGCGAGGGGCATCTCCATTCACATAGCTCTCTTGGCAGGGCTGCGAGGGCCATGTGTACGTAGATCCCATGAGGAAGGACTTTGTTGCCTTTCTCCCAGGCAAATCCCTCCTGGCTACCACATGGAGCGATGTAAAAGGGCTTTGTGTTGCTTGTCAACAGGAATGCTCCAGCCGAGACTGAAAAGGGCATGGGTGAGGTGGGTACACAGTTGAGATGAGGCAGCAGAGAAGGAACAGTGCAAAAGAGGTTGATATTTAGGCTGGTGAAGAAGTGTGGGGCTGGGGTGGGACTTGCCAGAAAGAAGTTTTGGATGTGGAGCTGTCTAGTGAGGAAGGTGGAAGAGCTGGAGGAAGGAAGATGGATTTGCTGAGAAGAAAGCCATCCTGGTGGCAGGATTAAGGTCATATGTGTGGAATGATGTCAATAGCAGAGATGCATACAGGCTATGGGACAAGGCTGTTGAGTAGATGATTGTGATGCTGGAGGATAACAAGGAAGCCCAGGGCCAAGGTGTGTGGAGGGGGAGAGGTCATTAATGTGCCCAGGTGTGACCGAGAGGGACTCTGAGGTAGAGGGAGAGAGAATGAGCTCTTGAGTGAAATAGTAAAAGGCTGAGTTGAAGCAGGACTGCTTGTTAAGTGAAGAGGAAGGAATGAGAAAAGCTGAATTAAGATCCAGAGAGGATGAGAGGAGGGGCAAGAGGAGAAGGGTTTGAGAAGGGCTGTGTCATCAAAGCAATATGTTACAGTGAAGAGAAGAGAGGCAGGTGAAGGGATTTGAGGCAAAGGACCTCAGAGAAGAGGACATAGGCTGGAAGAGACATGAATGTGGAGACTGGAGGAGAAGTGATGAGGAGTGGAGGGGGCTGTTTGTTGCAGGAGGCTAAGGTAAGAGATAGTGGGAAAAGGAGGGAGCTGGGAAAGGGCCTGTGTTTCATGGGATGTAGGAAGAAGGAACTGATTGAATGCTGTGAAAACACTGTGAACATGATGCCTCCATACTCTCCCTCCTGCAGAGCTGGAGAGAGGAGCCCTGCTCCCTTGGGGCAGGGGTTGTCCTTTGTACTTGGCCCTACAACAGTTGCTCTCATCCACGGCAAGCTTTCCAACACCAACCCTATTTCTTCCCCTTCCCCCTCCTGAAGATTTCATCCAAAACTAGGAGAATGCTAATGGACTCTTGAATTGTTTGGCACTTACTTGCCCAAACCCATGGCTCACCCCATGTGTGTGCACAGAACGAGTAAACTCCAGGGTCTTTTTTCACATCTCAACGTTTTTAGGACATTGGGGAAGGACTATGGTGTTTGGGTTAATGCTGGGTGACAGGTAACAAGGAATCAGTTGAATAACTCCTTGGAGTTTTATGTTGATGGACAAGAGGTGATGAGTTTCACAAGAGTGTGCAAAGAGCCCTGGGTATTCATGACCACAAGGAACTCCACTGGCTTTGCAGGAGTGGCAAAGGACCACCTTGCACTCAGGGATCTGTGGTTGGTCCCAGCTGAAGGGAAAGTCCAAGATGTGATGAAGCTGATGTGATTTGACAGCTTCTGTGTGTCTTGTTTCTGGTCAGAAGGCTGCAAGATGGTGGTGGTGGTTGGACCACAGAGCAGAAGATGTTGGGCTGAACCACAAAAGGAGGGCTGGGAAATTGGTACAGGCTTTGTTAGAGGAATATGCAAGGTTCAGTGCCATGAACCATTGGGCTGTGTCTCTATGCATTGAATAAACAATGCAAATCCAAAGTAAATGTTGAACTAGCTAAGAATAACATGTAAGCCTAATCCTCAGACACCAGCTGCGAAGGGAAGGAGAACACCACACAAACCACACCAGATATTTAGAGTGGACAAGATCTCTGCTAATAAGCAGGTATTATCATACCACTGCTGCAAAACTGTGTTTCTTTGCCACAGAACAGGCTGTCCTGACCTCGTTCTCTGGGAGGGGTGAACAGAAACTGAGTTGACTCTATGGGGTAGCAGTGGTCCATGGAAGTCCTCAGGCTCCTTAGTGCATCTTGACCATGCTTTGACTCCATGGCATGAAGCAAGGCCTTGTCCAGTTGAGTTTCTAAGGGAGATCTGGGTATGCGGGTGTGGGATGAGATGTAGGGCATTGCAGTGCATCCTTCAGTGGGGTTTGTTAGGGGAAGGACTAGGGCATGCTCTAAAGGACACCTGGGACATGTCTAGCACATGCTCCTGTTCTCTAACAGAGACACAGACAGAATGAGTAGGGAAAAGCTCACTGTGGGAAGAAGCTGATGATACCAAGACTGCTCAGGATGCATAAGTAATGGGAAGCTTTGTTGGGTCCAAAACAACACACAGGCCAATGGTAAGTTATATTTAGATACCACAAGGGTAGTTTATCCACCAGGTGGGGATTCAGAGGCTCTTCCGAAGTTCCCTCATGAAAACTTGAATAAACTGTTTCATCCTGTGTCCCCTCAGTGGAACAGGGACATCACTGCCTCCTTCAGCAAGATTGTCACCATTTCTATATGTACATGTCTTGCTGTGCACCACGGATGATGACAGCAGTCATGGAGGGAAACAAACTGCTTGATGCAACTGAAAAGTGACAGAGCTAAAGCAAACGAAGGGAAGTTGGGCCTATAGGGATGCTGGGGAGGGACTCTTCATGAGGAACTCTAGTGAGAGAACAAGGGGTAACGGGTTCAAACTTAAACAGGGGAAGTTTAGATTGGATATGAGGAAGAAATTCTTTCCTGTAAGGGTGGTGAGGCACTGGAATGGGTTGCCCAGGGAAGTTGTGAATGCTCCATCGCTGGCAGTGTTCAGGGCTGGACTGGAGATAGCCTTGGGTGGCATGGTTTAGTGTGAGGTGTCCCTATGCATGGCAGGGGTGTTGGAACTGGACGATCTTAAGGTCCTTTCCAACCCTAACTATTCTATGATTGTATGATTCTAAGTTTAGGCACTGGAGCCTGTTGCTCTAGGATGTACCTGAGCTGAGGAGAACTCATAAAAACATCATGAGTATGGAAACACTCACTGCAAAATACTCAAAATGACCCAGTTTCAAGCAAAAGCCAGGGAGAGGTTCCCTACAGCAGTGAGCCATGTCACTGCATGACCCATCTCTGTAGGAGATATCCAGACCCTCCTGGAGTTCTCTCCACACAGTCCTCGAGGGAAGAAAATGGATGAAAGGGCCTGATTCCTCCAGACAACCCTGTGTCATCTGATGAGCAGACAAACACCTTTCCTATCCCCAGCTCTGCCTGTCCTGGCATGACAGGGAGGCTTCTCTGATTAGGTACAATGCTTTGTGCAACACCAATGTCTTTCGTCACATTAAGGGCAGAGTACTTCCACGTGTCTTGGCTCTTCCACATTTAGGGAAAAGATAAATAGCATCCTGAGTTGCCATGGCATATAATATAACAGCAGCCCTTCTTAATGCCACTCTGCAAATACTTCAATATTGAATGACTGTAATTTCACTTCAGAGTCTGGAAAATAGATTCTGAGACTAACTGTACAGGAGCTGATGAAAGTAATTTTGCAGCAGTCTCTTAAGCATCCCCTAACCCAGCCAGGCAGGCAGAAGCCAGAAAAACAAGGAACCTTATAGTTAGGGGGATTTATAAGTATCTTGAAACAGGAACTGGGTTGTAGATGTGCTATCAATGCATTTACTAGGGATGTGGGTTTGCTAGTGATTAATGGCAGGAATGCCTACAGCATACATCTCCATTATTTATGAAGTATTGACAGTGCACATGGCAGAGGAGAAGTCCCAGTTTTCAGCACAGTGATTTAAATACATCTTTGGAGCAATGCTCCTTCAGGGGAAGTGTTGAATGTGGTGAATAGCTTTGGGAAAACAAAATCCTTCTGATTCCCTTCTTTTTCCTGAGGCTTTCTCCCTATTTCTCCTCCATTTTCCTGTCTCAGCACTCTGAGAAGAAATGTTGTGGTGACTGGAGAGAATAAACTGTCCTCTCTGTGGCAGGGCAGAACTTCATTTCATACCTCCATAACTTAGCCTTTGCTCGATGTGCAATCAGCACATGCTTACCTAGGCTTCTTCCCAGGGCAGATACTTCATGCCTTCACCACAATGGAGAAGAATGACAGCTCTGGCAGACTTTGCTGACAAGGAGTGAGGGGAAGGTGGACTCTGTCCTTTGCCACTGCTGTCCTGTTTATCCTTGGTTGCTAATGCCTTTCTGTGTTGTCTTTTTGGACAAGGGAGCTACATATGGGTTCAGTATCCCACATCCAGAGATGCTGTTTCTCACAAGGCTGGCTACCTCCCACCATGGTACATGGGGTAATAACAGACTGAAGTGTCATTGCAGCTGCCCAACATGGGTTCTGCCAAGCTTCTCAACAGCACCTTTTATCAGTGGTAAATACACTTTAAAGACAAAAGGTTTCAAAGTGTCTCACTAAAACTCAGTTCAGCTGAAAGAGCATCTTCTACCCCTGCCCAAAGGCAGGCTGTGATGAATGAGAAGGTGTTAGGAACAGCAGAAAGACCTCACAGACACCTAGCCTGAAGAAGGGGTGATGTGCCTTCCTCCAGCTAGAACCAGTGCACACCATCAGAGTTGGAGGCAATGGCAGTAAAGGAATAGAACAGGGGACCACCTGCAAAATGCTGTTAATAGTTGGGCTTGATGATCTTAAAGGTCTTTTCCAAAATAGTTGATTCTATGATTCTATAGGGGAATGTCCTAGTCTCTGGAGAAGGAAGAGGAGAGAGCTGGAGAAAGGCGGAGATAAAGGGAGTCTGTCTCTTCTCAGACCCAGGAAACACTAGGGAGCATCTTTGGACTCATAGCAGAGCTGGGCTGAAGTCTGATTCTAGCCCCCTTTACAGTCTGGATGAGAAGACCAGTATCAGTCAGATCCTTAGGCTATATCCTGGACTAAGTGGGGGGGGACTATAAATACACTATAAATGGCAGGAATGTGCTTAGTCTTTACCCAAGGTACTGATCTTTGTGCTTAGTCTTTATCCAAGATACTGATCAACCAACCAGCAGCCTGAAGTGATGGATTCTGGATTACACACATGTACACTGAAGAGCATTAGCAAAGAACAAGTACTCCCCATAAAAGCCTCTGGCTGTCTACTGAATTAGACTCCTCTGAGTGTTTAGTTTTGAGCACTGAAGAGGTATCTGCCCCAAAGCCCAAACAATGTATTTAGAATATATTTAGTGGCTTGTCCCATTGCTGAAATGAGCATCTCACAACCGGAGAAAGGAGAAGCGGGTATTTGCTTTCTGTGTCCTGCCTCTGAGGGTCTCAGAAAGGTGGGAGTCTGTGGTGAGCAAGGGGTGCAGGAACATCTGATTTCCTTTTTTTCCCTGTCTTTAAAACAGAAGCAACTGAATGAGTCATTAAAAATAAAAATAGAAAAGTTGTGGACAGAAAATAAAAAGGTCCCTCCAGAAGCAAGCTTTATCCCCTCCTGTATCCTGGTGTTGAGAAAAGATGACCGATTCTTTCCCTTGACAAAATACCAGTGGTAGGTCTCAGAACAGCATGTTGAGATGCCAGTTTCTCTGGGAGATTTCCCATTCATTCACAGGCCTGGAATACACGGCGTGCTTCAACCACTGGGCAGGCTTGTACTGTCAAGTATTCATTCCTCCCTGTGGTTTTGGTGGCTGAAGAAGCTGGGAATCAGGATTACTCGATAGTCTTCTGCCCAGCTCCAAATTCTCCTGCTCTTTCCCTGCAGCAATCCCTCCCTTTAAAAAAGCACCACCAACAACCAGAAACAACAACCCCCTTAAGGACTTCAGAGCTGGCTGGAGACAAATCAGAGGTGAGGACCTCAGTGTTGGATGGGCTGCTTGTGTGGAGGAGAAGACCTCAACTCTAAAACCCAGGGGAAGACTTGGACAGCAATAGGTGAATGAATTTCTATTTTCCAGGGCATTTTGATGAATTTCCATATAACATAACCTGGTCCTACGAAGGGTTCAACACTCCTAAAAGGAACTGGCTTCTGTTGGCGTGTCAATGGATTGGTCAAGCCTCAGTCTCTGGAGATGGCTTGGAAGTACTCACATTGCTAGGACCGTTTTCTGTGATGTGAGAGCTCACAGTCCTTTAAAAGTACTACAGCTGGTCAAGGCACCCTTCCCTCTGTGGAGTTAATCCAAGAAGGGCCTATGCCTATGAGGTGTATATATATATACACCTATGAGTTAAAGCTAAGCATTTGGGACAGAAAGGGAAGACACAGAGGTTATAAAGAAAGCTTCCACCCAACCCTTCCCAAGAGTATGGCATCTCCAGAAGCACCCTCTTGAGAAGGAGGCTGCGGCAAGCTCAGTGTAGGTTGCAGGAGTACAGTTTTTCACCCCTTTCCTCCCAACACAGAGAAGCCACAACTCCTTCCCCTCTGCAAATCACACCACTTTGGAGGGATGTAACTTTATTGTTCCTTCTGTGTCCTCTCTCAGTCTCTGTCATGGCTGGTAATGTATTTGATCGCTTGGCATTCATTATGTCATTCATGTCCTACAGAGAGGGGTTTCTCTTCTTTAAAGGGGACTTGTAAGATGGGGACAAACTTTTTAGTAGGTCCTGTAGCAGTAGGAAAAGGAGTAATTGCTTAAAATGGTTTAAACCAGGGTAGATTCAGACTAGATATAAGGAAGAATTTTTTTATGATGAGGAAACACTGGACCAGGTCACCCAGAGAGGTGGTAGATGTCCCATGCCTGGAAACATTTATGGTCAAGTTGGATGAGGCTATAAGCAATGAGATGTCCCTACCCATTGCATGAGGGTTGGACTAGATGGTCTTTAAACATTCCTTCCAAACCAAACCATTCTATGATTCCTTTCAGAGCAGCAAGGACTGCTCTCTGGCTTGTGGGTTGCACACAAAATACCCCTGAGAAAACTTCTCAAGTTGGCAAGACCTCTCCTTCTCCTCAAGCCCTTGTCCCACTTACCCTGCTTGCTTCAAAGCCATCCCTGCAAGACTAGATATGTCAAGAGGAGAGGGATGTCAGGGCTGGTGATAGCAACCCCTGGTTCCTGCGGACATTCACTGCAGAGATGGTTTTGACGGCAGGTTTTCATTATGTGGGAAGTGTGTATCCAAGCTGTCCTGCAGGGTGGCGTGGTGCCTGTATTTACAGCGCTGGCAGCTTTCAATAGCAATCTATTTTTAATGAAACCAAGCTGGAATGCGGTGCCTAAACCCTTGATTTAAGGCAGATTTCTAAAGGGAAGATTTACGCAAATTTGCTTGATTGGAAATTAATTACTCCAACAGTCGAGTTCAGCTCAAATAATCTTGCAGAGACGGCTGCAGGAGTCAGATATTTTGTCAGAGAGAAGACATCAATTTACATTCCTCACATCTCCAGTTGGAAGGCTTCCTAATTCTGGAGCAAGCAGGAGGCATCACAAGCAAAGCAGAGGGGGGTAGTAGTACATTGAGTCATTCCCCAAACACCTCCTGAGTTTCTGAAGTGAGGAGCCATTATCAGGTTTACTCCTGAAGTGGAGGGGTGCTGTGGGCACGCGGAGGCTCTGTTGGCCTCTGGTCCTGTTTGCATTTCACAGCTTCTCCTCCATTTCCTGAGCAATTAGCCAGATCTGGGGAATGGGAGAGGAACTGAGTCAGCTCCAGGGCTCTACAGGTGATGGGGATATGCAGTGTTTAATGTCACCCAGCATTATAGCATTGTTTAGCTACATAAGGTGATTATTTCCCATTTAACTGCACTCCAGTACTTAAAGTATAATGGGGAATCAGCAGCTTGGTAGGCACTTAAGAGATGTGAGTCCCTCAGCCTCCCAGGACATTCCAACCAATTATTTCATGTATTTATGGCAGGTTTAAGACATGAGGCTATCACTCCTCTATCTGTGTGCATGATGAGCTTAATACCGTGCTCCCATCTCCTCAGCATGACAAGGAGTCACTTTCTGGGTTGTGTACGCCTATCAGCACCTCTGGGACAGGTTTAGTTGCCAGCGAGCATCCTCAAAAAGCTTGAGGACATATTATCTCGAGTGCAACTAGGATAGCATCTAGTTTGGCTATTTCTAAGGGTCAAAATCTGCCCCTCTTCACAAGGTCTGAATTTGGGCATCTTTGCCTCTGAACCTGAGGCAGGAGGGAGGCAGCAGGGAGCAAAGAGTGGGCAGAATAGAGTCAGGTTGGGAAACCCAGTGATGCCTTGGCAGGGTGCCTGCCTTAGCCCGTCTCTCACAGTTGGAAGTGATTAAAGAGATGGAGTTCTCCTCCTTCCCCTTCTGCATCCTGCTGGGCTGTCCAGGTTGGCAGAGGCTGTGGTCTGGGTTTCTCTTGTTCTCTCAGCTGGAATGCAGCTCCCGTGACAAAGGAGGCAGCTCTGGCTGGTTTATTTAAGCTGTTTTCAGCACTGTTTGCACCTCCTCAGCCTCTCTGTTGCCTCATGTGCTCCAAGTCCATTTTCCCGGCCATAGTCACTGTGCTGCACTTCAGGAAACAGGCCCAGCATAGAAAGGATGCTCCAAATCTCTGGAACGCTGAAGGCTGCACTTCTCTTTGAAGCTGGCTTGTTCATCCAGCCTTTTCCAATTTGCTGTTGATCAGTGTGACATCTCTTCTCCCCCGCCGAATGCACTTCAGGAATTCCACTAATCCTTTCCTTAGCCAGAGCGGAAAGCAGGACGAGTCAGCCCTTTTCCACCCAGAACTCAAAAATAGAGACTTCTAACCGAGCTGTTGCACCCTTGAACCAGAAATGACACCTCATGGATGGGTATTGAGGTTCCCCCTGTTTGTCCACAGTTCTCAAGAGCTTCACAATCATCGTGGTTGCAGACCAGAGGCTAAGAGCTGCTGAAAGACCCGCCACCTCCTTGAAGGAGCTGCTGGATTTGTTCCCAGATACCCACACTGCTAAAATGTTGGCATCCCAATGGGGTCTAGCTCTAGTCTGGTGCGATGTTATTAATACATGAAAAAGGAACATAAAAATGATCATTTGTCCTGGGATGAAATGTCACTTTGCTCATTTTCCTGCCAGAGTGCAACATGAAAATATAGGAAAACATAAGAAATATAGAAAGGTTGTAAGCAAGTCAGCCCAAACTTTGCCCACATATTCTTGCCCCCAGTGAGCACAGCTTAGGGTGCTAAGGTCCAATCCACCACGGTGCTGTGCAGTCAAGAGGATCCAGACTTTTCAGGAGTATAATGTGGAATTTAATGACTGCTAGCTCTCCTCCAGTTTCTTAGAACTGACAAGTGGCTTTGAAACACATTGGGTGCAAACAGATGAGCACACCATGGAGCACAAACTGCTTTTCCTAAGGAGAGTTGGGTAAGAAGAAATAATAGGAACATTAATTATGGTGAATAGAAAAGTATCTTGTTTCCTTACCATAGGATGCAATGTGTACAACAAATAACATAGAACATTAAATCTGCTTCGAGAAAGTGGCTGACAGCATCCTTTTAAGCTAATTAAAGTAATTCTGGGTAGATTTTCCTTGCTTGAAATCAGACAGGGTAATTGTACTGAAATTTAGGTCACTCTCAGTGCACAGACTGTATTTAGCAATGCAGGCTCTTTGACTAATGCTTCTGTCTTTGCCTGCATTCATGAATATCTACAGATTCTTCTTTGTAGATAAATTTATCCCTGAACGAAAGATGAAAGATGAAATCTGGAGGATTGCTGCTGGTTGTTTCAGCCAATGAATATACACCCTCCTTTGAGCTTGAGGAAGGAAAGGATGGGAGATCCTTTATCCTGTACGGGAGATCATGAATAGTTTTACACAGATAGGAAGATAGTGTTTTCTCTTTGGTTGTTCACCATGGTCTAATTAGTTCAGCATTAATGGGAATTAACTGTCCTATTTAGCTGGAGTAGGTGCCCACGCTAATGCTATTCCTGCAGTCAGCTGCATTTGATATTTCTGAGCGTGGGGTCTTAGGCAAGAGAAGGCACCTTGGAGTGATTTCCTCCTTGTCGAGGAGTCCAAGATTTCATGTCTAAGTGGACTTTCATGCAGGCACCACAGGCTTTCATGTGGTTTTGTCTCCTCATTCAAGGAGCAGCACTAGCTCTGGAAAACTGAAAGGCAATAGAAGAGGACAGGGGTTTCAGCAGGCTTATGACTCTTGGCTTTACATCAAGGTTCTGGGGAGAAGTGGAAGGAGTGACTCAGTGTCTGGTGGAGGTTGCGACAAGGACAAAAAGCAAACAGACCCCAATCTGATGGGAAAAAAGCACTTACTACACCTGAGAAATTCTTGGCCAACACCAAAGAAAAGGTCAGAACAAAAGGATGTTGAACCTCATTCATCCCCAAGTCCACCTAGCACAGTCCACAGAAGGCAAGGAGGGGATCATTAGATAAACAGAAGGATGAGAAGTGCAGTCCCTTTTCCCTGCGGCACACACCAAGCTTGCAGCGATCAGCAGGTTAGAAATGACAGCTGGAACATCAAATTTTGCTGCTAGTGTTAGAGCCATCCTCCAGCAAATTGGTAATTCCCCCAGGAGCCTGTTGATATTTTTGTCCTCCTTGATATCCGAGACACTGTGTTCCACCAGGCTGCAGCACGCTTCATACAAAGAGAGTACTCATATGTACCTGCACCTTTGGCATCTTTGAATTAAACAAGCATCTGCCCACTTTGGCATGGACTTTCATCCTGGATTGATGGCTCTGGATGACAGCTTGTCATCTGAGGAGCCTTACTGATCTCCTGTAACATTAAGGGTGATCTTAAGCTGCTTCTGGAAGGATCTTGGGACTTACGGTTTCATTTCCGCCATTGTGGAACTGAGTACATCTCCATGTGTTTCCCTGTATGGATTAGATGACACTGCTTCACAGTTAAGGACTCAGTTTTGTACGGATTCTTACATCTACTGCAACTCTGGCAGTGAACATGCTGTGTTGCTCCTGATCTATGTTCTCACTTACATGGAAGTGAGAAAAAGATCAATTCTGTGGGATGCAGGCTTGTGACAACTGGAATCAATAAGTTCAGCAGGCAGCTTTAGTCCATGTGTACATCAGTTTACAGAAACAGCTGAAGCAAGGGCAATATTATCTTGTTTGTAACTAGTGTGACAGTTTTTCCCCATGGAAAACTTGGAGGTTTTTTCCATTAAAAATAATATTTCAGTACTCTAATTAAAAAAAAATCCCAATTTTTGGAAATATCACTGAAAGCAGCCCCTTTGTGGGCCTTCTGCACCATTCAACTGCAACGGCTCATGGCTTTTCCCTTCCCATGCCAGCTCCCTTCAGGGTACATGATGAGTTTCTGTGGCTGCAGTATGTAAGGGAATCTTTTGTCCAACTGAAGTCCTTTCAATGAGAAGTAAAACACTAAAACACTGCTTCCAGGAAATGGAATTAAATAAAGAACTTGTTAATATCTTTTTGTCTGGTTTTATTATTCGTAGTATTTGAGAAACTCAAAAGCACCAGTTGTGGATAGAGCTAAATCTATGCCAAGTACTGTGTAAAGAGAGAAAGACAGTCCCTGTCCCAGGTTGCTTTCAATTGATGTGCAAGGCAGGAGACACTAGGATGGTTTTCCAGGAAGGTTCCCGACTACTGCCACTGATAATTAGGCTGACACCTTTGTTGGTGGATATCATGGGCTCTTCTATCCAATTCATAAGGCTGTTATGGCCTGGAAAACACAAAGATCGTTGCAGTTCCTTATATTTATGGCTAACAGTAACCTCTCCTTCCTGTTGTCGGATTGCTCCCTTGGGTTAACATCCTCTTGAGTTGCAATCACCACATCATTTGTCACCAAGGCAACCTCAGCATCCACTTTGGGAATCCGGGTGAACACTGCTTTAGCTTTGCCTGTTGGCTCTGCAACACTTTGTAAAACTGCCTCCAATACTTCCATAAGAGGGTCTGGTTTTCGAGGGATAAATAACCCTTTGGAGAAGGCAATTTTCTGCACCCAGATGGGAAGTCTTCAAATTATAAGAGAATGATTTAACTCTGTCCCAGCCTGCTGAATTTCTCCAAGCTTTCATTACTCATCAGCACAGGAACAGCCAGAGCGTTCCAGAACCAGTGGCCAGCTTTGCTCCCAATCTTTGCTTTTGACATGAATCATTTCCAGCTGTTTCAAAGGAAGATGTAAGAAATGCTATGCTTGATAAATTGTGCAATTTTCCCACAGGGGAAGTTTCATCCTAATGGGCTGTTGGTAGCTTGTTTGTGCTTTGCAGTGCGAGAATTGATATCCCTTTTCAGACCCATCTGACGTAGCTGAAGATGCTCCAATAACCAAATAAATGCACATTTTCTCTCTTTTTTAATTCTTTTTAATTTCTCTCCAATCTTTCTAACCTCTGAGCTTGCGTAACAGCTCTTGGTGATGTGTTCCACTGCTTAATGGCTCATTGAAATCACACAGTTTAAATTGATGAGGTGCTCTGTATTTTAACTGAGTTGGGTGGGTTGGGTTGCGGTTTTTTTGTCTAGATATGATGCAAACAGTAAAATAAGGGATTCCCAGCCTGCTTTCTCAGAAGCATCCATCATTTTGTGCCTTTCTTTCGTGTCCCCTCTACTCAACGAGCTGTCCCCAAGGCAGGGGAAAGCCTTGTTCTATCTTCTGATCTGAAATTCTTCTGAAACGTGGCAAAAAAAAAAAATCCACCTTTCTCAATAGTGATGTGAACATGGGGAAGAGCCAGAGAAAGCATCCCCATCCCTGGCAGTGTCCAAGGCCAGGCTGGACAGAGGGGCTTGGAGCAACCTGCTCTGATGGAAGGTATCCCTACCAGTGGCACGGGTTGGAGCTGGGTGAGCTTTAAGGTCCCTGCAAACTCAGACCGTTCCATGATTCTATGGAATATCTGATGTGTGCAGAAAGGCTCATGGTTCCAGGAGGAGTTCTGCAGGAGCAGAGTGGTTTCATAAAGGTGCATTGGTTTCAAACTATTTGCCACAGAGAAAGACAAACCCTTTTCTTTCAAGTTTTTGCTTTGAAAGAAGGAGGAGAGAGAAAGGGAAGCTGCATTCAGGCTTCATCATCCTGTTTTATTTTGACTTACGGGCTAAACCAAGTCAAAACAGGATGAAGCAAGATGCTGCGAAGTTGAATAAAATTCTTTTATTCCAAACGGTGATGAGATTAAAAAAAAAGAGAGGGATTTCAGACTTTCAGCTTGGAATTCATATTTTTTTTGACAGAGATTTTCATTTTTTTGGAGGAACAAATATCCCTCTTGCCCAGAAAGGCCAGACTGAAACCTTCAAATGTCCCTATCGGGAGAGAGGATGAATTATATTCTGGTTAAGAAAACTGACTGTGGCTCAGGGAATGTGGATTTATTTCCTGGCAGGGTTACAAGTCAACTCTATAGCTTTGAACAAGCCGTTTGGACATACATCTTACCAAGGATTTAAACATCATAGTTCTAAGTTCTTCATTACTCCTTTTTGAGGTGTTTGCTGCCTGCAATGGGACTGAAGTCCCCGAAGAGAAAGGAATGGAGACCAGGGAAAGCATCCATATGGGAAGAGCAGATTTTCAGTCTACCAGATTTTCAATGTGCTTCATCTGTTTAAGATGGCAACCCTTTCCTGAGAAAGAGCCCATCCTCCCAGGGTCCTTACAAAGCACACAGATGAACAAAACTGTACCATGTGTATAATATGTGCACAGATAGTTGAGATGCTGGGAGAGACTGGTTTTGCCCCGCAGTCATAATGGGGTTTGCAACGTATTTCTCTTGGATATCTCTTTAGTTTAGATGAATGCTCCATTCTTGGCAGTGTTCGAGGCCAGGTTGAATGAGGCTTGGAGCAACCTGTTCTAGTGGAAGGTGTCCCTGCCTGTGGCAGCGGTTGGAACTGGATGAGATATAAGGTCCCTTCCAACCCAAACCATTCTGTGATTTTACAGTTCTATGTTAATAGGACTTTCAGGATTTTGGGACTTTGTTCATTTCCTTCTGTGATTCCTGCAGGTATTACAACTTCTACTTCCAAAATATATAAACACTATTTTCCTTTACAACTGCGGGATTTTCCCTGCACTGATGTCTAAGGAATATGGTTTCCTGCCCCTCCCCAGACAGTTTTCAAACCAAAGGGGAGGATATTCTTAGTTATAGGATGAGCATGCCAAAGATCAGACATGAAGCTCACACTGCAAAAATAGTAGATGGGCTCTAAAAACTGCCTCCAGTTTTATGATGGTGAATTTCTCATACCAGAAAAATGTCCTTGGGCAAAAGATGTCCTGCAGAGATGGACAGCAAAGGAAAATCTGACTGTTCTCCTACTGCAACATGGTTAGCGTTTCCTCCTGTCCATGGAGCGATGCCACCACTGAAACTGGGTACCACATCTGGGAGAGCATCTTGATCCTGCTCCCACCTGCTGAAAGCAAGCCTACAGGCAAGTTTAAGACAAACTTCCTGAGGCTGCAGATCCAGCTGCCAGGGCTGGAGGTGTGAGACCTGACTTTGCAGTTGAAGCAGGACTTTTGAAACTGGCATATTGCTTCTGAGGGAACACTGCCTTCTGCAGTCCTGATCCAGCTCTTGGGCAACAGCACAGGAAGGATCTGGAGCTCCTGGAGCGAGGCCAGAGGAGGCCATGGAGATGCTGCGAGGGCTGGAGCAGCTCTGCTCTGGAGCCAGGCTGAGAGAGCTGGGCTGGGGCAGCCTGGAGAAGAGAAGGCTCCTGAAGGGGAGACCTTAGAGCAGCTCCAGTGCCTAAAGGGGCTGCAGGAAAGCTGGAGAGGGGCTTTGGACAAGGGATGGAGGGACAGGACAAGGGAATGGCTTTAACCTGCCAGAGGGGAGAGTGAGATGAGCTCTGAGGCAGAAGCTGTTCCCTGTGAGGGTGCTGAGGCGCTGGCACAGAGTGCCCAGAGAAGCTGTGTCTGCCCCATCCCTGGCAGTGTTGAAGGCCAGGTTGGACACAGGGGCTTGGAGCAAGGTGCTCTATGGAAGGTGTCCCTGCCCATGGCAGGGAGTTGGACCTGAATGAGCTTTAAGGTCCCTTCCAAGACAAACCTCTCTGGGATTCCATGATTTTAAATATTTAAAACAAACCAAAGACAGTTCCACACTCCACCATGCCTTGAGCTCAGCAATGCTTTTCCTAGCAGAAAAAATCTGCTGGGAACTACTGTCTCTTGCTGCAGATTTGACGCTTGCTGCTCTATCAGAGTCTAGAGCCACCAGTGCCTTGGGAATAGTAGGACCCATCTGTTTACTGAGCTCTGCATGTCCAGGGCATGACAAGGAACTTGGCCAGATTGGTTTGAGGAGGCTGTTTTGAATCTTGCCTCTTTCTTGTGGGATCGCGTCAGGGCAGAAGTGAATCCAGAGCTGGTCTTTGATGCTGCCACTTGCTGGCAGTGTGCTGCGTATGTGGACGGGTGGTTCCTGTGCTGTGTATGTGCTGAAGGCATGGGCAGCGGGCAGTGACACTAAAATAAATGATTTCTCAGGAATGGGGTGGGGACATCAACAAAACCTCTGCATTATGCAATTGCTGCCAGCATTACAACAGATTTAAAGCAGCTGCTGCTGGCTTTCCCTCTTCGTTTTCTTAAACCGGTTGTTTGTCTCTTTGCTAGGTCCTGGTGGATGAAGTGGTGGAGAAGGAAGAGGGGATGTGTGAATGGGGAGCACAGAGGTGCTCAAGTGAGCAGATGGTGCCCAAATCTGCTGTCTTTGGTAGAAGAGAGCTGGATGGCTTGAAGCTTGGATGACCTGACATAGACAGCAGTGCTCTTGTCATCCCTGTAAAGGAGCGTGAGCATAGAAGGTCCATAAAGAGGGAGTGGTAGAGTTGAGCCAAAAGAATGTTCCTGGAAACACCAACTGGAGAGGAACAAGTTGTTGCCATCAAGGACAGACAATAGGCAACTCTTAGAAGCTGAGGTACAGGACAAGGAGGGTTGAAACAAGATCTTAGCTTCCACAAGCAAACAGGAGGGGAAGTCTGATTTGGTTTTGAATTGGTAAAATATGGACAGAGCTGGAGTGAGTGGTTCAAAGGAAAGGACTGGGTCTATGGTGGCATCATGGAGGTGACCTCATGTTGCAGGGTGGTGACTGATCCCACTGAGGTTGGGTTTGGCTGTCCTGGGTCTGAGCTGGTAGTTGCCCTACTCAGCAAGAAGAGAGGTAGAGGATGGGATGTTGAAAGATCCACTTGCATGGAGTGAGGACGTGATGCACTTGCATATGAAGATGAAAGGAGCAAGAGACCATAGAATCATAGACTGGTTGGGGTTGGAAAGAACCTTGAAAACCACTTCCAACCACCCTGCCATGGGCAGGGACACCTTCCTCTAGAGCAGGCTCCTCAATGGGGTGAGAGAAGGAAGAAAGAAAAGAGAAGGGAATCAGATAACATGGGAAAGTCTAGAGTTGAGACTTGGGTGTCCTCTCTTCCTTCCAGGCAGGATAATTTCCCAATTTCAGATACAGCCAGGCTTCAGTGGCACTGCTTTGATCTGTCTGCTTGAAACTGTCATAGTATGAGAGAAACCCACATGCCCAAACCATAGTCAGTACCTACACATGCAGAGCACCTACCTGTGGATATGGCTCTGCCTATATATCCCAAAGTGAAGTCTTGCATCATTTTCCATCTCACCCTAGAAACATCTCTGACACACAGCACTGTAGCAGCACCATGGGCAGTAGCTTCAAAACTCAAACATTAAAAGGAATGACACGATATCCCTGACCCAGGCCCTTCCCCAATCCAAGTATCTTTGCCTTCAGCCGCATATTGCTGCCTTTATTCAGCCCAAATATTCACCAGCTTCTTTCTATTCAAATAACACTAAAAAGATGCTCATGCGAGGGTCAGCATGTCTTAATGTATAACGAGTGTTTCAGCAAAACCCCAGGAGCAATCAAATCATCACTCAAGTAGGAAGAGTCGAGCCAGATATCCACAAAGAAGCCTTTTCTGTCATTCCAGGAAATAGTCCCTCAGCTGTCTCCAGCTATCCTATTGTGAATAGATGTCTTTTGCCACTTTCCCAGAACATCCACAAATGCAGGGGGTCCAAATGCAGGGAGGACAGTGCAGGAAAGAGAGATTTAGAGTCAATGGAGGCAAAGAAATCGCCCTGTCACCCAGCCCTCTCTTCAACTTAGCTGGAATGAGCTCCAGCCCTACCAGTGGTCCTCAGCATGAGATAAAGTGGGTCTTTGGAGTTTCTTTTGACTTTGGCCAGTCATTAAATGCATAACTGGTGCAGTTTGGGTGCTGCACAAGGGGTCTCAGAGTCTAGTCCATGATGAGGCTGGAGACTGAGTGGTAGTCAAATACTGCAAAGCATTTTGAGCACTCATTTCCTTCCCATTTGTTTCAAGTCCAGCTTCCCCTTCACAATGAGTGTGCAAAGCAACTGCCATAGGAAACACCTCTCAGCACATCAGCTCTCCATTTTCCGAGGCTGGATTTTATCTGCATGGTTTGTTTGCTCTGTGGGCTCGCAGCCACATGCGTGTAAGGTCTCTTGGTTTTGCATATTGCCCTAAGCAAGCAGCTCATTGCTGAGCTTCGCGTTTCCAACCTCACTGTCTCTTTCATCTTTCATGCTAAAAAAGGGAGCAGACACCTGCAGAGCTGCCATTTCTTTTTAACTCTTTGAGCTTTTCAGGTGGGAAGGTCAGAAGAAGGAAGAGCTTGCTCCATACCCTGGGTTTCTTACCAGCCTGGTGTTTGCTTTCACATGAAAAAGGCTTTGTAGATGAAGTTTATACCTGAATCCTCACTCATCTGCCTGAGACAATCTTCTTCCCACAATCCTGTGACTGCTCCTTTTAGGAGAGGCAGGAAAATAAGCTCAGGACCATAGTCTCCCCGTACCCACAAGGCATCCTCACTCTGGGTCAGTGTTAAACAAGACAGAGAATCCAACACAGCAGCAGACGTGCTGGTTGCATGTAATCTTTGAAAGCCTGAATCCTTCCCATGTTCTTTGATGTGCTTTTCTGCCCTGGCAAAGGGCGATCCAGAAATGGGTCTAGTTCAAGCAGAGGTGAACCCCACATGCCGAGGGTCTGTCTGGTCCATCAGACAGCGTCTCCCTGCGTCAAACCATTCATTTTGCAACCTGTCTCCATAGACAAAGCAATATCTGCCTTTTGTGGAGATGCCCTTTCCATCTCCTCCCTGCTGCTTGGCTGGCCTGGACACATTCAGCCAGCTCCCCACCAAACTCCTCTGGGATTTGCAGCAATAACAGTGCCAGCTGGTGGAAATCTTTTCCTTGACTTAACCACCTCCCAATGAGAGACGTTAGTGTCTGTCAGTCAGCTTCTCCCCATCAGCACAAGGTCCTGGCAGGGTGCCCCATCTCCATAACTCGCCCTGCAGCTTTTTCTGTGGGGTGAAAACAACTGGGCAAATTAAGAGAAGAGAAAGAATTCCATTGAAGACTTAAACACAAAGACCTCACTTTTGGCTTGGGAAGCTTGTGAGCTGTAATTGCAGACTGACCGAGTATTGTGGGCAAGTGTTGCTACACACTGCCCCTTTTCTTATGCTCATCCTTAGGCATCAACTGCTGTCACCCTGGCCAGAAGATAGGACGCGAGCTTACTTGGACCTAGGCTCAGCTGCTGTGGCTGCTTTTGTATGTGGGGTTAGGTCTGTGTTTCTTCAAGTACATTAGAACTAGCTTGCAAGGACCTAGAAAGAGGTGAGCTGAAGCCTTCCCTTCCGTGTTTTCCCTTCTGCTTATTTAGTTTAGAAGATTAAAGTTGTGCATTTTATATTGTTTGGTGTTTGTATTGTATTAGTGCTGTGCTTGATGTTCTCCATTGGGTTTGTATCATGTCCCTCTTTTTCCTTGTTTGTTTTTAGCCTTAGAAAAAGGGGCACTATACATTTCTAGTCACATTATCCAGCTTTCACATGATGTAGAAGTCTTCCAGTCCCTAAGGTGAAAGGATAATTATGTTATCTTAACAAAACCCCCTTCTTTTTCCTAAAGGAGACTTCTGAGCAAATGAACACTTTCTGAAACAAAGGTTTATAAATACTCTGAATAGAAATTGCTTCTCATTTCTTATTAACACAGTTTCACTCTGGTTTTAGTTCTAATTTCACTGCTGTCCTAGTTCAAAGAAACTATGGCAATAAACAAGGCTGGGAAGCCCTGTGCTGTATGTTAGTGATGTTACAGCAGCAAGTGCAACAAAATGTAGAAAATCTGATAAAACCTTAAAATATATCATATACATCCAAGTTAATTGGAAAAGGAATGAAATATAGCTTGTCCCTTTTTAATTCAAAGCTATAGGGTGGGTTTCTCACCCAGCTGAAGTTCATTGTGCACCAGTTAGCTTGGGAGTTGTAGGGAATATTTTAGCAGCTGCTTCAGCCAAGTGACCTCTCCAGAGCTCTTAGTGGGGTCTGTAACTTCGTTGGCGATTGTTTTGTTCTTCTTTTATTTAGCATCTCTTTCCTTTATGTTAGTAAAAGCATTGGGTGAGGGAGTGATGCTGCAAGGGGAGGCTTTAGACTATTTTAATGCAAGACAGAGAGGGAGATAGCAGGCTGAAACGTTGTGCAAGAGGCAAAACAGCTCTACCCACATTACCTGAGCATTAAAGGGCACAGAAAAAACCTGCAAAGATGAAAGAGGATTTGAAGCAAGAGCTTATAGTGCTTTTTCCCTTACAATAATATTGTGGCAGTTTTAAGGAGCTCTAATATGAATGAAGAATTGGGTTTTCCACATATTGCAGCACTTCATTATTAGAGAAAAATAGAGATGGACTAAGTGCAGATATTCTATTTATTCACAGCAGTTATTATTTGAGAACAGTGTCCACATATAAAAAAGATTTTTTCCTCAAATTCTTCCAAGGCTTTTGAAGCAAATTTGGTTGCTGGCTTGATCAAATACTACTTGAACACAAATAAACCCTTCCTCTTAACATCTCTACTCTTACCTTGTTCGCTCACAGTGTACCTTCTTAAAGTTTGAGCACCGAGTGTGAAGCAGCTCAATTATTTTCCAGTGCAGCATTTGGATGTTTTTCCTGGTATATCCTTTTCCCAACTGAAATGTAAGGAAGTAATCACTGGAGAATATTTACTCTGAGCAGACACCCTGTGCCTGGATGCACACCAGCTCCATGGAATAGGAGCAAGGCCAGTTCTCCAGCTGGTAACACCAGTCCATAGCAGCTGTTTGGGGAGTTGCGTCCATCAGATCAGGGCCACAACGAACCCGTTCTGCTCTCCTGCCTCTAGTGATTTGCAACTTTACCCAAGGATGTCTTTACCCAAGGATGTTGCTTTGTATCTAATAACATGCAAGGAAGCTTCTCCCATTGAGCTGCCCAACTGCTTCTGGAGCTTGAATAAACCTTTCGGATCTTAGGATAAGGATGTGACATGGTGACATGTGGTTTAGTGTGTGGTGTCCCTGCTCATGGCAGGGGGTTGGAACTGGATGATGTTAAGGTCCTTTCCAACACTAACTATTCTATGATTCTGTGATTCTATAATTCTATGTGCCCTCCCCACACCTGCCTTTTCCACTCCTAAGTGAGGATAATCATTCTTGCCATCTCATGGGTGGCTTTGGGACTGTCTGTAAAGCCCCTTGTACTGATGGAATCATAGTTCCTCATGCAAGACAATACATTCACACTGCTGTTGGTGCAGAGAGCTGCGAACTAGAACAGGACCCATCAAGGTGCAGAGGCGAAAGGCTCAGGACATGGCTGTGTGGGAGCAAATCAGCATCTCCTCTGTCATGGAGCTCAGCACAGTCTCATGGTGGACCTGATGCCACTTATGTGTCTTGCACATCGGTCTTGTGGCTAGCAAAAGCAGGGAAAAATGGGGGAGCCCCACGGTCACAAAGAGAAACAATGCAAGGAGAGATCTGTGGACAGGAAGGCTGAGGACAATGGGGAGCCTTAAAATGCCATTAAAAGCAAAAGAAATATTCACAATAGTATTGAGCCACTACCAAGCTGAAATGGAACAAAAAAAGGGTTGCTAATGATGAAGGCAGAAAAGTTCCCTAAGCATTTCTGCTCTGTAGTTGGGAAGAGCCAGATAATGTAATCACAGCCTAGATGGTGAAATGCTTTCCATTCCAACAGTAACCCCCTAAGGGGCGTTTGGGCAGCAGCTATTAATTCCTGACACGTCTGGATCTAGATAACTGTACCCAGGAGTTTTAAAAGAGCTGCCTGAGGAGGTCTGTGGAACTTTAATGATGTTTGTTTTCACTTGGTTTGGGTGGTTCTGAAAGATGAGAGTCCAGCCAATGTCATAACTGTGTTTTCCAAAAGGTAAATGGGATATCCTAGGAAAGTGTAAGTCCGTTAGTCTGGCATTAATCCCAGGGAAAATAATACAGAATCTCACACAGGACGCAATAAATTAAGGGAAGATCATTAATAGAGGAAGGAAATTAAAGGAGGGTAACAAACTAAGAACAAGTAGTAATGCTGTTGAGTGAATTTGGTACCTTTTGTGAATAAGATTGTCAAATTTTATTGAATTGTAAGGCCTGATCTCATAGGCTTTGTCAGAAAGTTACTTGGTGCTTCAAGTTAGACCTAGGTTTAGTTTGAATTAGAGTTACAATAGAGTGGAAGACATTAAACAGCTTGCAAACTAGCTAATGAATAGGATTCAAAGGGTAAGTGTAAATGCAGTAATAAATGTAGTGATCGTGTTTCCACTGGGGTTGGCAGACAGCATTTCCACACTATTTAATATTTGAATTAATGACCTGAAGAAAACATACATTCACTGCTGATAAAACCTTCCAGGTGACCCAAAGAGCAGGGAAGTCATAAATGATGGAGGAAGGAATTATGCAGTACAGAAAAATGTTGATTCTTTTATTGCCACGCAATAAGAGTGCATTTGAACATGGCCAAGTATGTGGGTAGACAGCAGTAATCCATGGGCATGGGCTTTGGGAATTTGGGGGTGTAGTGGGAGTCATTTCAATTCAGGTTCCCATTGCTGTTGGGTGACCAGAGGACTGAAGTGACAATGGTATGCAGAAGTAGTATGGAAACATGAAGTAGGAATGGGAGGATTGCGCTTACCATGGTCTTAGTCCTTTTGAAGCCAGAACTAGAGAATGGTCTGAAGTTCAGAGAGCCCAGGATGAATGTTAAGATGCAACTCAATCCCAATCTATAAAAGCCTCCATGGTGTAGCAGAGGTGTTTGACAGCAGAAACCTCCTCAGTATAAAAAAACCATTGCAAAACACAGTGGCTGGAGGGGGACAGACCAAGAATAAGGGATGTGAAGCAGGTTGCTGAGACCTGAGCAAAGGATTATTACACTAAGCACTTGATCAGATGCTGCTGGGCCCAGATTTCTTCTCATCAATGCCGTTCACTGAAACAATGGCAACTGAATGACATGGTACCTATGGCCCTCCATGGAGAGGACTTGCAGTAGACTTAGAGAGGTGAAACAAGGTTTTGGCCCTGATGACAAAACCAGTGCTGCTACAGCACAGTTGAGTTTTTCTTTGACTGAGGCATTTCTTTTGGGCTAAAGCAGGAGGTCACACCGATTTCTGACTGATCTCTGAACACAGGACAGCAGATCAATGCTTGGCCCCCCCTGGATGACCAAGGAGATGCTGACACCTAAAAGCATGTAGCCAGCCCTGGCAGCATCAGTTGCATTAGAAAATCAAAGTGGCTCAACAACAAGCACCATCAAAATTGGCATCTTGTAACGCTGCTCCTCAGGTCTCTGTTCATCGTTGCCAAGGTTGCACAAGCTTTCCTGAAACTGTTGTTCTACATCAAAGCGGTACTGGGTAAACAAGGGAAGTGGGGTATTTTCTCTGACAGACTGTGCTCTCACCTGTGCTGTTCCTGGCCCTTTTGCTGTGAAATAGTCTGATTCCATGAGTGCCTAAAACTCTGCTGAAGTGCTTCCCAGGTCTTACGAGTGCTGTCCATTATACACATATTTCCAACAAAAACAACAACAAAACAAGAAGAAAACCTTTTTTTCTTTTCCTTTACCTTTTCCTTTCTTTCCCTAATCTCAGCCTCTGGCAGGTTAAAGCCATTCCCTTCGCCTGTCCCTGCAGGCCCTTGTCCAAAGCCCCTCTCCAGGTTTCCTGCAGCCCCTTTAGGCACTGGAGCTGCTCTAAGGTCTCCCCTTCAGGAGCCTTCTCTTGTCCAGGCTGCCCCAGCCCAGCTCTCTCAGCCTGGCTCCAGAGCAGAGCTGCTGCAGCCCTCGCAGCATCTCCATGGCCTCCTCTGCACTCTCTCCAACAGCTCCACATCCCTCTTGTGCTGCTGCCCCAGAGCTGGATCAGGACTGCAGGGGGGGTCTCCCCAGAGCACAGCAGAGGGGCAGGATCCCCTCCCTGAGCTGCTGCTCACGCTCTGGGGGTGCAGCCCAGCACACCGGGGGGGGTTCTGGGCTCAAGCACTCACTGAAGCTGGGTCATGGAGGGCTTCTCCTCACCCGAAACCCCTTTTACTTCTCCTCAGGGCTGCTTTCAGTCCATTCATTGCCCAATCTGTATCCATGTTTGGGATTGCTCCAAGTGAGAAAGCTCTTGCAAACACCATATAGCACAAACCAGCATCACTATGACTTATCATAGAAACCTTCTTGCAAGGAAGCCCGCTCTCAGCTTATTCAGCTGGTGAAGCATCTCTTCTGGGGCTCTCAGTTAACAAAGCTGGGAGTACCAGGCAACAGGATTTCAGAAGCAGCATTAAATTCACCCTAATGATTGGGCTAATTAACAAGCAATGGAGCCTGCTTCTGCTGGGACGTTTCCTCAGCCCTGTGGTTATTCATTACGGTGTTTGTGATTTTCCGTCTGAGATGGCCTCAGAATTAGGGGGTGGAGATATTATTTCCTAGACACAGAATGGTTCCTGCTGTGCTTCAGAGGCGACGGGGTGGGAACCGCATCAGACACTGTGACCTCCAACTACAGTGTGAGTCATGACAGACATTATCCTCTGTCTCCAGAGGAGAGCTTTGTCCTGAGCAAAAGATGGCCAAGTTCATGAGGGCCATGAAGCGGGTTGTGAACGGGTGGGGAGGTACAAGAGGATGTTGTCTTGGGTTGGTATTGAGCAACGACCTGCCCTTGGCTCTTCTTGAATGCAAGAATGAGGAGATGCAAGTGCCCTACAAACACTAGGAAAGCCCCATTTTGAAGTGACAGTACATGCTGCAAAGAAGTTTCCCTTCAACTTAAGTTGTCTGTGGTCTTCCTAGGTCTTATTACTTGGGAGGCAAGGGAATCAGTTCTTTTATCCTTGTTTCCTACCAGAGCTAGTAGAGATTAAGTGAACGAAGGCAGAAACTATGTCAACAAAATATGCTCTCACATCAGCACAAAAGCAAGCAACACAACAGGCCTGTTTGTTGGCCAAGAAAAGGTCTGGCATAGAAAGCCACAGCTTCAAGGTGGAGCTCGAGCCCGTTCTTTCAAGGGGCTGATGGGCACCAAACTTCCCAAAATGACTAAATTCTGGGATAATCAGAAAGCTCTAGATTTACCCAAGATTGGAATATGGTCACAAGGTCGGATTGCTCCAGCTTAGTCCAGATATGGGATTTAAAACACAACCCAAACTGCATCACAGTAGCTACTGCCACATGGCTTGATTGTGTAAAGCAAAGACAAACTTGTGGTTTTTGCTCTCACTCCTCTGACCCATTGTAGCTGAGAGATCTCATGTCACCAAGCAGTTATGTTCCATTTTCTCCAGGGTAAGGCCTTGCCCAAGATTCAGCAAAGTCTATGAAAAGACCTTGTAGAGGCCAGTGGATGTTAGACCTAATTGCACTAACCTGCTAAGACATCACTGGAGGACATGCTGGAGTCCGTAGCATCATATAATCCTAGAATGATTTGTGTTAGAAGGAACCTTAAAGCTCATCCAGTTCCAAGCCACTGACATGGGCAGGGACACCTTCCGCTAGAGCAGGCTGCTCCAAGTCCCATCTTTCCATCACCACCAGGCCAAAACTTGCTTTTATTTGCTTATCAGATTGATATATGTGATTTCACAAAGAAATAGGAAAGATAAGAAGATCACAGCGAGTGTTAATACAGACAGAAAAGCAGCAGAGGGAAATGGAATGTGACTACTGTTTGCAGGCAGATTAATGCAGCATCAAACAGAAACGCTGTCAGATGTCTAAACCTTATGTAACATGTTTTGTGGTCTCTGCTTTCTGCACCATCACAAAGAGCTTTTGTCATCAACACCTGAAGGGTTTCTAGCTGCCTCTTCAAGCTTTTCTCAAGTAGGGACAGGAATGGCAGATCCAAATCTCCTTGACAAATTCTTTATTCTGCTGCTTTTTTTCCTTCGCTTTTCTTAGGGATGAGTGGTTTCTTTTAATAGTGCTTAAACCCTACACACAACAACATTCATTCAGCTTGAGAGAAGGATAAGGTGCCCAGAGCTTGCAGCAGCAGAGTTCAGGTTGGATGTTCAGCTCCAGCTGTGTCCTCAGTTTACTCCAGCATGGGGGAAGCTCTCTGGGATGGGAGACCTCACCTTACGAGTGCCTTCTCCAGTACTGACATTTCAAACAGGCCCACTGAGCTCCAGGACAAGAGGTAGCACAGGACTGTTTCCACCAGCACTTGTTGACTGTTGTCTCCTTGTAAAAAGTAGTGTCTTCTCTAAAATGTAATTGCATATTATAGAATCATATATATATGGAATCACAGAATCCCATAGTGGTTTGGGTTGGAAGGGAGCTTAAAGCTCATCCAGCTCCAACCCCTGCTGTTGTCAGGGACATCTTCCACTAGAGCAGCTTGCTCCAAGCCCTATTCAACCTGGCCTTGAACACTGCCAGGGATGGGGCAGCCACAGCTTCTCTGAGCACCCTGTGCCAGCGCCTCAGCACCCTCACAGGGAAGAATTGGTGGAACAAGGGGCTTAGTCCTCATTGGGAAAAGGGGAAAGCTCTTAAAATACCCAAGTAATTCAGATAGTCAAAAAGAAACGTGGCTAAATTCTCTCAGTTCCCTTTATGCTGCAAGGACTTAGAAGCTGATAGCTGCAGCTGCTTCTCTTCATCTCAGAAACTAATCTCTTGGCTATTGAGAATATGCAGGATTTTTTGCTGAATTCAGAAAAAGAACCCCACACGTTGTGCTGTAACCTTGATAGACAGTCTGCTATCAGTCTTTGGGCACCCTTAATTTGCAAACTGCCACAGATGAGGATTCATCCTTTGCTTCATGCCTCTGGAAGAGGGTTACACCCTCCTGAGTAACAGACGTCTGCAAATGTTGTGAAGAACATTTTCATTGTGACTTCCTCCTTTTAATTCTTTTCCTATTGGAAGCAGCTTTGCAATTACATTTAATCTAATAATGAAATTAAGATAACAGTTATCTCATTAGTTAACTCATTTAAAGTTGATGACAAATCTACATGCAGCTTTATATGACATTCTTCCATTTTGCCAGTGGAGGCTGGCATCAGAAGATGTCCATACTGACACATTCAGTCAGCCCTGCTCCACGACAGAACATCTATTTGAGTGAATACAACAGAAGCAAGTTGGTTTTACTCTTGGGAGAAGGTATGACTTTATCTAAAGAGCTGAAAGCTGTGTGTCTTTATTCAAAGCCTTGACTACGTTGCTGACTGGGACAGATGTTGTCATAATACAGTCTTTCTGAAAGGTGATTAAGGGAAGAGTTTGGGAGCCACAGATGTTTCTCTGCCATTCACTGTTTCTCCAAAGTACATGGAGAAATTGCTTCTTTACTCCAAAGTCAGGGTGCGCATCTTCTGTGCTCCTTGCCAGTCATTAGCCATGTAGCTTTTGCTTCCCTCCTGCTGTTTTTCCCAAGGATGGATATTCAGCTGCCATCTATTTTGACAAATCCACCTGCACAACCATATCCTTTCAGCATAAATGTCATCTTGGCCTCTTGATAGCATTGGTGAAGTTAATTCTATGATTCTATGTTTCTGTTCTCAATGTCGACTTGCTTGTCCTATCATAGAATCATAGAATCATCGAATAGTTAGGGTTGGAAAGGACCTTAAGATCATCCAATTCCAACCCCCTTGCCAGGGGCAGGGACACCTCCCAGTAAACCATGCCACCCAAGGCTATGTCCAATCCAGCCTTGAACACCGCCAGCGATGGAGCATTCACAACTTCCCTGGGCAACCCATTCCAGTGCCTCACCACCCTTACAGTAAAGAATTTCTTCCTCATATGCAATCTAAACTTCCCCTGTTTCAGTTTGAACCCGTTACCCCTTGTCCTCTCACTACAGTTCCTCGTGAAGAGTCCCTCCCCAGCATCCCTTTAGGCCCCTTTAGATACTGGAAGGATGCTACCGAGGAGCATGTGTTGATCCCATGCTGCAGAGACACAGTGAGCTGCTCCTCCAGGCTTTTTATTCTGCTTCCCAATTGCTTTTCTTCAGCTTTCACCCCACTGGGCTTATAGTGATGTGCTTATAACACTATTGCTGTTATAGCGACAGAACAACCCACACACTGTGTGTCTGCTGGTGCAGTCCAGCTCAAGCCAAACACAAATTCAGATGGGTCTCACTGTGAGCAGCATGAGGAAAAAGCTATCAGGCCTGTTTTGATTCAACTCAATGTCCAGTTGTTGTTATTGTTGTTGTTGTTGTTGTTGTAGGTCATCCCGATTTTCAGCTTGCATTTCCACAGCAAACTGCTCTGTGAAATAACTCCCAGCAGTGCTAAGACATTGACATATGCCAGCACTGCAACAGAACAGCGTCACTACAGCTGGAGATTCTCTGGGTGGTTTATGTAATTCACACACACTACAAAACTGCAAAGGCTTTCTAGGAAAATGAAAGAAATGTTCTATATGGCACGGTGTACTCAGCACATCCAGTTCTCGTGGTCCAGAGCAAGTCCAGTTTGTGTGCATCGTGCTGCTGTCTCACTTACAGCCTTGTCTCCATCTTGCCGCCACATCAGCCAAGGTGAAATGTCATGTAGGGTATCCCAAAAGCCACATCACTAACCTGTGCTGTGAGACATCCAAGTGGGGCTGGTCTGCTTCTGATGGGTCTAGGATACAGTGCAGACGCAGAGCAGGACATCAATATCAAACTGTGTAATGATGGTACCACTTCCTCTAAAGCAATGACAGCAAGAGGGATGCAAGTGATCTCTATGCTTTAACCCACTGAAATCCCTCCATAGAGTTTGGATCCTGGCTTAGAAGCCAAACTTCACCAAAACATCACACAGAGACCCATTGTTTCCTATTCACATCTTGCTCCTGCTTACTGGCTAAGTAAGTACAATGCAAGAGCTGTAAGGCTACTTCATAGTATATAACTTCTAGAGAGGCTGTAGCTCACAACTCTGTCTTTAAAAACATATTTTACAGCTCAACACCCTTGATTTCCAGGAACTCATGAATAGAGAAGATATATTGTTCTTGGTAACTAAATAATATCATTAGAACCATTATGAATCCTGCAAAGATTATTCCTGTCTACCTAATTTAATCACATAACAATGACTATTACTAACTTGCCTTGTGCTGTTGCTATTTGAGATTATGGCCCTGGATGCATGGGTAGCTATTATATGATCCAGTTCTTGTAAATGTGCATTACTGTTAAGTGCTCAAGTGCCTGTCTTTCAGTTAGCTCCCTGAATTTATCCATTCCAGGGCAGTTTGGTGAAATTGAAGAAGAAAATGAGGAGTTCAAGGGACAGAAGAGATATTAACTCCTGTCCTTGTCATATAGATCAGTGTCTCGTGGCTGAGTTCTCGCATCTAGTCACACAAGAGATCCAGTTGAAGCTCTTCCTATGATCAACAATAACATCACTCTGTGTGGCTTCTCAAGTGGCTATAAAAGGCTTGAACCCCTCAACAGCATGGTCTCCCCTGTTTGTCCTTAAGGAATGTTATATTTTCGAAACACACAAGTTTCAGCTAATTTTGGCTCCATACTCTCGGGCTCTTGTACCACAAATTGTCACGTTCTGAGGAGAAAAAGTGAATCCCTGTCTGTTCTCATTCTCAGATCTTAGCAGCGTGCTCCCAGCCTTCACCTCAAAAATGTGCTATATTGAGCAGACGGCACTCCCTGGTTATGTGACTGTCTGACCTCCCCCTCCGCACACATCTTCATGTCACAGGCCTCATTTCCTTAGGAAACTGGCTTCTGGGGGGAAAAAAATCCTCTACCCATTTCTCTCCTTCCTTGGTAAGGAAAAACCAACGTATTTTTTTCCCTGATCACAGATCTGAGCTGAACCAGACAAATCCATTGGAGTCCCGCAATTAAAAAAGAATAATAAATGTGAAGTCTGCTTTACTTTAAGGTTAAATCACTGTCAGGACAATATCAGCCTCAACAGAATATGTTTCATGTAGGCAAAGTCCCTGCAGAGAGCAGAGCAGGACTAGGGCTGGGGTTCACCTGGGTCTGTAAGGGTGACTGCTGAAGGAGCTTTATGTATTCCATTTCAGTCTCATTTCTCTGCTGCAGTGGTGTTTATCCTCTGCACTACAGGAGCAGATAACAGTAGTTTCTAGGCATCTCCAGCAGGAAACAATGGTGCTTCTGGTGTAAAGAATGGAAAATAGGAAACATTAGCAGCCTCCTTTACTAATGCAATGGGGTACATAGGAGCATCCTGTGTGAATGTACATGCTATTCCCACCCTACTCCTCCCTGGTGTAACTCTTTACTCTTTGTTCTGGTTCCAACAGAACCATAAGACTACTGATTTTCTGCAGGTTTCATGACAGCAGCTGAGCAGAGATGGGAGACCACAGAAATCTCCTATGCACTCATGCTCCCATGGCATGTCCTTGTGGATAGCAACACACACCTCCTCACCCCAAACCCATAGGAAAGCAGACATCTGTGTTCAGCTATTGCCGTAACTATTTGGTTTTCAATCTGGTTTTAACTGAGAAGGATTGAGGATGCCAGATTCTGCTCTGCATGTAGGTGTTCACTTAAGAGCAGCTTAGGTACTCAGTTACCAAGACGTGTGTGATGGCATCATCCTGCCTTCTTGAGCCACTACATGTCTTCATTAAAGAGTAAATGAACGATGCTCCATCTTTCACACTGACAACACCACTGTGAAGTTATTGCTTTTACTATCAAAAAATAGCAAGATAGATCCCAATTAGTGATTGTAAATGAGACCAACCAGAGGAAATCCCACTTGATAGGTGACCTGATCTCTGATTTGAGTCCTAACACGCTGCAGCAAAATGCTGGCACCAGTTGTGATGTGTAGTGTAACCTAGCTGTCAGGGGCAACATATTTGAGAGCTGAGGTAATTTCCATGCTGGGTGGAAACTATTTTCACAGTGGAATTCTTGCATTTCATTAATTATGAGTGATTTTACAAAGTAAATGGGTTGGAGGATATCCCCTCCCCATTCCTGGGCAGTGTGGTAGAGGTGTGCAGTCGTGGCTCTGTCAATGTGCCTGTCTGTGCCTGTCAATGAGTCAGTCCCTGTAGAAATTTGCCACAAAACAGTTACCTGCAGAAAACAGGGGCTCCAATTGAGCATCTCCCCCTTATCTCCCAGGCTCACTGCAGCAGTTATACAGAGGGAATAATAACATTATCCCCATCATTTCAGAGCTCTTTGCAAGTCCATGTGTACTACCATATACAAACCAACATGGAGCTTGCTCTCCAAGAAGCCATGCCATCTTCAGAGCCAAGATTGAATGATGGTTTTTAAGTAAGACCAGCTTCACACTCAGTATGGAGGATATAAAGAAATAGCAAATAGTTTCCTTTTCAGTGAAAGGTCCTGATGAAAGGAGGAGCCCCTAATATCTGTAATTGAGCAAATCCACATCAGTAATCAGAGGATAAAATGCAGTTGGGTAAAGCTCAAAACTTTGCAACTTTAATGAAGTTGTTTTGATTGTTTCTTTTGACCCAATATAATAACACAAGAGGGACATGGAGCTGTTAGGGCAAGTCCAGAGGAGGCCATGGGGATGCTGCGAGGGCTGGAGCAGCTCTGCTCTGGAGCCAGGCTGAGAGAGCTGGGCTGGGGCAGCCTGGACAAGAGAAGGCTCCTGAAGGGGAGACCTTAGAGCAGCTCCAGTGCCTAAAGGGGCTGCAGGAAACCTGGAGAGGGGCTTTGGACAAGGGATGGAGGGACAGGACAAGGGAATGGCTTTAACCTGCCAGAGGGGAGACTGAGATGAGCTCTGAGGCAGAAGCTCTTCCCTGTGAGGGTGCTGAGGCGCTGGCACAGGGTGCCCAGAGAAGCTGTGGCTGCCCCATCCCTGGCAGTGCTCAAGGCCAGGTTGGACCCAGGGGCTTGGAGCAAGCTGCTCTATGGAAGGTGTCCCTGCAATGGCAGAGGTTGGAGCTCCCTTCCAATACAACCTAGGCTGGGATTTTGTGAAGAAGCAAATGATGAACATTTGCACGTGGTAACATGAGGACTGTGTGACACAGCCCTATGTCATATAATGCAAATGAATAATATAATACAAAAGAATGAAATAATGAAATAGATGTCATATAATACAAAAGAGTGAGATTTACTGTCACTTGAGTCGGTACTTGGGTGTACGTTTTTTTCTCCTCGGAAACTGGGATTAAAGCCTCTCCCTGAGATACAGAATCTGTAATGATACTAGCCAGCTGATTTCCTTTTCTTTTAGTATGGTTCCTTGACATTTTCTATCTTATCAATACCTTGTCACTATTGTAAGAGAAAGATAAAGAAACATGCTCTGATACCAGGACAAGAATCTTCTTCTGGAGAAGTATCAGGAGCGTGGGATCGTACCAGAAACCCTAGTTACAATCCAGAAAAACATCCCTTGGAATAACACTGAAAAAGCAGGGAAATGAGAAGGAACTAAATGCAAATTTAGCTGTATGGCCTAAGCCCTCCCTATCAGGTAATCCCCCAAATAACCCAGTTCTTTTGGGGGGCTAGATGATCTTAAGGTCCTTTCCAACCCTAACTATTCAATGATTCTATCTTTCCCCTTACTTATCACTCACTATGGCTTCTCTAAGCCTCTCCCTTCCCTAAAGGATGCCCCTGTAGAAGAGGCCTGGTCAGCTCCTGCCTCCAGGTGAACTAGGTTTCCCCATCAGGCTGCCCAGCATCACCTGTATAGCCTCCATCCCACCCCAGTTCCCTGTCCCACTCCAGTATCTGCTGTGTTTTCAAACCCCAGGAGGATCTCATGGAGCAGCAGTTAACCCATCACCACTGCTTCATCAACAACCCACCAAGCTGGACACCTCCAGCTACTCCCCATTGACCCATCTCCCTGCCTGGAGGAGAGATGCTGTCTTGCACACTAAATACTTGAGTTTAACCTCCCCTGGCAAGTCAAGCCTGGGCTGCTGGACCACTGAGTTTAACCCAGTGAGCTGAGGAGCTTCCCCCATGATAAAGTGTAAATTAGCTTATAGGAAACAGCTGAGGGTAAAGGCCAGGGTGGGTGGGGAGGAAGATAACCTCCCCACCCTCATTAAAGGACCTGGCCACCTTACCCTCTGCCCTTTTTCCTTCTCTACTGGTAGAGAGGAGCTCTTTCTCTAGGGCTTGTGGTGGGGTGATGAATGGGGTGGCTCCTCTGGGAGCCAGCAGGAAAGGAGGAGAAGGAGAAGGCTGCGTCCTCCATCTCCTGAGCCCTGGGAAGATGAAAGCTGAATCAATAGAGGCCCTGATTGATGAAAACGGGCTCTTTGCCCAGCAAGGTAAGTTGTGCCTTTTGTCTTTTGTTGTTTTCTTGTCTTTTTGTGGCTGGTTTAACTGAAGGGAGACAATAGAGGTGATGCAGTGAGTGGTTGGGCTTTATGTGAGGCTGGTAGAGCAAGTGGAATGCTGTTGAACGGCTTGGTTAAAGGGCACCTGATTTCTGGGGTTTTTATTTCCTTTTTCTTTTTAAGGATTTGAGGAGTTTTAATGTGTTTTTGAGGAGCCCTGTTTGTCTGTTGTGCTTTTCCTGAGAATAGCAATGCTCAGGGGTCATTTTAGAGGCCTCGCTGTACGGGGAGGAGAGGGAATGGGAAAAGCTGTGGGATGATGTGAAACAATGAAAGGGACAGAGGTGCTATATAAATTCTTTCCCTCGAATACAAAGGCTGATGTAGGGGATTGCTTATTCAATTATTATTAATCTTCTAATATTCGGTTGCTATTAAAACCCCTCACCCTATTACGCATCCCACAACTGACTTGCACTTTTAGCTTGTAAAAATCCATTGGCAGAGAGGCTGCACCACGGTGGGGAAGCCAAGGTGATGAAAGGCTGTGTCTCTTCTCCCTTAAGTGGTGGCATCTCTAACTGTGCTGTTCAAGAGAAAAGGCAGCTATTGCCAATAGCTCCTGGGAAGGAACTCCCTTGCTGTTGTTCAGAGGAACAGCCAACAAATCTCCTTGTGTCTCCTGTGGTAGCTTAAGCTTGTGGACAGGGTGATGTATGAGCTGTTTGGGTCAATGCTAAGATCTTCCTTGCTGCGAGAACCTAAGTGTATGGGTTGGAGACCAGGCAGTGGTGGTGCTTAGGGATTTCACACAATTCCCAATGAGAGCCTGGGCTGGAGGGGGATGAAATAAACTGAGTGTGAAAGGAGCTGCAAGACCTTGGTCACCAGGGATGAGGCCCCAGCCTGTGTATTCTGTGTTGGGGGACCTGGCACAGCTGCCTTGGGAGACAGAGATAAAGAAGCTATGGGAATGGATCCTATGCAACAATTATTCCTCCATCCACTTATGAGAGCAGCCTTTGGGCTGTGCATGTTACCTCTGGCTCACGAGCCACCTTTATATGAATACTGATGGTAGGGCAATGGGGAGACTCATTGTTCCAAGAGTGATTTCTCTTCATTTATCTTGATGAGAAGAAGCAATAAGTAGATCTTGATGGGTTAGGTTACTCCTGAAGAGAAAGAAGGAGGGACGTGGGTAGCCATAAGGTGGGAACTTGTATGTAGGTGACATGAAGGAGATTGAATGTCTGGTCCTTTGTTTAATCTATGCATCAGGTCTAGGGTACAGGCAGCTGAGATGAACTCAAGGCAAAATGCTATCAGGCATACAACTAGATGTATAGGAAAATACCCTCAGCCCCTGAGGTTGCTGTTGATATGAGGTGCTCTCCTATCTAACAGGTTGTGCTGTAGCTGGTGGGCTGCTGTTTGTGAGAGGTTCAGTCTTAGCACATATTAGTTAATTCAGTTACCTGCTGCACCCACCTGTGTGTCAGTCCTGCTCTGGAGTTCAGCTATACTGTGCAACCCAGCCATCCAATACTTGGTTTTGCTGCTTAAGACTTGATTACTGGGTAACTGCTGTGAAAGGAGGCACTTTCCCTCCTTTCCAGGGGATCTAAGTCTGTCGCTGCGCCCTCTGCTATTGTAGGGGAGAGGCTACAGAGGAGCAAACTGTCCTCCTCCTGGGAGCTGGAAAACTTCTCTCTGCGTGGCCCTGGGAGAAGATGTGAGACTGAGCTTCCCCACAGTTTAATCTTCAAAGCAATAATCTCCTTTGTTGAACTGAGATATGGAACTGACCCAGAATATTTAATTGTCTCCTATTCCTTGCAGTGAATAGGAGCTGCAGCTCAAAAGCTGAAGGTCCCTTTTATCTCCCTTCTGATGAATGTCTCCTGTGATGCCGTATGCTGTCCCTGCAGATCAAGCTCTGGGGTGGGACTCACACAGGAGCCCCAGGGGAGCCTCTGGGGAGCAGAGGACATTTCCCTTTCGTAAATCAATTGGTTGTGACAGAGGAGCTCCCTTTGGGGAAGCAGTGGTTGGGAGCCTTCTAAGGAAGTGTGCCCAGCCAGGCTCCCCTTCCTGGGAAAGCCGTGGTTCAGAGGGTGCCCTTCAACTCTGAACTTCACAGTTCTCTGGTATCTGAAGCTGACGTTAGTTGGAACTCTATTCTACTGCAAGCGTTCCTCTAAAAAAAGACTGGAACTGAAACTCAGACCCTAAAATCATCCTTTCTTTCTCGATGGGATGAGATGCATCATCTGCTTGGTCTGCAAGTTTCACTCCTGTTTCCCTGGTTGCCCTTTGACACCCACCCCTACAAAACCAAACCCTAAATCCTCTGTTATTTAACCCATTGACCAATCTTAACTGTATTTGATGGGAGCAGAGAGCCTGAAGGGTTTTGGGTTCCTTATTCCAACCACATTGGTAATTATTATTTCTAGTAAAATGGGAATCTTCAATAGTGTTTGGGGGAAAAAGCGCCACATTCTACTGTTTATCATTGAGAAGTGATAATTCAATCAATTGGGCTTTTGACCCTTCATCCCAGTGACCATCTGGGATGCTGTACAGCTACTCAGTCAGCCAGTGGCTTAGAGGATTCAGCAGCTAGAGTTACCTGCCAGAAGCTTCTCCTTCACACAGGTATATGCACATGGAGTGAGCTGCCCTTTGCCAAACCCTCGTTCAGTCCCATAATTTACTGGCGTTGATGTAGAACTGACTGTTCAACTCTGCTCCTCCCAACAGAGTGCAGGGTCAGAATCAGGTGCAGTAAGATTTAATGTTAATCATCCCATCTCCATGTTCATGGCAGGAATTGAGGTAAGGGACATGCTGATAACCTCAACCATACAATATATATGTTAATGTAGGAGACTGAGGGATGACATGGACTCCAGCTTAGCCATAGGCTTCTCTTGGTCTTGGTAGGGGACAGATTTGCATAATACAGAGGACAGAAGGGGCTCCCATCATCAGAAGCGGTGCCTACACTATGTATTTCCTTGTGCCTGCTTGGTACCTCTGGTGTTGTACCTTGGACTGGTGTGTGGTATCTGAGATCAGCTTGGAGAGAAACAGACTCTTCATAAAGCAAAACATCAACAAGGTGTTTGATGGTTTGCTTTGTAAGATTAGAGTGAGAAACACTTAATAGCCTCTGGTGTGGGATACTGGTGGCCTCTGGGTAAAAATAGAGGTTGGTATTCTTGTGAGACCTCAAACAGATGATTCTTGGGGGGCAAACCAAGACACATTGTGCCATTTGTCATTGAGAAGTGAGCTCATAGATCTTTTTATCTTATTTATCTTTATATTTTTATTTTTTTTTATTTTTTAAATAAAAAGATATATTATCTTTTAATTTTTTAAAGGGAGGGTATTCCCCAGGAGGAAGCTCTTTTGTGGAAGGTTTCTGTGTTGTAAGTTGTTGTAGCTAGCACCTACTGACCTCCATCAACTTACTGAGAGGGCATGGAGATACTCGGTATAATGGCTCAGCAGTACTTGATGAGAAAGTTATGTGTGTGCAGGATCCTCCAGCCACACACCTGGGTATGTATAGACAAGATGATATACTGCTGGGAATTGAATCTGCTGGGTAAATGCTATGACAAAGCAGCTGGAATGGCCTGCTGGAGCTTGGAGAGACCCTTTCACCCATTTCCCCCATAAGCCCTGGCAAGGGGCTGATTCATTCTCATATTTGGGGTTTACTGATCTCACTGTGGCTCTTTCTAGAAGCTCTGATGCAGTTGGAATTAATGTATGTAAGTTCCCAGAACAAAAACACTTACATCAGCTGTTCCCATTAAATGGAATTAAGGCCAAAACCTCCAGATGTCATTCATTGGGGTTTTTTTATCTTCATTTGACTACAGGAACTCTTCCTTCACAATTCTCAGCTAATGAATAGAGCAAAATGCAGAAATCTGCACTGGGTTATACAGAAATTAATGTGTTTTTAAAAGTATAATGCATGTTGACATGGGTGTGTTAGGGCTTGTGGCTGTATCCATCTAGGCAAGGGGTATATTAAGAACACATGGTAGCTGTGAGTGGTGCTGGATGGCCAATCTAAAATAGCCTATAGGTATTCCATCTGAAACATCCGTTCTCAGCATGTGCAGAACATCTTTGCTGATGGCAACTCTCCTCCTGCGGGTGGTACTTGTGCTGTTGTGCTCTTGTTCCTATGATGGCAATGTGATGTGTGTCTAAACCCGTTAGCTGGAAGACTGACTGGTCAGGACCTGCTGCTCCTGCTGTGAGAACATCTTGATTGCTGGCTTCCTCATGCTAATCGAATCAAGCTCTTTGCTTAATTTAATTGAAACAAAGAGGGATCTGATATGTGGCATCTGTCAGCAACTTCAGAAGGAGGTAGGGATGCAATTTGTGCGGTAGGCAAGAGCATTTGAAATATTTCCTAGACTGCCATATTTCATGGGAAATGCCTTTAATTGCGTTTGGATATTTCCATGCTTCCTTACCAGACTGGGAGTGGGTTGCTCAGCTTGATGCCAGGATGGAATATCTCCTTTGTCAAGTTAAAAAAGGAATAAGCTTTTATAAAATAAAATGATTACCTGGCTAAGCTTTCTGTTTTCATAGTTGGTTCCATGGTGTCATCTTTAAAATGTGTACATTGTACATTAAACATGGTTATGATGAGGTATATAATTATGCATGTATAATTGGTAATGAAAAAGTCCCAAAGCTTTTGTAGCACAAGGCTACTGCAAACATAAAGAGGGTTTTAGAAAGGGAGAGGATGAGGGGTGATTTTCCTACCCGGAGGGTTGACTGAAATCAGAGCCAGTGATAAAAGGAGGATGAAGGCTATGAAAAGTTAATACCCTGGTTGGTGGATGGCATTGGAGGATCCAGCTTCTGCTGTTGAACGTGGTGGTGATGTAGTACTGAACTGCATAATAACTGCCTCCAATTGCCTTCCCGGTTTTGTTGTAGGGCAGAAGGAAACCTGAGGCTTTAGCTTCCTTCAAAAGTCTTTGAAAATCCTCAAGTAAATGGGTAGCACGGGAAATGCTGCTCATATACCTAAGTAACTTCTTGTTCTTGGATGAATGGAAGACTTGAGAGCTGAGGGACTTGCAGCTCTCATGGTTGTTGAATGTGTTACTGGTGGATGTGGTGTATCTGTCCCACCAGCCTGAACTTGCATGGTCTGTGATGTGTGCCAGCCTTCCTGAGTCATTGAGTATGAGCTGAAATTGAACTTGCATGAATTGAACTTTGCTTGGAATGAAGTATGTGCAATGACACACACAAATGCTTAATTGGATGTGGATTCTTCATAGAGCCGGTTCAAGTGTTGTTTTCCTAATGCTTCTGTAGTTGACGGCTCCTGATGCAGGGCTGGGAGATGCTGGTCCTTGGATGAGGATGGTAGATTAGATACAACAAATGCAGCTTTGTGGTGGGCAATCAACATGGGCAAGTTACAGGGCAGTTCTGGCAGCACAGCTCCTTGAAAGGCTGCAGGGGTGAGAGGCTGGTGTGATCAGAGCTTGGGAGGCTGCAGATCTGCACGTGCACTCCTCAGTTTACCTGTGCCAGCAACTCTTTTCTCCACCATGCACTCATTTTGTGACGTTCACATCTCTTTAAAGCTGAAAATGGCACAGCTCTTTGCATGCTGATTTAAGCTATTGAAAGGAAAATGTCAGACAACTACTTGATGTAGTTGAAACCTCCCTGCTGATTGCGGGGGGGTTGGACTAGATGATCTCTGAAGATCCCTTCCAACCCAAACCATTCCATGATTCTAACTACACTTTAGTGGCAGAATAGTAAGAACCCTGACTGGGATCTCTCTGCTTGTCCTGTTACTTCCAGGAGCGCCTTGCAGCTTTATTAGCTCAGGCTGCCTGGTGTTTGAGGTCACTTGCATGCTAGAACAATGCGTGAACTTGTATTTGTTTTAACCCAGGCCGAGTTGTTGGGAGCTCCTGTTTCTCCTCTTAACCATGTAAATGTTTTATGAAGTGAGTATAAAGTCAATAAACACTTCCTGTTTAATGTCTGCCTTGCTGCCTTATGAAAGATGCTTTATAAAAACATCGGATCTCTCGCCCGGCACACAGCTTATCTCTGGTTCCCTGCTAAGCATGATATCAAAACTCATCTAGCAGAAAGAAAATAGCCCAACTGAAAGAGAAAATAAACTTGTGTCTTCCTCTCAGTGATGCTGAATAGATGATGCACTAACACAGTATATTGAAATTGCTCTGAAATTGGTTTTTGGAGCCAGCTGAGCTACAAATCCCGATGGAAAGGCTCACGGGGAAAGCTGGACTGCACCTAGTGAGGAAAGCGAGCACCGGGCTTATTTCTCTCTCGCCACTTTTCAGAGTGACAAATGAAATCTGAATAATTACTATGTAAACTGAGAGCAGTTGTTGAATCTGAGAGGGCTGAATAAATATGTGCTTTTCAGCTTTGCTTGCTCTGTTGCTGATGTCGGTTCATGTTGATCGTGGTTGGCATCTTAGTAGTGTGGAATACGGCAAGCATTTCTATTTGAAGAGGTAGGCAGGTTCCTGTTTTGCATGACTTTGCAAAGTTGCATTTGGCACAATGAAATCTGGCACGGGCTCATGGCTGGCAACTGACACCAGCAAGAGCTTTGTGCTGCCAGCATCTGTCTGCATTTGGCCAAGGCAACCCTAGGCCAAAGCTGGGTGCAGATATAAATGACTGAGGTGATGCAGATCAGAACCTTGTCTTTGCTCTTCCTTTTGTGTGAGCTGTTGGCAGGTGTGTCTAGTAGGTATTGGCTTTGAGTTTGCTCTGCTTGTGTGTGTATATATGTATATAATATATATATGCGTTATAAAACCCCCTTATTTTTAGTTGTTCCCAGACCTCTATAGTACTATGCTTAGTTGAGTGGAATGACCCCATGGGAGATGTTATTCAAGCTTTTACTCTTCTCCATACGGTGAAGTATCACCGGACAAATGCAGCTGACACATAATCTATGAAGCAAGGAAGAAGACTTGGTGAAGGAAAACACTGATAACTTCTTTTTCTGAGTAGTTGTGTGTATGTCTGCATCATATCTTGAGATGACAGTGATCCTCCAGAAGATATTTCCTGACAATAACAGGATAGTAGCTGGCCGAAGGTTGGGATGGGGCTTGGAGCAAGCTGCTCTAGTGGAAGGTGTCCCTGCCTGTGGCAGGGGTTGGAACTGGATGAGCTTTAAGGTCCCTTTTGACCCAAACCGCTCTGATTCTATATGGTTCTTTATTCTGTGCACCCTCAGTTCTGATTTGCAGGGCTCCTGCACCATTGGCTGTCTCTGCTCAGCAGTTTTAACTTGACTTGCGTACTCAAACAAGGTTGAAAAGGACTCCAGCTTCACAACTGCCTGTAGCTGAGATACTAGTAATGGATGTGGTGAATTTAAAAGTCAGGTTTATTCTCCCTCCAGATTCTTTTTCTTTCTCCACCTAAAGCTTGGGGTATATAACTCAGCCTCTTGTGCTCCTATTGCAGCCTGGACTGCTGAAGAAGTTATGCCTGCAAAGTTTGGTTAGGGCGAACCTAGTTCTCCCATCCTCTGTGATGTCTCTGACTGGTCCTTCAGTAGGCAGCTGCATTGGACGTGCCTTTTCCCTCGCAAGAGAGCCCCTGCTGTTCGGTTTCAATGATTGCTCTGATGAGACCTTACAGGTAATGCCCTCTGTGTTTTGCCCTGTGTGGGAGAGACTGAGTGGAGATGAGTTTAACAAGTAGCCTCTAGCGCAAATGCTGTTTTATTGCTCTAAAGCTCCTTTGTGCCATTATAATTAAAAATAAAGGTCAGGCTTAAGATAATGCCTCCCACTCTGAATGTGTTGTACCTCATAAAAGTGGACAGGCTGTGAACAGACAAGGCAGCGAAGCTGTTGGAGGTGGAGCTGTCAGGCTGATGTTACTGTGCATGCATGACTGGTTGCCGGCTTATGCAAATATGAGTTTGGGTTGGGCTCTCTGGGTTCAGAGCCTCTCAAATAGGTTGGAGATGGCTCCTGGCCTCTGAAATGCACATGAGGGTGTTGATAGGAGCTGACATCTCATCCTTTGCCAGGGCAGTTATATGCAGCCTTGGTGAGTCTGGATAGAGAGACTCTGATCCCCCTTTGGATGTGGTGAGGTCACATTCAACAGACACTGTGTTACACAACTCCCGTCTCATTAGCTCCCAGTCTGAAGGAACTGGGATGTGTGATAGCTGGAGCCTGAAGAGGATTGCTTCCTTTTGAATGGCTCTTGGTGCAGATACAATCTGCTGTTGCTTTTGAAATGGCTTGAATGACAGTAGAGAAATGTTTTAGTCCCTTTCCCACCTGGAGGGAGGGACTGAAGTGGATGTGCTTACTGCATCATCTGGCTGAGGATCCTGTATTCCCTGACGCCTTTAGGTGATAAGATCTGGTAGGTAGGCTCCAGAAACCCTGCAGCAAGTCCTAGCTAGCTGCCCTTGCTGGCATGCAGTTTGCCAACTGCAGCGCTATAAACCAGTGCCCAAGAGACCAGTCGAGAGTGGCTCCAGGACAGAAAACAAGCCACAGTCTAGCCTTGGTTAACACTTCTCTGTTTCATGTCTGTGTTCACAGCAGCCTGCAGTTAGGCTGCTGTTTGTGATCTTTGATCTGAGGCTGCGATGCTCCCAGTGTGACCATAAGCATCTCCAGGGACCGACTCTCCTCTTGCCTGAGAAGGCTGCTGAAATCTCAACTGAATACATTTGGTTTGGTGGGGGGGCACTGTTACCTTGTCCCCGCTGCTGAACTCAGTGGCTGTGGGCTTTGAAATGCAGGTCATAAAGGCAGTTGAAAGCAAAACACCAGCTTGGGGGTAGCTCTTTCTTTGAAAGACCTCTCTGTTTCTCATTAGTGTCCTGGGGCTCTATAAATCTCTGTTGTTAAAAGCCTTGAGGTAAGACAGTGGACTCCTGGTGTAAAAGTATGGTCATGATGGCAGTAGGAAAGTAAATGTTTTGCTACTATGCCTTGGTTAAGGCATACAATTTGGCAAGGGAAAGCTGTTCAAATGCTTCTCAACCCTTTCCAGGAAGCCACTGTTGTGTAGACAGTCTGTTTGCAGGGTCTGCCTTGGCTTTTGAGGTACCTGGGTGGGCAAACACCCCTTATTCAGATCCGTGTTTCTTTGCTGAGTGGTCCTCACCTATCCCAGATGTTCCTTAGCAGGCTAACCTGTGCTGCTTACATGTAACTTGCATCTTATAAACAGAATTGCCATCCTGGAATGAAAAAGGGGGGGGGAGAAAACCCAAAAGACACATAAAACCCCTCAAAGAAACAAAACCCCACACCAAAACTAACAACCCCCCACAGCTTTGCCATGTTCTCTGCAAGAGAACTGCGTTTTCTTCCTCTTGCTCTCCCAGAGTATTGTGTATTGTCTGCCTCTGATTGCTGTCTCCTGGCAGGCACGTCAGGGTTTCCTTTGAGTTGACTGCATTTGGGAACTGTAGTTCTGCAAGGAAAGCTTGTGACTGGCAGTTGCCAGAAATGCCACTTGCTTCACATTTGAGGGCTTGGAGGTGGAGGAGCTGGTGTGGCAACATGTGTAGGTGCTGTATCTGTCTGCAGTCCTTATAAGAGAAAGGTTAGGAGGAGATGAATGGGACAAAACAGAGGATGTTTGATGGGACTTTAATAGAAAATGTGTATATTCCATTTTGGCCGTGAATAACGGACTGGTTTGTGTCGGAAGGGACCTTAAAGCTCATCCAGTTCCAACCGCCTGCCATAGGCAATATGCAATTCAGTTATTCCAGTCTCGCCTCAAGAGTTGCCCATACAAAGGGAACAAGTGTGGGAGATACTTGCCTTGGCTATCTTGCAGCTGAAAGGCAAACCCCAACTGCAGCATCACTCTAACCTTGTTCTGCATAGAAAAGTCTGTCTTGAGGTCACGCTGGGTAAACTTCCCAGCGTGTTCTAAGTTTCCTTCAGGAACTGTTGTTTGGTCTCATACTGTGACATGACTCACTGGTACTTTCAGCATCAACAGCAGCAGAATTAGGCAGTGCTTCTTACAATGATTGGTCTTAATCTGTGCGGGTGTCCTGTTTGGGCTTTGATAGAGTTAATTTTCTTCCTAGTAGCTGTAAAGTGCTGCGATTTGGCTTCAGTCTGAGAACAATGCTGATAACACAATGATGGTTTAGTTGTTGCTCAGTAGCACTTACCCTGATCAAGGACTTCTCAGTCTCTCATGCTCTCCCTGTGAGGAGGGGCACAAGAAGTCAGGAGGGAGCAGAGACAGGACACATGACCCAAAGGTATATTGCATAATATTCCAAAAGGGATATTCCATATCATAGCATGTCATGGTCTGTATATAAGCTGGAGGAGGTGGTTGGCCAGGAGGCACCGATTGCTGCATGGGGACAGGCTGGACATCAGTCAGCAGGTTGTGAGCAGTAGTATCGTGCATCACTTGTCTGTCTTAGGGTTTATTCCTCTATCTCCCTTTTCTTCAGTAGTGTTATTTTACTTATTAAACTGTTCTTATTTCAACCCATGGGATTTCTCTTCTTCCAATTCTCCTACCCTTTCCACTGTGGTGGGGGGAGAGTGGGTGAATGGATGCCTGGTACTTAGTTGCTGGCCGGGGTTAAACCATGACAGCATGATAGAGAAGTCTGGAGCAGAATTATGCTCCACCTGTGTGGATGCTGTCCTGAGGGGAAAGTGCCTTTAATTTCTTGAGCAGAGATTGGCAGTCTTGGTAAAAATGTATGTTTTATGTGTAGAATAAGCGAGGTTGGAAGGGAAGTCTGGAGGTCTTCAGTCCAACCCTTTGCTCCAAACCCAGTGGTTTTTAAAGCCAGGTTTCTAAGAGCTTGGTCCAGTCAAGCTGTGAGTAATTCCAAGGATCGAGGTCTTTCCTGCCTCCCTGACATACTGATCCTGTGCTTAAATACTGACATTAAGGAAGAAATAAAGAATCCCACAATATTACAAAATTGGCATTTCTGGTTTTTACAGCTAGCATTTGTTACTGTTCACCTGTGAAGTCTGTGTTCACTATTGCCTTATGCTAGGTAGCTGTATGCAGCGATGTGTTACCTTCTTAAGCTGAACTGATTCCTTTCTCACACTCTTCTCATGCACTATTTGGTGCAGTCCCTGGTGGTTCTGGTATTTCCCTGCTGGTTTCACTTCAATTGCATCTAGTTCTGGAGAGCACAGGACTAGATGTAACACTCAGGATGTGGCCTTATCAGTCCTGACCAGAGAGGAAGAATTGCCAGGAAGTTATAGAAGAGCTTCTATATCCATGATACCCGGCAGAAGATGCCAAGGCAAAGTCCATTGCTTCCTGAGGTCAGAACTAGCATGCTGTCAAGCAGAGGTTGGCTGAGATGTTGTCAGGTAGCAAATCTGAATTTGGCTCTGTGTTGACTCTAAGTCACTGTTAGAGCTGCTTGCTTTAAGACAGTGATTAAAAGCCACAGAACACAAAATAGGATAAAATGAGTCAACTAAGAGCTTAAATCTTACTATGGATCTACAAAGGAATAGTAGTAACACTACTTTGCCTTGACCTAAACACCATGGGCTCTTGGTAGTCTGAAAGAAAAGTGTTAGAAAAGTGTTCCTCTACTGCAACCTTTTTCATGTGTGTCTGCCAGAAGATGTCCCACTGAGTTAGCCCTCATCCTTGATGAGCAAACCTACAGCTTAAGCTGTTTCTTTGGATCTTGCTAGCTCAAGAAAGTGGCTGATAGCATCCCCTAAGATATTTCAAGAACAATAGCCACCCCACATCTCTGGTACAAGTACATTCTTTCAATAGTTCCAAAACATTGGCATTTCCTCAAATAACTCGCTTCCTCCTCTGTTCCTTTAGGAGAGATGACGCACTTGCTTGTGCACTTGCTCAGGCTCCTTCTTGCCTTGCATTAAGGTGATAAACATAAGGTTTAAGGCTGCAGCAAACAGGCTGCAGCTTGGTATCAGCTCTCAGATGACTCATAATTGAAAGGTGTAAAACTTCATGCACCAGCTGCTGCTTTAGCACTTAAACAATGGGCTTCTCTGAGCAATTAGCCTGGTGACTTGGGAGTTGGAGGCTTTCACCTGCACAGACAGTGAGACCAGAGGACTCCTGAGGTGATTTCCTGGATTCCTTTGTAGGTGGCCAGGCTTGTTAATGCGGTAACCCTGCCTTGGCACTGCCTTGTTTCCTAATCTGGTGGTAACTCTGTCATGACAAATGCTTCTTTCAAGTACAAGTGTCTGTATCTGACGTCTCAGTAGGATTTCAGCAGTATTACACAAATGTCTGTTCTTGTCCTAACAAGACATCTGAGCCCATGGCTGTTAAAGTTTGCCTGTGCTTATTTCTTGTTAGGAAGTCAGGCTACTATATTAATACTACTTGTTATAGGTCCAGCTCTACTCTGGTGGGAGCAGTGCAAGCATTTGATGTATTTGCCTATGTTGTTTGCTCCAAACTGGGTCTTTCTGGGATAGCTGGCTTATTGCATGGCGAGGGACAATCCCTAGATCAGAACAGCTGGACAGTGCTCTGTGTCTGCTGAAGCTCTCCTCAAGACTGTTTGTTTCACAAGCTTGGTAGCTAAGTCATCTTGCTGAATCAGCAGCAAAAGGTAAAGTAAGTGAGTGCTGGGATTTTCCTGGCTTTCCATCACATGGAGTTTCTGCCAGTGTTTGTCTACAACACTGCTACAGTCATAGAATCGTAGAATGGTTTGTGTTGGAAGGGAACTTAAAGACCATCTAGTTGTGCCACAGGCAGGGACACCTTCCACTAAAGCAACTTGCTCCAAGCCACATCCAACCTGGCCTTGAACAGTGCCAGGGATGGGGCAGCCACAGCTTCTCTGGGCACCCTGTGCCAGTGCCTCAGCACCCTCCCAGGGAAGAGCTTGTGCCTAAGAGCTCATCTCAGTCTCCCCTCTGGCAGGTTAAAGCCATTCCCCTTGGCCTATCACTACTCCAGACCCCAAACTTCCTTTTCCTGTCCCTCACTGGTAGGTTCAGATGTGGTTTCTGCTCCTGGAAATGGGGCAGAACACTGCATCTGGTCCCTAGGGTGGAAGTGGTAGGAGACACCATTTCCCTCCACCAGTATGTCTGGTCGGTTGGTAATGACAATACCTATTTGCAGTAAGGTCTGGGTTTGGAGTCTGACATCTGAATAGTCAGAACCTCCATGTATCTACATGTATGTTGCACATCTGTGTTCGCTTGTGCAAAATGATCCTTAGGCTGATCCTAGAGGCTCTTGTTTTTCTAACCTCTGGATTCCTGTGTTCTTGCAGTTACAGCTTCCCCTCAAATTAGCCATTCTTCTCTTGAGAAGCAGGAATGTATCTCCTATGAACAGGAGGGTTTGGCTCTCCAGGCCCTATCAGCCTGCTGGCATCCCCCCCAAGAGAAGGTAATTAAGGACTGGGTTTATAATAACAAAAGAGCACATCGATGCCTTGTGCAGCAGAGATGAAATGGCTGTTTTGTGTGCTGGAGGCTTGTAGCTGACAGCTTGCTCAGCCTGGGCATGCCTTTTATTTCGAACCAAAGTAAAAATAAATGTCAAAGCCTTTGCAAGCTGTTGTTGTGACTGAATGAGGTACTTTGTCCTCAGAAATGTTCCCCTGGACTTGTGTGCGCCATGAGCTGTCACAGTCCCTGAAGAATCAGACTTGATTGAGCTCCCAGCACTGTCTGCATCCAAATCTTGTCACTCTGAGATCTATTGTAGTCTCTGCACTGGGTATTGGAAGTAGGGTAACAACCATGGAGGAGATGCTTTTAGCTGCTTTTCCCCCTAAAGGAAGCACGTTTTATGTAATGGTGCCACGTGTCCCCTTCCTCTCGCAACCAACTACAGCCAGACTTGACAGGTGATTTCAAAGCCTTTCACAGGACTAAAAGGAAAGGGATGCAGAGAGGCAAAGAACTAACTAGCATCCTGCTAAAGGAGTTGCCTTGTGCTGTGGTAGTTACTGAGGAATCCACCTGTGATTCTGCTTCCAGGGATAAATCTAAGTCGCTGACTTTTGTTCTGCTTCTCAAGGAAAGACTTGTTTATCCAGTGCTAGTCTCAAATACTAAAGTCATGTCCAACTTGGATTATGTAGCTACTTCTAACTAGCGCCCTCCTTTCTATTCCTTGATGTAGGAGAGGGTTGGAGGCTGCCCTTTGAGTGTTCAGAGCACTGCAGTCTCATTAATATTTTATTATTAAATAAAAGCGTTATTAAATAATGTTTTGCTGGATGGAGAATGGCTGTATTAAACCTTTATTCTGACAAGCTCCTTAACTCTGTACAATTGAACCTTTTTCCCTTGGCTGTCATTTCACGATGAATGATGGTTCATGACAACATAGCAAAACTGGCTCACAGTGTAGCATAGCTGACATGAGGTGGGTGACAAGCTGTGCTAGCAGCAGGTGAAATCCTCCCCAAAATCCAATTCACTCTGATCTTAGAGCATGAGCACAAAGCAGTTGTGCAATTGGGTTTATTTACTTGCAGGAGAAACAAGGTATTTGGAAGGAGGATGTTTTGTTGGACATACAGCCATGTTTCTGCTGCTTCAGGAAAATGGGATACATCCTGGTTATTTAAGACCTGAGAGCAGATGTATGAGGCTGAGAGACCCTCGAGGTTTGAGAGGGCTTGCTGGTATCTCCTGAAGCAAAACCTGTGTGTACACACCAAACCCATAAACATCATGTGGCTGAGCTGAGAGTTGAACCTTCCTCAGAGTTGGTGTTGACCAATTTCTCAACTTGTTAAGGCCCTATCAGTTTGTGTAAGAAAAGGTGGATGTGGGTGAGGTTATTCTTAAAACTGAGATAACTTCCTGTGATTAGGATGCTAAAATGGGCAGCAGCGCATTTGGTTAGCAAAGGGAGAGCTCTGCAGCTGCCTATCCTGCAGGACAATGTGCCGCAAGGTGTTTACTGCACAAGCACAGAGACAATGATAGTGTCAGAGTGTCATTTAACTCATCTATTCATAAACCTCTGCAGCTCAAACCTGGTTAATAAGGCAATGCTAAAGCATGGCTGGTAGGAAAGGACCTGCTACCTGCTACTCAGTCCCCCTCCAGTAAGGAAAAGGTTGTGATGAGATGCAGTGATTCATATTGGCATGAGAGGACGGCTGTAGGATTGTTCTTCATGTCGAGTATGGAGCTATTGAGTCTGGGCAGAGCTGCGCTTGATCTTTGTGGTTGAAGTAGGAGAGATGTGACATGCATGGGGAACTTATATTGGACTCCTTAAAGCTTAGTTAGAAGGCTCTTGCCTCTGTAGCTAAAGAACTGATCCTTGAGGATGACTTTGGGATTTTTAAGAAAGAAGCTGATACAAAGCCTCAGGATCTCCTGAGGAAGCATCTTGTGGAAAAAGCCTGTAAAGAGTAAGAGCAGTATCCCACTACTCCCCATGGCTGGGAAGCCAAGAGATCATCATCTTAATTGGATGAGATCCAATACTCTAGCTTGATATCATCAGGTTTGGAGGGTGCCCTCTTTACCTTTCTGCTAGTCTTATTATTACCCCTCAACTTGGAAGAATTTAAAACAGTTTTGCTATGCCCAGCAGTTGTTATAAGGATGATCTTGCAGAGCAAGTCAAAGTTGTTTGACATATTTGGGTCTTAGTTGAGATCATTAACAAGCACTTGCCTTGACAGAGGTTGGCAGAATGACTGCTTGTACTATAAGCACAGCTGTCTAAAGCACAGTAGGATTATAGAACTGCTAATGAGGACTCTGCCTAGGTTGGGGATCCAAAAAACCTCATTTGTGAAAGCAATCCCATTGTAAACAACCTTTTTTTGTCTCAGTAAATAGACGCTAAGTGCTGTGAAATTGCAAATGGTGAAACTGAACTGCAAGGGGTAACATTTAGGGGTAGACTCCTGTTTTGGACAGGCTTCATTACCATTCTGCAAAGCATTAATTCAATAAAGCAGTGTAACAGATCCATTCCTGCAGCGTTTTCAGATGCTATCATATGTTTGCTGTACCCTGAATAAGTTATGAAAAACTTTGAGTGGATGAAAAGCTGGCAAGGGGTAGAAAAACAAAGTAGTAAAAACATAAAGTTGACCTTCTGAAGAGTGTAGGCTGATGGAAGGGGAAGAGCGAGCTGCTGGGATCAGAACTGAAGGTTAAGTTTGCATAAATTGTGTACCTCTAGCTGCTTACTCTTCCAATATAAACCTCAAAACACTTGACAGGATTCTTCCTCTTCAGCTCAAAAATGACACTGTATAAATTAAGGAAACCCAGTCTCTACAGAGAGAGGCGGTATGTTGCTTTTATGTCACCGGTAGAGTTTCTGCTTTAGGGATCTGGTATGTCATTGGTTAAAAGCAGGTATACTTGGCTTTCACCAGCAAATGGTGAAATGTTCAAATACTGCAGTTAACCCTTTGCAGTTACGTTAGAGACTCATTTTAAGCATGAAAAATCATAATTAGGTGTTACCAGACTTTGAAGCCGCTTTGAAGGAAGAAGAAAAGATGAGAGCTCTGACCTCATAAAGCCTCTAGCACACAAGTAAGACTGCTTGAAACTTGTGCGTATGTTGTTGATGTAAGATTTGAACTGGAGGTGCATCCTTCATCTCCATATTCTAGACATCAGATGGCCAGACACTGCACTGAGTAGCTGTATTTATAATCTTTGCACCCTGCACTGGTAGTTTACAATGCACAACTGGTTTCTATCTTTGGGTACCCGTTGACCCCCCCCCTGCAGAGCTAGAAAACTCTGGAGCAATCTATGGTGCTAGAATCATAGAGTGGTTTGGGTTGGAAAGGACCTTAAAATCATTCAGTTCTAACCCCCTGCCATGGGGAGAGGCACTTCCCATTAGACCACGTCAACCTGGCTTTGAACGCTGCCAGGGATGGATGGAGCATTCACAACTTCCTTGGGCAGTCATCTGTTGTTGACCTCATGCAGCAAGATGTGACCATAGCCCATCTCTGTTCCAAAACATAAAGGCAAACTGAATAACAATCATCTATAAGGTTCTACGAATGTGGAGTAAGGCTCAGCAAACAGTACTGCTTCAGGTCTGTTTTCCTTGAGCGTAATGCCCAAGGCTCAACTTCATGCCAAACTGCTAAAAACGCACAGGCCACAAAAGCAGCGCTCGAAAGCACAGCATAATGGAACTAATGCTGTGTGTTTTATGGTTGGATAATTAAAGACCGACTTACCCTCTTTCCCTCACAAAATAAGAAAAACTTGCAGAAGCTAATTCCTGCCTGCTTCTGTGAAAGTGTTTCTCAGTGTGCCTCTGGCGGCAGCCTTGTCCATCACTAGGTTTGAGTTTCCAGAGCTGCTGGGCACGCTCTGCTCCTGGAAAGCAAAGGGCTTTCCAGTTGAACAGCACTGGATATACACAATGTACTTCGGCCAACAGCTCTCCTGACAAGGAGAAGGGGTGAAATGAGGATCATCCCATGATACAGAAAGGCATGTTCTGTGGTGGACCTAGCAGAGGACTTTTTCTCGTGTCAGCCCAATACAATCTGCTGTTACAACTCTGGTCTTCCCAAGCTGCTACCTTGGCCTGCTGGCTTCAAACCTGGGTTTTCAACCTCCTTCAGTCACCAAATTATCTTGTTAGATCTCCTGCTGCTGCATAATTTCTCTTCTCTTTTTCACTGTCCCCTATTCTTCTGTGTGCCCCATACCTGCTTCCAATTTTACTCAGCAAAGCCAAAACCCTCGAGTCTTAAATTCTAATGTCTAAGGGTTGTTGAGCATATGCAATTTAGTTGCTTTTCCTTCTCCCCTCAAAAGCCTTATAATTTGCCTGGGTTTTGGCGATGACAAAAATTAAATTGGACACACAAAGCCATCCCTTGCTCATTAAAATCCCAGTTCTAAATCATGGGTCCGAGGCTTTTCAGAGGGGGAAAAAAAAGTCACCAGCAATTGAACAAAACAATGTGTTTATTCCCATGCTGCTTTCTGAGAAGCAGTTGAATTCACATGTTCCAAAACAACTCTGCCCGAGGCAGACCCAGCTAGCATGCAAACTCCTACCCTGAACAGCCAGGACTTGGTGAATTTATAAGCAACTGAAAACAGTACTGGGAAGGGTTAGGCAGCATTTATAATATTGTCTAAAGATATGGCTTTGGGAAGAGGGTTATCTCTTTAAAATGTGTCCTTTTAGAAATATAAATCAGAAAATGAAGCCCAGCTGAATTGCCATAACACGAAGGGTTTAATTCAGCCTTGCCACAGTCTTGCGCAGACCTCCACAAGACCCCACATCATTCCTGTTTAAAGAGCCCAGTGTTCTTGAATCCACCACAATAGCACAAAAGACAAATGGAAACGTTTGTGTGCTTGCAAAGTCTCTTTTCTTTAATGGATGCATTTCAGGGGTCATGGGCCATGTGGCCCTCCCTTAGATATACAATCAGGCCCTGAAAGAACATTGTCTGCTGGAGGACTTCCTCTGCCACACCACCCTGCTGAAACAGCATGACAACAGAAGTGTTTCATTATTCAAAGAGCTGCATTCAGCCAACTTTGTAATTAGGACAATGAGGAATACGTATCTCTAAAGCAGAGTGTCTTTTAATAGTTGATTTATTTTTAAGAACGGGTGTGATTCAACAATTTCTTAAAAACTTCATCTCCTACTGTCTGTATCTTAAGGAATAAGCCTGGTGTTGATCTAGTGGTTCTTTAAATGGGAAGCTGGAGTTGGGTGACTTCACTGTTTTGAATGTATTTTGTCAATGTTATCCCAGCGTCTGGGTCCTCAAGACTTGCTCCTTGGCCTCTCTATTACTGGCAGTCTCACAGTGTGTTCGTCTGACTTGTTCAAGCAATGGAGATGTTTCCTGTGAGAGGTTAGTGGCATTTGTGTAGCCTGCCATCGGCGTGTGAGCTCTGTGATAGCCAGCATGAATGCCTATGTGTTAGATGGGGCTGTGTTCCCCCAGTTTTGGGGGCTGAAGGGGAAAAGAGCTGAGTCCTCTGGGACTTTTTCTGCCTGGGTAGGGGTTATGGTGTATTCCTTGGTGCTTCACAGCACGCTTTGAGAGAATGATTTTAAATCTCTATTTCCATTGGTATCGCCATCATGTGTGTAAGGGCTGTAGCAGGTTGGCAACTTCTGCAGCTCAAACTCCCCACAGTGGAGGATCCTTGCTATCCCTCAGCCTGGATGGGAAAGAATGAAGAGATAGTAGTTGTGATGCTCAGCTAGGGCTCCTCTTCTGCCTTTGCTGCTCTTTTAATGCCACATCTATAGTACTGGAGTAAGAGAGACCTCTGCTTAGATCCTCTTCTATGCCAGGGCTTTCTGCCCTCCTCTTCCCTTAGTAGGAAGTGCTGATGTGTGAGTAATCCTTTAACACCTCTAGACTCCTTTTCCCAGGCCTGAATTATGCTTGCAAGCAAGGTATGGTGCTGCCAACAGGAACTGGGCATTGGGGTTTGCAGTAGGGAAGATGAACTGCAGTGTATGAGCTGTCTCTGCTAAAATGGTCTTGAGTCTTAGGTTAATTCAGCTGCTTTAGTCCCCACCAGAAGAGCTGTCCCTCAATGCTCCCTGAACCTTTGGCTGCTTGGGTACAGTAGTCAGGCTGCCATTGCACGCAACTGCTATCTCTAAAGCTGAAGCCCTACATCTCTTCCTAAGTGCATCAGTCTGTCTTTTTCCTTCCTCTGTACTCTCCAAGCTTCTCATGCCCTGAGCCTTAAAAACAGTTGAGCATTTAACATTCAACCTGGGATGAACGTAGGTGTCAAGCTTTGAGGTGAAGGAAGTCACCCATCTCTTTCTCCACCCTGCTACCTGGTCACCTTGAATTCAAGCTACACTTGTTGATGGAAACTTAAACTGCTCTTGGCGTTTTGGGTGGGCTGAGTATCTCCCTGACCAGCTCTTGAAGCATCTTGATTGTAATAATGTTCCTCAGTGCTTGGTGTGGGCGAACAGCACTGAACTCCCAACAGAGCTCCATGGTAACAAGCAAAGGGATTAACAAGGAAAACAGCCACTTCTGCTCCCTAGCTCTTATAAAATAGCCTTGCAGCTGGAGGAGCAGATGCCTGGCTCAGGTGTGACCTGGGTTCAAACCGAAGTAGCCACTAATGCCATTTTGTGGACCTACAACCCAAGTCTTGTTCTTCTAATAGGCCCTTGGTCTGCTCTGCAGGGCTCTTCTGGAGCAAGAGTAAGTTCAGAAAGAGACCAAGAAATAGCAGGCAGTGAGCATAGTGATAGGCGTCCATCTCATGCATCCCAGCTACTGCTGACTCCTTTGCACCAGAGTAGCTAGAAAACTCTTTGATTTGGATTTCAGCACGGCTATCTTAAGGGTGTTGCTATTAGGATGTGGGATGGGGAGCGAAGGACAAAGGTTAATGAAACTGGATTTTCCCGAAGCCACAGGATTTCCATTTCTCATCAGAGGGTGGTGATAGCTGCAAGTGTTGGTGAGGATTTGTTTCATCTCCTATGACTTCAAAATGTTTCTAACAGTGCATCTTGTGCTCTTGAAGCTAGCTGGCTTCTCAGGGGTTCTGATTTGTGTGTGTGAGTGCCGCCTAGAAAGGCTTCAACTTCTGCGCTGAGCTTGAAAGTGAACACCAGCAAGTTGGAGGAGACAAGTTCATGTCTACTGGGGATGCTGTTCAGTGCCTAGAAACTGGCCAGGACTGGAGCTGACCAGGCAACATGAGCTATCACAGGTTTTGGAGGCTTTCTGCTAACAGTGCATTGGAAATGTTGTGTTGCTTCAGCCTTTAACACTCCCAAAGGGAGAAGTCCTTGTGCTCATCTTTTAGCTACTGCGTATGAGAGCTGCATGAATATAATCTAATAGAAAAACAATAGGGCCACCATGCACAGCAACCACGAGTTTGGGTACTGAAATTGCAGCCTGGGTTTAGGATAAGTGATGTAGGATCAATTTGAGAAGGTTTTGGGCTTTGGTTTCCATCATTGACAGGCGTTAAACTTGGGAATCTGCACTCCTGAAAGAAACAACCCCTGTAACTGCTCAGTCATTGATCAATGCTTTAGCTCAAACTTGAGAGCATGCCCCAGATGTAAGCGTGTGGACGCTGGTTTGCAAGGGAAACTGTTGGAAGTCACTCACCCTCTTGGTGGGCCTAGCATGTAGGGAGTTAGTGTGCTACATCTGGCCATGTTCCCATGTTGTGTGGTAGTATGGAGGAGGTTAAGAATAAGCCTGGGCAAGGAAAGGACTGTTTGTGTACTCTAGGCAGAGGTGGGGAATGATTTTGAGCATTCAATTTCTTATGAACATTGAATTTCTATTGGCAACAGCAGAATCCAGTCACTGGTTTTCTTTGTTGTTCCTTCATTTTGTTCATTCAGAGTAGAGAAACAGTTAAACCTGAATGATGGGAGTGCTGCTGCTGAAGCATTAATCGCTTTTTTCTGACAAGTTAGGGTTTTCCTATTCTTTGTTATTTCTGGTAATGAAGATCTCCAAGGCTGACTGAAGAGCTGAAACAAGCCAGAGTACTGTTCCCCACTGTGTTCTGTTTGAATGTATGTATGGCTCCTGTCTTGTCGATTAGGGGAGGAAATCTCTACAAATAAGATACTGCTGATGGAAAAGCACTTGGAAGAAAGACCCTTTCTTTATGAGAAACATAAATGATTTTTCCCTGCTGAATTATCTTTTCTTAAAATGGTGTTTTTTTAATACTTCATGTTGGCACTTTATATCTCAAAAGCACTGAGTGTGCATTAAATTCTACTGTAGCTATTAAGAAACAAAGCTCCTGGCTATTGGCAGAAAATGAATGGGATGCTTCTGTGTTGGAGTCATTTACTACCTGAAACAGTAAAAGATGGGGGTCTGGCAGACAGTTATGTAGCCCAAGTGTGACACAGATAGCTAGTAAGGAGACCAATACAGATGGGTATGAGAAGATTGAAATGATGAGCACTAATTCTCTGAGGCAGGTTGCTGTTAACATGACTATTTCTCAAGTAATTTTCAGCTGTAGCTCTTGTCTCACTCTTCTACATGGATATATTAAATGGTACATGGTGTACCAGGGACCGAGAAATGTACTACAGGGAAAGGATATATCCGCACTGTGATGTGGATTCTTCCCTTAGCAGATACGGGTTTATAACCAGGATTGCCAAAATACAAAGATAGGGACTGGCTGTGTGAGGATGTTACTGGTTTTGCTCAGGTTGCTTTTAAATAAGCAAAACCAGTTTTCCTTAAGCAGGCCTTCTTTGATGGGGGGAAGAATAGATGTCTTAAAATAACAAGGTTCTTGGCTTAACTGGCATCCTCAGCAGTTCATCAGCACTTTGCCTTTGTGGTGACAGCTCCTTTCTCCTGAAGGAAGGAAGGTATGGGTAGTGATTACGCATCTTGGTTTTGTGTTTTCTTCGTTGCCATCACTTTACCCTCTTGCTCAGCTGATACTGATGCCTTGTTAACTTGGTTTATCCTTTTCCCTTTTGGAAAACACTCTCCAGTTCTTCTAGCAAGCTGAAAAGCAGATTCATCATGAATTCTTATTGTATTTTCGTGTTTACCTGCATACATCAAGTGTACCTTGTTCTTATTGCTGATTTCTGTGGGGGCACTATAGCTTTGTATGTCTCTCTGCTTTTCCTCTAGCTGCTATTAGTTGCAAGCAGGAATTCAGCTCTCTTCATGCTGGCATACATCAGTAAGTTGTCATTTTCCTGCAGAACTAAAAATCTCTCTGTGTAAAGCTGGGTATCACCCTGAGCTCAGTGTAGCTTAACCTTCATTTGTGGTACCCTCTTCATCACCAAATGCCCCAACCCTCCTGTTCAACTGTTCTAGGATGTCCTCTGTGCCACAGATCTCCAGTATCTTGTTCACTGTCTAAGAGACAGCTTTTGTCCACTCCGGTTTCCACTTCCTAGAAGGTGGATTCTTTACTGATTTAAATGTGGTTTTATACACAAGCATCTGCGTATGGTGTTTCAATCTTGCTCTACCTGGGAGAATGGTTAATTATGACATCCCTGATGTAAGCAGTTCCTTTAGGAGCTGGGCTAGTGCTCATCCTGAGTGGTACTTGTCTCTGAAAACAAAGCAGTTGGAAGATGAACCTCTTAAGAAAGCCTAATTGCATAGAAATAGGAGTAGCTTTGCTTTTGCTGTCCAAAGGCAACAGGTGACAGCTCTAGCTCAGATTAATCAGAGTCTGTGCATAGATCATCAAGAAAGTGTATTTCAAGTTCAACAGAAGCTCCTTAGAAGATTGTGGTCTCTACAACATAAGTATTTCCCCATAAGGCAGAGGAAGTGGTGTCCCTTAGCAAAATGCATCTGTAAAAGTTCTACTAGAGATCCCAAAGCTTGGTCTGGGAGATGGGTGACATCATCCAAGCTCAAATTCCAGCTGTGGGGGCTCTGTTGTCATCCTATGCCATATGAATAGTTAGATGGATCCTGATGTGTTGATGCTGAACTGTTGCCTTCTCCCAAAACCGATGGGAGATATGATGCAGGTTCTGTATGCAGTGGTGCAAAGACTCTTGGAGAAGAGGTTTGTGCACATATCTCTTAACCTGACTCAATTCTTTTACCTGCACATAAGTTTTGAGTGGAGAGCTTTCACATGCCATGAATGCACCGTGGTTACTTGGTGTCTCCAGCTTTGCAGATGAAAGAATCCAAGAACAGCATCCTTCTAGAAGAGTCTTAAAGGATACGCTGATAGAACGTTTGAACATGCATCTGTGGAGGTGGGCTGTCTGTCTTGGAGCATGCAAGTTTATTTGCTTGCTTGGATGATTGCTTGACCACCACTTGCAGTGTGAAATATGAATTTGGAGAGCAACTAACTGAGTGGCTCCAGTGACTGCAGGCAGATGTGGGGTGGGGCAGGCCCTCCTCAATGCTTGTTTAATGACTGTCTTAAAGCTTGAATGCAGAAACACAGCTATGCATGCACATCCTCTGTAACCCTTGCAAGGCCTTTGACTCTTGGATTCTCACTTAATTGTAAGTTTTAGTTATACCGAGTGGGTTTGTGTGAAAGAACTGGTGGGAACGTTGTAAGCAGCATCCTGGGAAGTCCTGGAGGGGCAGCAGTGCAAGTTTGGCATTGCTTCTCACTTCTGATGGGTTTTGGAGGCTTTTGAAGCGTTTGCTCAAGTGCATAAAAGCAAAGAGTATTGCTCTTTGCCTCTGTGGAGTGAGGAGTGACCTTGACCCCCATTGTAATAAGCCGTCCATCAGCTCTTCACACAGAGTTATTGCTGAGATGGGGTGATGGGGTCTGCTCTACCTGACTGAGCATATGGAAGGGCAGCATTAAATACATCTGCAATACAACTTCAGATAAAACATGCTGTATGAATGTGGGTTTAGCTGCATTTATAGTCCAACTGAGAGCCAGCCTGGCACAGACAGCTTAAAAATGAATTTATGGTAGGAGCTTTTTGTCTTCTGTCTTATTATAAATAAATAAAATTGGTTTTCTCCATCCAAGCACTAGCAAAAGCAGAGCAGGAGATTAAAGGAAGTTAATGCCCACTCCACTTTGCCTGAAAACCTCTTAGAAAATACAGTTCTGCATGATAGACTGAATTATTTACAAGTCTTTCACTGCTGGCTGGATGGGAAGAATAAAGCATTTAAACTCCTTGACTTCTGCACAAGCTGTGGATAATCCAGAGCTCTCAGCTGTAGGTCCCTGAATGCCCTTAACATGAAAAGGACAATAATGTCCATGAGCCTGCCCAAAACAAGCTACGTGATAGTGGCTGCACCATCCTTGGCAGTGTTCAAGGCCAGGTTGGACACAGGGGCTTGGAACACCCTGCTCTAGTGGAAGGTGTCCCTGCCCGTGGCAGGGGTTGGAACTGGATCAGCTTTAAGGTCCCTTCCAACCAAACCCATTCAGTGATTCTATGATGTGATTCTATGACTGCCTGTAGGTCCCTCCATGACGGTGGGTTTAGAAGTTTTAAGGTAAACCCATTCTAGTCACTCATACCTGAGGTAGCAATGCTCCCAAAATCAGGAAGCAAGCCTGCTCGTGAGGTTTACTTATCAGGCTACTGCGACATTAGTAAGGTTTGTGTTCAATGGCCACTAGTGATGACCTTAATGAGGGTGTTTGAAGTTGCCACTGGAAAAGTATAAGGCAGTTAGTGTTTAAAACAATGTTCTAATACCTGCTTGTATTACCAGTCATTATATTAATACAGAAATACTGGTATCATCTGAGCGCTTGAAATTAAATTTGCCTTAAGGGTCCCCTCAGGGTAAGGCAGTATAGAATATATCTGTTACATTGTACTCAAAATATCCCGTCTAAGGTATCTGAAATTCCCTGTGGGTTAGCCAAGCCTTTGGCTCATCCCATGTATTATTGCAGCAAGAATCTGCTAACCAAAAGCAATCTGCTCCACTTAAATCAGCTCTTCCCCCAGTGCCATTGGCCGTTTTGGGCTCTCTTGAATAATACACGTGGCTTTCTGGTCCCTCATCTTCTGGAGAAGCTGTTTGAGAAGGGATCATAATTGTGGCTTGCGTTGCAGAGCAGAGATGTTCCTGGTTTACCTCTCCTCTGTCAGTGCTGGGGAGGCTTTGGGATGCTCTCCTCTGCCTATGAGCACTCCTCACCTGCAAAATGAGGTAGGATGGCTGCGTTATGGAAGATTTACCTGTAACAGGACATCCCCTTCACAGAGTATAAGGTGGATGTGCTGCCTGTGGTTGCACATCTTGCATGAGCCTTTGGTTAACTAATGCACCCAGATGTGTTAGCCTAATGCATTCCTCCCATCTCCGGCAGTACTGTTTCTTTCAAACCAAATGAACTTTGAGCTGAAATGCAAAACAACTCTTTGAAATTAAAGCTTCTTAAGCTTAAAGCACTGCTGAAGTCATGCTGGGTTGCAAGATAGGTCTGAGTTTGCAAACACACCCCCCCCCCCCCCCCCAAGAAGTCTCCCATGTGAGTAATTTCTTCTTATTAAAAAGCTAAGGTTAACCCCTGGGATAACACCCCCATGTTACCCAGAGAGCAAATTTATCCCTTTCTAAGGCACTGAGTGTTTAATTCCTACAGACTCTTCCTTGGGACACTTGGCAATTTATAGCAGATCTGAGAGTCTTTTGAACTTGGGCTCTGGCAACTCTTTCTGGCTCAATGTCCAGTTTCAATCTGACTATCTTCTAGCTTAGAGTGTGTGAAAGCAACTCCAGAACATATCCATCCACAATCCAAAAGAGCCAGGAGTTCAAGCCCACTTCAGAGGGCTCTTAATCAAGCAGTCTTGCTTTATGGGTTGGATGGCCAAATCGTACTACAAGCCTTTAGGCTAAGGTGGTGCTGCAGAGGAGCATGAGAAGCGACTGTGATAATGATGTGTGAGGCTGGCAAGGTTGCAAGGGCTGAATCCTGTGAGATTACACACATGAAGCTTTGCTATGAAGCAACAGATGTCACAGCAAGGCCAACAGGAATGCTGGCCAGAACTGAGCAGAGCACACCATACGTACCTATTCTGGACTTCGTTTTGTTGGCTTGCAAAAGCATGGTTGTTGTATGGTGGTTGGGGCTCCTCTTCAAGCTGCTCTTGGCTCTTCTGGCTGTACAAATATGTCATCCCCAGAAAAGCCTCTGACACTCAAAGGCACCCATGCTGGGAGATGTCAGCTCTTGAAAATGCTCTTTTAGGGGGGGAAAAAAAAGCAGAACTCTGCAATTAAATTCAGTCCAATTCAAGATGTGCAGAACAGGAATCCTATGGTGCAGGACAAAGCAGGACATGTTGTGCTGTATATTCTGCTGGGGTTTCCTTTCTTATAAAACGACTTAACAGAAGGAAGTCATAACCCCACTCTGTGATCCCTCTTTGTCTGGAAGAGTTAACTTTGCAGCACAAAAGCAATCCAGCACAACAGAATGACTGCATGGAGTGCAGTTTAACAATCTGTTTGCTAAATGGTGGGGGTCTTTTAGATGTAGCAAAGCCCATTTTGACTAATTAAAGATGTTTATAATGTGTGACCTTGCTATGGACTACATTAAAGTGCAGCTATCTGTTGAAATGGCCCTAGTCATCAGCTTGGCTTTGGCCACCTCAGGAGCAAGGGTCTATGTGGCAGCATGGAGTGGGCAGAGGAAGCTGGATGTGAAACACTTGTCACTAACAAAGCGAGGGAGCAAAACAGGCTGCATTGTGGTTCCTACCTCTAGAAAAAACACCCTCAGGTTGTCCAAGTGCATTTTGGTTCTCCTTGGAGACATTGCCAAGAGGAAAACAAACAGAGAGCTTATCTGGCTCCAGCTAGAGAAGTGAAACACCACTGGAGATGGGTGAGGAGCCATTCAGAGGCAAGGGTCTAAACAGGGGTCAAGAAAGGTGTTGGTAGAACGGGTGTCCCCCATGCTCTTGAGGAGATGAGGAAAAGCTTTGTATTGGGTTAAATGGTAAGGTTTTTGTAGGCAGGGCTACAGCAGTATCAGAAGCTTCTCCTTTGTTCAGTTGAGGCAATGCCAGCCGGCTTGAAGAAAGACCCACCACTAGCTGAGGCTGAGCCCATAAGTGACAGTGGTAGAGCCTCTGGGATAATGGATTTAAAAGGGGGAAAGGGAGAACTGTGCAGTAACAGCTAGAGAAGAGAGGAGTGAGAATATGTGAGAGGAGCAGCCCTGTAGACCCCAAGTTCAGTGCAGAAGGGGGCAGGAGGTGTTCTAGGTGCTGGAGCAGGGGTTCTTCTACAGCCCTTGGTGTAGACCATAGTAAGGCAGGCTGTGGCCCTGCCTTCAGGTCACATGAAGGTGTATTAAGATTTGGGTTTATTTCTCATTATCCTACTCTGATTTTATTGGTAATAAACTAACCTGATTTCCCCAAGCCCAGCCTGTTTTACCCATGATTGCAACTGGTGAATGATCTCTCCCTTATCTCAACCCATAAGACTTTCAGTGTATTTTTTTCTCTCCCCATCCAGCTGAGGAGGACAGTGACAGAGTGGCTTTAGGCACTTGGCATCCAACCTTGGTCAATACACCACACAGCCCAAATGACTTTAGGTTCAAATTAAACAGGGGAACTTCAGATGAGCTCTTAGGCAGAAGCTGTTCCCTGTGAGGGTGCTGAGGCGCTGGCACAGGGTGCCCAGAGAAGCTGTGGCTGCCCCATCCCTGGCAGTGTTCAAGGCCAGGTTGGACACAGCGGCTTGGAGCAAACTGCTCTATGGAAGGTGTCCCTGCAATGGTAGGGGTTGGAACTGGAGGAGCTCTGAGATCCTTTCAAACCCAAACCAGTCTGGGATTCCATGATTTCTCCAGGGTCAGTTTTAGTACTGTGATGTTGGGATAAAGGCCACAGAAATTGGGGGAAATTTAAAGAGCAATTTCAAATGAAGATGAACTGGCTACAGAAGCTTTTCTGAAGAGTGTTTGCTTCTGTCTGCCCCTGGTTTGATCTCTCTGGAGATTGCTGGATTGCTTTTATTGAGCATCTTAAAGTCCATTACAGATGTTCTGCTGTGTTTAAGCATGTTACATTCACTCCATGCGCATCTGGGTAGCTGGAAACCTCAAGAGCAGGCTTTGCAGGCCTGCTCCTGTGGCTGCTCCCTTAATACTTCTAAGAACTGAATGCTGCAAGCAGAGTGTGTTTGTGCTGGGAATGTTGTGACTCTCAGAAGTGACACCCTTAATTGGGCTCTGCCTTATAGACAAACTTGCTTGGTAACAGAACACAGCTTTTCTTGCACACAATTCTGAACTTTTAACATACTTTATTATAATTATTATTCTTCTCCCTTATCCCCTTAAGCCAGGAAGCTTGAAGTGAATGTGCTGTTCTCAGCTGTACTTTTTCCTCTCTACTGTTTCTGGTAGGAGTAGCCTTTGTCCAAGAAATAGCCCCTCCGAGGGAAATAAAGGAACAGGGATGAAGGTGCCAGGCTTATTCAAGCAAGAAATGAGCCATACAGCATTGAGAAGATGAAGGATCACCCAGATGCATGGCTGGGACTGGAGAGACCTCAATTTTGCTCCTGTTGCTCTGTTCCTCTCTTGAATTTGCACTTGTGGCTTCATCTCTGCCACAGTCTTCTCCCAACCTTTCTTCTTTGAAAGGGAGTAAGGAGAAACCTGTGCAGGATTTGGGGTACCTCGGGAGATGCTGAAAGGATGAACTGCTTTTGGACACTGTCATCTGCTCTTGTGGCTTTGTTCCCAGTGCCCAAGCAAGGCCCCTGGGGCTGTCCCTGGACATGGGTAATTATTAAAGCTGAGACAAAGCATGGCCAGCACAAACAGCTTCCCTGGCCAGCTGAGCCAGGAAGCGGCTGAGTGAGCGCTTCCCCTTGGAGCTCCTTCCGGAGGCAGGGGGTCTTCCTGCATGGGGATGCCAGCCCTTTCCCGGCTATATTTGGAGGATCTGTGCAGCACAGCCCTGTGTAACTCTCACTGCATTGGTCCAGCCTTGGACTGCTGCAGTGAAGAGGAGAAAACCCCACTTATGGGTTAGGATGAAGCAGCAGGTGTGCAGGAGGCAAGGTGGTGGAATAGCCCATGGCCATGGCATGGCTTCCCCCAGCAGAGGTGGTGAGAGCAGGGCTGGTATCTTCATCCCTATCTATTGGGCCCTGAATGCATATATCCCAAGGAGGTGAGAAAAGGCTTTGCGGATTGCATTACTCTGCAAATATGACTGCCACTGATTCTGAGTTATCCCCACGGCATTGCTTCAGATACAGTAAAGTATTTGGATTGTGATAGTTCAGGTAGCAACCATCAGGTAGCAAACTAGCACTGGTTTTGGATGCGGAGGCTGGAGGTGAGGCTATCAGTAGGAAATCTGCTCAGCTTATGTCTTTCTGTCTCCTCGCTGGGATAAGAAGCCCTGAGGGGACTGTGAAGCAGATGGTGAGAACCTGTCCTAATGCAAGTTGGCTCTCATTGTTTTCAGACTCGCTATTAGTGTGATGAAGTGCCATGGGTTAGTGGTGGCCTTGGCAGTCCCGGGGTGAAGGTTGGACTTGATGGTCTAAAAGGTCTCTTCTAACCTACTTGAATCTATGATGGTAAAACAGAAATCAAGATGTATTTAAGTGGGTGATCATCTGTGGGTCAGATGGGGCACAATGTGGTACAGAATGCAGTTGGGGATGAGGCCTCTATCCTGCAGAGCTGCTAGGTGGATGAAGGAGGAGGTGGAGGGCTTTGGTATACCCTGGGGAGCTCCAGTGCTTTCTGATCCTGCAGCTTCATTTGTGCTCCTAGAGCAGGTACACAGGCAGCAGCTCAAGTTGGCCAAGCCTGCGATTCACAGCCCTCTCCAGCTCTCAGGAGTATGGGTTGGCTGGGAGCTGCTCATGAAAAGTGCCTGGAAACCAACCAAAAATTGCTGGTCTTAAACTTATGGAGAGATTCCAGCTCTAAGGAGCTGGCTCCAAAGCAATGCAGGTAGAAAAGGGTTGCTGTCGTGTTTTCCTGTGCCAAGGAACTGTGTTCCAAGTTTGTAATGGTGTTAAAGGCAGTTTTTGGCAGCCTTGGAATCTCTTGGATATTAGAGGATGCTCTAGTCATCTTGGACAGATGTGGTGTCCCCAGACACTTACCAGGATTCCAGTCCCCCTCTTACATCAGCATGATAGTCTGGCAATGGGAATACCACCCTGAGGACACTGTCTGCTCAAGAAATATGAAATCCCCTGCTGTAAAGTGCAGGAATTCTACTTTGCAGGTAGACTTGTTGCTTCTCCTGTCCTGATCCCACTCCCCAATCACCCTGGGATTCTTTCTCAGGGGTGGTTGATTGGAAGTATGTCTGTATCCCCTTCTAATAGGGAAGCCTTTACCTGCAGGCAGCCTGCTTCAAAACATCTTGGCTCCTTCCCCCATAGAGCTAACTGCTCTGCTCTGGCCTGCCATGCTTTGTGCCTTCCAACAACCTCTTCCAGATGGCTGCAATCACTGTGCAAACCGCCTCGCTCTGGAGTAGAGGTGCTATTGCTTCATCAAGCACCAAGTTTTTGGATGTCTTTTGTGTTAGCAGCAAGTATTCTGTCGGGATAACTGGGCAATGTAACTCCCAGCTTTAGCTCTGTGGTGCTCTCTGTTAATCCATGCTATCTTCATTAAACTGTGCTCCAGTGTCATTACTGTGGCATGATTTATGGAGCAGACTGGCACATCAACTTGTGTTATTGAGCTAAATTTGCTTAACCTACCTAAAATAGTCTGTCGAAGTTGTGTTCCTCCAGGCCACCACTAATTCTGTTTGCGTGGCTGAAGATCTGAATGACTCTGTGATCTAATCTCCCTTTGATTTAGGGTCTCTTGGTTACTGGAAGTGCAGTCAGAAGTTTCTGGCTTACGCAGACAATAATGGAGGAAAAGCACTGTGACCTCTGGTAGGCAAGGAGAGGAGTCCTCGTGTCTTTACTTCCCTTGTTCCTTTAAACATGGCTTGTACCCCTGTGAAATGCAGTGCTTCAAAATGCAGAGGTGCTTGTGCTGTCCCTGACTTCATTGGAGGTCAGAAAGGTAACAGGGATGGGCAAGGTCAAAACCAGCTTCTGTACAAGGAATAATACAAACTTAGATTATCTCCAACCTGAAAAAGGTCACAAGGGAAGAGATTGAGGAGTACAGACCAAGGTGGGAAACGAAGGTACATTAAAGATGTAGCAAAACAAAACTCTTCTTGCGCACTCTGCTGAGCTGTGGAGCTCCCTGCTGCAGGGTTTTGGAGGTGCTGAAATGCAGATGACCTCAAAGAATGACTGAACTCTTCAGTGTGAGGGTTGCCGTGCTCATCATCACCAGTTCCCATTGAGTTCAAAGGTAACATACTGATAGCAGCAGTGCTCCAGGCCTTAGTTTTCTCCGCAGAACCAAAACCTTAATGGGATGTCTGTGTGGGAAGCATGGCCAGAAACACCCATGGATGTTGTAAGGAGGTGGGCTGAGTCTTTACCTTTCTTTCCTAGTTCTTACTAAGCTGTTCTTTGTTTTTCATAGGAATTGCTAAACTCTTTCCTCATAGTTTCTGTTGCTTGTTGATGATCATAACCCTTCTTATGGAGGAAATGTACCAGGTGAACCTCTTATTCTATCAGAAAGATAATAACCTTGAATAGGGCTAGGATGGTGCTCTCAGCACTTCAGTATGCTTCGTGGGACTAGTTAGTGATTCCAACCTTGTTAATGAGTGAGGCTTGAAAACAGTCTCAACTCACACCAGATGTAGGCAGTGATAAGTCTTGATACAGTCTGAAATCAACTGCTAATTGTGCTATACTGTTCAGAGCTGGAGCATGTACCTTGTGCAGTAAAGGACAGGATTTTAGTAAGGCTATGAAATGCTCTAGAGCTGTCAGATCTTTTACCTTGCTTGGTGTAGAGCTTGAAATCTTGGTGGGTTTTGGTATTGAGACAGAACCAGCCTGTTTCTGGTGAGGACAAGAATTCCTTCTACAGTCTGCCGCTGGGGAACCAAAACCAGGGATGTGATGTCTAAGCGGGCTGCCTGGGGAGAATAGCTCACGGTGAAGATAGATACACAAAGCTGGGTAGCAAACTTGGGTCAGATCTTCAGGGAGGATTTCTTAATAAGAGTGATTTAAAAGAGCCTAATTTATAAGTGAGAACCCAGATGGAATATCTTCACCCCTGTCTATTGGGCACTGAATGCCTGTATCCCAAGGAGGTGAGAAAAGGCTTGGGGAGGTTGTATTACTCAGCAAATATGACCTCCGTTGGCTCTTAGCACTTTGTAATCCCCATGGCATTGCTTCAGAGTACAACAAAGTATTTAGACTGTCATAATTCAGGTAGCAATCATCAAAATAGCCTGACTAAGCAGGAGGGGAGTCTTGGAGGAGATGCTGACAGAAGATGGCTGGCAGTTAATTGCTGTGGTGTTCTTGCTGTATAATCAATAAAATACTTGTAATGGCATGCAAGCCCTCTATTCAAATGCTTTGTGGGTATCTGCTTTGTATCTCCAGGCTGAAAACAGCCTGCCTGAGTTGCTCCCTTGATTTGCTCCCCTCTTTCACCAGCTGACAGCATTACAGCCTGCTGGTAGCTTAGTCTGACAGTGAGAGAAAGATTTGAAGGAATAAAGTTCATGTCAACTAAGACTCAGGTAGGGGGAGATGGACAAACATACTGAAACAGCTTCATGGCCAAGAAGGTGAAGTAGAATCATAGAATAGTTAGGGTTGGAAAGGACCTGAAGATCATCCAGTTCCAACCCACTGCCAGGGGCAGGGACACCTCACACTAAACCATGCCACCCAAGGCTATGTCCAACCCAGCCTTGAACACCGCCAGCGATGGAGCATTCACAACTTCCCTGGGCCACCCATTCCAGTGCCTCACCACCCTCACAGTAAAGAACTTCTTCCTCATATCCAATCTAAACTTCCCCTGTTTCAGTTTGAACCCATTACCCCTTGTCCTCTCACTACAGTCCCTAATGAAGAGTCCCTCCCCAGCATCCCTACAGTTCCCCTTTAGATACTGGAAGGCTGCTCTGAGGTCTCCATGCAGCCTTCTTTTCTCCAGGCTGAACAGCCCCAACTTTCTCAGCCTATCTCCATACGGGAGGTGCTCCAGTCCTCTGATCATCCTCGTGGCCTCCTCTGAACTTGTTCCAACAGTTCCATGTCCTTTTGATGTTGAGGACACCAGAACTGCACACAATACTCCAAGTTGAGGTCTCAGGAGAGCAGAGCAGAGGGGCAGGATCACCTCCCTCGACCTGCTGGTTGTGCTCTTTTTGATGCAGCCCAGGATACGGCTGGCTTTCTGGGCTGCGAGCACACACTGAAGCTGTCTCATGTTCATTTTCTCATCGATTAACACCCCCAAGTCCTTCTCCACAGGGCTGCTCTGAATCTCTTCTCTGCCCAACCTGGAGCTGTGCCTGGGATTGCTCTGACCCAGGTGTAATGCAAGCAGATGTAATGTAACTCGTTACCTAAATCATTGTTTTGGGGATGAGCATTGCTTGATGTACAACATGTGTTTGGCATGGTTGTATATAAAGGCAAATACACTTGCAGAAATTTTTGGCAAGATATCTGTTATGGATCAGCAGATTGGGTGCTTGGAAGGGGATGGAAGCTCAACCTCTTGCTGCCTTGCAGGCAGGTTGATCCAGGAAAGGCATCATTGAACCTTTCCTTCCCTAAAGCTTACAGCAGTATGGAGTTACAGTAAACATGATTACTTAAGGACATCCTCCACAGCACCATGCATTAGTTGGCTTAATAACATCAGCTCTGTGACCCCAATTCTTGCTACTTCCCTGGTTCCCAGCAGGTCTCAAGTTCAAGATCTCAGTGTTCAGAAACAAAACAATCTGAGGCTTGCGCTCTCTTGGGGAAAGAAACTGCTGCGAATAGAGGAATTGTTCCTAGCTCTGAACTAAAATGTTCTTATAATCAAACTGCCGTCCACCTTACCAGGGTGTAAAGATACTCTCCTGTGGGAACAGCAATTCTGGAGGCCGGTCTGATCAGCTGAGTGTAGCTGCCTCTCTTCATAGCAGCAGCTTCTCAGGCACCAGGGATTTTCAGATCTGAGATGCATTTTTCTCAATCTTGCGTTTTTATCAGGCAAAGGAGCAAACTCCTTAAACTACCAAGAGTCTTTGGCTTTATTTAGAGGCCAAATGGCTGTTCTGTAGTGGGTGTTAAACCAGTGCAAGGGAATATTCCCTCCCTATAATGAGGTAATGGGTTCAAACTTAACCAAGGGGAGATTAAGGTTGGACATAAAGAAGAATTGCCTTACTGTGAGAACAGTGAGGCTCTGCAATAGGCTGCAAAGGAAGCTGTGAATGCTCTGTTCCTGGCAGTGTTCAAGGACAGGTTGGATGGGGCTTGGAGCAACCCGCTCTAACAGAAGGTGTCCCTGCCTGTGGCAGGGAGGTTGGGTTTAGATCATCTTAATGCCCTTTCCAATCCAAACTGTTCTATGATTCTAAGTAAAACCCTTGTTTTAGTGTTCCTTGTGCTGAGAAATCAGGAATTAGGGTGAGGCTCCTTCCTTGTGGATGCCTCAAAAAAAGAGGAAGGACACAGTGTTGTGATGGAGTTGTTCTCCTGACATGCTTTAATCTCTCTTCTTGTGTGTATCAGTTGCTAAATTCAAGGTCTTCAGAACCATTCCTCCTCACTATGAGGCTGGCAAAAGGGCAGGGCACAGCATATGGGAGCTCATGAGAAGGGAATTACTGTCAAGTTACACTCTGCTTTAATTTGAGTCTTTTCTACCTACTTTCTCAGGATTCCTAGCCAGGAGCCAGTCTGTCTGTGAGAGGAAACCATCTGAATGGATGACAGCGTGCCAGAGCTTCTGTAGGTGGCTCTTTGAAGTCTACTTGTTATCTTCAGCTAGGGCACCCAAAAAATATCTAGCAGTGAAGGACAAGGGGTAGGTGTTGTAATTGCAGTTGTCTGCAGAACAGGATCTGCGCCTTGGCATACACAAGTCTGTCACGGTGAACGATTCTGACTGCAGCTCTCAAACCGGCAAATAAGGGTTGGGATTTGTCAGCTTGGTGTATAAATCTTGTTTCTGCTCATTGTTCGGGGAGGAGCTCTACTTTAAGACCTGCCACATAGCTCTGTAATCTCAAGTGGAGAAGCAGGAAAGGGGAGTATGGATGTGCTATGTAAAAAGATACATTAGAAAACAAAGCGATGGAGTCTTGGAGACATTAGTTTGAAGCTTTCAAGCTTGGCTGGACACTGTGGGTTTGGTGTTGTGCACCAAGACTGAGTGTGCTTGTTTGCATCTGTATGAGCTGAAACTACCTGAATGGATGATGAGCTCTTGCATAGATAAGGAAAGCTTTCAGTTGTCTTGGGGTGTCTGTGCATCTGAACATGCTTGAATAGTTGTGTGCAGTTGCAAGGTTTAAGAAATGAATTCTACGTTGAACATCTTGCATCCCTTACATCCCATTACAATCCCTTACAATCCCCATTACATGTAGGGATTTTTCCTGTGATAACAAATTAGTTTTTACTTTCTTCTGGCACAGGGTTGAAGGTAAGACACTGAATTCAGAGATAAGAGCCACTTGTTTCTCTTGCAAATCTCTGCTATTAAAAAAACATGACCACACCAAACCCCCTTCTTTGCTATATGGCAACCTTTAGGTTTTTCCGGTGTGTGTAAGAATAATGCTTCCCTAGGAGAGGATGCCTAAGCCGCAGTCTGACTGGCTTAATAGCTTCTTGTTCATGAGCCAGAATCATCTTGCTTGGTTTTGCTCTGTTCTTTCCCAATTCATCTGTCCCAAAGCCTGCCTTCAATTGTTTTCAGGTCAGTTTGCTAAGAAACCATAATAATTTTATTGCTTGCTCTCAGAATCCTCTTTATCTCTGCTAACAACATTGGAGTGAGTGATTCCAGCTGCAGGTTCTAAATCTACCTGTCCAATGCTTCATGCCAAGCAATGGAGCTGAATTATTAAAATGCCAACTGTTAATGTGGATCTGCTTGACTATGGGTATGAACGGACAAATGTGAGGCACAAAACAGGCAGAGAATCTTGCTGTCTACCTGGAATTTTTCATGGAACACTTTCTCCTTGAAGCTTTTACGATGTGGCAAGTGGTTTCAAGCATCCTTGATTGGGTATCAAATGCTTAAGAGTTTCCCCTTTGTGTCTTTCAAAGACTAAGAAAGCTACAAGCCTCCAAATCACTCTGAAGCCATTGACTCCTTTTACAAAGGGTTGCAGAAAGCAGACTTCATCTCTCAGCTGGACTTGATGATCATTGTAGGTCCCTTCCAACTCCAAATAGTCTGTCTCAAGAATGGCTTGTCCAATTGTTTGTTCCCTCTTATGGGAAATGGAAGTGTGTGGTTGGTGCTAAAGAGAGGAAAAATCCCCCAAAACCAACCAGTGAGCTGGTGTTCGATGATGAAGGCGCAGATGGTTACCACCATCTACCAGCCTCAGCTAGGTAGATGTGTTTCTCTGCAGACCCTTTGAGTTCCTGCAGAAGTTTTCTTCTGAAAACAAGTTTGGCCTTGCTGTTGCTTCAGTTAGGAAAGCCCTGGGTTGAGTGAGAAGTGGTTGGTTCAACACATGCCATGGATAGATCGCTGTGGAATGGTGAACTGAAACGCAAGGTCAAGATGGAAAGTCCTGAGCTTTGAGTTGACTTCACCTACACTTAAAGTACAGCTTCACAGACCGACTATTTGCATTAACCAACAAAGCACAAGTGCGTGCTTGAATAAGAAGGCTATTGGTAATGCTTTCAGACTCTTTCCTGCTTGGCCTGATGCTTTGTCACTATTCACAAGGGGGAGTAGCAAAGTCCCTAACGGCATCAACAGTCTATGGCATTTCATGCAAAAATGCAACTATACAGGTACTGAGCTCCTTCATAATAGCATCAAGGGCTTTATTTATCCAGTTCTGTGGGTGGTGGAAATGCTGCTGATCCAAACTAGTTTCAAGAACAAGTCCTAATAGCCTGTGTATTTGAGTCAAGCTTTTAACATCAGGAGAGTTTGATTTTGTTTAATATGGTATTAAGGAAAATAATTTTTGCATGGGAAGTGGATTACAAAATGTTGACCTTGCTGTTGAGGGGTGCTGCTAGTGTTGATGCTGGAGTGATGGCAAGGTCTGTGTGTACCAGCATCCTAAACCATGCTTGGTGATGATCCCTTTGCACCCACATCACCTAGCTGTATGTGGAAATGAAGTAAAACTCTGGCTTCATCTTCAGGCAGTGCCTCCTGCAGTCTATTATGCTACTAATCATCAAGCAGTTGATTAAGTTTTTGATTGAGAGCACTATTTTAATGGTCTGGGCTTCAGTACGTGCATACCCAGCTACTGCTTTCATGCTCTAATTAGCTCTGAAAGGCTGACTTGTAAATGGGAATATTTCTACCCTGTATCTCTAGGGCTGGAATAGGATAGGAATCTTTCATAATTATAAAACTTGAGCTATTTTATTGGCTTTTTCTTGTATGCATAAACGCTGCCTGGCTGCTCTGTGCTAGAACATTTCCTACCAAGGAAAGTGGTGGAGGTAGCTAACATCTTAGTTCTGTAAATGACCAAAGTGTCTACATTCATTCCTTAGTGGAGAACAGGGGACTGCAAGGGAGGCAGCTCTAAGCTCATCTCTTAGTGCCCCAAACCAAACTGGAGCTGCTATTAAAAGGGTTTTGTCCTATCTATATTGTTGAGGTGTATTTGTAACTACTACAGGCTTCCACTTACCAGTAGCAGAACAGTTTCCCTTATTGCTTTCTTACAGCAGCCTGAAAGTTGTGTTTGTGCTAATAGTGGGGTGGTGAAGCCATGAATTCTTCTGCTCAGAGTTGAGATTAAGCTTGGCTTAATGAGAGCATCTATTACTAAGTTCAGTTCTAACACAGCTTTATTGCTGGTGGTGCCTTCTGCTCACCATAAACCTCTGTATCTGGGTAGTCCAGGAGGGTAATACAGTAGGGATCAAGTATTGGCATTTGCATTCCCTTCTTCATCTGTTAAGATGAGCTGAGTCCCAAAGTGTTGCTCCACTGTTGGCTAGTACTGCTGCATTAGCTTTTACCATTACTTTACTTGTTTTGGAGGGTGTCTACTTAAAACTGATGTTGCTTTGAAGTGGCATGCTCTCAAACCTGAGCAGATGTGATAACCCATGGGTACGGGAATACCCTCTGCTCCTGGTGAATCCACAGAGGATACAATGCTCATTCTCTAAGGACCTTGACAGGGACAATGCCTTTCTCGCACTCAATTCCATCCCTTTAGCTACTTGGACTTGACATGCTTATTGAAATGCCTCTTCTGTTACATCCCCTTTCCCAAATATCCAGTTCTGGTCCCAGCCTTCAGTGTCAAAGCTGGAGGTGTCAAGTTGTAATCACTTGGAAAAACCAGTGCATTCCTGCTACTTGTACCCTACAGTCCCATCACTGGGAGAGGGGGGCCCTTGAAGAAGAGAAAAGAAGGTATTCCATGCAACTTCCTATCAGTTAAACAAGCATAGCAAACTGTGAACCCAGTTCAGCAGCGAGTAAAACTGCTTGGGCTTTGAAGCTTGTCGTGGGACTTGAGGGGCTTTTTTCAGTTCTTGTGTGTTTGCTGCTCAGTGAGATGAGAAGTCATCCCGAAGTGTGAAGAATCTTCAAAACCGCATCCCAGATGATGATCCCTTTTTGTGTTAAAAGTGGGGATTTCAGCTCGTCTGGAAGCTCTTAGAGCAGCTCCCAGCTACCAGTTCCTCTGTGCTGCAAGTCCTCGTGAACCTGCTGCTGAGTCTTTGCCTGGGAAACGTTGGTCTTTGTTAGGCTTGCCTTTGTTAAGCCTGTTTCCATCTCTGCTGCTTCCCATGTGATGTTGCTTGGCACGAAGCTGCGCTGCTGCCTGGTGCCCTCCTCTTCTTGGTCATGAAGGTTTCAGGTAAATATTTACATCCCTTTCTGTGGTGTGATCTAACTGGACGTGTTAGGCAAGGGGCTTCGCAAGTGTGCATAGCTAAGACTGAAGGTTATTCCTTATTGCATCTTCAGATGTTGCTGAGTGTTCCTGTTTTTTATCTGTTGCCCTCAGTTGTGTAATTCCTTATTGCTCTATTACATGACATCATCTGGATCTGCTGCTCTTGTCTGTTCTTTGAGCTCCATAACGCGTTCAGCTGAGTCTTGGGTAAGGGCCGTAATTTATGTCTAAATCCATTAGAGTTCTGCAAATAAATAAACGCCGTGCTAAAGTCCTTAGTGCCAGCACACTGCCTCCAGCAGCGGTGAAAACATTCACATTGTCTGAGTGGCTGCACACTGCAGAAGACAGGCTGGGTTCTCAGTGCCTGCTCTAGTAACGGAGGGGGTTTTTGGTTTAAACTGTGCTCTTGCACAAATAAATGCCTGGCAAGTGTGTTCTCTACTGGAATCAACAACCTCTTCATGCTTGGAGGCTAAACTAAGGCTGAAGTCAGCTATTGAGTGGTGGCTGCGTGCGAATCTATTGTGTTTAGCTCTGATTGAAACCTACTCATTGTGCTTGTAGGACTCTTTGGGTAGCTGTAACATCATTTAAGGGTAGGCTTCTCCCATGATCTCACCAATGTAGAAACCAAGGCAGTGGAAAGTCATCCTCTGAATGTCACCTCTTTAAGTGGCACAGCCAGGTTTGCTAATCCTGTTGTACAAGTATATTGTGTCCTCTAAGGATTATGTGCTGCTTCTCAGGCATGTTCCAGCAGGAGGGAGATAGAGCCTGTGCGCCCTGATCCTTGGTTGCCTTGGGTCCAGGGAGCAACGACACAGGCAGAGACGCTTTGCCCTATTGTCAATGAGCCATGAAATAGAGACAAAGCTCCATGGAGACATCCTCTGTTTAATTGCAACAGAAAGGTAAGCTGACACTGAAGTGCTGAAGTGGCAGGCTGGAGCTTAAGCTGATGGTGGGAAGATAGATTTCAGTCCTACATTTCCTTAGAATAACCCTTTCATTTAGACCAGAATAACCATGACCAATGTTCTTCCAAGCTCTGGTTCAAATCTTACCCTCGGGTGGAACATGCTCAGGGGCCTGGGGACAGACCGAAGCTGAAAGATCAAAGAAGTCCATGTTCTATTGCTCCTCTCTTGTGCTGCTCTTTCTGCATCATCCCCCTTAGCTCTCTTCAGCTTTTCTACCTTATTTAGGTGTGATCAATCTCTCCTTTCCTATAAGAGGTGGAAAGACTTGAGATGGTGTTGGTGTGTTGTAGGACTCCAAGGTCTGGATTAGATAAGGCTTTGTGTTGGCCCTTCCATGGGGAAATAGCTCTTTATCAGACCTCCAAATGTCCCTCTTGCTCCCTTTGTGTCCAAGTTAAGCCCAGCTAGTGGGGACCTAAGTCTGACAAAGTCTTGTCTTAGTGTTGTGCCCTTGCTAGTAAGGTGTGAGTCTGATGGGTCTCGGGCTGCCTGATCTCAACCATGGCTTGGGAAAATAGGTGGCTGGATGACAAGCATCTCTGTATGTCCCTACTGATGGGAAGGCTTGAGCATCCCTGGCTCCTGCACACATGCTAAGGGGGTGATTTTTCTCCCTGAGTGGTCTATGCAGCTTCCAGGGATGTCCAAGTAGTCTCTAGTTAATGCTTTAGCCCTTAGGGTGCCAGATAAGGAGAACAGGGTTCATTCAGTGCCTGCTAATCAATCAGGAGACAAAAGCTTAGGCTGTGTTGGTGTCTATCACATGAACCACAACTTAGTATTGCAGACCTTCCAGATGGGATGCCTAGCTTTTGTTAGGTAATCCGTATTCTCGCTGCTCCCGTTGATGTGAGACATGCTTGGAAACTCCTCCAAAGAGGAAAAGACTTATTCCTCCTGCTATCCCTTCCCTACATTCATGTCCTTTAGGAGAGCTGGAGCAGGGGCTTTGCAGTCAGATCCTCTCCAAGCAGCTCCCTCCTGCGGCATTCAGCTCCTTCCCATTAAGACAATGGTTGTGTGAGAGTTGCTGCCTTTATGTGCTTGCAAGAGACCTTAAATACCTCCTGGAGGTGACAGCGTCTTTTTCCCAAGAAGAATGAATCCTGTTGGATGGGGGCTCGTGCTTTAGGATGGGGGCTCGTGCTTTAGGGTAAGGACTGTGCAGCAAGCACAATTACAGTGTTTGAGCACTCAATCCTGTTCACATCTCCCTGTTCTAGCTGGTGGCAACACAAGTTGGCTGTGCAGTCCTGGCCTAATAAAACCTGCGTGCTGGCATAACTCTCGCCAGGGAGTTTCTGCCTCTAGCTCTGGCAGCGCACACTGGAGGGACTGGCTGCCTTCCCAGCTCCTGCCAGTGCCAGGAGGAAATCACCATCTGGGTGCAATCTGCATCTAAAGGAGCCTGACCTTCCCAGCAGCCTGGGGTCTGAGCACCAGCTCTGGTCCCTGCTGGCCCTGTGTAGCTCTGAGCATCTGAGGATGAGAGCCAGCAGTGATTTAAGGAGCTGTGGGAAGGTGTAGGAGAAGGAACTACAGGAGGGAGACAAAGGAATGAGTACTTGTACATACAAATACATTTGTAAATACATATACTGTACTCTTAAATATAACTAGATTCTCCTTTTGTCAGACATGACTTGGCTGTTCAACTTAGTTGTGAACACAAGAAGAAGCAGAACGTTGTCTTTGCCTTAGAGCATTAGACTTATGGGTCAGCTCCCTGTGCTGCTCCTTCTTAAACTCCCCTGATTTCCTTCCTTGTGCTGAAGGGACCATTGTGCCTTTTCTTGGAGTTTTGTGACTGTTCCTGTGCTCCTCTCTCCCATTTGGATGAGTTTCTCGGGCATGGGGCAACCCTAAAAGATGTGACTTATATCCTGAGGTGTGCTCCCTTGCGTCTGGATGGACCAGCACTCTTCTGTCTAATATTGATTTGTGCCTTTGTGAGCTAGAGGACAGGCACCAAAGAATAAGGCAATAATTGCTAGGCTCATCCCAATGTCCTGATTTGCAGGCTGCAACTGCTTCAATCACAGGGTCATTATAGTAGCTTTAGCCTCTAGTATTGAATTTTCTTGACTCTCAAAGCAAATCTGGTGCCACAAACTATCCTGGGTCTCTGCAGAGCAACTGGAAATGCATGTCCTGAAGTGGGATACTTCATGCTGTGGTTGAGACCTGTGGGATTCAGCTCCAGGGTTGAGACCAAAGAGCGCTCAAGCCAACAGTGCTGTGATAAACACTTAAACCCCTTCCAAATGGTAAGAACTCAAAGGGATGTTGTTACCTGATGGTTTCCCCCTCAAGAGGAGGGGGGCTCCCCACAGGACACTGCTCCCTCTGCTATGCTGCAGCATTTATTGCACTGTCCTGCATGCAGAGCTGGTGGCACAAAGCAGGGGCTCCACTTGGGAAGCAAGCGGAGGTTTCACCTCGGTTGCAGTCAAAGCAGCAGGAGGTAGGGAGGGGATTTAAGGAGTTCAGGGCATGTTTAAAACGGAATGAACAGTCTCTGACTGCAGGTATGGTGATACTTTTGATCCCATGATCCCTTTGCCTTTGTTTAGTCTTGGCTGTGTCACAGGCATGGGAATCCCAGTGCTGCTTCATGCATGAGTGTTGGATGTGGGTTTCTCTGCAATGCTTGGGTCCACCTAGTGTTTCTTTGCTCCCGACTCTTGCAGTCTCCGATGCCAGCCCACGAGGAGCATCAGTCTTGGCAAAAGCCTCCTACTAAGAAGCAAATATACCTGGTGTTTGTCCCTGGCCTGGGGGAAATCTGAGTGCCTTCTGCTCAGATACACGGCTGATCCTGCTGGGCCAGGCAATCGGCTCCTGTATGATCTGGTTGTGAAAGCACAAGTCCACCTCCCACTGGTTCCTAGCCACAAACCAGCCTTGGTACAAAGAGCTGCTTAATGCCACTGAGACAGTCAATAAGGAACAAGTTGCTAGGAGAGGCTAATGAACATTTGACTTGAAGGGAGGTGCATACGGTTATGCTTTGTGCATAAAGTTAGTAACTGGCTGGAGGAGAATACTCAGTGAGGCTCCTCAGAAGCTGAAGGACTCAGGATAGGGTGCAATTCCTGCTTCCTGGACCCAGCTCCCTCTGGGTAACTCTGCTTAGCTGGGCCAGTGGAGACTGCTTGTAAAGAGCAGGTCTGGAGATACAGGGATAGACCAGAGAGCGCCAGACAGAAGGTATCTCTGGTGCCTGGCATCATAGCAGATAAGCTGATACCTTGCAGAAAGCTATACTGGCATGGGGGTAATATTACTAGCAAGGGGAACCTACTGCTGTAATGATCCTTCATCTTCATAAAGGAGTATGGTTTGGTTTGACATGTAAAAGGGAATTACTATAGGTCCCGTTTTCCACCGTTAGCTGTGTGCCCGTAGGATACAGGTCTTGAAGGAATCCTGCAACATCCTGCAGGAGACCTGGGTGAAATGCAGTCCTGCAAAGCTGTCCTTGCATGCTCTAACACGTGTTCCCATAGCCGTCTCCTTCCCGGTTGCCTTCTTCCTGGTTGTCCTCTTCCAGGAGGAGCTGGTAAGGCATTAAGTGTGTATTTGACAATGTGTTGTATTAAATGTACACAGTCTAAACCACTAAACCAAGCATTAACTTCTGCACTGCATGCATTTTCCAGCCCACCATAATTGAATTTGAACCAGATCTCCTCACTCTTCTTCCTATGATAATTTTTGGGTAGGAATGGGTTTCTTTTGTGAGCTGAAAGGTGGAACATAGCTTTTGAAACTGGAAAATAAGTCCTTGAAATGAATCTAGGTGCTAAATAAGCACAAATGCTCTTTTCTCCAGTATCTGCTTGATCTATACAGCAGCTTAAGCCTTCAAAGCTTGGAGGGGGGTTCCCACCTCTATCTGAAATGATGCCAGATGGTTTTCTAGGTTCACATTTCTGGATGTGGTTTGCTGATTTAGAGGAGGGGGATGGATGACTATGGATATGCAGATATACGGATAGGAGACAAAGATCTGCAACAGTCAAATGTCAAGATGTTAGTAAGATTTCTTTAAATCTCCTTCACTCCTAACTTCCAAATGGCTTCTTGGAGCTGGATCAGCTCAGACCCTTCTGGAGGAAGGAAAGATGGAGAAACAAGACTGTCCAAGTCCAGACTTCATGGTAGTAGAGCTATTTATCCCAATATGATATAGCATATAGACTGGAGGTGATGCATATGTCCTCTTGCCACTCTCTGATTGCTCCCTTGCTTTCATTTCAGTGTTAAGCTTCATCCACCCCTTCCCCAACTGCTTCACGTACAGTGCTGCTGGTGTTGGCATCTGCCTTCTGGGGAGAGTGATTTGAGCAAGGAGGCAAAAAACCCCTCACCCCAAGGCTTGCCTGGGTTGTGAGCAAAGAAGGCAGCAGCTGGAGAAAACACACAAAAAGGGCAGTGAAGTGTAAGACCCTAAGAAATGTGCTTTGTTTTCAATTAAAACCAAGGGCTGCAGGTTGGGAGCATCATTCTGTGCCTACTTTTAAGAGTGGTGGTGGTGATGTTATTTGGTGTTGTAAAGAAACTTGAATTGCATCCCTGTGCTGAGCCCCAGGGGTTGATTTCTAACCCCAGCTGGCTGTTTTGGGCTTCAGTGTGCCTCTGCCAGGCTATTTCAGTGGCAGCTCTAAAGGGGCAGAGGGAAGCCTGTCTGAGTGATGGGACCATGCGGTGTACATCAGCACACTTCATGGGAGAAGCGAGATCTGTCAGCCCAATGCTTTTCCCCAGCTCTGAAGCTATTAGCAGTGTCTCACCTGATAAAGCTTCTGATACCATAGAATGGTTTGGGCTGGAAGGGATCATAAAGCTCATCTAGTTCCAACCCCTGCCATGGGCAGGGACACCTTCCACTAGAGCAGCTTGCTCCAAGCCTTGCCCAGCTTGGCCCTGGACACTGCCAGGGATGGGGCAGCCGCAGCTTCCCTGAGCAACCTGTTGCAACGTCTGCCAAAGCATCCCTAGGGAAGTTGAAAACTGATTTGTTCCTTCCAATCGAAGCGACGAGCCTCAGTATAGGAGGTGCGTGAGGGAAGAACTGACTTCACATCTTGTCCTTCGGAGCGCACCAGGAGCCGGACGCGGAGCGATGCGCTTCAGCGGCGGGGCGGGCGTTAGGACCCGGTCGGGGGTGTGACCCCGCTCCGTCCCCTCCCACTCCACGGGTAGCTCATTTAATTCATTAATTAATTCTGGGGGCTGTGCTGCCTCCCTTTAATTTGTATTTATGAGGTTTGGCGGGGAAATAAATAACTGACCCCCCCCCCAAACTGAAACCACAAGAAAGCCCGAAAAGCGTCTTGAGGATGATGATGAGAACGGGATGAGCGGAGGAACCGAGGCAGCCATGGCAGTGAGACGAGTGTTCCACCTCCAGCCATGCGGTGAGAGGCAGAGCTGTCCCCCCTCCGCGGGCAGGGAGGCACAAGTGTGATGAGTTTCGGCCGGCAGCCCGTGGGGTTTTCCCTTCCCATCCCCTTATTTCACTCCAGCTCTGCCTTATGCAGCAGCGAAGGGATAGGACGCGATGGGGTGGATGTATCCTGCTTTTCCTTCTTGGAAGGAAGGGGGAAATGTGGGAACTGTTCGGTTTGCATCTTTGCTTCAAGGCTTTTTGGTTGAGGAGCCTGTTGCTGGCTGCAGGGAGGGGGGGACACCTCTGAATCCGGGCTGTAGCGGGATGTGTCAGCCCACATACAGCATTAAAGTACCACCAAGGAGTGAAGGAGCGAGGGCAACTTCAGAGCTGTTTGTTCTGGGTGCGTTTTCCCCCCTCTTTATATACTTTATTATCCCTAATGATGGGAGGGGAGGACAGGATGAGGGGCTCAGCTCCGCTCCGGCGCTTGCGGATGCAGTTGCCTGAGTTCACGTTGTAAAGGCTGCAATAAAAAGGGGGAAGAACTAAAAAGGTGACACAGTGGCTCAAGCTGAACTAACGTTAAAAGGGCTTTGGGCAGTCGTGTGCATTGGTAAAAGGCTCAGTGATCCCTCCTTTTCTTTGGAAGGAGGGAAGAGGGTGGGTTGAAACGCATCCTGTGAATGACACTGAACTTTACAAGTTGTTTTCTGAGTGCCTCCCCCCTCGCCTTAGCGAAGGAAGCACTTCCTTAATCAGCATGGCTGCGTGAGCACGGGTTTGACACGAAGTGAAGTGACAAGGACTTGGGTTTGTGCAGGAAAGGCTGGGGTTTGTTCTGGAGTAAAAGCAACTGTAGGTGGCACAACAGCTTTGCCCGCCGAGCAGCGAGCGGGAGGCTGCGCCTCCAGCTCCTTCTGAGGATCTTTTCTCCAGGAGGATTCTGTCCTTGGGGCTTTTCCCCCCTTTCGGTTTAATGAAAGTTCTGCTTTGGATCTGATGTTCTTCATTCAAGCTTTCTTCTGTGCGGCTTTGTCATAGAATCCCAGACTGGTTTGGGCTGGAAGGGACCTTAAAGCTCATCCCCTTCCAACCCCCAGCACCTTTCACTAGACCAGGTTGCTCCAAGCCCTGTCCAACCTGGTGTTTCGTGGCCACGTCTGTCCCTCTCCCTCTGGGACCAGACAGTGCAGGCTGGCTGTCCAGCAGCAATCACATGGGAACAATCTGGGAATATACAACTTTTTCCCAGGCTACTGTTCCATGTGATGTTTGCAGGACTTCTCCAGTGGGTTTTCTCTAGGTGTGAACCTATCCTTGTCCCTCCTTTGCAGAGTTATTCCCCCTCAAATGCTATAGCCTAAAGTATGGGGTAAACTGCTTGACCCAGGACTGGATAAATCCAGTGGTGATTCACCCTTCTTACCAGGGTTGCTGTTGTTGGTTTTGTGGCTGGTTATTTGGAGGCTGGAAGGAAGCTTTGATGCAACACTTCAGTCCCGTCTGCACTGTCACCTCACTCACTGCCCACCACCCAGAGAAGCTTCGGCTGCCCCATCCCTGGCAGTGTTCAAGGCCAGGTTGGACGCAGGGGCTTGGAGCAAGCTGCTCTAGTGGAACCCCATGGCAGGGGTTGGAACTGGATGAGCTTTAAGGTCTCTTCCAACCCAAACCACACTGATTCCTACCACCCTATGAACCATGTGTCACCGTTTCCCTGCTCTAGAGATGTGTTAGCTAATCCGCACCAGCCAGAGCCCTTTACTTCCGAAATATCAGTGGCTTTTATGCAGTTGCTGCTCCGTATTACGTACCACAGAGGAAGCTCCTCTCCAGCTCTTGTGCTGTTCTTTGGTGATTTGAACACTTCAGCTTGCTTAAATGGGTGCTAGGAATGTGCTGGGCTTTTAAATGAAGCACTTGCTTGACTCCCTTGGTGGCATAAGATAGCTGTATGTAAACTCGCAGTGCCTTGACTTCCAGTGAAGCTGTGGTAAATCATTTGAGGCTGTAAACAGTTGTTAAAGCAAGCTTTACTTTTGTGTTGAGTGGATGTGAGAACAAAGATGTCTTGGTTTTGCAAGCAAAAGGATCTGAGATGGAAGCTTTCTTTATTGTCTTAGAAGTATCTGTGAAAAGTTGGTTGTTCCTTGCAGGATGGAGCTTGAGGTGAGCTGTGAAGCTGGATTTTAGTCCAGAGTTTTATCAGACTTAATCTGGTGCTGGTTTATTTGCCTCTATGAGACCAAACCTCAAGCCTTGTCCTTGCAGAGCTGTGGTGATGCTCTGTGCATGTACTTTATGCCTATACACAGGGGCTAAATCACATTACCTTTGGGAAAGCTTTTCTTAGTGAGTAATTCTAATTCTGTGCTGTGATTTAGGCTTCTCTCTGAAGCCCCAGTGCTTATTAGCCCAACGCTTTCTCTTGCTGTCGTTTGGGTGGCCCTTGACTTACCTCTTCCTAATGCAAACCCACTAAAAGCTGCATCTTCCTTAATGCAAAACAACTTCTAGAAAGGTCCCGTTTTCTTCTGTAGGATTTCTTTGGGAGTAAACAACTCTGGGACATTTTAATGACTCATCATGGAACTGTCATCTCCCCTCTAAATATGCAAATAGCTGCCAAGCACACCAGCAGATACCCAGCATACATTAAATCCAAGCTACTTTTGCTGCTAGCGGCAGCTGAGGCACAGCATGGTGCTGTTGCTGCTGGTAGGGAGTCTGCCGGGAGGGATGCAGTACAGAAAGGTTAAAAGCTGGGAATGCTGAGGTAGCTCCTGCAAGTTCATCCTCATTTGGGTCTAAGCAGTGCTTTGTGGGCATGAAATCTGCAAGGCAGCTCCTATGGGAGTCTGTGCTGGGGTCTGGCGTGAAACAGCATCTTTTTCTCCTTATTTTTATAATTGCAATATAACTTACTGAATATGACTTAGGATAAGCTCCTCATAAAGCCTATTTGCAGAGCATGGTGACATGCTGGCCCAGAGCAGAGCACTGTGGGCTTCTGCATCTGTCATTGCTGGCTTTGATATCAAAGCACTTAGCTATCACTTGTAACTGCGTGGCTTTTCTATTCCCTCTTTCTAAATTCATCCCTGGCTCTGACTTGCAGTTAAAAACCAAGGCAGTACCAAGGGCTTCAGTCTAACTCTGCGGCTGAAGAATCTAACTCTGTTGCTGCCCTGTCCTCAGCAGTGTTCAAGGTCAGGTTGGACAAGGCTTGGAGCAACTTGCTCTAGTGGAAGGTGTCCCTGCCTGTGGCAATGGGTTAGAACTGGATAAGCTTTCGGGTCTCTTCCAACTCAAACCACTCTGGGATTCTACGAGCAAGGATCTGCAAGCTGTGATGAACCAGTGGGAGCTGTGATTTGAGTAGGACACAGAATAGAGTCCGGTTTCAATCCTCATGGATGCCTTGCTGAACAACTGCATGAAGATGGGGAATAAAGCATGAAAACCTGATACAAGCCACTGGAGCGGGTAATACTGACTTTATACTTGTGTTGGGCAGGAACCTTTCCTCCCTATGCCCTGCTCTTGGGCTGCCCAGGTTTGAAGGAGCTGATGCAAATGGTAGCAGAAGTGCTTGTGGGGCTGTGGGTGCCATGGGGGGGCATCTTTGCAGCCATACCACAGTGGGATGGATGGAGACTAGTGGTAATGTGAGCTTTAGCAGGGCGGGAAAAGTTAGATTTGAAGGTGGTGGGCAGAAGATCTCGGCTGGCTCCTTGCTTGGAGCTAGGCAACCTTTGTGTCAATGTGTTGCGGGTGGGTTTTGAACAGTGAAGGTGATAGGATGCCTTATTGCTCACTCATGGGGCAGGTAATAAGTGGAAGGTTAGGAGGATGGGGCAATCTGGGCTGAGGATGATGTGGCCTTCCTCCCCCCTTGGTGCTGGCACCCTGCAGCAGTAGGAGCTGCCGCATGGGCTTAGCCCCGGGGGGAAGAAGCACCTCACAGGGCACAACGTCAGGCATCAGCTTTATTCTCCTTTTCCTCTTGCCTGCTGCCATCTCCTTCTGCTGGAGTTAAACGCCTTTTCCCTGCTCCGAGCCTAATTGCGTCCCCAGGGTTTAACACGCGTGTGTTTGTTTTATTCCACCGTGTTGGCTGTTCCCACCGGAACAGGATGATTTTTTTAGGGATGGAGCTTTCCTTTTTTTCCCCTCTGCTTATTGTGCACAAGAAGCTCCTGCACAAGACATTCGCTTGGGGGGGGAGGAACTGTAGTAATGCCAATACTTCTCGAATATTATAAACCTGGCTTATCAGCCCGACGCAGAGCTGGAATTTGTCTCTTCCTGTGCTGCATCTCTGCTTTCTGAGAGGGGCGTTTAAATACAGGCTGGAGACGCAGCCTTTCCAGTGTGCTCTGCTGGGCTGTGACAGCAGCAGCGGGGCTGCTCCAGTGGCTTTTATTCTTCTTTTTGCACTAATTCCTCTCTAAAAAGGAACTTTTTTGCGGAGAAGGCTTTGAGACTGCATGTCCCAACAGTACCCGCTGAAGGAGGTGAAGGGAGACGCTGTTTGTTTCGTACCTGGCTCTCCTCTCTTCTCCGTCCTGATGGAGCCGGCTTCTTTTTGCTACCCCCGGCTCACCTTTCTCCGCTCGCCTTACGGCCAGTTTGGGGCAAGCGCTGCCTCTTCCCAGGATTTGGCTCCATGGCCACAACGTTTGGTGACGCAGAGATGGACCAGGCCAGTGGACGGTGCGTTATGGGGATGGAAAGGTCGGGGTGGCAGAGAAGCCCCCTGAGATTGAGGGGAGGCTCTGGATGCAGTGGTTAAGGAGGGGAGCAACGCAGGTAGGACTAGGTGGGTGCATTGGTATGGGTGTATTGATGCACTCTTCCCTTGGACTTCTCCTGGTGGTGCTTGGCTGCTGTCATCTCCACTAAGGAGCAGCTCTGGTCCCTGCTGCACCCTCATACCTGGGCAGGATGGCCAAGGAGAGGTGACAAACGACCTCAGCATGGGGAAAATAAAAACAGAAGCTGATCTTAGGCAGCCTTTTGTTTCATAAACTGGTTCGCTTGCTGAAATGAATCCGGGGTTGGGAACCTGAAATCCCTGCTAGAGGCTCGTTTCACCTTCAGGGTTGTGATGCTGTCGACTCTGTCCTTTAAAGTGTTGTTGAAGGTATCAGGTGTGGGTATAGGGGAAGGTATTAAGATCCTCTATAGCAGATTTGTCTTGCTAAAAGGAGAAGTGCCTTACAGGCATCAGCTTTGTTTGGAATTTTACGTGTTGCTTTACTGCAAAGCATCTATATGGGGAGACTTAAATCCTCCTGGTTTAGGAGCTGAGCGCGGCTGTAAGTGCTGATGCCAAGGATGGGAGCATTGACTTTGTGAAACTTCTTTGGGGGAAGGTATCAGGCTTGATGAGATCCTGAGCAGCTTGATTTAGCTTTAAAGGTGATCCTGCCTTGAGCAAGGATTGGGGCCGGAGATATCCAAGGGTCTCTCCCACTCTCAGGCACTCCATGAACCACGGTCTACCTCCTTTATATCTTGTTAACAGTCTGAATAGGATGCGCTTACCTGGCAAAGCTCGTCAGGTGGCATGCAAAAAGAATATGGAGGAGGCTGGATGAGCAGTCTCAGCAGAGAAAACATGTAGGAGGTGTTTAAAAACATGCATTGCCTGTGGTTTCATGCAGCGGAAACAAGTCTGAGGCAGGGACTGATAAACGGGGCGATGTGGCTCTGACTGGATCGCTGCTACAAGTGATGCTGCTTCCCGAGCCATGCTTTGTGCTGGGAAAGGTTTGCTGCCTCCTGGTAAATAGGATAAAATCTTTACTCAACTGACCCGTTCTTGCCAGCATTTGGATAACTCGCTGCTTGTTTCCGTTTCATTTCTTTTTAGGATTCTGCCTTTTCTAAGGCTGACTTGATGTTGCTTTGGGGAGTTAGGGGGGGTTTGTTCCCTTTATTTTTGGCCAGGGTAAGCCATTCCTCTGGGCTTTAAATACCCAGCTGGGGGGGGCTTGGCTTATTGTAATGACAATCTTGAATTGTAAGGAAAGTGAAGCAGCAGAATAGGCTGGAGGAGGAGGGGGCAGAGGATGTGGCATCTTCCCTCCAAAGCCGTTTAGGCACTGCACAGCCGAGCGCTGGGCAGATGGGCTTGGATAGAAGTGTCCTCCGATGAGGTGAGGTCTTTTCAGCTCTTATTCTTTGTGACTTGCTGTTAGAGCACAGACTTACCGCCCTGCTTCTCATTCCCTTAGGCAGGCTTCTCGCTGAATGCATGCATTAACCCTTGCACTGCTGCTGCCAGTGAACTGTCAGGCTGAGTAGCATGCAGAAACACCAGAGCCCCGCTATTGGGCAGGCACCGCACTCGGAGAGTACAGCAGCTACAGCTTTAAGAAATCTGTTCTATCTACCTCTTAGCAGCAGGTTTTTGTTTCCCCTCCTCTTTCTCCTCTTCCTGCATCTTCCCATCCTCTCGTTTTCGCTGTACTTCTGTCTGTAATGTACAGTATCCTCTCACTTCAGTTGAGCCTGGCTGCCACAAAGCTTCTTTTCTTCCTTAAGGAGGCACACGGGCTTTCTCCGTACAGCATCCAGCAAAACCCTCCGGCTCCGAAGCGCAGGGGCACTTTAAGTGTTCTATCGTTCCTCCTCGCTGCCAGAGGCGGATAGCTCCAACAGGGAGTGGGATCTGGGTGGTTGGAGGAGAAACCCCAAACGCCCCAGCCCGTGGTGGCATGCAGAGCAGTGCTTTGCCAGTGTGAAGTTAGCGGCTCGCCGGCATCGCTGCTCCGGTTGGGAGAGCCGGGTTGGAGGTGTCCATCTGGGAGCTAATGGGTTGTGCTCTCACTCCACCCATCCGCTGCTCACCAATTGGAAGTGAGGGAGAAAGATGCTCTGGATGGATTAATATTGGAGCCATTGAAAAAGCAAGAGCCATTGCCACTGTGGCCACCGGAGCAAGTGGTGTTGGGCGACAAAGTGTGGTGGGTCCAGGGGGAGCAGCCAGGAGGGGAGTGGAGGCTGTTGGAACAGCATCTCCATCTAAAGTAGTGCAGGTAAGTTGTAGTCTTCAGGGGGAAAAGCCCCAAACGGGAGCACTACTGTTGCTGGGTGATGCGTTTGGACAGGAAATGTAGAAACCCAGCTCTGCTAGCTCTTGAATTATTTAATTCACTAAAATAAGGCAGTGCTTGATGTGTTTCCAGTGGGCTTTGCTGCTTGGTGATAACATCTATTGCCTGTGCCGGATGTCTCTGTGCTGTTGTGTTTAAGGCTGGAGAATACCTTTTGAATTCAATTTACATTAAGCAGAGTGCTGCCTGTCAGGCTTTGAATTTAGTTTCAAGATATGCATGGGGAGAGACGAGCACAGGAGATCTTTACCTGGTTCTGGCTTTTGTCTAATTAATGCTAAAACATCCTCACAGCCTGGCTGCGAGGCTTTACATGCTCATATTTCACATGGGGAGGGTGCAGTGCTGAGTGAAATGCATGCATGTAATCTCAAATGCTAGCAAACCTCAGCCCTGGTGCTGTAGTCATGGAAGCCATGTAGACGAACCATAAACAAGGTCCTAATGAATAACACTTCATCGTTCATTGTCAGACTGCAATTATTTCACCACTGGATTGGGGCATCTTTATTTTGGGTTGATGATGGACAGCAAAATCAGCTCTGGTGCTGCTGGCTCTCCCCCCTCCTATGTTGTTGTTGTCACTGCTGCTGTTCTCTGTCTCCCAGACATAACAACTGGATGGAGTGATGCATGTTATCCTGTCAGGCCTGTTGAGATCCAAAATCCCTGCTTCTGAGGGGATGGTTGAGGTTGCAGAGCATCTTTCTGGACTGTTATTACTCTTCATAGCAGGAGGAGTCTTTTTCTGTGTCTTGCTTGGAACCACAGCTGAAAACGCCTTTGGTGATCCAGGTGCCTGAGTTCACTGCTTTACTTCTGTGTGTTTCTGTGTTTCCAGTATAGAGCTTGAGTTTTGCCATAACTTCTGGTTTTGTGTGAATTGGAGCTGGTGTCCTGTTCCATCCAGATGCCTTTTGTAGGATAGTAGTGGGAAGGGGTGCAGGAATCACTTTGTGAAAACTTGGCCTTGCCGCTGCTGCTGTTCTCATTTCTGGTGATAATAAGACCATAAAATGTTTGAGTTGGAAGAGACCTTAAAAGCTCGTCCAGTTCCAACCCCTTGGGCAGGGACGCCTTCCACTAGAGCAGGTTGCTCCAAGCCTAGTCCAACCAAGATTCTGCCTCATAGAAACACACTTTGTTCCAAAATGTGACCCTGATACCCTGGGGGGATGCTGGAGGGTGAACCTGCTGGTACTGGAGTGTTTCTTCCACCTAACCCCTAACTGACCTTATAGCTGCTAGTTTACACCTTGCTCTAGTTTAAGAGGCTTGGACCACTGCAATGAACAGCTGCCTTCCACTGAATAGCCCCAAGCAAGTGAAACATTGGTTATGGGACAATCTATCATTCTTGCATGTTTTACACAGCACCCCTGCAGATAAGTGGCAGGTGGTGGCCTCTGGAAGACCTGCCCTGTCCAAGGGAAGCATGTCAACAAAGACCCATCTCAGGCACCTTTTTGAATCCATGTTTAACCCTGACCACAATCTGGGACCTTTGTGGCATTTCATTTTATCAAGAGTTACTAGGGTTTGGACAGGGCCCTGCAAGCGAAAGAGCTGCCTGAAAAGCTGTCAGGAAGAGTTAATGCTTTCTAAATTATTTAAACGTTGCAGGAAAAGTCTAGTGAAAAGCCTCAACCGGTCTGCTCTTGAGCCTTTGCCAGCTTGTGGGATCTCTGGAGGTATTTGCTCTCGTTTCCCCTCCACATAGCACTGATGCAAGAAATCCTCGCAAGTCTCAAATCACTTTTTCTTTAGGAAGACAAATGAAACCTCCCCCTTCAACCTGAACAAGAAGGCAGATAGGCCAAATAATCTGTCCTCCGGCCAAATCCCAAAGTGTGGTTGTTCCCCTCCTGCTCAGCATGTCCTGCTCACCTGCAAAACACTTGCCAAGAAACCCAGCTGAGGAGGAGGAGGAGAAGCTATCCTGTTAGCAGAGGGGCTCCATGGCTTTCCATTTCCAGGGTCGTTTCCTCTTGCAGCTCACCTCTGGGAGGCACCCTTGGATATTGATTGCTTGGGTGGGCTATATTGTGATGACTCAAGCTGGACAAGCTGTTGCTGCTGGTAAATCCAAGCATCGCTGATACCAACCCTTAGTGTGCATGAGGGGGGAAGTCTCTGGTAGCTGTCGCTGCTGCAGCCAGTGATCTTTTATTAGCTGGATTTATTGTGGTGGGTGTTCTGGAGGAAGGTGGGGAAGGGACAAAGACTGCAATTGTTCAGTGCAGTGAGGGAAATGCTTTGAAAGCAGACATGTCTGATCCCTGAGCCTGTGTGTGGGTGTGTGTTTGCCTGGAGTGAGCAGGCAGGAAGATGCTTCCTGCTTCATCCTTTCAATACGATGCTTTTGATTTTCACAGCCAGTAGCTGTGAAAATTAGTTCTGGGGTTTCATTTACTGTGGCATGATTGAAGACCTCCTCACACCTTTTGCTTTCATCAGAAGAATATATCCAGCCCCTTGCGCATAATCCCTGATTTGATATTTTAATGCTTCCTGAGCCTTAGAATCACAGAGTGGTTAGGGTTGGAAGGGACCTTAAAGCTCCTTCAGTTCCAACCCCTTGTCACAGCCAGGGACGCCTTCCACTGGACCAACCACATCCAACCTGGCCTTGAACACTGCCAGGGATGGAGCAGCCACAGCTTCTCTCACAAAGCTGTAAAGGTGTGTTTTCTGCCTGGCTTGGGACTGGCAGGCCGGGGGGTCACACTGTGGTGGAGGATACTGTTTGGATAGATCCATGGGGCGAAGCTTTATGTCCAAGTGACTAGTGGCGTAGCACCATGGAAATATCAGAGGGTTGGAGTCATGCCCTTCAAAAGTCATAGGAATGGGACTCCACCCAGGGGTGTTAGAGATGTTTAGTTTTTGTAATCAGGGCCTCTTAGTCCTAAAAATGAGTATTTGGGGGAAATGAAACCATGGTAGGAAGCGAAAAGGTGGTGAAGATCCTTTAGGGATACTTATAGTAAGTGGGCAGGGGAGATGTGTTGCATGTATGCAATACATCATGTATGCTTGTATGCAATTCCATGAAAGAAGAGTGTGTTAAACATAACGTATCAAGAGTGCTCTTTAGTAACAGCAACATCCTCTCCTGTAAGCTTTGCCAGAGGGCTTGGCTGTCTCTACACATAAGGAGAGCAAAGCTTGTGTCCTTGCAGGGCTGAGTGTTCTGGCTAAGCAGCAATTTGCCTTTGGATTTTGGGTTACTTTAAAAGCACCTTCCTTCTTTGTGCCTGCTTTGGCCAGCTGCTTTATCTTCTAAAAGCTTACCAAGGTGAAGGGGTTTGGAGTGTAGATTTAAATTTTCCTGGGTCATGGATGTCCTGTAGACCGTTTTCAAGACCTCAAAAGTTGATTTCTTGTAGGTGTTTGCATGCAGGGAATGTTTTAATCAACTCATTTAGGTAAAGGTCTCCAACAAAAATCCCTGCTTTATTACAAAGTTGTGCCAATGCCTGCTGGTACTGCTGCCTGCACTAAACCTCTAGGCATGCCATGTTGGGGATGTGTCCCTCATCCATCCTTCAGCATCTGGCTGTCTTTTTCAAACGCTTGACAAGAAGATATTTAGACACGTGTGATGGGCATGTGGATATAATCAGGGGGAGGAGGAACACAGCTGGTTCTTTGTGGAGCTGGGTAGCCTGTCATGGGGCTGTGCAGCTATGCCACTGACATAAATAAAGGGGAAGCTGAAGAGGGATAGGGCTTTGGTGTGCCTTGTGAAAGCGTTTATTCCCCTCAGCCTGTGCTGGGATGAACTGTGGGTGGATATGGAACTTACATGATGTTAAGGTCCTTTCCAACCCTAACCTTTCTATGATTCTATGTGTGTATGCACTGAGAAAGCATGTGCGGTGCGTGCAAGGGGAGTTTGGCTGTGAAGGTGCGATGACGAGTCCTTTAGTTGATCGTGACTCTTATCCCTTCAAGTTAAAACTTCCTGTGATGTAGCAGTGCTGATATTTCCTATTTAATGAGTTACAAAAGGTCTCTTTACCCCCTTGAGTTACTTCCAATTACATTTTCCTTTGCCTTTATGAACGCAAAGTGCTGGTTTTGGGGGAAAGGTCGAAATCTGGGCTTGCCACAGGCAGCAGTATGTACCTGGGCATTTTCCTGCCCAAGTATGAACAAGCACATCTTACTCATCTTACAGTTCCTTGAGTTACGGTGATTGGTTTTGAATCCTAACTTGTGCGGTTTGTTTTTTTCCTTTCTTTTGTCATGCCTCTCTAGGTGTAAAGAAAACCCAGTAAAATGTCAAGATCCTGTCCTGTCAGTTGTTACTGCTCAGAGCAGAAGCAGAGGGGTGTTTTTCACATCTCTGACTGTGTCAGGATGAGCTGTGCTTTCGCCAGTGTTTTCCAGTTCAAGTATACTGTGGGAAAAGGGTATCAGTCACTTGAGGTGTAGAGAGAAATGAGAAGTGGTGACTTGAGGCAAAATGGCTTTCTGCATGCTGCTCTCCATCCATTCTTGATGACTTGGATGGTCCACGTCTCACTCTGCAGCAAATGTGATCTCGCTGCTTGGTTCCTCCCTGAAAACCGCCCAAAATCTCATGGTTTAAAAGCACAAGTGATGCTCTGAATGATAATCCTGCAATATTGTTATATTTGGAATTGATGAGATTTGCTGCCTGTCGAGCTCTTTCTCTATTCTTCTGTGGTGATGTGGTTGTATTACAAAAGGAGTTTGAGGCTTCCTCACCCTCCTGCTGTTGAGCTCTTGCTGCATACAGAAAATACTGAACTCTCAATTGTAGATTCCTTTCAGATGATGTTCCACATGATTTGTTTTTAAAAAGTTCTCTTCTGCAGATTTCCCTTGGGATATTCCTTGTGTGTGTGGCTTTTTCTGTTAAGTCTGGCTTTCGGCTGACTTTGGGTGGACGGAGGAAGAAGCATCGTGTGGTTATTAGGTATCTGAAGCACATAAGCTGTGGCGCTCTCCTCCTGCCCCAAACTGCACAATCCCAGGTACAGCTGCCTGGTTACTTGCGTAGCTCTGGGCTTCCTTGTCCTGTGATGCTAATTCATGGTAGGGGGGAGAGAATTAAGAGTAAGAAGTGAGCTCGGAGTTTAACACTGAACACCAGGTCTACTGAAGCCTTGGATTGGGGTGGTTCTGTCATCTTCCCTCGGATATAAGCCTTGGATGAGACAATATATTTGGTTAAGCTGGACTTGGCCCTGGATCTGTTTGAGATAGTGACACTAACAGCAATGCTCCCAATCATGCAGGGAAACCGATGCCCAACTATTTAATGGTAGTGATGGACACTTTTGGCACTGACTAATGAACTCCTGGAAGCCAGCTTGAAGCAGCCAAAACTTTGCTTCAAAGCCAAAGCCCTAAGTGTCTTCTGGAGAGTAGAGTTCTTTCCAGATAACTGGGCAGTTCAGTCTGAACTGGTAATTCCTCCTGGGAGGAAACTGGGAAAGTCTGAAGTCTTTTTCTGCTGAACAAGTGATTTTCGTTTAGCCTCTTGTTCAGAGGCTCAAGTGTTTTGCTTTATCGAATTTAAGGCAAGGCATTGCATGTGCTGATGAGCTTCAGAAATGTCCTCAAAGCTCCAGCAAAACAATGTTGAGGAAGGCAGTGGAAATTGGGATACTGGAGCACACACTGAGTAAAAGATTATGGAGGTACTTACGGCTTTCTCATTACTTATAGGGTAACTAAATGTTCAGAACAGCCTATATTAAATGGCTTGTAAATGAAAAAACCTTTCCAGTAAGTCCTTTAAAAGTGGTTTTGTCTCACAGTGAACTCCAATTAAACATCAGGACACTAGAACTTGGAGAGATTTACTGGAGAGAAATCATAAAAGCCAAAGTCTGTACTGCCACTTGTAGAAAGCTTGTTCCAGAGCTATGTTTGCTTCAGTATAAGGCTTGTGCTGCAGAGGACTGTTTACTTGGAAGATGCCAGCAGCAGAACATTGTAATTGAGTTACTGGAGTATCCAGAGAATGTGTTTTTATTTGTAATCCACTAATATTGCAAGGCTCAAGAGAACTTATTACTAGCCTTAAAACAAGAGAGTTAAACCGGGTTATTAGCTCTGAGACACATTTCCCACAGGAATTTAATAACGGAGGATGGTATGGTGGGCTTTTGTCTCGTTTTGTTGTTAAATGAAAATGTAAAAATGGTAAGAATGCAAGAAATCAGGAAGCGTGCCCACCCCTTGTCTGTGTCCTGCTAAAGATCATCTGATTCATCCTAGTCCTGAGACCAAGAACCTTAAGCTACAGCAAATGCAGTTAGCAGTTAAGTAAACTTCATGTACCTTCCCCTTGGTGGCTCTTGGAGTCACTGCAATTGCTTCAAAGGGCAGTGGCTTATTTCTGAAGTCTTAAGCTGCATCCTTGAGTCTAGAGAAATAGGCTTTGTTTTCCACTTTGCAGCACTTTGGTGCTTCAGCTCTTCTACCTTTTAATTTGGTGCTTATGAAGAGATGAGAAACTAGTCAGAAGCTTTCATTTGAAAAAGGAGCTAAGTGGTGACACTTTCAATGCCCATCACTTTAGCCTCATCTAATAGGTATCCCTGTAGGGAATAAGGGGGGGTGGGAGTCAGAACTTATTTGCTGCAGTAAATTAACTCATAAGAATTCAGAGCACTGCTTAAACTGTTAAAAGAACTGTACCACGTGGGTTTTGGCAGGTAATGGAAGGCGGCATCTTGCTCTGCCTTTTCAGAGGCAGAGAAATTGGGAAGTCTGGTTGCCATTGCAGGCATTGGATGAGAAAGCAGAGTCTGAAGAGTGAAGACATGGACCTTGGGAGATACTAGAGGCATGAATGTGAATTGCTGTGCTGTGTATCTTTGCTTCTTGGAGTAATGCTTTCCAGTTTTGTCCCTAGAAGCCTGACCTTCTGTCTTGCTGAAATTGCTTTGTTTGGATTCTTTTAAGTGATGAAGTCTTAGAAAGAAAACCTGGGGGAAAAGGAACTGGTGGATCGAGGGAAGTGGTGTGCCAGTGTGAAGAGGGGGAACTCCCACACCATGGTAATCAAGTGCTCCCTGGACTGTAGGTCTCTTCCTCTTGCCTGCAAAGGCTAGTGCAGGGATTGATTCATATTTCATGGAATTCCTTCTGCAACTTCAGGCAAACCCTGGAGCACTGTAACGTTGATCTCTTATGAGTCTGGAGACTTGTATTCCTGCTCAGGCTTCTCTGAGCTAAACACTTGCATCGGTTATTGCAGTGTTTTATAACTGCCCCTTGGTTGAGCTCTTTTAATTTCAAGAGTGGAGCCGAGATGCGGAGAGGAAATGTGGGTTTGTGTGTGTGCATCAGGCTGTAGGTATGCACCTTATCGCTAGAGAAAAGAGGATGCTGCTTTGCTCTGTTCTGTACAACTCAAACCCATTGCTCCTGTCTCCAGCAAAACATGACTAAGGAGCCAAGACCTTGGATATTAAAATCCCATAAGCCTTGTGAAAGGAGAGGCACGTGGAGCCTGCTGATATGTTTGCCTTGCTGACTGCTACTGAGCATGCACTTAACCACAGTCTGGCTGGCCTTGTCCTTAGCTAGCACCCCATAAACATAAGCTATGCTTGCTTGTGCTAAACTGATTGGGGAAATATGAAAAGCAGGAGGAAGGATTAATCACACTCTCCAAATCTGCCTCCTTTTACTCTGCTCAGTTAAATAATCAGATGCCACTTTCCCCAGATTCTCAGATGCAGATGATGTAGCCCACAATTTACCCTTCCTACCATCACTTCTGCTAAAGTGATGACCTTTAAGCTAGTCCCATAGCTCCATGCCTGTGTCCGGACCTGTGTATACACCCCATCACCTTTTACCTCCTGGGCATGTTACGCACCATTCCTGATGTTAGTGTGCGTGGCCCCTTCCGTGGGGGTTGTAACAGCTTCTCAAAAGGCTCCAACAGGCCTGTTTTGAAGTCTGAATCCCGTTGCTGCAATGGGACAGGATTATGTAGAGAGAAGACAAATTACCAGGGCTGGACTTTAGCCAGGGCATAGTAGGGTGAACGCCTGACTCTTTCTCCCAAACGTGCCATTGCATCTTTTAATTACAAGGTTAAGACCTCTGGTTTATGACTCATCTGAAACAACAGCACCTCCAACATAATTGCCTGAGCATGTTGCCGGGGGGACTATTGCTCATTAGTGACTCAAAGCAAAGAGTGCCACCTAATGAAATGGCACTGCCTGCTGTAATATCCCAGCCTTGCCCTTTTCCTGCATAGTCCATGCAGTGACCAAACCAGAGTCTCCCATAAAGGTGTGAAGCCAACCCAGGACATGCTGCAGTTAGAAGGTGTTTCTAATGAAGAAACCAATCAACGAACCCTGAATTCCTGCTCCTTGGGCGTTATCAACCTGTAGAAATAAGTGTGCTTGGTTAAAGAAAAGGCAGAGTGTCTCATTTTGCCTAGTGAAGGATGAATGTGCTGCTTCAGGCTCCCTCAGAAGCCATAGTAAGAATGAGAAATGGATATGCCATCCTGGGGGGGAATGTCACTTCCTTGGGTAATCTGTCTGCTTAGGAGTATTTTGTTGGTTTCTCTGAAATATGTAAATGCAATCATTGCACAATAAGAGTGTCTTTCTTTAAAGAACTTTCCTTTGATCAATACCATGCTAATCAGCCTGGATGGATCTTCTCCTTCTGTTCCAGGTGGAGGGAAACAATTGTAATGGGTGCCCCTTGGCCACTGCGCATTTGTTCCTCCAACCCATTGTTCTGGGATGAACTTGGAACATCGTGTTTCTCTCTTTGACCAGACACTTGAATTGCCCTCGGGTTTGTGTGGTTTGTTTGTTGGTGTTTAAGTGGTCATCAGGGTGTCCCTCCAGGAGCCTATGCAGTTAAATGCTGTCTGCACTGAAAGGCCTGAGCCATGCTGGGCTGTGACAAGTGTTAGCGCTGGAAGGTGCTGTCGTCAGTGTGACACTTATATCCACCTGACAAACAAAGGCTCCCAGTGGACCAGGATGAATTATGATGCTTGAAAGTGTGGTGCACTGTAAAAGCAAGGGGGGGGAAACCCACCCATGTAACCTGTAAGCCAAAAGTTACGGGGTAGAGAAAGTGTCTTTGGGAAACAGTCTCATACCTCAGACGAAAAGCAGGAAGCCTAATCTGTAGAACAATAAAGCAGGCAAAACCTCTTTCCTTGTTGGCCCAAATTCATCCCAGGCTTGCGTAGATAATGTTTGATTAGCCTAATGAAGTGGGGAAAGACAGAGCAAATCTATTCCTCTTTCTGATTGCATTTTGGCTGGGAAGAAGCATGTGAAGAGGCAGCATCTAGTAGCAGATTTTGAAGGGACTGCTTGGGTGACTCTTGCTCAAGGCTTGATATGAGGAGTTCTTCTGATCTGATTTTATGGTTATCTCACCATGAAATAGGGCACGCACCTGTACTGGAAAGCTGGTGGTTTTAGCCTACGCAATCTGAACTGTCAAATACTGTTAGTATTAAAAACAGCCAGGCTGGGTTTGGGTACCAGACTGATCACACCTGCAAGCAGGTGCTCCTCTGCTGCTGGATCATCTCTTTGCATAATAAATACCCCATTTGCCAGCAGTTATTTGCAGAAATGACTGGCTAGCAAATAAAGTGTGTTCCATGGGGACTCAGTCCTGGTGCTGCTGTGTCTGTGGGCTCACTCTTGGTCAGCGTCATTTCCCATTTGTGGCTTCCTTGTGAGACCCCATTGGCGCAGATGATGTTTGCTGCAGGACCCCAGCTCAGGAAGTGAGCCAAGGGAGGCTGCAGTGTTCGGGTGCTTATCTTCAAGTGCCAAGCACTGTTTGGGGATATCCTAATGATTAGGGAGCAGCAAAATAGGACATGAAATCCCATTCTCAGCTAAATTGAGTTATGTTTTCTAAATTAAACAAGTTCTTTTTATCTGTAGCATAAGCTACAGCTTAGACTTCATTATGACATATAAAAGCCTTGTAGCTTCTATTAATGTTTGGAAGCACTTGTTGAAGTTTGATATGTCACCAAGATGATCAAGCCTTGTCCTGATCTTTACACTTGCTGTGTTGTGGTCCCAGCCCAGGATGCCTGAGACTGCTTTTGCTTATTTTCAAGCAGTGACTGTAAGGGATATTCTGGTAAATGTTAAAGTCAATAATCAAAAGGTTAAAGTTTCCACATTCAGGAAAACCTAATGACCGCAGCATTTTGTGACTGGCTTTCTGCTGTAATGCAGGCTTACAGTGAGTTTAGCAGTAAGGTGAAGACATTCAGCGTCTTGATGATTCTTATGTTTCCTTTCTTTCCTGTCTTTTTAGAGTCTCCACCGGCAGCAATGTCAAGAAATGGATACTTCTTTGAAGAAAGTGGCAAGTATTATTTGTCTTATTTGTGCCTAGTATATCACCTTAGTGGAGGGAGAACTTGAAAGAGGTGATACAACATCTACTTAGCTTAAGCAGCAAGCAAAGACAGTCTTGCATGGAGGTTGTGTAATCTTGTACTGGAAGCAGACTCTGCATTTTTAAATCCTGTAGATGTTGTAGATATTCAAAGCAGTAAATAATCATTTTCATGTTGTCATCAGTGACTATTCTGGGTGGCTCCTTGTTTTTCAGGTTCTTTCATTATGTTTTTCCTGTAATACAGGCTGGCAGGTGTATTTGTCTCTGTTTCTGGAGCAGAGCACATATGTAGGTGTCAGATCCCTTTGGAGGCATCCTGCCAAGAGCATCAGGCAAATGTCGGATGGCTCTGGTAGACGCATATTTTTGTGCAAAGTGCTAAGATTTGTTTTCTTTGAAGCAAAATTAAGTTTTGGTGTTTAGAAACCTGTGTATCATCTGCCCTAACAGAAGTGGATGAGTTCTTGGAGGTACTGTACTGATCAAGGGACAAAGCATCATACAACCAAACTGAAAGTGCAGTGAAGTCCCAGCTTCTTTACTGGATTTGGAGAGATAGTATGTGTGAAGGTTGTTAAGGAGAGATCATATTCAGTGTTCAACTCGGGAACAGCCTCTTTGGGATGTAGCCTCTAAGGGTTTGGGCTTCTTGCCCTTGAGAAGGTGCAGTGCTTGGAGTGTTCAGGGTCTTCCAAAGGGTGAGAGAAGAAGACTAAAATGCTCCAGTTAAGTCTCTAGATGCTTGTAAGCTGTCACAAGGCTCATCCTTCTTGTTCCCAGGGTCCAAGACTTAGGTTAACCTTTGGGAAGGGGAAGCTGAATGTCTGCCACATCAGCTGTAGTAAATCCATCATTGCTGTTGACTGTGCTTCCTTTGGCACTGCTTTCTCTGAAAGCATTATATGGAGCCAATTTCTAGGAGTAAAAGGATGAAACTGGAAGCAAATACTCTTATCTCTAGTAAGAGGTCTTTTCTGAAGGCTGGGTTGAGTTGCAGAAGGGCAGAAACTAATGCCTGATCTCGGGGTGGTTTTCTGTGGGCATGTGGGGCATAGTTAGCCCTGCTCCTACCTTCCCTGGCTTACCAGTGACCCTTTGGGATGTTGTTGGTGTTTTCTTGAGGACTGGGAATGTAAGAGTGATCCAGGTTGGGACCTAGGACTTAGTCCAGGTTGGACTAAGCCTCCAGCTTCTAAGGGCTTGGGTAGAAATGCTGCTGTGTTTAAAAGAAAGGACAAAGGTGGTCACCTTCTAAAGCCACCTACTTCATCCCAAGCCCTCCTGCCACCCAGAAGACAAGCACAGTTACTTGTCATAGCATCTTACGTAGAAGGTCTCTTCATGTCCTCTCCTATGTCAGTCTTGTCTTCTTCAAACTATCCAAACAAATAAATCAAACCCAGATCTCTGAATGTTTTTAGAGCACATGTTTGTAGTTGTGCAAAATTCTCTTATGAGATACGGGTTTCTTTGTCAACCTGGTGCCATGGCAGTGAGCATTTATTTCTGCCCTATTTGTGTTATTACTCTATTGTCTTAAGGAGACACTACCTTCGAGCTACAATTAAGGATTTAATGAAACTCTGTATACTTCTTTCCTGCTTCTGCATGGTTTGGGTGAAGGAGGAAGGTTGCTTGCAAGTTTCTCTTCAGCCTGCATGCAGTATTGAATGCTGTATTAATTGACAGTGAAAATACAGTGCATTTCTTGGCTATTTCATGCTCAAATCCACTGTCATTCTTGTTTCTCATTATAAACTGTCCTTTTTTGATAGCTGAGTTGCTGACGAGTGATGAGTCACCTTCTACTGCCTGATTTCACTTAGGGCTTGTTTTTTTCCTGCACAGAATATGTGGACAGCACATCTCAGGGGTTGCCGGTGTGAATACTTGCATCCCTCTGTGAGGCAGCGCTTTGGTGCTTTCTGTACAGAAGGTTCACGCACTCGGGTTCTTAAAGACTTACCCAAAAGCTTAATCAGGGCTAGAGGAAACAGCAGAGAAAGAAGTCACCTTTTCACATAGTTTCAAAACCACGTGTTTTGAAATGGAGTTACGGAATCATTAAGCGTTTGTTGGCACCACTTGATCAGGTCTGCCAGTTAGTTATGGAGAACAAGAGATACACTTGCCCCACCTGTAAAATAAAAACCAATCCCCTAAGCTGTGTTTTGGGGGACTGCAAAGAAGAAAAAATAAACCTCTTTGATTCCCTTAGTGCTTAGATTCTCAGTAGAGAAACACCTTTTGATGCTATTGCCCTTTGCACAGTCGAGCTTTTCCCTTATCGCCTCCTGAGATCTTGCATACACATATGGTTTTCTGTATCCTTAGTAATTAGGATGTTTTGTTTCTGACCATATCTGAGGCTCTGTTCAGAGGCTGTGTCTGTCTTTGCCAGCTCACTCTTTTCTTCATACTCTTGTTGTGTTCACAATAGCAGCTGCAGCAATGCTATAACTTAAAAGTTGAGGCTTCAGTTTGAGTTTAAGCTGTTGTAGTGAGGGTCATCTTGGCTGGAGTGCCAAAGCACTGCTTTGTATGAATCTCTTGGCTATTTACTGTTCATAAAAACTTACTGAAGGATCTAATAATCTGTAGCTCTGTTGATTCCTGATGAGCTGAGGAAAGCCCAGGAAGGATTTTCTAGTGAATAGATGCTAATATATGACTATTCTCAGAGGTCATAGGATTCTTATGGTCCCAACTATGTAAAACCCTATTTGATGACTTCTTAAATGGCTGAAAGTCTGGGAAGTTAATCAAAGGAGTCCCTGTCATAAGCTACAAGTTCCAGTTTCCAGCATATGCTGCTTTTTCCCTATTGCTAGCAAGAACTTGACTGAAAGCCAGTTTTGTGGCCTTTAGTGCATTGCGGAAGGTAAATGTATGCAATATGACTGGGGGAAAAAATAAGCTGTTTAGTACCTTTCTCTGTAGAGGCAACATTAAGAGGAAAAATAAGTTTGTGTCTACGCAGTTAGGAGTTCCTGATTGGAGAGTGTGGTGGCAGTTAGGTATGATGGTAGATGTTGGCTGTGTTCTGTATTCAGCCCATGTATAGTGTCAGTTACAATAGCTGTCCTCTGGCACGTCTTGCTGATGAAAATCCAGGCCTTTACGCATACTTCTGAGTCTGGAACAAGCCTGTTGCACATGCAAATGAACAAGATCTGGCATGGCCCAGTAATAGTTAGTGTCCCATTCCCACCCCATGAGCAGGCTGTGTGCTTTTCACGTGAATCTTCAGCAAGGTTGATTTGTCAAATGAGTTGGCAAATTTAAGTGACTAATGAGATGATTGTGTAGACCCAATCGAGACCTGAAGATAATTGGAATCCTGTTGAAATGCAGCTTGGCAATCAATGTGCAGAATAACTACTCATCAAGCCACATGTTGTCTCTCGGCTGTCAGCCTCCTGCACCCTCTTTGGTAGTGATGGGGGAGTATTCAGTGCCTGCTACAGGTGAATTAGCTCCGAAGGCACTCGTATTAGCTGTAAGTAATTAAATTCTGTCAGTATATGATGAGGTGTTTAATTGACCCAAGAACTTTCCCTGATAAGATGCAAAACCAGAGGCATTCTAGTTCCTCTTGGAAAATCCAAAGGAAGGAGTCCCACTATAGTCCTGGGGATATCTGAATTGCTGCATTGTTTTAAAGCTGGCTCAAGAGATATTGCAGCATAGTTTTTTGTCTTCCAGAGAAAATCCCTCACTGCTTGGTCTCCTCTGACTTTTTAATTGGTGTTGCTGGCACAATAAATGGTAGTTGTGCTGAAGATCCCCAACGCCTCAGTCTGGTTTGCGATGCTTGATTGTATTTTCTCTGCTTGCTTTTGTTGTTTGGTTTGATATGTTGTGCTATGGGGTGTTCTTTTTCATCTTCAAATTTGTCTTTATCTGCCTTGGAATTGTTTCCTTAACTAGGAGATTAATTGAAATGTCTTGAAAACAAATCCTTTTGTGACGGGTTTTCCTTGATGAGATGCTCCTTTTACCAGCAGGAGATGCACTACTGCTACCTATAGAGAGCCCAAGGCGGCTTGCAGGTGTCTTGCAGGCTTTTATTGCTGAGAACTATCAGGAGGCCTATAAGAAAATGAACACTCCTGATTTCCGTGGGTTCTGGTACAGAACTGTAATTCCACGTGCTGCTGTGTTTTGTGAAAACAAAGCAAAGAAATAAAAACAGAACCCCACTGAATTACTTGGATTATTCACAACATTTCCTAGAAATCTGGCTGCAAAATACAATACTGGAATTAATTCAAAAGTGCCTGGGTGTTGTTTTTTTGTGTAGCAGATCAGTTCTTCCAGTTCTGGTATGAGTTATTACTGAAGTGGCAGAGGAAACTTTATGGCTCCATCTGGCTCTTCCTGATGAAAGTGTGACTTGAAGTAGAGTTGGAAACGTGCATCTGAAGTTGTGGCCAATGGTAGTGGGAGTTGTTATTTAAAGGATGCAGGTCTGGTTTTGGTGACTCACCTGCTAGCCTCTTTCCACCTCTGTTTTTTTGACACAAGGAGCTTAATCTGTTGTTTTAAAGCACTCTGAAAACTTAGTTAATGGATTGACACCTCCACAGCAGGTGGCCATTGCTCCAGAAGGATGCAAACCCATATCTGATGAGCTCCTCGGGACTGCTCAAGAGCCAAGAAGCACTACCCAATAGTTCTCCAGATCTTCTACCCATTAAGCTATCAATGGAGGCGCTGGGATTGGAGGATACTTCTCTAAATCCCATCTAGATGACCCACAGAAGTCACTAGTCTGCCTGTGCAAGTGCGTAATATCTGGTTTAATAAAGGAGATCTTCTAACAGGAGCATAGGAAATATGTTCTGGACCCCTTTTGGCCAATACGTTGTCAGCAGCAAACCCTCAGTCCAAGAACAGAGTGTGTGGATGACCCCTACCTTTCCTAGTTGTCTTCTTCTGAGCAGGCATAAACCCTGTCCATGTGGCTGCCTGCTGCATGATGGGTAAAGCTCCTTAGGACACAAATAGTGAGCTTTGCCAGGGAATCTCTTGACTGTGAACCAAAGGAAAAGCTTAATGTTCTAGCGAGCACCCAGCTGTATGCAGAGAACTCCTTTATTTAATCAGCAGGGTTTCAATCTTTAATTCTGTGGGAGACAGCCTTGCAAAATGTGAGTTGATGGCAGCCTTTGGGAGGGTATTGCACCGTAGGTACAGCCCTGTAATTGCTCTGTCTGTGAAATGGAGTAAACTGTTAGGAAGGAATCTCAAGCGACTGCTTTTCAGACTCTCGTTGAGTCAAAACAATAAGGAAACCCCTCAGCAGGAGCACGTGCAAGTATTTACCGAAAAGATGCTGTTCCATCGATGCACTTGCTCTCTTTTTGTCTGAAATAGAACTACTTGATAAGTAGGTGAGATGCATCGACATATGAGATGCGATCAGAGCTTGTCTTGGTTAGTGTGTGAGTGGGATGCTGTTTAAACCTTTCTTTCTAGAACGCTGTGCAGACTGGAGGACTGCTAACGCTTGTACAAAGTTCTTCCCGGTCTCGCTTGAATCCTTTGATTGCTTGATCCCTGCTAATTTTAACTAACTGTAAGGTTATCTAACCTTTGGAGGCAACACAAGTCCCTGTTTTTGTGCAGAGTGTAAAGGTCAAAATGGAGGTGGAGGCTCCACTATTAATTGAGTTTCCTTTTGCACCCAGTGTTGGGGATTTGGGTATTTTCCGAGTGACGCAGTGAAGCTGCAAGCCTGCAGCACTTGGGGAACAAAGCAAGAGCTGAAAGCTCAGACTGATCACTTCAGGTTAATTAAAACTTCATGCTTTTCTTGCAAATGAGCATATATTGTTGGCTAGAGCAAGTTGAAAATCCATGAGTGGAAAAATCGGCTGAAGCTGACTTCTTTTTAACTTAAGCTAGTATCATGACTAAGTTTTAGGTAGATACAAGGTTTAATTCTCCTTGAGTTCCTTTACAGCTGAGCACTGCATTGCTCAAAGAACCAGACCTGATTTTAGGGTGATGCCCCTTTACCTTTAAAAGCTATTGAATATATATTATTGCTTCAGTTGCCCTTTTGTATTTGACATGTAATTCTTCTGAGAAAGTTGATGTAAATAGCTCTTGGGCTCTTCTAAAGCAAGAACTTGCCAATTCACTTGACTGGCTGCAGTGATGCTAGCTGCTTGTGTAGCTGTGTGAGGTTTACAGCTGGAAATGCTGAGTGAGGCCAACCGTTGGATTTCAGTTCTGAATGGATCGGGATGAGTGACAAAAATAGCAGAAGCAGTGATGTTAGAAGGAAAGCCTTTGCTTTTCCCAGGGTGAAATGCCTGAGGCTGCTGACTCCAGCCGAAGCACGGCGTGTACTGATGTTCCTATGTTCTGGTAAGGTGACCACAAGTGCTGTTTCACATAGTCAATAAAAAGGGCTGTCCTGCAATTAGCTGCCTTCTTTGCCTAAAAACTCAGCTGAGAAACCTGAAACTGCTAGCTGATAAAGCTGGATTGCCAATCATAAGAGCTCAAAAGGAATCTTTTAATGGAACTTCAGCTTTCTGGCTTGTTGAAGAGACTTTTTGTGAGAGGAAGAAACTACCACCTCCAATGTCATTCTGGAAGGCAGGGACTTGCTTTTGGCTGAGGGCATAGGTGCTGCTGTGCAAACAGGTGCTAAAAATGAGAATGCTTTTCCAGATTTAGTGTAGACTACCCTGGAAGAGGAGGGTAAAATCAGTGGCTTCCACAAACCTGCTTTGAGTATTCCAAGTGTTAACGTAGCATATGCGGTCCTACAGAATAAAGGCAGCAATTCTTGCAGAGACTTGGCAGAGGTCGATAGCTTTTGACAAGCTTTGATTTCTCAGCTTTCCAATTTTGTCCCGCTGATCTTGCTACATGAATATGTACCTTAATCTCACCCATGTAAGTTTTTGCTGTTAAAACAATAGTAGCAATATATCTGCCTAAATAAAATGCGTAGCATGCATATGCCCTGAACTATGCTAATGCTAAGAGGAAAAATGCTTTATATCCCCCCCCCCCCCCCCCCGATCTCCTTAGTTACTTTGTCTGGCTTACAATGTTAAACTGAGACTGCAGCAAAATGGGGGTCGATGCATTTGCACTCCCAGCCTCCTGGTTAGTGTACATGCTTGCAGATGTTGAGTAGAATACCATGATTTGCTTTGTCTTCTCTGAGGCTCACTGAGAGGTTATGCTGGGCCGTCTCTGGCGTAACTCTCATAACCTGGGATGCGAGATAATGTTGTCAGTAGTAGAGCTGCTTCTCTCCCAGGAAAGTTTGAGTTTGATTAAGATTTGGCTTTCTTGGAGAAGTCTGCAGGCCCTGGGCTGCAAGTGCTGCTCCCGCAGAGCGCTTAAACCTTTCTAGGGAGCATATGTGATGCGGCTGAAGTTGTGCTTCCTGCTAATTACTACTGTGCTGAGTTTTATCGCTTCAGGTGCAGCTGCCAGTGTCACCAAAGCAGTGGTGGGAGAGGTAATGCCACCTCCCATTGCTGCTGTTCTGTTCACTGCCGTTCCTGACAAAGCCCTGAGCTCTTAAAGCTCAGCTCAAAAGCAAAATAGCTGCAGGGCAGGCGTGTTGTCAAAGCTGTGAGAGGGTTCATAGCAGCAGGACCAGGGAGATGAAGTGGATCTGAGGAGGTGATGAAAGGAGAGCAGACTAGTGATGGGTATTTTGATATTAGGGCAAGACGGGCCTGGGCCAGCCATGAATTACAGGGCAAGAGGTGATGCTGTAGGGGGGATAGCTAGAGAAATTGTATTTTCTAGTTTGTTTTTTTTTTTTTTCCAGCACCTGCATAAAATGTGAGATGGTTTATTTTAATATTGCATAGGGTGGGCTTAAGGTATTACAAGATTTGGGGTCGAGGCATGAGCTACTCCTGGCTGTATGGAGTGAGAAGTGGATTTAGTTCCTGCAGCACTGAAGGGTGGTGCCTTGCTGTCCTTGCTCTCATGCACTTGCTGTGCTTTTCCATTTCTCTTTGCTATAAATTGTCTTGCAGGGTGGAGTGAGAGGGATTGTCATGACCATGGTGTTCTTAAGCGTGCGGGAGGGCAGCATCTCTTCTCAACCAACCTTAACTTGATTCCTAACTCAGTAGAATCTCTTTTCTATAGAGCTTTTAGACCATATTTGAGGCTGAAGCTGTACATCCTGTGCTCAGAGGTCTGACTCGCCCTGTAATGTATCTCACCGAGCTTCAGCAGATGTTGCCCTCGTATGGAGGCAGCAATCTGCAGTGATAGGGATGGTGGGGGCACCACTTTGGAGATCTTAAACTCTTTCGCAGCCGATCAGAGCCAGTATGCAAGGGTGTCTGAGTCTTCCACCTCACTGAAGCAACTGCTCATAGCCCAGGCTATAAAGTATCACTAAGACAGTGCTTCCATATGGAAACCTGACTGATATTTAGGCAAATGATGCACTGGCTGCATCAGATCCCGCTCTGAACTTCTGCAGAACACCAATCAGACTCTGAGAGGAGCTGAACAGCTTCTGCTGTCGCCTGTGGCATCTGCTGCCCTTCAAACAGCAGGGGTGGCACTTGGTGATCATCAGGCAATGGGGAAGCAAACAGCTGCAAGGCTGGAGGCAGCTATTGAGCTGTGCTCAGAGGGAAGGGAAGGTGCATCTGCCATGCACACAGCTTATCTCCTCACCTCGAGGTGACCCTGCGTTTGACAGGCAGAATGTTTTAAGATGCCTGGCAGACTGATAGGCTGAAGGCTTCAAAACAGGAGTGGTTTGAAGCCTTGAGGTGCTTTAGTGACAAAGCAGACACCTGCCCGGGAGTGCAGTTCCTGTGCAGCCCAGGTTTGGGATTATTTGCAAGTTGAGTGTTTTGTCCGTTCCCTTGCCCAAGGGACATGAGGCTCGGCTGCCTTTTGTTCTGCTCTTTCCTCCCCTAAAGAGGGAGGAACAGAGGATGCTTCCCTTGCCAGAGTCCTCGCTGACCTCTGCCCAACCCTCTGATCCTACTCCACCCTTGCCCTTCTTCCAGCTCCTGTGTTGCTTCTCGCCTGTCTCCAGCCCTCTTCGCTTTCAGGGCCCACCATTGCTGCTGTGCTTACACCAAGCTGGTTTCAGTGGCCCGGAAAGTGGATAAATAGTCGCTGCTTGTCTTTTACCCACTTACCTATCTGTGCCTTAACTGCATTAGGACAGTGGGGAAAAACTCAACCATGTTCTGAGCTGTGTGCTCAAACCATCTTACCCCCATGTGCCTCCCATCTGACCCCAAAGAGGGAAGGATGGAGAAGCACAGACCTGTTGTGACAACTGCCCTGGGGCTGTTATCATGGATATGGCTAAGATGTAAAAGCCAGGAGCATGGATTTAAGCCCACCCCTGGCTGACTTTTGCTTTGCAGGGCTGTCCAAGCTCTTCTGGCACAAGGGAGACTGTCAGCATTGCTTCGATGAGGAAAGATTATGGTGTCTATGATGTGCTTCAGAGGAACCAAACCCCAAATTTGGTGCTCTGTTTGGGAGATGCTTTCACGGGGCTTTGTAGTACCTCTGATGCTAGCAGGCACCCTGTGCAGCTGCTCTCCATTCCTCTAGGACACATGTGCCAGGACTGAGGGGCAACATCTGCCAGCCCTGGTGCAGGTATTTCATCCTCAGTGGTGCCTGCAGTGCCATGGCGCTTCAGGTATTGTGTTCAGGGCTCTCCTGTAATCCTCTCACCTCCCTTCTTTCTGTCTTTGGACAAGTTTCCATCATGCAGGGATGGCAACAGCTGCCTAAGCTCCACCAGCAGCAGAGGACGGCACCCTGGGTGCGTTTTGTTGGCTGTCTGGCAGGCTGGGTGGGGACTGCAGTACCTTGGATGCGTTTTGAAGCCTTCAGAGCCGTTCTGATAGGGATGATCACTGTTTATTCCTTTCAAGCAAATAAATGAAGGCGGCAAAAATTAGGAGCGGGAATGTTCTGCGAATGGGTTTTTTTTGCCGTGTTTTCCACACCTTGAATAAGCAGCTCAGAAGCCACCTGGAGGCTCGAATCCCCTGCAGCCCCTTTGCACGCTCTGAGCCCTCCTGGGCGCATGATGAGTGCCTGTCACCGCACCGCTCGCAGCAGGAAGTGCTGCAGCCCCTGTCCTGTGTTGCTGAGTTCCTGTTTGTGGCCTCCCTGCTCCGGGCTTGTTTTTGTGGTGGCGAGCTGTCGCCTCAGGATCCCTCTGAGGCTCTGTGTGCTGCTTTCAGCTGCTGCCGCCTCCACGTTTGCCTATACGAGGCTTTAAGAGCTATCAATATTTTAGTTCCCATTTGAGCCTCTGCCTCGAAGCTCACCCTTTTCATTGAAGCTCATGAAATGGATCCCTCCTCCTTCAAATTAGGCATGAAAAGACTTTGTTAGAAGCCGGGAGAAGCTGCTGAATAATCCCGGTAATGTAAAAATTGACGTTCTATAATGTTCCTAATTAAACATGATACATGAGCACGCCACAAGAGTCCTCCAGCTGCCTCGTAATAGAGCGTTGCAGCGAACCAGCTCTGCTGTCGAGTGAAGCTAGGTTAAACTCTCATTAGAAGCCTTGCAAAAGGCTAAGGACTTGTCTGCTGTAATTAAGAACCTTGTCTCGCTTTCTTGGCGCCGCCATCTCCAGTGACCCGCTCCTCTGCCCCATGGGGAGCTCCGGGTCTGTCCATCCCTATCGGGTGTCTCCTTGGAAACTTTTTCCTCCCTTTCTTTTTCCTCCCCTCCTCCTTCAGTTTCAAACAGCGGTGAGGCAGCCAAGGGGATGGAGGTGTGGGGTTTGGGGAGGGCTGCGGTGGCTGCTTGGTGATCTTTACGGCCTCAAGCTGGGAGGTTTCAGCGTGGATTCCGATCCAAGAGGAGCAAGGTGTTGACTCGTGGCTTTGCTTCTCACACGGTGAACAGGGGGTGTGCAGCCTGTGGTCTCGCCTCCGTACGCAGCCGCACCTGAGCTGATCGCTGCTCGCTTTGATCCTCCTCCTGACAAAGGGGATAAAGAAGCCCTTCACGAGGCGCTGGGTGCTGCTGAGGCCTCTCCGCAGCCATGACCAGTGGGTAACACCGCAGCGCACCCAGCGCCAGGCCGCCGGTGCTGCCATGTCGTCCCTAACCACCCTCCCCGTCTTGTCACTGTCACCAGGGTACCTCAAATGCGACATGGACGATGGCTGCGAGACCAAGGAGGAGACGGGGGGTGAGGAGCTCTTCGACGCGGTGAACAACACCGTCGTCTCGGGGGACAGCATCCGCTTCTTCGTCAACGTTAACCTCGAGGTGCCGCTGAACGCCGCCGGTGAGTGCCACCGCCAGCCCCCGAAAAGGGGGCTGTGGGACACGGTTGTTCCTCCCTGAGCACCTTGGGAAAGGATATCATGGAAAACCCAAGGAAATCATCTGCTGAGCAGCAGCATGAAGTGTCCCGACTCCTTTTCCCCCTTCCCTGTGTTAACAAGGCCTGACACCCTGCCATTGCTCCCGCTGCTTTGCCTGGTTGCTGCAAAGCCATTTCTAGCTCTCCAGAGCTATTTCTAGCTGTAAAATAGGGATTTTTGTGGTGAATGTGATTCCCTATAGATTGTTCAGGCACTGCTCTGGGGCTTCCCAAGGATTTTGGAGGTGTTTTGGTTGTGTTTGAATTGGAATGCTGGAGGTGAATGGGAGCCATGGATGGCCTGGGGCAGTCGCTGCTCTCCACAGCAAATGGTAAGGGAAGAAGGAAGGTGTTTTGGGGCTTATGACACGTGCTTTTTGGGGTTAATCACCCTGGCTTGAAGGCAGGTAATCCCTCTGCTTGCTGTGTGAAGGCAGATAGCAAAAATGAGGAGATAACCATCCTGTTAGGCACCTTTTGATGGAGGTCAGGCAGCTGTGTCTGCAGTCTGGGCATTGCTATTGTACGTCATGCTCTGTTTATTAAATACAAAGTACCTGGTCCAGGTGAGGGCCCATGTGCCAGGTTTTTCCCCCCAAACACGCTTCAGTAGGATCTGTACCTGCTGCAGGCTTCGTGCAGGGGAGGAGGACAGTGTTTGCTTGTGGTGGTACGGCCTGCAATGCTGTTTGGTGCTGGGGGTGAATCCAGAAGAGAAATGCATCCCTAAGGCTTCTATCCTCATGGAGCTGCAGTGTCAGCTTGGATGGGTGTCTCTGCTCATATGTGCCAAGTGATTTGGGAGGGGGTAAATGGATGCTGATTGGAAAGCAATAGGCAGGGAGTGCTTCGTCTGGTAGGGACTTTAAGGCTCTTACTACTGGTATTGGTACTGTGCCGCTCCTTGACTGAGAATAGACATGTAACTGTGCAGACCAACATATCTGCCCCAAACTCTGCTCTCTGCCAAGCCAGCATCCTTTAGAAGCTTTGCCCAAGGTGAAGGGGAGTTTCAAACAGCCTAGTTAACACAGATTGTGTAGCTTACATGAACTGCTTTCTATCAAGGGGATAAAATCCCTGGTTTGCTCTAAAGGTTGCTTTTGCCTCTAGCACACCATTTAACATCCTCTGTAAAGCATGTGCTAAGCAGTGCAGCTGCTGGAAAATGCAGCTCTGGGACGGGACACGACAGCAGCCTGGGTTTCATCCCAGCAACTGGAGGCATCCTGGAGCCTGTGTGGGCACTATTTTGGATAGTAAATGAAAGGGCTCTGGATTATCTCTGGAGTCACACCGTTGGAGTGTCCTTTAAGTTACTTTTAGATTACAATTGACCTATAGTGAGTGATTATTGGAAATGGTGATGCAGAACAGGTGTGGCCCAGACCTCTGCTTGGCTGTCTTGAAGTCTACTTTTTGAATCAGAGCAGTGACTTTGACTTAGGAATAATATCCAGCAATTTTCAGGCCTGCAATTTTACAAATGCTATCTTAATGGAAAGGTTTAAAGGGAACTGTGCTCTGCTATGGCAAGTCTGGGCTTAATGCCGTGGAGTGCATTGTTCTGGGAGGAGGAATGCAAGTGCTGTGGATTCTTCAGTGTCTGGAGAAGCTGACTTTCCTTGTGTGTCTTCCTGGGCTTTTGATAATTGTTTTCCCTTCCATTCAAAACAGGACAAAAAAAAAAGGCTTCCTTATTTCCCTGAAGCACTGCTGTTTCTGATGGTGGTATTAGTTGTGTTCTTCAGCTGAGATGTTTAGCATTTTTAGGGAAAAATGGACTTCTGATGTGCTGGAATCTCTTTATAAATGTGATGATGCAGGTTTTAAAAGTGGGCCTCAGGCAGAACAAAAGTCAAGACTTTCAATAGGAGCAAGTCTGAAGTGAGATTTGGTTTTCCTGCTTTTCCTTGACATCAAAGTAGTCTAGGTAGCCAAAATCCAGGTTCTTCTCTATCAGGCATAGGATTCCTCAGATCCCAGGTGTTTGAGTCATCTGGGCTGTCTGCTCTTCCTCAGAGGTGGTTTTCATAGAATTGTTGGGTAGTTAGGGTTGGAAAGGACCTTAAGATCATCCAGGTCCACCCCCCCTGCCATGGGCAGGGACACCTCCCACTAAACTGTGCCACGCAGGGCTCTGTCCAACCTGGCCTTGAATGCCACCAGCAATAGAGCATTCACGACTTCCGTGGGCAACCCATTCCAGTAAAGAACTTCTTTGTTTTACTAAAGCATCTTCCAGAGTGGATTATATACACACAAAGTCAGTCTCTGGCTGCAGAGAGTATAGTTGATCCTCCTGGAAAGCTGACTTCTGAGGTGGTTGAAAGTGGCTGAGATGAGCCCCTTAAGCTCTTCTAATGACAGTAGCCTGAACTGCTGAAAAAAAGACTCTCTTCACAAGCTTCCTAAGCCCCTTCTAGAAATGAGGTTTAACTATGCCACAGCTAAGGTATGTCTGGGAACATATTGTTCCTTATTGAGCTCTGCAAGCGTCTGCTTTCCAAAAATGCCCTTGCATTGCTGCTGCTCTCTGGGAGTTTGTTTTATACTCAAGCTTTCGCATTCCTGGAGCGGAACTGTGGAGCTGAGCACTTGCAGTGCTTGTCTGCAGCAAGTTGAAAAGAGAGCAGGTTTTGTCCTGGCAATGCAGCATCCCCGAAGCACCTCATTTCCAACCCTTAAGGGACCTAGTACACCAGGATCCTACAAGATCCCCTGTTGCACTTTAAACACAGAGGAAAAGCAAACACGGGAATGACATCTTTCCATCCCCATCTCATTTTCTTGCTTTCTCCAAGCTGGGTGAAACCTCTGTTGAGCTGAAAGGCTTCTTTGTGCCAGAGAGCTTGATATTGTGCTGTTGTCATGCAACACCTCCTGGGGGCTTGGGCAAAGATGGACTGAGCATGGGCCCTCTTGCACAAAGAGGGCTCTCCAGTGCTGCTTTTGTTGATTTGCTCCCTAGTGTCACATGTACTCTCTGCATGAAATACATTTGTTCAATCTCCAGCAGGAAAAAACCTCCAGGGTGACTTGAAACAAGACAAATGTGATATCTGTGAGTTCCTGTGTGTGTTCCAGGCATTACTGTTGGGCTTCTTGGCTGCAGGTGGTATCCAAATTCTCTCCTGATTGAGACCTTTTCTGGCAAGCTGCTGTGGGGCTGCTGCTCACCTTAGCGTAGGGCTGAAAGATCCAAAAATCCCATCTGGGGAGAGGGTAAGTTGGTACCCCAGGGTCTGGGTGCTGGCAGGCAACCTAAGTGGATTTACAGATGTGGTGACAGCTCTGCCATCATCCTGTCAAGCTGTTAGTCTCTGTACGATGTATGTACAGCTTGCTATGAACATAATTGGATGCACTTAACTATAATTCTGTTTTAAAGAGATCACTGTGTGGGATTAAACGTTGAGCCAACAAAACATAGCATGGCCCATAAAACTGTGACAATTAACCATTGTCATAAAATGCTGGGCTGTGCACACAGCTGGGTATAAAACAGGAGAGCTTGAAGAAATCTAGGGTTTAAGGTATGGCCTATCTCATTTTTAATTAATACTGGCTGCAGTTGCATAGAATATTGGGCCAAAATCAGTGCAGACGCCTAGGCACTAATGCTTCTTAATTGTGACACTTGAGTCCCTTCTCCTGGGTGTTTTGTTGCTTCCTTGCAGTAGCTGATGAAATGCGCTTTTTGTTATTTGGTCTCTCATCTTTCTAGCTTAGGTTTTGGTGATAATACTTGTGTTTTCAGCAAATGTTAGCAGCTTCAACATAAAGGTGAGCCTTCATGCGAAGGGGATGCTTTCTGACCTGGGTTCTGCATTTGTGGGGGAAGATCAAGATGGTTTATAGACACAAATTTGTTCTGAAATCACAATAAGTATGTAGGTGTTGGTGTGCAGGAGGGGGACCTCTTTCCTCTCCAGACCACTGTGCTATAAACCCTACTTATTTCATAGCATAGCTTAGCTATCTGGTTGCTTGCAGGCTTTACATGGCTTTATAACTGCTTTCCCATTATCTCACCTAGCTAAAAGTGTATTAATCCTTTTGTCCTACTGCTATCTGGATGTCAATTTGACTGTCTCTTTGTATTTTATACATGGGCTTTTCCATAAATCCCCCTGGAGCCTGGGCTGCCGGTGTAGGTACCTGCATCTCTTCAGCTTGTTGCAGAAGCATCAAACTAGTGATTTCAACCACTTGCTGCTTGATCTGTAGCATGCTTGTATTCATTCATAGGGATTTCTATCCAGCATTTGGGTTCAGGTTAAGCCTTAAAGTTGGTGGGCAAGCAATGCAAGCCCTATTTGTTGCAGTAGGTCTGTGAAGTGTGTAGAGCCACAGTGTTGCTGTCAGTCACAGTGTCCTTTTCTGCTTGGCAGCCCCCTTAAATCAGCCAGGCAAATATTCTCATCATTTGGACCTTATTCTTGCAGTTTTGGGGGTTAAAAACAATTCTTTGGACCTCATTCTTGCAGCCTGGGCCTTACAAACAATGCATCACCTCCTTTCACTTGATTGCAATAGAGGTGTCTGCGCAGGGGTTTCCTCAATGTGGGCACAACTTAGCAGGGATTTGCGGGGCTGTAGCTGCTCGACTTTTGCACTATGCATTGCCACTTACAGCTGATGCTTGTACCAGTGGGTTTAGCTGCAGAGAGGTGCCTGAAACAATTTCTTTTGGGGGGAGAAAGCGAACTCCCGATGGCAGTGAAAAGCCAATTGGAAAGCAGGATGTGGCTTTGTCAGGGTGTGTAGGGGGAAATAACGGAACACGATTTACGCTTCATGAGAAATTAAAGCCTGTTCCACCCTCTGGACAATTGATCATTCCTAGATACGGAGAATCAACAGTTTCCTGTAATCCACTCCAAAGGCACACACGTGCACACCCGACGCTGCTGCTCCGAGCAAAACACTGTGCTCTAACTTCTGGCCCAGCCCCTGCTGAGATGACTTTATTCTTTAAGGGGATGAGGAGAAATGCTAGATGCTGGCGCCAAGGATATTCCAGAGAGAGTAGCGTCCAGAGACAAGTGGTCTGGGCCTGAATGGGTATCATTTTGTACACAATAGTCACATTTCCTCACATTAATACCAAGGTCCTTTTTATGTCTCGAGGCACAATGCTGACCCACGCGTTCCATCTGATAACTCCTGTTTTAGCAGTTTGATGTCAGCGTGGGATGTTGGGCTCCTGAAGCTTCCTATACTCTAATGGAAAGTGGATACACTGGTTGTGTTGTGGGGGGGAGATGACCTCCCTCCGAATTTCCTGATGAGGGTGTTTTCGAAGTGGTGTTCACAAAGCCACGGGAGGTGTATGTGTGTTAGAGGGGGTTGGGTAGCACGAGTGGCTCTGCACAAAGGCCATGTTCTTCCTTTTGGGAGCTTCACCTTGAGTTTGCTTTGGGGCAGCTTCTCCTGGGTTTTTAAGTACCCTGTCCTTGCAGTTAGGGGCAAATAGTATCCTGGGGTGTATCAGGAGGAGTGTGGCAGCAGGTCGAGGGAGGTGATCCTCTCCTTGTACTTGATTCTGATGAGCCCACATCTGGAGTGCTGTGTCCAGGTCTGGGCTCCTCAGTACGAGAAAGACAAGGATCTACTGGAGAGGGTGCAGCGGAGGTCACAAGGATGGTCGGGGGCAATCTGTCCATGGAGGATCTCTACTGGGTGGAGAGATTGCTGGAGCTGGGTCTCTTCAGTCTGGGGAAGAGCAGACTGAGCAGGGGTCTCATCAATGCAGATCAGTATCTCGAAGGTGGCTGCCAGGAGGATGGTGCCACACTCTTTTCAGTGGTGCCCAGTGACAGGACAAAGAGCAGGGGCCATAAACTAAAACACAAGAAATTTTGCTTCAGCATAAGGAAGAACTTCTTTCCATTAAGGGTGGCAGAGCATTGAAACAAGCTGCACAGGGAGCTTGTGGGATCTCCCTCTCTAGAGACATTCAAAACCCACCATGGACACATTCCTGTGTAATCTGCTTTTGGTGGCCATGCCTTGGTAGGGAGATTGGAGCAGATAATCTCCCGAGGTTCCTTCCAACCCTAATGATGCTGTGAAACCTAAAAAGCACAAAGAAAATAAGATGTTTTTGCAGGGCTTGCGTGTCTGAGGGGTTGCTTGTGGCAAGTGACACAGTGCTCAGCACTCTTATCTTGTCCTGGCTCTGTACAAGAGCCCTGGTCAGTCTGACTACACTGTCGTCTTCTAACTCCTACACGATGTCCGTAGCGCAGTGCAAGGCAATAGTCCTTCACCCCGCCAGCCATTGTGATGTCTGTGCTGAGCATTACTCAGGTGAGGTTTTCCTTCTCACCCTGCTTGCTCCTTCCCAGCCTGCTCCAGAAACTTGCAGCTTGTTGCTTATTCCCACCTGCCCTTAACCTGGGTTTTGGTTTAAGAGGGGTGAACCCAGCTGATTTTAGGCTCTCTGCTGCAGCTCAGCTCACTGCCCTGTTGTGGGATAGTTGGGGCACAGTTATTTATCTAGCAATATTTGACCTAAATTACTCAGGTCTGATGGGGATGAGTCCACACTCAGTTACAGCCATGACAGGACAGCCAAGCAGAGGATCCCCTTGAGATCCTGCTTGTGATGAGTTAGACGTATCTTCACTGCTCGTAACAAGCTCTTGTCATGCTGTGTGATGATGTTCTTATTTTTTAAGGCAGCAGATTCTAAAAGCAGAATAGTTTTCTGCTCACAACATGGTCCAATATAAGTGGTTGAGCTTAGATTTGCTCAAACCCCTGAAGAAAGCCCAGATAAAATAGCTTTTTTAAATACTAAAACTCCCCGTACCTTAAGTATTTACACGTAACACCAGATGCTTGATATTTTTCTGAGAGAACCATGGAAGTGCTAATGTAGTATTCTGCTCTGATCTATTAGCCTGTTTACCATGCAGATGCACTAGGAAGTGAATATAGATCTAAAGTAATGTCCACTGACACCTGCACAGCCAAAATGTTCCTGCTTTCCAATTTCCACTCCTTTATCCCAGAGAAATATATGGTCTTAAGATGCTGCAAGCCTCCGGTGGTGGCTTCACTCCAAAGACTTTTGGGTCTTCTCAGGTGTTAAGGGCAGCACTGGGGACCTGTAGTAGGGAAAGAGGATCTTAAGTGAAAGAAGATCTCTTAAGGTGAGGTGAAAAGTCTTCAACTTTGGCATATGACTTTCATGGGTTTGTTTTCAGGGTTGCCTTTGCATAGAAGATGGCATTATCTAAACAGCTGGTAAAGGGGAGGGATGCAAGTAGGGGATTTAATTTCTCTGGGTTGCTATTAGGGATGTTAGTCAAAGGGCAGTGTGGATAAACTCACTTTGGAATACAGCAAATTTCCTGCTCCATTTCATGCTTCCAAGTAGTAAATCTCCTTGTTCATCTTAAAGCTGGATGGGTCCTGTTCTGCAAATGGTGGGAAATAAACAATGGAGACGTGCTACAGTGCCTTGGCAGAGCCTTCAATGTGCTGACACAAGGCCACAAGTGTAAGTCTAACGTTGGCAATTCCTCAGCTTCGTGAAAACCGAAGTGAACTCCCAGCGAGTCACTGCGAGTAGAGCTGCGTGCCTGCGTGCACGCGTCCTAGGAATTCGGGATATGACTGTCCCCTTGATGTGCCTGCCAGGGGATGCTGGAGATGCGTTGCTGGCTCTTTGGTTTTCCCTTGGGCAGAACCTGGAGCACAGCCTAACAGATAAGGTCGGCCACCCCTGGCAGCTCTCCTTTAACTGTGTGTGAGGACACAGACAATAATGCCCATAGCTAGCTAGCTTGCCTAAAATAGAGATTTACAGCCTGCTTTGTCCAGCAAGGAGGACCATAAAAATAGAAGTGAAAAGTTTTCATGGCTCTGAGCTCTTCTTTCTGTTTAAGTACAGTTAATCCTGACATTCAGGTGTGAATTCTGATTGTTACTCCTTGTAGTGAGAGGTAACTGATGATAAATGGATAGTTTTGTCTTTGTCATAGAGGGTGGATCCATGGCTTTCTGTATCAATTTTATCTCCATGAAGGGCTGGCTCCTTCATAGAGGTGCAAGGCTCTAGGGTGTTGCATCTTTTTAGCTCCTCCATAACTGGAAGGAAGCAGTAACAGTGCTTTGAAGGAAGAGAAAATGGGTGAAAGGCTAATGGTGGTTGGTCTTGGGCTTTAGCCAAGCTGTCTCCTGATGGATGTGTCATGGAACATCTTAGAACCATAGAATGGTTTGGGTTGGAAAGGACCTTAACATCATCCAGTTCCTCTGGCAGGGACACCTTCCACTAGATCAGGTTGCTCCAAGCCCCATCCAACCTGGCCTTGAACACTGCCAGGGTTTTATCCTGCATTTCCTAGTGGGTTACCCCACAGTAAGTAAATGGGTGGTTTGTAAGTGAGGTAGGAGAGCACTTGGCAAGCCTCTGTGTGTTTTCCTCCTATTTTTCGTGTTCTAGTAGATTTGCTACTGTCCCTGAGCATTGCTATAGCACTGCAGTGGGCCTTTGTGATAACAGCCCAGAACTGGAATGGCCATATCCAGCTGTTCCCTTTCCCTGGATCAAGTCTGAGTGGCATGTTTCTTCTATGGAATGATGAATGAAGCTCTGAAGCATCACCTCCATACCCAGAACAGCTTTTTTGAGATCCTAGTCCAACAAATGTAATCAGATGGTTTTACTCGTGTTGAAAAAACAGCACTCAGTGCTCATCCAAGATGAGTACCTAAGAGCTGTCAGTAGAAGACTGAGACATGCTTGAACCTGATAAGAGGAGCCAAGAGTTGCTGCATGATAAAAGGACAGCACGAATTTCTGTTGTGTTTGCAGGCATCTGTAAGGGCAGACTGCAGATATCTCTTTAGCATGTGCTTGCCATTGTTCAGGTTTGGGGGTATTTTTTTGTGTCTATAAAACTATTTCTTGCAAGAGCCGTAAAACCAGAACATGCTTTCTCCTCACTGAATATTTATGGCTTCCAAATTTTCCAGCATACTTTTGCACGTGTAATTAGGCTGTAAGTTGAGTAAGTGAGCATTGGAGAACTACAAATATAAGAGCCTAGGGAAAATGCTTGATGTTTCTGGTTTATTTGGGTGCTTGCTTTTTAATAATAAATAGCATTCTTTAGATGAAACAGCTTGTGTTTTCCAAAAGATGCATCAAAAGCAGTAATAGTTGGGACTGTTGCACCAGCAGACTTGTCTAGTTAAGTGATGTTTTTAATCACATGTAGAGCATCCAACTTCACCCAACTTCTTCCAAAGTTAGGCAATGTAACCAAAGCCTCTGAACTGTCTGATTTTGTTTAGTGGGAGGTAAGGGAGATGAACGCTCTTCTCTACTGCCGTCAAATCTGCTCCCAGTTTGAGTTGCAGCCTTTTAACCCTACCATGGGCATGACTTGAATTCCTGTTTGATCAGGGATGGTGCTGATTAAAGCAGCTTTCTCTGCGCAAAAAGTAATTGGGTTGGTTTTGAGTTCTGGTATTGTCATGTGAATTGCATCCTCAATCAGCTTATTTTTTGGAGAGTACAAGGGCTGGGCTTCAAGGTGCCTCTGTGTGTGTGTTCAGTCTGTGAAAAGGGATTGCAGCAGTTCACATAGGTTAGGATTTGGAAGTCCAGATCTGGAAAGGAAGCAAAACCCTCACTGAGTAGCCGTAACCCTGTGTTAAATCTCTGTACTTTTCCACACCTTGGCCTCTGGAAAAGTTTTTGGTCTTCAGTGGGTTTTTTCCATGCTCATTTGAAGGACAACTGTTCTCATGTTTCATGTATTACTTTGGTAGCAGCTCAGTCTTGTGGGTTTTTTGGAGGGTGAAGATGAGGTCTTAAGGGGAAGGATGCAGAGACAGTATTTGTGCTACTAATGATGCTACAGAGAAGTTGCCTTGGATGCAAGCAGTATGGAATGGGCTTGTGGCAAAACAACTGATTTTTCTTTGTCTTTCAGCTTATACCCCAAAAGTTGCTTCATAAATACCCAAAGACAATGTTAACATTGGTGCTTGAAAGTTTGAACTGGGAACTTCCTCGTACCCCTGTCCCTGTATCTCAGCCACATGTTAAGTGACGCTTAGTAGTCTCTAAACAGCAGTTTTATTTCCCAAGAGCTCCATTGCTTTACGCTGAGATTTATGGAGGCAGCGTGGTGAGTTGACAGGACATTAATTTGCTCATCTTGGAGTCACTGCCTGTGATCTCTCGCAGCCTGCTCCCTTGGAAGTGCCTGGGTGTTATTGTTGACTCTTTAAGGAGAACTAGAATGCTTTCCAACCGAGCGTGACTCATGCAATCTTAGCCTCAATCTATCAAACAACGATGCATTGGATTAAATGATTACCTAAAGGATTAGGAGTTAGTTGGTTTTGGTAGGCAGGGGGTAGGCAAGGGAAGAGTAAGAATACATAGAGAATCTGAAAATAAAAAGACCCAAAGTTGCAAGAGACAACCCCGTACTAATCAGATAATGCTAAATGCTGCTTCTACAATTGGTTTACACTTCCAAAATGGGAAATGTTGTAAAAATTGAATCTCTGCTTTTCTCTAGAGATCACCCTCTGCCAAAAGAGTGATACTTCACCTCATTCTGAGCCTTCTGCTTGGTTCCTGCTGCCCGTCAGGTATCTGCGATAGCAACACTGTTCTGATTGGATTTTATTTTTCCCTTTTCCAGATGAAAATGAAAGTGCTGGCTGCGTGTTACTGCACACATCAAGGAAGGTAAGTAGGGGTGCTGCGTGGTCAGTTTGTTCTTACATCATCTAGAAGCAAAGAGGACCTTAAAATACTATGTGGTAGTGGGGAGATGTTTGTTACTGGCCTAAACAGGAGGCATGTTAGTGCATTTTCCCTTGAATTTCTCTTTCTTTAAACATAACAAGCCACATGCTGCCCATTCTCCGGTTTCTCTGTAATTCTGATTGTTCCACTGCTTTTTGTCTGAGACAATTCCTTGACATGTTAATTCATCACTTTCTCTTCTACAGCTGCCTGCAAAGGGATCCAAGCATACACCATAGGGATTCAGGCTGCTGAGCTGCTCTCGAGCCGAAAGCAGAAACACCCAAAAGACATTGCTGTGATTTTGGTTTCCTGTTTATTCCAGCTAATCAGGTCTGCCTTCATGAGGTTCAGCAGGAGTGAATTCCCTGGAAACACACAGTCTAGGAGGACAATTGGGAAACAACGCTTAGTTTACACTTGCTCTCGAGACTGTAACTCAATAACAATAAGGTGAAAGTGCAAAAACCCCTCATATAAACTCTGTTATTACAAACCTCGGACTATGAAAGGACACAAAGTATGCAGGGAGGAAATGGGTTGATATTTAATACCACATGAAGTCTTTGGGGTTGTGAAGCTTTGAGTTGTCTTGAGTCTTGCCTCATCTGCTGGTTGGAGGGGCTGGCTTGCCTGCCTTGAGAACTTGTAGCATCAGTGGTCCTGGTAAATCGTATTGCAAGCCTCGTTGAAGGTCGTTACCTTGGGCTCTTTAATCTATGTACCAAAGCCTTGGGGGCTTTTTAGGGAATCACAGAGAGCTCTTTAGCTCTGCTTTGCTTTTAGGCCTCTAATCATAGAATCATAGAATAGTCAGGGTTGGAAAGGACATTAAGATCATCCAGTTCCAACCCCCCTGCCAGGGGCAGGGACACCTCCCACTCAACCATGCCACTCAAGGCTCTGTCCAACCTGGCCTTAAACACTGCCAGGGGTGGAACACTCACTACTTCCCTGGGCAACCCATTCCAGTGCCTCACCACCCTTACAGTAAAGAATTTTTTCCTCATACCCAGTCTAAACTTCCTCTGTTTAAGTTTGAACCCATTACCCCTTGTCCTGTCACTACAGTTCCTCATGAAGAGTCCCTCCCCAGCATCCCTATAGGCTCCCTTCAGATAAATCCAGAAAAAGTATTTGAGTGGGCTGAATTAATAGGGAGAGGAAAATGTGTAATGGCTTCAGTACATGAAACCTTCCTCCTCCTAAGTTAAAACAAAAAACCCCAAAACAAACCCACCACCATCAAAAAGAAATTAAACCTTGTTTGCTATTAAGCCATGGAAGTTAAAATTAGTTATTCTGTGCTCTGGAATGGAAATGTCTTTGTCAGTAATTTGTCTTGTCTAATACTAGTGCTACAGTTCTGAGCTGTATACACTCAACTGAAAGTAACCTAAGAACCTAATCACTTAAAGTGCAAATTCTAACCCCCAATGCAGGATCTGCCTCCCATAGGAAATACTTTAAAGCTGCTAACACATAAGTTCTGTTTCGATTTTCCTTTTCAGAGCTGTGGAATTCCTGCTTTTTCTGGCCTACAGTTCATGCTTGAGCATTGTAGTGAGCTGTTGAATAACAAATACCAGAGAGCTAGCATGCTTTAGCAGGGCTTGAGGGAAAATGCTATTACCAAGTTTTGCCTCCAGGCAGGATGAGTGGGAATTTTGTGCTTTAAATGCAAAGGAAATTGGGAGCTGAGTCAGAGAGGAGATAGCTTCAAGTGTCTGTGAAGAGGGAACTGCTAGCAGAAAAGTGGTCAGGTCAGAAGCTTTGCCCAGAGATGTTTCCCTGCTAGGTTGTCCCTGTGTCTGGTGGTAGCATGTGGTACTTGTGCCCCTTCAGGAGTGGTGGAAGGGCAATCTGTGCCTCAGGCAAGTTGCTATCCAGCGTGGCACTTGGTAGGCATAAATAAGGAATAGGTCGTTGGTGTGATTTGAACTATTTAATTACTATCATGGTGTGTTTCTGAGCAAATTTGCCCAAGTGAGCACAGCAATAGCACAGGTTGAGCTCTGCTTGGGACAACATGGTTTTTAGATACACCTATTTGTAAGGTTCTTGCAGTGTCTGTAAGTGGAGGTGGTCTTCAGAACAGCCAACCAGCGGATAACTTGCATTTTAGGCCTTCTTGGTGAGCATTGAGAGCTCTTTTTTGCACAGATAGTGTGACTTTGGCCAAGAGACATGCCTGAAGTTGGTGGTGGCTGTTTCACTGTGTTCCTCGTCGAACCAACAGCCTCTGTTCTTGCTGCCATGAAATGTGCAGCTTTGCAATCAAGGATCCTTAGTGCTATTAAAATGGCTATTGGGTAGCTGTCTTGGGTTTCTTGCTAAGCAGTTTCCAGCATCAGGTATCCTGGTGTGACTTAACTATCTAGCTAAAAAACATTTGTGAAGGAGCAATCATTAATCTCTCTTGAAACCACCAGTGTCCTGACTGGAACAGTTCTTTGAGCTGTCTCGGAGGTGTTGCTGTACCAATGCTCCCACTAATTTGATTTTGGGTTGTCTCAGGGGGTGATGTATTTGTTATCCTTCCATGATAGTTGCCTTGTGATGTTAAATGAGCATATCTTCCCCAATGTTACTGGAGTGATAACAAGGATGGATATTGCCCCTATTTCCTGTAAAGGAGCAGGGGAATAAAACAGGAAGATAGAAGGCTGTAGCATGGAAAATTATTTACCCAAGGCATTGCCTGAAGCCTGTGGCAGAGCTGGAGCCTCATCCTTATGACTTGCAGTAAGCTGCTGACAGGGTTGTCCTGCCACAACAAGCAAATGATGTTGTCATGCACAGCTTGCTGGAGGATCAGAAATGATTGAGATGATGTGGGCAGATAATATCCCTCTTCTGAATGCCTTTGATTCATTTCTGCTCTCCCTCAACTTTTTCCTTCCAGTGTTCTGCTTCTGGTGGCTTCTCTCATGCATGGAAGAAGTTAGTGACATGAAGCCAGTCTTTCCCCCGCCACTCCTGATGCTCTTAACCTGATACCTCCATGGGTATCTCCTCTGTCATCCACCTTGTTAAATCCTGTCTAGGTCATTTGGCCTCTTTGCTGTTTGAACCTACAGCCTAGTTTGGACTCTGCATGCCAGACAAACCAAAATGAGTTACCTTTGGGAGGTGGTTGCTGGTCATGTGGTGACCCCCTGAACACCAGTGTTACAGATGGTGATAGGTGCTTTAATCTGCTCTCATGCTGTGATAGTTTGAGATTGACTCAGCCACTTGCAGTTGTATGGTCTCTTTTAAGTGGAATTTAATGAAGCTGTGTCACTGTCTCCTCTCCTAAGAGCAGATGGTAACAAAGCCTTGGGGGTGGGAGCTGAAATACTTCAGAGAATCCTCCCTCTGTGTAAGAAGTGATTGATGCAAAGTAAAACAGCGCTAATTGCAATGGATGTGTACTGACAACTTGATAGTTGCTGTGATAATTACAGTAATTAGTGAAATGAATTTTTTCCCCTGTGTCTAGGCTATAAATGGAAAAGGTAGAGAGGGTACGTGTGAGAGGAGGGGATCCGTGAGTCAGGCTAAGGGGTGGCCCTTTAACTTGAGGGAGAATGTGCCAAGGTCCAGGTTGTGAAGGCGACTTGGTGACAGATTTGTGAAAGCAATTCAGAGCTTGTTACTGAGCTTAAGGGGAGCTGAGGTTTAAATGTATCTTGACAATCTAGTCCTCAACATCATGAATTCAAGTCTGGCTGGTTTCCCGTCGGAAGGAAGATCCATATAACAAAGTGCAGTTCCCATTTCCTCACTTAATCTTAAGCTGTTGAAGGAGAGGACAAAACTGTCAGTCCTTCCTGACCAGCACTGTGAGTGCTAATTCCATGTGTGGATTTCCAAGGACTGTGAAATGGGAACCGTGCATTTGCATTTTGATCACTCAATTAACAAACTTCACAGCTGACACATCCAGAAAGGAGCTGAGATTCTGTAATACCAACATGGTTGTTTCTTCCATCTCAAGGCTAACGAGTCTGGGACAACAGAGGGAACCAGCAGAGAGCTGAGACAGTTTCAGCCTGTCTGCTGCCCTTCTTTATTTGATTCAAAGCTAAACGTTATGCACAAAAGAAGAAAACATCTTCCATTTCAGGCTCCCTAACTTGGGACACGGGGGAGAGATGGTTCCCAGTTTGAGCAGAACAGAGTTAGATTGCACTGAGATGCATACTGGTAATTTTTCATATTACTGAGCTCAGTTTCCTTCCAAATAACTTCTCCTACATTTCTGTGAACCTCCTGAATTATTTAAACCTGAAGAGGATTTTAAATGCTACCTTTAGGCATTTTTCTTTTAGGCTAAGTTATGTGCTTTATCTTAGGCAAAAAAACCCTAATGTTTTTTATACCCTGACTTAGAAAGCAGAATTAATGGTGTCTAGGCATTTGCTTATGGGTACTCTCTTAGAATAAGCCTTGAAAATGCAAACCTTCAATGTATTGATGCACAATGCATCAATGCATAAACTGCCCTTTCTTCTATAATGTGATCTGGATGGTCAAGTTAATTCCAGAATCACTGTGATCTGTGAACTGCACCGATCCTAGACCTTTGTTGTTAGGTGTTGCACGTGTCTGTCTAATGCTCTGACCTCTTCTTAACGCAGTATCTGAAATTAAAGAATTTTGAGGAGGAAGTCAGAGCCCACAGAGACCTGGATGGGTTCTTGGCCAGAGCCAGCATTATCCTTGATGAAACAGCCACCTCCTTGGATGATGTTCTTCGAGAGATGCTGAAGCACTTTGCTGAAGATCCTGAGAACATGGAGCCAAGCTGCAACTTTGAAAAAATCATGAGCACTTTATTCACAGATTCAGGGACCCCCCGAGAAGGGAATGGTAACCAGCTCTTGACTTGCTTTTGCCTATGGGTTACTGTTTAAGTTGTCTTCCTTTCCATTGGTGGTGTATTGAACACTCAGTACTGTGTGGTCCCCAGCCTTGCATGTTGCATGTGACACTGAGGGCTTATTTTTCCATGTCAGTTAGACTGACGGGTCTCATGTCTCCAGGGCTTTTATGTTTTGGTGGAGTCCCTATTTCATTAAGATAACACACAGTGGTGTTCTCTGGGGTGAGCAGTTTACCCACTGGATTGTCTTGTCTGCTTGGACCCATTAGGTGTGCTTGTCCTCAGACAAGTTCGCAGTGCTCTTCAGCACAGAGGCACTTGATGGTGTCTCTTCAGAAATGGCTCCTTTGCCTTGTGATTGTTTTTTCCATCTGAATTCACACAGGCTGGGGAATTTTGCCTGCTTTGGATGAGTAATTGGTTTGGGAAGGCTGAGCCTTCATGTTGCTACCGACTGGAAGGGACAAGAAGAACTTTATTTTTCCTCCAGAAACTCAAGTGGGGCAGCCTTAGTCAACGTTGTGAAATGTGTTACCTTAAGCTATCAGCAAATGTCATAGCATAGTCTAAAAAGCTACCTTTTAGCCCAAGATGTAAAGAAGCTTAACCAAGCATTATTTCTCTGTAGGCACCCATGATGTTTCAGACTCAACAGGAGCGAATATACAAACATGTACATCGCACCTCAAATGTAACTGTCAGCCTGAGTGAATTTGTTTTACAGATATGTCAAGTCCTGAGCATGTAGTAAGCATGTTCATGCTTTGGTTACTTCTTGCTACCTGTCTTAAAGCTTTGCATTTATGATCTCTTTAATTTAGGCTTTCTGCCAATAAAGAAAAACTAAGCAGTGCCATAAAATAAGAACAGTAAATGGGAAGAGGGGGCAAGAGGGCAGGGGATTCAGAAGATGCCTCTTCCAGTCCTGTCTTTGTGTGTTGTGTGTGTTGAATAATGCTAATCTAATAGCCTAATATTGCAGTAGGTTGATGTTGGGAGGAGCAAACAGCTGCCTTTCCAAGCTGTGAATAGCTTAAGGGCAGAATTCAAAAGCATCAGGACAAGTTTCCACCTTTGTTGTCACCCCCTGCCCTTGCATCAATCCACTGTGCAGATAAGCGTGCTTTGTATTAGTACTCAGCTTCCATTTGAGAGAAAATGTTATTTGCAGTAACAAACCGAACAGTCTGTAATGTTTCCCTCTCTTCTTCTTCTAGTTCACCTCTTATCAGATACAATTCAAGGGGTCACAGCGACAGTCACAGGGGTGCAGTATCAGCAGTCCTGGCTCTGTATCATGTAAGTATGTGGGTTAGATTAACAGAATCCTCTGGCTGCTCAAAACTTGTCACTTTTGCCTACTGCTGGGAAGAATAATGCTTCAGAATGTGCCCTTGTAGGTCAGGATGGTGATGCCCTCTTCATCCACCCTGTGGGATCTCAGTCTCAGCATTGGGATGCTCCTCTTGGGCAAGCAGTAATTTAGGCAGAGGTGACCACAGTCTCTTCGGGCCATTAAACTCTCGGATGCTATAGAAATCTGGCGTTAACAAGCTAAGAATGCTGAAAGTAAATTCAAGCCAGAAAATCCTAATTACTGAGAAATGTTAATGAGAGGAACTTCTGAAAGAGACAAGCAGACTGGTTGATGGACTACTTTGCCTGCCAAAGTCTGGGAACTCGTACCAAAAGATTTCTTAGGTCCTTTGATGAGAACATCTAAATTTTGTAACTGAAAATTGAAGTCAGAAATTCTGACACTATTTAGACAGTGATTACTTTGTCTGGCAATTAATTCAGGCGCTGATTAATTGTCAACACTGCTAAATATTGGAGCAGACACTTAAGACAGTAAGGACTCTGTCGCCTGGGATTTATGAGACGTGGTGGCTTCGCCCCACCTTCCACTTGACCAAAAGTGGGGTTTGAAACTATTGGCTCCAAGTCAAGCATGTTGGGCAAGCCAAACTGTCCCTTCGCAATGTGGCTTGCCCATTCTTCCCTGCGAGAACCTGAGTCACTGAGCCAACCAAAGCATTGCAGTTTGACTTCTGTCTGTTGCTTTATGCATATGCAGTCTCTAAGCCGAATTGTCAAGAAAGATGTTAATTCCTAGAGAAATTACTAGGATATGTTGGATGGAGGCCTAAAGGCTTGGGGAGTGCATGCACATATTTTAGCCTTCACAGCCAGTTTGCTAGGACAACTGTCACAATAGCTTTCCTTCCACTGTCGGTTCTTCTACCCTTTGCTTATGGCTGGGAAAAAACGTGGAGTATTTTGCCTTGGAAATAGGTGATTTAAAAGATAAAAAGAATAAAAAATGACCAAGAAACAACAAAAAATCTACCCTTGTTTCTAATTCCTTAAAGACAAGGGTATGGTCTCTATGTAAAAAGGAACTTGCATATCAGGGCTCTATTCTTCGTAAGTGAACTGGATAATGTCTATGTTACATGTGCTACTGTTGGCTCTACTCTTACGCCTGGTATGTACAGAGCAGCTTGCACAAACTAGGAAGAGTTTATACAGTAGAATGGTCTGTCCATACTGATCAACAAAGAAGCTTTTGAGCAGTTTTGTCCACTTCAGATGCCGTAGGTAGCAGAGTGGCAATAAGGTGATGTACATCCTACTCTAGGAAGGGTGGAGGGTGGAAGCTTCTGCTGTGGCATGTGACATGGCTCTATGGAGGGCTTTGGGAGAGGGTTGACTTAATAACAAAGCATTTCTAGAAATCATGATACAGATGCTGTGATTATATACATGAAACTGAAAAGGGTAGGTTCAGCCTCTCTGTAGAAAGTGTGCCAAACCTTTAAACACATCCATGTGAGTAATACTAGCTTCCATGACAGGACATGATTTGAAAACTAAGCTTACAGCCTGAAGGTGTCTTGTGCAAAACTTTCCTTGTTTCTTCCTTTTGTTACTCTGAAGAGGGAGAAGAAAGTGGTGGGAAAGCAGTGATGAGTTATTAACTATAATTATCTAATTATTGCACTGTATTACTGCTGTGGCTATTGTGCAACAGACTGTGAACCATATTTTTAGATCTCACATTTTTCTTGAAGTCAGATTGCAAAACAACTTCCAAAACTCTGAAGTAAAAGGAATTTGTTGACGAAAAGAGTGGGGAGAAGCTTTAAGATATCTGTTGTTTTTCATTCTTGCATTTAGTCTATACTCTTGACTAGATTTTAAACCAGTACTGCTGGGTTTTGTGCACCTTAACCAACCTGTTATTCCCAGTGGTTGCGATAGGCTTGAGTATTGTTCTGGGATTATATTAATGAGGAAGAGCAGCTCAGAGATATGGTTTTAGCGGTGTTGCTTCTGCACTGATTTCAAGGGGAAAAAGGAAGACAAGACTTGCGTAGGGTTTTCAGAGTTCTGCAGAGCCTGGCTGCTGAAGAGCATTCCTAAAGTACATGACGGTTTGGTTCCCTCTCTCTCTTCTGTGCTGGAGAAAGGGCTGCCCTGTAATTGAGTTATCTTCAGTGGGAAGAGTGATGGGGAAAACCAAGGGTGAAATAGCTGCTCTGCTTCTGTTGGAATTGGTTCTTTCCTGATGGTTTCAGGTCTGTTGAACCACCAGCAAGGTCAGATGTGCTACATGGATCAGGGCTGTAGCTACATGACAGAACAAACTGTTGAGGAATTGAAGATCTCAAGGTTTGAATGTTCCACTGAAGTCCAAGGAAACAACTGGCTTCTGATCCACAATAGGCTTTTTTGTCAGGAATGACCAAAACCTGCTCTTGCTGAAGCCATACCAGGGAACATAAGTTTATGAAAACCTTGAGACTTCTTCATTGGAATTCCATGTAGCTGAGACTGTAGCGCAGTCCTGCACACCCCACTAACCAGCAGTGTTCAGCTTGGGAAGAATTGCTAAGTATTTGTGTACGTCTTGGTTTTCTAACTGGAAAGCAAACTTCAGGGTTACGGATTAGTAACAAACTTCAGAGTACAGTTTAGCTTCACCCGTCAAGGACATGATCTCTTAACTTGGAAACCATGGACACAACTCTTTCTCCCTCCTACTCGTAATACTTGCCAAAACAGCAAGACGTGTGCTGGTGTAGAGATCTCTTGCTGTTCCACTGTGAAGCTGCTGGTTGATTGTTTCATTAGAGAAGCTGGAATTGGGGGGTAACCAGACCTGTCCCAGAATGGGAAGTGCTGAACTGTTATCCTCAGACTTATTCAGTTATTTAGTATGAGGAAGTTCTGCTGTTTTTAGGAGCCTGGGGATGTACTTTGGTACCCCTCCAGCATGCAGTGTCTGCTGCAGGTAGGTGTACTGGTAAGAGGATGCTCAGAGTTCCCTATGAACCACCCAGACCTACCATGATCCAGAGTCTGGAGCAGTTAAACTGGTTGCTTTGCATGTCTGGACCAAGGTGGGGACAAAACCCTTGCGAAAGCTATTGGTTTTGGTGTTGCACAGTTTTGTAGCTCAAGAAGCCCAGTGAAGGCCTCTACCCTTATCCAATGGAGAGTATATGGGGAAGTAGCTCTCATCACAAACCAAACCCAATCATACTTAATTGAAGATGCAAATGCCTATTTTAAACTATTTTTTAACTTCTGGTGAATAAAACCTAATGCTAAGAATGTTAAAGTAGCTTTTAACTGACTGCTGGTGGATGTCTCCTTGATGTCCTCTAGCAGAAGCACCAGCTGTGTGGGTTATTGAGAAACGCTCCCTGAGCTGAGTGGAATTCCCCAGGCATCACAACTTCCGGGCTATATTCTTCTTGCCAGGAGATACATATAATTGCTTTCTTCCAAAGCTGAATCCTTAGAAAAACAAGAAAGCAAGCTGCTTCATAGTCTGGATTGAGCAGTTGAAGAGCAGTATCCTTTGGCTGCATTGCTGAGGCACATGGATTGGTGAAGGACATATTTTCAATGCATTAAACTGATTTGCTGAAGCTGTTTTAACAGGCAAAGCAGAGGAAAAAAAGCCTTTCTTCAAGCAAAGAGTGGTTTAGTGGTTTGTGTGCTGTGTTGCTATAAAATTGCTTTCTCTCATATAACATGTCATTGCAATGATTCATGTGGAGGAGTTTAACTCGGAAAAACCCAGGTAGCCTTTCAAAAACAGTTATTGTGAGGTTATGTTGAATATCAAGCAACACTGCTGGCCAAATGGAGTAGAGTTTGGGTAGTAACTTCTCAGATTTAATGTGTAACTGATGGGTGTGTGAAACTCGTAGAGAGATCCATTAGGAACATAAGTAATGCAAAGCCTGTTTCTTTCAAAGAGCTAAATCAGGTGCTATGGGAAATTAAACAGTTCAGCTGCTTAAAACAAATATTATCCTTCAGATTTATGATTACAAAATATGGAGTCTTGTTTACAAGAGCCTCTTCTCCAGAGTTTATCACCATCATGTATCTCAAGTGTTCTTTGGGTTCAAAGAACTTATTAATTTCCCTTTAAGTGCCTGGCCCCCCTTATTGGGCTCTCACAGGTTATGTTGGAGAGCTGAAGCTCTTGCAGGTGCTGCATTAGGAAAAGGTGTTCTCAAATTCAAACCCCTCTTTAGGAATATGGATCCCCAGTAGGATCTGTTGGAGAGAAGGATGACTTGTTTCAGTGCCTGCAGCATCTGTACAGAGAGGAGGAGGTTTCTGCTTATGCATTGACCCATAGGAAATGCTTTCCCACAGAGAGATTAACTGCTACAGAGGATGGGTCTTTTTGGAGCCCAGCAAAGTGCATTTACCAGTCCAAAATGATCCAGCTTGGAGTGACTTTGTTGCTGTGCCAGCTCTGTGCCAAGCTGCGGGTGAGCCGGTTTGCTGGTCACAGCTTCATTCCTGACTTGCAAATTCTCCTTTCTGAAAGCTTGTGCCTGGAGCTGCTCCACGGAAGAAGATTTATGTGCAGTGGATGAGAACAAGAAGTGTCATTGTTGTTCTGCATCAGGACAGGAGAAGGCTGCCTGGCTGATTACCTCTGCTGGGCGCTTCTTCTTACTGCAGGGGATCTTTTGTTTCTGAATTAACCGCCTTTCTTGCCCTCTTTAAAGAGGGTTTCTGTTTCTCTTGGGTCTCCATTGTTTGACCCTTTTGATGATTTGGTTGAGAAATGTGTTATTACTCTGATAACATCTTGGGTGTGGGGCAGACCTGCAGCGTGTGTGACTCGGTGTGTCAGTGATTTTGGTGAAGCATTGCCAGTTCTCACCATCGGGGTGCCACACTCAATGCTGCTAGATACACAGCCTGGAATGAGAGGAGCGCAGCGAAGCAGAATGAGTGCTATAACTTAAATGCCCTTTTCATGAGCTCAGTTATTGGAGGATCAAGATAAAATTGCTGAGAACACAACCTGGCGTCTCATTAAATCATAGCCCAGTTTTGCCTTGTGTGACTAATACTTGGTGAAAATAGATTTTTTCAGCTTTCTGGCCAAACCAAAGGGGAATCAAGTTTAGCTCAAACCAAACCAAAAGGGAACTTGGAGACTTTGGCCAAACCAGACTTGATTTAGAGTCAGCTGAAAATGTCTTGCTAGTTCTTAAGCTTTTGGGAGCTTTGGCTATTTATCCTTCAGATTTTACTTCTTTTTTTCCCCTAGTAGGAATTTACTAAAGTGCTACTTGCAATGAGCTGCTTCACTTTGAAAGTGACTTTCTTCTTGGCCTGAGCTGTGCTGGGTTTTACCTGCACTCTTGCATAACGTGGGGTTTCCCCATGTGAACCAAACAACTTTATTTCTTTTTGTGCTTTACAAATATTTGCATAAGTCTAATAGGGACTGCAGTTTGGATTGTATTATATTTGATTCTGGAATAGAAAGAAAAGTGGGAGCTCTGAGTGCTACACAAGAGAATGTGATTTGAGTCAGCTAAGTAATGGCTCAGATTTGAAGGAAAGCTTGAGATGCTGAATGGTGCATGTGCAAAAATGACTTGTCTTTGTACCGAAAGTACCAAGACACCTTTTTTTCCCCCCTAAATAAGTGGAATCAACACAGGGAGACCAGGCTCTGTGAAGATGAGGCTGGACTGTGTACACAGGTACTGCTGCTGCTCCTCTTCTTGCAGCAGTGCTTAAGTGCATCAGACCTTCTCTGTGGCACCTGTTTAAATCTGGTTTTACTCTGGTTTAGCCTCACTAACCCAACTGAGCCTGATTTATAAAGGTATTACTGACTTAAATTGTGTCCATACATAGACGTCAACTAGGGTGGTGATCCACCAGCTTCACTGGTGTAAGTGATGCTGGCATTCGGATGCATGTGTTGGTGTCAATAGAGCTCCTCACAGAAGAGTTGGAAGGAACTGCCTCATAGGCGTGAGAAGTTTCAAACTCCAGCGCTGTAGATAAAACTACTTCAGATAAAAATGAGTAATGATAACAGAGGGTTTCTTGGAGTCTTACAAATGTTCTCAGTGTTGCTGAACCTTCCAGTACTGCTTAAGTGCTGCGAGATCCTCTTGTTGCACACTTTCCCAGTCCCTCCAGTTAAAGGAAAAAGTGGAGTCCTGCTTCATTGAAACACAGGGTTTTGGCTTAGCTGCCAGGAAAATTAGGTTGTATGTGAAAGCGATCCAATACCAAAGAGCAGCCTTTTAGAGTCAAGTTCTCCCTTCTATACCCAAGAAGTTATTGAACTGAACTGTGGCGTAGCCCTGTGGACTGGCACTGTTGTCAGGACTGTCATTTCTGGAGAGCACAGCCTTCGGGACTAGTTACCCAAGCTGGAACATAACCCTGTCACTTCAGGGAGAAAACTAGCTACAGAAGAGCACATGGCTTGCTTAATTATTGCGCTGTGTAATAGATATTTCCAAGTAACTTGCAAAATTGCATGACTTCATGTGTTGTAGCTTAAGGATCAGGGCTCTTGTGCAGTGGCTTTCCTGCCTCAGGTAGGAGCAGTTGAATGCTGCTTTTTGTGAGCTTTCTGCTCTTAGATTTACTCAAATTGGGTGGGAGCAGGCACTACTAAGAGCACTGCCAAGAAATGGCTGGCAATAACTTGTACCTCCACAACACATGCATATACTTACCTTCATGTGTGCAACTTGGTATCCTGCCCCACTTCAGGCACCGGGCCATGCGCTGGTGTGATCAGCCCTTGCCCTGTAATACATCTTCTCTGGCCCTACTTTGTATGTCGGTAGTTTCTTGCTAGGGTAAATACATGGTAGGAAACGTGTAGTAGACATGGTAGGAAAGGGACGATGTCTGGGAAGTGTAGTACAGTTAAGTGTAGCTAGTATGGCTCTGTGAGCAGTGGGCATGTGATATCCGCTTCTGGCCATCTCAGGAATAGAAATGATGTTCAGAATTCCCAGAAAGACTTCCTTTTCAGAATAAATAGATCAATTCAATAACAGAGATGTGAAAATGCTGAGAACAGAGCTCAAAATACAAAGGTAATGTTTGCTTATGGTGCATTAACCATTCACTGTTGGAGACCAGGTGGATGAAGGTGAGAGAACTTCAGGGTTCTTATCTAGTCTAAAGCCCAGAGTTCATGCACCTTCCCCATTGACTTGTTGAAATATAACACAAGGAGACTTGTATGCTGTCCAGCCACAGCAGGATTGCTACTAAGAGCTTTGATTTGCTTGTGAAATAGTGTTGTCTGTGCTCACTTGATCCCTTGGGAGGGAAGAACAAGGGTTGTTGCAGATCCAAACTATGGGTTTAGTCAAGAAGATAGCTTACGCTCTGTTTCCAATTACTTTAGAAGAGATTTACTCCTAACCTTAGGATCTGCTTTAATCTTTCTCTTTTCCAAAGCTGATTCAAATAGAAAAAGCACAAAGGACTGTGATGGAGGGGAGTTGAGAAATAAATGAAATACTGTCATCTTTACTCATGACCTATATTGTTCTAATTAAGCTGTTTGGTTGTTCTCTGACAAGTGCCTTTGTCAGATTAATTTGTGTAAGTCGGCTGTTTCCAATCTGTGATCAGGAAGTCAATAAGAAAACACTTGGTGGTGTGATTTTTGCATGCAAATTATTACGAACTGAATAGAAAATATAAGGTGCTCCTGATGAGTACATCTCCAGCCAAAGAGATGGCTCTGTCTCTTCTAGAGTCATTACTGCAACTGCCTTCAGGGTGCATGGATGTGAGGATACATATTGAAAGGAAAGAAATGGGCTAGGACTGCAGGAGAAAAGATAAAGGAGAGATGAATCCTCCTGTCACAGAAGACTGAGATAGGTGCTTCCTAGATGGATAAAAGGGAGCAGGCAGTCAAAGTGACTTTGAACCAGGAAAAGAAAGGGGGAAACCCACTCTGAGGTAGGAAAACATACTTCCATACCTCTTTCATATCAACAGGCAAACCCTGTGTACATGTTTTTACCAGTGTTTTTCAGAGGAGCTGGGAAGTAGTAGGTGGCTTTAATAGAGACAGAGTTGCAGTCTAGGCTGGTGTCAGCTACCTCCTGCAACTGCACCAAGCCACTTTGCTGTTTAACCAGAGTTTCCCAGCAGGAAAAATGATGGCTATTCAGATCACAGCTCTGTTTAAATATCCCATTCGGCTCTTTCACAGCATCCAAAGATGCTTTGTGTTTATTTCCACTTGTTGCTAGTCTTTGTTACGGGAGTCAAACAGCCGTCACATCCAGTAAGGCTGGCTGGATCAAAGCCAAGGATTTTCCTCTGAGGAGTAATCCTGCCTGCTACAACTGCTGTAGATCCTGAGCCAGGAGGTCAGCTTGGTTTCTATAACTCACCTGTACCAGAAAGGGGAAAAATAGTAACAGCTGAGAGCAAAGAGTGAAAGCCATTCCAGCAGAGACAGAGCAGCCCAAGGCGAAAGTGGAAATACATTGGTTTGGCACCTTGTCTTGATGTCTCCAAAAGCACTTGGGGAGATGAGGTGGAATGAAATGAAGTGTAAACTGCTTTCTAATGATGTAGGTGGTGGTTGTTTCGAAGAGGGCTTTTCTGTAGAAGCTTCTGTAGCACTGCAAGTACTGGGTATGTTACACTCTATCTTTTGATTTCTTGGCTATTAAAAAGCAGACGGGGAAGGGCGAAGACTGTAATCTTTAAAGTTATTTCCCATAACATCTGGCTGTAAATTTATACAAGAGTTAGAATTGGGCTGATAGTAACTTAAAGGCACCGTTTAAGAGTTCAGAGGTGACTCTTTAACAACCAACAGCATCTGGTGTTTCTTAAAGTTGTAATGCGTAAATGTTGGAAAGAGCATGCCATGGTCTCTTCTCCCAAGTGACAGGACAAGAGGCAATAGCCTCAAGCTGTGCCAGGGGAGGTTTAGACTGGATATTAGGAACAATCTCTTCACAGAGAGGGTGCTCAGGCATTGGAACAGGCTGCACAGGGCAGTGATGGAGTCACTGTCTCTGGAAGTGTTCACAAACCATGTAGATGAGGCCCTCAGTGACATGGGTTAGTGGTGGCTTTGGCAGTGCTGGGAATGGTTGGACTTGATCATCTTAAAGGTCTTTTCCAACCTGGTTGATTCCATGATTCTGTGTGTCATAGAGCCAAGTATAACATTGCCATCTTCCTTGACAGTTGCACTATAAAGTCCCTTCAGCGACGTCACGTTTGCATCAGCCGCCTGGAGAGGCCTCAGAATTGGGGTGAAAACTCCTGCGAAGTGAGATTTGTGATATTAGTCCTGGCTCCTCCAAAAATGGTGAGTGTTGTGTTTGCATTTACTCTGGTGCTTCCGAGTGTTCTCCCAAGATTGTTTTTCCTTGGTCCCTTAGGGTTAATGACAGCATATTATTCTTTTAAACACAAGGGGATGTGAAAAAGCCCAAGATCATCTCAGTAGCTGTCAAGATGATTTATACTGTGTGTGTGAGGGGTAGATTAGTCGGCTGCATCCTAGTCTCATCCCAAAGAATGGCCTCTAGCCTGACTGGGAGGAAAACATTACAGATCAAATGTGTCTTAGTCCCCATATACTTTTTGCTGGAGCTACAGTGATGCATGCTTTACTCCACAGATATTGCACTTTTTGCATGCTGTGATGCATGTGTAACTCCATAGTTTTCCCCCCTCCAGCTTTACCAGTTTAGCTACTACTTTCAGAGGTAAGGAATGCCATTCCTAGTTAAAGCCATGCCTGTGAGTCTGCAGCTGATACCCCATTGCAAAGATTGGGGTTGCTTCCCAGTAAGCTCTCTTGATGGAGCACTGAGTCATGCTGCAGATGGGGTTGCAGCAGTTGCAAATGGACTGATGTAACCAAGAGGAAGATGTAATTTCGTGAGCTCTGTTACAGCATGGGCAAGACTATTTAGGGACGGGGGTGCTTGTAAGGTCAGACAGTCCTGAGGCCCATTGGGATGTGCTTTCATAGCTTTTGGCAATCAAAGCAGGAAAGTTAATACTTGATCAAATGTGCTTACTGGTTCTTTGGTGTAGACAAGTCCAACAAATAGCATGGTATTACATTTACTGTAATATCATGGGGGGCATCAAGGTTAATTGAGGATCACCATCCTGTCTTCCTTGAAAGCCCTGGCTTGATCAAGATGATGTGTTCTAGCTGATGGTTAAATGGTTCAGAGCTCAAGACCTTTTCACACTTAAGCTGTCTGTATACACCTTAAGGCTATTGGGTCTGTGCTTCTGGGAGGTGCTGGAGAGGTTGGAGACCTTGTCTGGAACACGACACATCCTGATTCAGTTTCCTGCTCTTCAATGCTATCTGTGTGACCTTGGGACCTTCTAGTCTGGTCTGTCTCCTCTACCCCTCCACCACCACCCTTGTTTAAATGGAAATACTGGTGTTTCCTTATTTCCCAGGATTTTTGGCAGATTTTTCCCAACTGAGCAGTTCAATGCTTTTTGGCATAGATCTCAAACCCAACAGGCTGAAAACATATTGATGTTCCTTATGAAAAGCAGCAGGGAAACAACTGAACCTGTGTGCAACTGCGTTGATCTCTCTTTCATTGCATGGCAGTTTGCTTATCTGCGGCCAGCTATGTGCAAAGCACCCAGCAGACAGATCTGCATCCGCTTGTAGCCTCAAAGTTTGCATTTCCAATGGACAGCATCAAATTAAGGGAAGGGAGTGGAGGCCAAGCAGAGCTGAAGTTGCCAATATGCTTTTTATTTTAAATGGGTTTATCTAAGCCAGCTCTAAGTACACATTTCTGGTACAGCAGTTAAAATAATTAACCTGCTGACAGTAACAGATGAAATGAGCCTTGCTTGGGGAGAGGAAAAAAAAAAGCCCAGAAAATGGGCATCTGTTGTGCTAAGGAATCCAGATCCTTGGCCCTCTCTAATGTGGAGAACGGAAAAAACTTGTTCTTCTGCAAACCTCTCTGCTTTTTCTCTCTTGGAAAGCAAAGGAAGGGAGCAGCATTGGGCAGCTTGGGGTAACTGCTTGCAGCATCCAGTCCAAAGGCCACTGCTTAGAGGTGAAAGGAGAAGGCTCCCCTGTGATGGGAAATCCAGGCTGAAAAAACTAAGCTTACAAATTCTGCTCCCAGAGCAGATTGTCTTAAATCCAAACCCTTCCCTAAAAAGTGAAGTTGAACATGTCCTAGCAATCCCTGAAGGGATATTCTCTGTGATGAAGAGAGGGTGATGGAGGAGAGGGGGAAGCAGGGCAGCATGAGTGACGAGGAACTGTAGTGTTAGTGAGGCCTTTGGGATTAGTGCAATGCCACCCACATGTCCATGCTGTCTCCATCAAGCAACAATGAATTATATGGTTGTGTTCATGAAGAATTTGTTCATCTGCTTTGTTATGAATCATGCAAACTAATTCAGATCAATCACACATGCTTGCTACTACTTCTCACAGTACTGCGAGGAGGTTGGAGGCTGTCCAAAGGAGGGTGGTTGTTTGGGTGTCTTTGGCAGTTGCTGCATGGTGAGTGTTTGAGCATAGCTAAGGCGGATGGGTTAAAACTTTGCATTAAAAGGAGCTCTTAATGAGCTATAGTTCTACATAACTTTGCCTTGGGAAGTGGCTATCCTGAACGAAGTGGTACAAGCAGTTGAGCAGGTCAGAGATGTAGAGCTTTGGATTTGGTGGGTTTGTGCAGGGATAGGGAGCTTGCTCTCCTTTGCTGTTCCTTTGTGTCTAGTTACCAATGTGCTTGGAGCAATAAGAAAACAGGCTGTTGAAGCTAGATCCTCAAAGATCAGGCCTGTGGCTCACAGAAAGGTTAAAACCTGCACATAGCACTTGTTCCTCTTTTGTGTTTACAAGTCTCCTGTCCCTTCCAAGCATTTAATGGCGATAAGGCAGCTCGTCTACATATTCAGCTGCTTCTTTCTTATGCTTTCCTATGTGTGAGTAGTTATTTCAGCTGAGAGTTCTAAATCTCCACTTGTGCTGCCAGAATTGCCCCAGAGAGGCCAACTGAATTGGGTTTTAATGCCCTGAAAATGGGAAGCTGATGAAGTAGATACACACAATAATCTCAGTCTTACAGAGAAGACATCAGGACACTTGTACCTGCAGGAACCTTGACTACAGCATCTTTCCACCCTAGTAGCAGTAATGCTGAGATGCTGGAGGGATAGTAAAGACTCTGTTTAGTCTTAGCAGCTTGGAAGGGAAACCAGGGATAAAATGCATGTTTAGCACAATTCAGATTTGCATCAATCCTGGGAAGTTGATCAGGTAACATGGATCAGTGCTTCCATACGTTGATGAATTCACAGGATCCTTCGGTGGTTGGTGTTTGTTTGCAACAGCTTCCACATGTACCCTTTTCCATTGGTTGTTTCAGGTCCTGGAAGCCAAGCAACTTACTCTTCAGTGCCCAATGGGGTAAATCAGTGGGTTTACATTATAGAAGTGAAAGAAAATAGTTTTGTAAGTGGGTTTTTTTTTTTTTTTTCTTTTTTTCTTTTTCCTGTTCAGAAAAGTACCAAAACAGCCACAGAAGTGGGCAGGACCTTTGCCACAATGTTTTCAGACATAACCTTTCGGCAGAAGCTCTTAGAAACCAAAACAGAAGAGGAGTTCAAGGAAGCCTTAGTCCACCAACGCCACTTATTGACGGTGGTGAATCAAAGACCTTCGATAAGCGATGGGCACAAGTCGCATGGCTCTAAGCCACTCAAGGTAAGGCTGGCCAACACCTGCCCTGCCCCTGCTTCAGGGATGTCCAAATGTATAAATGCAAGGGGGTTGGGTAAGAAGATGAAGCACTTGGGCTGCTTGCATCCCCTGGGCTCTCTTAGCAAGCTGTCAGCACTGAGCTTTCTACACGCTGCTTCTGTGTCTAGGTCCACCTTCCTTAGCTCCTACTGTAAATCTAAAAGAGAAAATGCACTTCAAAGGAGCAGGTGCTGAAGGGATGCAGAACAGTAGGGGGTTGAAATGGTTACAGGACTTTGATTCCAGATACTTAGTCAAGGGTGGGATTAATGGATCACTGTGCGTTGTCAGTCCAAGGTACTTAATCCTTAGAATCAGCAGTCTCTGAAGAAAACTGCTGCTTGTCTTTTCCACAGCCAAAAGACTTCTTGGCCATCTCTGCATAGTAATTTCACTTAAAAGTTCCCTGTCAGTATTTGGCCTGACTTCTCGCTGTTTGATCTGTAGCTCTGTAAAACATTACTTACTCCGTACTTTAAAGTATGAGGGAAATGCTGTAACCCTGCTTTTTTTCCCTGGAATTTCCTGTGTATTGGTCATTGCTTTGTTTTTCCGCTCAGAAATTCAGTCTTTAAGCAGACAGCACACCTGAAAAACAAACTGTGCCATCTCTAGCCTGCTGCTCCTGTCCCTGAATTACAAATAACCTTAAAGCTTTGAGTTGCCTGCAGTGCAGAAGCAGGTCAACTTATCGCTTCTTCCCCCCCCCCCAGGGTTTTGATCTGCACATCTGGAAATAAGCAAAGCTCATGTTTTTCCTGCAGAATCCCCTTGCTTATTGATAGTGCTTTGAACTTTCCTACACCCCCTACCTGCTCTTAACATTGCAGAACAAGTCCCTCTTTAAAACGTAGGTTGTGCAGAGTGGTAGTATTCATAGTTGCCGAGGTGCCATTTAGGTAAAGCAGGTTTAACCCTTTACACTTGGTCTTCCAAAGGAGTTTTTGTTGTAGCAGTTGAAGTGTCTGGCTCTGCCTTCTGCTAAAACAATCCTGTAGAGGATTTTCTGGTTTGGTGAGCAGGAGGGCTGGATGCATCACTGAGCTTGTAGACGTTGGCCCTGAGAAGTGGTGGTTCCTACCTGCCTTGCTGGACAAGCAGCCTTGGCCAGGCAGGCTTCTGATGGTTCTGAGCCAGTGCTGTAGATAGTGACACTTGTTTCTTTAGTGCTCGCTCTTGGCATTGACCATTCTTGGTCTGGATTAGGTAAACTGTTGTGTTTGAAATGTTTTATCCTTCAGCTCTCAGGAGACACAGCCTGTGTTGGTAGTAACTCTGCTTTCTCATGTCTCTTGGAAGAAGTTGTCCGCCACGCCACCTTGCCAGCATAGACCTTAAGAGCTGGCTTGGGGATTTCTTTTCCTGGCAAGCAAAGATCTGCCTGGAGAAGTGAGGCTGATTGGAGATCATAGCTTGTGTTCCTCAGTTCCTATGAGAGCCATCTCCAGCATCTCCTCCCCCTCTGCCTACTCTGTGCAATAGTCTTCTAAAAGGAAGCATTTAATATGAGTACAAACTCATATGAGACCGGGGGTGTAATTTCAACCTGTGAAACCACCTCCAGTGAAATAAATACACTAAGCCAGAGCCACTGCATTATTACAAGTGAGCCTTAAGGGGAGACCAGGAGGGTAAAGTCTCTTGGGGGCATAAAAAATCTGCCTTCTGCAGATCCTTTACACCATTGGTCCTGAAGTGATGGGGGAAAAATGGGCCTCAAATGCTCCGATTGTGGTTTTTTTGCAAGTGCTCATTTTTACCTCTGCTGAAGTGCTGAAGGAGACATGACAGTTGCATACCATGCTGTGCTTCCAGCACAGTCAGTTTGCTTTGGCTCATCTCTGAGGATTGTTTAGGCAAGGCTACAGACTCAGTCATAATTAAGTCAGCCTGAAATCCTCTTGTTTACTGAGGCATCTAATTGTGATTTTGCTCCTGGAGGAGCCTCTGACAGTTGTGATGCTTTCTGGCTGTGATATTTTGTGTCCATTTGATACCTGTGTGGATTTGCTAAGAGGGCTGGGCTATGCTTGCTCAGCATCAGCAGGAGGGAGGGTAGTGGGTGTCCCTGGTCTATGTAAAATAGTTGTGCAGCCACCCAGTACTTTAAGGGAGGATTGAGAAAGAGTAGGTGCTATTGGAGCAGATATTTTCTGTTTGAATTTTTAACTGCTGTTAAGAGGTGCTGGAGCAGGTCCAGAGAATGGCAGTGGAGCTGGTGCAGGGACTGGAGCGCAGTGTGATGGGGAACGGCTGAGGGACCTGGGAGGGTTTAGTATGGAGAAGAGAAGGCTCAGGGGCGACCTTATCGCTCCCTACAACTGCCTGACAGGAGGATGGAGCCAGGAGAAGGCTGCGCTCTGCTCCCAAGGAACAAGGGGTGGGACAAGAGGAGATGGCCTCAAGCTGCACCAGGGCAGGGTTAGATGGAGCTGAGGAACAATTCCTTCCCCAGAGGGTGCTCAGCATTGGAACTGCCCAGGGCAGGGCTGCAGTCACCGTCCCTGCAAGTGTTCACACACCGTGGAGATGAGGCCCTCAGTGCCGTGGGTTAGTGGTGGCTTTGGTAGTGCTGAGGAACAGTTGGGCTGGATGAGCTTAAAGGTCTTTTCCAACCTGGCTTATTCTCTGAGTCTAAGTGCTGGTTTGGCCTCTTCTTCTAACACAAACAGTTGTCACTTATGGGAAGAGACTTGAAAGGATTCATAAAATGGAAAGTGGAAATTCATGAACTTTCTCTAGGTCTTCTGTGTGTGTGTGTCCTTTTGCTGTTCTTTCCTCCCTTGTGTATTAGGAGCAGCATGGGCAAAGCCCTGGAAGGGCTTGCAGAAAAGAAGAGAATAAGGAGAGCGAAGGAGGGTTTTGTGTTGTGTTACCTGAGTGTGGTTCCTAAAAGCTAATAAGCCTTGAGCTTGGTGTTGGTGAGGGGTGCAGCTTTGGCCTCCTGGATAAGACCATTCAGGATGTTAAAAGACACTGGGGCCATGCGAGAGGTGCCACCATGAACGGGAGTGGAAAGCCGATAGGTCAGCCAAATGTGACCCACTGAAGAAGGAAGCAGGGAATTCCCATCACTGGAGTGTATGAGGAAGCAGATCAAAAAGGGGCAAGAATGAAGTGTCAGCTCTGCCTTTCCCAAGGTTTTCTGAATCTTCACAAGGTGGGAGCAAGAAGATGGCAGGAGGCAAAAACCAGACTGTAACGTGTCTGGAGTGGAGTTGGGCAATGAAGATGCATGGTGGATAGGTTGGGGGATGAAAGTTAAACCAGAAAGAACAGTAACTTCAGAGGTCAGTAAACTTGGTCTTTTATTTCCTCAGTGCAACCCAAGTTAAGGGTGAGGTTAGTAGAGCAGAGAGGGAAGTTAAGAGAAGGATTAGCTGTACAGAAGAAACAGCTTTCTCCATATTTAGATGAGGTTTAGCTTGACATCCCTATGTCCAACTCTTGACTAAACTCACATACATGCAAGCAATGAATGCATGAAGGAATTTGGTATCTTAGACATAACTCATTGGCTCAACCCTCTATCAAAGTTTGCCTCAATGTACCTTGCAGGACAGGAAGCTGGGCAGTGCTTTTCCCTTCTTGAACACTCACTGCTTCCTTTGGGCAGGCACTGTTCATGAGTGCCTCTTCCCTCCCCACCCCACACTCAGCCCCAGGCCAGCAGCAAGCCTGTGGCTTCTCCACAAGAAGAGATACCCCGAGCATTGTTTTCCATGTACTCACTGCAGCGAGATGAGTAAACATATTAGTCATTAAAGCTATTGTGATTCTCTGGCTGACTCGTGCCTTCTGGAATCTCTTTCTAGGGGGTAGAAATTGAATTGCTTTTCAAGTGCGTATGGCTTTGATGTCCAAATACGCCTCCAAATACGTTTTGAGCTCCTAGCTTTTTCGGAAATGCTTAAAATGCAGGTGTTATGCTAGTGTTTGTCTTTTCATCCTGATTGTTCAGATTAGAGAGTCGAAACTGTCTTAAAGTAATACAGGTGCATTGGCAAAAGACGACAGAACTGACCTAAGTAGCTGCAAGATGAGATGTCAGTGACAGATGGCAGGAGTCTGTCCTCTGAGGTATCTTTTGTACCCCAAGCATTAGTGCTTGCTGTGCCCAGCGTATTCCTTCTAAAGCAGAAGTTTCCTTGCTGTGTTTTACTTATGGCTTTGATCTTTCAAGAGCTGCAAAGCAGGTGAGTCCTGGTGGGCATGTGTGTAGGCCGTTAAGCAAGCACTATAGTGTTGAGTCCTTTCTAAAGCAGCAGTTACCACTTTCCACGTAAACCATCCAAAGGAAGGTGTCCATGTTGTGTTGAGATGATCTGTTGATGTAAATTTTGGATCTGTGATTTCTTTTCCCATCCTTAGAGAGGTAATCAGTCTTGTGTGTCTAGTTCTTCAACAAACAAGGAATGTTTTAGAGGAGACAGCTGGAGTAATTAGCACTGTATAAAGGTGCATTTGATTTTCAGAGTAGAATGTGTTCTCTGAGTTGAGGATAACAGAGAAAAACTGACAGGTGCCTCATTTGCAAGTGTTGCCTACTCTGATGCTTTCCATGTGCTTTCTGTAAGGATGTAGTTGTGAGAATTGGGAGGCTGTAAGTCAATAACAGCTGTCACATACTTCTGAGAAGCTCCTTATTGCCTATGGCGAGCCTCATATCCTATAAACAATCATACTGCACCTTGCAGGCCCCCAGACCAGCAATAAAGCGAAGATGTCGGGTATTTGAAACCTTTTCCACAGTGATCCTACTGTCTTTTAATGGGTAGTAATTATGGCTTGGTTATATGAAGTTATTCAAGCTTTTGGTGGAGTTTGAGGTCTAGACAGTTCCCTTAGAATCATAAAAAATCAGGGTTGGAAAGGGCCTTAAGATCACCTAGTTCCAACCCATGCCATGGGCAGGGATGCCTCACACTAGACCAAGGCTCTGTCCAACTTGCCTCAAACATCTATTTGAGACCTCCTTTTTCCATGGCAACACCAAAGAAGGGGAGCACTTGCCGAGGATCCCCTTTCAAAGGCTTTACATGGATTTGGGGGGAAGAGTTTTTGTGGTGGCATCTAAAGAAAAAGAAGCTTGCTAGAGGGATGGGGAAGGCATCTCTCACTTGATATTTAAGCCCAGGGTATGCAAGGTCTAATCCTGCTATTAGCCAGGGTGTTTTCAGTGAGTCACACTGTGTATCAGCTCCCTCACCTGCAAAGCAGACATGAGTAGGAGGGGAAAATGGGAAGGAAGGGAGGAAAACAGGGTGGTCTGGGGGATTTTTCTCTTTCACAATGCTCCCGAGGATATAAACTGAAGTGCAATGAGTTTGTTATTATCATTACAAAATCAGATTTGAATGCCCTATTCAAAATGACCAGTTTTGCTCCTATCAGTATTGAATAAGGAGGTTAATCTCTTTAACAATACATGAGCCTTTCAACTGACACAGCACTTCCTTCCTTTCTTTAGTTGCATGAGTTTCTCAATGTTGGCAAGGGGATTTCTGATGACATTGCACGAAGATTTCCAGTGTACGCTTTGGACTTCACTGATGGTATGTTGGCCGATGTTTATGAAAGCGTTGGCCTGATCTTGAATTTCTGTGATGTGATGTCCTGTTTACAGTGTGCATTGCATGTGTTCTTTGATACATGTAATACCTCTCTAACTCCTTATTTAACAGCATCTTTTGACTAAAGCCTGTGACTAGGCAGCGTGGCACACTATGGATGAGTCTTGCTGTCTTCCCTTAATGAAGATGCTGGCTGTATGTAGATGAGGATCTTAATTTTTATTAAGCAATGAAGCGATTAAACGGATTGATTGTTGTTGTGCGTAGACACAAATCAACTCATTGCAACCTAATTACTCAGCTCTGGGCTAATAGACCCTTACTGCTGTCTTTGCAAGCCAGCATCAATAGCAATTATGGTGACACTGGGGGAGTTGAGAATGCTTAAACAACATCTGAGCTGTAGTAACTTCAGCTCGGTGCTTTTAAAAACAGGATATAGCTTGTCTGTTGTAGCCAGATCACAGGAGTGTTTACGCTGAGCCTCAGGTTTCAGGCTTTATCTAGCTCCCACAATGGTCTTGTTTGGTTTTAAGAGTCACTTTCTCCCTTTTTGCTCTCAAACTTCCACTTTCTGATATTCTTAAAGGCTATGAAAACTCTTCAAGGCAAACCATGATTATAGAGCCTCAGGTTGGCATCAAAGCATGTTCAGTTCTCATAGCTTATTGGGGAGTTCGTTAATATATTCCAGTATCAAACCCAGAAAGCTTGCATAAAATGAAGAGTGTTGTCAAGGAGGATCTTGGGGCTCTATCAGACACCTTCTTGTTGTTTGAGTCCTTCTTAGCTTGAGACACAGTGTCCCAGCCTTTCCCACTGGACCTCTGCTGAAGGCTCTCTCCCTTGGATTTGGCATAAGAAAAGAAGATGCATACCTGAACCCCATCTTGTAGAAAAGTCTTCTAGTGCAAAACCACCTTCAGCAGCTTAAGCTTGAGGGCAAGCATGATCGGGGTATGGATGTGTGTCCTTCACCACATTATAACAAGGATGGTCACCAGCAGAGGAACATAGGAATCAGATGATGGCTTCTAGGCTGAAGGAGATGCATGTGCCTGGGGCAGCTGCCAAGTAGTTGCTTCCCACAGAGATCCAGCTTTGTTGACTAGGAATGCTTCATCCACCACAGTGTGTTTTGCAGTTAGTGATGTCCACTCTGCTGGAAAGAATAAAATGGGATGAGATGCTGGCTTAGCACAGTGGTTGAGTGTTGGATGCTTTTTCCAGGTGCATTGTAATTGCTGGGATGAAACTATTCTCAGGAGGCTTGGGGTGATAGGAGGGCAGGCTCTGTCTCAAGGCAAGATAATACTATATTCATGGGGGATTTGAGGCTATGTTGAGGAGGAGGGGGGACAAGGAGTCTGACAAAACAGAATAGCACGTGCATCATTGGCACCAGATGTGGCAGGGGACTTATGCTGTTAATCCTGACACCTCTGGAGTGGGTTCAAGACACTTCATCTCTATGGCTGTTGCTTTGTAGTGCTAGCCTGTCATTATAAAGGGATATTGAAGTACTTCAGAAGGGAAATGCTGCAGAAGCACCTGTGGGGACCCATGTGCATCTCAAGATAACACAGATGTGCTGTGGCTGTTGGTGTCCGGAGCACAGTAGGTTCACAAGCACAAAAGCATCATATGATGGTCCTGTGGCCAACTTTGGCTGTCAACAGATTTGGAAATGCATTTCAGGGCTTATGTTCTGGCTCTCTATGCATCCAAATTAACCTCTGCAAGCTGCCTGTCAGCTATACCCAGCTCCACAAGCTTTCAATGAACTGATGTGCATAGCAGATCAAGCTTGGCATAAACAAGGTGCTGGGATTGACTAGCTTGAAATAATTGTTCCCTTGGGTATGTCATGCATCTGCCCTGAGTGATAAAACACTGTCATAGTGAGAATCCAGCATTACAAACATTCCAGAAAACTGATTTTGGTATAAAATGCAGGTATATGATTAAAAATGTCAGAGCATTGTTATACAATGTCTGGAGAGAAGAGAGTACAAAAACAAGCCAGGAGAAACTCAAGATCTACTGCAGCTCAAATGTGAAGTGTCCACCTTAGGAGCAGTTGTGCTCTTTCAAATAGGATGAGGAGAAAAGAGGATATTTTCCAGAAACGTATATACTAGTATATGCCATTTCTTCCCAGAAACCAGAAATTAGGATGAATTCTTTTAAGGATCAGCATGGAATGAAAACCAGATGGAGCATAATGCATCTGCCATAAACCACCAAGACAGAAGGTGATCAGGAATGTGAAATTCCTGGACCATCTCAAAGCAGCAGTGTTCCAGAACATTGGGGATTTGAGCCATCCAAATATCTGCACTCCAGACAACCACACATATGCACTATCAAAGAGCTCTAACATACAAAGATGCCTTTTTCAATGGTTGGAGTTTCTAAATCCTCAGTCTGAGAAGCATCCCAGGGTTTTGGATTAGACAGATAAACAGGGTGATAAATAAGAAGGCTTTTGTAGAGCCAACAAGTGTTTGGTCAGTTGGACTTCAGTGGGATTGGTGGTCTTCATATTGTACAAAGCTGGCCATTAAATGATCCTTACATCATGATTTGGGAAAGAAAGAAATCATTCTCATTTCTTTTACCTCCAGATTAGGAACTTGTCAACTTTGCTTTGGGTTGTGAAGTCTTGTGTATTTTATTGAATGTGCAAAGGATCAAGGAAGAGTTTGCTAAACTTTTAGTGATAAGTATGGATTGTAATAGGCTTCTTCCAGCAGGAGCATCTGAAGATGAACATTTGGGCTATGCAGAGCCTAAGAACACCTATCATTTTCCTTTTAATTTAGGATTCACATCATTTTCCATGTTGTTTCCTCTTAATGACTGCAACCTTTCTTTATGGGATTCTGCCTTAAAAAAAGCTTGTACCAAACTTCATTCTGATTTTGTCAAATGGGCTCAAAATATGTGTGTATCAATATTGTTAGTCTTTAAAACTTAGTCAAAACTCTAGGAGCTTCCTGAATTTTTTAATATTGAGGCTGGTTTGAACGGAGGAAGGAATTCTGCCTCCACTCAGCTTCGAGTTTCCCCGAAACCCCTTAAAGCTGCTACAATTATTCTTCAGTGTGTATTTCCTGGTACAACATGGAGGAATAAACACTTATGAATGGAGTGCCTGTAGTCCCAGAGAGGAAATTGGATGTGCCTGAGATTCTTATGGTGAGCTTTGATGCTGCATTCTGTTGTATCCCTTCCCCTCTAGGGGAGGGTGTAGGGAAGAGAAGAGAGCTGAGATTTATTCTGCTTCCCTCTGTTTTCCTGGACCTGTGACCTCAGCATGCACAGATGTGGGTGAATGGTTCAGCTGGAGATGTGGATTCCTCCCTGTCCTTGGTCCTGCAGAGGGTCCCTGACCAGCTCCTGCGAGTAAGGCATCTGCTGGCAGCATCCTTGGGATTTGGTGGTGATGGTTTGCAGGAGGGAGATCTCCAGAGCTCCTGTAACGTGAGCAGGCTTAGGAGGAAGGCTTGAAGGCACTGGAAAACTGGGATGTGAAAGGGAAGTTTTGTTTTGCTGGTTGTCTACAATAACACAGAGTTTAAACTGCTGTGGATTGACTGTGGCATGTGCCAAACCTTCACTGACTCCCACCTCATTGCACTGACCACTTTGTTTGGCTGGATTGTATTCTCGAAGGAGGAGGAACAAAGGGATGGCATATAGGCTTTTTCCCTTCAGTGCCTCTGCTGCCCTCAGTTAGATGATAGGGCAGCTCCTGCATCACTTTGCAGCCCTTCATTACAATGCATCACCCGAATGTAACGGTTCAGTGGCCTACTGAAGACAGACTTGTTGGTTGCTCTGGGTCATTGTGACCTGGATTGCTTTTGAAGTCCCTCTCTTTGTTCGTGGTGAATGGGAACACATCAGAGATACATAAGAACATCTTGTTTTGTCTGCGGATGTTTCCTTCCAAGAGGCTTTATGACAAATGGGCTGAAAGAAGTAAGAAACAAAAGCTGAGCCCTTGATTTGTTTGTTCACACTTCTCTAGTCTGGGAATATGCTTGGCTCCTCTGCTCCAAAATCAGTAAGACTGGAGTTCTTTTTCCAGTTCTTAGTCTCAATTGTACTGTGATTGACTCTTCACAGGACATCAGGGGAGATTAATCTTCATCTTCATAAATCTGGGCAGAATCTAGCAGCCATTAACATAAATTAAAGCCCAGCTTAAGGGCATTAGCAGAAGTTTGTAATGCTTTGAGGTTTTATGGCTCAAAAACTGTGAACAGATATCCTTACCGAGGTTTAGCACTGAAAGGTGATGTTTTTAAATCAGGGCTTTAATAGATACGTCCTCGCTGCTGTGCTGTGGATCAGTGTAATTAAACTTGCTTTGCATTGGATATTTCAGAGAATTGGGAAGGAATGTTAATAGACATCTCACAGAATGTCCATCTGTCTCAATTTTCCTTCAGTAAATGTACAATTAGTAGATTAAGGAGCTCTAGTCCCAGTCTCTGGGTCTCTTGGCCATTAACTTATTGATGAAGCAAAGTGAGGCCAGCAATGCTTCAGTCTTCTCTGCAGCTCTAACCTTGTCTTTTAAAAACTACGACATTTCAGAAGTGGAAGCAAGTGAAATAGAACTGTCATGTTGATGCACATAATTGCCTCCCATTTCAATGCGTAGATGTACCTTAATTTCAAGGGATTGCTTCTGTAATAGTCAGCTGCTCCAATTTCACAGCTGGCCCCAGAGTTGATTTCTCTGCTACACATTTAGATTGTGCCGTTGGAGTGACACGTTATTCAGTGGCTTTATGAGCCTGCTGCCGATGAAATGCCATCATAATGCAGCCCATCTTCTTTTCAATGAAGTCATGTCAGCACCTAGATTGCAAATAGACCCTGAATCTATTTAGCCAGATGTTGACTTTAAAAAGGCAAAATGTAAATTGTGGTTAATACTGCATTTTTAGTGCTTGTTTCAGGTAAATCTGTGCAATGAGGCTGTATTTACTCATGGTTTTAACTGCAATTAAAGTGATTAATCATGTTTGTGAAAGAGGATGTTCAGTTATTGTCTCCATCATGAAGTGAATTTTGCTGCCCACCAGGAGGGATTCTTTGCTCCTTAGGTCTCATCTGACTGATTATGGTCTAACAAATGTACTGCTTTGTACAGGAAGACTTGCGTCCAGCCACGATGTGTCAGAAGGACCCCCTTGATCAGGAAGGACTCCTGCTGCTTGCTTTGCAAGGATAGAACCTGGAACTAAAAGCCATGCACGAGCTTTTGTGGTGCTCTTCAAGATTCCTTCTTTCCTTCAGCCCTTTCATACTATGGTGTATCTACCTGAAAGGTGTTTTTAGAAAGCACCTCATCATTTATGTACCTTTCTCTGCTCAGCAAATGAGCTTTTCTTTTCCTTACTATTAGTTGTTTCTTTGGTCCTGGTTGCCTGTCATCTTATGAATGATTTCAGAGCTTTCAGGCATTGTTGCTTCTGACCTTTCATGTTGGAAAGTCTCCTTTGTCCAAAAAGTAGTATTCTGGAGTGGCACAGAGTCCTCTCAACAAGGACGTGACCATCTCTAAGTATAAAACTGCCACTCAATCCACTGCTTGCACTGCAAGTCTTTCCTTTTCCCTCAAGGTCTCAGGCACTTGGTAGTGTGAGGTAGGAGCTTACATCTGTTGGACTTGAGCTCACATGAGGAAGCTTCATCTGCAAGAAGTAGATTTCAGGCCCTTTGGTTGCCAAGAGTGGTCAGGAATGTGGTCTGTTGTTTCTGAATCTTCACAGTAAACTGAAAGGAATCTGCCTGGAAACAGCCAGTCCTATGACTCCTGGAAGGTCAAGCTCGTATTTGTATGCTTGGGATGTCTCTTGTCAAGTTTTAGCCCCTGCCCTTTATTTTGAGGCTGATGAGCACCAGAAGTCCTATTTTTGTCTGTTTCTTGTGTCTGTGAACAGGAACCATCACGAGGTGTCCCTTCATTCATGTGGCTGCCTTTTCATTACACATCATCTTTGGTTTTTGGTTTCTGCATCCTCCTCCTCTCCTTATCTCTGCACAGCAAATGGTGCAGAAAGCAGATGTTAGATAAGATCCCAAAGTCATTGACTGAAATTTCATTCCAGTGGTACAGTTAGTCTGTTGTGACAATGTCCAGATTCTCTGTGTTGCACCAACAGCCTCTAATGCAAAGCCCTCCCTGCTCTGATTCAATTCAGCTCAGCAGCTTGTAGCACTCTTGGCAAGTGACTGATGCTTGCAGAAGCTTAGATGGACTTTTGGGAGCTTAGAGGCAGATGCCTGTGTGAGAGTTAACTGCTAAAGAGGCTTCCAGAAATGGGAATTAGGCAACTCCAATCTCTTCCAAGTGTCTCACAGCAGGAACACCCTCAAGGATGATGGCACAAGCAGGTTGAAGGCTGCTTCAAGGTTTTCTCTGAAGAGACTGTTCTGTGGAAAAACTGTTCTCCTCAAGCAATATGTGGCCATCTCTCCTCCTTTCTCTTGTGTGATATGAGCTCACTGGGGGATGCGCGCCAGTCTGAAAACAGGAAAGGGAAGGGAAGCTACTTCAGAGGCCCTTAAATTCATATTATGTCAGTTTAATTCTCTCTCTGGCTGCTTTTGTTTTGGCCTGGTGTGTTTTTTCCGATGGAGGTGAGAGGGGGTGAGTGGATGGAAAAGAAAGAAGCCATTCTTTTAGAAAGGCTCCTTTATTTTTTAAGGACAGAACTCTTAATGTACACATTCCTGACCTCTTGTGCTATTTGTTTTTGTAAGTCTGCTAGCACTAATTGGCTCAGCATAGCATATTATTGATTCAGGCCTCAGATTTCTGCCTAAGGGAAAATGAAGTGCTTCATGTTTTCTTGCCCAAGGCATTGTGAGTTGTGAAGATGAGTGATCATCATGAAATTCATTAGGGGCGTAGACCAGAATACCTGTAAAATTGGTATTAAAAAGGCATGGATAGGGGTTTATAAAACCTAAACTTATGGTTTCCGCTTTGATCCTATTCCAAGCTTTTGGGGCTAGCAAAACTGAATGAAAGGCTTCCAGTATTTCCGGGTTTTACAATGCCAGGAATGCCAGTTGAAGCAAACTGGTGGCATGCTGGTTCTTTTCTTTCTGGTCCCAGATGAACAAAAGAGTGTGGTTATACAAAGTCAAATGTTAAAGACCTACCTATATGTTTAAGACTAAGTATGGACTGAATTTCTACATCTGCCTTTCAATATGAAAAGAACATACGGTATATATGGCTGATTTGAGTAGAGTTTGAATGCTTTATAAATGGGCAGTACTAACATGACTTTTGTTATGGTTTACACTAGGTATTATTGGAAACAACAAAGCTATAGGGAAATACATCACAACTATGATCTTTCTGTATTTTGCCTGCCTCCTTCCATCCATTGCTTTTGGGTCACTCAATGATGAAAATACCGGAGGAGTTATTGGTAAGTTTATCAGTTTTGTGCATCTGTTATAGCACTCCATGTATTCAAACTGGGTAGCTCTGGACACAAAAAGTTGTGGTAGTTTTTATTTACTGAAAAACCCCATAACTGAAGGCTTTCTAATTGTATGTTCATGACTATCTCTTGAAAGACTGGAAAAAAATAGCACCACTTTGGAAAGTATCATCTGACCTGAATTTAGATACACACTACTGTGTTTTTAAATGATGCTTGCTTTATAACTACGTAGTCTACACATTTTTCCTAGTACAAGCTCCTGTGCTTTTGATCTGATTTTGATTGCCAGTATCCAAACCACTGCTGTAGCAAATGATGCTTTGCTCTATCTCAGTTGTGGCCCTGAAGCAGTTCATACTGCTGTTAGAGTTCATAGGGGTCTCAGTTGAAATCTTGTCCTGAAGGCCTCCACGAACACTGGTTATGTTTTTATAGCTGTTCAAAATAGGTGTTAAAAACCAAAACAAAGGAGGCGGGAAAAAAAAACCCAAACCCCCAAATAAAATAAAAACCCCAGCATTCATAGTTCAACATCTGGAAACCTGATGGCCTCCTGAATTACTGGTTCAAGTTGTTGGGAAAGTATTGCTTCTTGCTTTCACAGTCTTACCTCTATACCCTCTGAACATCGCCCTTACTCATTAGCAGTTGGCTTCTATGCCTCATGAATGCTCCTTGGTCTAGGAGGTGTTGGTTTAAAACCCTGTTTGTTTCCTTCCTTCCTAATTGCTTGTAGATGTGCAGAAGACAATCGTTGGTCAGTGTATTGGAGGACTGCTTTATGCACTCTTTTCAGGGCAGCCTCTAGTTGTACTCCTAACTACAGCTCCTTTAGCACTCTACATTAATGGTAAGTCTATTAAACATATATGTCATGGGACTGATGTGATTGGGTTTGGTGGAATGGGACTTTGTGCAAGAACTTTACAATCCTGTTAGAGCTTTAGTTGCATTTGTTTAATAAATCAATGTTAAACAGATGCTTCTGGTGCTGAGGGAAAGGGGAGAAATTTGATTCAGGTTTAGTTAAAGTTGGTTTCTAAAGGAATCATTCTGTGTAGAAAAACACTTGTGAGATGAAGCAATGAAAAGAAACGCTTAAGGGAGGAAATATTTTTCATCTAATGGTTTTCTTATGTGGCTGCATTTAACAAACTTGATGATGAGAGCCCGAAACAAAATGGTTTTTGTTGTTTGGCTTGGTGGTTTTTATCGGGGGTGAGGTGGGTTAGTTTGGGAGCTTTTTGATTTGCCTGTTAAGATGTGGTTAATAGCTTTCCAGTTGCAGTCGCAAGCTGATATTACTGAGCCAGAGGTGTGAAGGAGCAAACTCAGTACGTATAGGAACAATTAGGGAGGCTATGATTAGCTTGAAAGGTTTAAGACATGAGGTCTTGGCCATATTTCAGTGGCTGAGTACACAGCATGCAAAACCACATATGAGATACCTCTATCAATAGCATCCTGAAATGTCAGTGAGAGCAAATTCCAAGGGCTGTTCTTGTGACCTTAATCCCTGGGAAAGATGCTTTGAGCAGAGAATAGTTTTCCAAGTGCTTCTTCCCATTTCTAGTGGAGGAAAGGGATGGGGAAGAGTTTGGATTGATCCACTGTTCACTTGGATGTGTAAGAACAGACCTTTAATGGTATCTGCCATAAGTCCATTGGGGTGAAGTCTTGAAAATGGTGCTTGTTGCCATCAAGCAGATGGTGATCACCGGGTGGTAATAACAGAAATTTAATCTGACATGCGAATGCTTCACTTTTGCAGTCATCCGAGGAATCTGTGATGACTACAACTTGGATTTCAGTGCTTTCTATGCCTGGATTGGACTGTGGAACAGCTTTTTCCTTGTGATGTACTCCCTCTTTAATTTCAGTCTTCTGATGAAACTCTTTAAAAGGTAGCTATTTTCAAGAAGTCATATTTTGATCAGATTATTCAGCAAATGGAAAAATTATACATTCCACAAGCTCCTTAATTACAAACTTACTGCAAAATGTATTTTGCGAGATGGGGCTAGTATCATTTCAGCTTATTGTTCCAGCCTGAAAGAAGCGCTTAAAAGATGCACTGGATTTTGTTTCCCGAGTTGAAGTTTAACTAGAATCGGTATAATTTCATGTAAATGTAGGAATACGCTGATTTTTCCTTTGAAAGGAGTTGAATGCAGACTCTGCTAATGGCTATATTAATGCCTGGGATTTTTTCCACAGGTCAACAGAAGAAATAATTGCACTTTTTATATCCATCACATTTGTGCTTGATGCCTTCAAAGGCATTATTAAAGGTAAGTTTTCCAACAATGTTTTTCAATACGGATCTTTGCTTCCTTGTCAGAGAAATGCAAGGCTGCAAATATGCATGATGTTTGCTTGTTCCATGTTCGTTCAGGGTCTCCGGGGTGAAACTAAATCAGTGTGAGATTGAAGCAGCTCTTTGTCAGCAGTATACATGGATGTTCAAAATTTCTATCAGATCTAGTTTCAGTTATCTGAGATAGGATTAATGCCTTAACTTTTACTAAGTGGAGAAACCATAATAATGTTACTGTGAAAGTCTTTTCTTGATACCAGTCTCTTTGGTCCTGGCAAAAATAATGGTCCACTTTAAATGCAGGGCATCTAGACCTCTTTCCTAACCATATTATTAAAACTATATAGGTTGAGATTGCCCATTCTAATGTGAGCTCTGAGACCCTTCCTTAATGGCAGCATGAGGACATAGTGCTTTCCAGCACGCTCCTAAAGCTATTCTGCCCTTCGAGTCACTTGGCCCTCATTAGTTAAGTTCTAGGTGAGCAGCCTTGGGATGTAACAGATTTCTCTGGTACCTCTCTTCCCATCAGGATTGGCAGGGTGTATTTGTGAAGGTGGAAGATGTTGGCACAAATGCCCTTTGGTTGGCAATCTTTCTGTTCATCCCAGTGGGAAGTTGTCAAAGTCTACGTTCCTTATTTTTTGTGACTTAAGGATAGCCAAGCTTGGGCTATCCTTTGACATCCTTCAGGACATACCTAAGCACACTGAGCACATCCCTTGTTTTCAAGATACTTGGGCTTGGCTCATTATGGTATCTTGCATGCAATGAGAACACCTTCAAAGAGCAAGTTTGACACTGCAAAGCAATTTGAAGTGAGCTACTTCCTTGCTTCATTGGGAATCCTTAATTTGGCTTATATGTGCTTTGACTGTGCAATCGGAGGGGTTTTAACTCTGCAGAACACCTGTGTCTCTCAAATACCCTGTTTAGACAAAGCTTGGTGAAGGAGAAGCTGTTCTGGGGTACTTAGCATTCTTCTTGCTCGCTGCATAGCTGTGAACTTTGCTTAATGTGTGCTATTAGCACCCTGTTCTGGAGGCACAGGACAGTCTCCCTGTGGCATTTAGATATTCCTCAACAGAACATTCAGCTGCTCTGTAAAACCAAGCAACTGCAGATGTTCACAGTGCTTCTGTAGGAGAGAGCTGATTTCCCATAGCAGGGGCATGGAATGCAGGTTAAAGGTACAGAAAGCATCCATTTATCTCAGCTGCCAGACTTCCAGGAACATGCAAGTAATAGATGAGTATCTGCTCAATACAAGAATATTGCAGTAGGGACAGGAGAGGATTCTGGAGGTTAATTAGTATAATTAGTGAATTGGTGCCATTCTACCTTGTACTTGAGGAGAGGTGGGTTTGTAGGAACAATGGTAATGAGATCAGACCAATGCTCCAGCCATTTTCCAGCTCACGCTGGCTTCAGCTGCATCTGGGATTTTCAGTGCATCAACAAATGGGACCTCAGATCCAGGCATGTTCCCAGATGAAGGGCACTGATGCTGCTGGGCACAGAGTACTCTTAACCCCTCAGTGCTCATATTTAAATACATAACAGTGCAGACCATGTCTGCATGCTTGTCTGTCATCTTTCACTCCTTGTTTTGTAGCAGGAGGTGATGACTGCTGCTGCCCCCTTCTCCTCCCACTCATTGCTTCAGTTGAGCAGTTAAGCAGAAAGAAAGCTGGTACCTTCTTCATGTTGTTCAATGTGTTGTGGCTATGGCTAGCCAGCTGACAGCAGCTTTGGGCTTCCTTGGTGCCAAGGGGACACATTCTCTTGCCCAGATATGTTCTCCTAGGTCTGTTTATAGCCTTAATTTTTTGCAAGGTACTTATACATGTGCAGGAAAGAAGGGGGGAGGGATGTGATGCTGTGCGGACGAATCCAGCTGTGTGAATTCATGCTATCCTGGTGACACTTTGTTTTCACCATGTGGCCCAGCCACCAAAGCTGTGTTTGTTTGATCTTGACATCTGCACTCTGCAGGAAACGGTGGTGAACTGGCTGAAGCGAAAAAAGCGAGTTAATGTTGTTGGAGGGAACTTGAGCACACGCTAGGCTTGAGCGTGGCTCTGTTTCAGCAAGGAAACCATCTGCTCTGCTGCTCTCTCTCAATGTGGGCAACCAGACTCACTTCTGTTATAAAAACAAGCTGTAAATCTGCAGGAATCACTTTATAGCAAGTCTGTGGTGCAGGATGAAGGCCTTCACTAGCCATGTTGGCATGTTTTTGATGCTTTAACTACAGAGTAAAGTCAAAATTTCTTGATGTCCAGGATTGGATGGAGCAATCCCATCTAGTTTTGAGGTGGGTGCAAATTGAATTGCAGCCTGAGAGGGAGTGTATGTAGGTGTAGTCAGGCTGAAGGCAAGACACCAAAGTTGTGCTCAGCCCTAAATGTATTATTACAGTATATCCAAGTGATCTTAAAGGTCTTTTCCAGCCTAGTTGATTCTATGATTCTAAGTGTTGGGAAATGGAGCAAATCCGCAACACTCAGAACAAAATAACTTGTTTCTTATTCATTCTAGCTCCAATCTAACTGCAAAGGAATGCAGATACATTCTGCATGGTTGCTGGGTTGCGCGTGCTGTTGGTTTATCACGTGCTCAGTATCTGTATATGCCTTTAGGACTTAGTAACGCTTCAGGTCAGCTGAGATGGTGAACAGCCAGTTAGCCCTGGCCAGCTGCTAATCCCCAGGAAATGCTGCCACAGTCACTTCTGTTATGACAAAAGTGTCATTTCATGTTTAGAACCAGAAGCCACAGATCTTCCAATAACCTGTTCTGTGCTGGTACATGGGTCATGGCACTGCTCAGTGCCTCAGTTTACCTCTTTGCAAAGCAGGTGTGGGTGTCCTGCTGGGTTGGATGCAGCTGCGAGGATGGAGGGAGGAAATGATAGCAGAATGTCGTCCGCAGCACATGATGCAGGAATACTCAGTGCTAACTGAGGTTGTAATTACTCCTTGCTGGGGGAACCTTTCTCATGCTTTAATAGCGCAATGATCTCCTTATTTCTGCTGCTGAGAGTAAATTGATAGGTTAAACCTTGAACTGTAAACCTTCTATGATCTATAAATCCATATACAGAAGTATTGAATATGAAGCAACCAGGGTTTTTTTTCTCATTACCTATATTCCCTATTGACTCCATCTACTTGCCAAATGCCCAAATTCCTTTTAAAACATAAAGGTGGTAGAAAAAGATTATTAGTGCTGTTAAAATCACAAAATGGCTAAACATGGGGCATTTTACACTAGGGTGAGCGCCAAACCATCAGTAAACTGTGCTTCAGCCAAAATCAAGGTGGTTGCAAATACCAGTTGTGCTTTGCAAGAATGCTTAAGGTTTTTCTTGTTTTCAAATATTTAGAATTCCAGTTTGGTTTGCCTGCTTTCCCTGCTGCAGCTGAGAAAATCACTTGTTATTTGGGGCTGGGGGGAAATGTTATGAGTATTGTAGCCTAAGCTTCAGATTGTTGTGGTTTTGGCTCAAGAGGATTGAGTTTCTCTATGCAAAGTTCAAGGGGTATTTTGACTAAAGAGAAGAAAGGTAGAGAGGCTGCAAAGCTCTGATGTGGTGGTTTCCATCCTTCTCTATCTTCCCATTGGTGTGGTGGATAGCGGATGCTGCCTGCTGCTGTCTGGTCATGGGAGCACCAAGGATGCAAAGCCCAACTTCCATTTTCTGCTTTTACTTGCTACTGGTAGCACCTAAAGCTCTTGCTCCCCAAAGAGGTGAAATCACTCCAAAACCATATTTATATGCTGGGAGCTAGCCAATATTATAGAAATGGGAACACAGCTGCCTAAATGCTCAAAAGCAAGAGTGCATTTTCAACTGTTAATTACTTATAGAAATGCTTCTGAGCTAACCTAATACATTTATGGATAGTTCCAAAGGTATTCATGGGTGTTTCACTTGTACAGGTTTGCTTCGGGTACTCTCTAACTCAATTTCCATTTGCAGTGTAAATTCAAATGTTCTGCCAGGTTTTGCCTATCATCAACACTTACCTTTAGAATCTGGACCAGCTTGGGAGGAAAAGTAATTACTGTACCTTTTGAGGTTCATTGAAGTGTCTGTGCAGCCTGGCTGCTCTTAATTTCTGTAGAGATGCTGATAGAATTTGTTTATCAGGCTGCTGAAAGTAAGTGTTAAATATATATATAAGAGCAGTGATTCCAGTGCTAGGAACAAAATCACATTGATAATTAGCACTGAAAGTCCTTACAGTTCAAACATGTTGCTTTAGATCAGTTTAACTTCTTAGCTGTTCAAATAAGAGAAGCAGCACTCGTGATTTCACTGGTTCGAGGGTAGAGCTATAAACCTGGTGAAGCATAACATTAATCCTGCATGATCAAGCAAGGAAGAGCCACTTTATTTTACTTGCTTTGATTGTCACAACCCTATCCTAATGCTTTGCCTGTTGGTTGTTTGTGCAGTTTTTAAGAAATATTACTACAGTGGGCGCACAGGAGAAAGTTACTTGGAAAAAGCACCAACTGATGCTATTCCAAGCCTCGGCATCAATACCACCTTCTTGATGAATTCATCAGTGAGCAGATCCATGTCCCTAGAGAATCAAACAGGCACGCATGATGTGCATTATGGACGTGAAACTGCCGTCCTTAGTCTCATGTTGATGCTGGGTACCCTTTGGCTTGGTCATACGCTCTATCAGTTTAAGAAAAGGTGAGTTGTTTCAGTCTTAGAGCTCAGACTACTGATTATCTCATGTTACCTCTTAGAATCACTAACGGTTTAGATCTTAACTTTGTAATCCAGAAAAATCAGGTGGAACTCTTCCATTAGTGCTGGTGGAAGCTGAAGCCAGACACGAACTTGGCTGGCCACCTGGAAAATGTTTGCAGCAGAACAAAATGTTCAGTCACTGGACGATGTCCTTCCGTATTTGATTTGGCGTCGCAAGTGACTTGTTAGAAAGCTTTGGGTGAACCATGTATTTCATGTTGGAACTCCTGTAACTCCCCCAAAATAGGCATTGAATCATTTTGGTGGGCAAAAATCAGTGATGGTGCTGGAAGGTCTACTGGAAATGTACTTTCAGTGTACTCTTGGGTGTCAAATGCCTGGCTGTGGTTTGGGATTTACTCCCACTGCCTTTAAAGATCTTCACTTGAAATGCTTGAGTAAGCAATTAAGCTAAAGTGGAAATGAGACACAAATTGGTGTTTGGAGGACTTACTTTCTAGCTTGCATCTTAGTTTCTTCTTTCTTTATGGGTTTTGCATATGTATTCATCAACCTTCAAAGGCTATAGATTCCAGAGGATTTAAAGCTGACTTGCAGACTAAGTTTTCACTCCAAGTATCTCCTTAGAATTGCAAGATTGGACTGAATTTTCACTTGTTAGAGCGTTAATGCTATCTGGATTGATGACTGTCCCTACAGTGTGGTGTGATGGAAGGTTTTATTTGTCTTTAAATTGCAGCCCTTATTTGCATGCCAGAGTACGGGAAATTCTATCCGACTGTGCCTTACCGATTTCGGTTCTGACTTTCTCTGCTGTGGGTTCCTATATCTTCAAGGAAATTGAAAGTAAGTTATATTTTTATTCTCTGGAATAATGTGATGCATAAAAAAAAGACATTAAATCCTAGGAAGGTTTTGCTAAGCAAAAGAAATAGCAAATATAACTCCATACAACTTGACAAAGACCGCGTGTACCTCGCACCACCCAAAGAGCTCAGATTTCCTCAGAATTAGATTTAATTAATCCAAACCCCTTAATCAAATGAGGCTGGATGAAGTTTTTTCTCTAGACAAATTATTCCAGTGTGCCTTTTCATGTCAATGTAATTTAAAGTACGCATCTCTTACAATAAAGATGATCAACAATTTCTGGCCAAGAACAAAGGGAAGAGTAATTAGCAGGCAGGAAGGGTTGTTGCCAGTCATACAGGCATAGAGTTGATGATCCCAATCTGTCCTCTTTGTCTCCAGTTTACGTTTTCCTAATTTAGGTGAAATGGTGCAAAGCATCTGCGCAGTTTGAAGTTAACGCAAGGAAATCTAAAAATGAGGCACCATTCATTGGCCAAATAGATCAGCTTTTCCATATCAGGAAGCGATAATGGGGACAGGAATTGCATTGTCCTGTGGTGACGTGAGTGGGTGATGTGAGGAAATGTATGGAAACAAATAAGAAATGGCGCTTTTTTTTTTTTTTTTCTTCTGTGATGGCCATTCCATCCAGTTGGATTGTAAAATGCTGTGTGGCCATGTGTGATTTATCCCTAGTCATGGATTTCTTCCAATGGCAGGAAAGTAGGGGCATTTCATACTCAAATGCCTTGCACAGCTTGTTGGATATGAGGAAGTTTTGAAATACCTCTGTCAGTTGATTAACTGAGCAGGAGGACTACACTGTTGTTAGAAACAAAGTTTTCTAATCTAAAAATGCCTTACATCTGTGGAAAACAAGCTTCCCTCTTGTTTTGCTCAAATATATGTAATGCCTCACTAGGAGTAGCAGTAATCTGTCAAATCAGGATGACAGCCAAGTTCTAAGAGGATGGAGGAAAAAAATAAACTAAAACAGCCAGATGAGCCTGTCTTCTATGGCCTTCTGGTTCCCACATGCCAGAGCATCATGTCTGGTTTGCTGCATTGGTTCCCAATAGTTCATGATGTGTAAAACATTACTTGAGTCCATGTGGATGGTTGGATGAGAAGGTGCCTCCTAACATCATTCCTCTCCTCTTTCCAGTGTCCAAATTCAACTACAATCCATCTGAGAGCTTGTTCGTGCTGGCCCCAGTCCAGTCGCTCTCCATTGGATCAGTGATGAGTGCCATGGGGCTGGGGTTCCTCCTGTCAATGCTCTTCTTTATAGAGCAGAACATTGTGGCGTCACTCACAAACGCACCGGAGAACAGGTAATGCTTTTGGTGCTCCTCTGTGAAGGGATCTACTCTGAGTCTCTTCCCAGGACTGCTTGTCCAAAGCTTGTTTGAACATCAGTTCTTCAGAACTTCTGTTGTTGCAGATGAAGATAACTCTACTACTTAACCCCTCACCCTCCCAAATACCCAATATTGTGGCAGTAAGTCAAAACCACAGAGCATCAATGAACTCATCACCTCAGCATGTTTTTTCTTTGCCAATGTGTGAATGTTATGGAGATACTTTGTATGGTTTGAGGTCTACAGATATCTGGGGAATCAAAACCTTGTGCTTCTCTTGCACTCCGGGGGATTTTTTGAAAATGAAAATGTCAATGACCTGCACAAATGTCATAACATGATAGGCTGCAGCTGAGCATCAGGAAAAGAAGTGTTGGGAGATCTTAGTCTCCAGCTGAGAAGGTGGAAATAGCACAGTATGTCTAATGTCTGATAGGTCTGATTTATGTGCAAACTTGAGCCGAGAAGTTGTGCTATTAAAATATTCCCTCTGATGCTTCTGCACCAGCTGCAATCAGATACGTTATCAAGAATGAATGTGTATGCCTTTTCCAGGGAAACTACCATGTCTCAGAGGGTTCTTTTGCTAATGTAATGTGTGGGAGGGTTCTCTCCTTGCATAACCTACATTAATATTCTACATGCTGTAGCTGGAGTGACACTGAGCAGGGAGAAGACAAGCTCAGATTCAGTTATACTAATTTGGTTTTCTGTGACCACTCGATTTTTATTCTTCTCATCTTTATTGTATCTGTTTAAAAGTGTTGCATAAATCTGTAATGTAACTGGGTCATCTGTTTCCTGATAGGAGTTTCTTCTAAACTTTTGTGGGTTTTTTTCCACTAAAGCATCTTTAAGGAATGTAAAATATTCTTCAGTGTTTTTCCTAGTTCTTTTCATAATGCCTTGTTACAGGACTGAGCAGAAATCAGGGCATGGGTTTTAGAGATGGAAACAACAGGACTTAACACCTGTTTGTGGTACCATCACATAATGAAAATACCATTGTCTATACCAGCCAAATGAAGAATGTACTTCTTGGTGTCTTAACAAATGTAGTGATTTCCTCCTGTATTAAGAACAGGGAAAAAATGATGCTTGCCTGAAAGTACACTTAATGTGCTTTATTAATAGTCAAAGCACGGATGTAGGACAGCTCAGGGAACACTGGGCTGGTTGGGCTAAATGAAGGTGGTCTAGGGTAAGGCATCTTGGTGTGTTGGGCTGGACAGGCTCAATGTAGCCTTATCCATTGGTCAAAGCAGGTGTATACTACACAGTACTACCAGACTGCTGAGACTAAATAGTGTCCCAAGGGGACTAAAATGATGCAGCCTTTGTACATAGAAAGCCCTGTGAAAAGGGCAGACAGGACAATCAGATGATAACCCTGGAGGTGCTGGAGATGCCTTTGCTCTGAGAAAGCAGCACATGAGCAGGGGCAGTGCTTTCAAAGTGTGAGCCAACACAGGAAGTGTGTTTACAATCCCCACCCTTCCTGGCAGAGCCTTCCAGCTTGAGGTATTGCAATGTAGACATCTACCTGACCTAGTTACCCTGTGGCCTCTTCAGTCAATGGAGGTGAGCACTTCCAGGGAGACAAATCTTTTTGCTTTAAAACCAAACACCACCCAAGATTTCTGCTGCCTAAAAAATGGCATATACTGCTCTTTGAGGTAGAAACTAGGCATAGATCTTCACATGCTGTGTCATGTCTACTGGCTCCATGCACTTCATGTCTTAGAGCATCTTGGGTGGCTCCAAGTCTCTGCTTATCTATCGAATGGAGCTTGCTTGGTGACATTAAGACACCTAAATGGTGGTCCCTTTCCAACTGATGGTGCCTGGAGAGCAATTCAGCTGTTCCTTTGTGTGAGGGTGCCAACTGCTGTCTGGTCTGATGGCCAGGCAGGAAAACAGCTTTAGACTTCTAAGTTAGGTGTCAAAGCCTGAGAGCTAAATCCTTCCCCAGCCTTTTTCTAAACTTACAGTATCCGAGGAGTTGTACCAGATGGGTACATTGAGGAAAGTGGCAGACCTTGCATAAAAAGGCAAGGTTAAACTAGATGTGAGTTCAGTGTTAGTAGCTGCTGTCTTTGTAGTCCTTGCCAAGCAAATGTGAAGGGGTCAACTTCCTTGATGAGGGCTGCCGGTTTCCTCTGTCCCCTAAGAAACAAAACAGATGTTCCCCAGTATTCACCAAAGCTAGGAGCACATCTCCTTGATTGACTACAAAGGAGGAGCTGATGTTTAATGAATTCATGCCCCATTTTCTTATCATAGAGTAACATTACACATCAGGGGATTACTGCAGCACATGTTCTGCTCATTGGGAAGAAGGGAGACCAGAGTCAAAAACAAGACAGATGGGGAAACTTCAGTGTCAGTAGTTAGGCAACCCATGCCCAGGTTTCTAACCACTTCCTACATAGACTCTGCTAGCAAGTATAGATGTGTATTCTGAGTGCACTGCAGTAAGCAAAGGGGCAAAATGCTGATGAAATTTTCATGGGCTGTTATTTGAGTGGGTTGCCTTTCTGCTCAGTGGTGTTCTTTCCAGGAGATGACTGCTTTGGGAGCAACCTATCAAGTTTTATTATGTTTAGTGTTCATGTAGCACAGACTGTAAGGCAGGAGGTGTGAAATCACTCGGTGCATGGAAGTGCACTTTGGTGTTTAGCATTGCAGCTCAGGTTCAGCAAGGGCAGCCTGTTAGCTTGCGCTGGGTGTAACTGCTGTCAACAAAAACCTCGTTTCAGGTTGGTGAAGGGAACAGCTTACCACTGGGACCTCCTGCTTGTTGCGCTGATTAACACAGGGCTGTCTGTCTTCGGCCTTCCATGGATCCATGCTGCCTTCCCTCATTCCCCAATGCACGTCCGCGCCCTGGCTTACGTGGAGGAGAGGGTTGAAAGTGGACACATCTATGAGACGTAAGTAGGAACCGCGGAGCTGTCTTGAATGTCTTTGGTTTTATTTGTGGCTTCCTAATCCTTTTGGGTATCATGGGTTACATAGTTGAGGAGCTAGCTGTCATCATAAAGACCGGCAAGATATGGAGGTAGAGGGAAGATGTGCCAAATGAAGCCACCTCAGCCAGCATGACCTGTGACCTGGCTTCATCCTCCTTCACCAAAGTGCTTGTTTTTAGGACAGAGGTTTATGCTCTTTATGTAGTCTGCAGGGATTCCAGCCGCTCCAGTGCAAATTGTCCTCTGGAAGAGCAGCCAAGGCCTTTTTCAGGTTTCTCCTTATGGAAAGCTGAGGAGAGATGCTTTAGCCAGATCTTTCCAGATGTCTCCACCAGAAAAAATCCAGTCTGATTCATTGCCTGAAACCTGTCTGGTGGTTATTACAAAGAGCAGGAAAAATGCAGCATTGTTTTAGAGCTCCCATAGCATCTTCCACCACGTTCCGGGAATGCGAGATGCTTATTTAATTCTCTTGTTTTTAAGCAAAAGCAACTCCGAAGCCATGCCCAGGTCGTGACTTCTTGTTTAAGGCCAGCTTTTTAGCTGTTCTGAGTTGTCCAACACACTCTTACCAGAGACCTATTTAAAGAAAAAGTAAAATGAAATATCTCATTTCTCATGAAACCTGCTCCAGAATAGGGAATATCTGGTCTGTTTGATCTCAGGATGTCACAGTTGAGTGCTTTTACCTCAGAAGTGATAATTTCCACTCACATAGCATTAGTTTTAATTATCCTGCTTTGGTTTTGATTTTCAGAGTTGCCACTTATCAAAAGTGAAGCTAAGTGGTCATTTACTTCGGGGGATGGAGTGGGTCATTCTCTTTCATTTCAGTCTCACCTTCATGCTGTTCTCTGTGCCAGCTGGCCCAGCCCAACCTGCCACAGCTGCTTTTTGGGTCAGGGATGTACAGATTTCAACTTCCACATCTGAAAATTACTGTTCTGCTGCTCCCTCCAATGCTTTTACAGACCTTTCCTGGGAGATCAGTCCCTTGGGTTTGTATTCCCAGTAGTATGCGTTGGTGTTAGTTGTTCCCACAGCTGTATGTGTCTTGAATAAATGCTAAACCCTATTTTAAAACTCCCATCAACTTTGTAATTTGAGTTCTGTAGAGTGCCCTTGCTCCTTATGTCCCTAATCATAGAATCTCAGACTGGTTTGTGTTGGAAGGGACCTTAAAGCTCATCCATTTCCAACCCCCTGCCATGGGCAGGGACACCTTCCATAGAGTAGCTTGCTCCAAGCCCCTGTGTCCAGCCTGGCCTTGAACACTGCCAGGGATGGGGCAGCCACAGCTTCTCTGGGCACCCTGTGCCAGTGCCTCAGCACCCTCACAGGGACAAACTTCTTCCTAATTTTTTCCTGATCTGCTCTAAGATATCTTTGATCTCCATTTCTTTGTGAAAGGCAAAATTTACACTTTGAAATCCCTGTACTAAGCTTCCCTCCTGTTTCTTCCATTGTCAATTTTAATACCTGGTAGTTATTTCCCTGTTTTTCCACCCGCTGTCTTGATTCTGCATTCTGGCTGCTTCTTGACAAAGTCCAGTTCTCAGCTTGAATTAAGGTCTACCTGCTGTCCTTGTCCTCCTTTATCCAGCTGCCCAAAACTAGCATCAGAGACCCCTCTTTGGCCATGCTAACCTAGATACAGCTCCAGTGATTATCCCAAAAGGGCAGAGGGATGCTCTAATCCCACTAAGAATGTTCACTCACAGTACAGTGCTCTCTCTGCTGGAGGCAAGTTGCTAGGTAAATGAGTGTTTTGAGCCTGATATTGGGAGCGAAAAAGGGAACAAGGATTTCCTAGTTATTTGAACTCCTTTTGAGATTGAAGCGGTTTTGTTCTCTGCAAAGCACTAAGCTATAAACAGGAGGCTCTAAGCAACGTTGTCATCTTTCTGGTTTGTTTTCTCCTAGTCAGTTCTGCTGAAAAAGAAAGTACTGAAGCTCAGTTAGAAAATCAGGAGTTCTTTCAGTGCTGGCTCCCCTGGCAGGCTGCTTTCTTGCACTCAAATCAAAGCTCTTATTGAGGATGATGATATAAACAAGGGTAAAGACCTGTCTCAATGAAAGCAAAGTTTTCTTCTCCCCTGTAGAGTAACCACTCGAGTTTCATGTGGCAATCTGCAAATAGGCTCTCACTGCTCAGATGGAAGAGGTCAGGAATGGCTAATCCTGTGCTAGCCAGATTTAAAGGATTATGGGGAAATGAGCCTGGATTATGCTCTTTTAATTTCCATTAATTACTTCATTTCCATTGCAGCAGACTTTCTGGAGCTGTTTCCTCAAGGCTAAAACAGATTCTGAACACATGCAAATTAAGGAGTCTCTTCTGTTGACTCAATGTGACTGTGATGTCCTTACCCTAGAAATAAGAAACGTACTAGAATTAGCAGAAGACCAATTTGAGGCTTGGAAGTTCAGCTTTAAACATCTCATGTTTGGTCAATTATGAGTAATTTTAACTATGTTCTGATGAGAAATTCCAAACTACTTTAAGTGGCACTAGCAGGAGCTGGCAGTAGTAATTGCAGTACATTTCATATGTGCTCAAACACTCTTCAGTGCCATGATTGCTGCATCCCAAGAGTTCACAGCAGGAAACTTCATGAACTTCAGAAATCCATTACCAAAGAGCTACTACTACAATGTGTTCTGTACCTGCAGACTTGCATCTGACCGAAATGTGGTGGCTTCACATCTAATTTTGATCCTGAACTCTTCAGCTTGCATGACTTTGAACCTAGCAGATGTGTGTGCTCAGACTGATTCTCACAGGTCATGAGCATCCCCAGCAGCAGGTTAGATCTTTGCCTGAAGTAGCAGAAATGCTGCTTCTATAGCTTGCCTGATTTCGAAGCCAGGGAAACTCTTGCTGTACCTGGGTGAAGCTAAATCAGTTGGTACATCCTTTCACTCCTGCTTTACTGGGCCACTTGAGAAGCTCACAGTGATTCTGGTAGCTCTGAAGTAGTCTGACCACTCCTTATCAGGATATCAAATTGTTGTGAATTAGCACTTGCAATTGCACTTTAATCTGCTTGGCTCTGTTCATCTCTGAGACTTCTCTTCTTGTGGTGATCCAGACCTGGAGGCAATGGAAAATGTGCCAAACTATATCCACCTAGGTGATGTCCCAGTTCTTCTAGAGCTGGAAAGAGCAGTCTTCAGGTAAGAGTGAAGTGCTCTGCTATCTCTCAGTTTCTTTAAGCAGTGGCAGGGACCCCTTGACATAGGAGACTTGCAAGAGCATCTGAACAAAATCTGTTTTGAAGGAGGAAAGCTGTGGTTTCTGCTGTTTAAACTTAGCCAGGGGTGGGAGAGGTCACTTAGAGGTTGACACTTCATGTGGCTCTTCTGTGCATCCTCTCTTGGTAATCCTAGATAATATGTATGATCTCCTCTGTTATTCACCAACGAATTCAAGCCTTGTCCTCAGGACTTTGTGTACTGTTTGGGATATCTGTTGCTCTTGAGCTCATGTTAATTCTGCCACATTATCCAAATCCTGAGAGCAAGCCTTAGGCTGTTACCTTTCCCTCTCTCTCTAAATATAGGTGTGGAAGGCTCCTTCATCCCCACAGCTTCATTACGCTCTTGAATGTATTCAGAGATTTGAAGTCCAACCTAACCTTACTTTTTTATAAACAAGACTCAAAAAGTTAATATTAAAAGAAATCACTGGGAAGCAATCTTTTTTACAACAGAAGGGATTACGAAGTCCCAGAAGTACGTATGTAATAGAAGGAAATGTACTTAGATAGATCTCATGGCTGGTTCTCGTGTTAATCCTCAGGATATTTTGGTTATAGGTTATTTTGAATATGAAGTCTTGCATCAAGGGAATGGGGCCACTAGATGACACCAAAACAGCCTACAGACATTCATTTCTCCTGATAATAGGGGGATTTACTCACTAGCTTATCCACTGAAGGGCTGGATTTATCTTCTCAGAAGAAGTTAGGAATCCTCCTTTCCTTTATTTACAAGTAGTCTTTAAAAGATGAGGGTTTTCTTTCCTCCTGTTGTTTCTGGTAATTTGCTTCAAAGTAGGAGGAGATGCTCACAGGTTTAGCTGAAGCGAAAAGAAAACAGAGCAGCCTCCCCTCATCCACCTTGTGGGCTCTGAAAGTTGCTGCTGGCGTTCCTGTCAATCGCCCCCACTCCTCCACCCCCCAAAAATCAATCTGCGCTCTGTCAGCTATGGAAAACTTGCATTAATTAATTACATGTTTTGCATGGTAATAGGCAATTTGCAGTGCAACTGCTATTATCCACAGCAGAATTGGTTTTCTAGCTCTCTCCATAGTGCTCTCAGCATTCCCTTCCATATAAACAAGGAGATGCTCATATACATCAGAAATGCTGACTCGCAGACAATAAAGTGCAGACTTCTTTTTACAAGAGGTTCATTAGTTCCTGTAGAAGTCAATGAGTTTTCTTCTGGATAGGAGCCAATTGCAGATGCACTGGGTAAATTGAGGAAAGGATTACTGCTCAAGAAAAGGATTCTTATCTAGTTGGGGGTTTTAGTTTGGTTTTGGGTTCTGTTTTTGTTGGTGTTTCTTTTTCTTCAATGTGCTGAACAGAATTGGTTTTGGGTTCTGGTTTTGTTGGTGTTTCTTTTTCTTCAATGTGCTGAACAGAATTAGTTTAGAGGGCAAATCAGTTCAGGATAGGGTCCGTGGAGCTTTGCAGAAGGGGAATTGGGCATTTTTCCAGCTGCTGTGTTTGAGCTGTGGATTAAGTGCCTGGCCTGGATCCAGCAGAGCTCTGCCTTCTCAGTGTCATCACGAGGCCAGAAGTGCTGATCTCAGTGCAGTGGAGATGAGTTTCCCCTTCCCGAGCGGCACGTGTCCTGCACCTATGCACAGTGAGCCCTAGCGGTAATCTTACATGGATACTGCAATATTATTCTATTCCCCTAATCCCTGTTCTCTTACTTCCAGGATTGTGAGTGTGAAGGAGACCCGGCTGACAAGTCTAGTGGCAAACTTCCTGGTTGGCCTCTCCCTTCTGCTCCTTCCCTTCCCTCTCCAGTGGATCCCAAAGCCGGTGCTCTATGGCCTCTTCCTCTACATTGCGTTGACCTCCATTGATGGGAACCAGCTCTTTGAAAGGGTGGCGCTCCTGCTCAAGGAACAGGTACACAGACTGGGGCACCAGACTGGTGGAACAGAAAAGGAAATGTTATTTACAGCCTTTATTTTACCACCTTAGCACCAAACTGTGCCAGGAGATAGTGTGGAAAGTTGCTGGTGTTGGGAATGGGACAAGCCCTAGAACTCATGTTCTCAGCAGGCTGATTTCCAGCTCCAACCTGCACTTTGCATCCCTTTCACCTTTCTCAGCAAAGTGGGAATGAAACTTACTGTCTCCAGTTTAGCCTGGTCTGCCACTAAGACAAGAGCAAGAGATGCCGTTTTCATTAAAGGGGACAAATAAGTGGGAGAATAATGTAGCGTCAAATAAGAAAAGTGGGATAGTTATTCTAGGGTTAAAAAGAGGTGGTAGCTGAATTGTTCCGAGAATGGCACTGCATCTCATCTGTCTTCTAATTCTGCGTTAATTGCTTTCTGCATTTCCCTGCCACAGAAGTGTTTGAGCTTTCTTGTTTGGTGATATCTTGGATATAGAATCATAGAATAATAGAATGGTTTTGGTTGGAAGGGTCCTTAAAGCTGATACAGTTCCAACACCCTGCCAAGGGCAGGGACACCTTCCATAGAGCAGCTTGCTCCAAGCCCCTGTGTCCCACCTGGCCTTGAGCACTGCCAGGGATGGGGCAGCCACAGCTTCTCTGGGCACCCTGTGCCAGCGCTTCAGCACCCTCACAGGGAAGGGCTTCTGCTTAAGAGCTCATCTCAGTCTCCCCTCTTTCAGCTTTAAAGCCATTCCTGCTTGTCCTATAACTAGGACATTATATTACATATAATCCTTCTCAGTCTGCTCAGAATTGCTGTGGGGCTTCTATCTCCGGGAAGTGAAAGTTAGTGCATGGATGGAGCCAGGATAGCTGCTATCAGTGAAGACCCTGTTGTAGACCAAACCAAAAAGAGATATAGGCAATGCCTTTTGAAACAAGATAGTTGCACAAACTGCTGCTCACTGAATGTAGGATGTTTGTAAGCTTTAAAGACCCTCTGTGATGCTGTCAGCTGCAGAGTCCATGTGTTTTAAAACCAATAATAACAAATATTAAAGAGCACAGGCATGATGTCAGTAAATGGTGATCTTTGATTTCCCCAACGAAACTTCGGAACAGGTGATTTTTTTGCTGTATTTTACACTTTCATTTTGACATGTGAAATGCCACAAGATAAAAGTTTAAACTCAAAATGAAATTATTTATGTTATTGAAGCCCTTCTGATGTGGGATGAAAACAAATCTGGAAGATGTGTTTTCAAGCTCTCTGTTAGAAGTGCTAAGAAGGTGTTAGTTTGCAGTGTAGGCGGTACCTGGGAGCACTTGTGAGTTTCCATCTCGCCTTCATTTATGTAACAATGGCCAGGGGCTTAATAAGCCCAACATTTGGCTCTGCGTCTTTGCTAATCTAACTTGATCTCTAGTATTACATCCCAGAGGTTAAAACCGTGAAATCTGGGTAAAGATTACATTTGTCATGTTAATTTTTGAACAAGGACTGAGTGATTACTGATGTGTGTAGAATGAGACCTCTGCCTTTATTAGAAATAGTGTGGAATTTTCCAAGCTGGAAAAGTAAAAACTATTCTCAAAATACAGAGATCCCCCTTTTCTGGAAACCTTTTAATGAGTCATGGCACAATCTGAAATCCATTGAGTCTGTATTGGTGCCAGCAGACAGTCGCTCATACTCCTTTTTGATGTATAGACAGTGAGTCAAAGCCTGTGCTGAGACATGAGCAAGGAACTGTCAAAAGAAACCACGTGTGATATTTAGCCTATTAATGTCACTTCCCCCTCACCTTCTTTCTCAAAAATTAATATCTGATATGACTTGAGAAAATCACTGCAGTGAGTACAGCCTCTTCCTGCACCTCCCCATCCTCATCTCCTGGTTCAGCTAATAAAGTGGGTGCACTAGGGGCAAGAGTGGAGATGGAGTCTGGTCAGTAGAGGACAGAAGGCTATAAAATAATGAGGAGCTGTTTTTCAGGTGGAGAAACCAGGCAGCAGTAACAGATCCTTGAATGCATCTCCTTACCATTACCCTCCCGCACATGCCCACAGGCACTTCACCTATTGCTGCAAAGCCCTGATAATCCTACATAGGGGAATCTTATTACTGTACTTATCAAGATACGTTATTGCACTCCAGATGCTCCCAAAGGCAATCTCAGCTCTGTGGTGTGTCTTTTCTTCTCTGGGTTTCTAGTGCCCAGTCATCTTCTGTGTGTTGCTGCCAATGCTGTGGTTTAAAGCACTGGCTTTAACCCTACAAATCCTGTGTTCTGCTGTTGAACCTGTTGATGCTGATGCACTCTGTGTGTGTATAAATTGATGACTTCTTTAAAAGCGTTGTGTTCGAAAGCCTGTGCCACATTCTGCAGTCACAAGTCTAGGTTTCTGCCTGTCTAACATGTAATTCTTCTCTTCCCAGACTGCTTACCCTCCGACACATTACATCCGCAGAGTGCCCCAGAGGAAGATCCACTATTTCACAGGCTTGCAGGTCCTGCAGCTCCTCATTCTCTGTGGTTTTGGCATGTCACCATTGCCCTACATGAAGATGATCTTCCCACTCATCATGATAGGGATGATCCCAATCAGGTATGAAGCTTGGCTGCACTTTTTTTGTCTCTCATACCTTTTGTCTTTAGGCTTGGACTGCAGGAAGTCTAAGTGGTCTAGAAATGCAACCAGCACTTTGCTGAATAGCCACATCCTAGAGTGGGTGATGGTGACCTCTTCTTTACCTGTTGCTCAAGCTTGAGGAGAAATAGTGCAGACAGCCTGTGATTTCACTGATGCTGGTGTTGTGCAAAAGGCTCTGTGCTGGCATGGGCTCTTCCAGCTAGCAGAGAGGAGAATAAGTCTCCCTTTGCAGTGCCTGTAAGTTGCCTGGTGCTCCTGAGAAGCTGTAGGCTGAGCCTTGCCCTAGGTGGTATTTGATAGTTTTCTTTGTCAAATTGCTTTGTAATTTGATTTATTAAGCCCTGTGCTCAGAGCAGAGCTAGAACTTTTCCTTATCTCTTATCCAGAGCTGTGGTGACCTTTCAGACCTCCTGCACTGCTGAACGCTATTGCCAATGATCAGTTAGGTCAAACTGGCCAATATCTTGCAGTCTTGAGAGAGTATCATAGAGAAATTTAACTAATTTCTTCCTTAATGTTCATTAGCTGTGACTGCCCATCATTCTCCAGTTAAATCATTCATGCTCTCCATCCTTTGGCTATAATGAGAAGCCATAATAAGATCTCGGAAGGAACAGATCTGTTTCCAGTCCATTTGATTATTTTTAGGCCAGGGTGGTATCCAGTGTTATCTGGTTGTCTTTGAACTTGCAGTCTCAGAGATTTTTCTGTCTGATCTCAAAGTTCAGAGCTACCAATGTGATAATCTGCAAAAGCAGCTATTGCTGTGTTTTCCTGGGATGATAAAGATGAGTCCAGTTCTTTCCAAAACAAAAGCAAATGTCAAAGCTACCATGACCTTCAACAGGATCAGGTTAGAGCTGTTTGGCTTGGATTTTTACAGATAAACAATCTTGGAAAACACTGAAAGTATTGTTCCTATGGTAAGGGTCTCTCACCCACCCCATCACACAGCATCACTTTGGCTGACTGGTGAAGTTGCTGGTAAAGATTTCAGCTGTGTGCAGTACGGGGTGATTGGCTCTTGTGGGAATTGCAGGTCTTTGCCCAGAGCAGCTCAGTATAGAAATAAACATGGGACACTCTTTGCCAAACGCATTGGATATAGTGTAATAAGCTTAATCAGTGTGGAGAGAGGGTGCTGTCAAAGAACCTGATTTTGTAGTAAGAGCTAGGTAATTCAGTGGTGCAAAAAGCTCTTTACTTTTGAGTAAATAAGATACTGTCATTTTATACTAGCTCTGCTGCTAACTAATTTCCCTTTACAGAGCAGCTTTTTCTAGTAGTTGGATAATCAGCCCTGCTGCTAAGGGAAAGATGGTGCTACTAGGCACAATACAGAGATTTGCCCTTGGTTTTCCTCTCTGATTTCTTTTGCCTTCATGTAGTTGCTGTGGACTCCAGCAGAGAAGGCCGCGCCACGATGTAGCTCTGTAGTTAACAGTGACTTTTTTCACAAAGACTTGGCACTATAAATAGATGAGACAGAGTAGAAGAAATTAAATCTCTCTTTTCTTCTTAAGAAGCGAAGGAAGGAAGAGGAGATGGGACAGCAGCCAGGGGTCAAAGTCTAGAATCAAACCCAGATGAGTGAGTCATGGCTCAGTGTCCTGTCCAGAAAAACAGTTATGTTACTTATCAATCTTAAACCCACGTTTCCATCTGTCCAACAACATTGGACCCATGATTTGCGTTGTCAGTGATGAGACACCAGTGGTGTAGTGTTAATGTGAAAGTAAATGGATTTCAATGGCTTCTCATTATTGCAGGCGAGAAAAAGTGATCTCTTTGGGTATTACCAGTTCCTGGCTTTGATTCAAAACTTTGGGATGACTGGCTTTTAGTTGCTCAGAGAGGAAGAATCTTCTCTCCAAGTTCTGTGATGCTTATCTGTTCTTGCATAGCTCTCAGTTTTATCTCATGACAGGTTCATTTAAGCAGATGCTGGTATTCTCAGTAGTAAGTGCTGTTTAGAATCTCTTGCATAGCTATTGAAAGGGCCCCTCCAGGCTTTTTGGTGCTTTGTGCCTTATTTTAACAGCTGAAGAATAGCTTCCTGTTAAGTAAGGAGAATTTTCAAAGCTAAACTTGCAGCAGGACTTAATGAGAGCAACCCCAAACCCCTAAAGTAAGGGAATCACTATCTCTATGACCCAACGGAGAATCCAGACACTGGATGGAGTGTTACCAGCAGCTGGAGGGATTAATATCACAGCCCCTTTTTACCCTCTTGTCATGGTCTTAAGTCTTGCTAATATATTTGTTGCTTCTCTAAAGATTAAGGCTTCAGGGTTGTCTGTTAAAGCTTCTTTGTGGAGAGAGCTGAAGGGAGTGATGTGGCATACTTGGAGAACTGAGGAAGTGCAAGGCAATCCTTGTATGCAGGTCTTTCAGCCAACATTCCTACTGTAGGGAAAGTGGTAAAGAATGTTGTAATTGGAAATAGAGGGTGATTCATGGCAAAGTAATTAATCCACTGGCAAACTAGAGGCAGAGAGAAGTTACTAATTGGCTCCCCAGCACAAACCAGGAGCATAGCAGAGGATTGGGTGAGATGCTTCATTTTTGGCACCTTGAAGACTTCATGGTGACAGGATGCTCTAAGCAAGTGACTTTTCTCTTGTGAGGGTGAGGATGTTCTCTTTCTTCTTCAGCTGAAATAAGGAAGCTTCTTGCAGGAGAAGCTCTGCACTATTATTCCTCTAAATACTGTATTTGCCTGCAGGATTGGCTGTTTTTACTTTGCCACATTTTATTTCCCCTTCAGTTGGGTGAATCTGTTGTATGCATGGCCATGGATAAACTCAACTGAGAGTCTTGGGACAGAGAAAATGGTACATGACTATAAACGAGCACTAATGCTGTCTTTCTGGTTCCATCCTAGGTATAACCTGCTCCCTAGGATCATCGAAGCCAAGTACTTGGATGCTATGGATGCAGAACATTAAACAAGGTCCCCTGCACACAGAGCAGTGAGGACAGCTCTATTAGAGTTGGAAGGCGGCTTGCCAAAGCATAGAACAATCTATCTGCAGTTCTTTCTTTCACCCCTTTCTTTCTGCTCTAATCCAGCATTGGTAATGCACACATATCAAAGATTAATTGAGCGTTAAAGTGTCAGACCAAACCAGCCTTGGACTTGGGAGGCCGATGCTCTTTGGAGCTGTGAGGCAAGCAAGCTTTATGGAAAATGCTACTTTCCACATCCCCAAACTGGAAACCCCAAAGATCAGCATGTCTGTACGGTTGGAGCATGCATCCTCAGAGTTGTCATGTAGCCCCTTGTTTGAGGGTGGGGGGAATCTCTCTTTTTATGCACCATGTCCCTTTCTTCTAAAACACTATAAGGACAGCAACTGACCTTTCTTTTACAGAATGCCAGTCCTGTTCTGGCCCTGGAATTCAATTTCCCAAGCAACCAGTATTCCCAAATTGGTATTCTGGGTGGGATAGCCTCATGCTAAACCACTGATGTCAGGAGAGATGTCTGGCCATCTCTTCAGATTAGCAGGGTTGGAGACAGATTTAATTTGTACTGATACAATCCACAGCTTTGGATGAATATGTAATTCCTACAACTGAGCTGGAAATGTTCCGAAGTTGGGCTCTCATGGAGACGTGATGAAACCACATCTGGGTCTAAGCTATTTGGGAATTATTTTGGATGGTTCTACCATTACTTCTCAGTAATCAAAGACAGAAGTGTAGTTTTGCACAACTGCAACGTTCTTGCTTGCACCCAGTCAGATGCTGAAGCTTGTCAAAGGGCAGTTGTGTTAATGATTGCATATACATATGTACAGTAGTGCCTATGTGTACATATATACATATGGATTTGTGTATATATTTTGCATAGAAATACAAATAGGCCTGATTCTTTCCAAATATCAAGTGTTTTGTGCAGTGTTACCCAGGATGTCTTGACCACATACTCGTTCTCTGCTTCAGTGCTGCTTTTTCTCATTTGTGATATGGTCACTTTTCAGTTACTGTTTTTGTTCAGGTGTTGCTTTATTCAAGGTGTTCCTTTGCTTTCTCCTTCCCGTGGGTTGAGGCCTTCATCATTCTGTCTGGATGCTCCAACGTGTGAATTTTGCATTTAATTTTAATGTACAGCATGCAATGAAAGCTTTCCTCTTTTGCCTAATCAATATTTGTCAGTCATTTCATTTGTTTCTGTTTTGTAGCTCATCTCCAGTTTCCCCACTCCCAGACGTTATATTATATTTCTGGATGAATCTAACTTCTGCTGTCTTTTTATATTTCAGTTTATTTAAATTTGCTTGTATTATGGTCAGTTTTCTTATTTGAAGTACTGTGAAACAGGCTGCCCTTTAGTTCAGTTCTTACCCTTTGCTGCACACTACAGATTACAGGTAAAGTGTTACGGAAAGATGTGGAACTCTGAAGGTAATGGACTTTCAAAAGAGTTGAAATGAGGGAAGAAAAGTGATGTAAAATGAAATGCAAATACATTATTAGCCCAGGGAAGTGTTACTTACCAACTGCTTGCCCAGTAAATGGTGCAGAGTTCTTATCAGCACATGCCCTACTGATTGGGTGTTCTTCTGCGTGATGAGGAAGACCAGCTCTGTAATGAGGAAGGACTATGCTGAAACTAAGCCAGAATCAAACCACTGAAGATTTGGTGTATTTACACTAAATATCAGGTGTTATTTCATCTTAATGTAGCTTCTTAGGGTTTTAAGACATGGATGGAAAACTGAATTTTTAGTTTCTTATGAAATCCTTCATCTCTATTGATATTTGATGGAGGACATCAGTAAGTATTCCCAAGAACATGGCCATGGTTTATATATCCCCAGGCAATCACAGGAGAGAGCACTCAGCTTAGCAAGCAAAACAGCATTACATGACCTTGAAAGCATGATGTTCATATTGCACCCACCAACTCTTTTGGGAGTCTCAGGGTTGGGATGACCACCCCGGTACATCAGCAGGTAACACCATGTTTGGTTTTCAGTCTCTCTTGGAGGCAGCAGGAGTAACTCATGCCATGTCTGATAAGCGGTGTGACAGCAGGCCTGTGTGTGGATTCTGACCACCTTCACTGATATTTCCTGGCTTTTGAGTCATTGGTGTGGTAAGATCAATCATAGCTGTTATGAAGGTCTGCATGTAGAAACAGGGGGCAGACAGTCAGCAAACAGGATTTTGGGGCAGCGTGAAGGCAGAAATGGTAAAAGGATGTCTGATCTTCCGTCAACAGAAAAAGAGTAGGTGACAGCAAACAGTTCAGTACCTGCTATAAGACAGGGAATGCAAAGGCCTGATGATGCTTAAATAACATGCTTTTCCCACGGATGTCAAAAGATTTAACCAAAACTAGAATCAAAAGTGTTTAAAGATCTTCTGGTTGAGTAAGCTATTAAACACACGTGTCCTGGCGCTGCATTTCTGGTGTCTCATCTCTTGGCAGGAAGAAACCACCCTGTGGGATGGTTTTAAATCATACTGTGGATGTTGTGGCTGGAGGGAGGAGAGGATGTGTCCAAGGGAATGCGGCTCTACTCCTTTTTGAGGAAGAACAGTGGGTTTGGGTAAAAATTCCTCCAGCACAGAGCATATGAGAGTGAACCGGCATGCAGATCTTGCCAGAGGAAATAGCTTTGAGATGTACCCTCCATCCCCCTGCTTAGAAGGACCAAAAAAGCCCCCATTTAAAGCCCCTTTGACAGCATCCATTTCAGACAGTGTCAAATGTTGCTGAGATAATTTAAAATAAGATAGCTTGGGGGGGTGAGTGCTAAATATCCATCACAACTCTTGTTTGTATCTTTTATTGCTCTTGCTTTACCACTATGACTTCAGTGTTCATATTTGCTTTGTAGCATCAGTAGGATTCTGTTTCATGGGGTTTTCTTTCTACAGAAGTCAGGGGCCAAAGGATCAACTGATGAGAAATCAGCACAACTTGGGAAAAGAAGTTGTGCTGGCTTAGACTTCTTGAACATTTGGACCCATGTCTTAATATATGGGTAGGAGGGAGATGTGAGACTCACAGCCTCTTGTCTAATAAGGGGTTGTAATGATCCTGCAGAGGATTTTATTTCATACAAGTACCTTTTCTCTTCTTGTTTGCTTCTGGTTTTGCTGACTTAAGTGCAGGCGTTTCCAGGAAGTAGGCTAACTAGGGAAGGAGTTGAGAGTCGATTGAGCACTTTAATACTTCTGTGAAGGTTAAGACAATTAGAATGTAAAAGAAGTTTTATTATAAGCTCTTTGTATGCGCACAATGCTATGTATAACTGTTGCCAAAGAACTGGGTTCGAAAGATGTTGATGGCTATTAAGAGAGTCCACGATGTGCACCTGGAAGTGCAGGTAGTAAAAAGCTTCTAAAACAAGTGGATTTTGGAAGTCACCTTTCGACAGCTGCCAAAATGATCAGAATCTGGGGATAGGATAAACTTCTACCCTTAAACTTGTAGGTTTTGATCTTTGCATTGAATGTAGGAGCTAGACATTATCTTGACAATTAAAATTGGATTTATACCTGAATAGCTTTCTTGGTCTGAGACTGATTTTGTTGCCTTCAAAAGTACTCTTGACACGCTCTGTATGGAAATAGATGTGTTTCTCCATGTAAATTAAGGAAAGCTGGTGAAAACATGGACTGCTGATCAGGCAGCATAGCACTTTCTAGATTGCTTAGGAAGCGAATCTGACAACTTCACTAACCAGCAATCCCCGAATACTGTGGCGTCAACATTGGAAGCTATTAATAAATGTCAAGCTCTACTTGGATATGCATCAGTACACTGCTGCAAGAGGATGAGCATGGAGTAAATGAATTCAGCTGGTTTGCTTCAGGGCTGGTGACGTGCTTCAAGATGAGCGCAGTGACTGAGATACGATGCATACTTCCTGATGGCCTGTGTTGAACTGGGATGCTCTGGAAGGAAATACAGTAGATGGTCATATTTCCATATACTGTAGGCCAAACGATTCTTCGCAAAGGTCCACATCCTCAGCTGCACCGAAAGACTGAAACTGTAAACTTGTGTGTATTGTATTTGGCTGCTTTAGAAACTGCTGCTGGACTGCGTTCTGTGGATACTCTTGGAAGAAAGATGAAGTTGGCCAAAGCTGGATATAGCTGGAGAATGCTTTGGGGTGGGAGGGAAGGGGTTTTCTTGTTTGTGGAGTTCTCGGCAGCAAAACAGGGACCTGAGACATGCCATGTCACCAAAAGCACCTACCTTTTTCCAGTCTGTGTCCCACTGAGCATGTATCTACACTATCTGTTGACACATGTTCATGTTACTCCTTGATCAGACTTTTTCTCTTGTTTGTTGTGTTTTATATCTGCCCTTTGCAGTGTTTCTACCCACCTGGAAGGTTGATGGGCAGAACCAGAATTGGCACAAGCTCATCTCTTGTGTTTGTCCCCCCAAAGTCCAGTGCAAGCCACTGTCCTGACCCAGCTCTCATCTTCCCCAGCCCTTCTCTGGAAGCTGGATCTGACATTTCCACTATGGAAATGCTGCCAGAATGGGAATTTTCCTCTGGAGAACCCAAGCCTGTGGCTGAGCAGCAGTCAGCTCCCTTGGGACTCACTTTGCCCTAATAATAAGCAATTACAAAGGATTCACAATTGTCCTACAGTTGCACTGTCTTCTTGCATCTCTTTAGATGATTACTTTATTGCGCAGTGTTCCAGTTGAGCTGTACTCCTTTCATCTGTCAAGCTTCCAGAGCAACTTAAATAGACATAATGGGATGGGTTTGCCCCATTTTCTATCTGTGCTGAGGCCTGTGGATGTTAGAAGAGAATAGTCTTCTCTAATTGTTTTCATATCTAATTAAGGCATTTAAGTACCAAACCCTGTCCATTACATTTACTGGCTGTGGATCTGGTTGCAAAGAGCAAACTATCAATATTGTGTAAAGAGCAGACAGACGAGGGAGTTGCTGGAGTACAGGCTTTAGAAATACAAATTAGCACTTTCCTCTTCAGCTTTTGTCTTGGTTTGAAAGGAAAACACACAATTCTTGGCTGTGCCTGCCTTTCCCTTGTAGAAAACTCTGCATGAGCTCGGATCACTTGGTGCTGTTCTGATGTCGCATTAAATATTAAGTGCCTGTCCTGGGGGAGATGCTGCCTTCTGCTGCCCATCTGCATCTCTGCTGCGCAGTGCTGCTCACTGACTTGGAGTGCTGAAGGAGGAGAAGGGATGCATGTGGCATCTCAGTTGGTCAGATTCTTGCTGCTGTGAAAGCGATTGGTATCCATCCCTTGTTCTAGCTACAGGAGTCCAAAGGGTGAACAAAATGGTAAAGAGCTGGAAAACCAGCTTGCAATTAAATTCTCTCCTCCTTGACCTTAGCTCTGCTGGAGTTCTGCTCTTAGCATGGAGGAAAAAGAGCTCTCTAGCAGTGAAGTATTTGTTACGTGACCAGGGTTTTGCAGGAAATCAGCATATCAAATTCAGCAGTATCGGTTTCGGTGCTTGGGAGGCCGGGTGAAGGGCTGAGGTCAGTTCTTGCTCTGCTATCAGCAAGCATGGGTGTCTCAGCATGCTCTTTCCAGGTATCAAGTTTAGGTAAGTTTCACGTGATGGGATGGCTTAGATGGTTTCTGCAAGTGTCCATAGGAGTGATAGCAGGGCTACAAACCATACTGGTCTCTGATGGATGTGGCTGGAGCAGCAGGTACATCCCTTGGTGCCATGAGTGACAGCATCTCCAGTTTGAAGGTGATCTCTTTGCAGGAGGCGACTGATTGACATCTGATTGACAAGACTGAGCTCATGCAGTGTACCCTGCTCCCAGTGAGCTGCTTACCTTGGGAGCTGCGTTAGCCACCTTTCTATTATTTAAAGCATCATGTATTTATGAACCTCTCAAATCTGGAACCAGCTCTGCTGATTCCGGACTGCATCCCCAGCATGGTTCCAGCATGAATTGGCTCTTAAAAGTGATTTGCATCTTCATTATAGAGCTCCATTTGCCCACCTAGTTGTTAGCAGCTACCTCCCATTTCCAACCCTTCTGATGCCAAAGTGTAAGCAGAACTCTGCATTAAAGTGCCCATGTTTAGAAGCTGTGGCCAACAGGATGTGCATGGGATACGTTCAGGCAGGTCTAAATGGATCTCGTCCCATGGGACAAAGATTAATTCAGCTGCAAAGTGGGCGCCTTATCGTGCTGTTGGCCCTTTGAGGATTTAGCCTTTCATATCTGGCAGAGCCGCTCTGATTTGGTAAGGAAGGTGGCTTAGTGCCCTGTTATTTTCAGAGGTGTTTAGCCCCTCTGTTCTCCCTGCCCTTTACTGATGTGGAGCTGCACCTTGTTCCCACACAGTTGTTGTCACCCAATAAAACAGGATTTCTCCTATTGAAGTGCAGCAGCTCAGCTGCTAAAAGAAACACCTTCTCCAAAGCACATGCTAATGAATACTAGAGCAAGCCAACCCCCCTTCCCCTTGGTCCAACCTAAAAGGGGCTGTATCTTCAATACTCCCTCATTTTCCCCCCTGCATTCCTTGGAAGAGAGTGTAAATGCCGGATAAACTCTGAGGATGTGATTTAAGGAGAAAGCAGCAGCAGATCCAGCTCATCTCAAATCCCGCATCCCCTTTCCATGCGGAAGACCAGCAGCGGGTTGGTTGCCAGCATGTCCCATGGCACGTAACTGGTTAAACGTGTCTGTATTTGGTGACCAGGAGGTTTGTGTCACAGGCTGCTGGGGTCTATTTTAAGTGAGGGAAAGCACATGTTCCTGTTTAGGGAGATATGGCCTATAGATATTGCACTTGCTAAATCCGCTCTTAAAGCGCATGCCTCTATCTAGTGTTGATTTACAGTGAATGATTTCTTTTGGTAAGAGTTGCTTGGGGCGGGGGAGGGGGGGGGGGAGAGGGAATCCCTTTATTGTATAAGGAAACTCTGTATTTAAAAACAAAATAAAAAGAAATATACTGTTTATATATTTCTACTCTGTGCCTAATCCGTGTCCTTTATTTAACTTGACATTCCCAGTATAGCTTAGACTTGTCTCCCAGTGCTGATGTGCGTATTTCTTTGGTGAACTGATAGAGGTCCTTGCAGTAGCTGAAGCGTTCTGTAATCCCCAACACTTGTAGCGTTTTAGCTATGTTTAGAATGTAAGGACACATGTTCTTACCCACGGGAGTCTGGGGAGCCAAAAAGGGGATTCCTTCATCCTTTAATGGGGAAGCATAAGAAATAACTGCAGCTTTTACCTGATGTGGTGCTCTGAGAGCAGTCGGACCTTGTGGCTCTCACTTCCTTGGCATCATCCACCCCAGAGATGAGCCCAAAACTGAGAGGATTTTGTCATACGGGAGCCTGAGAAGGATCCACTTCTCCAAGGAGTAAACTCCGCTGGTTGTCCACTGGGATCCAGGCTTGGATTGCTGCCCTCCGAGTCCCTCTAACCCACCAGGTAAAGCTCATTTGGCAGGAAGAGGGGGTTTTTGCATGTGAATGAAGCTGAGGTTGGGGTAAGGGTAAGAATGAGAATGAGCATGTGGGTCTGGCAGCATTATCTGAGAGGAGCCAGAGTCCAAACTTGTTCCTTGCTTCCATCCACTGCATCTCTGTGTCCTGTGGGACTCCTCCTGCATGGAGAGGTCCAGTTCTGGCCTTCAGCAGCATGAGCTGTCCTAGAAGCAATGTTGGTGACCCTCATATATACATACACATATATATAAGTAAATGAAACAGACACAGGAAGCAGTCCTTGCAGTGTTACCTCTGGAGGCTGTTGAGCACGGTGGCAGCCTCATGTGAGACCTGAGCTGCTCTGTGCTCCAGCCGGGGGCCCTTTGCCATGCTCCAGTCCCTGGTGTAGTGAAGGAGTGGTCAGGCTGTATTTGCTGCATCAGTTACCTACCACCCCCTTCTGCAGCAGGATGGAGCAGGGCCTGGGGAGCCTCATGACCCCTCTTGCAGCTCTGCTTTGCCTTCAGGCAATAGGTTGCTTATGCCCCTTCACTGCAAGGTCCGAAAAAGAGCCACACGCAGAGATCACCAAACTGGTCCAAGGACCTCTGCTATAGCAGCAAGAAGCAGCTTGGGGTGGGAGGGGAGAGGGGCATGTAGCAAACATCTCTCCCTTTTGAGGTCCAGTCTGGGATGAAGGATTGCATAGGCGAGGGAATTGCCCTGACCGCCCAGGAAACTTCTTGCAATGCGACTGGAGACCGAGAGTGTTCTTACCCAAGACTGCTCCCTCCTGGTCAGGCTGGAAGCCCCAAGGGCAGGACCAAAGACTGAGAAGGATGTGGTTTGTGTGTCCATGAAATAAAGCCCCCCAAGCAACCCCATGGTTTCTCTATGGTAGACGTCTTTCTGCAGTCCATGAGGCTCTCTCCCCAGGACCCCCTGGTGCCCAGGAGCAGCCTTGGAAAGCTGGGAATGCTTTCCAGCACAAGTGGGGTGTAACAAAGGGCTCAGTGCTCTACCAGGACCATTAATGCAGGGGGATGCAGCGAGCAGTTTGGGATGGGTACTGAGGAGCAGGGAGGAGGCGGGCAGGACATGTATAGAGCTCACTGCATGGAGGTTTAGCAGATGGGCATCTGCTTCTGACTGAGGGCAGCCTGGCAAAGCCATAACCCTGTAAGGTGCAAAGCGCCCCGATCAAAGCTGATGTCTAATAATAGTGGGTTTAAATGTCAGCTGTGGCTGGTGCAGATCCAGGGTGGGGAACGAAGGGGTCAGATGGGGACGTGTTTCCCTACTGTGTCCTTCCTTCCCCACCAGGGCACACAGACATCGCTGCCCCGTCAGGAGCATTGCAGGAGGGGTTTAAATAGGCATTGGCCAGAACTCACATGGATGAAGGGCTCAAAGGGGAGCCCTGCATTGATTTAAACTGTGAAAAGGGAGCTGACGTCTTCCTCCCTGCGCTTCCCAGCCCTGTAAAGGGCTGAAATGTCTTCCTGGAGTGCTCCAGGTCTGATGCGGGTCTGTCGCTGTCCCCACGTATGCATATTCCACTGCAGCAGAGGTGGTGGAAAAGCCCATAAGCTCCTGTCTACTGCATTATGGGGGGACTGAGGACCCAGAGGTGGACCAGGAGAGAAAGCAGCTGCGGTGACGCAGTGAGGGGTCAGTTATCTCAAGCTCCTAGTGTAAGGGCAAAAAAAGCCACTGATTGTAGCTGCTATTATTATTGTTGTTATCACTATTATTATTACGATGTTTGGGATGGGATGTTCTGTTGATTCGTTTTCTGGCAGGCCGTTTGCAGCCCTGAGCCTTCCCATGCCCTGAAACCTTCTGGTTATCATCAGGGATTTAATCTGCTGAGAGCAGGTGCCATCTAGGGGACAGACAGAAGAAGACAAGGAGAGGTTTCATTCCCAAGCCCGCACTATTCGCTCCGCCGCCCCAACCCACCTCCGTCCTCCAAAGATCCCCAATCCGCCTCCACTTCCAGTCATTTCAGCGCCAAGCATGGAGAACCCTCAGGCTGAAGATGAGGAGCTGGTGGGTGCATGGGTCGATGCAAGCTTAGACAGCCCAAGTCCTGAGCAGAAAGCTTTCCACGCAGCTCAAAGCCACGGACCAGAGAAGTCCATGCTGAGGTTGTTCTTTGGTGCTTTGCTCTATATGAGAGGAGAAACCCGAAGCAAGACAGAGAGCTGGGAGCTCACCTTTCTACAGGCATCACCCATGTTTCCAGCTCTGTGTTTGTCATCGTGTCCTGAAACAACCTTCCCTCTTCCTGCTGCTCTCCAGAGGACCGTATCCTGCTGGCTTATGGAATAGGTCTGGCCAGGAGGGCTTGATCTGCATCATTTCTCTCCCTCTTGAATACGGATGATCCACAGGTGTAACACCAGGACCACGTATTGAATGGGGCTGTTTTGGCATTGCATGGCTTTATCTGAGCTGAAAACACCAAACCAGCACTTACCTCACTGCATCTACTTCAGAGTCAGGCTCTACCGAAAGCCTTGGGGATGGCAGATGGGAGCACGGCAGGTGGAAATGCTGCATGTATATTGCTTTGAATCAATAATGGGCACTAATGATACCAGCTCGCTAATAAAAGTCTGGCAAATGGGGGGGGGGCAGAGCTGAAGGGTTTGTGTTGGAAACCTCAGCTACACCACTCGGTTTCTACCCTTTCCTCTCCTGTTTCAGGGTTTCCTCTGCTGGCTTCATCAGCTCCCCCTGGAAGTCCTTTCAGCACCCACCATAGGCAGATGAGGATGGACAAGGAGGGTCTGCAAGGCCAAAGGTTTGCTACCGGGGCTCATCTCCCTCCACCTCACTCCATGCTGCACCAAATGTCCCTTGAGCTCGTCCCTATCTTCCCCTGCGGCAATGCCCCTTTAGTAGGACACAGGGATGAGGCACCGGTCCTTGTCCTGGCTTCAGCTGTGGTGGGACATGGAGATAATCCTTCAAGAACCCAAACTGACAAATCTCTGCGGATTTAAGCACTAAAAGCTGCCTGTTGTCCGTGCAGACTCCAGCAGAGGGAGCGTGGCTTCATCTCACAGCTCTGACACCCGCTTCTCTTCAGCAACACTGTTTTGAGATGAGCTGTTTGGATGTCTCCTTTGGATGGCCTTTTCCTGCACAATTACTCCCTACGCGCTCACCCAGGGATGCCTTTATACACAGGTGAAAAGTTCATTTTTTCTCCTATTTTAGGGAGATCCGGTAAGAAAGAAAACAACCAGAGACCCAGCTGTGAGAGTTTTAAGTCACCCATATGTTGGTAACGTTGTCAGTGCTGGTTGGGTCCCATTGCTGAAATCCACTGGCTACCGATGCCACAGACCCAGCCCATGTGCCGAGGCACTGACACTAGCCACGTTGGGCTGGATCCTAAGCCAGGGGGTCCATGTCTGGGAGAACCAAACATCCCTTGGATATCATTAAGATAGTGTTTACTGGGGAGCTGAGATTTAATGCTCACCAGGAGAAGATGGGGCTGGTTTTGGGAGGGGGAAGACTCAGAGAGAAAGCAGGACACGTGCCGAAGGAGAGGATGTGGTGCTTTGAGCAATTTGGGTCCCTAAAACACATTGATCGTCATTGCTCCTCATTACAACCAGGATGCAGATACCATGGACAAGCACCATAGTATCCGCACATGGCTGGGTTATTGGCCACCCTGTTGTGACAGTGGGTAAAGCCTCTCAGTTTCCAAACCAGAGCGGATTTAGATACCCCCGACCACTTCATGGTGACCTTCTCTGGAGGCAAGAGCGATCCTTAGCGATGCTCCTTGATAACTGATAACACTGAGTGATGCGTTTTGCCCATCTGGGCAGGCTCTGGCTGCAGCACAGGGAAGATTGCTTTGGGTGCTGGTCCTGAAAACACTGAGAGGTTGAGGACCTTGGAGTTAATGAGATTTCTCAGAATCTGCATATTAATAACTGTGCCTATTACCATGCCATTAGAGTTAATAGGCTGTAATATTAACAACTAATAGTTAATAAAATAGCCACTTTAATGGTCATTTGCATATGAAGATGGAAGAATATATCTGGGCACTGAGTTCATGAGACAGTGGGAGGACTTTGTTCATCTCCTGCTGCAGAAGGAGGGGGAAAACTTTGGCTATTTTGTGTCTTCAATTTCTCAGCTTTATTTTTTAGGGCCATTTTCTCTGGAATTCATCCATCTTGCTCCAACAACGTCCCTGTGCTTTCAAATCAGTGCTTTCTTATCAGCCAGAGAGCAAATGATACAGTCAGGTGCTGAGCTAAGGTGCGCTGGCCATTTCCTCCCCTAGTTGCCACTAAATGCAGTCAGTGCTTCCAGGCATTCCCCAAGGAGCAAGTGTCTTAAGAAGGTCATCATGGCCTGCAGCTGGAGAAGAGCTGCGCTGAGAGGTTTAGGGAGAAGAGGAATTGTTGTTGTTAATCCTTCCTTCGCACAGAAATTGGTATTTTCCCTTCTGGCCTCCCAGAAATGAGCCCATACACAGAACGTGCCCTCCAGCCATTCCATGCGCGTCCCATGAGCTGGATGTGGCTTTCTGCTCTTGTTTCTCCAGGGATTTACATGCATCCCAAGTTACCAGAGCAGCTCATTCCCCTGGAAAAGTGGGACAAAGCCCTTCTCTTGTGTCCCCAGGCCAACAGGGATTTTGGAAGGGAGAAGATATAGGTTTTATCCTGCAGAATTGAGGCTGGGATAGGATAAAGGAAGGTTAATTCTGCTCCATGTTGCAGGATTTTGAGGCTCTGACATAAACAGTGTAAGGAGTTGGCGAGAGCAAAAGGACCATGAGGTTCATCACCTTTATATGCACCTTCTTCCTTCCTCTGCCAGGACATGAACCTGAGCCCTGTGCATTAGGCGCAGCTTCCCAGCAGCACACGGATAGGGAAGCAATCCTTCCCTGTCTCTCCTTCCTAATGCACAGCAGCTGCTTATCGCGTTCCTCTCTCAAAGGCAACATCCAGGGAAGCTGGAAAATCCCCTTCTGACCATCCCCACTCCGTACCCTTCCTGCCAAACCCTGGTCCCAGAGGTGGGAAGCAGGGCAGGAGTTTGCAGCTCATGCACAGATGGTTTTCCTGGGGAGACTGAGATGAGCTCTGAGGCAGAAGCTCTTCCCTGGGAGGGTGCTGAGGCGCTGGCACAGGGTGCCCAGAGAAGCTGTGGCTGCCCCATCCCTGGCAGTGCTCAAGGCCAGGTTGGATCCCTCTTTCTCCTTGGGAACACCAATACCTTGGGTGTATTTTCCTGCCCAGATGCTGGTGAATTCAGACCGGCTGCTGAAGCAGCCCCTCTGTACAAGGACCAGGCTTTGCAGGTTGTGTCTGTGTATCAGCCCCATCCATCCTGGCATGTGAGGGGCTGAATATAACCCACCTTTAATGCAAGGAGCAGAAAAACCCAGCGCTGTCACACACCCTGCCCTGGTGAGGAAGCTATTTTAGCCGGCCTCCCACACAGGCTGTGCTGCTTGAGCAGCAAAGGAGAAACCCTGGTGTTAAGCACTGCATTAAGAGCCCTGTTGCAGCTCAGCAGCACTTCCCTTGCAGATGCAGGGAGCATCTGCTCCCCAAAACCTCTTGGGGTTGGTGCCTGCTCTGACCCGAGGTGATGCAGAGCTCTGCACCTCAGGGGTTTAAGGGTGGTTTTGCCATAATCAGCCTTTCATGATGTCCCCAGGAGAGGTGGAGGGTGCCAGGGGGTTTGCACAGTGCTGGGATGGATGAAGGAGCTGGTGGCACCAGGGATGGAAACGCGCATCCTGCTCCCAAAGTGCTTAACATGGGGCAGGCCAATGAGAAACGCTTTAGGAGCTTGCGAGCAGCTCCAAAGCCACCTGCTTGCATCACTTGTATCTGAGCAGCCATCACCCCAAGGGGTGCAGGATGTGGCCTGTGCAATGGGAGAAGCCCTGCGCTGTCGTCCTCTCCTTAGAGAGGCGGCAGAAAGGATGAGCACCTGGGAAAACTGCCCTTAGGAGCAAGCACATCCAGGAGATGTCTCTGCTCCTCTTCTTTCTACAGGGAGGAACAAGCAGCAGCTGCCTGCTGCCCTCCGTGAAAGCATCCCAGTACCAAAGCGCTGTGAAACATTTGGTGGAGAAGGAAATGGATGTGGATCTCCACAGGCTCTTTACCTGGATGGTTTGTTCCCTCTGGGATAAGGGAAAGGCTCATCTTTAGGGAGCTGCCTCTCCCTGGCTGTTTGCTGCTCTTCAATGCAGAGCTGAATGAATCACAGAATGGTTTGGGTTGGAAAGGACCTTAAGTTCTTCCAGTTCCAACCCCGCCATGGACTGGAATGCTTTACACTATGCAGGACCTCTTAAAAGCAGTGGGATGGAAAAATGCATGCGATAAAGAATGAAGCCCTCTCCTGTTAAATATCAATCATAGCAGATAACGGGGAATGGTGCTTCAAAGCAGCCTTTCTCTGTACCCCTGCTCTGTGCCCTGCTTCCCGAGCTTCAGGCTGCTCCTCCTGCTCCTGCCTCCGCATCTTCCCAACTTCCAGTCTTTCCTTTGAGGTCCCCGCACTGTGTCCCCCCCCATCCATAGCTGCAGGGCTGGGGGTGACTGCAGACCCCATCCCCGGTGCCTGCAGCTCCCGAGGGCTCAGAGGGAGCCGGGGACCATCTGGGTCCCTGCCCGGGGGAGGCGAGGGGAGGGCGGTAGGAGGGACCGGCGAGGCGGGGAGGGGAGAAGGATGCTCCGGGGGTGGCTCTTTGCTTCCTCCCCTGCCCGGAGCTCGCAGGGGCTCGCCTGGAGGATGTCTCACCCCCTCGGCACAGGTAACTGCGGGACCCCCATGGCCCCAGCCTGAGGAACGGGATGCAAAGGGGAGGAAGGGGTTGGAATCCTGCTTTGATTTAAACGAAACTCCCTTCAAGGGGAAAAAGGGCTTTGGAACAAGAAAAAGGATGCAGGATGTGCATGATCCTCGGAGCCCGGCATAGGGGTGAGCCTTGCCCAAAAGTTGATGGCTGGGGAATACTTATAGGGGTGAATACTCCAGGGTGGAAGCATGGTACCTGCTCTCTGTGCTTCTCTGCTGTGTGTGTGTGGTGATGCTGATGGCACCGGGCATGGGCTGGGATGCTCTGACTGTGCGTGGTACCCTGGGGATGCTGCATGTGATGGATAAGCTCCCACTGCACTCTGCAGCTCTGCACCACGCTCCTGTGTGTACGTATGGTCGTGTGTTTCCACGACATGCCATGTGCATGGATTTACAGGCTCAGCTTTGAAGTTCCTGTGTTAAGGCATGCAGGTGATGTGCGTGTACACCTTTGTGGCTGAGGCTTGTGTTGTCACATGCTCTTAGATAGCCACATATGAGAATATGCATGTGGCTGCATGGGATTTCAATGTGTGGATGCACAGAAGTGCACAGCTCAGCGGTAGCACATCATATCGTGGGCATTTATACCATGGGGCTGCTGGTATCTATCGTGCTGGAAAAGCAGGCAGATGATCAGGCAGGCAATGCAGGCTCCTTTAAAAGTGGAGAGGAGCTTTCCCCGAGCATCCTTCAGTGTGCCTTTCAGGCAGGCTTGGGAAGCAGCTTCTCTCCGAGCACATGAGATCCAGCCGCATCCCAGCTTTGGGATGCGAGAGCCAGGGTCGGAGTGAGGAGGGATATTTTGTATGCTTCCCCTGTCTGTGACAACATGTTCTGGTTTGTCACTGGAGGTGTCACTGCTGGGAGTCCTGCCGCTGCCGTGAGCTCGGAGCATGTTGCTGAGGGTCAGCCCCAGGCGGTTTCTGGAGCATCCCCTTCTCTTTGTGGAGAAGGCAGAGCAGCAGCAGCACCCGGCGCAGAAACCGCTCCCGAATCCATTCATGACTGACGAACCCTCCATCCCAACCGAGCCAGACCTGCCCTCCTCCAACCTCACCAACGCCACGGACTGCGGCGAGGAGATCCTGCTCTATGGGGACACCGAGAAGATCGTCATCGGAGCTGTGCTCTCCATCATCATCCTCATGACCATCGCTGGCAACGGGCTGGTCATCATCTCCGTGTGCATCGTCAAGAAGCTCCGGCAGCCCTCCAACTACCTGGTGGTGTCCCTGGCAGCCGCTGACCTGTCGGTGGCTTTCGCTGTCATGCCCTTCGTCACCATCACAGACCTGGTGGGGGGAGAGTGGCTCTTTGGGAAGGTGTTTTGCAATGTGTTCATTGCCATGGACGTTATGTGCTGCACCGCCTCCATCATGACCTTGTGCATCATCAGTGTGGACAGGTAAGGGAGGGCATAGAACCTGCGGTGTGTTCACGTGGCCTGGAATATGAGGGTGTTTCTGGAGGTTGAGGGCAACTAGAATCATGTTCCTGGTTTGATCAATACTTCTGATTGTGTTTTTCAGGTTCATGAGGTTTCTGACTGTTTTCTGTAGGAATTAAGGTGCCTCAGCCCCTTTGGAAAAGCTGCCTTAAGGTGCTTTCTCAAGCAACTTCTCTAAGTCACTGGCTTAATCCTCCCCTCTAGGCATCTGTTTCATATTGTTCTTCCTTCCTATAAGAAAGCTGGAGAGGGGCTTTGGACAAGGGATGGAGGGACAGGCCAAGGGGAATGGCTTTAACCTGCCAGAGGGGAGACTGAGGTGAGCTCTGAGGCAGAAGCTCTTCCCTGGGAGGGTGCTGAGGCGCTGGCACAGGGTGCCCAGGGAAGCTGTGGCTGCCCCATCCCTGGCAGTGTTCAAGGCCAGGCTGGACCCAGGTGCTTGGAGCAAGCTGCTCTATGGAAGGTGTCCCTGCCCGTGGCAGTGGTTGGAACTGGAGGAGCTTTAAGGTCCCTTCCAACCCAAACCAGGCTGGGATTCTGTGGCTCCTTGGCTTGAGGAACAGAGCTAGAGGATAGAACCATGACCTGACCTTCTCCATGGAAGGAAGCTGGGCTATAAAGTTACTCAAGAAAACAGAAACCCCCAAAAGATGCACTTGGAAAATCCAGGTTATGGGGCTTCTGGACCCAAGTCCTATGGGATGCTCTGCTGGTCCCAGGAGGTTTGCCTCTGCTAGGGATCATAGAACCCTAGAAGAGCTTGGGTTGGAAATAACCTTAAAGCTCCTCCAGCTCCAACCCCTGCCATGGGCAGGGACACCTTCCATAGAGCAGCTTGCTCCAAGCCCCTGTGTCCAACCTGGCCTTGAACACTGCCAAGGATGGGGCAGCCACAGCTTCTCTGGGCACCCTGTGCCAGCGCCTCAGCACCCTCATAGGGAAGAGCTTCTGCCTAAGAGCTCATCTTAAGGGCGTCATCAACTCCCTCCACCCCATCCCAATCCCCAGAAGCCCGGTTTGAGCCCAGTGCAAGCATTTGTGAGGCTTTGCTGCCTTCCTCTCCCGCACCTGAGGCTGCGAGGGAAAGGCTAAGACAAACTGGCAGGACTCGAGCAAGTCAGCACCTCCGTGGCTCTAATTATAGCAGCCTGCGTCACCGGGGACATGGCAGTGACGAGCCGGTGGGACAGAGCTGACGCACGTGCTGGCTTTCACAGGGCTCGGTTTGGGTTTACGCTGGCACTGCTGCGCTGGGCTGTGATGAGCAGCTCAGGGACTGGAGGCTGCATGTGAGCTGCGTGCCTTTAGCCGTGCCCATCCTCCTCAGGTGCGAAAGCACCTGACAAAGCAGAGAGGACAGAGCCAGTCCTGCTGATGGTGATTGATGCTACCCCCATCAGGTGAACAGCAAGTTCTAACCCCAAAGTCCTCACCCCACAAGCTGCTGCCCCCCTATGAGCTGCTTTTGCCTTGCTCAGCTCAGCACTGCTGGTTTGAAAGCACAGTCACTCCCAGGACACACGGCAAGGTCCAGCTCTTCTGCTGAACTGGCTTCCTCTAACAAAAGGCCTGTCTGTACAGAAGGCAGGTGAGTGTCCAGACCTGATAGAGGCTGATTCTGACAGAGGGGAGAGAGTAAATGCAGTAATGGAACATGTCAATGCTTCCACTTGAAGAGTGAGGAGCAGGGAGGCAAATACACACTGATCAGACTGGATGTGCTTTAAAATTTCCCCTTCCTTTCCCCTCTTTCTTTTCCCCTTCCTTTTCCCCTTCCTTTTCCCCTTCCTTTTCCCCCTTCCTTTTTCCCCCTCTTCCTTTTTCCCCTCTTCTTTTTTTCTCCTCTTTTTCCCCCTCCCTTTTTCCCTTCCTTTTCCCCCTTCCTTTTCCCTTCCCTTTCACCTTTCCCCTTCCCACTGATCCCATCCTTTGGCAAAAGACTTTTCACTCCACTGACCCCATTCCATCTTATCCTATCCCTTGGAGAAAGCCTCTTCCAAACATGCAAACAAATGGGACTGGCCTTTCACAAACATCATTGCAATTGATTGCCATTGTCCATCACATCTGTGTGCAGGCAGGTGCCTGGGGTTGGCATCAGTTTATCTTTTCCCATTGAAATGGGACCAGGCAGAAGGTTTCTGGGTCACCAGCATGGGGGGATTCAGTGCTGATGGCCACTGGGAAGACAACAGGTAGGAAACTGTTCCATGCGGGATGGACATGAGTTGCATCTGCATAACTGAAATCCTTGGATTAAATGGGAGCAGCTCAGAGGAGCCCAGGAATGTGGCAGATTCAAGGCCTTGCTGCAAAACTCTTTCTGCCAGTGCTGAGCTGCAGGGAGGGAAAACTTCCCACCCCACAGGGACACTGAGCCCCATCTCACATGGCTCTCAAACACTCATCCATCTCCTGCCCCATCCCTGCCAATGCGCAAGGCCGGGTTGGACACAGGGGCTTGGATCAAGCTGCTCTATGGAAGTTGTCCCTGCCTGTGGCAGGGGTTGGAACTGGGTGAGCTTTAAGGTTGCTTCCAACCCAAACCATTCCATGACCTCTGCTGCACCTTCTCCAGCTGCCAGCCATGTGATCCCCACCATCCTTTTTGGATGGTTTAGAGGAAAATGGAGCTGCAGGAAAGGAAATGCTGGAGGGAGCAGGTTCCTTCAGGCCTCTCAGCAGGTGGTGATGAAAGAATCTGTGATACAAGAAGCTGCCATAGAGCCTGCATCTTCTTGGTCTTGTTCTTGGGGTGTATTTGCACAGGAACTGTGCTGTGCTGGGAGCCCAGATGGTCTATAGCATCACTGTTTGCTCCCAGACCTTCCAAATACCTGATGGTGGAAGTTGTGAAGTTAGAGGGCAATTGCCCGAGATGCATTTCTAGCTGGGGAAAGAGGAAAAGAGCAAAGGTTGTGATTTGAGCAGAAGGAGGACTGGCAGGGCATAGGAAGAGGGTGCCCTGTGCCATATTGGCTCTAGGTGGGAAGAAGGGCATGCTCCAAGTGCAGGAGGTAATGGGAATAATTGGGATGCTCTCTGATGTGCAAAGGAGGAATAGGTGACCGGGGCACCATCCTGCTGTTTTCTACTTCAACAATCCCTAGGAATGGGCTGTGAGTGGTGTGAATTATCCTAGGGCGGTATCTTGAGCATCCCATAAGTCACCATTGCTCCACATCAACCCATCATCCCCACAGCTCCAACAAGGCAATTGATGGAGATGGATTGAGGAAGAGTGCAGATACAGGACCACTCCTGGATGTCCTTCTTCTCCAAACTTGGGAAGGGCAAGTTTTTGCTTTAGCTCCTGATGGAGCCATCTCCAAAAGCACACTTTTCCCTTTCTGTGATGCTACAAAGAGAAACCAACCACAGAGCTAAAGAGAAAAGATAGCTGAGTTTGCAGAGAGCCTGAAGAGATGAAATGGCTTTTCATCTCAGCAAGGCATTAACTGAAATTCCTCCTCCCCCCCCCCCCCCCCCCGTGATGATGGCGAGCTGTTCCTCCTGCCCTGCAAGAGAGAAAAGGAGCAGCACTGGTGCTTCTCGGAAGTATAAATATCTCCCCTCATTCTGTCCTCAAAGCCAACTTGGTCAGCACTGTAAGTACCTGCCTCATTCTGCCAAAGAGGAGGTTGGGTTTTATTGATGGCTGAAGTGCCGTCATATTTGGGTAGCTCAGTTATACAAAAGGCTTGGTTTGCCCAAGATGATGAGCCCTATTAAAATGTAGGCTGCTATTATTGATTATTAATGCAGAACGCTTTCTGAAAGCCTCTTGATAGGAGCTGGTAGAACTAATCCAGGTTGAAGGCAGATTTGATTGATTTTGTTTTGAATCCGGAAAGAAATATGCTGGAAACATCCATTTTTCTCTTACATTTTTCTTATAGAAAAGCCTGACAATGCTATGGATTCTTTAGTGCTACAGAGCAAAAACAAGACGACAAGGAAAAAAACCCTTTTGGCTGTTCAGCTTTTGATGAAGCTCTCTGTAAAAATGCCAAGTGGCTGACAAAAGCAGCTCCCAAACCCCACATATCACTTCAGGTTTTCCTAATGGAGAAAATGTCTCCATCCATTTCCCAGGCAGCCCTACTGGGGCTCTCCCATCTCCTTGGCAAGTATGTTTTACCCAAAATCGGATGATCTAACCCAAATTGGCATTGCCTTCCCTAGAAAGGATGCCTCCCAAAAGAGCTGGTGCGATGAAACCTGCACAGCATTTTGCAGGCTTGCCTTTCCCTCGGCCTTCATCTGAACATGTCCCAGGCCCTGTGCATCCCTGCATTGCATCTCCAGTGAGCTGGGACGCACCCATGGGATGCTCCCACCGAGCCTGGCTTAGGACATGGGAAAATGAAGCCACAGGGAGCCTCCAGTTGCCCTTTGCATCCTCCACCTCCCTCTCCTTCATCAGGATGGGGCAGGCATAGCATCAGCTTGGAAATCAGGTATGGAGCTTAAATAAGGCCAGGAGAGATTGAGCAAGAAAACAGTGGGGTCCAAGAAACCCCAGCTCTGGGTTCATTTGGGCTCAGCCTACCTGTGTGAGTGGAGGTTTGTCCTTTCCCAATTCACCAGCTGCTGAATGGAGATGAGGGAACCTTGGAGAGCTTTTGTTTTCCTTTATTATTTAATCCTTGACAGAAGGATTCAAGAATTAATGTTGATCTTACTCTAAGTGCTCTGAATTGGCTCGTCCATGGGGTTGATGGTGGAGCACAGCTTGGGGCAGGCCTCCTACCCTATAGGTCAGCACTCAGGCTGCCAAGACATCCATGGGAGCGAGGATATGGAAGGAGTTTATTGCACAAGGAGCAAGTGGCTGCACAATCAGCTCAGCACAGGGGGGATCCTACAAAGCAGCACAAATCAGTGCTCCGGGAACCGGCTTTTGTTACCTGATTACCACTAAACTTGATGAACAGCAAGACAGACCCAACTAAGAGAAAAACAACAGGGAAAAAGAACTGAAGGGAGAGAATTTGATTTGAATTTCATGGCATGCCTGTGCAATCTCGCCTCCCGCACTGCTCTAAACGCTGGCCTATTTTGAGGTCTTCCCGCTCGCATCAGAATGATAAGCAAAGACCTCAAAACAGCCCCGTTTCCTCCACCCGCAGATGAAATGTGTCAGCTTTGCCTGCTTTTTAAATCTTGTCACTGTGCATTTGGCTTGGCTAGCGTGTAAATTCCTTGAAGTTTTCGGCAAATCCCGAGTGGATCAGCTTCTAAAAGGAAACCCAGCAATAGCATAACAAAGGATATCACACCACACAGCATGTATTAGTTTGCAAAGTTCTCAGCTTGGAATATAGAGATGAGTGATTTTTTTAGGTGCTGAATTTGGAGATGCAACAGCATGGGCATGGGTTTCTCCCAGCTTAGAGGACACCATAGAATCATAGAACAGTTAGAGTTGGAAAGGACCTTAAGTTCATCAACTCTCTTCTCCCTCCTTCTTCCTAGAACAGGAGGGAATATATAGAATCATAGAATGGTTTGGGTAGGAAAGGTCCTTAAGATCATCCAGTTTCAACCCCCCTGCCATGGGCAGGGAAGGAGAAGATGGTGTGTATTGGAAGAACAGCACCAAAAAGCAGCCCGGCTGTCCACATCTCCTTCACCATGCTGCTGGGTATTCAAGCAACAAAGGTGGTCATGGAGGGTTTTGTTTCCAAGGTCAGCTAAAAAAGATACAGGGGAAAACAGGAAAAGAATAAGTCAGCGAATGAATTCAAGTTCATTTGATCAGGGAGGCAGGGGAGAGCACTTTGGGCTCGGAATTTATTTAGCAGCCAGGCGGCGAGGGTGAATTGGATTTATTTTTACTTTATTTCCAGTCTTGGGCAATGATCTGGAAAAGGGAAATAATCAGGGAATAAAAAAACCTCCAAACACCTGCAAGGAGGCTGATTCTCAGAAAGGAAATAATGATACAACAGAGGTAAAAGGCACTCCAGAAATGTTCCTTTTGGGGCAGAAAAGACCATTCTTCCCTTGAACAGCTTCAAAAAGTATCCACACAGCTTCTGTTTTCATTGCCTCTTTGGACTGGCACAGTTTATCCAAGAGCTGTTAAGAGGTGATGTGATCCTGCCTAAAATGCCTACATATTCCTGACAGCAGGTTTGGATCAAAAAGGCTATAGCATAGAAGAAACCCATATGAGTTGCAAGAGGTTTTTGCTGGATTGAGGCTGAACAGCAGGCTGATGTTTTTCAGAGGGAACATTGGCTGACAGTGGCCAATCCCCTGCTGATTTATGGGTTTGCAATTATAATTTACTGACAGTTGACACCATTTCTTAGTCACAAAAACCCTCTCAATCAAGGCTGGGGATGGCTCAAAATCACACCCTATAGCCTGGGGTTCAAAATCACACAACCATAACCAGGAGGTGATGGTTGATGCACTCTCCAGATCCTTTCAATCACGATAACAAGGTAACATCTAACTCCAGGCATTAGGATATGCAAACCTATGGGTCACCACATGCTTTTTGAACTCTGTTACTTGGAACTCCTCTTATTTTACTCTCGAGGGAGGGCTGGATGCCATCACTTCAAGAGCTATGGGCCATGCAAGGGATCAGACAACTCAAGCTGTTTATGTCACTCTTGTCTTGGTTTCCAGAGGTCATCATGAGTAGATGTTGCAGGAACAGTAGGTTTGTTCTAATACTGCATGCTGGCCTTGGGTGACATGGTTTAGTGTGAGGCATCCCTGCCCATGCAGGGGGTTGGAACTGGATGACCTTAAGGTCCTTTCCAACCCTAACTAACCTACAGTTCTGTGATGGAGATGGGAGTGACTGGGTGTGCTGCTGACAGTGGTGTCTCCCATGGGTTCTGTTGGCTTAAAGAAGGTGTGCGTGAAGAGCTGTCAGTCATGCATCTCTGTCCATCACCCGATCACTCGTTCTGCTTTCTGTGCCCATCCAGACATGTCCATAAGTATTCACAAAGGTGAGATTGCTCAGAAATTGCCTGGAAAAAGAAGAGAATGGTGTTATCCTTTCCACTTCCCATTGAACACTGGTATGGGTCTATTCATTCCGTCTGGAGCCAGTCCTGGTGTATCCTGGTGAAAGTATTACTCTGTGGATCACCCACTCCACTCCTGTGTGCTTCCTGGGGAAGGCAGCAGTCAGGAGTGAGTTTCATGCCATAGAATCATAGGATAGTTTGGGTTAGATGACCTTCAAAGGTCATCTAGTCCAACCCCATGTCTGGAAGTTGTTGCATATTCTCTGTACAAACTAGTTCTGATAGAAAACTGAGCCTTTTTAAGGCATTTTTATCGCTCAGAAAACCATGCGGAGCTTCGACTGTACTCAGCAATTAAATGACCTGCCTTGTATGGAAGGGGTACAAGAAAGCAGTGGGGAATAGCTGAAACAAGGTGTTCAGGCAAGAGAGCTAAAAGGCTCTACAGAAGATACTCCAGCTTTACAACCCTGTGTATGTTTTCATTTGTTGATTTAATTTCTTGCCTTTTGATGGAGCATTAACTCGCGATTAGGCATGGAACCCACCCCAACACCACTCACACTTTGCAATCCTCCTAACCCTTTACAACTCTTCTTTTTTCCAGGTATCTGGGGATCACTCGGCCGCTGACCTACCCCGTGAGACAAAACGGGAAGTTGATGGCCAAGATGGTCTTCATCGTCTGGCTCCTCTCTGCTTCCATCACTCTTCCTCCTCTTTTCGGCTGGGCCAAGAACGTCACTGTGGAAAGAGTCTGTCTCATCAGCCAGGACTTTGGGTACACAGTGTACTCCACAGGGGTTGCCTTCTACATCCCCATGGCGGTCATGCTCGTCATGTACAGCCGGATCTACAAAGCAGCCAAGGTCAGCGCCGAGAAGCATCGCTTCATGAACTTCCCCAAGCACTATGAAGAGGAAGGTGTCTATTGCCTGGAGGCTTCCAACCGGAGCCACCACCACAGCTCCAAGCGCACCAAAGCGGTGGAGGAGTGCGCCACGCTCTCCAAACTGCTCCGGCAAGACCGAAAGAACATTTCCATCTTCAAACGGGAGCAGAAAGCAGCCAGGACCCTCGGCATTATCGTGGGGGCATTCACCTTTTGCTGGCTTCCCTTCTTCTTGATGTCAACAGCTCGGCCTTTCATCTGTGGCATCCGCTGCAGCTGCATGCCCCTGAGGCTGGAGAGGACTCTGCTCTGGTTGGGATACACCAATTCCCTCATCAACCCTTTGATTTATGCTTTCTTTAACAGAGACTTGAGGACTACTTTCTGGAATCTCCTGAGATGCAGGTACAGGAACATCAACAGGAGGCTCTCCGCCGCCAGCATGCACGAGGCCCTGAAAGCCACAGAGAGGCATGAATGCATCCTGTAGAGCCGTGTCCTCTCGCTCAGTGCCTGTTCAACAAATCCCTGCCTCTCCATTTCAGGTTCCTTGCTTCTCTTGCCTCCTGGGGCTGGTGGAAACCATGCGTGCCATTGTCCCCCCTGCCACTGCTGAGAGCGACATTGCTTCCCCTTGCCCTTGGAGGAGCGGAGGTTCTTGCGTTAGGAACAAAGTGGGCAGCTCTTTCTTCTCACCCTGTCCCAAGTGGGAGCTGAAAAGCTGTGAGCAAGACTGGGGGGGGTTCAAGGTCTGCCACCGACTGTGGGCAAGTCACACCACCTTTCTGTGCCTCTGTTTCCCCATCTGTTAAAAGGAAAGGAAAATAAACCCTCCCAACCAACCAAACAGACAAAAAACCCTTAAGACTTTATCAGACTGTGGCTCTCTACCTTCAAAAAGGGCTCTAAGGTCTGTGGAGGGCGCTCAATAGACTATGTAAAGATGACATTGGCTGCACTTCTCTATTGAATATCACAGCAGCTATAGGCTCTGTTGTAGATCCAAACACTTGTGCCATCCCAGCTTATACGAACTCTTTCCACCTATGTAACTGCATTTTACACTATGGTTCATGTCCAGGTTTGCATGTCAGAGCAGTAATACCAATGACCCTGTTTCCCCCCACACTGTAGCACTGCAGCACTTGAAAGAAGCATGCTTGCAGAATGGAGCACAGCTGAACATGAAGCATCCTTTATGGTTGGATAGGAAAGTCTGACTCCTCACTGGGGCAATGACAGTTATGTTTATTGGGTTGTATGGTATTTCATTCTCAGACAAGTGATGTGTGCTCCTAACTCGTGGATAATTGACTCCATAAAAGCACGCTTTGGTCAACAACAGAAAAAAGTATGTGATTTCTCTGACAGCTTTACAGTGCTTCAGTACGATGTCCAGCAAGCTTGGAAAAATACACTAAATGATGTATCCTTTTTAAAAAAAAAGGAAAAACAAGTTTGTGTGGTTTCCTTATTTTGATGTAAAGGCTCCAGTTATTCTGATTTCAAAGCATCCCTTTACTTCCATGTGGTGGTGGGGCTTGTCTTCCTGCAGTCCTCTTTGCTCCTGACCAACCCCATTGCATGAACCTTGCTTTGCAGCCCCACAAACCATTGCTGATTTGAAGTCGATGTCTTCTTTATGGGGTTAGTTGTTTGAACATCTCCTGTCTGGGTCTTCCCCTCTACTCTGCTCTTGTGAGACCTCACTTGGAGTATTGTGTGCAGTTCTGGTGTCCTCAACATAAAAAGGACATGGAACTGTTGGAACAAGTCCAGAGGAGGGCCACGAGGATGATCAGGAGCTGCAGCACCTCCCATATGAAGATAGACTGAGAAAGTTGGGGCTGTTCAGCCTGGAGAAGAGAAGGCTGCGTGGAGACCTCAGAGCATCCTTCCAGTATCTGAAGGGGGCCTATAGGGATGCTGGGGAGGGACTCTTCATGAGGGACTGTAGTGATAGGACAAGGGGTAACGGGTTCAAACTTAAACAGGGGAAGTTTAGATTGGATATGAGGAAGAAATTCTTTCCTGTGAGGGTGGTGAGGCACTGGAATGGGTTGCCCAGGGAAGCTGTGAATGCTCCATCGCTGGCAGTGTTCAAGGCTGGATTGGACATAGCCTTGGGTGGCATGGTTTAGTGTGAGGTGTCCCTGCCCGTGGCAGGGGGGTTGGAACTGGATGATCTTAAGGTCCTTTCCAACCCTAACTCTTCTATGATTCTAGTCAAAGCCGGACTGTTCAGAGACTCAGGGAAAGAAGTTTCTAGCCCTCCTTCCACTATAGTTTTTCTTTATCAAGTAAGTGCATGAGTGGTGGTAGTCCCAACTCTTGCAGCGTCATGCAGTAAGATGCCTCCTTGCATAGCTGAGTTGGTTGTCGGATGTCTTGGCTGACAGCTGGCGTGGTTTGGCTTAGTAATCAAGATTTCTCCCATGAAATCTTTTGTGTTCTCACTTCTCTTTTGAGCAGAGACTCAAGAAACAGAATAAAATTTCTATTCTGTCTCTTTTAACACTTGCTGTTTCTGGAGATGTCCAACAAGGTCTCCAGTTTAGACTGGTAATTTGCAGCAGTGAAAATGCTTGAAGCCCAGTGGAAATGTCCTCAGGGACTGAGAGGTTGTGCACAGAAACAGCAGTGTGTCCAGATATTCTCCAAGCTCGTGTCATCACAGCCAGAATTTTACATAGGAACACAGGAGGTGGTTATAGCTGTTGTATGGGTCTCCAGTGGGAAATGTTTAAAGAGCAGACAGCAAAGAGATTTGAAGGAGGACTTAGGAGGGATCATGAAGGTTTAGCTAGAGCCAACCTTCACCTGTTATCCCACACAGGAGCTCTTTGAAGAGTCATGAGTGACGCTGCTAAGATGCTTGCTTTCTATGTCCCATGGTTTGCTACCTACAGTTGTGTGTTGGTGTTGGGTTTGTGCAAGGCTGCCTGGACCAGGTTGTCGAAGGCAGAGCATTGCATCCCTCGCAGCCACACTCAGTCCCTTGTGCCTATGCTCAGAAGCTTCTAATTTATATCCAAGACAAACACAAAATCCAGCCTTGATAAACTGTCTAGAGTGGATGCCAGCAGCAGGGACCTGTTCTCTGCCATTCTGATCCAGACAGATGCTATTGCCCATGGAAACTTGAGTGAGGTCCCTGGGATACCCTGTGGTCTTGCATCCTGCTAACCAGAGACCCCACTAACCCTCACCCTCTTCTTTTCACATTTCCTCTACATGAACTGGCTAAGCCTTGCCACAACCACTCTACTTCCCCTTGAAAGTGTATGTTCACCTTGGTGCTCTTGCTACTCATCACCCTTCCCCAGCTTGGTTGCAACTTCTCATGATGCTTCTGCTTCCAAGCCCATACAAGAAGTCAGAATCACAGAATAGCTTGGATTGGAAGGGAACTTTTAAGCTCATCTAGTCCAACCCCCTCCTTGCAATGAGCAGGGACATCTTCAACTTGACCAGGCTGCTCCAATCCCCATCCAGAATTCCCCGCTCATGGTCCAACTGCCATGACCTGCTTAACAAAAACAGCCCCTTTCCTCCCAGAAAACACTTTGGGCCATCATCCCTGTCACAACATTTTAGCAGCAGCTGGTCTCCGACTCAGGCCTGCCATGGGGACATGAGATTCCTGCAGGGATTCCTCCCTAGCCCCTTCCCTGCTGTGGAGCTAACGGTGCTCTTTTGACAGAGTTGTCTGGATTAAAACTAAGTAGCTGCTAATTCAGACTGCCTCATCAGGATGTGAAAGCCCCCAAGGGAGCCCATTTCATATTCAGGACATAACAAAAGATTCTGGTTTGTGCTGCTGCAGTATATTTATATGTCTAAGGTCACAGTGGCATGGGTTTTACTTATTTTCTGTATTAAGCATTCTTAAGCTGCCTTCAAAATTCATAACCTTGTTTAATTCCACTTAACATCCTTATTCTAATGGCATTTCCAGCACTGCTTTAAAGTATTCTGCAGAAGACCTATGAAACCATGTTTGAAACATAAATGAAGTCATATGAATACTGTTTTTTTCTGGTTTGATGGCTCTTCCGGCACAAAAAGAGTAGGGGAAAGAGTGTGATTCTGGACAATCCAAAATCCAAACTTCTTCCAAACAAGAAATTGAGCAAAATGGTTCATTTGTCTTAAAAATCAGTGACTTCTTTGACAATGTTTATCGCTCCCAGAAAAATCATAAATGCTCCATCCCTGGCCCTGTTCAAGGCCAGGTTGGACAGAGGCTTAGGCAAGATGGTCTAGGGTGAGGCATCTCTCCCCATGGCAGGGGGGTTGGAACTGGGTGATCTTAAAGTCCTTTCCAACCCAACCCATTCTATGATCACTCAAGGCTTAATGGTCATCTTTCCTTGGTTTTTACCTTTTATATTCATTTTAAGCTGCAGTTGTGTTGAAAAACAAAGCTTTGTTCCCTGCAAAAATTCCAAAAGCTTTTGTCCAAAGGTATGTAAATAGAACTTCATTAAACCAAATCATTTCCCTAAAAAACCAAGATAGCTTGCATGTTTTTTCCAGTAGTTATTTTCTCAAGCTGTGAGACTTCAGCTTAAACTCTTGCCTTTTAACTCTCCAACATGAAATTGTGTTTAGATTAAACAATGTGCAGCCAAAGATACCAAAGCCTTTTTCATACATGAGTGAGCACCACCCATTTAGTTAAAGCCAGTCAAGATCCTTGTAGATGAGCTGCTAAATGATGCTGAAAATACTCAGTGCGTTTTTCCTTTTTTAATCAGACAGGAATCAATGCATTTGGCATCTGAAAAAACCCAGGGGTTTAAAATAAACCTGAGCCATTTTGAAGCTGATTTTAGCGCTCAGTGTGCCCAAGCAAACTGTGTGAGATGTGAGAGGAATCAGCTCCCTGTTTAAGCAGAAATCTGAGCTCATGGAAGAAATAATCAATTTAGGAGGACAAGAGAAACTTCTGTGGACAATCAGAGTCCCAGCAGGGGAGCAGAAACACAGTGGAAAAGAATAAGGAGCCTCGGGCAGAGGAAATTGAAGTAATTGAGGCATAAAACGAGTAGGTCTCATGTCAGTTTTTTATTCCACTCCATGTGCAGGAGAAATACATACAGAAACATGGGCAGAAGCAATACGTAGAGAAAAGACAGCGTCTGACAAACCCCTATGGCTGTCCCAGCTGGGGTATGGAGGTTTTTGACAGAGGCATTGAGCAAAGCCAGGCGAGATCAGCTTGAGATGTAATGAGAAGCCCAAGGCAGTAAAAGCCTGTAAAAGCCCACGTGTCTCTTCCCAAAGAGCATGAAACCTGCCCACTCTCTGAAGCCAGCACTTTGTGGATGGGTTTGGCTGATAGAGATGAGTGCTGGAGATTTGCACAGGCAGCTCAGCAAACCCACTGTGTTCTTCATCTCCACTTGGGCCCGAGCATCTATAATCTCCAATGTAATATTAAGATAGCTGAACCACATCAGACTGGAAACTGATCTAGACCAGGATCTTACACTAAACAGAGGCCACTGGTGGATTCTTACAGAGATAAACCAGCAAACCTGTTGTAGTATGCTTCCTTGTCCCAGCCATTAAAGGTTCATCAACTTGCTGAGCCAAAAACGCTCTCATATATTTCAATAACCTCCAGTGGATGCTTTTCTTCTCACCTTTTATGTTTGCCCCACTCTGCCATCCTGAGGCAATGAGTTCCACAATTTAATTACATTTCAAGCAAAGAACTTTTGTCCTTCACTCATTTCAAACCTGCCATCTGCTGAGCTCATTAAGGGCTGGCTAATCCTTGCATTAGGAAGGAGAATGAGCAATCATCCCTATCCACCCTCTCCAGGTCAGTTATGCTTTTGTAAATCTCTTCCATATTCTCTTTGACATAAAGTCTATCCAGCCCATGAGTCCTTCTCCAACAGCAGACATAAGGAGATGCCTTGGGAAGAATACTGGAACAAGGACAATTTGGATCATATGCTCTTCCCACCTTCTGCTACTTTCAAAGCATCAAACCATTTTCAGTTCAGGAAATTCCCTGCTCAGACATGGCTTCTGTGCAAGCCTCAGTGTAGCCCAACCTTGCATCTGGGACTTATAGCCCCATGTAACAGCCCAGGCTGGGGCACCTCACAGGGCAGGACCTGATGCTCTGCTGAGCTTGGCAAGGAGAAGACAAAGGGGAGAGCTAACGTTGGCCAACCAGTATTTTGAGAGGGGTTACAGGGAGCAGGAGGCAGACTCACCCAGAGAGGTGTCTCCTTCTTTGGAGAGACTCAAACCTCAGCTAGATGAAGCCTTCAGCAACTTGATTTACCTCTGAAGCTGTCTTCGTTTTGAGCATGACGTTGGTTCAGGAACCTCCAGGTTTCCCTTCAACTTCAGTTTCTATGATTTGGATGATTTGTCAAGTTCCCCACTCAAACTCATGTAAATATTTACCATCCATATTTTTTTGGCAAGACAATCCACAGATCTACCACCTGCCATGCGAAAAAAGCTCCTTCTATTCTGAACCTTCTCAAAGCACTGAAGTTGCATGTCTAATAAAACTGAAAGTCGGCCACACAACACTTTCCACCTGTGTTCTTATGTAAGAAAATGCTTTTCCTTTGTTGTTTATTGCCATTTTAATCTGGACACATTCCACGTCCACCACGCAAGATCTTCACTTGCCTGGCTCTGTTCCTTTTCTCCATCTCCTGCATCACTGAGCTTAAACAAAACCCCAATAACACCAAATGAATGGGCAAGTCATTGCCTTTGCAGCACATGATTAAGGCAGTGGGTGTCTGGTTCCAGCCTTTCTCAGCACTGGCACACAGGGAAGCAGACATTGCTCTCTTTAGATGGTCCCACTCTCTTTAAATGACTACAAGATGTTTCACGTACAACACACAATCTCAGAAGAGAGCAAGAAGAAAGTGGGAGTTGAAAGATGATATTGTACAAATGCCTTATTCTGTGAAGAGCTGAATATACCCTGCAAACAGACAGTTTTCTTTAGCTCTCTTTGCTTGCATCGAGACTTCTCCCTGGGTGAACCATTCACTTGACCCCTTGGTCATTCAGGTGGGCACCCGTTTACAATGCACAAAACCTCACATCTGGGTTGTTTCCTCACATTTCCTATTTGAGATGTCTGCTTCCCTGTGACAAGAGTATCACAGCTCCCTTAAAAATAAAAGGGAGAAGGCAGCATCTCCCATGGAAAGTAACCCCATAAAGCGTCTTGTGGCTCTATGAAGGAGCATGTGAACCCAAGAGGTTTCAGGGCAGCATCCCTTGAAGTGTTCACAAACTATGCACATGAGGCCCTCAGTGACATGGTTTAGTGATGGCCTTGGCAGTGCTGGGGTAAAGATTGGAGTTGATGATCTTAAAGGTCTTTTCCAACCTGGTTGATTCTATGATTCTAAGATTCATGAGAGCAGCTCACTCTAGGGTGCGAACAGCTTATAGGTGGTGGAAATTGGACCAGGATAGGATTTTCTGGTGATGGACATGAATAGGATCGCCACGCATGGGACATGGAAAAGGCTGAGGTTGTATGACATGGTGTCCCAGCCTAGGTGGAAGATGAGCTCTCCGTGCAGTCCCACACTAACAGAGGGTCTGACATCCAACCTGATGGATGATGACAACCATAAGCTTGGTTGAGCCCCACGTCCATTGACTGCTGGAGAAAAGCATCACTTGGCTGGGCAGGTAGCAAGAAAAGCCGCCCTGGAGGCATGCTCACCGACAGAGACAGGATATATTCATACCATTACGCATCAATCAGCCCCCAGGATTTATGTGCTCACCCTGCTGTGCTTAACCATTAAGGTACTGAGTCTAAGCCCTGAACCTGCTCCCTTCTAAGGCAGCCACATCTCAGGCTATTCCAACTACTCTCAGCTCTGGGCAGCCTTCACGTACATTCCCCTGCTCCCCCACCAAGCACATGGACGTTGGACAGCAGCAGCCACACTCATCTGCTGCTGCACAACTTGCCAAAGAGCTGCTTGAGCAATTAAAACCAGCACAAATCTTTATAGGCTGCAATGTGTGTGTGATGTGTGTGTGGTGTCAGCAGAGAGCTGGGAACTTGCAACACTTGCTCCAGCCCATGCAAAAAGATAATGAATATTAACTCTTCCTAGGTGATGAGAAAGGATGCATAAACACTGCACTATTTGAAGCCACTTTTTCAGCTTCTCTGTCACTCTTAGTTTCACATCTCTGTCCCTTTGACCATGGTCAGTGGTCTGTTAATGCAGCAATAAGGAAAAGAGAGAAGACGACGGTGGCCAAACGCCAGACGTTTGGTGACAATATGTAAACCAGCAGCACAGCTCACGAGGGCTCTGCTCAAAGGCTGTGATTTTTCTGTTTCAATGCAGACAATCTGAACACCCAATGTACATTTTTAGACTGTGAAATGCCTCCGTCTTTCAACTCACAGACTAAAGCTTTGGGCAACAGCTCCCGTCATGTGCCTGGTGTGAGCAGACCCAGATGAACTGCAGCCATGGCTCCAGAAGATGCTCTCCCTAAATGAGGAGCAGTAACAGGTCATGTGTATGGTCCTGCAATGTCCTAGCAAAGCCGCATATGAATTACCTGTGGTTTCCATCAGTCTCTAACTTCATATTGCCGCGCTCCTTCCCATCTCAAGACTATGTGCAGACCTAGATGAGGACCTGAACCCTCAGGTCTGGGTTGCATGGTAGTGTGTGGGACAATCACCTCTTAATTACTATGGAAAGTACTATTGCATGATCTTTAAGCAGAGCTTTGAGAGGGGTTTTTCATCTCTTAAAGGCTAAAGGGGAAATATTCCTCCTGACAGACCATGCTCTTTCCAAGCACCACATTTCCACAGCACTGTCAAAAATGTCTGAACCACAGACCGAAATTGATGCAGCTTAAAGAAAATGATTCTGGTTGACTATCCTTGGAGACATTAATCAGAGTTTAGTGCTGTCATTTCTCTGTTATACCTTCAAAAGACATCCAAATGCCAACAGCCTTTAGCAAGAACAATTCCAGCATGCAAACACCGATGTGTTCATAGGTGCCTGCAGGCATGTAGTGGAGCAGCCTAAATACCCAGCACCCTGGGGACCACTGTTGGCTCGCCAGCCCTCCTCCACAACCTGTGCATGGCCTCCGCGGCCCTGCCAGCACACCGGTCCATGGGGAAACAACTCAAACAGTGCTTTGGATCAGATTTGGGGTTGTCGTAGCTCTTGGAGCCAGGCCCGGACATAATGTCACCCTGATACAGTGGGAGATTGCTTGGAAAGGGTGCAGAGAACCTCTGCATCTTCAACACTGCCAAACCTTGCATCATGAAGCCATGGTTGCACCATCTGAACAGTAACAATGTGAAACAAATACATCATATAAATTAAGAGCAATCAGCAGGGGCTTGGCACTGCAGGATCAAACCAAGAGCTGAAGTTGCTTTCAAAGTAGCTGGGAATCAGATTGTTACAGGGAATGTCCATGTCTATAAGGAGCTGTTCACGATGCTTTGGGAGAAAGAAGTGTTTCGGGTACAGTCACCAAGGAGGCATCCGTCCCCATAGGTTGCTCAACACTCAGGTAGTGTCTGGATGCCAAAATAAAAGGTTAATTACAAATCCCATTGGGAAACATATTTGCTAAGGTTTGTTTCACTGTTCTTCCTCATTCCTTTATGTTTTAACGCTGGCAATTGGGTGAAAGCTGACTACAAGTGCCTAATGACAATAAGTCCTTATTTTAACAACAGGAACACTAAAGAGCATTCCTCTCTCGGGCATTTAATACAGTTCTGAAAACTGATCTTAACCAGGAAATCCCTGGCACTGTCAGATTTTTAGCCCAAAGTCCCTCCAAAATGAATTCAGGTTTTTGTTGCCCCCCTTAGTTTCCAATGTAAGGTTGTGTGCTAATAAGCAACACCCAGTAATATCTTTTCCAGCAAGAATCAAGGGTTGCATCTGCAGTTGGAAAGATGTTAGCAGGAGAAAGAGGGATGTAACAGAGGAAGCAAATAATATTGCTGTGAGAAAATGCTGAAAGAACCAAAGATTGGGGAAGAAAAATCAAGCAAGTAACAATTCAGGATGTGTGTTGTTTTTTGAGATCAGGGTGATGCAGCACCTTTCTGCCTCTGTGTTTTATATAGCACATACATTTTGTGATACTCACTAATATATCTTTAAAAACAAAAAGCTTCAAGAAAGACACATCAACAAAGATGAACTGCTCATAATACTACAGAGCCCAGAGAAGAATAAAGCAGTACAACCAGCAGATGGGGAGTAAATCAATACATCAACACGACCCCATTATTAGGTTTGAATTCTATTACCCAGCCTCCTAAATCACCACACAAAGCTGCAAGAGGAGGGGAACTGTTCCTTCCCCTACTCGAGTAACGCTTTGCAATAAGCGACAGAAAAGGTTGTCCCGAAACCTAAGGGCTAGCAACTTTTGGGCATGGCCATTGCTGGTTGCTACCTAAAATAACCCTTGTTCTGATGGATAATTTGGCAAGACAATATTTAGGGCACATTAAGCCCAAGGAGATGTTCGTCTGGCAATCTTCCCATGAACTAATTGGCATGCACACATCGTTCATCTGAGTTAGCTTCTCTCATACCATGCCTTGCCCATGTATCAGCCACAACCTGCTCTTAAACTCGCAGCTCTTGTGACTGGAACCACTCCCATATTGCAGATTTTAGGTGCTCGGTTCAGGCAATCAAACTGGGCTTTGTTAGCATTTCAGCAAGCATTCAGCAGAGTAAAAAGGAGCTAAAGGGCATGAGCTGCAGTTCTTTGAAGAGGCCAAACTCCTTTTCTTCTTCTGGGTCATGGCACAGCACGATGGAGGCACAGCATGATGGAGTCATTGCTTGCAACAGCCTATTGCCAGGAGAGCATTTTAGGATCTAAGCTTTACAGGGGATGTGCCTAGACATAAAAGGCTAGCTCTTTCCTTGAATTCCTTTCAGGAAATACTTCAAAAGAATACGAACCTGACTGGACAGAGAACTAGTTTCTTTTACCCTTTCACAGGCCCTATCAGAGATGGATTCCCAACTCCTTGCAGTACCAAGACCCACAGTTTATCTCCACTCACCTCTGGTATCCAGAATCACCAAAACACTCCATAAAGGCTCAATTCAAAATTCTCCATGGAGCCTAGAAACAGGTGGAAATACCTTATTTTTGATCCTTGCTTATGCCTGAGGTTGTCACACAATGCTCCCATTGCCATTGTTGGGGAGAAATAACCAGTTAAGAAGTTATTTTCTTGACCAAATGTAGATGTCTGCTGTGGATGAGATGATTAATTTCTCCCCAAACCAGCTGTTTCTTTTTAGGCACTATGTTGAGTGCCCACAGTGACTTGCTCAGAGCAGATGTCTACACTGGAGGAATCTGCATTTGAATGGCTGAATCCTATCATGGCTGTGTATAAATTGGCCAGAGCTAGAGTTGTAACTTTGCCTTGGAAAGCTGGGTCGGAACACAGCATAATAGGCTATTGGTGATTCAGAAATCCCACATATACAGGGATTGCCATGGTCTGTGGCAGAGATAACATTAGAAATCAGACCACAAAATGGGTTAGAAATCTTGCCATTTCTAGCACAGAAAAGAGAAATATGATGGGTCTTTAACTCAGCATGAAAATGATGAGTATTTCAGTGCTTGCTGTAAACTCATAAAGGGTCAGACCTGGGGTGAAGCTGATGCGTAAGATCATTGTCCATCCCGTAACAGTTTGGTCTCCTACGGTACGCCACTACTTATTTCTGTATCGGGAGAGTCTTGACCCTGCACATGGGCTTTCCACTCCTCCTCCCAGCTCAAGATCTTGGGCTGAAGTGGCCATTTAAAGCAGTCTCATGGTTTAATTTGAATGTGATGGATGCACGAATGTTTAACTGGCCATGTTAAAGCACCGAGAGGGTCTGTGGGACATCAGCTTTCCCCATTGACAATGCACTGCCTCGGTTGTGAAGTCTCATTGCTGGCAAATTTAACTTAATCAGCCCCACTAACCTGACAAACGAGGGTCAAAACTGACCTAAGAGGGTTCAACCAGGTTCAAATGAGGGGAAAACTTGAAGTCAGTGATTAAAAATACACACACCCCATTTTGCATGCCACAAGGACTAAGTTGGTGACAGTTTAATATCACAGATTATAGAAAGCTAAACTGGAATTCTTTGGGATTTAACACAAAAAACTGACTGACACAATGGCACCATTTGATGGGGTGTTCAGTTCTCTCCCCATTCCCCAATGTTCTATAAAAATAAGGGATAGAAAAAAGGATTTCACAGCAAGAAGTCTCAGTTGTCAAAACACCTATGAAAAACAATGTGGACATCTTACGCTCAGTACTTTTATTCTTACTGCTAAAAGGAAGACAGAAATGTTCCACTCTAGGATCTGGACAAAAGATCAAACAATCAGCCTTGGACAATTTCTTCTTAGTGCCAAGAAAAGTTACCTCGATACCTAAGGAGACAAGACCCACTTACATTGCTCCAAAGTTTCCATTAAAGCTCTTAGCACATGTGCTATTTTTTCCCCTCACAATATCTCACGGTAGGTGGGAACAGGGTGAAATAGTCTGCAGCCTAGTAATTAAATAGGCTTGGTTTTTATACTGCAAATTACAGCTCGATGTAACTGTCTCAGGTATATATAATGCTCCAATCACTGTCGCACCTCAGTGCTCTTCCCTCTGCAATGTATTTAGTCTCTCATCCCCCTGCAAGGCATAAAGTGTTATTATCTGCATCACAAAGGCAGGGGTGGAGGGACCTCCTGGGTACTTTCCAGACACCTTGTTGCACAACCTCTTTCTTGGCCATACCAAGGGCAAGCTGAAGAATGGGTTCAAACTTAAAAAGGGGAAGTTCAGCTTAGATCTCAGGCACAAGCTGTTCCCTGTGAGGGTGCTGAGGCGCTGGCACAGGGTGCCCAGAGAAGCTGTGGCTGCCCCATCCCTGGCAGTGTTCAAGGCCAAGTTAGAGCCTAGGGTGATACGGTCTAGTGGGAGGTGTCCCTGCTAATGGCAAGGGGCTGGAACTGTATAATCTTAAGGTCCTTTCCAATCTCAACTACTTTATGATTCTATGAAGAATAAGCTTCCCCAGTGTTTTTCCCTTTTCAGACTCTCACAACTGCGCTGCCCTTGATCTTCCTTCTCCATCCCAGCCTCAATCCCTTCACCATGAGGTCTGGGCAGTTTCCAGTTTGGCAGCAAGACCTTCCCATGAAATGGTTCTTTGTTTCTAGTGCTTCCTTCTTGCGCTCCCTGCTCAGGATATTTATAGAGAGCAATCATATGATGTTTTAGCTTTCACTGTCTAAGTGGGATAAGCCAAAAAACTTTTTGTCTCCTCTTATAGAGCAAAGTCTTTGTTCTCCCCACTGCTCACATCCATAGAATCTCAGACTGGTTTGGGTTGGAAGGAACCTTAAAGCTCATCCAGTTCCAACCCCTAGGGCTCAAGGCTTATCTTCTTGTCAGGGTGACTGTGTCTACCCTACACAATTGTTGCCCCCTATCTTCTCTGGGCCTCACATAGCAATGCTGTGGCTATAACAAACACATAAACAAATACATATGGGCATATATTTATACTTACAGATTCTTAAATGCACACACAATGTTTTGCAATCTCAGAGGATCCAGAATAATGTGAGGACTGTCCCATAGACAGCGATGTTTTAATAGCATGACCCTGAGTGTTTCCATTGGAGAGGGACCAAACCCATTCTCCCAGTGTTTAACGTCCCTGGCTCCTGAATCCCTCAGATATGAGGTGACAGATCTTTAATACATACCCAGTAGTTGCTTATACATGTGTGCTGGCCTCATGCTAAATACAAGCCAACCTCTCCTGCAGTGAGCAACCTCACTCCTACCACACGATAAGGGTACACCCAGGGCTTTCGCTATGGGAAACTGTGCTGGTGTAGGAATAACTGCAAAGCTTACGTGATCCACTGCAGTCAGAGACATGTCTGGAGCTGCCTTCAGCCTGGGTTTCATTCTTAAATGGCACAAAGCTTTCTCTTGGCTCACAACACAGCCAGGATTGCCATTGGAAGGGGAGTGGGAGTGCAAAGGCAAGTCAGCCACCACCTCCTCTGACCAACCCTGACGACTCTCACACCACTACTGCACTGCTGGAAAGCATACCCAAAGCTGTCCTCATGTCCAAGATACCTCCAGCCCAAGTGAAATACCTACTGCTGGTCATCAATGGAAATGAAGTGCACTAATGAGCTGGCAGGACACCTGGGCACTCTACCAAGCTCCATCTAAGACCTACAGGGCAAACCTGGACAAGTTGTTGGACTCCCGGAGCTCCTGTTTCTCCTCCAGCCCCAAGTCTGTTTTGCTTCTGTTTCATGAGCTTTGGTGGACAAGGAGTAAAAGATCATACTCAGCACCTAGGATTGTATTCATCTTTGAATAAACCATCTCTGTAGATGTTTCTTCTGACTATACATTCATTATGATCAAGTATGGGACTTGATCTATGTAGTTGCGATATACCTATGACCCAAGGACAGTCACCATTTGTTAAAAACATACCACAAACACAGCCTTCCAGGATTTCAACCCAGAGGGAGAAAAAGGCTTTAAAGGCAAATAAAACAAACACAGGTTGCATGAAGTGACAAGCAGAATAATCTAATTGGTGAGTATTAAAAACAAAGGAAGATCCATTATATGCTTAAAAGCAAGAGATGTCCCAAAACTTTGGTATTTGCCAGTTTAAATGTCTCTTTAACCAGGTTTCCTTGTTTGTTTGCTGTGTAGCCCACTAGAGTTACTCCATCTCCTGCTCAAATTGCATCAGTGTCTACTTGAGCATAACACAAGTCACCTTGGAAAGAGCACAGCAGAAAATAATAGATAAAAGCAACCACTGGCAAATGTGTGAACAGTAACTGAGGAGCTGCTATTTCACTAAAACCAGCTTCGAGTTCTCTCACCAGGCCAAACGAATGTTCCTTCCTTAGGATTAAAGCAGCTTTCCTAAATGAGGCTGGCTATGATTGATGCTTTAATTGACTGGCACAATTTCATGCTTTAATAACTCTGGGCTCCTCAGTTTAGCCATGAATAAATTTAACTGTTAAGTCCTTGCATATAAATTCTCTTCTCTGGATGTTCCCATTCTCTCTTTAAAATGTAAACTGAAATTAACAAGGCTCACCCACGCATCAAGAGCTGGACGCAGCGACCTGCAGCATCCCCTGGTCGATACGCTCACCAGATCCCCCCAGCTCCTTCCCTTCTGATTCACCACAAACTGACTGATAAAAGGCTCAAAGACCTCAGCTGGAGAAGCCCTCATGCATTTTGTTATCTCAGCATCACATACCTGGTCAGCAATTAGTGGGATAATCAACTTGTGCTGAGGCTGACGACCAACAGAAGAGCAGAACAGCATCTCTTCTCTGAGCAGCATCTTCTGTGCCTCTGGCACTTGACCTAGAACAAGGATAACATCTTATTGGGGTGCCTCAAGCAGCCCCTTTTAATGTGGCAGACACAAGGCCTGGCCCTGGGCAGCCATGAGAGGCTGTGCTCAGCCCCTCTCACCTTTTCCAGTCACTCATTGTCCCAGTTACATCTTCCTCATGTTTCTGATTTTGCAAAAGCTCAGGTGTGACGCCTAAGGAGAGCTTTGTGCTGGCCTTTCTCCTTCTGTCTCACATCTTCTATATAGGTATCGACGCTGTAGGTTCATGTAGGTATTGACATTGTAGGTCTGGTCTATGGTTGCAGAAGGTTTCTTCCTTGATTTAGAGCCCATAGTAAAGAAGGGTGAAATTGCATCTCCTCGGCAGACTGCATGTTTCAGGCTCTATTTTTAGCTCTTCGGTGTTTTGTTTATTCCCGTGTGCCTAAATCTCCTAATTTAGCAATCACGGCTGGCTCCTGGACTGAGCACTTTTTTCCCGGGAACGTCCTCCTCCTCCAGCACCTTAAGTGAGGAATATTTAGATTCATTCCAGTCTGAAAAGGAAACAAGCTGCAGTTGAAAATGAAGTCAAAACACCATGAATCCATCAGTCCTCAGAGGCTTTTGGTTTCCCATGCCTGTGTCACCACATGCAGTGGGTTCACTCAGACTGCCTTTGAGTGCCAGTGGTCTGGAAAAGACCATTTCTTCCAAAGGTATCTTTGATTAAGTGAGAACCACCCCCATTTCCCACACCTCCCCTGCAGGTGCCCACTCAGCTTCATCTGACTCCTTCGGGTTGTCCCTTCCTCCCCAGGGAAACACTGGTTAGAATCAGGACTGCCTGCAAACACCTTGAGTCCATGTCCAGGGCAAGGAAGATGCCCCGAAGATGCTCCTGGGAACACTGTAAATGTCTGATCCAGCTGGACTGCTAGCTGCTCCCAGAGGAGCTGGAGGAAAGCAAAGACAAAGAGGAGGTGACCAAATAAAAACCATTAATGGGCCCCTTCTGCAGCATTGAACTGGGTCTTTGGAGTCTTCCCAGTGAGGAGATGGTCTCAGATGCCCCAAGCAGCTCCAGCATGACCAAAAGCCCTGCCAGAAACAAACCACCCTGATCAGCATGCATGCCTAATTAATGGATCTTGGTGGATCATGTCTCCTTGCCCCTCATGCCATGGCCTTGCAGCCAAAAAAAGCAGAGATAAAGATGTCACTGTCCCACTCTGCTCAGCACTGGTCAGGCCACACCTGCAATACTGGGTTCAGTTTTGGCCCCTGCTGTACAAAATGCTGTGGATGGTCTGGAGAGAGTCCAGAGAAGGGCAACAAAGATGATCCAAGGACTGGGAAGCATGTGAGGAAAGGCTGAAAGAGCTGGGACTGTTCAGCCTGGAGACCAGAAGGCTCAGGGAGACCTTGTCACCATGTTCCAGTGTTTAAAGGGTGGCTACAAAGAAGATGGAGACTCCCTTTTTACAAGGAGTCCAATGGGAAAAACTAGGGGTGATGGGCACACGTTACTACTGGGGAGATTCCCACTGGACACAAGAGGAAAATGTTTCCCAACAAGAACAAGCAGCCACTGGAATAATTTTCCCAGGGAAGTGGTGACTCCCCAACATTGGACAGTGTTAAGCTTGAGCTGGACAGGGTGCTGGGACATCTAGTCTAGGTCATGCTGTGTCTAGAAAGGTTGGACCAGCTGATCCTTGAGGTCCCTTCCAACCTGGGATTCTGCGATTCTAGGATTCTATGAAAATCTGGATAAAAAGCTCAGCTCAGCAGTATTGATTTCCGAATGCACAGCTTCCACAAGCTTTCTCCCTGGTGTGCATTAAAGCATTGGTGGATGTTGACAAAACAGATCAATGGTTTCTGTAAAAAAGAATAGATATGATAAATATCAGGAGTGCTTGGTAATATATTGGTTTCTTCATAGTGTTCGGGACCCTCTTGGTGTTGTAGGAATGGGCTCCCTGAGGAAAACACAAGACCCATACTGATTTGAAGGAAAGTGGCTGTGGTTTTCCCATGCAGTGTGTCTGCTGCCCTCTAAATCATGCAGACAAGAAGCCAGACCCCCATCTGTTGGCAATCTGTCCATCTGGCAGGAATTTGGTCTTGTGATGGTTTTAGAGATGGACAGGGAACGATGGGGGGTTTCGCTGTTTTGGCATGGCCACCTGAACAACATTGCTTTGTTTCATTTGGAGGGGCTGTGGGGTTACGGGGAAACCCCATCTCAAACCTAAGCTTTGACCATGCTAGTCCTAAATTTAGACCTTATCCATTTTGTTAACGAAATGCAAAGCAGGAAGGTGGCAAAATAGGAACATCTCTGAGTATTTCTGTAGGACCTTTTACCTTTTGCACATCATGTCTGTTGCTAGGTTAATAGTCATGGTTATTTAGCCAGCTTTTCCACACAAGAGATGAGGACCTGGAGACCCACCACACTGCTTGTTTCCACTTGGTACCCACGAATTTTACTGCTCCTCTATGTGTCATTCCACCATGGTCTTTGAAGATGGACTTGCTGCTTTCTCAGGGGACAGAGTGCATTAGGAAGGATAATCATCATGGGTCTCTCTTGGTGGCCCATGACCTTCCTGTTGCCACAAGCACAGGATCAGTTACTACCCAGGCACCATCCAACACTGAGCATCACCAGCTCTGCCTCCTTTTCCATCACATCCCCAGGGCTGAGGCTCATCCTGAATCCTCAGCATCCATGGTGCAGACCTCTGCATCCAAGCCCAGCGCATCTTGGTGGCTGCACCAACCCTCACCTTTCTTCCAAAGGAAAAGGCTGTTTCAGCTTCAGTCTGACTGTCAATAACGAATAGCTTGGCCTTGCTTTGGTCAGCCTCCATGCTGTGAACAAGGATTTATCAGTGGAGTTGGGATAATTAATTTTCTTTAATTAAAGAAAATACAGGCTCAATTGCTCCTGGTAATGTGGCACAACCAAACTGCAACTTGCTGAAGATCTTCAGCAGCACTTAGGGGTAAAATGGCTTTCAAAATCGCTTGTTTTGAAGGGAAACAAGCAACCGAAACAGACTCTTTTTATTGGGAATGGTGGGTGGAAGGTAAAAAATAACAGTGGTGGAAAACTTCACCAGCTCTTTTCTACGCCTCATCTGCTGCTTTATTAGTACTCCTAAATCTGTTTTGCTAAATATAAGCATCACCAAATTTACATAAACTTCATTAAAAGCTTATATCTCAACTCTGCTGCTCCTGTAACACACCCAGGAAATGAAGAACTGAAGAACTTCAAACTCCTCTGCAGTAAAATAAGCAACAGCAAGAGAAACAAACCAACATTTTAAGGGCATTTTTGTCTTTTTTTCCTGTTTTGCTGCTGTATGTATCATCTGTCTGTGTCTTCAAGGATTGTGGGTGACTTTTCTTTCCCTTTGGGGTCCTTCCTGCCCCAGCTTGGAGCAATGCTTCCCATCTCTTTGTATTGCATCAAAAAAGAGGAGTGGAAGCCGAAGAAGAGGCAAATTGCTCTTCTAAGTGCTTGTATTTCCCTGCTGGTGCTGCTGTTCATGTTCCCAGTGTAACTGACCAGAGGCACCTAAAAGCAGTGCTGATACAAGATGTCTCCTCTGAGAGATGCTCTGGGACTCAGGCATGTGGCGGTGAGGAAGAAGAGGACCATAGTTCTGGTTGTTTAGCACTTAACTGAAACCCAAAGGAAGGTGTCCAGCTGGAAGTGATTGTTAGGACCAGAGATGCTGGTTTCTCTTTGGGATCTCTTAAAGGTTTCCTGGGATTTGGGGGTCACATTCCTAGTGCACCCAGTGCTCCAGTTTCCCCATGGAGTCTCAGTCTTGAGAGATGTCAGATTTGGGCAGTTATATTCCACAGCCTCTGATAGTGTACTCACTATTTCCTTTCCATATCATAATAACTTACTCATGAGGAGGGGAGGATTTGATCTGGAAGCATGAGCAAGGCCTGTACATCTGTATCAGGACATCACAGACTCCCGTTTGGTTCTGGCCAAGATGTGTCACCTCCATGCTTTAGCACACAGTGCATTGAAGGGAGGCAACTGAAAGGCTGGGAGTTCAGACCAGCCTTTCATTTCTACCCTGTATCCATCTAGCAGATAGACCCAGGAGAGCTGCTTTCCATCTCCTTGCCCCTGCATCAGTGCTGGAGCAGAACCAGGGAGGGAGCCCAGGGAAATGTTTAGATAGGATCAAGTTCACCATCACAATGTCAAGGAGAGCATCTGGCCAGACAAATTAAGACATATCCTCCCCTCACTTCCTTCCCCACTGCTCTGGGTGTATTATGGTGGGAAGAAACCTAAAAGCACTTAAATTCTGTGCCAGGTCTGTTCAACACCAGGTGGCTTTGTCATTCAGTAGTGATGAGCAAGGAAAGAAGTGAGGGCAGGGGATTTGCTTATGTACTTTTCTATCAGAAAAGCATTTCTACCTTGCTCTTGCCCTTCCCAGATGTCTCAGACACTGCTAGGAACAAAGTTGTCCCCCCATTCTAAGGTTAGCCCTACCAGTGCTCATCCACAATAGCCATTCTCTAGATACTCCATCTTATGTCTGCTCTTTTCCCACCAGTTTTAGACATGACAGCTTGAAGAAGAAGGTGGGTTGGTGTTGCTGCAGCCCCACCATATGTCCCCAGCCGTGCTCCTTCACCAGCTTCCTCTATGCATTTAGGCTCTCATCCAAGGCAACCTCTCGGTAAGAAAACACTGAGCCGTGCAACCCTGAACCTCTTGTGTAAAACCCAGACCTGGTTTCTGGACAGAAATCCTCTCCTGGACAGTGGGACACAGTCTCACACACATGCAAATGATCCCAGAATAACTGAGCTCTGTACTTAGGATGTGTCCAAGAGCTGCATCTATAGTAAAGAAAGTCCCGATCTCCCCTTGTCTCTACCTTCACCCCTTGGACCATCAGGCGCTTGAATGAGATGGATTTATGTGATGAGCTGGATTTAGTAGGAGAGGATTTAGTAGACGCTTTTAAAGGCAACCCAATCCCTATGATGGAGATAATTTTCCCTGTGACACTGAGGAAGAGACAGTGACAAGGATGCAGCTCCTTGCACTGTGAGTGGTTTGAGAGGGGGGCACATTGCAGGTATTTGGCCTTTGGGAACACAAAGCTGTGATTAGGACATTAACCTGGAGAGCTGAAATGGGAGGAAACACCAACCCAGCCAACGGGGACCAAGCCAGACCCCACTGAAGGGTGAATGGGTACCAAAGGTATCAAAAGCAAGAGACAGACTGTTATTTACTAAAGGTGCAGTTTCTTTCCTTCTTTCCTAAAGGCTCTATTAATGCTTTTTGGAAAGAATTGTCTGCAAAACACCCTCACTGTGACTGCCTGTCATGCACTGAGGGTACTGTGAACATGGTCATCAGTGATTTGCAATCCCACAGTCAGAAAGCTCACTCTTTAGCATCCTGCCCTATGTGATAACAGGGGAAAACAAAACCCTTCTCAGGAACTGGCGGCTGCAGCAAAAAGCCCTCTGGATTCCAAGTATTTCCTTTCACTGGAGTAAATTATGTTTTATGCCTATAATTAACTGGGAGCCAGTACACACTGCGCTGGTTTTAAGCTGACTCAATGCTGTCTGCGTAGCGCAGTGTGATAAAACAATATTCAAATCAGCTTCTTAACTAAGCTGGCAAGTGGCACAATCTGGAGATGGATGCCAAAAGTAAGTGGAGGTTTTCAAAGCCCTGGGCGTAGGGAGGGATTTCAAGGAGTATTTTCCTTAAAGAGCTGGTTTCCAATTCACAGCCTGTGGACGGGTTTTGAAACACGGGACGGGGCCCACAATGAGTTCTCAAAGCCTCACTGGTAGATTGATGTGCCCAAAAGCATTGGAGTCTTCTGAGGCTGGAAGCCACAAGTGCTAGGGAAGGAGGTTTGATGAAGGCAGATGAAATAATGAGCAGTTGTGGTTAAAAGGATCAAGTCTTCCTGCTCACCACTTGCCCTATGTGGAAATGTTTTATGTACCAAGAGAGTGCACATGTACATGTGTACAAGTACACGTGGAAGTTACATACATGGGGTCTGGTTTTGTGCGACTTTGTTCTGCAGGGTTTTGGCATGGTGCAAATCAAAGCTGTGGACTCACCACCTCATCCTCCTGCAGCAAAAGGTGCTAATTCCCCTCTACTAGGTCTAGGCTTTATTTTTGCTATGCCTCCAAGCTAGAGAAAAACATTTCTTTCCTTCTTCTATTTTGATTTACAGAGAAGTTTGGCAATTTTTAGGCTGCCAGCTCCACTTCTACATGTTTTGCTCAGTTCCCTAAATAAAGGCATCAGAAAGGTGAAGGCTCCAGGAATGCTCCCTTTTCCAAACCAGTGTATGGGTGAATGCTTACCTCAAGTTTTGTCAGTGGTCTAAACATGTGGGAAGTCAAGGAGAGGTATAAAAAGCCCTAATGTGTTCACTGCCCTCAAAAAGCTGAATTCAAGGAAATTAAAGCTTCTCTTCATTAGGTGTTGTTTGATAAATGAGCCGTCCCTTTGGCTGTGTTCATAATAGCTATTAATCATCATTTGTTGGAAAACAGTGTGATTCTGAAGATGGTTGACCTGTGTGCTGTCAACAGAGACATTCTAATGCTTATAAACTGTGCCTTTCCTTGAATAGGCTATTTTCTTATTGCTGCATAATATTATAATAACTAGTAAATAACAAAAAGACCAAAATTGAAATGAAACCTTTGAGTTTTGACGCTTGAAACACAAAGTTTGAGTTTCAAACTTCAAATTCAGTGGAGTAGAAGAAGTTTTCATTGGGCTGATGGAAAACCTGTATTTTTGTCCATGGTTATGTTTGGAAAGTTGATCCTATCTGGAATAAATCTCCGTGTTGAAATCACAGATTCCGACTCAACTGAAAGCAATAATCCCCCCTCCCTTAGTATTTGATGTGGTGATGAGCGTTACTTCAATGCACAGCCAACTTGGTTGACTCCTCAGGAGAGGGGGGGTTTACTTCCTTTCCAGTAAATACTTGAAAGTTAGTGAAAAATTCATGTTCTACATCAATACAATGGGAAATACAATTTATGTCCACAGAAATTGTAGTTACATCTGGAGAGGCTCCAGCACAAGGACAGGAGATTTCAGCACTGCACTGAGGCAGAGCAGACAAAATGAGAAGTTTCTGTGGGAATGCATAGGCATATGACAGCAGATTGGCATGGAATTATGGAATCATAGAACAGTTTTGGGTGGGAAGGGACCTCAAAGCTCCTCCAGCTCCAACCCCTGCCACGGGCAGGGACACCTTCCATAGAGCAGCTTGCTCCAAGCCCCTGGGTCCAACCTGGCCTTGAGCACTGCCAGGGATGGGGCAGCCACAGCTTCTCTGGGCACCCTGTGCCAGCGCCTCAGCACCCTCACAGGGAACAGCTTCTGCCTCAGAGCTCATCTCAGTCTCCCCTCTGGCAGGTTAAAGCCATTCCCCTGTCCTGTCCCTCCATCCCTTGGCCAAAGCCCCTCTCCAGGTTTCCTGCAGCCCCTTTAGGCACTGGAGCTGCTCTGAGGTCTCCCCTTCAGGAGCCTTCTCTTCTCCAGGCTGCCCCAGCCCAGCTCTCTCAGCCTGGCTCCAGAGCAGAGCTGCTCCAGCCCTCGCAGCATCTCCATGGCCTCCTCTGGCCTCGCTCCAACAGCTCCATGTCCCTCTTGTGCTGCTGCCCAGAGCTGGGTCAGGACTGCAGGGAGGTCTCCCCAACATGCAGTAGAAAGGGAGAATCCCCTCCCTTGACCTGCTGCTCCGCAGCGCAGACAAACATCTCAAGCTCTCTCAGGATGTGCTCAGTCTCTTAGTGGATGTCTGTATATTTTTCTGTGTTCCAGAGGGATGAGATCTCTTACCTTGGCAGAACAGGGCTCAGCCTCCAGTCTCTTTGACCCTTGCCATCTGAGGAGGCTCTCTGGAGGCTCTGGGAACATATATAGATGCCTTCGGCTTCGCTCTTAAGGAGCAGGTCCTTAGGACCTGCACTGTGGTCCCCAGCAATCTCACACCTGCCACTCACTACATTAATGAAACTGGCCAGAAGAGAATAATGGCTTTACTGTGCTTGCCCCTCTGAATGGGATAAGACACATTTCCAGGAGAGCACAGGGGACATTAGCCTGTCTCCTGCCCCACTGAGCACAGTTGGGGGTTGCAAAAGTAGTCTGAGCACAGCAACTGTGGATCCTAATCCCTTTTTCTCCTGCCATAGAGACTCTGAAGCTTCCACTGGCCCATTACTGTCCAGTGAGGGCTCTGCTTTGCCGTAGTCCAGATGGGTATTAGCAGTAGCAGAAGCTGTCTGGATGAGAAGCAAAGAAGAGATATAGCTGGAGGGCAGCTATTACATCCAAAAAGATGAAGAAGGAAAAGAAATGAAGAAAAGATGTAATAAAGCACTAGCAAACTTCCTGGGGGAATGGAAAGAAGAGAAATAGACTTTCAAAGAGCAGATGTGACTTGCAAGGTAAGCACTTGCAAAGCTATGCTTCCATTTAGCACGTAGTTGCAGCCATTTATGATATTCCTGTCCTCTGGCTGTTTGTAACTATTCTCTGGCTGAAGAAGGGAAAAGGAGGATGGAGCATGCTGAATATCGTATCATATCATAGAATTATATGGTCGCAGACTGGTTTGGGTTGAAGGGACCTTAAAGCTCCTCCAGCTCCAGCCCCTGCCACAGGCAGGGACACCTTCCATAGAGCAGCTTGCTCCAAGCCCCTGTGTCCAACCTGGCCTTGAGCACTGCCAGGGATGGGGCAGCCACAGCTTCTCTGGGCACCCTGTGCCAGCACCTCACCATGCTCATCCTCTTCAGTACGAAGTCTCACTGCTCTGCTTAAACCACCTCCTGCAGCAGCTCCAACCTATCCCCATGCTTTACCTTGAGGCAACTGAATATGGTCATTTTGTTCCTCTGATGCAGTCCTTGGAGCCACAATGCCTCCCAGAAAGGCGCCCGTGAAGAGCTGGAAGGAGCTGGTCCTAACTTCTTCCTCGGCTTTCTGTGAGGGTGCTGAGGTGCTGGCACAGGGTGCCCAGAGAAGTGGTAAATGCTTCATCCCTGGCAATGTTCAAGGCCAGGTTGGACAGAGCCTTGGGTGGCATGGTTTAGTGGGAGGTGTCCCTGCCCATGGCAGGGGCTGGAACTGGATGATCTTAAGGTCCTTTCCGCCCCAAACCATTCCACAATTCTATGATTCTATGACAAGCATGATGAGTCTGTAGCACCATGGGCTCTGACCACAGCACTCTCTGCACTGCATTTGCCTAAGCTTTGACATCACTGGTGATGTGCCACATCCTCTGGGATACCACCAACCATTTCCGAACTTCCAGAGCTGTCCAGATGGATAGAGATAATGTATGAGAAATAATGGATTGCTTTGTGTCACCAATCAGTATTTATTTCCCTAAACTGTGAGCGCTTGGAAGTGTTGTCATGACTACTGAGGAGTGAACTTGACTCACTTCAGCAGCCTTTGTTCCCTCCCAGTGAGCTGATCTAAAGTCTGCCAAAGCTCTCTTGTCACCGGCTGCAAAAATATTGTATCTACTTCTTGAGAGGAGCTTCTTTTGCAAGTCTCTCCCCGCTGTATGGAAAGGGCACAGAGACAGTCCAAGCCTGCCATAATGCAGTGATTTCAATGCCCCGCGGTGCTCTCAGCAAATAACTCTTGAATTGTTCCCTTGTTTGCAGCAATCTTTCTGCCACACATCAAAAGGTCACACTTCCATGAGGTCTTCCATAATCCCTCTGCTGAAATGCGTTCCAATATATTCTGATCAATGGTGGAAATTGGCATCTTTTCATTTTAATGGAACCTCCACTGGAGGATAAATTCCAAAAGGGTTTTTGGGAGCACTGAGATATATATTGTGCTTTTGGCTCAAATTAAGGCATGACATAATTCCACTAAAATCAATGAAGTTGTACTCTGGGTTGCTTCTCGACTGCTGATGTTGAAGCTGTATGGCTATAGTTTATTGCTACTTACTGCTTACCCTTGATCTGTTTTAATATGATCTGAATCTAAGGTCTATCATGAGGAATTCCCAAGGGCTTCATGGAAGTTTGAGTATTGAAATCAGTGGACAGAAGTGAAGAGAGTTACCCCACACCTGGGTGAGTGTCGAAGTTCCTGATCTCACTGTGATACCAGTACACGTGGGAAACAGGCAGATGCACTCCTGAGCAGTGTGGAGTTAAAACAGATAATGCAGAGCTATGGCAGATATTGATTTCTGCATGTATCAATATTAACAACAATAATAAATTTTGCCACTAGGAAAGCTACTTAGACTACGTATTTCTCATGATTCAATAGATAGTCCTTTCACAGCTCTTAAAATGATAGCTATTGCATTCAAACGTGCAGAAGGAAAAAGAGAGTAGATGTGCAAATACAGAATTGAGGAGGAACAAGGCAAGATAAGAGTCAGAGCAGTTGGCAAGACCGATTCACTCTTTGTCACAGTGATGCTCAGATGCCCACTCTCCAAGAAGGTGCATTGTTCCTATTTCAAACAAGCTTTGGGAAATGTTATACCTGGAAATGGTAGTTGAGATCTCTGCAGAACAGATGAAACCCCCTGGGCAAATTCTCTTTCATTTAATGGGGATAATATAAGTTAAATCCCATCCTATAAAAAGATAAATAGAAAGAAGAACAACATGCCTTTACTCCTACATTTTCTGGTAGTGTTTTAGTTGCCTGGACATATATATCATAGTAACCTTCTTAAGTTTATTGTGCTCAAAGACTTGTTTTCCTTTGGACTTCATTGCTTTCAAATCTGTGTTAATGTTAGTACCTCTCCTCAAACTATTGACTTCAGCATATTTGCAGATGAAAAACTTTCTTCAGAATTACTTTCTGCTTATGGGTTTTGTTGTCACTGTTTTTCCTCACTAAATATCTTTTCATGGAAAGATTTCTGATTCTTCCCAAACTGGCCACACGTGGGCTCATAAAGTTGATGTATTGAAGGAGCACCCTGCCTCACTGAAGGTCTTGAGCCTTTTTACAGTGCATTAATCCTGTCAGGATCTGAGTTTCATAATATATATCAGAAAAGCAAGCATCACAAAGTATTAACTGCATGAGGATTGGAAATGGCAGTTTTGTAACACTCTGAGTGGCCTTGGAGGCTGGTCCTACATCATCTAAGGCACAAGTGAATACTTCACTTGGATGTCCAGTTGAAAGATCGTTCAGAAATACACCCCAGCACCAACCATTGCATCATGTACAGAGAAGTTGTAAACTCTTCTGGCTTCTCACTGACTCATCATCATCATCATCATCATTATCATCCATCCAAGCTCATCATCACCCATGACATCTGACTTACCTGTTCGTCAGTCTTGGGACAGGTCTTGAATTCAAGTAAGAGGAAGAAAATGCTTTCCCATCCCAGAAGTTATGATTTACAAAATAATCTCCATCTTTTAAAAGGCAAAATGGTTTCTCTGATGTTTGATGCAAACTTCCATCTCACCCAGGCAACGAATAAGATGGAGTAATAGGGGGCATGGTGGTGGAAACTGTGACTGTAGTCGCCACTCTGTTTGCATCAAAGCTTTGCTCTTCTTCCTTCGCTCAAGTTTGGAGGATTCCATAGACTGGGATCCCATCCCAAACCTGCCTCATTTTTGGAGAGGATAAAACATTACCAAGTCTGGCAAGTCAGCTTTGGTGACATTCCCTTTGCATTTGTACCCACCAGCAATTCCTTTGAGTCAAATAAAAGTTAAGACTACATATTGGAGGAGAAACATTTCCCACATCACGACTGTCCAGAAGTGGAACATGTTGCCTAGAGAACTTGTGCCATTTCCTACCTTGGAACTTTTCAAGACCAGACTATATATACTGCCCTGAGTGACTTGGCCCAGTCTCACAGTTGACCCTACTTTGAACAGGAGGTTGGACTAGAGACCTACTCAAGTCCCTCCCAACCTGTGATCTGATTATCCTATGACCCTGTGGTCTTGTTAGGGAGCAGCCCAGTGGCTCCACAAGCTTCCAGTGTTGTAAAGAGGAATTCTCCTGTGAGTAAGCAGAAGGTACAGACACGGGGCCTCTCTGTCCCCACGACAAAGAGTCATGGTTGTCCATCAGGACAATCTCTTTGCTTCTTCAAACCTTGCAGCCTGAATTGCTTCCTTTGTCTTGAGGTCTCTCTGCCTTTTCTTCTAGGATGCACAAAGGATGGGACCATTGAGGAGAGCAATGGCTGGGAAGAGATTTCTATTCTCAGCACTGACCTTTTGCATAGAGCTGTGGAAAAGTGCTCCCACTTGCTTTCCTTTTCTGCTCTCCTCTTGTTAAAGTAGAGACAATCTCTAGTTGCAATATTTGTAAATGACTTAGCTCTGCGCTGAGCCACTAAAATAATCATCGCTTCTCCCCCAGATTAGGACTCCATGCCAATGGGGATTTGGAGTTGGGGTAGGCTGGTGTTTTGATCTCCCTGTTGTAGGTTTTATCCTCCCTCCCTTCTTCCCTCCTTGGGGAAATGCAATAATTCATCTGCCTCCACTGCTGGATATATTCTCAGGCACTGAAGAGCTTGACCACTCACTGTTAATCAATAGAGTTGGAATGTAGCCATCAACCTATTACTGTTTCAAGCTTCTTCAAAGCAGAAAATGGCTGGGGAAAAAAATGAAAGGCAGAGATGAAATACACACATTTCTCTGGTAATATTTCAGAGGCAAGGGCACAGCTTTTTTTAAGCCTGTGCCCTATATATAAAATGTATTTGAGGGATTGGAGAATGAAGGAAAATTAAAATAATTAAGGAGCTGACAGAATTGATTTAGAGCCTGAGGAAAGAGGCAAAGAATCCAACATGTTCACTGAGGTGTAGCTCATCTGGCAGGGGTTCGAGTGGTCTGGAAATGGCCTGAATGGGGAAGTGAGAGCCCCCATCTAACCAACCCCTGGGTCCGCTCCAGGGATTCATCATGCTTGCACTTACTTCTCTGAGCTGGTGGGAAAGCAGGGTTAGCTGCAGTGGTCTCGTGAGGGTGCCAAGACCCAACATAAGGAGTGCTGCGATCTAGGGGTTAGAGCTTTCCAGTATTAAAGTCAACCCAGAGCTCAACTTTTGGTCCCCCAGGGAGGTTTTCAGGTGTTGTGTGTAGACACCATGGAGGCAAGGTGTCCTGGTTTTGGATGGGATAGGGTAATTTTCTTCCTAGCAGTCTGTACAGGGCTGTGATTGGCTTTAGTCTGAGAACAATGTTGATAACACACTGATGGTTTAGTTATTGCACAGTAGCACTTACCCTGATCAAGGACTTTTCAGTTTCTCATGCTGTGCCAGTGAGTAGGGGCACAAGAAGCCAGGAGGGAGCACAGCCAGGACACCTGACCTAATCTAGCCGAAAGGATAGTCCATATTGCGTGTTCCATATTCCATATTCTATATTCCATATTCCATATTCTATATTCCATATTCCATACCATAGCAAGTCATGCTTAGTATATAAACTGGGGGAAATTGGCCTGGGGAGGCTGATCAGTGCTCAGGAATGTGCTGGGCATTGATCAGTGGGTGGTGAGCAAGTGTATTGTGCATCACTTGGGGGGGGGGTTGAGGAGTGGTGGTATTTCCTTCTCTCTCTTTATTTCCTATTATTATTATTATTATTATTATCATCACCATAATCATCATTATCATCATCATCATAATTATCATTAGTATTAGTATTATTAGTAGTAGTAGTATTAGTATTATATTTTACTTTATTTCAATTATTACACTTTTCTCATCTCAACCTGCATGTTTTTACTGTTTTTCCAGTTCTCCTCCCTATCCTACTGGGGTGGAGAGAGGGAGGGAGAAGCTGCTGGGCTTAAATCATGACACAAGGTCTCTTTGGGCAGTCAAAGTAAAGGATGGAAAATTCCTGACAACAGGTTGGAAGAGGGAGCAGTATCACTGGCATGATAGCATTGTAGCCTGTGGACGGAGCTGGCTGAATCTGTACCACTCACTTTCCCCAGGGTGACAACAAACCTTCACCTGCAGGGACATCAGCAAGAGATAGAAGCTGAGAAAGCATGGAGTAGGCAAGTTAGGGGTGCATAAAACCATTGCAGCAGGACAGTTATTTTAAGAAGCGTGGCAGTTTGTGTGAGCATGCCTGTGCTCGAGTCAGCAGATGGAGGATGCATAATTTAAAGCAGGAGTGACCAGACTAAGGTTTTCCCATCTGCCTTTCAAGTGCAGCAGAAGATGAATGTGCTCACATCAGATAACACTCATCCTGTAGCTTAGCTTCCGATGGGCAAGCTGTGCAAACCCAAGCCTTCAGAGGTTCTTCCCACCTCTCTGTGAAAGGATAATCCTCTCTTTTCCATGTCACTTGCCTCTTCATTCATTTCAGTTGTAAGAATCCCCACTCACCATCAGGAGCCTGTTCGTCTTTGGATTGCATCATTTGATGTTTCCCAGGAAGCAACTTTACTCTGCACATCCACTCTGATAGTCAGGAGTCCTTCATAGAATCATAGAATAGTTTGGGTTGGAAAGAACCTTAAGACCATCTAGTTCCAACCTCCCTGCTATGGGCTGCAGAGTTAACCAGTCCTTTCCCTTCTGCAAGAGCCAATTCAGTTACACGCATTTCACTGCAGATGAGCATGCACTTTATTGCACGTGGACCATTCAGATGAGATTGGACACAGGAGATGGCTGGACATCTTCCACTGAAATGATTGGATTTTTCCCATGGAAAATGATAGCTTACATCAAAGAAAGCTTATGTTCAAAAGCTTCCAGAGAAAGCATCTTGAAATTGGTTTTTAATGAGAAATATTTTATATGGAAGATGCTTAAACACACAACTTAGGAGACCCCAAAGCTCTGTTTATGTGTATTTTTAAATGCCTTTGGGGTTATTTCATGACACAACACGTGCCTGAATCAAAACCTCCAAAAGCACTGATAACATCCACACTGTGTGATGCTGTGTGTTAGTACTGGAACCTGAACAAGCCAGCTAAGACCAGAGCCCCTCTGTAAAGACAGGAAAGCTCCAGGCTCCAAGGACTTGTCATCTAATAGGAGAAACAGTGATTCAGAGCTATGGATGTGGAGAGGACGTGGAAAAGAAAGCTGGTGGGATCTTCATCCTTGGAAGTTTTAAGACAAAGGCCTTATCAACATGATCCAGCATTTAGGATAATACTGCTCTGAGCAGGAGGTTAGATTCAAGCCTTCCAGAGGCCCCGTTCATCCACCTTCTCTTTGAACGTTTCCAGACCCTCTTTTTACTCAGCCTAATTACCTTTAGGACACCAAAGACGCCATTTTTTGCAGTGCTGAGTTTCACACCTCTAACTTGGGGTGGGATATTTCTTTTCCAGCCCACATTCTCCTTTATCTGCAATGTCTGTCTCCATCCCAAAGAAGTGTTTTTCCTCTAATGTGATTAGCAGCAGCATCCTGCAAGCTGGCTGCCAGGTACCCATTGGCAAGCTGCCTAGGAAGCAAAAAGAATGGGGTGGAAAAGTGGATTTTCCAGCAATGAGAGCTAACTGCACGCTGCTGTCACTTCAAAATGCTTGCACGGCTGAAGTATCTGCAGCAGAAGAGGTGCAGAAAGAGATTCGTCCTGCTCTTCACCCTGCTGAGAGGAGGCTTTTTTCATTAAGTAGGTTTATGAAGGTCATTGCTCACCCCAGATCAATTTGGCCCCTTGAAAGCTGCCATAGGCTATGATCCTTCTTATGCCTTTTGCAGCTACTCAGCCATCTGGACAGCCCAAAAGGAGGCATCTGTTCACTCTGGTTTCTTGCTGGGATGGAGATGCTCCTTTGCAAGCTGAAAGCCAGTGGAGTTTGTCCTGTTATTTTGACTCCACAGCATGATCACTCCAAACTAGCATCATGTGAAACGTTTGGTCACTAACAAGAAAGTGCCCTGGGAAAGTTGGAATTTTCCTCCCAGAGTCAATAGGTAGGGGCAGAGATATCAGTAAATGCTTTGCCAGCAAGTGGAGAAGCGCTGGAGAGAACACCACCATCCGGAGAACAGAACTGCTGCCACAGGTCTAAAGGACATCCCAACAGAATGATCCCATGGTTTTATACGAATATGAATTCATGATCTTAAGGTCCTTCCCAATCCTAACTATTCTATGATTCTATAATATGAATACATATATGTATATGCATATGGCTGGAATTGAAATGGGGCAGAAGGAGAAAAGGCACCTACTTTTTGGTGAAGGCAGATGACCATGTGAGGAGCTTGTAAGAGAGTGTTCACCACAGGAGATATGTAGAGCTGCAGGAGAGGTCTATGGCATCTGCTCAGAAGCAGAACATATTCTTAGGCCCTCCTTTTTAGCTTTTTTCCAAACCTATTTTTGATCCCTGCTCCCAGAGAGGGTCTTAAATATTCACAGCAAGTTCCAAACATTTCCCAGCCTTTAGTGCTTCCTAAACTAAATCCTTCTTTTTCTTTTCCTTCCCCCACCCTCTTTTCTGTTCTGTCTTGCCTTTCCTTCGTGCATGCAAAGAACATTCAGTCCTACATGTCACAACGCTTTAGCTACTGGGAAGCTGATCTTTTCCTTACCTCCTAGTCCTGCACCTCCTAAAATAAGTTAGCCCAGTTCATTTTGCCATTCCTCATGCTTTGTGCTGTCTAGATGCATTAGTCTTCTCCCCCTTTGGACACACTGTCCAGCTTCTCAAGGTCCCTTTTGATGGAAGGGACTGAAGTGTAGACACTAAACTGCATCCAAGACCTGTCCAGTGCGAAGCCCGTGGCAGTCCTTCATGTCTCATAGCATCAACTGAACCCCTCACCTCCACCCTGCAGAAGAAGCCAACAGACAGCAGTCTGAATGTCTCCATCATTTGGTCTGGTGATTGGGAATGGGGATTTTGCCATAATCCTCCTGGATTGTTTTGCCAGCAGATGTCCAGATACTTCAAAGTGCTCATCAGCACTGCTGGTAACTTAGAAAAGGACTGGTGGACCAGAAGACCACTCCCAAGAATGGCTGGTCCAACCATCTACCTGATCTGGAGGTCTAGGAATTGCTGAAAAGCAAGGTCTTGCCTTTGGATGCTTTTGTTAAATGCTTGAGACAAGCTTCTCCTGTCATGGTGGCTGAGTTGCTGGCAGGGTTTATTTCCCCTTTTATCTTCATCCACTTCTCTTCTTTTGCTGGACCACAGAGCAATATGTGTGCCTTCATGTATAAAATAACAGCTTATCTTCTTTCAACTTGCTGCAGAAACTACAACTACCTCAGCAACCCCTTCCTGCCTCCAGGATGCTGAGGAGTAGAAATATGGAATAAAGGACCATGAGACAGGAAAAATGGAGCTTTACTATAATAGATGTCAATACACATAAGGAATGCATGTTTGTTTTCACTGGGCTTGATTCCAAAGTATGTTCTTCTAATTACACAGTGCTGGGACCTGTAGTGTGTTTGAGCGCCGAGGGCTGTGTGTGAGGGAGCTGAGTCAGCTCATTGAGCTTCCTAGCTAAAGCTGCTGCAAGATGTATTTCCTGCAGTGGTTTCCCTTGAGGAATGGTTTGGGTTTGACACTGTTTCAGAGGAAATGTTGCAGATGTTTGTTGTGGGGAGGGAAATCAAAAGGGATGGTTTTCCCCTGGGAATGTCTGACCTTACAAATGAAATGAAGGACAACCCCTGCTTGGAAGTTACTTGCTTCTGGGTTTTATAGAATCATATAATAGATCCTAGAATAGATACAGAATCATACTCATTTGATGCCAAATTAATAAATATGGGTGTATCTGCTATTGGTAGCTAGACACTATCAGAATAAAGTAGTTTAAAGGCATTTCAAAGCTGGGACGTTCATTCCACAGGGAAATCTTGACTTTTCACCCTTCCACAGCAAAACCTTCCTCCCAGCTTCCATTGAAAAACTGCAACCTCCACCCTGTGCTGCTGCCAACCCTCAGAAGAGGATGAAGGAGAAGGGATGCTCAGCAGCTCCTGAAACAGATGCATAGCAGTCATCTCTCCTTTGTACACCCAAGGCACTGCGAGCTCTCTGCAGGCACAACAGCACCCGGCCCCAACAGATTCCCTGCCCTGCAGTGCTTTGCTGTCTTGCAATAGGAGAGTTTGTCCTGAAGAAGGACATTTTCCCTTTCCCTGGCACTATTTACGGTGGAGAGAACAAGCCAAATGCAAAAGAGGCCTGAGGAGAATTGCATAATGGTGGTGAGACTTCTGCTGTCCTTCTTTCATGGGCGTCTTGTGCCCTGGGGATGCCCACATTGCTGGGAGACTGAGACCGCAGTGGCAAAGCAAGCCAGAGCTTGCAGTACTCATCTAAGAAACTGAATATCTCCCCTTTTCTCAGTAGTGGTGATTCCTCTGGCAGCCTAACACAGGGTCTGAACTGACCTAATCCATACCTTTATCATCCCTACATGGGATCCGAACCTCTTCCAAGTCTGCACCCCAGCTCAGCCTTGGCCCAAGGCAGGTAATCAGCTCAGCATCAAATTGTCCTGTCCCATCTCCTCACCAGCCTGAGTCCATGCAGTTCTCACAGTGGCCGCACGGCCTTCTTGCCCTCCCACATGTCCATGCTTCATTCATGTCCTGAAGCTTCTCATACACACATACATGCACCTTGTTCATCTCTTAAATTCTTCACACCTTTCCTTTGCATCTAAAACCCCTTAAAGAAATCCTTCTTTCTCCTCAATCTCTTTTGCACCCTTTAGCAAACTAAAGCAGCTGTGAAAAATACATTCCTAGGGCTGAAATGACTGCAGATACTCAACTTTTGGGGGCTTTAGTGGTGCTGTTTGATTGTAGCATCTGCCTTTCATAGTCCGCTGAATACACAGGAGTGTTGGGACTGAATCGTGCGTTAAGTGTGATGCGGAACGGGGCACAAATTACCGAGCAGCACTTTATAGGAACATGCAGTGATGGATTTGAAGAGAGAAGCTGCTTTAGCTCACCATTGAGTCTGAGGCTGTAGGTGGGTTTCCATCTGTCCTCCCATGCAACATGTGGGTACATTGTTATAGCCCCCTGAGAAGCATCATCTGTTGGGATGTGGTGGATCTGAGGATGCGGGGGGAGAGTGAGATGGGGGTTCAAAGGGCTGGAGGCCCTGTTAGCTCCTACATGAGCAGGCAGAAAAGCCTTTCATTACTCAGGAGTGTCCCAATCACTTGGATACAGGGTTACTCTTCTTGTCCTCATCTTAAACAGCCACAAACCCTTAAATCTGGAGCATGTTTAGCCTACGGAGGCTTTCTCAGGCCTTTTTTCCCCTCTTTTGGCATACTGAGGTCAAGTAAGTTATTATCATAGAAAAGCAGCTTAAAATAGTAAAATCCTTCTCATTTTCTTTCTGGATTTCTCTGCCTCCATAGAAAAGGCTTCTTTGTGACTTGTGGTCAACTTAAAAAGTTTACTTCACCATTACCTACTGCTCTGCCATAGGAGCTCTTTTGAGCTCCTTGCTCTATCGAGATCTCTCCCTGGGTTATGTTCACCTCTTCTTTGATTCAAGCATCTCCATATTTGCTTTGCACATGCAAAACGCTGGATGGAAAGACACCTTGAATAGGACTATAGTACTCACCAGGTTTCACTCAAAACATGCACCTTATGAAGTTTAACCATGATAAGTGCTAGATCCTACACACCTGGGTCGGAGCAATCCCAGGCACAGCTACAGGTTGGGCAGAGAAGAGATTCAGAGCAGCCCTGCGGAGAAGGACTTGGGGGTGTTGGTCAATGAGAAAATGAACATGAGCCGGCTGCAGTGTGCGCTTGCAGCCCAGAAAGCCAACCGTATCCTGGGCTGCATCAAAAGGAGTGTGACCAGCAGGTCAAGGGAGGTGATCCTGCCCCTCTATTCTGCTCTCCTGAGACCTCACTTGGAGTATTGTGTGCAGTTCTGGTGTCCTCAACATCAAAAGGACATGGAACTGTTGGAACAAGTGCAGAGGAGGCCACGAGGATGATCAGGGAACTGGAGCACCTCCTGTATGAAGATAGGCTGAGAAAGTTGGGGCTGTTCAGCCTGGAGAAGAGAAGGCTGCATGGAGACCTCAGAGCAGCCTTCCAGTATCTGAAGGGGGCCTATAGGGATGCTGGGGAGGGACTCTTCATGAGGGACTGTAGTGAGAGGGCAAGGGGTAACGGGTTCAAACTTAAACAGGGGAAGTTTAGATTGGATATGAGGAAGAAGTTCTTTCCTGTAAGGGTGGTGAGGCACTGGAATGGGTTGCCCAGGGAAGTTGTGAATGCTCCATCCCTGTCGGTGTTCAAGTCTGGGCTGGACAGAGCCTTGGGTGGCATGGTTTAGTGTGAGGTGTCCCTGGCCATGGCAGGGGGGTTGGAACTGGATGATCTTAAGGTCCTTTCCAACCCTAACTGTTCTATGATTCTGTGATTTCTGAAGGCTGGCATGAACTCAAAATGTGGTATATAGCATCAAACCATGGTTGAACTCTTGGTGAGAAAGGTCTTCTCCAAGCCAAAGCTATTTATTGTGGAATAACGAACCTAAAGCAAAGCAAACCATGGACTTGTAGGCATGTCTATAAATATACTTGTAAGTATAACCAATACTCCAGATGTGTGCTCTCAGATCAGCTCAAACTTGAGCAAACATTGACCATTTTCTTTTTCCTCCTCTAAAAGAAATTAAGACATGAAGTTTGGGTGAAATCTCTGCCCATTTGTCTGTTCTGGAACTTTTGAACCTCGTGGACCACCAAGTTTAGTTGGAACTGGATGATCTTTAAGGCCCTTTCCAACCCAAACCATTCTGTGATTCTATGATGCTATGACAAGAAAAGGGACTTAAAAATGACAGTGTTCTGGACTTGGCAAGCACTCCAGCAGCTGGTGGAGGAGAGAAACCCACTTTATTCCTCAGCTTGTGTCCGCCCTAGCAGGAATAACCATTGACAGCATTTGGTTCTTGCTGGTTTGAGGTCATTATCAGCAGCAGTTACTGCAGGCAGGAAGGTAACACAGAAGTGGCATCTTGTGCGATGTGCAAAGATTCCAAATTCCTCTTTCTCCTCTAAGTGGCAAAGGATGCATTGATTTGTGTGTGTGTGATTTTGCTTCGCCTTTGAAGGGGAAAGGGCCCATAGTTCTCCCTTCGCAGCAGGGGCCTGGGGGAAGGTTCAAAGCCCTGAGATCAGGTTCAAACCCCTGAGTAGAATTTAACATCTTCAGCGTAAAAGTATCCCAAATTTTGCCTGAATCCACCAGGACTGAGATAGATAGATTAGATAGATAGATAGATAGATAGATAGATAGATAGATAGATAGATAGATAGATAGATAGATAGATAGATGATAGATATAGATAGATAAACTCAGACCACTACAAATTCTCCTCAGAAGCCCTTTCTACACAGCTGCTTTCATTTCCAAGCTACTTTGGAGATAGAAAGGTACCAGGAGGATATCGTCAGCCTAACATGAAAGCACCAATTCTTTCAAGAAGAGAAGAATTACTTGACTGCTATTTTTGTTTCCCAAGGAATGTGCCGTCATTCCATCCCCATGCCAAACCTTCCTTATTTACATGTATTCCCTGGAGGGCATTGACTGAGCTTTCCATTACTCAACAGCATCTTGGCACCTGAACAAAACCCCTACAAGGCTGGGAGGACTAAAATATATATAAGGTTATCCTGAGGGAGGGCAGGGAAGTTGCTGTTGACTGAAGGTGACTTTGTTTTCCACCTTAATCTTGCTAAATAAATTAATGAATATTAATTGTGCTATTTTAAGTAGATCCCAGGAAGGATTCTCTCCAGAATCTGGAAAGTTATGATCTGCAATGCTGCAAATAAATGACCTATGCTTCAAAATGCATTGGGTTTTGTCACTTGAGCGTTTTTCTCCCTGGAAAGCATCCCACCAGATCCTGGATTCTGCTGCCTCCTGAAAGACTCCGACATGAGTTTTAATGAACACAATTCTTTTGGGCTTTATTGTATTTCTAAGAGAGCAACAAATGCCATAAACTTAGGTATAAAACCCCAGGATATCTGAGACAGACAAAATAGGAAAGCACTGCATGTGGCAAATACAGTCTGACAGCAGCAAAATAAGTAATTCCTGGCTATCAAGGAATCGGAGCAGAAATCAAGCTATTGCCATAATCTCTGGGTTGTAAAGAAAAGGGTTTAAGAAGCTCGGGAAGGCAGTTTATCACCACATTGCACATGTTCCATCTTTGCTGTCAGCTGAACGACTGTTCACAACCGTCCACGTTCCCAGGGTGTCCTGGGTTGAGATAACCTATATGCAATTTACCTGCCATGACATTAACAGCAGTTCTGCATCTCCTCTTCTTAATCTGGTTGACACAAGGAGAGACCGAATGCCTTTAATTAACAGGGAGGGGATATGATGAATTAAACCTTAAGCTCTGAGTCATTAACAATTGAAAGCATTTAGACAAGTCTTTTTTCCCTGTAGCGTGGTGTTATTATTAATTATAATGATCAAGCGGGCAGATATTCCTCAGGATCCATAGCAAGGTATTAAATATTGCAGGGGGATAAGTGTGCATTTGCAATCCACAGGAAAGGCTTAAAATGGTCCCTTTAAGTCCTGGACCAAAGCATCAATGTGCACAGCCCCAAACTTTGCCAATCCCTGTGGATGCTGGGGAAGAGAAGTCCTGTTCCCACTGATGCCATAGCCAGCAAAATTCACTGATACAGTGTGCTCCATGATTCATCAGCATGCAAGGATGGGAAATGTCCTCTTTCAGAGATTTGCTGAGCTTTATAGCTAGATGGCAAGGGGTGGTGTCAAAGGGATGGGTCGGGGGAGCAAGGGATCGTGCTATGCTCATCCTCCCAGGGCACTGGGAAGCTCCCGTCTCAGCACTTCTTAATCATCTTTGTCCCAGAGTCTGATGCTGATGGAGCCAGGAGCTAAAATCTGTGCAGCTCTGAGGGCAGAGACCGGATGGAGCAGTGCTGAGGAGAAGGACTTGGGGGTGTTGGGTGAGGAGAAGCTCCCCATGACCCAGCTTCAGTGTGTGCTTGAGCCTAGGACACCCCCCGTGTGCTGGGCTGCCCCAGAGCGTGAGCAGCAGCTCAGGGAGGGGATCCTGCCCCTCTGCTGTGCTCTGGGGAGACCCCCCCTGCAGTCCTGATCCAGCTCTGGGGCAGCAGCACAAGAGGGACGTGGAGCTGCAGGAGCGAGGCCAGAGGAGGTCATGGAGATGCTGTGAGGGCTGGAGCAGCTCTGCTCTGGAGCCAGGCTGAGAGAGCTGGGCTGGGGCAGCCTGGAGAAGAGAAGGCTGGTGGGCTCTACCACTTGCTTTTGCTAGACCCATATTCCTTATATTCCAAATTACCTTTCCAAAGCTCTGTTTTGTCCAGTGAATTCTGGACACAGGTACCCATTTTCAGAGCTTTTCTGACACGCAATAAAGCATTTTGGAATCCTGTTTATGGTTTCACTGACTTGAATTTCTCAGTGCTGCCTCTTAAGGAACATCAGTTTGAGGTCCTGTTTTGCCTCCCTCACCCAGCTGCATCTGATCTGACATAAGCACTTTGATGCCAAGCTCCTTTTTTATGGCCTCTAAAATCTCTTCTCTCCAAAATCAAGCCTGAAATACCTTCACCTCTGTGACTCACTGCCATATTATGTGCCCTGCCTCATTCTACACTGGTCTCTTTCTCAGCTGAAAATACCACTGTCAAAGTTTTCGTATCGTTGGCTGGGCTATTGGCAAAAATGTCATGGCCAGAAAGAGCCCTTCAGGAGGACCCATGATGTCCAAGTATTCTTTCAGCTTCAGCTCTGCACTGAGCCATGGGCATGGGTTGCGGAGCAAAACCATGACCCATCCCTTCCCTTGTAGTGATGGGGTTGGAGAATGACCCATGAGTTTTGGACAGGCAGCACCACGCACCATTCCTGCATCAAGTGCCGTGCTCAGCTTGGTTTCCCAACAGTGCCTCCTCCTCTCACCCAGCCACCCACTTACATTCTATTTATTTAAGCCCCCAGAGAACAAACCAGGAGAGAAGAAAAATATCTCTGAGGCAGCAGAGAAAAAGCAAGAAGTGACTGTGGCCAGAATGCTTCCAGAGCCTGGAAAGGGCTGTGGTTGGGAGCTCATCGGAGGATGCTCGCTGCCTCTCCACCACTTACCTCATCAAGGCAGAGCTATCACGCCTCTCCCACACACCAACCCTCCTCCAGCCCAGCAGGGTCTGAAGCACAGAATGGTCCCAAACTTAGAAGGGAATTATTTATTTATCCTGCTGTGAGATGCTTTTAATGACGTTTGCAGCCAGGACTCAGCCGGGTGCTCGTAACTGGCGTTAAGATTCCTGATTATTCCATTCCAAAGCCTATGGAATGTGGATGAGAAGTTCTGCAAAGAGCTGCTGTTATTGTAAGTAAATTGGGAAGGATAAAGTCTCTGGAGTGATGTTTTCACTCAAAAGGACTCATTGGCTCTCCTGTTGTCCCTTGTATTGTTGACAGAGACCAGGGGGGTCATGAAGGTCTTAAGCATCTGGCTGCTGGGGTAGGGGAACCTTCACTGCCATGAAAGCAACAACATCAGAGTGCTCTGGATTACAGGGAAGGTGCAACACCATCTCCAGGTCCAATGTGCACAAAGCAAAGTGAAAAAGCCAACAGATTCCTGTGATTAGGAGGGGATGCCCATGTTTGGAGCCAGCTGGTTGGCATATTTGACTGATAGGTTCAATCTCCATGACTGGTGCTGTCAAACATGTTAAAAGCAGCATGCAGTAATATACTCAGTCCATAAATGCAACGAGACCTACTCCTGGCTTGAATACGGAGGGAGGGATATAATCCCAGCCCACTGTGAAGCACTTTTCATCAGGGAGGTTTTCATTCACTTGCAAGCCTCTTTTTCCATTTTGATGTGATTTTTAGAATACACATAATCTAAACTGTTACCGAAATTTATCATCTGTTTGAAAACCACAATGAGCAAATATTTTAGAAACAGTTGCTGTAAGGAAAATAAAAAAGCTGTGAAAAAAAAAGAAGAAGAAGAAAAAAGAAAGGATTTTCTTTCGGGGGAGGAAAAACGCCTCTTAACCCACAGCTTCTGGCCTTTTTCTTAAGGAAGGGAAAGAAGACACGGTTCAGGAAAAGCTGAGCATTCAAAAGGGTGTGAAATGAGGTAATGTGAGCACTAGCCTTGTGCTGACTCTTTCAAAAGCTCAACTTACCTAATAGCTCTGTTTCTTTTCAGCTAGGAGACAGAGGAAACCATTTGTACAACTGATTGCTTGGAGAAAGGCCACAGCAATTTGTATACGCTAATCAGGTTGTACCTGCCAATCATAGCTTATTTTCAGTAGTATCTGTGGTTTGCAAATGCAGAGAGTCAGAGCAGGGGACCTATTCATAGACACAAGCAAAAATAGATGTATTTTCTCTGGTCAGAGGCATCACAAAGGCATCTTCCTTGCAATTATGAAATCCTTTGCTATTTGCAGTGCTTCATGGATGCCAGCCAGAATAAATATATAAATAGATAAAGCTGATCTCTAGGACATTCCTGAGTCACTTGGAAGCCAACCTTATCTTTTGGGGGACAGAATGATCCAGCTTTTTCCTTTGCTTGCTGCCCTATTGTGAAAATAGGATGTGTATGTTTCTCTGCCTGCCGCAATCTGTAAAATAGCATTTGTATCGTTGCAAGCATATGCGTGGCCAGAATTAATATCGAGGCAGAACAGCTCCAGTCATCCAACTCAGCCCTATCATTCTGGCTAACATTGTATTTCAGCTGAATCATGATAAATGGCCCAAATTGTCAATGGGACTAAGTGCCAGAAGCTCCCACTGACACTGATAGGCTCAGCAGATGCTCATTGTTTTGGAAACCTGGACCCCGACATGTGATACTGGGCAGAAAGGGAAAATCATTGCATCCTACTGAGCTGTTAGTGGCACTGGAGCAAACACTGCATAATTCAGCTGTGCTAAGGGGTCCTGCAGCATGGCTGGGCAGGGATGGTCCTCTTCATCGTGGTGGGAAAAACCTGCCATGGTCTCATGGGCATCTTCACGGTGCAAGGCATGAATATCCATCAGTCACACGAGATGTCCCATAGGCCTGCCAGCTTGGGGCAGCTGCAGTGCTGGACAGATCCCTGTGCTTTGGCATATGAAAAGCAGTGTACATAGGAGCATTGGGGTGACCTGGGTAGCATAGACCCTATGGGGACACAGAAGAGAGGGTCCTTGCTGCTCTGAACATGGTGCAGAGCCCTTGAAACATACATCTCAGTGCTCTCAAAGCACTTTCTGCTTTCCTTATTGCCCTCCCTTTATGAAAAAGGAGAGTGCTGCCAAGGGTGAAGAGAGGAGGCTTAGAGAGATCAGTGGGACTCGTCTGGGATAACCATGTCTTAGGCTTCATAAGCTTTTGAAGAGAAGCAGATAGAGCGATGTGCAAGAGTCAGTGAAGGCTTTCACCCTTGGGGCAGCCCAATTTGACCCTTTCTGTTGCTGAGGTGACTCCAGGGCTCAGTAATGGACCAGCACCTGGATAAAGGTGACCTGAGGATCACCCAACCACAACCTCCCCAAACTGGAGACATGGGCAGTTGCAAACAGGCAACAGCATCAATCTGTCCCAGTGGGATCGGTTTGGGAAAGCTGCAAGGAAACTCTTTCCTACTGGAGCTGTTTAACTCCAGTGAAAATGCCAAGGAAAACATCAGCAGGATGGGAAGCCTGGCCGAAAGCCTGGGGAGAACCCCTCCCTCTACCCTGCTAGTGGTACTGCTTTTGGATGCATAATCATCCATCACATGGGCTTTGCAAGCGGTAAAAACTCATTTACTCACCCATACAAGCTGTTTATTTTCTCTTGAGCTGAAGGAGCAGGAAGCCATGTATTTTTGGAGCTGTTTGAGCAAGATTTCAGCTGCTTATCTGTGTCTGAGAGCAGCAATTTATGAAATTCTTAAGCTCAGACTCTTACTTTCAGTTACAGAGCACAGCAGCAAACTGTGGCCAAAAGGGAACTCTTCTCTTTACTGCACTGCAAAAAGCCAGGCTTCAGGGTTGAAATCTCAGCTAATGCAGGAGCCTTAACAGCAGGAGTTGGGTTCATGCTCCACATCATCAGGTACATTTAGCATCTCCCTTAGCCCGGCCTTTTCCATCCAGGGATCTAAAAGCATATTGCAGAGCTGTGTCTTTCAAGCCCCCTGAAAGCTTGGCCATGGCTGGTAGCCCCTCTTGATCAAGCATTTAGCCAGTATTCAGGATCTTGCTGTCTCTTCTGCAATGGGATAAAGTAGCTATTAGAAGAGGTCTTTCAGAAGCTTGCACACAAGCAAAATGGGGATGAAAATGTTTCTCTGGCTGTAAAGGAATTGGGAAGAAGTATGTTTTTTCTATCAATGCTCCAAGCCTCCTTTTTCCCCCCATTTTAATCCCCTTTCTCTCTTCCTACTGAAACTGACTCTTCCTGGCCTCCGTTTTCCATCCTGGAGGTATCTCCCTCTACAGCTATTCCCAGCCGCCCTTCACCACTTTCCCTGCACTCTTATCCTCTCCAATTGCTGCTCTCTACTTGGTAAGTCTTTGCTCCTCCAGGTATCTTAGCCCAAATGGTACCTGCTTTCCCCGAGAGATGAGCTTTCACACTACATCCACCACAGCCTTATTTCTGCCACAGACTTGCTTTGCCTTCTATGGACATTTGCAGTTCCCCACCCAACTTAACCAATGTCCAAGAAATGCCTCTGTTGCTTATGGAAATCACAAACACATGAGGTACATGGTTTGCATTAAAACTCTTTTGTAATTCTAATTCTAAGTATCCTAAAAACTAATCTGAAATCTGTAAACTTGGAGTTTACTGGGAAATAAAGTTCAGGATAGAAAAGATGTTTGCGATGGTGTATGAGGTATTTGTGGTGGTATATGAGATATTTGTGATAGTATATGAGATGCTTCTCTGGTGCTAGCATCATTATGCCTCTTTAGTGGCTAGTAATCTTCATCAGTGACCCTAGATTTTGGCTAGAGGATTATATGAACTCAGCATTCATATTTTTGCCATAGCTGGCACCCAGGATCCAAAATGTTTGTGATTATCTGTTGGGAGAGAAGAGGAGAGGGATGAAGTTGGGTAACCACCTTAGCTGAAAAAGCCTATAGAAATCAGGGCTGCTTAGTTCTCATATGTAGACACATAGGCAGCTCAAATGTGGACACAGAGGGCCATCATGTTAACCATGCACACAGTTCTACCACACCACAGCCTTCCCCCTCTGTATGGATGCTTTTCGGGAGACCTCATTTCTTCCCCATCTCATCATTAATCACAGGCACCCAGCAGATTGCCGGGGCAGATGCTTCCTGCCACTTCAGACGTCTCCTGCTGCCCATAGAGCTCTGCCCTTTCAGTGTCTCTGCTGAGACAGGTTGGACCCCCAGTGGGAAGTGCATTGGTTACTACCATGAGTGCCACTGATAAGAGACTTCTTGGGACTATTTTGATGCCGTGGAGTGTGTTTTGTTGTGAGAATGAGATAGGAAAGGAGTTGGAGAGATTCTTTGCCTCTCACAATATGAGTCAGATGAGTCCATATGACCCAGCTCTCCTCTGCAAGCCTGTCTTTACCTGTCAGCTGGATTTTGCTTGTTACAGCACAAAGTTGGCCTCTGAGGGTTTAGGTCTGCAACAATAAAGAATAAAAACACCGCCAACAACACAGCAACTCACATCTCAGACAATGCTACAGGGAGGAAGGCAAAAAAAGGGAAGGGAACAGGCTTTTGCTTGTCTAGAAATATCAATATATAGCTCTGTGCGAGGACAGGGCTGTGTCTCCAGCCCAGCTAAAGAAGATGAAACCAGCTGGGAGTGTTTCTTCATGTATTGGGACCAACCACATCAGCTCTGCCAAACATGCAAAGTATTTATCCAACAGCGAGCACTCAGGAATGGTGGCTTTTTTCAAGCACATCCTTGGACACTGGAAACCAGCCTAAAATCCAGCAGAGGGGCGTCTTCATGACAGCTTCTCACGTAGGGAAGAAGTCTCCTGAGAGTCCCCCATTGCGTCTTTTTGGCAACACTAGCTGGGTTTTGCTCTATTATGTGCTGGGGACAGGATGAGGTGGTGCAGGTAGGATTTATACATGTATTTTTCCTTCCTATGTCCTTCTCTTCTATTGGCCTTCTTCATCCTCAGGACATCCTTAATTGGCCAAAGATTGAAGGGTTTTTGAGGGAGGACTCTATAATCCATACCGCATGCGGATGTTCTTCTGCAATCATCTGCTGTTGGTCACTGCCAGATCATGGCCAATTCTGAATGTCAGCATGGCCCAATTTGTCATCAGCATGGTTTTGCCTTCCAATTTTGTGCATCTTCTGAGCATCTGTCACATGAAATGACAAGGATCCATAAATCTGCAGGCTCTGATGTGTTCCCCAAAGAGGAACTGAGCATAAACCTGCGTGCTCCTCGCCAGGTATTTGTGCTAGAGATAGAGCTCCCTGACAAAAAGCAATTGATAGGGGGTGGTGATGGTAAGATGCCATGGTCGTGGAGGAGTTTGACTTATGTACATGTTGACACATCATGGCCAAAGCCATGAGCTCGTAAACGGAACCAGCTGGTACCCAGGGACAAACATGGGTCCTGGAGGGAGCAGTCCATCATCTCCAGCACAATAGGTTTGGGCTCCGCTTTATCTCCGCACTGTGCAAAGATAAACCCTGAGAAGAAAGGAGTCACCCTCCAGAGGGGCTTGTTTCCTTCGACCTGGTGTCCAACACCTACATGTAGGCTCCCTTCAAAGGATGCACCATACCTAGTATGGCCCAGTATGGTTCTTTCTGCCACAGGACCTTGTTTCTGCCGCCCACCTAAGAATCTGTATTTCAGTCATGATTCCTGGTCCCTGAGTGCTGCCATCCCACAGCACACAGCAGGTGATCTTCTAAGTCCTCAAGGGATCTACCCAGAAGCTCTGTGATGGATGCTCGTGGGGATGGAGCAAAGGACAAAAAAACTCTCGAGCAATTATGTCTAGGCACAGATTTATGGATTCATGTCTCCTACACCCTGCCAATCACATTGTGCTACCTCAGGTTCCTACTTACACTCACTCATCATAAAAATAGGCGTGAAAGTTAACTCCAATAACAAGCAGTCACTGAGTGTGTGTTCAGCTCTCATAACACTATGGGTTATCCCAGCTGACCTCCAGCCATATCTTAATAAAGGTGGGAGTTTCCCATGAATGCTCATCCAGCACCAGGGATGGGGCAGCCTGTGCCAGCGCCTCAGCACCCTCACAAGAAACAACTTCCTAATTTTATCCCCATCTGCTCTGGGATTCCTCTGCTCTCCATTTCTCTGTGAAATGTAGAATTTACAGCATAAAATCTATGTGCCAAGCCTCCCTCCTATAAATCTACCCTCTAATCTAAATCTACCCAGTTTAAGCCAATTTCCTTTGTCTTATCCCTACATGCCCTTATCAAAAGCCCCATGGATGTTGCTGAGTGCTATTTTAGGGCTTAATTACTTCATTCATTTATCCCTGGCCTTTTTCACACATTATGGATGGACGCAGGACCAAGTTTGGATCAAATTCTCAATTATGGCTGTTTCCTCCAAGGAATCGGATTGCCCTATTTCTCCTCACATTTACAGTTATTCTGTACTAAATGAGTTTACCTCAGCGACTCCCACTACACAACCTTAAAAACCACAGACCTATAGGGACAGCAGATTAAGATTGGCCTATTTTGTGCCATTTTAAATGGTGACTCTAGCCAGAAGGCAGGGAGAAAGGAAACAAGACCAAACACAGCCACGTGAAGCACTCAGCGGCCCTTGTTTAGATGTGATGGATGCTGTATTTGTACAGATCAATGATCCATTGCACTATATAACATCTTCATTACAAGCAATGCATAATTTTAAATGTAAACTCTCTTGCCTTTGGGTCTTTGTTATTCATGAAGATTCTTGATGGAGTATCAGAGCACATCTTGCAGGTTCCTCCCCCCTCCAGCCTGGTTATCCATGTCACAGCAGGCCTATGGAAACAACTTACCAGCTCATTTCTGGGTTGGATATAAAACCAGCACAGTCCCTTGGATGGTGTTTCATAAGGAACAGTTAATCATGTTAACTACTACTGCCTTCCTGAATAAAAGATTGTGAGTGCTTTTGCTTTCATCTCTGTACAACTGGTGAGGGAGAATCCTACAGCTCATCATGTGAATCCAACACACACTCCCAGTGAGAATCTGGTTATTCCTTTTTGCATTTCAAAAGTCAGCTATTGTGTAAAAACACATCTCAAAGGCACCAGAGCACTGGGATTGTCTGCTTAATTTTTCCCTCCCAGTACTTCAGTGGATTTCATAGAATCATGGAATGGTTTGGGTTGGAAGGGACCTTAAAGCTCCTCCAGTTCCAGCCCCTGCCACAGGCAGGGACACCTTCCATAAAGCAGCTTGCTCCAAGCCCCATCCAACCTGGCCTTGAACACTGCCAGAGATGGGGCAGCCACAGCTTCTCTGGGCACCCTGCTCCTCAGCACCCTCACAGGGAAGAATTTTAGCTCCTGCCTTGCCAAATGCAGCCTCCTCCCAATCTTTCATCCAGATTTCTGCCTGTGGGAGCCCTGGTCCCACGTCCTTACTCTCCACCAGCACCTTAGAGCTCCTATCATATTTAAGCTCCTTTTCTTGACCCCCAGCCTTCAGCCCAATGCTTGAGCTTTGTTTCATCCTGATCTGGTCTCAGGAGAAGCTGTTAGAAACTAATAAAAGCAGGAAGCTAAAGCTGCAGAAAGGATTTGCCCTTGCAGGGGATTTCTGCAGCCCCAGGAGGAAGAACTCAGAACTTATCAGAGGTCCCATGAGAAACCCATCATTGCAGGAACAACAGTCATAGTTCATCTGTGCAGACATCAAACTCTACAGTGCTTAACCTCACCACTGCACATTGAGCTGCCATCAGTCCCAGGGGACCAGAATGCCCCGGAAAACCAGGAGTCATAGGAAGATCTAAGTGGCTTTTAAAACCCCCAGCTCTGGGAAGGATGATGAATTATTAATACCCAGTGTGTGCTCATCTCTGGGCTGCCCATGCCCACATTCATCACATGGATCTTTCATGGGCTTCTTGGTCTTTCCAGCCACATGCCCCCAAGCCAGGGTGGTAAGCAAGCTCTTCTGGTGTCCACCTCTTCTATTAGAAACTAAGCTTTTGCTGAGTGCAGCCAAGTAGCTACAAGGGCTTTGATTCTTTTTATGGATGGAAAGAAATAAGGAGGCTATGAATTTATTGTACGGTGCCTATTTTGTTGCGATGGTGCAATGTGCACTTAAGGAACATCACACGTGAACTGGGGTAGCTACACCCATGGCTGACACCTCCTGATATAAACCTATCATTAGTAACCATATCCTGTGTTGGCATCATAGCTCAGGGCTTAATGGTTTGTCTTTATTTGGGAAAGAGTAAAGATTGCTTGAATTTCACTTGCTGGGAGGCTGGATGGAAATAAAGGGACTTTTAGGTAAACACAGTTTAATTGGTTTGCAAAAACTGCAATCTTGTTGCTATAATTTGGCTTTTAACTAGGCACTGACGCCTTCTCCCCATGCTGCCTGGCAGGGGTGGTAACACGTACCAACCAGCTGCCTGGGAGAGAACGCATGGGGAGAAAGGGTTATTTATATCCACTTCATGGGCCACCTTCTGATGTCTTACAGGCAACAGTGAGGCATCAGCACAAGGCTACAGGATCTGATGCTATTTTCTGGTCTAAACGTTTTTTATCAAAGCTGCGCCTGTAACCATACTTGGGGAAAAACAGATTGTTTGTTTCTTCGTACTACTGAGAAACACGTCCTTAAAAAGGACCTGGGATCTAAAGGAACGTTTTGCTTTGGTTTGTACCTTTTCAGAAGGGTATTTTGAGGATCTTTTCAAATAAAAGTTTGGAAAAAATTAAACAGAACTTTCAAAATTGAAGGATTTTCATGCAAGTGCGTTAAAATGTTCCAACTGTCAAAACGCTTCAGCTATTGCAGTGCTCTTCCCAACTGAAGTGATGGGTGAATTAACAGCAGCTCATGAAGTGTTTCTGACAACCAGATCAGCTCTTCTGGTTGCATCTCCTGACTCTCAAGGGAATGGGTCAGATTCTGCACCACCACAAACCTGAGCTGCTTCTCCAACAACTGCAGCCACATTGGAGCGAGATGAGACAAGACTTGACTCACAGTCCTGGGTTCAGCAGCAGCAGTCATTTTTCTCCTTCTTGGTAGCTGGTGCAGGGCTGTGTTTTTGACTTTCAGCCTGGGAACAGCGCTGACAACACCGATGTTTTCAGTTACTGCTTGGTAATGTTTTGGTCTGACCAAGGACTTTCTGAGCCTCATGCCCTGCCAGGGAGGAGGGGAGGCGGGGAGAAGCAGAGACAGGACACCTGACCCAAACTGACCAAAGAGGTATTCCATACCACAGCACATCATGCCCAGGATGTAAAAACTAAGGGTAGGGACCCAGCAGGGTGGGGGTTTTGCTGCTGGGTAGCGCTTGGTATCGGTGGTGAGAGATTGTATTCTCTTTCCTTGTATTTCCCTTGTCATTATTATTATTGATGGTAGCAGCAGTGGTTTGTGTTATCCCTTAGTTACGGAACTGTTCTTATCTCAACCTGTGGGAGTTGCATTCTTTCGATTCTCCTTCCCATCCCTCCAGGAGAGGGGGGAAGAAAGAGGGGGAGGAGTGAGTGAGCGAACTGCGTAAGCTGGGCTTAAACCACAACACTCATGTTATCCCTAGTTGGGACTTTTGCCCTCTTGTGCATGTATTTGTCAACTGTTCTGAAGACTGAGGCTGCAACCCACAAACCTCTGTGCAGATAACTTCACATCCTGAAGGAGCTGGTTTTGTGCTTATCACACATGAAAATGTCAAAAGCAGCACAAAGGATGCTGACAGCAACCACAGCCTCAGCTCCAGCTGCTCATGCTGATGGGGACATTGCGCTTAACTCCAGCACTTAGGACAAGGGCTGAGTTTCAGTGCGTTGCCTGGATTCCCTTTATGGTCTTTGATGGGGGCAATTCATCCTACGCTAGGCAGGCAAAATGGAAGGGCTGAGTCACTGCAGATACCAAGGTCTCTCCATTGCCTACAGAAGGAGCTTCGAAATCTGGCTGGGACAGAACCATGGAATCATATACTCATAGAATCATTTGGGATGGAGAAGACGCACCAATTCCAACCAACTGTGAGGGTGCTGAGGCACTGGCACAGGGTGCCCAGAAAACTGTGGCTGCCCCATCCCTGGCAGTGTTCAAGGCCAGGTTGGACACAGGGGCTTGGAGCAAGCTGCTCTATGGAAGGTGTCCCTGCCCATGGCAGGGGTTGGAGCTGAAGGAGCTTTAAGGTCCTTTCCAACCCAAACCAGCCTATGATTAACCTTATACTGCCAAGTCAAGACAATACATCTAACATAGAGATGGCTAAAATTGAGATGTGTCCCACTGCAAGGATTTACTGTCGCCCAGTGCTGAGCACTGCCATTAGGCACATGAATTAACAAGAGACCTAGCCTGGTCCACACACACCAACAAAGGGACAAACTGCTATAGGAGACAGTGCACCTCATTGCTGCAGCCTGTCCTAGATTTCCTCTAATCATCTAATTTCAGCATCACAGGAAACAAAATCACATTTTTCCTCGGAGTTTGGGTACTCGTAAGCTTGCGTACTGTTAAGTGCTAAAACTTATGTTCTCCCCCCAGTTGCACATTATGCCAACAGCATCGCTGCAGATGTTGAAGTGGGATAATCCACAGAAATAACCATTATCATGCATTTTTAATCAGGCACTGAACTGCCATGTAGCATCTTGAGGTTGTTTGCAGATCTGCAAAAGACAACTAGAATAAGAGAATACAAGTGCTGTAGTGTACAGCGCCCAGCAGATCAAGGGACAAATTTGTGCTATTCAGGCCAATCAGACAACAAATAGAATGGAGAAAGATGATGGACCCACAGAAGTGCAGCCTTATCCGTATGTGGTGGGATGTAGAAATGGTTGAGATACCACTGAGCAACAGTGGATTTTGATATGAGAAGACAGAGGGGATCCTTGGATGGCAAAGTCTGGAGGAACAGCAACTAATGCAGCCCAGGAGGCTCTTTCTGTCCCCATGTTCACCATTCACAACTGGGCAGGTTGTATCCATCCACTTGCAGGAGATGACCAGCACACTCTCTGCATCTTCTTCAGTGGGTTTTCACCCTGTTTCCTTTCCTGACCTGCCAGATCCCAGCCATGCTCTGCGCCTTTAGAGTGATGGAGAAATGGTCACTCTTCACATCTCCTGCTGCACGGATGTCGCATGGCATCCCATCCCACACCCAGACATGGACTCAGCCCTCAGTGCCATGTGAACAACATGGACTTGGACCTCTGCTCCACCTCTTTGATAGCCAGCAGGGACATGTCTTCCCTTGATGGGTTTTAAAGGGAAACATTTGGCCCTTCTGCTGCTTGGAGTAAGGAGCCAAAACACCTCCAAAGCTCAGGAACCTAATAGCTAAAATTAGTATCTTCTAGAAACCAAAAGCCACAAACTCAGCTATTTATCTTTCACTAAAATCTCCCTCCCATCTATTAGCCTTTATCTATTATCCTTTTGTTTACTCTTTTCTCTCCATGGCCTCTTCCATTGGTACCAATTACCTGCTCCTACAGAGGTGCAAACCTCTCACCAGACAAAGTCTCAGTCTGGAGCTCTGCTATTTCCATTTCCAAACCCAACTTAGACCCAGAACCTGTCTGATTTTTAACACAGTTGGTTTAACAAAAGAGAGCACCTCTACCTGCAAACCTTGACCAGCAGAAAGAGATCTGGAGATGGGCACTCTCCACTGTGCTCTTAAAGTCAAGCAATGCACTGAAATCCTTGTCCTCCTTCACCCTCATAAATCTCACCCTAAAGCATAAAGGACCACCTCAGGCCTGAAACAGCCTCCGTGTGATCAAAGAGCAGCTGAACATATAGGGGAAAGTGCCAGCACCTCCTGCCATTGGTAGTTTCATTTGTACCATCTTTCCCAACAGCAATCTCACACCCAGCCTCTTCAGGGCTGAACAAGCCCAGAGGTGGACTTGTGCATGCCCAGGCTTGAGCATCGCTTTCATGTTTAAAAAGGACTTGATTACATTAAAAGACCCTTTGAGGATGGAGAATCTCTAGGCAGGAGGGAGCCCAAACACCAGGGTTTCTCTCTAATCAACGTGCAGAGCTACATCAGGGGGGTTTTAGCCCCTTGGAGATATTTGTAGGCGAGGCACCAGAAAGGCTCCGGAGGCTGCCGTGGAATTTTGATGCTGTTCATCCATTATGGATGAAGAGGTTTATGTAAGAGTCTTTCCCTGGCGTTCATCTGAGGCCAGGCTGTCCTGGGATGTAGATGGTAATTCACAGAGCGTCACAAAGGAGAGCTGGGACAGGAGGAGGGAAAGGGGACCTGGAGTTGTGATTGCTGTTCTTCTGACGACTGGGACCACGCGGCTTCCCAACAAAAATAGCCTCCAGCACCTGATGCAACATTGTCCTCTCTCCAAGGTACATCCTTGCTGTGAAATATGCATAAAGCCTCTGTTTGGACATGATTCATGCTGCGCTTTTTGTGGATGCAAGCATCTCGTGGAAAGAGGGACTTTCCATGGAAGGATTCACCTTCTGTCCTCTTGGGTAATGCTCTGACCTCTGTTCCCCTGAGGCTAGGGAGACAGCAAAGCCTTGCTCACTCTGCTTGCTTTAAACAGGAGATTAATGAGGCCAGAGTGTTTGCTAATGCACTGTTGGATCTGTCAACAGACAAGGCAGGGAAACAGACCACAGTTATTTAGTAAAGGTATTACTAATAAGGCAATCAGATCAAAACCTGCCTGGATGGATTATCACTGACTGTCCCCCAGCTCAGGCCTAGGAAGTTTGTTAGAGTGTCTTTGGACATCTGTTTTCTCTTCCTGACTCTGCCATCCACCACAGAGGATTCCCATATATTCGCATGTCCCCATGTTTGTGGTCGGGACATGGGAAGCATTTGAAGCCCCACCAGGGGCTACAGTGGGATGAGATGGGCCACCATTAGCAGAGACCACCACTTTTAGCAGAACTGCCCACAGATATGGACCAGCAAAGCCTTTTGCCTCCTGTGTAAGGGGCCTCCAAAGAAAACAGGACATCTCTTCATCCTTAAAAAAGCCAAGGATTGATATGAATACATGACAAAGGTGTTACTACAAGATGTCCCTTCCAGGAACCCAGACCTATCTTCAGTCTTATCCAAACATGTAGACCAAATCATTCAGATCTTTTCACTCTCCCAGTGCACAGTAAACCCCATCTTCAGCCTCCTTTCCTGTAACACCTCTCCCACACAGGAACAAGCTGTTTCCAGCCATTTATAGGCCCTGTAAAGCCTATTTCCATGAGCAGAGCCATTATTCCTGGTGAAGGTGCCCCTCGTTGGGCAGAGGACACTGTGGTCCCCATCCTGTGTTCCATCTCCACTCCCAGGTTGGTAACTTTACTAGGCACTGCTAGAGATCAAAATGACATCTTCACTGAGCTCATCTGCATCAGCAGCTACATCTTTGCTTCCTTTCCCCCCCGCAGAGGTTACAGAAGTCCTCTGTGGGCACAAAATGCGTCGATTTGATTTGCGTTGCCTTCTACTCAATTCAAGGCTTCCACCACACCTACAAACTTGAGTGTTCCCAAAACACGTGGGACTTGCTGGAGCAAGGGCAAAGCAGAAACGTGGCAGGAGCACTCCTGTGTTTTCCAGGAATTTCTCATCTTTCTCACCAATTCCCCTGAGTGACCTTGAAGTATTGTGTGGGTCTCACAATACGCAAATGATAAAAACTGAGCATAAACCTGCTGCCAAGGGAGAAAGTGGCTGCTCATTTCTCCTCCTCACTTGCTCCTCCCATGGGTTTTATTGTCTTTGCTGCAGGATTTCCTGTGCTTTCCTGTACACAGGAATTTCCTGTACAAACCTATAGGTTTGTCTACTCCTCTTTCAGATGCCAGGACAGTCTGTTTATATCCACTTCCCACTGGGTCATCCAGAAATCCAGCTATAGTTTTAGCCCCCAAACTAAGCTGAGTTTAGCATCTGCTATGCCTCAATATCCCCCTCTCACCATCCAACAGGCAAACCTGATGTTTAACTCCAGGAAAGCCTTTTTCTGTCTTCCATGAGGAGCATCCTGATGTTTTATTCACCCCAAGGGAATCATATTCTGGGGGAGCATCTTTCTGCTCCTCATCTATATCAATGCTAATGGAGCAAATTGCCAAAGGGATGGGACTTAACCCATGCATCCAGGCTGCAATCATGGGAAAATAGAGAGCAGCAATCTCTGCAATTCCCTGCTCTTTGCTTTTGCTCTATCTAAGCATCTGCTCCTCCTCCCTCAATGGTGTGAGGACCAGCCTGAGCTGGGAGCTGAGTTTCCTTAAGATCCATTCCAGGAAGGTCTAACTCATATCAGATAAGAAAGAGAAGGTGGGAGCTTTGGGATGAGCTGCAAGTCATGAGATGGGTGGAGGCAGGGCTAAGTTAGTGATAGAAATAGCTGCAGAAGAGGCATTCCCAGAGATGCCCACATTTCCTGCTGGACCAGAAGGTGGCACATCCTCTTTGCTGTCTCCATTGTCCTACGCAGAACAGAGCAGAGACTGTAGGTGCAGGGGTAGAGAGCCTCTGCCTGCAGCATCTCCAATTCTCAGAGGTCAGCATCCCTCCAACATGTGCTGCCAGGACCATTCTTGTGAATGTTCTTTTACCACCTCAATCCCAACCAGCTCCAGCAGCTGAAACAGCAGCTCTTTACGTGCCTGGTTCCTTTAGCTGTGCTAATGTGGGTGAACCACAGCTCAGCCCAGGCAATCACACATCTGCAGTGAGGTGAGTAATAGCTGGACCAGAAACAATGCAGGGCTCCAAAACACTGCTGTCAGATGGAGAAATAATCAGATCTCTGTCCTGCTCCCTCTGGCATTTTGTGGGCTCGATGTAAGCTCGTTGGCAGCACAATGCAATCCTTCACCTCAAGGGAGGTTTCCTTTTTTGGGCCATGATCACTTTCCTTGCCATGTTGTTGAGATTCAGCACAGCGGATGCTGCTGTAAGATCAATGGATGAGCTCAGCCGGGCAAAAAATGGAGTGCAGGGGTACTGGTCACACTGAGAGACCTCCCCAGCACACGGTGGGATGAAATAGGGTCTTCAGGTGGATTGGAAGTGAGATATACGTTTTCCTCCTCAAAAGCCTCCCTAACAGCCATAGATTTCCAGACTGGTTTGTGCTGGAAGGGACCTCAAAGCTCCTCCAGTTCCAACCCCTGCCATGGGCAGGGACACCTTCCATAGAGCAGCTTGCTCCAAGCCCCTGTGTCCAACCTGGCCTTGAACACTGCCAGGGATGGGGCAGCCACAGCTTCTCTGGGCACCCTGTGCCAGCGCCTCAGCACCCTCCCAGGGAAGAGCTTCTGCCTAAGAGCTCATCTCAGCCTCCCCTCTGGCAGGTTAAAGCCATTCCCCTTGGCCTGTCCCTACAGGCCCTTTTCCAAAACCCCTCTCCAGGTTTCCTACAGCCCCTTTAGGCACTGTAACTGCCCTAAGGATTCCCTTCAAATTGAATGGGAAATGCAGTGGTAGATGTGCCTCTGGTGGTATTTTTTAGCCAGATGATCTCCAGGTTAACTTCTAGACAAGGGAGGGTCCATGGTGAACATTGAAGATGTCTACCATAAGAATGCGGTCAGAGATTGTTTTCTTGTACCTGTAGCTGTTTCCAGCCTGAATCACCTGCTGTCTGGCAAGGGAAGGGAGAAACACCACGCACAGAGACACCTTTCCATCTGCCCCTCTTTAGCAGCCAGCAGAAACAGTTGGAAGAGAGCAACATTCTCTGTTGAGAAGATGACAAATTGGTGTGTAGGATATCACACAAATGCATAACCAGTTCCTCTGGGTTCCATCTGACCTCAACAAGCACAAAGGGGAAACCACCAGCATTGCAATAGGACAAAAGGCCACAGCTCAAAGCACTGTACCCCTAAAAAAATCACTATCTCCCAGCAGACGGATGAAATCAGCCCAAAGATTGCAAAAAGAGGGTTAAAGTTGCAGTTCCCTGCAAGCCCTCTGCCAGTGTTACAGCACATCTAAGGTATTAACAAACCTGGTGTTTTGGATGCCTGGCACAGCTCAGAGGGACCTGTTCAGCTCCAAGTGTGGAGCCTGCAATTAATACATCTATTCATGAATGCGGATCGTCCCTCTAATTGTGGAGGCTGTTTCCAGCAACAATATGTGCATTTAAAAAGGAAAGATACAATAATAAAATAGAGCATTAAGGCTTCAAGTGTGAGAAACCAAATGACCAGAGCCCACGTGTAATTAGGCTACTGATGAGCATCTTTGGTGAGGGAGGTTTTAAGTTGTTCAGGTCTACCCAGCATAAAGCAGTGCAGTGCTAGACGGAGGCAGCTATGAAAAGAGGCAGGTTGTTTTTGTTCTTCTCCATGGAACAAGCAATTCTCCTCTTCCTCAGCAATTATTTGCCCAAGATGCCTAAAAATACACTGCTTTTGGATTTGGAAAGCTTATTTCTTATAACAAAGTGAACACTTCGAGCTAACACAGCTACTCAGCACGAAGCAAGTCACAGCTTACATGGATTTTGTCTCAGTTCAATCCCAAAGCTCTGTTTCAGTTTAATTTTAGGCTGTTACGGATTGTTTTAGACCTTCCCATCACTTTGAAGGTGTTCAATCCGGGGTTTTGTTAACCTCGGCTTTGCCACAGCCGCTTCCCAGGCGCAGCTGATAAAGGGAAGGGAAGGCAGCAGAGCCCCCTCGCTATTTAAGCACAACACCTTGCTGTATTTAGGCACTGAACAGACTGCCTCAACTTGTCACACGACTGAAAAAACCCCAGCAGTGGTATTTTTTTTGCCAGGTTCCTAAGGAAACAAGGGCTGTGTCTGTGCCTACCTCTCCCCTCCTGCTCACACCTCTCCTCTGCTTTTATCTTCACAACCTGTTGACCAGTTTCAATGGAGAGGAGTCAAAATGTGCTGTTTGGGAGGGAAAAGATGCTCTTTTGGAGATGAAAGCCCTTGCAGGCACCACCACTCACAGGAGATGGTCAAAGCAAGCTGGACTTCAGCTTGCAAAGAGCATCTGTGTTTCTCACATTCCCCAGGGGCAGATTCACATCTTCCTCCTCGAAAGCATCCCTAGCAGTTATAGCACCACAGGATGGTTTGGATTGGAAGGGACCTTTAAAGGTCATCTAGTCCAACCCCTGTCATAAGCAGAGACATCTTCAAGTAGACCAAATTGCTCCAAACCCCATCCAGCCTCACCTTGAACACTTTCAGGGATGGGACATTTACCATTCCTCTGGGCAACCTGTGCCAGTGTCTCACCACCCTCATTATAAAACATTTAGCCCTTATATCTAGTCTGAATCACCCCTCTTTTTGTTTAAAACCATTACCCCTTGTCCTGTGACTACAAGGCCCTACTAAAAAGCCTGACCCACCTTTCTTACAAGCCCATTTAAGTACTGAAAGGCCACAATAAGGTCTCCCCGGAGCCACCCTTCCTCTACACGGATGGGTACCACATGTCCCCAGCCTGTGTGTCACCAAGGAGGAAGGGGTGGCCACAGGTTTGCTTTTGACTGCTGTTTGCAAAGGGTTTGGAGATCCCAAAGCTTCAGATGTGTGAGTCATTCCCAGTGCCTCACCCACCCGTGTCATTCCATAAGCCCTTCCTTAGGAGTCTTTCCGGGTGTTTGGGTTTTAGCTCCCTATCCGACGCTCCCAGGCATGTGCTCTGCAATCTGCAGGAGGAAATGCCTCCTCCTATCCTCCCAGGTTTGCCCCGAATGCCTCAAGAAACCAGGAATGGGATAAACCAGAGCATTTCCTGCCAACGGAGAGGATTTGACCTGGCACTAAACCAACTGCCTGCAGAACAGTCGCTGGAGAGAAAAGAAGGAGAGGAAATATATAAGTCCTTTTCTATTCCATGTGCCGGGCTTCCAGTGATGAAATCCATGCCAACGAATTATACAAATGCTTATGCAATTAGAAGGAGCTACAGTAAGTCCTTCTGCAGCCAAAAATAGCTGTGTGCACCAGCAAAGGGCCTGCCTGCCTTCACATCTCGTTAGGAAGAGAAAACACTCAGGGCTGGTGAGTGGGAGAAGCTGCAGACAGAACAAAATCTTCCTGTCTGCTAACACTGGAGGGCAATGTGATACAGGGGCGAAACACACAGCGGGTCCCACGTGGTCCTCAGCTGAAAACCCTCTGCTTGAGGGGCATGGCACCCTCTGGGGACACAAAGGGGACACCTCTGGGTATGCAGATATCCAAAAGGGTGCCTTGAAATGGTGACAATTGGGTGCACACAGTCCCAGGAGCTCTAGAATGGTGATGTCTCCATAATAAAGAGGAGTGCTCTCATCCCTGTATGCGGGGGCTGCAGGGAGTCCTCAGCCCCAAGTCCCCACATCTCTTGCAGCCAGGGCAGATAAACCCAGATTCATTTGGCTCCCTCTGGACCACTGGGCATTGCTCTTGCAGAGCCTTTAATGGCATTTTTGCTCATCCCGATTCCAACCTTTTTACTCCACAATTTGTCCAGAGGAAGATGGTTTCCTTCTGCCAGCCCCACTCTGAACAGATCAACAGATTGAAGAGGAAAGGCAGGAGGAGAAAAAGGGTTTTCTCTGCTCTAAGCTGAGATTTTGGGGTCTTGCAAGGGATGGTGCGGACCACCTCCAAGTTCCTTCTTTGGGGCTTCTTGACTACATTGACCAAGCCCTAGTGCATATTCCTCAAGTCTTTCCTTGCATCCATGACATCCAGGGAAAAGAAAACTAAGAACTGAGAGAAGGAGCTCAGAAAAGATGCAGTCCTTTCCCAGCCAACCACACACGCCCCTTGCAGAACATCCAACGAAGGTTTCTAAACCATGGCATAAACAGCAAACATTCCCTGCAGCACCCACCTAAGCCTTGAGGGGTTGGAGTTGTTCAGTATTTGAATAAGAAGCACAGAATAAGATATCTGTGCTGCAAGAGGTTGGCATTTAATAGATGAACTCTCTTTCTATCTTAATTTCCTCCTTACCAGCTGTGACCCAGCATCTCTCTGCTGAGCCTGTGGTGAGCAAGAAGCTTTTGGCCATCAAGCTCTGCAGAGCCTGTGGTCATGGGTTTTAAATGGAACATGAATCCATCCCCAAATCCCATTTCTAAGCAGTAAAGATGGGGCCAGCAGCTGGTTTGACCAACGTCCCATAAGCAGACCTGGGCTTAAACAATTGTGCGACCTCACCATTAAGATTTCAGCTGGTTACAGCACTCTGAGAGCAGGGAGGTGATTTATAGCTGGCATCAGCCCACTCTAACCTTGTGTGCATGTGGCTGCATGACAAGAAATGTCACAGGAGCTGGTGACCTTCTTTGAGTTTGAACCTCCCTGCTCTTCTGGCACAGTGCATAGGAATACCAAGGAGACTTTCCGATGAGGGGAAGCAAAGTAAGGCTCAAGGAAACTGCAGACTGCACTGTGCTGCAGGATCACATCCTGCTCCCTCTCTTGCTGTTGGGTGTCACTTTCCAACTGCAGCAAGGGAGGGAATGAATCTCTCATGATAAGCTGTGTTCCCCCAACAACACGTTCTCACTTCTCTCCCAAACGTACTGCTGTTCAACATCTGGGACACGGGGTGGGAGGCTGGTGCTCAGCCAAGTTATCTGGGTGAGGTTGGAATGATGAATTCTCCCTGAAATTCCCCCCTAAGCGTAGAATGATAGAATCCCAGCCTGGTTTGTGTTGGAAGGGATCTTAAAGCTCCTCCAGCTCCAACCCCTGCCACGGGCAGGGACATCTTCCATAGAGCAGCTTGCTCCAAGCCCCTGGGTCCAACCTGGCCTTGAGCACTGCCAGGGATGGGGCAGCCACAGCTTCTCTGGGCACCCTGTGCCAGCGCCTCAGCACCCTCACAGGAAGAGCTTCTTCCTTATATCTAACCTGAAATTCTCCTGTTTCAGTTTGAACCTGTTATCCCTTGTCCTGTTGCTACAGTCCCTAATGAAGAGTGAAGAATCTACACTCCCAAGTGCAAGAGGGTTGGAAAAGGGACCACTCTCAGCCATCAGACCTGGGGGAGATGCATCCACCAGCTTCCTTCTCAAGCTACTGGGACAACAAGAGGCAGCTCAGTTTGACGCAAAGGTTGGCTTGCGGCAGTACTTAGAGCAGCTCTAACACCATGCTGGCCTTTAGGCAGAAAGGTGGGAGGGTAAGGAAGTTACAAAAGCTGGACTGTGCACCCCGCTGTGGGATCTGCTTGGTCATGACAGTGATCTACAGCATAGATCCATTATAGTCAATAAAGAATCATAGAATAGTTAGGGCTGGAAAGGACCTTAAGATCATCCAGTTCCAACCCCTTGCCACGGGCAGGGACACCTCACACTAAACTATGCCATCCAAGGCTCTGTCCAACCTGGCCTTGAACACCGCCAGTGATGGAGCATTCACAACTTCCCTGGGCAGAAGAAGAAGAGCAAATGTTTCTGGTGTGCAGATCATCTCCTTCTTAAGTCAATGTCAAAATGAGCTGAGCCACCTCCGGAACTGGCTGTCTCTCTGCACTAACAAACCTGGATGACGAGATAAGTATTGAAAGATTAAGGATCAGGTGAGGCAAACCTTCCCCTTGTGACTAAGCTGGAACAGCGCTCTCAGCCAAAGCAGTGGAAGAGTTTGGATTCTGGAGGGCACAAAGTGTTTCATTTCAGAGGTAAAGTTTGACATTTACCCTGGGAGCACCAAAAGGATTAGCCTGAATCTACAGCAGTCTTCAAAAAGGGATTTGGAGACACCACCCTTTGTGCTGGCCAGGGCATGGGTAGGAGCTTGAAGGGAAGCAGAAAGCACCATCTGGGCTTGGCAGAGGCACTCCCGAGATCCATGTTCTTGGCAAACCCCAGCGCCACTGAGGCCTTCCAGGATAAAGTGGCAATGGACCAAACACACCGACTCAGCTGCACTTGGCCCAGGGCTTGGAGAGGAGTGGAAGGAGGCCAGAAACTCTCTGGGAGTCCATGGAAGTCACCAGAGATGCTAAATCCTTCCTAGCATCAGTCCTGCAGCCAGGGAGGGAGGCGGATGGCTGCGAGTCCCAGAACACCATGGTGGCAGGAAGATGTCTGGGTGATACACACCATCCTTGAACAAGGCTGCAAAACAAGGTGGATAAACAAGGGTCAGCAAACAGGTCTTCTACTGGTGGTCCATCACAGGGTGGGAAACAGCCCATGGACGAACCTGCATACACAGAGCACAGGTTGAAAACCACTGGTGGAATAAAGCATGGCCACAAAAAGGATCGTAAGTGGCAGCTGGACCTGGATGTGCAATCCTAGTTGGAAAACCCACCCTACCTATCTGCGTCCAACCTGCCAGCATCCCAGATACCTGAGGGCATTGGAGAACAGAAGCTGCATGGAGACCTCAGAGCAGCTTCCAGTAGTTACAGGGGCTACAAGGATGCTGAAGACTCTTCATCAGGGACAGTAGCGATAGGACATGGGGTGATGGGTTCAAACTGAAACAGGGGAAGTTCAGGTTAGATACAAGGCAGAAGCTCTTTCCTGTGAGGGTGCTGAGGCGCTGGCACAGGGTGCCCAGAGCAGCTGTGGCTGCCCCATCCCTGGCAGTGCTCAAGGCCAGGTTGGACCCAGGGGCTTGGAGCAAGCTGCTCTATGGAAGGTGTCCCTGCCCATGGCAGGGGTTGGAGCTGGAGGAGCTTTAAGGTCCCTTCAGCCCAAACCATTCCATGATCCTACGATAAATAAGTATCCTGGGATTTTATGGCACAGTTCAAAGGTTGCCACTTGATGCAACATCTCACATCTCAGTTTGTCTGGGAATCAAACAGAGGCTCCAAGCTCTGGGGGTGTGTTTACTATTTGGAAGCAGTGGGTGTTGCACACAGTAGCATCAGACCAGCCTGCCAGGGGATTCATGTCAAAGTATTGCTCATGTTAAAAACCATATTGTCTCAGATAATGTTCTCACTGACAAGCCAGATGTCAAAACATGGCAGGATAATGTTGCTGAAAGCTGCTATAAAAGGGAAGTGAATAGACAATTGTTCCTTTGTTAGATATCAAAACTTGATGGCGTATCACTGTGACTGAAATGCTCATGAATGCTCACCAAAACAGGGCTAAAAGTTCCCCAGGATAATCAGTTTGGGAGTTTCATGGGAGAATCGGACCACTTTTTGTCCCTCTTGTGTGCATGTTCACAGCCAGGAGATGTGCAGGGATGTCGCGAGCTCTGCAATAGCTCATCTACAAGAGACAAGTCAAGACAAGGTTGCTCAGGGTCAAATCTTCTTTCCCTTCTGATAACTCTCTGCAATTTATCTCAGGTAGAGCCTGATTAGCAGGAGCTGTATTGGGTTAAATCATAGAATTCCAGAGTGGTTTGCGTTGGAAGGGACCTTAAAGCTCCTCCAGTTCCAACCCCTGCCATGGGCAGGGACACCTTCCATAGAGCAGCTTGCTCCAAGCCCTGTCTCAAGGCAGCAGTTTGATGATCTCCATCCTGCAGCAGGTCTTGCAGTGTTTCCGCCTTGGTCCTACTCCCATCAGCCAAGCACAGAGCAGTGGAAAGCAAGAGAAAGAGAAAGGGAAGGTGGTTGCAGTTGCTCCTCCCAGCGCCTTCTGAAACACAGGGACAGGATGTATAGGGGCAGATGCTGGAAAGATGCTTAATCACCATTAGCCCAAGGGATCCTATTTTCACCTGTTTCTCCAGATTTTTACACCTCCATGACCTGGTCCTGCAGACAGAACTGCTGCGCTGAGAGCACCAGAGAGCAGTGAATCATCAGCTGGATCACATCTTGCTGTCCTATGAATGTTGTAAGGAAATGACTATACTGGAGAACACAAAAATGAGAGGATTTAGGTTGTTGTTTTCTGTTGTTTGGGGTTTATTTTTCTGTACAACTGTCTTAATATTAAACTTCACTTTTATACTCAGACTCTTGAACAACTGCCTTACTATTTCGCTTCACTTTTCTATTCAGACTTTTAATGAGGGCTTCATTGAAGGTCTCCCAGCTCCTTTGTGCATCAGCTAACAAACACAAGTACCTGTTTGCAAACCAGAACACAGAGAGGGCTGCAAGTCAGATGGAAAGTTCCTGGACAAAGGGAGAATTTGGCACATTCAAAGGATTGGAAGGCCCTTGATGGCTGCCCAAATTTGCTGCACAAGGTCTGTTTTCCGTGTGCCACGCTGCTTCTAGATTGATGCCTGAACGTACTGGAGAGATGATGCTGGAAGGATATCAGACAGATGGACATAAACCACAGCCAAATCTTGCCCAAAACAACAGGCAGAAACATCTCCTGTGATTTACAGATAGGGACCTGTAAATCATGGCCATGGAGGGACTCAGGTTAGATTAACATGAAGGACCAGGGGCTGAATCTCACATTCAGGAGGGCTGCTCAATTCTCCACCATTTTCTGACTAGATCAATGTGCCAAACACCAGTGCTAAGTCTGCCATGACAAATGTGACTTGAGGCTACCAGAGCCATCAGCATCCTCTTTACAAGTCATAAGGACGTGCAGTGGCTGCTCAGCTTGCTTTTCAACTTTGCTGTTATCATTAATCTACATTCATCGCTCCAAGCCCCATCTGTCTCACACAGATTTCCTCCTGACATCAGCCCTACGTGGCAGTTCTTTATCAACTTCATTGTGTCTTTTACCACAAAGGCAACCTGCCATGGCTCTTCCAGGAGCTTTTGTAGCAACAGAAGATGAAAATGCTCCTTCTCTGCTCACTTTACCTACTTCAAGAGTGATTTATAGGTGTTACTGAATGCACACATTGTTCACAGAGAGAAATCTCAGGCAGTTAACGTGAGGCTCATCTCCTGAGCACCTTTTAAATACAGGAGGAAAAAACCCAAATATAAAACTAGACTAGAGATAAGCACAGAATAATGGGGTTTCTTTGGGTAACTTCTGCAGGGTCTCAAGACCTGTATGAGAACCTCTAGCTGCCATCTCCTCATTTTACAGATGAGAAAGCAGAGGGAGGGAGAGGCAAGTTGTTCCCAACTGGTTATGAAGGGGTTAACTAATTAAAATACATCTATAGAATAATAAAAGTGCCATCATAATAATGTTTGTCCTCATATTTTCACAGTATTGGAGATTCCTTCGCTGGGTAAGATAAAAAAGCAATAGGACCCTGTATTGGGTACATGCTTCAGCTCTAGCTCCCACGTCTTCCCAAGCCCACCTGAGTAGTTTCCTCTCTCACAAAAAGGAAAAAATACCAAATCGCACATTTATAGCAGAGCAATTCTCACTTTATCCAGCACTGCCTACCCTGTGCATGCCAGAAAGCCTCCCACCACGACAAACAGCTCTTTTGGCCAACGCAGCCCCAACTGGTGCCTCCAGGACTTTTATCAGTGATGTAACTGCCCGTATGCTGGCTATCTGCTGTGCTGCCACCATGACAAATACAAGTTTGGATGCCCAAAACCACATCAGATCTGAGCATGCTGAACACATCTGCCCAGAACAGACAGCCTGAAGCATGCTGCGCATGCAGAACAAAACGCAGGCGGAGATGGACAGATGATGGGCTGCAGGGCTGGAGGCTCCTCGACCTTGGTCTGGTTACTCCTGTGTTCCTCATTGTCCATGTGCACCAGCCTCAGCCCCAGGATCTGCAGGAGGCCTCATCATCCATATATCCCTATTAATGGCTAAAGCAGAGTTAGTCAAACCATGAAGAAGAGGAACCCGACTCAACTGAGAGCATCTGCAAATCCCTTTCGCTCCAGGCCAACTGTTGATATGATCCTCGAGCCACGAGGATGATCAAGGGACTGGAGTACCTCCCGTATGAAGATAGGATGTTCAGCCTGGAGGAGAGAAGGCTGCGTGGAGACCTCATAGCAGCCTTCCAGTATCTGAAGGGGGCCTATAGGGATGCTGGGGAGGGACTCTTCATGAGGAACTGTAGTGATAGAACAAGGGGTAACGGGTTCAAACTGAAACAGGGGAAGTTTAGATTGGATATGAGGAAGAAATTCTTTACTGTGAGGGTGGTGAGGCACTGGAATGGGTTGCCCAGGGAAGCTGTGAATGCTCCATTGCTGGCGGTGTTCAAGGCCGGGTTGGACAGAGCCTTGGGTGGCATGGTTTAGTGGGAGGTGTCCCTGGCCATGGCAGGGGGGTTGGAACTGGATGATCTTAAGGTCCTTTCCAACCCTAACTATTCTATGATTCTATGATTCTAACCTCACATCCTTAATTTCACATTAAGGCACATTTTGGTACGGATAAGACAGCAAAGTGGGGAGTGGAACTGGTGCACAAAGAAGCATTTAGTACTTTAGTTCCTAAAATGACCTGCTGGTTTTGAATGGCTGGCAAAGACACAGCCCCCATAACCTTCTCCCAACACTTCTTATGTGAAAGCCCTTAAACAGTGGGCAGATCGTCTCCATTTCACAGTGACGAAGAGCAGTTTATCATCTATCGCCTTTTATCACTTCCTTTTTAGGGGTTTTAGACACCTTTCCAGGAAAATAAATCTGGGAATGCTCTTCATAACCCACACGCTTGATTAGCGGTTATTACACTGAGCTGGGAAGGTGACACCCTGCTACATCCTCACTGTGTGCCTTGGGACCATGAGGAGGAGTGATTGATGCAAGGCCATCCAGGCTGGCTTGGTAGGGAGCAGGATGCAAGGCCAGGGCTTTGGAGGCTATGAGGATGGTTTAATTACAGACTCTGCTGTTGTCCGAGGACGTAGCCCTGCTCGCAAGTTACTCCCAGCAGTGCCAGCCATAGGACTTTATTGTTCAAGACCTCCTTTACTATCAGAGCGGGACTGCAAACGTTTTGGCTGCTGGTGGCACAGTTTTTCATCCCTCATGCCTCTGTCTCAGCATCACTACCACTTCCATCCAAGCACCATCCCAATTTCTTCCCCCGATCCTCCATCACATCGGTTGGAAAAGACCTTTAAGGTCATCAAATCCCACTGTTAATCTAGTATTGACAAGGCCACCACTAAACCATGCCCCTAAGTGCCACATCTGCATATCTTTTAAATACCTCTAGGGACGGTGACTCCAGCACTGCCCTGGGCAGCCTGTTCCAATGCCTGAGCACCCTTTGGTGAAGAAATTGTTCCTAATATCCAATCTAAATCTCACCTAGTGCAGCTTGAGGCTGTTTCCTCTCATCCAATCGTGCAACTCACTGCTATGTGGTCTCCATCCCAGGTTACATGACAGAAACTGATGCAAGATGTTCCTCCTGCAAGAAGCCTGCCTTCCCCAAGAGACATCACCAAGCTTGACAGCAGCCTTCCCCCTGTGCCCAGACCCAGCTCCCCTCTTACATCTCCCACTACCCTCTTAGCACTTCTCTCTCCTCTGCTCTCCTCTTTTGGGAACCTTCCATTCATGCCCTAGGGTGGCCCATCCTTGTGGGTCAGCCAGCAGTCAGCATCAATCAGCCACAAACCCCCACAAAGCTTGCCAAGGCTTGTGAGCATCCAAGGACCTTCCGGCCATGAATTATCACTCTCAGCTCAACCAGCCTGGATAAACACCGCAGTCAGGCAGAGCATTGACCTGAAGAGGGGTGGATGGAGGTCTAGGAGGGGCAGAGAGTGAGAAACATTGATTCCTGCCCCATCCAGCTCTGAATTTAGATAGCCTTCTCCATGCGACCTCCAGCCTACCTCACTCCTCACCCACACAGCCCAGAAGACAGAAGCAAATGGGACAGATCACACCAGAAAGCAATCCTCCGCTTTCAGCACTGATAAATTAAAAGCTGCTTGGCCTCTGAGTGAAAGGAAGTTTTCCCACACAATAGCTCCAATCCCATTAGAGCAATGACAAGCAACCACTTATGTGCTTCACTTCAAATTTAGCCAGGACGGAAAATGTTCCTTCGGATGGCAAGAAGAGATTGCTTTTAATTGAAACACTTCTTGCACTGAGCTGCTGTTGACAGTTAGTTTGCAATTAACAGTTCCTTGGGTTTTAGTTCAGTTCTGTGAGTCGAGGCTGTAAAGTGAGGGGCAAAAATCAAAGTAAATCAGAACTTTCGGCTAATCGTGAGGAAATTCAAAGGGATTTAAACACAAGCCTGGGTGTTTGTTCCCCTTCAGATCCTTGACTTGGTGGACTTCGTATCATAGAATAGTCTGGGTTGGAAAGGACCTTAAGATCATCCAGTTCCAACCCCCCTGCCAGGGGCAGGGACACCTCACACTAAACCATGCCACCCAAGGCTCTGTCCAACCCGGCCTTGAACACCGCCAGCGATGGAGCATTCACAACTTCCCTGGGCAACCCATTCCAGTGCCTCACCACCCTTACAGTAAAGAGCTTCTTCCCACAAGGCTGCCTTCACAAACCATTAAGGAAATGAGGTTGGGAAGGACATCTAAGGTGTCTAGTCCAACCCTTTGCTGAAAGGAAGGTCAACTTAAAAGCCAGAGCTGGTTGATCACAGCCTTGTCCAGGTCATAGAATCATAGAATGGTTTGAGTTGGAAAGGACTTTAAGATCACCCAGTTCCAACCACCTGCCATGGGCAGGGACGCCTCACACTAGACCATGTTGCCTGAGGCTCTGTCCAGCCTGGCCTTGAACACCGCCAGGGATGGAGCATTTACCATTTACCTGTTCCAGTGCTTTGCCACGCTCACAGTAAAGAACTTCTTCCTTATACACAACCTGAACATCTCCAGCAGTGGTGGTTGCATAGTCCTGGCGGGAGGTTAGGACATGGGGGTTTGCTGGGACATGGCCATGGATCCATACAGCACAACAGCCTAGGACAGGGTGTGAAAAACACATTTTTGGCAATGGAGAAAGCTGTAAATCAGGTAAAATCACCCCAAAAGTGATAAAAAAATCTCAAATTATCTCAAAGATAATAAAATTATAATAACAAGAAAAAAATCAAAGCCACTTTCTGGGAGTTTCTTCCAGCATTCTTATACATGACAAAAACGTCCCTTCATCCACCAGCACATCCAGGGAAGACAGTTCAAGCGTAACCCCTTGGGATTGCTCCAGCCAAGAGCAGGAGGATGCCTGGAGCATGTTTGCTCCCAGCAAGTCCCACCACAGGAAAGCCAGATGAAGAGGAGCAGCCTCTGCATAGCCAAGCCCCGAAACCCCAGCTCATGGCATAGTGGTCCAAGCTGCAGTCAGCAAGTCTTCCCAAAGACATTAATCTTTTCATTAAGGCCTGATTTAAGCACTAAAGCTTTTATTGTCTTCAGTCCCTAGAGGTCAATAGAAGGAATGGGCTGATTGTTGGGCAATTAATTTGATTCAATGTAATAACATTTAAATGGGCTGTGAAGACAAAACAAGATGCTCCATGTTTAAGTCTATCCAGAGGCTACTTTTGTCCCTTTTTTTTCTCATCGCTGATGATAAAGTGTAACTCTTCCAGGTCCTTCAAGCCATTTGCTCTAATATATTACCTGCCAGACTAGAGATAAGTGCAGCTCCATCTCTCCAATTTTGCGTGGGTTGTTCTTTATCAATTTGGTGAGGCTCTTTGGGAAGGGTGAGAAAGGGAAAAGTTGATTTTAGTTGTGGACTTTTCCTGCCCTTCAGTGAAAAAGGATGATTTACAGATTGTGCTACTGAAGCTTATGTACCATAGGCAGTTGAACAGGCTTAAACCTGGCCTTGCCCTTGATCTAGATAAGTTGCCTACTGCACGTTCAGGTAGCATTTCAGGCCGCTGGAAATCAGATGCTTGGATCCTGTTGCCAGCCCTGCCGGTGACTTACCCCAAGCTCCTGAGAAGGTCACCCAGGCTTAGATAGGGGTGGGTAAATTCACCATTATAGAATCATAGAATGGTTTGTGTTGGAAGGGAGCTTAAAGCTCATCCAGCTCCCTTGCAAGGTTTGAGTTTGGTTGAGGGGGTTGAAGTGTATGAAGGAGGCCACTTGGACTTGAGGTCACAGAACAAGCCCAGGTTGGGTTGACGATAGATACAACCACAGCACACAGACAGATCCAGAAAACACAAGAAACACCTCACTTGATGTGGTCTGCACAAGGCTGTTTGGTGTTAGAGCTTCCAACCCATGCTGGGGTCTAGCCAAGAGTTCAAGGGACCTGGACCAACATCCATGAGCTGTTTAAGTCACCCCATGACTCAGGAGCTGGCAGTGGCTGCTCTTCTTCAGGTCCTGTTGCATTTGTTTGCTTCCCTATGACCCAGACTGTGTTGGGCAGATGAAGATCCTGCTTGGATCACACCAAAGATCTGTTTGGACTCATGTTTGTCCTCTCTTTACAGGCAAAGGAAAAGTTGGGAGAGGTTAAGTAACTTACTCAGTGGGAGACACAGAGATGAACAGAGATCTCCTGACTCCATCCATGACAGGACCCTGAAGGGGGATGGCTCTAACCATCAGTGAAGAAGAAATAGCTGTGATGTGCTTTAACATACTCTACCACAAGGCTTGGCTGTTAAAGGCAATGCCATGGTGAACCGGCACATAACATATGGTCCAAGCACCACATAGCAACTGATCCCATGCAGAAGGATGCTCCATCCCCAAGGAATACATGAGGGTAACAGAAAACGCATGCAGAGAGTGGTAACGGTCTTGCAAGTGACTCTGAGGAGCAAGGGGGACCTCGGGCTTACTCATGGTCCAGAAAAAGGATGAGCTGCTGCAGGGATGCTGCATAGGATAGGACTGGCTTTGACACCAGGATAAGGCTGTGGGTGAAACCTCTCTGAGAAGGCAGAAAACAGGGGTGACAGTGACAAGTGTAGGGCCACCAGCAGTCCCTGGTGAACAGGAGGGAGGTGGAGGCCAGAACCACAGAGCCTGAGGCTCCATGAAGGACTGGGGCAGAAAAATGTCCGGTTTGGCCAGAGCAGACCAAGGTTTAACCAGCGACTGCATGAGGGCTGACCAGCCAGGAGCACACAGGCATCCTTCCACCTTCCACCCTTTATCAACCCAATTTTACACTTGGGAAACTGAGGCACAGAGCAATGATACTGACTTCTGTCAAGCAGCAGCCATCAGAGGGAGATGAGCCCCTTCTCATGGCACCCAGCCTTCCTGCTTGTGTCCTTTAAATATCTGGGGGTGCCTACAGGTGAAAACAGCATCCCTTGGGCATTCGCATGCCTAATGGTGACTAAACACCTTTCCAGCATCAGCTCCAATACATCCTGTCCTTGTGTTTCAGAAGGTGGGAGGAGCAACCACCTTCCCTTTCCCTTGCATTTCACTGCTCTGTGCTTGGTTGATGGGATTTGGGCTTTTGGACAAGAGCCTGCAGGGACAGGACAGGTGGGAATGGCTTTAGCCTGCCAGAGGGGAGATTGAGATGAGATCTTAGGAAGATGACTTGCTGTAGGATGGAGATCACCAAAATGATGCCTTGAGACAGGGCTTGGAGCTGTGGCAGAGGGTCAGAACTGGATGAGCTTTAGGGTCCCTTCCAACCCAAACCGTTCTATGTGATTCTATGATTCTAGACCAGTTCAGTGGCCTCAAAAGGCAACGACCACAGGATGATAGCAAAAGCCATTCCTGATGAAGTCCCCAAACCCAATTTCCCCAGTCCTTCCTGGCTGGGTACCACTGGTGGCACCAGTAGATATAAGGCTAGTGCAGAACCCAACCGAAGGCTACAGAGGGATGGGGTTGAAGGGATGCAAACTCTCAGCTCCATTTCTTTCTCGGGGTTATTTTTGCTCTCCTGTTGAAATGCAAATCCTAAAACCAACCCCAATATAACTGCAAAATCACACCAGGATATTTCCAGTCCTTTTTGGCTCAGGTTTGGATGCTTCCTATGGATGGTGCAGAAGATGAACGGGAGGGCTGAAAACCAGAAGTGTTCGCAAAAGCTGCCCTTTTCTTTTGCAAACACACACACACATATATATGGATATGGCATGGTGCAAGAGGAAGCTGTAAGATCTAGCAGCGCTGAGGCTGCAGCTTCCCAAGCACAAACCTCTGCGGATGGTAGGGGAGCAGAAGACAACCACAGCACGCTTGGGGCAGGGAGAACAGGCTGTTCTGCTGAGAGATGCAGAGATCTCTGGCTAATGACTTGGCTTCGCTTCCAGAAGCGCTGCCAGGATGAAATGGGGTCTCTCCTCTATTTATTTTGTTGAATTGGCCGCTTCAAACCTTTCCGTCTGTGTCATTTCTGTGATGAAAAAGAAGCAAATTGGGAAGAAAAGGAATGGATTTCCATTTATCTCTCGGGAGGAATTTTGGCTGAACCCCATTAAAACCAACGTAAATCAGGGCTTTTCATCAGGGCTTTCTAAACCAGCATCTACACAATGCCCTTTCCCTTGCCTCTCTCATTTCTAGAGCAGATGAAAACTGCAGGAGGGAGGAAAACAACACTAAAAGGGTGAGTTTTGGAAAGGGATATTTTTGGGAATTTAATATGTATTTTTTAAATAAATATTCCCTGATTCACTCCCTCTCCTCCTTTTTAGCCCCCATAAACCTATAGCCTTCACATAGCTGTAATTTCTGAGTGCTTCATTTGATTCGGGGCATGTCCCAGATATCCGGCAAGGCAAAGAGCCCTCCTTAGAATCATGGAATCAGCTGGGTTGGAAAAGAACTTTAAACTCATCCAGTCCAACTCTTCCTCAGCACTGCCAAGGCCACCACTGACCCATGGCACTGAGGGCCTCTCTCCATGGTATGTGAACACTTGCAGGGACGGTGACTGCAGCCCTGCCCTGGGCAGTTCCAATGCTGAGCACCCTCTGGGGCAGGAATTGTTCCTCAGCTCCATCTAAACCTGCCCTGGGGCAGCTTGAGGCCGTTTCCTCTCGTCCCATCCCTTGTTCCTTGGGAGCAGAGCGCAGCCCCCTCCTGGCTCCATCCTCCTCTCAGGCAGTCGTAGGGAGCCATCAGGTCTCTCCTGAGCCTTCTCTTCTCCATCTGAGCCCCCCAGGTCCCTCAGCCCTTCCCCATCACACTGTGCTCCAGGCCCTGCTCCAGCTCCAGTGCCCTTCTCTGACCCCACTCCAGCACCTCAATGTCTCACCTGTAGTGAGGGGCCCAGAGCTGAACACAGGATTCGAGGTGCAGCCTCACCAGTCCCCAGTACATGGGCACAACCGCTGCCCTGGCCCTGCTGTCACACTGGTGATGATACAGAAGGGCTCTCAAGCTGCTTTCAAACATGATGGAGACATGGCTGTCCAGGAAGGTGATGCGTATGGAAAGGAGGCAGATGCATGCTCACTACCTGCAATGAATAAATCCTACAGCAAGACAAGAAGCCTTTCATGGTCCTCTCAGCAAAACCCATCCAGCAGCCCAACAACTTGGAGCAAGAGCAGAGCAAGCCCCAGTCTTCAGAGTAGATGTTCTCCACCCAACATCCACACGGTTGCTTCAGACCATGACCTATGCCCAGCCACTTTGCTCTGCAACAAGTTTGAGCTAATGAATGTTGCTTTTCAAGGACCACATGCATCAAACTATAGAATCCCAGAGTGGTGTGGGCTGGAAGGGACCTTAAAACTCATCCAGCTCCAACCCCTGCCATGGACAGGGACACCTTCCACTAGAGCAGGTTGCTCCAAGCCCCGTCCAACCTGGCCTCCTCCTTCCATCCATCGACCCCAATTACTTAGCCCCTCCAAACCATATAAACGAAACCACTGTCTGAGGGGACGCCTCCTCCCCACCCATCACAGCTTCCCAAAAGTGAGGGTTTCAATGTAATCATCTTTACAAGAAGATTCAGCTCAAAAGCCACCCCACCAAGTGAGGATGCGTCGCTGCGCCTCTTTGAGGGGTCAGCATGCATACAAATCAAATACCTATGTCTCCAACGTAAAGAGATCTCTTAGGACTGTAGGGTTGGGACTGAAGAGCTAATAAGGGGAAAGAATTAAGCCTGCAATCACTTGGACTGATTTAAATTAGGGCCTTTTTTCCTCTTGCTTTGATTAAAATAAGCTGATTTCCCTTTCCACCTGTGTTTCTTATGCAGGCAGAATTTCCATTAACTTCAGTCAAGGCTTTCTTTAACTTCTTGAAGCTAAAACTTCATGGCACCCCTTAGCACGTTACCACTCTTGTCTTATTAATTCTATCTCCTTGCTTTATACACCAGTCACTTCTGTTATTAAACGGACCTCTTCTACCTTATTAAAGAACGCTGACCTTTGTCATTCATTACAGAGTTATAATGAATATTCATTACAGAACAGCGATGATATTGGGCTTACATTGTCCCCAGAAAGATTTAGGTCAGACATAAAAGAAAGACTTATTAGCAAGACAGTGATGAACTGGAAGGGGCTGGGAGAGGGCAGGCATCCCATTGCTGGTCAGACAAATAGAAGGGGTGCAGCTGGTAGAGCAGATGCTGATTTGGGTGGGATTTTAGACAGCCCTTGCACTTTCACACTGTTTCTATGGAATTAGAAGTATTGGAAATCTTCCAGAAGCTTCTCCCCATAGCCATCAAATAAAAGGAACAGTACAGTGTTTAATAATGTAATTTTCAAGCTCAGGACTAATCACACAGTGATTAAATCAAAGCAAAGACAAAGTAAGCTGGGCAGCCATCACTGGCCATATACTTGTTCTTCCAGCCCTGCACAGCAGACACTACCTGTCCCCACAACCATCACCCTGATGTATTCATTCATCTCCACACAATCCTCCAAGCTCAGCTCCTCACTGTGCACCCAAATTGTAGTTGGAATAACAGCCAGCAATGGGATGGGAAGCACCCGAGGAGCAGGCTGTGGCTCTCAGGCATGGCGAAAGCTACAGGGGTCCCATTGGGACGACCGCTTTCCTGCCTCCCATAGGTGTTCACTTACAGGAGGCATTCCTTTAAATGGATGCCAAAGCAAAGATGCAAACCCAGGGAGGAAAGGTCCATTGAAGGCACTAAAGCTAAGACACACCCACTCAAGAGATGCTTTAAGCTGCTGATTCCTAAACGCAGAGAAAAGATCTGCCACTTCTGTTTCTCAAGGCTTTTGGCCACTTTTAGAGCAAGAAGCTGTCAGCCAGAAAGACAACACAGACCAAATATGAGCTCTTGCATGGGAATGACCTCAACAGGGATTGCAATAGGAGCCCTCAATTGAGTAGCAGGGTTATCTGCTCATCCCCATGCATGGCCAAAAGAAGACCACGCTCAGCAAAAGCAGTTTTCCCCAGTAGGGTCCACAGTAGAGCCCCAGAACTCAATATGGTACTGATCTCCATCATGGGGAGGTCCCATTCTCCCCATCTGGTCCAGCTGCTGTGAATCAGTATTTGGGAACAAAGCTAGGATAAAAATCAAATGTTTTTTCCTGTACTTCCAGTGGAAACACACATAATACATGTGTGTGTAATTTTGCATGGTTTCAGTTGCAACCAGTAAAATAAATGGTCAATTGATTTTGAGAAGTCTTCTAAACCAGAACCAAACCCCAGCCTCTGATGTTGAAGCATTGCCTTAAAATAAATGAGTGTTGGAGGAGCCTAAAAGCAAAAGTGGATTTTTTTCCTTCTCCTCAGAGAAACTATTTTAACCACTGAAAGCCCATGCAGTCCTCACCACATCTAAGGATGCTCAGACACCAACGCAGCAGAACATCCTCTGTAAGTCTCTGTGTACCAGCAATGATGCCTCCCTTCCCAAGAAGCACAGAAGAGGAAGATGGGTATGAACTGAGCAGCTTGAGCCCCTCTCACCTTGGCTTTATACAAAAGGAAATTTAGAAGCTGTGACCTGAGCTTCCGTAGGAGCCCAGAGCCATTCTCCCGCCATGACCAGGGTGCTCCTACCAGCATTCCACCCCTGCTCCAACAGGATTTGCATGGTGGGGAACCAGAATATCAGGTAGCTTCTTCCATAGAGCAATAGAAACCCAGGCAGACGCCTTCCTTTTAAATGCAAAGGAGATCTATAGACCAGGTTTTTCCTTTTTGTACTAAAGCAACTACAGCTGCCTCATGCCAAGGGTCTGATGATGCTGATCCCAGCCATGCTGATGATCTCTGATGAGCTCTAATTACACCCATCAATGCAGGATCTTGATCTGCTTATCTGACTGGGGCATAGCGTGAAGTGTCCCTGTCCATGGCAGGGGGTTGGAGCTGGATGACCTTAAGGTCGTTTCCAACCCAAACCATTCTATGATTCCTGTGTGTGCCCAGAGGCAGATCTGATAGCCCTGAGGGAATAGGAGAGCAAGATGAGGAGTCTGATGAGGTTCAGTGCAATGGGTGGGAGTTAAGGAAGGGTGGGGGGATGGACCATAGTTAAGACACAGACCTCTGTGTTTCAGTCATGGGCTCTTTTTAATACCTTTTCTCCCCAGTGCTTGCTCAGAACAATTCTGCCCTTTCTCCTCCACACTCACTGACACACACCCCATCTTGTCCCATCGAACCACTCTCCATTAACCAGCACCGCGTGATCAGCCACAAAAGGACAAGTCCTCCCAGTGCTCAACACAAGCTTCCGGTTAACCTCAGTTCTCATGTACCGTTTCCAAGCCCATCACTTCTTGCAGAGCTTTTTGCCTCCAAGCCTTTTGGATTACACATGCAGCATCTTCAGCTGCAGCACAGCTCCTTATGTTATCTCCACTCTCCTTGGTGCTTCCAGGTGAGATAAGAGCAGCAATCAAAGCTAAAGGAGCTGTAGCTTGTAAACCTTGGTGGGGAGCAGAGATACAGCCCTATGGAGAGAGGTGACAGCAACGCTGTACCACCAAGTCATGGTACAGAGGGAGATGTGACAGGTTCTAGCAGGCAAGGCAAGGGGGAAGAAGTTAGGAAAGCAGCTGGGAAAGGCTGTGGGAGCCTCTCTTCAGGTATCAGTTATGGTATTTAACCCCATTTCCATCTTTATCTCTTGGTATTCACTGTCGCAATAGGCAACCTCACTGTGCTCTTTGCTTTTATCAGTAACTAAGTCCAGCACTAAGTCCTTCAGCCAGGATCACTGTACATATGACCTGGGTGAATATCTTCCTCTATTGCTACAGTGAGGTCCCAGCAGATCTCTCCCTTGCCAGCAGCAGTGATTTTGGTAAGAGGGGGTGCCGCATCCTTCTCTACACACATTGCATGCTGAAGCTGATCAGCATCTGGTCATTGGAGAGCCTAAGTTTCCTCCACTTGATAAAGATCTATAGAGCAAACCATCACTGGTCCAAGTATACCTACAGGTACTATAGGCAGTACATGAACAGCATCCTTGCTGGCTGATGGATCTTCAGCATTATCTTCCAATTCCCTACCTTCAGTACAATACAACAGCAGAGAGGATAAGTAATGGAAGTGCTAGCTTGGCTATCAGCACTTGCTTAAGCTTTCCATGGAATTTCATCATGAAGTTCACACTCTACACATCCATCAGCCTGGATCTCATCTTCATCACCCTTGTGATGCTCCTGAAATGGATTCATCGTTGATCTCCTCAGGAGCCAAAGGAGAAAGACAAGGGCTACCTCCACCACAGGTAGCACCTGGAACAAGCACACAGCTCAAGATCTTGCTCTCACTGCTCTCCGTTTACCTTGTCTGCTGGCTCTCCAGTGGCATCACCTGGCTTGCTCTTGTTTCAGGACTCCTGACACACAAGTTTGAGAGCAGCATCCTCAGAGGTCTCTGCAGAGTGCTGTCGTGCATCTATTACTCATTCAGCTCCCATGTCATTGCGTTCAGCTACAAGAAAGTCAGGCAATACCTCAATGAAACCCAAGATGTGAGAAGCCTCCCGCTACTCAGAGATGTAACCTCCCAAATCCTTTGTGGGCTTTTCAGTTTTCCAGACAGAAAAGCATGAGGAATTTCTTCAGGCATTTTAAATAAACCCCTGCCACCTTTCTGGAATCATCTCTTGGTTGATGCTTAAAATTCAGGCAGTTCCCATCAATCTTCTTTTACCTTGTGAGCCTCGGGTGACCAGGTCTGGTGTGAGGCATCCCTACTCATGGCAGGGGGTTGGAACTGGATGTTCGTAAGGTCCTTTCCGACCCAAACCTTTCTGTAAGTCTATGATTCTCTGACCATCAACCAGACAAGGGAATTAATCAGAAAACAGATCCAGTAGACATCAAACAATGGATTTGCCCAGAGACGTGTCACAGAAAGTGCCCTTATTTCAACAGGAGCGGCAGCAGGTAAACATTTGCCTTCAGCCACATGAAAGCAAATGGAAATACTCCCGTCATTGTCAGTCGGTGACAGCCTACAATAAACAAGAGATCAAGTATGTACAGCCCCTGAGGTCTTGCTACTTTTGAAAGCTATAAGAGGGAAAGGAGGCATTCTTCAGCACTGTCACTGCCAGGCAAGTGTTTCCATTTCCATAACGGCTCATTGAGAGAAAACAAGTGAGGAAAAAGCCCTCTGAAATCCCTGACGCTGCAGGAACGTGGGCAGCCAGCAGAACCGCGAAAGTCTCGGGAAAATTACTGCCAGATTCTGCTTTCATAAACTCAGGAATTCTGAAGACAAAAATCTGACCGGGCAAATGGTGCGGTGCTTTAGAAGTTCATAGCTTCCAGCACTCAACAGTCACGTCTCAAACCCAAACCCCGCGATGCCAGGGTGTGTTGTCTGGTGTCAGATCATTCAGCTGGGGAAATAAAGGACAATATAACTTCAAACAGCCCTCGGGTCATGGCTGCATCCACCCCAACTCCTTGTGCACCCCCAGCCTCTTTGCTAGCGGAGTGAGGAACAGAAAAGGCCTTGACCCTGTGTAAGCACTGTTCAGCAGTAAGGAAAACATCCCTGGGTGATCAGCAGTGTTCCCAGCACAAATCCACTACGGAGAGGGAAATTAACTCTACCCCAGCCATACCCAGCACAAACCCTTCCATCTTGTGCTGCCTTAAAACCTCCATCTGCTTCTGTGCTCCCTAAATGCAATGCAGCTGCTGGGGCTTTAGGTCTCTTCTTACCTGTCTTCTTAGAATCACAGAGTGGTTTGGGTGTAAGGGACTTTGAAGCTCCTCCAGCCCCAACCCCCTGGCACGGGCAGGGATACCTTCCACTAGAGCAGCTTGCTTGGTCCAGTTTGCCCTCTTGTCCACACAAGCTTGCTAAATAGCTGTATATAGGTGTCTTTTGCCATTTAGGGGTAAATACCTCACCCTGCCTGCAATCCAGAGAGGATGCTAAACGCCTGGAGCATCTTAACAGATGCTCAGCAAGGGATGTGCTATGCAGAAATCTCAAGCAAGAGCTACTTCACCTCTACACTGCTTTTCTCCTTATAATTGGGCTGCAATTGGCAGATGGAATCCAGTGAATCCTGCTTATGGGCTTACTGCTTTTGCATCTCTCTCCAGGAGATACAGTTTAGCTTCTTTTCCTTTTGGCTCTGCAACACAGAGCAAAGACCTCAGCATCTTATCCTCTGCTGGGGATAGATCCCTGCAGAAAGAGATCCCTGCAAAGGTGCTTTTCTGACTGCTTTTAAGGGACAAACATTGCCTGGGTTTCCGTGTCCCTTTATTTAGAGGCTCCAGGCTTTCATGATTCAACACACTACACATGTAAAATATACAGAGGCAACACAAGACTCTTGGTAGCCCCTGCAAAGGCTGTGTATCAGTTCTGACCTCTTCTCACCTACCCAGGGGATGCCAGTTGCCTTCCCCTGCTGTCCCTGCAGCTCTGGATGCCATGTCAACCCAACCTCTCGCCTCTACGACGCACTGTGGGTCTATGCCACCACCAGCAACTCAACAGACATCAAGAGGCTCTTCAAAATCTGCCCAGTTTCTGGAAGCTGACCCTGCAAGGAAGGCAGACAGGGCAATATTTGGGGGAAAAGAGGGGAAATGAATCCATTCTTCCCCTGAAACCTTCAGCACAGCTTTTCAAACGACCCCTGGAAACCTGCAGTGCTGGCCATCGAAGCAAGCAAGGCACTAGAATACACATGCCTTGAGTCTAACCCAGCCTGGCAGCCCTCACAATCCTATGTTCCCCCAGTTCTCCACAGATTAGGTTCAACAGAGACAACTGCTAGTTCCTTTTCCCACACTGCCCACTTAACACTAGCCAGGAGCACCACTTGTTGGAGAGAGAAGGCAATTCAGCCGAGACACATAAGGCAGGCAATAAATGCAGTTTGAGCAAGGACTGGTGATGCTGGTCCCCTCCTAAAAGCTTTGATTTTACGGGGTTTTAAGCTTTATTTTTAAATACATCTGCTCTGTCTTCTCCTGCTCTCCCCCAACATCCTCCAGCAACATGATCTATTTGGGTTAGCTCCACGGAGATGAATGTAGCTTTGCTGCTTGGAGTTATCTGTGAACTCCACACGCTTCCAGTAGAACAGCAACTATCCCACGTTGCTGGTGCAGCTTGTGTAGCTCTTGGACAAGCATCGGCAAGGAGCTGCTTGCTGCAAGGAGAAGTGTTATTTCAAAGCCAGATAAGGAGACTGCGCACACTGCATTTAAACGGATCTCTTTTTGCACATGCAATTCCTTCTGGTTTATTTCATGGTCATTTGGAGAAGTGCATAGAAATTTAGGCTGGAAGGTACATTGTCCAGCTGAGTGTTGAATCCCCCCAAGGAAAGCAATGCCCACACCTCTATGGGTTTGTGCTCAAGTGATTCACCATCCTCACAGTGAAAATATTGGTCCTTGTATCTCATTGGGATTCCCCTTGCTGCAGCTTGCACCATTGTCTCCCATCATTTCATCACACACCTCTGTGAGGAGTCAGGCTCCCCCTTCTCTATAATCTTCATCATGTAGCTGAAAGAGCAATTAGGTCCTGCTCAGCCTTCCCTTCTCCAGGCTACACCAAGCCAGCTCCCTCAGCCTCTCCTCTTATCATGCGCTCCAGCCTCCTGCCCACATTCCTTAGGACATTCACGTGGTTCTACATGCAAGGCAAGACCTCAACTGGCCGAGTTGTTCATATTCAACACAGAAAGACAGACAGACACATGAAGAAGTGAAGTGTGGAATCAGCAGGGTAGGGACCAAGAGGACCTGGGCTTGTTCAGCCTCATCTGAAAGGGAAATGAGCTCAGGCTGATAAACAGTCTTCTCCTGGGTTACACCAGTGTTTTCTAATGCTGCTGTTCCACAGACACTTGTTTTGGTGATAAAAAGGTTATCAGAAGGCAGGATCGGTCCCCTGGCCTATTCCACCACACGTTCATGAGCACAGATGAAGGGATGCTGAAAATGGCAGGAAGAAGCCCTTAAAGGGAAGGCTTTGCCCCAGAGACAGTGCCTGGTAGAAGCACAATTTCGCCTCTAGCCAAGACAAAGTACAAATGCTTTCTTCTGTTTCATGCAGAAAGAGAAATGCAGGCTATGACTCAACCTGCTCATGCTGAAAACCAGATGTTAAACAGTGAGCAACATTCCCATTAAATGGAGTTTACAATCCAGCTAAGTGCGCTTGCTTCAAGTAACTTGGCTGGAAACATGGATTTTTGCAGCTAAAGTCTCAAGCAGTGACTGCATTACAGTTGCAAATAGAATCATAGAATGGTTTGGGTTGGAAGGGACCTTAAAGCTCCTCCAGTTCCAATCCCTGCCACAGGCAGGGACATGTCCCACTAGAGCAGCTTGCTCCAAGCCCCTGTGTCCAACCTGGCCTTGAACACTGCCAGGGATGGAGCATTTACCACTTCTTTGGCCAACCTGCTCCAGTGCCTCACCACCCTCACAGTAAAGCTATGAGAGGTATTGCTGGGTGACAGCAGCTGCGCCCCTGTTTCCTCTACATATCCACATGCAGGAAAGAAGCCGAACTGCATTTTGATGGCACAGAATCACATAACAGTTTGGGTTGGAAGAGACTTTAAAGCTCATTCATGTCCAGCCTCCCTGCCTCTGGTTTTCTCTTCATGCTGTGGATGCGTGGAGAGAGAAGAGTTCCTCATGACTTTGTGCTGGAAAGCCTGATCATCCAGGTCATGGTCACCCCTCACATGTTGTCAGCTGAGTCACAGACTTTGAAGGACATTTATTTCCAATGGGGACGACTGCCCTGAGAAGGAGATCGCCTCTTTAATTAAATGGGGTTTAATGGAAACACGGAAAAGGCCAGGTGAATTAAACAGGGGCTGCAGTGACAGACTTCAGAACTAATAACTTCTAAACTGGTTACAATTGACGTTTTGAGAAGATACAGGAAGCTCATTAAGGCTTTAGACAAACAGCTCAGTGGGTCAGAGCACAGAGGAGAGCGCTCTGCAGTCGAAGCAGCGCTGTATGAAAACGATACCCACAGGGATAGCAACCACTGACCATTAACCCCACTATTTATATAATGGGTTTCCACCCCAGGACTCCCTTTGTATAGAAGACCAATGATTTTATCTCTGGTTTCCAAGTGCAAAATGCCAGGCACAGACAAGTAACCTTGCCCAGTGCTGGGACTAAGCTCAGATGAGCAACACGGCATTAGTCAAGGATGATTTCCAGCAGCAAACACAGGTCTAGAAGTACAAGTCTATTCTAGGAATGTGCCCATTCCCAAGAAACATTGGTTAGGGGCCATCTGGTATAAATTATAGCCAAAACAGAAGAAGAAAACAATGCAGATGAACGGCTGGAAAGACTTCCAATTGTTGGAAGCCACATGGTCTGAACTGGGTGGTCAGGGCACTAACCACGGACATCCCCTGCTTGAAATCAGGGGCATCCAAATCTATGCACACTTCATGGTTTCACTGTTCACCAAAGAGCCTTTGAAAGGTTTTGGGGTTGCTTCAGTGCATGGCAGCAAGCTGCTGAGAATCACTTCTCCCCACGGCTGCTCTTGCACCTTACACCTTTTGCTGGGCTCTCTTGCATGGGGCTGAGTTAAACCCAAAGGTAAATCCCCACCTCTCTGTCCATGCAGAAGAAAAGCATCTCAATTTCAGCCCTAGGGATTTCACTGCACCACTCTTTCTCTTCTTTAATCCCCCATCAGCACAGCAGTCCGGATCTCCAAGTGTTTTTGAAGACCTGCACAAGGAAATCCTGAGCCTGGCTGGATTTCTTCCAGATGTGTATTTTTACTGGCATTATTTGTTTCAGATCTTCCCCCAGTTTTAAGGCTAAAGATGACTTTATCTGATCACCAAGCATCACTCAGCCAAGAACACCCAGCCCAGAACCAGCTGCGGCTGAACTAAACCAGACACACTCATAGAATCACAGGATCACGACTGGTTTGTGTTGGAAGGGAGCTTAAAGCTCCTCCAGCTCCAACCCCTGCCATTGCAGGGACACCTTCCATAGAGCAGCTTGCTCCAAGCCCCTGGGTCCAACCTGGCCTTGAACACTGCCAGGGATGGGGCAGCCACAGCTTCTCTGGGCACCCTGTGCCAGCGCCTCAGCACCCTCACAGGGAACAGCTTCTGCCCAAGAGCTCATCTCAGTCTCCCCTCTGGCAGGTTAAAGCCATTCCCCTTGTCCTGTCCCTCCATCCCTTGTCCAAAGCCCCTCTCCAGGTTTCCTGCAGCCCCTTTAGGCACTGGAGCTGCTCTAAGGTCTCCCCTTCAGGAGCCTTCTCTTCTCCAGGCTGCCCCAGCCCAGCTCTCTCAGCCTGGCTCCAGAGCAGAGCTGCTCCAGCCCTCGCAGCATCTCCATGGCCTCCTCTGGCCTCGCTCCTGCAGCTCCACATCCCTCTTGTGCTGCTGCCCCAGAGCTGGATCAGGACTGCAGGGGAGGTCTCCCCAGGAGGCAGAAACCCAGGGCTGTGGTTCTGCCCTTGAGGCAGAGCCATGACAAATTGTTCCCTTTAAAACAATAAAACCTTCAGCATCTCTAGCATGAGAGACCCGAGCAAGCAGAATCCCGTTTTCCTCTGCCTCCTTTCCATCCTGTTTTCAGGCATGTCTAAATTTTGCAGCTTTGTTTTCACACACGAAGACTCTATTTTGAAGGAGCGTGCCTGCTACTTTCATTTAAATCACACAATCATAGAATCAACCAGGTTGGAAAAGACCTTTAAGATCAAGTCCAACCATTACCCCAGGACTGGCATGGAAGGTCTGGTTTAAGGCAAATCTATCTCAAGCAACAGTAAGCCATGTTATTTCTCTTAAAGCAAGCAATCCAAGTAGAGCAGTAAGAACAAAGCCTCAGGGTCTCAGCAGAACAGGACAGGTCTTAGAAGCTTCTTTAGAGACTCTGGGGAGGTGCTGAGCTACCACATGGTTCACCAAGGCCCTGGGTGCAGTTCACCCCATGCACAGGGTTACCAGTTCATTACACACTGATTCCAACCCCTCCCAGAGCCTGATCCTGCGATCCAGAGTGCTTCCTGGAAGGAGCTGAAGACCTTTTGTGCCCACTGGCACAAAGGAGTGGATCCAGAAATGCTTCCATTCATCTACAGACAAGTATCTGGAAGAATACCAGACATCCATGTCCAAGTGGGAGGGAGCCTGAAGGCAGTGGCTGCATTATTTCTCCCTGTAAATACGTTCTGCTCCATAGAGGTTACATCCACACTGTAAATTCAGGAATGCCAGGCAAGGAAAGCAATCATCCATATGAGACCAAATGCTAGAAAGTTCCTCAGTGTGAATTTAGGTGCCAATTTGCATTTTCCTAGATAATTCCAGCCCCAAAACAACTCTCAGGAGGCAATCTGAATCCAGTCACCCACTTCTGGAAGGCAAAGAGAGTTTACAAGCGTGGAAGGCAGCATTTTGTGCCAGTTGGCCACAGGGCCCAGGATACATTAAGTTCCTGGCTGCACTTAGTTTATTAGCACAGATGAAGCTGAATTGCCTCTACTTAGAGTCTCATTACCAGACATGGATACATGATGCTACCATGCACTTAGTGAATCAAAAACTCTGGGACTGCACTTCCAGCAGGATTATTCCTTGTTGGTGCTGCAAAGAAGTGATGATTGCTTGTGCAAGTGTATACAATCATAGAATCATAGAGTAGTTAGGGTTGGAAAGGACCTGAAGATCATCCAGTTCTAACCCCCCTGCCACGGGCAGGGACACCTCCCACTAAACCATGCCACCCAAGGCTCTGTCCAACCTGGCCTTGAACACTGCCAGCGATGGAGCATTCACAACTTCCCTGGGTAACCCATTCCAGTGCCTCACCACCCTTACAGTAAAGAACTTCTTCCTCATATCCAATCTAAACTTCCCCTGTTTAAGTTTGAACCCGTTACCCCTTGTCCTCTCACTACAGTCCCTCATGAAGAGTCCCTCCCCAGCATCCCTATAGGCCCCCTTCAGATATTGGAAGGCTGCTATGAGGTCTCCATGCAGCCTTCTCTTCTCCAGGCTCAACAGCCCCAACTTTCTCAGCCTATCTTCATACGGGAGGTGCTCCAGTCCCCTGATCATCCTCATGGCCTCCTCTGGACTTGTTCCAGCAGTTCCATGTCCTTTTTATGTTGAGGACACCAGAACTGCACACAATACTCCAAGTGAGGTCTCAGGAGAGCAGAGTAGAGGGGCAGGATCACCTCCCTCGACCTGCTGGTCATGCTCCTTTTGATGCAACCCAGGATACAGTTGGCTTTCTGGGCTGCGGGCGCACACTGCAGCCGGCTCATGTTCATTTTCTCATCAACCAACACCCCCAAGTCCTTCTCCGCAGGGCTGCTCTGGATTCTTACATACAATGATGTATTTGAGGGGGGAATGTGCTATCTTACTGTTCATCAAAATAACTCGAAAAGCCACATATTTTGCCCCAAAATCGGCCTGGATCAGGATCAGCAGCTGCCCTAATGCTGGCTGAGGAAATCACAAAGGTTTGCAAGTTCTGGATTACTGTGATCCCACTGTATCTGAAGACTGAGTGGGATAAGTTGTGCTCTGACCATGGCCACTTCACTCAATTAACTCCCACCACTCATCACAGCCTTCACTGATATTTTCCTAGTGCTTTGGTGGAAAGCCAACCTCAAAATCCTCTGAAATCTACATGGATATTGAAGAAATCAGAGGCATTTTTTCACATCTAAACTAGGAAAAACATAAAAGGGACAGGCTACGAAACCTGGGGCTGTTCAGCCTAGACAAGAGAAGCTGTGGGGAGACCTCAGAGCAGCTTCCAGTGTTTGAAGTATGCTGGAGAGGGATTCCTTGTCAGGGATTGTAGCGAAAGGACAAGGGGTGAAGGGTACAAACTGAAACAGGGGAAGCTGAGGTTAGATACAAGGCAGAAGCTCTTTACTGTGAGGGTGCTGAGGCGCTGGCACAGGGTGCCCAGAGAAGCTGTGGCTGCCCCATCCCTGGCAGTGCTCAAGGCCAGGTTGGACACAGGGGCTTGGAGCAATCTGCTCTAGTGGAAGGTGTCCCTGCCCGTGGCAGGGGATTGGAAGTCGATGAGCTTTAACTGGATGACTCCTTGCCATAACCACTCTGAACTGAGCACTGGAAGCAGAGATGTTCCCCTGTAAAGTTTAAGCTATGCACGGAATAATGGTGACACCTACAGGCAAAACCTCATCTGCAGCCCAGAGAGGAGCAGAAGACATCTCATTAATATCACCTCCTTATTAAAGGCCACAGGGACCACACAAGCAAATAAACCACACATCACTCATACAAGTAAGGTCTGGCTGCAGGGCAAGTTCAGTAGCTGGATGATGACAAACCCCATTAAACTCTCATTAAAGACTCACCATTTTTCAGATGCGCAGGCAAAGACATAGAGAACAATCAAAACATTTGTCATTCAGGTTTTATTTTACAAAGAATCCTGACCATTACATGTAAAATAACATTTGTGTGAAGCATACCCTGAATATACCTGCCAGGAGAGCTTCAGTTCATCATTTATCTAACTGTGGATAGGTGCAATTTTCCTTGTGCTTCAGAAGTTGCCAGAGGTTCCCTGGCCACAGGGCCCAGGATACATTAAGTTCCTGGCTGCACTTAGTTTATTAGCACAGATGAAGCTGAATTGCCTCTACTTAGAGTCTCATTACCAGACATGGATACATGATGCTACCATGCACTTAGTGAATCAAAAACTCTGGGACTGCACTTCCAGCAGGATTATTCCTTGTTGGTGCTGCAAAGAAGTGATGATCGCTTGTGCAAGTGTATATAATCATAGAATCATAGAATCATAGAGTAGTTAGGGTTGGAAAGGACCTTAAGATCATCCAGTTCTAACCCCCCTGCCACGGGCAGGGACACCTCACGCTAAACCATGCCATCCAAGGCTCTGTCCAACCCGGCCTTGAACACCGCCAGTGATGGAGCATTCACAACTTCCCTGGGCAACCCATTCCAGTGCCTCATCACCCTTACAGGAAAGAATTTCTTCCTCATATCCAATCTAAACTTCCCCTGTTTAAGTTTGAACCCATTACCCCTTGTCCTCTCACTACAGTCCCTAACGAAGAGTCCCTCCTCAGCACCCCTATAGGCCCCCTTCAGATATTGGAAGGCTGATATGAGGTCTCCATGCAGCCTTCTCTTCTCCAGGCTGAACAGCCCCAACTTTCTCAGCCTATCTTCATACAGGAGGTGCTCCAGTCCCCTGATCATCCTCGTGGCCTCCTCTGGACTTGTTCCAACAACCTGTTTTCCACTAAGCTGTTAAGACAGAAACAAGACCCCAGAGTTTGAGCAAAGGGGCATTGAAATTGATTTCCAAAATGAGATTTGAATGATTAGTACTAAAATAAAACTCCGTAATAGAACATTAAGTCTGTCATTTGGTTCCTTTTTGAGCACATCCCACTGTGATATGATAAGAGTTTACAAACGTCTTATAGAAGCTGGTTTTACTGTAGCAGATCTGGCTTTATCTCGAGCTCCTGACAGTCTGTATGTCACAGCTGAAAGTTCTTTTGGATCAAGTCGAGACATCCAATAGCCTCCCATTTCCATTTTCCATGTATTAAAGCATTTCCCCCAACAGCAGTTTTCTCAAAGGCCTCAGCAAAAGGATCTCCAGAGCAAGAAAGGGCTCGATCAGTCACCCCTTTACAACCACAAAGCAGGTCAAAACTAGTAAAGAAGAAAACATTCGCTGACAAAAGGACTGGGGCAGAGAGATGGTTTCAGATTTGCTCTCCACTCCCAGCTGCAAGTTCCTGCAGCATCTTTTTGTGCTGATCCTTGTTGTGACCTGGCTAATAAAGGAATCCAGGAAAAAAGACCCATATATTAGTTCCCTTATTAGTTCCCTGTTCTGCCCCATTGCACAGCCAGGGAGTGCTGCTGCCAAGTAGAATGGGAGGGACAGAAGGCAGATCCTCCATTTGGCTGGGCACCAGCATGAGATCAGCCTGAAGCAATTACCAATCTACAGCCAAAGGCCACCCACCTTGCACTGGCTCTGTACAGACCATTGAATCCCAGAGTGGTTTGTGTTGGAAGGGACCTTAAAGCTCATTCACTTCCAAGCCCCTGCCACGGGCAGAGACACCTTCCACTAGAGCTTGCTCCAAGCCTCATCCAACCTGGCCTTGAACACTGCCAGGGATGGGGCAGCCACAGCTTCTCTGGGCACCCTGTGCCAGCGCCTCAGCGCCCTCACAGGGAAGAACTTCTGCCTTATATCTAAACTCAACTTCCCCTGTTTCAGTTTAAACCCATGCCCCTTGTCCTCTCCCTACAGTCCCTGATGAAGAGACCCTCTCCAGCACCCTTGTAGCCTCCTTCAGACACTGGAAACTGCTCTGAGGTCTCCATCCAGCTTCTCTTCCCCAGGCTGAACAGCCCCAATGTTCTCAGCCTGTCTTTATACGGGAGGTGCTCCAGTCCCTCATCATCCTCGTGGCCTCTTCTGGACTCACTCCACAGTCCCACTTGTTTTTTAAACAAATCACCTTCCTCTGGGCAGCTTGGTTTCCTATTTTTTTACCAAATTAAGCCAGGTCACTACATGAATCAGCTTGGTTTGGGCCAGCTCAGGGTCAGACTCTCCGATTTTGTCAGGGGCTTTGGTTTCTTCAGCTACCTGACATGCTGTTGAGCCAGGTAGCTCCAGCTTCCTTCCACACCTGCATACCACTGTCTTAAAGGCAAAAGTCAGATATTACTCATAGGTGTAACTGAAGCTCCACTGCCAGGGATGCCCTGACAGATGGCATATCCAGCAGAGCCTGCCTGGGGTGGACCCATCCCAGGTACAGCAGGCAGGATGGGGCTTGGAGCAGGCAGGGCCACCTAAAGCTGGTTTCTCACAGGAACATAGTGTCCATGGGGGGTTTTGAATGTCTCCAGAGAGGGAGACCCCTCAACACCCACAGGCAGCCCGTTCCAGCGCTCTGACACCCTCAATGTAAAGAAGTTCTTCCTCACGTTGAGGTGAAAGTTGTTGTGTTTCAGTTTATGGCCACTGCTCCTCATCCTGTGGCGGACTGACCCCAGCCCCATCCTCCTGGCACCCACTTTTGCGATACTGACCTTCATTTATGAGACACCCCCCCCCTCAGTCTGCTCTTCTAAAGGCTAAACAGGCCCAGCTCCCGCCATCCCTCCCCCTGAAACGGACGCTGATCTTCCAGGTCCCTTCCAACCCGAACCACCCCACGGTTCCATGACCCGATGCATGACTTAGGTGCACTTTATGGATGAAGCTATAGCTTTACCCCTCAATCCCCAACCTTCCCTTTCCGCTCCCCTCCCGTTACCGACGGCACCAACCGGACCCCTCACCGCCTCACCTCCCCTGCCAGGCCCCCTCCCGCGCGGGCTGCCCCACGCCGCGCCCGCCTCAGAGCCTCCCCGCTGCAGGCAGCGCGGGCACCCCAGCGCGGGGGCCTTGCGGCGGGGAGAGGCGGAGTGTACCAAGCGCCGTGTCCCCCCCCCCTCACACACACACACACACGGACACCGGCGGCCGGTGCCGTGCTCCAGCGATGGATGCGGTGCTCCTCGCCGTCGCCGCCGCGCTCCTTGCCGCGCTCCTCTTCTTCGCCACCCGTCTCCGCGGCCACGCGAGGGAAGGTGGGTCCTGGCCCCGCCGAGGCTCCCCCCGCCCCGTTCCGGTGGTGGGGCCCGCCCCTGCTCTCGGTGGGGTGGGGGTGGGGGGGAGCGTCTCCATGGAAACCGCGGTGGGGTCGCCCCCCCCCCCCCCCCCCCCGAGGGAGCCGCCGTGGCGGTGGATCCCGGTGGATCCCCGGTGGATCCCCGGTGTCCTGCGCTGCCCTTCGCTCCGCCCGCTGCGGTGCCCCCCTCAGGCCCCGGGGGAGTCCCGGCCGGCGGTGAGGCCCTGCTGCTGCCGCCGGCTGGGTCCGGGCGGGCCCGGGGTGAGCGGGGTTTGCCGAGGGGTTGAGGTCGGGCTGGGTTGTGCTCTCGAGATGGGCGGGTGGAAGGGAGGGTGTCCCTATTGCAATGGACTGAAAGACACTGTGGGAGGACACCGCAGGTGCTCCTTGGCGGGTTAGTGCTCCTGTCAGGCATGGCACCCCAATAGCAGGCCGGCCTCTCCATCGCATGGCAGCTGTGCCCACTTTTCCGCTTCGCGTGGTGCTGGAAGGGCTTGCTACCCGCTGTATGCATCTGCAGGGTGTTGTGCAGCCCTATCCTGGGAGCAGGGAGATGATACAGCACTTCAGCCCTATCTCAAGCAGGGTGTTCTATTGCTGACCAGCAGTCGGAATCGCAGGGTCGTTTGGACAGGGCTTGGAGCAAACTGCTCTAGTGGAAGGTGGCCCTGCCTGTTGCAGGCGGTTGGGACAGGATGAGCTTTTAAGTTCCTTCAAGCACAAACTATTCTATGATTTAGGTTGGAAAGGACCTTTAGGGGAGGTGTCCCTGCCCCTGGCAGGGGGGTTGGAACTGGATGATCTTGAGGTCCTTTCCAACCCTAACTGTTGTATGATTCTATGATCAAGTCCAACCATAAACCAAACACTGCCAGGTCTGTTGCAGCAGCCTTTCTGAGTTGTTTTCACAGTTGAAGAAGGGAGGTTGTTTAGCTGGGAGGTCTCAACTTCATATGTTTAGGCAGCACAAACGTTGAAGCCTCTGTCATTATAACGCCACCAGTTTCTGGGATTTGGGGTGATTTAGGGTTGATTTGTTTTGCTTTGCTTTTAAGGGGGATGTAGCTTTGATAATCTCTTTTTTAAGAGACAAAGAAAACCCGGGCATTCCAGGCCATACACAGGGAATGTATGCTGGTAGGGACTTCATGTTAAAAGCTTTGCTGATAATAATGAAATTATCTTTTAAAATCACATTTAAGATCAGATTTAAAGTCACATTTCAGTAAATGTTGTTTTTGATCAGTTCTTCAGTGTTACTATTCAAAATCAATAAATTTAAGAACACATTTCCTTACAGCTCTTCTTGTGTAGACCTTGTCTTAATACTGCTTAATAGCTTGGAAACTGATGAAGTTGGTGACTTGGAGCTGAGCTTTTGATGAAAATGACCGAAATACATAATTTCCTGATACTAACTTGGGCAATCAGAGGCTATGAGGTTTGGGAGGATTTCTTTTTCTCCTAAGCATAAAAAGTTCTAACTGAAATGAAGCCCAAACCTTTGTTTTAAATGGTGTGGATTCTCCGAAAGTTTCAATCTGGCTGTGAGCAGCTTGGTTAAAGTTACTTTACACCCAGGATAATTTAATCATGTTGAAGCTTCTTTTTCAGTGGCAGCTTTTTGACCCTTCTACATTGGTCTTGCTTTTATTTACTGTGGGCTTAAGATAATTTCTGCCTTAATATCCTGATTTCTGTCATTATAAAGTCCTTTGCAGAATGACTTTGTTCTCCTTATGCAACAGAAATTAGTCTTCAAAACCAGTGGTGTATTTAATATCTGCAAAACTTGGTCTTAAGCAGGAATTTGCTTTCCTATTCCTTTTTCTTACGCAGTAAGTGGAAGTTGCTACAGCTCTGTTATTAAAACTGTGTGAATTCAGCTGGTAAGGCTGTAAACCTAGAAAAGATTTGAAACCAGAGACACTTAACCTGGAGAACTGGTGGTGGCCTCACTCTTTTCTCGTTTAAGTCTAGGGGTTAGAGCAGCAGCTTCTCTTTATTCTCTCTTTGGGAATTTCCTTTTAAACTTGGCTGGTTTAGAGAATCAAAGGAGCTAAGGGTCACCAGAGGTAAATCCTGTAACTGTGTGTTTCCTTTCAAAGGTCATTTGGAGAAGCAGAGTGGTTCCAGCAAGATCGTGTCTGGGCTTGTTCTGCTGAGAACAGAAAATCTGCAGCCTTGCTAGCTTTTATCCCTGGTTGGCATATCTGTTTGTGAGCAAGCCTTAAGGTGATAAGATGGACTACGAAAAAGCACCTTCCTGGGAAAGCCAAGCACAATTCCACTTGTGGCATGTTGAATTGCTTTCTCATTGAATTCCCCAGGTTAGGTTAGTGTGAAGGTGAAAGATACTGGATGCCACCAGTGTGGTGGGAAGTACCATGAAGGTGTAAGGGTGCAGTAGGTGGAGCTCTCTCTGCATTGGTATGTGATGAGGGAGCTCAAGAACTTTGTCTTGCTTGAAACTTGCCAACCCAGGTGTTACCCTGATGGACTTGCTTATCTGATATAACTGATCATGACGTGCTGTGATAGCAGAGGATTGCTTCACAAGGGAAGATGTCTTTCCTCTGAGTGGAAATTCACAAGGCTTTGTGAAAGAGCAAATTTATACCTGGGGAACGTAAAATTAGGTCCTGAGAAGTCTGGGTTCTGAAAGTGTTCTTTCCAGTGATGTAACATTGCAGACCTGGGGGTGCTGATTGACAGCCGCTGAACATGAGCAGCTTGTGCCTAGGCAGCCAGAAGCCACCAGCATCCTGGCCTGTATCGGCACCAGTGTGGCAACAGGGCAGTGATTGTCCCCCTGTACTGGGCACTGGTGAGGCTGCACCTCAAATCCTGTGTTCAGTTCTGGGCCCCTCACTACAAGAGAGACATTGGGGTGCTGGAGCAGGTCAAGAGAACTGGATGAGCTTTAGGGTCCCTTCCAACCCAAACCACTGTGTGATTCTATGATCTAAGTGTATCCTCTGTGTTCTGTGAGACCACCAGTTGCAGGCCCACTCATGCAGTTCTGGACAATCTGTGATATTTCCAGTTTGGAGGGAGAAAGAGCTTGTCTGACTTTCTAGGCATTGCACCAGCTGATGTGTCTTGAGCCACGTTGGCAAATCACTGACCCCTGAAGAACCGGCCAGGTAGAAACAAGTTACAGGCAGAGTGAATGGTTCTTTTCTCCTCCCCCTCATGAAGCACTGGGAGAAGTGCAGTGACTAACATTCATGTTTCTTAAATGTCTGATCAGATGAATGCCTACAAACAGAAGCTTTAGAGGGAGGAGGGAAGAAAAAAGCTTTATTAAAGCATATAATTTCCTACTAAGTAACAGTCCATAGTGTTTAGGTGGTGTCTTCTGCTGTTTGTCTGTATGCTTCGGAGGTCTGATGAGCATTGTCCAACAACTGCCTTGTATGTTTGACCACGGTATGGGTTGGAGTTTTTATGACTTTCAAAGCCCCTTTAACACTGGTCAGCTTTGAAGAATTACTGAGTCTCCTGTGAAGAATTTAATTGAGAAAACAGGGTAGCTTGGTTCACACATTGGTCTCTGTGAGGGTTAAACACCTCAGTTTCAAATGAATATGTGGCTTATAAATAGATTCCTCTTTCACAAAATGCAAACCAGTCTTTGTTTCACAGGATGCTGAGAAGCAAAACCAAGCTCCAGACTGAGCAAGTGTCTGGCTGTGCAGGACCATCCCTGGGGGCTACTGGGTTAAACCCACTGAAGCTTCCCGGTGAAAGGATACTAAGGTTGGAATTGCAGTGTATCTCAAAAGCTTATTAAGAGAAACACTGCCTTTGTATAAGAAGTCTTTGGTAGGCTGGGTATTTCTGGCATTTAACAGTGTCCCAGTAAGTGACCTGTTGCTCTGCCTTTGCGTGTTCTATGGCATTCAAAAACAAGCATTATCATGCTATAAATAAGACTGGGCAAGCCTTGAGGCAAGATTATCAGATCTCTGGAGCCAGCACTCTGTAATTTATTGTAGACCTGTTGTAGTCCACACATAAAAGGAGTGGATAAAAAGAGTGACAGCAGTGTGATAGTGCAGTGACTCAGTTCAAAATGTCCCAGTGTGTGTTAGTGCTGGAGTTGGCTGGGGCACTGCTAACATCATTGCTGCAGTGATCCTGAACTGCTACAGGTTTTGCTGGCCAAATACTTCCCCACATCACCCTGATTTGCAGCCTGGGCTGCAGCAGTAGTGTTATCAGAACCAAAGTTAGCTGCTGTGAAGCTAGTTGAGATGCACAAAGATGAGCTCCAAGCACATGTTTGATCATCACATAGATGGAGTTGTAACGAATCTTATTTTCTGGTCATAGATATGCTAATAGTAGGGTTTTTTAGGATCAGAAGATGCTGCAGAGTTGGCAGAGTGGGAGAAGCCTTTTATGTCCCTGCTGGTACACAGTATAATCCAGCAAAGTGCAAAAAAGTGTCCTGAGTTGAATTAAATGAATAGTTATGCAGCTTTGCATGAGACCATTTGAATATTTACCTGAACTAAGGCACAGCAGTTAATTCTTTGCAGGATTGAGCAAGTAACAGCATACACAAATATCAGTTCTGCTTATCAACAGAATATGCAAAGCAGGTATCAAGGGTGATGATGTTTTACAATTATCTGACTGAGCATGACTACCATTGTTGATAGCAACAGGATCATGGAGGTCTTGGAGAAAAAGCTGGTGGAGGATTTTCTATGGAGACCTCCTGAAATGAGCCTACTGGTCTGTTGCTTCCTATCATGCTGTCTCCCTGCTGCTCCTCTGTTAGGATCTTGCTCATTTATCACATCTTAATTAGTAGCTGAAGCATAAGCAGAGAGAATGGAGTGCAACTGCATTAACCTTTGCTGTTCTGTCTTCCCCTACATGTATTTGTTGGGAGACCCCCAGTTCAGTCGGGATGGGAGAATGAAGTTACCCTCTGTGTTCAAGCTAGAACTTGTAATCGTTATTTGCTCTTCAGGTTTTGTTTCAGGTATAAGGATTTACATATTCCACTCTGAACATTCCTGCTCTGGGGTTTGAGTTCAGATAAATCTACTTTTAAGTTAGTACAGCTTTAGAATGGGAAAAAGTGCTTCTGGGTCCTTGCGTTTTGGTAACTCAGAAGTTACTAGACTGCTGTATAAAAGGGAATAGTTTTCTAGCAGAAGGGAAAAACAGATTACTATTAGATCAAGTTATTACATTAAGGGTATTATTTTGAGCACTTGGGGGGCTGTCTGGGGTGTGCTGATTTATTTTTATTGTGTGTGTGGGTTCTGTCAGCTGAAATAACAGTAGCACATAGCTAATCAGCACATTAGCTTTTTCTTTACAATGATCTGTATGTTATTGCAGAAGAGACTGCTGTCAGGATAAAATCTCCATTGCGCAGGGTGGAAATAAGAAAGTTCCAGTGCATGATCCTGCTTAATCATGGGAAAGCAACTTGCAGGTATCTCCTGCCATGCAGGAGAAAAACACATGAGAGTGGGGAGGCATTTTTGCATTTGGAAAGCACCACTGGCATTGCCATTCTGATTGCAACAGATGACTGGTGGAAGGACAGCTGCAGCGAGCAGAGGTGATGGGTCTCACATCAGTTCTATTTCCCTTTTGCAGCTGATGAGGAACACCAGAGAGATGTGGCAGCAGCAGCAGCCAGACCACGGCCCCATGTGGATGAGAGGGGAGATGGGATGCCGAGGCGCAGGAGGAACATGGCAAACCGGCTGATAGCCCAGAGGAGAGCGCAGCAGGCCCAGGACGGGGGGGAAGGTAATTTTTGATTCAGTTCAACTTGCTAACACAGAAATGGACCTTAACACCAGATCTTACTATGTTTATTATAAGGGTGGTGAGTCCCTGGCACAGGGTGCCCAGAGAAGCTGTGGCTGCCCCATCCCTGGCAGTGTTCAAGGCCAGGTTGGACACGGGGGCTTGGAGCAAGCTGCTCTATGGAAGGTGTCCCTGCCCATGGCAGGGGGTTGGAACTGGAGGAGCTTTAAGGTCCCTTCCAACTCAAACCATTCTATGTTAAAGTTGGTGAAGTGGTGCAGGTGGCTCCTAAAGAAATTTTTTCAGTTTTGCTGACTGTGAATTATTATTACTATTCATTTTTATAATCAATCTGACTGCCCAGCTTCTCTCCATACCTCATCACTTATCTCTACATGCCACCTACCTTTAACTGAAGTGTCTACCTCCTCCTATGGTGAATTCTGGCAGTGTGTTGTGCCTGCAGTGCATCACAACATATTCTTCACTTACTTCCTAGAAGCTGCATTTTGTATTTCCTATTTAGCCATGCAGGTTAAAGTTGGGTAAACAGAATCCCCATCTTGCAGTAGAGTAACAAGCTGTATTAAAGCATTGGTTCCTTGCAAATTGGTGGGAAGCATTAATTCCCCAATGTACTCTGCAAAATCCAGAGTGTTCTTTCTAAGCAGCCATCCAGGTGGTGATCAGAATCAAGCTGATGAGCTGGAGATCATCACAGGCTGCAGCAGTTTGTCTGATGCCAGCAGATTGTTGACAAGTCCTCAGTTCCCATGCTGGATCTACAGTTAATGGCTATATTTCCGTGGTGGTGTTGTAGACAACAATACAGTGATAAAATTCTTAACTACACCTTGTAAACCTCAGTCCTTTTTCTGGTGCAACTCCACAGATATCTTCATTGCTAAAGAGGTGATATCACCATGATTCACCTAAATAGATTCCTTCCACTTTCAGAGCGTGTGTTAAGTGTTCAGGGTTTCTGCACAAGTATTGTTAAAAGTGTGTTTGCAGTGAAGGTCAGGGCCTCTTTTTGGTCTGTAGGTGAGAAACAGTGGGCACATCTGTGTGATGCCTTGGGTAGGCTTTACTTGTCTTGCAGTTTGTAGAGAGCATCTCATGCTCATGTTGGCAGGTAAACATGCTTTTCAAGCTGATTACATTCAACACTTCCACAAGTGGAAAACTGACAGGTCTGAACTTTTCAACTTTGCTTCCTTCTTTTCATGCGATAACATCCTGGAAAAGAAAATAGAATCTAAAAGGCTTTTGCCTTAAACTCCAGACATCAAAAGTTTGAATGCCAAAGGCCGACAGTGAAGCTGTCAAAGTAAACAGTTTATCTCTGTCACTTTAGGAGCGAAAGAATCTGTGTCATTGGGCTTTATAAATAATTCCCTTGCTGTGTACATCAGATGCTGCAGCTCATGCATTAAGTTTGCTTTGAAATGACATCCCTGGTTTATTTGTTTGGGGAGGGTTTAATTTTCTTTTTCAAATTAAAACAACTTCTTGCTCTTTGCTTCTGTTTCATGCTGCTGTAGTTTTTTTTTTCACTCTTATTTTGGGATCGTCTTTCCAAGTGCCTGAGCGTGGATGTGCAACAGGAGCACCAAAGCCTTTGGAAACAGCATAGACTTCAATAGAGCTGTGGAGAGGAGCATCTGTCCCTGGTTCCCTGCTGTTGAGGTGTGCAATGACTAGTGGCCATTATTACTTGAGATCAGCCTCACTCTGTCATAGACTATATGCATCTGCTCTGCAAAGCCTTTAGGCAGGCCCTGAGCTATCTGCATTCGTGTGGGGTTTGGGGGTGTTTTTCCCATTTGAAAAATGAAGGTTTACATGATTTGAAACTCACTCGGTGGGAATATAGCATAGGGCTGGAATCCCTCCTGGATTTGTCTCCTCTCTTGTGTTTTTGCTGTGTCACTGCAGTGTAGAGCAGAATTGACTAGTAACTTCCTCCATTTGAACCTCTTGAAATAGCAGATTATCCCTACAGCAGTGTTGTGTTACAAAAATTAGTTGACTCACATGGAAGGAGAGCCCAGAATGAATGCAGCAGCGTATAGTGCCAGGCAGTGCAGGACCAGTTGGGGCACTGAGGATTGAAAAGCAAAGCGTTTTGGCAATGAAGGCACAAACACTGAAAACAAACCAGCCTGGTTCCTTCAGTCTTGACTTGTAAATGTTCTTGTTGCTTTAGAACATCTGCACCTGAAGTGGCTTGTTAAAATATGGTTAAATTTGTTGAAGTGTTTTACTAGTAAGTTTCTGTTCTCTGTGGGGAATTTCCACTCTGGGCCTGTGGGTAGCTCTGGGCAAAGCTACCTAATGCTGCTTTGGGTTACTCTGACTTCTGCCACAGGTCGGTGCAGGCATAACACCAAATAACAGAATCCCAGACTGGTTCAGGTTAGAAGGGACCTTAAAGCTCATCCAGTCCCAACCCCTGCCACGGGCAGGGACACCTTCCATAGAGCAGCTTGCTCCAAGCCCCTGGGTCCCACCTGGCCTTGAGCACTGCCAGGGATGGGGCAGCCACAGCTTCAATGGGCACCCTGTGCCAGTGCCTCAGCATCCTCACAGGGAAGAGCTTCTGCCCTAAGAGCTCATCTCAGTCTCCCCTCTGGCAGGTTAAAGCCGTTCCCTTTGTTCTGTCCTTATGGACCCTTGTCCAAAGCCCCTCTCCAGGTTTCCTGCAGCCCCTTTAGGCACTGGAGCTGCTCTGAGGTCTCCCCTTCAGGAGCCTTCTCTTGTCCAGGCTGCCCCAGCCCAGCTCTCTCAGCCTGGCTCCAGAGCAGAGCTGCTCCAGCCCTCGCAGCATCTCCATGGCCTCCTCTGGCCTCGCTCCAACAGCTCCACATCCCTCTTGTGCTGCTGCCCCAGAGCTGGATCAGGACTGCAGGGGGGGTCTCCCCAGAGCACAGTAGAGGGGCGGGATCCCCTCCCTTGACCTGTTGCTCATGCTCTGGGGGTGCAGCCCAGCACATGGGGGTGGTTCTGGGCTCAAGCACACACTGAAGCTTGGTCATGGGGAGCTTTTTCTCACCCAGCACCCTGAAGTCCTTCTCCTCCGGGCTGCTCTGTCCCGTCTCTCTCTCTGTAGTTGTGCATGGGATTGCCGAGCCTAGGTGCAGGACTTGCTGTTAAGATATCTGGCAATGAACTCTGGAAGGGTGTAAAGGGTGCTCTGGCCATATCTGTGTTACCGTTACAGACGTAGAAATGGAGTCAAGTAGGAGGTGCTGTTACCAGCAAAGCATTCTGTCTGTTGGGAGCCAGTTCTGCTGACTCTAGGAAATGGTCTCAAGTCAACACTTGCAGGCTTTGGAGTTGTGGTTAGCATGAGGGCTTTTTGTTTTCTATCTAAGTCACATTTCCATTCCCGAATGACAAAGAAAGCTTCAGGGCTGAAATAGTAGCTCACGGTTTCTCCTGCCTGTGCTTGAATCTCTCACAGAATAATGCGGAGCACCAAAACAATTTGTGGGACTAGGATCAGAACCTTGATAACTTTTAGTTGTCCTTTCTGTAGTTGAACTCATCATCTTTTTTTCTTGTAAGTCTGGATAAGGAGTCATTTAATGCAGACAAGGAGAGTGAGTGTTTGAATACTCAGCTCTACACCCATCACCAGTGGAGCGGTTATAATCCTTCCTTTAGCTCGGTGGGGTGGGGTAAGACACATAAGTTACTTGCTGGTTGTCACAGACAGAAAACAAACAGTGAAGCACTAAATGCCTCGACTTCCTTACCAGAACTGCAACCCGTATGGTGTACCCAGGTTCCTTCTTCGTGGGTTCCATGTGGGCTGTGCTGTACATGGGGACAGACCTGCTGTGCCTACGCTGGCTTGGTTTGCCTGAGTAATGTTTTTCAGTGGTTAGTGGAGTACTCAAAGGACTTCATTTGATGAGAATACCAAGAGCTATTAATATCCTCTGATGACCAAAGAGATTTTTCATGGGTGACAAAGTCCTTCTCAAAATCACTGAGACCTGCCCCCCCTGAGCTGTGTTCCACCAGTGTGACTTCCAGCCTGGCTTTAGAGAGCAGGGTTGGTTGACTTCCACTGCCCAACTTAATTCTAGTCATAACACTGCTCTTTCATGGAGCCCAGTGCAATTTGGGTGACTGTTATGGAAGCCTGTATGCCTCAGAACACATCTGCTCTGCACATTGTAGCAGTGTCTCTGTGTCTTTCCCCTTGGAAAATGAGTCTGGAAGGAGAGTTCTGTATTCATGTGGTTAAGTTGCTTCTGATATCCCAGCTTGCAAACTTTATTAGCTCTGTTGTATCTTAGTTTAAATTGAAGCCAGACAGAAGTGTCTTTGTGTGGCTAGCTACAATCAAGAGGAAAATAAACTCGCTGCAGGGCATAAATGTGTGTGGATTTCAGGCATTAATCATTTGGGGCAGGAAAGGCCAAGCTACGCAGTGGAAGGAAGTGTGGGAAAGGGGATAAATTGGAGTCAGATTGAGGGTTGTTTGGGATGTGGGGTAGTGTGAATAAATAGCATTAAATAGTTTCCAATTTCAGATCCCATTTATTTATTGACTGAAAAGGGTGTCTTTGGCTCTTGGGTTTGCCTGACTGATGCTCTGAGTGTATCCACTTGGACTTGATCACCTTTGGGTACGTGTAAAGGTGTTTTATTGAAAGCTTTTATTTGGTTCCTGGTTACCTGCAGTAAAAGCAGTCGTGCAGTTCTCACCTTGAGCTTTTGCTTCCAAACCTGCTCCTCGTGCCTTGAACACTGCAGATTGCTCTGCAGTGAAGTAGGTACTTCTCTTGACACTACCTCCTTGGAGCAGAAAGTGACCCAGCCAATCTGATGTTTTCAGAAACACGTTAGTACTGTAATTTCTTATCAAGTGATAAGAAACTCATGGGGAGGAACTTGTAACAGCAAGTATGATCAGGTTGTCTTGGTCCTGCTGTGGTAAAAATACCAAGGATGATGATGATCTGAGCTAAATGTGTTTGCTTGAAGGACTGTTGTACATTACTTCTGACAGTGACTTTGTATGAACATGCAGTGAAACCTGCCTGCTGCAGCACACAATACAGAGTTTGTGGAGGGACAGAGGCATGCACAGGCAGAGTGCTTTTTCCAGGGTTGTTCAGTCTATTGGTGAGTAGGACACAGCTTTTCTGTCACTGAAGGTTATCTCTTGTACCATAACTTGCTGCTGTTGATTTGGCAGGGGGGCGTTTTTGTTGGCTGAAACTGGTGGGTGCCTCCACAGCATGATTCAGGGTAGGTACAAAGGAACAGATTTATCTAAGACATGATGGCAATCTCTAAACCACCAAGCAGAGACCACCGGGTGATCCTCTGGGTGGGAGGCTTTGGTGGGTGTTAGGGGTGAGGCCGAGATAGATAAGAAACCACACAAAAGAGAAGGAGGTGCCAGGAGAGCCCAGGCAGCCTGGGACATTTCCAGGGCATGTTTTCAAAGGTTTGTTTTTAAAAGATGCTCAATCTTACAAACAAATGACTTCTCTGACTTGCACAAAGTGTTGCAAAAAAAATGGGTCTTTGTGTGGATTATTACAGGCTTTTTTTGTTTCTTTGGGGTTTGTAACAACCAGAACTAACTGCATCAAAGAAATAATGGGGTTTTGTTAACAACTTTTCTTTCAAAGTGGTACAAGCTATGGGCTCTCTGCTTTAGGCAGCAGGATATAACTCCGAAAGGTTAAACATTCCAACATCCACGTGAGCTTTTAGTGTTGTATGGACTCTCTGTCAGGGACTGTAGCGATAGGACAGGGGGTGATGGGTTCAGACTTAAACAGGGGAAGTTTTAGGTTAGATATAAGGGAGAAGTTCTTTACTGTGAGGGTGGTGAGGCACTGGAATGGGTTGCCCAGTGAAGTTGTGAATGCTCCATCCCTGGTGGTGTTCAGGGCCAGGCTGGACAGAACCTTGGGTGACATGGTTCAGTGTGAGGTGTCCCTGCCTATGGCAAGGGGGTTGGAACTGGATGATCTTCAGGTCCTTTCCAACCCTAACTATTCTATGGTTGTACAGCCAAGCACAGGTGTAGGAATGTCCAGTACAGTGAATACTGCGTTAAATTTACTAATTGCCTCAGAGCCAGTAATGATAAAACCAACAGCTTTTGACAGACTGAGTGCTTTAGCTTGCAAAGTAAAACACGATAACAGCAAGTTAATGACTCCAGTATAGATTAAATTGTAAGTTCCTCTCCTCTTTGGCTTGGCAAAAGAAAAGAAAAAGATCAGAATCTCATGTTTTTCTTTGTAAGTGTTCATCACTGGTGAGGAAGAAAGCACAGAACAAGCAATAGAAGTTTTTAGAAGTTTTTAAAAATGTGGTAATTTGACATGTATCCTGGGCTGCATCAGATGAAGCGTGAGCAGCAGGTCAGAGGAGGTGATCCTGCCCCTCTGCTCTTGTGAGACCCCACTTGCAGCACACTGTGTGCAGTTCTGGTGTCCTCAGCATATGAAGGACATGGAGATGTTTGAGCAAGTCCAGAGGAGGTCACAAGGATGATCAGGGGCTGAAGCACCTCCTATACAAAGACAGGCTGAGAAAGTTGGGGCTGTTCAGCCTGGAGAAGCTGTGTGGAGACCTCAGAGCAGCTCCCAGTATCTGAAGGGGGCTACAAGGATACTGGAGAGGGACTCTTCGTCAGGGACTGTAGGGACAGGACAAGGGGTGATGGGTTCAAACTGAAACGGGGGAAGTTTTAGGTTAGATATAAGGAAGAAGTTCTTCCCTGTGAGGGTGGTGAGGCACTGGAATGGGTTGTCCAGAGAAGTGGTAGATGCTCCATCCCTGACAGTATTCAAGGCCAGGTTGGACAGAGCCTTAAGGCTACATGGTCTAGTGTGTGGTGTCCCTGCCCATGGCAGGGAGTTGGAACTGGATGACCTTAAGGTCCTTTTCAGCCCAAACCATTCTATGGTATTGTGTTAAAGTGCCCGTTGTTGCTCTGTGGAGCATCTATGTCCAGCATTCAAATCTTGCATCTAAAAAATCTTGCATGCATGAGTTTTTTTTGGGGGGGAAATAGGGTAAACTCTTTTCTTTTTAATCCTCATTTGGTGATGAATACTGGATTCTTTGAGCAGAATGTTCTGCATTTCTCAAATTAAAAAGCATGTTTCTGAGCAGAAGCTCTACCTCACGTGGAACGTTTCATCTCCCCATACTCTTGGTGTGCTGAACAATCTGGAAACTGTAAACTTAGAAGCACTGGTGTGGTCCCATGCTGTTCTCATGAACCAGCTGGTAATCAATATTAATGGATGTAGCAGTTGAAATCATTTTAATGCTTAATCAGTAGGAAAACCTTTCTAGTACAGTTAAACTTTGACTACAAATATCCTAACTGGTGAATCAGAAGTTAATTTTGACTTGCTATTATTCATATAGAAAGTGACTTCAGTGTTGTCAAAGTATGCACAATGTGTGTGTCTGCCCTTGAGACATTGCAAGTGCAGATGGTGTGTGGAAGAGGTAGGTGTGTGGTTTCTCAGTTAAGCCGTATGGCTTTGAGAAAACACTTCAAGTCCTTTGACTTCTGCTCGAAAGGGCTCATGTCTTTTGTTTGCTCTCCTGTTGCTGTCCAAAGTATAGGCTGATTTTTTTGTGGCTGCACATTAATGCCAGTGTCTCATTGGGTTCCTAAACAGGATACCAAATTGAAAAAGAAGTTAGATATTGCTATGACTGTGCCACCTCAGGGCTGTGTTACTCATGAATGCCCACACCTTTCCATGGGGTGGATTGATTCCTTTCCAGTGGCTGGTGTCATACATCTATTCAATGTTAATGAAGTGCATATGTCTTTGAAAGGCAGAACAGTTTGTTTTGCCTGGCATCTTCCCCCCCTTTCTCTTACTCGTTTCGTTAGTTGCTGCATAAATAGTAAGTAAAGCAGCTAGTTGTGCCCAAAGGACTTCTTGTGAGCAGCCACATGTGCAGCTCACATCCTTTTTCATGGATGGAAATGTGGCTGCCCCATCCCTGGCAGTGTCCAAGGCCAGGCTGGATGGGACTTGGAGCAAGCTGCTCTAGTGGAAGGTGTCCCTGTCTGCAGCAGGGGTTGGAACTGGATGAGCTTGAAGGTCCCTTCCAAGTAAACCAGTCTGTGACTCTGGCAATCCATTTGTTTGATTTCCAAAACTTAATGGGAAGAGAGACAGACACTTTGACATAGTAAAATAACCAAATATAATATATTCTGTGATATATAGTGGATATATAGTCATATGATGTGACTATATGATGTGTGTTGTTTCATTTGGAGTTTTTGCATATTCTGTACACAGTAGCTGATAGATTCCTGTCCTGACAGAGACCATCAGCACTCCAGTACACTTTCTGAAGGTATTTGGAAACGTTTGTAAGTAGTCTGTAAATATCAAGAGATTCAAAGACTATGGGACCATTATCTGTTCCTGCTGTCGTGCCTTTCCATATGTTGAAAACTTTAAGGAAAAGCCCAGATTCCCTGAAGCTCTCTCTCATCTGGCCACCTGAGCCAACCCATGGTTGTGTAAAGCTGAACATGTGAAGTGAAAGCATTGTTCTAAGTCAGACTATTTCTGCTTTCTGTCTCTTCGAGCTGGAAGCTGGTGGGAATGCTTTGTAAGCTCTGGAAACGTTGGTATAGTTATGTTGGACTCTGTAAAGATGGACCAGAATGTGTTGGTAGGGTTAAGGCTAGGGTTGAAAGCAGTCCTATTATGTCCAAGCAGTTTGGGTGAAGAGGATCTTGTGTGCCTTGAGGTTCGGTGTTCTTTACCGGCACCATATTTTGTATCTGTAGCACCACTGTTTATCTGTTAGGGAAGGTCACTACTGAAACCTGCTTGTATCAAGTTTGGAGCGCTAAACTTCTGTCCCTTTCCTGCCACAACCCGACGTACTTCGCAGAATAGCCATGTTTTAAGACATCAGATAAATTACAGAGCACTTCAGTATCCCCCAAATAAAAATGCATTTTCAGCTTCAACTATGCCATGATGTCTGATGTCAGGTTTCCCCTAGTGCTTGGAGTGATGCTAAACTGCTCTCACAACAAGCAAGCACAACTAACTGAGCACCTCACATCTTATCTGGAGTACACGTTCCTATGGCCTGACCTTCCATAAGGGCTACTAGTGTTGGCAACTAAGAGTATGTGAAAAGTGATTGTTAAAAGCTGCTGAAGCAATAGCTTCTTTATTAAAACCAAAATACAACCTTGCTGGTGATGTGCAGCATCCACTCCGCTTTTGGTGGAGCTATTCTGCTGTAATAACCAATTGATTCAGCAAATCTTTTACCATGTGCTTACATTCTTGTCAGCATATTCAGGTTTATTTAACACATTAATTGCACCCAGGTTTAATGTGTTGTTAACCTTTAAAGCTCTGCTGAGTCATGGGCTGTATCTGCATCACTGTCTGTCCTTTGTTGGATGTAACTCTGCACTAAAGAAAGCTTGGAGAAAGTGGTGCTTAAGGGATCACGTCAGATGCTTCAAACAGGAGGAAGGCAAAGCTACAGAACAAAGGCATGTTTGATCCAGGACTGGAAAAAGGAATTAAAAGCCTCCCTAGATTTCTGCCTAACCTCTGGCTCAGGTACTCTTTAATGTAGATGAGATCTGAGAAGCTCTCAGAGCCTCGGGTTGAAGAGTGTCATAGGTGGTGCTTTATACTTGTGGTGTTTTCCAGAAATAACTTTCTAAAGAATAATAACAGTGTTGAGCTGTTAATTTTGGAGTAATAACTGCTTATGCTGGGTTGCTCACCCATTGTGTTTGGAACTCCCCTTGGCCCTGTATTTAAAACACAAATAAGGTTATTTTAAGCTTCAGCAAAATTGTAGAAGCAACTGTGTCAAGCCTGAGTGTCCCCTGTTGCTCTCTTTGTGGTGTAGGAAGGGGGAACCCTTTTGATCATCTCATCAGCGAGCAGCAGTTCTCTGAAGCCCAGTTCAGCAAGCCTGCCTCTTATTAACTTCCATAGCCTGAAAACAGCTCAGCTATTTGAGAGCCACCTACACAGCTCTCAATTGCATTTATTTCTGATGATACCTCTCAGTGGCTTAACCATAGTACCATAGCGTGTATTGGAATTAGTAAAACTAGAGTGTTTCAAACCTAATTCTACATATTAAAGAAGGGGGAGTCTTATTTATTCATATGCTCCTTTAATAGCAGCTTTTTAAGTGCCCAAAGGAGTGGATTGGGTGCTCTGGATGAAGCTTCATATGGAAAACATCCTGGCACCAGCCCTACCAGACCAGTTCTGGTGACTGCCATGGTACAGTCAGCTTTGGGTGTAATGGCCCAAGGCTGTCATGAAGCTGCTTATCAAATATCAGGGGCTTTTTCTTGTTAGCCAGATCTTGGAAACCAAGGGCTCAGACAGGTCGAGAGTGGGGAATTGTTTGGTTCTCCCCCCATGATGATGAGGGCTAAAACTTAGCGAAGTTCCCCTGTACACTCTTCCCCTTGAATGCACAGTCCTGATGCAGCTGGGCTGTACCCCCAGTGCGTGAGTAGCAGGTTGAGGGAGGGGGTTCTCCCCCTCTGCTGTTCTCTGGTGAGACACACACCAACCCCCTCCCCCCCCGCAGTCCTGATCCAGCTCTGGGGCAGGAGCCCAAGAGGGATGTGGAGCTGTTGGAGCGAGGCCAGAGGAGGCCATGGAGATGCTGAGGGCTGGAGCAGCTCTGCTCTGGGGCCAGGCTGAGAGAGCTGGGCTGGGGCAGCCTGGACAAGAGAAGGCTCCTGAAGGGGAGACCTTAGAGCAGCTCCAGTGCCTAAAGGGGCTGCAGGAAACCTGGAGAGGGGCTTTGGACAATGGCCTGTAGGGATAGGACAAGGGGAATGACTTTAATGATGCCACACTTCAGTCCTCCCTCAAACAGCAGGGGGTTTATTGCTGACCAGCAGTCAGAATTATAGAGCCATTTGGATGGGGCTTGGAGCAAGCTGCTCTAGTGGAAGGTGTCCCTGCCTGTGGCAGGGGGTTGGAACTGGATGAGCTTTCAGGTCCCTTCAACCCAAACCATGCTGTGATTATATGAAATCAACTCCACATCTCAGGAAAAGCAGCAGGAGCTGGTAGTGCTGCTGTTCGGATTACACAGTGGAGTTTTGACTGTGTGGATCTGAAGCTGGCATCAAGTCTAACAGCCCTGTGGATGCTCAAAGCATAAATTACCCCAAAAGGCATCAGTGTGAGAAAGATCTTTCATTTTGATTCTGCCATCTGATTCAGACGCCTGAATCTCTCTGTATTGTGTAGTGTTCCGTGAAGTGAGCTAATGATTTCTCTTTGAACACTGAGGTCAATCCACAGTACTTATGTTGTAGGATCAAGGACTAATTTAGATTAGCAAATAAAGTGGGCAAATGTTCCTGCGACATTGGGTGGGGAGGAATGAGAGTCTTTAAAAGCTCTTTAGTGTTCCTTAGCCCCGGGTGATCAGAAAATGAGACATTTGCACACTATCTGAGCATGACGCTTTCATATTTCACAGTTGCAGAAATAATCTTTACAAACAACCAACTGTTGTACAACAGGGAGCTATTTACGCGTAGTTTTGTTGCTGTCATTCCCAAGATTTGCATTGTAGGGATTTATTTCCCCCCTCTCCTCCTCCCTTAATGTCTATTTTAAGCAGTGGATGAGTGGCGTACCCCCAGATCTCTCTTTTTGAATGGGTATCTGATGTGCTAAGCTTAAAGGTAACTGGGAAGAAAGTCTCTGTGCACAAGTGTTAAGCTGCTGTAATGACAACCATCAGCATATTTTATGTATGAAAAAGTATTTAATTTAATTGTGAGAGCAGAACATGTTTATGGAAAACCTTCCTTTAAAAGATCAAGTCAGGTTTTACTTCTGACTCAAGCTTGTGTGTGCGTTGTTACTTCTACTCTGTGGCTTTGGCAGTCTCTTGTGAGTTCTCTTTGCCTTTTTCCATCTAATAGGTCTTGTCTGAAGTGCCTGTGTGTCGCCTTTTCATCTGCTGCTGCTGCTTTCCTTGGAAGCAGTGGAGTTTCTCAAAGGGATTCTCCACAACTGATTTCACATTTGTCATTTGTGCGATGTTGCAGAGGAAGATGATGCTGAGGATGTGCCAGAATTTCAGGTGTCTGGGAAAATCGGAGCAAAGAAGCAGAGGAAATTAGAAGAGAAACAAGCCAGAAAAGCACAGAGAGAGGTAAGCATTTCCTGCCACGTATAGAGCCCAGAGCAGAGCCTGAATAGCAGCACTCAGCAAAGAACCGGTGGTGACAGACACCCCAGGAAGGCAAAGGCAGTGTCATCACTGCAGTTGTGGGTTTGGTTTAAACTTTAAATTCTAAAGTTCAGCTTTTTATTGTCATATCCCAAAATATGACACTAAAAAATCCCAAGAGCTCCATGGAAAAATGGTGTCTCATTTTCTTTTTGTCAGGTTCTCTGGCATTCTTGTGGGGAGGAGAAGGGAGTTAAACTCTTAAATGCTCTTTACCTTTATGTGTGTGTGTATATATATATATTCAGTGGATGTTTCCACTGGCTTACAGCTTAATGTCACCACTGTCTCCCCTTAAAAACACCCTCATGCCCACAGAGCATTGTTGAAGCCCTGGGACTGTGACCAAAACCGTGGGCAGTGCTTTTTCATGTGCTCTTGTAGTGCAAAAGCTTTGCATGGGTCTGTCTGTGTTCATTGTTTTTATGGACTGGGGGAGATGGATATTAATCCACAGAAGTCTGTGACGCAGACAGCTTTTGGTTGAAATCTGGCTCTTAAGCCAGAGACCAAGTGTGCAGAGTGAACACACTGTAGCTTTTCAGTTGTTCTTTCTGAAATCTGTGCCTAAAGTGCTTAAATATTGTTGCAGTTTCTCAGTTTTGCCCAGCATCTTGCTGTTAATTCCCCAGAAGCAACAGGCTTTTTGAAGCTCACTTTCTGAAGCATGCTCATGGGTGGCAGCAGCTCATGCATTAATTCCTTTTAGTTGTTCTATGTATTTTTTTGCATACCCTGTATTGTTCTGTAACTTGGGATTGCAAGAGTAGATACAACTCAAGCAGCTTTTGCCTATCAGAGGCTGGGGTGCAGGGTGGACTTACACCTTCTAAAAAGACAGGGTTTATGAAACTACTGACATTTTTAATGTGTAGTGAAATCCCGTCTTGAGAATTTTAGCATCACCTGAGGTTTTAATCCTGTTTCTGCTTTGCAATGTAGTGGTATACGCTATAGACAGGACAATAAGCAATAAACTTGATTTTTACATTTATTTATAAACATATATATAGAATAGTTTATATATAATATATATTATATGTATAATAGAAGTTTATATATAAATTTCTATTACGATTCTTTTCTCACTCTGTGCTTTAACCATTTCCTCATTACTTTCCATATTCATTCTGTTAATGAACCTCTCTTTTTGTGGAAACTTCAAGCAAAGCTGAAGTTAGATAAGCATAGGATGGTGGAGTGAGGGGTCTTTTGCTTCACTTTAAAACACACTGATTTTTCTTTTCCCATGTAGACAGAGAAATTCCTCCATTGGGTCTTTTTCTCTGAAGCATTCAAAGCCACAAATCCTCCATTTGAATGTCTTCTGCTTGTTCTCTTAATATAGTTTCAAATTGTTCTCTTAATATAGTTTCAACTTGAAATATACTGAAGAGACTGAGGAACTTAAACACCTAAACAACACACTAAACACCCTTTAATATGCGTGTGTCCCATTTTGCAACAATCCGTTTGCTAAATTTGGTTTAAAAACAAATAGTAAATTGATTTAAATAGACCAGTACAGCTTTTTCTTTAGAGGATTCCAGGTTAATGATGTATTTGGATGTACTTGGTGTTAGAGAGTCTATATCCCACTCTGTTATTTTCCCCTCTCCTTATGGTTCATCCTAACTAAATTTTAAGTGAGGAGACATGGAATGCCATGTGTTGTGGTTGAAGCCCAGCTGGCAACTCAGAACCGTGCGGTCACTCACTCACTCCCCCCTTTCTTCCACCCCCTGCTTCCAGACGCCATGACACAATGTTACCTGATTTCACTATAGTAATGAGCTCATATGCAAGTTTGAAGCTTAAACCCTTATTGAAGTACAGCTAATGCAAGTGAGAAGGGTGATTTCTTTATTTACCACATCAAGTGTGAAAAAGAGCCATGGAGGGATGTTAAATCACACCATAATGACTTCTTTTTATTACTCTCTTTACTGGTTCTTTCTGAGCGTGCGTCTAGGAAGACAGGAATTAACAAAGGCAGAGTATAGGCTTGACCTGCATGATGTATTTTATGTTTTAGGCTGAAGAAGCTGAGCGAGAAGAACGGAAAAAGCTTGAGTCAAAAAGAGAGGAGGAAAGGCGGAAAGAAGAGGAGAGAGTACGCCTTGAGGAGGAACGGCAGGTGGGATAGGTTATATTTATAGATGGAAACTTTGAACCAGGTTTGTCTTTGCGTTTACTTCTATAGAAGTCCTATGATCAGCAGAACTCCCTTTGGCTTTCAGTACTGTTGCATACATCTTTTATTTGGGGTTGGGTTTCTTTTATCCATTTAGTTTCAATTACAGTAATACTCAGTTATTTCAGCTGTAGATCCCAGCTTTGTTCCCACAACTGCTTGGCAGAAGTGAAAACTGCTCCAAGCATCAACACTCACACGTAGCAGGAAGCACCCACCCATGGTCGAGTCCAGGGCAAGATGAAACTCAGTCTTCTGGTAGTGATTCTGCTGCTGCTGTGTGCCACAGTGACACATTCTTTGGTCACTTTGTTCTATTGACAAGTACAGCTGATAAAGTTGGTTGTTAGTTCATCTGGGAGATGTTTAAGTGCAGGTATATGAAGGAAGGAGGTATAGTCACAAGAGAAGTTTATGGGGTTGCTTGCATGGGTATGACCAGAGAAGTTTGGTTGATGCAGAAGCATAGAATAATAGGTTGGAAGGGGCCTCTGAAACCATCAGATCTATCCTCCTGCTCAGACCATGTCCAGTTGAGCAGGTTGCTCAGGATATTGACCAGCCCAACTTCACGTGTCCCTTCAGGAAGATGTCACAACTTCACTGGGCCCCTGTTTCATATTCTGACGCGGTTTAGTTGGTCTTGGCAGTCCTGGGGTAATGGTTGGACTTCGTCATCTTAAAGATCTCTTCCAACCCAGCTGATTCTATGATGAATGCTCATTTTTGAGCTGCTGGTCTGGCAGCTGTAACCAGCAGGGCAGAAAGTGAAAGACATCAGCAACTGATTTGCAACTGTTGTGTGACATTCTGTGATTTGATTCAAATTATACACATTTACATGTGCTTCACAATTAAAGATGTCTGAACAATGCATACAAAGGTGTGTGGTAGCAGGAATGACCCAGAAAAACAAGTGCTGTGCAATTGAAATGCTTTTGTTGAATGCTTCTCATCTCTGTGAGGGAGACAAGCTTTATTTCAGAGCTGCTTTGTGTATCCTGGCCATCAGTGCTACTGGCTAAGAACCAGGAACAAACTTCATGCTCTCTGGTGCTTGAGCAAGTTATGTGGTAGCTTTGCAGTGTGCTTCTGGAAGCAGAGACCAAGGTGTTCTGCGCATCCCCATGCTGAATGAATAACAGCCGTCCCAGGGGAGTGCAGCCCCAGCTTGCAGTAGAATGTACATTTACCTCTGGGGTTATCCCTCTCCAAACCCTTTATCTTCTGAACTCTCATTTCCATTTCATCAATGGGAAGCTGGTGGATGTCATAAACTGGAATGGATGAGGAGAATGTCAACACTACAACATTGGGGTATATAACATGGTCTGAGGCTTTGACTTGTAAAGCAGCTTAAACTTCTAGGGGACCAGTTATCCCTCAGCTGTCCCTCAGTTATCCCTTCCGAGAAAGATGTGCAAATTTAGAAGCACCTGGTAGGGGTCAAAGCCTGAAATCTGATGTTGAATAACTGATCTCAGCTAGCCTGGGCCACTCACTCCTCTGATTAGCAAGGTATTAGTAGCAGCAGAACTATCAGACCTGGATCCTCTGGATCCGTGTCCACACACTCCCGTGGCACCAGCTTTATCCTTGTTCCTGAGGCCACCCTGCTTTTCTCTTCAGTATTTCCACTTTCTCCTCATACTTCCAGCTTCAAAAGAGGCAAGATGAGCTCTGACTGCCTCTAGAGCACATCCTGCTTGCCATGGAGCTTGGCATAACAGGTAACTCAGCAAATTTCCCTCTTGTGATATATTCTTCTAAGTGTTTTGTTGCCATCCATATCCCTGATTATTATTTTTCATTGATTTTTTTCCTGAGGTTCTGTGAATTTAATATCCCTGAAACCCTGAACAGTTGGCTGAAATGAACCGAATTACTCCAACGCTTTGGGGGATTGGAAGGCTATGCTGGCTGAATGCTTTAAGTGTCACTTCCTTCAGAAGAGGCTTATAAACACAATTTCACTTCCTTCCGGAGTGACAGCCAGCAGGACAGGTGAATCACTAAGCAAACTGCAGTTGAGCTTGGCCAGCCTGCTCCAAAGAAGCTATAGCACGGGAGAAAGACTTTATCCTGTTGGTTGCCTAGGGGCTTGACCCGCAGGTTAGCGGTGTAGCTGGCTTATCAGGACCAGTCAGGCATGGTTGAAAAGTTGACTAGAAAATAGGGGTGACATTCAAACTAGAGATGTCTTCATGCAGAAGGTGCTTATTAACATATTTAGCTGCTTTTTGAATTGCTGCTTTTCAGTTTAGGGCTGAGTAATTTATGTTGGCTGAATGAGGAATCTCTCATTTTACTTTTCAGTATTCCTGAAGACTGCAGCTAAAACACTCCCACCTCCATGTTGCAAGACTCAGTGGAAAGAGGAATATGAACTGAGGCTCTGATTTTGTTGGTTTGGTTTTATTTTGTGTGGCACAGTCCAAAGGGCCCCTTCCTAGAACTGTGAAAATGGCTCAGATGCCTGAATCCAGCCTGCTTTAGCCAATACCTTCCTAAATACTCAAAGTCTGCCATTTCAAGCTTTTTTTTTGTGTGGTTCATTTGTTTCCAGTAGTCCTTGTCATGGCATCAAGCCAACCCACCATTCTACATCACAGATGTTCTTCTGCTACTCAGGGAAAACTGCTTTCAGTACTTTTTTTGCCTGGGTCTAAGTTGATAATCCAGTAACCCCAGAACATTTTGAGCATGGATCCAAGTAAATGTGTCTGACAATATCTAATGTCCATCCTCAACGGTTTTCTATTTAAGTCTCCATCCTCATCCAAGTCTTTGTACATGGTTAGGTTGTGTTGGTCAAGTACCTGCTTCAGTCTGCAAAGAAAGCAGTATTGTTATTTACGTATTATTTAACCTGCCAGAGGGGACACTGAGATGAGCTCTTGGGCAGAAGCTCTTTCCTGTGAGGGTGCTGAGGTGCTGGCACAGGGTGCCCAGAGAAGCTGTGGCTGCCCCATCCCTGGCAGTGTTCAAGGCCAGGTTGGACCCAGGGGCTTGAAGCAAGCTGCTCTATGGAAGGTGTCCCTGCCTGTGGCAGGGGTTGGAACTGGATGAGCTTTAAGGTCCCTTCCAGCACAAACCAGTCTGGGATTCTGTGATAACAGGGGAGCATAACAAGACTTCAGTGTGTTAGTTTTGACTACGAGGGGAAACAACCAGAATGAAAAGATGCTGGATTGCTGTGCATGCGAGCACAGCCTGTTTTTAGGATTGTAACACTGTACCTCTCAAATCTTATTACAGACTGATGGTGTGATGTAAAAGATATTGCCTCTCTTCTCTAGGCCTCTATAAGTGATAAAGGGATCATTGGATTTATTGTGCTTTTATAGAATACATAGGAATAAATGTCAGTCTATGTTCCCAGACAAAGGATTCTTCATTCCCACAAGTCATGTTTTCCCCTGTGTAAGTTATGAGGTGGGAAGACAAAATTAGACTAGGTAGCTCAAGCAGTGATTGATAGTCATGAGATAAAACCAGAGGGTAGCTGGTTGTATGATTTCTGGAGGCAGTTCAATTATTGACATTGCTGTAGTTCATATAATGGCACGAGAAATTTGGAGTTTGTCATTCAGGTTTGTCAGGCAAACGTTAACGGTTGTCAAATAGCTTCATTTTCCCCCTTCCTTTTCCAGTGCTTCAGGTTATTTCTGCAGGTGCAGGGACAATGGTAAGTCTTCAGCTGCACAACCAGCTTCGGTAGCTGAAATTCAGTTGAACCTTTATTTCAGTCTCTCACCCAAGAAGTGCTGCCTGAACTGTGGTAGCTTCTGTGAATGCTGAGATTGGCTTTGTGTAAAAGAGAGTTTCCTTTCAGTGTTTCAGCTACAGCCTTAAGCCGATAGTTAAATCCTAGTGATCAGCAATAGCTGATTCCTGTATCGTTAAATAACATCTAAAAGTGTGTCAGATGGTGAGGGGAAGTCAAATAGATTCAGGGTTGGAAAATCATGTTGCAGCTTGCAGGTCATCTAGAAATTCCCCTGTGTTGATCTGTGATGAAGTCACTCTTAAACCTTTCACCCTGTGCCCCAAGCAGTTTGAGATGTGGAGTCTAGTGGCGATACTGAATTCTTGAATCAGATGAAAACCCCCTTTGGTTTATAAGCAAATGGACATCTCCAACTGGTTTTGGGCAGCTCTGCACAGAGCTATTGTATGGGTGGGAACTGCACCTTCAAGGGAGTTACGGGGGCTAAAATCTTGCATATTGTTGAGAATAATAGCCACCTGGTTCTATTTTAAGTTATTTGTATGTACATATAAATAAAGTGTGGTTGTCCCTTGGCTGCAGTGTTGCAAACCAGATAATGTATTTTTAAATTCAAGCTTCCTTTCCAGTGTTCTGATGACCTGATTGGCTCTGCATGTGAGGAAGCTCCTTTTATAATTGGCATTTGCTTCAGCTTTGCTTTACCCCTGGGGATTTCCCTTTCACTCTTGGAGTTTTTTAGTGGTGAGATGGTTTACCAACCGACACCTTATCAATGAGAGCGAACTTCCTCTGATGTTGCAAAACAGTGCCTTCATACAGCGCCTTGCAGGTTGCTCACGTAAGAGCTTTTCTTTTCCCTATTTTACTCCCTCAGCCTAGCTTTGCCACGCTAAGGAAGCTCTTGTGAAGATGCAGGGCTCACAGCTATCCTTATTCCATATTAAAATGCAGGGTTGAACAGGGCATGTTGCTGTAAACCCATCACAGAATGAACTGCTCTGGAAAACAAAGCTTGATACAGAAGAGAACCTACCAGTGGTCCAGCAAGCAAGCTTTCAACTGCTGTGAAACAAAAAGCCCCACAGCAGGAGAGGGGATTGGTGTTTGTTTGCTGTTAACATTAAAACAAGGTCTGTGTTGCTCAAGCATGGCTGTGCCCAAAGCCTCCCAACTAGGACAAATCCATTTAGGCTTTCACTTCAGCATTTAAGTGCCTATATAAAAGTACTCTGATCTTCAGAGGGTCAGCTCATGATCCCAAGGGTCCTGGTGAAGCTTTTGTGAACAAAGACCCTAAATTTTTGCCTCTTTGATTTGGTATTTGATCAGAATAGGCACCAAGTTTTAAATGTTGATTGAGATATTTTATTACATGTAGCATTATATGAATATCAAGATTTGTGCTTCCAGCAGAGGTTTTCATTATCTGTTTGGCATTTATAGCCACTGCTCATATGTGAGCAGTGTATTTCTGGAGGCTGATGGAGTACTACTGCATAGTTTCAGTTTAAGCATTTATTTCTCCTAAGGAAGTCCAGGTTATGCAAGCTTGCAGAAAACTTATTCAGCTCTGATTCTAAGGGGATGATGAACATCTTTTCTCCCTTTCTAAAGGTATTTATTTTGTGTCTAAACAGGGAAGGAGGCAGGAATCCTGGAGATCCATCTGCTCTATGGCAAATTATTTACTGTAAAGTCCCTTTTTGCTTCCTTACTCTAACAGCACAAAACTGGATGCTCTACGAGGAGGGTTTCTTGGGTCCACAATCCTCGAAGCATTTGGCATAGGAACTAGTATGTCCTTTCTCATTCTGTGTGTTAAAGAAATGGCCACAAACAAGGAACGACTCATAGTAGGTGGTGGGTGAAGAGAGTTCAGTGTTTGCTCTCCTTTCCTCACCAGCAATGAGATCTCTTCCACTTAGCAGTTGAATAAACTGCCTATAACTGATTTGTTTGTCAGCATCCTTTATCTGATCTGGAGGAGAGCTGGCACAGCACACAGCTACCAGTTTGCTCTCTGGGAAAGCTGCTTAGACAAAGCTCTCAGAAAAGCTACTTACTCCATAGGGTGATACCACTTTGTCTCAGTCCCACCTTAAAGGGGTTACGCAGAGCTGGGAGTGGTGTTTTGATATCATCTTGGTGGGCAGTACTGCAAGGGTCCTCACCCTTTGCTAAAAACAGTAATGTGTGATAACCCTTAAAAGGCTGTAACCTGTCAACCAGCCAGAACAGTGCAGTTGCTCAAACAGCATCTCGAGAGTGTGATTTGGGATTTATGATCCCAAGAGTCAAGGTCTGCTTCCAGCTCTAGGCCTGAAAGAGTTTTCAAGATGCTGTGGGTTTCACCTGGTGAAAGGTTGGGCTCTTGTGCAGTTGACACAACTAATCATATAATCACAAGATGGTTTGAGTTGGAAGGGACCTTAAAGCTCATCCAGTTCCAACCCCTGCCATTGGCAGGGACACCTTCCATAGAGCAGCTTGCTCCAAGCCCCTGTGTCCAACCTGGCCTTGAGCACTGCCAGGGATGGGGCAGCCACAGCTTCAATGGGCACCCTGTGCCAGCGCCTCAGCACCCTCCCAGGGAAGAGCTTCTGCCTAAGAGCTCATCTCAGTCCCCCATCTGGCAGGTTAAAGTTATTCCCCCTGTCCTGTCCCTACAGGGTCTTACAATGCTTTTGATGCCTTGGAAATAAATGTTAACAAGGTAAGAAGTAAACAGAAGGTAATGATCTGAAAGGAGCGTCACAGCAAATCCAGGTCCTTGATGGGCAAGTGGGACAGAGGGAGCCTGGGGGTCGGTGGAAGGGCTGGGATGGGGTGCAATGGAAGCTGGTGCTGACCAGACTTGCAACAAGCAAGCAGAGGTAGAGTTGATCCAGCAGTGATCATGTGGACAGTTTGTCAGAAAGAGAAGGAAGAAGGTTTGTGTGATTAGCTTTACTGGTTTTATTTCAATAATGATATGATCAAGTGGGAGAGTCTGTTCATCACATGCACTGTATTAAACTGATCCAAAAGAAGTCTTTACACTGGAGCAAGACCCCAGTTTGGGCAACATTTAGGGGAGGAGAGGAGCAAACCTGGTTCAATAAAACCCAAGCAGCTGCAGGTGAGCATCTGCAGTTACCGAATTTCCATGGTGCTGGGGTTTCCCCAGCCCTGCACCTTTTGCTGAAGGGAGGTGGCTCAGCTCTCTTCTCCCCTAAGCCACATGCTTTACCACTTCACTACAGCAGATAAGGAGATCAGAATGGGGATGGGCAAAGAAACCCGACTGATAAAGATGTGGGGGGTTAAACTTGTATTTAAGCTGAGTGCCCTCCGTGTGACTTGCATGAAGCAAGCACTTGGATCTGGTTCATTCACAGACCCTGGGGCGCTGAGATTGTTTCCATGTGTGGGTTGTGCATACAGGCAGACTGCTTTTTGTGGGAATGCAGCCCACCTGAATTTGACCCTGCACCTTCCATGCAACTCCTGCATGACCTGGGCATGAGTGTTATGGTGGAATGAAATAGCTGAGAATACATGTTGACAGCAGCCTGACTTACTGACTGCTTCTCCCAGTGCAGTCATGCAAAGTCATCTTTCCTCTTGGCTTTGAACCAGGTTACAGTTTGGCTAAATCCTTCTTTTTCTACAGATTGAATCATAGGTGAATTTAGGTAACAAAGCATGTGAGACTGGGCAGGCAGCGGCTGGGATTTGTAGTTACTAGATAAGAAAGCTTCTGGAAATACTTAGTGTTAAAGGAGGAGGCTGCAGTCACCAGGAAACATGAGGCTTTGAGGGCTGACACACTTCAGATACCAAAGTGGTGGCGCAGACCAATTAGAAATGCTCTGCTGGTCATAGCATCAAAGTTTAGGATCCGGAAAACAAACTCATGGTGGCTTTTAAAGAGACCTTAAAACAGGGACTGGGAGCTGAGTGCTTTGCCAGTCTCGCAACGGAACTGCTTTTCTGCATGTGTTGGAAATGGAAGCACACAAAGTGCTGGTGTGCTTAAATAAAATAGAAGTTAATGTTCTTCAAGCAGGCAAAGAAGACAGGAACAAGCCCTGTTCATTTGTTGTTAGACCTTCCAGAAACAGGAAAATACCTCTTATTGTTGCTTTCAGTTATAAATGGGACTTTGTATCCTGGTATTTCCTTATAGAACCATCTAGAAACTATTTGCCAAAGCAATTTTGGGTTTTCTCATTATTATTTACTTCCTCATTTCAAATCCTGTAGAATTCCAACCTCTGTAACAGACCAGGGGAAGAACGTTGTTCTTCTATTTCCAAGATCAAGATTCAATGTAATGCACTTGCAAGGAACAAAGAATTGCTGTCACTTCCAAATGAAATATGGTTCTGTTGTTCTTGGCACCTGTAGTGCTTATAAGGAAAAAATCTGCTATTGGGCTTTTGCTTATAAATGTTACAGTGTTGAATGACCCAAAAGACGGTCTTGTTTTGTCTCAAGAGTTCCCTCTGATCAGTAGGTTTTGTCATAGAATCATAGAATAGTTAGGGTTGGAAAGGACCTTAAGATCATCCAGTTCCAACCCCCCTGCCATGGGCAGGGACACCTCACACTAAACCATGCCATCCAAGGCTCTGTCCAACACGGCCTTGAACACCGCCAGAGATGGAGCATTCACAACTTCCCTGGGCAGCTCATTCCAGTGCCTCATCACCCTCACAGTAAAGAATTTCTTCCTTATATCCAATCTAAACTTCCCCTGTTTAAGTTTGAACCTATTACCCCTTGTCCTCTCACTACAGTCCCTCATGAAGAGTCCCTCCCCAGCATCCCTATAGTTCCTCTTTAGATACTGGAAGGCTGCTCTGAGGTCTCCACGCAGCCTTTTCTTCTCCAGGCTGAACAGCCCCAACTTTCTCAGCCTATCTTCCTACGGGAGGTGCTCCAGTCCCCTGATCATCCTTGTGGCCTCCTCTGGACTTGTTCCAACAGTTCCATGTCCTTTTTATGTTGAGGACACCAGAACTGCACACAATACTCCAAGTGAGGTCTCAGGAGAGCAGAGTAGAGGGGCAGGATCACCTCCCTCGACCTGCTGGTCACGCTCCTTTTGATGCAGCCCAGGATACGGTTGGCTTTCTGGGCCGCGAGCACACACTGCAGCCGGCTCATGTTCATTTTCTCACCGACCAACACCCCCAAGTCCTTCTCCGCAGGGCTGCTCTGAATCTCTTCTCTGCCCAACCTGTAGCTGTGCCTGGGATTGCTCCGACCCAGGTGTAGGGCCTTGCACTTGGCATGGTTAAACTTCATCAGGTTGGCATCAGCCCACCTCACAAGCGTGTCAAGGTCCCTCTGGATGGCATTCCTTCCCTCCAATGTATCAACCGAACCACACAGCTTGGTGTCATCGGCAAACTTGCTGAGGGCACACTCAATCCCACTGTCCATGTCACCAACAAAGATGTTGAACAAGACCGGTCCCAACACCGATCCTGGAGGGATACCACTCGTTACTGGTCTCCTGCTGGACATGGAGCCATTGAGCGCAACTCTTTGCGTGTGGCCAGCCAGCCAGTTCTTTATCCACCGAGTGGTCCACCTATCAAATTGTTGGCTCTCCAACTTAGAGACAAGGATGTCATGTGAGACAGTGTCAAACGCTTTGCACAAGTCCAGGTAGATGACATCAACTGCTCTACCCCTGTCCATCAGTTCTGTAGGAGAGAGTGGTTAAAAAGTTAGGTTTGACTTTGTGTGTACAGTAAGATCCTTCCAGTCCTGTCGTTTCATAGGTGCATGTTGGTAGCATTCTTTTTTGTGACTTTCTGGGAGTTTGATGAGAGAAAATTGGGACCAAGTACATTTTCAGATTTTATTGAAGGGTAATTTTCCCATCCCCATTTCTGATTACATAAAATCATAGAATAGTTAGGGTTGGAAAGGACCTTAAGGTAATCGAGTTCCAACCCCCTGCTATGGCCAGGGATGCCTTCCCACATCGGGCAAGGCTCTGTCCAGCCTGGCCTTGAGCACTGCCAGGGATGGGGCATTTACCACTTCTCTGGACTTCCCCTGTTTCAGTTTGAACCCATCACCCCTTGTCCTGTCCCTACAGTCCCTGATGAAGAGTCCCTCTCCAGCACCCTTGTAGCCCCCTTCAGACACTGGAAGCTGCTACGAGGTCTCCACGCAGCCTTCTCTTCTCCAGGCTGAACAGCCCCTATGTTCTCAGCCTTTGTATGGGAGGTGCTCCAACCCCTGATCATCCTCGTGGCCTTTGATGGTTTCAGCCTTACTCTTTTAATATGGATGGTTTTCAGTATACTTAATGACCTGTTCCTGTCTCTTCCTGATTTAATGGAACAAGGGTTTGTTTCCCAGGCATTCAAGGAAGCAATTACCGTATTAGTGTCAAAGATGCAGCATGGTAAGCATTTAGAAATCAATATAATTGTTCTTTAAGAGATCAGTTCCTGTGCTAACAGTAAAGGAATGCCCTGAGATTGTCATTAGAATTTGAAGGACTCATCTTTCCTGGTTTTAATCAAGCCTTTGCAATGTGATAGCAAATGGGACTCATTGTACCATGTGCTGGACAAACATAAGTTTCTCTGTGGAAGAAATTATTCTGTAAGGAAACATTTTCCTTCTGTGTGATGTTACATGTGTAAAGTATTTTGGAGAAGAACAAAACTGAAGTAAACCAATAAAAACCTGGTTTTGCTTTAAACATTTAAGTGATCTATCACATTCCAGAACTTTTAACCAGAGTTTTGCTTTGTGAATGTGCAACTATTCTACACAATGCATCACCATTTCACTGATACCGACTTGGAGTTTGCTGAGTCAACATTACTGCTTTTAAGTGTTTAACATATCTATCAGGGTGAGTAACTGAAAGAGCTTTTATTGCAGTTAAGTAAAAGCAGAGCCTATAGGTTTTGGTTAACAATCCAATATGCAAAAACTCCTTTTTTTGAATGCAATTACATCTTGCCTCCTATACCTAAAATACTTTATACAGGTCTTTGTATTCCATGTAGACATAGTTTGCTTGTAAATCATAAGAGATTTTACTTGAAGCTCTTCTACAAGCCGGTTTTCTTCTCACACACACATGGACACCAGTGTAACAGATTCTTTGTGATTGCACCCAGTGTACACCAGTGCATGTCAGAGCAGAACTGGGGCAGTTACTGACAATGTGGATGTTGCATCAAAAGTACAGTTGGGGCAGGGACTTCCTGTCATGGGATCTGCAGAGGAAACCTATTCATGCAAATGAAGCAAGCAGGTTGCAATATAAGAGGGGTTTTCTCCCCTTCAGATCTGTTAAGAGCCAACCTAGGTGTATTGTGTGCAAGCTTAACTGCCTTGGGAGGTGGTTACTACCTGAAGGGTGGCTTCTGAAATTAATGGTGCCATCAAGGGAGACCTTAGATTCCTTTTAGAACCTGTTAGAATCTGCTGCCTGTCCTAGTAAAACCAGATAAAGAAGATGCAACTTTACTTTAAACCTGATGTGGGGAGGAGCAAACTGACCGCTTGTTGTCTTTTCCATCCAGGAAGAGGAAAAAAGGAAGGCAAAGGAAGAAGAGGAGAAGAGAGAGTATGAAGAGTACCTAAAGCTGAAGGAGAGTTTTGTAGTTGAAGAGGAAGGGGTTGAAGAATCAATGACAGAAGAACAGGTATGTATCTTAGGCTGTTCCTACAGTTTTCTTTCTCGTTGTTAGACTCAGGTTGTCCTTACTATATTCTGTCTCATGAAAGAGAACTTTAAAGCAGGAATCAGCCAAATAGTTTTGCTTGTTAAAACTAAATTGTGTATATGGCACCGGTTAAACTGGAGTATTTCCTGGGGAATGCTGCAGTTCTTCATACCAGACTCCTACAACTTAGGGTGCTGAGGCAAAATGCATATTGCTTGAAATGAGGTCTCTTCGCCCTTCATCTAAGCGCTGATATAAAACTCATTCTGGAATTCAGATAATCTTTTACTGTCATCAGCTCTGCCTTGCCCACATACAGTGGGCCAAATGAAAGTAAGGCTAAATTTGGAGTTTGGTAGTGCCCACGTATCTGGGGGGAATTGCTTGGTTTTGGTTTTATTTTCTAGACCAACGGAGCTGTTGTGAAATCAAATGAAAAACCAACCTCTTGCCTTAAAGGCTGCTGTTATGAGAACTCACAGGACATAACCTGTGTGCTTGTGGGCTATCCAGTAGAAAACTGAGCATTCAGAACTGCAAATGATTGCTATGGTTGACTATTTCAAACTCATGCATAACATTTTTGCATGCTCCTGCTGTGGCTGCCTGCAGACGCACTGCCTGGGGATGGTGGTTGAGATGTGGTACTTGACATAATATCACAGCAAACTTGAAGAAGTTTTGGTGTCGTGGGAGGCAGCGTTCTTCTCCTGCCTGCTGAAAACCTGTTAGGCTCATTTTAATTGCTGTCAAATGCTGAAAGTGCTCTTGAGTTGAAGCTGCCAAATTTGAGCTGCCCAATGCATTTGCTCCTCTGCCAAAGTGACCTTGTCGAGTTGAATGGGGTTGCCTTTAGCATGACTGTGGGTGCTTTGGGCTGAGGAGTTTGTAATGGGTCAATGCTGCTTGACATTAGTCAGAAGTTCTCACTATGGATCCCTTTCCATTAAGGTAGTTTCTCTACCATGCCAAGAGAAGTTGTATCTGGTGATGGGGAATTCCTTAAGATGCAGAGAACAGCAAAATGCATGCTTTCTATTGTAGGTTCCTTCAGAAATGGATGCTTGCCTGCTAGAAGATCAGATTATATGTAAATATTAAAGTGCTCCACTTTAGACCACCCTTTAGAGCCAGAATGTGTTCCTGAAGCTGCCTGTCAAGGAGATATTAATCTTTCTCTGTGTGGGATCCTGCCTGGATCTCAATTTAAGATTATCTTTGGTAGGGGTGAGGAGTTAGAACTTTAATAGCAGGTGATTTAAAAGTCATCTTCAGAAACAATAACAGGGACAGAGTTATTTGGAGACACCAGCCTTGCAGAAATGGCAAACCACCCTTCTGCCATGTGGTGGATGATGCACTGAAGTGTTTTAGCATCTTATTACAAAGAGCTGACCCTGCCTTGTGTTGAGGCCAGCGTGCTGGAACTCATGCTGCAAATTAAGGCCCTGAGTCCAGAGCAAAGCACTTAATGAAGGCTGATTGATTTCCAGGTTTGCAGAGAAACTTAATCCCCTGTTAACTCAAATGCACATTGTTTGCATTTGCCTTTGAAAATTGAGCTGCTTATATTGAAATGCCGGATTTCAGGTGCGTAGCTTTAAAAACGGCTTCAGCTCCCACATGTGTTGCACAGCTGTGTGCTACCCTTGACCATCTGCATGAGCTCTGTCTCCTCAATCACTCTGTAGCTCTGCACAAAATATCCTCAGTGTGTGCGTAACTTAATACACAGACTCACCCAGATGTGCTTATTTCGGGGTATGTATGATGTGAAGAAGAGAAGATAGAAGATTTCCTTTTAAAAGACACTGAAACACAAATTGTGCTTGAGCCACGTTGTGCCTTAGAAAATACCTTTCATAAATTCCTAGTTAAGATTAAATCTAGATGCATATTCTTTCTCAGTTCAAAATCTCCCTCAGTGTATGTTTAAAGCTTCAGAAGGATGCAGGCTAAACAAGCCTGTGATGCATTTAATGTTCATGAGTTTAAACTAACACTTGTTTTCCTGCTGTATCCAGTCTCGCAGCTTCCTAATGGAATTTCTGGAATATGTTAAGGTAAGCCACCACCGGTCTTTCTCCTCTTTCCATACTTGTTAGATTGTGTAAAGTACCTTTGTCAGAGAGCTGAGCTGCAGAAAGAAGGGGAATCTTTACTTCCTCTTCAATTTACTTCAGTGTTTAACAAGTGACAAAAGTGATACCTTAGCTAAAGCCTGTTATTTACTTAACCATGCATGAGCATGCCCATCATTGTTAAAATGGTTTGTAATTATAGCTGTGTCTTGGCTTTTGGGGGCAGGATTGCAGCTCTTAACCCTCTTTCATACAGTCCGGCCTTATGATCCTGCTGGATCACCCTCCCTGTTTATGAAGAGCAATGTTTACTGTTGACTGGGATTTGGGACATTCAGGCTTTTTGTTTGTGAACATCAGCTACTGACTTAGAAAATCTCTACATCTCAGCATGAATGAGAATTGCTGTGCCAGAGTGTGGCTGCCATGCAGGATGTGTTTGTGTTTGAAACACTGGCATTGTAAAGGTCAACTCAACTTCTCATGCAGTTTCTTCTCTTGTTTTTAATCTATGCAGTTTGCAGTGTTGTTTTAATGTGTGGAAGGGATATTTAAGAAGAAGATGACTTGTTTTAACGGGGTGTGTCAGTCTGCCTTTCAGCATATTGTATGGTTGGTTATTTAAAAGCTGTGGTGTGCTCAGGAGGATTTCTACTTTTGATCTGTAAGGACAATGCTTCTTTCTCCGCAATTGATGTATCAAAGGTCAACTGCATTTTTCTACTCTAACAGTGTTATGCAACTCTTTTGTCCTAATGAACCCGTTCCTTCCTTTCCTGGAAATTGGAATCTTATCTCACAGTGCATGGTGTGTGTGTGAAAGGCTTCATTAGTAAGCAAATCACTTCTATACTTAGTGGAGTCCTAATCGTAGAATCACAGACTGTGTTGGAAGGGACCTTAAAGCTCATCCAGTTTTAACCCCCTGCCACAGACAGGGACACCTTCCACTAGAGCAGCTTGCTCCAAGCCCCTGTGTCCGACCTGGCCTTGAGCACTGCCAGGGATGGGGCAGCCGCAGCTTCTCTAATCATTCTGTTAATCCAGAATCTCACACACTGGGCCAGTTTTGCATGTCTATTATCCCAATAAAACCCTAGACTTAGGAACAAATTTGTCTCATGGATATCTCTCCACGAGGAGTCAATTTTGAGTGACTGCCACGCAAGTCTAAACAAAGGCTCTTAATCTGGGGTGAAAGGGATCTTAAAGATCATCCAGTTCCAGCCCCCTGCTTGATCTAGAGTCACTGCACATCTATGGTACAAGCATCTTTTGCTTTGTTGCTCTCTGCCTCCTGTGTCAGTGGCACTTTGGTGGTATATTCCACTGCCATCATGCTGCCGTGAGAGGCTGCTGGGTTTGCCTGTCAGGAGCTTCCTGATTAACGTGATCTCTGGTAGTAATGTAGAAATGTTTAAGCTAGTAACACTCTGATTAGGACATACCTTCATTGCTGCAGCCCACTCGGAAACAGCCCCTGTTCAGCAAGTCCCCAGCTTAAGCCGGTCAGCTCTGATCAGAAGCACCACCAGAAGCGGATGAGGCAGCTGAGAATAGGTTGGAAAACCTAGGGCTAACATGTTTGCAAAGCCTAAATACAACCATGGGGCAGCAGTGAACCATCAGATGGCACATTTCATTTTGCAGCCATGCAGGGATTTCAATATTCTGCTTTCCATGGAAGCCAGAGGGATTTCTGTGAAAGGGATGGGAACTATGAACTAGCCATCTCTGTTAAGGCCATCCTCTGTCTCAATTACTATGGACTATATGGTACACTGTGATCCCTGTTCACCTCTTCCCATCTAAGGCTTTCAAGATACTGCCAAGCTGCTGCTTAAGGAAAATGTGCTGGTCTTTTTTGATAAACAAGCTGCCCCAGGGCAACAGTAGGTAGAACAATAGGATATTTCAGTGTCCCTTGGGATCTTCCATGAAAACTGGATGCATTTCCAAGGGATGACGAAGGAGGGTCTTATTGTGCACGTTGCCCTGGTGGTTGTGGTGGTTGGAACAGATTAGTCACAAACTCTCAGTTCAGTGTTTGAGCACACATGTGTAGTTTTATATTAGTCACTTCTACTTGACTTCAGAGAAATAAAGTGCAGGCTGAAAACCTCATTCAGAAGCACTTTGATAGCCAATTTCCTCTGTGGAGATGAGTTGCAGAACTGGGGCATTGCTTTTTTTTCTACAAGTTTTAATACTGTTTTTAATCTATTTAATATTAAGTATGTTTAATATATAGATTATGTATTGCTCCCATCTCGTCACAGAAACTAAGTTATATCAAAAAGCAGTGCTAAGCTGCAAGTAGTCTGAAAAACGTATGAATTAAAAACCAAGGCAATTTAGCTCTTCTGTTGAATGACTTTATTGGTGTAAGGGGCTGGAGATAACTCACCCCATGCTTTGTTCCTATGGGTGTTGGAAATAAAATGCAGCCTCTTTTCTCCAGCTCTGCCACGTGGAGTTGCTTTAAATGGGATTTTTCTTAAAGGTACCAAAAGGATTGACACCCCCTAATTCTGCTTTTCTGAAAGCTGAGCGTCTCCCTTCCTATGGGGGTTTCACAGCAGCCCCACAACCATGTCTAACCCATGCGCTGCAGTGTCACCACATTACGCTCAGGCTGTGGCACCACCTCTGCTGCCGTTTTATGTTTGCTTTTCACAGCAGCCAGTCCTCAAGTCACAGACTCAATGGCCCTGCTCTCTTATGAGCAGAATAAGCAACTCTTAGTGGGAGCTGTATGATTTTACTTAGTGCTATAGCTGCACAGCTCGCCTTCCAAACCAGCTCTGTGGGTTCTCCGAGTGCTTCAGAAGGCAGAGGTTAAAGAGTGGTCGAGCAGTTCCCTGCCTGTGGAGCACCAGCTCTGTTGGCCCAGGGAAATAGGAGCTTGCACCTTGTCCATCAAACTCTTCTCACCCAGCTTGATAGGGTATCACTGAATGCATCTGAGTTACAGCCAGTGAATTGAAACAGCAAACTACATCTGAAAGGGACAGTGAAGGGCTCAGAGGCTTTGCCCCTTCCTGGTTTTCTTTTAAGAAAAATGATGTTTACGAGATAAGGACAGAAAAATCCCATTCATCCTCATCTTCATCCTAAGAGCTCTTGCTGTGTTTCGTCCCTTGCTGAGGGCAGCAGCAGGATCACATCTAAAGTTAAATGAATTCAGTAAATGTGGATGTGCTCCGTGAAAGTTAAGCCTGTCTCTAAAGCATGAAGTGTGTGGTGAAGTGTGTTGTTCAGTGGGACCTCGCAATGTCATTACATTTCAGAGTGTGTGTGTGGGGAATGCATCCTAGTTCCACCCTACCCTCTGGGCTCTTATTCACAGCAGGATCTATCTTGGAAAGCTTCCACTAAACTTGGTCATCGAGGGTGAATATCTTGAAGTGAAGGTTTAAGTCCTGTTTTTCTTGTTTATGTGGCTTTCCACCACCCCCCTTCTCCCATCCTTTAAAAGAAGATGTGACGAACTTTGGCAGTTCCCAGCTCTGAGAACTGAATTCCATGGACTGGTTCCAATTCCATGCGTTCAGTCCATGGTATTCAGTTCTCTAGCTTGGCTGCATCGAACTTCACAACTACTAAGTCTGTGTGTGGCTTTCTGGGGGGGGCCTGATTTTATTAACTGAGAAGCTTTATCTATTTCAGCCTCTGTTTCTTCAGTGTCCTGCAAGGTTAAAACCAAATGCATTTATGTTAAAGTATTGCATCTGATAATGTAGATGCAGCTCTTGTGGCTGTATATATAAGTTCTTAGGAATGTAGTCCAGAATGTTTCTGAAGTGTTATGTTTTCCAAGCTCCTTACAAACAGTGCATCCTTTTACTGCATCTAAACAGACGAGTGTTGAGAACTTCTGCAGATCAGAAAACAGGAACCAAGTAGCTCCAGATGAGTGCACGAGGTGTTTCTCTGTGATTCTGTGGAGCTACAGAGAAGCATAAAACCAGATGTGAGCAGTGGTGGCTATATCTCAACTGAGAGGCTGCCCTAAGAATCTCTGTCACCAGCAAAATGAGTATTTGCAGTTCCTGATCCTGCCTTTGCTCTCAGATAATCACACTGCCTGCAAAGGAGCGTGTTAGCAGTACGCTTCCAACACTGACAACTTTAATAAGGTGTTCACTTGCTTAGGAAGGTTATTATGGCATTAATACACATGACATTAGTAAAACAGACTAAAGCACTTAATACTGCCAGTCCTGCTTGGATTTTTATGTATGCATTGATATACCAGTAATCATTTTCAAAGGTACTTTGAAGCATCTCTCAAACAAAAAGGGATCTGGCTAATGCACACTGGAAATGAAAAGTAGAGTTGAGAAGCTGCATAGATGGCAGAGCAGAGCCATGGCTGTTTCTTCTCCTTGTGCTCATCCTGTCCTCCTAATCGTAGAATCAGACTGGTTTGGGTTGGAAAGGACCTTAAGATCATCCAGTTCTAGCCCCCTGCCATGAGCAGGGATGCCTTCCACTATGTAAGGAAAGGTTCAGGATGACCACTACCAAAAGTATTTGAGCCTTCACTTAAGTACATTGGAGCATTCAGTCTTTCCACAGAGCAGATTGATTTAAGTAACTTAATTTTTTCATCAGAGAAAAGTGCTTATTAGGCAAAGTTAGTGGAATGACAGGTTCTACTTTGTCTGTTAGATGTGTCCTTTGTTTGAAAGCAAAGGAAGCATGCTCACCCTTTAATTCATCAGCTGCAGTTAACTCTTGTCTGTTCCCATAGAAAACAAAGGTCATCCAGCTGGAGGACTTGGCTTCACATTTGGGTTTAAGAACACAGGTAAGTACTAACTTTTGGGGTGCAAGTAAAACAATGAGTTTCAAAGGAGAGGAGAGAAAGTGGGTAGTTAAGGATAACACCTATCCCAGTGTCTCAGCCTTATTGAAGATGCTTGGATTTTGGTGAAGACCATCAAAGGGTGGGTTTTTTTTCCCCCCTCTCTGTCCTTTTTCTATTCTCTAAACATTTTGTATTCTAACTCAGGACAATACTTGTGGCTTGGTTTATTTTAATTAGAGCACATTTGATGTGTATCTCCTAAGTGACCAATGTTTTCTGTTGTTCTGATCTCAGGATGCCCCTTGACAGCAGTGTACACTGCTGTAAAGCCCAGGCTGCTGTGCCCCTGCCTCTCTTAAAACCAGAATCTCATTTAAGCATCCAGTGAGTCAGTTAAGGGAATCTATGTGGTTGAAATCTAAACTATAATCTGCTTCTGCAGTCACATAAATACAAGAAAGGGAGAGAGGCAGACTTGTGGAAACCAAGGCTGAGATACTAGCTTAAGGTGTAATGGATCTGCGTGCTTGGAGTAACTATAGAGTTAACCCACAATAAATGCAATGAGTTGTTGCTTTGGGTTGGTAAAAGAGATTTCCTCTTTAATGGAGGAGGGAAAAATATAAAAAGCTCTGGAATATATTGAGTGTATTCAGACTTGCATTGGCACTATACAGACATTCCCTGGGAAGAGTGCTGTAACCGCCCCCGGTTCCTCGTATCAGCCAGGTAACCTAGCAATAGAAGGCTCTTTTGGGGGTAGGGAAGTTATTTCAACACCCCAGAATGTAGAAGCTTACTTTATTCTTCTAAAACCAAAGGGCTTATTGCATCTGTCTGTGTGGAAATACTCACGTGTATCCTTCAGTTAAGATTTTAACACTGAGGAATTAAATCTAAGCCTCCACCTGTAATTTATCTGAATGTGTGAAATGTTTTTTGCCTCCCTCTTGATCCGTTTGTTATTCCTTTTTACTTTTCTGAACAGGATGCAATTAACAGAATCCAGGACCTGATGGCAGATGGCACTCTAACAGGTGACAGCCGAAATGCAAAGGAGACTCTATGATTGCTGGTGAATAGGTGGTGCTGAGAACTCCTTTGCTATGGTAGAGGGAGGCTTCCAGTGTAATGTCTGTTTAAAACTGTAAAGGATCCTAGCAGGACTTGAAGGGAACCCACAAGAAACCTGGAGAGGGGCTTTGGGCAAGGGCCTGTAGGGACAGGCCAAGGGGAATGGCTTTAACCTGCCAGAGGGGAGACTGAGATGAGCTCTTAGGCAGAAGCTCTTCCCTGTGAGGGTGCTGAGGCGCTGGCACAGGGTGCCCAGAGAAGCTGTGGCTGCCCCATCCCTGGCAGTGCTCAAGGCCAGGTTGGACACAGGGGCTTGGAGCAAGCTGCTCTATGGAAGGTGTCCCTGCCCGTGGCAGGGGTTGGAGCTGGAGGAGCTTTAAGGTCCCTCCCAACACAAACCAGTCTGGGATTCCATGATTTTTATTATCCCTGCTTAACTCCTGTTTAAAGCACAATGGGACATGATTGCTCCTATTGTATATTATACAGAGGCAGAGGGTGAATGTTCCCAGCAGCGCAGGAACCAGCAGAAGGCTTCTGTGTGTTGCCTGAGCCCTGCTGAAGGCCTGCAGGAGTTGCAGAGCCAGCTAAAAATGATCTCTTCTGAAACCTGAATTTGAAGAAATCCCTTGGATGTTTTGGGGTGGTTTGCAAACCTGTTTCAAAGGTGCTGTGGCTAAAGCCAGGACTGGGATAGGACACGCTGTGGGAGAGCAAACATCCCAGAGCTCTCCAGGATGCTGCAGTAAGTGAAGTGCTTGCTCCTAGCCATGTGGCCACACAATCAAAGTTGGAATGTGAGCAGAGACTGAGCCTGTGGGCAGCTCCCTGTCTGCACAAGTCTGGTTTACTGCTGGGCAGTCCTTTTGTTCCCAAGGCTGAAGTGAGGGACAGTGCCAACACAAACATCTGTTGACCTGATACTGTGGTTTATGGCTGGGAATGAACTGTCTTAGTGAATGCATGTGGACACCCATTCAGATGACCTAGAAGTGCTCTGAATCAAAGCATAAAGGGTGTGTACTGTCTTGTCTGTGTTTGGGGCCTCAGAGACATGCAGCAAGGCTTTCTGCCTCGTATGTGATCCTGTAATGCATTAGGAACAGAGAGATCTGTTCTCATTCTTGATGGTGCAACTGAAATATAGGAATTGATCTTCATTCCTTTTCAGAGGGCTGGTTGGAATGGCTGAGCTGGGCCCCAAAGGGGCTCTGAAGCACCTCCTGGACCCTCCTACTCTCTGCCTTTCTCCACCAGCCCCCTGGGGACCCAGAACATCAGCACCAAAACTACATACCTGAAGTAACTGCTGTGGTACTCCCAAATAGCTGTATACAATAAAAAGAATGTGTTACTTTGAACACACTCTTAGCAATTGTCTTGCCTATTGTCATAGCCCTGCTCAAAGACCCAGCAGTAGAGAGGAGATAAAAGCCTGGCTGCTGGCACGTTGTTCTGCCTGCCCTAGATACGAAATGCAGCTTCAGCAGTTTGAATGTCCCTTCCAAAAGAAGTGACTGATGTCAGTGGGGAAGTGAGAGGAGCCGAAGTGCTGACTTCAAGGTCCTTTCTTTTCCCCCTGTAGGTGTGATTGATGACAGAGGAAAGTTCATCTACATCACTCCAGAGGAGATGGCTGCCGTGGCTCAGTACATCAAACAGCGAGGACGAGTCTCCATCGCAGAGCTGGCCCAAGCAAGCAATTCCCTCATCAACCTCCAGCCCGACAGCAGAGCCACTGCTTCAACCATGGCATGAAATCCAGTGTGAGAAAGATACAGCAAGTGTTTACCCTTGTAATGAATTAGCCACGTAATTAAAACCAAGCAGGAACCCCACTAGTCCAGTCATGGCGCTTTTTAAGTGTCAGCTGCAAGAGTTGATGGAAAGTTTTGCTTTTCATTCTGCTAGAGATGCTATAAAATAGGACAGCCATTTGTACAACAGAGGTAGCCAAGAACTAGGGCTAAACCACTCTGTACCTGTACCTCAGGAGTATCAGTAAATTACACACAGTACCTTGGCAGTCTCATGTGCCTGTACCCAAACTTCTTATCGTTTCCACATTGATGTCTGCATCAGTTATATTTGATTCTGATGACGTTCAGAATCCTCCATGCTTGCTCTGCACTTAGAACTGCATAACTTTGTGGCAGTGATACATACAACCAAGAGTAATGGGGGTGTAGGGGGGAGGCTTGATTTTTGACTTCTGTGTCAACACTGGAAGGATAGAGTAAAAAGAAGATACTGTGAGTGTCTTTGTTTTACTGAAATACATACTGAAGCTCTAGAAGGAGCCCTTGCTCCCTGAGGTTTGCTGTATAAATACATTTTTGCTTGGTTTATGTAGTATAAAAGGTTTGCTCTGTAGCCAAGAGACAGAAACACCTCCAGGGAAAAGCTTAACTCACCTCATTGCTTGTCCAGGCCACTTCTGATACCAACCAGCCTCTGATGAGTCATCCTTTGAAGTAAGTGGGACTGAGGGGCTCAGCCACCCCCTCCCCATGGAGTTTGTGTTCTGGATGTTTGGGTGTTTCTAAATAGAACTCAGGCCCTGTGAGTCATGTAATGAAGAAGTTAATGATGATTAATATATTAATTGTAGGGGTCAGTATAACTCCTGCACAAGAATATTAATTTTTAATAGGCTAATTGATGCCCTGTTAATTCTCGTTCCTGAAGTTGACAGAATCTACGTGGTTATACAGTAATTGGGGAGGGCACAAGGGGCTGCTTTTGTCTTTGCCAGATTTAGGGATAACATGAGGAGACTGAAAGCTGCATCATCATGGCAATGAGATAGCAATAAAACAATGGAAAGAAGAGCATTTCCTTTGTAATGTCTGCCCTGATGCTGCAAGGGGTGCTCTGCAGGAGCGCAGGATTATGGTGCAGCGCCGCAGGTTGAGGTGAGGGATCAGTACGGTGTTGCTGCGCTGCACAATGGGAGCCAGCAGAGATGACTTTGAGGCTCGCCAAGTCTGTTATTCAAAACTGGATTTTAACCTGATTTTTTTTGTTATTCTGTCTGAAAACTATTCTTGTAATAAAATAAACAGTATGGGAAGAGTTGCAGAGATTTCTGTTAGAGATGGTGTTTTCAATGGCTTCAAGGATTTTGTGAGACGGAGTAGCAGTGTTACAGCCTGCAGCGTGGCGGTCAAAGAGCAGAGGTTTTACATTAAATCCACAGACATCACTCCAAAGTACACTCAGTTTCTATGCACAGTAACAACACCACGTTCACTGTAGCGGAAGCTTCCTTCTGCCCTGCTAGTACAGCCTGTGGCAGGGGGTTGGAATTGGATGATCTTAAGGTCCTTTACATCCCAAACCATGCTGTGGCTCTATGATTTCTCATACTTCTGCCAGTGAATGTTACCTGTTTATAGCTTACAACTCAGAACCAGGCTCAGTGCTCCGCTAAGCTCTATACAGGCTCTTCATTTAAGGATGCAAATCCTCATCAAAATTACCTTTGGGCAAGGGCATCTCCCCCTCCTCCCCTTCTTTGTTAGAGAGAGGATGGTTTCCTGTGTTTTAATTCGTGCTGCTTTGTCCAATCTACTTTTGTCATTTCAAAAAGCTGGAACATCCCCCCACTACTTAGGGAGATCACTGTTTTCTGTTAAACTTTGCCCATGCATTATGCAGCATTTAGCACCGTGTTCTTCCTCTGAACTAGCGCAGGAGCTCCCGGATTGTGGGTGGAATGAGTAATAAGAATAATGAACTGATTTGAGTGAGCTTGGCCTAATTATGCCAAAGGCAAAGGCCAGAAAAAATGAGTTTGAAAACCTTGTTTTCCTATGACACGAGGTGAGATCTCATCAAGGGAAACTCCACTTTCTTTTTCAGTGGAAGAATTAGTCTATGGGAAGCATTTACAGGTTAAAGGTGTAAAAGCAACAAACATCACAACCTTTCAATGTATTCATTTGTGATACGAGCTGCTTTTTATCTTCATCTTCTCACCCTTCAAAATCATAGAAACCCAGACTGGTTTGGGTTGAAGGAAGCTTAAAGCTCATCCAGTTCCAACCCCTGCCGCAGTCAGGGACACCTTCCTCTAGAGCAGGGTGCTCCAAGCCGCTGTGTCCAACCTGGCCTTGAACACTGCCAGGGATGGGGCAGCCCCAGCTCTGGGCACCCTGTCTGTCAGGGAAGAGCTGTTTCCTAACAAGGTTTCTTGTTCCTGGACAGGCTGGTTTGGTGCTGGATCGGAAGAACAACTCCGGATTTACTTGTTGACCAGTAACCCAATTCATTCCCCTTCTGAGTCAAAGATCTGAACTTACCTAACTCCAGACAACCCCTGATGTATCTTATCTTCTGAAAGCACCTGCACAGATGTTTGATGTTCTCAAAAGCGTTGAGCTTGCACATAACATCAAGCAAGGCAAACAAGCTTTGGTGACTGTATCCCGAATAGATAAAGGACTGGCATGGCTTGCCCCATCAGCAGGGTAGGTGGCAAAGAAAACCAGCCCTTAAGAGGAGCTCTGGGGAAGAGCCAGTTTTGGAGGCATCATTATTTAGAGGTCATTTAGGCTGTACTCAGGGCTGCTTAGTTGAGTATCTGGCCCAGAATTCCCTTTCTTCTTTCTTTCAGACCATTTAGTGGCCTGAAGTTTGGCTAACCTAAAAGCAGGATCGAAATGGCTACAGGGAAGATTATGCTGTGTGCTCAGAATCATTAGGGTTGGAAAGGACCTTAAGATTATCTATTGGACGTGAACTGTAGGATGGACAAGCATCTCCTCCTAGGAAAGCTCCTGGTCAGGTGGATCCAGGCTCACTGCAATGACAGAGAGTTCAGGTTTGTCTCAGAGGAAAACCTCTGCCAGCATCAAATTAAGGTCATGGGATGGAGCAGAACAATGGCCTCATTTCAGCCTGGCAAGGGACCTTGAAATGAAGAGCGCGGGTACTGCAGTCACACTTGCACTGCTCAGTGCAGGACACAGCGCCCTGTTTGTTCTGGTACCTTTGGACAGTGTCCCACACCTGAAAAGCTGGGGAGCATTGTGTTACTTCGGTTCTTTCTCCCTTCTCCTGCTAGGAAGATGCTCCTGGGGGCTGTTGTGTGTGAGCTTCTCGTGTTGCATGAGGTCTTTGGGAAAGCAAGATTAAGGTGGCCGAGGGGGAGTAGTGGGAACTGTGGAGGGAAGGCTCCAACCAAGGAGAAGGGCTGTGATGGGGCAGCCACTGCAGAAGGGATTGCAGGAGGTGCTGCTGAAGCTGAGCAGGCAGCACGAATACTGCAAGCGTTTCCCATCTGCTCCTGTGCAAGGTCACCCCCAGGGTGGGATGCAGACATCCCAAGGCGGCATAGCAGCTCCTGAGAACGCCTTTCCCTGGGTGGTGACAACCCGGTGCATCCAGGTTACCCCCATTGACAATCATGTCATACTGCAATGATTTTGGCCATTAGGAGCTGTGGCTGCCCCATCCCTGGCAGTGCTTAAGGCCAGGTTGGACACAGGGGCTTGGAGCAAGCTGCTCTATGGAAGATGTCCCTGCAATGGCAGGGGTTGGAGCTGGGGGAGCTTTAAGGTCCCTTCCAACCCAAACCAGTCCATGATCAGCACAAGCAGTCCTGTTTCAGCTCTGATCACTTTGTCCCCATAATATTCAGCTATAGGACTCCAGGCTGCATCTCCCATCAGCTACCCCACAGTGGGACCCATGTTGGATCCCTGCCATTAAAGATCCTGGTCCATGACTCCCCTCACCTTTGCTATAAGGGAGCCATCCACAGCCTGAGGTTTCTGTCTGGATGGAAGCAGCCTCTCTGGGCTCTCTGCTCAATGTGGGCTTCCTGCTTTCAAGCAAACTCCAGTCTGCAGCAGAGCCACAGCTTCTGGTCGTAACACTGAGCAATGACCAGCTGCAGCTCTTAACGCATCCCACGTTCATTGTCTTGTGCTTCCTCCATGCACACAGCTAAACCTCACACCCATCTCCTCCATCTGCCTGATTTACACACCACCCTGTACTACTGAGAGTACTTCCTTGCCGCTACTTCCATTAGTACATTAAGGACCAGGAGTAACTGGTTCAGGGCTTCCTCCTCCAAGAGCCATCACCCCCAAGCCATTCTCCATCCTTGAGCTGAGCTCACCAGCCCTTCAGCATCCTCCCAGAGAGCCCTGTCAGCAGAATAAGTGCCTAAATCTCCCTAGGGGGAAGCTAACCAAGGACAAACCTGAGGCCAAAATACCACATGAGCAGGTTTGGGTGCGTGGAAGATGTCCCTGCCCATGGCAGGGGGTTGGAACTGGATGATCTTAAAGTCCTTTCCAACCCAAACCATCCTGTGATTCCATGGGGTCGTGGCTGTTTGAATAGTTCATGGTTTGCTTGGCAATCTGATGTTGGGGTGATGCTCTGCGAGCTTGTGGCCGTAAGAGGCGGCAACAGATGAGTGCTGCTGTGGTCCAAACGGTGTGGTACCCATGTCCCTGGGCTGAGCTCAGCCTGGAGCATCTCCCCGGCTCCTCCTGAGCCCCCCCACGCCATCCAGGCCTCTTCCAGGAGATGGCAGCAGCACATCTCGCATTCCCCCCCCCCCCCCCCGCCCCGGGCAGCATTTCTATGGCAACCGCAGTGAAGCATCCCCCAGAGCTTGGAGGGCGACCACAAGGTTAGGAAAAGCCATTCCTTTCCTCCCCAGACAGCCCATGTCCCAGCTTCCCCGGGCTGGAGAAAGGTGGGAAAAGGCTGCTTGGAGCTTTGCTCCTTGGCCTGTGCTGCGCTGAGAGAATTGAAGTGAAAGCCAGTTGAATTAGCCAAGGTTACTGAGCTTTCTTTTGCTCCTTCTCCCTCTGGAGACATTCCAAACCTGCCTGGGTGCGTTCCTGTATAACCTGCTTTAGGTGCCCCTGCTTTGGCAGGGGGTTGGACTGGGTGGTCTCCATAAGTCCCTTCCAGCCCTAATGATGCTGGGATTCTTTTAGCAGGAGGGAAAAGCTATTACAACACTTGCACAGCTCCTGCATGTACCAAGGAGGTGGAATAGAAGCATTGACAGCGGCGTTTGCAGCAGCATCAGGTGAGCCTGATGCTACTGGCAGGGAAATACCTGTAAGCTCAGATCCCTTCCTGCTGCTCCCCCTCAGCTCCCTGCATCCCAGGGCACTACCACCCAAACTAAGCTGCTTAGCACATGTGCTGTCATCCATCTCCAGGCCTGTGGCAGGAGCAGCACTGGGAGCTCATTAGCAGGCACTAATACTCATGTTAACAGCATCCAGCTCCTGCAGCAGGGAAATCATTACAGTTGCTGTTGTATATATGCAATTAGGCACCACAGAGTGCTGAGTGGCCACTGGGGACTTGTTCCTCCATCTGTGGCTGATGCCATTCACGTGAGGGGTGGATTACAGGCAGGTCATGAAGCAGAGACCATGGACCCAGCTCAGACCTGCTCTGGAGAGCTAGAAGGAAGGGGTTTGTTTTGGCATGAGCACACTTTGAAGTCAGGGAGTAGCTCAAAGATGCCTTCAAGGAGGTGTTTGGGAAGGGATTTGTGCTAAGGTTTCAAGGCTGCTTTGCTAATGCTTCACATTTGGATGCTCAATGTGATGCTTTCAATGCTCCTCATCAAATGTTAGGCCCCTCAGTGCTGGTGAGGATAAGCCAGCAACTGTAACTTGGAATCATGGAATCAGAGAGTGGTTTGGGTTGGAAAGGACCTAAAGATCACCTAATTCCAACCCTTGCCATAGACAGGGACACCTCACACTAGACCACGTTACTCAGGTCTCTGTCCAGCCTGGCCTTCAACGCTGCCAGGGATGGAGCATTTACCACTTCTCTGGACAGCCCGTTCCAGTGTCCCACCACCCTCACAGTGAAGAACTTCTTCCTTATATCCAACCCGAATTTCCCCTGTCTACATTTGAACCCATAAGCTTGTTCTCCACGTTGTCTGTGGGCTCAGCAGCTGAACCCTGGAGCTGATTCAACCTGCTCCTTCCAACAGAGAGCAGGAGGGATGCTCCTGCCCCAGCGCTGCTCTCTAGTTGCTAGATCTTTCCCTTGGAGCCTGTAGCCCCAGCAAGAGGTGCTGCCCATGCTGGTGTCACCTTGCTGGGACCTGACACAGCACAACCGGACCTTTCCCTTGTGCTGTTCTGGCTGATGAAGTGCTGTGGTGTGGGGACTGACACAGCAGATATGGCTCCATAGGGAAGCAAGCATCCCTGGGATCCATAGGTATCTGCCAGATGGCTCCTCCTCGCGTATACTTTCAGGTTTCTTCTCCATAAGGATTACACCCACTTTCCCTTTGGAAGTTGCCTGTTGAGCGTTGGGCAGATGCCACCTGATTTCAGCTTATAATATTAACAGCTCTGATGGGCTGCAGCTTCTATCAGCTCAGCAGTCTGTGATGTGCAGGCTACACCCCAAAGGGATGGAGAGCCAGGAGCTGGGTGGCATGGCACGGAGGTAGAGCAGGGACTTCAGATGGAGCCCAGCACCGTAGGACATAGACAAGGTGAGCAGGAAAGGCCCAGGGATGACAGCTCTGCTCAACCATCAGGCAAGTTGGTGGTGATGAGGCAGGTCCAAGGTCAGTGCCAAAGGGTCCATGGCCAGGCATGGACATGGCTATGGCTAAGCTGGAGACCAGCGCTCATCCTAAGGAGCTTGGGCAGGGAGTGGGATGAGCTGGAATGGGAGGGTGCCTCTCAAACACAGCCCTATGGGATCCATGGACCCACTGAAAACCATTGCTCATCCTCCACCTTGGTGAATGGAAAAGCTAAGAACTGAAGCCAGTTCCCACATCTCTGACTGGAGGATCACATCTCAGAGACCTCAGCCAGCAGCAGGCACTTGGCTCAGGTCGGGGCTTGCTTGGTCATTCCCAGAGCTGCTGCATGCCCTTCTTCTCTTTTCCTTGCCTGATTTCCCTGTTGTGATTACTTGCCTGAGAGGCAGAAGGGATTCACACAGCGTTAGCAGGAGGCTATTCACATGCAGGGCTCCTAAAGAGCTGCCACTCACAGCACACCAAGATATTCTGGGTAGACACAAATAGACTCAAGCTCGAATACAAAGTCAACTGCTTCTGCAGGCAGCAGAGAGCACCACTGATGTCTGCAAATGCGGTGGTATCCTTTGCTCCTGGGTTCCCTATACCAGGAAATCTCATGGGCTGTCCAAAGCAGCCTCAGAAATGACTCGTGGATGAACTTCATTTCTAAGCTATGAGGAACTGCGCCAATGATGTCCAGGTCAGCTACTTCCAAGGAGCAAGATCCTCTTCTTAAACCCACCCAAGAGATAACCCCAGCCTTTCACACCAAAGAGAGCTCTTAGCATTGGAAGTGTCTCTGAAGTGTTCTTTGCCTGTTTGGTCTTCTCTTTGTGTTAAAGAGCAGAAAAGGATAAATCCCAGCACAGAAGCACGCACCTCATAGTCTCATATAGCTCTGTAATGAGAATGTGGTGGGGCGTTCCACATCTCACATAGCAAGGTTTCATCCATAGCAAGGACCAAAGGCTCCCTCCCTCATAGACCATAGGAGTGAGAGTTCACCCCAACACCCCCTTCTCAAACCTTCCTTCTAAGCCCAGACCCCACTGTAGTCCACTCTGTGTTCTTGGACAGAATACATGCACCCTGTGCCAGCGCCTCAGCACCCTCACAGGGAAGAGCTTCTTCCTTATCTCCAGCCTGAACTTCCCTGTTCCAGTTTGAACCCATCACCCCTTGTCCTGTCCCTACAGTCCCTAATGAAGAGCCCCTCTCCAGCATCCCGGAAGCTGCTCTGGGGTCTCCACACATCTTCTCTTCTCCAGGCTGAACGGCCCCAATGTTCTCAGCCTCGCTCTTCCTCTCCACCATCCCAGGAGAGTGCCTGGGTTTGTAGCAGCTTGGAAACCACCCTGGCCCGGATTCAGGCACTCTGTTAAGATCCACAGTCCCAGCAGGAGCTGGAGGCTCCTGGAGGCCGTTTGGATCATGGAGCTGGAGCCAGCACTTGGGAAAGGCTGTGGGGTGCCCCCAGGTCCCAGGAAGTAACTGGGTCTTCCCAGTGTGAAGGACACCATGAGCACATCCCCTCCATGCCCGCCCAGCCCTGCTGGCTGCTGTCACACCACATCCTTAAGTTTGCAGGAGACATGAGCTCACTTGCTGAGATGAGCCAAACAGCTCGAGCTGTGTAAGTCAATCCCAGCTCCCCTTTGATGTTTGCCTGAGGGGACTTTGGGTGCTCCACAGAATGCGGATCCATGGCAAAGCATCGACCCCATCCTCTGGCTCCCTGCCCTGGGAGGCATCTCCACCTGCATCACCTCCATTGGTGACACCTGAACTGGTTGTCATAGAAACCAGGGAGCTGCCTGTCTCCTCGTGTCCTGGCTGCCCTGGTGTGATGCTCTGCTCCCTCCAGCAGCGGCTGTTCCTTATCCGAGGTACCACTGTGATTTTCCCATGCATGTGGGAATGAAGCATCCCGGATCCATTCCCAGATCCACCCCACATGGCTGGGACTTGGGAATGCTGCTATAATTAATGGGAAGCAAGGGTAGATTTGGGTAATGGTGAACCCCCCCTCAAGTATTTCACCAGCCACAGGTTCCCATCTCTGCTGTATCAAGGCAGGCTTGCTCCCATCTGCGCATGTGGAAGCTGGTGGAGATACGAATGAGCACAGCCAGCTTCAGCCTCTGCCAAACATTGCAGGGAAGCCTTTCATTCAAAAGGAAAAGGAAAAGAAATCCCCCCCTTGGCCCTTTCCCCCCATATCATTGATAAAGCTCTTGAGCACATTTCCCCTCAGGGTGGGTTGATGCTGTTGGACAAAACCCCAAAGCTTCACATTTCTTGTATGACAACAGTTTGGGGTTTCATTCTAAATTGTTTTCTCTGGGAAACCTTGTTCTGCAATGATGGGGATGTAGAGATGAGGCCAAGGAGCCTGTTGGGAGACAACGATCACCATCACTCAGAGCATCAGCTTTTGTCCAGACTGAACCCCCCAGGTCCCTCAGCCCTTCCCCATCACACTGTGCTCCAGGCCCTGCTCCAGCTCCAGTGCCCTTCTCTGGCCCTGCTCCAGCGCCTCAATGTCTCTCTTGTAGTGAGGGCCCAAAACTGAACACAGGATTCAAGGTGCAAATGGGACCTTCCTCTGCCTCCATCCCTTGCTCCTCCATGGCCACTGCCCATGGAGTGTTTCCTCCTAACACAGATGCTCATCACACAGCATGTTGTGTCTAATGAGGACTCATGACACAGTGAATCAGCCTCATGGCGGGACGATGACTCCATCTGAGACGAGGTATCAGCAGATGGGTGCCAGCTCCACACACATGCAGCCAAGTTGCTCTTAGCAGTAATAGAATCAGAGACTCACAAAATAGTTAGGGTTGGAAAGGACCTTAAGTATCCTTAATCCATCCTCATAAAAAGGACATGGAACTGTTGGAACAAGTGCAGAGGAGGCCACAAGGATGATCAGGGGACTGGAGCACCTCCTGTATGAAGATAGGCTGAGAAAGTTGGGGCTGTTCAGCCTGGAGAAGAGAAGGCTGTGTGGAGACCTCCTAGCAGCCTTCCAGTGTCTGAAGGGGGCCTATAGGGATGCTGGGGAGGGACTCTTCATTAGGGACTGTAGTGACAGGACAAGGGGTAACGGGTTCAAACTTAAACAGGGGAAGTTTAGACTGGATATGAGGAGGAAGTTCTTTACTGTGAGGGTGGTGAGGCACTGGAATGGGTTGCCCAGGGAAGGTGTGAATGCTCCATCGCTGGCGGTGTTCAAGGCCTGGATGGACAGAGCCTTGGGTGGCATGGTTTAGTGGGAGGTGTCCCTGGCCATGGCAGGGGGGTTGGAACTGGATGATCTTAAGGTCCTTTCCAACCCTGACTACTCTATGGTTCTATGATTCTCAACAAGCTCTGCAAAGGGTGAAACCAGCCACAGCAGCATCTGCTCCTCAACCTGCCTGCCTGGGCCTTCTCTCCATCTCCTCTCACCATCCAAGAGCTGGTTGCTGATACCTCTGAGGTCCTTTTATTGAAGGCTGAGCCTGTGTTCCACCAAGCAGGGCATGAGTCCCACTCCTGATCCTTCCTCCATCCAGGAAACAAAAGGCAGGAGCCATTTGACTCATCCTCCCCAGCACTGAGGCCAAGAACATGCACGGGAGCATCCAGAAGGTCATGAGAAACCTCCACGTGAAAATGGGATCTGGGAACAAAGCAGCAAAAGGGGATGAGGAATGAGACCAGATTTCACAGGATGCTCCAAAGCAAGGGGGCTTGGAAATGAAACAGATCTGGATGTGTTAAAGAGGGGTGAAACCGCAGTGGAGGCAGAGATCCACCCTTGTAAATGAGCTGAAGCTGATATTTAACCAGCAGTGGGTCAACAGAGGGGTTTTGATAGTATCAAAAGGTGGTGGGAGGTGTCCTCTGCTCCATGGAGACCATTGGCAGTAATGGGACATCTTAGGAAGCTTTAGGACACAAACCTTCCTGTTTAGCTGGAGAAATGGAAATCTTTCTTCATGGCCTTGTCCGAAAGAGGCTTTTTTGGCTCTGCTTTAATAACAAGCCGCAACTCCATGCGGGAAGCAAACACCTCCTCCCGGGGATTTACTTCTTCTTCCTGCGGAGCAAACCCCCTCACTTCCCATCAAAGCTGGTTGTGCAGGTTCCTTGCAGTGCCCTATTCCAGAGCAGGGGAAAGAGGCACGGAGCAAAGCACATCAGGATCTGACAGATGCACACAGTGACCTTCCCAGGACAACCTGCGCTGCGCTGAGATGGTCCCAAGGGGAAATTAAGGTAACCTCTTCCATCTAAGCCATTGCACTTGATCTCTATCATACAGGCTCTCTACTGACCATGCATAGTCAAATCTCTGCTCTCCACTTCCTATAAAAGGTGCTGGCTGCTTCATTTCCCCATGCCAGACCTCCTGAAGTCATGGAATCACACATTTCCCTTTTAGGAAGGAAGATCTGTGGCCAGAGGGAAAGAACAACATATCTCAGCTCTTATTTAGCACCTCTCCCTATAACTCACCGCTCTCTGAATGAGAAACAGCCCAGGGCTGGACCCACCAGAGGTGTTTTCTGGTCCGGCCGTGCTGGGTTTCCATGCACATCCTCCCACCTCTCTCCAACCCCACTTCTATTTATGGGTGTCAATGGGATCCAGATGAAGTCAGGATGCTTGCTGCTGCTCTGCCAAACCAAACAGAGATGTGATGCAACGACCGTGCGCAAACTTTCCAGCCAGAGCAATGCGTCCATAAAGCATGGAACAAAAGCAGTCAGCACAGAGGGCAGGCTCGGGGCGTCTGTCTTGGAGCAGGGCTCCGGGACAGGCTGCAGCACACGTTGTTCTGGCTCCCTTCAGTGAACTTTGCTGACATCCCATCGGGATTTGCTATGGGGATGCTTGGGTTGATCGGCTGCTCCGTCTGGCTCCAGCCTTGGAGGACTTGGTGGCTTCTGGGTACATTGCTCAGGAGGGATGGTGCTGCCCCAAGCCCAGCAACCAGGCTCTGGGATGAGCTGGAGTCAGTTCTCTCCCACAGCTGCCACCCTGTTCCTCCTCTGGATCCATGGATAATGTTCTTGGCTGGGAGAAGCAGGTCATAGTCACACAAGTGGGCAACTGTCTTGGACATCAGAGTGGGGAAGATCCTATGGGAACCCCCAAACCAGGGCTCAAATCTCAGTACAGCAGCTATATTCTTGGACATCAGAGTGGGGAAGATCCTATAGGAACCCCCAAACCAGGGCTCAAATCTCAGGATAGCAGCTATATGTGTGACCCATGTGCCCTCTGTGTCCTACAACACAAGAGTGGACAAACTGGGGCAGACCTGTTCATCCTCATAGGCACCAGCCTGCAAAACCCAGTGGCCCAAACCTGCAGACAGAGACATGTGGCAGCACAGGCTGAGTGGAAATGGGTGTGCAGGAGACACTGGTAAGTCCCTCACAAGGTAACAGCTCCTTTCTAACGCAGAGCACCCCAATATTCTCCTCTTGCTCATGCTATTTTGATAAAGACTATTATGCGCTGCCCATGGCAGGGGGTTGGAACTGGGTGCTCTGAAGGTCCTTTCCAACCCAAACCGTTCTGTGAGTCTATGCTGTTCTTGCTTTGTGCGACGTTGTCCTCTAAAACCTCTGTTGCCATATGCATGTGCAAACACACTCCACAAATGCACCCATGCATCCACTATGAAATCCCCACCTGCTGAAAGCCCATCTTATCACCCATTATTTGCTCTTGCTAAGCCAGATCAGCAGTTGTGGGGTCTTGGTGAAACCTCTTCAGTCTGCAGGATGGATGTGTAACCCTGTCAGAAAGACCATCCTGGTCTTTGTGGTTGATGCCTTTTTGGACTTGATCATCTTAAAGCTCTTTTCCAATCTCGTTATTCCTAGGATTCTGTAATTCTAGGATTCTATGTCTATGTCTTTACTGGAAAACAAATGAAGTTCCACGTGCCCTGGAGCGAACGCGGTATCTGGGCTTTGCTGTATTCCAGAAGGGCCCAACCTATTTGCTTCTGGGAGAATATTCATGGGAGAACCATGTAGATGAGGCCTTCAGTTCCATGGGTTACTGATGGCCTTGGCAGTGCTGGGAACGGTTGGACTGGATGAGCTTAAAGGTCTTGCCCAACCTGGTTGAGTCCATGATCCTATGAACATTCCACATCCAGGCGATTCCCATTGAATTAAGTGCCCCACACTCCTCTTCATGGACCTGGAGGAACGGATGGATGGGGAAGCCTCTGCACCCCTTCACAATGGTTCAGCTGGCTCCCCACGTCTGGAAACACTGTGCCTGAGTCTTTCCATGTCCAGTGTCTCCCTGTTTGACAAGGGATGGGGTGAACCAAGGCAAGCTCCAGGATCTCAGACCAAGGCGAGTGAGTCCTTCAGAGGAAGCTTCAGGAAGCTTTTGTGATCTTCGTGATGTCCGGACTGTGCCAAGTGAAGCACAGGACCGCTCACATGCACTTGCAGTCTGATTTACCCCTGACACAGGCACAGCCAGGAGCTGGGGACACAGCAATGGGCTGAGACAGGGCGTTTTTAATGCCATCAGCAATCCTGTGGCTTCTCCAGCCTGTCAGTTGCTGACTCTTCTCCCCCCGACACCAACGTCGTAGCAGTGGCTCCAAGGGCTCAGCTTGGAGGCAGCTTTTCCCTTGGTGATACTAAACACCTAGGAAGGAATAATCACGTTATATCCACACCATTGCATGGAGCATTCCATACAGATTTGTCCCTTTGCGAGGACCACTGCATCACTCAGGCTGGCAAAACACCCCTCTGGGTTTTGAATAGAGAGATGGGAGGACTGGGTTGGCCACCTTTGGTTGCCTCTCTTGAGTGCTTCTGCATCTTCTCACCTGGTTCCCACCAGCCATAGCATGCTGGTGCTCCCTTTTCCATCTCCTTCACCTTTTGATGCTGTGGGTTTTAGGTGCTGCATCCCATTCTGATCCCTCTGCCCTATACCCTGAGCAACGGGTGGTCCTTCTCCCCCCATATGGATGGTGATCCCTGCACACAGCCCCTGTGCTGGTGCACGAGTAGGAAACAGATGCTTCCCAACTGCTGGAGCATCCCGCTCCCGGGCCTTACGCAATGATCCCATGAATCAGCAACACATCTGGGCTCTCGAGGAGGCTGCACAGTCACATTTTCCCCTCCGTCCTATGTGGATGAGCTCTTAAGCCCTGGGAAGGCAGCGGGCCAGCTTGGCTGGGAAGCGTCAGGGAGAGGAAGCTGGGTTGGCTTGTCTTGCAGGGAAATACTAAATGCTGCCATTAAAAGCTATGCTGTGTCCCTTGCCCTGTGTCTGCTTGATCCAGGGGTGAGGAATCAGGTTTGTTACCTGCGGACAGTGTTCAGGTTCCCCCCCAAACTGACCTTGGGTATGAAGCAGAGGCGTGGAGCATCCTCTCCTCCTCCTCCTGGCTCCAGGTAAGGTTTTCCCAAGCACAGAGGGAGAAGAAGGAGCTGAGAGGCTGGGAATGGAGATGGGGAGGTGGGGATGGAGAAGGGGAGGATGGGGATGGAGAAGGAAAGGCTGAAGGTGGAGAAGGGGAAGCTAGGGATTGAGATGGGGAGCTGGGTATGGAGATAGGGAGCCTGGAGATCGGGAGGATTGGGATGGAGATAGGTAGGATGGCGATAGAGAAAGCAAGGATGGAGGTGGGGAAAGGAAGGCTGGGGTTGATACAGATTGTCTGTGGGTGTGAGAATGGAGAAAGGGCAGAGGGGAATGATACAGGGAAGCTGGGATTAGAGATGGGGAGGCTGGAAACAGAGAAATGGAGGCTGGGTGTGGAGAAGGCACAACCTTGCTTGCATTTGAGCCCTGAGGAGGTGACCCCAGGCTGAACAGGCACCTTTCCCCCCCAGCTATTGGGTACATCCCCCCAGCCCATCACCCAAATCTGCAACCCACGTAAGCCCCTGTCCCAGGAGCACTGCTGCCCTCCAACCCTGCACAGCCCCATCCATAGGGTGAATCTTCACCAGCAAGAGGCTCTTTATTAGCCCTGTTGCATCAGGTCCCATTTGCCACTTCCGCCATCACCCCAGAGCTCCAGGACCCCCCAACAGCCTCACCCCAGGCTGAAGGGATGGACACATAGGGAATGTGGTGCAAGGACCATGGGAGCAGCTCCTGGGGTGATGCTGGCTCAGCCCCGGTGCTGTGGGAGCGGGAGCTGCCGTCTCCCTGCTCTGCACACTCAAGTGTCACTGCGCATCACCATCACCCTGCACCGAGAAGGGATCGGCTACAAGCAGACAGGACCCGAGGCAGGAGAAGGATGTGGGAAGAGCATCCCTTCCCCCATCACCCAGCTCCTTCCCTTAGCGCTGTCTGTGGCCCCAAATCCAGACTTTTCCCAGGATGCAGAAGGAAAAGCAGGTCGGGGGGGGGGGGGGGGGGGGGGGGGGATGTGTGGGGATGATGAAGGTGCTTTCCAGCTGAAACAAAGCCTTGGGGGGCTTCTTGGTTAGCAATTCCTCTCCTGTATGGCATTTCCTCCTCGTTTCCCCTCCAAAAGAATGAGAGATCTGCAAAATCGATAGGTCTTGCTCAGAAGGATAAAGAATTGTGTGGATCTGAAGCTGTCACAGCACAGCCAGCCCCTCCTGCAGGAAAATCTGCTTTTCTGTGGAAAAATGGGAAAGAAGCAGCCTGGGGAGTGGTGTCCTCAAACCAAGAGCTGGGGCCTTCAGGCTGCGCATCCCAGAGGTGAATATCTGGTCCTTTCCTCTGCCAAGAGGCATCACTGAGCCCAGACTGGGCCCTCGGACCTCCCTCCAGAAGGATCTGGCCGCTATAAAGTGTTGCATATGGGCTACCATGGGCATCCTTCACCTTCAATCATGTCCTGGTGCCACCGGGTCCATGGGTGATGGAAGGAAGGGGACACAAATGGGACACCTCCATGCTCCCATTTGATCTCATTATTAATAATGGTTGATCCCACATGGCTCAGCCACCACCATTATCCTCTCCCTCAAACCATGGGAAGGGAAGGAGGAAAAGAAGGAGGCAGAATGTCTCCATCCAGCCTGGATCATGGCCTGTCCTGATTTCTCCATGCGCAGCAGCCGATGCCATTTCCAGGTTATTCTGTTTGAAAGCATTGCACTCCAAATTCAGCAGCAGGCACAAAGGGAGCAGACCTTATGCACAGAGCAGGGATCTTAGTGTTGGCCTCGTGAGCCACACATCACGGTAAAGCAAGTCATTTTTGTTAGCCTCATTGCAATGAGGCTGACGCATAATGCCCAAACTACCCAATCGCTGCTAATTCCCATTAATAATTCAATTTCAATTGTTATATATATCATATATATATAATATATAATTGACCATCTCTGACGCTGTGCTCACCCCTCCTATGACCCTGTGCTCCCTCAGAGCCATCACAGCAAGTCAAAGCACCCCAGATGTCCTGCTGGACGTGCTGAGGGTGGGTTTGTTGGCCTGGTTGGCGCTGGGGAGTCGCTGGTGCTGTTGTCACACCCCATCAAGCGGGCTGCTGCTGGCACTTGTGTCTCACCAGTCGGCAGGTCAGGTTCTGGAATGGTCCCTTCTGTATTTCAGGCCTTTATTTACTGATGGAGTGTTTGTAGGGTGAAACCAGCCCGTTGCAAAAGGCTTTGCTGAAGCCTGATGGGCTCTGCATGGCCGCTGGGCAGACGGGGCTGTCACAGCCAGCACCGCTCCACTGACCATTTGGCAGTGAGACGTTATAGCTGAAATCAGCTAAAAACAGCGCCAGCCAAGACCTCACAAGACCTCGGCCTTTGCCTTGCAAAGACGAGAGCAGTTGAAGCTGTGGCTGCCCCATCCCTGGCAGTGTTCAAGGCCAGGTTGGATGGGGTTTGGAGCAAGCTGCTCTAGTGGAAGGTGTCCCTGCCCATGGCACCGGATGAGCTTTAAGGTCCCTTCCAATCCAAACTGGGGTTCTATGATTAAGAGCAGCATCTCTGCAAGTCCTGCATCCTCCTGCATCTGCAATGGTCCATCCCACCCTCCATGCTCTCTAAACAGATGAAGCTGCTCTTGTAAGCCACTAGACCTCCAGCTTCCTCCTGGTCCCCAACAAGGATACAGGCAACAAAGCATTAGTACTTATCATGCTCCTACAGGATTTTTTCCAGCTGAACCCCTGTCTGAGCCAAGCAGGAATGCTAAGCAACAAAGCTCTGAGTTTCTTTCTTTTCCAGCTCCCTTTTACTATTATTAGTTGTATTCCTTTAATTCCTACCACCAGATCTGTTCCACAGTGGGGTAAATGGTCCCCCATCTTATAGCAAACAGAGCTCAGACACAATGTGTGCCCTCACATGCCTCTGCAAAGGAGGGCTTTAGGCCACTGGATCAGAGGATGACCAGAGCAGGGGTAGCTGGGGAGGAAAAGCAGGAAGGTTTCCTGTCAGAGCTGGGTTGGAGGAGGATAAATCACTGCAGGAAGTGTGAGGTAATGGCAAGGAGAGGGCTTCCTGGGCTTGTTGCTTGGAAGCATATGGCTGCTGCTGAGCTCTCAGGTTTATTTAGGATTTAGTGACTATTTGATCTTGTTTAATCCAGATGTTCAGCTCATCACGTAATGAGATCCCACCAGAGGAACTGTACTGTGATGCCTCCCAGATAGCCAAGCCCCCGAAGACACAATGAGGAGAAGGAGCAGCTTCCTCAAGGCTGAGCATCTCAAGAGGGTGAAGGTGAGCGGTGGTTCCTCACGGCTTTCCACCGGGATCAGACCAATACACTGGTGTCAGCTTCCCAGGCCCTTTGGCATCCTACCCAAGATGCCAGGAATTCTGAATCTGAAATATTATCTTCAGGATTTTTCATTCTAAAATCTGATTTTTTGATCTTAAAGCACAGAAATCCCGAAGGATCCACCAGAACTTGGATGTGCTTCTTTCCAGTCTCCTTTTCCCTGTGCCAAGGGCTTTCTGTCCAAATAAAGGCACCGTTCTCCTTACTTCAGTGCAGGGATTGACCACTCCACCCTTTTGCACCACTCCATTGCAGGCATCAAACAGAAAAGCAACTGTGAATTACAGAGCAATGGGAAGGAGGGTGGGAAGCACCAGCATTGCATCCTGGAGCGGTGATGCACCGTGGACTATGTGCCCATGGCTGCACTCAGCAGATACTCCAGGATGTCCCATTCTCAGGTTCATGTTGGGATCATCGAGCTATGCTTGGAATGCTGGACTGGACAGAATGGGATATGTTGGAGATCACATCACTTGAATTTTGGTCTGTATGCACATGTCAGCTCCCACTGTAGCCTAGGGAGATGGAGTGGGGTCTAGGGCTGGAGTCAGCTGCCTGCTCCTATTGCCATTGGAGAAGTGCTAAGTGCTTCCCAGGAGAAATGATGGTTCTTTTGGCACACTGGGTTCCTCTCTCTTCCAAGCTGGCTCTCGCAGTTGGCTCCCCAGATGCTGGCAATTCCACATCCCACCCTATCAGAGCAGCTCCAAACCGCCCTGTCAGCACTGCAGGATTTAGGCTGAGATCTGAAAGTTAATCAAGATTAAAGAAAGGCTTTTCCCAGGCTCAGCACTGACTCTGGCCAGGTCTGAGGCTGGAGCAATGAGCCAAGTGAGGAGGTGAAGCTGATCCAGGGTGGTGGCCTGAGGCAGGAGCTGTGTGCATCTGGACACTGGATGATGGGAAGATGGAGGTGATGAATGTGTCATACCTTAAATGCCTACTGCTTCCTGCTGTGCTCTCTCCTCTCCTGCTTCATCTCCAAACCCCCTTGGGAGGACGAATTGTACAGAACCATCCAAATGACTCCATTAGAAGTGCCAGCACTTGGCATCCAGCCCTCCATCAGCTGCAAGAAGGCACATCTGGAGTCTCTCCACATCAGTCACTGAGTCTTCCATAGGGCAGCTTTAACGTGGAAGCACGCAGGAAAGGAGGTGACTGCAGAGGACTTGGTGTGGAGAAGCAATAAAGGGTGGTAGCATCTACCTACACCTCTGAAGAGTCCATGCCAGGCAGCCTTTTACTGCTTGAAAGCAGTTTGGGTCCTTCAGGTCAGCCCATACTGAGACAGGATGGGGCTGGCTTCCCTGGGGGGATGCCCAAGGACTGACCATTGCTTTGGAGATGCAGGAGCTGCCCCTCATGGAAGTGCTTTGCTTTAATAGATCCTTGGAAATGAACAACCCAAAGTATTTCTACCAGGCGCCGGCTGGCCATGAGCATGTATCTGTTTTAATTGTGCTGCTTTCCTCATCAAGGGGCTTAAAGGCTTTGTTGCATTAAAGATCACTGAGATGGGTTTTCTTCTGCACTGAGGAGACACCCCAGCATTCGGCATCTTTCATGCTGTGGTGAGGTTGGAATTGCAGCTCTGGACACAAACAAGTCAAAGTTAACGCAGTGCCCTTGTCCTGCCTGGCTGTGATCCCTGTTTTCTCCATAGTTTTCCTACCTGAAGCTCCTTCCCCCACCTCCTCCCTGCACAGTCATTGAGCTCTCCATGAATCTTCCCGAGCACAGGGCTCTTAGAATGAAAATGCATATCTTGACATTTAATCAAAGAGATGAGAGTGGTTCATGGGATATGCAGAGCACAGAGAGAGCCATTAGCCAAGTGCCCTTGATGGAGCCTGGGTGAGTTGGATGAGAAACCCGTTCCCATTAAGATGCTGATGCATGAAAACCTCATTGGCCTCATTGCTCTTTGCACTGTTGACCTTGGTCTCCCCCTGCTCCATCCCAGGTGGTGCCTGGGAGGTTTACCCATGGCAAATCACAGCTCATCCTTGCAGAGAAGCAGGAGAAGGATGGAGAATCAATCAGTGCTAGCCAAATGGGACCCTATGAGCAAGGCAGCCAGTGCAAGGCAGCACGGAGGGCAGGGCAGCTGCAGGGCAATGTTGTGCAATGGCTTTTAGTGGTTCTGCTGCACATGGGGTGCAAAGGGTGAACACAGGAATGCCCAGACAGCACTGGCCCTGCCTGCTCCACAGCTGGTTTTGCACCAGGACACGTTTTCTTCAGGTCAAACACTGCACATGATGGTTTCTTCCCTTTTTGTCACCTCCTGCAGGCAAACTCCAAATAGGGAAAGTATCTTTACTCTCACAGAATCCCACACTTGTTTGGGTTGGAAGGGGCCTTAAAGCTCATCCAGTTCTAACCATACAGGCCCTTGTCCCAAGCCCCTCTCCAGCATTCCTGGAGCCTCTTTAGGCACTGGGGCTGCTCTAAGGTCTCCCCTTCAGGAGCATTCTCTTGTCCAGGCTGCCCCAGCCCAGCTCTCAGCCTGGCTCCAGAGCAGAGCTGCTCCAGCCCTAATCACTGGTGTTTCCCATTGGATGCTCCTCGGGGAGAATAGAGGACCACACGCCTCTGATTTGGCCAGGGTCAGGCAAGGTACCACTGGAGGTGGGTTTATTGCTGCATCAGGCCCTCCCCAGGCTTCAGCAGCATTCAGTAGAGATGCTGCAAGGCTTTTAATAGTGGACTCCTTCCCCAGCCACCCCCGGCTATGGCACGTGCAGCTCATCAGCTAAAAGGCTGATGTGGGCAGACAGCCCACGGTTGTTTCTCTAAATAAACCTTCCCCTCCCTGGCTGACTTTCCATCTCTCTGCAATGGGATGGATTTATTCCTTGGGTTCATAGCAGGGCCTGGTGTCCTCTGGAGCTTTCTCAGCACTCACCCTGCTCCTTTGGAAGGAACCTGGAACTCCTTATTCCCTTTGGATCTCTCTAGCTCTAGCAAAGTTGGTTTACGCCTTGTCCCTTCTGCAATGGAAATGCAGGACACAGTGCCCTGTACTAAGTTGCAGAGCTTGGCAGCAGAGAAAACTCATTTAGTTGGCAAACACGTTGCCATAATCATAATTATAGAATAGTTCGGGTTGGAAGGGACCTTCAAATGTCATCTACTCCAACCCCTAACCCCGTTTCCCCTTATAAAGTGGAAAATGCCCCCAGACCATGAGTTACAAGCTCTCAAAGACTCTTTTGCCTGTGGTCAGGCCCCCCCAGACCCCTAACAACCCAAAGCATTGCTCCTGTGGAAAGGGCAGGTCTGAGCAGGAGGGTGATGCTGGTGGGCCCTCACTTGCAAGAGCCTCTCAGCACAGCCACCTCCATGCCAGCAGCATTAAGGCAATACCTGACCCCAGCTCAAGAATGAGATCTATCATGCTTGACTTGACCAAATCATCATTATGTGGGGAACATCTACTTCAGCTGTGTGAAAACAAGTACAAAGGGGGAGGAAGAGAGAAAGAAAGAGGCATGGTACCCACCCATCTCCTCACGTGTCCTTCACCATGGTCAGTCCACAAAGAACACGTGGGATCCGTATGTGCTCTATGGAGCAGATTGCCTCTGCCCCTCATGCCCTGGTGCTGGTCAGCAGCACAACGAGCTGGGTGGGAGGCTGCTCCCTTGCTCTTGCTCTGTGTTTGTCTGCCCCTTCCCATAGTTTGCACCCTCAGCATCGCATGTACCACTGCTCCCCGCAGAATCTCTTACAGCCTCTTGAGCCTTCCTATCCCTGTGTCCTGGCAGAAGCTCTGGATGGGTCCCTGATGCTCTGCAGGAACCAAGTTTTGCTCTTTCACCCCGGCACCATCTGGGGATGAGTTTCCTCAAGAAAGCACAATCCAAAAATGATCTCCCCTCAGCCTCCCTGGCAAGCATTTATTGCAGTCCTTTTTGCCAAAATAACGCAGTTTCATGAATTCAAAGGCCAGATTCAGCACAAGAAATTACTAGCTTCGGTGGAGGAACAGGAGAGACATCTTTACCTTCTTAACCATCTGCTCATGGCGTCTTGGCGTTTGCAAAAGCAGGCATGTGCACAGCACAGGGCTGAGCATCAGTAGCAATGCCCCACTCCAACGTGGCTGGTGATGCTCTTGCAGGAAAGGCTGGATTAAGGAATGAGATAGCTCAGCCCAGCAGAAACATTTAGTAAGCCCCAGTCACCAAACCAAACCTGTCCCACTCATGTTCCAGAGGAGGGACAGAGAAATGCCAAGAACAGCTTTCCCAAGAGGCCTTTCTTTGGGATTTGTGGCACGGCTGGAATGTCAGGAGTTATTTATTGGTCGTTTCTGTTTTAGCCTGCTGTGATCAATAGGTGTGACCCATCACACAACCCAATACCATATTAGCAATCATAGCAGGAGTGCAAATATCTTCCTCTATGTGGTTATAATGCCACACACTGAGTTGTCCTTCAAGGAGGGGAAGAAACAGTCACTCCCCTCACACTACAGAGAAGAGCTGGCGCCTTCCTCCTTTCATTCCTATGGGTTTCCAACAGGCCAGCTCTAGGTGCTTCAATGCTCCATAAGACTTCCAGACCCCATCTTTATCACCTGATAAAACTAATCCTAAGGACAAATAACAAACGAACTCAGCAATACTGCAATGAAGTGGGAAAAGCAAGACCTAGTTGGAGTATGTCTTAACACTGTCTAGGTGTTTGAAGCTGCTGATTACTCTGGTGTGGCTATGGCATTCCTTCATCTCCAGGTCTTCCTTGGGCAGTTATCCATACTTTCCTGCTCAAAGAGGCGTGGGCAACCTGTATCTTGTAAAAGGGATGTGTTATAACATGGTGCTGTTCCTGCTCCATATTCACGGTGAAAACAGATCTTCTGAGGGGTGGATCATGGAGAAGGAGGCAGCACTGAGCATCTGTCAGAGGACCCGCTCCCAAGCAAGGGTTAGGTCTCCAAAGAAAGGGTCCTCACCAAGCACTCATGGCTCTCTGATCCCTAACCCAGTCTGGGACTCACTGAGGTTCACCCCATCATAGGACACGACATGACATTGTTCCCTTCATTGGTAAAGCAGATCACCCCATTAGGTGAACTGGGACCTCACACAGATGGAGCTGGGAGACTGTTTGGATCTCATCCAGCAATAAGACCTGAAGATCTGCAGCCTGTGTTCGTCTCAAACTGCTGTCCTTAAGTAAATGCCAAGAGTTATCTTTGGTGCCAAGCGATGGAAGTGAAGGTCTCATCTTCCCTCCGTGGCTACCTCGACTTGTTGCTGGACTGACCACTACTGACTGTTGGAGGTAACCTGCCAAGCAGGGGTTTGGCCACCTCCAGGAAAGGTCTTTGATAGACCAAAGTCCTACCAGCACATGCTAAAGGGCATCAGAGAGCCCCATCACCTCTGCCACTGGGGACACTGAGGTACCCAACTTAGAAGCACAGTCGTTATAAGCCACTCTTCAATAGATAGAAAACACTATGGGTGAAATCTTCCCTTCTCCCTGCTTGGGTACATGATTTAATCCCCACAGGAGGAGTCTGCATTCCAGAGGTCACCATTGCGCGTCTGATTTTCCTTGAGAATTGGTACAATTAGGAGCAAAGTTACAACCTCATCACTGCCCCCCTCACACGCACGCACACACACACAATATCATCTTACTCTCCTTGCAAAGACAAGGATCTCTTTTCCTTTATCCCAGTAGGAATGCACAGGCTCCTGTTCCCATCCCAGATGGCATACCCAAGAGCAATGGCTCCGGATGGACATGTCGCAGTCAAATCTCCTTTCTATTTATACAGTGCCTATGACCTTCAGCTGTTGCTACCTCATGCTAGGCATAGCACAAATGTATTTTAGGACATCCTGGGGTTTGCTTCTGGAAGGTGCCTTGGTTCATTCTGCTTTCCAAGGGGCTGCAGGTGTATCTGCTCCCCATCTTTTCGGAATGTGGCTAACAGCTTCATGATTCCTAGGGTTAAACTTAGTACTTAAAAACACAGATGGGCTCCGTTTAAAGACTGGGAGAGGATCCAATTGTAAGTTGTCCAGCTGGTAAAACACCCTTGCTGCTGAAAAACGGGTGAACTTGGGAATTCAGGCAGCTACGTCTTCCCATCATTGCCTTGCATTGGGCCTTTTCCCAGCTACACTGATGAACCATGAACCCCAGAAAGGTCTTCACAGGGCAAATGGTGTCAGGATGTGACCCACACGGCACTTAACCTCCTCTTGCATGAACCCAACCGACCTCTTTACATCTCTGGCCATGGATCAGGTTTCTCAGGCTATTACAAATGTGGAGTTTTCCTGAATTTCCTTCAATTTCCCTTTGTTCCCTCTGAACCGCAGGCACATGAGCAGGATGCACGATTGTCCCTTGGTGGGATACGGAGCTCTTTGTGGAGCTTGATTTGATGCATCCCATGCATTGGCTCATAAAACATATTACATACAGTCACATATGAATTCATCATGAATGGGCATCAGGTACCATCTGTGTTAAACTCGGCTCTAAACCCAGCTCCTGTCCATAGAGAGGAGCAAAGAGCATCCTTAGCTTTCACTACATGGTGTTCCAGCATCAGAATGGACCCTTGGTGGGCTTTATATGGCTCAGCCATGAGCTGCGCTGGATAACAGCAGGATGCCCTCAGCCTGCCTCCCCTAAGGGCTAGGAGAGCTGCTGGTTAATGGCATTTTCCTTCAGGATTGATCCAGGGTCGGGATGAGGAAGGGAACAAGGCCTTCCAAGGCTGTTAATCTAAGCTTGAGGGGAGTCTGGGGCTTGTAGTCCAGAGACATAGAGATAGAAAGCTCTGCTGGAAGAGCAATTAATATAAAGGCAAGCTCTGTTTGCTGTTCTGGGGGTTTTGGGGAGGGGAAAAGACAAACAGTGGGAGAAGCTGGGACATTTATTGGGGTTCATGTTAAACAAGGAGCCCTTGGGGTGATGCAGTTAGGAAAGAAACCCTGGTTTTAAAGAATGGGGGAGAACACCTGAAGATGAAGTCAGTCTGGGGAGCTGAGCCCTATGTGACAAGGAGGGATTGAGCCTCCCCACTTCAGCAGAGCCTCAGGGTGATGTTTCCACTTGAAAAAAACAGAGTGTTTTTGGTGTTTTCAGCCCAAACCTGCTTTAAATTCCCTTGCCTGGCTCTGCATAGGCAGCACGGTCACCAGAAGCACAGGCGCACAGGCATGATCGGGGAGCATTAAACCATCCCCTTACAGACAGTCAGGGTTGATCCTCTTCAGGCTCTCATTTAGGGGCCCTGATTTGCTTTCAGCAGAGTGAAATCACTGAAGAGAGTGGCTTAGATCCAGCCAAAGTCCTGCTGACTTTGTACAGGACTCAGTCATTGATTCCTGGGGACTGCGCTTCTCCCTGGAGGACTGGAAGAAGCCCAAGGCGGTTGCCTAGGATGCCTGTAAACTCTGGCTCTGGGAACAGCCTTGTTTAATGAGGACCTTTCTTACTGCATTTTGAGGCTAAGGTCATTCCCTCAGGCTGCTCTCAGGCGAGCAGACAGCGAGGGGCTGGAGGATCTGCTGGCCGGGGCTATACCCTCCCTGAAAGGGCATCTGAAAAGCGAGTCAGAAAGCAAGCTCATGATGATTTCTCCCAAAAGCTTTTCTATGGCAAAGAGCCAGAGATTTCCACCTCGCTGAAGTGAGGCCAAGGTGAAGCTACACAATGTAGAGCTGGAAGATGCTCCTTGACCACCCAGAGATGTGGTGGAGAGCTGCTGAAGTAACCCCAGAAATCAATGCTCTGTGCAGTGGGTTTGATATAAAGGATGCAACCATCTGAAACAAGTGTGGATATGGGCATGGACAGTATGGGTGTCTTTGGCACAGCGAGCCAAGACGGCCAAAGCTCCTCAGTTTCCCACCCCAAATAGCTGGACGTACACACTTGTCAACACAGATGCCAGCTCATATGGACTGATATCTTATTTGCAAGGGAAAACAGACAGTATTTGGTATCTAACAAGAACTACCACCATAGGTGATGCTAACAGAGACGCTACACTGCGTCTACCTGCTCCATGCAGTACCTTAAATACTCCAGGACACCAATACTGCTATTAGACATGGTTAACTGAACCGAGCTCTAATCAGTAGAGCAGCTTGGAGAGCTGCTCACTTGGTGCTGATGTAGACACCAAGCTATGGTCAGCTGAGGACACCCAGACACCACTGACAAAAGCTGAGTGCATTCTGAAGCTGGGTACTTTAATGCAGCTGCATTCCAGACCAGCAAATTCCTCCTAACATCAGCTACAATCTCCTTTGATGCTGTATCAAGGTCTATTTTGACTGCAAAAGTCCCAGTATCTTAGCAATACCTCTTTGTGGAGTGACACAAAGGGGAGCAGGTACCCTGCATCCCTCCATGCCCCTTGAATACTTAACGTGAGTAGGCAGCCGAAAGTAGCCCTCAATGCCCAGGTCTTTACCTTTTTTAAAGACTCCCACTGATTTCAGTGTGATTTCAAGGATGGCCCCACAACCTCCACAGTGGTGTGCCCCTAACATCACATCCACGAAGAAAAGGTCCTCACTCCTTCCCTGCTAAACAGGAACCCAAAGCAAACAAGCTGAGCTCTGTTGTGGGTTGGCATGATGGATGGCAGAGCTCATCCATCAGGAGCTGAGAGCTGCGAGCTGCTTCATTTGGGTGAAAGACACTGCGTGGGAAGCAGCCCTGCCTGAGCTCCCAAGGTGTGTAGGAGCCAGCTCGGTTTCATCTCAGCTGATTCTAGCAGCAGTGTGATGCTCCATAGAGAGCAAAGTGCCGGGAGCTGTGGAAGGGGGATGGAGGTTAGGACTCATCTCTCCATTCACTTGTGCAGGGATGAGAGCAGCAGCAAAGCTGTCAATGGGAGCCTGGGAGGTTCTCCACTGGCAGCACTCAAAGAGGAGATAATCTGGAGCATAGAACCATGGAATAGTTCGGGTTGGAAGGGACCTTAAAACTCCTCCAGCTCCAACCCCTGCCACGGGCAGGGACAACTTCCATAGAGCAGCTTGCTCCAAGCCCTTGTATCCAACCTGGCCTTGAGCACTGCCAGGGATGGGGCAGCCACAGCTTCAATGGGCACCCTGTGCCAGCGCCTCAGCACCCTCACAGGGAAGAGCTTCTTCTTATATCCAACCTGAATACCCCCTGTTTAAGTCTGTCTTGGTCTCTGGGCTTGCATCCATGGATTCTCACTTGGAGAAAACCCTGAGACTTTTTCCTATCAACACCAATGTGGCTTCTCTCGATGTCCCTTGAGCATCCGTGCTTCAAAGTCCCTTGGATTTTGGGGGGAAGATTTGACACAGAACTCCACCCTTTTTACAACACCCCAAAGATCTCAATTTCTGCTCCTTCTCAAAATCCAACCATCAATATCTCCAAGAGTTTCTTGCAGCCTCCTGAGTCCCCCCTTTACTTGGAGAGACCTCTTCGGTCTTGAGCACGTTCAACATGCCATGAAGCTCTATCTGGTGATGAGACAGCCCTTGGCATTGGTATTTCTGAGCACCCCCAAACCATCTGCTCCAGTTTCATTCCTCTCCTGGGTCCCTGTGAGGAGGAGGAGACTCCAGCTGAGAGAAAGGGACAGGCCGCCCACTTGTGCTGAGTAACCAGTGCCAAGTTGGATGCCAGCACAAAAACACACACACGCACATGCACACACAAAAATATTTCCACTGAGGTTGCTATGAACAATGGTCTCTTGGTTATTTGCTGTCTTAAACACATATGCCCTCGGCAGTCGTCCATGGAGAACAGGCCATCCAAGCACTGACCTTTCCGCTCTTGGACCAGCATCCAACACTACCAGCTGATGGATGGGGTATTTCATCAGTGCAGAGCAGGATGTGATCCCTGCCCTGGATGTTTGCAAGCTGAAAGTAGATCATGGGCAAGGGCAGAGCTGCGTCCTAATGGGTGGTGGTGAGAAGACACTTCTGTCTCATCAGACTTCATTGTGCACTTGGTGAGCTTGACCTTCTCCTTATACATAACATCAAGCCCACCTTGTTATCATCTTCCCACCCTTCCTTAAAAGGTTGCCCTGGTTTCTGCAAATCCATGGGAAGTCTCATGGAATCATGGAATGGTTTGAGTTGGAAGGGACCTTAAAGCTCCTCCAGCTCCCACCCCTGCCACGGGCAGGGACACCTTCCATAGAGCAGCTTGCTCCAAGCCCCTGGGTCCAACCTGGCCTTGAGCACTGCCAGGGATGGGGTAGCCACAGCTTCTCTGGGCACCCTGTGCCAGCGTCTCAGCACCCTCCCAGGGAGAACCCCGCTCTGATCATCACCCAGCCACAAACCTCCAGGATTGAGCATCAATATTGGGACAGATGCACCAAAGGGGAGATGGGCTCCAGCTCCACTCTCCACCTCTCCAAGGGGCACTGGAATGCTCCTGGACACCCTGAGGGAATGACACGGGATGAAGAAGGAACCTGCATGTGTCCTCCCCCAACAATGGAACATGCATTGGCTGGAGCAGGGACAGTTCTGTAGCTGTGAGGATGCCCTGATGATGCTGCAGCTCCGTAGCAGCTGTACATGGACACCCAAGGAAACACAAAACCAGGTCAATCTTTCCCCATAACACTCTCCCACCATTTTCAGTTCAGGGGGTTTCCATAGGGTGAGCTGTCTACAAAGACATCCAGGTGGAACAAGGGCCTGACGGGGGTACCAGTTCCTCTTCCCCACGGACAAAAAGGGGAAAGGTCCAGTCCTCCATTGAAGGATAAGAGCCCTTTGCATGCTGTGTGAGTCCATCCTTAGTGCAAGTCATTGCCTCCTTCAGCCTGGGTTGAAGCCCAGAGCCTATAGGACACCGCACGGTTTATGTTCATGCAGCATTACCCTCTCCCATTTCAATCCCTGTCCTTTTATAGGGATTACCCTGGGACTAGGACTGTGACAGCAGGTTTTCTTCCCTCCTCCTGCCGCTGCTGATCCCTTTCCAAGTCATCCTTGCAGATATCATCACGTGCTATGGCAGCGGCTGAGCTCTCTCCAGAGGACATTGCCCTGCCCCTGCTCCTTGTCTTCATCACACCCCCTCCAACACCTCAAGTGGACTCCGTTTTCCCTGAGTTGCTGAGTGTTTGCTGTGTCTTGATGCGGTTCTCATGCTCCAGCATCAGATTGCAGCGAGTCCCAGGGAGAAGGTGCCAACTTTAACATATGCCTGAACAGTTCTTTTCAGACATATACAAACTGGAACAATGCCTTGCTGAGAATATGCTTGTTGATGCAATTTGCCAACTGTGGTTTCAGATCTGCTCTTTTCAGCAAGTATCAACTATTTGTAGACAGTGCAAAAGCTTGGAGAGCTGGGGACTGATGGGGTCTCTGGAATTCTATCTCCAGGCATGGAAGAACTAGCAGGCAAGACATCCCAGGGTTGAACAAAGAGCTCCATCAGTCTTACAGATAAGTGGTAAATGCCCCATCCCTGGCAGTGTTCAAGGCCAGGTTGGATGGGGCTTGGAGCACCCTGCTCTAGTGGAAGGTGTCCCTGCCCATGGTAGGGATTGGAACTGGATGAGCTTTAAGGTGTCTTCCAACACAAACCATTCCCTGATTCTATGATCCAAGGCTGGCAGCAGCATGGAAAGCTCATGTGTGAGACATCCCATACCCTTGCATGTCCCTTGCAAGAGGCTGCACAACCATGTTCAGAGGAGACCAGGCTGCCTCTGAGCATGGATGGCACCAATCCTTCTGTGTCCCAGGCACATCTTCATTTCTGGTGCAGCAGTCCCAGCAGACACGTCAGACTTGACCTCCTCCATCCATCCCTGCTCTCTGCCTTCACCCTGCCAGACTCAGCAGCCAGAAGGACCACCCAATTGTCCATGCAGGATCTGAACTGCTCCTTTGCTTGGCGGTGCTGGTGGGAAGCAGCAGAGTCCCACCCATAGCAGACATGGCTTTGTCCCAGGCTCTAATCATAGAATCATGGAATGGTTGGGGCTGGAAAGGACCTTAACATCATCCAGTTCCAGCTCCCTGTCATGGGCAGGGACACCTCACACTAGAATCCCGTTCCTCAGAGGTGACCCTAAGTAAGTCAGAGGACCTTGGCTGTCCTTTCCATCCAATGAGGATCACACATACCCCATGGAGATCTGCCAGCAGCAACCCGTGCAGGGAAACACAGCGCACAATCCTATGGGAGCAGTTGAGTCCAGCACTATCAGCAGGAATAATCCATGACCTGAGCTGCCATTTGCCTGGGAAGCAGCAGCAATAAGTGACAGCAGCTCATGCCTCTTCTCCCCCTCTTGTGGAGTCCACCAGGTGAGCGGGATTGGTGTAACCACTGCAGATCCATGGAAGCGAATAAGGACAGAGCCGGAGCCTGATGGTGTGTGTTGCAGGACCCAGTGCTGGGATGAACCTGGGAGCAGAGATATGAGCCACCAGCTGTGGGAGTATGAACAGCATCATGAGCTTTTCCTTTTCCTTTTTCTTTTCCTTTTCCTTTTCCTTTTCCTTTCCCTTTCCCTTTCCCTTTTCCTTTTCATTTTCATTTTCATTTTTTTCCTTTTCCTTTTCCTTTCTTTTCCTTTTCTTTTCCATTTTCCTTTTCCTTTTCCTTTACCTTTTCTTTCCCTTTTCCTTTCCCTTTCCCTTTCCCTTTTCCTTTTCCTTTTCTTTTCCCTTTCCCTTTCCCTTTCCCTTTTCCTTTTCTTTTTCTTTTCCCTTTCCCTTTTCCTTTTCTTTTTCCTTTCCCTTTCCCTTTTCCTTTTCTTTTCCCTTTTCCTTTTCTTTTTCCTTTCCCTTTCCCTTTTCTTTTTCCTTTCCCTTTCCCTTTTCTTTTTCCTTTCCCTTTCTCTTTCCCTTTTCCTTTTCCTTTCACTTTCCCTTTTCCTTTCCCTTTCCCTTTTCCTTTTCCTTTCCCTTTTCCTTTTCCTTTCCCTTTTCCTTTTCTTTTTCCTTTTCCTTTTCCTTTCCCTTTCCCTTTTCCTTTTCCTTTCACTTTTCCTTTTCCTTTCCCTTTCCATTTTCATTTCCCTTTTCCTTTCTTTTCCTTTTCATTTTCTTTTTCCTTTCCCTTTTCATTTCTTTTCCTTTTCCTTTCCCTTTCCCTTTTCCTTCTGGCACCTCCGATTTCTCCTTGGAGACAACAACTCCATACTGCCCTGCCTTGAGTGTGAGCCCCTGGCCAAATCTGCATGCTGTTTGCATGTCCCTTTTCTAGGTCATCTGAGGGAGTTTGGGGAGCTTTCCCTCTGACAGCTCAGGTCCTTGTCCTCTCCATACAGTGGGAAATGAAGCTTTCACTTCCAATATGATTTTATTCCCCCATCCCACCATCACTGGAGACCCCCGGGGTTCAATCAGTGCCACTCCAAAGGGCTCTGCTCTTAGACACAGGGAGAACCAAGGACCAAAATGGGTTTTCCATGATCCCAAGGTGGACGCAGGCAGATGGACACGGCTCCCACCCCCAGCAACACACCATGGGGCTGTTTGTGCCCTCAAACACCATCCATGACCCCAAAACACCCCACACCTCTCTGACCCACTGCATGGGGCTCAGCTCTATGGGAGGACTCTTGTTTTGGAGGCACGAAAGCAATGAGACACGGCGAGGTTGTGGGATGCAGAGCCCCCGCATCACTAGTTCCCACGTCCCAGAGCCATGGGGTGGAAAGGGGTGTGGGGGGGCACCCACGAAGCATCCCACCGTCCCCAGCCGGGGCTATGGCTTGACCCAGCACAGCCCTGTCCTGTCTGGGTGGCGAGGGAAGGGTTAAAGGCAACGCGAGCAGATCCTGCCTCTATCCTTCCCTTCCTCGCTGTTAGGCTGCCGCTTTGACAGGGGGTGGCGTCGGGGCTGGCCGCCGTTTGCCGCAAGAAGGGGGGGGACAAACGTGGCTGCGAGTGTGTGCGATGGTGACATGTGACAACATGAGATGAGACCCCTCGGACGGGAGCGGCCACCCGGCTGCGGAGCCAGCGCTGCCTGATCCCTGCCCGCTGCGAGCATCCCTGCCAACAGTAAGGGATGGGGGGGAAACGGGGAGCGGGACTGGGATATGGTGAGGGGAGGACATGGGACAGGGTGGGGGTGACAAGGAGAAGGGGGTCCCTTGGGGGTGGGAGGGATGCGGGGTGCACGGGGAGCAAGGTGGGGGACCTGATGCCGGAGCTGCGCTGGGCTGAGATGATTTGGGGAAAGGGGAGGGGGGCGAAGAGATTTTGGGGAGGGAAGAGGGAAGATTTGGGAAAAGGAAGGTTTTGGGGTGGGGGAAGGGAAGATTTTGGGAAGGGAGGTGGAGGAGGGGCTGCCAGCGCCGATGTCTGGTGCGATGGAGAGGAGGGAAGCTTGTTTGTGCTTAAACTCGCAGCTGCCTGGATTTTGCCCCTCGGGGCCGTTTGGATATGACAGCATCCCAAAAATAGAGTGCAAGGAAGGGAGGGAAAAGCGGGATGGGGGGCCGGACCTGCTTGCCAGTGCCCAGCAGGATCAGGTTATATCCATATCCCACTCCCACCCCTTTCCCATCTTCTTTCATTTATTTCTTTATTTCTTTGGCAGTGATGTCAGGGAGGGGAGCGGTGGCTGGGGATGGGGGGGGGGGGGGGGGGGGATGGATCCATGGATCCAAGCAAAAGGGGTTGCTGGCGGCCGAGTAATTAACGTGCTGGGAATTATGTCGGGAATTATGTCATCTACTTCGGTGCTGGGTGGCCCTCGCCCAGCAGCGGTGGGGAAGGAGGGAATGAGGAGGACATGAGGAGACATCACAACGTGGGGCTCCCTGCTTGGGACTTCACCCAAGGAGGCGCTGATGCCCCATTGGCTTTGTAAGGATGTGGGCATTGAATGTCCCCCCTCAACCCAGTGCAGCCCCCAAGCCATGGGTGCTCCCCAGGGTGCCCCATAGGCCCCATCCCCATGCGGGAGAGGAGCAAGCTGCTCTTCCCGAAGGCTCGTCCTGCTTGCAGCGGGTTTGGAGCAGCAGAGAGGGTGTTGTGATGAAGGAAGGATGAAGGCAGGCGTCCCCTCTGCCGGCTCCCCGGGACAGAACAGGGCTGGGGCTGCTGCACTGCAGCAGAGAGCCCCATGCAGGGCTGTGGGTGGGCCTGGGGGAGGACATGGACCCCCCTGGCACCCCATACACTGCTTGGAGCTATAGGGAGAGCCTCAAGACCTGTGGCTGCGAGCAGCTCCCCCCGAAGGCCAGCCGGTCCCTCTGCTCCACAGGAGAGCATCGGGGCTCTGGATGATCCATAGTGCCCTGAGTATCCCCTGGGCACCCCCTGGGCATTCCCTGGCTCTTCCCTGCATGCATGGGGAGCTGGGGAAGCAGGGCAAGGCCTGCAGCTGTGCCAGGCTTGGGTCCCTCTTCCCTCTGCTCTGCACCCTGTGCAGACTTGTGCAGTCGCAGGCAGCTCCATGCATCCCTGGGCAGCTCCATCCATCCTTGTGGAGTTCCATAGAGCCTCATACAGCTCCATGCAGCCCTGTGCAACCCCATGCAGCTCCATTTGGCCCCATACAGCTCCATACAGCCCTGTGCAGCTCCATGCAGCCCTGGGGAGCTCCATGCAGCTCCATACAGCCCTGTGCAGCTCCATGCAGCCCTGTGCAGCTCCATGCAGCTCCATTTGGCCCCATACAGCTCCATGCAGCCCCATGCGGCTCCATAAAGCCCTGTGCAGCTCCATGCAGCTCCACGCAGCCCTGGGGAGCTCCATGCAGCCCCATACAGCCCTGGGCAGCTCCATGCAGCTCCATTTGGCTCCATACTGCTCCGTGCAGCCCCATGCGGCTCCATAAAGCCCTGTGCAGCTCCATGAAGCCCTGGGGAGCTCCATGCAGCCCCAGGCAGCTCCATGCAGCCCCATGCATCGTGTGCAGCCCCCTTCAGCCCTGTGCAGCCCCATGCATCCCTGTGCAGCTCCATACAGCCTCATGCACCATGGCAGAGGGTCAGGCAGCACAAGGAGCAGGCAGAAGCACACAGTAGGGCCTGAAGGGAGATGCAATGGAGGTAGGAGGGGTGGGCAGATGCTGTACCGGGGCATTTCCTGCCCCACATCACAGTACACAGGAGGGGTGATGCCAACAGCATCTTTAATTCAAGCTGGGAGCCAGTAGATGCAATTCAGCCTGGGGGATGCCACTTGCCCCATGGGACAACCTTTGGCAACCCCCTTAGCTCCCCTGTGCTGTGCTTCCAACACCCTCCAGCACATCCTTCATCCTCAAACCCTCTCCATCAGCGGATTATGCCAGCAGCTGAGCCCTCGGGGGAGATGCTGGCATTAAAAGCGAGTGCAGGAGCTCAAAGCACCCCCAGCCTGGAGCAGCCGGGGGTAGGAGGCTCCTCCATCACCCATCCATCACCTTCTCCATGCAGGGAGCCATGGGGTTTGTTTATGTGTGGCCCTGGTGCGAGCGGTGATGTGCCGTGGCTATATATAGATGTGATGCTGTCATCCCAGTTCAGCCTGGCTGGCGAATGTATTTGCTGCAAAGGTTGGGAAGGGAATGGTCTGAAAACAGGCGTGATTCCGTGTCCAGGATCCTGCAAGGAACCGGGAATGTTGTCCCGAGCTTTGTGATGACAATGGGGCAGAGGTGGAATGTGTGGAGGGATTGAAATTCACACACACACACACACCCCCATTGGCTCTGTGTTGTAGGGGTGAGAGTTTAGAAAGCAACACAGCGGCGCGCATGGCTGCATGGGCTCCATACACGGATGAAACTCGTTCCTCCTTGAACTCTTCTTTTCTGGGTCGCTGGGCTGATATCCTAAGGGAACAACCCCTCAGCTTCCAAATCCAAAAGGAAGAGGTAGAAAAGCATTGGAAAGAGCACCATCTGGCTGGAGAAGATATCTGGGAGACCTTGCCCGACTAAAGATAGGGGTGGGAGAGATCCATGGGGGCTGCAGCATCAGCCCTGGGTACCCACTGCAAGAGCATCACCATGTCATGGTGCAGGATGAGGGCATCCCTTGCTCACCCATCCATCCCCAGAGGACAGTCCCCTGCCTTGCAAAGGGGGGCCGATGGGGAAGGTGTTTTCCAGATGCACTGTGCAAACCATGTTGCATCAGCAGAGGCAGTCACTGCCGGATAACTCCGTGTGGAGCAGGATAAACTGGGATAAACCAGGATGCACAAAGTTTCTGAAGGGACTCATGTCCTGATGGGGAAGCTGAAGAGTTAAGAGGGATTTGATGCAGCTGTGGTAGGGCTTAAAATGTGCTGTTTCAGGGAGGGGAACTGATCACATCAGGGAAAGGCCGACCAAGGCCGGGGCTGTGAGAGAAATCCAGCAAACAAAGGGTGAAAGGAGGAGCTTTCTTGTTTCCCTTTGCCAAGGATCTTTCCCCATTAGTCATTCCTGTCACAGGAGCTGGCAAACACCGTTAGTATCTGAAGGATCTCAAAGTAGAATGGAGGCACAGGTCCAGGAGCCCCGTCATCCCTGCCCTGTAGGCTACATGGGGAGCAGGCAGGGATCCATCCATCCCCTCTGCCTCACCCAGGCTTCTCCTCCATGGGTAAAGCCTTTGTGCCCCATGCTGGATGGCTGGGTTCCTCCTTTGGTTGTGCTTTCTGCAGTCAGGGAGTCCTTTCCATGCAGGATGTGGCAGTACCAGGAGCTGTGGGCAGGATGTGATGCTTCATCCTGTAGGTGGTGGTGGTCTGAGTGCTTTGAGACCCTGCAATAAGCAGGGTACCATATGGTCCATATGACACGCAGCAGGGAGCAATGTGCACTCAAAACTCATCTCTCCCATCGTGGAGACCACCATCATGGGGAGACAGGACCACACTGATACCCTCTATTGTTTGGAAGCCAAGGGATGGACTTCAGCCTTTTCCCACTGTTCCTGCAGGAAAACATCTTGGTGGGGCGGTGGGTGAGAAGGATATCTCTTTCCTGGGTAAAGGTGGGACTTGATGATCTTAAAGGTCTTTTCCAATCTATTTGATTCTATGATTCTGAGACTTACAGTGGTGGTCCCAGAACAGGAGGGGACCAGGCAGGGAAAGCACTGCCAGGACGAGGTCCACCTCCCTGGTGCACAAGAAGGTCCACATAGGTCCTTGAACAGCAAGAGAAGCAAACCCAAGTGTTAAAGCAGCTATCAGGGAAGAGGGAGATGCTTTATGCCCGATAATCCAGGGCTGCCTGGAGCCAAGAGCTCTGCTGGCAGAAGGAGCTGGAAGTCCCCTTGACCTGATGGAGGAGCTGCGGAAGCTGCTGCTTCATCTCAGCAGAGCTGCTGCAAGGCTTGAATCAGGCTCCCGGTGATCTTAATTGAGTTTTATCCTTTCAGATTTGCTCTTGCTCTGAATGTGTGGATCCAGCTGGTTTTATCTGGCTCCTGGGTCAGAAATATGAGTTTTGTCCGAACTTGCTGGAGTTTGACCCAAAATGAGACCTGGGGGCTGGGACTCTGCTTTCTGCTTCCTCCCCATTGACTGCTGTGGCTGGCACCTTCCTTCTTACCCATGTGTATTGAGTTGTGGAGTGGTCGTGGGGGCTGGAAACCTTTTGGGTTCTGGATAGAAATGGGAGAGGCCATGGGATAACATGATTCCAGCAGCTGGAGCCTCACTGGAGCATGTAGACCATGGGCAGCCCTTAGGTGCAGAAGGGTCCATGATGGCTACACCTGCAGCCTGCGCCAGCTCAGACATCAGAGAAACCCTCCCAGCCTCCAGCACTTGGCTCTTATGGGATTTATTCAATGATCTGAGCTTTCCCTTTTGCTCCATGACTTTCCTCTGGTTCCTTTCTGAGCCTCTCCATGCCCTTTAGCATCTCCTGTCACCCTCCTTGCTCTCACCACCCACCCAACAGCCACCTCCAGCCTTTCGGTCCTCGGTGGGTGCTGCTGGAGTGGGAACTGCAGCATTAATCAATGCAAACCAAACCCACATCCCTCATCTTCACCCCAGTGAGGAGACAAGAGAGTCTCCTTTTCCTTAGGGACCGAATCCCGATCGAAGGCCAGTGGGATGCTCCAGGTTTAGGCAGATGAAACAGATCCTGTTCTCTTTGTAGGAAGCTCAGAAGGAAGATGATGATATTATTAACACAACCAAGCTCACAAATATTTATCAGCTGGAGAAATAGAAGGGCTCAGAAGTTGCCAAGGAACATAACAAGAGGAGCTTTTGAATAAATACATGTGCGTCTGCGGGTGATGAATTAACCAAATCCCTTGGTATGAGGCCCAAAGACATGTTTTCCTCTGGAAGCCCAGCACCAGGAATAACAATAATGATCCAAGCCAGGAAAATAAGCTGGGATAAGCAGTTTCTGACCGTGTCCAGCACCCAGTGAATCCAGGGAGAAACTGGTGCCCTGAGGGAAGCTCTGGGAGCAGAGGAATACCCAACAGATCCGTGTATGCCAGGAACAAGACAGGAAGGAGAATGGAATGGGGGTGTTTGTTTAACAGGGGAGGTGAGAGCAAGCACAGTGCACTTGGTTGGGTTGCATCCTGTATCAATGGGCCTCTCCTATATACCTAATTGGACTGCTCTTCTCTATGGGTTCAGGTTTTCAAGATACCTTCTTGTAGACCCCATAGAATCATAGAATGGTTTGGGTTGGAAAGGACCTCAAGATGATCGAGTTCCAACCCCCCTGCCATGGTTCTCAGTGGTTCTCCATGTTTCCTCCCTTCTAGCCTCAAGGCCAAGCAGCACACTGGACCTCTTCCTCTCCAAACCAGGAGGCTATGTCCCATAGATCCAGTGGGATCATTGCTTGCCCCAGCCTGCCCATGCATAGCCTGCGCTCTCCAGATGACCAGGTTTTCCCGTCACTAAATCCTGCTAAATCATAGCATCTCAGAGTGGCTTGTGCTGGAAAGGACCTTAAAGCTCCTCCAGTTCCAACCCCTGCCACGGGCAGGGACACCTTCCATACAGCAGCTTGCTCCAACCTGGCCCCATCCCTGGAGACACTGAAGGATGGGAGCTCACGTCCATCTCAGTGCCCTGCAGACACTCTGAAGACGATGCACAAGGGGAGGTCAGAGCTTTTATTAGCCCAGCTTCTGGAGCTGGAAAAATCCAGCCCATCTTTCAGGCACAGGAGCTCGTCTCCTTGTCCCTGCTTTCTAATTATATCAGTTGATCTAGTGCAAGCACGTCCTGCTCCCCATGGACCGCTGCCTTCGTTGCATCCCCAGCTCTGCCCTTCGCAAGCACTTGGAGGCACAGCCAAGCCATAAACGATCCCACCTGAGACGCTGGGAATGGGAAGACCATCCCACCTCAGGCATTTCCCTGCAGTGGGGTCTTCTGCCTCCAGCAATGCAATGGGACAGGGACATATTTGCTTTGGCCTGACCATGCATCTCTGCCCTGCTGCTGTCCACCCAGTGTGATTGCTCCAAGCTGCAAAGCCAGGGAGAGCTGTCCCTATAATTGGAAGCAGCTGGGATGGCTCAGAAAGGCCAGAACAGAAAGGAGAGGATGAAGACATCCCAAAATCCATCAGGGATGCTGATCCACACTCCTATGGTCTCCTACATTACACAGAGTGGATCCACACCTCCCATGGCTCTCCTGCTCCATGCACTGTGGTCCTGCTCTCCCTGCCAGGGCAGGGGGGCTCTGGGAAAGACCAGGATGAATTTCTGCCTCCCCAAAAACATACATCTCCCAAAGGGCCTTCAGGAGAAGCCAGAGCTCCCCCCAGTTTCAGCTCAGCATAGGCATAAATCCCCATCTCCAGGAGCGAGCTGAACACAGCCCATAAAGCACAGTGCTCGTACCAGGCTCAGGGAGACCCTGATGTTCTCCACAGCTTCCAGCTCCTCCTTAATGTGAATCATAAATCACTGCTGCCGAGCTGGTCCCCGGCCAGCCATTGCACAGCAGGAGTTTGCCCTCCTCTTACCTCCTATCTGTAGGCTGCTGCATTCTCCCTCCCTACCTATGGTTTTCCAAGCCAGGATGCAGTTGCATTTGCACACCCCAGGGGTCGATCTCTTTGGGAATCGGGATGACCCCACCAGCCAGGAGTGGGCTTAGCAGCGTTGTGTCCCAAGTGGGAAGTTTGTTCTTTGGTTTGTGCTCTGCTGCCGGCATTTTGTGCCATCCTTAGCATGGTCCTTAACCCTGCAGACCTCAGTTTCTCTCTGCTTGGCTGCATCACAGCCCCCCAAGCCCATAGCAGCAATGGTTGAGGATTGCACTGAGTGGGAACTAAACTGGGAACTATAGAATCATAGAATGGTTTGGGTTGGAAGGTACCTTAAAGCTCCTCCAGTTCCAACCCCTGCCATTGCAGGGACACCTTCCATAGAGCAGCTTGCTCCAAGCCCCTGGGTCCAACCTGGCCTTGAACACTGCCAGGGATGGGGCAGCCACAGCTTCTCTGGGCACCCTGTGCCAGTGCCTCAGCACCCTCACAGGGAAGAACTTCTTCCTTATCTCCAACCTGAACTTCCCATTTCAGCTTAAACCCGTTACCCCTCGTCCTCTCACTACAGTTCCTCATGAAGAGTCCCTCCCCAGCATCCCTATAGGCCCCCTTCAGATACTGGAAGGATGCTCTGAGGTCTCCATACAGCTTCTCCAGGCTGAACAGCCCCAACTTTCTCCTCCTGTCTTCATACAGAAGGTGCTCCAGTACCCTGATCATCCTCGTAGCCTCCTCTAGACTTGTTCCAACAGTTCCATGTCCTTTTTATGTTGAGGACACCAGAACTGCACACAATGCTCCAAGTGAGGTCTCAGGAGAGCAGAGTAGAGGGGCAGGATCACCTCCCTCGACCTGCTGGTCACGCTCCTTTTGATACAGTCCAGATAAGAGATTTTAAACCCGCTCTTATGGCTAAAGCGGTGATTGCATGACCTGCAGAGCATGAACAAACTCATCTCACCCATGAGCCGCAGCTCAGGAGGGCTGTGTGACAGCGCTGGGACCAGCCAAACCAACCCCTTGACATTCCTCAGTGCCAGCCCAGGGCTTTGCCCCCCCCTCCACGCTCACAGGGGCCCAAAGTACTTTTTAATAACAACATTAAAGGAAATAAATCCCTGAGCAAACAAACGCAGGCCTAGCACACGCCGGGACAGCAAACACTCCCCAGGGGCAGCAGGTGAGCTGCATTCCTGATGGCTGGAAAAGAAAGGAGGGATTATTTCCCTCTCCTGCAGTGCACTGGGTGAGCCAGTCCAGCCAGTCTAGTTGGCAGCTCAGGACCCAGTGGCTCTTTGGAGGAACGAGCATAGCCTCAAGCTCCAGAGGTGAGGAATGGAGGCAATGCTTTGTTAAATACGTTCTCTCCTGTTGGATGGGCAGCGTTTAAGAGGGTAAAAGGGTTCTGTTTAGTCTAAAAATAAGTCCTACAAGTCACCCAAGCAGTGTCCCCATGCCATGGTTCCCCCATAGACAGCGCAGCTCTCTCAGCATCAGTCGCGTGGATGCATCCACTCGGAGGTTATTCCTCAAATTCCTTCTTCAATGAACTTGCCAGCAAAAGCAGACTGAGATGAGCTCTGAGGCAGAAGCTCTTCCCTGGGAGGGTGCTGAGGCGCTGGCACAGGGTGCCCAGAGAAGCTGTGGCTGCCCCATCCCTGGCAGTGCTCAAGGCCAGGTTGGACCCAGGGGCTTGGAGCAAGCTGCTCTATGGAAGGTGTCCCTGCAATGGCAGGGGTTGGAGCTGGAGGAGCTTTGAGGTCCCTTCCAACCCAAACCGGGCTGGGATTCTGTGATCAATCTGTTGATGTCTTTCCCCTCCTCCTTAACAGAGAAGTTAAGGATATAACAGTGGCTATAGCTGGGTATAGCCCCAGCTTTGGCCAGGACAGGAACCAGGAAAAACCCTTTTGCTTCAGTTCCCCACCCTTGGCGTGGGGGTGAAAATCAATCTTGCACCCTCCAGGGCTTTAAGGACTGGCAGAGATTTGGGCTGATGAATAATGTTTTATTGGGCCAGCTGCCGGGATAAAACCAGGGCATCTGCCAGCTCCGGAGGAAAACTCCTCATCCCAAATTCCAACACAAGATTACAGCACACATCCCTTTCCTCTGAGGGAGAGCAGGCAGGAGGTAACAGCAGCCCTCCCACTGCCTCCCACTGCCACCCCTTGAGCGTCCCAGCAGGGGCCATGTCTCTATTTCAAGCTCCACTGCAGGAAGAAGAATAAGAAGAATAAGAAGAATCCCTTCATTTCCTTCGGACACTTATCCTCTGAGGATCTTGATCCCGGGGGCGAGTGACACGAACACCCTTTAAATCCATCACAGCAGGCTTAGGGGAGGATTAGCTGATGCCTCTGTAGGCTTTATGCCAGCTCCAGGTTGGAGCTGGTCCCTCAGCCCCGTGTCCTACCCTGGTAGCCCCATCCAGCTTCAGGCTTGCGTTTCCCAAAGGAGATGCTTGCAAGCAGAAATGGAACGAGCCTGGCTCTAACCCCCATTGGGATATCACTGCACCCCAAGCAAGCCCAGGCTGGCAACTCACTTCCCAAAGTGGCAATCATGTTTAATTGTGGAGCAGTTCTGGTGCGGGTCATGGATGTGGGTGCACATCACCTCCTGCCCTCTTCCTGCGCTGCGGCCAGGAAGGGGAGAGAAAAGCTATTCCCAGGGTCTTTGAACCTGACATTGCACCAGAGGGGAGAAACCCCCCTTCTCCCCTCTCTCCTTTGGGGATGTTCCTATGGAGTAGCCCAGATATTCCCCAATGAAGAACTGACTTCCCTCTCTCATCCCAACCTAGATGGTGGGCATCATCCCTCTGTCATTCTCTTCATGTTTGCAAGCAGTTACTTGGATCACTTCCCATTCTTGACACTTCTCCTCCTTAATTTGTCTCAGTGATGTTTTTCCCCCCTTAGCTCTATTGCTACCCACTGCAACCCCTTCTCCTCATCCCATTTCCCACCCATGGGGGCTTTCTGACCCCACAGCCCTCACAGATCCTCCCAGAATGGCTTTTCTCCAGCACAGGCAAGCTTGCATAATAGCTGTTGACACCTTAACTTCATTCCAATCGATCTTGTTTGCTAAGTAGCTGATTGCAGTAATTGGCATGAATTACCTTGAGGAATTCTGCCTCCCTGGGGCTTGGCAGTGGCCAGCGTCTCTGGTAAGAGATGGGAATCACAGCAATGACATAGTTTTTGCTCCAGGGACACCTCTTACAGGTATTCCTGTGTCTTGGAGAGATGCAGAGGAGTTCCAAGAGGGGAACAGTGATTTTTAATTGCCAGAGAGCCTGAGAAGAACCAAAACTCCAAGCGTATCATACTGCAGAGCCTAAATTGGATTAAGGTGCCTGTTTATAGCATGAAGTGATGAGTGGACGCGACTCTTCACTCTTCCTCAAAATGCAACTGGAGATCACTGAAATAATGGGTTAAAGATAAAGCAAACAAAGTAGTTTTTCACAGAGGGCATAATTCCCTTGCAGAAATCACTGCTAAATATTCATGAAGGACAAAACACCATTAGATTGGGAGAGGAGGGACCAGGACTCATGGAGAATGAGTGCCCTCCAATGGCATTAAACCATTCAGGGGGTCCAAAGGCAACCTCAAGTGTGAGGCATCCTTAAAAAGCTTTGTGGGAGGGGAAATATGGGGAAGGATCAGTGAGTTTCTCCTATTCCTGGTCCTGTTTTCTCTAAGCATCAGCTGCACAGGGAGGATGAAAGCTGGGAGGACCTCCATGGATCCCAGCTAGAAACACCCCTATCCCAGCCCTTGGCACCCAGTCAGATGCATCACTTCACCATTCTTCATCATACACTTCAATGCTAACTCAAACTCATTTTCCAACCAGAATAGCTATGTCACTCCAAACCAAAGCACCTCACACTGCGTATTCCCATCTGTGAAGCTGCCTGGGTCATCTAATACATCCTGCCCCAAGTGAAGCTGAAAGAATCTGCAAAGTCCTATTTCGCATGAGGCATCTATTTATATTGACAGCTTCCCACGCTCCATCCCTCCAGTCCTGCATCACTTGCTGCCAGCTTAAGATGCATCACTCCAGCTCTTCTTCTTCCCCTTTCTCTTCAATATTGCCCTTCAATTACCATCATTCCAGCCTTCCGGGATCAGAAATCCCAGGACTTCTAGAGAGGATGAGCAGGAGGCCGCATCACTCCTCATCCTGCTTCTGTGGGGCTCTTGGGAGCAAACTAATCTGAGCCCACTGTTTAAAAACGTTTATCCCTAGTCCATGCCATTTAGTGCCTTCCTTGGTTACTAATGGACTGGAAAGCACTTGGTTGCCCCCGTGCAATGCAAGGACAGCAGCCTGCTTTTGCCCAAGCCAGAAAATAAATTATTGAGCGTTTCTACCTATTCTCTGTTGTTATCAGCAATTTCCTGATCTCCAGCTTGGGGATGGGGAGCGCTGCTGCAGCTCAGTTATTTCACTGCTCTTCATCCTGCAGAAATCACATCAGAAGTCACTTCCTCCCTGTTGTCCGTGAACCTCCAGGAGAGATCTGATACGGGCAGCGTTTGGGATGGGGATTCATTCGTTGTAAACTGAATTGCAGAGTAAATGCTATAATCTTCTGCAGTCAGAATAGCAACAAGCTCTTGTTCTGGTAACCAGTGTTGGTTCTTCTATAGTGGAGAAAAGACAGCCCAAATGTAACTGGGGTCTCCAAGACCCTTTGACTCTCTGATAGGGTTGCCAAAAGCCCATATTGTTAGCCAGACCTTTTATTCTTTCTTTCAAGAGGGTGATATTATTAGCTGATACTCATCCACGGGATGAATGCATATCTTGAGCAGGTCTCAACCACATGCAACACCATCAATCACTGCCAGCGACCCCAGCTGCAGAGCGCTGTCACCTTGCCATCTGTGTGGGTCACAGGGGGTCCATAAGGAATCCCAAGGCTAAGTGTCACAGTCACAGCAGATGCAACCCATCTCTGAGCCAGGTTTGCAGGTTGGCATCACCTGAGGCTCGCAGTACCCTCTGTAACCATCTGTGATGTGCTCTGAGCACTTGGCAAAGGGAGAAAGCAGGTTGTGGTGGGTCCTAAAGGAGATCCTGGGCTTGCACTAGTTATGTGGTGGTTGAGTTTCCAAACACAAAATCATCAAATCCCAGCCTGGTTCATGTTGGAAGGGACCTTAAAGCTCCTCCAGCTCCAACCCCTGCCATTGCAGGGACACCTTCCATAGAGCAGCTTGCTCCAAGCCCCTGGGTCCAACCTGGCCTTGAGCACTGCCAGGGATGGGGCAGCCACAGCTTCTCTGGGCACCCTGTGCCAGCGCCTCAGCACCCTCACAGGGAACAGCTTCTGCCTCAGAGCTCATCTCAGTCTCCCCTCTGGCAGGTTAAAGCCATTCCCCTGTCCTGTCCCTCCATCCCTTGTCCAAAGCCCCTCTCCAGCTTTCCTGCAGCCCCTTTAGGCACTGGAGCTGCTCTAAGGTCTCCCCTTCAGGAGCCTTCTCTTGTCCAGGCTGCCCCAGCCCAGCTCTCTCAGCCTGGCTCCATAGGAGAGGAGCAAGAAGCACTCAGACCCATCCATGAGGTCTCAGCAGCACAAGGGGCTGGGGTGACTTGTGGTGCTGCAGCAGAGGGGTGAAGACCCCTGGCAGCTCATAAAGAGGCTGCATGAGATCTGGCCAGGAGATGGATACCCCATTTTTACCACTGCGGAGGAGTGCTGCTGGTGGAGCTGTCATTGAAAACTCTGTGAGGGATGAGCGGTGCGCGTGTGGGCAGCTGCCTCAGTTGATCTATAGGAGGAATTGGGTGAGGACATGGGACACGTCAGAGGGGAACAGACCCAGGCAGGGAGCAAGAGCAGTAGGAGAAGCTGAGGTTTGCATTTGTATTCAGATTGTTTGGGCACAATGAAATTCCCTCCTCCTCCTCTTACCCAAAAAAGCCACATCCCAAGAGGCATTGAGCGCTGCTGAATCCATTCAGAACACACCAGGGTCAAACCTTTCTAATGCAAGGAAAGAAAATAAACCCAAAGACAAAAAGCTATTCTGAAGGAGGGGAGGGGAAGGATGTGGTTCCCTTAATATCAGTGACAACCCTTCCTTTAACCCCAGCTGCAGCTGTGGGTTGGGTGTTTGCACCAGCAGGACCAAGCAGGGCAGGAGATGTGAGCATATCCTTTTGCACCTTTCTTTTAGTGGGAGAAGGCCTCAGTGATCAAACCACAGAGCTTTGGGCAGGTTGGGTTATGACCGTGAGGATCTGGGTGCTGGAGAGGCGACACCTCTTGCTGGGAAGTGTTGAGTGGGACAGGATGGGATCCTGCATGGAGAAGGGAGTTAGCTGGCACCAAAGCTTGCCAAGCTGTTCGCATCTGGCTTCAATACATGGATCTACTCCTCTATCCCATCTTCTGTGGTCACCACCCCTCTTGCCAACAGGACCCCATGTCTCTGTGGGCTCCTGGGGTGGCCTGGTGGCTTCTGGAGGCTGTGTTGCCCCTGGCTGTGATCCCAGATGGACAAACCCCTGGTCCCCCCATCTCTGAAATACCTGGGGTCGTGTCTTTCCTGCACTTCTGCTCTTTAGATGGAAACACCAAGTGAGGCTTTTTGAGAAGGGACCTTTGAGCCGTCCCTATGAGGGGCTAAAGCTCTGGCCCTTGGGAAGAGATGGGGAGGACTTTGAGCTGGAGGAGGGAGTGGATTTCAAACCAGAGACAGCTGAAATACAGCTTGATGGGGATGGACACAGTGAAGGTTGGAACTGGATGATCTCATGGTCCTTTCCACCCCAAACCATTCTATGATTCTACAAGGTCCTACTTTCTGCTGGACACCTTATGGCAGTAGAGGAGGGTGCCTGCAGGCATAGAAAACCGCACTGGTGGAGCTGAACTCCAACAGGGACCCCAGCAAATCCCTACAGAAGAAGAGGATGAGGGTGCTCATTCACCCTCCTCTCAAGCCCACTCTGCTGGGATGCTGGCACATCTCCCCTTAATGCCACCACCCTGCACGCTTGTGAGGACAGGGCTGTCCCTCCGAGGATGCCCAAGGGTCACTCTGGAGACAATCACATGGTCTGTTTGGGCAGGGAAAGGCCATTTCCCCACATCCCTATGACGTGCCTCAGGAATTTGCGGTCTGTGATGGATGAGTCAATGTGAGCGGGAAAAATCTGGCTATTTTAAGACCACTGACATCTGGGGGGGGGTCAACCCCATTCCATCCTCCTACAGCAGTGCCCTGTTGGTGGTGCAGCCACCTCAGACCAGGACTGAAGTCAACGGCATGACTTATCAATGCAACACTGACATTGCTAATAATGGCTCTTCAGAGACAGTGCCAGACTAGAAGCAAGAGAGAAAACCCTACAACCACAGGAATATGAAGCCTGCTTTATGTTCCCTCAATACACTCATGGACATGGAGAGACTGAGATGAGCTCTTAGGCAGAAGCTGTTCCCTGGGAGGGTGCTGAGGCGCTGGCACAGGGTGCCCAGAGAAGCTGTGGCTGCCCCATCCCTGGCAGTGCTCAAGGCCAGGTTGGACACAGGGGCTTGGAGCAAGCTGCTCTATGGAAGGTGTCCCTGCAATGGCAGGGGCTGGAACTGGATGAGCTTTGGGTCCAACCCAAACCAGTCTGGGATTGGTCCTATGATTGTGATTTGACTTTGTGCAGTTTGCACTGGCTCATGTTTGATTTCTGGTCCACAAACTTGTCAAGCTTCCCCTTGAACGCAGGTACCCACTGAGCATCAGCTACATCCCATGGCAGGGAGTTCCTCAGCAGCTACCACTGCATGAGGAAGGGATTTCTTCTTTTCCTTCCCAATTCCTTCCTTTACCTGCTTCCTGATGGCTTTTTGTCTAAACGCTTCTTTCCACACTGAACAGAGACAGAGATCCACATCTGCGTCATTTGGCAATCACTGTAGTCCTGCTCCCAACTGAACGCTGTCTGAAACACTGCCCCAAAGCCACCAACACTTCTAAAACCTCCTGGGGATGTCTGAGTAATTCATCAGCACGGATTCATATCAAAACCTACAGAGGAGAGACAGTGGGAACACTTGTGGTAGTTGTAGAGGCAGATCCCGCGGCAGTCCCTGTCAGCAGCGCAGGTGAGATGAGCAACGTGGGATTGCTCACAGCCCAGACAAATTAATAAGGATGCTGTGCTGGGATGAATTCTGCCCCAGATCTAGGAAGTGCGAGCTGGTTACATGTGCCAGGCTCCTCTGGAGCTTGTTTCACAACTGCTTCCCGTTTCACATGCATGTCTGCTGCCCTGAGCTCAAGGGAGGGCTGAGAAACAATAGAGGAGGGATGAGACCGGGTGCTGGTTCAGCTCCAGGCAGCTTCCTTCTCCCTTTGCACATCCTTGTACCAGCACAAAGCACCAGGACCCTTCACATAGCTTTTAAGCTATAGATGCTGCACTGATTCAGGTTGGATGGACAGCACAAAGCATGGCCTTGGGAGTTGGGGAGGAGGTGTGAGGCTTGGTCACCAAGATCTCCTTCCCATTCCATTAGGGCTGGATGGAACCTTGGCCTGACCCAGGGTGTTTTGTCTATTTGCTTAGTGCAAGGTGTCTGTGGTGAGCCGAGCAATATGGAAACCTGCTGGAATTAAGGAACTAGGGAGAAGGGATGCTCTGGAGAGCTGGTGTGTGCTCATGCTGCTGCTCAAGTAATTTGTCATCTCTAAGGGTCGAACCAGGACACAAACGCAATGCAGGGCTATGGATATCTCTAAGTGAGGACAAAGAGGCCAGAGCGATGGATGACTTTGTGTACAGAGCCAGATGTCCCCATGCATGGCAGGAGACGTGTCTTGCTGTGTCTTTGTGAAGCAGAGAGTAGCCAGTGTCCAGCCTCTTCCTTTGCCAGCTCCAGCCCCAGCACTGCTACGTGATGATCTTCATCCCTATCTAACACATACCACAACTCCCCTCAAAACCAGTGTCTAGGAGCTTCTCCCAGGCCTTGCTTTATTCTTTCAAGGATTCTGGTCACAACATCCCATAAAAGATACAATAGGATTGCAAAGGATACAGAGAAAGGAAATGGGCAGGGAGTTGAGTTTTATGAGAACAACTACCTAGGCTAGAAATCTCCAGCCTGGGAAAGAAATGATTGAGAAGAAGGTCTATATACAAGGGTCATCACTTTCTGGGGGAATAATTCTCATAATGGAAAATAAGGGGTCTCAAATCATCATCTACAGGTCAGTGACGTTCACCTTCAGGTATCCTTGTCATTGGCATGTCCTTGAGAGGGGCTGGGGTCTGCTTTAGGACACACTTGCCCCAACAGCCCCAGGGTAAAATAGGCTGAAACTCCTTTTGCTTTTGAGCTCTGCGTGGATCCCTACACATACTCCCCATGATGCTGAAGTGTGTCAGTGCCCAGAGCACGCTTGGCTTCACTTGTGGTGGAAACACCAACTAGACAGAGGTTAAAGGTCTTTCCTAAGATGTGTTTGAAGCTTGGGGACCAGGAGAAGGGGTGAGCTGTGCATGAGACATGGACAATTACACACCTCACTGCTCTGAGAGATGTGGATAGGCTGGGGAGAGCAGAGCTTGACCCAAGCATCATGGGGAGGATTTGCCACTCTGGAGGAGATGCTCATTGGGTTGAGCATTGGCTCATTGGCTAGAGATGAGGGAGGAGGCCATGCTGTAAGTGAAAATCCAGTGTTCAAGCCTGTAACAGGTTCTTCCATTAAGAACAAGCCCATTGCCCATCAGATTTGAGAGGTGATGGTCATCTTCTGGCTGATAGGGGCACTGGAGAAAGGTTCTGTATCAGTCATGGAGGGCTGTAGGAAAAGCCAGAAGGCTATAGGACATTGCAAGAAGGTTTGGGCTGGAGGTATGTCAGCAGAAATGGAGACATCATGGGTTGCTCTCTGTGTGCTGTCTGCCCCTATGGGGTTGCCTTTACTGGAAAGACCACTTCTGAGCACTGACACCGGAGGTCCTGCAGGTCCTGAGAGGGATTGCAAACAGCAGCAAAATGGTTTTCCTTCTGGGATGTCCTCCCCTTTCATCCTCTGGATTGTTTATGTAGCCACCACAGGGCAGCTCACAGGGTTTCATTAGGTCTGGCCCTAATTACAGCTCTGTTGAGCTTTGCTGTCCTCTTCTTCCTCCATCCTCCAGTTCTCTTTATCTTCTAGGTAGAAAAACACAAAACAGAAGCAGGGGGGATTTGTCACCCCTTTCTACAAGGACATTTTCCACATGAGGATGGATAATCCAAGCTGCACACACCCACAACACAGTCAGAAACATCTTCTCATCAGGTCGTTGGGTCCTTGCTCCCATGCACAGCCCCACTTCCCAGCAATGCGTTGGCTTGACGGGGTGTCCAAGGCACTGCTTTTTGAGGTTGGGAAGCCTTCCAGATGAGATGTCCCCAGGCAAAATGTGTCTGTAAACATGGTAATAGTGGTGCGCAGCATAGAGCAAGGGGGAGGTAGGGAAATAGTGTCCATGCTTGGCCAAGTGATGCTGGTCCATCAGAGCTCTGAAAGACAATGTGAGGTTAGAGATGCACACCATGCTGCTTCTTTGGGGAAGATTCGGATACATCCCCTCACCATTGCATTTGCAGCAGATCTGGCACTTTCCAGTGCTCTCAGGCTGTTTATAAGCAAATGGAAAATGAGGAGGAACCCAGACCTATGCCTCATTCATCCTCCATCCCTGCCCCAAGGCTTGCTGCCGTGTCCTTCATGCTGCCCTCAGAGAGCAGAGCCTAATCCCATGGCCAGCTCCAGTTCCACAAACAAGACAGAGCACATGAAAAGCTCTCCATCAAACCAAATTGTTGCAACGTCTGCATCCACTTCAAAGCCTTGTTTCCCTTTTGTAGAGGATCCGGAGGGATGGAAGAAGCATTCAAAGCCCAAAGCTGGTTCTGAAGTCCAAAGCTGGGCAAGCAAAACAGTTTGTTTAATATGCCAGAGCAGAAACCCATGGGAGCAACACCTCCCTGCAAAGGAGGTCACTTCTTTAGCAAGTGAGAAATGGTTTCCCCACCTTCAGAGCACTAAGGGAGAAATCAAAGGGCACTGGAAGGAGGAGGAAAAGCCAAGCCATGGCTTTGCCATTCCTCCCACTGGATCCCCACCACCCCAGGAGGCACTGAAGGAGGTCACAACAATATTCCCCTCTTTACACACCACTTCAAAACCTCAAAGCCACCCTTTCCATAGGGACTTGGGTCAGCTGCCGCACCAGACTTCAAATATTTTCCTAGCTGGAAAATGAAAAGAAACCCCTATCCCTGTCTAGCTCCATAGCCAATGTACACAGAATGATAAAAGCCCTGGCGCACGTATCTTGCACAAGCTAATTGTAGGAGTTGGAAGGTAACGTGATAATGTTTTCTTTAGATGTGTGGTGCAGATGCAATCACTGCTCCGGAGATGCCAGCCACAGATGACGCAAAGATGCCTTTATGTAATCAGCTGCTTTGTGCTATGGAAAGTTTCCCTCTCTGGCCCTATTTTCCCCTCCATTCCTTTTTGGTTTTCACCCTAAACTCTCCCTGGCTTATTCAGAAGGTGATGGGTGAGGTCAATAGGCAGTAAACAGAAGGGCAGTGGTGTAGAAAGCCCATTCCTGGGTTTCCATCATCAATGAAGGAGCAAAAGGAGTTAATGGCTTTGCATCTGCTGAGTTAGGAAGAAGCCCCTGTTCACCTTTCCACCTGATGGGCTGGAAGGGGGTGACATTGGAGCCAGGTCTCCCCCCATCCTTGGCATCTGCTATGGCTTTAGACGTCAGCGTATGCCGGGCAGCCATCTGCCCCATCCAGCACACTGTGGAGGAGCACATGCATGGAGACCCCACTGTCTCCTCCTCATCCTTGGGAGATGCCAATGCGGCCAGTGAACTGCAGAAGAAATCTGATTTAATATTGCAGTGATGAAGGCTTGGTAGGACAGACACTTCAGTTGCTGCAAAGGTTGCTCTAGGGCATATAAAGATCTCCCAGGTGACTCACAGTCACTTCTGCCAGGGCGAAATCACAGCATGATCACAGGTCTCCAGCCAAAAACGCTGCCAAAACAGCTATTTTTGTCTGAGGAGCCTTTCTGAGGTTTTCAGTTTTGCTGACTCAATTTCTCTCTGTACCACTGCCTTTCTCCTATGGCTGTACCGGCAACGGACGTCAGAGACACGGGTGCCTTCAGGACAGGTTTCTTCCACCTCCAGTGCTGGACAGAGGGGACACAGTCATAGAAGCATATTGTAGAATCATAGAATGGTCTGTGTTGGAAGGGACCTTAAAGCTCCTCCAGTTCCAACCCGTGCCACGGGCAGGGACACCTTCCATAGAGCAGCTTGCTCCAAGCCCCTGTGTCCAACCTGGCCTTCAACACTGCCAGGGATGGGGCAGCCACAGCTTCTCTGGGCAACCTACTGCACTGCTTTACACATGGTGAGTAAACCCTGCCTTGACTGCAAATATTCAGGACGAAAGGGTGATAAACATCCTGGAGCAGCGCGTACATCTGCTGATAAACATCAGCAGCACATATGTCTGCTCCTACCCTCTTCCATCCCTCTTGTCTGGTCAAACTTGGGTCCTTTCTTGATGTGTTTTAGGACTGATAAGTGGCCATCCTGCCACCAGTTGAGGTGGCAAAGGTGGCTCATGAAGACCTTTCCATCTCGTTTTCTCTGCACAGCATCCAAACCAGTGCATGGCTTAAGGAAGATGAGCCTGGGGATGAAGCAAGCCTGAATCCTTCAGTGCCTGGGAAGCAGATCCCAGTTTAGAGAGCTGAGGAAGAGGGAATTTGCCATGCGTAGTCTGGAGAAAAGGAAGGAAAGGAAGAAAAGGAAGTGAGAGAGAGAGCTCATAGATGGAGCAGGGCGTGGAGACAAAGCCACTGGTTCATCCACTGGTGAAACTGGTTTCCAGCCATGGTCCAGTGCCAGTGACTGCAGAGGAATTTGTCTTCAGGGCAGGGAATTCCCACGTTCTTTGAGCATAAGGAAGCCTGGGGAAAGCAATAGCTGGGGGATGTGTTTGCTGCACTCAGGTCATTTATTAACTGGAAACTGTAAGCTCCCACTAGAGCCCAAGGCCATCAGCTGGTCACGGATTGAGATGGAATTTCAGCCCACACACACCTTCATTTCAGTGCTCTTGTGGACTGGAAAGGGAATGTAGACCTGGAGGTCCACACAGAGAGGCTTGGTATCCCCCACAGAGGTGCTTCCTGCTTGGTCTTCTTGGCTTCCTAACCCCACTTCCCAAAGCTCCTTTCCAGGGCTTGAGGAATCTCTTGCTTCTGCTTTTCCTGAAGCCATTCCGCCACTTAGTATTGCTCAGAAGAGAGATCAGCCAGGATAGAGACGGAGTAGAACGGGGGACAACTTAAACCTGAGGTTAAAGCTGAGGACCCAGTCCATGCTCTTCCCTTGTAAAGCTGGGAAAACCCTTCCACCCTGAGCCAAGGGGGCTGTGCCATATCCCTGATTCCCGATAGGGACAGAAGTGGCACTTTCAAACAGGAGACATGCAGACCTGGTGGTTGCAGTGGAAATCCAGCCCTCCTGGCCGCAATTTATCCTGCTCCAATTTGTTGTTGCCAGACCCGACCTGCTGCTTTGGAGCTTCATTCTGGAAAACCATCCGAGCATGTTAAAGCAAGTTTCTTCAGCCTAGACATCAGTTGGGAAGCTTGTCAATGCCTGGCTTTATCAAGGGGTATTGGGCACTGCCTGCTGGAGATCTCAGCATTGGCACCATCACTGCCTCTCCTGGGGTTGTTCAACAAAGGAATGAAGTGGGAGCAGGGAAAAGAGACAGCACTGCCCACCCACAGCCTTTTCTCTTCAGTTTATAAGTTCTAGATAAAGGTCTTGGTCAATATAAATGAAGTTTGAGCTCCTGTGAGGGAAACAGGCTCCTTCCATCCCTTGCAGGCTGTGTGGTTTGAAGGGCTGCTGAACAAGACCCAGCTCCACTCATTCCTCCCATTAGCTGCCAGAAGGAAGGTGGTCACTTAATGTGCTTTCCTTTAGTTATGATTCTATGACACAGGACAGGAGTCCCATAGGGTTAGGACCAGCTTTTACAGAGCATCACATCTTACCCCTTGCCTTACACAGCGTGGCCAAGCCACCGCACTAGAGGTGAGCATCCCAGCACACACACTGGGCTTTCAGCTGGCGATGCAGGAACCTCCCTGGTTTACAGGAAGACCTGGGCAACGCACCAGGCTGTGTTGCCAGCACTGCAGAGGCTTTGTCTGCCTTGTGTCAATACAAGAGGAGATAGCTTATACCAGCGGGGATGGTTTTGCCAGCATAGGAAACCACCCCTCTGGATGACGTAAACCAGAGTCTTTTGGCTTGTTCGTGTTGCCTCAAGCTGAGTGGGGAGATGTTGTCATGGATTGGATACAGGAAGGGCCCCCCATTGTGGTCCCTGGCATCAACCCAGCTTTGCAGTGCCAACACAGCCTTGGGACCCCCTGCCAGTGCTCTGTGGCAGCTTGGAGAAGGTCCTCTCCCATCCTTAGCTCTGTGGGGGGATGAAGGTGCCTCATACGAGCTCGGATTATTCCATAACAGCTACTGGGGAACAGCTTCAAACAAACCTGATCTGGAGATGCTGCAGTAGGTCTGGTTTCAGTGTACAACCTGCTGGATGCCAAGCATCTACAAGTACAATCAGGTGACAGTTGAGATCTGAAGATGGGTTTAAGTTATTGTGATGCTCATTATAAAGCTCTGGAGATGGGTTTAAGTTATTGTGATGCTCATTATAAAGCTCTGGAGGTCTCCAGCCCAGCTTTACAGTCCAAGCAGGACTACCATCATCGCCAGACACCCCAGAATGGAGACACCTTCACCTCACCTATAACCTGGAAGTATGTACAGTAGCCAGGGCACCCTCATTTAGGAGTTATTTCTGCTCCTTAAGGCTTTGAAAACTATTTTCCTTGTAAGCAAAGGAATTTGGGTGGAAGCTTTTCCTCACATCAGGATGCTTTGCACTGAGAAGTTGCTCCCCAGAGCTTTTAAGGAAGAAAGGGGGTGAGATGCTGGCACAGGGTGCCCAGAGAAGCTGTGGCTGCCCCATCCCTGGCAGTGTTCAAGGCCAGGTTGGACACAGGGGTTGGAGCAAGCTGCCCTATGGAAGTGAAGCAGGGGCTTGGAATTGGATGAGCTTTAAGCTCCCTTCCAACACAAACCGGGCTGGGATTCTATGGATAAATCCCAGTGCAAGTAGATGGACTCTCTTCTTCCATTTCCATCTCCATCCTTGCCTCACCACATGCCCGAGCACATCGATGCTTTCTGCTCACCATTCCCCAGGGAAAACCATGGACCACTGATGCTCCTTCAGACCTCACTGCAGTTCACATCTTGCTGCTTCTCTGATCAGTGCTAAAACACTTCACCACTTCTGCTGCTGCATCCAGGGACCTCCAACTTGGAATGAAATGGCTTGAGGAGAAATGAAATCACCCTGTGAGGGGAGATGCTCATGGCACTACTGCAAGAAAAAGGCAAAGGAACACGAAAGGATCTGAGGAATACAGAGTTTGGGGGTTGATAGAGTTTTCCTTTCCTCAAAAGGAAGGCTTTGGTGGAAAAACAGGAAAAAGATCCAGAATCTTCATTTATGAAAACTGAGTTTTATTTTATTAAAGGGCCATAAAAAGACAAAACAACAATTTAACTGAAAAAGAAAAACCACCTCAGAAAAAAAAAAAAAACAAATCCCAACACATTTCCTCAGAAATCGTTCTCAAACAGGAGATTTTTCCTACAGAAGAGTAAAACTCAGCAGGAATCCCCAGGGTCCCAGTTGACAGCAGTCAAAGGCATCCACTGAGCAGAGAAAGGGAATCTGCTTCTTTCCTTTCCTCCTTTCTTCTTTCTGCCTTTATTCTGTTCCGCACAATGATGCTGGCTGCAAACAAGGGGGCTCTGTTGGCTCTCGGAGGTGGTGGAGGTAGAGAGGTTGATGTCTTTGCAATCAGAGACCTGGGTTAGGAATGGGAGCTCCAGGTTCAATAGTTTCTGACTCACCTGGAGCACAGGTTATCCCGGAGTTCCCAGCACTCCAAAGCCTCTTCCATCCTGACTTATTCATCTGTGGGAAGTGCTAAGACGTAACACAGCTCCCAGAGGGAAACAAGCACAGCCTTAACCTGCTGGAATGTCAGGCAACTGCCTGTCTCCTGTAAGCTCTGCTCAGCCTGCGCATGCTGGGGCTCCAAACTGAGCTGCCAAGGGCTCCTTGGCTTGGAAAGCTTCACCAGATCCCACTGGTGGGAATGTCCATGTCCTGAGGAAGCTCCTGGATCAGCTCTGGTTATTGCATGAGCAGTCCCTGGGATGGAAAGGGCTTGATCTGTTCATGACTATTTCCAAGGTGGGTGAGAAGGTGATGAGAAGGCTCCTGAAGGGGAGACCTTAGAGCAGCTCCAGTGCCTAAAGGGGCTGCAGGAAACCTGGAGAGGGGCTTTGGACAAGGGATGGAGGGACAGGACAAGGGAATGGCTTTACCTGCCAGAGGAGAGACTGAGATGAGCTCTGAGGCAGAAGCTCTTCCCTGGGAGGGTGCTGAGGCGCTGGCACAGGGTGCCCAGAGAAGCTGTGGCTGCCCCATCCCTGGCAGTGCTCAAGGCCAGGTTGCACACAGGGGCTTGGAGCAAGCTGCTCTATGGAAGGTGTCCCTGCCCGTGGCAGGGGTTGGGACTGGAGGAGCTTTAAGGTCCCTTCCAGCACAAACCATTCCATGATCCTATGATGTGCATCCTGCTGCTGGGAATCTTCCAGCAACGTATAACTCATCCTGCTCCTTCCAAGTTCTTTGCTTCTGAAGTCAAATGGCAAAACTAAGAGCTTAAGCCTCCACAGGACTCCCATTTGGGTAGAATTTACACCTTCCCGTGCACCCCAGCAGCCCGTTTTGTGCAGTATAAGTGTATGTGTAACCCATATTTGAGTATTGTTGGCATTATTGCTGTTTTACCTCTCTTGCTGCTATTAGCCCACCGATGATGCTGCTGTTTGAGAGGCCGCGACCAGAGACTCCTTTGATACGCAGACATCCTGCCAATAGAAAATTCACTTGAGCAAATAAGTCTAAATTAGCAGCAGCTTTGTGTAGCTTTATTCCCTCCATTGTACTCCCTTCAAGGCTGCAAATAATCCAATATAAGTGCTGATGCTGACTGGCCCCCGATGGGAAGGAAGCCTGATTGCTCTCCTGCCACAGTGCTGGCAGGCAGGAGAAGGAGCTCAGGACCGTCCGGTATCACAAAGGCTCTGCTCTGAAAGATGGGGGGACTGGATGGCAAAATGATGGCCAAGGAGGGAGGCAAGGATACAGGCCCAGACTGATGTGATGGGCATCATCCCATTTGTCCAAATAGGCTGAAATCATCCAGAAAACACCAAAGTTAGGGGATGGTCAATGTACAGATGGACTATGCCATGCTCGTTCTCATCTGAAATAAGCAGGGGAGAAAATCGCTTCCCCTTTCCGTTTTGTCTGTGCAGAATCATGTTGATGGGCTATAACAGGATCAAATCCCTCTTTTTTGTTGCTGTTTCATATGTGCACAGCTCCATCAAGGACTCTGGGGTTGAGATGGGTTGGCACATGAAGAGAATATGGCCTTTCTGGGTATCAGACTGCCTCTCAGTGCCTCGCTGAGATTTAGGATGTCAGTTAACCCAAACCACCTCCAAAAGAAAGGCTGAGGCTGTTCCAAAGTTATCAGCCTCTCTGCCCCTCTGTCTGTAGTGAATGGGGTCAGCCATACAGCTGGGAAGCATTCGCTTTCCCATCAGGATGGGAAAGCTTAGGAGACGGGTCCCATGTCAGCAAGACCCCAAAATAACTGTTTGAGCAGAACAAGGCTTTGGATCCCCAAATCCGCCTTTGAGAAAACCCGCATTGTCAGACCCCAAAATTCCCATATGGAAAAATCCAGCTGTCAGACCCCCAAAATTCCCTTTTCAGCAAAACCATCAGACCCCAAATTCCTCGTTTGTGCAGAAACAAGCCATTGGCTTCCAAATTCTTCTTTAGAGCAAAACAAGCCTTGAGTCCCCCAATTCCCTATTTGAGCAAAACAAACCTTTGGATCCCAATATTCCCTATTTGAAGAAAAACCCCACAAACCAGATGTCAGATCCCCAACATCCCATACCAAGCTGTCAGACCCTTGCTTGTGCGAAACCAAGCCATCAGACCCCAAAATCCCTATCGGAAAAAGGAAAGCAAGCATTCAGACCCCAAATCTCTACTTTGGGCTCCCTGTAGGATGCCAAAATCCCAATTTAAGCAAAATATCAGACTCCAAAACCCTTTATTTGAGCAAAACCAAGCTGTCAGACCCCAAATCCCCATTTAAGCAAAACCAAGCCATCAGACCCCCAAATCCCTATTTGTATAAAACCCAACCTGTCAGAGCCCAAATTTCCCATGTGAAGAAAACCAATCAGACCCCCAAAACTCCATTTGACCCAAAACAAGCCATCACACCCTGTTAACCAAACCTGAGCCAAAGACCCCGAAGTCCCAGATTGAGGATTTGGGCTCATTTCCACTCTGATGGGCACAAAGAGTTAAGGTTCCATGGGCGCAGGCCAGCAGTGGCCAATCACACCGAGCAGAGCCCAGCCCTTGGCCCCAGCCCAGCAGCAGGTTGCTCTCTGCAGGTATTAGTTTGTTTTCCTGCCCAGGATACCAAGCAGGGAGACGATGAACCTCGAGACCCACGGAGAATGGGGAGTCCCGGATGCATCCCTGGGTTATCCAGGTAAATCCCAGTGGGTGCTGGCTTTTGGGAGGGTCTTTTCTTTCCTCTTGTTCCCTGTCTCGCTGCGTGTCTTTGTTTGGGAACAGAAAGGAGCCAGGCAGGGGAAGGGAGGGTTTTCAGTGGATTAGTGTGTGGAACCTGCTGCAGGTGCTGCTTTGGGGCGGGATGCACCCGCTGGGCTGTGTTTGCACTGGGGGATCAGAGCAGAGATGGGATGCATGGAGGTGGGTGCTCAGGATGGGGAGAGATACTTCCCCCTCCTATAAAAGCACCCTGGTATCCACCAAGCATCAAGACCTGGCAGCCCGGTTGGGTTTGGGGCACCATTCTGGTTAATGGCACTAATGCTGGTGGTGAGGACCAGCCACCATGGGGACAAAACACCATGGGGGTTTGCTGAGTCCGGGAGGGAGCGAGCACTTCCCGGGCTGGCTCCGTGCCCTTGAAATTCCTTAGGGCGAGTTAATGATAAATCACAGCCGGGTCAGTAACGTGGCGGGAGCTGGCGGCAGGCACCCTCCTGTCCTTCCTGCTGGGACTCAGGTTTGGGAATGGCAAAGCCAGGCAGGGGTCATGGGGATGGCTGCTTGGAAGCCCAAAAGGCAGGATCAAACCTCCCCCTTGCAACACACAGGCCAAGGCAAGGGTCTGCTGACAATGGGGGTCCTCCTGCTCGCACTGTGAGGCATTCAGGGTCAAAGAGTGGGTCTGCAGCAGGAGATCACATTGGGATCCCTGAGATCTGGGATATGGGGCCACATGATGATGCTCAGGTAGATGTCGGGGTGGTAGACAAGGGATGTAGCTCCTCAGTGGGTAACTTTCAGGGGGCAGCAGCACTGTGCATGTGCACTTCAATGGGCCAGGAGCATCCCTGTGCCCCTGCTGCAATAGTCCGCATCAGGCAGCACCATGGGCTCAACCAGCAGCAGCTCAACTCCCGCCACCTTGCTGAAAAGGAAGCACCTTCGTAAGGGGAAACTGAGGCACGCAGGGCTGGGATGGCTTCACGTGGTTCATCCTGCAGCATGGAGCATCCCAGAACTGTAGAATCATAGAATCAGAAAGTGGCTTGGGTTAGAAGGGACCTTAAAGCCCATCTAGTTCTAACCCTTTGCCACGGGCAGGGACACCTTCCATAGAGCAGCTTGCTCCAAGCCCCTGGGTCCAACCTGGCCTTGAACACTGCCAGGGATGGGGCAGCCACAGCTTCTCTGGGCACTCTGTGCCAGCGCCTCAGCATCATCAGAACACGGTGCTCTGTGATGTGTATGGGGTCCCTGGGAGGTTTTGTAGGCTTCATACTTGGAGGATTTTAAGCCTTGATTGAACCAAGCAGGGTCTGACCTTGTAGCTGAGCCTGTCTCAAGTGGCAAAGTGGCCCGAAGACCCCTTTGTGGTACCTGCCACCATGAATTCTCTTGTCGTTGAGGGTGGAGGTATCAACCCAAACCATCCTATGATCCTACGTTACATCTGCACATCATAGAAGCATAGAATAGTTAGGGTTGGAAAGGACCTTAAGATCATCCAGTTCCAACCCCCCTGCCATGGGCAGGGACACCTCCCACTAAACCATGCCACCCAAGGCTATGTCCAGCCTGGCCTTGAAGACTGCCAGGGATGGAGCATTCACAACTTCCCTGGGCAACCCATTCCAGTGCCTCACCACCCTTACAGTAAAGGACTTCTTCCTTACATCACCCACTGGGGTTTCTCTGGGGCTTTGCCCACCTTGCTGCAGCCTCCAGGGTAATTTTGATTTCTCTCCTTCCCAGAGCAGCTCAAACCAGTGCAGTTTGCCGGGTTCTTGGTCTTTCAGCTCTTTTGGATGCAGAAAATCCTGTGGGTTAAAATTAGGAACAACCTGAGACGAGGAACTGTGGTGGGATTGAAGTGGGAAAAGGTGAATCTGCTTGTCTGGGTGTGCAATAGCAATGCACAGATTGATTATTGATTATGCTGTCAATAAGGGGTTTCCAGGTAGCTTCTGGGCTCTCTTAGCTTTGTGCTTGTGGAAGGATGCCTGGGGCAGTGGTGTGGTCCACAGCATGGACCCAGCATGAGCCTCTGCTGCTCTTCATCACCCTCAGCATCATCACTCCTCTTGGGTGCTGCAGCAAAGCACAGTGAATACAGATGGGGACTGTGCAGCACATAGATGGGGTGTCCATTCCAGGAGCACCCCAGGGAGCAGAGGGAAGGAGGACAAGGAGGAGGACACAGAGCCAATGCCATGTGTTCTGCAATGGAGGTTTCAGCCATTCTTTGCCATGATTCCACCTCCTGCCACTTCCTGGTGGACAGGGATGGAGTGGGGGGAGGTAGTGGAGTGCGTCCCTTAGGCACAGCTACCAACCAAGAAGGAAAACTGATAGGGAACAGGCAGGATTAGCCTGGGAAGGTGGAGCAGGCTGAACTATTCAGGCTTTGTGGGGAGAGAACAATGGGGCCCTTATTGAGCAGGGAGGTGACAGGCTGGCAGGCTGGCTGGGACAGTTCGGTGCACACAGTGTCCCTTGGCCAGCTCGGGGACAGGGCATGGGATGTGGGATGGGACAGTTTGGTACTCAGTGTTCCCTAGCCAGCTCCGGGGGCAGGGAATTGGGACGTGGGATGGGACAGTTTGGTATCCAGTGTGTCCCTTGGCACGCTGTGAGGACAGGAAAATGGGACATAGAAAGTAGGATGGGACAGGTTGGTTCACAATATGGCCCTTGGCCAGCTCAGAAGACATGGAAATGGGACATGGGATGTGGGATAAGACATCTGGTACCTGGTATATCCCTTGGCCAGCTGGGAGGACAGTTAATGGGACATAGGAAGTAGGATGGTACAGGCTGGCGCACAAAATGTCCCTCGGCCAACTCAGAGAACATGCAAATGAGACATGGGATGTAGGATGGGACAGTCTGGTACCCAATGTGTCCCTTGGCCAGCTGGGCAGACAGGAAACTGGGATGGTATAGTTTGATACCCAGCAGGATTCTTGGCCAGAAAGTGAGACAAGGAGCAGGGACATGGGATGGGACAGGCTGGTACTCAGCATGTCCCTTAGCCACATGTGGGGACATGGGGAAACTGGGATGCAGGAAATGGGACAGGGGATGGGGTAGTTTGGTACCAACACATCCTCGGGTGGTGGGACTTGTCCCAGGGTGTCACTGCGAGCCCCTCTATGCAGACCACATACGTGTGGAGATGACATTACTCTCCCTGCCACCTTCACACGGGATCTCGATCCACAGCCACCCTTCCCAAATCCGCCAGCAATGGGAATAACACTGGATGTATTATGAGCGCATCGGGCTGGTTCTGGGATCATGGGGACCCTCAGCTGAGAGCAAGGAGCATCCCATGCTGGGGACATCCCAAACCAAGTGCTGCCACCCACTCCAGACCTCAGCAGAGGGACCTTGGGGATGGAGGAAGCCACCACCTATGGCACAGGGACCCTGGGGACAGAGAAAGCCACCATCCTTGGCGGCACAAGGAGCTCTCCATAAGAGCCGCCCGGGCCTTTTCATCCCATCTCTTTTGTTTCAGCCTCATTATGTAAATGGCTGATGCTACCCCGTAATGAGAAAGTAGTTTCCCAGAACACAAAAGGCTGTAATTATCTCATTAGCAGCAGAAAGGGAAAGGAAATGTTTCTGAGCCTCTTGCTTTTATTCCCCACAGCAGCCCAAGAAAGCGCAGCCCCCAAAACGGGCCCTGCCTGCCCCTTAATCCTGACCCCCACACACAGATCCTGACCCCACACATGATGCTGCCACACATCCAGAAGAGAAAGGCAAAGGATGCTTCTCAAATAATAGCTACATAATGGAAGGTTGGTGGTTTTGAACTGAGCTCAGTTATCCACAGGATGCTGTTGGTCCCTGTGACGACCCTTCAGTGCTCTCAGATGCTGGGACAGGAGGCATTGCTGAGAAGTGGTGCTCATAGAATGGTCCCCATCTTCCCGAATTGGATGTTCCTTGACAGGACTTCCAAGGAGGGATTGTAGCACAGATTCAGAATGGATTTCTGCAGTTGAATGCTTGCAACAGAATGTGATAGGAAATATCCTTAGGATACATGGAGGTTGCTCCGGGGAGAAGGCATCTAGAGTGGCTTTGGTGTTGCTTTGCTTTCTGAGTTCATGCTAAACACTTCTAGCTATACACCCAATCCTTTGGGTAGCAGAGCTAAAAAGGCCCCTGCAATTACCCAGGCTGCAGTCAGGAGCTGGTCCTTGCTGAGGGCTCCAAAACCCCTTTCTGGTGGGATTTGCTCCTGCTAACACTCTGGTGCTCTCCCTTGGTCCTGCCTTGGCCCTCAAGGAACTGGCTGGAAGCGGCACCACAGCAACAAACCACTCCATTTGGGTTGAATCTCTGCCACATTTGTGAGCTGGATCAGGCCATGGAGAGAGCCAATGAGAGCAGATCCGGGTGGGATCTCTTCTACAGCAGGGTCTCAATGCAAAGCTGGTTATGGGCCATGATTCCTGCAGTTTCACAGGGAATTTGCTTGGCTCTGAGGGAAAAACTGCAGGGGTCTCTCAGACAGTAGGGTCTTGGGGAGAGAAAATACATGTAGAGTTCAGAGTCTGCCCTTGCACCGAGAGCTTCATAGAATCACAGAGTGGTTTAGGTGGGAAGGGACCTTAAAGCTCATTCTGTTCCAACCCCTGCCATGGGCAGGGACACCTTCCACCAGAGCAGCTTGCTCCAAGCCCCGTCCAACTTGGACTTGAACACTGCCTACTGTCTAGTTTAAATCTACTTTTGATGGGAAGTTCATTAAAGAAGGAACAGTTTCAGCTTTGAGGATTAACCCATTTTCTTCAGCAGCGATAAATAGGAAAAGAGAGGTCTGTGTCCTAGGGAAGCAGCAGGAGTTGTGCTCGCAGCCCAGAAAGCCAGCCGTATCCTGGGCTGCATCAAAAGGAGCATGACCAGCAGGTCGAGGGAGGTGATCCTGCCCCTCTACTCTGCTCTCCTGAGACCTCACTTGGAGTATCGTGTGCAGTTCTGGTGTCCTCAGCATCAAAAGGACATGGAACTGCTGGAACAAGTGCAGAGGAGGCCACGAGGATGATCAGGGGACTGGAGCACCTCCTGTATGAAGATAGGCTGAGAAAGTTGGGGCTGTTCAGCCTGGAGAAGAGAAGGCTGTATGGAGACCTCATAGCAGCCTTCCAGTATCTGAAGGGGGCCTATAGGGATGCTGGGGAGGGACTCTTCATGAGGGACTGTAGTGATAGGACAAGGGGTAATGGGTTCAAACTTAAATAGGGGAAGTTTAGATTGGATATGAGGAAGAAATTCTTTCCTGTGAGGGTGGTGAGGCACTGGAATGGGTTGCCCAGGGAAGTTGTGAATGCTCCATCGCTGGCAGTGTTCAAGGCCAGGCTGGACATAGCCTTGGGTGGCATGGTTCAGTGGGAGGTGTCCCTGCCATGGTTGGAACTGGATGACCTTCAGGTCCTTTCCAACCCTGACTATTCTATGATTCTAGGAGTTTTTCGTTTGCCATCCTTCGGCTTTTGGCTCTGCAAAAAACTTGTGGTTGAAAATGAGATGTGAGATGTGAAACGTGAGATTTACACGCTTTCACAGACAGGTTCAAGTGCTTGTGTGCCATATTCCAGTGGTGGAGGAAAACCTGGTGGCTGCCAAGCCAGGATGTCAGAGTGGGGGGAAAGGAATTGGAGGAGGTGCAGAGAAGCCACAAGAAGTACTTGAGGGCTGGAAAAAATGCCTGTGAGAGACAGGAAAGGTTCATTCTGTTCCCCTCTTCAGACCAAGGCAGATTGAGAAAGGTGTAGAAGGAGGTACTGACACACTGGAGCTCAGTGGGAGGGGAGCAATAGTGTCCCTGCCTCTTGAACTGACCCTGGTGGAGGAGCTCTCAGCCAGGTTTGGGGCCAGCAAGGCTGTAAGGAGGTGACACATGATGGCTCTTGACACACAGGAGGTAGAGCAGTAGCTGAATGGTCTTTTTGGATGTGATGTGTGAGGAGAGGCTGGGGGCTGTTTGCTCATACCTGGAGAAGAGGGATGTGACTGCAAGTTGCATCTTGGTAGGAAGACAAAAACCTTCTTGGAGGCGCATGGTGGTACAATTAAGGCAAGCAGGGCATTCTGCAGGGCAAGGTGGGAGCACTTAGAAGTGAAGCAGGTCCATCTGACCTCCTGCACTGCAGCAGTTATCCCCTGTGCTATACCCATCCACCCCAGCCTGGGCAGGAAGCAGGAGTTGGGCTCCCATAGACTCACAGAACAGTTTGGGTTGGAAAGGACCTTAAGATCATCCAGTTCCAACCCTCACCATCACTGCTGGAGGTGTTATGTGGGAACACAGGGTTTCCACACCAACCCAAGCAACAACCTTTGAGGTGCTGGTAGTTTTGCTGAGACTCAGACACCTCCCATGGATATATTGGCAGAGTGTGACATCAGGTCTTGGGCTTCAGCAGTTGTTTTTCCCCAGGGCTTGTCAATGCTTCACCAGAGCCAGGCGGTTTTGCTCCCTACAGTCTTCTCGCTGCTAACCCATTACTGGCCTTCCCTCCCCTCTCATAGAACAGTTTGGGTTGGAAGGAACCTTCAAAGCTCACCCAGTTCCAACCACCTGCAATGAACAGGGACACCTTCAACTAGATCAGGTTGCCCAGAACCACATCCAGCCTGGCCTTGAATGTCTCCAGGGATGGTGCACCCACCACCTCTCTGGGCAACCTGTGCCAGTGTTTTACCACCCCCACTATAAAAACTTTATTGCTCACTTCTAGCCTGAATCTCCCTCTTTTAGTTTAGAATCATAGAATCAACCAGGTCGGAAAAGACCTTTAAGGTCATTGAGTCCAACCATTACCCCAGCACTGCCAAGTCCACCTCACTTGTCACTGAGGGCCTCGTCTACATGGGTTTTGAACACTTCTAGGGATGCTGATTCCACCACTTCCCTGGGCAGCCTTAATGGGTTTAAAACCATCACCCCTCATCCTATCACAACAGTCACAGCAAACTTATTTTCACCCCTTTTCTCCTTTTCTAACCTGCTCCACCACCCCAGGACGTGATGACTTCTTACCTCCAGCTCTCTGGCAACAAACTGGGGAGCCACCAAAGCCCTGATGACAGCACAGGTGTAGGTCCTACTCCCAAAACCCCTCTAAACAACAGCAGAAGAAGAGGAAAAAGGAAGACACAGAAGCAGCAGCCTGTTTTCATTGTGTCAGTAATTGCTTACCCCTTAAACCAGACACAAACAAACTCCACTCTTGAAGGTCAGGGGCACTCCTGTTACCACAGTTGCTGGTGGGGAGGTGGAATTTTTGACCTTCAGATGCCTTTGCTGCCTGTCCTGCTGGGAGCACATGCCTGGGCTGGTGCGTGTGCCAAGGCACTGCCTTGCTTCGGGGCTGCAAGCAGTGATTGATTTCCTTCTCGCATGGCACAGTGCCTAGGCATGTCTCCCAAAGGCCTTTGTTATTAGAGTGTTAACAATTAACCTACTCAGGCAGAAACAGAGCCAGGCCTTCCTAATCTGGGCTTGGTTAACCATTCACCTGCTTATCTGAAAGCAATTTTTCTCCTGCCTAACTGAAAGGCATTTGCTAACTCATTTGGGTAAAGCAAGTGTGAAGATTCAGGAGTTGTTCTATAGATTATTCTATTTACAATAGCACCTTGGGGTCCCCTGGAGCTTCAGGCATGGTAGGAAAAGGTGGCCATGAAGAGTGCACCCATCGCAGCTGGGGAAAAGGAGATTTCAGCCCAGGCTGTTTGCATCAGGCATAAAGCTATTGCTGTCTCCAAGGCAGGGATGGTGTGGGAAGGCCAAAGGACCACCAGGGTGGGATGGGATGGGATGGGATGGGATGGGATGGGGAGGCTGTGCAACACAGAAATGGTGGGGGGCTGCACTGCTGTGTGAAGTCCTGGTGCCCCCAGCCAGAGGGAAGACTGGTTGTACTGCCGGAACATGCCACCTCTCCTAGCTAAGCTGCTTACCAGGAAGGGTGCTTTGGCTTGATCCAGGCAGACAAATAAACCCTTTTCAGCTTTTATTACCCCAGTAATGCTGGGAAGTGGGAAATGAGCTCAGTGTTTGTTCTGGAAGGGTTTCCTTCCCCTTTGTGTCTGCACAAAGTCCCTTCACTTGAGTTCCTGCTGTGACCATGGGGCTCTGAGGAGCAGAGCTCAGCAAGGGCTGAGTGCTGGCTCTTGGATGTGGTGGCTGCTGTGATGGATGGACAGATGGATGTCACTTTGGAGTGATTTGGGTGGAGATTGTTCTCCTTGGCAGGCGGGATGGACACGGTGTCTTCTTGAGAGCCTGGTGAGGATGAAGAGTGAGGTGGTCCCGGTGCCTCCTCCCCACTGCAGATGGGATGTAACATCTGGAAAGATAAAACATCTGGACAGGGCAATGGCTGGTGGGTTGCTTAAATTCTTGCTTTGGTTTTCTGCCTGTCTGGAGCCTCTCAACCCCACTACAAGGAAGGAGAAGCCACTTTTGCCCCTTTGATGTGGTTTGGGGGTGTCTTTCCAGCCCAGTCCTGCTTGGAGGTGACTCCCATTTCCTTCTAAGGGAAGGACTTGGGAGGGAAATGCTGGTAAAGATGAGCCATTTGCTTCCTTCAGCCCCCCTTGTGCTGATGAACTGCCAGGCCCAGAATCCTTGTTTCATTGAGAATCATCCATAAACCCAATTTTAGCTCAGGTTCCCATGGGAGGGAGGCAGTGATGAGATTTAAGGAGGAGGAATATCCTGGGGAAGGTTTTAATCACATATTCCTCCAAACATGGAAGGAGAAAAACCCAACCCTCCATCCCTGCATCATTCCTTATCTCACTTCCTTACCTCCCTTACCTCCTCTGTGCTCAGAACTTGGATTTCACAGTTAATCTGAGGAACCACCAACGTAAAATTTGACTGGGAACCGGAGCTGGCCAGGAGATAGAAAAGCAAGAGCTGTTCTTGAAGAAATGGCCCTTTTTGGCAAACAAAGCTGGATTGTCAGGGATCCATTGGCACTTCTGGAATCTCCTTAATAACACGTTTGGAATGCATGCCCGTATGCTCTGTTTATCAGATCCTGGGTTTACAGGAAACAAGCTAACAGCTATTTTTTTCAGAATATTTTCTTGGATGATTCCCAGCTATAAGGAAAAAAATAGGAAAAGAAACATGGAAAAAGGTCCATTTTTAGAGTCTGCCCCTATGGTGCAGCTTTGATCCCATAGCCCAAGAAGGCATCTGAAGCCTGCCCAGCTTTTGGGTTGCTGGCACTGAATGGGAACACTGCTTCAGTATCCCAGGGGCTTGGGACATGGCCTTAAGTAGAAGCCTCCTTGATATGGAAACCAGTGGGAGCCAGGGGCTCCACAAAGGCAGAGGAAGGCCCTTGGTGAAGACCTCCAATGGAGATGCCATGGGGCTCCTTTCTCTGTCTCATGTCTTGGAGGCCATTGCCATGACTCTGCATAGCCTGCGACTCTCACCCAACTCAAGGGCATTTGTCTTCCCTATCTCATAGTGCTCCTTGTGTTGGTTGGGGTTTTTTGGGGGAAGAATCAAACTCCCCAGTGATCTCATCCTGCCCTCAGACGGTTGAGGTGAATGTGCAAATGTCACTGCGGAATTTACCCAGCAAGGAAAAGGTAACCGGGATTTCTCCTTCATCAGCTGAGCATGACCTCCACTGCATGAAGGCCATGAGGCCACTGCCTTTCCCTTGGCTGGAGCTGAGACCTTCAGAACATCACTCCCATGGTGGCTGATGTCCCATTAAAAAAGGACAGAGCCTATGAAGATCCCAAAGTCACTGAAAGGCAGCTTATTCCTAAATTAGCCTTCTCTTTACCAATAACATCGAAAGGCACCATAGGTTCAATGTAGCTTCCGATAGGTGCTCCCCAACCCTCCTCATCACTCTGTAGCCTAACCAAGTCTCCAAGTGCCCATCAGATTAATCCCTGCTGTTATGCACTCATGAACTGTCTATGGTCGTGTGTTTTGGGAGGTGCCTTTAGGGTGCAATGGGATTGTGAGTCCTGCTCAGTGTGTTGAAGAAAAGAACATCCAAATGTCACAGTCGGAATGCATGGCCAGACCCAGACACTGCTGGTGGAGGTTTTGGTACTTACGACTGATAACATTCATGTGTTTTGACTGTGGTAGGTCCACAACGTGCAATGCTCTTGTGGTATTTGCTGTTTGGTTTTCAGACCTCAACCAGTGACATGGAGAGGTCTCTGTTGGGGGACAAAGCTGCAGGAAGGGCGTTAGGAATGACTACAAAATGTTCACCATTGGGTGAACATCATATTGCTCCACTGTTTAGTGGGGCAAATCCCCTGGGGACCCTCCTTGTGTGGGGTGATGTGAAAGGGGATGGAGAAGGTTAAACCACAAAGCACATCCTCCTCTGCCTCACAGCTGCCCTGTCCCCTTGTCAATGATGGGGCACACTTAGTGTGTTCCAGACCATGGAGGCTCCTTCACACATCATGAGGAGCTCTGCTGGGACAGTGGCTTTCACCAGAGCACCTCCTTAAACAGCTTTTTCCCTCTGTGACCACTTCCATACGCTGCTCTGCCCCAGCTCACAGTAGGTATCAGCTCTGTGCCCTCTCCTCCAGCACACCAGTTTGTCCACCAGCCCCACGGCACATGGGCCATGTTTCAGCCAGGGCAGCTCTCTGTGAGAAGATCAGGATGCTGAGAAAAGGGAGGAGGCTGCAGACCTCCAGAAACGCAGTTCAATAAAAGCCAGGTCGAGCAGCACAGCCCCTGCTTTAACCTTTATAATTCTTTTTCCATTCCATTATTGGTGCAAATAGCAAGAGCCCCTGAGATACCGCATCGGAGCTGAGCTCTAGACCTGGGCTAGCTCTCCAGGGAAATAACCCAGCTCTCCTGCTTTACTTGGGGAGGGCTGATTTAATATCCCTACCCCAAGAAGAGGGGAAACCCCACTGAAATGGGATTTTCTCCATCTCACCTACCTGATGGTTCTGTCTGAGCCCTCCCATCATTGAATATTTCTCCAAAGGGCATCAATTTTGTTAGCTGTCTTTTATCCAGGGGGAAATCCGTACCTCCCACTATCCATAAATCTTGCTTTAGTCCCTGCACTGTGCTGGCCTGCAAAGGGTATGGTGGATAAAAGGCATCTGTTTAACAGTCCTTTCCTTTCCCCTCTTCTCCCAGTGCCACTGACCTGTGCCTCCACCTCACCTCTACACTGCCATGGCCACTCTAGACACGCTGCCTGTTCTCAGTGACCCAACTTACCCCATCCCAGAGAACTTCCATAGTTTTTCTCCCCGGCCATCCCAACCCATCTCCCAGAGCACCATGGGCAGCGTGGGCAGCGGCGTCGCCAATGACCAGGAGTTTGCCATGAAGAGCGTGGGGACCCGGACACAGAGCAGCAGCCGGCAGACGGAGGGCTCTCGCAATGGGTATTCCACACGGGAGATCTCCAACCGCTACTCCGGTGAGGAGAAGACATACAAGACAGAGAAGGTCTCCAATTCCCTCTACATCAACGGCGACCTGCGCAAGAGCGAGAAGGTGAAGATGGACATCTGTGGGAATGTGACCACCAACAACGAGAAGAACATGCCACCACCTCCCCAATACCGAGAGCCCAACAACCCACCAAAGATATTGCCAATCTCCGGCAAACTAGACCAGGTGAGAATTCCCACCTCCTGGTGCAGCTTGGTGACTGTGGCACACCTCTTAAAACACAAACCAGGAAGCCTCGGGCAGTGGTGTAATCTTGACAGTCTAATTCTCACTATGTAGATGGCATCATTTTTACATAGATAATAATTCTTACTGCTTTCAGGGAGAATGCTGGTTCTTGAGGAACCCAAGAGCATGATCACAAATCTTCTACAGCTAATTTTCCAGCTCATTTAAGTCACTGGCTATTCCAACCTACCCGAGATGCTGTGCCTACCTCCCTGATTAATAGGGATGGAGCTGGAGTTGGCTCTTGTTTCAGTAGGTCCAGCATCTGCGTCCCATTCTTGGGTTTTATGCCATTTATAGGCTATATCCAACAGCCCACTGCTACCAAAAGTTGTTGCTTGAAAGCAGCTCTGAGCATCTGTTCAAAATCCCAATGCCCCTTGTGAGGGACAAGTTAACAAGGCTTGAAACCTACTCCTGTGAGCGTTATTGCCCATCCAAAACCAGTCTTCATGGCTCATACCGGCTTTGGCAGCAAACATCTCCTTGATGTTTGAGGAGCAAAGCCCCAGAGCCAGCAGTGGTTTATACAGCCTAATAAAGTGTGTTCTGGGGATGCTGCCTTGTGCAGTATTATTTCTGCAGCATGTGGCGGCCTTTCCTCCTGGATTATTAATCCACTGGTCCCTGTAGTCCATCTCAGTCCTGCATGCCAGGCACCAGGGTTTTGGTCTCCAACCTTGCCTGCTTTCCAGGGCTCTTTCTGTTTCTCCTAGAAAGCACTTTGCTAATCATTTTTGCTAATAAAAAGAGCTTCCTCTGGGTTAATTCTCACCTGAAACCCAACCTGCAGTAGAGGAGACTCAATCCCATTTTGAGGAAAATCTTGTTCACAGGGCAAGGAATGTGCAAGGTTTTAAAATCCTTTTCAAATCCTTTACCTCTGTGGTCCATTCTCCTCCCAGCATTGCTTATGCCCATAGAAAACACATTCAGTTGAAGAGCAGCTTCAGCATATTCCTTGCACTGTGTCACGGCTGGGGCCGCAGATCTTTCCAAGCATAAGCAAGACAGGATGTCCATACAGGTGAGACATCGCCACTGTCAGGAGGGAAACGTGATGCTCCTGGAGCAAAACAGTCAATCCAAAGGTTCAATTCAGATTTCAGCTAAAGCACAATGCACTCTCAGGGCTAGAAGTCCTCCAAAATATAATCTACCAAAATCAGAGTTGTTTTGGTCTGGTCTAGCTGGCAATTGGCAGCCCTCCTTCTTGCAAAGAGCACTAAGAGGACCCAAGGACTATTCTAGGGAAAAATCACACAGATTTGGGGTGAATCAAGGTGGCTTTTTCTCACTTGGTACAAGGAAAGACAAAGTGTTGCCCTACAGGTGACCACAGGCTCCTCATGTAAAATCCCAGATGACTCCGGGTGTAATAAGGCTGAGAAATATGGAATTAGCCCATGACATCTTACACCCATCACCCACATCCCGTGCTGATGTATCTCTTGTGTGTGTTGTTTCCAAGCTTCCTGCTGTGTTTGATGCGTGGTCCTTTTTCCTTTTTGCAGAGCAATGAGCCCTTAGTTAGACCCTCAGCCTTTAAACCAGTAGTTCCTAAAAACTTCCATTCCATGCAGAACCTCTGCCCGCCGCAGAGCAACGGGGTGACAGAGAACAGAAAGAGCTTGAACCATGCCAACAGCAATAGCCCGTCCGCACCCAAAAGTGGACTCGACAAGAGCAGCCTTAACAGGACTACAAACCAAGGGGGGGGCCTTTCGGATTCAGGCCGTAACTCATTGACAAGCTTGCCCACCTATGGGACAGGCTACAGCCAGCACGTGGGTCCAATGAGCGCCTCCACCAGCCACATCAACCGCATCGGTACAACCTACGTAGACAAGAACATCGTGGGATACAATGGGATATCTACCTCAGACAGTGGGCGGTCTTCGAGCAAGAGCACCTCTTCGTTCAACAGACTGAACCATCTCAATGAAACAATGCCTTTCCACTCGCCTTCCACGGATGATATCATCCAAGACTTGGAAGACCGGCTGTGGGAGAAGGAGCAGGAGGTGCTCCAGATGCGAAGGAACTTGGACAAAAGTGAGGCAGCCATCTTCCAAGTGTTTGAGGAGAAGCAGAAGATCTGGGAGAGGGAAATGGAGGACTTGAGGCAAAACTACGCCAACAAATTGCAGCAGGTCTCCAAAAAGGCGCAGCGGGCTCAGCAAGCTTTGCAGCTCCAGATCTTCAAGCTCCAACAGGAGAAAAAAAAACTCCAGGATGATATGGGACAACTCCTGCAGCAACGAGAGGAGCTGGAGAAGAAATTCGTGGCTTTCAAGAAGGAGCAGGCTGAGTTTCTCCCAAAGATTGAGGAGACCAAGTGGGAGGTAAGAGCCTTGTTCTAGCGGACCTTGAGTGAGGTTCTCGTTGAGTGGTAACCCAAAGTACATCCCGTTTGCCCTAAGTGGATCCCACAGACAATGAGTATGGGTTGGTGGGCTCCATGCAACAGATGACACTTCAGTTACCTCTTCATTTGGGTGACCCCAAGACTGTAATTCTCAATTAAACTAAAATGAGCACAGCTTTTGGTGCACACCTCCTGTGCTGGTCAATAATCTGGCTTCACACTCTGGTCACACCAACCTGTGGTACTTGAACCCAGTTTCAGTGAACACAGATCTTTTCATACAGGTGTTTGTGCTACCGAAAATGGGTTTAAGTCCATTTTAATTAAATTCTTCTAACACCTACATTGATGCAAACCTTGAAACTGCTTTGCAAATACTTGATCCTTTTTTGCTTAAGATATAAAGCAAGAGAGCCAAGAATGATGCCAATAGCCAGTTTACCTCACGCTTTCCATTATAACACTGTTTTCAGTTGTTAATGAGTTTATCTCTCCTAAAAGGCTGAAAGGCGAATTCCTCTTTCTCGTTCTCCTTTTCTCACATGTTTTTCCTACTGTTTCTATTTTTAGGCCATCTGATGGAAGGCTGTTTGCATAGCCAGTGCTAACACACTTCTTTTTTCAGCTTGATCATGTGAAGAATTTTAATCCTTCCATGGACTGGCTAGAAACTTTAAATTTATTAAGGGTGCAGAGGCAAAGCGTAGCTCTAGAATCCAGAAGAGCCTATTCTGCTAATCCTGATGGAAAGTCAATGAAGCTGGGATTAAAGAGGCTCTGAAACGTGCTATTTGCAGATGTTCAGCAGAGCTTATTAGAGGCTTGCTGGAAAATCTCTGCATGGTACATCCCAGAACAAACAGGCTGCATTGTCCCATATGATGCCTCCTTTGGTCAGCTGCTCTGCGCAGGTCTTTTGTGTGCTCCAACAAGTTAGGACTGGAATGTTCCCTGATTCACCAGTAAAACTATAGATGAGCTTTTGATTGTTTGCTTCACTGCTACAGTTCTGTCTGCAGCAGCTAACTCAGTGATATGGATGCAAAAGACAGGGATCCAGCTTGTGGAGCAAGACACCTAAAATGTGTAGACACCTACACTTGCTAACTCATTAACTTGCTCTCCAGGCTCCATGGACTGTATTGCCTAGATCTCCACAGCACCCAAGAAGAGGCCTAAATTTAAGTGGTTTAATCTGTAAATTGGTTCTTATCCAAGCTGTTCTTCATCATGTATTTCTCTGCCTTTTGGGAAGAGCCAGCCCATGGAGAGCACTTCCAGTGAATTGTGCAAATTTTAGCTAAGCAGTAACTACACCACTCTAACTACAGTTAAACCAGCATGATACGGTTCTGCTGCTGCTGCAGACAAGCGCTGATGTGGATGGAGGTAGTCATAGAGTTAGGTCTGCATGGGCAACCAACCTGACTGTCATCTCCAGGGGAAGGTACTACCAGTAGGTAGCTGTAGGAGACTGTGGGTACATCTCCTAGCTCTTAGGCAGTTTGTAGTAAGCACTAGACTGTCCTAATAGCTGAGCTTCAAGGTCTTGCTCAACATTATGCACCAGGCAAGTCCTCTATAGCAGAGAAAGGTGGGGGTTGCAATGAAGTCAATGGAGAAGAGTTTGTCTGAGGAACATTGATCCAACTGGACCAGAAAAGCAACCAACCTTGTAGGTACTGCAGGAGAGAGAAAAGGCCAAGTATTCCATGTGTGACAAGAGACAGGAGCTTCAGGATGGGACACCCTGGTCTGGAGGTGGCTACTTACCAAGTCTACTTTTAACTGTGCTTATCCCCTCTGATCACTGGTGTTTCCTTGGTGCCGCTCCCCAGCCCAGGCTCCTGCCAGGACTCATGTAGGGACTGTTTGTCTCTGCAATTATCCACAGCAAACAGATCAGATCTGCCAGTGCAGAGCCCTGGAAACAATGGAGTTCATGGGAAAATGAGGGTTTGGTCATTTCTTATGGTTCACTTCCAAGACCCACAACTATTCATTAAACTGTCACCTTTGATGAACTACACAGCTGCAGAGGGGTTGTCACATTGAATTGACACCTACATAATGCAAATACACACTGCAGGAAGGGTATTCCCGCTGAGTTTGTGTACCTTACCGCATGGTGAGTGGTAGGAGGTTCAGATTTGAATCTGAACGTCCAACATCCAAGGACAGTCCATGGTAGTCCCATTTCAGCAAGGGTGGGTTGCAGCTCTCTCCTCGATCTTTGGCAGAGGAGCTGCTGCTCTTCATGCCTTGCCCCAAAAGAACTAAATAGCTACCAGTCCCTGCACTGTCCCTAGTGAAGTGAACCCTAATATTCAGTCAACTGGGTCCTTTAGGAATCTTTGGGAAGGAAAGCATCATAGGACAAGTAAGTAACATCTACTGCCTCTGCATCCTGTGCTATACTTCAGTGCTCAGGGAGAGCCTGGATGGTCCCTGGATCTGTGATGCTTCTGTCTTAGGTTTGTACAAGCTCTAGATCCCACTGAGGTCAGTGGGAAAACTCCTGAGAGCAAAGGGCTTGGGGGAAAGCACCACAAACCTGTAGTTAGGTAAGATGAATGCAGGGAGGGAAGCATCAGTGTCTACTCACCACTGGTGAGGACCACAAGACTTAGCTTAGCTGCTTGGTCAGCTCCAGCTGAGAACAGCATCAGGTCCCTGAGAGACAGGAAGAAATCTCTCCCACAAATGTGGGGATAACATCTATGCCTTTGGCATGGTCTGGATCCTGGCGAAGGCTGGAAGTCAGTCCTTGAGCAGCATCGCTGCCTGTCCTCTCCATTAACTGAGCCTCCTGAAAATGTGAGGTGACACAGATGTTTCATGGGCAGTGCAGCGGACAAGCAGTATTGATGCGTCCTCTCTGCCGTCCTCCTGCCTCATGGATGCTCTCCCCATAGGTGTGCCAGAAGGCAGGTGAGATCTCCTTGCTCAAGCAGCAGCTGAAGGACTCCCAGGCGGATGTCTCCCAGAAACTGAACGAGATCGTGGGACTGCGGACGCAGCTCAAGGAAGGTAAGAACTTCCTACGGGAGAAGGAGGAGCAGATCCTCACCCTGAAGGACTCCTACAGCTCTAAGAGCGTCAACCTGGAGATCTGCGAGAGCGAGCTGCAGCGCAAGATGAGCGAGGTGCAAGTGCTGAGGGAAAAACTGAACCACTGTGAGCTGGAGGTCTCCAGCCTGAAGCGGACACTTGCCAGTGTGGGACCTCCGGGACCTTTTGGTGGGGATGCTGGGGAGAAGCTGCGGGACCCGTTGGCTTGTGAGAGCGATGAAGCCAAGATGCAGCGGCAGAGCGAGGACAGCGTCAACACACTGCGGAAGGAGGTAGAGCGGCTCCAGACGGAGCTGAAGCTGGAGCGGCAGCAGAGGGAGCAGCAAGTGATGGACTTTGAGGAGGAGCGGCGCACGTGGCAGGAGGAGAAGGAGAAAGTCATCAAGTACCAGAAGCAGCTGCAACTGAACTACGTGGAGATGTACCAGAAGAACCAGCTCCTGGAGCATAAAGTGAATGAGATGAACACAAAGGCCACCAGCCCCCCGCACACCGAGGAGAAGAAACCATGGACACCCTCCAGACTCGAGCGAATAGAGTCCACCGAGATCTGAGGTGGGACCAAGACAACACAACCTGATTTCTGTATTGCTGTGCATGTACTACCTACTCAAGCCAGTGATCTTCTGAAGGATAATACGCTACCGTAGGAGCAGTGTGAGTTTGCTCGCACTGAGCTCCACCACCCTTACTCTCCACTCTCTGTGCTCTGTAGGTAAAATAACTGTGGATGTGCGTTGTTTTTCCATGGATAATGCTACATCTCCTTTGGGTTTCTTTCCTATTACAGCTGGTGAGGCTCTTTTGTAATCTGCCGTGACTGTTACTTCGCTAGAAGCTGCCATCCCCTCTCCTACAATTCACCCCTCTTTGGTTGGTTGTTTTGGAGGGTTGTAGTTGGTATCTTTGGGTTTCCCAAGCAGCAAAACAGTTCCAAGTGGCAGGTTTTAATCAGGGCATTTTTAGCCACATTGGCTAACGGAGCAAAGCTCTCGGGATCGTGAGCAAACTCACTGGTCTGCATCAAGTATCCTGTCTAGACGGTGGTCTTAGTGAAGTCAGTGCGAGGTTGGCCACTGACTTCAGTGAAACCAGACATATCTCTACCAGATGACTCCCTCTTGCCAGCCCATGGCTGCCATCATTGCAAGAGGTTAGGACATCCTTGAGGAGCAGGATGAGCCTGTTCTAGTAACATAAACCAGCAAGGAATGATCACCCAGCAGGAGCCCCTTTGGGGGCTCAGCAGAGCTGCGTTTTCATTTCATTGTGGTTTCCTTCCGCAGTTCCATTCCTCTCCTGGGTTGTGGTCCACTCTCAACCCTGGGAGAATAAATACCCTCCCACCCCTGCCGTGGTCCCCCTATTCCTACCATATACTCAAGCTGGCTACAGCAAGAAAGAAACTTGGAAATTCAGGCTAGTTTCCCCTCCCAAGAGCCCACTTCCTCCCCAAAGTCAATGGAATCAAGGCTTGGAGAAGCCTCCAAACCTGTGGGATGTTTATGCAAACTGAGGCTTTAGCAATTTACCCCACGGTGGGCAATTGTGCTGCCCCATTCCCGAATGAGTGATGCTTTGGTGCACTCTCTTGGTCCAGGGTCTCCTTCAAAACTGCATCCAAGCCTCACTCAGGAGTTGCAGTGAGCAACATCAGCATCACCACTAGATCCCAACGGGGTGAGCGTTAGCCTTCAGTACAGCCACTTCCAAACAGCATCCCATAATGATCCCACGTGGCATCACACATTCCAGGGACAGCGATAACACAGGCTTAGCTTAAGGAAATATTCAGCTACTAACTCTGAGCATGAAAGCAGTAATAAGAAGGGAAAATGCTTAAGATCACTCAAGTGCTTATGTCCTGGCAGAACAATAACCAAATCCTGTATGCACAGTCACTGAGAATGGTGCAGGCATCAAAAACCAACATTCAGCTTGAAAAGGTGGGAAAAGTGGGCCTGGTCCTCCCTTTCATGGGCACTTTTTTACTGTGATTCACAGTAAAGAGGAAAAACTTGTTGGGAAGTGGAGTTTACACTGACTAGGCAGTGGCCAAAGGGTCAACACAAGTGGGAATTGCAGCTCTTTGCCCTAGGGAGCAGCTAGAAGAACAAAGAACTATAACTGGGACATCTTGGAATGTCTGTGAGGGCACTCCAGGGAGAGTTTGGCCGGATCACATTCCATGTGCATACCAAGGAAGAACCTCAGGGCATTGAGGAGCTTCCAAACAAGAGCCCTGAAGCTAAACATTCCCCATGTTCCCTTCCCCAGAAGCTCCCTCTCTCCATCACCAGGTCTGAGCTTGAAGCATTGTGGTGAGCTCCACTACAAAGCAAAGAGGCTGAGCAGGAGAGAGGAGACTTCAGTCAGTCCCCATTAACCACCAGCCAAGGCCAACAGTATTGCTGGGCAGGAGCTGCTGGTGGCTGGCAGCCATCCCTGGAGCTGCAGGAAATGAAGATGTATGATGAGACCAGGGCATTTCAAGATCCCAGTTGATGGTACCTGTCTTTCCCCACTACTTCTGCCTTTGGAGCTGGCCCATCAGTCTGGGAAACAACAGGGCAACCTAGGCTAAGCCTGTCTTCCAGGACCGGTCTCCATGTGTAGGTCAGGTCTGACTCCATAAGGGTGTGAAGAAGAGTCCCACTATGAACGCTGCAGATGCTTCAGTGCTCTTGGACATCATCTGCATACCCTAATGAGGAAGGAGTGCAACCGACTGCTGGTACCACCCAGCAGCAGACTTGGCCATGCCAGAGGAGACACCCACATGTGCTGCACAAACTTACACACGTGGCCAGGCAAATCCTAGAGCTGCCCCCATTTCATGCACTGGGCCTTCCAGATGGAGTCAAACATCCCACAGTGTCAGGGTTGGAGATCTGCTGTCTTGTGTCATCTTGGCTTTCTGTGCTTTGCTTTCCACATCAGATAAACCCACGTTGTCTTCCTTCCCAAAGCAGTTGTGAGGCATATGTGCCTGCAGCCCTTGAGCACAAATAGCAAGAGGCATACACTCTGATGGTCATATGGTGCCTTTGAGGCCACCACAAGAAAAGCAAACCTAACAGCAAGTGCCCTTACCGTAAGAGGGGTCCAATAACCTGAAGGCTCATTTCCACCTTTGATCCTGCTGGCTCCACTGATGTTAAGGTTCATTTCCCTCTAACCATCACAGAAACCAGCATCTCAAGAACACCCAAAGTGACTGAGTTTCAAGGGTCTGCTGTTGAGGAGGTGCCCACCACGGTTCCCTGCTGTGTTAACACTCAAGGGATGGGCATCACCCTGCGGGACACCTCAACAGAGCTCCTTCTCTCACAGGCAGGAGAAGCAGGGGCTTGTCTGGCCTCTCCACATCCCTGGATGCAGTCAGCAGCAGTCAGCCAAGCCCTCCAGCCTGCCAGGTTTGCTCCATCACCTTCTTCTTGCAGTGTTGCCAGGAGTGAGCACGTCGTGATGGACCCAGTGAAACCTGGAGGCATACGGGTTTGTCTGGTTGCTGAAGGGTGCTGAGCTGCCCAGGGACTCAATGGTCTCACAGTGCATCCATCAGGGACCTGCAGAGCTCCTTGGGATGGAGCAGGAGAGGCAAGGAGAGAATGGGTTTAAACTTAAACAGGGAAACTTCAGGTTAGATCGAAGGCAGAAGTTCTTCCCTGTGAGGGTGCTGAGGCGCTGGCACAGGGTGCCCAGAGAAGCTGTGGCTGCCCCATCCCTGGCAGTGCTCAAGGCCAGGTTGGACACAGGGGCTTGGAGCAAGCTGCTCTATGGAAGGTGTCCCTGCCCGTCGCAGGGCACTGGAACTTGAGGAGCTTTAAGATCCCTTCTAACCCAAACCATTCTATGATTCCATGACCCAGTGTTTTGATCCAGACCTGAGCAACCTCAACTGTGGCCATTCCCTGGATGACAGAGAGCTCTGTAGACACCCATTAAGATGCTGTGCTGCTGCCAGTGGCTTTTTCCTCTTTTGGGTATTAGGCCAACATCCCCCAAAAGCACTCAGCTGCCCCCCTATGCTGCAGTGCCATAAAATACTGATGGTTTTGGCAAGCGCCCCAGGCAAACTGCCATGAAGGATTCCTGTACTTCTCCTCATCACATCCTCGCAATGCTAGCACTGTGTCACCACATGGTGATAACCAGTCTGTCTTGGAGGTGACTGCCCTTTGCTTAGCTGAGATGGAGCAAAATGATGGAGGGACCCCCAGGTTGCTGTTGCTTGGTCCAGGTGGGAGCTCCCCTGGCTCTTTCCAAACCTTAACCCTTCTACCCACTGACTGGATGAAGTCTCCCATTACAACCTAGGTCTGTATTGAGGCCCTGGGGTCTTAGACTTGAAGTAAGATAGCCAAGGGGGGCCAGACTGGTGTTTTGATGCCATATCCTGGCCAAGGAGGTTGATATCTTGTCTCCTGGTGTAATTCTGCTCTCAAAATCTTGCACACGGCTAGCATCTCACCTGAAACAAAAAGTCACCTCTAACTTGCCAGCAAAAGCTGTGGTCACAAGGGTCTCAGGTCAGTTGCCCACACGTGGGGTCCTGAGACATTAGAGATGCTCTGGGATACCCAATATATGGGGCTGCCCAATATGATCCAAGATCTATGAGAGAGGCACGCCAGTGCTGGGATGACCTGGAGCACCTCTTGTGGCACATCACCCGCGTGTGGGCAACTGGAGATGCTCTGGGATACCCAATACATGGGTCTGCCCAATATTATTAAAGACCTATAGGAGAGCCAGGCCAGCAGTGGGATGACCTTGAGCACCTCTAATGGCACATCACCCATTGCGGACAACTGAGTCATGCTCTGGGCGTGAGAAAATAGAGGATGTCCATCAGCTCCAGCAATTCCCATCCATAAGGATTTTATGTAAGCAGGTTATCCTGGTGCCAGCGAAGGTCTAAGCAGCCCCTGTTCCCCTTCGCTGTGAGCAGAGCTGCTTTGCTCCACCATCACGTCGAGCTGGGTTGCTGTCGCTCTCAGATGCCAAGCCCGCACTCCTGTCTCACCCTGAGGGTGAACGCCGCCACCATCGCACGTTGTTGTGCTTCACACAGTCCCACTTAGCTTCTGCCACTGTCTCGTGGCAGCACCATTCCTGCTGTCGCTGGCATCCTGCCGGAGCGAGATCACCTCCCGAGCTTCCACACTCGAGATAGGAATCAAGTTGTTGCTCTTATGCTGCTACGTTCTATGGAGACAAATGTATTTGGGTGTAAATAACAGCCCGGCTCGGTATTTACAGTGAGTAAATGAAGAACAAGAAAGTTCTCTGGCTTCTATATTGCTGAATGGGATGCACAGTAGCAGCTGATGCTGTGTTTGAGTGCTGAGTGCTACATGGCGGGTGCTCAGCACCCCCTGAGCCTTTACTGGCTGCAGTAGAAACAGGGGGCTTGGCTCCTAGGAAGGCAATCCCCTTGGGATTGACTCTAACAAAGCATCCTGGTGTCACTGTCCTGCTTTCATTCTTGCCTTCATCCTGAGCTGGGATTTGATTGTCCCCTGGTTAAAGCTGAAGTCTCCTCTGCCCATCCCTGTGCTGCACCCAACCCCTTTGCAGACAGTGTCCCCTTGAGCCCTGCAGCCCACGGAAGGACCAACCCACCCCACTCCTGCCCTGTGCAGTGGCACTTCGTGGCTTGCTCAGGACAGCGAGCTCATGAGCAACGTGACCAAAGATCTCCAGAAGGCATTGGGATTGCATGTGTGGAGCTGCCTCCAGGCTGGTGTGGGCTGAAACAGGAGAATGAGAGCTGGTAAGGAACAGAAAGAGCTTGGATTTCCCTGTGTCTCACCTGGGAATGTCTGCAGGTCCATGTGCTAGACAGAAGCTCCTGGCTGAGCTGATTGGCCCCAGTTGGTTGCACCGGTATGCTCCATGGCTGTGCCAACGAGCCCCACATTGCCCAGGGAGAGTGTGGACATGGGGCTGTTTCCAGGGGGCAGAATGGAAGTAGTTCCCACTTTTTTCTTGGGGAGAAGAGAGGATTCATGCCAAGCTACTACACTTGTCTTGAGAGCAACAGGTCTCCTCTAGTTTAGCAGCAGATGGTGCTCAGTGTGATTCGGCCAGGAACATGTGTATCCTGAGAGCTGATGCTCCTGTTGGTTACCTCCTTGGTGTCCTTACCGCAGGGCATCCTCAGCACCCTCCTTACCAGGGAACCATCTCCTGAGGTGACGGCACCAGGGTCTTTGCTTCTCCTGCTTGGGGTGCTGAGGGCATCTCTGCCCACCTTAGCTCCCTGAAGGCTCCTGAACCTGGTCCCAGAGGGAGATCTGTGCTCCTGCAATCACAGTGCTCCTGTGGATGGATGCTGGGGTGCGTGCGGGCCTTGGGCACATTCCTCTCCACCATGTCTTTTCTCCCATCTCTGCTAAGCTTCTCCACTCCTGCCATACCATGAAAGCCTTCTGATGTGCAGTGACAGCCCTCATTCTGTCCTGGGTGGGAGCAGGTCCAACTTGCTGTTATGTTAACCCAACCCTTCAATCTAAGCCTTGAAAGCCACTTATAGATTTCCTTTTCATCCAGACCCCTTGCTAAAGACCTGTTCATCATGTTGCCTCTGCCCTGCTACTCCTCTGCCCCAGCCCTCCTGCCTCCTTTTAGACCATCCCTATCACAGGAACAGTCAGTGCCTCTCCCAGATTCAGCTGAACAAGCTGGAGCTGGAGGCAAAGCCCCCACTGATAATGATGCATCCCAACCATGCCCTCAGAGAAGCCTTACAGAGCACTGATCCTCACCTCTTCTCTCAGTCATTCCCATGTCGGCTAAATCAGCCCTGCTTTACCTCCAAGATCAATCTTGCTGAAGGCCACCCCCATGGCTTGCAACCGCTTTAGATCATTGCACGGGGCTTCATACCATCACACCACAGCCAGCCAGCTCTGGGGCTTCCCTGGTCCTTCCTCCCTCTGGAAAGACAGGGATGTGAGGGGTGTATGAGCATCCCTGGTCTACAGGGGCACGCAGCACTCATCCTACTCAGTGTATCAAGCGGTTGGGATCACATCGAGCTGTTTGCAGATGTTGGCTTCCCAACAGGATATTCCATGTTGGCACCACCAGAAATGAGCTTTTGCATGTTCAGGATAAGTCTCCTCCCTGGTTCTCCCAATGAAGGGGATGGTGTCAGGTCTGGAGCATGGGACAAGCTCTGGCATGCAGGGTTGTTGCTCCACAGATATGTTTCCTCAGGCAGAAGGACTCTGCTTTCTGTCACAAAGCAATAGGTTTTTCTAGAGAGATTCTAAAGGGACTATTCCCAACTCTGATACCTGCAGGCAAACCAATGTTCCCTTGACTACCTTCATAGCTCTAGCTCTGGGTTCTCCTTGGGAAAGGGATTTAAAGTCCAGTCTGGCTCTACATAATCACCAATGGCTCGAGCTTGGTGGTCCCCATTCATTTGGAGAGCCCGAAGCTGCCCATATCCAGCAGGCCACCAGCCTGGGTCCGCAGGAGGTCCACCCCCTTCTGGTACCCATCCCATTACTGTCACTGGATCTTCTCCATTAGCTCACCCATATGGGAGCCACAGGGGTGTCTGAGCACCCCGAGTCACGTTTGGTGACAACCAGATACCAGTGGGAGACCATGGCATTGGCTCTGCCATTCCTGAGAGCCAGGCTGTCCTCTCTCAGATGAGAAGATCCCCTTTTCCCCATGGATGACACTTGGGTTCCCTTCTGGAGGCTGAAGGGAGCAACACACACGCAGGCAGAGCTCCACCACCGGTGCCAGAGGCGTTGCAGCAGCACCGGTGCAATGAAATGCTGCACAACCGGCCAATGTGTCTATGCAGTCCCTTTCCACGCAGCGGTGTCCCCGCAGAGCCCAGCCCAAGGGCTGGAGCTCCTCCAAGGTGTCTTCGTTTGCACTCACTCGGACCTGGTAATCGCTGTGAGCCGAGAGGAAACCCTCTTGGTCTTTGCCTTGCCCCGGGCAGTACGCTTGTGAGGGTTTCCTCCTCCTAAACCGATGCACGTCGCTCAGTCGCCCGTCTTCTGCGTCTGTTCTCCAGCAGGTCAGTAGGTGTCCATCCCCAAAACCCAGCTCCCTGATGGGAGAACGTCAGGTTGGGCCAGCCGGGCCCCCCCGAGCAAGCCTGCTGTCTGATTTCACCAGCAATAAAAGCCCCACGGAGGAGCAGGCAGAGCTCTCCGTTGCTGCTCCACCACCGGGTGAGCTGCAGGCTGTGTCTGTGTGTAAGACCTTCCACATTAGACCCTTGGTCCAACTGTTTTGGACCTTCCCGACTGTAAATTCAAGCCCAGCCTTGTGCTTTCTTTCCTCTTGTTCGTTTCTTGACGCCTTTGGTCTCTCTTTCTGCTCTTTACTGTGAATTCCAAACCAGAAGTGTTCTGATCTCGACTCTGTTACTGTTTTGTTTCTGCGTTGACTGTTGCTGGGTCTCCGAACTGCGTTTAATGAGACTTTGCAGAAAGAAATGAAGATAAAAACAATAAAAAATATATATATAAATATACATAGATATACTTTAAAAGTCAAATATTTAAAAGAGATTCATTACGTCGGGTGTCTCTCCCATCCACCGGCCACTTCCAAACGCCGTTGTCTTGACTTCGCCTCTGGTGTTTAAAGGCAAGAGGTCGATAAAGAAAAGGGATCAAAACGCAGCGTTCCGGGGTTTTTTTTGTACAGCAAAGGTGTATCTGTTTTGGGAATTCTCGTGAAAACCACCCCACCACCCCCCATCTCCCCATCTACTGCTGGTCTGTTGTATGTTTCCATTGGGTTCTCAAGGTGTGAAGAGCTACTGCCTTTGCGATTTTCTACGGTGACTATCTCTCTGTACAGAGGTATGTATATATATAAATATATATGCAGATCTATATGTATACGTATCTCTCCTCTCTCCACCTGACTGTGAAGGATTTTTATTGGGCAAAATAAACTGGAGAAAGGCCCCATTTTAAAAAGCTCCCTGTGGCTGGTCTGATCGTGTTGTGGGTGGGAGAAGGGAGGAGATCCACAGGGATTTTGGGAGGGATGCCCAGCCAGGCTGGGGAACTGCAGGGAAAACCGCACCTTGGACACAGCAGCACCCTCCAGGTGAGAGCTTCATCAAAGCTGCTCCAGAAGATGAAGAGGAGGGGAGAGGTGATCTGGAGCAGAGTGGGATGGATGGGATGCTACCCAGTCCTGCTTTCTCCCATGGTAAAAGAGCTGCTCCGGCTCTTCAAGCACTTCAAGCACCACGAGGCCACGGTGGTGGCCACAAGGCTGGAGAAGATGTCTGTGTTTGAGGTATCACCCCAGCCCATAGCTCAGATTGCCATGGATGTGTCTGGAGTCGCTGTAGATGCCCCAGGGCTGACTGAGAAAGACACGGGCTTTCCATCAGTCCCACAGCCAATGTCCAAGACCTCCCAATGTAGAATCCCAGACTGGTTTGTGTTGGAAGGGACCTTAAAGCTCCTCCAGCTCCAACCCCTGCCATGGCAGGGACACCTTCCATAGAGCAGCTTGCTCCAAGCCCCTGGGTCCGACCTGGCCTTGAGCACTGCCAGGGATGGGGCAGCCACAGCTTCTCTGGGCACCCTGTGCCAGTGCCTCAGCACCCTCACAGAGAAGAGCTTCTTCATTACATCCAACCTCAACTTCTCCTGTTTCAGTTTGAACCCATCACCCCATGCCCTGTCCCTACAGTCCCTGATGAAGAGTCCCTCTCCAGGATCCTTGTAGCCCCCTTTAGACACTGGGAGCGGCTCTGAGGTTTCCATGCATCTTCTCTTCTCCAGGCTGAACAGCCCCAATGCTCTCAGCCTGCCTCCTTACAGGAGGTGCTGCAGTCCCTGATCATCCTCGTGTCCCCCTCTGTATGAAGGTAACTGACTTGCTCCCAGGCCTACCACCCCTGGCTCCCAAGCCATGCTCAGACCTGAGAGACTTCCAGGTAAGGACATGCTGGGAATGACAAGACCCACGTGGAGATGCCGGGCACAGCCCTGGACCCAGCTGCAGAGGTGGGAGCCCACGCAAGCCAATTCCCCCTCCCTCTTGTGCTTGGGGCAGCCCCATCTCCCACTGCAGCATCTCTCTGGGATATCCCCAGCTTTGGGATTCAGAGGCTGCCACCCAAACCCTCTGCCATGCTGGGGCTGCGAGGCTGGGAAGGGAGAGGGTTGAGGGAGCTGCTGTCCAGGCTGCAGGGAACTGGGCATCGAGGTGTGGAATGTTCATTGATGAGCATCCCAGTGCCAGCTTGGAGAATAGGGCTGATGCCCAGCACGAAGGGGTGGGAAACAAGCAGATGAAATGCATCAAGTCCCTGTTGGATCCCCCAGTGGTTGGGACGGGGAGGAGGATGCTGCCAGGGAGGGGGTTTTGGAACCAAAGCTGCCAGGTTACAGGCTTTGACTCAAACCAAGCCCACCCCAGCTGCTTTGCCAGCGTCACATTGAAGCGCACTCAGATGAACATTACTTTTATTAAAACCCAATAAATCCAGCACTTTTCCCAGCACCAGCTTTGCCTGGGGGGTCTCCCATCCCCTCGTAACAAAGCTGATGCCTCCCAGGGCAAGCGCGTCTGGGGCTGAGCGGTTCCCCCACGGTGCTGTCAGCAACACAAGGCTTTTACTACAGTTCACTACAACCCGGGTGGCTCCCCCCCAACTCCATGGGGTCTCCTGAAGATGCGGTTTCCTCAGTCGCCAGGGGATAAAAGGCTGATGGGAAGCAAGAAAGAAGAAACACTCGAAGGCTGCGTGGTCATGGTCATGGTCATGGTCAGTGGGCTCTTGCTCAGCCTGAGCAGGGGCTGGACTTCCCTTCTCTATCCTCGAAGACTCTGACATCCTGAAAACACATCAACATTATCAAGGTATTGGCTGGAGACCTTATTGTGGCCTTTCAATATATGAGGGGCTCCAGGAAACCCGGAGAGGGGCTTTGGCCGAGGGTCTGTATGGACGGGACAAGGGGAATGGCTTTAACCTGCCAGAGGGGAGGCTGAGATGAGCTCTGAGGCAGAAGCTCTTCCCTGTGAGGGTGCTGAGGCGCTGGCACAGGGTGCCCAGAGAAGCTGTGGCTGCCCCATCCCTGGCAGTGTTCAAGGCCAGGTTGGACAGAGGGGCTTGGAGCAAGCTGCTCTATGGAAGGTGTCCCTGCAATGGCAGGGGATGGGGCTGGAGGAGCTTTAAGGTCCCTTCCAGCACAAACCCGTCTGGGATTCTAAGAGATCGCCACTGTCAGCACAAGAGGGTCCGGGTGCTCTGCAGCTGAAGCATCCTCATTGCACCCTCACTATAACAGCACCAATCACACCCACGGCTCAGAGGAGCCCTGCTCGGACTTAAAGCCCCTTCCCTGAGCGAGCACGGTGAGGAACCACCGCCGCACGGTCCCTGAGCGACCATGCAACGCCGGAGTGCTCCGCGGAGCGACCAACCTGGTACGAAGCCACGGAACCCGCGAGGAGGGGCGTTATGGGGTGCGCACAGCCCTGCGATAGCAAATACCGCATCTCCTGTGCACCGGGCACGCACCCACCTGAGGCTGCAATGAGGGCACCCCCACACCGCCAGCGCTCTGTTCCAACCCCATTCCACCCAATCCATAGGGCACCCTCCCAAGGGCCAGCAGGGACGGACCCTGACACCCCTATTGAGGGCCGGCGGCTGCAGCACTCCATGGGGACAGGGATCGGCTCATGGGGGGGTTCATGGGGGGCTCATGGGGGGCTCATGAGGGGCTCATGGGGGGATCATGGGGGGATCATGGGGGGGGCTCATGGGGGCGCATGAGGGGGCTCATGGGGGGTCAAAGGGGGCTCATGGGGGGCTCATGGGGGGGTCAAAGGGGGGGCTCATGGGGGCGCATGAGGGGGCTCATGGGGGGTCAAAGGGGGCTCATGGGGGTCTCATGGGGGGCTCATGGGGGCGCAAGGGGGGGTTCATGGGGGGCTCATAGGGGGCTCATGGGGGCTCATGGGCGGTTCACGGGGGGCTCATGGGGGGGCTCATGTGGGGCTCATGGGGGGCTCATGGGGGGGGCTCATGGGGGCGCAAGGGGGGGTTCATGGGGGGCTCATGGGGGGCTCATTGGGGGGCTCATGGGGGCGCAAGGGGGGGTTCATGGGGGGCTCATGGGGGGTTCACGGGGGGCTCATGGGGGGGCTCATGTGGGGCTCATGTGGGGCTCACGGTGGCTCCGGTCCCCCCGCCCCACGCCCGCCCCGCGGCCCCCCCCGCCACGCGCCCCCCCCGGTCCGGACCGCACATGGGCGCTGCCGCCCCCTGCCGGTGCCTCCGCCGCCGCCCCGCGCGGTCCCGCTCGGCCGCCGTACGGGCGGCAGTGCGGCAGTGTCAGGTGACCGGAAGCACCGGGACGCGCCGGGGGCGGCGGGCGGAGGGCCGGAGCGGGGCCCGGTGAGTGCGAGCGGTCCGGACCCGTCCCTTCCATTCCCATTCCATTCCCATTCCCATTCCATTCCCATTCCCTTCTCTTTCCCCTCCGCTGCCCCCTCACCGGGAGTGGGGAACGGCGCAAGTGCGGATAACCCCTCCCCCCCCCCCCCCCGCAATAGGGCCCGCACAGCTCCGTGCGCGTTACACGTGTGTGCGACGTGTGCGGGGCACGTGCGCGTGTTGCACGTGTGTGTGTGCGTGTGTTACACGTGTGTGTTACACGTGTGTGTTACACGTGTGTGTTACACGTGTGTTACGTGTGCGTGCAACGAGTGTGTGTTTGTAAGCGTGTTACATGTGTACGCGTGTTGCACGTGTGTGTGCGTGTGTTACGTGTGTGTGTTACACGTGTGTTACGTGTGCGTGCAATGAGTGTGTTTGTAAGCGTGTTGCATGTGTGCGCGTTACACGTGTGTGTTACACGTGTGTTACATGTGCGTGCAACGAGTGTGTGTTTGTAAGCGTGTTACATGTGTGAATTACACATGTGCGCAATGTGTGCGTGCAACGAGTGTGTTTGTAAGCATGTTACATGTGTGCACATTACACGTGTGCGTGCAACGAGTGTGCGTTTGTAAGCGTGTTACATGTGTGCGCGTTACACGGGTGTGCAACGTGTGCGTGCAACAAGTGTGTGTAAGTGTGTTACATGTGTGCACGTTACACGTGTGTGCAACGTGTGCATGCAACGAGTGTGCGTTTGTAAGCGTGTTACATGTGTGCGCGTTACACATGTGCACAATATGTGCGGGTCACGTGCGTGTGTTGCATGTGTGTTACGTGTGCGTGCAATGAGTGTGTGTTTGTAAGCGTGTTACATGAGTGCACGTTACACGTGTGTGCAACGCGTGCAGGGCACGTGCGCGTGTTGCACGTGTGTGTGTTACGCGTGTCTTACACGTGTGTTACACGTGCGTGCAATGAGTGTGTGTTTGTAAGCATGTTACATGTGCGCGCGTTACACGTGTGTGCAACGTGTGCAGGGCACGTGCGCGTGTTGCACGTGTATTACGTGTGCGTGCAACGAGTGTGTGTTTGTAAGCGTGTTACATGTGTGCACATTACACGTGTGTGCAACATGTGCGGGGCACGTGCACGTGTTGCACGTGTGTGTGTTACACCTGTGTTACATGTGTGTTATGTGTGTGTGCAATGAGCGTGTGTTTATAAGCGTTACATGTGTGTGCATTACACGTGTGTTACGTGTGCGTGCAACGAGTGTGTGTTTGTAAGCATGTTACATGTGTGCGCATTACACGTGTGTGCAACATGTGCGGGGCACGTGCACATGTTGCACGTGTGTGTGTTACACCTGTGTTACATGTGTGTTATGTGTGTGTGCAATGAGTGTGTGTTTATAAGCGTTACATGTGTGTGCATTACACGTGTGTGCAACGTGTGCGTGCAACGAGTGTGTGTTTGTAAGTGTGTTACATGTGTGCGCATTACACGTGTGTGCAACGTGTGCGGGTCACGTGCGAGTGTTGCACTTGTGTGTGTTACACGTGTGTACAACGTGTGCATGCAACGAGTGTGTGTTTATAAGCATGTTACATGTGTGTTATACGTGTGTGTAACGACTGCATGCAACGAGTGTGTGTTTATAAGTGTGTTGTGTGTGCATTACTCGTGTGTTGCATGTGTGTGTGTTACACGCGTGTTGCATGTGCGTGCAACGAGTGTGTGTTTATAAGCATGTTACGTGTGTGTTATACGTGTGTGCAACGACTGCGTGCAACGAGTGTGTGTTTATAAGTGTGTTATATGTGTGTGCATTACTCATGTGTTGCACGTGTGTGTTACACACGTGTTGCGTGTGCGTGCAACGAGTGTGTGTTTATAAGCGTGTTTTATGCGCATTACATGTGTGTGCAATGTGTGCGGGTCACGTGTGCGTATTGCACGTGTGTGTGTTACGCGTGTGTTGCATGCAACGAGTGTTTATAAGCGTGTTATATGTGTGCATATTACACGTGTGTTACACGTGTGTGTGTTGCACGTGTGTGTTACACGCATGTTACGTGTGCATGCAACAAGTGTGTGTTTGTAAGCGTGTTATATGCACATTACACATGTGTGCAATGTGTGCGGGTCACATGCGTGTGTTGCACGTGTGTGTGTTATGCGTGTGTTACGTGTGCATGCAACGATGTGTGTTTATAAGCGTGTTATATGTGTGCGCATTACACATGTGTTTCATGTGTGTTGTGTGTGTGCAACAAGTGTGTTTTTAAGCATGTTACACACGTGTGCAACGTGTGCGGGTCACATGTGCTGGGTCACACGTGCGCATGTTGCACGTGCGTGTTTTGTGTGCATTACATGTGTGTTACGTGTGTGTGGAATGAGTGTGTGTTTATAAGCGTGTTATATGTGTGCACGTTACACATGTTTCATGTGTGTTATGTGTGTATGCAACAAGTGTGTTTATAAGCGTGTTACACGTGTGTGCAACATGTGCGGGTCATGTGCGCTGTGTCACACGTGCACGTGTCGCGTGTTTTGTGTGCATTACACATGTGTTACGTGTGCGTGCAACGAGTGTGTTGTAAGCGTGTTATATGTGTGCGTGTTACACATGTGTTTCATGTGTGTTATGTGTGTGCAACAAGTGTGTTTATAAGCATGTTACACGTGTGTGCAACATGTGCGGGTCACGTGCCCTGTGTCACACGTGCGCGTGTCGCGTGTTTTGTGTGCATTACACGTGTGTTACGTGTGCGTGCAACGAGTGTGTGTTGTAAGCGTGTTATATGTGTGCGCTTTACACGTGTGCGTGTGTGTTATGTGTGTATTACACATGTCGTGTGTCGGAACGGCCATGGGCGTGAGGAGCCGCTGCACTGTCCCTATGCTGGCCGGGCCTTCCCGGTGCCTGGAGGATTCCAGGCCCGGCATCGGCTGAAAACGGGGATAATGCAGCAGACAAAAGAGTGACATTGTTTCGCTCTGACGTTGGACTCTGTTGGGGGGAGACCCCTTCTCTCCTGTTCTCTGCAGCCCGGGGCGGGTGTTCACTGGAGGCTCTTGGCCAAAATGAGCTGGTGTTCTCCCAGCGTGGCCCCGACTGTTGGCATCTGGAGCTTCCCGGTGTTACCAGGAGGCGCTGGGTGCTCGGATGCCACCAGTGGTGCTGGGCAGGGGGAAGCAGGGCCGGGTGGGCTCCTGGTGTGGGTCTTGTGTGGGTTTCAGGGGGGGTTGAGAGCACAGGGAGCGTGTCAGGGTGCAGCTGTATCCCCTTTCAGAGAGCTCGTGCTCTGGTGGGCAGCATCCCTCCAGGAATGTTGCCACAGAATCCCAGACAGGTTTGGGTTGGAAGGAGCCTTAAAGCTCCTCCAGCTCCAACCCCTGCCATGGGCAGGGACACCTTCCATAGAGCAGCTTGCTCCGAGCCCCTGTGTCCAACCTGGCCTTGAGCACTGCCAGGGATGGGGCAGCCGCAGCTTCTCTGGACCACTCGTCACATCCAGCTAACGCTGAACTGTGCACTGGTGTTCTTGGCCTGGAGCTGGGCTGTAAATGTGACCCAGACGCTGACACAGGGATGCTTCCATCCCAGAGGACCTCCACAAAGTGCATCACAGCTGCAGGGCCCGGCTCCAAGCCTCTGAGTGGCTTTTTGGAGTCACTGGAAGTGAAATCTCTGCAGAGACTTGCCCAGAGGTGGGAAGGAGTTTGGCTGTGGTTGAGCAAGAAGGAAAGAGGAGGAAGGCAGGCTGATTACTCAGGAAGACAGGAAGAGAGGGAAATTGATGGGAGGCGTAGGTTGAGTTGGAAGAGGAATGCTGTAGAAACGTCAAAGATCACAGAGATCGAGGCTGGGGATGGGTGAAAGTCATGGGCAAAAGGCCACTCGGTCCTGTTCCTGTCAAAGGTGCTTTTGAAATGTCTCGACCTGTGCCAGCCTCACTCCCCTGTTCGCTTATTTTGCTGGATTAGGAGTAAGGAACGAGAGGAATAATTCTCTTTACTTTGGGAATACCTTCCCGAATGTGTCACAGCTTAACACAGAGCAACATGGATGGTATTAGCAGCGCACGACGTGCCCCTTTGGTGCGTGAACACTTTGACTTTGAAGTGGGTCTGTTGTCACCAAGGGGAGTGTTTCTGCTGACAGCATAGGTAGGGTCACCTTCAGCAGCAAATAGGTCCTGGTTTCACTAAATGGCCTGAGTAGTGCTTGCTTGTCTGTAATGGGAAAATAGGAGGGAGACATGGAAAAGGGAGTCAGAGAGGAAAGTCTTTTGGAAAGCATTGGGCAGATTAAACCTCCTCTTGCCCAAGATCATTATTGCAGCTTGAAGCAGCCCCTCGGTGTCCTCCAGGACCTCTGAGAGGTGCTGGGAGATGATGTTGGAGGGGATGGGGTTTCATTCCCCCGCATCTGCAGATCTGAGCCTTGCCCACTTCATGCTGCCCGTCTCCAGCCCAACAGAGCCACATCCGTCACCTGTGGCCAGTTCAGGCTGGACAGCCCAGCCAGAGCTTTGAAATCCAGCTCCTGCTTACTGCTGGCTTTGCAAGGCTTGGGCTGTGCCGCAGCATCGCAATGCTTGGCTCAGGTTTTACTGTCCAGGTTCTTCCCTCTGCTCACAAGACAGACGGTGTCTGTCTCCAGAAATCTCCGTTTCATCTTCCCTCTTTTCCCGCCCAGAAGCTCCTGTTCTCCACCCTTGTTCCACCTCTCCTGAGAGGGTTACAGCTCCAGCAGCTTCTCCTCACCTCCCAGCTGCCTTTTGCTGCCCCAGGCTCTGTCCGTGGAGCAGAGGATGCGAGATCTCCTCGTCTGCCACGGTGTGAGTCGGCACAGTGGATCCCAGAGGGATTGAGCCACTTGACTTTGCACTGGAGCAGACGGGGAGCGCTCCCATGCCAGCTGGGTGCTGAGATCCTGTCCTCAGACAGGAGCTGAGCACCAAAAGACAGAGGTAAAGGTGCCTGGTGAGAAGACAGCCTGCAGAGAGCAGCAGGCAGCTCCTGCCTGGATGGATCAGAGACGTCTGCCTGCCTGATGATAGTTACTGCTTTTGCTGCTGTGGGAGAGTTCAGGGTGCATGACACAGCCGTGGAACCATCCCCATAGCAGGCAGTTCCCCACATCGGGCACCAAGAGGGGAGCAAAGACCATCACTTCCACTCTCCCCATCCTCCCTCTCTTCCCCGTCTCTCCCTTCCTTGAAAGCAGCTGATTTTTTGCTGTTGCGATGCAGGAATAGACCAGATCATGGATCATGGGAGATGGGGAGATTCTTATACTCAAAAAACCCAGTTTATATTCAGTCAGAACACATCACAGCCCTCTCCTACTCACACCCCAAAGCCTCACTGTTCACCCCCAATCTTCTTCCCCCAAGGCATCCATTTTGCTGCTGCAAAACTGAGTTTCCCTGCACCGATTTGACGTCTCGATCCAGGCCTAATCAAAAGCTGCGTGTATCAGCAGAGCTCAGAGGGATGCCCATGAAGGATTTAATTCCCCCATGCGGGGAGCACAGAAGCTAATGTGTATTACAGTGTCTCTGCCAGGCTTTGGTTTTCCCCATTGCTCAGCTCCCTGTGGTACTTAAAGCACGAGTCATTTTAAAGCAGTTGCAGATGCTGGTATAGATGCATTTTAGGGTTGGCCACATGTGGTGGGCTCAGGGTGGGCTCTGAACAGAGCACTGACCTGGTGCTTCTGTTTTAATCAGCATCTGAATCATTGTAAACAGGCTCATTTGGCAGTTCCTGCCGGCTGGCAGCACACAGCTTCACTCCTGACACGTTCCTCATCCTCACCCTCTGCTGTAGCTGATTTAGGCAGGAGTTAGGAAGGCACCTGGCATGTTTTAAGCCTTTATACTCTTAGAACAATGGGAAATGCTCCCAAATCTGAGTGTAAAGCTCTGTTCTGTCTCTGGTTCTCAACTCGGGATGTGACATCTCGTAGAACCATAGAATGGTTTGGGGTGGAAGGGACCTTAAAGCTCATCCGGTTCCAACCCCTGCCACGGGCAGGGACACCTTCCATAGAGCAGCTTGCTCCAAGCCCCTGTGTCCAACCTGGCCTTGAGCACTGCCAGGGATGGGGCAGCCACAGCTTCTCTGGGCACCCTGTGCCAGCGCCTCAGCACCCTCACAGGGAAGAGCTTCTGCCTAAGAGCTCATCTCAGTCTCCCCTCTGGCAGGTTAAAGCCATTCCCCTTGTCCTGTCCCTCCATCCCTTGTCCAAAGCCCCTCTCCAGGTTTCCTGCAGCCCCTTTAGGCACTGGAGCTGCTCTAAGGTCTCCCCTTCAGGAGCCTTCTCTTGTCCAGGCTGCCCCAGCCCAGCTCTCTCAGCCTGGCTCCAGAGCAGAGCTGCTCCAGCCCTCGCAGCATCTCCATGGCCTCCTCTGCACTTGCTCCAACAGCTCCACATCCCTCTTGTGCTGCTGCTCCAGAGCTGGATCAGGACTGCAGGGGGGGTCTCCCCAGAGCGCAGCAGAGGGGCAGGATCCCCTGCCTGTGCTGCTGCTCACGCTCTGGGGGTGCAGCCCAGCACCCAGAGGGGTTCTGGGCTCAAGCGCACACTGAAGCCAGGTCATGGGGAGCTTCTCATCAGTCAGCTGAAGCTTCAGGTCGACTGCACAAATACGTTTTCATTGTTTAGAATGAAAGAAAAGCAGTTTGGGTCTCTTAAAAATGAGAAAGAAGCGATTTTTGTCTCATCTCCCATAGTCTCTGCCAGGTTACTTGTAGTTGCTGAGCAGCAACTGCTGTGTACCCCAACTTTGGGTGTATCCGGTCACTTGGGTGCTTGTCTTGAGCTGCCTTTGCATGACATGATGATTGATAGCAGCTACCTTACAGCTTTGCAGGGCAGCATCTGCCATGGCTCAGGGAAGCACTGGCATCACCTCCCTTTTTGGTAGCATAAAGGATAAGATTGAAAGTGCTTCATGTTAGGTGGAAGCCACTCATTCTTCGTCTGCCCTTTTTTCAGTACCTGGAAGCAATTCTGAGCCCAGTAAGTTGTGATCCATGGCTACAGTGCTAATATGCCGAAGATTTCCAAGGCTCAGCAGGGTGACCACATTCTCAACTACAGCCAAGTGCAAGGCCAAGAGTGGGAGCAGCAAAAGTGAGGAGGAAAAGGAAGAGACTCCAGAAGCAGCCACCACCAGAACCGAATCCACAGCCACAATCCAGTTGCTGAATCCACTGGACTACAGGGTGCTGTATAATCCATCTGCCTATGCCCGAAGCAGAGCTACCTCCCAGCAGCATGCTGCTAGGAGCAGTGGTGATGCTTTCACCGGCCTTGGCACCACACAGGTTGGTTCCACCTCTTCTCAAGCTTGGCCAGCCATCAGAAAGGCGCTGCCAAAGCCCAGGTCCAAACCGCTCCTCGAGCAGAACATCTCAGCGAGCCTCTCTGCAGCCCAAACCAAGGAGGAAGCAGAAAAGGAGAAATCAGAGCTGCACGACTCCAAGGAGGACCCCCGTGCGTTTCAGAAGGAGAGGCCTGAATACAGATCTCTCAGCTACGACAAGTCTGAGCCAGTAGAGACCCTTCCTTTGGAAGAAGGTGACTCCATTTTACATAGTGTGGCCACCTCCGAGGACAACCAGAGCCCAGGAACTATCTCGGATCACTTTGTCAAGCTGAGTCGTTTGCCGGTGGAACAACACTCAGGGTTGGTGACCGACCCCAGGTTTAACAAACTGTGTCACTGTGCTGTCAAAAGCATGGGCTTGTTCAGCACTTCCGATCTCATCCGTGTTCTGAAGGCTTGTGTCCGTCTGGTTGTCCCACCAACCCATCCTCTGCTGAATGCATGTGAGAATGAGTTCTGCCGGCGGGTGTGGGACATGAACCTGGACCAGGTGCTGCTGGTGGCTGACTGCTGGCGCTGCCTGGAGCGTAGCGTGCCTTCCTACCTCAGCATTCTGTTCAGCTATGCCAACATGCACTGGAAAGACCTCACTTTGCCCCACTTTGTTCAGCTCCTTTATATCATAGGCGAAGGCCGGAGGTCACCCGCGGACTTGATGCAGAAGGTGGAGAGCATGATTCTGAAGCACTTGGATTCCTTCGCCTTGGAGGAGGTGGGTGCTATCTGCCTGGGGCTCTTTAAGTCCCTCAGTGGGATCTCTGACCATGTCATGAGGAGAATTGCAGACAGAGTCTCGCTGGAGATGGAAGACATGAGCACTTATGCTTTGGTGAACGTGCTTAAGCTACTCCGCTACACTCGCATGGACCACTTGCCCCTCTTGAAGGAACTTGGGAAGGTTATTCCTGCTCGGATTCCGACAATAAACATCCAGGGCATCATGCACATCAGTCTTACCTGTTCATCCCTACACTACTTTGACGAAGGCATTGTGGCTGCTGTGGCCATGTCATTGCCATCTAAGGTGGCTTACTGCCGAAGCAAAGATGCTGCCAAATTCTTGTGGTCCTTTGGGTGCCTGGACTATGAACCTCCGAATGAGGAAGAGTTTTACTCCAGCCTCATAGAGCAGATGCACAGAAAACTCTATGAGTTTGCCAAGTTTCCAGAGCATCTCCTTACAGGTTTGCTTGGCCTGGCGTTTGTCAAACGCTTCCCAGAGGAGCTGATAGACTATGCTTTGAGGGATGAGTTTATCCAGAGAACAAGAAGTAGTAAATACGAGCTCCAGAAGGACCTGTTCACCCTTAGTAAGAGCGTTGAAATCGAGTGCCCGAGCTACCAAGGCAGCCGCCTTCCGCCTCAGCTTTCCCAAGAGATTACTGAGATGGTTTTGACTTTTGCAGAGCAAGAAATCTACGTCAGGCCTGAGATTGTGGAAGCCGCATCTCTTCTCGAGAGCATGTTGGGTGGCCGCGAATACGTGAAGAGCCACATGATCCTGCCTCACACGAGGTCCAGTGATCTGGAGGTCCATTTGGCCATGGATGGCCATCCCATCCCTTTCAACCTAAAAGACCCTGTTAGAGTTAAGAAACTGAAAGAGACTGGAGTTAGCTTGACCGACGACTTAATGTCTCAGCTTATAAAAGGGAGATCTAACAGCCAGGCTCCCGTGGAAGTGGATAATGAAGCCAGGGCTGCCAGACAGGAGCAAGGAGAACAAGGATGGACCCCAGGCTCAGGGAGGGATGGAGCTATGCTTTCGGGTGGATCTCTTGCACATGCCTGCCTTGAAGCCACCCCATCCCTTAGGCTGAGCAGGCATCCTCAAGGGGTGAAGCTGGCTATTCAGGTGTCCAACAGAAACCACTACTGCTATGCCTCCAAGCGCCTGCTGGGGCTGCACCGCCTGAAGCGGCGGCAGCTGCAGCAGTTGGGGTACGTGGTGGTTGAGCTTCCCTTCTGGGAATGGTTTCCCCTGCTCAAACGCACACGGCTGGAGAAGCTGAGCTACCTCCAGTACAAAGTGTTCGACCCGGCACTGCTGAGCAGGGCTGCTTAGGCTGGTGGGGAGCTTGTGCACAGCCTCCCCAGTGCATCTGGCTCTGTGGTTACTGGTTTGAATGGTCTCAGGGTGTTGGTTAAGTGTTTGGCAGGTGCTCTGTGTGCTCAGCTCTTGCTGTGTTAGGCAGTTCTGCTCTGCTGAGCCGTAGGGCTCCCCTTTTGTACATAGATCCTCAAAGTGCTTCTGTGACAAATAAAAACTCCTGGCCTGTGCATTTATCTCTGTGGTTACTCTTCGTTCCCTGCCCTAAATGAAAGTGGATGGATTTGGTGACTCCCTGAAAGCAGAGCAGTGATGGTTGGTGATTTGCAGTCGTGAAGCTGGCCTTGGTGCCAGAAGCAGTGTTTCCGTGCCGTTTCCATCACCATCGAGCTGGGGTCGGTGGGCATGCAGTCTGAGCTTCTCCTTGTGCGTGAAAGCTGGGTGGTGGGATGGAAGCTGGGGCTGACGTTTGGGGTGCTGGGACGCTGAGACATCAATTTCATGCTCAGCTGAAGCTCTCAGCAGTGTCTGGCAGAGAGGATTTGCATCTGGTTGACCCTGTTGATCGTGTCTGCTGCCAAATGGGGCTGACAGAGCCACCTCGAGGTGATTCCCCTGCTGGGTGACAGTGAGTCCTGTGCGAACCAGAGTGCGAGCTGTGGCTGTGTGGAGCATCTGCTGCGGAGGCTGCTGGTTTCACCCTCCTTCGCATGGCTCACTGTGGTTTTCTTGCTCAGGTGTCTGATCTTTGCACGCTGTTCTGAGGATCGAGATGCTGCTGCTTGGGCTTTCAGGTGATGGTTCTCTCCAAGAGGAGGGACGTTTCCTGAGGTGCACAGGGCAGGCTCTGCCTCTGGCCAGAGCTGAAGGGATGATTACACATGGAGCTGCATGTGAAACTCCCGTTCCCACTGCAAAGGCAGTCACGCTGTTCTGGCTGGTCTGTAGTGTGGTGTTTCAAGATGTATGGAGGTGGAGGACGGGCAAGAGAGGTGTCAATAAGTGGCAAGGGGTTGGAAGTGGATGAGCTTTAAGGCCCCTTCCAACCCAAACCAGTCTGGGATTGTATGCCTCAGTCGAAAGATCCGTGTTCACCATAGGGCAGACGCAGACTCAAGGGAGACGGACAGTGGTCCAAGGCCAGGTTGGACAGAGCCTTGGGTGGCATGGTGTAGTGTGAGATGTCCCTGCCCGTGGCAGGGGCTGGAACTGGATGATCTTCAGGTCCTTTCCAACCCTGACTGTTCTATGATTCTATGACACTTGTGTGACATCCTGATGGCTCTTCAGAATCTGAGTCCTTCGTGCTCCCTTAGTTGTTTGTTTTGATGAGCAGTGACTTTAGTAATGGGGTCCTGGGCTCACTGTCCCCATCTGATCCTGGCTTCTCCTCTGACCCCTTCCTCTCACCTCCCTTTGCCTATCCCTGCTGACTCTTGATCCTCAGCCAGCCCCTCTACTGTCCTGTCACAGTGTGTCCAGCCAGCTCTCACTTCTTTACACCGAGTCCTTATTTCATTCCAGTTTCTCATTTCATCTGCCCCTTCATCCCCACTGTCTTCTGAGTTATGTTTTCATAAGGAGAGTGAGACAAAGCACAGCCATGGGGAAAAGTAACTCAGTGACCAACTTGTGTTGTGAAGCAAGAGTATAGCAGAGCTTGTTAGAAGAAGGGACAGTGGCTTGGACATGCAGCATGATGTCTTCTCTTACTGAGATGTTGAAGCCGGAAAATTAGCTTGAGTTAAGTGTTTGTGGGTCACAAACAGGAGAAAATGCTGTAAAAGATACCTATATATACACATACATACTGAATTTCATCTCAGAGCAGCCTTCCAGTATCTGAAGGGGGCCTATAGGGATGCTGGGGAGGGACTCTTCATGAGGAACTGTAGTGATAGCACAAGGAGTAACGGGTTCAAACTTAAACAGGGGAAGTTTAGATTGGATATGAGGAAGAAGTTCTTTACTGTAAGGGTGGTGAGGCACTGGAATGGGTTGCCCAGGGAAGTTGTGAATGCTCCATCGCTGGCGGTGTTCAAGGCCATGTTGGACATAGCCTTGGGTGGCATGGTTTAGTGGGAGGTGTCCCTGCCCATGGCAGGGGGGTTGGAACTGGATGATCTTCAGGTCCTTTCCAACCCTGACTATTCTATGATTCTAATTGAAAGCCAGCAAGTTTAGTGAGAGAATAAACTGTGTGTAATTAACCAGAGCCAGTTGTCACAAAACGTGGTAGAAAAGGATGAAGATTTAGGATGAGACCTCAGTAACAGCTTAGGCTTGGAAGAAGGTGTGAGTGTCCTGAGGAGTGGCTTGCACCCCTCTGTGATTTGTCTGTCATAAGGCAGTGCTATGGAAGAGGAGGTTGCACAACCACAAGGTCCACAGCAGAATCTGGCATCTGATACAGGCAGGATCTTAATAGGCAGAGGCTCGTGAGGAGTGAGTTCTTAAAGCAAGGAGTTTGCAGGATGCAAAGGTAAAGGGAAGGTCTCACCACCGAGACTTGCTGAAGGTGAATGCACTGGTCTGCTCACATTGGAATGGAGAAGATTTCAGGTCAGGGAGGAGATGGGAGTTGAAACTAGAACAGAAGGCAGATCCTGAATCCTTCCAAGGAAGGGAACAAAGAGTTGTCCTGCCATTTTTCATAGCAGCAGTGCTGAAAGCCAAGCTCATTTACCAGGCAACAGGTTCAGAAGGAACCAAAAGGAGGAGTTCTGCCACACAGCCTGCAGCTAAACCAGCGATCTTCCTCCCACAGGGTGTGGATGCCAAAAGCGAGACCAGTTTAAGAGCCTGTTTGAACAATTCCTCACTGGAAGCCTCTCAGGCTCACAAAGCCAAGGAAGTGGTATCAGAGAAGCATTGGTTTGTGCTTGTCCTGCTCCTGTGTTCCCTCTTGAGGAGCAGGCATTGCTCCTGGTGCCTCGCAGACCAAATACTGGGCTAGAAGAGGTGCTGTCTGGCTTGCTGCAGCTATTTTTAGGTTCATACCTGCTTCAGTGAAGCATCGGCATTGTAACCTTCAAGCTGTGCTCTCTGCAGGCTTGGCTTCCTGTGGGATTTGTACTTCAGATCCCACGTTTCTCGTTCAGACTTAGGCTGCAGCCCTGTGCTTTGCAGGCAGGCAAAGTGAGCTCCTCACACTGTGTTTCACTGGACCACCATGCCCCCAAAAGGCCAATTTCATTTTGGCTGAGCTAACAGCTTCAGCTGAAACCTATTAAAGGGCTGCTTGTGCTTGAAGGAGGCAGCGGGTTCCTGATTTACGAGGTTGCCCAAAGCAATGGGATATTAAAACTAAGGTTGCTGTAAGGTTAAAACTCTTACAGATAATTTCATTCTTAGGAGGGATGTGCTATAACTGATTCGAGTCACATTCTTTTCAATGAAGGAGAAGGTGCATTCACTTGGGTTCCCTTAATGAACATTGTTAGAAGAGTCAGCTGGGTTGGTGTTCAGAATATAGATCATCTCCCCCCGAGCTATTAGATGCTCCCTTGGAGCTATTAAATGCCAATTATTAATATTTGGGTTTAATCTTAGCTTATCTCTAAGGCTCCTGAAGCCCTCAAGAAACATTTCTCTTTGCAGCAGTGTGTTAGTGCTGACTGGTGTTACCCTCATCCCAAGGGGCTCCATCCCAGCTTGTGCTGGGTGTTGTCCAAGAGCACGGGCAGGTCCTGCCCCAGACTGAAGGCACAGGTAGATGTGGCACGCCGGGAGAACCAGGCACAGGGATGAAATGGGGAGTTCAGGGCCACACAGTGGGAATGGGCGCCGGTGATGAATGCCCTGGTTGGATCGCAGCCCGTGTCCTCCAGTTCCAGCTGAGGCTGCCAAGAGCTCACAGTGATTCCTTTGACAGCCTCATGTGATAGAATCATAGAACCCCAGCCTGGTTTGTGTTGGAAGGGACCTTTAAGCTCATCCAGTCCCAACCCCTGCCACAGGCAGGGACACCTTCCATAGAGCAGCTTGCTCCAAGCCCCTGTATCCAGCCTGGCCTTGAGCACTGCCAGGGATGGGGAAGCCACACTCTGATGCTTTATCTACCAGACCTGCTGCCTCTTTGATAAGCTTTCACATCTAATTGCTGGTCCATCCAAAGGTAAGATCATTTCAGTTAAAACAGCCATTTTCTCTTTGATGTTTCTCCAGGGGCTCACTAACTGACGCAGCTTTTCCTCTCCATCCTGTCTTAACCACAGTCATTTGGGTTTATATTGCCTTCACCTCCTGGGCTCAGATCTGAGCTGCGTGTTAGGATCTGCCGAGCCTGTAATTCGCACAGGCTCCAAAACAAGATCCTTTCACTGTTGTTCACTTGCTTTTTGTTTCTTTTCTGTTTTTCACAAGCTGAATCTGATGCTCACAAGCTGAGCTCTCTCCAGCTGCCAAGATGGTCATAAATGTCTGTCTCCCACAGTTCAAGCCAAGGATTCACTGCAACAAGGTAAGGTAGCGATGGGAGGGGGTTTAGGCAGCTGGAGGGATGGGGTGGAAGCGGTGTGTTGGGCTGGTTGGGGCTCAGGGGATCTGCTTGTTGCTCATCTGTTAGAATTGGTGTTTCTGGAAGACTGATTTTTGGCTGCCCGTGCCTGGGTTTCCTGAGACAACAAAGCAAAAGCAGCCCCCAGCAAACTCCCCTCGGTTTGGGTGGCCTGGCTGCTCCAGAGGGGGTTTTAACACGGGAGGCTGTGGATGTCCACTGCCGGCAGAAGCACTGAGGGCAGCTGCAGGTAAAGTGCAGGCGTTTCAGTCTGCAAAGCCAAGAGCATCTTTGTCACTTCAGATTGTTTTCCAGCGATGTGGGAGGGCTGAGGTTTGGGTGGGTTTGCTCAGAGCTTTCCCTTCCAAGCTCAGCAGTCTCCTGTCATCCTCAACAAGGTTGCTGGAAGCCACATCCAACCTGGCCTTGAGCACTGCCAGGGATGGGGCAGCCACAGCTTCTCTGGGCACCCTGTGCCAGCGCCTCAGCACCCTCACAGGGAACAGCTTCTGCCTAAGAGCTCATCTCAGTCTCCCCTCTGGCAGGTTAAAGCCATTCCCCTGTCCTGTCCCTACCGGCCCCTGTCCAAAGCCCCTCTCCAGGTTTCCTGCAGCCCCTTTAGGCACTGGAGCTGCTCTAAGGTCTATAGGGACAGGTAGGGTTGTTCCCAGAGCTGGAGAAGGCAGTCAGCTATGTGACCTCCAGAGGTTTCTGTGATTGGATGGGGCTTTGACCAACCTGCTCTAGTGGAAGGTGTCCCTGCCCGTGGCAGGGGTTGGAACTGAATGAGCTCTGAGGTCCGTTCCAACGCAAACCAGGCTGGGATTCCATGATTTTAGGAGCCTGCCACCTGTTTTCTCAAGAGGTCTCTTTCCACACGGATAAGCTGACATAAGGTTTCACCTGTGTTGAAGGACAGGAGGCTCCCATCTCACCACACGCACGTGCTCTGCTCCCAGCCACGCTCTTCCACTTGATGTAGTTCACTGACCCATCCAAAACCACAACCTAACCACACGTTTGCACTCTTTTAGCTATTAAATGAGCTCTGCAAATGGCTGTCCAGGTGACAGAGGGTACAGAGAAGAGTGGATGGGACCATATGGCTGGAGGAGGGTGGGAAAGGGTCTGCTCGGCCTCAGCAGCAGGGATCTCCTGTGTGGTCTCCCTGCACATGAACCCTCAGCCATGGTTCCCAGTTGATGTCGTCCTCACACTCTCCATCAGTGCTTGTGAATGAGTTTTAGTTTCTGGCTCCAAATGAAATGCGGTTTTCTCCTGAAACACAGATTTCTGCTGACGGTTACGAAGTGGAGAATCTCATCTCTGAAGACCTGGCCAGGAGAAACCGGGGCTTCCGCAGTGAATACTTCATCAAACCTCCGGTCCACGTCACCATCTCTTTTCCCTTCAACATTGAGATCTGCAGGATCAATATCGACGTCTCATCTGGGGGATACCAAACCTTCTCTGGGCTCGAAGTTTACACCTCTACCTCATGCAATAAAACCTCTTGGCAGAGCCCTGAGGGTCAGTTCTCAGGTCTGGCCAGTCAGCCCGTGTCAGACAAAGACACTTTCACACTGGTGGGCAAAGCCGTCTTAAAAAATCAAAGCAAAGTGACATTTGGCCATAGAGGCTTCAAGCCGAGGCCTCCCTTCCATCAGGTGGAAAATGTCTTGTCCTACCCTGGCTCTGCATCTCAAGACCTCTGGAACAAAGGGCCCTCCTCGCTGAGCAATGTGTCGCACTTAAGAATCTGCATCACTCATGTGGCTGGAGGTGGCCTGCCTTGCATTAAGAGGCTGGAGGTGTGGGGACAGCCTGCCAAATCCTGCCCACAGGAGGTGATCGAGGGTGTCTTTCAGGTGGCCTCCCAGTTCTTCACCCAGGATGTTGGTAACGTCAAGCCAGAGCTCTGGACACCCATGGAGAGCGACTGCGTGCCCTTCAGTGCCAATGACAGCGAGCAGCAGACCCTCCGCAAGCTGGTGGATGTTGTCCAAGACATCCCTGAGGAATTCCTGGACCCCATCACTCTGGAGATCATGACCTTCCCCATGCTCCTGCCCTCAGGGAAGGTGATTGACCAGACCACCTTGGAGAAGTGCAACCGGAGCGAAGCGTCCTGGGGCAGGGTCCCCAGTGATCCTTTCACTGGGGTGGCCTTCAGCCAGCACTCGCAGCCCCTACCTCACCCTACCCTCAAGGCTCGGATAGACCATTTCCTCTTGCAGCACAGCATTCCTGGCACCAACCTGCTGGGGAGGGCTCATGCCTCGGAAATGCTCGTCCCTTCTTCCATAACAATGTCTTCTCTGAAGAGGAAAATGGACTGCGTGGATCAGAGCTCTGTGCAGCCACCGTACTTTGCCTCTACAAACTCACTTGTCACGTCTACCTCAGAGAACAGTGCTAAAAAAATGAAACCTGACAGTGACTCACACTTGATCCACATGGACTGTTCCACAGGTACCGGGGCTCCCCAAGTCCCTTGTGTTCCTTGAGTGCCTCGAGAGCCTGGGGCCAGGGTTTCAAGTCAAGAGGCTCCACTACAGAGTCCCATCCCACCTCTACAAAGCTTTAAGGCCGTTGTATTTTGCCGCTGATAGATGCCATGGGAGTCAGGTCATCATCTCATTCGCCTCTCCTCAGCACATCCTGCCGTGCTGGGTGCTGTTTGCTCCCATTCTCTTTCACCTTTTCTCATCTCTGGGCTCGGTGTTCTCATTGTGTTACCTGTGCAGTCTGTTTCCCAGCCCTCGTGTTTGCTCAGGTCGCCTTGTTCCCCTTTTAGTCTGTATTTCCTTTCTTCTCCTTGCTTTCAAGCCACTGTCCATGTGGAGACAACGTTTTCCTCGCAGTGTGCTGATTTAAAGTCTCTTTATGATGGGGGATTTATTATCTTACCCGTCAATGTGTTCTTGCATCAGCAAGAAGGTATCCGCAGCAGGAAAAGAAGTGTCTGGTGGTGCGGCAGTGATGGCACAGGGTGTCCTGACTGGTGTGGATCTCCCAAGGAATGAGATGGGGAGGAAAGCAGGAATGAGGCACTAATCCTGCTCATGGGTTTCCCTGGCCGTACTCTTGGTGCAGCTGATTCCCTGCACACTCAGTGTCCCTGCACAGATTGTGTCCCCAGGGATGTGCTGGGTCCTTCCCTTCTCAGAGGGCTGCTCCTGCTGTGGCAGAGGCTGAGATTGGGGAGCGTGGGGCTGTGCTGCCTCCGGTCTACCCTGTCCTTAGTGCAGCAGTGCAGGGGCTTGGAACTAACAGCAGCAAGGGAATTGCTCCTTCCGAGCAGGGAGGAGGCAGCCCAGGCTGGGAGAGGCTTGCGCAGGGTTTGCAGTTAAAGCAGAAAGCCATTCGAGACGTTAGACCAGGGATGTGACTTGTGTCTCCAGGGGAAGGAAATGGGTCCTGGTTTCCCTTTATCCGTGTTTTTCTCAGCCATACGGTGACAGCAGCACCGGGCATAAGCTCCCAGAGGCAGAAAACCAGTCCAGACCTGCGTCTCCCAGATAAATTCCCTGGAAAGCTGAGTGCTTCCACTCACCTCAGTCCCCAGCCATGCCACAGCTTCCGACCAGGCAGGCAAGGCGCCTTTGTGGCAGCGCAGACAGACCTGTGGACCCATGGAGCACTGGGAATGTAGGATGCTCCTTGTAGGTCCAGCAGCATTCAAGTGCAGGACTGCTGAGGAGCAGCCAATCTTTAGAAAGCCAAGGGGATCTGTGGGGTAAATACCAAGCAGATTCCCACCTCTCATCCCAAAATCTGTTGGCTCTTTGTGCTTTATTCTCTAATGACCAGAGCCTTCATCCCACAGTGAAGAGTGGCTCCCAGGCAGCTGCTCCTCTTACTCCACACTAGATCTTCCTCCCCAAATCCACATCTGTTTTGCCATGTTTGCCTTCTCCCTTGGCACAGGGATTCCTGTTGGAGTTGCTGGCAGTGCAGGTGTTACATCCATATAGCTGCTGCACACAGCAACGCTTAAACCTTCTCTCTGGTGTCTTAAACTGAGTTACTGCTTTAGGTAACGGTCCCACTGCAGGAAGAAGGTGAACTGAAATGGGAACTAAGGTAGGAAGGAGATGTCTTTAGCAATCTTGTGTTTAGATGAGCTTGAAGAGAGCAAGTGTCTGTGAGGTTGTCTGTCATGTAAGGGCTGTCTCTCAAGGCAGGTAAGTCGAGTTTTCTTGTGCTCTCTCATCTGGAGGTCTATAACCCATCAAAAGATGGCCTCATTCCTGCTGGAGCCTGTCCCCTCCTTCACCTTTCTCCCCAAAATGTGTGTAGGAAGAGGCTCTGTTTGATTTTAAATGAAGTCTTTAAAGGCCTGGTTGAAAATAACGGATGTTTATGGCCCCAGAATGAATAGGAAGAAGGCAGACTGCCCGTTTCTGCTCCGATCGCTCACGCTGGAGCTCGTTCCATGCTTTAGGAGGACTCATGAATTGTTTTTCCTGCAGAGATGTGTAGCAGCTCCCACTGGGGATGAGCCCCAGCCCCATAGGAGCAGGGAATGCCCTGTGGGGTCCTGGAGCTCCTGAGGGAGCCGTGCCCATACATAAACCAAATCACATTGCTCAGTGCAGGGAGCTCGTGCTCCGGTGTTTCATCAGCCTTGATTGCTGTGGCAAATGTGCCGCACTGATTCTAAGGTCTTCCTTGGGGAGATGGATGTAACAGGATTAGCGATGCAGACAGCATCCTCTTAATGCACAGCCTGAATGAACACCTTCGCTGGGGCACAGGACAAACACTGCAGGGAAGGGTCCGACCCTGCGCCTTTGGCTTCATCCCTTGACTCAGAACTGAGACAGAATAACATCAGTCCCCCCGGGTATTACTAGTGTCTTCAGTGTTCCCAGTTAGCTGCGTGAAGCAAGGCTGGGAGCACTGGGCTGCCTCCCTCAGTGGGGAAGGCTGAGGGTCCAGAAGCTGGTTTCTGGGTTAGGTGGTGGTTTGCCCGTTTTCAGACCTGCAGATAGAAGCTGGCATCTGAAGGTTTGTTGGCACTGGGGCACGGCATGAATGTCTGACAGAGATCTGCAGGGCTTTTCCATCTTTAGGACCCAAAGGAGAGGTATTGCATCCCCATCCTGGCTCCTCGGCAGGGAGAAGAGACCTCTTGAGAAAACAAGTGGCAGGGCTCCTAAAACATAGAATCCCAAACTGATTTCGGTTGGAAGGGAGCTTAAAGCTCCTCCAGCTCCAACCCCTGCCACGGGCAGGGACACCTTCCATAGAGCAGCTTGCTCCAAGCCCCTGTGTCCAACCTGGCCTTGAACACTGCCAGGGATGGGGCAGCCACAGCTTCTCTGGGCACCCTGTGCCAGCGCCTCAGCACCCTCCCAGGGAAGAGCTTCTGCCTCAGAGCTCATCTCAGTCTCCCCTCTGGCAGGTTAAAGCCATTCCCGTGTCCTGTCCCTCCATCCCTTGTCCAAAGCCCCTCTCCAGGTTTCCTGCAGCCCCTTTAGGCACTGGAGCTGCTCTAAGGTCTCCCCTTCAGGAGCCTTCTCTTGTCCAGGCTGCCCCAGCCCAGCTGTCTCAGCCTGGCTCCATAGGAGTGCTGTCCCAAAGGTTCAGCGACAAAGCAGCGTTCCTGTTGCTCATTCTTTCTCCCCATCCTCCTCTTGAGCTTGTGCTTCTCTTTGCAGATCTGGTCTCTCACGAGCAAAAGCTCTCAGAGAGTTTGGACACTGCCTTGACCTCAGCGCTCAGCTCCATGCCCTCATTCACAGCCAAGCTGATGAAGAGCCAGCAGCAGGCACAGAGCGAGGGAGGCTGCAGCAGTTCCTGGAGTGTGGGCACCCTCCTCGGTAAGCAGCAAGTGCCTGTGGGTCACTTTGGGGAGCTGGAGAGGAGAGGCGAGCTGGGGCTGTGTTAGCAGGGAGGGTTGTGCTGCTGCAAAGCATCTTTCTATGCTTCTTCACACACCAGAATAGAATCATGGAATGGTTTGGGTTGGAAAGGGCCTTAAGATCATCCAGTTCCAGGGATGCCTTACACTAAACCGTGTTGCCCAAGGCTCTGTCCAGCCTGCCCTTAAACGCTGCCAGGGATGGAGCATTTACCATAAAGCTATTCAGTATTGAAACATTATGCTGTTTCCCGGCAAGCTTTCCTTAGCAATCCCTAGGTCCTGCTTTTTCATCCCAGCAGACTTCATGGTTTGTTCTCCCATTGGGGCAGGTTAGACCTTGTTGGCCCCCAGAAAGCGAGGTCTGGTGTCCATGTCCTCAGTCAGGGGAGGCTTCAGCAGGAGTCCTGTGATTTGCTCACTGTCACTTGTCTGTGCTGCCTGAGGGCAATGCTGGATGCATTGCACTGAGACACGGTGCTAAGCCCAGCCTGCACCAGGTTAGTTTGGACTGAGAGCTTGCCCCGTGTCGAGGTTTGGCTGCTCCCAGAGCTCTGTGACTTGGGCTAAGTGGCCTAAATCATGGAATCATGGAATAGTTTGGGTTGGAAGGAACCTTCAGAGGTCATCTGAGTCCAACCCCAGTGTCCCCTATTAGTTGCACAGAGTAAGCTGGGGAGTTGCCGTGTGGATTGGGAAGGAGCTTGGTATGGAGATGCAGGTGGAGAGGTGTAAATCTAGCAAATACCTCTCAGCATGCTGACCCTTAACAGGAGCAGGTAATGGTAGCAGCATCATGGATCAACCAGCCAAGTGCGTGGCCAGAATCCCATTGGATTTGGCTGTATATAGGCCAGGCTGTTGAGTCCTCGCAGTTTTCATCCCACCAGCTAGATTTCAACCCACCAAAGCAGTTTTCAGCCCACCATCCCAACATCCCACCCTGCTAATCTAGCTTTGTATGCATTCCCAACATGATTCCATTGGGGCACAGGGAAGTGCTAAGCCTCCCTATATCCCTCCACAGGCTGATGCCCTAACTGAAGCTTGCTCCCTTTCTTCTCTTGAGTAAGAATCTACCAGAGAAGGGTGTTCAGAGGGACCAAAGGCCCCCGAGAAAGGGCTGCTGCTGTCTGTCTCTCTCAGTAGCTTTTGCTGTTTCACAGTGACATGAAGCTATTAAGCTTCATTCCCTGTCCCCTTTAAAACTGCTGCTGTTGAAGAGTTGACCGAGTAGCCCTTGATAGATGGTGTGTGCCAGGAATGCAAAGTGATCCCTAAAGCGTTTCACTCGGGAATAGGTGATTTTAATCCGAGCGCTGGAAAAGCGGAAGACGCCGATTTAGCCTCGGGAGAAGTGAAAAGCCCTTTACAGTCATCTGTCCTCAATTAAAAGCCTGATGGTGCAAGTGCTGGTGTGATTCAGCCCCTTCTGAGCACGACTCGCCCCTGAAGTACACCGTTCCCTTTCCTTAGGGTAGGGATAAAACAGGCCACAGTCCTGAGCCGTGTGCTGTGCTGTACTACTGCAGAACATGGGGTCCTTGGCTCCTAGGCGGGATTAGGCATCTAAGGGGTGGCACGGCATGGGCTTGGCCCGGTTAACAATGACCTGGATGAAGGGATAGAGTGTACCCTCAGCAAGCTTGCTGATGATACAGACCTGAGGGAATGGCTGCTACAACCTGAAGTGCTGCCTTTCAATGGGACCTCGATAGGCTGGAGAATTGGGCAGAGAGAAGCCTTGAGGTTCAACAAGGGCAAGTGTAGGGTGCTGGACCTGAGGAGGAAGAACCCCCAGTACCAGCACAGGTTGGGGCTGACCTACTAGAGAGCAGCTCAGCTGAGAAGGACCTGAAGTGTTGGTGGATGATGAGTTGACCATGAGTTGCAGTGGGCCCTTGAGCCAGGAGGGACAAGAGCATCCTGGGGTGCATCAGGAGTGTAGCAGCATGGCGAGGGAAGTGATTCCTCCCCCTCTACTTGACCCTGGTGAGGCCACATCTGGAGCGCTGTATGCAGTGCTGTGCTCCCCAGTACAAGAAAGACAAGGAGCAACTGGACAGGGTCTAGCAGAGGCCACAAGAACGAGCAGGGCTTTGGAGCATCTCTCCTGGGAGGAGAGGTTGCGGGAGCTGGGTCTGGTTAGTCTGGAGCAGACTGAGAGGGGATCTCATTACTGCAGACCGGTATCTTAAAGGGGGGTGCCAGGAGGGTGCTGCCAGACTCTGTCAGTGACGGGACAAGGACCAATGGCCATGAACTAAAACACAAGTTTCTTCATCTCAGCATGAGGACGAACTTCTTTGCACTGCGGGTGTCAGAGCACTGGCACAGGCTGCCCAGGGGGGTTGTGGGGTCTCCCTTTCTGAAGACATTCAAACCCCACCATGGACACGTTCCTATGTAACCTGCTCTGGGTGGCCCTGCTTCGGCACGGGGTCGGACTGGGTGATCTCCAACCCATCCCTTCCAACCCTAATGGTGCTGTGACTTGTCTCCCCCCCCGACCAACCCCTTCTCCTGTTACCTTTGCAGAGCATGGCAGGAGCAGCCAGACCCAGGGATGCTCTTCCTGTGGCAAAACCTTCTCCTCCTACTTCAAAACGGAGCCCGTTTACCAGCTTCCCTGTGGCCACCTCATGTGTCGCCCGTGCTTGGCCGAGAAGCAGAAGTCTCCATCCTCAATACTCTGTGGGAGCTGCAAGAGGCCGGCTGCCACGCACGACGTCAGGAGGGTTCACTTCTGACCCCTCGGCTGCCAGAGCCTTCCAGGAGGATGAGGAGAAGGAGCTGCTCCTTGTGTCTGTGTTGATCCATAGGAGGATGAAGGCCTTTGGAAGAGCTCACCAAGAGGAGCTTGGTCTTCTTGTGCTTACAGAGTAGTGGGGGGGGGGGGGGGTTAGAGCATCGTGCCCGGAGCAAAGCGATCCGAGGATAATAAAAGCCATAGCTTCTTTAACAAGGAATATGTATTTATACAGGACTGATTTCCAGCTGTCACCCTCTTACCGCCATCCCAGTGGCTCAGTGGTTTAGCATAGGTGCCTTTTGGACTGTGAGTTTAGCTTCTTTGTGAGTTCAAACCATTTACATATCTGACGCGCAGCCATTCGGTCGTGGACCAGGTGAAGTCCTCGCGATGGACAACAAGCATCTACCTGACTTCTCCCCTTCACCGCCTCACTCCCCTCCTCCCTGCGGTGCTGCAGGAGCACATCAACCATCCTGGGGTCCAGCAAGTCACAAAGAGAGGCCAGGGGCGACGTGCGAGTAAGTGGCAGCGATCTCATCCTGCTCATAGCAACTCCTGTAGAAAAGCCATCGCATCACAGCGGACGTCACCCTCGGTTTGTGTCGTGTGTCTGGACCAGCTCCGTCTGGCTGATAGACATTTAAGCCTTAATAAAACTATGTTTAGAGTCAGGTTCTCTTTCTGACTTGTGATTGTGCAGCTTCCTGACCCCGCGGAGTGAAATCTCATCACAGCACTGAGGAAACGAGGTGGGAAAAGCAAAACCAGCACAAAGGATCTGGGGGTTCTAGTGGGGTTACAGCAGCAGCCGCGTGGACCACCACGGGTTGAGACTGAGACACCTAAACCGGAGATCTGGTCTTCAAAGAGCTCCTCAGAAGGAAAATCACTTGGGATACGTCCTGGATGTGCCGAGGGTAAGGTGACAGCAGAGGGTTCTGTCACCTGTACACCCCCCCATTGTCCCCACTTAATGGGTAATTCCTCTCTATGGAGCAGATGCTACCGGCTGATGCTCCCTGCAGTTACACTGAGGTAAGAGGCTGCAGCTGACTCAGTTCCCCTTTACATGGAGCACTTCTATTGTCTCTTAAAAGGCACCTGCTTGCTGAGCAGTCCATAATGTTCCTGACTCCTGGTCATGGGAAATAGCAGGCTCATCAAGCAGTGGGAACACAGCTTTGTGTCAGCGCCCAGCCAATCCCTTTGTGGCAAAAATAGCAAATTCCCTGTCTTTAATGGTCAGGAAATGGGCAAAAACTCTCCTAAAGATCCCACAATTGGGAGGCAGCACAAATCCTCTTCCTCCTGTGGTGTGTTTGCAGTGAAGCATCCCGATGTGATTCAGCTCTCACACCTCCTCCACTGCAGCTCTGAGGCATGATCGCTGCTGCAGGAGCTCCCATCCTCACCCATCTCCTGCTGCTCTGGGATGAGCAAAGCCTCCAATGAAACCCAAAGCCTCTGGCTCAGCCTCCTGCCCAAATGTTTCTTGCAGTACCATGCTGGTAGGCAGCAACTGAGGATGTGGGACAAGGGCAAGGTATCGCTGGAGGTTCCCTTTATGCTCCATGGAGGGACAGGGAGCGAGCACAGAGCCTGGTGGAGCAGAGATTGAAAGGGATGGAGTTGCAGGGGGGGCATCTCTGGTCCATCACCAGCTCAGAGGAGGGCTCATCTCTTAGAGGTTTCTCAGAGCCTTCGGCTACACGATTCCTCCTCATCCTTAACCCTGTAGAATCACAGCATCTCAGCCTGGATTGGGTTGGAAGGGACCTTAAAGCTTCTCCAGCTCCAACCCCTGCCACGGGCAGGGACACCTTCCATAGAGCAGCTTGCTCCAAGCCCCTGTGTCCAACCTGGCCTTGAGCACCGCCAGGGATGGGGCAGCCACAGCTTCTCTGGGCGCTTCCCTATAGGACCCTTTAGCAGTGAGTTTCAACCCATGCATTCCCTCCCACTGATAAGGGGAAGGCAAAGGGATTGATTTCCCTCTGTGCCCACCTCTCCTTGCTTATGGAAGGCTCAAGCGTCCCCAGCTGGGTGTGAGCCCTCCTCATCACTCCCATTGAAACAAGGGGACACTGAAACCCCTGTGGGCAGCAAAGACTCTGCCCCCCAAGAAGAGGGGCTTGGTGGTGGGTCACACACAGCCACAACTTCCCATGGGATCTTCTGCCAGGCCCCACAGCAATCCCCTTAATCTCCCATGCAGAATGGGCAGATGCAACCAGCAAATTCCTGGCGCCGAGCCTGTGCTCTCTTTGGGAGGTGGGGAACAGCCTTTGAAGCTGAGCAATTTCCTCTATTGCTGCCATTCAAGCCCTTTGAGGAGGCCAAATCCATCCCTTGCTGCTCAGCGACCTCCTGACGCGACGTCTGCATCCCAGCGGGACGGAGTTGGACCGCAGCGCCCAGCGAACCTTGATGTCGCTGCGCTGCTTTAGGCGAGCACCATCAAAGCTGTTTCACATCACGTCATGGAAGCAGAGGAGCATCTTCAGCCCTCACAGGGGACAAGAAGCTGCTGTGCTCAGGCTGGAGGTGAGGATCCAACCCCACCATCAAGCCATTAACCCCCTGTCAGCCACCACTGGAGGTGCAGGATCCAACCCCACCATCAAGCCATTAACCCCCTGTCAGCCACCACTGGAGGTGCAGGATCCAACCCCACCATCAAGCCATTAACCCCCTGTCAGCCGCCACTGCATGGTGACTGGGTGAGACACTGGTGACAGGCAGGTTCTGTGCTAAATGCCACGCGGGCAGGCCCATTTGAGGAGCATTGATGCACTCAGACAGGAGCTGCTTTCTACCCCCAGTACATGAGCAATGTGTTCAAGGTTTCTCCTCCTCTCTGCATCCCCTTCCAGCCACAGCAAACGCACAGGTCACTGAAAACCTCCGTTTTCCATGTGGTACCCAAGGTCCTCTGGTTACTCCTGATTGCACTTTGTCACTTTGACATCCGTGGAGCGCTGCAACATCCATCCTCTGTCCCGCCTGTGTTCCGGCTCTCACAAACCTTGATGGAGGCTTCAAACCTCACAAAGCTCCTGCTTTGTCAGTGAAGGATGCTCTTAGTGAAGGATGCTCTTAATGAAGGATGGGGAAGAATCTACTTGTGGTTTGCCCCAACCATATGCAAGGATGCGATGGCGTGAGGATTGGAAAATCATTGTCATTTCTATGCGGTAAAGATGCTTTGAAGCTACAGGTGTAGCAGGAGGGTGTTTGATGTGTGGAACAGCACAGGAGCATCGCGGGTCACTGCTGGACACCCCTTTTCCCATCATAGAATCACTGATTTGTGTTAGAAGGGACCTTAAAGCTCCTCCAGCTCCAACCCCTGCCATTGCAGGGACACCTTCCATAGAGCAGCTTGCTCCAAGCCCCTGGGTCCAACCTGGCCTTGAGCACTGCCAGGGATGGGGCAGCCACAGCTTCTCTGGGCACCCTGTTATTCCCTGTTGTGAAAAGCAATTGGGAAGGGCACAGGCAGCGGAGCTCCATGGCTGAGCCCTTTCCCAACCCCTTTGCTGCTGTCTCGGAAGAGCTGAGGGATGGATTTGAGGCTGCTGCCCGCTCCCCGCCCCATGGCAGGCCTTTGGGGCCCTCCTGCATCAGCCCAGGCGAGCAGGGCTGGAGGGAGCAGGCAGCTAACGCTGCCGATGAATGCTGCAGCGCCCACATCGCCCGCCTCGCATGTCGTTAGGACATCAGCGCTAACGAAGGGGGCTCCTCTGGGGCCCTGGGAGGAGCAGGGACGTGGCAGAGCAAATGCGGTGCTGGGGACACAGAGCAGGGACCCTGTGGCGGATATGGGGGGATTTGGGGCACAACTTCGAGTAGCCCCAAAGCATCGCTTAGGAGCTGGGTGTGGGTTGGGGGCCCTGCGTCACCCCGGGTACCACTGAACATCACTGCGCGGCGAGGATGCTGCTTAAACCCCATCGCTCTGGGATCACTTATCCCATGTCTCACCCCAACAGACCCCAATGTTTGCATCCCCTAAAGGCCTTCTTTACATTTCCTACACATTCTGTTGCCTCCCCCTGCCTCCCCCTTCCCACCTCATCCTCCCCTTGATTCCCGTAAGTGATTCCGCGTTGTGGCTGCGGAGCCTCTGCAACGTGGAAGAAAACATTTTATTAACCTTGCTTGACTTTAAAGAGCATAATTACATTTTAATCTCATATTCCCCCGTTATCATTCCAGACACAGAGTCATTTGAATGCAGATCGGTCCCGGCTAATGTAATTTTACGATACAGTAATGAAGAGACGGAGCAGGAGCGACTCACGCCCAATTTAGAGCTGACATTTGGGGTTCTTCTAAAGAGAAGTTTTCCCAGCCGAGGCCTTTTGCATCCTCCTTGGTCCTGCAATGCCAATGGGATTCAGCTCCCGCTGCGAAGGGAAGAGCTTGGTTGGGGAAACGTGGCTGGCGGTGATAATGTTGGTCATTAAAGATGCCCATGGCTGCCCCATGTGGATGATTCAGTGTCTCTGGTGGTGGGCACGGGGCAAGTTTGGGAACTCGCTGCTCCTCGGTCCCATAGAGACATGAATCAGGGGCTGCGGTTGCATTCAGCCCTCCTTGGGGGGGAATCAACCTCATTTTATCCATCTAAAAGACCAGAAGGGCCCCAAAAGTAGGACCATTGCATCCACAGGTGGATTCATCCCTCCATAATCACAGAGCAGGAGACAGCCCCCCCCCCCCCCAAAAAAAAATAGAATCATGGAATCAGACTGGTTTAAGTTGGAAGGGAGCTTAAAGCTCCTCCAGCTCCAACCCCTGCCATTGCAGGGACACCTTCCATAGAGCAGCTTGCTCCAAGCCCCTGGGTCCAACCTGGCCTTGAACACTGCCAGGGATGGGGCAGCCACAACTGGGATTCACTTGGGGTGGCTGGAGCATGGCTTTTCCCCACCCTCATCAGCATCCCTTTTAGGCTGGATCAATGACCCATCCTTGCTCAGCACCGGTTAGAGCAAAGGAGGCGACAGTGGTACCCCGGGCAGGGTAGGAGGGGCTGCTGCTCTGCTTGAGCATCCCAAAGGGATCTGTAGTCCCACTGCAGTCCCCGCTGGCAAAACTGAAATGCTTTGGACAGCAAAGTGAGCACCGTGCCAGGCATCAGAGAGGGACATTGGAGGGGATGAACCTCAGAGCATCGCTTCAGTGCCCAGGGGAAACTGAGGCACGCAGGGGTAAGGGCAAGCATCAATTTCCAGCTGCACTCTGGGGATTCCCCCCCTGCAGTCCTGATCCAGCTCTGGGGCAGCAGCACAAGAGGGACGTGGAGCTGTTGGAGCGAGGCCAGAGGAGGCCATGGAGATGCTGCGAGGGCTGGAGCAGCTCTGCTCTGGAGCCAGGCTGAGAGAGCTGGGCTGGGGCAGCCTGGACAAGAGAAGGCTCCTGAAGGGGAGACCTTAGAGCAGCTCCAGTGCCTAAAGGGGCTGCAGGAAACCTGGAGAGGGGCTTTGGACAGGGGATGGAGGGACAGGACAGGGGAATGGCTTTAACCTGCCAGAGGGGAGACTGAGATGAGCTCTTAGGCAGAAGCTGTTCCCTGGGAGGGTGCTGAGGCGCTGGCACAGGGTGCCCAGAGAAGCTGTGGCTGCCCCATCCCTGGCAGTGCTCAAGGCCAGGTTGGACCCAGGGGCTTGGAGCAAGCTGCTCTATGGAAGGTGTCCCTGCAATGGCAGGGGCTGGAGCTGGAGGAGCTTTAAGGTCCCTTCCAACCCAAACCTCTCTGGGATTCTGTGATCTTTGTGTTTCCTCCATTCCCCATCTTTGCTGCAGAGGAGTTCAGGAGGGGATGAACATCCAGAGGCCAGACCACAGCTGCCAGCACCCCCCATTTCCCTCCCCATTCCTCCCAGCACCCCCAGTCGAGCCCTCCTGAATCACCATCAGCCAGACCCAGCCTTTTTGGGGCAGAGGAGAGCAGCGGATGCTCATTAAGTGCCTGATTCCCCTTTACATATTAATTACACGCTGCTGAGGTCACTCATGGAGTCGTTGGGAGGGGGATCTGGGACCAGCAGGAATATTCATGGCTGGATGAGGGGAGGGAATTGTTGCTGTTGTTTTCCCTGTACGGTTTCCATCGGTGATATGAATGTTCTGGGTCTCAGCCCAGGTAGGACCTGATGGCTGCCAACAGGAGGGTCTGTGCCAGCCCCGAAGGTGCCTTCTCCTTGCTCCCTCTGCTGCTGGTTTCTTTGCTTTCTTGGATGAAAAGAGGGTGATGAGCCATGGATGGCAATGATGGGTCCCTTTGGGCTCAGGCTGCATCAGGATCCTGCTCTTTACCTCAGTGCTGTGTGGTCCAGCGCTGCAGCTGAGCCCCTTTGGGTTGGAGGGTGCTTTTGTGCACCCCAAAGTTATCCTCTGACCTGGCCCATTGGTGTCCCCAGCATCCCCTCCTGGACCAGCGTCATTCAAAGCAGCATCCCCCCAAACCAGTATCTTCTAAGTGAGCATCCCACCCTAAACCAGCATCATTCCAAAACCAGCACCTCCCCCCACCCCAAATCTGCATCCTTCCCGAAGCAGCATCCCTCCAAAACAACACCCCTCTCTGAGCCAGCATCCTCTGCATGAGCATCTGGTCCCAAATCTGCATCCCCCCATCCCCAAGGCAGCATCTTCCAGACCCGCATCCCTCCCAAAGCAACACATTCTAAACCCGCATCTGTCCCTGCCCAGCATCTTCCAAACCTGCATCCCTCCAAAACCAGCATCTGGCCGCAAACCTGCATCCCCCATCCCCAAGGCAGCATTTTCCAGACCTGCTTCCCTCCCAAAGCAACATCTTCTAAACCCACATCTGTCCCTGCCCAGCATCTTCCAAAGCTCCATCCCTCCAAAACCAGCATCTTCCAAATCTGCATCCCTCCAAAACCAGCATCTTCCAAACCTGCATCCCTCCAAAACCAGCAATCTGGCCCCAAACCTGCATCCCCCCATCCCCAAGCCAGCACCTTCCAAACCTGCATCCCTCCAAATCCAGCATCTTCCAGTCTGGCATCCCTCCCAGAGCAGCATCTTCCAAACCTACACCTCTTCCAACCCAGCATCTTCCAAACCTGCATCCCTCCCAACGCAGCATCTTCCCCTCCCTAAACCCACACCCTCCATGTCCATCCATGTGGTGCCCCTTGGAGCAGCCAGGGCTTGGGGGGTGCGGGTGGGATGCACCATCCCTGAGCTCAGCTCCAGCACTGAATCATCTCAGTCACAGATTTGCTTGGATGCGATTTGGGGAGGGGAAAAAAAGGCAGCAAAGCAACAAAACAACAACCCAGCCCTTTCCTTCCTCCTCCTCCTCCTCCTCCTCCCCTGGGAAGGGGTGACAGCAGCATAAATAGCAGCCTGCACAGCACAGGGCCAGATGCAAAGCGAGCGGCACCTGTGGCACCATGGCAGAGCCTTCACTGCCCCTCTCCTTCCTCTGCCTCCTCGCCTTGTCCTCTGCATGCTACATCCAGAACTGCCCCCGAGGTGGCAAACGGGCGCTGAGCGACACAGCCCTGCGGCAGGTATGGGGTGGGATGGGGGTATAGGGATATGGCATGGGGGTTTGGGGAGCACAGGGAAGCTCTGTGGGATGCTGAGGCTCCCCATCACCCATGGGCGCCCTTGGTTGTGCCATGTTCCGCAGTGCACCCACTATTTGGGAGGGTTGGGGGACATGCGGAAGGGCACACGAGAGGAGGATGAGCACCCCGAAATGCTGTTGTCACCACAAGCTTGGACACAGCAGAATGGGGGGACAGGATACATCCATGGAGCAAGGACAGGAAGCACAGGGGCAATGGGGAGCGCCTAAAGCGGGGCTGGTGCTGCAGTATGAAGACACGCTGCTGGTGATGGGGACAGAACAGGTCACCCTGTGCCGGGGTGGCACCTCCAAGGGCCGGCAAAGCAATACAAGAAGGGTGTGAAAGATGGGGAGTAAGGACATGATGGGACCAGGGGAACGGCTTTAACCTGCCGGAGGGGGGACTGAGATGAGCTCTGAGGCAGAAGCTCTTCCCTGTGAGGGTGCTGAGGCGCTGGCACAGGGTGCCCAGAGAAGCTGTGGCTGCCCCATCCCTGGCAGTGTTCAAGGCCAGGCTGGACCCAGGGGCTTGGAGCAAGCTGCTCTATGGAAGGTGTCCCTGCAATGGCAGGGGTTGGAGCTGGAGGAGCTTTAAGGTCCCTTCAACCCAACCCGTGCCGTGATCCGGTGCTGACCGAAGCATCTCCCCCCCCCCGCTCAGTGCATGCCCTGCGGCCCCGGGAACAGAGGCAACTGCTTCGGGCCCGGCATCTGCTGCGGCGCGGAGCTGGGCTGTTACCTGGGCACGGCGGAAACGCGGCGCTGCGCTGAGGAGGATTACCTGCCGTCCCCGTGCCGGGCGGGCGGGCAGCCCTGCGGCAACGGCGGCCGCTGCGCAGCGCCGGGCATCTGCTGCACCCCCGGTGAGTCGGGATGCGGGCAACGGGGGAGCGGGATGGAGGGGTCGGGGACCATGGAGCGGAGCGGCGCGGCTCAGGCTGCGGCGAGGGGAAGCTGAGGCGCGGAGCACTGGGGATGGGTTCGGGATAACCGCGTTTAGGGCGGATGGAAGGAAGCTGCGCGTCGTGAGGGTGCTGAGGCGCTGGCACAGGATGCCCGGAGAAGCTGTGGCTGCCCCATCCCTGGCAGTGCTCAAGGCCAGGTTGGACCCAGGGGCTTGGAGCAAGCTGCTCTATGGAAGGTGTCCCTGCCCGTGGAACCGGATGAGCTTTAAGGTCCCTTCAACACAAGCCATTCTGTCCGGATTTGGGGCTCAAAGCTCCTTCCCGAGCCACGGCAATGAGGTATTTCCCATCCAGGATATTTGCACTCCTCACCCTGCCAGCCCCACTCCCTGCTTAACAGAGGGACTACAAACCGGAGCAGGAGCATCTCGGGTGCCACCAAACGAACCCCTCCTGGTCCTTAAATAACCTCCCTCGACAACCCCAATAACCCGTCCCTGATGCACTGCTTTCCATTGCAGAGACCTGCGCCATGGACACCGCCTGCCTGGACGAGAGCAGCGATGGGGCTCAGGAGGCGGCAGAGAAGAACCTGACGGTGCTGGACGGCTCGGCTGGAGACCTGCTCCTCAAGCTCATGCACTTGGCGAACCGGCAGCAGCAGGGCAAGCATCCCTCCCTCTGAGCCTGGTGTGTGTGTCCCCCCCCGGCCAGCACCGGCACCCAGACCCCAGCCTTGTAAATACCTGACCCAATAAAAGCCCTTTGTGCACTGTGGTGGCTCCGTCCTGGCTGCTGGAGGGGGGTCATGGGGGGCTCCAGAGGACACGTAGAGGGTGTAGGGATGGATGTGGGGCAGCACTGGTGGTGGGTGGGTCTCCTTTGTCCCCCTTCCCATGTCCCCATCTATTCCCATGCTGTTCGCTCCCATCCTCAGTGGTTTTGCCAGGGTTTGTCCCTGTTCTTACAGCGCTAAGGACCCGAAGCTCGGGCAGAGCTGCCCTTTGAGTCCCACCCAATAGCCCCGGCAACACCCATGGGTGCTGAGCTCCCAGCATCCCCATGACGGGGACAGTGATGGGATGCGCCACCATCCTGTTACCTCTGGCCAAGACCCCTCCTTGGGGCAGATCCGGGGCCTCGTTGCCTTCAGGAACCAGCACAAGGAGCTGCTTCAAGCGCATCTCCTGAAAAGGATAGAAAACAAGGAAAACCACCCCAAACCCCCTAAAATCAGGAAGATTTGGGCTCCCAGACTCACACAACCCCTGGAGCTGGGGATATCTTGCCTCGTCATCATCATCCCCAAATGGGTGATGATGGATCAGCCCCGGTTATCCCACCCTCACCCCCTATTTGGGATACTGTTATCCCAACCCTCTCCCCTCCCCAGGTCTCTTACCCTGCGGGATCCCTGCTCCAGGCTCTCTCTGGGCTGGGATCTGGGGACAGCTCATCCTTTATAACGTCCCTGCGGGAGGTGGCACCTTCGGGAGGTGGAGCTCTGCCATTCCAGTGGGTCCCACCCTGCACCTCACAGTGGCACAGGATTGACCCAGCACCTGCTCTGGGCAATGAGCATCTTATGCCAGCCCTTTGGAGGTGGGAGACCCCAAATCACCCCCAAAACCACTGGGAAAGCGGCAACAGCAGCCTGGATGGGTGATTCCAAGCTGGGAACACATGGGATGAAGGAATTGGGCTGTTAAGCTCAGTGCTGCATCCCGGGATGCAGGATGTGAACCCCAACATCTCCTGCAGCATCAGGGATGTGTGGCTGAGCCGGGATGTGGGATGCTGACGGGAGCTGAGCATTGGGCATCAACATCCCAAAAAGCACCAGGAGCTAATAACTGAGGAGCTTTTCCACACAAGACACATCCCAATCCTGTCCATGGGGGTCAGGGCACCCCCAGACCCATTTGGGGTGCTCCAGGAGGGTGTTGTCCAACCCCCATCCCATCCTGCAGCTGGGATCGAGACGCTGGAATGCTACGGGACTGGCGCTGAGCCCCATTTCCATGCCATTATCATGGACACCGGTGCCCGGCTCGTCCCCAGGGCCCTGCTGCCTGACCCCGGGTGCGCGAGCAGGACCTGGCTGCCCTCAGCACCGGCCACCGTGGCCGCAGTAAGTGGCCCATTGCAAAGCAGGAAGGAGGGGAGGAGGAGAGGTCGCGGCTTTCCGGCTCCGCGCTGCCTAATTCCCGATTAAGGAGGCGCAAGGAGGGACTGGGATAATGGCCTCGGCATTAGGGTTTGTCCACAGCAGGGGGACTGATTCAGCTCCTAATTGCGGTAACGAAGGCAAAGGGTTGGGGTGAGCAGGAGCCCGGGCGGCTGCATCCTCGGTGCTGGTTCTCCAGGGGCCCATTGGTGACGTGGTCCAGGGCATCGTGTCCAAGCTCCAGAGCAGGAGCCAAATGGGGGGGTTCAGGCCTTTGCCAATGGGGTTTGGTGTTTCCAGGCTCCCTCAGTGCACCCAGGGATGGGATTGTGGTCACCATTATCCCCAAGCAGATTGAACCCGGCATTGAGCATCTCCCAACACAGGCGGAGATGGGTGGGAAGGACCCATCATTTCCCACCCCAGATCCCATGGATGATCCCAGTGGAGGATTGGGGTTGGTTTTGCTCCCACCAGAAGGGATTTTGAAGCCATGGAAGCACAATGCCCCTCTCACCCCTCCCCTCCATCCTGTTGCCTTTCTCCATCCCATCCCAACCCACACCAGAACGATCCCAATCAGACCATGGAGCAACAACCCACAGCCTGAAGGGATTGGCAGAGAAGGGCTCCAAACTGATCCACAACCTCTGCACGTTTCCCTCCCTGTCATGGGCGGCCTCATCACCAAGGAGCAAACCAACACCTTGGCCTTGACCTCACGTCCTCGACCTCCGGCTATTAGCAGAGCCCTTGGTGTGGGAAGCAATTCCTTGTGGCTCTTAAGGGAGACGGGTGACGCCGGCGCCGGAATGTGTAAGTAGGAGCTGGCACTATATATCCAGGGCTGCTTTTCCAGAGGGGAAAGCTGGGAAGCCTCCCACCCCGCAGCCATGCCCTGCAAGGCGCTCGCTGTCTGCCTCTTGGGGCTCTTGGCTCTCTCCTCTGCTTGCTACATCCAGAACTGCCCCATCGGGGGCAAACGCGCTGTCCTGGACATGGATATCAGGAAGGTAAGTCCCATCCTTTCCTTTTCCCAACATTCCTGGGTATCCATGGGGGAAGATGCTGGTAGAAGGTGGGAAAAGACCGAGGGAAAGGCTCCAGTGCAGTGCACTGATTGGAGGCGCCTCCCGGTTGACTCTCCCCTATGGCTGTTCCCGAGCAGTGCCTGCCCTGCGGTCCCAGGAACAAGGGCCGCTGCTTCGGACCCAACATCTGCTGCGGCGAGGAGCTGGGCTGTTACCTGGGCACGGCGGAAGCGCTGCGGTGCCAGGAGGAGACCTTCCTGCCCACCCCCTGCGAGGCGGGACACCAACCCTGCGGCAGCGGCGGAGGCACCTGCGCGGCCCCCGGCATCTGCTGCGGCACCGGTGGGTCCGAGCCCCTCGTGGGGAGGTTGTGATGGCAAAGCGGGAGAGGGGACGCGTCCCGAGGGATCTGCTTTGTGCTGTCCCTCTGCTGAGGAACGGCTGAGGGACCTGGGGGGGTTTGGACTGGAGAAGGCTCAGGGGGGACCTGATGGCTCCCTACAAGTGCCTGAGAGGAGGATGGAGCTCTGCTCCCAAGGAACAAGGGATGGGACAAGAGGAAACGGCCTCGAGCTGCACCAGGGCAGGGTTAGATGGAGCTGAGGAACAATTCCTTCCCCAGAGGGTGCTCAGCATTGGAACTGCCCAGGGCAGGGCTGCAGTCACTGTCCCTGCAAGTGCTCACACACCGTGGAGACGAGGCCTCAGTGCCATGGGTCAGTGGTGGCCTTGGCAGTGCTGGGAATGGTTGGACCGGATGAGCTTAAAGGGCTTTTCCAACCGAGCTGCTCCCGTGACCTGTCCATCCACCCAGGGCAGGATGGATCCCAGCACCAGGGAGGGGGATAACAGACCTTGAGGCTCCAGGGATGGCAGCAAGCAGCCAGCAACCAGGGCGCTGAGCGAGCAGCAGAGCTCCGGTGGCGCAGAGCAGCCCATGCCCCCTCCTGCTTTCCTCACGCTTTTCCTGCCTCCTCCCTATGCCACACACTACCAGAGATCCCAGCACAGATCCTGGGGAGCTTCAGGACACGATGCTGTTATTAAGCTCCATGCCATTAACCCCCACACCGGGGGGGCTCTGAGGGCTGGTTCGCGCTGCCTCACTCCATCCCCTTTCCCCCCCCATGCAGAGGGCTGCCTGGTTGACTCATCCTGCGGCCAAGAGACGCTGTTTGCATAGACCACCCTGGGGAGAAGAATCCCTGCTGGATCCCTTATCCATCACGTCAGGCCGGGAACAGACGAGGCCACGGCTGTGACTCAGCCCGAAGGGATGATCTCCATTAGAAATAAAACTTGTACAGCAAAACAACCGCAAGGGGCTGCGGGGTTTATGTGATGAAAGGGTTTGGGCGCAGGCTCAGGAGGGTGGGATGGAGGGAACGAGGTGGGTTTCGGGAAGGGATGGGATCCAGAGGGCCCTGGACAGGCTGGAGAGGTGGGATTGTGTGAACCTTAACACGCGCAACGTCCTGCCCCTGGGTCAGCTCAATCACAAGGAACAAACGCAGCCGGGGGGAGACTGGAAAGAGCGGTCCCGAAGAGAAGGACCTGGGGGCACTGAATGACCTCATGGAGCACATCCAGAGGAGGCCATGGAGATGCTGAGGGCTGGAGCAGCTCTGGAGCCAGGCTGAGAGAGCTGGGCTGGGGCAGCCTGGACAAGAGAAGGCTCCTGAAGGGGAGACCTTAGAGCAGCTCCAGTGTCTAAAGGGGCTGCAGGAAACCTGGAGAGGGGCTTTGGCCAAGGGATGGAGGGACAGGACAGGGGAATGGCTTTAACCTGCCAGAGGGGAGACTGAGATGAGCTCTTGGGCAGAAGCAGCTCCAGGTGATAATAAGGCTGAAGGGAAGGCAGACACATAATGCCGGTATCAGAAGTGATTCTGCACGTGCACTCATTAAGCCACAGCCCAGATGTGCTTTAAACCCTTCCTTGCACAAACAGGACCAGCAGGTCCCTCAGCCACAGCAGGAACCAGAGGCACAGTGAATTAACCCCCAACAACATAAAGCGGAGCGTTGGTGTCTCCTACTAAGCCACTCAGACCTGTTTCCCTTCGTTAGCACCTAGAGGGGTAGAGGAACAGCCCCAGCGAGCACAGAGCCAGGATGCGCCTTGGGATCATTCCTGTTCTCCACCCCCTACATGTTTGGTGTGGAAACAGGAGGGATGCTGTGGGAGGTGGAATCCCGGAGGCAGAGCAGGAGGCACACGAACACCAGCAGCTCCTCAGGCAGCGGGGCTGAGACTCACTCGTTGTGAGCCCAAGTTTCTCCCTCACCCTCCTTCCCGCAGGCATCATCCCTTCAGAAGAAGCAGAGCCAGAGCCACGGGGGTGCTCTCCACCAATTCCATGTGGATTTATCCATTAGAAGGAAAGAAACCGGCTCCTAAGCGGAGCCGTTAGGACAACACTGTCCGCTTGACAATCCGCCCTTCCTTGTCGATGGCAAAGTTGTGGTTGTGGGGGTTGTCCAGGCATTCCTCAATGCGGGCATCCAGGTTCTCCAGGGTGATGAAGGTTTTGGCTTCTTCCTAAAGGAAGGACAAGGAGCAGCTCTTAAAACACGGATGGGCCCCCACGGGAGCTGCTGGTGCTCCGAGAGGCCCTGCGGTGCCACCAGGATCTCAGCAGGAGCTGCATCCAAGAGGAGGAAGCTGTTATTCCCTCCCTTGGGATGATTCCAGCCTGTTTTCCGAGCTCTCACTCAACCCCCATCCCATCCACACGCTGTCAACGCTCCTGGAAGGCGCCAACACACATCTGGGAGGGAATAAGCCTCCAGCTTCCACGCAGCTCCCAGGAGCTGCCAGCACATCCCACGCAGGCAGCGCTGGCAGCGTTGCGCTGCTCTCACCTGGAGCCGGAGAACCTCCTTCTCCCTCTCCTTCAGGAAAGCCTCCCTTTTCCTGGCCTGGGTCTCGGCAGCCTTCAGCTTCTGCCTCCTCTGCTCTTCCTCTTCTTTCCTAAGTCTTTCCTCCCTGCCAAAGGGAAAGGAAACGAAAACAAGATGATCGATCGCGCCCTGTGGCACGTTGGTGAGACACGCAATCCCTTGGGATGCAAAGCAGAGCCGGAACAAATGGGAAGGAGCAGCACAGCTGGGATTGAACTCAGCATGGGGATGGCGAGAATTCCATCCTTCTCTGAGAGGGAAAGTCTTAATGGAAAAGCTTTTAAAGAGGCTGGCAATGACACGAGTGCTACGGACCGGAGACCCGGCAGGGGCTGGCTCCATTTGGGAGCTCCAATGGGATTCTTCCAGCAGGATGTGGAAGCTCAAGTGCTTCGGCCATGGGGAAGGGACTGATGGGCTTTTCCCTTCAGCCTCCCCCTGCTTCCCAGGTTCAGCAGATGCTGACTCCCTTGGAAGCACGGACACGCTTCCAGCGCCTCCGGAGGACACTTCCCGCGTCTGACCAGAGGATGGCGCGGGAGGGAAGTGACACTGACCCTCCGCAGGAGAGCAGGAGGTGTCCATGACCTCCCCTTCAGCACCGAGAAGTGACCGCTGCGCGTGCGGATTTAGGTAACAAAGGAGGAAGTTCAGGGCACAGAATCCCCAATTGGTTTGGGTTGAAAGGGACCTTAAAGCCCCTCCAGCTCCAGCCCCTGCCATTGCAGGGACACCTTCCATAGAGCAGCTTGCTCCAAGCCCCTGCGTCCAACCTGGCCTTGAGCACTGCCAGGGATGGGGCAGCCACAGCTTCTCTGGGCACCCTGTGCCAGCGCCTCAGCACCCTCAGAATGGAAGTGCGGGAGCACAAATGAAGCTGCCTCTTATCAAACTGCACTCAGTCCTACACAAGCAGAAGAGGAAGCCACAAGGGGCAGGAAGCTTGCACTGCTAAGTCTGCTTTAGGACAAGAGGAAACGGCCTCAAGCTGCACCAGGGCAGGTTCAGATGGAGCTGAGGAACAATTCCTGCCCCAGAGGGTGCTCAGCATTGGAACTGCCCAGGGCAGCGCTGCAGTCACCGTCCCTGCAGTGCTCACACACCATAGGGACGAGGCCTCAGTGCCGTGGGTCAGTGGTGGCCGCGGCAGCGCTGGGAGCGGTTGGACCGGATGGGCTCCAAGGTCTCCTCCAGCACAGCTGCTCCCCCCCCTCCATGCGCTCACCTCCGCGCCCGCTGCCGCGCGTTCTCCTCCTCGTTCCAGGCCATGAGGCGCTGATGCTCCTCCAGCAGCCGGGCCGAGTCCTCGAGGGACAGCAGCGCCTCCCGCTTCTTCTGCAGCACCTCGGCCCTGAACTCGGCCCTGCGGGGGGGACACGCACGGGGCGGGGGGGGATGCTCAGCTCCTGCTCGGCACTGAGGACCGGGGGGGGGCGCTCCTAAACCCGCCCCCCCACAGTCCCAGCCCCAGCGCACGGCCCCAGTCCTGCCCCACTGTCATCCAGGGGGCCCAAACAGCCCTGCTGCAAAGGGGCTCCGGAGCCACCAATGCTTCGTGCCCCACAGCAGCCACACAGACCGACATCCAGCCCCGCATCCAGCCCCGCATAGAATCACAGAACAGTCAGGGTTGGAAAGGACCTGAAGATCATCCAGTTCCAACCCCCCTGCCATGGGCAGGGACACCTCCCACTAAACCATGCCACCCAAGGCTATGTCCAACCCGGCCTTGAACACTGCCAGCAATGGAGCATTCACAACTTCCCTGGGCAACCCATTCCAGGGCCTCACCACCCTTACAGGAAAGAATTTCTTCCTCATATCCAATCTAAACTTCCCCTGTTTCAGTTTGAACCCATTACCCCTTGTCCTATCACTACAGTCCCTGATGAAGAGTCCCTCCCCAGCATCCCTATAGGCCCCCTTCAGATACTGGAAGGCTGCTATGAGGTCTCCACACAGCCTTCTCTTCTCCAGGCTCAACAGCCCCAACTTTCCCCTCCTATCTCCATAGGGGAGCCCCCACATCCACCCCACAACCCAGATGTGCACCACAGCAGCCCAAAACGGCCACAAGCCCAATGCTTCTCTGCTTCACAGGTGCCCCACACCCAGCGCCACTGCAGCCCCAAACACCCCCGTGCCCCACTGCAGCCCCAAACCCTCTCCTGCCCCATTGCAGCCCCACTACAGCCCCAAACCCCCCCCGTGCCCCACTGCAGCCCCACTACAGCCCCAAACCCCCCCCCTTGCCCCACTGCAGCCCCACTACAGCCCCAAACCCTCCCGTGCCCCATTGCAGCCCCAAACCCTCTCCTGCCCCATTGCAGCCCCACTGCAGCCCAAAACCTTCCCGTGCCTCACAGCGGCCCCACTGCAGCCCCAAATCCCCTCATGCCCCATTGCAGCCCCAAATCCCTCCGTGCCCCACTGCAGCCTTACTACAGCCCCAACCCCTCCCCTACCCCACTGCAGCCCAACCCCCCCCGTGCCCCATTGCAGCCCCAACCCCCCATGCCCCATTGCAGCCTCACTGCAGCCCCCACCACCTCCCCTACCCCACTGCAGCCCCAACCCCCCCGTGCCCCATTGCAGCCCCAAAACCCCCGGTGCAACACTGCAGCCCCAACATCCCCATGCCCCATTGCAGCCCCACGGCAGCCCCAACCCCCCTACCCCCAGCGGCCCCCGGCGGTACCGCAGCGCTCCCAGCACCAGGCGGTGCTGCCGGTACCGCTCGGTGACCACCACGAGCTCCTCGGGGTCCACGGGCGGGGGCACCTTCAGCCGCGCCGCCTTGGACTTGGCGGGAGGGTCGTGGCGCGTCTTCCGGCCCCGCGCGGGAACGATCCGCGGCCCGGGCCCGGGGGGCGCTGCGGGGCTCAGGGCCGGGACCCGGCGGCACCGCCACAGCGCCCGCAGCATGGCGGGAACGGGCCGCGGAGGTGGCGGGAACGCGGAGGTGGCGGGAACGCGGAGGTGGCGGGAACGCGGAGGTGGCGCGCCTTCTGTGGCGCGCCCTCTGTGGCGCGCCTGCCGTGGCGCGCCCTCCGCGGGGCGCCATGGGAGCGGGAGCGGCCTCGGGAAATGTAGTCCAGGGGGGAACGGGGATTCCTATGGGATCCTATGGGATCGCGACCCCCCACGCCCCGCAGGATGCAGAGCACCGGCGGGATGCGGACCCCCACCGGAACGGGGGCTGCTGCCTACGGGACACGGAACCCCATCCCGCGGGATACGGACCCCGTATGGAGCAGCCGCTTCCCCCCCCCGAAACACGCGCCCCGAGGGATGTAACGCCCCCTGAAGGGACAGCGCCGCCATGAACACCGCCATTCCCTCCGGGGTGCGGCGCCCCCCACGACACGGTGCTCCACGTGGGACACGGGATACGGGGCATGGAACCCGCGGGATGTGGGACGTGGGATGCGGGACATGGAGCCCAGCGGGGCATGGGATACAGAACATGGAAACCCTGGGACACAGGATGGGGAATACGGAACTTGGAACCCAGCGGGGCACAGCTTCACCCGGACAAGGGACGCAGGACATAGAACCCCTGGACACGGGATACGGGATATGGAACCCTCGGGACACTGGATATGGAACCCCCTAGGATATGGGACGTGGAACCCATACGGGGCCCCTGGACACGGCTCCCCCCAGGATACGGGGCATGGAACCCCCGGGACATGGGATACGGGACATGGAACCTCATGGGATACGGGATAGAGGACCTGGAACCTTACGGGATACGGGACCCGGGATGCAGGACCCGGAACCTTATGGGATACAGGACCCGGGATGCAGGACCCGGAACCTCCCGGGATACAGGACCCGGGATGCAGGACCCGGAACCCCCCGGGATGCGGGACCCGGGATGCGGGACCCGGAACCTTACGGGATGCGGGACCCGGGATGCGGGACCCGGACCCCCGCGGGATACTGGACCCGGCACCCCCGGCACACACACACACGCACAGACCCCCCCGCTCCACCGCACGTCTCGGTCCGGGCTCCCCGCGCCCCTTTATTGCCGCTCGGTCCCGGGGCTCGCTCGGTGCCGGACCCCGCTCCCCGCTCAGCGCTCCCCGCCCCGCAGCGCAGCGCCCTGCGGGGGAACCGCCGTTGGTGGGGCCGGGGCTGGACATGGAGCAGCGCCCCCACCCCCGCTCCGGTTCCCATCCTCATCCCCATTCCCTTCTCCATTCCCGTCACTATCCCCTTCCCCATTCCTGTCCCCATCCACATTCCCGTCCCCATCCCGGTCCTCATCCCCATTCCTTTCTCCATTCCCGTCACTATCCCCTTCCCCATTCCTGTCCCCATCCGCATTCCCGTCCCCATCCCGGTCCTCATCCCCATTCACATCCCCATCCCGGTCCCCATCCCTATCGCCGTCCCCATTCCCATCCCCATCTTCATCCCCATTCACATCCCCATCCTGGTCCCCATCCCTATCGCCGTCCCCATTCCCATCCCCATCCCGGTCCCCATCCCCATCGCCGTCCCCATTGCCATCCCCATCTCCATCCCCATTCCCATCCCCATCCCGGTCCCCATCCCGGTCCCCATCCCCATCTCCATCCCCATCTCCATCTCCACCCCGGTTCCCCTCTGTCCCATTTACCAGCAGCGGCTCCTCCCCCCGCGGTGTGCATCGGGGGGGGCGGCAGCGCCAGAGTGGGGCTGAGACCTGCGGGAGAGCAGACACGAGGGGATCCATGGGGAATCCCGAGGGAATCCGGGGTTTAGTTCCGGGGGTTTAATCCTTGGTCTTAATCCGGAGGTTTAATCCAGGGGATAATATCGGGGGTAATCCCAGGGGCACTGATACAGAGGGAACCGAGGAGGGTTCATCCGGGGACTAATCCTTGGGGAATCTGTAGGATTTAATCCCATGTGGTTGGGATTCAAAGGGGTAACTTCAGGGGGTTAATCCGGGGGAGTTAATTCCATGGGGTTAATCCAGGGTCTTAATCCAGCAGGGTATTAACATGGGGAGGATGCCGGCAGGGTAATCCCATGGGATTCATCCAGGAGGTTAATCCGGGGGGTTATACAGGAAGGTGTAATCTGGGGGAGGGTAACACAAGGGATGTAATGGGAGGGGATAATAAATCTGAGTGGGGGTAACTGATGGGGATAACCATGGGGAGAGGGATAAACCAGCAGGAGGTAATCCATAGGGGATAATTTAGGGAAGTGTAACCCGAGGGGGATAATGGGGATTAGGGGGGGCAGATCACCACTGGGGGTTAATCCTGGGAGAGGCATAACCCAACGAGGGGGATAACATGGAGGGATCATAACGGGGGGGGGGAATAATCCCGGTGTGTGGGGCACAAACCCGGGATAAAACAGCCCTGGGGGGATCACCCCGTTGTCAGGGGGTTGCCCCATTGCGGTGCCTACCTGCAGGGCCAGGGGGGGCGCCAGGTCCCGCTTGCCCCCTGGGTACCAGCCATGGGACCAGTGCTGGCCAGGGCAGGGGGGCACAGCACAGGCCAGCAGCAGCAGGGCCAGCAGCAGCAGGGACCTGTGGGGTGCCATGGCCGGCAGGGCTGTGGGGACAGGGGGGGACTTGTTCCATCAGCACCCACACCAGGAGGGTGGTGGTGGGGGTGGAGAAGGGGATGAGCACCCATGGGTGCTGCTTGGGGTGGTTTGGGGATGGAGATGGGGAGGATATGACCGCCCTGGGGGGTTATTTGGGGTGGGTTTGGGGATTGGGATGCAGAGGGTATGAGCACCCGCGTGTGCTGCCTGGGGTGGGGATGGGGATGCTGAAAGGGGCGATGACGCTGGGATGCTCTTTGGGGTGGTTTGGGGGTGGAAATGCAGATGCTATGAACACCCATGGGTAGATGCAGTTGGTATGAGCACCCTTAGGTGCTCTTTGAGGCAGGTTCCAGCATAGAGATGCCGGAGGGGCTGAGTACCCCGGGATGCTGCTGGAGTTTGGGTCCAGCATTGACAGCCCTTCTGAGGGTGCCATTAGGGTCTGATTCAGGGGGATCAGGACCACATCCCCCCAGGCTCCCTGCATGGCACCAGCACCCCCCAACCCACCCCACACCCTGGATGCAGGGGCAGGCTCACCTGGCTGGGTGACGGTGACGGTGGCGGTGGGGACGGTGGCAGTGGCGGCCGGGCTGAGCATCTCTATTTGTAGGGCTTGGTGATGGTGACGTTGTCGCTGTCACTGCTCCCATGGGAGACCATGGCCTCACTGATGGCATCGCCCTCCTCCATCGGATAGAGCCAATGCCCACCACATCCTTCCCTCTCAAAGCCCCTCAGCACAGCATCCAACACCCCTCTTTTGGGGGTCTCTGTTTCATCACCCAGGGATGGGGATCCCCGGGAATGGGCTCAATTCCCAACACGACTCCTGGAGGCTGGGAAAGGGCTGGATCCAGCCCAGATGGTCCCCAGCCCCATGGACAGCCAAGCTGTTGGTGAAGGATGGGGAGCAAACTCTCTGTGCCTCAGTTTCCCCATCCGATATCACCAGTTCTTCCCCCATTTCATGCTCATCACCCCCAAACCGATGCTGGCAACAGCCAAAGCCACCGGCTCCAGGGGTGTGACACAGGGATGGGGATTTAGGCAGGATCCAGCCCTGGATTAGCTCCAGCAGCAGCTCATGTCTCTGCTGTTTGCAATTGGAAGCAGCAGATGCTGTGGGGAAAGGTCAGGGCAGCTCCACACACCCTGAAATCCCTTCCTTGGGAACGCAGGGATAAAAGGGGAAGAAGCTCACTAATAGCATCATGGAGCAGCCGGGATGGAGGTGTTTGGGGTGGTCCCTGTCCCCAGGGAGAGCATCCATGGTGGGTGAGCGTGAACCCTGCATCCCAGGACGGTCCCTGCTTCAGTTTAGGATGTGATGTACAGATGCGGCCAAAACCCCCCCGAGTCAGGAGCCAGAGTTCATTAATGACGATGTTGGGGTTCATGGGGGCAGGTGGTGGATGATGGCAGCAGTGGGGTCATTAATAGGGGGTGTTTTGTGTTGTTTTGGGGGTCTCCCAAGAGATTGGGATTGAGAGGAGCTGGAGACTGAGATGAGCTCTGAGGCAGAAGCTGTTCCCTGGGAGGGTGCTGAGGCGCTGGCACAGGGTGCCCAGAGAAGCTGTGGCTGCCCCATCCCTGGCAGTGCTCAAGGCCAGGTTGGACACAGGGGCTTGGAGCAAGCTGCTCTATGGAAGGTGTCCCTGCAATGGCAGGGGTTGGAACCGGATGAGCTTTAAGCTCCCTTCCAACACAAACCAGGCTGGGATCTCTTGAGATGCTACAAGAAATAACCTGAAATCTCCTCTTGCACCTCGGGATGGAGGTCCCGTGGTCCAAGGATGGAGGCAAAGGCCTGCAGCACGCTGTCAGTCTGAGATGGCTCCATCATTTCTCTCTTGGTTCTGTTACAGACCAAGACAAGGGAAGGGTCTGGGTGGCACCTGGAAGGAGACACAGAGCTCAGACCACGTGGAGCCAGCCAGAGCCTCCAGACAGCAGCATCCTTCACTGCTGGGGTTGGCAGGGCCACTGTGAGCGTTCTCAGCTCAAGGCCACAGTGGTCCCAATCCCTGCAGCAGGTCCAAAATCCATCACCGACCCCATGGATGTTTCCTTCGGGGAGCAAAACCCCTTTTGTTTTTCTGGGTTTTGGGGCTATTTTGGGGGGGGGTTAAAATCCCCGCAGTTGCTGCCACCATGGTCCTTATGGTTTCCAAACCAGGAGCACGTGGTGGCTTCACCCTGAAGGATGAAACTATTGGCTTTGGCTCCAAAACCTCGGATGTTCACATTAGATATAAGGCAGAAGCTGTTCCCTGGGAGGGTGCTGAGGCGCTGGCACAGGGTGCCCAGAGAAGCTGTGGCTGCCCCATCCCTGGCAGTGCTCAAGGCCAGGTTGGACAGAGCCTCGAGTGACATGGTTTAGTGTGAAGCATCCCTGCCCGTGGCAAGGGGTTGGGACTGGAGGAGCTTTAAGGTCCCTTCCAGCCCAAACCGGTGCATGGTTCCACGACGTTCAGAGCTATGCGCACACACAGAAGAGGCTTTGGGTTGGTCGTGAGAGGAGATCCAGGCTCTCTCGTCCTTCTTGTTTTTTAAAAAGGCTTTTACTCCCTCCAGAGAGAAAACAAAAAGAGATTTACAAAGCAAACCGCAGCCTGCCCGAGCCCTCCAGCACAGAGAGGGGGGGACGGTCTCCATCCGAACATCACGCTATTTAATTCCCCAATAAAACATTGGAAAAAACAGGAGCCAACAGTATCCGCACTAACACTTTGCTACATATAAAATCTCCAGCTAATATGAAGCTTATGGTACCAACCTCTAAAACAGTTAAGATATATACACATATTTTGTTTGTTTTTTTTGGGGGGGGGGGAAAAGGGGTATATTAACAAACAGAATATTACAAAATATTAAAGAAGGCAACTCTTCTGTCATTGGATGGGGGGGGGCTTCTCCTTGTCTTCACTTGAAGTTGGCGTAGTCCGAGAAGGCGTCGATGTATTCCTGCACCACCTTGTAGCAGAATTCGTACTGTTCCTGGGGGATTCGGGGAGAGCACAGGGTTAGAGCAGGAAATTCCACCCCTGAGGCATGATTTGGGGCATGGAAGGGTTCAAAACACGCGTGGGTGAGGCAATCGGTGACACGGGTTATGGTGAGCTTGGCAGTGCTGGGTAAAGGTTGGACTTGATGCTCTTTGGGGCTCTTCATCAGGGAGTGTAGTGATAGGACAAGGGGTGATGGGTTCAGACTGAAACGGGAAGTTCAGGTTGGAGATAAGGAAGAAGCTGTTCCCTGTGAGGGTGCTGAGGCGCTGGCACAGGGTGCCCAGAGAAGCTGTGGCTGCCCCATCCCTGGCAGTGTTCAAGGCCAGGTTGGACCCAGGGGCTTGGAGCAAGCTGCTGTAGTGAAAGGTGCCCCTGCCTATGGCAGGGGCTGGAACCGGAGGAGCTTTAAGGTCCCTTCCAACCCAAACCAGGCTGGGATCCTGTGGTCTTGAAGGTCTTTTCCAACCTAGTTGGTTCTGATTCAGTGCTGGTCTGTGGGAAGCTGGGACCAAGCATGGTCAGGTGTCTTCAGCCCAGACCAAAGGCAGGAACTGGATTTCCACCCATAAGCAGGTCCCATCTCCTTTGTGCCCCCTGAAACTGGGCTGCCCACCTTCCTTGCTGGAATGCCATCAGCAAAAGAAACTCAGCTTTCCCATTTCTCTCTTAGGTCCTATTTTGATCCTCAAAGACCTTATTTTAAATCCCTGAGCATCCTTGCAAACTGCTCTTGCAAGACCTCATCTAGTCCTGCCTGCTCCAGTGCTCCCTGCATGCCCAAGCTGTGCCACAGCCTCTCCTCAAGCCCATAAATACGTGGGCTTTGGCTGAGGATCATGGAGTGGTTTCTATTGGAAGGGACCTTAAAGCTCATCCAGCTCCAACCCCTGCCATGGCAGGGACACTTTCCATAGAGCAGCTTGCTCCAAGCCCCTGTGTCCAACCTGGCCTTGGACACTGCCAGGGATGGGGCATGTCTCCAAGGAGGTTCCTAGAGCTTGTGTCAATGCTCTTTAGGAACTTGATGCCCTCATCCAGCCAATCTCCACTCTTCCAGACGTCCTAACACGAGGATGGGGAGGTACCTCCTGACCTACCTCCACCCCTCACTCTGATGGAGAGATGAAACCCTCAAGCAGGGGTTGAGTGCTCAATGTTGAGTTCCCAGCTCGCTCCTGTGGAGCTCTGGGGTGGCAGGAGGAGCATGGGGGCTCTTACCAGTGTCTGCACCATATGCGGCCTCTGTAGTCTTAAACTCTTCACTGTCTGAAAGACATCGAGAATCCCTTCAGCCTTCACCCGCTCCAGGACAGTGCTCAGGGCGCAGAAGGTGCCTGTTCTTCCTGCTCCAGCACTGCAAGAGAAAGAAGAAGGTAAAGGACACATCCCGTGGGCTTGGCTCATGGGACAATCCATAGGGAAACCACTGAAGAACTGGAGGATCCACCAGTGCTGCCCCAGCCTCTCCCAGTGTAGCTCTACGAGACCAAAGGCTCTTTGCTTAGCCAAGCAGGAAAACCCCATAGCACGTCTGCATGGGTTGCTCCTGCTCAGCCCAAGTCTTCTGAGGGACCTTGGACCATCCATCTCCCAAGCTCCAAGTGGAGCAGGTCCCCACGGAGGGGTGGCCAAGCCCTGCTCCACACGGGCTTTACCTGCAGTGCACAGTGATCGGGTGGTTGCCAGACTGCTGCTGCTGCTTCTGCACAGCGGCGATGATGTTGATCATTCCCTTCCCATCCCCAGGGATCCCAACTTCTGGCCAGCCATGGAAATGGAACTGCCGAATCTGCCGGCTCTTGTTTTCCTGGTGGGAGAGGACAGGTTGAGGTCAGGAAGTTGGTGGCAGACCCATACCATGAAACCCACCAGCTCAGGGCTTTTGGGTGAAGTATTCACATAGGAAAGCTGTCTGCTTAGGGATGGGAGGCATTGAGCAGGGCAGGACACGGGGAACCAGGAAAGAGGGAGTCTGGGTGGTGGGCACAGAAATGGGGTAGCAGGGCAGAGGGGCTGGATGAGAAGCAATCAGCCAGACTCTTGGAATGGAAGGTAAGCAGAGGGAACAAGGTGGGATTGCAGGGAATGGACACTGCTTTGGGATGATGGGGACATGATGGAGCTGAAGACACCAGAGGGAAGGCTCAGCACTTTCAACAGGAATCACAGAGCACCATTAGTGAGGGTTAATGATGGCCAAACCCAAGAGCATCCATTGCTCCCTGCAAGGGGAAGGTCAGACTCTTACCCTGGTGTTTGTCACCAGCAGGTCCCGCACTGTGTAGCTCTCACATTCCTCCTCCTTTTTCAGCTCCACAGTGATGTCTCCATAGGACACGGAGCCATCAGAGGGCCAGTACTGGGCACACTTCTCCTGAGAAAGCATTAGAAGAGGAGACAGCGTGAAGAACCTGTCTTTTACCATGGAATTGAATAGAAGAAGCCTTCTTCAGGGGCTGACATGCCCAAAACCAAGTGGGATCCCATGGGCGTGCTTTGGAGAGGAGCAGCTCACTGCGCCCAAGAGCGCTTTGAGAACAGAGGATCCAGAGTCGATTCATTGAACATCTCCCCACCCTGGGTCTACGAACAACTGGCCTCTTTGCATGAGAAGTAGAGACTGAAATGTATTGCCTGACAGAGAAGAGGCGACACAGCACCCACCATGAGTGGCGCTGGCAGTGCCAGGACCATGGGGAGAATTTAAGGGGTCACACTGATTTACTGGTGCTAAATGCAGCTATCCCCTGGTGCTCACCTGGCCTCTCTCCTCCAGCTCCGTCAGCATCACTATGGAGCAGGATTTCCACTCCCAGATCATCCTCCAGAAGTCCTCTATCGTGTGCTGCAGCGGTCCTTGGCTGGCGATGTAGGAGTCCTTCTGGCGATAACCCTGCATTGAGAATGGGGACAGTGGTGAATGGCAGAGCCTGGATGCTGGGAGCACTGGGAGGAATGCTCTTGGAGATGATTGGGTTACCAAGCCCAGTTAAACGTGGGCAGCATCACGACTGGCCGTGGAATGACCACAGAGAAACCTGCTCTCACAGTGGGCTATGTCCCCAGCATGGGCATTACCACACCACTGCTCAGCAGCTGAGGTGCCATCAGCCAGACCTTTACCACGGCAGACCTTTGTTCATAAAGAGATGCAGCAGGAGGAGGAGGATCACATCCCCTCCACATGCATGGCCTCACCCATGTGGTGAAGAAAGATTTGGGTTTCCAGCATTCCTAAGAGATGTTGCAAAGTGGAGGCTGCCCCATCCCTGGCGGTGTTCAAGGCCAGGTTGGACAGGGGGACTTGGAGCAAGCTGCTCTATGGAAGGTGTCCCTGCCTGTGGAACTGGATGAGCTTTAAGGTCCCTTCCAACCCAAACCACTCTGGGACCTATGATCTACGCAGGCCAACAGTAGGTCTGGGTGACTCTGGCTCTTCCTCCACCACAAAGAGCTGTTTCCAAACTCCTCTGATGTCCCCTGTGCCCTGGCTGCAGACAGTGACTAAAGCTGCTTCGTCATTTGGAACTGGTCATTTAAGCAAAGTTCAGCAGAGGCAGGAAATTGAATCCTGGACAAAAATCTCTTCCATGACATTTAAGCTTTCTGATGCTGGAGCAGAACACAGAGGCTGCTCCCCGCTGCGCTATGCTGGATGCTCACGCAGCCGGAGCAACCCATAGGGACCAGCAAAAGAGCTTGCAGGGAGTAATTAATTTGGGAGGTTGCAATTGGGAATAAGCTGGTTTTACCGGTTCAACCCATGGCAGTGATTGTCCTTTGAGGGGAAAAATCACCCTGCCATTAGGAGATGGAAATAGAAATTGGACTAGAAAAGAGCAGGGCTCTGTCATGCAGCCAGCTCTGGCATCACTGCACCAAGATAAATACTCAGATGAGACGTCCCCTTGAAGTCAATAGGATTACTCACAAGAAAGGGATGTGCAATCACTTACCCCCTCCTTGGAGTGAGGAAAGCACTTAACCTCTCTGCCTCACCTCCTCCCATCACCCAGACAGGTATAATGGGATTGACCTGGGTTTTCTCAAGGGCTTTGGGATCCGTGTATTGCTCCATTACCTCATCTAGTGGATGTTGTCTGACCAAATGAAGAGTGCTGGAGAGCAATCATTGCCATGGCTATGTGCATCTGCTTCTCCAGAGCCAGCATCAGAGCCCAGAGTTGTGGAAGTGACCAAGATTTGGAGGCTCAGCTCTCCTCTCCCACATAGACAGGTTTCTTGGAGAAAGAAACCAGCACCATCAAGTGACACAAAGCAAAGTGAAGTGGAAAGAGCCTTATGGAACCCAGAGAAGGAGAGTTTGGGGACAAATTCTTTCCTTAGGAAGCAGCGTGAGGTAAAGAGTTTCCACTGGGAGAAGATGAAGAGAAGGTTAAAGAAGACTCACGTCAATGAAGGATGCGTTTACGTAGTCTGTGTTCTCTTCACCTCTCTTCACTGGAATGATAACTCGGTTGAACTCATCTGAAACAGAAGGGAAATGATCTGAGTTCTGAGGAACACCTTCAAAGCATGACTGACAACCAGGCATGGCTTTCAGCTGGGATGTCACCGAGCCTGAAGTGAGAGGACAGAGATATGGGAAGGGGAGCACTGTGTTTATAGCACCTGACTGGGACAAGGAGGCTCAGTTCTACCTGAGCCACTCAGAGGTGGTTGCCCACCTATATATAGGTGGGCAACCTATATATATCCCTAAGGATGGAGACTTATATCCCTAAGGATATATCCCTACATCCTTATATTCCTAAGGATGGAGACTCCACAACCTCCCTGGGCAGCCTGTGCCAGTGCTCTCTCACCCTCACACTCAAATGTTTCCTCATGTTCAAAGGGACCCTTCTGCATCTCAGTGTGTGCTCATTGTCCCTTGTCCTGTCACTGAGCACCCCTGGAAAGAGCCTGGCTCCGTCTGCTTTGCACCCTCCCGTCGGGTACCCACAGGCACTGATGAGGCCCCCCTGATCCTCCTCTTCTCCAGGCTGAGCAGTCCCAGCTCTCTCAGCCTTTCCCCACAGCAGGGATGCTCCAGCCCCTGAATCATCTCTGTGCCCTTCACTGGGCTCTCCCCAGTCTGTCCATGTCTCTCTGGCACTGGGGATCCCAGAACTGGACGCAGTGCTCCAGGAAGGATCCCCTTCCTCAACCTGCTGGCAACGCTCTGTCCAATGCAGCCCAGGACACCACTGACCTCCTTTGCCATAAGGACACGTTGCTGGCTCATGGTCAGCCTCGTGTCCACCAGGACCCCAGGTCCTTCCCTGTCAAGCTGCTTTCCATGCTGACGCCTGGGTTGTTCTTCCCCATGGGCAGGACTTTGCGCTTCTCCTATAGGAGTTTATGAGGTCCCTGTTGGCCCATTTCTACAGCCTGCCTCTTGTCCCCACACCCACCAGGCATGCCCTACCCAGCAGACAACCAGCTCTTACATGGAATTATCTGAAGCACCCTGTTCTTCTTCATGTTCGCCGGCAGGTTGCCCGTTCTCATCTTGTCATTCTGAATCTTGATCGAAGTGAGCTTCTGCAGAGGAAGCAGCAAAAGCAGAGGCAGCTTTCAGCACCAGGCAAGCACACGGTGGTCCCCATAGCCCGGCGGCAGCATCCGAGCAGATCCACCAGGACAACAGCCAGGCTCACCTTAAACTCCTCTTCCAGCCCATTGCTGCTGGTCCCTGGCACTTTGTTGTAGATCTTCTGGAGGTGGATCTCTAACGAGGTCACCTCCAGCTCTGTGTCACCGTAGAGATAATGCTCCAGAAGTGCTTGGTATATGAACACATACTGCATCTGCAGGGGTCGCAGGGAGGAGCCATCAGTGAGTGCATCCCAGTGCCCACACGTATTGGCTGCAAACCCACTACCCCACTGCCCACTGCGCTTGAGGGGCACCCTCTGAGACCTCAGAGAAGTGGGTGAGAACCTTCTTGCTGCTCTATGGGGTCTGGGGCCTTATTTCCTACATCAGCCAAAGCTGACACAACACAAAACTTAAAGGCTCAGGGGGGACCTGATGGCTCCCTACAAGTGCCTGAGAGGAGGATGGAGCCAGGAGGGGGCTGCGTTCTGCTCCCAAGGAACAAGGGATGGGCCAAGAGGAAACGGCCTCAAGCTGCACCAGGGCAGGTTTAGATGGAGCTGAGGAACAATTCCTTCCCCAGAGGGTGCTCAGCATTGGAACTGCCCAGGGCAGGGCTGCAGTCACCATCTCCGGAGGGATTTAAAGGATGTGTAAATGTGGCACTGAGGGACATGGTTTAGCGGTGCCTTGGCAATGCTGGGGGAATGGTTGGACTGGACGAGCTTACAGGTCTTTTCCAACCTAAATGATTCTATGACTCTATGAAGGGGGTTAAAAATAGCAGGAGCCAACGAAAGGCTCTTGATGCAGCATCCTTCAAAAATCCTAGAATCCCAGCCTGCTTTGTGTTAGGAGGGACCTTAAAGCTCCTCCAGCTCCAACCCCTGCCACGGGCAGGGACACCTTCATAGAGCAGCTTGCTCCAAGCCCCTGTGTCCAACCTGGCCTTGAACACTGCCAGGGATGGGGCAGCCACAGCTTCTCTGGGCACCCTGTGCCAGCGCCTCTGCACCCTCCCAGGGAACAGCTTCTGCCTCAGAGCTCATCTCAGCCTCCCCTCTGGCAGGTTAAAGCCATTCCCCTTGGCCTGTTCCTACATCCCTTGTCCAAAGCCCCTCTCCAGGTTTCCTGCATCCCCTTTAAGCACTGGGTTCTGCTCTAAGGAAACCAAACAGCAGTGAGCAAAGCTCAGCCCCACACTTACATCTGTCTGTACCATCTGGCAGCGCTGAGCCCGGATCCGGCTCACGAAGCCGTAAACATCCACCTTCCTCTCGGCGTGCATCATGTCCAGCATGGCATCGATGACGATGAAAGTGCCTGTGCGGCCCACACCAGCACTGCAGGAGCAGAAGGGACAAGCGGTCAGGGCGGCAGCGCTGGGGTCCTGTGTGGAGCAGCCAGGAGCGAGCCAGATGCTTCCCAGCAGTGAGCAAATAGCAAAATCTGGTTTGGAGATGAAGAGCTCCTCAGGGTACCGTGGGGTTTGGAGACTGATGCACACAGTATCTCCAGCTGCTGCCCTGACCCCAGCGCATGAAGGCAGAGAGCGAAACCTAAGCCAGCTATGACATCCAGAGTCCTTGTGGGCTGCCTGCTCCTGTCAGTGCCTGCTGCTCCTTCCAGTCCACCTCCATCATGTGAAGCTCATGGGGAAGCCTTGTTCCTCTGCTGGGAACTCAACATTAAGGAGAAGAAGAAAGATGAGGCCAGCAGATGCTACGCAAAGACAAAGACAAAGCTCTTTTGCCAGCTGCTTCCTGAGAAGGAAGGTGGAAAGATGGACTTGGGAGGTTGCAGATGTGATCATCTCTGCCTTTAACCCTGGGCTTTCCCTTATTGAAACATGGAGAGCCTCTGCAGCTCCCCCAGGCTTGCTGCTGACCCTGAAACCACTCCATGTGGGGTCAAACTTCATGGTCCTTACTGCCTTCTCGCAACAAGGGATGTCGCCCTGCCATGCTCAGGGCAGCAGGGAGCCAAGGGAGATGCCACCAATGCCACCACTGGTGCTCAGCTTGGCTCCCTCATCATCCAGCTAACCCATTAGAGCACTCAGCTGGAGCTGTAACACGGTCCCATCGCTGATTCCAAACAGTTCCTTCAATTCACAAGCATTTCTTGAACATTCCCATGTGGAACATCCCCATTTAAGGTGGGAAAGTCAAATAAGAATCATAAAAAGGCCTCAACGACAAAAATCCTTCCAGTATTCAATAGGAGTGACCCAGGAGAGGTCAGCAGTGGCCAGGACTTACCTGCAGTGCACTACTATTGCTCCTGCATATTGGGGGTTGCACGTCTTCACCTTCTTCAGGAACTTGAGCATCCCGATGGGGGTGAAGGGGACCCCGAAGTCGGGCCAGCTGGTGAAGTGGAACTGTGTCACCAGGCGCTGGGGCTTCTTGTTGGTGACATCACCGACCTGCAGGGGATGCAGGTGAATGACAAACACTCACATTTCCCTTCTTTCCCTTCAAAACAAGGGGCAAAGGGAGGGCGACAGCCCCAGCACTGAGCTGGGCGGCTTCAGAAGCATCCACAAGCTGAGAGAGCACAGACTGAGGCTCTGGGGCCAAATCAGACCCTAACAGGATGCCACTGTAATGACCCAGCATCACATCCCACGTCCTAGGGGTGAGAGATGCCAGCCTGGACTTTGCTGTGGCTCCAACCTGCCTGAAATTGCCACGTTTCATCCCCAGGGAGCTGCCACTTCACCCACACCCACACCTCTGCCCACCGCATCCGCATATTAAAGGCAGAGGAGGAAACAGCACGTGAAGGGTGAGGGCTCAGGAGAACCCCACTCAGTGTCCAGACGGGTTTCCAATTGCCAGCTCTTCCTTGCTTGCCTCCAAGAGCAGCAGGACAACAAACAGTGACAAAAGCATCCAGAGCCTCCTTGGAGGACAAGCAACTGCAGTGACAGATGGGAAAGCAGTCAAAGCCAAGAGTGGATTTTGTTTTGGCTCATGGGATAAATCTGATTATTTGCAGGCATTAAGTATCTGTGGGTGAGAGGAGGAACCAATACCGGTAACAGCAAGTGCTGGAGTGTTACAGGACTGACTTTCAGCCTCGGCATCCATCAGCGTCCCTGCGCTCTGTTCAGCGCATACATGCTAGGAATGGGATCCCAGGTGTTTAAGATGGGTAAATTCTTAATAGCTCTGGTTAAAAGCGGACAGCCTGGAGAAGAGAAGGTTCCTGAAGACCTCAGAGCAGCTCCAGTGCCTAAAGGGGCTGCAGGAAACCTGGAGAGGGGCTTTGGACAAGGGATGGAGGGACAGGACAGGGGAATGGCTTTAACCTGCCAGAGGGGAGACTGAGATGAGCTCTGAGGCAGAAGCTCTTCCCTGGGAGGGTGCTGAGGCGCTGGCACAGGGTGCCCAGAGAAGCTGTGGCTGCCCCATCCCTGGCAGTGCTCAAGGCCAGGTTGGACACAGGGGCTTGGAGCAAGCTGCTCTATGGAAGGTGTCCCTGCAATGGCAGGGATTGGAGCTGGAGGAGCTTTGAGGTCCCTTCCAACACACAGCAGGCCGGGATTCTACAAAAAGAATCATTCCTTGGAAGAGTTGAGCACTACAGCAGCCCCTGTTGGATGCCCAGTGCGGAGAGAGGAGGGATGGGATGGGATGAGACAGGATGGGATGGGATTGGGTGGGATGGGATGGGATGGGATGGGATGGGGTGGGGTGGGATGGGGTGGGATAGAATGGGAGATCCGAGCCTCAGCACCTGCTGGATGCAGAACTTCCGCACTGTGTAATCCACCAGGACAGTCACATCCTCCACGGACACTCGGATGTTCCCATATGTCCAGCAGCCCTGATCCGGCCAGTACTGAGCACACTTGCACTGTGGGGAGAGAAAACAGAGCAGGGTGAGCTCTGGTTCCTCTCAAGGCTGGGACCAGCTCCAAGACATGCCCATGGGCATGAGATGTGCTGGATTTGGGTGAAGCTGGGTTAGACACCAGCCCACGAAGCCTTCTGGTACCCACCTCTTTCCTCTCCTTCAGGTTGGTCACCATGACAATTGTTGCTGTGTTTTGCTCCCAAATCATCCTCCAAAAATCATTCACTGTTTCTTCCTTTGGTCCTAAAGGGAAGGTAGAAAGAACTGTTGTCTTTGGGATCAACCCCTCAAGTGTTAGGACTGAAACCCAGTGTGTGAAGGCACATCAGGATGATGCAACACATCTTTTGCCAATAGATGTCAGCACAGGAGGTGCTTTGGTGTCTAACCCAAGGAATAGTCCCATCACACGATAGCTGGGCTTTCTGGATGTGTTTTATGATCAGGAATTCCATTTTTGGCCCAAGAAGGGGAAATCAGACAAATGGAGCGTGGAAACCACTTGTCCATGGTCAGCCAGGGCAATTGCAGCCATATCGATCAGTCTGCAGAAGCCCTACCCTGGGGTCTTGGGCTTGAACCATGAGATACCACCTCGATGTGGCACAAGAACAGACACCTGCTGCCTGCCAGACATGGAGCTAACGCAGCCTACACCTCCCTTGCCATGCCTCAGGCTAAGGGTGAGCCAAAGGAGCAGCAGAGCCAAAGCTTCACCCCAGCCTGGTACCACTGATGGACCAGATCCAGCCTTCCTTCTGCAGCAAGAACCAGGCCAAAACTCCCATGGCACCCTCCAGCAATTGGTGTTGCACAGGTAGGGCTGCTCTTCCTCCCCCAGAACACCCAGCACTGACTGGGAAAACCACACTGAGAACAAAGTGTGGACCAGCCAAGCTCCTTTGGAGCAGGGATGCTCTGCAAGGCGCTGTGCTGTAGTCAGACCGGAACAGCTTCACACAGCAGAAAGGTCCCCAACTGCCACCAGAGAGAGCTATGGGAATACCCAAGTGTTTACCTTGTGCAGCAATGAACTTGTTTTTCTCTTGGTACCCCTATGGAGAAAAGGAGAAGAAGGACGTAAATGGAAGATGAGTATTTGTCTAACATGAGAGTCATTAAATGCATCTACATCATTAATAGCCAGAGCATCACCTGCTCTGCTGCTCATTTCCCTGTGCAGACAGAGCTGCAGCCCCTGAGGGGAGAAACAACACCACCAGCAGGGCACAAATACGGGAGATCCCTGTGGAAAGGGCTCTTGCCCCACAGCAACACTCCACACGCTCACATAATGTGGGACTGACCCAACTTGTTGGCACAAAGCACTAATGAAGTGGTACCCGACAGCCCTTCTGTGGAATCAGACTCTGCATCCAGAGCATCACATGAAAATCAGGATTAACCATTGAGAGATGGGGCTGTTGAACTCATGGGGGTTGATTTTGTGTATTTCCTAGGGGATACTTATTTACTGGTGAAGAAAGGAAAAAGCTCTTTTGGGCCTTGCTTTACTTCACGTTCCTCTACCTCAAAGTCTACTTTGCATTACCCTTCCAGCTTATTGGAGCTATATGGTCATAACCATAGAGAGAGGACATATCTCCTCCTGGGAGCAGAGCAGGGCAATGTTGCTGCTATTTTAGTTGGATTCCTTGGAATCTTTTTCATCCCCTTCCCACATCCATCCCTGAAAGCTGAGAAGTACCAATAATTAACTGATGCCTCATCAGCCATTAGTCAGAAATTCCCATTCATAGAATCCCAGACTGGTTTGGGTTGGAAGGGACCTTAAAGCTCCTCCAGCTCCAACCCCTGCCATTGCAGGGACACCTTCCATAGAGCAGCTTGCTCCAAGCCCCTGGGTCCAACCTGGCCTTGAGCACTGCCAGGGATGGGGCAGCCACAGCTTCTCTGGGCACCCTGTGCCAGCGCCTCAGCACCCTCCCAGGGAAGAGCTTCTGCCTCAGAGCTCATCTCCACCTCCCTGTATAAGTTCCTGCAGGATCATTTCCCAAACTCCTTCCAAAGCAGCCAGCTCAGCTTTGCAGCTGCCTAAGCAGTGCAAGTGCTCTCACTATTAGAGGTGGGAAGAGATGGGACTATGGCAAAGCAGCTGAGCAACTTGAGTTCTGACTCTCAGCCTCTTACTCTGACCATACTCAAGGCATAAAGTGAAGTGCAGAGAGCCCCACCACGGCCACACAAAGGTTATGAGATCAAAACCCAGCCTAATGTATTGCTCTGGAGGAGCTGGGGAGATGTTAATGGAGGAGGTGATGTCTTAACCATCCTCTCCCAGGCACAAATCACACTCCATGAAAGCCCCATGCTCCGGGGACCAGGCACCACTGACCAGGGCACAGCCAGGGGGAACTTCCCCTTCAAATGACACAACTCACATTAATGAAGGAGGCGTTGATGTAGTCGGAGTCAGGAACCCCTTCGACAGGAGTCAGGTGGACCCTGGAATGATCATCTGCAGGGAAATGAAACCTGCATCAAACCCGGCTCCCTCCATGGAGCTGCTATCTGCTGCAGTGAGAAAGCCAGGTCTTGAAGCAGAACCTGGGCTCCCCTGCACACCAAACACCTTTGTGCCCCCAAATTCTTCCCGCTTAAGCCTGGAGAGGTTCTAGACCTCACCCAAGGACACTTCTGCAGTGGGCATACATGAGGAGGTCCCCATCCCACCCATCAACAGCGGCTGTTTTGGCATTGCCCATCCTCTTCACTTTCTGATACTGGCTCCAGGTATCTCCTCATGGGCACCTGAAGCTAAAGCAGATGCTGCCTCCCACCTGGGAGGTGAAGAGACCTCAACCATGTCCTTGCCAATCCCCAAAACAGGAATAGGGAGCCCTGGAATGTGCACTGGCCATGTCCTCCCCCCCCAGCCCCAACTGCTCTGATACCTACAGGGCAAAATGTTCACATATCTGTTCTTCTCCTTGTTCTCCTCCTTGGAAGCAGCTTCACACGTGGCCTGTATGGGACACGCTGGGAGAGCCTGCAGTGGCAGAAAACAGGGTTTTCCACGATGTTCTTACGGCACGGCATAACACAAATGCATCCAAGCATCCTGCCCCTTCGAATGTGTCCCTGTCTCCACCCGAGCAGCAGCTCCTCCTCCTCACCAAGCTCAAGGTGACCATTTAAACAGCATGGGCTGGACCAGAGAGAGCAAACCCCTTCCAAAACATATCTGGAACCTCAGGCCCCATGAACACGAGGTGGCAGCAGAGCCTCTGACACCAAATCCAGAGATCCAGGAGCTCCTTTCTGCCGGCTGAGATTTCCTCTGTTAACAGTGATGCTCAGGGTGAGACTACAGCCCCCATCGCCTCAGCACTCCCAGGGATGGGAAGGAGCACCCATGCAGGGAGTTGTTCCTCACCCAGCAGCACGGGGGACCTCTGGGTCGGGGTGCTGTGGGGTCACAGGCGATGCTGTCCCACGTTTCACACTCAGAAGCAGAGGAGGTGCTTCCCCAGCACTGTTATTCCACATCTCTGAATAGAAGGAGGATGAGAACATACAGGAGGTATTCCCCATCCCGTCCTCCAGCTGACAGCACGGACGTGCCTCGGCTACGGAAGTCATCAGGGCAAGCAAGTATTTATAACCCCAAAATCCCCTCCCTGGGCATTCATTGCACCTCTTGAGTTTCACTGAAGCACGGCCAAGTTGTGCAGCAGCTGGAGAGAGCTCAATGGCTTCTTTTAATCTCATATCACGCTCTGGACCAAAGGCTTTAGGTGTTTGCTGGTGACACCTCTGCAGTGCAGATAACCAGACCAATGGATTTGCTTTCATCAATGAGGCTGATGGAGAGTTCAGCTCCTACGTTACGTGCTGTGATACTCCAGCTTGTTATTTAGCTTTGTTCCTCACCTCAGCACTGCTCTGCCTGCTTCTGTATTGCCAAGGTGAAACAGATGTATCACCACAAGAAGCTGCAGAGCTCAGCAACATCAGGAAGAGGTTGTAGCTATCTCGGAAGAGATGCTCCAGCATTGTGGGATAAGGACAACACCTAAAGGACTCATTGCTGATGGCCAATTGTTGTCATACAGATTGTCGTCATCCTGTTTCAGGGTTAACAGCTCCCTGAAATAGATGGGGATGTTTCTGTTTCTCTGTCAGAGCTCATTCTGGCTGTTTGTGAATTTAAGCCATGAGGACTGGGTGGAGAAAGAGCGAGCCTGGGAGGAAACCAGCAGGCACGGAAGCTCTGGAAGACCCCAAGACATCCAACACACCTCCTGAAGCCACTAAAACATAACCCCACAGTGCTGCTTGCTCCAGAACCCCTGCTTTCTGTGCTGAACAGGAGGGGTAGCAGCTTGCCCACCCTCACACCAGATTCAGAGACAGAAGCAATCCTCCCACCCCACAGCCCTCTGAATACCCCTGAGGACAGGCAGAGCATCACTCCCTCCACGAAGCTCCCAGATAAGCTCTTCCGAAGCACAGCATCCAGCACTGTCATTTCACAGACTCAATTACCCCTTGGGCTGACGCGCCATCCCTATGCTAGGTACCACTGCACCTCCTCGCTGATGTACCAGCTATTTTGTCCCTGCTCTATGAAGTGAGACCAGATTTTACCTCGCTGTGCGACATAAGGCCAATGCTGAGAGCATCCCGTGGGATTTAAGGGCAGGAAGCAAAGGGACTCACATTGAACTCCTCCCGAAAGAGCTTGTTGTCATCTGCCATGCGGCGGTTGATCTCCTCCTCCAGCTTGTCAACGGGCAGAGGGGGGTATTTACGGTTGGTGCTGGGGGAGCGGGCGAGCAGCGGCATGCTCTGAGGCTCTGCAATGACATCTGCATCAGAGGTGCCCACGCAGGGCTCGTCCATGCCTCGGCGGGCACAGGGACCTCGCACACCTTGGGCTACCTGTTCCTAAGCCACCTCCCACCACGCTATCCCCATGTTTTCATTGAATCCCGTACTCGTTTGGGTTGGAAGGGACCTTAAAGCTCATCCAATTCCAACCCCGGCCACGGGCAGGGGCACCTTCTGGGAACCTCACTTCAAGAGAGACATTGAGGTGCTGGAGCAGGACCAGAGAAGGGCACTGGAGCTGGTCCTGGAGCACAGTGGGATGGGGAAGGGCTGAGGGACCTGGGGGGTTCGGATGGAGAAGAGAAGGCTCAGGGGGGACCTGATCGCTCCCTACAAGTGCCTGAGAGGAGGATGGAGCCAGGAGGGGGCTGCGCTCTGCTCCCAAGGAACAAGGGATGGGCCAAGAGGAAACGGCCTCAGGCTGCACCAGGGCAGGTTTAGATGGAGCTGAGGAACAATTCCTGCCCCAGAGGGTGCTCAGCATTGGAACTGCCCAGGGCAGGGCTGCAGTCACCGTCCCTGGGGGTATTTAAAAGACATGAGATGTGCGACATGGGTTAGTGGTGGCCTTGGCAGTGCTGGGGAATGGTTGGGCTGGATGAACTTAAAGCTCTCTTCCACCCTAGTTGATTCTATGGTAACACGAAACACTTTCAGCACCCTGGGATCAAGCATCACACTATAACAAGATCAGGCAGTGAGGACCAAGTCATCAATACTGGGGCATGAAGACCACCTCACTTCGCCCTTGCTCACATGGGAAGTCTGGCAACATCGCTGTGACATAACTCCAGGATGGACACCGTAAAGGTGGCTGCTGCTTGTGGTTCCTCAGTGAAGCCAAGAAAGGCCACGCCAGGGTTACACCAACACAGCTGATGCTCTATGAAGTTCACACCTTCATTTACAGCCATGTAAAGCGGGCAGGGAAGGTCTGAGCTGCCAATGTGAAAAAAGGTGCTGATTTTCAGTTAGCACTTGCCTGAAGGCGTTGATGTGGAAGGAGCTCAGAAAAGGGATGTGAACTGAGTTTAAGAGGTGGTGGCTCCTCTTTAGCTCTTACTTTGGCGCCTACACACTGATGGAGATGCCTAATTTCAGACCTCCCTGGGCAGCACTGGCTCAAAGCTCAGGAACAGAAGAGTTTAAACATCACAGCAGCCTTGCACAAGACTTTACAACTGTATTTATGAATCTTTAAGAAGTCCAAAAAGGTTTTAATAAAGGAAAAAGTGTACTCCCTGCTTTCTTTTGTTTTGGGTTGGAAAGGACCTTAAGATCACCCAGTTCCAACCTCCTGCCATGGGCAGGGACACGTCACACTAAACTATGACACCCAAGGCTATGTCCGACCCAGCCTTGAACACCGTCAGCGATGGAGCATTCACAACTTCCCTGGGCAACCCATTCCAGTGCCTCACCACCCTTACAGGAAGGAATTTCTTCCTCATATCCAATCTAAACTTCCCCTGTTTCAGGTTGAACCCATCACCCCTTGTCCTGTCCCTACAGTCCCTGATGAAGAGTCCCTCCCCAGCATCCCTATAGGCCTCCTTCAGATACTGGAAGCTGCTCTGAGGTCTCCACGCAGCCTTCTCTTCTCCAAGCTGAACAGCCCCGATGTTCTCAGCCTGCCTCCATACGGGAGGTGCTCCAGCCCCTGATCATCCCCGTGGCCTCCTCTGGACTTGCTCCAACATTCCTTCTGTGAGATGCATTTGTGCTCCCTGTGTCCCACCAACGTAGGCCTCACCTGCATCATCTGTCCGGCCGTTGGACAACCGAAAGGAGTTGGAGTGACTCCCTGCTTGCTTGTATTTCTTGAACCTACCAAAGACAAGGGAGAGGAGAACATCAGTAGAGACCCACCAAGAAGCCCAGGATGACAGATGCAGCCATGAAGGGGTTTTCTCATGGCTTGGGGGTTCCAAGAGGCTACAGGACCTCTAAAATCCTCCCTATGGCTGTACCATTGAACTGAGCACATCTGGAAAGGCTTCAGGAGAACAGAGCAAGGTAAAAGCCAGGAGGAGAAGCTTTAAGACTGCTTCTTACGGAGGACACCCCAAGGAGCTGCTGCTGCCTGGGCTGATTCAGCAGAGCACATCACCCCCAGGTTGATCTGTCGTGCAGCCTTCCCCATGTGCTTTTAACTTGAAGCAGACGCTCACGCTCCGCTTGCCTCCAGTTACGGGTTTTGCTGAATCACTGGGCAGGCAGCAGCCAACAGAAACCCTTTCTTAAGGGCTGGAAGCCAAGCGGGGAGGACTCAAACTCAAGTCCTGAGGCAAAGCTCTCATCAGGTTCACTGCTGCAAGGGCAGGCCCGGAGCCAGGAGACAAAGGGGATTTTTCCATTGCTAAGGAAATGGGTTTTTCTTTCCCTTTTTTTTACTATTTAATCCCCAAAATGGTAATTTAAAATGTTTACTGCAGGTGAACCCCCACCCTCTTCTAGCTGAGCAGATACGTGCTCAGGAGCTGGGAATGCTGCGTTCGGAGCAGCATAGATGCTTGGATTGCTTAAAAATGGACCTAAGAAGGCTTTGGAATGCTACAGAACCAGGTACAGCATCACCTAATGCTTCTAACAAGCTCCAGTCATAGGCTGCTTTGCGGTGGAAGCTGCGCGGGCACAATGTGCAGGTCTGGTTTCCAAGGCAGAGCTTGGCTCTGGATGTTGGATCATGTTCGACAGCAAGATGGGAATCAAGGAATAACACACCCAGTTATACAAGCAAAGGAGTTTCTGGCTCCAGTGCTGTGTTCAGCTTCCCTGCATTACTCAATCCAACACCCTCAGCCTTAGCAGGAAACCTTACTATTTAACTGCATTAACAGGACTTCAGTTTAACCTTCCCTACTAAATATGGCTTTATTCAGGAGCAGAACAGGCATTACCCAACTTTATAGAGAAAGGAATAAGCATCATTTACCAGATAACCCCAAACCTCATTTTCATTATCCTTACAGGTTTCTGGAGTGGCTGTGTCACCCTTTAGCTCAGGAATCAGCACAAAGGCTTATCCTTGTACATTTAGTGATGAATTCCTGCCAAACAAGGGGAATCAGCATTGAAGCATCTCTTACCTTAACATGTACAGCACAATAATAATAAATACTATGACTAGGAGGGAAGACAGGGCCACCATCACAGCTATAATTGGAGTCTCATCTGCAAGAGGAAAAGAAAGGGGTGGTTATCAACACTGAAACATCCAATGCCACTGTTTAACAAGGGCAGAGATGTAGTTCCTGCTTGCTGGAGCAGCTCTGCTCTGGAGCCAGGCTGAGAGAGCTGGGCTGGGGCAGCCTGGACAAGAGAAGGCTCCTGAAGGGGCGACCTTAGAGCAGCTCCAGTGCCCAAAGGGGCTGCAGGAAACCTGGAGAGGGGCTTTGGACAAGGGATGGAGGGACAGGACAGGGGAATGGCTTTAACCTGCCAGAGGGGAGACTGAGATGAGCTCTGAGGCAGAAGCTCTTCCCTGGGAGGGTGCTGAGGCGCTGGCACAGGGTGCCCAGAAAAGCTGTGGCTGCCCCACCCCTGGCAGTGCTCAAGGCCAGGTTGGACCCAGGGGCTTGGAGCAAGCTGCTCTATGGAAGGTGTCCCTGTCCGTGGCGGGGGTTGGAGCTGGAGGAGCTTTGAGTTCCCTTCCAACCTCAACTGCACTCTTTGACTCCCAAGCTACCAAGGGACACTCTGGTTTATTTCAGCACTTGTCTCTCTGTGCTGGGAGGTCCAGAACTGTTATTCTGACCAAGAAATATGATCTTCGTGCAATGATTTGAAGGCAATGACCTCGCAGGGCAAACAAACCCTCCTGGGTTTATTCAAAGACATGAAACCCTCCTGCTCTTGCAAGTCTTTGCTCTTTCCATCCACGTGTTGACATGGCCCCCATCCCAGCAACAAAGAGCCAAGGAGCACATTGGGAAGCATTTCCGCATCCTACACACTCAGTTGTTGCTTGAGCTTTAGCATTACCCACCATGAAGCTTTCCAAAAGCAAGACCAGGAAGGAAAAGCAACCATGATGTGTCTTAACCCAACCACAGCCAGCCCTTTCTTGTTGAAACCTCCAACCATAACCATCAGCACCATCCTGGCTGTTGGAGAGGAAGGCAAGCTGCCTTGCCAAAGCCCATAGTGCTGTGCCCCCCCTATCATAAAATCCTGGAATGGTTTGGGTTGGAAAGGACCTTAAGATCATCCAGTTCCAAACCTCGCCATGGGCAGGGACACCTCACACTAGACCACGTTGCCCAAGGCTCTGTCCAACCCAGCCTTGAACACTGCCAGGGATGGAGCATTTACCACTTCTTTGGGCACCCTGTGCCAGCACTTCAGCACCCTCACTGTCAAGAACTGGAGAAGAGAAGGCTGCGTGGAGACCTCAGAGCAGCCTTCCAGTATCTGAAGGGGGCCTATAGGGATGCTGGGGAGGGACTCTTCATCAGGGACTGTAGGGACAGCACAAGGGGTAACGGGTTCAACCTGAAACAGGGGAAGTTTAGATTGGATATGAGGAAGAAGTGCTTTACTGTAAGGGTGGTGAGGCACTGGAATGGGTTGCCCAGGGAAGCTGTGAATGCTCCATTGCTGGCGGTGTTCAAGGCCGGGTCGGACATAGCCTTGGGTGGCATGGTTTAGTGGGAGGTGTCCCTGCCCGTGGCAGGGGGGTTGGAACTGGATGATCTTAAGGTCCTTTCCAACACTAACTATCCTATGATTCTATATCTAACCTGAACTCCCCCTCTTTCAGTTTGAACCCATCACCCCTTGTCCTATGGCTGCAGTCTCTGATGAAGTGCCCCTCTCCAGCATCCTCGTAGGTCCCCTTCACTAATGCATTACTGGACCGCTTCTCCTGCCCTGGCTGGTGTTAAACTCAGCCTAACCGGTGCAGTATGGTTGTCAGGAGATGTGATTTACGGGCAGGGTGCCTCTGGCAGCAGGATGCGGGAGCTCTGGGGGGTCATTGTGGCTCTTTGCAGCCGTTCTTTCAGCACATCTGGCTGGATGAGCTAGAGCTTTGCCACCGCAGCGCTAACCACTGCCGTGCTGCCCAGGCTACCCAGCACGGCCAGCCCTGGTGAGCGGTGCCATCATCCTCAGCTCCTGTGGTGCTCGAGTCTCAGCTCCATGGGTGTCACACTTGGAATTTGATTAGAGAAGGGACAAGGGCTCAGTGCTCTGCTTCCACAGACCTGCAGTGCTGGAGCATCCATCGCAGTCCACAGCCTGGAAAGCATCAGCTCCTCTGGGCACCCTGTGCCAGCGCCTCAGCAACCTCACAGGGAAGAGCCTCTGCCTAAGAGCTCATCTCAGTGTCCCCTCTGGCAGGTTAAAGCCATTCCCTTGTCCTGTCCCTACATCCCTTGGCCAAAGCCCCTCTCCGTGTTTCTTGCAGCTCTTTAGGCACTGGAGCTGCTCTAAGGTCTGCTTCATGTCAACAGCAGCTCCGCTTTTTGCTGCCACAGTTTTCCTCCCAGTGCTGCTTCTTGGTGCCACAAATTGTGACCAATCCCCTAGAATAATCCTCCAAGTCAGAGCACTTGGAACATATTCATGATTTTATTAGCATTAATGTTAATATCAGTAATATTCATATCAGGATGAAGCCAGATTTTCCCCCGTTTCCCATTTCTTTGCTCTCAGGAGCTGGGATGAACAACGGCAGAGAGACTGTAAAGTCAGATGTAAGCCATGGCAGATCCAAGGGAATTACATTGAACATTACACCAGTGGCTTAACCATTACTTTAAATGAATTCACTTGGACCTGGGTCTCTTTTATTCCTCTGCACTAATGTGCATTGACACTAACTACCACAGAGCATCTCTCTTTTCCTCTGCATCAGCGTGAGCTTGGCACACCCAGCACTATAAAGCTGTTTGCCACTGAGTTTACAAAGCTGAAACACCCATCAGAGCAGTGATGGAAACACCCAGAGGAAGCTGGTTTCTATAGGTTACAACCACAGGGGCTGCACCTCTGCTCTGCCCACTCTGATACAGTTAAAGCCATGAGGAATTGCAAATATTCTGGTAGCGATGCCAGTTCTCAGAACTAAGAGATGGAAAAATGCACCTAAGTGCTGTTAAAGCACAAGAAATGGATTTGTGCTGCTGCTTGCCAATGGAATTACAGAGAAAAATGATTATTCACATCATTTGGAGAATGGGTCTGGGTCAAACAGGGTAAATTATAGGCAATGAAGATAATTCATAAACAAAAAAAGAAGGAAATTGCCTGAATGGCTTCTTCGGGTCATCCAGCTCTAGGGATGGAAATGATGTTTTGAGAGCATTCAGCAGGAACTCCTTGCATCTAATAGGACATAGACAGATTGGTCCAGGATTGCTTGTTTCATCATAGAATGGTTTGGGTTGGAAGGGACCTTAAAGCTCACCCAGCTCCAACCCATTGCCATGGCCAGGGACACCTGCCACTAGAGCAGCTTGCTCCAAGCCCCATCCAACCTGGCCTTGAGCTTCTAAAAAGGGAAGCCCAGCATCAGTTCGGATACCAGTGCGTCACCAGCTCGGTAGGCTGCGTAAAGGCAAGTTTGGAAGCGTGGCACAAGGGGAGCTTTCTAACAGCAGAATGCTTCTGGAGATGTTTTTACTGAGCAAAGAGCAATGAACTATGGAATTCTCACCTCTTCTGTCAGAGTTACCTGCAGAGAAAGAAAACAAGAGTCTCTTAGCAACCAAGAAACATCCATTTTAATAAGTTATGAGGGATCAAAGACCAAGACAGTAACAAATTTAGTAACTCTCATCATCTGCTTGTAAATCTTCCCCTTAAAACAGCAGCTACAAAGCCAGGATGTTAAAACAAGTATCAGCCTTCACTTACTAACAAGGAAAAGGGATCTAAACCCAACTATTTGTCAGCAGAGCAGGGAGCTGAAGCCAAGCTCTGACATGGATAACCACAACTTACTGCTTTTAATGGATAACATGGTCTGTTTAAGCCTACAACCAGCAAGTCACTGGTGTAATTCATTAGCACTTAACTAAAGAGATAACACTTGTGAGTGGTTTTAAATGAGCGGCTGAGCCAAGAGTTCCATTAAGAGCAGCCAAGCTTAGGGATGGGGATGAGGAGCATCCTAGGGAAGTCTTTACCTGCTGTTTTGGGTGTTTCATCTCTAGGAAACCAAACCAAACCTGTGCCAAGGAGAGCACAGCCCAGCTCTCCTGCTGTCATGGGCACCCCACACCTCTGTTTCACGTGTGAAGAGCTGCAGCATGGGCTTGCGGACAACATTAGGAGGTCTGGAGAAGCAGAAACTGCTTGTACAACACACAATTCATGCGGTGCCTCTGCCTCATCCCTCTCTTGAGCACCACTTAATTCCTCCATGACCGACATCCACATTTCCCATTAAGATTAACAGCAAGGGCAGCCCTAAAACTGATTTTGCTCCTTGACAATTTAATTGAAATAAAGAAAGAATCAGGTTTGGTCATTTGTTCTTGGGGCTGACATGAAGTGAGAAGCCACATGGGGTCTGGCTGGTGCAATAGCCAATGTGGCATAGCGCGCACCAAGAGTCCACCAAAACCAGTAAACCCAGTGATAAAAGAAGTAGCAAAGATACAAAAGTGATTAAATCCTGTCCCTGGTAGTACAGATTGTATTAGAAATCCAGATCTCAGCAACACTTATGGCTTTGGTCCCCATCACTCCTGTTTGAAGGCTACATGTGTTCTAAACTTGCACCATGCATGTAACACTGCATGTGAGACAGCTGGGCTGGGGCAGCCTGGACAAGAGAAGGCTCCTGAAGGGGAGACCTCAGAGCAACTCCAGTGCCCAAAGGGGCTGCAGGAAACCTGGAGAGGGGCTTTGGACAAGGGATGGAGGGACAGGACAGGGGAATGGCTTTAACCTGCCAGAGGGGAGACTGAGATGAGCTCTGAGGCAGAAGCTGTTCCCTGGGAGGGTGCTGAGGCGCTGGCACAGGGTGCCCAGAGAAGCTGTGGCTGCCCCATCCCTGGCAGTGCTCAAGGCCAGGTTGGACCCAGGGGCTTGGAGCAAGCTGCTCTATGGAAGGTGTCCCTGCCCGTGGCAGGGGTTGGAACTGGAGGGGCTTTAAGGTCCCTTCCAGCACAAACCATGCTGGGATACTGCCATGGGCAGGGACACCTTCCAGCGACAGGGGCAGCCACAGCTTCTCTGGTCCACCTGTGCTAGCCTCACCATCAACTTCTTCCTAATGTCTGATCAGCTCCACGTCCCTCTTGTGCTGTGGTATCACCATGGAATTTGCCCCAAAGTGTCTTCTCCTCCCCTTTTGTTCACCAAAACTCAAGAAGAGCAAAGAAAGCAACCCGGAGGCAGCGTGTCCTGGAGAAGAAGAGGTGAAGGAGCCACGTACCATTGTGTGAAGCAGAAGAGGTCTCCTGTGTTGTCATCGACTCACTGAAGTTCCGCTCCGTCGTCTCCGCTTCTGTGCTGGGGACAGCGGTGCCTGGAGCCGGTGGGGTCCCGCTGGGCAGAGGGGAGGTGGCTGGAGACACAGGGATGGTTGTCCCCAGTGTGGAGGTGTTGATGCTGACAGTGGTGGCATTGGGGGAGATTCTGGTGGCTGTGGTTGTAGGTGGCTTTGTGGCCACGGTAGATACAGTCACTGGAGTGCTAACGTTGAGGCTGTTTGCGCTTGTCGTAATCCTAAGCTCAGGACCCGCTGTAGGAGCTTTGGTGGGGCTCCTGGGGGAGGTGGGCACTGTTGTGGGTGGCTCTGTGAGAGGAGAAAGCACAAGGGAACCTCCTAGAGATACCTTCCTGTAACAGCAGAGGGTTTAGATGCTGGAGTTTTGCATCATTGTAAGGATAAACCAGCCGCAGAATCCCAAATCCAGGACAGGGAATGCTTTGCACAGCACTGATGCAAAGCTGAAGAAGCTGGTAACTTGAACAGGTCTTATGATATTGAGGAGGTACAAAGATTGGAGCCTCTCTAAGACAGGATCAATATAGGACCTGCAGGTCCCATTTATGAGCACCTGCAGCCCACCACCCTCTTTCCAATAGTTTACCCTACAGTTAAGTGGAGGGCAGAAGGAGTAAGTCACTAAGCATCACTTACTCCTTTATCCTAAAGGTGGTTTAGGGACAAAAGGAGACAAAGAGGATATTTTACCTGTTGTAACGTTGTTAGCACCTACACTTATCAGGCCACTTCCGAGCAAAAGGAGAAAGAACCACAAACCCATGTTGACCTGGGGAAGAGAGGAAAGAATGGGTATGTAAACCCTCCTGCAACACTGTCCCAAAGTCATTCAAACTGGAGATGGCTCTGTGCATCTTGTGTATGTAGAGCTGGGAGGGAGGAGTGAACGTGTGGCTGGAGTCCCTGCAGGCATGTGGATGGGAAGGATTTATTGCTGTGTTCATATGTTCTGCACGGGAACACTGTGGGATTTCAGTGTGGTGGAGCAACGAAGGTGACCAGAGATGAAGCAGGGAATGGGTGAACTGTGGGAGAGCACAGGAGGAACAAGCAATGAAGCTGACACTAAAGATAAGCACCTGGTCTTAAAGGAAATCAATGGCATGTTCATGTAACAGTGTGCAACTGAGCGTGCTTTGAGCAGACTGAAATGCAGCACATGTGAAGCCCATGGTAAGGAGTCTTGATCCAATGTGCCCAGGAACTGGAGGCAGGGAAGCAGGAGAGGTCAGCTCCGGCTGTGGTCAGCAGCCAGGGGATCCCTGCAGACTCACTGAAGCCCCCAACTGCTACTGGGCATGGGCAGAAAACCAGTGCAAGGCCAGGCTCAGCTCCATTCATAGAATCCCAGCCTGGTTTGTGTTGGAAGGGACCTCAAAGCTCCTCCAGCTCCAACCCCTGCCACGGGCAGGGACACCTTCCATAGAGCAGCTTGCTCCAAGCCCCTGTGTCCAACCTGGCCTTGAGCACTGCCAGGGATGGGGCAGCCACAGCTTCTCTGGGCACCCTGTGCCAGCGCCTCAGCACCCTCACAGGGAACAGCTTCTGCCTCACAGCTCCTCTCAGTCTCCCCTCTGGCAGGTTAAAGCCATTCCCCTGTCCTGTCCCTCCATCCCTTGTCCAAAGCCCCTCTCCAGCTTTCCTGCAGCCCCTTTAGGCACTGGAGCTGCTCTAAGGTCTCCCCTTCAGGAGCCTTCTCTTCTCCAGGCTGCCCCAGCCCAGCTCTCTCAGCCTGGCTCCAGAGCAGAGCTGCTCCAGCCCTCACAGCATCTCCGTGGCCGTAGGTCCCCACCAGATTCCCTGCACATGCAGATGAAACCAAGACCTGTAAATAAGAATATTCCTAATCCAGGCTCATCTCCAGGCCAGGCTGCACATTCCTCACTGGATGCTTCTTTCCAGGAAGCATCCTGCTAAATTACAGGCTGATGACATCATTGAACTTGCTTCCCCTTAGCTTTCTCCCCCAGCCCTTTAAAACACAAGGTCTTTACGGTGATTCCTTTCCTCTGTGGACCTCAAACAGCTCCTGAGAAACAGGCAGCGTTATCTCCTCCCGAGCAGATAAGGATCCAGAGGCAAATGGCAGCGCAACGTGAGACAGCATCCTCCTGGCCAGAAGGGAGCCCAAAGCTGCCAAGCCCCACACTAGCACTTGGCCCTGGGCCTCCCAAGGGTGGGCCAGCATCTCTCATCTGCTACGAGCCCAGAGAGGGCTCAGAGGAAACTCTACATGCCATCGGCCAGCAGCGGCTGTATGGCTCTCCCCTGTCCAGTTGCATCTTCAGCATCTCCTGGGAGAAGGCTGCAAGACCTCACCACCAAGATCACGCTGCCAACAATGGGATTTATTCCTGATGCGCATTCTAAGCCTCCCCCTCTTAAACACATCTCCTGCTTCTCGTTCTCATTCAATCCCTTTAAACCTGCTTCAGTCCAGACCCATCCCAAACTCCGGGCAAAAGGACAACGCTGAAGTCATCAACGTGCTGGGAACGGTATCAGGAATACACAATGCTCCCCACCCCAGCCGGGAGCATCCTCCCATCAGCACCACCCACTGACATGTTTTTCCTCAACCCCCCCCCCCCCCAAAGAAAACCTGGCAAAAATCGACCTGACTCAGTGACCAAAAGGTCAGACAAACCCTGAAGCTGCAGGAAACCAAGCTCCAGAGATAAGAGCTTTCCTTTGGCTCCCTCCATGGCCAGCCCTGCTGCTGCAAGCAGGGCAGGGCTTTCTCCAAGTGGTCCCACTGGTGCAAGAGGTTCAAGTGTCTGGATGAATCTGAACTGATTTGAGTCCTCTGGCTGCTGGAGAGAGTGGGGCTGGTCCTGCGATGCCTCCCCAAGGCTCTGCTCTGGGGTGGGATGTTTGGATAACCCGCAGCAGGCAGGGTGTTGATAACATGCTCTACTCTTGGTGCTTAACACACCCCATGCAAGATGTCCAACCACCTGCCAGAGAGATGTGCTTGGTCTGAACTGCTTTGGCTTTGGAGGAGAAACCCCCATGTTTCTAAGGAAGGAATGCTTTAGGATGAAGGTGGTGATGCACTGGCACAGGGTGCCCAGAGAAGCTGTGGCTGCCCCATCCTTGGCAGTGCTCAAGGCCAGGTTGGACCCAGGGGCTTGGAGCAAGCTGCTCTATGGAAGGTGTCCCTGTCCGTGGCAGGGGTTGGAGCTGGAGGAGCTTTAAGGTCCCTTCTAAACCATTCTGTGGTCCTGTGTTTTAGGGCTGAGAGCCAGCCAGCACAGCTGGAGCCTGGGGAAAAGCCCAGTGGCAAGTGCACCGGGATGTCAGCCTCTGCTCCAAGGCCACTGCATGAGCAGTCACACTCCAGGGCTGAGATGGTCCTAAGCCAAAGAGGTTTTCCACCCCCACAGTGTAGGAAAGGGAGCTCGTGTCCTCCCCATGTTTAATTGCAATAGCAAAGCACACGAAGCTGAGCTGTCAGCGAGAACGAAAGCAGCTCACTGCAGGAAACAGCTGCTCCGAGCATCCTTTTGTGGGAACCCATGGAAATAGAGCCCTCATGGAGATGGGACCCACATGAAAAGGCAGGAGGAAGCTAAACCCATGCTGAATCTCCAGGGAATGTAGCAGCATGGAGATGCTCCTTACACCTTGTGAGGGCTGATGGGGGCACCAAGGTCTCACCACCACAACTGCTTCCCACACTGGGAGCCTGTTGCTACAAGGAAACAGTAACAAGGGAAAAGGAAAGACTCCCAGAATGAGAGTTCCCATCCCTTTGGGATCACATTCTTTTGGGATCCTATGCATCTGGAATTCCTGTTCATTTGGGGACCTGTTCACTTAGGATCCCCATTTATACGGCATCCTTTTCACCTGCCATTCCCATTCATTTGGAATCCTGTTCATTTGAGAATCCCATTAATTCGGAATCCTGTCCATTTGGGATTCCCATTCATTTGGAATCCTGTTCATTTGGCACCCCATTCATTTGGTTCACAGCTCTGCCAGCACTGGCTCTGCAGCAGCACTCTGGCTCAAGAGCAGATAAACCAGTTTCTAACAGGGATGCTCCCACCACACTGGCATCCTACCGGCTCCTCATGCTGAGGTCTTGCTCCTCAATGCCATAATTGGATCATTGGAGCACCTTAGAGATTCTCATCTCTTCCAAGCCTTTCTTAACGGCTTCAAGGATCCTTGGAGCTGGCTGCTCCAGCTCTTGCAGCACACCTCAAATTAGCAGGGGAATGAACTTGTTCATGGCCACTCTACAAAGGGGTGGCAGAGCTGGGACTGGACCCCAAGGACCTGGCTCCTCTCCCATCTGTGGTCCCTGGAGCCCTCTTGGGAGAGTTAAGGAAGGGAAGATGATGGGTTAGGCCATACCAACCCTGCATGCTCTAAAGCCAACAGCCAGGTGTCTCATAGGCCTTCAAAGCTCTTCTCCTCCATCCTCAACACACTTTCCTTTGGTATCAAAAGCAGGTCATGGAGGGTAGGTGAAAAGAAGTAAAAGCTGTGAATCCCCTCTCCTTTCTGCCCTCCAGTAGGGGGAATTACTATTTATACAATAGAAGAGCCTGGGTTTATTTCCATGCCACAACTGCTATATGGATGAGAGCTACAGGCAACTCCTGGACTGACCACGGGTACCAGCTGCAGAACTCCTTTGGGATGGTGGGGTGATCATAGAATCATTTAGGTTGGAAAAGACCCTTAAAATCGAGTCCAACCGTTGCTGCAGGTCCCTCCTTCACTGTGGAGGATGCTCTGGGATTACAGCAGTGGGCAGGCAGCTGCCTGCCTTTAAAACCCTCTTGATAGTCGTAGAATCCCAGACTCGTTTGTATTGGAAGGGGCTTTAAAGCTCCTCCAGCTCCAACCCCTGCCATTGCAGGGACACCTTCCATAGAGCAGCTTGCTCCAAGCCCCTGGGTCCAACCTGGCCTTGAGCACTGACAGTGATGGGGCAGCCACAACTTCTCTGGGCACCCTGTGCCAGCGCCTCAGCACCCTCACAGGGAACAGCTTCTGCCTAAGAGCTCATCTCAGTCTCCCCTCTGGCAGGTTAAAGCCATTCCCCTGTCCTGTCCCTCCATCCCTTGTCCAAAGCCCCTCTCCAGGTTTCCTGCAGCCCCTTTAGGCACTGGAGCTGCTCTAAGGTCTCCCCTTCAGGAGCCTTCTCTTGTCCATCTGCCCCAGCCCAGCTCTCTCAGCCTGGCACCCGAGCAGAGGTATTACACTTAGTAAGTTCATTGATCCTTGAGTGGATCACACCAGGAGGAAAGGATTGGCAAGCGGAGAGAGTACAGACTTCCCCAAGCCTTGCCCTGCTTTCACATAGAAAGCTGGATGCAGGCAGTCCACACAGACCCTGAGTTTCTTATGGCTTTATTACATTGAATGTCAGAAGAAACAGGACACCAGGAAGCATCAGGCCTCGCTGTGCAGATCATTACACAAAAACTCCCGGGAGCTGCTCCTGTGCCCAGCAGCCAGCACTGCTTTAGCAATCACCTTACCCGGATGGGGAGCAAGGAGAGGGCTGTGCCAGCTCCCAGCCCCTGCGCTTCAACCCTCCCTATTCCCAACTGGAGCACAAAGAAATGCCAGCCATTCGCTGGTACCCGCTGCTTAACATAAAAGGCCTTGAGAGTCCTACCCCAGAGCTGGAGGAACCCGAGAGTCTCCCTTCCCCCTCGGCTCCCTCCCTGCTGCTTTCGGAAGCAGAGAGGAAATACTTGTAATGTTATCAACATAAACACAGCTCTTGGCTGGCCGCGACATCCTGCGAGCTGCACAAAAACACCCTGACGTCAGGCGCCGGGATCTGCTCCGCTGCTCCGGCACGGGGATGCTCGCAGCATCCTGCCTTCCCTTACACCTTCCTGCTCCAAAGGCAGGGACAGGAGCCCTCAGAGCTGCTGCTGGTTCCTGCAAGACTACAGATGTATGGATACGTCTATTAAATAAATATGTTTAGATATATATACAAGTTTCTATCGATATGGTCATCTCTCTATACATAGTATCTATATATTTATATAGATAAAAGCATCTACATACATCTATATTTATTTCTCTGCACAGAGTATAAATATTCATACATATAAAAAAATCTATATATGTATTTATTTATCTTTCTATACAGTATACACATATTTATATATAATAGTGTATCTATGTATGTATGTATTTATCTCTCTATATATAGTATATGTATTTTTATATGTATAAAAGTATCTATATATGTATAAATATTTATCTCTATAGTATATTTTTATATATAAAAGTATCTGTATCTATATATATAATCATATAATCATAGAACAGTTATGTCAGAAAGGACCTTAAGGTCATCTGCTTCCAACCCCCATATAAATATATATATATATACATGTTTACCTCTCTATATACAGGATATACATATAAAGTATCGATATATGTGTGTATATATCTCTATCTCTATATAGTATATAAATATTTTTATATATATATGAGTATCTAGATATTATATATATATACACCTATTTATCTCTCTCTATAGTATATACGCACTGCATTCTCCCATGCACTGCTCAGGATCTCCCTATAGGAAAAGCTGGGTTTAGGGCTGCAGGATGTAGGGTTTGAAATCAGCAAATCTGGTCAAGAAGATTGATGCTGGAGGGAAAAAAGAAAGGAAATAACCTCTTTATAAAGCAATGAGGGGTTTAAAACTGGTCCTTGAGTGTGTGCTGCTATAGGGACTTAGGCTGCAGAAAGCAATGAATTAGCATTTAGCTGCAGAAACTGCCCAGATCCGGATACAGGCATCCACAACCAAAGGCTGGATTTACCCCCACCTCTGAATATTCCCAATTCCTGGAAAATGAAGCAACCTTTTTCTCTGTGCAAGGAGGAGACACAAACCAAATGCCACCCAGGACCCCAGGCACCACCACTGCGATCAGTAGGATGCTAAAACGGAGTGGCTCAGTCGAGACCAACCGAATGCCTTGTGCTGACCCCAACCACAGTGAAATATAGAAGAAATGCTACTTTTCCTCCTTTTTTTTGGCAGGGAAAAGGGCAAAACTGGGAGCAAGGTTAGCGTTTGCACCGCTTGGCTCTTTGAAGCAGCTCACCGTAGGATGAGAACAAGCATGAGCATAAAGAAAGGGGAAAAAGGTCTTGGTTTATTTCCTTTTTGGTGGCAGCAAGCCATCAGCGTGGCCCAGCCACCCTGGAAAACAAACCCGCCATTCCCTCTTCCTCTCCCTGCTCCTTTTAAATGCCAGCGGTGGTTTTCCAGCCTCTCACTGGAGCTGTGATCCACGGCAGCGGAGAGCAGCTCATGGGCTCATCCGACGGCACAATGACTCCACCAGCACCAGGTTCTCCGTTCCTGTAATCCCAAACCTCTGCCACTGGATGAGGTGCCAAGGATTTCTTGTCTTCATTAACACCACACACGGAGCTCTGACCAGGAGCAGCGGAGTTGAGGGAGGAAGAAGGGGTTTGCTGCACAAAGAGGCAGTGACTAATTCCTCGCATGTGTCTCCGAAGCTCCAACAAGGCCTTTGATGTGTCACTGAGCATCATTCCCCCACCCTCCGCTTTTCCACTCCTCAACAGAAAAGATGAATCACAGCAACCATTCACCCTCTCTGAAACCCCCCTTGGCTTTCTTTGCCTTTTTCGTTTGGCTTCTAAATAAACAGGAGGCTTCCACACAAGTGATAACCGCTGGAACCAACAGTGTGTGAGGAGAAGAAGCCTGAGGAAGGGATTGGGGTTCTGCTTTCTCCACCTGCCCAACCTACACCACATCACCACTTTCCTGCATTTCGCTACTTACTCATGGAATGGTTTGGGTTGGAAGAGACCTTAAAGCTCCTCCAGCTCCAACCCCTGCCACAGGCAGGGACACCTTCCATAGAGCAGCTTGCTCCAAGCCCCATCCAGCCTGGCCTTGAACACTGCCGGGGATAAGGAAACACGTTTTGACTGTGAGGGTGACCAAGAACTTGCACAGGCTGCACGGGGGGGTGTGGAGCCTCCATCCCCGGGGGCATTAAAAACCTGTGTGGGAACAGTCCTGGGCAACCGGATTGTCCGGGGTTCTCCTGCTTGAGCAGGGAGGCTGGAACGTACAACTTCCAGAGGTCCCTTCCAACCTCAATCACTGTGATTCCGTAGCTTATTGTCCTGCCAACTTTTCAGTACTGGAGCCATAGGAGAAGGGGGAAAAGGTTTAAACATCAACAGGAGAATTTCAGGTTGGAGATAAGGAGGAAGCTCTTCCCTGGGAGGGTGCTGAGGCGCTGGCACAGGGTGCCCAGAGAAGCTGTGGCTGCCCCATCCCTGGCAGTGTTGAAGGCCAGGTTGGACACAGGGGCTTGGAGCAAGCTGCTCTATGGAAGGTGTCCCTGCCCGTGGCAGGGGTTGGAATTGGATGAGTCCTAAGGTCCCTTCCAACCAAAACCAGTCTGGGATTCTGTGAAGAGCGTCTCAGACCTGTAGAATGGACAACAACCATCTGGAGAGGGTTTCCTGAAGGACACAGCATCAAGGGGAATCAAACTGGGACAGGGAAAATCTGAGAGAAGGTGAAGTTGTATGAAAAAGGAAAGCAATGAGCTAAGGCCAAGGGAGCTGTCGGGTCAGAGGGATGGAGATGAAAGAACAACTCTGAGCCTGAACCAAGTGCTGGGGATGAAGGCTTTCCCTGCAGGCCAGGCTGGTGAGGGATGGTGGGGCATAGGAGCTGTGTTGCAAAGCAGAGAGGGAGGCGAGATCTCCTTGAGGAGTATTTCATAGAATCATGGATTCACAGACTGGTTTATGTTGAAGGGACCTTAAAGCTCCTCCAGTTCCAATCCCTGCCACAGGCAGGGACACCTTCCATAGAGCAGCTTGCTCCAAGCCCCTGTGTCCAACCTGGCCTTGAATACTTCAAAGAGCCAAAGCAACACCCCAGAGCTTGTAAACCCCCCTGGCAAATAGGAGACCAAGCCCCGTGGTCTCCTGGTGTCCCTTCCCCAAATGGGATGGGCATTGCAGGACAACACAGCACTGAGGAGCAGAGAGGTACTGCCTGAGAGGCACAAGAGAAGCTGCTTCAAGTCATTATTCAAAGCCATGAATTAATAATGAAACAAAAATGAAGTCATATAGGAAGAAAGATATTTCCTCAAATATCCCATTTTAGGTGTCCCCTTCTTTGTTCCAGGCATGTTTTGTCACACGTACAAAGAAAACGTGAGTGCAGTTCACGTACCCGCTCTGAAAAGGACCAGTTGCTTTTGCTGAGGAGTGAGGATGAAGCATGGCTGTGATTTAGCATAACAACATCCCTCCTTAGCAAGATGCCTCTCGGAGAGCAAACAAATGGTACGTGGGGAGGAAGAAACATGGATTTAAAACAGAAAACCCCATCAACACCCCAACAACAAAGCCCAGCTTTGGGGCTCACCCCTTTCTGCAGCACCCAGATGAAGTCCCAGCTCCCAGCTGGTGGCGAGCAGCCAGAGCATCCTCCTCTAAAACAAAGGTGTCGGAGGGGCTCACTCGCATGGCAGCGTTCAAATCTCCTTACAGAGGCTGAGCTCCGGTTACAGACGCATGCGTTCCCTCATGCAGCTTAACGGGTGGTTCTGCTTACCCTGAAATCCGCCCGGGACACTTGTAGGATGCGGGGAGCAGCCAGCCCGTCCCCCGGAGCAGCCCCTATGGGCTAAGAAAGTGCTGCGGAGCCGTGCAATCCCCTACTCTACCTGCGCTGATTCTGCACCGCTGCTGGGTTCAGCCCTGTTGCCACAGTAACACTTTGTGGTGTAGCCGAGATCACTGATTATGAAACTAGGGGAAAAAATAAAACAATCAGAGGCTGCTAATAAGGAGATACTCCAGGTGTCGGGAAGCTCCATCTTCACGCCACTAGGATTCCGGGCACAGGGAAAAGCGAGGCGCCAGAAGCAGCGCCTGGGTCAGCATCGGCGGCTGCCACCAGCAGCCTTTTGGGTGTTTGAATCTGTGGGTCTGAGAATTCAGCGTGCAAATTCCCTGTACATCCAGCTTGTTTTCCTTCCCGTGGAACAAATGTGCAAGACTCGGTGGAACAGTCTTTACTCTTTACATACATTTGCATGTATTAAGCTGGGAAAACAAGGGTTGAGGGTGATGGTGACAGCCAGAGCGGGGCCAGGGGTGCATTCCCTGCATCTCACATTCACTGTGTGTCTGTTGCTCTTTTCCAGATGGAAAAAAAACCCTGGATCACAGTTGTACCGGTGGCTGCAAGGGTCTAAAAAACCAGGTTTGCAAAGAAGGGAACAAGAGCTGGAAGCATTTTCCTCTCTGGCTTTTATTTGAGTGCCAAAAGCATCTTGAGGCACGTCTCCTGCTGAAGGCTTCAAGCTGAAAAGTCTGACTGGGAGCAGTTGTGCTGCCAGACACAGACGGTTTTCAACACCATCTACATATAAGATACAGAATGTATTTCCAGGTGAAAGGAAAACAGCCTGACAGGTGTTGCTGGAGTCATAAACCCCGCGAGATGCTGCTTTAGAAAGTCAGCTCATCAAAACGCCTGCATTTTACCCTTCTCATTGGATGATGGATCTACAAAGAGGATGAAACTGTGCTAAAAAGCAGGGCCAAGGACCAAAACTGAGTTGATCATTTATAACAGCCATTAATGCCATGACAGACTCTGTATTTCTCCATCATCCAGGGCATCTCCAGGGAGACCTTAGAGCAGCTCCAGTGCCTAAAGGGGCTGCAGGAAACCTGGAGAGGGGCTTTGGACAAGGGATGGAGGGACAGGACAGGGGAATGGCTTTAACCTGCCAGAGGGGAGACTGAGATGAGCTCTGAGGCAGAAGCTGTTCCCTGTGAGGGTGCTGAGGCGCTGGCACAGGGTGCCCAGAGAAGCTGTGGCTGCCCCATCCCTGGCAGTGTTCAAGGCCAGGTTGGACCCAGGGGCTTGGAGCAAGCTGCTCTATGGAAGGTGTCCCTGCAATGGCAGGGGATGGGGCTGGAGGACCTTTAAGCTCCCTTCCAACCCAAACCAGGCTGGGATACTACGGAATGCCGACAGTGTGAATGATAATGGGAATCACCCCACAACTGCTGCCCCTGAAGTCCTTTCCTTGCTGAGGATATTGAGGCTCCTCTCCGGGCACAGGCTCCTTTCTGCCGGCATATTTATGTTCCCAGTGAACTTCCTGCTCACATCAGCATCTTGAGAAGCTTCCACCCCTCCTCGCAGCCTCAATCCCAGCTGCTCTTACCTGCAGTCCCTGTAATTGGCAATCATTTCCCTAATTGCTCACAAAAGCAGATGTTCTCTCTGTGGTCACATTGAACCAGCTTAAACTGCACTAGAGACACCAGCACACAGCACTAAAGCACTAATTCCTGTAAATAAGCCCATTAAAAGGTTAAAAATAATGCCCCAACAACACCATCAATGGCAGCTGAATCCCACTGCCTTTATTATGTTATTTGTAACACGGCAAAATCCGTCTGCTCTGAGTAAGGATGCTCTTGTGCTTGGCCAGTTACTTTTACATGTAGTCATCTAATAGCCACATCTTACCTCCTAGCATAGGAGATCAGCCCTTTGCATGGTTTCCAGCTGATAAATCATGTTTCTAGGTGATTAACAGTACACCTATCGTATCCCCAGCAGCGCTGGAGAGGAAGAGGAGAGGCTGGTTCATGCGATCACAAGTGGGGGGGATTGTGCTTTCAGGGCTTTAGGTGATGCTGCTAAAGATAAAATGAATCTCACTTCTTTTCCTGCCTCAAAGGGGGAAATAAAAGTGGATCCTGAGCCTTCTCCATGTGCAGCGCTTTGCTTTTCACCCTCCGTAGGGAAAGGATTATGGACACAGTGCAGCACCCATCCAGGGGCAGCCTATTCCTGAGACATCCGGCTTTAACCTGCCAGAGAGGAGACTGAGATGAGCTCTGAGGCAGAAGCTCTTCCCTGGGAGGGTGCTGAGGCGCTGGCACAGGGTGCCCAGAGAAGCTGTGGCTGCCCCATCCCTGGCAGTGCTCAAGGCCAGGTTGGACCCAGGGGCTTGGAGCAAGCTGCTCTATGGAAGCGGTCCTTGCTCAAGACAAAGTGATCCTGTAGGCACAGGTCTCCAAGCGACACCAAGCTGGGCATCATCTATCATTGCTAATGCTCTAAACCTATTATATATACTTATATATATGTAGCTATAAATCTATCATAAACCTAACATCTAAAGGTATTATATATTATATATATTTTGCTATAAACCCATCATAAACCTAATATCATGCTATAAACCTATTTTCTGCTGACACAAGATCATGCAAAATGAAACAATCCTGGTGTTATACAACAGGGCGGGTACAAGCCCCTGCAGACACCAACCCAAAACCTAATGCTCAACAATCCCTATAATTAAAATGCAGTTTCTTACCCTTAAAGTGCTTAAACAAGAGCCTGGGACAAGTAACTTTTCCCCTCCCATGTTATTCACAATTCATTCTCTATTTTAACCTCCCCAACAAAAGGCTGAACTCAACTGTATTATTGTCAGTGAGGGCTTTTATCACCAGCCTTCGGACTGGTCAAGGCATGGGAGAGAACAATGAGTCTCACAGGAGAATAAATACAGTCTAAACAACAATACCCCGTTGCTAAGGTTTAAGTCAGCCTTGTTTGGGGCACACACGGCTAGCTGGGAATCCTGGTGCCACCCGATAGGAAAAAACAGGGAGAATTAGGTCTTGGATAAGGGAAAAGAACCTGACACTGATCCCTGTTGTGGTTTTCCCTCCAGGATGGCATTCAGAATATGAGCTTTAGGTAGTGGACTTTAAATCGAAGGCAATAGCTGGAGCATGCTGCTGTCTGCAGCAGGAGATGCTCTGCCTAAGCCCATGTGTTGCTCCAACCTGGGCTTCACATCTTGCTCCAGCAAGGGTAGGAGGTGAACCAGGACTTGAGAACTCCACGGTGAAACCTTCAGGTCATTGCTGATGGCTGAGGTGTTCATAAGCTTGGTGTGTGCTGCAGGGCCGGACGGAGTCATCGTCAGCATGGCAAGAGGGAAGCTGAAGTTGGAGGAGCAAGATGTACCACAGCAAAGAGGTCCATGGAGATGCTGGCCACTTCGCATGCACAGCCCTAGTGCAAATGTTGGGAATGTCCAGCTGGGATCTCCCCTCAAGGAAAGCCTCATCCCAAACTGCAATGATTTCCCTGGTGAAATCAACCCCAAAAGCAACTGTAGGAGAACTTGTGGTTTTGACACCCTCAGCCAAGGGAGCAGCACCTGATTTGGGCGTTTGGTAAAGAAATGCTCTTCCCCATGGAAAGGAGATGGGTATCGCCATAGTGTCCTCCGTGATACACACAGCCACCAGCGCTGCAGCAAGGGGTTCCAGCAGCAAAGCGACTCTGGGATCAAAGCAATCACAAAGCCAGGGAAGTGACGGCTGACAGTGCTGGCAGAGTGCTGCAGGGTAGAGAGGACAACAGAGCCATGGTGGTCCAGAAAGGCCACCAGCCCCCATGACCAGCCCATCTTCCTCCCCTCTAGATGGAGCTGCAGGAGAAGCCTGAGGTCCCGCTCCAAAGGGAAGGCGGAGGCATCCAGCATCTCCAAGCATCACCTCCTGGCCTGCAGCTTGGATGACTTTGCAAAGCCAATTACATGAAAGCAATGAATGCTGCGAGGGCTGGAGCAGCTCTGCTCTGGAGCCAGGCTGAGAGAGCTGGGCTGGGGCAGCCTGGACAAGAGAAGGCTCCTGAAGGGGAGACCTCAGAGCAGCTCCAGTGCCTAAAGGGGCTGCAGGAAACCTGGAGAGGGGCAAAACCAAAAAGCACAAGGGGAATTGTTATGTTTCCTTGAAGACAGCAGCCTGGATGCATAGGAAAGAGGAAACAGAGTCAAGGAATTCAGGTTTTTTGGCCCATTCTGGGCTATTTTTGCCCAAAAAGAAGGTCTTTATCACCTCAAGTCACTCACATTTTAGTGATAAACAAACACTAAGAGGCTACAACAGAGCTCAGATCCCCCTGTATGAGGCACCCTGGCCAAACAGCCACCAAAGAGGATGCTGAATTCAATCCATTTCAAGCCTATCCAGAACAGCGGAGAACTCAGTGTCAACATTTGAATTTCAATAGCACTGCAGTGGATAGCAACCGAGACGTCCCCATCTTTGACAGTCTTTGCTGTCCTGGGCTTTTCAAAAGGCTTTGCAAAGCAGCTCTCCTACAAAAACACCCATTTCCATCATGCCCCGGCTACAGCATAATACACAGAAGGCTCCTCAGTATCGCTGTTAAATAGGAGACCCCCCAACCCAGGCATTAAATGGTACAGGAGCTCGCATGCAACAACAGAGAGGCTTTCTCTGGCTTGTTGCTGCACAAATACAAGACAAAGTCTGTTGCTGAAGACCAAGACTGTGCTGGGAGGCGCAATGGCTCATCCTAAAACTCATCCATTTTCATAGCATCACAGCATGGTTTGGGTGGGAAAGGGGCCTTCAAAACCATCCAGTGCAACCCCACGGGCAGGGACACCTTCCATAGAGCAGCTTGCTCCAAGCCCCATCCAACCTGGCCTTGAGCACTGCCATGGGGCAGCCACAGCTTCTCTGAGCACCCTGCGCCAGCGCCTCAGCACTCTTAACATAAAACATTTCCATAACCAAAGGCAGGGATGTACCAACCTGGAGGGAGAAAAGGAGAAGATGTCATCTTGGGAGGTGCACAAGGGTTGAAATCAGTCCTACAGATAGAATAGGGGTGACATCTAATATATACACAAAGCAAGAGCATGTTATGAGTAGTCAGTTGATTACAGGGTCATTTTTGGTCATTTCTACCCTAGTAATAGCTTCAGGTTAGGACACTGCTTCCAAAAGCACTGTCTCCAGATCATTTCCGTAACTCCATGTCATTCCAGAAGCGCTTAACAAAATGGGAATGGCATGATGGAGTGCCTGCACTTGGTCTCCAACAGGTTTCTTCTCCTCTACCCCTGTGGCTCCACACGCATCCTATGGGTTCTGGGTGTGATTTAGCTGCCTTTAAAAATCAAGTTCTATGGATGTGATGGGATCTCTTCATATCGCTGGTGCTCCAATGGTTGCACAGTGACTCCTCCCTGTCTTTGACTGCTGCAGAACATGAGCTATAGGAAAGAAACGTTGGAAGCTTTGGAAGATGTGGTAGCATCTTCATTCTCTATTCTTGTGCTGAGCAGCGCAAGAAAGGGCTTAGCTCTGAAGTGCTCCCTGGTTGCTTTGCTGAAGGAAAACCAAACCCCTGTATCTCACCCGCCACTGAGGCTGACAACATACCCATGAGTGCATGTTTGACCGTGTCCCGTCTCCAACACTGAAGGCAATGGACACAGCTCAGCCTCTAAAGCAGATTTTGCACCATATGGAAAGACACTCTGGAAAGGGAGAATGCAGCCAGAAGCAGGGAATGGGGAAGCTCTTAACTCTTTCCAGGTGGCTTTTCTCATCAGCAGAAGGGCATTTTAGATGTGGGATGTTCTCAAACCAGCTGGAGGAACCAGTTGTAATGGCAGATGCCGAGATGCTTATTAAGAGTCAAACAAGGAGCATCAGCAGTGGGTGACTTGTAATCCTTGCTGGTGTGGACTGGAATTACAACTAATGAGATAGAAATGAATGGTTGGCCACCCCAACTCATGTCCCAGCACGTCTCTGATGATGAGATTTATGCATAGACAGAATTAATTCAAGGCCATCTTCCCATAAGCTGTTCGGGCATGGAGATAGGAGCCACAAAAACCATCTTGCAAGATCTGACACAGTGCCACGGCCATTGACTGCTTCATATCCTCATCACTGCTTCTCCCTGCTTTGTCCTGCACATGGGTCCAGCCATCCCAAACACAAACACGTGCTGAGTGGAGAATGGATGGAGAGGAGCTCGGAGTGAAGGACTTGGGGTGTTGGGTGAGGAGAAGCTCCCCATGACCTGGCTTCAGGGTGCGCCTGAGCCCAGAACACCCCCATGTGCTGGGCTGCACCCCCAGAGCGTGAGCAGCAGCTCAGGGAGGGGATCCTGCCCCTCTGCTGTGCTCTGGGGAGACCCCCCCTGCAGTCCTGATCCAGCTCTGGGGCAGCAGCACAAGAGGGACGTGGAGCTGTTGGAGTGAGGCCAGAGGAGGCCATGGAGATGCTGCGAGGGCTGGAGCTATATAGTGCTATGCATATAATATATAATGCTATAACAACATTAACCAGCTCTTCAAGAGGTCCTGCTGGCTGTATCTGTGCAACAAAGGCATCCACCAGTGAGTGATCCTCAGCCCCTTGAAGCAACCCCATTGCTCAGGATCACCCCATCTGGAGCAGGGTCTGCCCCTGCAGCATGTTCTGGCTTGACCCTGGGTCCCAAAAGGTCCTTATGGCCAAACAGCATCTTCTTGTGGGGTTTTTTTTTGCTTCTTTTCCATTTCAAAAGACCTGAGACATTACAGGAGCTGTGATGCAGCACACCAAGACTGGGGTTTAACAGCCAGGCAGGGAAGAAGGTAAGTCCCATGAGCAGAGGAGCATATGGGGACATTTAATTCCACAAGCCCTGCAGTACATGGAGAACCTGGTGGGGCAGAAGGGAAACTCGGCGCCTCTTGTTCACACCAAGTAGGTCCCTGGAGCAAAGTATTCCCTGAATCACATCTACAGTACAAGGATCTGTTTGATTTCCATGATGGAGAGCCAGGGAGCCAGCCTGGAAGCAGGTGACAAGCTGGGCAGCCAAGGACAGTGAGGTGTCCCAAGTCCCTTTGGTCTCTACCATCATCTCCATCCTTCCTCACCACACCAGAGCTCTGCCTTCACGGAACCAGCTATTGCTTCCAGCATGCAGGAATAATGGCACCACCTTTTCTGTGTCTGGGTGTGTACCCACCTTCCCTCTCCCAGCCCAAGGGAGTTTGCATTCAGGCTCTTTCCACCCATTTTACAGAGGAAACTTGTGCTGTAGCCTCTGGCCATGTAACCAAAGTGCCAGTGCAGAAGATGCTGAGAAGCAGAGGAGAGAAATAAGGACCTGTGTTTGGATTGATGGAAGAACTGATGGCAAAATAAAAGGGTGAGCTCCTCCTTCTGCCTCTTCAGTGTCTTTGCACTGGGTCGTCCTTAAATGACCTCCACGTTGTACTGGAAGAGGAGAATTTGACTTCAAGTCTGACCCTGGAAATGCTTTGGTTGCGCAAGATGAAGGAAGAGGAACCACAATGAGGAGCTAAGACCATGGTGAGCCAAGCCCCAGCGCTCCCACATAACTAAGAGAAGTGTCCTTTATTCCTTCCTTTTCCTCAGTAAGACCACAGAATGACAAGCATCTCCAGCATTTGGCTATCCCACTGTCATCAGAAGGGGGGCGGAAGTGGATGATCTTAAGGTCCTTTCCAACCCTAACTATTCTATGATTCCATCTGTGGGGTGGGTGGAAGAAGAGCTAAAGGTTTCCAATGCAACTTCTCACCGTCCCCACGCATCCATCTCCTGTGTAGGTTTTGGTGCAAAATACCCATTAAGGCAGACAGAAGTGGATCTTTTCATTCATTTTATGGGTCCTTTGTAGTGCCCTGGTCCTCAGTGCTCTTTAGCAGCTCTGAAAGGACAGGTCCAAGCCTCCTGCTTGCTTGTATACCAAGGGGGAGAGAAGAACTCTCCTAAGGATTTGCATCACTCACTTGTGGATGTTCAAAGCTGTCTCTTAACCTCAGGCCATGTCATCTCAGCTCTTTTCAAGCAGGACTCCTGGTGTAATCATGATGGCCTCCAGCTGGTTAAAGGCAGGTCCAGGCTATATTTAAGGTGGCATCTCATTGCCAACACTCTACCTTCCAGAGTCCTGTTCCCTCCCTGAGTAATTAGTAGCCTGTTGATGGGGAGAGGAGGAATGAGGAATTTCACCCCATCACTGCTGTGCCTTACCCCACTGTTGCCAAACCCTTGACCATGCCCAACTGCTGTAGTTTGTTTTTTCCACCCTATTGGAAAACACAGAAGTTATCAAAGAAAACTGAGACCCTTCTTTTTGGATGTGATAAGGATTAAGTTTCTTCCAAAGATGAGATCCAAGGTTGCCCATAGGAGCCAATGAATAGCCAGCCCGATGACTGGTTTATAATCCATGCCAAATGGGACCAGTGTATTGGGATAACATCCAGAAACGTGGAACTCTGCTGTATATCACTGCAGAAGCTCCTGTTGGGGACAAAAAGCCATCAGCCCTTGCTGCTGCTGCTGAAGAGAGTGTTAATCCCAAGCTTCGTGATCTTTCCCATCCCAACTGCAGCACACCAAAACACGCTGCTGGCACAAGCTGCTGTCCGACTGACCCAGTTCTCTTCATAAAACTGGGTGAATGAGGACAAAACACCTTATTTGCTTTGAGAAAAGTAACTCACATAAAGCAAGGGCTGTTTCCAGCATCACTGGAGGATCACACATGATCCTCTCCTGCCCCATTTAGGGAAGTGCTGTGGTGAGTGTTGCTCCAGGGGGATGGTGTTATCCACAGTGTAAAAGCTGAAAGCGACACAGCCCTACAAACCCTGGGATAAATTGACCCTCTAAGCAAACGGGTTGCCAAGCTTTTATCTTCTCTGCATTGTTAATTTACACTGAAGTGGAATAATTAGGCGATCTGGGGCTATACAAGGCACTATAGGAAAGCCCTGCCTTAGCAACTCAATTGTATCAGTAATGCCCACGTTGGCATTATACATGTCTACTGATTTGGAAAGCTGCTTCTGATTTCACACTGATAGAATCACAGACTGGTTGGTGTTGAAAGGGACCTTAAAGCTCCTCCAGCTCCAACCCCTGCCACGGGCAGGGACACCTTCCATAGAGCAGCTTGCTCCAAGCCACATCCAACCTGGCCTTGAGCACTGCCAGGGATGGGGCAGCCACAGCTTCTCTGGGCACCCTGTGCCAGCGCCTCAGCACCCTCACAGGGAACAGCTTCTGCCTCAGAGCTCATCTCAGTCTCCCCTCAGGCAGCTTAAAGCCATTCCCCTGTCCTGTCCCTCCATCCCTTGGCCAAAGCCCCTCTCCAGCTTTCCTGCAGCCCCTTTAGGCACTGGAGCTGCTCTAAGGTCTCCCCTTCAGGAGCCTTCTCTTGTCCAGGCTGCCCCAGCCCAGCTCTCTCAGCCTGGCTCCAGAGCGGAGCTGCTCCAGCCCTCGCAGCATCTCCATGGCCTCCTCTGCACTCTCTCCAACAGCTCCCCGTCCCTCTTGTGCTGCTGCCCCAGAGCTGGATCAGGACTGCAGGGGGGGTATCAGCATTGGGTCTTACCTAGTTTGTGACTCCCAAACAGGTTTATAGCATCATGGAATCATAGCCTAGTTAGGGTTGGAAAGGACCTCTAGATCATCCAGTTCCAGCCCCCTGGCATGGGCATGGACACCACACACTAAACCATGTCACCCAAGACTCCGTCCAACCTGGCCTTGAACACTGCTTAGATGAAAGACAGACAGCAATTCACTCAATATAGGCATATTTATGACTTTTATCCAATTATCGCTACCTGATACTATGGCAAAGGGGATTAATTGTGAACTTTGGATCAGGAAAGCAAAATGACTTCACAAGAGGCTGGTGGGCAATTGCTCCAGTTGCATTTTCTCGCCCTTTATCCAGTCTAGACATCCAAGTCTCAGGACACAGATGATTTCCTCTTCTCTGCAGAGGTTCTGCCATGGTATTAAAAAAAGCTCGAGGAAGGGAACAATAAGCATCAAGAAATGTCTAAAATTAGCAGTTTACAGAACAATCTGAGCTTATAATACCCCAAGGACAATAAAAGCAAGGAACGAGCAGGCCACTGACTTGCAAGTTGCAGGACAAGAGGAAACCTTGATCAAAACTGTTATCAGGGGAAAAATCTATCTCAGTTTTGATGCTAAACTGAAATAACCTTCATGGAGTTATCACTGTGCTGCTAAGAATTAGCTAGATTGGAGCAATACACCAAAACCACACTGCCTTGGCCAGCGTGAGCACAGCCCTCAGTTGCTTCATCGTTTTAGGCCAAGTTTTACAGTGCAGTTCATGTGCCGATGGTTTTCCCTTTGTGCACCTTTGCTCCTCACACAGGAGAGCAGGAAATGGAGGAGCTGATTTCCATGCGATCATCAGTTCTAATCCCATTCCGGGTCTCAAGCGGCAGCAAAGCTGCAGCTCCTGGGGTGTAGGTGAATGGGGGATGGAAGAGGAGAACACAAAAGTTCCATTTCCATTGGTGTTATTATTATTTTTGATGTAAATCTCAAACAAGGAGCAACTTTGATACAAGAGCAGTTCCAGAAAAATACTCTTCCTTTTGCCAGGGAATGTCCATTAAAATACTGGAGGCAATAATATCCACAAATCACTGCTGAAAGGAGGGATGAAAACTGGCTGGGATTGGGGATCCATATTCATGTCCCTCACCACTGGGAGAGTTCACAAGGACTTAAACTTGTCAGGGGGATAAAATCACTGTCAAGGAGAATGGACTTTTCCTCCTGAAAAGCCATCTCCTTTTCCAAGGCAAAACCAGAACCATCAGAAACCTGAGCTTGCACTTGTGGAAGGGATGGATGTGCCCTGAGCGCATCCTGATCACAGGCATGGACCCAAGGGAAGTCTCCGCAGGTGTTGCTTAGGAGAGGACACCAGAGATGGACATAGGGGGTGTTGGTTGATGAGGAGCTCAAGGGCTTGCAGGGCCAGGCCAAGGGGAATGGCTTTAACCTGCCAGAGGGGAGACTGAGATGAGCTCTGAGGCAGAAGCTCTTCCCTGGGAGGGTGCTGAGGCGCTGGCACAGGGTGCCCAGAGAAGCTGTGGCTGCCCCATCCCTGGCAGTGTTCAAGGCCGGGTTGGACACAGGGGCTTGGAGCAAGCTGCTCTATGGAAGGGGTCCCTGCCCGTGGCAGGGGTTGGAGCTGGAGGAGCTTTAAGACCGCTTCCAACACAAACCAGGATTCTATGACAAGCTCACAATCTGTGGTTCAGTTTCTGGCACTTGAAACGAGGAAATACATGAGCATTACAGAACCATATAAAGATGCTCACATGGCCTCAAAACCAGACACGTGTACACTGTGTTTACATGCACCAGAGTTGCAAGAACAAATAGAACCATGAAGTCATCAACTGTAGAAAGCTGCTGATACTCCTTAGCAGAGATGGAGTGAGGGATCTCTCTTCTGCTGGCGATAAAGTACAAGGTTTCCTTGTGCAGGTTTTCCACACGAGGCGTGCTGGGCTGTTGAATGCTCAAACTGAGCATCTCACTGCTTGACCACACCACAGATCCAAGCTAATGTTGCTCCTTTATCCAATGCGCTACAGTCCTCACCTTCCCTGCTCCAACTTTCTCTGTCCCAAGGACAACCTTCACATTTAGCACTAAACCAACCTTTAACCCATCTTCTTCCTGCCTGCACAGTCCACTCTCTCATCTTTTCCCTCCTCTTAGGCCCTACAACCATCCCCTCCATCATGCCATTTCTGGCTTGGCTGCAAAGCCACCCTTCCCAGGTGAGATGTATCAGATCTCTCTATTCCTCCTTGGAAATTCACACCAAGTCACAAATCCTCGTTTGTCTTCCCATCAACAGAAACACCAACCACCTTCATAGGTACATAAGGCTGGTGGCAGAGCGCTTGTGACCTTCAAGCCGTGATCCAGCCGCCACACATCCAGTGCCATCAGCCACACAACTTAGTGTTCTGAGCAGCTCAAACCCTAACATGCTACAAAAGGTTTCCTCAACACTAGCCTGCATGATGACCAGAGGAAGACGAGAGGGGAAATGAAATGTTCATGGCCACCTACGCTGTGCCCTGGTTTCTTACCCATTTTTAGGGGTCTGTACCACAAAGCAAACAGGGTTTCTTGAGGGTGGAAGCAAAGGAAAAGCGATTGAAATCTCAGTGAAACAGTCCTCAGTTATCAATCTCTGCAGCTGACACCCTGCGAGATGCCTCAAGCGCGGCTTCAGGGTTGCTGAAGAGCAATCACCGCTGAGATGATCATGCATAGAAATAGCCAGAGAAGGGGCTAAAATGTCCTTTCTAATTAAAATACCCTGGAACAGCAGAATCCCAGCCCAGAAAAACATGAACCCTGTAACAAATGGCCGATCCCTAACACCGGCAGCCTCCCAGCAGCCCACCACCTCCCTTCCCACCACTCAGCGTTAGGAAATGAAAACCAGATGAACCGGAGAGGGAAGAGACCGATTAGATCATCGTGTCCTACCCACCAGGCAGCGCAAGACTGCTCCCCACAAGGAACTTCCCAAATTGCTCCATCCACTCTTAACATTGGAGTTTCCACCTCTTCTCTGGGGACATTGTTCCTCCCCACGGCCTAAAACATCTCGCTGCCAGGAAGCTTTTCCTATGGAGACTTTCCTTTTGAGAATGCCTTCATCTCATTGATGAACCACATTAATTAAATACATTAATACCCCCCGAAAACCAAAGGAATTATAATTTCGGAATAGATTAATTTAGTTTCCTTTTATCTTCTATGGAAAAGCCCAACATGTCAAAGTGAGTGTGAGCCTCTCTGAAATCTTCCGGTTCTAAATTGGTCCCACTGCTCCTAATTACATCTCCCTTCTATCCGTATAAGTTACTTTGCTTTTCTTCCCCCTCCTCCTCCTTTTTTGGGGAAGAAGACAGAGAAAGAAACAAGGAAGGGTGGGATACAGGGAGAGAGGAGAGGGACCCATCCCATCAGACCAGTTGAATTGCTTTCAATGCTCCCCAGGCATATGGAAACGCAGGCTACGATACCGCCTTTGCCTGATGAATATTCCCAACCCCATTTCAGGATGTGGGTTTCATAGAATCATGGAATGGTTTGGGTTGGAAAGGACCTTAAGATCATCCAGTTCCAACCCTCTGCCATGCGCAGGGATGCCTCACCCCAGACCAGGGATTATCCAAGGATTGCTTTCTTTGCAGCACGCAATAGCTTCCACCTCACACAAACACCAAGAAAGAGAAAGGCTGACTCCTGGACAAACTTGGAAAAAGAAGGACCAAAGTGTGAAATGCTGCTCCGAAACCACACTACTTTTTCACGGAAACTGGAAGAGCTATGAGAAATAAATGAACACCCACGTATCCATCAGGATGGTGGTTACAGCATCCATATAGGACATAGAGTGGTAAAGGGCACTACAAATGCAATGGCTTCGACATCCGAAAGGAAGCCCTGACTGGAGAACTCAACTCCAGCCAGCCACTGCCTTTCCCAGCAATGTTCAGGAGGGTATTTTATACGCAGCCCTCCCTGTTCGATGCCTGCTGTTGGGAATAGCTGTTCTAATTTAGTAACAGGGGGTTATTTGGGGGCATAACGTATGGAACTTCTCACACTTGAACAAATAATCTCCCATTCGATCCAAGAGCCATCGCGCTGCCTCAGGGTCCTGCCTCTGAGCTGTCCAACCAACACCAAAGGAATGTAAATCCTAGAATCCCAGCCTGGTTTGGGTTGGAAGGGACCTTAAAGCTCCTCCAGCTCCAACCCCTGCCATTGCAGGGACACCTTCCATAGAGCAGCTTGCTCCAAGCCCCTGTGTCCAACCTCGCCTTGAGCACTGCCAGGGATGGGGCAGCCACAGCTTCTCTGGGCACCCTGTGCCAGCGCCTCAGCACCCTCACAGGGAAGAGCTTCTGCCTCAGAGCTCATCTCAGCCTCCCCTCTGGCAGGTTAAATGACAATTACTACTCAATGCTTTCTCAGCCTGCACTTTCAAGGTTTCTTTCCATTCTCAACTGCAAATTAAATGCCAATTCTCCATTTCCAGGTAAGTCAGAGCTGCCTGCTCTAGTGGAACGTGTCCCTGTCCGTGGCAAGAGGTTGAAACTGCATGAGCTTTTAATGGCCCTTCCAACCCAAACCATGCCACAATCCTGATATTACAAGTAATTCAAGGCTGTCCCCACCACAACAGTGGTTTTGGTGCCTCCAGTATCATGGTAACTGGCATCCAGCTCTGCTGAACTTCAAGTTTCAAAGGTCTACGCTCACGTTCAGGAGTTCTGCTGGCCAGCTATCTTCATTCCTTCTTGTTCGCAGCTCTTAATCATGTATGTAAGTCTCTTCATAGAATCATGGAATGGTTTGGGTTGGAAAGGACCTTAAGATCACCCAGTTCCAACCCCTCCTGCCATGGGCAGGGATGCCTCACCCTAGACCACGTCACTCAAGGCTCTGTCCAACCTAGCCTTGAACACAGCCAGCGATGGAGCATTTACCACTTCTTTGGGCTGCCTGTTCCAGTGTTTCACCAAATGAAAATGCTCTGCTATACAAGGCTCTGCGAGCCAAAGGGAGAGGTTTTGGTGGGAGGGCTGCTCCAGGTAGGAATCCCCATGGAGAGGGATGGGAGGGAAGCTCGCACTGCAGAGGGACTATCTGCTTGCATTAGCAGCAAGGTTCACTTCCCACTCCTGTACAGCCTGGTCTAACATTTAAAAGTATTCAGCTGACTTCAGTGTATCCACATCTCCCTTTATTTTCCTGATGGCTTCTCCTGGACGGGAAATACGGGAACATCCAAATAGCAGCAACCAAGCCCAGAGCCAGGAACCACTGCAGACGCTGGCCTGAGGCCAAATTTGGGCTTTTCTGTTTAATATACAACTTATAGAGAGCTCTAAGACTAAATATGTATCTAAACGCTCATTAGAGGTCTAAAGGAAAGCAGTCGGGGAAGTAGGAAATGCAAATCCAAAGGGAAAGACGGAGCAGGAGCAGGCAGCCTGCCCTCCCTTCACTGCACGCCTCCCTTTCTTGGCTGCGAGGAGCAGCAAGGAAGTGATTATAAAGCACTTATTTGCAAAATCACAGCCAATAAATCCAATAGCAGCAACACCCTCCCTCCCATCGCTTGTTCCTTTGGGGGGGGGATTAAGGAGAGTTCTGTGTCCAATAATCTGGAGCATGGATGCAGTTCTTCCTGAGGCTTTCCGTGAGGCGTTCAAACCCATTCGGTGCAATATTTACCCCATCTTTTAAAGCCGTACATAATAAAAAGCCCTAAAAAGGTTCTGATAGTTGTGATCTGAAAAGCTCTGAGGAGATTAAAATAAAAGGACTAAGCTGTTGAATGAGGCCATGAGTAAAGGAGAGGGTTAGAGGCAATCAAACAGCACAGAAAAAGCCGTTTAAACCCTCCTCCCCTTTCCTGGATGCAAATTCCATCCCAGGAAAACCCTAGGAAGCGAATGCGACTGCTTTGAAAATCACTGGGGTCAAAAGCACGACAGAAGAAAGGGAAAAGGATTAAACAAAGGGATGATGGGATCTACGGAGCGATAATTCGAACCTTGGAGGTATAAACAGCTACACCACAGGGCTCGAGGCAACCACTGATTCACGGTCAGGAGGGGGGAGGCAGATCCCCAGCCCCACAAGCAGATTCATCCTCCTTTGAAGTACCAGAGCGGGTACCACCTCACAAAAGGCACTGGGGAGCCTGAAAATTGCAGGGATGGGCCCTGTTGATGCTTGTTCAAGGTTGTGACGGCCCATGCACAGTCCTTTTGGGGGTCCTGTGCGCAAGGAAAAAAGGAGATGGCTCTAATCCATAGGGACAAGGGATGATCGGAGCATGCTATTTGCTAGTTTCATTGGAAGGGAGGCAGGATCTGGATAATAGCTCATGTTTCACTGTGTTTTTACAGGACCTCAGTTGCAGATAAACACTTATTGGGATATTGAAGTACATCCGAGCACTTAAATCACTCCAGTAGCTTTGTAAATCCCTCTAGAAACACTCTCAAGGACAGCGTGCACAGTGATGCTGAGATAAAGCGAGCAGTGTCCTCAAGACAATCAGCTGGTGGATATGGTGGCTTTGAGAACAGGTCACCCAACCACACCTCCAGCCTTCATCCTTCCCCCTTGATTCATCTTGATCCATGTGAGAAAGGCAACGACAGTGATGGAAACGCGACTGTACGGGTGTTTTGTCAGTCCATGCACGCATCCTTTCTCCTTTTATATTGATTTGGGGATGAGACACTGCTTCACTCTTGCCCACATTGCTAATTTCCACCTAGCAAAACACCAGACTTTGTTTAGTTAACAACTTCCTTCAAACGCCATCTGATCAGTCACCAACCTCGCAAAGAATCACAGAACAACCAGGCTGGAAAAGACCTTTCAGATCACCAAATCCAACCTTTACCCCAGAACTGCCAAGTCCACCACCCTCAGTGGTACCAACCTCTGCTACACAAGACCTGCGCTCATTGCTTTTGGGGCGCATCCAGCTCGGTCCCACTGTCAAGGGGGGCTCTTGTGGGCACCCAGTGCGTTATTTCATGAAGATGTTCTGCAGCAGCTCAGGGAGGGGATCCTGCGCCTCTGCTGTGCTCTGGGGAGAACCCCCCTGCAGTCCTGATCCAGCCCTGGGGCAGCAGCACAGGAGGGACGTGGAGCTGCAGGAGCGAGGCCAGAGGAGGCCATGGAGATGCTGCGAGGGCTGGAGCAGCTCTGCTCTGGAGCCAGGCTGAGAGAGCTGGGCTGGGGCAGCCTGGACAAGAGAAGGCTCCTGAAGGGGAGACCTTAGAGCAGCTCCAGTGCCTAAAGGGGCTGCAGGAAACCTGGAGAGGGGCTTTGGACAAGGGATGGAGGGACAGGACAGGGGAATGGCTTTAACCTGCCAGAGGGGAGACTGAGATGAGCTCTTAAGTAGAAGCTGTTCCCTGTGAGGGTGCTGAGGCGCTGGCACAGGGTGCCCAGAGAAGCTGTGGCTGCCCCATTAATGCTGTAATGGGTTTGGGTGGGAAAAGACCTTAAAGCTCCTCCAGTTCCAACCCCTGCCACAGCCAGGGACACCTTCCATAGAGCAGTTTCTCCAAGCCCCTGTGTCCAACCTGGCCTTGAGCACTGCCAGGGTTGTATGGATGAAATACTTGAATAGGAAGTGCTGAAGGACAGAGCACAGATCTTAAAGGGTATTTGCTTTACAAGCAAGACATAAACCACTGAGGAAGAGCTTCTCCCCTGCTAACACTGCAAATGAAGAGCTGCGTCCATTAGATGATAAAGCAGAGATGCTCGAAACACAGTATGCGGAGCAAAGGTGATCCTGAGCATCCTAGCGCCCATCCGCATGGCATCACTGAAACAGCATATTCAGCTAAGCACTTGATAAAGATGAATGATCATGTTCAGCAGCTGACAGCCATTCAACAAGCACAGGAAGAGGCACTTTAAAAACAATGGAAACTCTGAAACACCTGCCTGAGGGATGGAAAAATAAGTCTCTAACGGATAATATCTTCCTTTATTAAAGGGCAAATCGACTTGAACCAGGGAGTAGATGTTTTAAAGCAGTTAATGCAGAGGAGAAAGCGGGTTGTCATCCAACAGCTCACTAAAACAACCTCCCAAATACACATTTCAGGCTGTGCTCAAAGCACATAAAGAAATAACAATTATATAGGTTTCGACTGAGGTTCTGGCTGGTGCTCAGGGCAAGGACTGAACAGATTCACCTCTGAGAGTAACAGGGGAAGCAGCACTAAGAGAAGGTGGTGGCATCTCCCAGCAAAGCTCACCTTCCATTGAGCAACTGCCCCAAAACCAGCGGCATAGTGGGCTTCCCGGTTTGCTTTTGTGCCTGTGGGTACCTGTTGGTGTTCCCATTGTTGGAGCAGGGCCAGAGAAGGGCACTGGAGCTGGTGCAGGGCCTGGAGCACAGTGTGATGGGGAAGGGCTGAGGGACCTGGGGGGTTCAGATGGAGAAGAGAAGGCTCAGGGGGGACCTGATCGCTCCCTACAACTGCCTGAGAGGAGGATGGAGCCAGGAGGGGGCTGTGCTCTGCTCCCAAGGAACAAGGGATGGGACAAGAGGAAACGGCCTCAAGCTGCACCAGGGCAGCTTTAGATGGAGCTGAGGGACAATTCCTTCCACAAAGGGTGCTCAGCATTGGAACTGCCCAGGGCAGGGCTGCAGTCACCGTCCCTGCAAGTGCTCACACACCGTGGAGACGAGGCCTCAGTGCCATGGGTCAGTGGTGGCCTTGGCAGTGCTGGGAACGGTTGGACTGGATGACCTTAAAGGGCTTTTCCAACCGGGTTGATTCCATGATCTTATGATTTGAGGGTGGCTTCCATGCTGCTGATGGCACTGAAGCCAAGCCGGGCGCAGTGGAAGCTGCGGGTCCTCAGCACAACCCAACAGCCTGCACTGGCAGCTGAAGAGCAGAAAACTCATTTCCTCCAAGCTGTCATTTGGGGAAACGCATCCTCATTACACATAATGCGTATCAGAGCTCTCCAGCAGCAGACCTGAGCCTGTGAGAGCTCTGACGGAGGCAGAGCAGCGCCAGCACCATGGGCGCTGTGGTCTCCTTGCACCCCAGCACCCATTGGGTGCTGCAGGGCCAGCCTCTGCTTTTCTTCAACAGCAGTAGTTTAAACCATGGTGACAAGTGGTGAGGCGGCTGACGCACATGGTTGGTGCCCCTGCAGCTGAAGGCAGTGACCCATGGCAACTGGGGTTTCACAATGGTTTCTGACTGTAACTGGTGTCTGTAAGGGGACATCTGGTCCAGCAATAGGAGAATCCCTGTCCCTTCCACTGCACCTTCATTTGAAGGCAAAGACTTGGAAGAAAACATCCAGCCAACACCACCATTCCCAGTGCAGCACTCCATGAGGATGCCCAGGTGAAGGAGCCATTCACTTTGTACAAGGAGTCTCATGGAGAAGGCGAGCGGTGATGGGCACAACTTACTCCTGGGGCGATTCCAAGTGGACACAACAGGAATATGTTTCCCAATGGGAACAGTTATCTATTGGAATAATCTCCCCAGAAAGCGGTGACTCCCCAACGTTGGATACTGTTAAGACTGGGCTGGACAGGGTGCTGGGCCATTGTGTAGGTCATGCTTTGCCTGCAAAGGTTGGACCAGGTGATCCTTCAGGTCCCTTCCAACCTGGGATTGCAGGATTCTATGATTCCCAGGATTCCTGACTTGCATGTCCCGGTTTGGGGAAGCAGTGAGGGCAGAGCTCCAGCCCTCCCACGTATTTGCCTTTGCTCAGATTTAACTCTTTCCTCCAGACCCTCCAGGCTCACACCATTCTTGGTCACAATGTCCCACCTCTGCCTCACCACGTCTACAACTGACAGTCCATCTTTGGTGTGAAGGAAGCAAGACGATGGGCATCCCAGCAAATGCCTACTCAATGCCCATCACTTCTCAGAGTCACAGTATCTACTGGGTTGGAAAACACCTTTAAGATCATCAAGTCCAACCATTCCCAGCACTGGAAGGCCACCACTAACACATGGCACTGAGGGCCCCATCTACACAGTGTGTGAACACTGGCAGGGATGGTGATTCCACCATCTCCTGCCGAACCTCTGGGTTATGGCCCTCTCCTCCTCCTCGATGCTTCTCTACAAGGTGGAACACTACACAAAGTCATGTGCAATAACTAAACCCAAATGCACCGCAGCTGCAGAGACCTTCCTGCTCAGCCACACTGGAACATCACAAGCTCAGATGTCAGTTTAGATGCCATAGCATCCACTCATTTTGAGGGGGACAAGAGCATTTCATCCTCACACCTGGTTAGTCTCAAATACCAAGCTTTTTTGTATTTGAAACTAAAAACCAAGGAGCTGCTGTCCTTTTGCTAAGGACCAGCTCTACTTCAGTTTAAAACCTAGGAGCTTCCTCTAGACCTACAGCAGTTTGACCTTGTCCTTCCTCAAAGCTCAGCCCAAGGTAAGACCTGAGGTTGCCCACAACATCTGCTGAGCAAGGGGCAGTCAAGCCAGAACGATACCAGCAAGGCACCTCGCAGTGAGCAAAGGCAAGAGCCATGAAGGAGCAAAAAGCAGCTTCGTTGTAGTATAGACTCCATGTATGATTGAAGTATTTCACTTTAAAAGGCCTTCTCTCTCTCCAGTTCTTCAAAGAGTGCCTTGACCTCGCTGAATCACTCATCAGGGCACAGGAACTACATCAAATGCAAGCAGAATCTGGCCAAGCTGCAACGTTCGCTCACACACAGCCCCGTCCCCACAAATGCTCTCTGCAGCAGCAAAACCATAGGGATTAAAGTGTTTGTTTCCCCAGGTACCATATGCTTTAGCTGGTGCGGCACCCTCCGCACCACACCAGAGACAACAGACATTGGGCAGAAGCACCTGGGTAACAGGACAGGAAAGAAAGGGAATATGTCTTGGAGAACACATCAGCATTGATGGGTATCTATAAAACACATCCATAAAGCAAGTTTGGGGATTAAATTCCCTGTCACTGAGCAACAGTAAACCAGAAACTGGTTTCCCTTTAAAGCAATCTCCCTCCTTGGATCCCAGATAACCCTTCCACATTGCCCAAGGAATGATTTACCTCCTTCCTCAGCGAACACATCCCTCAGCTCCCCAGGTATCAGCTCAGCTGTTGCGTTTGGATGCAGCTCAGAGCAACTGGTTGAGCTCTTAGCACCAGTAACACCTTTTGTCTCAGAGCTGGAGGATTTACGCATCAGAAGCTTGTCTGCTTCTCCCCAGCTGCGGCAGTTTACCTGCTACCAGACATCACTTCCCATAAGCACCTACCTTAGACCATCACATAGAGCATCTTGTAAATACTCTTGTGTTTATCTGTATGTATCTGTAAATACTCTGTTCTTACAGAGCATAATCCATTACTGCAGCCTGCCTTATCCCCCCCAGGTACATCCGCATCCCCCAACAAATCGGCTTGTCACCAGAGAACTCTGTGTGAAAAGGGAACAGGTCCCTGACCAAGCACCACAAGATCATACAAGTGAGAAAGTGAGCGCGGCAAATCCACCTATCCAACAAGAGGTCCACGTGTCACTGGCTAAATTCCTGGAGCATATGGGTTTGCTTTGCTTTCTTTGTCATCACTGCACACGCCACAGATTTATACATCAGTATGAATGGAGAAGTCACTGGTCAATGGAGACAGGAAAAAAGCAGTGATGGTGCCAGATCAAGGACAGGAGATTTCCATGCTTTTCTCTTGGAAAAACCTGGTAGGATTGACAGATTTCAGCTTCCAGCAGGGAATTTCAAGGATTTGGACTACAAATTGCTTAAATAACATCACAAGGGTTCAGGGGAAGGAGACATGAGAAGTTAATGGTGTTGGTAACCACTGACCTCACTGAATCTGCATCTGGATGATCTGACGGGAGCTGACAAGAAACCTGGAGAGGGGCCTTGGACCAGGGCCTGTAGGGACAGGACAAGGAAATGCCTTTAACCTGCCAGAAGGGAGGCTGAGATGAGCTCTGAGGCAGATGCTCTTCCCTGGGAGGGTGCTGAGGCGCTGGCACAGGGTGCCCAGCGAAGCTGTGGCTGCCCCATCCCTGGCAGTGCTCAAGGCCAGGTTGGACACAGGGGCTTGGAGCAAGCTGCTCTATGGAAGGTGTCCCTGCAATGGCAGGGGTTGGAGCTGGAGGAGCTTTAAGATCCCTTCAACACAAACCATGCCCTGATCCTATGGTTCTATGACTCCATAGATTCAGGTCCAACAGGATAAGCAGTAACTGTGCTTAGCTGCTTGATCTCAGTGCAGGCATGATGCTGAGGAAGCCCTCAAGCTTAGCAAACACCACCAAAAGCCTGAACCCAGGCTGCAGACCGCAGCTGCAACCCTCCTGAAAGCTGAAGCTGCGGTTCTACACCCTGCAGAACAAAGGCAGGCACTGTTCTTTGGAGGCAACCACCGATCTGGAGCAGTTTCCATCTGATTCAGGGGCTGGTATGAGTCTTTCAGGACTGATTTTCAATCAGAATCTCATGTCTCCGAGGAACATGAGAGCAGTTGATGTCTGGGCACTGATAGCTGCGCTCAATTAACATAAAGATGAGGCCTTCCTCAGCACCTGCAGGAGGAAACCTGCCTGCAGAACAAGCTACTGAGGGAAGATAAATTACTATCCAGGGAGGGAGCTGCCAGGAGCAGAGGGAGGGTGGATGTGTTTATTTATACACAGCAGTTCCAGGTACGGGTTGCAGGTCCTGACACGCTGCTTGGGGTGGTTTCTATAAGCAGTCGTCTCCTTCACATCCTCAGCTCTTATTCAGCTCCAACAGCCCTACGCTGGAGGTGCATGCGCAGTGCTGACGGTCTGCACTGGCCATAACACTTCACACAACTCCCAGGGTACTTTCAGCACCCCGCAGTGATGTCAAATTCCACGCAAATGTTTGGAGCTCCACAGGAAAGATATGGAGGGAAATGCCTGTGGGATTTACCTGTCGAGGGAGGGCATCCTGCGCCTGTGCTGTGCTCTGGGGAGAACCCCCCTGCAGTCCTGATCCAGCTCTGGGGCAGCACAAGAGGGATGTGGAGCTGTTGGAGCAAGGCCAGAGGAGGCCATGGAGATGCTGCGAGGGCTGGAGCAGCTCTGCTCTGGAGCCAGGCTGAGAGAGCTGGGCTGGGGCAGCCTGGACAAGAGAAGGCTCCTGAAGGGGAGACCTTAGAGCAGCTCCAGTGCCTAAAGGGGCTGCAGGAAACCTGGAGAGGGGCTTTGGACAAGGGATGGAGGGACAGGACAGGGGAATGGCTTTAACCTGCCAGAGGGGAGACTGAGATGAGCTCTGAGGCAGAAGCTCTTCCCTGGGAGGGTGCTGAGGCGCTGGCACAGGGTGCCCAGAGAAGCTGTGGCTGCCCCATCCCTGGCAGTGTTCAAGGCCAGGTTGGACACAGGGGCTTGGAGCAAGCTGCTCTATGGAAGGTGTCCCTGCCCATGGCAGGGGTTGGAGCTGGAGGAGCTTTAAGGTCCTTTCCAACCCAAACCAGGCTGGGATTCTATGCTTTAGGAGCACTCTAATCTGTGATTTCTGGCCTCAGGGCAACCTCCGCATTCCCAAAGAGCACTCCATGGGTCAGCGCGCACATCAACAAATACCACAATTTGACAGCAATCTGTAAAGCTCTCAGAAGAAATACAGCCCTTGGTGGCTTCAACTGTAACTAGAGGAGCAAATCTCCCAAACGGGGGAAAAAGCACTTCTTGGCTTGGTCACCACCAATGGACCTTTATGAAGAGCAATCCTTGAGAGGGCGGGTGCAGGGTCCAACCACTGCTGTGGCTGGTGTCTGCGCTGGAGCTGGAGGGGATGGAGCTGTGCAGCAGCAGCACTCTGATGACAAATACAATTGCAAGTTAACAAGGGCACACATACCAGAGGAAGGAGCCAACCACAATTACTGACTGTTATCAGACAGGAAAGATCTTTCAGTTATTGTGGCTAGCACAGAAAACAGCTCAGCAATGAGAACCGGTGAGAAGAAACCACACGTGTCAAGCTCCTCTGCTAATCCACAGGGCACATCCTGGGCTCCCACCTCCTGGAAGATGCTGGCAACACAGCTGGAAAAGGTACAGGGAAGGATATGGATGGCTTGAAGGTAGTGAATGGGCCTACAAGGATGCTGGAGAGGGACTGTTCATCAGGGACTGTAGGGACAGGACAAGGGGTGACGGGTTCAAACTGACACAGGAGAAGCGCAGGTTGGATGTAACGAAGAAGTTCTTTACTGTGAGGGTGCTGAGGCGCTGGCACAGGGTGCCCAGAGAAGCTGTGGCTGCCCCATCCCTGGCAGTGCTCAAGGCCAGGTTGGACACAGGGGCTTGGAGCAAGCTGCTCTATGGAAGGTGTCCCTGCCCGTGACAGGGGTTGGAACTGGAGGAGCTTTAAGGTCCCTTCCAACCCAAACCAGTCTGGGGTTCTACGATTCTAAGAGATTTTAAGTGAAGATCACAGGTTTAGCACCCATGGAGAGCTCTGAGTAAACCAGAAAGCTTCCTTTTCCACACAAAACTTGCTTTCAAGTCCCCCAGACTTGAAGGGATTCTTTCATTTCTCTTCCTATTCCTCTGAGACACCGTAATTTTCAGTATTGGATAATTTGAGTCTGCAGCTTGAAGGTTTCTTCTAAACGTCAGCTTCTTGCTTTTGTAGCCAGGCTGATGACACTGGAGCTCATTTGCTTAATTACTGATTTACAGAATGATCCCTCTATGAGAACATGAAACCCTCCAAACGAAATGCTTAAAGCGCAGAATCAGAGACCATCCACGACTGTTTACTCCCACCTTCTACATGGTTTTGGGCCACGCTATTTCAATACCATTTCCTCTGATTGATGGCATTTTACTTACATCATAGAATCCCAGCTTGGTTTGTGCTGGAAGGGATCTTAAAGCTCCTCCAGCTCCAACCCCTGCCACGGGCAGGGACACCTTCCATAGAGCAGCTTGCTCCAAGCCCCTGTGTCCAACCTGGCCTTGAGCACTGCCAGGGATGGGGCAGCCACAGCTTCTCTGGGCACCCTGTGCCAGCGCCTCAGCACCCTCACAGGGAAGAGCTTCCTTATAGTTGGGAAAGAACCACTTCCTAAATACAAAACTGGACCCTGCAAGAGTGCAAATACAATTATCCCAAGTTTTTCCTAACAGGATGATGTTGCTTTTGAGCAACCTGCTCTAGTGGAAGCTGCCCTTGCCCATGGCAGGGGGCTGGAACTGGATGAGCTTTAAGGTTCTTTCCATCCCAACCCAATTCCATGGTTCTATGATCCTGACGCTGCCACACAGCCCAGAAGGGGTCTTCCCTTTCAGATCAGCAGCTTTGTTTCCATTTCTCCATCTTTCCTTCCCCCAAGCACTTGGCTACTGCTGACCACTGCACCCAAGCACACAAATCCTTCCTCTAACGGGTGCTCTGGTACCATGGAGCACAGGCAGAAGGCTTTGCACAGACGTTCCTTTTGCACGAAACTATAATGCATGCAAATCCCTGCTCCAAGCAAATTCCACAGGAGTGCATCTTATCACGCGCCAAACAGAAAGTACAAATACATGAGAGAACCCTAAACCTGCATTAAAAGAATTTGCTCTTGTTACAGCTTGAATCTCCCCTTCTCCCTCCAAGGACTCAGCCAGGAAACTCCTCACTGACACCAAACACCAACCAAAGCACTAATCCCACCCATGGTAAGACGAAGTGTAAACCCCAACTGCAATGTAAAGTAAAGCCTGCGTTAACGTACAACAGACATAACACCAACCACGTTCACCCTGATACTTCCTTACACACTTAGGGGCTGAATAAATCAAGGATAAAATCCTGTCTGTGCCACTGGTCTCACCAGGCTCCAAATCTGAGCATCCAACCTTGCTGTGTTTTGGGGATGCGCATGCTGCAGAGCTTTGATACTGTGGTGGCAACTCAGGGACTGCTCTACCACTTTTCCAAGCTTGTGAAGTGAAATAGTAGGGAGTGTGTAGAGCAAAGCGCAAGGTTCTCCTACCTGAGTAAAGGCAAGATGACTTTGTAAGGGGTTTTTGATTGCAATGGGAAAGGTTGACTCATGTTTAGGAGTCTATACAGTGACTATGGTCAAGACTCTCCTTCCTACTCCAAGAGGAAGCAGAGAGCAGCAGCAACCATTGCACCACCACGATACTGCTCCACAGTACGACAGCCAAGGCAGAAATGACCCAGCAAGGCAAAAATCCAGATATTCAAGCATCATAAAACCTACTTCTAAATACATTTAACTCAGCACCCATTCGTGTCTCTATTCCAAGTTTATCCGATGCTTTCGTGCTTGTAACATCAGGGATTTTCCTTCATTTCATTAACCAAGAACTGAGCTCTCTCTTGCCGCATCTGGAGATGGACCAGCTTTCCAACAGAAGCTCAACATGATGAAAATAAACTAACAAACTGTATTTTTAGGTGGAATGGCAAGTTAGAACCTGAATTCCAACCCAACCACTATGCTTCAGCAGAACAAGAAAAACCCTGTGCTGAGCGCTCTCAAATAAGAGCCATTCCCCTTCCAACAGAGCCCTTATTATCCTTTGGGGCAGGAAGTCAGAGTTTTTCCACTTAGTTACGTTCCAGGTAGCTCTTAAATAAGATTTCCCTTCCCTCTGTGTTTAAAGGGACACTTGAACACAAGTTAATGCCTTGGCCATGGGCTGCCATCGCTGTGCACTGAGCCCTAAAATAAAGCCACAACTGCCCAGCCTCCGGCCGGGGAGGTGTTATTTCAAGGAGAGGACCAAGGCCAAGATGCCAAATAAACACCACTTCTTCCTACCTTAATTATCATCAGTAAATCATCCACCTTCATTGGGAGCCCATAAAGGTTCTTCCAGCGGTGCCCCCTGCAAATAAACAGAGAGAAAAAGGCTTTTAAACCCAAAGAGTCAAAACTCAGCATCATCTGCTGCTGGCAAGGTCATTCGGCTTCCTTTTACCTGCATGTAAATGCAGCTTTTCATTATGGCTCAGGCTAGAGACACACTTGAAAACACGAATATAACTTTGAAATACAGAAGGTGTGAGGTTGTGGAGGTTTCCTGGGTTAAAAGTGCTTTTGGGCAGAGGCAGAAGCAGTTACAAATGAGGAGGCTGACATTCGCAGCTTCACTTGCTCCGTGCACTGCTGCATGGGGGGAAGTCAAGTCAAGGAGGGTCCACAGCTGGAAGAACGGATGGTTTTTATCCCAGTGAAGGCTCCTGGGTCTCCTATGAGCATGTTACTAACCCCGAAACAAGCAGATGGAACATCACAAAAGCAGTTTGTGGATGTTCATTTATTCCCCCCGTTCTGGAAGGTGCCAGAAAGCTGCATGTTGGGTCACCAGCACTTCTTATGGACCACTGAGGCAACCACCAGCACTTCCCCAAGCCCAACCCCCTCTGGATACAGCCTTTGGCTGCAGGATCAAGTGCAGACCTACACGGAACAGGCTGAAGCTTGTCCCTGTGGTCAAGGTGACCCACAGTGATGCCTGCGATGCTCTCGCAGCTCTGCACAAACCAGAAGCTCTTGGACTTGGATTCCTTGCTCCAGCAGCAAAGCCGCACCATGGCTCATGGATCACTCATGGCTGTTCCTGGTTGACCCTAGGACAAACCAAGTCTCTCCCACCCTCTGCATCTCTGTTTTCCCTCCCAAATCTCTTTTACCTACACCAGCTTCAAGGCAGCAGCAGGCTCCTTGCAGCACTTTGCAGAACTAACCCCTGCTTTCACTAATCCCATCTGGGCTGATGCTATAAAGTACAAAAGTAGAGACCTGAGGCACTTGTAGATTCAGGGCTGAATAAATTCCACCAAATTAATATCTTTTTCCCTATGGAAGGCTTTCCTCCCCAGCCGTGGGCAGGATGTGACCCAGCCATCTGCTCTATCCGTGCCAAGTAGCTGCGGAGCTCAGACATAATCCCTGGGTGATCTCCTCGCTGCTTTTCATCCTACTCAAGTGTGGACTCGAGCACTCGTTCAATTAGACAAGTCTCAGCACTTCAATCAGATGGGCACAAAAGGCTGATTTTTACCTCCACAGAGAAGCAAAAACCTGATTTAGTTGAGTGTGATAGAACCAGGAGCTTCAAAGCAGAGAGAGCCGCGGATCACGCCTGCTCTGAAGGCTGCAGAATAGCTGCTTAACCCCAGCAGACCACCACCATAGAATCATAGAATAGTCAGGGTTGGAAAGGACCTGAAGATCATCCAGTTCCAACCCCCCTGCCATGGGCAGGGACACCTCACACTAAACCATGCCACCCAAGGCTCTGTCCAACCCGGCCTTGAACACCGCCAGCATTGGAGCATTCACAACTTCCCTGGGCAACCCATTCCAGTGCCTCACCACCCTCACAGGAAAGAATTTCTTCCTCATATCCAATCTAAACTTCCCCTGTTTAAGTTTGAACCCATTACCCCTTGTCCTATCACTGCAGTCCCTCATGAAGAGTCCCTCCCCAGCATCCCTATAGGCCCCCTTCAGATACTGGAAGGCTGCTATGAGGTCTCCATGCAGCCTTCTCTTCTCCAGGCTGAACAGCCCCAACTTTCTCATCCTATCTTCATGCAGGAGGTGCTCCAGTCCCCTGATCATCCTCGTGGCCTCCTCTGCACTTGTTCCAACAGTTCCATGTCCTTTTTATGTTGAGGACACCAGAACTGCACACAATGCTCCAAGTGAGGTCTCACAAGAGCAGAGTAGCCATTGCCATTTGAAGGGAAGTGGAGAGAGATTAAAGACACTGGATCTGGCAGGGAGAAGGAGAGTGGGTGACCTCCCTTTTGGCTTCTACTTTCTCTTGTCTCTTGTTCAAAGCAAGGAACCCACAGGTGTGCCAAACTCCCCGGTCCCTCCATACCACTTGTGTTTTCTTCCTTAAGATTCAGTGTTTCCTAACACCTCCCAGTGATGCTGCTGTCCTGGGACAGAGGGGTTTGGAGGGTGCAGCATGCAATCCAGCCTTCAGCGCATCCTCTCTTTCCTGTGCAATGTCCTTCCATCCTTCAGTTAGCTCCATGCACTTAAACCAAATGGGTAGAGATAGGGAATTTGGCACAGGCAACTGTGCTGTCAGTACTGACATGGTCAGTGTACTCAAGGCCAGGTTGGATGGGGCTTGGAGCAAGATGCTCCAGTGGAAGTTGTCCCTGCCCATGGCAGGGGGGTGGGACTGGATGAGCTTCAAGCTCCCTTCAACCCAAACCAGTCTACGACTCTATATGACTCCCTTCCCTGTTGTACTTAGCACTACCTGAGTTAAAAGGGAATCAGAGTGAAGCTGTGGTGTCACAAAGCCTGGCGCAGGACACACGCAGTGTATGTTCACAGCTCCTCGCAAGACAAGGACAACATCTCACTGAAGGGAAAACACACTGGGAGGTAAGGAAAAAAAGCAACTGCAAAGGCAGAATGAAAACTAAAGAGCTTATAAAAGTCAATGTGAAACGTTTGAATGGGTTTGGAGCAGGCTGTGTCTTCCGCTGGCTGTAAAAACAGATCAGTAACAGAAGAAGAGAGTAATTCATGATGCATGACTTGCAGTGACTCATAAACCTCGTTCCTCTGACAGGTAAGGAGCAGTACGTGAGAACAGAAACACGTTACACATGCTAACAGGAACATCTTGCATCCACATCTGCTCTTAGGAATCAGTCACACAGTTTGCACACGGAGGAAGTGTGATTGCCAGAGAGCAAATGTACGGCACAGCTGAAGGGAGGTGGTGTGGCCAACACTGGGCTTACCCAGCCCCAGCCACACACCAGCCTTGCCGCTCATCTGCCTTGCCCTGACCTCACCGAGCCCCGATGTGCCAGCAATGTAAGCCCCTTACAGAATCATGGAATGGTTTGGGTTGCAAAGGACCTTAAGATCATCCAGTTCCAACCCCCTGCCACGGGCAGGGATGCCTCATCCTGGAGCATGTCCCCCAAGGCTCTGTCCAACCTGGCCTTGAACACTGCCGGCAATGGAGCATTCCCAGCTTCCTTGGGCAACCCATTCCAGTGCCTCACCACCCTCACAGTAAAGAACTTCCTCCTTATCTCCAATCTAAACTTCCCCTGTTTCAGTTTGAACCCATCACTCCTTGTCCTATCGCTACAGTCCCTGATGAAGAATCCCTCTCCAGCATCCTTGCCAGATAATCCTCCAATACCATGGTATCCTGAGGAGCCAGGGCAGGCAGCTGGCTGTGGAAGCCCTGGATGCAGCTCACCAGCCTTGGGAGCAGCATCGCTATTATTTGGAATTATGATTTGATATGTTAGTTGCGTATGTTTGATTGAAAGCAATTTAACCAGGTAAGCATCCATGCTGCTGTAGCACATCAACAGTCAGGAAGGCTGGCAAGGGAATCACAGAACCAGCTGGGTTGGAAACACCTTTAGATCATCAAGTCCAACCTTTATCCCAAGGCCACCACTGACCCATGGCACTGAGGGCCTCGTCTCCATGGTGTGTGAACACTTGCAGGGACGGTGACTCCAGCCCTGCCCTGGGCAGCCTGTTCCAATGCTGAGCACTCACTGGATCACGGAAGGGCTGTGGATGTTGTCTACCTACACATTCCCACAGCATTCTCATGGAGAAACTGACTGCTCATGGCTTGGATGGGTGCACTCTTCACTGGAGGTGTCTGAAAGATGTGTGGATGTGGTGCATCAGATTAGTGGTGGCCTTGGCAATGCTTGGGAATGGATGGCCCTGATGATGTCAAAGGTATTTTCCAACCTAAATGATTCCATGATTCTATGATTTCTGTGCTGGGTCACCCTGTTCACCATGGAACAACTTCATGCACAACACCATTTGATAAAACCAAGGAACACAAGCTCACAACCTCAGAGGTCTCTTTTGGAACAATCCCACTGAGAAAGCGCTTTGGGAATGGCTGCACTAGGTGGGATCAGACAACAACAGCAGGTTTGCTAAGCAAAACCAGGAATGGTAGAAAACACTACATACAAAGACACTGAGGATTTGGGGTCAGCAAAGGTGGCCTCCATCTCTTGTTGGAATAATGCAACTAAAAGGCATTAGTTGGCGAGACAGCCCCAAATCCTGCTGCCGGCATAATCCACCTGGAAGCCAAGTGCATCCAGGCAAATTAAACCCGCCTTTAATCCATGCAAATCTCAACACTGGAACCTTTTATTCTCTTACCTCCTGCCACGAGTTTCATCCTGCCCCACACCCCAATGGGCTGCCAGAGGAAACAACACACAGCTCCATGCATTAGTAACACGGAGAAGGAATGCTGGACCTGGTGGACACAGCTTCATGCTTGCATGGCTGCATTGAGAGCAAACCCCCTTCCACCTGTGCTTGGTTTAACCATAGGTATCGACACACACAAATGAGGGCAATTTGTGCATAAATTAGGCAGCATCATTATGCTAATTGGGATGGGCTGATTGCACTGAGAGTGTTTGCAAGCTGCCACAATCCTCTGGGATAGCGCAAGCGAGCTGCTGCATCCGAAGTGATGCTGAGATGCCACCAGCATCCTTCTGCGGCAGGTAGGACCCAAGGCAAAGCTAAGTAATGAAGGAGAAGGGCTGAGGAGACCTGGTGGGGTTTGCTTCATCAGGTTTCTCTGTTAAACTATGATGCTGCCCTCAAAAAATGACTCTATTTCCTAAAGAGCACATCCAAACCTTCCTTGTGATGCATGAAACAGGGTGATTGATAGATGGGGGCAGAGAACTTCTCTGGGCACCCTGTGCCAGCGCCTCAGCACCCTCCCAGGGAACAGCTTCTGCCTAAGAGCTCATCTCAGTCTCCCCTCTGGCAGGTTAAAGCCATTCCCCTGTCCTGTCCCTCCATCCCTTGGCCAAAGCCCCTCTCCAGCTTTCCTGCAGCCCCTTTAGGCACTGGAGCTGCTCTAAGGTCTCCCCTTCAGGAGCCTTCTCTTGTCCAGGCTGCCCCAGCCCAGCTCTCTCAGCCTGGCTCCAGAGCAGAGCTGCTCCAGCCCTCGCCCCATCTCCATGGCCCAAGATCTCATCTCAAGGTCGGAGCAGCAACGCCATACAAAAGAGCAAGAATACTGAGGTGAAAGGCTTTAAAACCTTCCATGTGGGATGGATTGGAATTCCAGCATCACTACTCTCTGACAACTGATTATTTTTCCTTCGTGCTGCACTGAACATACTGTATTTGCTCTCACCTGTGGCACAGTGAACGTTACCATATGGTTTGCCCAAAGTTGATTCTTTTTACAGCTTTTAGCGCTAGGTTAGTGCTTGGGGCTCCTCTGCTCCATGTTTTATAGCCAGGCAAAGTGCCAGCACGTCTGGCAGAGGGAAAGCTCCTGGCTGGGTCTGGGAAAATAAACCAAGTGTGAATTCCCTCGGAAGGGAGACAGCTCAAGTCCCCCAGGTGGGATTTCTCATCATAATGATCCCATCTGGCAGCTCAACTAGTGACCAGCTTGGTAGGAAAACGGCACGACTTCAGGAGCATCCTCTGGTACCCAGGAGGAGGGAGGTGAACTGCAACACCAGAACCAGCTTTAGCCCCTGGAGGTGGAGCTGAGCATCACCAGCAGCACCACAACCCCGTCCTCCCTAAGAAGTAATACAGATCCTGGCACAGGCCAGCATCAGTACCTTAGCACCCAGTAATTCCCAAGCTCCTCTGAACCCCAAATACCTCATCACAGCAGCAGCATTAAAGCCTCTTCTCTCCACCCTTTGGTGACAATGAAAGGCTGTCACCAGCAGCTCACTTTTGGGTTGCAACTAAGCCAAAGCTATAGGAAAAAGCTTTGTCCAAAGACTTTGCACACCAAATCAGCTCAAAAAGGAAAGGACAAAACATGAGCTGGCAGCACCATCGGTGTGAACAGCTTCTCCTGCTGAGGAAGGGAACACAGCAAGGTCTAAACCCCACATTCAATAAAGTTATTCTTCGCTGCTTTATTTCCCTTTACAGCCTAAGATCAATCTGGGTTTGTTTCCACCACAAACAGTGTCTGTGATTGTTCATGAGGGGAGCATGAGGCGGGGACCCAGCGTGCGAAGCTGCCAGCTCCAAGTTAATGGCACAAAGGCACTGCCTCGCTGCAGCAATTCCTGTAATTCAAGCCTGGCAAACAATCCCGAGCCTGAAAATGGGACAGCATCCAATCGTTATCTGCTTTCTTGTAAAGAAGGAATCTAAAGCATCCACCCTATTGACTCTACCTGGCTATTTGCTGTGCTGGAGGTACCACCACCAGGCACGACAGCAGCCAATGCCGGCGGTTCCTGCCGTTCTGCCTGCTCATGGTTCTTTCATCCAGCAAACAGTGTCAGAGCTAAAGGAGCGATCATGAGTGCAGAAAGCCCCTGGCTGCTTCACAACAGCTGAACAAGCTGGGGGTGTTCAGAAGGTGAAGTGTTCCCGGGCTTCTGACCAAGGCAACTGACCTTATGGTCGGACTCAATGATATTAGAGGTATTCCCAAACCTGAATAACAGAATCTCAGCCTGGTTTATGTTGAAGGGACCTTAAAGCTCCTCCAGCTCCAGCCCCTGCCACGGGCAGGGACACCTTCCATAGAGCAGCTTGCTCCAAGCCCCTGGGTCCAACCTGGCCTTGAGCACTGCCAGGGATGGGGCAGCCACAGCTTCTCTGGGCAACGTGTTCCAGTGCCACCACCCCAACTTATACCCATACTGTCCCATATGCCAATATTTGACTATCAAATCATCACTGGTGAATGCCTCTTGCATACAGCTGCGCATCCACAGGCTTCCCAAGACACGGCTCTTGAGGTCGGCGGCCACCTCTGCATGATTGGGGTGCTTATTTTCCCCAACTATATCACTTCAGTTCATAACGGATATCTCTTTCCAAACATCTTTGCCCTATCTCTTTGCATCCAGGCCAGGTTGGACCCAGGGGCTTGGAGCAAGCTGCTCTATGGAAGGTGTCCCTGCCCATGGCAGGGGTTGGAGCAGGAGGAGCTTTAAGCTCCCTTCCAGCATGAACCATTCCATGATTCTATGATTTTCCAGCATTCTTAAGAAACCATGAGACTTGCATTCTGGCAGCAACCCGGAGAAGATTGCTGGGTGCCCATCCAGGGGAGCAGAGCCAGATGGGAGCTCAGAAAACACAAGGGAATGATCCCTACGTGCACACGCGATACGGTGAAGGAAGGAAAGCAGCCAAGGGACATGGTCTGGTTACACACGGCATGTTTTTGTTATGGATTTCCTTTCCCCTCCTCCTTCAGGATGTGCCATTGGGTTTTGGAGGGCTGAACCCCTCTGGTTTATCTCTGGGTGTGTTGGTGCTGCTGGTTCTTATCAGGTGTGTCCGGCTGAGAGAAAGTGCTCAAACAAAGCCCTTTCACCTGAGCTCGCGTTCATGTGTTCAGCCAGGGTTTGGTGTCTGCATGGGGTGGAACAGGGCCACAGGTGATGCTGCTGCAGGAAAACTGGTTATTTTGAGGGTTTTAATTAATTATTGGGAGGGATGAAATCCTGGGGTGGTTCAGAACAGATGAATGGAGATCAGAAACAGCGGTGGGGATGTATGGGAGCACCAAAACTAAGGTTACTGCATATTAGAATCATAGAAGCATTTATGCTGTGTCCAGCTCTGGGGCAGCAGCACAAGAGGGATGTGGAGCTGTTGGAGAGAGGCCAGAGGAGGCCATGGAGATGCTGCGAGGGCTGGAGCAGCTCTGCTCTGGAGCCAGGCTGAGAGAGCTGGGCTGGGGCAGCCTGGACAAGAGAAGGCTCCTGAAGGGGAGACCTTAGAGCAGCTCCAGTGCCTAAAGGGGCTGCAGGAAACCCGGAGAGGGGCTTTGGACAAGGGATGGAGGGACAGGACAGGGGAATGGCTTTAACCTGCCAGAGGGGAGACCGAGATGAGCTCTGAGGCAGAAGCTCTTCCCTGGGAGGGTGCTGAGGCGCTGGCACAGGGTGCCCAGAGAAGCTGTGGCTGCCCCATCCCTGGCAGTGCTCAAGGCCAGGTTGGACCCAGGGGCTTGGAGCAAGCTGCTCTATGGAAGGTGTCCCTGCCCGTGGCAGGGGGTGGAGCTGGAGGAGCTTTGAGGTCCCTTTTCACCCAACCCATGCTGTGATTCAATGAAGCAGATCCATAAACAAGCTGTGACCCTGCTTGAACACAACTCGGGAGGGCACATCAACCTTCCAGAGCTCCATGCCAGGGCTGCCAGACTGCTGAACACATCACACACAGAGCAACGTGCAGCCCAGTGCTGAGGTCTCATGTCTCACCCAGGAAAACACCTACAACCCTTTTAGTCCTATTCCTCTATGGACTCAATGAATAAACAGAATTACGAGGGGGGAAACCTCCTTTGCAGGACTCAGCTCTCCTCTGTGCAGCCTGGTTCTGTTATGAGCAGCTTGGAAGGGGAATGGAGACATCCTGGTATCCCAGGTTGGAAGGGACCTCAAGGATCACCTGGTCCAACCTTTCCAGGCAAAGCATCTCCTAGACCAGATGGCCCAGCACCCTGTCCAGCCCCATCTTAACAGTGTCCAACACTGGGGAGTCACCACTTCCCTGGGGAGATTATTCCAATGGATAACTGTTCCCATTGGGAAACATTTTCCTCCTGTGTCCACTCGAACCCTCCCCAGCAGTAACTTGTGCCCATCACCCCTCATCTTCTCCATGGGACTCCTTGTAAAAAGGGAGTCTCCATCTTCTTTGTAGCCACCCTTTGAACACTGGAAGATGGTGACAAGGTGTCCCTGAGCCTTCTCTTCTCCCGGCTGAACAGTCCCATCTCTCTCAGCCTTCCCTCACTCCCTTCCCAATCCCTTGATCATCTGTGTGTCCGTTTGTGGAACATTTCACCTCTAAGCTTTACTGCCAGGCTCTGGTTTTGGGTTCACCATCAAAGTGTGTGAAAAAATCCAAACAATTTTCTATACAATGAGGCACCATCAACATTTATTTTCTTATATTCCTTTATAACTGGCTTGAAACAACACCCCCCAGGTAGGAGAGGGCTTGCCCCGGCAGCAACACCAGCCAGGCAAGGACGGACCCTTTGCTTTCATTCTAATGGACTGCTCAGCACATTGCACCAACGAGTAATGTGGGCTCTGTTATAGCTTTTAGGCTGTATGGAATTCAGTGTTTTGATACAAAACCCCCCAAACACCACTGAAGTCCATGGGGATCAGGAGAATTACGGCACTAATCTTCACATCCATCAGGTTTGATGCATTAGACATCTCGTTAAGGGCGTCATTACATTACAGAGGGTCTATAGGGCAAACTTCTGGAGATGCAGCCCAGGAGGAACCCTCTTCCTGGTCCACAGCACCCAAATTCCCCCAAACAGACCAAGATCCAGGACCTGATTTGCTTTCAGCAAGAGTCTGTAATATTCCTGTGGGAGGGATGCAGTGGATGCAGCACAAAACCTGCGGGACTCATCATGCCGATAGCAGGATCCCTGTGACTCTGCTCAAGGAGTCCCACCATGGGAACTTTGTAACCTTTGGACATGTTGGAGATGGAAAATGGAGCCAAAAGTCATGGAGGGGACCTCTTCATGGACGGAAAGCTTTGAACTGTGGAGCCAGATGTTGTGTGCAGCTGAGGGGCTTTGCTTTAATCCATCACAGTGACATCCCGGAGTCTTCAGGCTGCTGAACACAAGAGGGCTCAGTTCTCCTGAGGGGTTTCTGCTTTGTTTCATGAGTGGAGACCCTGCTCCAACAGTAAAATAAGTCATTTGGTCCTCTGGAATTCGTCTCTATACCACTGTAATCTTTGTTTAAAGTACAAAATGCTGCTTTAAAGGGTTGCGTTTGGGGGTTTTATAGAAATCAATATATTTTCAGTTCAAATTTGCTCAGCCAAGTGGAAGCAAACCTCCAACCAGGACTGCTTCCCCACACAGAAACCACGTTCCTATCTTAGTACCATGATTTATTTGCTATGATTCATTAGCTAAGCTTTAAAGAAGGAGGTGATCCTGCCCCTCTGCTCTGCTCTTGTGAGACCTCACTTGGAGTATTGTGTGCAGTTCTGGTGTCCTCAACATCAAAAGGACATGGAACTGTTGGAACAAGTGCAGAGGAGGCCACGAGGATGATCAGGGGACTGGAGCACCTCCTGTATGAAGATAGGATGAGAAAGTTGGGGCTGTTCAGCCTGGGGAAGAGAAGGCTTCGTGGAGACCTCAGAGCATCCTTCCAGTATCTGAAGGGGGCCTATAGGGATGCTGGGGAGGGACTCTTCATGAGGGACTGTAGTGACAGGACAAGGGGTGATGGGTTCAAACTGAAACAGGGGAAGTTTAGATTGGATATGAGGAAAAAGTTCTTTCCTGTAAGGGGGGTGAGGCACTGGAATGGGTTGCCCAGGGAAGTTGTGAATGCTCCATCGTTGGCGGTGTTCAAGGCCAGGTTGGACAGAGCCTTGGGTGGCATGGTTTAGTGGGAGGTGTCCCTGGCCATGGCAGGGGGGTTGGAATTGGATGATCTTCAGGTCCTTTCCACCCCTGACTATCCTATGATTCTATGATTGTAAGAAGCAAATAAAGGGAAGGTGCAGAGTTCTGAGACCCCCATCAACATCCTCAGTGTTAGTACTGCAAACCCTGCACCACAGCGCAGACAGATTTGGAAGTCTCTAAGCTATGAGTAGGGTGATTGGCAGCAGCTACATAGGTCCTGGACCACATACAGCTTCCAGCAGCCAGCACAGCTCTCAGCATCGCATCACCAGGCTGGGGTGCCCTGTAGTCATCACCAGAAGGAGCCTACTCCCCATGGAAAGCCAACTTGCAGGCTCCTGTCCCATCCACCAGACAAACCATGCAGGAAAGGCACGAGGGAAGCACGAGCGTGACAGAATAGAAAGCTGATTTGCATAGAAGAGGCTTCTCCAGCAGGACTAATTGTGGGTTTTATTTCACCCTAGACCATAGAACCACAGCCTGGTTTGTTTTGGAAGGGACCTCAAAGCTCCTCCAGCTCCAACCCCTGCCACAGGCAGGGACACCTTCCATAGAGCAGCTTGCTCCAAGCCCCGTCCATCCCTGGCAGTGCTCAAGGCCAGGTTGGACACAGGGGCTTGGAGCAAGCTGCTCTATGGAAGGTGTCCCTGCCCGTGGCAGGGGTTGGAGCTGGAGGAGCTTTAAGGTCCCTTCCATCCCAAACCACTCTGGGATCCTATGATTCTGTAATGCCTGGAATTACTCCTCCAGCCATGTTGTGCAATAGGGAGCGTGATTCCACATGTGTGTTCTGAAAGCAGGAGAGAATTTTGGGTGTTGGGCTGGAAAACCAAAGCCCTGTTTGGGGGAACCTGCGGCCTGACGATCCAGTTGGACAAGCTCGGCATTCCCTGCAATTTAAATGTACTCTGCCAGAATTTTAAGCGTGCCACTCTGCAGAACTTCATTTTAACTCTTTAGGAGCAGGTTTCCAAGCCACCAGCACTCTGCTGTTTAAATGCTACAGCCTTAGAGGAGAACAGCTCTGATGTGTGCTCATCACCTTCTTACTCCTCTAGAGAGCAGTGGGATTTGGGATAATCCAGGATAGTTCTGCACACCTCAAGAAGGTCTTTTCCTCCCCACCTGCCTTCTTGGAGCTTCCTGGTGCTGTGTGGAAATGGGGATCTCCCTCTGAGCACACTTTTTGCCCTTATTCAGCCCAGAAGTCCCTCTGCATCTTTGAGGTCATTGTCTGATACCTGTAACGCCTTGGCACTTGAATTCTCTCTTCTTGTCCTCAGGTGTTGCTGGCACTGATGTGCTCCAAAGCACAGCAGCTTCCTAACAGCTCCCAGTTACTCACAGGGAAGAGCTTCTGCCTCAGAGCTCATCTCAGTCTCCCCTCTGGCAGGTTAAAGCCATTCCCTTGTCCTGTCCCTACATCCCTTGGCCAAAGCCCCTCTCCAGCTTTCCTGCAGCCCCTTTAGGCACTGGAGCTGCTCTGAGGTCTCCCCTTGAGGAGCCTTCTCTTCTCCAGCTGAACCAGCCCAGCTCTCTCAGCCTGTCACTTGTATCAGATCTCATCTAGAAAGCGTTTATGGGATGCAGGAACTCCCACATTGGGACTCTTTTCTTCAGGCAAACAACTGCTCAGGCACAGAGCAGAGCTCTGGGGGGCTTGAACCCATCCTGCCCTTCCCCACCTCTGCCTGAACCATCCCCTCTGACAGGGCACTGTTTGACTGCTGTACCTATTGCCACACATCCAACTGTGCAGAAACAACAGCACATGGTACATCCATGCACCAACAGTGAGCAGTGCAGGCACCGTTCCAGCGCTGACACAGGGATGATTCTGCAGCTTGAACCCACGCGCTCATATAAAGGCATCAGTGATTGACAGGAGCCACTTCAATAGACTCAGAGAAAGGCAAGAGAACAAGGCTGCTGCTTCCCTCCCAACAGCAGAAAGCAGCTCACGCCGACCATGAGCTGCTTTTGTGTTACATCCCAATCAAAACCCACTGTTGTTTGCTCCGGGACTGAGAATGCCTGTGCAGGCAGCAGGGCTAAAACCCAACTGCATCTTGGCTACAAAATAGGCTTCATGGGGTATGAACCCCATGAATCCCATGTGAAGGGACTTTAAAAAGCAAAATAAAGGTAAGAACATTTCAACCCATAGCAAATCCCAGAAGCAAAAGCTTCCTCTTGATGCTGTCAGAGGGCAAAGGACCATTAAGCATCTATACACACAGTAAAGTGACACTAAGGGACATTAATGTCCCCCTTCCCTGGGAGGGTGCTGAGGCGCTGGCACAGGGTGCCCAGAGAAGCTGTGGCTGCCCCATCCCTGGCAGTGCTCAAGGCCAGGTTGGACCCAGGGGCTTGGAGCAAGCTGCTCTATGGAAGGTGTCCCTGCCCGTGGCAGGGGCTGGAACTGGAGGAGCTTTGAGGTCCCTTTCAACCCGAATGATTCCATGATTCAGGGATGCCGTACAGGACACGTCCTCACCACCCCGTTGGGTTCCCAGGCCTCGGTGGTGCATTCCATGGGGAAAGGCCCCGCTGCTCCCAGCCCTGCAGTTACCAGTAGCAACAGTGCCTAATCCATCCCCGAGACAAAACCTCCGGGGCTCATTGATACCCATAGCACGTGCTGAGCAGAGTCTGTGCATGGCCACAGTGACTGCAGGGGTCTCATTCAATGTAACCTTGGGTTTAGAACATCTCTGTGGTTGAAATAAGCATATCTAAACCAGTTTGGACAAAGATGCAGTTATAATGGATGAGGTGGGGGTCAGCTTCAGTGTAAAAGATGCACTAAAGCTTTTCCCTCCACTCATCCATGAGGCAAAACACATTTATTTCAGCGCTTGATTTCCATAGTTTTAGAGGAATTGCTGCTCCAGTGCTGATAATCCTGATTTGGGGAAAGAATTAGAGGAAATAAAGATGATGTTGATGAGAAAAGGATGGAATCAGCAGTTGCTCTCCCCCATAGTCAGGTCCCAGCACTGAAAAGGTGACTCGCTGACATAATGATGCTGGTATCATGTCACCTATTGGGTGTATGGACAGCAATGAATGCATCGATTTGAAGCAGAAAATGAACCCAATGTATTTTCTACTGAAGATACAGTAAAAAGGAGAGTCCCAGACACTGGGCTGAGGATCTGGGATGAGATTTCACCCAAATGCTACTTTTTTGGTGGCTTCCTCATCAAAATTTTAACTTGAACTCTAATTTGGCTGATTCTAAATTGAGAAAGCCAAGAATTAAGTGAAAGCAGCAAGGTTTTACCCCTGCTTTTGATCTATCAATACAACGGAGGGGGGATGGACCCAGGTGCACATGGGAAGACAAGGAAAAGCTTGTACGTGGTAGCTGCACAAATTCACATAGATTTGTGCCTGTTTCTCTCTGGGCACACAAAGCTACTGTCACAGGCAAGAAAGGGACCTGAGCATCTCCAAGGAGGTCAGGCAGAAGAGAGCCAGGCTTTCCACAGGACCACATGGCAGGAGGACACAAGAGGGACGTGGAGCTGATGGAGCGAGGCCAGAGGAGGCCATGGAGATGCTGCGAGGGCTGGAGCAGCTCTGCTCTGGAGCCAGGCTGAGAGAGCTGGGCTGGGGCAGCCTGGACAAGAGAAGGCTCCTTAAGGGGAGACCTTAGAGCAGCTCCAGTGCCTAAAGGGGCTGCAGGAAACCTGGAGAGGGGCTTTGGCCAAGGGATGGAGGGACAGGACAGGGGAATGGCTTTAACCTGCCAGAGGGGAGACTGAGATGAGCTCTGAGGCAGAAGCTCTTCCCTGGGAGGGTGCTGAGGCGCTGGCACAGGGTGCCCAGAGAAGCTGTGGCTGCCCCATCCCTGGCAGTGCTCAAGGCCAGGTTGGACCCAGGGGCTTGGAGCAAGCTGCTCTATGGAAGGTGTCCCTGCCCGTGGCAGGGGCTGGAGCTGGAGGAGCTTTAAGGTCCAACACAAACCATTCTCTGACTGAAGAGCCATCCCAGCACAATGATGTTGAAAACATTCAAGGTATCAACCTAAAGTCCCCCCTTTCCTGATATTCCCTTCATGCTGCACCCTTATCCATGCACACAGCCTCCTCCCCAGCCAGCCTGAGGAGATGTTATTCTTCTTGCATTAAAAAAGAAAAGGAAAGGGTAAAAACCCCCCAGTGATTATTTATGCCACTCTTAGAACAACACCAGCTATTGTCAGGCAGTGTTTTACAGCTCTCAATGTCACATTGAGAGTCTGGTCATGCCAGGAGGAAAGCCACATCCCAGCAGAAGCCGTGTTATTCAAGGCACCCGGCGTCCAGCTCCGAGTAAAAGCTAAAAGGAAGCCGGTGGGTGTGACAGCCACAGTTTGTAGAGCGATAGGAAAAGAGGCAAGGAATGGTGCTTGATCTGCGGTGTAAAGGTAGGGAAAACCCAAGCTGCATCGTGCAGAGCCAGCGGGTTTAGTGACAGAAAGCTTTGGTTCCATATAGCTCTGGAGGAACCACACGGAGGAGCAGAGCTGGAGCCATTCCCAGCGGGAAGCAGGGTGAGAGCAAGGAGGGAGCTTTGCTGTCGAGAAACCCAGGCTGGCTCAGCAGACAAGAAACCCGTTTCCTGCCTGATTGCAACTGTGTGAAGGGAAACAGGGCTCTATGCAAACAAAGCCCAGCTCCATCCAGGCAGCAGCGAGAGCTTTGGGAGCACCCATCTAAAACCCTAAGTTAGACGACACAAAGAGGTGAAAATAAAGCAAGAAGCCCTTTTCCACGGTGCGTTACGTTACAAAACCAAACCGGATGGGTCACAATCTTCCTCTGTCACACCCCAAATGCCATGTTTCAGGTTACTTCACCCCATGTACCTGCAAGGATTGTCTCTGAAGAGCGCTGTTCCTATCGGCTCTGGTCACACTGGGCTCTCAGAGCCAGCCTTTCATCTGCAGAGCTTGGAAATGAACTGCAAAGAAAGCAAGTGTCATTTCCTTCCCCATCCCACCCCTCCATGTGCTGACGAGGAAGTTAGAACCCCAGTGAAGTAATAAAGAGCACCCAGTGCAAAGGGAACGCAGCTCCCAATAGGAGAGCCCAGGTCCCTGCGGCGCTCCGACCTACAGGATCCATCCTTGCCTCCGACTCAGGAAGCAGCTTTTCATCGCTGGGCATCAAAGCTCCTCCCAGGTTTGGCTTCTCCACCTCTTCTCCCTGCAGAACTAGTTTAAGCACTGAGGTTTCGGTGCCTTTATTAACCAATACGTGGATATTTGCCCTGTATCCACCACTGCTGCTCCACGCTTCTCCAACCACCATTGCGCATCTCATGGATCTGCTCACCGTGATCAAATACCCCAGCAGTAACCCTGGATTTCCGGCTTCAGCATCCTGGTAACTCCCCCATGGCTGCTCCCTCTAAGGCCAGAATTCCAGTTTACTCCCCTCTGCCAGGGAACCTCGGGACACTGAGAGCTGTACTGTTTTCTCTCTCCCATAATCTCAATTCACCCTGGAAATACCTATAGGAAGCTTTCCTGGTACAGGTGCCCAGACTCCACAGCTCTTACCCACACACCTCCCTCTAACAGCCATAACAAAGGCAAAGGAAAGCTCTTTTTAATGTGAATACAATCCTGTACCCTCAGCACCCGTTCCCGTTATCTTTGACATCCCAATGATCTTTTCCAGCAATCACAGCATGCTGCTGCATCAAGCTCTTGATTTACGCAAAACCTGATCCCTTTTCCACCCATTTTATGGATTACTTGTGGCCTGATGCTCAACTGTATCCCAACTGGAAACCCATGGTGCCAAAAGACTTCCAAGCATATCAATCCTTCATTAAACACCACACAAAAGACTTTAGACTGCAGAGGATGAAAAGGGCATCAGGAGTAGAGACAGCTTCAATAGATACAATATGACCACCTTGAACAGTGAGGTACATGCAAGCAGCACCTCCACAACTTTCTTCTTTGGAAGACACAGCCTTTTATTCCCGAGTTTAAACAGCAGCAGCAGGGAGAGGGACTTCCCTGAGGCTACCGCAACCCATCATGCTGTACCCATGAGGTACAATCGCTTCCCAAGCCATGGCATGGAGAGAGGAAGAGGAAGGCTTTCAACACCAGCTCTCTGCAGCACAGGGAGCATGTGGAGTGTGCTCAGGGAAGAGCAGAGAGGTACAAAGGACCTGCACCCCAGGTGCCGTTGTAACCCCCTTCACACTGAGCATCTCCTTTGACGTAGTGGGTTCACTCACTGCCTAACTGCGCGTGGTGGAAGGGAGCCTGGGCTGAGACCATTGATTCAGGGCACCCCTCAAAGCCACGCACTGCAGCGTTGCGCTGGATGTCGAAATGATGGCGGCTTTGGAGCTGTGATGAGTCTGCCCCTACAAAAACCAACTTGTTTCCATGGGACCCCATGCTGTCTGAAGGGCAGCTCAAGCCAATATCAGAAGAAGGGTGAGGGCCACCCCTTGAGGCATGCGTCGTAGCAGCAGGGCAGAGGGGCTGCAAAGCCCTGGACAAGCTGCCCCTCAATACTTCACACTATTACAACATGGTTTGTGTTGGAAGGGACTTCAAAGCTCATCCGGTCCCAATTCCTGCCACGGGCAGGGACACCTTCCATAGAGCAGCTTGCTCCAAGCCCCTGGGTCCAACCTGGCCTTGAACACTGCCAGGGATGGGGCAGCCACAGCTTCTCTGGGAACCCTGTGCCAGCGCCTCAGCACCCTCACAGGGAAGAATTTCTTCTTTATCTCCAACCTGAACTTCCCCTGTTTCAGTTTGAACCCATCACCCCTTGTCCTGTCACTACAGTCCCTCATGAAGAGTCCCTCCCCAGCATCCCTATAGGCCCCCTTCAGATACTGGAAGGCTGCTATGAGGTCTCCATGCAGCCTTCTCTTCTCCAGGCTGAACAGCCCCAACTTTCTCATCCTATCTTCATACAGGAGGTGCTCCAGACCCCTGATCATCCTTGTGGTCTCCTCTGGACTTGTTCCAACAGCTCCACATCCTTCTTATGCTGAGGACACAGCTATAATGTTCTAATATTTCATGTACAGAACTGACTTGGGTGAATGCTGCACTAAGCAGTCCCATTGAAGGCGGAAAACCTTCACCCTTCCCTGGGCTCACACCACTGCTGCCCATCATGTGTCCTGCTGAGCTCTTCCGTCCCAGCTCTCCCCACAAGCCTTCTGAAAGGATTTCATTGCAACAAACAGCACGGCAAAGAGCAAGGATGACTTCAAAATCCAAATCAAGCTCTTTTTCCTCCCCCTTTTTCCTTTGGCCATGTCATTGCGAATAACAAACATACCTGTGGTTGACAGAGGAGGCAATAAATTAAAGCTAAAGTCACAAATGACACCAGAAAAAGATACTTAAGTCATTCAATCCACAACCCCGGGACGGCTGCGGCCCCGGGGGATGCTTCTCACTCATGTGAAGGGCTTGGAGGCCTCAACGGAGGAAGTCCAACGGCAAAAGCGCTCTCTGAAGTTGGGTTTTGCTTTGCTTCTAAAATTAAGCCAAGCCTCTGGTGCTTCCTGAGCCTCTGCTGGGGTGGCCACAAACGGGCGTTAGCAAAGAAGCTTTTCATTGTGAGCTGAGCACTGAAGCTGGATCCCGGGCAAAGGGGGTTGTGCGTTTCCTCTGTAGCCACCGGGAGACGGCTGTGACATTGCAGATTCCAGACAAAGAAACTGGCACTTCACGTCTTTCTAACTTGAAATTGGTGCAAAAAGATGGATTTCAACACGTTTGCAAGCTGAGGATCACCACCATTTTTACGTCCTTATGGTAAAGGCAGTCCTATGAGATCCAGCACCAGCAGCAGGTCCTGATCCTGGAGGTTGCAGGAGTTCTCCTCCCCTTCTGCTACCCTCACCAGACAAGGCAGAATTAAACCCAAGCCAATCTCCTCTACGTGTGGCCCTCAACCAAAACTCAGAATACATGGGGTGCCCATCTGCATAACACTGGTGAGCACCTCAGCACCCTCCCAGGGAAGAGCTTCTGCCTCAGAGCTCATCTCAGTCTCCCCTCTGGCAGGTTAAAGCCATTCCCCTGTCCTGTCCCTCCATCCCTTGGCCAAAGCCCCTCTCCAGGTTTCCTGCAGCCCCTTTAGGCACTGGAGCTGCTCTAAGGTCTCCCCTTCAGGAGCCTTCTCTTGTCCAGGCTGCCCCAGCCCAGCTCTCTCAGCCTGGCTCCAGAGCAGAGCTGCTCCAGCCCTCGCAGCATCTCCATGGCCTCCTCTGGCCTCGCTCCAACAGCTCCACATCCCTCTTGTGCTGCTGCCCCAGAGCTGGATCAGGACTGCAGGGGGGGTCTCCCCAGAGCACAGCAGAGGGGCAGGATCCCCTCCCTGAGCTGCTGCTCACGCTCTGGGGGTGCAGCCCAGCACATGGGGGTTCTGCAATCACAGTCGTTGTGTCAGAACAAGCACACAGCGGTGGCTTCTCTCCCTCAGCTGAAGCTGGGCTGGATGAAGTCTACGGAGACAGACACTGCCCAAGCACCAACACTGGTTTCACAGCAAGCCCATCCATTAAGACCCTTACGACTTTCCAACGTGCTATTAGGAGGAGGAAACACCAGACACGAGAACTGGATGATCTTTAAGGTCCCTTCCAACCTAAACCACACCGTGAATGAACCATACTGTGAAAGACCTGGGCGATCTCAGCTGATTCAGGCTGGGCTGCAGCCATCTCCTTACCCACAGATGCGACAGCAGCACAATAGCATGAATGATTTCTGCTGCTCACTCCCTACTAAAGGACAGCGTCGAGGCTCTAAATGAAGAACACGAACAGCATTAACATTACCATTAACCTCAGCCCCTCCTTAATTGCACTGCAGCAAAGCAGACGTAACAATCACAAAGATAACATTGCGTGTCATAAATACCACACACAGGAATACGGCACTCGCTGCATTGGTTTCCTGACCCGGGAATGCTGCTATAATTGTAGTGGGCTGTGTCCATGGAGGATTTCGATTTGGAAGTTGGCTGCCAACAGCTCTTGTTTGCTGTAATTTCCCATTAGGGTCTTAAAACACTTTGGGTTCCCAATCAACAGGGTGTCAACACGCTGCTCCGAGTGCTGCACAGCAGGAACTGCACTATCTCGGCGGGAACACACGAAGAGCATCCCCAGGATAGAAAAGCTCCATGTGGAGAATCCAGTAATTAGAGCAGAATTTGCATATTTGGGGATTTTTCGATGCACATTTCACAGCTAAGGGCACCTAAATTAAAACTGTCTTTGCTTTTGGAGGCTCTCCATCCAAGTAAAGAGCAGAAGAGCATATAACACACTGGTTTGTGTTGGAAGGGAGCTTAAAGCTCCTCCAGCTCCAACCCCTGCCATTGCAGGGACACCCTCCATAGAGCAGCTTGCTCCAAGCCCCTGCGTCCAACCTGGCCTTGAGCACTGCCAGGGATGGGGCAGCCACAGCTTCTCTGGGCACCCTGTGCCAGCGCCTCAGCACCCTCACAGGGAACAGCTTCTGCCTAAGAGCTCATCTCGGTCTCCCCTCTGGCAGGTTAAAGCCATTCCCCTGTCCTGTCCCTCCATCCCTTGGCCAAAGCCCCTCTCCAGGTTTCCTGCAGCCCCTTTAGGCACTGGAGCTGCTCTAAGGTCTCCCCTTCAGGAGCCTTCTCTTCTCCAGGCTGCCCCAGCCCAGCTCTCTCAGCCTGGCTCCAGAGCAGAGCTGCTCCAGCCCTCGCAGCATCTCCATGGCCTCCTCTGGCCTTGCTCCAGCAGCTCCCCGTCCCTCTTGTGCTGCAGGACACCAATCCCTCCTCCTTCCTTACCTAAGATCTTTTATACATTACATAGAGGATGTCATTTTTGGGCTGTGTCCCTGAAACCATCAATTTGAACTTTTCCTCCTGTCGCTGTCAGGTGATGCCGGTTCTCTGCCAAGGACCCTGCAAGGCTCATCTCAAGAGGAATACCAGCCTCCCAGGGAGGTTTGAAGGGTGAAGCTCAACACCGGCCATTCTCTGGCAGCACCAAAGGATAACTCACTCCCTCATTAGTATGCTGAGCTACATTAGTTCTGCTGCTTACGGAGCGAAAGCCTTAAAGCGGGGCTGAATCTTCAATTTCACACTTTGCAATGTGATGCGTTAGATACTCCAGGCATTTACACAGCGTTTGAGATGGGTGAGGAGCTGCTGGTAACTCTGCTAATGCCTGTGAAAAAGGCAGCACGTGCCTCTGAGAGAACAGAGGTGAAATCACCCATAAGTACAATAGGGTTAATGCAGCACAAAGGGCGAAACAACCGTCCTGTATCACACGTGAGGCTTTGATAGCACCATGAGCTCAACCGAGGTGTCGTCATCACCCTGCAAATCAAATACGGGTGATCTACGAAGCGAATTTACACTGCAGAGTTTCCATTGAGCCTCGGAAGTGCTATGAGCTCTCTGCTCTATCTCCCTGCTGCTCAGCTTTCACACAACTTGAAAGATTTGAAGGCTTTGAAGCTGCTCAAATGTGGTCGAAATCCCTCCGTGGTTCAAAAGATTACCTGGGATGGAGGGGTGATAAATGCAGCTGAGCTGAGAGAGGGGAGACTGAGATGAGCTCTGAGGCAGAAGCTGTTCCCTGGGAGGGTGCTGAGGCGCTGGCACAGGGTGCCCAGAGAAGCTGTGGCTGCCCCATCCCTGGCAGTGCTCAAGGCCAGGTTGGACCCAGGGGCTTGGAGCAAGCTGCTCTATGGAAGGTGTCCCTGCAATGGCAGGGGTTGGAACTGGAGGAGCTTTTATCTCCCTTCCAGCACAAACCATGCTGGGATTCCATGATTCTTCTGAAGGCTCTTTGGTAAAGCCCATTCAGTTTAAAGCCAGGATAGCAACCCCATTGCCCCAAACACAGAACATAGGTCAGGTTCTGGTGAGGATGAAAGCAAAGGGGAAAGTATGTGGGTGAAAGAACGATGAAATCCAGTCACATCTCAAAATGCCTTTTTTGTTGGTTTTTAATCTAAACCCAAAACTTACACTGACTCCAAACTTGCGCAGTTTCAAGAGCAAGCGTGGGCTTCCCCACCATGAAAGGGTCCATACAGCCAAGTGACATAAAGACCTCGCAATAGAAGATAAGTGTTTTGGTGGTGACATCTGTGCCATCCATAGCCCAAAAGCTGTCAGTGGCCAATGGCAGTAATAGGTGACAGTCACAAGCGAGACACTAACAACCACAGCACCTAAACCTTCCCAGCCTCAGCCCAAAATTGCACTGGGAGGCCTCAGAAACCCCACAAGATTCCAAGCAATCTCCAGTTGCCCTGGAAGCACAATTAACTTCAGTTGTCTTTTGATTTTATCTCCGTTTTCTCAGGTTCTGGGCTATTTGGGATAGCATTCTGTGTCCCTACATGCGGGTATGCACCCCAGGGCCTGCAGGCACTTGTCTGGAGGTACCAACTTCCCAGTGTACATGCTTTTCTCCTCAGAAAACAAACCTTAGGGAAGAAGCTCGACCTTTGGGAAATATCCTTTGGGAAATTCTTCTTCTTACCCTTTACAGTCACTGATAAAAAGGTTTCTGGTCCCACTGCACCTTGCTGATAGGGATGAGCTCAAACCAAGGGAGCATTCAAGCTCAGCTTGGCTCTGTTAAGCTCAGCTCTTCACTTCCCAAGTGCTTTCTAATTGCTCTCACAGCGATTTTAACCCAAGATGCTCACCTGGCCCTTGCACTAAGGAAGAGATTTTCCTTCCTCCTTCACCTAAATTCCAAAGTTTCCTGATAAACAGGAGAGGATTCAGGGAAAGCAATGGGAAACCTGTACTCCATCGGCAGTGCTCAAGGCCGGGCTGGATACAGCGGCTTGGAGGAAGCTGCTCTATGGAAGGTGTCCCTGCCCGTGGCAGGGGTTGGAACTGGAGGAGCTTTAAGGTCTCCTTCAGCCCAAAGCAGGCCGGGATTGTGTGATTTTGGCAGATACCTGAACACCTTCATCAGTCTCCTGCTTCTCCAAAAAGTCTTTCCTCAAACAAGCAAAAACTGAGCAATAGTCTGGGCTATTAACATGGATGGTGTGCATCACAGGGAAACTTCTTCATTTCTTCTCTCTGCCTGCCTTCAGTCTCACTGAACTTAATCCTTTTCAGCTATGGAGAAAGCATGCCCCAAAGACAAAGGGCAGTTGGCCCCTTCTCAGTACACTGCTGAGCTTAATCCAGGTGCTGAGCTCAATAGGAGTCTCCCCCGAATCAAGAAGTGAGCCAAGCAGACTAAAACATACACATAGGAAAACATAACATGAAATTCATTCAATACACCCACAAACAGACCTGCAACCCATCCCTAAGTATCACACCAACCCCAAGGGAAGCATTTAGTCATCCAGAAGAGCTACACCTGACTTCAGTTTGCCACAAGAGGCATCACACCACGTCTGCAGAGAGTTCAAAGATGTTTTATATGAAACCATAAACTGGTGTAGTTGGTGAAGCACCCAGTGTCAGCAGGACCCTATGGGCAGGCTTCAGGGAAGTATCAAAGCACATATGGAAACTTCATCTCCAGACAGGGGGAATCTGTGGAAGCCACAGCAGAAAGGAATGCTTGAAGAGAAGACCTTGCTCATAAGCATCACCAGGATTCACAGGCACATCTTGACCTGCTGCTCTCAGCGACACCATCCCTGCATCAAACCTGTTCTGGTTGGAAGGTGTCCTTTGAAATAGTGAACAAGAAGCGTTGTAACACTTGTATGAGTTTTATCTATGTCTTAGAGCATTCCTCAAACTTTTCCTCATGGGAAGAGCTTTGACCAGAGCAACTGCCTACAAACTCCCGCTGGATTTAATGTTGTACGTAACCTTCCTTCTTACTCCATAACCTTCCTTCTTACTCCATAACCTTCCTTTCTACTCCATAACCTTCCTTCTTACTCCATAACCTTCCTTCTTACTCCATAACCTTCCTTTCTACTCCATAACCTTCCTTCTTACTCCATAACCTTCCTTCCTACTCCATGACCTTCCTTCTTACTCCATGACCTTCTTTCTTACTTCATAACCTTCCTTCCTACTCCATGACCTTCCTTATTACTCCATACCCTTCCTTCTTACTCCATACCCTTCCTTCCTACTCCATACCCTTCCTTCCTACTCCATACCCTTCCTTCTTACTCCATACCCTTCCTTCCTACTCCATACCCTTCCTTTCTTCAAAAAGACTCTAGGTTTCTCCTTTCTCCCTTCTCAAGAAACCACTCATGCCAGAATTATGTGCCCATCTGTGCCAAGACAAAAGCAGAGGTCAGTGTATTTCAGCCTAATATGGGTTTGTATAACCAAGATAAAAAAGCCATAAAGAAAAGCCTCCTTCAAACCAGCCCAAACATTGATGCCCAACTCTGCACAGCTCAGAGCACAGACTAGAGCTCCAAAAATGAAAGTAAATTAAGAGAAAATACTGGTTTCATGCAAGTTTGCATCAAAACAAAGACAAGCCCAGCCTAAGAAGGCCATGCTCATGAAGCTCAACCAGGGGAAGGATGGAGCACGGGCTTCTCATTGTAGATATAGTAAGACTACGAGAAGTGAATCCATCCACCAGCACCTCCAAAGGCTGCTCTTCTCCTGCACAGCTTAGGCAGTACCAGCTTCACACCCCAAACACCTCATTGAAGTTTCTACTGTACCTTAGCAGGGACCTTCATTCAACTCTTCACCTCCCCGATGCGACCGTCAAAGCTTTATCCGATTAAAATCAAAGCAGGACACCAATGGGGAGGACACAATCAATCCTTAGTAAGGCTGATGATTATTCTCTATGCGCCCTGTGAGAGAGGAACACCCAGTTAATGGCAGTCCCAAGACAAACCAGTCATTTCACATCAGCAGCTACATTAAGCAAACAGGCTTTTTACTGCCCCAACAGCTTGAGTTTCGTGATGGATCCCTGGGATTGTCCCATATAACTGAGATTGTCCCAGCCACAAAGGTAGTCTGTGCATGAAATAAGTTTATCAGAGTATTACAAGCACAGCTGCAGGAACAACAGCTGGCAGAAGGCATGCAGGTGGCCAAGAAGAAGACCAAAGACCATAGCTTGGGCCATTCAGGGACTAACCCAAGGCTACTCAGTCTGCTGATATAGCAGGAGCCTAATGAGCAACAAAACCTCAGACTTAAACTGCGCTGTTTTGCAGAGAGGACAAAGAGGAACATCAGTCACTTGGCCTGAAGCTGGAAAGATCATAGAATCATGGAACGGTTTGGGTTGGAAGGGATCTTAAAGCTCAGCCAGCTCCAACCCCCTGCCACGGGCAGGGCCACCTTCCACTAGAGCAGGCAGCAGTGAGTCCTCTTTATTCAAGAATAATTTGTTGTCCTAATTCCTTCCTGTTGAAGCAACTTCGTTTTGCATGGAATAATTAGGACTAATTTGGTCCTGGGATGGTAAAGGAGAGTTCTCTGACTTCAGAAGAGTAGAGAAGAGCATAACCTCAACCTCTGCCTCTGCTGTGTGAGTCAGGCCGTGCTGTGGCACCCCTCCTCTAGAGCAAAGCTAAAAGCTGTACATGACACCAAAGATGGTTGGTAGGAGGGAGCAGGAGAGCACGGAATCCCAGAGTGGTTTGGGCTGGAAGGGACCTTAAAGCTCATCCAGTTCCTACAGAAAGTAACTGAGAAACTGAATATATATATGTGAATAATTGAGAAAACAACCAGGTCCCATTAAACCGGTTGCCAAGGGAATAATTCACTTGTCTCTCCCCCAGCTTGATGAAATAGATACTGTTTTCCTCTCCTCCTTACTAACCTACCCACAGCTCGAGCAGAGCCACCCATCTGCTCCTGTAGATGGTTTGATACATGCCTAATTCCACCTCGGAGCCATTTCCACGAGCAGAGTGCAGCTTTGAAGGCACCTTCCCCTGTGTCAGGCCTCCAGAAGGGTTTGTGTGGTTGAAAGGTTTGCCTCCTTTTTCCACTGATGCTGCCTGCCCTGCTCCTGCCCGCACCCTGCCTCCTCTAGAGAAGTAAGGCTGGGTTTAAGACAGGGGTTTAGATTTGGACGTGCTGGCACAGGGTGCCCAGAGAAGCTGTGGCTGCCCCATCCCTGGCAGTGCTCAAGGCCAGGTTGGACCCAGGGGCTTGGAGCAAGCTGCTCTATGGAAGGTGTCCCTGCCCGTGGCAGGGGTTGGGACTGGAGGAGCTTTAAGGTCTTTTCCCACCCAAAGCATCCTTTGATTCCATGATTTCATAAATGGGACAATCAGTGTACTTATCTGAAGGTGCTGCAGGAAGGAGATGCACTCTGCAGCCGCAAGGAAGAAGCAGCATCTCCTCTCTGGACACCCACTCCACCGCTTTGCATTCCCTAACAAATAATCCATGCTTCCTCACGGCAATGAGGATTCCTGATCCGGCTTTGTAGCCGAACAGGCTCTCTCTAATTACCCCTCATCCTGACAACACCTAAATGTTGGAACAGGAATACGTCAGGGACTCAAAATGAGAGAGTGTGAAAACAACCCCGTCTCCTTCCTCCATTCACACCGTGGGTCCCAAGCGCATGAGGACACGCTCCTGCCGGAGCCATTCCCATGCATCCGTCCCACACAGTGATTTGTAAGGAATCGTTCCAAATGAGAGCATAGCAGGAATAACTTTGGGACTGCGAGGAGCAGCGGTGCGCTTAGAAGGACCGCTCATGCCTAGAGAGTTGGATTAGAAGCAATTTCTATGCAAGCAAAACAAATATCCTGCCACTTTTCCAGGAAAAAGCCAAACTCCACGGTGATTTACACGCTCTGCAATCCCATTGACTTCAGAGGAATTGCCTGCGGTGCGAAGCACCAGGCTGTGACCTCCCAGCAATAAGTAAATCCCTTCATATTCCCCCTTTCATGATGATCCGATCAGGTGCAGCAGCCAGGACCCCACCGGCCAAAGCTCAGCCCTGCGGTGATGCTGCCCCTCTCCCCATCAAAGCTTGGGAAGGAGGTGGAAGGGAAACAAAGGTCTGATGATGGGAATGCCGAAGTGGGAAAACTGAGGCAGGAACCCTCCTTCAACCTAATCACATCCAGATCCAAGAGCCACTCTGATCCCAGGGCGTGAAGTATTTTAGGAAGGGCAGGGACACATTAACTCCTAATTCCGGCCCTAATCTTTTCTCCCTGTCGCTTAAATGCTCCCACTTCCTAAGATTCCAGACCTTCCTCGGGATAAGGAGGAGCTCCACTCATGTGCCCCTTCTCTCCAAGGCATCTGGGCTCTTCATAAAGGACATGACCTGCTTTTCCATCTGCAATCCAGAGGCAAAAGGCAGCTGCTGACCCCGCTCTTCACTTGACCCACAGCTGTAGCGACAGGGCTACCAACATGCTGGGATAGAGGCTAATAAATGTTTAATGGCCCAGTAAACATCAAGGGCTTTATCTACAGCCCATTGCAAAGCCTGATCAAATGGAATAATCCTTTGCAGGGCTGTCTGCTGCTTCCCTGGCCTCCAGAGGGATGGGAGGAGATGGAACTGCTCTATATGCAGGCCGGAAAGGGAAATAGCCATAGGGAAAGAGGGGATAGCTATAGGGACACGGATGTTTTCCCTGCTTCCGTATCTTCTAGAGCCTCATATCTCCAATATGATATTTGAAATGAGTCATTTTGACACATTAAAGCGAAGCAGTTATGGCTTTATTCTGTTACACATCACTGTAACAAGCTTCCCTAAAGACCTGCTGCGAAATCTCAGTCCAGGGATGGTTTGATAAACTCGCACGAACAAGGGATAAAGCACACCAGAAAAAGCCATGAGGCTGCAGGAAACCTGGAGAGGGGCTTTGGACAAGGGATGGAGGGACAGGACAAGGGAATGGCTTTAACCTGCCAGAGGGGAGACTGAGATGAGCTCTGAGGCAGAAGCTCTTCCCTGTGAGGGTGCTGAGGCGCTGGCACAGGGTGCCCAGAGAAGCTGTGGCTGCCCCATCCCTGGCAGTGTTCAAGGCCAGGTTGGACCCAGGGGCTTGGAGCAAGCTGCTCTATGGAAGGTGTCCCTGCAATGGCAGGGGCTGGAGCTGGAGGGGCTTTAAGGCCCCTTTCAACACAAACCCGTCTATGAAAATCACATCCTGGCACTGCTGAGGTCTTCGGCTCCACCCCCCCCACCTGTGGGCTCAGGCAATGGGAGCACCCTGCTCCCCAGTTCAGTCTGGTCGGACCGGAGGTTCCTCTCACTGCACTCCCCGCAGAAGCCACAGGATCAGAGCAGGATTATGAAAACAGAGGCTCGAAGCCAAACTGAAGGCGCCTGGAGGCTGGGCTGCCCAGGGCTGCTCCGCACGCCAGCCCCTTCCCTCCCTCCATGGGGCATTTCCAGCAAGCACGGCCAGGAGACTCCTGCAGAGGATGCTTTAAACCCCACGGAGCCGCCAAACCCCACCAGATGGAGCAGCGAGAGCTCAATAGAAACCCACCTGAGTGAACCACAGCGCTGCTGCCTGCTTGGGTGAGCCCAGACCCGGTGAGGGCAAGGATCTACCGCCAGCGACGCCCAAAACACTTCCTGCCTCTGCAGGAGCTTTGTTTGCTTTGGGGTTTGTGGTAGATGGGAGCACAGAGAGCAGTTTGTGGCAGATAGGGGACTGCTGCTAACGCCAAGAGATGCTTTTCTTCCCCCTCCTCTTTGACAGATAAAGCACTACGAACGCCATTCAAACAGGCAGCATTCCCAGATGGCATTCAAGAATTAGAATGGTTTATTTGTGGCTTTAGTAACTTTGAATAAGGAAAAACAGATAAAGGAAGAAATGCATCTGAATTAGGGCTCCCTCCCCTTCCTTTTGCAGCTCATGCTTCCAATAGCAGCAGGGAAAGAGCATCTTGCAGAGCTCTGGAAAGCCACACACGGAAAAACAGAAGCCATTTAGGCAAGGAGGAGAAGCAGCAGAACAATGAGAGTCATGGAAGTCTGCTCCGAGGAGACATCTGGGAAGGTGAAAGGAGGCAGCAAGTGAGAGAAAACACTTTCATCAAGACAGAAATGACTTCACAGCAGCAAAAGAAGCGTTCTTAAACTATTGTATACTTATACAGCACACACCAAACAAGTGTGATCACACACGGGGCTGAATGCACTCACAGCCCCCCATCAGCTCGGCCCATCCCTGTGGCTCCTGAGGATGCAGGGACGTATCCTGTTGCAGAATCACAGAGTGGTTGATGCTGGAAGGGAGCTCCGGGGATCATCTGGTCCAGCCCCTGTTCAGACAGGGCCACCCACAGCTTGGCTCCATCCTCTACGCACACTCCCCTCAGTCATCTACAGACACGGATGAGACCCCCTTGAGCAGTCCCAGCTCTCTCAGCCTTTCCCCACAGCAGGGATGCTCCAGCCCCTGAATCATCTCTGTGCCCTTCACTGGGCTCTCCCCAGTCTGTCCATGTCTCTCTGGCACTGGGGATCCCAGAACTGGACGCAGTGCTCCAGGAAGGATCCCCTTCCTCAACCTGCTGGCAACGCTCTGTCCAATGCAGCCCAGGACACCACTGACCTCCTTTGCCACAAGGACACGTTGCTGGCTCATGGTCAGCCTGGTGTCCACCAGGACCCCAGGTCCTTCCCTGCCAAGCTGCTTTCCAGCTGGGTGTCACCACGCTGTGGGCCCCATCGTTCAGCCAGGTTTCAACCCACCTCACTCTGCTCACCCAGTCCATCCATCAATAGCTTCTCTATGAGGATCTTCTAGGTCTCATGGGTCAGGGTCTAAGGCCCTACTGAAGTGCAAGTAGACAATATCCGCCATTCTCCTCTCATCTACCAGGCCAGTGATTTCATCATGGAAGTTCCTCAAGCTGGCCAAGCAGGAGTTCCCTTTGGTGAACCCATGCTGACCACTCCTGATGATTTTCCCATCCAGTGGACATGGTTTCCAGGCTGAACTGCTCCATCTCCCACCTGTACTTAACAGTTCTGGCTCAGAAAACCTGGAGAATCTCACATTTATCTGCTCAGTGGCCTTGATGGAAACCGCTTGATTATTGCAGTGATAGAGACTGCAGGGAAACTCGGCACGGGTGAGGCTGCACCTCGAATCCTGTGCTCAGCTCTGGGCCCCTCACTGCAAGAGAGACATTGAGGTGCTGGAGCGGGGCCAGAGAAGGGCACTGGAGCTGGTGCACGGCCTGGAGCACAGTGTGATGGGGAAGGGCTGAGGGACCTGGGGGGTTCAGATGGAGAAGAGAAGGCTCAGGGGGGACCTGATCGCTGCCTACAAGTGCCTGAGAGGAGGATGGAGCCAGGAGGGGGCTGCGCTCTGCTCCCAAGGAACAAGGGATGGGACAAGAGGAAACGGCCTCAAGCTGCACCAGGGCAGGTTTAGATGGAGCTGAGGAACAATTCCTTCCCCAGAGGGTGCTCAGCATTGGAACTGCCCAGGGCAGGGCTGCAGTCACCGTCCCTGCAAGTGCTCACACACCGTGGAGACGAGGCCTCAGTGCCATGGGTCAGTGGTGGCCTTGGCAGTGCTGGGAATGGTTGGACGGGGTGAGCTTAAACGTGTTTTCCAACCTGGGTGATTCCATGATTCTATGAAAGAGCATATGCAGGACAGAAAAACACTTGTAGGTCACTATGAAATCCGGTATCATCCAGGGAAGCTCATCACCAGAGAGCTGAGTTTGGATGAAGCGAAAGAGGCACAGAGAGCACCATTTATACAGATGACAAATAGACATCACCTCTCCAGCACTGAAGCCTAAACTTAGTGCAAGAAAATGCCATTTACTTCCAGCACAAATGGATCACAAATGGACAGGGAAGGCAGTGGCAACATTAAATCTCGGATCCCAGCATTTCTCAGGAGATCAGATCAAACCCTTCCTGCTCCTTCCATCCACTGCACCCAGACCAGGCACCCGATGGCCTCTTCGATTGCTTCCATCACCACAATAATGATGCTCGGTTTCGGCACCTTCCTTTTGGCAGAGACTCTCTTAAAAGCCCAATGAAGAACAAGTAAATGCAAGACTTGAGGGGAAAAGGTGCCAGCAAGGCTTGACGTCTGCCCCTCTTCCCTTCAGGGGGGTGGAAGGTTAAGTGCTCAGCATCAGGCTCCTCAGAAAGCCTACAAAGGGAGGCACCCTCAGAGGAGACCCAAAAGCCTTTTTCTTACTAGAAACCCTCTAGAACTTGCCACAAGAAAGGGTAAATCCTGAGGAACCAGTGAGGTGGAGCCATGGATTCAGCTCCCACTTGGGCTCAGCTTGAAACACACTTTCCACCTACCAGGTGGGAAGCCTCATCAGCCCATGGTCTTCTCTGTCTTCCCTGGTGATGCTCTGACATGAAACAGCCAAATACAGAAGTCACTACCCCAGGAAGGGCACAATGTAGCGACAGACAGACTCGCTTAGGAGGGGAGTTCTGGACATGATCCTCTTTCTCAGGACTCTGTACGTGTTTTATGTTAGACACTTCCTGGATTGAGAAATCCATGAGCAGCCACAAAGCACGCGCTGCTGAGAAGGGGGACCAGGACACAATTCCGTCCCTTTCACATCCCACCAATAAGTCGTGTGCTCTCCCCCATGGGTCTGCAAGGAGGGACACAGCACTTGTGCTTCAAACAGGAGAGCACTGCAGGTTTCACACCAGCAATCAAAGGAATAGATACCTAACGCTTAGCCAGAAGCATCCCCAGGAGCTTCCAGCGTGAGCTGCCCAAGGAGCCCAGGCTGCTGGGATCACACTTCTGATCCTATGCATAGGCAGGTATTCAAAACCGTAGGTCTTCAAAAACTGTCTCTTACTCAAAAGGCCAATGGCTGCACAGCAGTGACGCTCACCATAGAATCCCAGCCTGGTTTGTGCTGGAAGGGACCTTAAAGCTCCTCCAGCTCCAACCCCTGCCATTGCAGGGACACCTTCCATAGAGCAGCTTGCTCCAAGCCCCTGGGTCCAACCTGGCCTTGAGCACTGCCAGGGATGGGGCAGCCACAGCTTCTCTGGGCACCCTGTGCCAGCGCCTCAGCACCCTCCCAGGGAACAGCTTCTGCCTCAGAGCTCATCTCAGTCTCCCCTCTGGCAGGTTAAAGCCATTCCCCTGTCCTGTCCCTCCATCCCCTGTCCAAAGCCCCTCTCCAGGTTTCCTGCAGCCCCTTTAGGCACTGGAGCTGCTCTAAGGTCTCCCCTTCAGGAGCCTTCTCTTGTCCAGGCTTTTAGTTAAACTCTCTTTAGTTGAACCTTTCCTCTTCTGGTACCTTTAATACTTCAGCACTAGAAAGTGAACATCTGTTTTGCTTTGAGGGTTTCAGCAGTGACTCAGTGTTATCTACAGTGTTGGACCACATAAGATCCACATTCCTGACGTTGGTTTTTCCCTTCCCTAACACAGGAATGCTTCCTTTCAGGAGCAATCAGCCTGCAAAACTGTATCACAAAATCATCAGAGCTGGAGGTAAGTGAAGAAGGAAGCAGAGGCCCCAGAGAAGCTTCACCCTCAGCTGGAAACAAACCAGCAGAGACCTCAGCCTGCACATACCTGTGCCCAAAGCTCTCTGAGATGAGGGTGATGCAGAGGCTCTGCAGAAGCTGCAATCTCCTGCTGTGCTTACAGGAAGCATGATAAACACACCAGCATTCAAATGGCTCCAGTAGCTCTCTCCCCATGTGCATCTCCTGGAAGCAATCCCAAAGGTTTAGCTGGGATTTAAGCTCTGCTGGTGCTCAGCACCATGCATCACACCAGCAGTGAAGGGCCAGAGGTACATGTGCAGCTTTAGAAAGAGGATACAGCAGCAGGAAATATCCCTGCACTGAGGGACCAAATTAGCCTGCTGATGTAAGGCACCAGCATCCCATTAACAAGGCAGATGCTGTGCATGCACAAAGCCATGCCTGGGAGAAGGACTTCAAGGGGAACACGCGCTGTGTATGCACAAGGGAAGAGCCAGGACACGGTCATCATCTTGTCCTGCTGGAAGGGAAGGGATCTGTGCAATATCCAAGTGAGCTGACAAACCTCTGCTGGCAAATAGCCATCTCCCCCCAGTTCCACAGGGCCGGCGCTTTCAGTGAGTGTTTTCCCTGGAAGAGCATTGGATGTGAAGCAAATCTAAACCAAAGCAGAGGAGCAGCACTTGGGGGTGTTGGATGAGGAGAAGCTCCCCATGACCCGGCTTCAGAGTGCGCTTGGGTCCAAACCACCCCCACGTGCCGGGCTGCACCCCCAGAGCAGCTCAGGGAGGGGATCCTGCCCCTCTGTTGTGCTCTGGGGAGACCCCCCCTGCGGTCCTGATCCAGCTCTGGGGCAGCAGCACAAGAGGGACGTGGAGCTGTTGGAGCGAGGCCAGAGGAGGCCATGGAGATGCTGCGAGGGCTGGAGCAGCTCTGCTCTGGAGCCAGGCTGAGAGAGCTGGGCTGGGGCAGCCTGGACAAGAGAAGGCTCCTGAAGGGGAGACCTTAGAGCAGCCCTGTGTAAGCACCGGGAGCTGCTCTGTGTTGTCCCCGTCACCTTCTCTTCTCCAGGCTGAGCAAGCCCAGCTCTCCGCAGAGATCCCATCTTGTCCCAGAACACTTCCCCGTCTCCAGCATGGACTGCTTTTGCTCAGGGATCTTCCTTCCATGACTTTATCCAGTCACCTTTCTGACCCACATAAGGTTTAAGCACCTTACATCAAGCAGCAGCAGAGCTTAACACGTGGGGTAGAAGTGCTGGCAGACACCAACAGCACACAGGTTGGGAATGTGCCAGCAGGAGAGTACCATCAACTCCAAACCTTGTGATACCCACAGCTCACAAAGCTCCACCACGTCTTCGCCCACAGCTTTTACAGCATTAGTAAAGAGCACAACAAAGAGGCATTGCCCGAAAGGTTCCAACTGAGCTCCTCAGGAGCAGCTCTGCAGGGAAAGAAGCAGCAGAACTGGTTTGGAAAGAGAAGAGGAAAGAAAACACAGATGAGTCTGATAACGTGTCTAATTCATAAAGCATAAACCAGACAGGCTGGTTCTGGCTGTGCGTCCCAGCTGCTCTGACCTCAGTCAGGAGCATCCCCATCTCCACAAGTGCCACTTGCTATATAGATATTCCCCTGTGCTGACAAGTCAGAGATGAGCCTTCAGCACCCGGCACATGTGCTCCTTTATGGCCTCATCTCATGTCCTTGTGCTCTTTTCTATAGGAAGAAGGGATGAACAACAAATAATGAGTGTCCAGTGTGTAAAGCCTGGTCCTGAGACACCAAAGGGACCAAACAACAGAGTCTGGTGAGAGGCTGAGAGAGCTGGGCTGGGGCAGATGGACAAGAGAAGGCTCCTGAAGGGGAGACCTTAGAGCAGCTCCAGTGCCTAAAGGGGCTGCAGGAAACCTGGAGAGGGGCTTTGGCCAAGGGATGGAGGGACAGGACAGGGGAATGGCTTTAACCTGCCAGAGGGGAGACTGAGATGAGCTCTGAGGCAGAAGCTCTTCCCTGGGAGGGTGCTGAGGCGCTGGCACAGGGTGCCCAGAGAAGCTGTGGCTGCCCCATCCCTGGCAGTGCTCAAGGCCAGGTTGGACACAGGGGCTTGGAGCAAGCTGCTCTATGGAAGGTGTCCCTGCCCGTGCAGTGGCAGGGGCTGGAACTGGAGAAGCTTTAAGGTCCCTTCCAACCCAAACCACCCTGTGATTCTATGATGCTCTATCACTTCATGCATACCCAGAGCAGCTGCTGGCACCTGCTCCTGAGCAAACCAGCAAGAATCAGACCATGAGAAGACAGTCTATGCTATTCTTCATGCAGCACAAGAGAACAGGTATGGGACTGAATAAGCACTGCTCTGTTGGGAAAGTCCACACCACACCTATGATTACACACAGGCACACATCAGCCCAGCGTTAGAGCAGCCAAACGGGGAACACCACAGCTTTATGAAAGGAAAACCTCGAGTAAATCGGATGCAAACAAGCTCCTGTCCACCTGGGATGCCAAACCCCTTTCACTGCCCTTAGGATAAAGAGCTGCTTTCATCAAGGGCTGATCTGCAGTCGGGGCTGACAGGGGAAGGAGCGGGGAGGATCTGCCAATGTAGAAGCATCCTCAGCCCAAGCCTCTGAGCTCGAACTGTGACTTCCCACAAAGTAAGGAACATAGAATCCCAGACTGGTTTGTGTTGGAAGGGAGCTTAAAGCTCCTCCAGCTCCAACCCCTGCCACTGCAGGGACACCTTCCATAGAGCAGCTTGCTCCAAGCCCCTGGGTCCAACCTGGCCTTGAACACTGCCAGCGATGGGGCAGCCACAGCTTCTCTGGGCACCCTGTGCCAGCGCCTCAGCACCCTCACAGGGAAGAGCTTCCTTATACCCAATGCAAATCTCCCCTCCCTGAGCTGCTGCTCACGCTCTGGGTTGCAGCCCAGCACGGGGGGGGGGGGGTTCTGGGTTCAAGCGCACACTGAAGCCGGGTCATGAGGAGCTTCTTGTCTGACCGCTGTGTCTCGCTCCAGCCCAGTTCCCATCCCCACATCCCTCAAAATCCAACAGCATTAACCAACGGGGAGCTTCTGTGTGCAAATCCCTATTGCTACACTGAGGATCATCACACACCACAACCGCAGTGTCAAAGGAGCAACAAAGCAGCGATGGTGAAAACCCACAGCACAGATTTGCTCTCCAGACTTCCCTCCATGTGGGTGGCTGTATCTTCATCCCAAGAAGGTCAACGAGCACAGGAAGCCTCTGCTGCACTGCAATAGCCAAGATCTCAGGGAAACTACTTAAAAGCAAGGACTTTTCCTCAGGAAATGGACAATCAGTTGCCAGTAGCATCCTGGAAGTCTTTCCTCTGACAAAGAACAGGCTACGGTAGGAATGGAGCTAACCAGGAACAAAGAACATGCACAAAAGGCAGAAGAGAAGTGAAGTGGGACTTGCTGACTGAGTTGGAATGGTACTGGGGGTGCAGGGGAGACTGGGGCAGCAGCCCATGCTCTGCAATGGGCACAGAAGCAAGCTTCCATGGGAGCACGCTCCTTTCTAATCAGATGCATTAGATATCCCATCCCTGGAGTATATTGTTTCCTATTGTTTTGCCCAGACCCATTTCACACGTCAAAAGCAATGATTGGGTTTGGGGTTACTTTATCTACCTTGACGTCCCACAGAGCCAGCGGAGGATAAGGATTTGAGTGTGCTCTTTCCCATTACAACCGCAGGTCCTGCTGCAGCCTGATTACAGCATCTCCTGTCATGCAGGAGGCTGGAAGAGCAGTTTGCAGTTAGAAATATTCAGGAATCCTTCAGTGCTCATGTACAATGAGAGTTAAGGGGAGAACACGCAGTCTCAAGGGAAGAGCATCCCTCAGAGAAAGCTATTCCCACTGGCTTCAGACTGCTCCAAAACAGTCTTACTCCTCCTGCTCGCCATAGAACCATGGTTTGGATTGGAAGGGACCTTAAAGCTCATCCAGTTCCAACCCCTGCCATGGGGAGGGGCACCTTCCATTAGAGCAGCTTGCTCCAAGCCCTTTCCAATGTGTCCTTTTTAATCCTTTAAAGAAGAAAAACCTTCACTACAAGAAGATTTTAGATGCATGGGGCAGTTTGGGGATGGACAGTGCTGCCCCACCTGAATGCATGTGAAAGATCCCACAACTAACAAGGTTTGACTCCTCTTCCCAGACATCCAGGCAGGCAGCATCTTGGATTTAGCTCTTGGATAAGTGTAAGTGGAAATGAGCGCTACAAGCTGGAAACATCTGGATAGAGATGTTAAACATGATAGAACTGTCCGGTCACATCTGGTTTCCACATTTACGTTTCAGCCTAACAAGAAGCAAGAGTCAGGCAGCTGGGACACCGACTGGAGCTGGGAGATGTTCCACAGTGGGACCCTCCAAGCCAGGGTGAGCGGTTTCAGACCAAGGTAAGCAAGCTGAGCTGCCTTCCCCCATTGTCAGATGCGGTCCCATATGTGCAGAAAGAAAGGAGCAGAAAAATAACCCCTCCAAAACACCACCTACATCTCACACCAGCTCCCTTCTGTCACAGAACAACTCATCAGCTCTTCACACCTTCACTTCCTCTCAACACTGGAGCATCATTCCGTGGTTCTATGAATATAAAGGGCAAATATTAATGGGTAAATAGGCACAGCTGCCCCAAGGTTAAAGGGAGGTTATGGGACTAAAGCACTGGGTTAGCTGTAACCTGCTCCTGGCTATCAAAGGTGACAAGGTTTAGCAGCTTGTTATTAATCATGAGTCTTCTGCAGGATAGTTTCTGCAAGGAAAACACAAAAGCGGTGCTTTTTCAGCTGCGCGTTACTTCAAGTGAGTTGGATGAGCCCCAATTCCGAAGGAATAAATCCCTTTTGGATCAGGCAGTGGGTAAGTCGAGTGGGAAGCACTCAGCATCGTTACACACATCAGAGCTGTTCTCCAAGGAAGACACTGCAGGCTTAGAGTACAACACCCAGTACTTTTCAATAAGGATGCAAGCTCCTTCTCTTTCATACGTCTCCCCTTTTCCCTAAGGACAGCAGGCACCCTTGGAGGACACAACAGGAACACCCCTGTCCCTCCCAGTGTGCAAGGCAGGCTTTGATAAATGGGAGTAGGAGGGTGAGTGAAGGAAAGTTCATGGAAGAGAGCTCATAGAAGACACAAATATTAAAGAGCCTCGACTCTGAAGCCAGGAAAGACTTAACAAACAGGCATCTTTGCACTTGAAGCTGACAGGAAGAACCCTGCTCAGAGGAAAGGAAAACTGCAAATGGAAGAACTAAGTGGGCAAGTGCTTGACATAAGTGCGATTTTGTCAACGGAGATGATTTACGGAACAGCACCCTAAAAGCAAAGGACGGAAGAAAGGAGGGCAGCACAGGTACTGCCTGACCTTCTGCCTGCAGGCACCTTGCTCATAAAGTTATCACAGAATGGTTTGTGCTGGAAGGGACCTTAAAGCTCCTCCAGCTCCAACCCCTGCCATTGCAGGGACACCTTCCATAGAGCAGCTTGCTCCAAGCCCCTGGGTCCAACCTGGCCTTGAGCACTGCCAGGGATGGGGCAGCCACAGCTTCTCTGGGCACCCTGTGCCAGCGCCTCTGCACCCTCCCAGGGAAGAGCTTCTGCCTCAGAGCTCATCTCAGTCTCCCCTCTGGCAGGTTAAAGCCATTCCCCTGTCCTGTCCCTCCATCCCTTGGCCAAAGCCCCTCTCCAGCTTTCCTGCAGCCCCTTTAGGCACTGGAGCTGCTCTAAGGTCTCCCCTTCAGGAGCCTTCTCTTGTCCAGGCTGCCCCAGCCCAGCTCTCTCAGCCTGGCTCCAGAGCAGAGCTGCTCCAGCCCTCGCAGCATCTCCGTGGCCTCCTCTGGACTCACTTGAACAGGCATTTCCAAGATCATCTTTCAGCTCTTGGCCGTGGAGATGGAGGGGCAGGATCCAAGATCCACTCACAGCAGGGAGATGAAAACAGATGCAAACAGCTTCTCTGTGTCTCGCTCCTGCACTGCAGGACAGATCTGTGGTGAGATCCTGGCATGAAACAGCACCACTGGCCTCAGCAGCGCTGGCTGCAGGCAGAGCAGAGGGTGAGGAGGGGTCTGCTCCCACTGCATGTGCATGCTGGACCACCCCAGCCTGGCCCCATCAGAGTGTACAAGGACATCAGCTGAGCCGCAGCAAAGCCTCAGGGCTCCCAAATGCTGGCACAAGCCATGCTCCTGAGGTGCCTGTTCAACATCACCGGGCTCTGAGCACAGAGGAAACTCAGCAGAAACAAGAAGGTTTCTCTGAAGTCATCCTGGTTTGTTGCTTCCCAACCTGATACCTGCACAGGGTCAGTGCCTGCTGCTGGCACAGGAACACGCTGCACTGCTGTCTGCCAGGGCACCGGGGAGAAGGGAGGGTTTGGGAGCTGGGGCTGAGCGGGCAGGAGGAAACAATCCCCCCTGGTAGAGAGGAAAGGCGTGGATGGGCTGGAAAGAGCGCAGCGAAGGGCCACAAAGATGACCCAAGGATTGGGAAGAGAGTGAGGAAAGGCTGAGAGAGCTGAAACTGTTCAGCCAGGAGAAGAGAAGGCTCAGGGAGACCATGGCCCAGTGTTTAAAGGGTGGCTACAAAGAAGAGGGAGACTCCCTTTTAACAAGGAGTCCCATGGAGAAGATGAGAGGTGATGGGCACAAGTTACTGCTGGGGAGATTTTGACTAGACACAGGCGGAAAATGCTTCCCAATGAGAACAACCATTGGAATAATCTCCCCAGGGAAGTGGTGACTCCCCAGTGTTGGACACTGTTAAGATTGGGCTGGACAGGGTGCTGGGCCATCTGGTCTAGGTGATGCTTTGCCCGGAAAGGTTGGACCAGCTGATCCTCGAGGTCCCTTCCAACCTGGGATTCATGGATTCTAAAACCAAGACATGAATTTAGCTCCAGAATAGGATGGACCAAACTTGCATTCAAATCCGTTCAAGTGGATCTTATTAGCAAGAACAGATCTAAGCACCACAGACGTTGAGTTCTTCTTCTCCATCCTATCACTTCCCAGCTTCCCACTTCTTCGCAGGGGTAGATCCAAGTGTCTCTGCAGCCCAGGCACAGCTCAGAGCCTGTGTGTGGGGTCAGATCCAGGAGGGAAATGACTTTGAGAATATACTTCAAGTGCTTTGGAGTGTTTTATTGAGTGTTTTCACTGCTTCAAAGTAAAACCAAGCCCCAGCTTCAGAAAATGCCTGCAGTAAAACCATCAGCAATGAGAAACATTGATCCTAAGGTAACATCCAGCACCACAGTGGGATGGGATCAGTCGCAACCACGCATCAAGTGACCACAGACAAATCAGAGCAGTCAAAGAACTGGCTGGAGAGTGTTGTAGAGCTACAGCAGGGTCACTGGAAGAGCCTCATTCAGAAGGGGCACAAAATGCCTCCATGTCTTTGGTAAAAGCCGCTGGTACCCCATTGCTGGCCCAAAGATGGACGTTGATAGCCCACGGACTTGTGCCACAGCATCTGCCTGAAGCCACATTGTGTCCCAAGGCTTGGGCAGCATTGGCTCTCCACAAGTCCCCAAAACCCTACCAAAGATCCCCCCCTGAGCCTTCTCTTCTCCATCTGAACCCCCCCAGGTCCCTCAGCCATTCCCCATCACACTGTGCTCCAGGCCCTGCACCAACTCCATTGCTCCAAGGAGCATCCCAAAAGGAGCTGAGCTGCAGTTTCTCACCTCAACAGCAAAATAACCCTCCAGCACCAAGAGGCCAGTCCTGTCAGGGAACACAGAGCTCAAGCAATGCTTTAGATCCATAACAACTACTGTAACATGAAAAATGGAAGAGAAACGTGGAAGTGGAGGGCTTCCTCCCAGCCCTGGGCTCAGGATCTGCTGCTGGCAGGGTTTCTGGGAGCCTGTAAACCAGGGAATGTTGCCCACGGACTCATGGAAGCTGGTTACTGAGCTGCCACCCATGCCCTGCATCAGTTAATCATAGCGTTTCTGTAACTACATCACTTCAGTGAAGCAGCAGGGGAAGGAAAGGTCAATACTGAATACAAAGAAGCAGCCTCAGCTGGCCAGGAAAACCGTCTGGGATGTGAGCGGACGGTATTCCAGAAGACAGGCATCCAGGAACTGAAATTCCCTTAAATCCGTGTCATGTTTCTTGGCCTGTGAGACACTGAAGAGCCCCAAATTAAACCCCTCTATGCTTCCACCATCACCCTCCCTGTGCTATGGGCTGCATGAGGAGCTGCTCTCCACACCCCATCATTCCCACAGCAGCTGATCTCCAAAGATCCCATGTTGGCAACTCTAAAACCACTCTACCAAAAGGAAATCATTCCAAACAATCCGCACGGAAGCAGCTGAGCAAGTATTGAGCAACTGCAAAGCTCCTGGCTTCCTAAAAGCAGTCGTGATCTTGCAATAAGTTCCAAAACCCCCATTGAATAGGTCAGTTCCTGGGCTGGATGCTGAGGAGCTGCCCAGGAGCCCTGGCTGAAGGTTCCACCCAGCTATCACCAGACCTGTGTGGCTCATCTCTGAAGCACTTTTTCCCCTTCCAGGACTTTCCATGCTCTTGTGCACAGGCTCCTTGTTCTCCATCCACTAAATAAGCTGTTGCCGGAGTAAAAATTCAGTGTTTCAACCTTTTAGGTTCAAAAGTGGGGTTGTTTAGGGACTGAGCTTCTTGGCTTTGCTTCATGGGGGTGGAGAGGGAATGAAGATGGAATGACAGAGAAGACTGAGATGAGCTCTGAGGCAGAAGCTCTTCCCTGGGAGGGTGCTGAGGCGCTGGCACAGGGTGCCCAGAGAAGCTGTGGCTGCCCCATCCCTGGCAGTGCTCAAGGCCAGGTTGGACACAGGGGCTTGGAGCAAGCTGCTCTATGGAAGGTGTCCCTGCAATGGCAGGGGTTGGAGCTGGAGGAGCTTTAAGGTCCCTTCCAACACAAAGCAGTCTGGGATTCTATGATGATTTCAGATACCCTAATTTCATGCTGTGTCATTGTTCAGCAGGGACAGGCTGCAAACTGCAGCATCCTGCCTACAACAGCTCTTACACGTGTGACTGAACCATATTCAGAGATGATGAGCAGAAGCAAGCAGAGCAGATGGGAAACAGCTTAGGTCAAGTTTGCAGCAAACAAGAGCCATGATTCTCCTTCCAGCTGCCAGGCTTGTGTCCCACAGGAGCAAAGAACCCTCTTCTGCAAAACCCGCTTGATCTATACGGGAATGGAGAGCAAGAGCAGGTCCAGCCAATGGGTTCCAGTACCACTGACTTAAGGTTCCACTGACAGGGAACACAGAAGCTTTGCAAAGGGGGAAAGGACATGATGGTGGGGCTGCAGCACCTCCACAGAGAAACCATCACCCTTCCTAATTCATACCTGCTCTGGAGCCTGCTGACAGCGCCCCATGCCCTACTCCCACAGCAGTTGGGCAATGGGGCAGCATCAGCTGCTCCATCCCACGCTGCTCACTCAGCTGTATAGAGAGAAAAGAAGCTCCCTGGATTCCTCTTTTCTTGCCACAAACAGGCCGAGCTCCAGCTGAGGGCTCATCCTTTCAAAGCAGCTCTCTGCGTTTCACAATTTATCTTCAGGTTTCTACATGAAGAGGGCAACATATGGGAAGTTACATAAACCCCAACACCCCCCCAGAACGTGCTGGATGCTGGGAGAAAAAGACAATTATCTCACACAGGCACTGAACCCAGCTTAACAAATAGCGAGGAAGGTAAAGAGTGGAGCCTCCATCACACAGGGGATAAGAGAGGAGCAAGAAGCAGTATTAGATACTCAACTGCGATGAGGAACAGCTGAGGGACCTGGGGGGGTTTATTCTGGAGAAGGCTCAGGGGGGACCTGATCGCTCCCTACAACTGCCTGAGAGGAGGATGGAGCCAGGAGGGGGCTGCGCTCTGCTCCCAAGGAACAAGGGATGGGACAAGAGGAAACGGCCTCAAGCTGCACCAGGGCAGGTTTAGATGGAGCTGAGGAACAATTCCTTCCCCAGAGGGTGCTCAGCATTGGAACTGCCCAGGGCAGTGCTGCAGTCACCGTCCCTGCAAGTGCTCACACACCGTGGAGACGAGGCCTCAGTGCCACGGGTCAGTGGTGGCCTTGGCAGGGCTGGGGTGCAGGATTCACTTGATGATATCAACGAGCTTTCCCAACCTGGTTGATTCCATGATTCTATGCCTGGCTCACAGATCTCATCTCCAGGTACCTGCTGGAGTAACAACCCCACTCCTACACAACCACCCAGATGCAGCCAGGTACAGGAAAGCTGACACCTGAGTTGGCCGAGTGCTTCTTCTCAAAGCAGCGCTGGGTAAGAGATTCCCCCCCAGTCCCATGGGAAAGGCCTGCAGCTGCTCCAGATGTGCTCACCAAACGGACCTCCAGAGGCCAGAAGAGGCCTGCAATGCAAATGCACCCATTACACAGCAGTACGAACACAATCCTTCCTCAGATGTTGAAAACGGTGGGAAAAAAATTCGGGATCTACAGACGACTGCGTTGGAGGCCACTGCCTGGTCGAAAGATCCTGAAGGACTGAGTGAAGCAGAACCTAAAAGCAGGAAAACTTCATCCACAAAAATGGGAACTCAAAGCATGCCAGCCATGGAAACAGAATTCCCACTTCTTTTCCTAGATAACTTAAATCAGTTAACCTCTCTAATCCCAGTCACAGCCAGCAGAGTGTCTAAAACCAAGCTGCTGCCATTGAGCCGACCAAAGATTTGGCATTCCCGCTGGGATGCGAATGACACGGCGACTGGGATTAAAACCATCTCTCTGTCTGTAACCGAATGGGTTTAAAGTCTCCTCAAGAGAAAATCTGGAGGATTAGGCATGCTTTTCTATTTATTATTCATTTTAAGTCAGCTCTTTTCATCTCTAATGCATCATTCAGGCCCAGCACGGATGGCATTAATGTCTTTGAGGGGATGGGGTGAAGCTGCAGCACTTGGGCCGCTGCAGAGAAACAAGGGAACAGTAAGTGTGAGCTTCCAGATAAAGACTAAGTATACAGATAGCACAGCAGAGAGTGGGCCTAAAGTTATACCTGTGAGCCTTCATACAGAAGAATCCCTATAGAATGGATTGAGTTGGAAGGGACCTTAAAGCTCGTCCAGTTCCAACCCCTGCCACAGGCAGCGACAGCTTCCACTAGAGCTGGGTGCTCCAAGCCCCATCCAACCTGGCCTTGAACACTGCCAGGGATGGGGCAGCCACAGCTTCTCTGGGTAAGGAGCGGCCAGTTTGGAACAGAGTGAAATCCAGAGGCTCTGACACACAGCATGTGTTAAGCGATGCTGGAAAACACATGTAAAATGTTTCTTTCCAGGCTTCTCAAACATATCCATAAGAGCCTCACTTCTGGAACAAAAGGGAGATGATTGTCTGCTGGCATGATAAAGGCATTACTGGGATTGTAAGGAAGGAGGGAGGTTTTCAGTGCTGTTCTGCCACACATTATCACGAGAGAGATTTATGGTACCTCAAAACCTCCAGGTCTGGAGCCAGGATATGGCAGTGCTGAGCACACAGTGCCGGGAACAACAGGCTGCCCTTTCCCAAAGCACCACTGGAATGCTCCTAAACCACTAAAATGAAGTTTGGATTTTAATTAAAGCAAATCCTGTTCTTCATATTTCTCCTCTTACTCAGTAAAATTTACTTATTTGAGGGTTTCTGCCTTCTAGAAACCTCCAACAGCGTCGCGAGTGCAGCATTTGTCCCCTCTGTCCCCTGGATTTAGCTGAGTCTTTTGGACCACCTCACCATACGCAGCCCAACTGAACTGTTTTCCTGCTTTTCTTCCACTAACCCATGGCACTGCCCAGGCTCGTCACTTCTTCCTCCATCTCTGAACTTCTCCTCCTGCCCCTGATCATGGGCTGGGTCTGCACCACTCATGGCAGAGGCTTTTGTGGACAGATAAGCACAGACATAGAGTCATAGAATAGTCAGGGTTGGAAAGGACCTGAAGATCATCCAGTTCCAACCCCCCTGCCAGGGGCAGTGACACCTACCACTAAACCATGCCACCCAAGGCTATGTCCAACCTGGCCTTGAACACCACCAGGGATGGAGCATTCACAGCTTCCCTGGGCAACCCATTCCAGTGCCTCACCACCCTCACAGTAAAGAACTTCTTCCTCATATCCAATCTAAACTTCCCCTGTTTCAGTTTGAACCCATTACCCCTTGTCCTGTCACTACAGTCCCTAATGAAGAGTCCCTCCCCAGCATCCCTATAGGCCCCCTTCAGACACTGGAAGGCTGCTATGAGGTCTCCATGCAGCCTTCTCTTCTCCAGGCTGAACAGCCCCAACTTTCTCAGCCTAATATGGCCAATATAAAATCATAGAATGGTTTAGGTTGGAAGGGACCATAAGTTCCTCCAGTTCCATCCCCTGCTACGAACAGGGACACCTTCCATAGAGCAGCTTGCTCCAAGCCCCTGGGTCCAACCTGGCCTTGAACACTGCCAGGGATGGGGCAGCCACAGCTTCTCTGGGCACCCTGTGCCAGCGCCTCAGCACCCTCCCAGGGAACAGCTTCTGCCTCAGAGCTCATTTCAGTCTCCCCTCTGGCAGGTTAAAGCCATTCCCCTTGTCCTGTCCCTCCATCCCTTGTCCAAAGCCCCTCTCCAGTTTTCCTGCAGCCCCTTTAGGCACTGGAGCTGCTCTAAGGTCTCCCCTTCAGGAGCCTTCTCTTGTCCAGGCTGCCCCAGCCCAGCTCTCTCAGCCTGGCTCCAGAGCAGAGCTGCTCCAGCCCTCGCAGCATCTCCGTGACCTCCTCTGGCCTCACTCAAGCACATCTGCCCACATTAAGCGGACCGACCTCCAGGTCAATGCAGGTCCTCCCTTTCCTTGTTCTGGCTTTTAATAAATAAAGAGGAATAAACACAAAACCTTCCCAGATTTGACAAGAAACCTCTTGAGGTCACATCACTTCAGCGCTCACCTGAGAGCTCAGAAGGGCAAGAGAGCTATCTCAAAGGGTGAAGGAAAGAAGAGATGCCCAACTGGGAGCAAGCAGGACTTCAAGCTGGCTGCAAGGCAGGTTGAAGCCAGGAACACGTTTCCTGGCTACAGAACACTCTCTGACACGTACCATGATGTAATTTGCTAACACAAATCAGTAACATCAGCCTTCAGCCAGCTGCAGTTTGTGAATGAAGGGTTTGGAATCTTCAGTCTCAATTGAGATACTGACTCTAAAAACAGAGGTTTGAGAGCAAGGGATGGACCCCACACATTCCATAGGATTAGAAGAGGATCTGCTTCTTGGTCTCTGATCACTGCTCTTCCTACCACCTGGTCAAAGCATGCACGAGCAGACCATACTCTGTAAGTGACAGAGAAGATACACCCTCAAAGCACAAGATGCAAGTGAGGATGGCTGGGTACCAGGCTTGAAGAGACCCTCTATAGGGGGTCAGAAGACCCCCAACTCCTTGGAGGAGAACACCCAAGCACAGACTGAGGGAAATTTCCTACCTTCAGTAGTTAAACCAGACACATCTGCTGCTCTCTGCAGCAAGGTCACTGCTGATGGGGTGGAGACCAAAGTACGCTAAACCCCTGGGGTTTAGATCATCAGAACAATCGTAACTCAGATTGGATATAGAATCACAGAATCACAGGATGGCTGGGGATGGAACAGAGCTCAAAGCTCCTCCAGTTCCAACCCCTGCCATTGCAGGGACACCTTCCATAGAGCAGCTTGCTCCAAGCCCCTGGGTCCAACCTGGCCTTGAGCACTGCCAGGGATGGGGCAGCCACAGCTTCTCTGGGCACCCTGTGCCAGCGCCTCAGCACCCTCCCAGGGAAGAGCTTCTGCCTAAGAGCTCATCTCAGTCCCCCCTCTGGCAGGTTAAAGCCATTCCCCTGGGCCTGTGCCTGCAGGCCCTTCTCCAAAGCCCCTCTCCAAGTGTGTCATTTCAAACCCTCAGCCATGCCATGGAAGGTGTCAGCCCAAAAGGGGGCTGGTTCAACCACAGAGCAACCAGTGTTGATTGATTCACTGCTCCACCTGAATCACGGTTTCCTGTCCCCTATTGCTGAACTCAGACACACAAACCCTACAAGCTGGAACATGCCAAACCCTGTTTTTAAGGCTGCTATGTTGCTGCAGGACCTCTGCAAGCTGCCTCCAATATGCTTACATCAACCTAACTCGGAGGTTCAAACAGCATTTGGGACCCCCAGGTTATGAAGACAGATCTCAAACCTCCCATTTGAGCCTGCAGGCAGCTTCCATAGGCAAGGTTTCCAGCAGTCCCATATCCAGACGCTGGGAAGCCTGTTTCACTCACAGCATGTCTCCTGCCAGATGGGATTTCCAGGCTAAACATCTTCCATTCCCACTGCATCCAGAGCTCAGCACTCTGGAAACAAGGACAAGGACTCAGTGCTTACCACCTTCACCAGCAGAAATGAGCCCACCAGCACTGAGGAAGGCAGCTGTGACACAACCAAGCCTGCAATACCTTCATGCCATGCTTCCCAGGTAAAGGCCAGGGAAGCCAGGAAGGACGCCTGCACCTCCCCTTCTCCTCCAAACCCACAGGGGTTTGGGGGAGGGAAGGAATTTGGCTGCCTTCCCTGCACTAGGCAAAGGAAGGGAGAACAGGGATGTCTTCCTGGAAGGACCAGAAAATAGCCTCGAGTCAGACTGTGGGGCAGGATGTGGAAGTCCTTGTCACAGCAATAAAAAGGTCTCAAGTACTTGGCTGGGGCGCCAGGAATATTGCACACTGGTCAGAGGCAGCTTCTCACACCAGTGTGCTGGGAATGGTTTGGTTTGTTTGTTCCTCAGTGTCAGCCAAGGAGGAAGGAGGTGGTGGTGGTCCATTCCTCCTCACTGCAGACGTCCTCAGCTCCCTGCAACAGCAGAAGGTTGGAGACACCTGCATCTCCTGGGCAGACCTCAAAGCAGCTCCAGTGCCTAAAGGGGCTGCAGGAAACCTGGAGAGGGGCTTTGGACAAGGGATGGAGGGACAGGACAGAGGAATGGCTTTAACCTGCCAGAGGGGAGACTGAGATGAGCTCTGAGGCAGAAGCTCTTCCCTGGGAGGGTGCTGAGGCGCTGGCACAGGGTGCCCAGAGAAGCTGTGGCTGCCCCATCCCTGGCAGTGCTCAAGGCCAGGTTGGACACAGGGGCTCGGAGCAAGCTGCTCTATGGAAGGTGTCCCTGCACGTGGCAGGGGTTGGAGCTGGAGGAGCTTTGAGGTCCCTCCCAAGCCAAACCAGGCTGGGATTCTGTGCTCTCCTGCTCCCTCCCACCAACCTGGGATGTTGGGTCTCACGCGCAGGAGGGGTGCCACAGCACAGCCTGACTCACACAGCAGAGGCAGAGGTTATGCTCTTCTCTACTCTTCCGAAGTCAGAGAACTCTTCTTGTCCATCCCAGGACCAAATTAGTCCTAATTATTCCATGCAAAACGAAGCTGCTTCAACAGGAAGGAATTAGGAGAACAAATTATTCTTGAATAAAGAGGACTCACTGCTGCCTGAGGAAGGAATTAAAGAGTTGTTCTCCCCCATGTATTTTGGGAGGAAAGCAGTTCCCACTCCATTCTAAAAGATTTCTAACCTCCAGCCTGTCACAGTGGCCACCAGGATTCCCTACATGACCATCATGGCCAAACTCAACCCACACTTGGTTGCTTTGACTTCCACCACTAAACTTCAGCCACAAACACCACAGGACCATGTGTGTAGCCGCAGCAAAGGGGGATTCATAGCCACAAGTGGTGCTCTCAGTTGGGTGAGGTTTGGGGCAAGGAGGGAGGGGGGCCACAGGCAGCCTAAAGTGGGGTTTGCTATGATGGAGACACAACCTTCAGTCCCACCAGAGTCATCATGAGACATCACCTCCCACCTCAGCTTCCCAACCTCAAAGCAGCTCAACTCAGAGCTGCAGGACACACAGGGCCACACAGACTGCAGCTCCAGGAACCGCTGGTGGGTCTCAGAGCAGCCCCGTGGGTTATACCAGAGCAAAAGGGTTTCCACAATGAGAAGTCAGCACTCGTGATGAAACCCACTCGACCCGCTCTTAAAAGCTGGAGACACCAGGGAAACAGGATCAGACCAGCCACCAGTTATATCCAGGACCAGCTGCTCCCAAGGAATAGGCAAGAAATCACTCTGGACAGTTGGGGAATCACTTCGCTTATGGATAAATCTCTTCCTAAGCCCTTCAGACAGTGATTAAGCACAACGGTCCATAGCCCATGTATTAAATATTAATCCTCCCTAATGTGAGTGCCGATGTTCCGGTTATCCGGTTCGGATAACCACATGCCCCCAACAGCCCGTTCCTCTTCCAGCTCAAACCACATAAACACCATGTACAAACCCAGCAGCATTTTGTGATCCAGCTACAGGAGAGCTGTGATCGTCTCCTTGGCCTCTGAGCTTTGAAGCAAACCAGAAGGAGAAGGGAAAGAGTTAAGAGCAGGGAGACGAATCAGCCCATTCTATCAACACGGACATTTCCGACCTCTTCCCATTAGTGTTTCATAGGACCACAGAGTGGTTTGGCTTGGGAGGGACCTTAAAGCTCCTCCAGTTCCAACCCCTGCCATTGCAGGGACACCTTCCATAGAGCAGCTTGCTCCAAGCCCCTGCGTCCAACCTGGCCTTGAGCACTGCCAGGGATGGGGCAGCCACAGCTTCTCTGGGCACCCTGTGCCAGCGCCTCAGCACCCTCACAGGGAACAGCTTCTGCCTCAGAGCTCATCTCAGTCTCCCCTCTGGCAGGTTAAAGCCATTCCCCTGGTTCCTTCCTGCCCACAGGCTCCAGAGATGCCTATGAACCTCCTCACATCCAAATCATCTCTATCACAACAGGAAAGCCCAGGATTTGTTCTATTTCAAGAGGAAAATGCGATCTGTGAATGAGACCACACGGGCTGGCATGCTTCCCATCCAACACCAAAAATAAAGGACCACCAGCACCTTGTACATCCACCATGCTGCTCCCAACCCTATAGAAGCACATGAAATACCCCACCCCAAGCTCCCTGGTGTTCCCTGTGATCGGGATCGTGATGCAGACACAGAGGGTTTGGAGGAGAACAGATGTAGGAGGAGACAGAGAGAGGGAATTCAAACAACTCTTCCACAAGGATGTTGATGTTGGACTTGGCCCAACATCCCGGCTCGGCACAGAACATTGGTTATTTGAGAGGGACATTTCAGTATCCCATGAGCTTGAAACCAATCCAGTTGCACCAGAGCCAGGGATGCCCCTGGAAACGGGAAACATCCATTTTCAGCACCTCCCAGTATCCCCCATTGCTTTAACCAATGGTTTGTATAAAGATCAGGCAAAAAACCCTACAGCTTCCTATAGCCACCCCAAAACAAGCTCTCCAATGGGAATGCAGAGGAACATGTGGAGGGGGAACATGGCATGACCAGCACCCCCCACAGTAGAACTATGGTCCATGTCCCCCCAAAACATCCTCACCTCAACCACAGCAGACACTGGGGGAGCTGGCAGTGCCACAACCATCCCTGGGCTCCTTTCCTCATCCCAGAGCCCATTTCCCAACCCCACCATGGGAATAACGTCTGGAGTCAGCATCTGATCCCTGATGGAGCCAGACATGAACCCTCCTTGTGAATCTGAACACAGATACCCCTCGCACCTCCTTCCCCACCACAGCAGCAACGGGAATCAGAGTAAAGATTAAAACCACCTTTCCCTTGTATAGGAGAGGAAAGGTCCCTCTTTTCCATGCATCCTGCATGCTCGCAGCAAGCTCCCCCCAGCCAGGAGCAGGCAGAGAAAGGATGAGTAATTCCTGCAGAGAGCGTCCTGTGAACAAGCAAAGTAAATTCCTGAGGCTCTCGGGAAGGACCCGCAGCTCCTTGCGAAACTTCCCAGCTGGAACCTCCCAGCCACAGAGGCAGAAAACATTGGTTTTCCCTCCTCCAGCAAGCACAGGGGCTGGGATTCCTTTCAGGACACTCTTTGGATTTTCATGTCAGTCCATATTTAGCAGGAGGCAAAAAAAAGCCTCCCTTCCTTCCTGTCACATTTTCCACCCTTGATGACATCCAAGAGCAGAAATAAGCAGGAGCTGGCCGAGGAGGTAGGATGGATCTACCCGAGCGTGGGAGAGCCGGCAGCATGGCAACTTGTACGTCCCCATTTGCGATGTGCGGATACAGCGGGATGAGGAGGGGACACAGCCCTCTGTGTCCCCTTCAGCACTCCAGCTTGGAGCATCTCCCTAAGAAATAGCACAGGGATGGAGCCAGGCCATGAGCCCAATGGTCTTAGCACAGGCCAAGAGCTGGTGAGGAGCTCCATGGGTCCATGAGGGCAGCGGTGGATTGGCTGCTTATGGGGGGGATCAGTGCTGGACCCCCATGTCCCGAGTGATGGCGTCCATGGGGCCGGTGATCCTGAGGCACGAGGAAGAGAGGGAAGAGGAGGAAGAGAGGGAAGAGGAGGAAGAGAAGAGGAGGAAGAGGAGGAAGAGAAGAGGAGGAAGAGGAGGAAGAGGAGGCATCTGGTGATCCCAGGACCCAACCCATGCGCCTGATCCCGGGTGTGTGAGAGGGGTGCCCAGCCCGGACTCCCCCGGGTGTATGTGTGCAGGGCCGCGACAGCCCCACTATTAATCATCCTCATTAACTAATAAAGCCCGCAATGCCGGGGGGGGGGGGGGGGGGTAACGCCACACGGACACCCCCCGGCCGGGTCCCGCGCCGAACCCGTCGCCATAACAACCAGGCTGTTCCCGCCGCCCCCCGGCGCTCCCTCACCTGCCGGGCCGCTCCTCCGCCCTCGCTGGGTCTCGCCGCCGCCGCCCAACCGCTCCGGTAACGCCGCGGCCGGCCGCGACCATGGACGCCGCGCCGGGAGAAGGGCGCGGGGGTCGGGAAGAAGGGAAGGGAGGGGGGAAAGAAGGGGAAGGGAAAGAAGGGAGGGGAGAGGGGGAAGGCCCCGCCGCCCCTCAGAGCCCCGCCGCGGGGCTGCCGGCCCTCAGCGGCGCCCCCGCCGCCGCCCGCCCGCTCCCGCCGCCGCCGCTGCCGCCATGGTGCGGCTCCATGCAGGGCGCGCTGCGCTGACAGAGCGGGGCGGGGACAGCGGGGCGGGACGAGGGGCGGGGACGCGAAGGACGTTCCCGGGGCGCTGCTGCCCCCTGCCGCCACCGGGTGAGGGCCGGGACCGCCCCGATGGCACCGGGGGAGGGTCGGACCCGCGCCGGGACCGCCCCGATGGCACCGGGGGAGGGTCGGACCCGGATCCACCGCCCCGGCCACGGGAGGGCGGGCGCTTCCCGCCCTCGCCTCGCAGCGCCTGCCAATCACCGCGACGGGCGTGCTCGCAGACCAATCAGCGGCGGCGAAGCGAGGGGTGGGCGGGCTTAGAGCGGTCCCCACAGCGCGTAGCGGCGGCGACGGGAGCAGGTAGGGGCTGTGAGGGGAGGGCGGTGTCGGCGTATCCCGTCGTATCCCATCGTATCCCATCGTATCCCATCGTATCCCGGTCGATCCGATCCCTCAGTCTGCCGAGGCGGGGTTGCAGGGGGTGGTTTGGAGTTTATTTCCAGCACATTCCCAGCGCTCCCATGGGCGCAGGCGGGCCCGGCGGGGCGGGTTTCCCTTTCCCCTTGCTGTATTTACTCCTTCCTTTGGTGCTTCAGGGATCAGCCTCGTCGCTCTCGGCCATGTCCTTGTCCCCCTTGGCCTGGCGTGACCCCGCGCTGCTCCTGTCGCGATAATGTCATGAGAACGCAGTGGGATCCATCGGGCTGCAGCAGGAATGAGGATCAGCACGGGCTGGGCGCCAGGCGGAGGGAGGTTGGGTTGCAAAAGCAGAGTCGAGAGTTCAACTTGAAGCTGAGAGTTTCCTCTTTGTGTGTTTTCCACTCTGGATTTCTCCCTGCGCCTGCTGCCACCACAAGGAGGCTGAGTGCTGAGGGGCCAGGCTCCATGGAAAAGCCTGAGTTCCTATGGAAAAGCTGAGCATTACCAGCGGCCCTCCGCTCCAGTTAATTGTGTCTCTCTCAGCAGGTGCTGAGCCAGGATGGGCTTTGCCGAAGAGAAAGTGTATGACTACATTATGAAAAACCTCAGGAATTTCAGGAACATCCGTGTGGCGTCGCTGGCCGATTCCCTGAGCTGCCTCACTGATGCTGACAGAGTAAGGGCCTGCTTTCCCGAGTTCCTGCTGAGCTCTTCCCACAATAGATGAGGAGGCCATGAGGATGGTCAGGGGCTGCAGCACCTCTTGTATGGAGACAGGCTGAGAACATTGGGGCTGTTCAACCTGGAGCAGAGAAGATGCATGGAGACCTCATAGCAGCCTTCCATTGTCTGAAGAGGGCTACAGGGGTGCTGGAGAGGGACTCTTCATCAGGGACTGTAGGGACAGGGCAAGGGGAATGGCTTTAACGTGCCAGAGAGGAGACTGAGATGAGCTCTTAGGGAGAAGCTCTTCCCTATGAGGGTGCTGAGGTGCTGGCACAGGGTGCCCAGAGAAGCTGTGGCTGCCCCATCCCTGGCAGTGCTCAAGGCCAGGTTGGACCCAGGGGCTTGGAGCAAGCTGCTCTATGGAAGGTGTCCCTGCCCGTGGCAGGAGTTGGAACTGGATGAGCTTTAAGGTCTCTTCCAACATAAACCAGTCTGGGGGTTCTATAATGCAGCTCAGACAACATCCACCCACCTCACCTCTAAGCAGGGCCCTCTCTTAGCTCCCTGTATTTGGTTTATTCAGGATGAGCTCCATGCCCGGGAGGAAGCACGAGGCAGCCAGGCCACTGTCTACAAGTTCTATCAGCACCTGAAGTGCCGGCAGGGCTGGGTGAGGGACCTCATCGAGGCGCTGCGCCAGAACAATGCTGGGGACCTGGCCGATGAGCTGCAGCACGTGTATGACTCCTGGCAACCCCGTAGGTAGCCTCAGTGTTCCTGGGAGCTGGCCCGGGGGTCTGGTGGACATGAGGATCTGAACCACATGTCCTGGTGTCTGATCTCTCCCTGCCTTGGCTTCCTGAGGGTGTCTGACTGTCCTCAGGGATGTCCATCACCCTGGTGATGTGGCTAAGGATGATGGGGTCCTTGTTTGAAGGAAGAACCTTGGGAGGAGATGGAAGGATGAATGAAGGGGTATTGTGGGATTGGGACAGAGCAGGGGCATGTGAGGGGCCTCAGCCCCACGCTCATCATTTGCCTCCTTGGCTTCTCCCTCAGCGTCCATGCTCACAAACCACCTTGGTTTCTCCAGGTCCCCCAGCTCCCACCGTTGCCTCCTCCCCTCCTGCAGCCAACAATGCCCATCCCACCGTCACCTCCACCGCGGTCCAGACATTGTCCCCAGCTCCCAGCCCTGCTCCAGGTGCCCCATTGGCTGAGCAGCCACACGGAGACCTGCCCAGTGCTGCCACCACCACAAGCACGGACCTGGATGCCAGGACCCCAATGCAGGAGTCGGTGAGTGTGACGTGTCAGATGGGGATAAAAAGGCCCCTTTTGGACCGGAGCTGTGTGGTATGGGGAGCCCATGGTAGGGCCAGGCTTGTGCTGGGACAGCCCAAGCAGCCTCTTGCTGCTGATCATTGCTGCACCTGGTGACTTACACCCTATAACTGGAGTTATAGGCTGGAGCAGCTCTGCTCTGGAGCCAGGCTGAGAGAGCTGGGCTGAGGCAGCCTGGACAAGAGAAGGCTCCTGAAGGGGAGACCTTAGAGCAGCTCCAGTGCCTAAAGGGGCTGCAGGAAAACTGGAGAGGGGCTTTGGACCAGGGCCTGTAGGGACAGGCCAAGGGGAATGGCTTTAACCTGCCAGAGGGGAGACTGGATGAGCTCTTAGGCAGAAGCTGTTCCCTGTGAGGGTGCTGAGGCGCTGGCACAGGGTGCCCAGAGAAGCTGTGGCTGCCCCATCCCTGGCAGTGTTCAAGGCCAGGTTGGATATAGGGGCTTGGGGCAATGATGAGGTTAAAGGCCCCTTCCAGCACAAACCATTCTATGATTTCCTTCCAGCTCCCCAAAATCCTTCAGCAAGAGACACCCCAGCTGCCCCCACCTATGTGCACAGTCCATGATGGAGTGAGCAGTGGGCACGACGCTGAGAGGTATCTCTGTCACCCCATCGAGGACATGCAGGCACCAGCGGGGACCCCTGGGACAGGCAGCATGTCCATGCCATCAGCTGTGCCCAGCAAGTGTGGCCGGGACTGGCTGAGCCGCCCACAGCACCCGGTGTGTGTGGACAATGGATGCTTTGGGAATGCCAACCACCTGCATCGTGGTGTACCAGGCTTGGGCCTGGGCAGGTCTCATCCACCACGGGATGCAGAGGCTGCTCAGAGCCTCGGGCAGCCCAGGAATGAGCCCCAGGAGGACTCATACGTCTCCATTGCGTCACCCCCGAGGCTGGAGGAGGCCACTCACAGCGGGGGGATGCAGCCCCTGAACTCGCTGCCACAGAAACAGGCTGTGTCTGTCCCAGAGCGTGGTGAGCGCCTGGGAAGCTTCGTGGATGTGCGCAGCCCCCTCCTCATACAGCAGCAGTTTGATGCGGAGCAGAAGCTGGTCGGGATGCTGGAAGAGCATGGAGAAGATGGAGGTGGGTTTCCTGCCCAGCAGAACCATGTAGCAACTGTGGTGCAGCTGGATGTTCCTCACTACAGGAGAGACATTGAGGGCTGGAGCGGGGCCAGAGAAGGGCGCTGGAGCTGGTGCAGGGCCTGGAGCACAGTGTGATGGGGAAGGGCTGAGGGACCTGGGGGTTCAGATGGAGAAGAGAAGGCTCAGGGGGGACCTGATCGCTCCCTACAGCTGCCTGAGAGGAGGATGGAGCCAGGAGGGGGCTGGGCTCTGCTCCCAAGAAACAAGGGATGGGACAAGGAAACGGCCTCAAGCTGCACCAGGGCAGGTTTAGATGGAGCTGAGGAACAATTCCTTCCCCAGAGGGTGCTCAGGCATTGGAACTGCCCAGGGCAGGGCTGCAGTCACCGTCCCTGCAAGTGTTCAAAACCATCCTCCTCATCCCTAGGAGTATCCTATTGCAGCATCCTTGAGGAACAGCAAGCCTCTTGAACAAAAGTTGTGAACACAAAACCTTTTGTTTTCTCCCCAGCAAACACTTGTACCAACTCTATGCCCAGAGACACTTCCCCATCCTGTGACAGCTCCGTGAAGCCTGGACAAGAGAATAAAATGCCCATGGGGGTGACAGCCCCCAGCACCCCTTCCATGCTGCTGAAGGAGCACGTAGGTGACCTTTCCCATTACCACTTGCTTTCACTCATGTCGCTTGTGAACTCCTCGGACTGGGAGGTGTTCTGCTGCAGTGTCAGGTTTTGAGCTACTCATGAGTTCATTCAGGGCTCTGTGTTCCTGTTGCTCCTGTATTCTGGAGCATGGGAGAAGGGAGCCAGGGCTGGTGGGGCTTTGGCTTCTCTTATCCCTCCTTGAATTGCCTGTCAGTGTCCAGCCTTCCACCTGCCTCTTCCCACCACTTCCTTGCTGCTGATCTTCCTTTCTGCTTTCTCCCTTCATCCCTTTTTGCTTCCTTTCTTTTTTTCTTCTTTTTTCTCCCCTTTCTTCCTTCATTTTCCCCCTTCCTTCCTTTTCCCCCGTTCCTTTTCCCCCTGCTTCTTTCCTTTTTCCTCCCTTCCTTCCTTCATTTTCCCCCTTCCTTCCTTTTCCCCCATTCCTTTTCCCCCTGCTTCTTTCCTTTCCCCCCTTCCTTCCTTCTTTCCTTTTTCCTCCCTTCCTTCATTTTCCCCCTTTCCTTCCTTGTCCACCCTTTTTCTTCCTTTTCTCCCCTTTCCTTTCTTCATTTCTTTTCCTGTTCCTTCGTTTTCCCCCTTCCTTCCTCCCCCCCTTCCTTTTCTCCCCTTTTCCTTCTTTTCCCCTGCTTTCCTTCCTTTCTTTCCCCCCTTCCTTCCTTTCACCCCCTTTCTTTCATTTCCCCCTCATACCTCCCTTTTCCCTCCCTTTCCTTCCTTTTCCCCCATTTTTCCTTTCCCCCCCTCCTTCCTCCCTTTCCTTCCCCTATTTCCCCCCATCCCAAAGGCTTCCTGGAGCCCTGGTCACTCTCCCAGCCCCGTTCACTACCCATGGCCCAGCCTCACTGTCAGCAACGGGTGATATGGTTGTTGGGCACTGAAGTGGGCTGCTCATGTCACATGTGTGCCCAAGACCAGCCAAATGGGTGCTTCCCGTGGCACCCAGCCCCTCTGCTTGTCTCCCACAGGTGCTCCCGGCCTCCACGGACCCTCTCCTGGACACAAGTGCTGCAGGAAGCATATATGGGAGGACATCCCACCGGGTGAGCTCTGCCACCACCATCTGGGCATCCTGCAGCAATGTGGAGGGGGACATGGAGCCCAGCAAGCCGGGCGTCCTCCTCTCCATGGCTGGGGACATCCCAGAGGCAAGTGGCAGATGCCTCAGTGGCCCCTATTCCAGCATGTCCAACAGCCTCACCTTCAGGAGTGACCCTCTCTTGATAAGCACAGAGAGCTCCAGCTCAGGAGAAGCACTGCCCAGAGTCTCCTTGGGATGCCCAGCACCAGAACCTGGGGAAGAGGCATCAGCTGGAGCAAGCAGAGGCTCTAAGCCACTTCCAGACTGGAGCAGCACCCATGAGGTCCACGTGGAGCATCACCCCAGTGCCCAGCTTGAGTGTGGCAATGACCTCCATGACAGAGCCAATCCCATTGGAAACTTGGGCTTTGACTCTGTGACCAGGTCGTCTCAGGGCAATGACCTCCCAAGTGACAGCAACAGGCCATCCCTGTCATACCTCATCCCAACTGTGGGCATCGCTGTGATTTCAGTGGTGGCATTCCTGGTGTACACTCGATGGCAGAAGTGAAGGTCGCTCAGCAGGTCCTCTTCATGGCAGGGATTTGGCCAACATATCTGAAGCCTAAGGAGCAGCAGTGGGGATGGTAGGGATGTTGTTAAATATCTTTCTGGAAGGTTCTGCTGGAAGAGGCCTTCATTGGATGATGCTGTTTGGTTTACGTCTGTTCCTCCTCTGTTTCCCAACCATGTTCTTGTCTGTAGCCTTCTCCTTTTACACTAGAGAGGGTCTTGCTCAGGGTGTGATCCCTTAAGTCAAAAATGAAAGCCCTCATGATGATGCTCCACTTCTTCCTTGTTTGGTCCCAGGGAAATGTGTCCTGGTGGTCCAAAGGCTGACCCCACTCACCCCTGGTCCCTCCAAGCAATGAATAAAAGTGGACCTGATTCTGTTGGCTTCAGTCTTCCCAGCTTGAAAACAAGCCTTAGGGTCTGTGCAGTGGCCTTCACCGGGTGCCTCATATTGAATTTGCCTCACTGGTATCTCTGGCTCTACTGCAGGGACCTTTTCTTGTCCCTGCTGGGGATGAAGCTGAGGGTCAGGAAAGAGCCACATCTAACCAGCTTTGTATCACAGCATTATATCAGAATGGTTTGTGTTGGAACGGAGCTTAAAGCTCATCCAGTTCCAGCCCCCTGCCATTGGCAGGGACACCTTCCACTAGAACAGGGTGCTCCAAGCCCCTGTGTCCAACCTGGCCTTGAGCACTGCCAGGGATGGGGCAGCCACAGCTTCTCTGGGCACCCTGTGCCAGCGCCTCAGCACCCTCCCAGGGAAGAGCTTCTGCCTAATGTCTAATCCAAATCTATCGAATCTTCCAAACATCTAATCTCATCTTTCTAATCTTCCTAATATCCAATCTAAGTCATGAAGAAGTGTGAGCAGAGCAGTGTCTTGGTGCATCCTGTCCACGTCAGCGCACATCTCATGGTGTCTACTTGGTTACATCCAGTTTGGTTAAATGCCACTGGTCACATGCTATTAACCCTCAGGTCTATGGCAGGGGATTGGAACTGTATGAGCTTCAAGGTACCTTCCAACCCAAACCATTCCATGATTCCATCATTCTATGATCCAGATGCTCCCAGCTTCTGTGGTTGAATCTGATCCCAGGATCCTAAACAGAAAAGGGAGCTGGGCCGACTTTGCCACCCCAGGCTCAGCTCTGGTGTGCAGGAACCACTCCTTGTGTGCTGAACAGCTTCAGGCTTGGCCTGGCCAGTAGAAAAGAGACACCAACATCACCAAAACCACTGCTGTGCCCAGCTCCAGCTCCCTCCTTGCTGCCCTGGGCTTAGCCAGCCTGTGGCATGTGCCTTTTGGGAACACATAGGAAGCTGTCCAACAGCAGGATGGAAACAGCCCTTTTCAGCAGCAGTGCCTGTCCTCTCCACGCTGCCTCCCAAGGGCCTCAGCCCATCCCACTGGCTCTCCTCACTTCCTGCTTTCCCAGCTTGATTTACAACCCATGTACATGGAACATGTTCAGGGCTGGTATTGGAAACACCCTGAGCTTCACTCAGTGAGTTCATTCCTTAACGAAATGAAAGCAACCTTTGAGTGAAGGGTTATTTTTCCTCTGATCAGTTACACTTTATCTTATATCAGTACCAACCCCATTTTTACCCTCCCTGCATGTGCCCAACAGGACATTAAAATGACCCAAACTGAATCTGACCAGTCTCTTTGTCCTGATTTTGCCACAGTGACCACAGTAGAGCAAACTCTCACTGGAATTATCGCACCTCTTTGGAATGTCACTCACTTTATATCCCTTTGGTATCGAGTTAATGCCTGAGGATTGCGGTGAGCCGAGATTAACGTGGTGCAGGTGAAGAGCACAAGAGCACGGAGGGTCACTGGGCTGCAGCTCCATGCTCAGCTGTGCTCTGGGTACGCTGGACATCAATTAACATTCCACCCGAGAACATTCCACCTGGGAATCTCCATTGTGTTACAATGAGAGCTGTCACAGCATCTTATAGTCTGGGAGTCTGTTTTCCTCTTCAGTGTTCTCCTCTTCAGACATTTCCTCTTCAAGAGCTGGGCTGGGGCAGCCTGGACAAGAGAAGGCTCCTGAAGGGGAGACCTCGGAGCAGCTCCAGTGCCTAAAGGGGCTGCAGGAAACCTGGAGAGGGGCTTTGGCCAAGGGATGGAGGGACAGGACAAGGGAATGGCTTTAACCTGCCAGAGGGGAGACTGAGATGAGCTCTGAGGCAGAAGCTGTTCCCTGGGAGGGTGCTGAGGCGCTGGCACAGGGTGCCCAGAGAAGCTGTGGCTGCCCCATCCCTGGCAGTGCTCAAGGCCAGGTTGGACCCAGGGGCTTGGAGCAAGCTGCTCTATGGAAGGTGTCCCTGCAATGGCAGGGGTTGGAGCTGGAGGAGCTTTAAGGTCCCTTCCAACCAAACCAGTCGGGATCCTGTGATTCTCTGTGCTCCAGTTGATCGTTGCTTGCACCCCTCTGCATGGTCATGTGTTTTTCCGCTCTCTGCTCCGTTACTGCTGTAGTTGTTTGCTCAGCAAAGTTAAGGCCAGAATTAAGGAACAGGATACATCAGCACTTCAGTTACACTGTGATACGGGGGAGTGGAGGATTGGCTCTGAATGTACCCCAGATCCTTGTCTCTTTGTCTTTCCTCCTAAACCTGATCTTGGTTCCCATCTCGTTGTATCCACCGCACTTCCAAGGTCGTTGCAGAACTGGAGTGTTTCCCTCCGCCCTCACTGCGAGTTTGGATCCAGCTTCATCCCTGAAGCCATGTGAAGGGAGCTGGTCTTCCTGCTGTCCCTTGACAACCTCAGCTCTCTCAGCAAGCCCGGAGTCCCCGTTTGTCCTCCGGAACATCCAATTCCGCTTCACTCCGCGCCCATGCCATTAACATGGCCCGAGGGGCAGCACCCTTTGGGATTGGCAGCTACAGCCCTGCGCTTCCCACTGGGAAGCAGTGGGAAGGGGCGAGGGGCAGGCAGGGAACAGGGACGTTTAGGCTCTGGGAGGGCTGCGGGGCACAGACCCGACATGTTGGGGTCTGGCAGCCCCCAGAGCCCCCCCATAATGAGGGGCTGAGGGGTCTCGCTAATTGCATCTCATCTCGCTAATCGCATATGCAAATCGTATGCAAAGCAGCCCGCCCCAGCCCCACTGCGGGCCCTCCGTCTTTGTTGCCATAGTGACCCAGACTGTCAATCATCCAGCCCGCCTCCTCTCATTGGTCAGCTGCCCTGTCAATCTCCCTGCAACAGACACCCATTGGCCAGCGGCGCCGAAACCCCCGCCCCCTCCCCAGCCCGCGCGTTCCATTGGGCAGCCGCGCCAGCCGCTTCCCGCGGCAGAGCGCAGGGGGAGGGACTAGAGCTCCGCCCTCGCCCAACCCCAGCCTCCCATTGGCTAACCGCCTGTCACTCCGAGCAGCTAGCGCACCGATTGGTTGCCCCCTCACGGCTTCTCCCGCCCTGGCGGGGCCGTTCGGCGCAGGCGCGGGCGAAGGCTGCGGCGGCTGAGGCGGAGCGCGGCACAGCGGCGCTGAGCGGCCCATGGGGAAGGGCTGCGCCTCGCATGGAGCCGCTGCGCAACGGCGGCGGCGCGGAGGAGAAGCCGCGGCGGAGAGGGTTGGGGGCGGACGCCGGGCCTCCGAGGCGGAGGAGCAGCGGTGGTGGTGGTGGCGCGGCGGGCGCTGACAGCGCGGCGGGGCCGCAGCCCCGAGAACGGATCGGCTCCGTCAGCAGGCAGCGGCGGGACTCGGTCCGCAAGAACCGCCCGCGTGAGTGCGGCGGGGACGGGGGGCTGTGGGCGGGGCTTAAACGGGAGGGGCGGGGCCTAACGGGAGGGGCGGGGCCTAAGGGGGGCGGGGCCAGGGGGTGGGGTGGGGAGGGGAATGGGGCGGGGGGGGGACCAGAGGTGGGAGGGATGTGGGGCATTGAGGCAGAGCGGTGGGGCAGCGATATGGGTCTAGTGTGGGTGGCGATGGGGTGATGACATGGCCAGTGTGGGGACAGCACGGTGGGGACCCAGTGGGGCAATGGCATGGGTCCAACATGGATGGTATGGGGTCAGCACAGTGGGGACACAGTGGGGCAATGGCATGGGTCCAACATGGATGGTGTGGGGTCAGCACAGTGGGGACACAGTGGGGCAATGGCATGGGTCCAGCGTGGATGGTGTGGGGTCAGCGCAGTGGGGACACAGTGGGGCAATGGCATGGGTCCAGCATGGCTGGTGCAGGGTCAGCACGGTGGGGACACAGTGGGGCAATGGCATGGGTCCAGCATGGATGGTGTGGGGTCAGCACAGTGGGGACACAGTGGGGCAATGGCATGGGTCCAGCATGGGCGGTGTGGGGTCAGCACAGTGGGGACACAGTGGGGCAATGGCATGGGTCCAGCATGGGCGGTGTGGGGTCAGCACAGTGGGGACACAGTGGGGCAATGGCATGGGTCCAGCATGGCCGGTGTGGGGTCAGCACAGTGGGGACAGTGGGGCAATGGCATCAGCGCAGCATGACTGGTGTGGGTCACAGCGGAGTGATGACATGGCCAGTGTGGGGACAGCACAGTGGGGACACAGTGGGGCAGTGACATGGGTCCAATATGGGTGATGTGGGATCAGCAGGGTGGGGACACGATGGGATGATGACATGTACAGCATAGCTGGTGTGGGGACAGCACAGTGGGGCCATGGTGTGACAATGACATGGGCCCAGCATGGCTGGTGTGGAAACAGTGCAGTGGGGATACGATGGGGCGATGACATGTCCAGTGTGGGGACAGCACAGTGGGGCCATGGTGGGATGATGGTATGGGCCCAGCATGGTCAGTGTGGGGTCAGCACAGTGGGGTTGTGACATGGGCCCAATGTGGTCAGTGTGGGATCAGCACAGTGGGACACAATGGGGTGATTACTTGTCCAGCATGGGGGTGACACAGTAAGATGATGGGGTGGGGACGCAGTGGGTGATAACATGTCCAGCATGGCTGGTATGGGGACAGCACAGTGAGGACACAGTGGGACAGGGGCTCAGCAGGTTGGGGTGGAGATGGGACAAGAAGAGCTTTAGGAGCTCTGGGAGATTCAAGGTGAGCTGGTGCCTGCTCCGTGGGGCAGGATATGGGGCAGGACATGGACAGGACACAGAGGTTGGGGCTGTGGCAGGTGCTGAGGTGCCTGAGCAGGGAACCTTGGATGCGAGCAGGAGGGAAGGTCACTGCTGAGGACACAGAGAGGAAAAGGAGGCAGAAGGACAGACCTGAGGCCAGGGTGTGCAGCCGGAGCCAGGAGGGCAGGGCTGTGCTGCTGGGCTTGTGGCTGGGGGAGAAAAGCAACAGAGAGCTAAGAGAATGGTGTCAGTCTGGGGAGGGGAGAACCCACGAGTCTGGAGGGGCTGGGCACAGATTTGGCAATGCAAGAGCCACCCCCCTGGACCACGCTTTTAAATGCTGTATCAGAAGCTGTCCTGGAGCGAGTTAGGTGCAAAATGGATGGCAGCCTTCATTTTGGCAGCAGCAGGAGCTGCCTTGAGGTGGCTGCTCACTGACTTCAGCCATGTTGGAGGTGGGACTGAGGGATTATTTCTTTCCTTGCACTGGAGTCTTTCCTATCGGAGGCAATTGCTGTACCCTGAGGATGAAACAGCATCAGTGTGGTTCCCTGGTACCTGCACAGCTCTTAAAATGAGGCCAGGCTGGAAATGGGGATCAGAATTGTCCTGCAGCTCGTAGCAGAACAGTTTGTTGGCTGGAAATGCTGAGATGTTCCTGTATGAATGTAACACAGGAAATAGGGTTCTTTCTCTTTTTTTGGATGCTGGGGAAGAAAAAAGCTTTTCTTTTACCCTTTCATAGTGTGAAAAATAGGAGTTCTATATGAAGACTTCGGAAGACATTTGCTGAACCGGCTGCTGGTTTTGCAGTGCTAATTCCAGGCAGTGCTAATGCAGTGGCAGCGTGGCTCTGCCTCTCCCTTCCGTTCCCACATCTTGCTGTATTACAGGAGTGATCCTGCACCAGGGAATGGTTCTAAAGTTAATCTTCAATAACTGAGGTCGTTGCAGGGGTTTTGCTTGCTGAAGAATCCATAGAAGAAGAGAGAAATGTAGTGGAGGTGTAAGAGCACCAGCAGCGAGGAGCATCCTGCACCAAAACCAGCTTTGGATGTGAAAGTCCACGTGTGGGGCTGCTGTTGTAAGGAATCACCAGTGGGGTTGTAGTTGGAAACGCACTAGTTAATAGGTTGCAGTCATCCACAGGGAAATGAAGGGGATCTCTGGAATGACAGTTAGGGTGGACTTAAGTGGAGCTGGGCAGTAGGTGATTATAGTCTTTTGCCTCAGTTTCTGGGTGTTCTGTGGAAGATGTAGATGAAAGTTGGCTTTTGGGTTTGTGGTTTGCTGGCGTAACATTAAATGCAGAGCCTGGTTTGGGATACTTTTAGGAAAACAAGTATTCTGGCAGCTTCCAAGGTAGGATTTGGCTCCAGTCTGGAAGGTCAGTGTAGCACAACTGGGGATTACAGCATGGCCTGTCTTTCCTGTATGATTCTTGTGATAATCGGAAGAAAAAAGTGCTGGAACAGGACATTCGTTAACAGGGACAACATCTGATGTGTGAGTAAATTACATTTTGAAGTTAAAATGCTTGATCCCAGCATGGGGAGCATTCAGAGAAGCCTAAATGAAAGCGCACTGCTCGATGGGGGTGTGATCAAGCATGTCCTACTCCAGCTCCCGCTTCCCTGCTGCTGGCACATGGCGGACAGGCTGGGTGACCTTGACATTTGTCTTGCCAGCCTGTCCTGGCAGATGCTCTGGCAGATGAGCTCTGCTTCCCCAGGAATGATGGGATCCCTGCAGGCTGTGCTGGAGCTCCTGATCTTTCTTCATTCCCATCATCTGGACCAGTAATGTGCAGCGAGGGCTGTGTCACTGCAGAGATCAGGGAGGTCAGAGCTCAAGGAGGATTTAGTACTGGAGAGGGGCTTTGCCCAAGGGCCTGTAGGGACAGGCCAAGGGGAATGGCTTTAACCTGCCACAGGGGAGATTGAGATGAGCTCTGAGGCAGAAGCTGTTCCCTGTGAGGGTGCTGAGGCACTGGCACAGGGTGCCCAGAGAAGCTGTGGCTGCCCCATCCCTGGCAGTGCTCAAGGCCAGGTTGGACACAGGGGCTTGGAGCAAGCTGCTCTATGGAAGGTGTCCCTGCCCGTGGCAGGGGTTGGAGCTGGAGGAGCTTTAAGGGTTCTTCCAGCACAGACCAGGCTGGGATTCTATGAACACAGCACTAGAGATTTCTACACAGAGCACTCCAATTCTCTGGGGCAGGGGCAGAACTTCCTCTATAAAGACCTTTCTGTAGACATCGGCGCAGCACACAAAGAGGAGGAGGAAATTCTCTCAGTGACAGGAGAAATGCACTGACAGGAAGTCATCCAACATGAACATGGAGGGCAGTGACAGCTCTTCCATGTCTGAGAACTGGAAAAATCCTCCTTCAAAGGGAGGAAGGAGGAAGCTCTCCTGGATGAAGGCCAACACCATCTGCTACCGAGATCTCTCTTAAAACACTGATTTTCCCCAGCATCTACAGTGCAGACACAAGCACCCAAAGAGCTCTGTCCCTTTTAAATCTGACGCATCTTTTCCAAGCGAGCTGCTGCAGAAGATCATAGAATCATGGAATGGTTTGGGTTGGAAGGGACCTTAAAGCTCCTCCAGTTCCAACCCCTGCCATTGCAGGGACACCTTCCATAGAGCAGCTTGCTCCAAGCCCCTGGGTCCAACCTGGCCTTGGGCACTGCCAGGGATGGGGCAGCCACAGCTTCTCTGGGCACCCTGTGCCAGCGCCTCAGCACCCTCACAGGAAGAGCTGCCTAAGAGCTCATCTCAGTCTCCCCTCTGGCAGGTTAAAGCCATTCCCCTTGTCCTGTCCCGACAGGCTCTTATCCCAAGACCCTGTCAGGTTTCTTGTAGCCCTTTTAGGCACTGGGAGCTGCTCTAAGGTATATTGATGGGGTGTCAGGAGGAGCTTGATGGGATTAGTAGTACAAGCAGCAAGGATACTACAGGAAAAGATATATCTGCCCCAGGGACCATACAGAAGAATTCATTTCTGGTAACGAATTCCCAGTACCGCTATTGAAATCGACACTTCAAAACTGGACTGGAAATGCCCCGGATGAGTAAAGAGGATATTCATGTGCTGTTTAATGTAACTGTGGGACCCCACAGGGCTGCTGTGGGCAGGGTGAAGTGCCAGGGCGTAAACCAGTGATAACCACATCATGATGAGGCAGGGAGTACTTTTTGTAATGGATCCTCTTTATTAAGGGAGAAACAGGTCCGAGTTCTAGTTCATCAGCTTCCCCCTTTTCCCTTTCTCCCACTCTCCCAGCAATTCCATGCTTCTTTTCCTTCCTGAAAACCTGTTTCCCTGCCAGAGAGGAGTTTAGGAGCAGCATCCTGCAAATAGTGTCTAAAAATATATCTGTGTGAGGTTTAAAACCTCAAAAAGCATTTCCTCATCCGTTCACCTTTATTTAAGTGTTAGTATCTTCCATCAGGCTCATGCAAAGCCACAATGTACCCGTTGCTTTAACCTCTCCATACACACAGTATCCACAGAGAGCTACAATTAAGATGCCCTTTGGGCAGCTCTTTTGCAGTGCAACATTTTAAGCTTTGCTTTTTCAATACCTCTTTATGTTTTGGAATTGTGGATTTAAGGTGAATTCCCAGCAGAGCCTATTTTTAGGGATGGGAGGATGTGTGGGCTTAGTGTCACTCTCTATTAAACGCGGCTGAACATTTCTTTCTTCCCCAGCTGTAAATGTTCCATCGTGGTATAACACTATTAAATATCATATGGGCTATTTTAGAGGAAGCACAGAGCTGCTGTCATGCACTCAACTAAACTGTCAGTCTTTGCTGCTCCACTGCCTTTATCTTTGTAGCTTCTGATATAATTGGCTCATAACTTCAGGATCAAGCTGAAATAGGACTTGAGCTGCTGTCATACAAAGAAGATCCACCACGAGACTTTTAATTCTATCACCTCTCTCATCATTCTGCAGCATTCAGAAGAACTCTGTTGAGGTTTGGTTCTACAGTGTCTAATTTTATAAAGTCATTTCCACAACAGATAAAGGCATTAGATTCTTCTCGCCTCAAGGAGCTCACAGTGTAACTCTAAAGGGGATTTGGAGATGAAGGGAACACAGAGCATCCTTGAGCTTCTCTGTGTGCCAGGTATTTGGTATGAGCTGTGAGCCCTTCGCCTTGTTTGTAGCCTGGTCTTCTGCTCCTGTTGTGTATCCATAGGTCTGCCGAGTGGAAGGTTTATGTTTAAGACAAGAGAGTTGAATGTACATTGTGTGTACGAAAATGTATGTATAGAGCTGCTTCTGTGTCTGTGTTAAGAGAGAACAAAACTGTGTCAGGCCAAAAGATGAAGAATATTTTTCTTTGAGAGGAAAAAATGGCTTTAAGATACTTTATAGCAGCAGTTACAATGTAGTGTGTTAGGAGGAAATGAAAATAGGGCTCATGGTTGTGAGCCTGAGTGATGCTTCAGTCTTGCCAGTTCCTTAAGTCACCTTCTTCCTACCCCTGCTGCTTTTCATAGAATCATAGAGAGGGTTGGAAGGGACCTTAAAGCTCCTCCAGTTCCAACTGCTGCCATGGGCAGGGACACCTTCCATAGAGCAGCTTGCTCCAAGCCCCTGGGTCCAACCTGGCCTTGAGCACTGCCAGGGATGGGGCAGCCACAGCTTCTCTGGGCACCCCCTGACAGCGCCTCAGCACCCTTACAGGGAACAGCTTCTGCCTAAGATCCCCTCTCAATCTCCCCTCTGGCAGGTTAAAGCCATTCCCCTTGTCCTGTCCCTCCATCCCTTGTCCAAAGCCCCTCTCCAGGTTTCCTGCAGCCCCTTTAGGCACTGGAGCTGCTCTGAGGTCCTTACGGAGCCTTCTCTTGTCCAGGCTGCCCCAGCCCAGCTCTCTCAGCCTGTCCATAGAGCAGAGCTGCTCCCATGAAGCACCTGAACATGCTTTTCACACTGAGTACACTTGGATTTACTTTATATCTTATGCAGCATAAACACTGTTAGGTGTTTACTGTTAGGTTAGTGGCTGTTGTTGTGCTAAGAAATTGCTATAGAGTCTCTTTAAGGAAAAAGGTTGCAAGAGGTTTTGGATAGAGAGCACTTCTGGCTATGAGGAGAGGATTTCCTGCCTTTCTTTTACTTGTCCAAACACCCAGTGAGAGACTAAACCCTTCCCGGAAGATGCTGGGCAGGAGCAGTTCAGAGGTTCGTCCAGTGATGCTCTTCCCATCCCAGAGATTTCTCATCCTCCCCATCCCTCTCTGGCTGGTGAGTGCTTGGAAAGATGTGTGAGGCTCTTTTCCTGCTGGGAGAGCTCCAGGTGACAGCAGGGAGGTGGTGAAGAGAAGCAGCATTTGCATTTTCTATCTTGGCCTTTAAAACTGGTGTCTTCTTGCTCTGGTTATTTCAGCAGAGCCTTCTAACAGGGAAAAATCGCCCTCTGGCTGCCCAAAGGCTCCTGGATGCTGCCAGTTCTCACGCTGCTCTAATGTGTCCTCAGCATAAGGAGGACATGGAGCTGTTGGAGCAAGCCCAGAGGAAGCCATGAGGATGATCAGGGGCTGCAGCACCTCCTGTATGGAGACAGGATGAGAACATTGGGACTGTACAGTATGGAGAAGAGAAGCTGCGTGGAGATTTCAGAGCAGCTTTCTGTGTCTGAAGGGGGCTACAGGGATGCTGGAGAGGGACTCTTCATTAGGGACTGTAGGGACAGGACAAGGGGTGATGGGTTCAAACTGAAACAGGGGAAGTTCAGGTTGGATGTAAGGCAGAAGCTGTTCCCTATGAGGGTGCTGAGGCGCTGGCACAGGGTGCCCAGAGAAGCTGTGGCTGCCCCATCCCTGGCAGTGCTCAAGGCCAGGTTGGACCCAGGGGCTTGGAGCAAGCTGCTCTATGGAAGGTGTCCCTGTCCATGGCAGGGGTTGGAACTGGAGGAGCTTTAAGGTCCCTTCCAACCCAAACCATTCCATGATTCTATGATCTTCTGCAGCAGCTCGCTTGGAAAAGATGCGTCAGATTTAAAAGGGACAGAGCTCTTTGGGTGCTTGTGTCTGCACTGTAGATGCTGGGGAAAATCAGTGTTTTAAGAGAGATCTCGGTAGCAGATGGTGTTGGCCTTCATCCAGGAGAGCTTCCTCCTTCCTCCCTTTGAAGGAGGATTTTTCCAGTTCTCAGACATGGAAGAGCTGTCACTGCCCTCCATGTTCATGTTGGATGACTTCCTGTCAGTGCATTTCTCCTGTCACTGAGAGAATTTCCTCCTCCTCTTTGTGTGCTGCGCCGCTGTCTACAGAAAGGTCTTTATAGAGGAAGTTCTGCCCCTGCCCCAGAGAATTGGAGTGCTCTGTGTAGAAATCTCTTTCCAGTATAGGGAAGAAGTACCTCATTTTGAGCAGGCACATTGCTTCCTTGCATTCCTAACCTGTGGCTGGGATGTGTATAATGAGAACTCCATAATTAAGAACCATTTGGGTGAAGTTAATTACATTAATGGGCTCCCTTCAAATTCATCCCTGGTGACTTACTGAAGGTACAGCCGAGCTATTCCCAGACAGAGAATGCCAGAGGCATTTAGCACCTGGATGTGTGAAGCCAGCTCCTGTCTGAGGTTGTATCCCAGCACAAGGGGTTGGATGCTCTTTTTTGGGGCCCAGCACCCTGGTGCTGAGTGAAGAAGAGCAAGCCCTGAGCCCATCCTGCCTGCAATTCACGCCCAGTTCTGCTGCCATCTTTCCTGGTTCCCTGCTGGCCATGTCTTCTGGTGTGTCCAGCAGTGGGTAACTGGTGGGGTTTAACCCGCTCTTGACGTTCTGCTGGTTCAGTGGCAGCTGTAACAAACCTGAATAAAAAGTGAATTTATATATTTAAAAGTTTGAAGGCTTTGAGAGCACTGAGAGTCACAGAGTCATAGAATGGTTTGGGTTAGGAGGGATTTTAAATCTCATCCAGCTCCAACCCCTGCCATTGCAGGGACACCTTCCATAGAGCAGCTTGCTCCAAGCCCCTGGGTCCAACCTGGCCTTGAGCACTGCCAGGGATGGGGCAGCCACAGCTTCTCTGGGCACCCTGTGCCAGCGCCTCAGCACCCTCCCAGGGAAGAGCTTCTGCCTAAGAGCTCATCTCAGTCTCCCCTCTGGCAGGTTAAAGCCATTCCCCTGTCCTGTCCCTCCATCCGTTGTCCAAAGCCCCTCTCCAGGTTTCCTGCAGCCCCTTTAGGCACTGGAGCTGCTCTAAGGTCTCCCCTTCAGGAGCCTTCTCTTGTCCAGGCTGCCCCAGCCCAGCTCTCTCAGCCTGGCTCCAGAGCAGAGCTGCTCCAGCCCTCGCAGCATCTCCATGGCCTCCTCTGGCCTTGCTCCAACAGCTCCAAATCCCTCTTGTGCTGCTGCCCCAGAGCTGAATGCTGTTTGCAATTCTGGAATTCATTTCAGGAGTGCAGGATGAGAAACTGCCATAAAAACGTCCTTGAATTGCTGCTGCTTTCTTTCTCCATTGGCCCGTGATGCAGATGCGTCGCTGTCATTCATTACAAGTTATTTTTATGCCTGTTCTTGTTTGAAATAAATGCATCAGAGTTAGAGGGTGATGGGGATTTGGATGTGCCTCCTAAAATAGTTTGCATCTTCTTTCAGCATTTCTTTTGGTAATGGCTGGGGGTGGCCCCTATGTAAATATATATAATAATAACTCCGTGGTTTATAAATACCCTGGGTAAGTGCTGGATGGTTCCAGCAGCTCTGGGGAGCTGTGATGCTCAGAAAAGGCAAGTTCCACCTCTGTTCTGCACAGCAACCCAGTTAACCCGCTGAGGAGAGGCTGCATTCACTTCAGACCTGTCCTTACCTGCAGGGTTTGTGCCTTTTCAGAGATCATTTGCTTTGGGATTGAGTTCCCCTCCTGCCTCTGAGCTGTTTTCTTTGCTCTTCAGCTTTTTTAAGCGCTGCCTCTGGGTATTTGGTATTGCTGTCTTACTGCCGGGCTGGAAGGGGACAAGGAACATGCTCTTGCAGTTCTGGGGGTGGCTGCCGCATCCTTAAGCTTAACCAGAGGGATTCCAGCTTCGAAATGGTGGGAGGGACGAGGACTTCTTTGCGTGGCACGCTTCTGTGTGTAGATAAGCAAGCATATGTTGCACAACTAACAGTAGCATGTTACCATCCCTGTCTGTCATAGAATCATGGAATGGTTTGGGTGGGAAAGGACCTTAATATCATCCAATTCCAACCCCCTGCCATGGGCAGCGATGCCTCACGCTAGACCAGGTTGCTCCAAGCCCTGTCCAACCTGGCCTATAAGAATTACACTAAATACTGCGATGTAAGAACTGCACTCAAACCTGAGCTCCTTCTTCCCAGCGGAACATCAGTAACAGGTTTATATTCTAAACATTCCTTTTTTCCTTATGGAAAACCCCTCAAGGCTTTCATCCTGCTGCCATACCATGTGGCTACATTTTCTCTTTGCTCTGTCTCTCATTAGCTCTGGTCTATCCTTAACTCATTAATACTAATGTTAATCTGTTCCACTTTTCATCTCTAATCACAGACTCCATCTGATCAGGGCTTTCTCTTGATCTTTATCTCCCACAGCTGTAAATGGTGCTGAGCCTGACCCTGATGCATACTTTTTACCGGGGGAGGAATTTGCCTAATAAAATAATCCAATTAGACATTTGCTTTTGTCTCCCTGGGGCATTTTAGATGACTTGTCTGCCTCAGTTACGTGTTGTAATGTGAGGTACCACGTACCTCACTTATGGGCTGTAATTAGTTAATGTGTGTAACATCCCTTTGATGTAAAAGCTCTGGTATTATCCTTGGCTCTGCTTCTCGATGAGGACTTTATAAAAGGAATAGCTGGGGATTAAATTTACAGCAGTATCTGGTGGGTGTATCTGTGCTGGGTGTATCTTCAGTGCTGGGTGTACTTTGAGCATCACATAGCAATGCAATTGGAGCTCCCAAACACGAGGTATCCCAGAACAGGAGTTGTCCCCATTGACAGAGGAGTCTCAGCCAAGGACAGACCAGGAGGGTAATGATTCTCCCTTCATTTCCCAATTGCATAGAGTAAACAGAATATTGCAGCCCCTAGAGAGCTGCATGGAGTCATTCAGTTTGGAACTCTCTTGCTGATGAGTCATTTTATAACTTGTTTCGTTTTTGTCTCCTCTCTTTAGCGTTCCCATGGTTCGGTTTGGATATCGGAGGCACCTTGGTCAAACTCGTGTATTTTGAACCAAAGGACATCACAGCTGAAGAGGAAGAAGAAGAAGTGGAAAACCTCAAAAGCATCCGTAAATACCTGACATCAAACGTAGCTTATGGATCCACAGGCATCCGGGATGTGCACTTGGAACTAAAGGACCTTACCCTGTGTGGACGTAAAGGCAATCTGCACTTTATACGCTTTCCTACTCATGACATGCCTGCTTTTATCCAAATGGGAAGCGAAAAGCACTTCTCAAGCCTCCATACTACCTTATGTGCCACGGGAGGTGGAGCGTACAAATTTGAGCAGGACTTTCTCACAGTAGGCATTTTTGGCTTCTTTACGCTTAAGGATCTGGGAGTGAAGTCTGGTTTAAAGCTTAAAACTAGAAAGCTTTCTCTGCAGGTGCTCTAAGTCTTAGCTTTGGAAATGTGCCTAACCCAAATGAAACTTGGTGCAGGAAACAGCAGGTGGAGTCGAGTTTGCATCTCCGAATGAGGATCATTTCTTCCCTGCAAATGCATGTAGCATTCCTCTGACTCTAAAATTACTCACTGACTTCCGTAGTATTACCTCTTACAAGCTGTTCCCTCTCTTACTTGTAAAATCATGGAATGGTTTGGGTTGGAAGGGACCTTAAAGCTCCTCCAGCTCCAGCCCCTGCCACGGGCAGGGACACCTTCCATAGAGCAGCTTGCTCCAAGCCCCTGTGTCCAACCTGGCCTTGAGCACTGCCAGGGATGGGGCAGCCACAGCTTCTCTGGGCACCCCCTGACAGCGCCTCAGCACCCTCCCAGGGAAGAGCTTCCTCCTTATCTCCAACCTGAATTATTAATCACTGCTTATGCTGATCTCAGTCTTGTGGGGTTTTTCCTTACTGCTGTCTTTCACATGCTTAATGTTACATTTATTGTTCCTTTGCTCATGTGGTTTCATTTCTAACACACATGTGAGTGAGCTATAGAGTTTCAGTCTGATGTGGTGGTAAACTGACTGAAAGGAGGTTAATAGTTGGGGTTTGATGTCATCATGTGGCTTCATTGTAAGTTTGATTCTTGTTCATAGGTGGAAAACGGGTGATAAAGCCTTTCTTTAACCAGGGCTTGACAAATTGTACCAAATACAGAGGCTTTTGTGCAGTGGGGGCAGTGACATGAGGGGAAGGTGACTCATAAATCCCTCTTTTGGTGGTTTTAGGGATGGGTTTGGGGGATTCTTTTGGTCAAACGCTTCAGTCCCTTCTCATTTTGCCTTGTTTTTCATGCTAGTGCCTCAGCCTAAATCAGGCCCATGGTAGTTATTGGGATTCTCTCAATGTCCATCAGTGCATCCATCTCTTTGTATCCCCCCTCTGTCCCATCTGCACACTTCAGGGGCAGTTTGCAGCCCACGTGCATGGAGAAAGATGGAGTCCTCCCATGATCCAAGCCCCTGCATGGAGATGACTGCATTTAACTGGCAGTGAAGGCACTTCTCTAGCCCTGAGCATAAACCCTTGAGATCCCTGGCTGAATTCCTCAACCTTCTCCTTTCTTTCTCCCTGCCAGATGGGTGACCTTCAGCTTTGCAAACTGGATGAACTCGATTGCCTTATTAAAGGAGTTCTGTACATTGATTCCGTTGGCTTCAATGGACATTCAGAGTGTTACTATTTCGAAAACCCAACGGATGCTGAGAGATGTCAGAAGCTCCCATTCAACCTGGAGAACCCATATCCTCTGCTGCTGGTCAACATTGGCTCAGGGGTCAGCATTTTGGCTGTGTATTCAAAAGACAACTATAAGCGGGTGACAGGCACCAGGTGAGTGCTGGGAGGGGGGAAATTGAGTTTGATTTTAGAGTTTGGAATGTGTTTCTGCATTGTAATGACACTTTTAGGGACCAACTGCAATAAAGGGGGTCAATTGAATGACCGAGCTCCTGCTTTGACTGCAGTCCCTTATCTCTGCCAGCAAAGATCCCTCCTGGATCAGAGAATCTGGATTCCATGGTTTGGTCTCTGTACTGCAGCCAGTCTCTTTAGAAGCTGGTTGTGCCCTGCTGCAGGAATTCAGGTGGTTTATTTGCCATCATAGTTTGGGATTATCGCAGATGTACTCACAATAATCCTATTGACAACTGTTAGCTTTGATCCTGGCAGTAGAGATTTGCATCCTGACTTCCAAAAGTTACCTTAGTTTGCCGGCAGGGCCACTGGCACAGCAGGAATTCCCCAGGCAGTCGCTGGACTGCTGCTGTTGCCCTTCTTGAAGACAGGACATAGTTTTTTGCCCCCGAGTTTTGAATTGCTGTGCGCTGGCACTCCTGTTATATCTCAGGACTAATATTCCATAGTATCCCAGCCTGGTTTGTGTTGGAAGGGGCCTTAAAGCTCATCCGTCCCAACCCCTGCCACAGGCAGGGACACCTTCCATAGAGCAGCTTGCTCCAAGCCCCTGTGTCCAACCTGGCCTTGAGCACTGCCAGGGATGGGGCAGCCACAGCTTCTCTGGGCACCCTGTGCCAGCGCCTCAGCACCCTCCCAGGGAAGAGCTTCTGCCTCAGAGCTCATCTCAGTCTTTAGTGGAATGAGCCATTTCCCTGCTCTTTGGAAGCAAGGTGGGTCACAGTCATTTTGCTTTACCTTTCAGCCTTGGAGGAGGAACCTTTTTTGGTCTCTGCTGCCTTCTGACTGGTTGCTCCACCTTCGAAGAGGCCCTTGAGATGGCATCCCGTGGGGACAGCACCAAAGTGGACAAACTGGTGCGGGACATCTATGGAGGAGACTACGAGCGGTTCGGGTTGCCAGGCTGGGCTGTGGCATCCAGGTAAGGACTGACAGTGTCACCTGCACTGGAGATCCTGCAAGGAAGGGACCTTGAAGCTCATCCGGCTCCAACCACCTGCCACGGGCAGGGACACCTTGCACTAGAGCAGGTTGCTCCAAGCCCCATCCAACCTGGCCTTGAACCCTGCCCGGGATGGGGCATATATATATACAGGGGACATATATAAATACTTCAAGATGAATCACTTTGGTTAAATGAGGAGTTCCCACTTTCTCCTGCAGTTCTGATGCAAATGGACCTTTAACCCCAAACCTGTCTTTCCAGCTTTGGAAACATGATGAGCAAGGAGAAGCGGGACTCTGTCAGCAAAGAGGACCTGGCCAAGGCTACTCTAATAACCATCACGAACAACATCGGCTCCATAGCACGGATGTGTGCACTGAATGAGGTACTGGGGGGAATCTGTCATTGCTTCCCATCTAAAGCATCCCTGGTGTGTTCCTCTCACATGGAATCTCTTTCCCTGCATTGGCTTCTGTAGGTGGTGTGTTCATACTCATCTCTTTGGATGTTTAGGAAGTTGTAATCCACTCACTTTGGATTCTCCAGTAAATTTTGTCCTTCCTTTGTGTGGTTTGAGGCAGATCTTTGTGTTATGAATGAATCTGTGGTCTCCCGAGGTCCTCTGCTCGCTCAAGAGTTAAACAGCTTCTCTGGGGTGGTTTGAGGAACAGTAGGTGTGTGATGAATCACAGCTCTTGGGAGTGCTGAGGGAAGGAGAGGTGGGATGGAGGGATGTAGAGGCTGGATATCTTTCCTGTGTTTCCACCAGTTCCTCTCGATTTCCTGGCCAGGCCCCACCACTTCCACAGCTGTTCCTGTATCTTTGTGCTTTCAGCTTCTTTACAGTGCTGCCTTGTTGCATTCATGTCAAGCAGCATTGTACAGGGCTATGAAAGAACAGAGACATGCTCTCCACTCCATTTGGAGCCTGTTCCTATGGGATGAGCTAATGGGGGGAAGCATCCTCCTGACTCCTGTTGCTGTTACCTTCATTTACTGCAGGCACCAGGCAATTAGAGTCTTGCTCACAATACATCTGCTGAGTCCTCACTTTCGAGTAGGCAGCTGAGTGCAGAGAGGATGCTGAGTAGTTAAGGGGAGGTGTTAGGAAATGTGGGATGGAAGGAACATCCATAGAAGGCTGCACCCCCAGAGCATGAGCAGCAGGTCAAGAAGGGGATTCTCCTCTCTCCTCTGCATATGGTGTTTAAAAGGCACTATAAGTGTAACTTTATTCTTACTCTAAGGTGGGGGTTTCATCATTACAAGCAGAAAGTGGGATTTACCCTTAATGTTCCCTCTGTTTCCTTCCCGCTTGCAGAACATCAATCGAGTGGTGTTTGTCGGCAACTTCCTTCGGATCAATACCATCTCCATGAGGCTCCTGGCCTATGCTTTGGATTACTGGTCGAAGGGACAGTTGAAAGCACTTTTCTTGGAGCACGAGGTGAAATCACCCTTTACATCTCTCTTGGGGCAAAATGCACATCCTTTACACGCTGTGGGAAGAGCCACGTGGAGTCTGTACCTGTTGCTGATACCCATTGTGCAGCGGGTTCCCGGTACTGAGTTACTGCAGTGCCAGTGCAGGGGCAAAAGAATCGTGTAGTATTTCAGTCGTTATTTACTACCAATTGCATCTCACTTGTGAACTTTTAAGACCATGAGGCATCCGTGCCCGTAGCAGGGGGTTGGAAGTGGGTGATCTGAAGGTCCTTTCCAACCCAAGCCATGCTGTGATTCTCTATGACAGCAGGAGGATTGTGTGCAGCTCTATGTTCCGCTACAGCAATGATAGTTACAGCCTGTTTTCTGGTGCACCCACCTGTAGTTATGTGGTGAATTGACCCTGGCTGGACACCAGGAGCCCCCCAAAATCACTCTGTCACTGCCCTCCTCAGCTGGATGGGAGAGGGGAGAGAACATATAACTAAAGGCTCCTGGGTCTGAATAAAGGCAGGGAGAGCTCACTGACCACTTACCATCGTGGGCAAACAGACTGCAATTGGGGAAATGAGTTTGTTCCCAATCAAATCGGAGCAGGGTGATGAGAAAGAAACCCAAACCTTAGCACTTCCCCCTCCTCCTCTTCTTCCTGGGCTCAGCTTCACTCCGCAGTTCTCCACCTCCTTCCCCCCCGATGGTGCAGGGGGACAGGGAATGGGAGTTGCGGTCAGTTCATCCCATATTGTCTATGCCGCCCCTTCCTCCTCAGGGGAGGATCCTCACACTCCTCCCCTGCTCCAGCGTGGAGTCCCTCCCACTGCGGAGAGTCCTCCAGGGACTTCTCCAATGGGAGTCCAATGGGCTGCAGTTCCTCATGAGCTGCTCCAGCGTGGGTCCCTCCCCTGGGGTGCAGTCCTTCAGGAACAGGCCGCTCCAGCGTGGATCCTCTGCAGGGTCACAAGCCCCTGCCAGCAAGCCTGCTCCAGTGTGGGCTTCTCTTTCCATGGGGCCACAGCATGGGCTTCCCATGGGATCACAGCCTCCTTTGGGCTCTGGCATGGGGCTGCAGGTGGGGACTCAGCATGATGCCTCGCCGTGGGCTGCACCACAGGCTGCAAGGGAACCTCTGCTCTGGTGCCTGGAGCACCTCCTGCCTCCTCCTGCACGGCCCTTGGGCTCTGCAGGTCTGCTCCTCACATGTTCTCCTCTCTCCAGCTACAGCTGCGCAGGGCATGGCATCTTCTCATGGAAGCCACCCTTGTATCCCCCTGGTACCAAACTCCGGCCACCCAAACCCAAACCAAGTTCTTTCTTTCCACCATCCTTTATAAGCTGTTACAATCGCACCCTATGTGTCTGGTTGTCCTTGCGTCAGGTGTCTGCCCACGTCTGAGTCTTTAATGGCTTGTCCTCTCTGCTCCTCAGGGTTATTTTGGTGCCGTCGGGGCTCTGCTGGAACTCCTGGATTCCCCTTGACTCCGTGCAGATTCCTGATGTTGGATCTAGGAAGTCGGGGCACTTCCCGGGTCCCCACATTTCATTGGAAGCAAAGGGAAGGACTCTTGTGTTCGTGTCTGTGTGAACCCCATCCTCGGTGACAAACAGGTTGGTTCAGGAGGAGAACGTGCAGCTGCAGCGCTGAACATGGTGGTTGTGCCTGGAACGTCTGTAGGACCTTTAGCGCTCACATCACACCCCCCTTTCCATGTAGCCTGTGGGTTTAATGGGGATGGAGCAGCAGGAATCCAGCAGGATCCCTGTGAGTGCAGCATGTGCTGGGTTCCTGCTCCCAGAGCTCAGCCTGCAGTGTTCTGTGTCCCCCACCTGAAAGGTGTCATGTTCTTGGTACGTTGTGTGTCCAGGGGACAGAGCCCAGCGTCCCAAATCCATAGGGCTGGAATCTGTGTCCTCTGAGCTGTTGGAACATGCTGTACTCTCCACAGGGCTTCAGTCCTGTTGCAACCCTTACTTACCTGGACGCTGGAGACAAAAGGTGAGGCACGAATCCTGTGTCACACGTTCATTCCCAGTTTACCCTCCAACACTTCCATACAGACCACAGCGCCCTTTGGGATGTGCTGGAATGCCAGCACGGCGTTGGGAGCTCTCAGCCTCTGACCTGGACATCGCTCAATCAAACGTGAGGATGAAATAGTGGGGTTTGATGTTGTGTGTTTGCTTGGTTTATATTCTTGCTCTGTCGTACAACTCTGCTGCATAGAACTATACCAAAGAGCTCCTGGTTTTCACTTGGACACTTGGGATCTGCTCTGGAACCTTCCTTTTACATGTATGGATTGCCGAAGTGGTGTAGCGTCAGGGGGAATCCTCTCTGCTTCCCATACACGTGCTGCACTGCTCTGCTCCCTGCGCGCGCAGCCTGCAACGTGGAGCTGAGCGCCGGATCCCTGAGGATCTCACACCTCGGGATGTGGATTGTACTGAATAAAGGCTCTTGGAACAACCGTGATGCTGAGAGTGGGGCGCAGCTTCAGTAAGCACAGTCTGGAATCTGGAATCCAACCGTTCTTCCAGGAATTCTTCCCCGACTTGGGATCATAGAAACATGGAATGGTTTGGAAGGGACCTTAAGATCATCCACTTAGAGCAGCTTGCTCCAAGCTCCTGTGTCCAACCTGGCCTTGAGCACTGCCAGGGATGGGGCAGCCACAGCTTCTCTGGGCACCCTGTGCCAGCGCCTCAGCACCCTCCCAGGGAAGAGCTTCTGCCTCAGAGCTCATCTCAGTCTCCCCTCTGGCAGGTTAAAGCCATTCCCCTGTCCTGTCCCTCCATCCCTTGGCCAAAGCCCCTCTCCGTGTTTCCTGGGGCCTCTTTAAGCACTGGAGCTGCTCTAAGCCAGGTTGGACACAGGGGCTTGGAGCAAGCTGCTCTATGGAAGGTGTCCCTGCAATGGCAGGGGTTGGAGCTGGAGGAGCTTTAAGGCCCCTTCTAACCCAGAGCTGTCCCTGATTCCATGATGTTGCTGCTAGATCCAACCGCGGCTGGGTCAGACCCTCTGCTGCTTTGGCCCACCAGCCAGAAGGTTCCCTCGTACTGTCCAGAGCTTCCAGAAGCAGCCTCAGTGCAGCAGGTCCATCCCTCCTTGTCCTTCCCTATGGAGAAGGTGCCACGGGACATCTCCATGTGGAGCTGCCCCAGCCCCACGCAGCACCAGAGGGCAGCAGCCCCTTGCGCTGGGCAGGGAGAAGCAGGGAAGAGAATGGGAGCTCCACTGCCTCCACATCAGCCTTGTGCTCAGCACCCAGATGGGGTTTGAAGAGGAGGAAAAGGGGTTTTTTCCCCTCATTTTCCACCTGATGGAGAGCAGGGTGAGGCGAGATGGGATTTGGAGCTGGAGTCACAGGCATTCCCATAGGATGGAGGCTGGGAGCTGGTCTCCAACCCCATGACTGGGGGGAAGTTGCCATTATCCAGACCTCACTGCCCACAGCCCGCTTGTGTTGGATTGCTCAGAGGAGAAACCTCTTCCCGAGTGGGACAACCTCCAAACCCCCCTGGGCCAGGGATTTCCAGTGCATGTGGGGCCATGAACCAGCTCCTCCCTTGGGAATTCCCTCATCCAGCTGGGAGCCACAGCCAAGGGGAACCCCCCCTCCCCAACCCAGCCCACTTTTGAGGCCCTTTCCCTGCGGAAGGTCCCAACTGGGGTGGAACATCCATTGGTGCCATAGGGCTGAGCACAGAAGGATGTCCCTTTATCCCATGGGCAGCTCCCCCTGCAAACACACCCCCGCTTCCAAAACCGTTTTATTTACATTCCAGGTCAACTCCCGTGCATCCCATCGGCCTTTTCCACGTTTCTTTTCCTTCTTTCCAAGCGCGGGATTAGCAAAAAGTCGCCTCAGTTGGAGTCGAAAATGGCCTTAAATATACAAAAATAGAGCTTCCAAAAAAAAACCCCACCAACAAAAAAGGAGACAGAAATATTCTGCTGCAGAATCCGTAGTGTACACGCGTCTATGAGGCTCCAACGCTCCATAAACAGGCTGGGGGAATCCCAAGGGATTTACTCCTGGCCCCGTGCCTGGGAATACTGACCCCCCCCCCACTGAGAAGAAGAGCCGCGGACATGGAGGTGGGAGCTACAGCGGCCAAATAGACCCCGTGAGGTGGTTGCCCCCCCAAATCGGGTTGGATTTGGGGGGTTTTGGCAAGGAAACCACCCCCAGCTCCTGCGTCCCTCGCACAGACCTCCCCCCAGGCCCGGCGGGATGGGATGGGTGAATCCCAAGGATGGGATTCGCTGCCCTTCCCGTGGTTCCATGGATCGCACCGGGATGGTGCCCATCGGAGGGTGAGGTAGCCCATTGTGCCAAGGAGGGGATGATGGCATCTTCCATGGGTGACACTCGTTCCTCCGCCCTGGAGAAGCCCTTTTGGAGGGGCAGAGGGTGCCGAGGTGGCTCCAGATCCCGGGATCAGGGTGCCTGGAATGCCGAGATCCCATCTTCTATGTAGGGATCGCAACGGCAAAGGGAACCCTGCGCAGAGGAGAGCGGCTGCGACGCCCTGAGGTCCCCAAGTGGATTTGGGTGCCATGGATGGGTGCAGGGCCGGGAAGTGAACCAGCCAGAACCCCCGGAATTCCCATGGGATGACGGCTGGGAGCTGATCTCCAATCCGGGAGGTTGGCATTAGCCAGGCCTCACTGTCGGCGGGGACATCCCGTTGTCCCAGGAGGCTGTGGGACGGCTCGATGCTGCTCCGTATCACTTCCCAAAGGATATCGTGCAGGAGAAGGGATGTGCTGGAAGAAGGCTGAAGTGCAGGCACCCAACGAGGACCCCAAATCCCCTCCTCACCCCGGGAACGAGGAATCAAGCTCAGGCGTGCGCGCGAGAGGCTCCATCCCGGCACAGCTCCGTGGAGGCAGCGATGGGGCATCACCCAGCAGGTCCGTGCCCCGCGCTAAAGTGCTCCGGGCCCCCCATGTCCCCGCCTGTCCCTCGGTGCTCCGGTGTGCCCGGGGGGGGGGCCGTGGGGCGGTCCATGGGGTGCTGGAGCTATACAATGTTCTCCGCACCGGGCAGGGGGCCCTGGGGGGGGCCGGGGTCCTGCTGCTTGTGCAGCTGCGCCAGCTGCAGCACCGGCATGTTGCAGAGCGGGCAGACCTTGCGCACCTCCAGCCACTTGATGAGGCACCTGCGGGGGGGGCACACACAGCAGAAAGGGGGTTACGGGGTGCTAAGAGGAGAAACCCTCAGCTGGGACCCCAACAGAGGTGCTGAGCTCCCATACCCCCCGTTAGTGCCTTCATGGCGCCTTTTTACTCTGTGCGTAGATACAGGGAGTATTCATCGACTCAGCGTGGTTCGGGCTGGAAGGAGCTAAAAGCTCATCCAGTTCCACCCCCTTTCTGCCTAAGGGCTCATCTCAGTCTCCCCTCTGGCAGGTTAAAGCCATTCCCTTGTCCTGTCCCTCCATCCCTTGGCCAAAGCCCCTCTCCAGGTTCCCTGCAGCCCCTTTAGGCACTGGAGCTGCTCTGACGTCTCCCTTCAGGAGCCTTCTCCTGTCCAGGCTGAACAAATCTACATGAAATTCATATGCCTATGAATTTATATATATATTTATATATACACACGAATTTATATGTATACATAAATATATATTAAGTACATATAAATATGTATCTATACATCTATTTTACGTATACACATATGTATTTCGTGGACTCCAAGCCTGGACCATCAAGAGCAACTCCCAACTCAACACAAGTCAAAGCCCTTATCCAAGAGCGGTGTCCAAACGCCCCTCAGACAGAAGCAGCTCTGTTCCCCAGGCGGCTGCAGTGCCTCTAAATGGCCATTTCATCAATGGCTATCAAATGACACATGTACATAGGAAGGTACACACATGAGGATGGGCATACCTGGAATCTCAGAACGCTTTGGGGTCAAAAGCACCTTAAGATCACCCAGTTCCATGTTTTGGACTATAATATCATATCATGTAATATGATGTAATGTAATATATAATGAATATAATAGTGTGTGTGTATATCTATATATACATAGAGATATCTATACACAAGTGGTTTTGTCAGCTCACAACTTGACCATCGCTGCTCCAAATGCTCAAATCCCTTCATCCCCTGGGATTGGGATTAGGGGGGGATAAACCCGGACTGAGGAGCAGGGGCAGCAGGAGCCCCGAGCCAAGCGCCTGCCCGGTGGGTGGCTGCAGGCAGGGCGCCCCGGTGCCCGCACTCACTTTCTGTGGAAGGCATGTTTGCAGGGACAGATCCCCAGCTCGTCCTTGGGCTTGAACTCCTCCAGGCAAACGGCACAGATCTGAGGGGGAAGCAGAGGGGAGCAGTCAGGGCACGGGAAGTGGCGTTGTGCACACAGAAACCACGCAGACATCTCCAAACCGACCTCAATCCCATCCTGGTGCGGGCTGGGAGGGACCTGAAAGCTCCTCCAGCTCCAACCCCTGCCATTGCAGGGACCCCTTCCATAGAGCAGCTTGCTCCAAGCCCCTGGGTCCAACCTGGCCTTGAGCACTGCCAGGGATGGGGCAGCCACAGCTTCTCTGGGCACCCTGTGCCAGCGCCTCAGCACCCTCCCAGGGAAGAGCTTCTGCCTCAGAGCTCATCTCAGTCTCCCCTCTGGCAGGTTAAAGCCATTCCCCTGTCCTGTCCCTCCATCCCTTGGCCAAAGCCCCCCTCCAGGTTTCCCGCAGCCCCTTTAGGCACTGGAAGTTCCCCCTTGGCCACTTCCCACCTCCCCCCCGCAGCGCTCACCTCATCCCCGCCTTCGCTTGGGGAAGAAAAGGGGAATTTGGGTTCTGACGCCAGCGCTGGGGATGGAAAACCCTCATTTGCCACAGGGAATTCCCGCTCCTCCGGAGCTCCCACCCCTGCAGCCTGACCGAAGCCCCTGCACAACCTTTGGGATCCCAAGCTGAGGCTCGGGTCTCCCTTTCCCAATGGAGAGGACTCGGGAGACTCCCTGGAGCAACAGGCACAAGGCTGGGATGTGCCAGGAGGCTTTAGTGTGCACGAGGACCAAAGCCACACTGCTGCTTGCTGCCCGGGATGGGGCCGCATCCATAGGGATAACTGGGATGAGAAGGCAATGGGTGCATCTCTAGCCCAGCGCTGGGGAAGCCGATGGCTGTTATCCCAGCTGAAATGCTCCCCTGCACTGTTTTCTCCCGATGCCTTTTGGCTATTCCCGGGGATTTGGGATATTTCCAGCTGTCTGTCCCAGCCCCCCTGGCTCGGGAGTCTCCTCTCCATCATTCCCAAACAATGGCCGGCTCTGCTGCCAAAATCCCTTGGGATGAAGCAGGCGGGTACCAACGCCACAGGAGTCGTGGCGCCTGTCCCTACTTTCCAGCCCCCACAGCACCATTGGCTGGGATGATCCTCAGGGAACGCACACATCTGGAGCTCTGGGAAGCCCTGGGAGAGGCGGGGGATGGGAAAAAGGGGAAAACCAAAGCCAGATCCACAGGGATGAGGAGCTCAGCGGCACTTTCCCCTCCGCACAGCTCCTTGTGAGCGCTGGCAGCTGCCCCTGGTGTTGCTCAATCCCCCCCCCCCCCCCCCCCCCACGGTTCTGCTTCCCAGCACTGCCCATCCCAAATCCCAATGCCCCAAAAGGGACATTTTCCATGGAGCTGGAGCTAAACCGCTTCTTCCAGCCTTTCCCAAATGCCAGGGAAGAGCTCGAGCTGCTCTGCCTTATGGACCCACCATCCTCTCTGAAAGCATTTGGGCTGCGGATGGAGGAGATGGAGCAGGATGGAGGGTTGTCCCAGCCATTCCCAGGCACATTCCCAAATCCCTCCTGCAATGAGCTCGCCCCAGGAAGTGCTTTTAAGCCTCAGTGCTGGCAAAAACGTGGCAAGTCACGTTAAGGGGAGCGGATCAGAAACAGGAGCCTCAAGCCAGGACCGTTCTGTCCCTGCCTGCAATTCCCGCCCTTGGGAATCAGCTCCGCAGTTGCGGGGAGCAGACGGTGAGGAGCAATCACGGGACAGGCTCCTGTTGCTCTCATCTCATCCTCCCCTCTGCCAGGTTAAAGCCATAAGGATGCAGTGAAAGCTCAAAGCAGCCAGGAGGAGGAGGGTGCTGGTGATGGGCTGCATCCTCCTGCCTGTGCCCGGCCTCCATCACCAGCGTGAGGAAGAGGAGGCTGAGGGACTCTTTGCCACTACTCACCTCGTGCAGGTTCAGCTCCTTCACCTTCTCCTTGAGTATAACCTGCAACACAGAGCACTGGGTCAGGACACAGCTTCCGCTAGGAATTCATAGGGAAAGCCTCCATAGGGATCCCGGTGGATGGTCCCGGTTTAACTGGAACGCAGCGGTACACTCAGCACAGCCACGGAGCACTGGGGACCTTCTCCCGTGTGCAGGACCAGGAGGAAGGCAGCGCTGGCAGAACTATAACCCCCCACCCCAAGGACCAAATCCCCCCATATTTACACCTCTCGTGCTTCCTCACTCTGCCATGAGCTCCTGCATGGGCATCTGCTGCTCCATCTTCACTCCATCCAGGCTAAACGCCTGGAGAGGGCTATACATCCAGGATGACCATGTGTCATCATATCATATCGTATCCTATATCACAATCAGCCCAACTCCATCCAGTTTCCTGCTTGAACAACAGATTGGAGGCAGAAAGATCCCACAAGCCCTGGAGACAATGGGACATTGAAGCAGGATCCTGACATCAACCTCTTGGTCGTGCTCCTTCAGCACCGGTGTGTGTGTGGAAAAGGTGATGCTCCCACTGAGACCTCCCTAGGAGAGCCCCGTGGCTGTGGCTGGACCAGAGCAGCCAGCTCCAACCCCAGGAGCAGATGCGGACCCGCATGGTTTGACCATGAGGAAGCAGTGGTGGTACCGCTTACAGTGGGAAATGCCCCCACAAAACCCGTGGGGACAGAGGTTTGTGTGGACACCGCAACTTCTCTTTGATGGCCAAAGGCCTCCCAAGGAGAGGAGCAGCAGAAGGAAAGCTGTCGCTTCGCCGTGGATTTGGCACTAAGCAGAAGAAGAGGACAACTCACTGTGCATCCATCGCCTCACCTGTTTGTAGGCGTAGAGCTCTTTGTGTGCTTGATGCCTGAGCCTGCAATCGGAACAAGGAGAGACGTGAAGATGGGCAAGGAAACAGGGATTCTGCAACCCCTCCGACGTTCCATTTCCCTCCTTCCCTGATGGAATATCCTTCGTTTCAGAGCGGAGAATGGCCGCACGAAAGGATGCATCCAGGCAGCAGCTGGGAGAGCAGCAGCTCCATCCGGAGGCACACAACCTCCTCCTCTGCTCCTCTTTGACCTCCCTCATCTTAACGCAGGTACCATCTGCACCACTAAGTCCAGCCAAAGCTGTTGAATAAACCAGGAGCTGCCACAAATCCCTCCTGCAGATCCCTCCTATAGATCCCTACTACTAAACTATTGCTGCTGCCAGCAGTTCCCAGACTGCATGTGGTACCCTACTGCTCAGACCCAAGGGGGAAGGAGACCTCCCGGCACAGAGGTTTCTCACTGAAGCCCCCATCACAATGCTTGGGCAATGGTGGGCTCCTCAAACCCAGCTTTATCTGCCATGGTAAGAGCAGTTGTGCTGCTTCTGCCTCCATCTTCCATCTCTCACTTCCTATCTCAGGGGCAATTTAATAGCCAGAGACGAGGAGATGCCAAAACCCACAAGGGAACAAACCTTCATCTTGGGAATCTGGGGGCTTTCTGTGTTCCTTCTCCTACCCAGGACTGCAGGAGGGGGGTGCTGTGTTAAAGGATGGGCTGACCCAGCACAACAGCAGAAACACATCACATCCCTGCACAGCTTTCAGCTCAATCCCACCACAAACACAGCCTGAATGGAGACCGGATGGAGCAGCGCTGAGGAGAAGGACGTGGGGGTGCTGGGGGAGGAGAAGCTCCCCATGACCCGGCTTCAGTGTGCGCTTGAGCCCAGAACCCCCCCCCCGTGTGCTGGGCTGCACCCCCAGAGCGTGAGCAGCAGCTCAGGGAGGGGATCCTGAACCTCTGCTGTGCTCTGGGGAGACCCCCCCTGCAGTCCTGATCCAGCTCTGGGGCAGCAGCACAAGAGGGACGTGGAGCTGTTGGAGCGAGGCCAGAGGAGGCCATGGAGATGCTGCGAGGGCTGGAGCAGCTCTGCTCTGGAGCCAGGCTGAGAGAGCTGGGCTGGGGCAACCTGGACAAGAGAAGGCTCCTGAAGGGGAGACCTTAGAGCAGCTCCAGTGCCTAAAGGGGCTGCAGGAAACCTGGAGAGGGGCTTTGGACAAGGGATGGAGGGACAGGACAGGGGAATGGCTTTAACCTGCCAGAGGGGAGACTGAGATGAGCTCTGAGGCAGAAGCTCTTCCCTGTGAGGGTGCTGAGGCGCTGGCACAGGGTGCCCAGAGAAGCTGTGGCTGCCCCATCCCTGGCAGTGCTCAAGGCCAGGTTGGACCCAGGGGCTTGGAGCAAGCTGCTCTATGGAAGGTGTCCCTGCAATGGCAGCGGTTGGGGCTGGAGGAGCTTTAAGGTCCCTTCAACCCAAACCATGTGATTCTATGATTAATAAAGCATCCCTCCCAACAGCAGCCCGTTTCCCACATCCTGGCAGATCGCTCTGGCTGCGGGAGCTGATCCTCCTCCCAAAACCAATACCTTTACACCCCCCACCTAACACTGCTCCCCATTACAAGACGTGGCATTTAGTGAAGTGCTCCGAAAGCTCACACAGGGCTTTCAGTCAGATGTCCCTGAGCATCTGCAGGGCTTGGACAACCAGAGCAGCATTTTCCCCCTCTCCAGCGTGATTTCAGCTGGGAAACTCCCTTGCCTGTAGGTTCACTTCCCAAAAAGCTATGCTGGGGCTGGCTCAAGCCCTGCTTGTTTCACCCAGCGCTCCCAGAGGCTCCCTGGTCCCACGAGGCTGCGGTGGGCGATACATAAGAATAGGATGCAAAGGACATCCCTTTTTCTGCTCAAAACCACCCCCTGAAAGAATCCCGGACCTTCAAAGTTGAGGAATGTCCGAGAGAGATGCAGTAAATGAGCTCCTGAGCCCCACATTCCACAGGGAGCCATCCCTCCCCTTCCAGCGCTGCTGCCTGGCAGGGAACCTGCCTGCAGAGCCACGGATAAAAGTGGGGTCAGAATCCCTCCACCAGTGCCCCCGAGCAGAAACATGAGCAGAAGATGCAGGAACAATGGAGCAAACAGGCTGAGACCAGCCCGATCCGCAGGGATGCCGGCGGCTGGGAAACTGGTTATGAAAGACAGATGGGGCAAAGCAGGATGCAAGGCTGAAGGCTGCATAGGAGGGGAAAAACTCTCCCGGCATGGGAAAAGGAATCTGTCTTACGGAGCACTGAGCATCACAGCCAAAGGCACCAGGGGGAATGTGTTGTGCAGAACAAGCCCAAGATGTGGTGGTGGCATCTGGACCAGCGATGGGGAGAAGCGAGCATCTGGACCCAGACCCATGTAGCTCCGTGTTGTGGGATGCCACAATGCCATGGGATCAAGCTACATAGGGAGAATGTGCCAAAATCACCCCCTCCCTGAAAGGTTATGGGGAAGGGCAGGAGCACATCTGGTCCTGAGGTGTGTCAGCTCCTCCTGCTCCTCCATGTCCCCTTTCCAAGCCAGGATCCGGGGCCGGATGGATCCCGGTTGGACCTTACACAGCTGTTGTAATGAGACCCCGGATCCTGGCGGGCGTTATTCCCTGCTGGACACAGGGCTCCATCCATCTCGTGTCAGGGGCTGTGACTCCAGAGGAATGTCTGGCAGATGCTGGTTTAGATAAGGGACCACACAGCGGCTTAGAAAGCGGCGCAGGGCTGGAGACCGCATGTGTACGAACACCATCACCCATCCATGAACGCAGTAACTGCCTTCCGTGGAGTTTGTGGCCTCTTCCCAAGCTTTCCGTGCTTCCCACAGGAAAGGCAGCACCTCACTTACCTGAGTGACTCCAAATGGAGCGAACAACTACAGGAATAAATTGGAGGAAACTCTTTGGCAGGTTTACCTCCAGGATCTGCTTGTTTCATAGAATCCCACATTGGTTTGGGTTGGAAGAGACCTTAAAGCTCCTCCAGCTCCAACCCCTGCCATTGCAGGGACACCTTCCATAGAGCAGCTTGCTCCAAGCCCCTGGGTCCAACCTGGCCTTGAGCACTGCCAGGGATGGGGCAGCCACAGCTTCTCTGGGCACCCTGTGCCAGCGCCTCAGCACCCTCACAGGGAACAGCTTCTGCCTTAGACCCAACCTGAACTTCCCCTGTTTCAGTTTGAACCCATCACCCCTTGTCCTGTCCCTACAGTCCCTGATGAAGAGTCCCTCTCCAGCATCCCTATAGGCCCCCTTTAGACACTGGAAGCTGCTCTGAGGTCTCCATGCAGCCGTTCTTCTCCAGGCTGGACAGCCCCAAGATGCAGCAGAGATGAGGCACAAACAGCCGCCTGCAGCACTTCCTATCTTCTTTCTTCCCCTTTTTCCTCTTAACTTTTCCAAGCACGAGGATGGGACCTGTGCTTCGTACCAGGGTGGCTTCCAGCAGCGGAAGAGCTCAGGATTCATCTGGGCTGCACAGACCGCAATGATCTTTGCTCTGCTTTTGGCTGAAATTCCTACTGGATTCCGTTTTGATCCAACGTGATTAAAACCATCCCCTTTCCCCCCATCTGAGCGGGCAGCGTGCTCTGTATGGACGCAGTTGGGAAGCAAAGCCCACGTGCTCTTGCCCCCGGCACATCCTTTATTTAATGCCACCGGCTCTGTGATAAAGAGGTAAATACATCAGCTACTGGTTCTTCCACACTCCAGCTGGGGATGTGAGGAGGGTGCATGGGATGCTCTGATCCCGAGCAGGGTCCAGAGGATGGTGCCGTGAGCTGCACTTGTTGTTTGCCAAACAGCCCATAGAATCATGGAACAGGCTGGGTTGGAAAAGACCTTAAACCTCCTCCAGTTCCAACCCCCTGCAATGGGCAGGGCCCCCTTCCACTAGAGCAGGTTGCTCCAACGGGACCAGGACCCATCCAACCTGGCCTTGAGCACTGCCAGGGTGGAGACACCAGCACAGTTAATCCGGTGGCACAGCAGAAGCCTTCAAAACAAGGGCTGGAGGCTGCTGCTTTGGCTCTGCTTTGCCAATAACAGAGCTGGGGGCAGCGATTTGAAGAGCAATTCATGAAGTGTCTCTCGAGTTCAGTGCTATAAAGGGATCATTAGATGGTCTAATCCAACCTCCCATCTATCACGGTGCGTTAAATAGCTCCTCAGTAACAGGAGCCAAAGCATCTCATCCAGAAAGGCCCCTCTGTCTTCATTTAAAGACACGAGGAGACAGGACTCGCCACTTCCCTTGCTGGCTTGCTCCACCGGTTACCCACCCTCTGTCTTACAACATGCCTCCAGCTTCTATATTTAAAGGCTTTCTGGCTTCATCTTCCAGACATTACCACTTGTTGTTTCTTCTTAGGGGCAGAACACACCCAGCCAGACCTGGAGCTCAGGAGAACACTCCGAAAGCCCAAAACCCCTCTTCATTTGGCAAGTGAGCTGCGTAGATTCAAGCTTAATCTGGGCAAAACACATCCTTGAACCTGCTGAATGCCGTTTGCCTACTTCTGATGCATCCCCCTCCCATTGGTGTCCCGGTTAAAATGGGAACATCGGATGTGGATGCAATATCCCAGCACAAGACTGTGTTAACATAGAGCACCGAGATACAAAGCTGGCTGGGGAGACCCCTTGATCTGGTCCTGCCTTACCTGCAGGGGTGGACAGATGTGTCCGCCTTCAAACACCATTTTCTTATGCATAACTGCAGGCAAAAGTGAGGATTGATGCCCAGGCAGCACAAATAACTGCAGGGTAACCCTGCCTTTGGGCTCACCTACAAGTCTTATGAGGTTTTGCTTCATACAGAGCTGAAAAGAGATGGAAATGATCAAATATTCAGAGGGAGACACTGAAATCCTGCTTCCCTGCTCTACAAATGCAGGACAAAAGCCTCCGGATAGAAAACGTGGTGAAAACCTTCTTCCTCTGTGATGGAAGAAGGGACCAGGCACCTGTGTCATGGGGACAGAGGGAGGGGATGGGATGGATGCACGGCTAGCCCGGAGCTGAAGCCATCTGAAAAGCCAGAGGGGATGGACAGAGGATGGAAAAGCTCTCCGACAAGAGGGCTATCAGCACAACTTGCCCCCGTTGCAGCCGCAATTCCTAGGCACTGCGCTTTCCCCCACTTCCCTGCACCAGGAAGACTTTCTCCTCTCAATGAGTGGTCCAATTCTCTCCCCAGTGGCCCATAAACTAATTAACACAAGCCCCAAACGGGATCAACCTTTACCCCCCGACTCCTGCTCCCCATCGTGCACATTAACGACTCAGCCCTGCATCATTAATCTCGAAACTGTGCTGTTGAATGAGCAATTTGTGTCCAATAACCAACCTGACAGGTATTAAACATTCCTTACGCACACAGGACACAAGTTACTCATTAAAGAGCAAAACGCGTTGAAACATTAAGCAGAAATGGAACCACAAAACATCCTTTTCCAGCCTTTTCGAGCAGCCAACTGTGTTTGCAGAGAATCACGGAATCAACCGGGTTGGAAAAGGCCTTTAAGCTCATCCAGTCCAACCATTCCCAGCACTGCCAAGGCCACCACTGACCCATGGCACTGAGGCCTCATCTCCACGGTGTGTGAACACTGCAGGGACGGTGACTGCAGCCCTGCCCTGGGCAGTTCCAATGCTGAGCACCCTCTGGGGCAGGAATTATTCCTCAGCTCCATCTAACCCTGCCCTGGTGCAGCTTGAGGCCGTTTCCTCTTGTCCCATCCCTTGTTCCTTGGGAGCAGAGCGCAGTCCCCTCCTGGCTCCATCCTCCTCTCAGGCAGTTGCAGGGAGCCATCAGGTCCCCCCTGAGCCTTCTCTTCTCCATCTGAACCCCCCAGGTCCCTCAGCCCTTCCCCATCACACTGTGCTCCAGGCCCTGCTCCAGCTCAGTGCCCTTCTCTGGCCCCGCTCCAGCACCTCAATATTCATGCCTTTAGGCCCCTACAGACAAATGCATCCTGGTTTTAAGGTGGAAAATGTAATTGCCTGTGTGGTAGCTCTGAGATGCACTGGGGAAGAGGATTTCAGTACTCACTGTGTACACACTGTGTACATTGGCTGTGTTAGGGATGAACATTTGCTCTCCCACTACATGGCTGAGCAAATTCATTGGTGACGAGGGAAAGTTAAAGCACTTCAGGGATGACATCAGGGTGGCGCAAGGCACGTTATGGAAAGACAAGGCGACGCCATCCTCTTTTGGGCATGGAGGGATGAGCAACAGGCTCCTTCTGAGCAGCTCTTGAACGCAGCTGGGGAACGTTCCCTTACCTGATCAAATAGCAACAGAAGAGCAAACTGAGGATGAAGACGAAGATGGCCGTGCCGAAAACCACGATGTATATGTTGAGAGGCAGGTTCTGGAACCCGATGTTCGGCATCCTGAAACTGTAATGCTGGAAGTCCGAGCTCATGGGTAGGCTGTGGGAGAAAACACACGGACGTGAGGCTCCTTTAGCAGCATGGGATGCCCTTTGGACACCAATGGTCTCTCTAAAGGGAGGTTGGGGGAAGGAGAAGGCAGTGAGCAGCGCTGCCTCCTTGCTTGTCCCCCCTGGGGTGAAGGCATCCTTGCCCAAAACTGAGCTCCCAGCTCATAACACTGAAAACAAAGCAGGGCTGGAGGAGCCAGGGCTGGGATTCTTCTTCTCCCGCTGCGAGTTGCTCCTCCAGCTATTTTCCCCTCTTCCCGACACACATCATCCTTCAAGTTGAACACCACAACAGATGGACGGTGGGGATCTGCATCCAGCTGCAGCCAGTGCCCCCCAAGCCCCTCGTTACTTAGGCCAAAACACTGGAAGCAGCCAGAAAACCTTCTAGCGAAGCAGGTTTGTCCTTTCCTTCCCCTCCTGTGCTTTCCAAACTGATTCCTCATGCCATAGAAATCCCCCCTCCAAAACCATGGAGCATGGACATGAACCGGCGCAGGTTCAACACGCCCCACACAGAAAGAACAACGACGTTCCCATCCCCACTGCAGCGCTGCCAAGAAATGACGGGAGCCATAAAAGAGATTTGGGTTGGGTTTTTCCATGCGAGATCCAGGGAATTTTTGCAGGTTCCAGCTCTGTTCCTCAGTCCAACCCCAAAGCTGCTTCCCCCCAGCAAACCCCCAAAGAAGATGCAACGATTTGAGCTGTCCACGTACCACGTCTTGGACCAAAACCTCCCCCCCCTTGGAGAGAGCCAACGAAACCAGGAGCAGCTGCCTGGAATAACGACTGCAATGGATCATCCCTCGCGTGGCTTTAGTTTTATGATTCACTGCACAGGGCATGAATATGTTACCATAACCCTCACAGGGTGTTCTTGAGGAGTAAGGCAGAAACCAACCCGGTGTCTCTGCCTCACCCCCTCGCTGCCCTACCACCACGTTAACACTCAAAGCCCTTGAGTGCCAAGCACGTACTTCCTCCTCCTCTTCATTACTCCTTTCTTCTGCAACCCTTCTTTGAAGCACTCACCCTTGAATGATCACAACCGTCCCTGGCCAGGCACAAAGTCCACCCCCAGCTTGGAAAAGGAACGTAAAGAGGTTCTGTCCGTGTTTTCCTTTCTGCCCACAGGAGAGGGCCGGACGTGGCACGCACCGAAGTTTCCCAACAAGCAGGGAAAGTACCTGAAGTCTGAGCCCTGTTTCCTAAATACAATTACTGAGGGATAACAAAACCCTCCCCTGGAGCAGGGAGTTTTCCACGGAGCGCTAATTGCACCTCTCCCACTTGTAATGGGGCGAGAAGATGGCACCTCGCTGGTTCAGGCTTTGCCATGAGGGTGCTGAGGCGCTGGCACAGGGTGCCCAGAGAAGCTGTGGCTGCCCCATCCCTGGCAGTGTTCAAGGCCAGGTTGGACCCAGGGGCCTGGAGCAAGCTGCTCTATGGAAGGTGTCCCTGCCCGTGGAACTGGATGAGCTTTAAGGTCCCTTCCAACCCATTCCATGATGAGGCCCTTTCCAACCCCAACTATTCTATCATTCTAAACCCAAACATACCAGGGAGCAACACCAAAAATCAAAGCATCCTCCAAACATCCCACTGCTCCAAGCAGCCTCCTCGCTCCTGCATCTCCTTTCCCCCTTCAGACCCTGTTTTTGCTGAACCTCCGGGTCCTTCCTCTCCTCTCCCCTCACCACTGCACCGCTCACATCCATGCTGATGGGACACACTCACCTTTCAGCCCCTTGCCCGCACCCTCCTCGCTCCCCCTCGCCGAAGGCAGCATCTCCACCGTTCCAGCCTGGAATTCCCAGCCCAGAGCCTCCCCGCTCCAGCTTTCAGATTCCTCAGCTCGCTGGAAGTTTGGAGGCGATTTCTGGGAAAGCCTGGATCTCATTAAAGCCTCCAGAGACCAACACGCATGTTCAGACACTCCCGGCCAGCGTGGATATGCTACAGGAGCTCGGAGAACCGGCACAGCCCCCTGCCAGCACTGGTAGGATGGGGTTTTATAGCACAGCAACCACCCTGCAGCTCACACTCCTCCACCAATGCTCGCTCTGCTCAGCCGAGCCTGGTTCGCTTTGCATATCAAGTAGGAAACCCAAACCAGCCCCGAAACCTTTGTTCCCAGCTCTTGGCAGGGTTAATGCACAGCTCATAGGCTTGGGTTTGGTTTCCATCCCCTGCTGGGTCAAAGGGATTTGACATGGTTCAGGGCCTCTCCCCTCTGTCACACTCATCCGTGGAGGATGTTTTGCCTGGAGGATGAGGCTCTGTCCGTCCCTGCCTGCACTGGGGCTGATGGTCACTGGTGTTGGCCAAGGTTTGGTTGGCCCCAGTTCCTCAACCACTCCAAGGGAAGGTCAAACATGCTCCACCTGGGAAAGCTTCGGGCGCAAGGAAGGAGAAACCATTCTTGGAGAAGAGGCAACAAAACCAACCAGCACTGGACTATTGATTTCCTTTCCGTTACAACTCCTGTAACTGGTGATGCTCTTCCGACCAAAGGCAGCGGGTTCAATTCAGCTCTTCCACCACGAGATACCACAGAAGACCAAGTACAAAAGCAGATGATGGATAAGGAAGATCCAGGCTGCATTTAGCATCTCATCAAGCCAAGAGAAACTCCTTATGGTCATATCCAGCTGACCCATGCAGCTCTTCCACCAGTCCCCATCACCACAGCTACAAACCATCCCACCCCCAACAAACAACTGATCCATAGAAACAAAGCTCCATCCCACACATCCCATCCTTCTTTCTTCTGCCAATGATACCGAATACTCTGCCCCAAAAGGACATCCCAAACGCAGCCATGACCTACCTGCAGGGCTCTGCCCCCTTCGATCCCCCACGGTGCCAGTCCAATGAGTCCCACGCCAGATTCATCCAACCCCTCTGTGCGACAACCTGTTCCACCTCAGAGCTACCCCGGTCCACGTCCTCCCCTCCTCATGCCGCTGAGGAATGTTATGGCAAACCCCACGGATGTTCGAGGGGAAGAACGGAAGTTCTGCTGCCCAGGATGCAGGAAACTGTTAACTCGAAAAGGCTTCAGTGAAATGGGATGATTGGAAGCAGCCGAGCTTTGGGGTTGGGCTTTTTTTGGCTTTTCTGGAGGGGGGGGGAGGAGGAGGAACTGTATTTTAATCTGCTTCAGATTTGTGCGAGCACGGCCAAGAGAAATAAAAAAGGAGCCATAAAGGATGAAAAGTTTCTGGTGCAGAACAAAAGCCTCCCTGTGGCTCTCTGCAGGGCCGCGGCATTGCAGAGCAGACAGATGCTCCTCCTGGGGCACCCACCACAGCCCAGGGATGGAGACTGGGATGAGCTGCCTGCAGAACACGGGCTCGGTAACACAGAAACCTCACCCAAGAAAGGATTTCCCCTGTGGATGGGACCCTCTCTGCAGTGTGAGGGGGCAATCCATGAACCCCAGGTTGGAAGGGACCTCAAGCACCGTCTGGTCCAACCTTTCCAGGCAAAGCATCACCTGCACTAGATGGCCCAGCACCCTTTGCAGACCAACCAACAGTGCCCAACACTGGGGAGTCACCACTTCCTTGGGGAGATTATTCCAATGCTTCTCATGGTGAAACGTTTCCTCTTGTGTTCAGTGGGAACCCCCCCAGCAGTAACTTGTGCCCATCACCCCTTGTCTTTCCCATGGGACTCCTTGTAAGAAGGGAGTCTCCATCTGCTTTGTAGCCACCCTTTAAACACTGGAGCATGGTGACACGATCAGCCTGAGCCTCCTCCAGGCTGAACATCCCAGCTCTCACAGCCTTTCCTCACATTCCAGGAGGATGCTGGCTTCCTCCTTGTCTATAAAAGGAACCTGCCACGATGGCAGAAAAGAAGCAGCGAGGAATGTGGGCAGATGCCTGCATCGTGCCCCATTTCTGCCCACGTCTCTGCCTGCAGACGGGTCCATCAGGTCTGTGGGTCCTCAGAGCATGAAATGAGGGGGAGAGGAGCCCTAACCATCGAGGGCCGGGAAGGCAGCACCACTGCTCCTGCCCCAGCAGCACTCGGGGCAGAAGGAATGAGCTCGCTGAAGAAACACAAAACTGGGGAAAGAGTGGGAAGAAAACAGCCCTGAACCAGGGGTGACAATCTCAAGGGGGGGCTGGAGAAGAGCTGCTGTGGGGCAGATGAAGAAAAAGTCCACGTACCTACATACACGCATGTTTCTTCACAATACACATATTCATAGAACCCCAGCCTGGTTTGTGTTGGATGGGACCTCAAAGCTCATCCAGTTCCAGCTTGCTCCAAGCCCCTGGGTCCAACCTGGCCTTGAGCACTGCCAGGGATGGTGCAGCCACAGCTTCTCTGGGCACCCTGTGCCAGCGCCTCAGCACCCTCACAGGGAACACCTTCTGCCTCAGAGCTCATCTCAGTCTCCCCTCTGGCAGGTTAAAGCCATTCCCCTGTCCTGTCCCTCCATCCCTTGTCCAAAGCCCCTCTCCAGGTTTCCTGCAGCCCCTTTAGGCACTGGAGCTGCTCTCAGGTCTCCCCTTCAGGAGCCTTCTCTTGTCCATCTGCCCCAGCCCAGCTCTCTCAGCCTGGCTCCAGAGCAGAGCTGCTCCAGCTCTCGCAGCATCTCCATGGCCTCCTCTGGCCTCGCTCCAACAGCTCCATGTCCCTTTTGTGTTCTTCCTGCTGGTCCTTCTTACATTGCAATATACCAGCGTATGATAGTGTATAAATACACTATATACTTATATATATCAAACAAAACCACCTTCACCTAAAGCAAAGGAGAGAATATCTGCTTTCCATAGGCTGCATGAAGGGAACTGGAGGCTGTTTATTTAACAATACAACAGCTTCCAAACTTAAAAAGGAACGGGGCTGTACATAGGCACAAGGAAGGAGCCAGAGATGAGAATGCCGCAAAGCACAATGACCCCAGCTCCTTCTTTACACCTTCCAGTGAATAACCCAAGTGGGGCTGAGCACATCCCCGGTTCTTTGATGACTCCAACAAGGAGCTTTAATGAAAAGCCACCTTATGGCTAATGGCACATTGGGAAGTCAGGAGGTGAAGCGCTACAGGTCAGCATTAGCTCACTGGCTTCACAGCGCTCTGAGTGCAAGCTGGGTGGTTAAGGCAAACCTAAACAAACCACTGGGACAAACAAATCCCTGTTGTAATCATGGCAAGCACTTAATAAGCAAGACCAACCCCTGCCCCAGAGCTTTCCTGAGGAGATCTCAAAGGCACTGACAGAGGAGGCAATTCGTTTCTCACAGGTAGAGAAACTGAGGCAGGGAGGAGGGGAGCAGGGCCAGGGTGACACCAGGGATGCTGCTGGACCACTGGAGGTGATGCCGCGAGCATCAGCGACGGGCTAAAAGCCACAAACTGACTCTTTGCAGCTGCTCTGCCGTGTGGTTTTGAACCTGGTCTAATGGAAGGTGGCCCTGCTCACAGCAATAGGGTTGGAATTGGATGAGCTTTAAGGTCCCTTCAACTCAAACCGATCTGATTCTATGAACGTTTAACTGGGGAAACTGGATGGAGCTGGTGACCTCCCACAGCATCCCAAGCGGGCGGATCCAACCCATGTCCAGGTAACACCGAGCTTTAAGAACCCAACCCATCCAGACACAGGCAGGTCCATGGAAACCAGGAATCCCAGGGAAAAGCAACGTTAATCCGTGGCGAAACCCCAGGATGAAACACTGGATCGATGGGAAAGGTTTGAGGCGGGTGTGAACGGCGTCTCCAGTTTCAAGGGCGTTACGCAAGTCCGCAATGGGTTTAATACAGGTTTAACCCAAACGGTTATTAACTGGGTTGCAAGTTAAACTGTGAGCAGCTGACAAGAGACTGCTGAAACACCCCGAGGTGTAGTGGGCAGCAGAGCAGTCCTCCACGCAATAAACCCACAGCATAAAGGTTAATTCATGGCTACGACGAATGGGATAACGCATGATATTTGCCACACAGAGCGGCTCCAAGAGGTGCCTGAGTTTAACTCGCAGGCAAAAAACCCCCCTTGTGAACCCCAAAAGGAAAACACAGCCCGACCTCGAGCAGCTGGAAGGAATTTCCTTCAGCTCCACCTCTGGAGCTGGTCCAGAGCAGTGGGAAAATCACAAGCAGCTGCAGAGTAGCCCCTAAAACAGCATCAGTGTCACCCGAGAGATGCTGAGATGCCACATGGCCATGCTGCCTTCACATGGGATGGAACAAAAGGAGATCTATGCATTGCTCCAGCTGGAAGCGAGCCTTTGCCATCCCAAACTGGGACAACAGGACTGAGATGTGTTGGAACGGACCTTAAAGCTCAACCCAACCAGTCCCAACCCCTGCCATTGCAGGGACACCTTCCATAGAGCAGCTTGCTCCAAGCCCCTGTGCCCAACCTGGCCTTGAGCACTGCCAGGGATGGGGCAGCCACAGCTTCTCTGGGCACCCCCTGACAGCGCCTCAGCACCCTCACAGGGAAGAGCTTCTGCCTCAGAGCTCATCTCAGTCTCCCCTCTGGCAGGTTAAAGCCATTCCCCTGTCCCGTCCCTCCATCCCTTGTCCAAAGCCCCCCTCCAGCTTCCTTGGGGGTGGTGCTGGATGCCTGCTGTGTGCCCGGACAACCAAAGACACCAAAGTGACCTCCAAGCACGAACCGCTCCAAACCTTTGATCCCTTCTCCTCAAGAGTGAATCCGATGCTTTTTTAGTCCTGGAATCCGGAAATTTCCTGGCTGCATTCCCTGGCTGGCTGACACCCAGCCTGAAACCTTAACCCTTTCCACTGCCTTCGGGCTGGGGGACACCGGGGCAACGAAGACATAGAAGGGTCTTTACAACGCATAGGCGGCAGCACAAGTGGGACCAGCGCAAGTGTCAGTGAGGGCTCTGGATTGTGGAGTTTAAATGATCCCCAATGATAATTTAAATGATCTCATGACCTTAATGAACAAAAGCACCCTCAAATGGGGAAGTTTCGGTGACCACTGGCAGAGAAACATGCAGAAAGCGGCTCAGCTCTCCCGGCTCAGCCTAAAGTCAAGGGCTGTCACCCACCAAAGGTTTGCTCAGGGCTGATTTTGCAAGTTCCAGGGATAAAGGCAAAAATAAACAGGGAAAACCAAGCCCGAAGCACAGATCAATAGTGCCTTTAATCCAGTCTGCAGCAGGGGGGATGGAGTTTGGAGGAGAGCCCTGCCTGGGTCCTGTTGGATCATGGGAGGGAGAAGTGGAAATCACTGCTCAGGAGGGTTTGAAGGGGAGTTGGCAGCTTCTCCCTGTGAAACACACACACGCACAGGCTGCCCAAGTAGGGCTCTGTTCACTCCTCGGGGATGAAATAACACTTGAGGAATTTTTTCCCTTTGACCCTAGGGATATTAAAGGGCTTTTTTCCCCTTTTCCTGGCAGCAGCTCCAACGTCACGACTTGCTGAGCTCACTCTTCCTCCCCAACATGTGGTGGGAAAGGATGTGCTGCTCCCTTCTCCTGCCTCCGGCCCACGTCATGAAGCGGCGAGCGCAGAAGGCAGCAGCCCCCTGGTACCCTGCATGGGGTCAGGGTGATGGGACCACATCATCCATCCCTGCCTCTTTCCCTGGAGAACCATCCCCAAGCCACAAAGCTCAGGTGCTGGAATATTTACTAATATGCATGTTAGCAAATGAGCTTGTGCCTAAGCAGCCAAGGGCAACAGCATCCCGGCCTGGATCAGCACCAGTGCGGCAGCAGGGCCAGGGCAGGGATTGGGCCCCTGCACTGGGCACTGGTGAGGCTGCACCTTGAATCCTGTGTTCAGCTCTGGGCCCCTCACTACAGGAGAGACATTGAGATGCTGGAGCGGGGCCAGAGAAGGGCATTGGAGCTGGAGCAGGGCCTGGAGCACAGTGTGATGGGGAAGGGCTGAGGGACCTGGGGGGTTCAGATGGAGAAGAGAAGGCTCAGGGGGGACCTGATCGCTGCCTACAAGTGCCTGAGAGGAGGATGGAGCCAGGAGGGGGCTGCGCTCTGCTCCCAAGGAACAAGGGATGGGACGAGAGGAAACGGCCTCAAGCTGCACCAGGGCAGGTTTAGATGGAGCTGAGGAACAATTCCTTCCCCAGAGGGTGCTCAGCATTGGAACTGCCCAGGGCAGGGCTGCAGTCACCGTCCCTGCAAGTGCTCACACACCGTGGAGACGAGGCCTCAGTGCCATGGGTCAGTGGTGGCCTTGGCAGAGCTGGGAACGGTTGGACGGGGTGAGCTTAAACGTGTTTTCCAACCTGGGTGATTCCGTGATTCTATGACATTAACCCAAGCGAAGCACCAAAAGCCAGGGCTGAAGTCAGACAGCACCACCGGGTTGGCAGCTTCCTACAACACACTGCCCTATTGCTTAATTTCATAGCAATAATCTTCCACCTTCATCTGCGGTTTCATTTCCTTGTTTGCAGGAAACAGGTTCCTTGGGGAAAGCGAACTGGAACCTCCATGAGAAACACTCCGTCTGTGCTGCAGAGGTTGGTGTTAATCTATCCAGGGAATTCATGAATTCCTGTGTGATGACACTGAGAACTGGGGGGGGGAAGTGATGGGAGCTCCCAAAGCATCACATCTGAAAGGAAAATCCCACTTTGATCCAGTCATCTCCAGGCTGAACAAAAGCAAATGGCTTTCTGGGGAGCCCATGAGCAACTGGCCTTGTCCTCTCTTTTATACCGAGAAGCAGATGGAATAACTGACCTCCTGCACCCTTCTCCCCCTGTCCCCTAAGCTCCTTTAACGGGGAAGAAGAAAACCAGTGCAACACCCGGGGATCAATAATCCCTACAAAATCCTGCTGCCAGCGCTGGGAATCCCAGCTGCCGTCCTGTAAAGGCAAGGAGAGGAGGCGAGCACAAATTGGGATGCAGGAAGGCATAATGCTCTCATTTACACACCATAAGGTTGCTAGGTTATGGATTTTTGGGGGCATAAGCTGAAAGGGGATCCAGATGGCTCGAAAGCCTTGTGGTGGAAAAGCAGCGTGAGGCCAGAGAGGGAAGAATTCCTCTTTATGCTGCTGCCGGCTGCTCCCAGATCCTGGATTTCAGTGCTCAGGAATGCTCTCTCCACAGACCCTTTTCATGGCATCGTTTCTCTTGGCAGTAAAAGTTAAGGAGAAGAGGTAGCTGCATGCAGAAGAAGTGTCTGGATATGGAGAAGAGACACTAAAGCAAGTCCTGGTGAGGAGCTGCCCCCAGAGCCCACGTCAGCTCTGCAAGGGCTGTACTTTAGGATGCGGAGGGCATGAAAAAGCCTTCAGGAAAAGCCAAACCAACCCAAAGCTCATCCTGGTGGGAATTTACACTAATGTCACGTCACTGCCACTGCCTGGTTTTCCTAATGCTTCCAGCAAAAGGAGCCTGTGCAGCCTGCCAGCCCTTCCCTGCTTCCAACAGAACTGGCTTGGGGGGGGGGGGTGTTGTTTATTGCTCCTTCTCCTCCACTAACAGCATCCAGGAGGATTTTGCACCACTTCAGAATCCAGCTAAAAGCCCTCCCCGGAGCCATGTGGGTGCAGGACACAAACTGCTTCCCTCGCGTGGGATGCACACAAGAAAGGTGGCTGCAAGGCTGGAAATGGAAAGTGGAAGTTTTCCACTCGCAGACTGCAAAGCCAATGCTATAACCTCAGTGCATGATGGAGATAAATAGGCATGAACCCAACATATGCATCTCTTATGCCATCACATAGGGCTCAGCACTGACAGTGATCCCATGGGATATCACCCTTCTCCCCTGCTCTCCCTGGACTCATGGCCTCACCTTAGTGGGATGGAGAACATGAAAAGACCTCAAACTCAGGGGTAGCAGCACCCTGCGAGTCTGTAACCTGGAGGCAAAGGATAACCACGCATGCACTGTCAGCATTAGACACCAGCACCAAGAACTTGGCTTCTTAGGTGGGTTTCTCACACTTTGAGCCCTAAATCAGTAAAACCCCAAGTTAGGGATGTGCTGCTGCTAAAAACCCAATCAGCTTCCAAGCAGGTTACTTAAAGCTTGCGTCTCTCTTGCAGCTGAAAACCAAAACCTGCTGAATGCTGCCCAAGTGCTTCAAAGCTGCTGGGGCTTCCTCAGGCAGTGAAGCTAAAATGCACCAAAGCAACTCTCAGGCATGAAATAGTTTGGTGTCAGATCCGTACACATTCCCAGGCACTGAATGGCCCTCCTAGAAGGCAAAATAGATGAGTGGCACTAAGGAGCTGGCTTAGCAACGAGCAAGCAGTGTCTGCTTAAAGGTCAGGAGCGCACTTGATGCTGGGAGCCCTCGTGTTTGGTTTTACTGAGGTAAAGAGACTTCCAGGGAATCTGGTTATTAAATACATGGAATCAGGGAATGGTTTGGGTTGAAGGGACCTCAAAGCTCCTCCAGCTCCAACCCCTGCCATTGCAGGGACACCTTCCATAGAGCAGCTTGCTCCAAGTCCCTGTGTCCAACCTGGCCTTGAGCACTGCCAGGGATGGGGCAGCCACAGCTTCTCTGGGCACCCTGTGCACCAGCATCATTCAGAGCCAGTCTTTAAAATCAAGACTTTCCCCTCCTCAGATATCATTATCCATCCTTTCAACCCATTCCTACCCTTATCTTCTCCAAAACCACGGCATTTGAGGGGAAAACCCGTGTCGAGATGAAGCACAAAGAAAGGTCCCACCACCGTGGGGATTTTCGGGTAGCATCACCAAGAAGCATCATTGAAATTCCAGGGGAGAAGCCACTTTTCCTCCGCTCCACAGGGAATGCCATGTTAAATCACATTTGGATTCACAGAACAAGGCTGCTAAAACACCACCGTGGCGTCTATTGGCACAATTCAATGAAAACACCGTGGCCTCATTAGTATAGTGGAAATTATGAGCTTGTCTTTGTGTATATTTCAAAGCTTGCCTCTGAAAGTAGGTTGGGTCAGGGCCAGGAATCCCTGGCTTGGAGCTCCTACCACTCAGCACTTGGGGATTGCCTTGCTCACACAGGTCAAGCGGCCGTGCAGCCACTGAACCAGGAGAAAGGGCATTTAAATTACACCCTGTAGGGAAAGGCTCAGGGCAATATTGTGAGAGGAGGCAGAGCAATAGGGTTTGAAGTGAAGCCACCTCCAGCTCAGCTCCATGCATGGCTTTCCTCCTGAGCACGCCCTAATGAAAGCACAGAATGTGATGAAGGGGAGGCAGGAATGTGGGTGTGTGGAGTTTCACCCCGCTCCCACTGCTCTGAACAGCCAGGGTGAGAGCATCCCAAAGACCAAAAAGCTCTGCTCCCTTCTGGGAATCCCGGACTGGTTTGGGTTGGAAGGGACCTTAAAGCTCATCCAGCTCCAACCCCTGCCATAGGCAGGGACACCTTCCACTGGAGCACCTTGCTCCAAGCCTCTGTGTCCAACCTGGCCTTGAACACCACCAGGGATGCGACCTGATCGAGTGAGTCAAGGGGAGGCCACGGAGATGCTGCGAGGGCTGGAGCAGCTCTGCTCTGGAGCCAGGCTGAGAGAGCTGGGCTGGGGCAGCCTGGACAAGAGAAGGCTCCTGAAGGGGAGACCTTAGAGCAGCTCCAGTGCCTAAAGGGGCTGCAGGAAACCTGGAGAGGGGCTTTGGACAAGGGATGGAGGGACAGGACAGGGGAATGGCTTTAACCTGCCAGAGGGGAGACTGAGATGAGCTCTGAGGCAGAAGCTGTTCCCTGGGAGGGTGCTGAGGCGCTGGCACAGGGTGCCCAGAGAAGCTGTGGCTGCCCCATCCCTGCAGTGCTCAAGGCCAGGTTGGACACTGGGGCTTGGAGCAAGCTGCTCTATGGAAGGTGTCCCTGTTTGTGGCAGCGGCTGGAACTGGATGAGCTTTGAGTTCCTTCCAACCCAAACCAGTCCGGGATTCTATGATCCATAATTTGTTTGGAAGTAGAAACGGAATGGGCCATGACAGCCCAAATCCTTCGCCGTAAGAGGCAACCTCATGAAATAATATCCTTTTCAGGACCTGCTCCTCTCAAGATGAGACTTTGCAGCCTCTCCCAAGGACAGCTTTCAGCTCAGCTCCCTACTTACCCGCACGGGCGCCGCAACGCAGCCACGCCACACAAACCCAACGTATCTCCTGAACAGCTACTGCAGTTTGGAACCAGGGATGCTGGAAAGAAAGAAAAAAGAGCCCTAATATTGCACAAAAACACAGAGGGAGTGAGGGAGAAGATGAAGATATTGGGTTTAAACATTTTGATTCACAAAGGCTCCTATAAATTGTTTCAGCTCTTAGTAACAGCACAGAGATCCCCTTTGAAAACGCATCGATGACGTTATGCGGCACAGAAAGAAAAGGGGGGGGAAAGGCACAGCTAATCCTCGTAATTTTATAAGCATCTGAGACACTAATCCCTTGATCTCATTGAACAGGATTAGAATTACTCCCTCACCAGTAAATGTAAGAAGTTTTCGACCAAATGGAAATGAAAGCAGAGAGGAGCCCACAGAGCCGGTGCCACACAGTGAGAGCTCGCCCAGCAGTGCCCATCAGGGCTGGGGTTGGGGTGGAAAATAACTGGGATGCTTCAAAAGGAGCGTGAGCAGCAGGTCACGGAGGTGATTCTGCCCCCCTGCAGTCCTGATCCAGCTCTGGGGCAGCAGCACAAGAGGGACGTGGAGCTGTTGGAGCGAGGCCAGAGGAGGCCATGGAGATGCTGCGAGGGCTGGAGCAGCTCTGCTCTGGAGCCAGGCTGAGAGAGCTGGGCTGGGGCAGCCTGGAGAAGAGAAGGCTCCTGAAGGGGAGACCTTAGAGCAGCTCCAGTGCCTAAAGGGGCTGCAGGAAAGCTGGAGAGGGGCTTTGGACAGGGGATGGAGGGACAGGACAGGGGAATGGCTTTAACCTGCCAGAGGGGAGACTGAGATGAGCTCTGAGGCAGAAGCTCTTCCCTGGGAGGGTGCTGAGGCGCTGTCAGGGGGTGCCCAGAGAAGCTGTGGCTGCCCCATCCCTGGCAGTGCTCAAGGCCAGGTTGGACAGAGGGGCTTGGAGCAAGCTGCCCTATGGAAGGTGTCCCTGCCCGTGGCAGGGGTTGGAGCTGGAGGAGCTTTAAGGTCCCTTTCAACTCAAACCAGTCTGGGATTCTATAATGCATTCAAAACCCCTCTCAGCTCTGCCCAATCCCATCTCACTTTGCATGGCCATCCCCATCCTCAAGAGTCTCATCTTTTGTCTCAGACACCAAGGGTGATGCTGGGCCTCAACCCAGCACTTCTCAGCTCAAAAGTGAAATTAAAGAACCCCGACCCTGCAGCAGAGCTGACAACCAGGAGCAGGAAGCAGCCCCAGGGGAAGCCCAGCCTGGCAATGGGGCTTTACACAGAACAATGGAAAAAGAGGGGCTTTAAAGCCCAAGGAAGTTTTTGCCTGCTCCCGACAGAGCTCTGGGTGGAAAGAAGTTTAATTGAATCCTTATGGGAACACCGATGCTCCTTCCCATCCGATTTTAATGGGAAATTGGGCTTCATCCATTCTCTTACCTGCTGGGCTGCAGCTCCTGCCCTCAAAGGGGCTGCCTGAAGAGACAAACCCTCCTGCTTCCACCCCTGGTGGGAATCTTCACAGCCCCGTAGCTCTAATGTTTCCTCCTAAATGCTCCTCCAAGCATTGGGAATGCCACAGCTGGTTAAGGGCAGGGAGAGGGATAATGGGGTGATGGCTGAAATGAGGAGGGCAGCAGCTCTCCCTGCTCAGCACTTTCAGTTTCTCTCTCGCAAACAAGCTCCTGCTGCTTTCCTCTAAGGGGGTTTGGGAGTTAAAAGCTTATTAACAGCAAGATTAATGCTGCACAGGGATAAAAACAGATAATCACAGGATCATTTAGGTTGCAAAAGACCTTTAAGATCATCAAGTCAACCAATAATGCAGCACCCTCAAGGCCACCACTAAATCATGCCCCTCAGTGCCACATCTCATGTCTTTTAAATACCCCCAGGGACGGTGACTGCAGCACTGCCCTGGGCAGTTCCAATGCTGAGCACCCTCTGGGGCAGGAATTGTTCCTCAGCTCCATCTAACCCTGCCCTGGTGCAGCTTGAGGCCGTTTCCTCTTGTCCCATCCCTTGTTCCTTGGGAGCAGAGCGCAGGCCCCTCCTGGCTCCATCCTCCTCTCAGGCACTTGTAGGGAGCCATCAGGTCCCCCCTGAGCCTTCTCTTCTCCATCTGAACCCCCCAGGTCCCTCAGCCCTTCCCCATCACACTGTGCTCCAGGCCCTGCTCCAGCTCCAGTGCCCTTCTCTGGCCCCGCTCCAGCACCTCAATGTCTCTCCTGTAGTGAGGGGCCCAGAGCTGAACACAGGATTCGAGGCACAGCCTCACGCGTGCCCAGTGCAGGGGCCCAATCCCTGCCCTGGCCCTGCTGCCGCACTGGTGCTGATCCAGGCCAGGATGCCGGTGGCTTCTTGGCTGCCGGGGCACAAGCTGCTCATGTTCAGCTGCTGTCAACCAACTCAACCAAAACACCCCCTAACACACAGGACCACAGCACCTTTTTGGGTGGAAAAGCCTTAATTCTTCCATGCCCATTCTGTGGTTTCTAACACATCAACAGCCCTCGTGTCCTTGCTGCTCCGTGCATCTCCATCCCCTGCCTCCACTGAGACAGCAGAGCAAAGGATCTCTCTAGCACACTGTAAACCAGCCCATGATCAAAAGAAAGCCCCAAATAAACCAGGAGAGTTATTTCTAATGCTTCCCACATTCATAATGGGGCAGCTGGAGCAGAAGAGACACCAACGAAAGGACCAAAGCCCGGCCCTCCTGCCCTCAGCATCTTGGCCGCTTTTTCCAAAGGCTGATCCAGTTTTAGCTCTGGTGCTGGAGCAACCTGAGACCTCAGAGCCTCCGGATCGGCCGAGGCAGCTGCTTGCAACTAATTTGATCCCTGAGCTCTGGCACCAGCTCCTGCTGCCCATCCACACATCGGTGTGGATCCTTTTCCTCCTCCGGGAGCAACAACACCAGGCACAGGGTCATCCATCCTCCACAAGCAACTCTTTCCCTCTCCTGCCATCGCTCATCCCTACCTTGGAAGCTTCACAGCTGCTCTGCATACCACTGATACTATTGCTGGTGTTCTTCTGAGGTGCTGCAGGTAGCTCTTCCCTCCCATCGATGTCCCTCTGGCACCACAACCAGTTCATTGACAGGACACAGGAGCCCTCCACATGTGGTTGGAGCTGCTCAGGTTTCTTTTCATTGAGGGAAATTAAATGCATAATACAGGGAGAAAAGAGACACATTGGATGGCCCATGTCATTGCGCTGGTGTCAGTAAAGCACCCAAACCCGATACACCTCCATCCCTAGGGAACACATGGGTACCACTACATCCCAGAATGGGATGGGGAAAATGGGTTTTGCTCCAACCTCCTGCACCTGATGGAGAAGATCATAGAACGGTTTAGGTTGGAAGGGACCTTAAAGCTCCTCCAGCTCCAACTCCTGCACGGGCAGGGACACCTTCCATAGAGCAGCTTGCTCCAAGCCCCTGGGTCCAACCTGGCCTTGAGCACTGCCAGGGATGGGGCAGCCACAGCTTCTCTGGGCACCCCCTGACAGCGCCTCAGCACCCTCACAGGGAACAGCTTCTGCCTCAGAGCTCATCTCAGTCTCCCCTCTGGCAGGTTAAAGCCATTCCCTTGTCCTGTCCCTCCATCCCTTGGCCAAAGCCCCTCTCCAGGTTTCCTGCAGCCCCTTTAGGCACTGGAGCTGCTCTAAGGTCTCCCCTTCAGGAGCCTTCTCTTGTCCAGGCTGCCCCAGCCCAGCTCTCTCAGCCTGGCTCCAGAGCAGAGCTGCTCCAGCCCTTGCAGCACCTCTGTGGCCTCCTCTGGATTCACTTCAACAGCTCCACATCCCTCCTGTGTCGGGGCAAAGATGCCGAGGCTTCCCCATTCCTCAAGTGAGGAAGCAAACGCTCACCAGTGTCACGACACCACAGGGGTTTCTCATCCTCTCCTCGAGCACGTTTTCCATGGGATCACCAGCACTTCCCAGCCAAGGGTCAGGCTGAGCTCATGGGCTGATAAAGCCCCACATGGCATCATCACTGATGTCATTTCCAATCAGTGCTATTAAGGTAGGCACAAGGGCAGGACAGGCACTCCCAACACAAAGTCTGAGCGGGTTCAGGCCAATGTTGTCACTAGGAAGGGGCAGGGAGGGAAGTGCAGGCATGGCAGATGTTATCTTATGTCAACAACACCCCGTGTTTGAGCACAGGCAACAAAACCAAACAGGAACAGAGCTTAGCTGCACCACCACAGCCAGACCATGAGGGCTGAAGACCAGGGGAAGCTTCAAAGTCAATAAACCACCCTTCAGGGTTTGACACCAATGGTCCCAAGGTGGGTGAAGACCACCAGAGCATCGGCACCTCCTGCCCCAGCCTGACAAACGGGGTCGTCTCGGTTTATAGTGCAGGTGGGTGACATAGGAAGAGTGTGACCTGGTGGGAGAGGACCTTCTCTCAGGGGTGCCAAGCCCTACCAACCCCAGACAGAACACATCCAGCCAGGCTTCCCTTCAGCTTGGCAACACCTAGGTGGGGTTTTATGGCTACATCACTCCCAACACATCTTCTCCCATACAGCCAACATGAAGGAGATGATCGGGTTGTTGGGAAGGACAACCCAAGATGGGACATGTGGAGAGGTGGTCCTCAAGCATTGAAAGCTCTCCTAGCAAAGCTGGGTGCCCTCGTATCATCCCACGCATCACCGCATGGGGAGATCAAAGAATCACAGCATGGCTTTGGTTGGAAAGGACCTTAAAGCTTCTCCAGTTCCAACCCCTGCCACAGGCAGGGACACCTTCCACTAGAGCAGGTTGCTCCAAGCCCCATCCAACCTGGCCCGGACCCCACCATCCCTCCTGGCTGCTCAAACCATGCAGGACTGGAAGGATTTCCTTTGTGTCTGTTAAACACATTAGAGCATTTTGGGTTCCTTCCACCTTGCCCCCAAGCACTTCTTCTGTCAGGGGCTATATACTTCCTTGGAGGCAAAGCCTTGCTATGTCTCCAGGCTGAAGGCCAAATCTTTGTTTAAGTTTTGCTCCAGATGGCACAGCACCCTGGATGCATCAGCTGGAGCATCCAACCTGGCTGAATGAAGTACTAGAGCAAATAACCTGATTTACTCAGAGGCTGGTTGACATGCTCAAGGTCACTCTGTTTGCACCCACTGTAACACAGAAGTGTTAATGCGAATTCAGGCTATGAGTGTGCTACCAAACCAAACTGAAACAGCAACAGGATCATAGAATCCCAGACTGGTTTGGGTTGGAAGGGACCTCAAAGCTCCTCCAGCTCCAACCCCTGCCACGGGCAGGGACACCTTCCATAGAGCAGCTTGCTCCAAGCCCCTGGGTCCAACCTGGCCTTGAGCACTGCCAGGGATGGGGCAGCCACAGCTTCTCTGGGCACCCCCTGACAGCGCCTCAGCACCCTCCCAGGGAACAGCTTCTGCCTCACAGCTCATCTCAGTCTCCCCTCTGGCAGGTTAAAGCCATTCCCCTGTCCTGTCCCTCCATCCCTTGGCCAAAGCCCCTCTCCAGCTTTCCTGCAGCCCCTTTAGGCACTGGAGCTGCTCTAAGGTCTCCCCTTCAGGAGCCTTCTCTTGTCCAGGCTGCCCCAGCCCAGCTCTCTCAGCCTGGCTCCAGAGCAGAGCTGCTCCAGCCCTCGCAGCATCTCCATGGCCTCCTCTGGCCTCGCTCCAACAGCTCCACGTCCCTCTTGTGCTGCTGCCCACAAGGAAAGGAAAAAGCTCATTTTGCTGTCACAGCCTCAGGTCTGAGCCTGGACCTGGGTTTATTTCACCTTCCTCTGTCCTCCCCAGCACTGCCGGCAGTGAGCTGTGCAACTCAGGCTGGAACTTCTCCCTCTATGAGGCAGGAGCAGCGTTCCTGAACCCGCATTTCAGTGTGTGCTGCTCGGAGCCCACGGCCCTGCTCACCAGGGGAGGACACGAGAGGACACACGCAGGATGCTCCAGTTTTGCTTCTGGCTGATTCGTCCCGTTTCTGGGCAGCTGCTGCATCCCCTTGGCGCAGCGTGCAGCTGGGACATGCTCCCTGCAAACTGAACCACCTAAAACAACCCAGAAAGAGAAGTAAAGGACAAAATAAGCCACGGGAGTAGTTGGTTTCTCTGTCTGGACACACAAAACACTGCCTGCAACCAGCTGAGCCCGCAGCCGCTTGGAAACAAAGGGATGAAAGGGCTCCCTTCAGAGCATCCCCCGGCTCCGAGAGCCCAGAGACAAAGGAAAACCAGGAGCCAGCCGGGGAAAACCGGGGTGAGGAGGAGGAGGCAGCACATCAGGCGCCGGAGCCGGGCTCGCGTGTTGCCAAACACGTTATCCATGGCAGGAAACTCGGGATCAAAGGAGCGGAGCGTGCCAGAGCAAGATGTCATCCCAACCTCCTGCCAAAGGTGCGCTGGGGAGCAGGGAATAACCCCTCCCAATACACACAGATGCTTCCCAAGGATCCAGCACCGCTTACAGGCAATGGGACCCATGGAGATACTCTCTTCCATGCACACAAGGTACAACAAGGAGGAGCTGAACTCACCCAAACCAGCCCCCAAACCCCACAAAGGGCATTTTTATCCCTTGGGTTTCAGTCCCAGAGGATCCCACATGTATCCTCTTCCAAAGGGGGCACAGTGTGGATACCGGGAGCGCACTGGGAGCGCTCGGGACGTGCCTGTGCAGCAGGAACAGCAGCTCCGGGTAACTCCCAAAGCAGCTTTTCCCATTTCTGAAGCCAAAGAAACCCACAGCGCCCTGTCCCGGCCCCAGGAATGCAAAGGGATGTGCCTGGTAACAAACAGGGAATGGGGTGATCCATGGACCCCGAGCCACAGGAACTCCCATAATAAATGGGGTCCATATGGGATGGCCGTTGGGGGTGGGGGGGGATAATTCCTTGTCCCTTTCACTATCCCAGTCTCTTCCAATGTCACTCCTGGGTGATACTGCTCCATGTCACAGTCTGCTGCCCCTTCCTCTGCCCCACAAGTAGGCACCTTATGGGTCCCAAGTGGCACCTCATGGCACAGCTATAGGGGTGCAGCCACCCCAATGGCACACCAGGCACTGCCCTATAGGGGGCTGCACATGGGGCAGCAGGGACAGGCTTTGCCCTGCAAGCCCCATTTCCCTATGGAGGTGCCTGCCCCATAGGGGACTGTGGAGCCAAGGGCGGGCAGTCTGTCCCCATGGAGGGTGCTGAAGGGGGGTGCGCCTGCCCCACAGAAGGCCTAAAGGAAGGTCCCAGCCCCACAGAACAGTTCACAGGGTCCCTGCCCCACTGGGGTGCTGAAGAAGGGGCCCTGCCCCATAGAGCAGCGCATGAGGCCCTGCCCCACAGCCGATGAAGAACGGGTCCCATCCCATAGAGCAGCACACAGCGAAGGGCCCAACCCCGCAGAGCTGCGGACGGGAGACCGCTGCCCCACAGGAAAGTGCACAGGGAAGGTCCCTGCCCCACAGAGCGGCGCAGTGAGAAGGTCGCTGCCTCGCAGGGCTGCTAAGATGGGTCCTGCCCCATAGAGCAGCGACCAGGAGGGGCCCTACCCCACACAGGTGCGAAAGAAGAGACCCTGCCCCACAGGACAGCGCACAGGGAGAGCTCGCTGCCCCACAGAGGCGCTTGAGGAGGGTCCCTACCCCACAGAGCGGTGCACACAGAAGCCCCTACCCCACAGGGTGCCGGCGGGGGCTCTGCCCCACAGGACAGCGCACAGGGAGAGGCCGCTGCCCCATAGCGGGCCGCAGGGGACCGCCCGGGTCCTCCGGCCCCCCAGGGGGCTCCCGCCGCCGCCCCGCACTCACCCGCCGCGGTCCCGCCGAGGCTCAGCGCCGCCCGCACTGCCCGGCGGCGGGGAGGGACCCGGATGGAGCCGGCCCCGCCCCCGGCCCCGCCCACTGCCACGGCCCCTCCCACTGCCCGCCGCCGGGCACCGCCTCAGCGGCCCCGCTGCGCCTGCGCGGGAGAGGGGGCGCGCCGTGACGTCACGGCAGAGGGGTGAGGGAGGGGAGTGGGAAGTCATTGGGGGACGGGGGGACGGGGGGGGGCATGGGGGGAAGTGGGGACATGAGGGACATGGGGACATGGGGGGAATGGGGGAGAATGGGGGACATGAGGACATGGGGGACATGGGGGGAATGGGGGACATGAGGGACATGGGGGACATGGGGACATGGGGGGAATGGGGGACATGGGGACATGGGGACACGGGGGACATGAGGGACATGGGGACATGGGGAACATGGGGACATGGGGGGAATGGGGGACATGGGGGACATGAGGGACATGGGGAACATGAGGCCATGGGGACATGGGGGGACATGGAAACGGGGGACATGGGGACATGGGGGACATGGGGGGAATGGGAGACATGAGGACATGGGGACATGGGGGACATGGGGGACATGAGGACATGGGGACATGGGGACACGGGGGACATGGGGGGAATGGGGGACATGGGGACATGGGGACATGGGGGACATGGGGGGAATGGGGGACATGGGGACATGGGGGACATGGGGGACATGAGGGACATGGTGAGCCATGAGGGACATGGGGACATGGTGGACATGGGGACATGGGGGACATGAGGGACATGAGGGACATGGGGACATGGGGGACGTGAGGAACAGGGGGGACATGGGGAACATGGGGACATGGGGGGACATGAAGGACGTGGGGGACATGGAGACGGGGGACATGGGGTGACATGAGGGACATGGGGACATGAGGGGACACAGGGATGGGGTGGCACTGGTGAGGTGTAATAGGGCGGGAGATGGCTGTGGGGACAGGGAGAGGGAGTGGGGACCGGACTGGGAGCAAGAGATGACGGGGGACAGGGGCTGTGGGGACATGAGGTGGCACTGGAGACATGAGGTGATATTGGGGACATAAAGTGGCATTGAGGACATGAGGTGACATTGGGGACATGAGGTGGCATTTGGGACATGAGGTGACATTGGGTGCATGAGGTGACATTGGGGGCATGAGGTGGCATTGGGGACAGGGATGGGGGTGTCAGTGGTTGGAAATAGGGACAGGGCATGGCAATGGTGCCAAGGCAGATGATGGGTGGCGGTAGTGGGGCTGAGGGGTGGTGTAGAGGGGGCAGGAGGTGGCACCATGGGGACAAGCAAGCAGGCACCATCCTGGTCATCTCCACCAGCATCTACACCCAGCCAGCTGCATGGAGGGGAGATGGACCCATCCCTGTCCCCGTCAGTGTCACCATAGGATCATAGCATGGTTTGGGTTGGAAAGGACCTTAAAGCTTTTCCAGTTCCAGCCCCACTCATCACTTATGACCTCCTGGAACGGCCCCCAGCCAGCATCACCTGGCTGGGACAAGCTCTCCCCCGCGCAGGCAGGAAGAGAGAGTCCATCCTGCACCTCCATAGCCGGGAGCTGCATCCCAATGGAACAGGAACTGAGCGATGTGATGGTGACGCTGCCCGTGTGCGCGTGGCTCTGAGCCGTGCATCCAAGATGCTCCTATGGAGCCAGGCTGAGAGAGCTGGGCTGGGGCAGATGGACAAGAGAAGGCTCCTGAAGGGGAGACCTTAGAGCAGCTCCAGTGCCTAAAGGGGCTGCAGGAAAGCTGGAGAGGGGCTTTGGACAAGGGATGGAGGGACAGGACAGGGGAATGGCTTTAACCTGCCCGAGGGGAGACTGAGGTGGGATCTTAGGCAGAATCCCCTCCGCCAGCTGCAGCTCCGGCTTCTCCCCATGCCAAGCACCGGGCGGTGTGGGGGGAAGAGCAGAACCTGATCTCGGAGTACGTTTGCTTCCCAAACGCGCGCTGCCAGCTCCTGGCTCTGCAGGCTCCCCGCTCCCGCCCGCGCTCCCCGCTCCAGCGTGCTCAGGCGCATCCCATCGTGTGAAGTGGGGATTCCCACAGCGGGAATGCGGCTTCGCTGGGTGCCAACCGGCAGCAAACCGGCCCCGTCTCATGGCTCCGGCATCCCCAGGTCAGCGCCAGCGCCGGCTTCAAAGGCGCTGCGCATCCTTCCACAGCACCTCCACCGGGAATTCCGCTTCCTGGGCTGCGTGCGAAGAGGAGGTGGCAGCTGGGATTAGCTCATGGTCCTGTAGATCCGAGGGGCACTCGTGTCCAGCCCTGTGTGGAGAGAGGGGATACAGGGAAGCAGTGGCGTTCCCGCCGCAGGAGAAGCTTCCCATCATAACGTCGCTGGCAAATTCCATCAGATTCCATCGGGATGTGGATGTGGCCATGGCACAGCCGGTGCATGAAGCTGGGGGAAGGAAACACCATGGAGCTATATTCACTGGACCCTCGTGACAGGCTCACAGCTAATGACAGCCCTGGCTGCTCTCCTGGGCCCATCCACCATCAGATCCAGCCTTGCCAGGCTTCATCTGCCCAGCTGGGAAAGGAGATGGAAAATCAGACTCTCCTTGGACATTGATCATAGGACAATTTGTGTTGGAAGGGACCTTAAAGCTCCTCCAGCTCCAAGCCCCTGCCACGAGCAGGGACACCTTCCATAGAGCAGCTTGCTCCAAGCCCCATCCAACCTGTAGGACAGTCATAAAGCCCCAAACCATCCCCATGGACAGGGACCTTCTGCCTCTGGCCATCAGCTGCCTGCAATCAGGACGTCACTGTGACTGCCAGTGCTGGCACAGGGCTCCAGGCTCTACTGCTGCTCATGGCAAACAGCTCCCTGCGGGGTAGTGTCCTCCCTGCCTCAGTTTCCCCTTTGGGAAGCGCTGCTGCTTCCATGGGACATGGCTGAGAAAGTCCCATGTGTGGGAGGTGAGGGATGGGATGAGCAGTGTCCTGCCTGCGGGGTGGTGGAGTGAGTCCTGTGGGATCGGGGCACCCAGAACCGGCTCATCTGGGGGAGCGGGGATGTGTCTCCAAGCTCTGATTCTCCACCCTGACTGCAGAGGAGACCACGCTGCTCACTTTCTCCCTGCTCTCCTGCTAATAATACCCCACTTGATGTAGGAGAAGATCCAGTTCTTCCTCACTCAATGAGTGAAGGCGTTTGAGATCTAGCCCAGCTGTGTGCCCGGACCTTACAGCAGGGAGGTGGTCTGATAAGGGAGGGTGGATCTCTCATTGAGAATGTGGAAGATGTCTCCTTTCTCTTCTCTTTCCTCTCCAGGATCATGGAATCATGAAGCAGTTTGGGTTGGAAGGGACCTTAAAGCTCATCCGCTTCCAAGCCCCTGCAGGAGGAGTCTTGTTTGACCTTCTCATCAGTGAGGGCTGTGCTGCTGAAGTCTCAGCCCTCAACCCGTCTGCCAGCAGCAGCAGATATGGTTTGGACTCAACTGTGCTGGCAGAAATGGGCTTTGGTCATCTTAGCACATGTCAGCAGGAGAGAGGACATAAAACCAGCCTCCCCGGACCATCTATCCCCATATCTTGTCTCTGGCTTTCAAGAGAACCTTCAGCCTCACCAGCCTGGCCAAGCCAGTCATACCCATGTTGTGGATGGGAGTCCTGGTGGGCAGAGGAAGAGATGGGCTCCTGCAGACCATCCCCTTCTCTTGGTCACAGCACCCATGGTATATTGCTGTGTGGTCCTGGACACCTTCACAATCCAAATGTCCTCCTCCAGCTCCTTCTCTGGGTACAATCCCCCTTACTCTGCCCCTTTTCTTTTCTTCATCCACCGTGTTTGGTCTCCCCATTTCTTGCTTCCTTTTCTCCCTCTTTTCATTTGAGGTCTATGGTGGCCAATCCAGGAGGGTGCGTGGCCACCAAAGGACTCTCACTGGTGAACATCAGACACGTGCAGAGTGTGCCCATCCCATCTCTGCCTCCCAGGCGGGAGGCAAGGAACCTTCCTGCCTGCATCCCTGCTGCCGCGGTGATGCTGAGCCGGTAGCACCAGCATTGCTCCACTCCTGGGGTGCAGGACTGCTTTCTCAGGCCTCTCCTCCACCCCTTCCATGGTGTCAGCAGCACTCCGATTTTGCCCCTTGCCAGGTTGCTGTGGAGAGGGGTGGAGCAGGGCAGGTTCTTCCTCTTCCTTGTAGCCGGGCGAGATTGGTCTCCTGAATGGCTTTGTGAGTCAAGGAGCAGCGCTGCTGCTGCAGGGCTTGCCCAGGGGGAACCCACCTCCTCATGAACCACATGTCGGTCCTTACACCCACCCAAGGTGATCTTGCACTGAGCATCACGTCCTGTGGAGCCAGTGGAGCAGGAATTGCTTGTGGTGGCAACCAAAACCCTGCAGCTCTTCCTCTGCATCAGTGTGCTGTGGGTGCAGAATGCTGCAGGGCAAGGGAGCTTGAATCCCAGACTGTCAAACTGTCCAACACTGACTGTGTTGGAAGAGACCTTAACCAGCTCCAACCCCTGCCATTGCAGGGACACCTTCCATAGAGCAGGGTGCTCCAAGCCCCTGCGTCCAACCTGGCCTTGAGCACTGCCAGGGATGGGGCAGCCACAGCTTCTCTGGGCACCCTGTGCCAGCGCCTCAGCACCCTCACAGGGAAGAGCTTCTGCCCCAGAGCTCATCTCAGTCTCCCCTCTGGCAGGTTAAAGCCATTCCCCTGTCCTGTCCCTCCATCCCTTGTCCAAAGCCCCTCTCCAGCTTTCCTGCAGCCCCTTTAGGCACTGGAGCTGCTCTAAGGTCTCCCCTTCAGGAGCCTTCTCTTGTCCAGGCTGCCCCAGCCCAGCTCTCTCAGCCTGGCTCCAGAGCAGAGCTGCTCCAGCCCTCGCAGCATCTTGGCTGTTGGGCTCAGAGCCACAGGCAGGGGCTGATCCTGCTTTGATGTCCAGCCCCTGGATGTTTGGGGTCTCCAGCACAGCCTGGAGCTGAGCTCACTGCAGTCCCTGTGGAGAGCCCATTGCTATGGGTGTTTTCGTATTACTGAGGACAGGAAAGCTTTCGAAGTGCCGCCTTTGGCACAGGGACTTTTGTTTGCTGGTGGATGCAGGTGGTTTCCTGAGAAGCACTCGGGAATTCCCGTCAGGCAGCCAGACCCTCCCTCACCCCATTAACACCGCTGGGCTCTGCCTTCTGCTCCAGGAAAAAGACCTTTATACAGTATAAGTGTGCTTGTCTTGTGCAGGATCCGGCGCTGGCACAAGGAGTGACAGGCAGGGAAGAGCAGAATATGGGTGGCAAATGGAGAAGTGGAGGCAGCCCCAGCAGGTTTGCAGAGGGGAGAGGGCAGGACTGCTCCTCAGCCTCGATGGCATAGGAACTGGAGAGGAATGAGGAGGAAGAAGGACAAGGAAGGCTTGTCTTTGGAAAGGAAACAAAATCAGTCTATAAATAGTGGATGAGAAAGTTCCCTCAGAGGAGGTCAGACTGGTTTGTCCCAGACAGCGAGTGCATCTGCACGGTGAGTAATGCATGGAGAATGTCAGGTTGGAACACGCTGCTCTATGGAAGGTGTCCCTGCCTGTGGCAGGGGTTGGAACTCGATGGGCTTTAAGGTCCCTTCCAACATAAACCAGTCTGGGACGCTATAAAATGTGGTGCCACCTTCTGTTGGGGCCACCATGGACTTGTGCCATGTCCTGATTTGGGATGGGGCCAACAGGGACCAAGCTGAGAACTGCCAAACTCATTGCCTACAGGGACCAAACCAGAGCTGAGAGATGAAGGAGTGGAACCAAATACCCCTTATCCTTTAGGAGTGCAGCAAGCCCATCATCCCACCCATAGAATCCCAGCCTGGTTTGTGTTGGAAGGGGCCTTAAAGCTCCTCCAGTTCCAACCCCCAGCCACAGGCAGGGACACCTTGCACTAGAGCAGCTTGCTCCAAGCCCCATCCAATCTGGCCCAAACACTTACAGGGATAGGAGACACACATGGAGTGAAACCATCCGGGTCCTCGGTTGCAACCTCCACTTGTTCAACAGAATCCACCCAAACCGGACGATGGGAGCAAGGGACACGCACACAAGGTGGGATGAGAGCTCCTCCTGGCTCAGAGCCGCGCTCTGTCTCTGCTGGTATCCGTCTGCTGGCCGGGCCCAAGGGGAGTTGCTCGCAGGAATGCAAGGCAAGAGCCAGACCTGGGTAATGCTTTCCACATTATATTCACTGAGTTTCCGGCAATTTGCTGCTTCGGGACTTTCTGAGCCAAAGGTTGCATCCGTATCTTTGTGTCCAACAGCACTTGGTGCACTTGTGGGGATGGGGCGCTCACATCTGTGGTGTTCCCTTGGGAAAAGGGGGTCAAAAGTAAGAGCCAGCGTTAGAACCTCTGCACTCATGGCTCTGTTTTAATGTGCTTTAACCCGGGTGAAGCTGTGCACACAGCGCTGTAACATCCCCTCCTCCTCTGTGCATGTGGAGGGTTGAACAGGCTTCAGCCCCGGGGCCATTGGATTTCCACATGAGGCTGCAATACAGAACATCTGGAACACATCAGCCACAAAGAGACAGGAATGCTGCAAACTAGGAACGGGTCCAGCCTGCCCTTTGCAGGCTGTCTGACACACATGCAGCCTCTCACCCCAAAGCTCTGGATGGGTTTGTGCGATGGGAGCTTTTGGGGTTTGCCTGTGGGATCCATCCTAGGGGTGCTTTGGGGGCATGCTTGGTCACAGCTGGAGTTCAGAGCTCCTGTGATCTTCTGCCTGCTCTGTCTCGCCAGCATCCCCCGGAGACTTGGAATTTCTCGGGATTTTACACCCCGCTGTGCTGGGAATAAAAGGTGATTCCCACCTTGCCAGAAGCAACCACTTTCCTCTAACACATGGGTTTAGGGATGAGGTGGGGTGATGGACCAAAGGTCATCACCACCCCGGGGGTTCTGAGGGCAATTTGCTTTTTGGGGTATTCTTTCTCTGTGGAAATAGGGGTCTTGCAATCGCAGCAGGAATCATGGAATCAACCAGGTTGGAAGAGACCTTTAAGATCATTGAGTCCCACCATAACCCCAGCACTGCCAAGACCACCACTAACGCATGGCACTGAGGGCTTCGTCTACATGGTTCTACTTCCAAGGATGGTGATTCCACCACTTCTTAAGATCCCATCTCAATCTCCCCTCTAGCAGGTTAAAGCCATTCCCCCTTTTCCTTGCACAGACCCTTGTCCAAAGCCCCTCTCCATGTTTCTTGCAGGTGATGACCAGAGCCCTTCCAATCACTTAGCGCTTGTATTGCTGAGGACACTGTATCTGGGACCCAGCACACTCTTTGGTGACCCTCCTGCCCCATGTGGAAAGGAAGTCCTGCTTTAGGTAGCAAAGGTGTGTGCAGAGCAAATCATTTATATCCCGAATTGAATTTAGAGCAATAAAAGGGGGGAAATAAACCTGGATCCTCTGCAAGAGACATCCCCGGCCCCGTTCTCATGGCTACCAATGGCTCCAGGCCAGAGGGGACACTTCACTTGCCTCTTCCATGCCTGAAAGAGACGTGGTGAAGTGGGCATCGTATCCCTGCCCTTGTTGTGTGCTGACGGGAGGCAGACGCTGCTCCTCTGAGGCTGCCTTGAAGTCTGGAGTGAGGAAAGTCCCCACCCTCTGTACCAAACACAGCTTCACCTCCTGCAAGCATGGGCAGAGCCGGGGCTCCTGATAGCATCAGGCCAGGAAGCACAGGGAGCAGGCGCAGCCTTCCCATGGAGCCGGCTGAGCCTGGCTGGGATTGCTGGAGAAGGGAATGGCACCCAGAATGGGTCTTCTCTAATCCTACATCCAACGCTTCCCTCTGCAGAGGGATTTTATGGGTTTTGGCCTTTCCTGGAGCTGTTTGATTTGTGGCTATGGGACATTTTGCCTCCGTTTATATCGTGAGTCACAGAAGACTGCATCTTCGACTCAGGAAGATGCAACCTCTGCCCTGAGCATCTTCCAGCTCCGGATGCTTCCTATCCGGCAAGGAAGGAAGGAGCTGAGGACCATTGCTGCCCATGGGTCATTTCTAACCAGCCTTTCTCTTGCTGAACCTCCTCATTGGACCCAGACACCAAAGCACCCTGCAATAGGGTGCTCTGCTGGCAGTAGCTCAATGAGTTGGTCACCCTGAGCTTCTGAGTCTGCCTTCATACCCTATGGGAGTTGGGAGCTTCCAGCACCGTCAGCACCCCCTTGCACTAAAACAGGGTGAGAAGGGACTTCTTGTGCCACCTGCAGGCAACGCTGTGATGCTCCTGCAAAGCTTCCCTGGCCCTGGTCTGCTGTGGAGGAGAATGGGTGGTTTGGTGGGCATTGGTGACACACAGGGACACAGAAATCCTTGTGATTGAGCCACATGGAAGCATCAGAGCTTACGTCCTCAGAGGGATTAGAGCTGCTGGTGGTAAATCAGTGTGCAGTGACCCAGCTGGGAATCATGGAATCACAGCATGGTTTGGGTTGAAGGGACCTTAAAGCTCCTCCAGCTCCAACCCCTGCCATTGCAGGGACACCTTCCATAGAGCAGCTTGCTCCAAGCCCCTGTGTCCAACCTGGCCTTGAACACTGCCAGGGATGGGGCAGCCACAGCTTCTCCGGGCACCCTGTGCCAGTGCCTCAGCACCCTCACAGGGAAGAGCTTCTTCCTTATCTCCAACCTGAACTTCCCCTGTTTCAGTTTGAATCCATCACCCCTTGTCCTGTCCCTACAGTCCCCGATGAAGGGTCCCTCTCCAGCATCCTCGTAGCCCCCTTCAGACCCTGGAAGCTGCTGTGACCTCCAATGCTCACAGGTAACAACATATGGGAGTCCTGTGGCCAAACTGCATCCCCGTGCCTCAGTTTCCCCAGTGTAAAATGTGCATGAAAACCCTTAAGGGGGATTTCCTTGCTCTTGGATGGGTTTGGGGCTTCATAGATAGGGAGAAGGGGGTGATATTAAGGTGGTTTTCTCCCCTCTGCTATGAAATCCAGAAGGAGAAATCCCAACCCAGAAGCACCTTCACAACATGAAAGTCGTGCCAGGAATGGGCTTCACCTCTCCTCCCACCCTGACATGGGGTCTGTAGGGCAGGAACGGCACTGGGATTCTCCCCATAAGCCCTCTCTGTATTTACTCTCCGGGTAAATGGGGAGGCTGCAAGAACCAGGGCTCAGCAACTGGAGTAATTCCCGGCCATAGGGAACCCCATCACGCCACTCACTCACCGCCATGGTGCCCCTGCCTGTCACTGGGCTATTTGGGAAGGCAATTCACCAGGTCCCTCTACCTGGGAGCAGCCCAGATAAGCTGTTGCCTCTGTGATGCTTGGTCCTGCCCCTGAGGTGTCTATGTCTGAGCCTCGTGACATGCTGGAAATGAACTAATCCTCTGCTGACAGCTGGGGAAACTGAGGCACGGCCCATTGGAGTGACCTGTTCTCTCCAGAGACATCCGGCTTCCTGCTGCTGTCCTTATCAGGGCACCGGGTGATGGTCTTTAATGTTACCCTTGGGAATAGAGGGAAACGATCAGTAGCTCCCATGGGAAATGGAGAGGAGAGAGCAGGAGGCACTAGAAATCGTATTGCAACTGGAGGTCAGTGCTTTGGCTTGAGCTGAATGGGGTTATTCCCTCTGCAGAGCAGGCCTGGGGGACCTGCAGCTCCACACTAGGTTGTCCCAAGGCTTTGGGAGAGGCTTGGCCCTGAAAGCTTGGGATGTGTCCTATTGAGGCCAGCATTGGGTAACCTGGCTCAGGACCTGAACCTGGATAGGGCTCCAAAAGATGCTCTTCACCATCTATCCCACAGTCCCAAGGGAGAGCCAAGAGAGCTCATCGTGTCCTACCACCCAAGAGCTTTCCCATAGGAAAAAGGGAGCTTTTAAGCTGAGCATCTTTGGGATCACTGAGGATCTATGGACAAGGCTGGTCCTAAGGAGGCACCTGCCTCCATTCACGTAGCCAGTGCCCTGTTCTATGCATGGGTGAGGAGCACTTGACCCAGGCAGCGCTTCACCCGCCTCTTTGGCTGGATGCCCTCCTTTCCTGTCAAGCCGGGGTGCATCCATCCAGCTGGCACGTGGGCAGGGAGCTTTGACTCAGCTGCACTTGGCTCCAGCTCTGAAGCTCCAACCCAATCCCTCCGGAGAACCTGCTCTTCCTGCTGCAAGGAATGTGCTGGATGAGCCTTGAGTCTTGCTGTGTCTTATTATAACTCTATGGGTGGAGGAACCTGAGCCACCACGTGAAAATCCCCATCGGAGAGAAAAGGGATCCGGATGCTCGGGTAGGGGGGACACTTTGTTTTGTGCCTCTCCACCAGCCATTGAGTGCTTTTGGGGGCTGGAGGGTGATACCTTGTCCTTCCTGGGTTGTATCCCAACCCTGAGGAGGGGTACTTGGAGGCACAGCATCTTCCCACAGCATCCCTGAATCACTTTCCCACTGGTAATCAAAGGCTTCACTGCTGGTGCTTTGATGTCAAGTGGTTGCAGAAAGCCTGGGGGTGTCTGCGGCTCTGCGCTGCATCAAGGGCAGGGATGGAAATAGATCCCTCAAATTCCAGCTCTTTGATCCCTGCCTTCCGCTCTGTGGCCATGACAGGGGCCTCCAGTGTGGTACAGAAGGGATGGATGGAGCTGCTGGCCCTGAGGATGAGGTTATCCCCCTCCATAGACAGGTGGTCACAGGAGCAGTATGGATCAGCACTGCCGGTGTCCCTTATAGACCTTATATAGACCATCATATAGATCATATAGGACCTCATATAGACCATACAGGGGGACCTTAATATCCCACACCACCCGTGTCCTGAGGGGAGCAGCGAGCACATGTGGGCTGATCCCTGTCCAATGCGCATTACCGGTCTCCAAAGGGGATGTGACGCGGAGCTGCGGGCTGGGGATGCTCCCCTGCGATGCGGGTTCGAGTGATGCGGGATGGGCGTCGCTGGCGCGACCCCCATGGGGCGCGCTTCCAAAGCTGGATCTCGGCGATTCCCTGGAGCGGCGGCGGCCTGGATGGACACTGCCATCCTCTAGCGGCTGCAGCCAGAAGCACAGCGGTGCTGATGGAGCGGAGGCGTCTCCGGGGCTGCCGGCACCGTGCAGGGCTATGGGGAGCGTAGGACCGGGAGGACGCCTATAGATGCTCCCCTTTCCCCTTCATCCACCAACAGTTAAGGTCAGAGACACCTTTCCGTGCCTGAAAAGGCCTCGATGTCCACTAAAACCTGGTTTTAGAACCTTGGCTTTAAAACCGCTTTGCTCAGGGATGGATGCTTTGCCCCGGTCCATGTCAATAGGGCAAAGGGGGCTGTTACATGACCTGCTAAGTGTGGAGACAACAGCACTGCTCTTGATGAGCTCTTGGTGTATTTACCCCATCATCATCCGCGCAGATTCTGGAGAGAGACCCAAACCCATTCTTCACTGTGGGCTGGTGCATGTAGTGATAGGAGAGGGGGTGATGGGTTCAAACTGAAACAGGGGGAGTTCAGGTTAGATCTGAGGCAGAAGCTCTTCCCTATGAGGGTGCTGAGCTGTGGCCAGGTTGGACACAGGGGCTTGGAGCAAGCTGCTCTATGGAAGGTGTCCCTGCCTGTGGCAGGGGTTGGAACTGGATGAGCTTTAAGGTCCCTTCAACTCAAACCAGTCTGGGATTGTGCGTTTCTATGTACAAGTCCTCACCTCCAGACTGACATCTGCAGCAGACACCAAGCTCCTCCACGGGCTTATAAAAGGACCCAAAATGTGGCTGGGCCCAGAGCCAGATCCCATCAAACCCTGGTAGGGACCCGAGTGTCACAGAGCCTGCGATGTGGCTGGCACAGGATATTTGCTTTGAATCCTGCAAGTGCCACTTCCCGGCCTTCCTTCCTTTCCCAGACATGATCCCTGCTCTGCGCAGGATTTCCTGCAGTGATGGATGCAGCTGTCCCAGACACACAGACATCGCCTGTGCTCATATAGTGATGGAGACGGATACGGGAACGGGGGTAGAAGGGATGAGGGACTGACCCTGACCATTCCTTCCTGCAGGCAATGATCATGCCCTGGGCTATAATTGCATCTTCTGGCTCCATGATGGGAACTGCATGTTGCTGGATATACTTCAAATGTGCCTTGTGGGATGCTGACCCCACTTCTTGCCCAGAGAGGCGGTGAATGCTCGATCCCTGGAGACATTCCAGGCCAGGATGGATGCGGTTTGGGCAACCTGATGTAGTCGAAGATGTCCCTGCTCATTGCAGGTGGTTGAGCTAGAAGGGCTTTGAAGATCCCTTCCAACCCAAACCATTCTATGATTCTACTCTTTGATTCTTTATCACTCCCTTGACCAGGGGTGCAAAGGTTTGAAGTCTCACCCAATTGTTAAAGTTTGGTGCAAACTTGAAGCATGCTTTGAAAATGTGGAGGAATCCTTGATCTTCACACCAGAAACGGGTTTCTTTCTGTTGCACGAAGCAGTCCTGCTCTGTGAAAGGACCGCTCAGGAACAGAAAGAAGAAAATCAAGTCCCAGGGAAATGAATATAGCAATGAATGAAGAGCAATACACCAGGGGTGCAGGTAATGTCAGATGTTGGCTGAGATCTCTGGTGCTTTTTATTACTGCCCTGACTTGTGTGAGTACTTGAATAACTCTTCATGCAGCTTTCCAGTATCTGAAGGGGGCCTATAGGGATGCTGGGGAGGGACTCTTCATTAGGGACCGTAGTGATAGGACAAGGGGTAACGGGTTCAAACTGAAACAGGGGAAGTTTAGATTGGATATGAGGAGGAAGTTCTTTCCTGTGAGGGTGGTGAGGCACTGGAATGGGTTTCCCATGGAAGTTGTGAATGTTCCATCGCTGATGGTGTTCAAGGCCATGTTGAACATAGCGTTGGGTGGCATGGTTTAGTGTGAGGTGTCCCTGCCCATGGCAGGGGGGTTGGAACTGGATGATCTTAAGGTCCTTTCCAACCCTGACTATTCTATGATTCTATGATTCTAAATGCAAGAAGGCAGACAGAAAGAGCCCAAGTGAGATACTTTAACAGCCCAAGAATTCTGAGATCTCAACGTGCTGGTCTGTCTGTCCCACTGGTCCCAAATGAGATGTAACTATTCTTGGCCAAAGCAGATTTGGGGCTTGTTCACAGCTTTTGCTGTGTCTGCATTTCCGATGTGCTGTGGTTTCGATGGGAATCTGCTACCCTCCAGCTGCCTGTCGCTGGATTACAGCCTCCTGCTGCATTTCTCACAGCTCTGGTGTGAGCGAGCCCAGAGCCTTTCGAGCCATCCACCCATGCAGAGCTCTGTTGGATTCATTTGGTAGCATTGTCCCCTTGTTAGATCCCAAAGCATCCTTCTTATTTCAGGAAGAGACCTGTCTTCCACTAAAGATGCCATCTTCCATGGTCCAAGCATGGAAGGCTGTGTGTGATATCCCTGTGGTTCTATGTGCAGCTCAGAGGAAGCATCACCTCTGGGCAGTCCAGGAGCTGCTCATGGTCTGGAGGAGATCAAGGGCTCCTGTAGATACTGGTGAAAAACAATGAAATAGGTTAGTTTGCATCCACACCTCTTCTCCCAGTGAAATGACAACTGATGACACCAGTACCATGGGCCATGGGGAGCTGTGAAGGGAAGCCTGAAGTGTGACAGTGGTTGTGTTCATAGGGCTTTATCTGAGGATCTGAAGGGCTCCCTCCCCTTTGTCCTGAGTGGGGAATGGCCTTCTCTGGGTTTTAACCACTTCCTTCCATCCATAGAATCCCAACCTGGCTTGGGTTTGAAGGGAGCCTAAAGCTCATTGAGTTCCAACCCCTGCCACAGGCAGTGACACCTTCCATAGAGCAGCTTGCTCCAAGCCCCTGTGTCCAACCTGGCCTTGAGCACTGCCAGGGATGGGGCAGCCACAGCTCCTCTGGGCACCCTGTGCCAGCACCTCAGCACCCTCACAGGGAACAGCTTCTGCCTCAGAGCTCATCTCCATCCGTCCATCCATCCATCCATCCATCCACCCATCCATCATCCATCCATCCATCCATTATCCATCCATCCTTCCATCCGTCCATCCCTCCATCCATCCATCCATCCATCCTTCCATCCATCTGTCCGTCCATTCGTCCACCCACCCATCCATCCATCCATCCACCCATCCACCCATCCATCATCCATCCATCCATCCTTCCATCCATCCATCCATCCATCCATCCATCCATCCATCCGTCCATCCTTCCATCCATCTGTCCGTTCGTCCGTCCATCCATCCATCCATCCATCCATCCATCCACCCATCCATCATCCATCCATCCATCCATTATCCATCCATCCTTCCATCCACCCATCCATCCATCCATCCATCCATCCATCCATCCATCATTCACTCACTCACTCACTCACTCACTCACTCACTCACTCACTCACTCACTCACTCACTCACTTCTTCCTGGTACCCCAAGGCAGCTCCATTTCAATGGCTGGTGAGGTGCTGCCTGTCCAAAGGGAGAGCTGGGATCTCTCATTTCTGTGCTCCTTGCTTCCTATTACGATAGAACTTTGCCTTCAGTCACTGCTCACTCTGTCAGACTCTGCTCCTTCTCCAGGCTGGAATGCTTCTGGAAAATTTCAGCTAAAATAGCTCAGCATTTTGCAAGAATGAGATTAAGGAGGAAAATCCCACATTTTGCCCCTATTGGGTGGGAAGGGAAACTTCCAGCTCTTCGGTTCCTTATGCATCAGAGAGGCCCTGAAACCCAGAGGGAGGGAAAGCCCTTGCACTCCCTGTACTAGGAGTGCTTGCCAAGGACATGGTGCTGTCCTTGAGCAGATCTGGCCCTTGGCTGGCAGCGAACTCGCCTCTGTTGGCCATGAGCCCATTGCATCCTCCCCCTGGCACGGGGAGGCTGCTTCTTCCTACAATGCTCCCTCAGGGAAAAGGGCTGAAGGAGCTGCCCTGGGGCTCTTTATGGCTTCCTGACATTCCCCTCCAGTCCCAGGGAAGTTTGTTACGTGCACTCTGAGCACCCAGTGCTTCCTGCAGCCATAAGGTTCAATGCAGCACGCTGGGCTCTGGGGCACCAAAACATCCCTGTGGGGTTGGTAGGGTTAGCGGAGGGTATCCAATAGAATTGGGCTCTTCTGGAACAGCAGCTGGAGGCAGGAGGGACATCCCAGTCCTACACAGCTGGACCTCTACACAATTCAACCCGGAGCCCTAATCCATCCCCTGTAGTGGGAAGATGGGACTGTAATGCCATGCCAGAGTAAGTACGGAGCTTGCGACCCTCAGGGGAGCATCAGGTTCTTCATTTTATCTCCTCCTTTTCTCCATGACCACACTTTGCTGCCTGTGCTGGGACTGCTCAGCCGTGCGGTTGCACCTCCGGTATATATGGAAAGCCTCAATGTGGTTGCCCAGCTTGCTGTTCCCGAGACATGGATCCGCTCATCCAGCACATTTAAACACATTTATGAGGCATGATCTCCCTTTGCTGGCACTGACCCCTAACACATGAGCCGCTCAATTTCAGCTGGGAGAAGAGGCCACCACTGCTGCCAATATTGACTCTAAGGCAGAAGGGGGGAAATGCTATTTCATATCCAGCGCCTAAAGGAGCTACAGGAGAGGGGCTTTGGCCAAGGGATGTAGGGACAGACCAAGGGAATGGCTTTAACCTGCCAGAGGGGAGACTGAGATGAGCTCTTAGGCAGAAGCTGTCCCCTGTGAGGGTGCTGAGGCCCTGGCACAGGGTGCCCAGAGAAGCTGTGGCTGCCCCATCCCTGGCAGTGCTCAAGGCCAGGTTGGACCCAGGGGCTTGGAGCAAGCTGCTCTATGGAAGGTGTCCCTGCAGTGGCAGGGGCTGGAGCTGGAGGAGCTTTAAGGCGCCTTCCAACACAAACCATTCCATGAATCCCAGCTCCTGTCTTTGCAGCCTCCTCGCTTTGAAGCACAAGGTCAAGGCAGAGATGTGCTCCTCTGTCGCAGGGCATCTTTGGTGGTGCTTTGGGTTGACCCTGTGCGTGTCCCTGTGCTCTCCATCCCAAGCGGCTCGCGCTCTGCACTGGGACGTTGCCTGCAGTAGGAAAGCAAAGGGGACTTTGGGGCTGAGTCACACAAAGCAAATAAACACAAACCCCTCCCCTGGAAACAGAGACTGCGGCAGGGAGGGGGCGGTGGCCCAGACCTGGAGCTCAGGGACTGTGCCCCACACCTGGAGCTCAGGGATTGTGCCCCACACCTGGAGCTCAGGGATTGTGTCCCAGACCTGGAGCTCAGGAACTGTGCCCCACACCTGGAGCTGAGGGATTGTGCCCCAGACCTGGAGCTCAGGGACTGTGCCCCACACCTGGAGCTCAGGGATTGTGCCCCAGACCTGGAGCTCAGGGACTGTGCCCCACACCTGGAGCTCAGGGACTGTGCTCCACACCTGGAGCTCAGGGATTGTGCCCAACACCTGGAGCTCAGGGATTGTGTCCCACACCTGGAGCTCAGGGATTGTGTCCCACACCTGGAGCTCAGGAACTGTGCCCAACACCTGGAGCTCAGGGATTGTGTCCCACACCTGGAGCTCAGGGATTGTGTCCCACACCTGGAGAGCAGCTTTGCTTTCCTTCCCATTGCTAACCGGGTTCTGGTTTAGCTCTGCATGTGTGCAGAGCCTGGGGCAGATTTGGCCTTCCTGTGCATGCCCTGACCTGTGTGTGGTTGCTCTTGCTGTGCTTGCATCGGGCCACAGCTGTTTGTCCAATTCATGGGTTCTCTTGGCCTGGCCTATCCTACCCTATCCCATCCTACCCTATCCCATCCTACCCTATCCTATCCTACCCTATCCCATCCTACCCTACCCTATCCTATCCTATCCTATCCTACCCTATCCTATCCTACCCTATCTCATCCTACCCTATCCTATCCTACCCTATCCCATCCTACCCTATCCTACCCTATCCCATCCTACCCTATCCTATCCTACCCTATCCTACCCTATCCTATCCTATCCTATCCTACCCTATCCTACCCTATCCCATCCTACCCTATCCCATCCTACCCTATCCTATCTTACCCTATCCTATCCTACCCTATCCTATCCTACCGTATCCCATCCTACCCTATCCCATCCTATCCTATCCTATCCTACCCTATCCTATCCTACCCTATCCTATCCTATCCCATCCTATCCTATCCTACCCTATCCCATCCTACCCTATCCTATCCTACCCTATCCCATCCTACCCTATCCTATCCTATCCTATCCTATCCTATCCTACCCTATCCTATCCTATCCTATCCTATCCTATCCAATCCTACCTATCCCATCCTACCTTATGCCATCCAACCCTATCCCATCCTACCCTATCCTATCCAATCCTACCCTATCCTACCCTACCCTATCCCACCCTACCTTATGCCATCCAACCCTATCCCATCCTACCCTATCCTATCCAATCCTACCCTATCCTACCCTACCCTATCCCACCCTATCCTATCCTATCCTACCCTATCCTACCCTATCCCACCCTATCCCATCCTACCCTATCCTATTCTACCCTATCCCACCCTATCCTACCCTATCCTATCCTATCCTATTCCATCCTATCCTATCCTATCCTATCCTATCCTATCCTATCCTATGCTATCCCATCCTATCCTATCCTATCCTATCCTATGCTATCCTGTCCTACCGTATCCCATCCTATGCTATTCCATCCTACTGTACCCTATCCTACCCTATCCTATCCTATTATTCTATCCTATCCTATTTTCCTACCCTCTCCTCTCCAATCCTATCCTATCCCATCCCATCCCATTCCGTGCTATGCTATGCTGTTCATTTCGGTTACACAGGTAGAAACGAGCTGACACGTTGTGACATCTGCAGGCAGGTCTGGGCACTTCCCTTGGACCACATCCCAGTGCCGCATCCCTGGCAGCTGCATCCCTACCTCAGGAATTGTTGCCTTTCTGCTCTTTCTCAACACCACTGGCTCTGTTGGCCACGAGAGGGTGGGAGAAGCTGCTTTTCCCAACTGTTTCATGATACAGCATCTGGGACAGAATAACGGGACACGTGCTGCTCCTGGATGGCTTCCCAGGTCTGCCTATTTGGGTTAGTGTTTAATGGGTGCTCTGAGATGCTGGGAGACGTGGTTTAGAGCAAGGTGTCCCTGCCCGTGGCGGGGGGGTGGAGCTGGATGATCTCAAGGTCCTTTCCAACCCAAACCAGCCTGGAATTCCATGATTCTATACTGAAGGGGGAAGCCATCAGAATGGCACTTGCTCTGCCGCCAGTGGGTGCGCTCCATAACCCATAGCAAGCTCCAGGTCTTTAGGTGCACCATGCCAGAGGAGTGGAGGGAGATGGAGAAGGCTCCTTCCTCCAGCCCTGCTGTCCCTGTGTTATCCTTTGCTGTTTGAGGCTGAGGAGTGGAAGTGATGGGAAATGTGGAAAAGAGTAGATGAGCAGAGGGACCATGGTTGATGTGAGTGCAAACCCACATGTGGAGAGGACCCTGCCAGCATTCCCAGCTGCCCACAGCCTGAGATGCAAGGTGTGGAGCAAGGAAGGGAGGGGAAAAGGGCATTGGTTTGTTGGATACAGCTCTGACAAGGAGGGAAACTGAGGCAAAGTGTCTGCTTCTCCTGCAAAGTATGGCTTGGTCACGGTGTTCCCATGGGAAGCTCCTTCCCAGGCTTCGGGCTGGGCATTGTGGGTTAGAAGGAATTCACAGGGACTTAAACAAACCCTACGTGCTCCAACAAGAACAAGGTAAGCATTCTCCATCCCTGTGAGCTAATCTCAACAGGAATTATGCAGGGAAACCACTGCACGATCCTGCTTTCCAGGATCATCCCTTGGGCAAAGCAGCAGAGCTTTAAGGCAGTGGGAGCAAGGAGCACATTGCCTGCAGAGAAAGATGACCCGGGCACATGGCTGAGGTTTTAATTCCATGCCACCAGAGGGAACGGTTTTAATTCCATGCCAGCAGATCCGAGCATGCCCAAGTGTATCCGGGCTCTTGTTCCATGCTGCTGGGTAAACAGGATGTTGATATAATTAGCTTTCCTGTCATCAACCCTACAGTAGCTGTAGAGTGGAAACAATTCCTCTTGGCCATGATGGGCATTTCGTTATGGAAAGATCCAGTGCCTGATTTCAGCCCCCTCATTCCTTCTCCTTCCAAGCTGCAGTGGGAGGTTGCAGAGGTCTCCTGCTTCGGCTCTTTAACACTTTGCCTTCCTCCCCATCCCTGTGTGAACATGGGAAATAGGAGGAAAGACACTTGGAGCTTGGCACAGGGGGGAAAAAGGCTTGGAACATGGTTTCTGAGAGGGTGGGTTTGGGTTGTACCGGGGTGCCTAAGGAAAACATCTCATCCATGTGATGAGCTGCCTCCAGCTTCTGCTGCTGGAGAGGAAGGGGATGCTCATGGAACAGAGGAGATCTACTTGCTCCTTTCCAAGGATTTATATGGGAATGGTGGGAACAAGGATCCTACACTTGAAGATACCCTTGATCTGGGAAGGGAATGGTCTGTGTATCCTAAAGGAGATCAGACCTTGAGCTTTAAACCCATCTCCCATGGAAGTACAACGTCCCGAACTGCTGGTACAGGGACTACTGCAAACACAACGAGAATCGTTGACATAAGCCAGCAAAACCTTAGTGGCTGCCCCATCCCTGGCAGTGTTCAAGGCCAGGATGGATGGGAGCACCCTGCTCTAGTGGAAGGTGTCCCCGTGGCAGGGGCTGCAACTGGATGGGCTTTACGGTCCCTTCCAACCCAAACCATTCCTTGATTCTAGGAAAACTGAACCAAGAAACATCCTCCTCCCATAATACTGCATTTTAGGAGGATCCAAAATGGGATGTTTGCAGAGCATCAACCCTTTCCCAGCTGCCCTGAGCTGGGATAGGCAATGCACGCTGTGGAGATACCAACAGATACACTCTGTGACCTGGGGGAATGAAGGCAGATCTGTCCAACTATTCCTGACTGGCTGCAGCCTGCAGGCAACGAGCAGAGCCCCGTGCTGGGAAGGGTTGCAGAGGTGTGGGGATGTGTGTACGTGCTCATGGCTTCCCATATCCTTGGCTTGTGGTTAGACTGCGGTGGGGAAGGGACAAAATGAAGCAGGATGAAAGCTCATAGGCGGCCTCAAAACTCCCTTTGGGACAGGACCCACGGTGCTAAATCAATGCAGCTCTCAGCCTGCCTGTGCTGGTAGTGAAGGGGGTCTTGCTCAAGCCCGTGTTCTCCCATGTCCCACGTGGCTGCCATGTAAACGTGCTGTTGGTCCAAACTTAAGCCACTCTCTGGGTCCTCCAAACCTTGGTGCATTAATGATGTCCAAGGTCTTGCTCATCCAGCCTGTCGGGTGAAGTTGAACCCAATGTGAGAGAACGATGGAGCTTGTCCATAGGGGCTCTTCTGGCCTCCGTTCACCCACTGCACGATGGAAACAGTGTGGATGGTGCTTTTGGTCTGCCGGAGTCTGCCTTGGGCTTGTGTTTGCCTTGAAACTCAGGCAGAGCCTTGTCTGTGTCTGAGCCCTGCCACAAGTCATGCCCTCTATGGAAAGACAGGGGACTGATTGACCTCAACAACCCAGTGCTCTCCCTCTTTATTTTCCTTGCTGAGACACCCCTCAGGGTACTCCCAAGCTGGGATAAACCCAGCGAGCCCTGGGATTGCAAAACACAGCCACAGTCACTGCTTTTTCCTATGCTATTTTCCTGCTCCCTCCCTCCCCACCATCCCCAGCGCAGGCAGACCCACTGGAGGCACTGGCACCAAAACTGCATCCGGGACCCTGCAGTGACCCATTGGCTCCCAGAGAGCCAAGAAACTCGGATCAGGAGCTGTTCTGGGGGGAAGCAGCAGCCAAATGGGGGGGTTCAGGCTGGTTTGACCAGGACATGAGTGAAGGAGGGGATGTGGAGAGTCTTTGAAGCACTGTGGTGAGTATACCTATAGATCTATACAGCTATATAGCTATGTCTGCATATAGCAATGGGCAAACCTGATCTTCCCTGTGCTAACCAGTAGAATGTGTGTCCTGGTGGGTTTTGCATCCCTCTTAGAGGTGAAATTCCGCTACAAACCAGGGTACAGACACAACCTGAGCTGCTTCAGGTAACATCTGGTGTCACTATCATAGAATCACAGCACGGTTTGGATTGGAAGGGACCTTAAAGCTCATTCAGCTCCAACTCCTGCCACGGGCAGGGACACCTTCCATAGAGCAGCTTGCTCCAAGCCCCTGTGTCCAACCTGGCCTTGAACACTGCCAGGGATGGGGCAGCCACAGCTTCTCCAGGCAAATAATTCCATAGTAAAGTCTAAAAGGAGTAGAGCTGGGAATGGTTCCTGCGGAGCAGAGCTCCTGTGCTGCTGTTTCCTTGTGAAGTCTTTCACTGGTTTCCAAAGCCACATGGGCTGCCTGAGATATACTTTTGTCACCTGATGGGTCAAAAGAGATCTTGGGTGAAGGGATAAGGAGCTGGGGTTGGTTCTTGCCTTTCCCAATGCTGCGTCCTTGGAATGGGAAGTCCCAACTCATCCTAATGCTGTGAAGATTTCTGGGACAGCTCATGCTGAAACAGCATTCCCTTTGTGAATCAGTACATGACTTCTGCTCACTGCAAGGTCTCCATTGCTGTCTCATACTGCTGAGGTCTCCCTAAAGCCCAACCAGCCCCTTGGCAACAATGTCCCAACCCATGGCCCTTCCTGTGGACACGGAAGCTTCACACTGATGCTTCCATAGGAACTGACCTTTCCTAAAGCTGAATTTAGAACCCCTTTTTAGTGTAAAAAGAAGACTGCCTTCCTTCCTTGGGTGGGACTCTTTCCCCTTAGGCCACATGCCTTTGTTTGCTCATGGGTATTCATGTTCAGAAGAGATAATAACCCCAAAGCCATGGGTTGGCATCAGAGCAGAGCAGTTTCCCTGCTGGGCTGCAGTAAAACCAGGCACTTTTGGACTTAAAAGGTCAGGATTTCTGAGCTCCTTCATTGCCAGTTGCATTGGGCACTGATGCAGGCTTGTGGTGTGCAGGTGTCTTCTGCACTAATGTGGTCCTGCTTGCTCAAAGGTCTTGAATGCTTCACTGAGTGGACCCTATGCAAGCCCTGGAGTTGGGAGGGGGCAATGGTGAAGGAACCACCCCTAAATAAGGGTTTACAATGTACAAAGACAGGCTGAGAATCATAGAATCATAGAACAGTCAGGGTTGGAAAGGACCTTAAGACCATCCAGTTCCAAGCCCCCTGCCATGGGCAGGGACACCTCCCACTAAACCATGCCACCCAAGGCTATGTCCAACCTGGCCCCGAACACCGCCAGCGATGGAGCATTCCCAACTTCCCTGGGCAACCCATTCCAGTGCCTCACCACCCTTACAGTAAAGAACTTCTTCCTCATATCCAATCTAAACTTCCCCTGTTTCAGTTTGAACCCATTACCCCTTGTCCTGTCACTACAGTCCCTAATGAAGAGTCCCTCCCCAGCATCCATATAGGCCCCCTTCAGATATTGGAAGAACATAGAAGCTATTCAGTCTGGAGAAGAGAAGCTGTGTGGAGACCTCAGAGCAGCCTTCCAGTGTCTGAAGGGGGCTACAAGGATGATGGAGAGGGGCTCTTCATCAGGGACTGCAGGGACAGGACAAGGGGTGATGGGTTCAAACTGAAATAGGGGAAGTTCACATTAGATATAAGGAAGAAGCTGTTCCCTGTGAGGGTGCTGAGGCGCTGGCACAGGGTGCCCAGAGAAGCTGTGGCTGCCCCATCCCTGGCAGTGCTCAAGGCCAGGTTGGACACAGGGGCTTGGAGCAATCTGCTCTATGGAAAGTGTCCCTGACTGTGGCAGGGGTTGGAGCTTTATCAGCTTTAAGGTCCTTTCCATCCAACCTATTCTATGATTCTATGCAAAATAATACACACAAATGTCTGCCATCAGAGACATCCCTGGTGTCAGGGCTCTAATAAGCCTTAATGGCCATGACCAGCCTCACCTGTGGCCTCCACCCCCACCCATGGTCCCTGGAGCTCTATTTAAGCTCAGCCTGGGATACTCACACTCTGTTTGAGGTGTTTTGGAAGGGGAATGCTTTGCTCTTTAGCTTGTCCATGAGCAGCTTTTAAGCTGTGTTGAAGCTTGTGTGTTTTGTGTCTTTTGAATGTATGTAAACCTTCACTGAAGCATAAGAGCCTACAGCATCTCTTGGCCCTTGTTTGCTGGCTACAACCAGGTCTCTGAGCATCTGCATGCAGGAACCGGAAGCCATGTGTGGGATTTGCCTCATGGACTGGGATGCCTATGGGCAGAGGTATCAGCATGCTGGGGTTGGATGTCTCAAGGTAGGTGTGCTGCTGTTTGAGATGCCTGAGGGTACCCCAGGCTTCCACAGGGTGTTTGGCTGGGGCAAGGTTGACCTTGCTTCTCCAGGCTGCCTCAGCCCAGCTCTCTCAGCCTGGCTCCAGAGCAGAGCTGCTCCAGCCCTCGCAGCATCTCCATGGCCTCCTCTGGCCTCGCTCCAGCAGCTCCACGTCCCTCTTATGTTGGGGGCCATCGCATCTTGCTCCTTGCAGCTGAGATTGTTCAGGATCCCATTAAGGTTTTCATTCTGCTCCATCATCACAAGTGTTGTAAAATCCATCTGCTTGGTCTGCTCTGTGACCAAGAGTTGTGTGGCCCATTGGGTCCCGAAAGAGGAGCCAATGAAGCCTGGCCAGAAGACCTTGCTCTTGCCCTATGGGGTGGGATTAGAAGAAGTCTAACTTAGCAGCTGTCCTCCCAGAGCTGCACTGGGGCCATGCTCCTGTCACCAGTGCCCTGGCACAGCTTGTGGGTGCCCCAGGGGTTCCCCAAGGCTTCAGTTCAGGGTTTGCAGTATAAGCCAGCCCAGTGGGATTCAGCCTCCTCTGGGGTTAAGTGGCACAGCTCAACCCATAGCTGTTGGTGTCAACACTGAGTTAGGTGTTTGCAGGCTGGGCTCTGCTCCTAAGGAACAAGGGATGGGACAAGAGGAAATGGCCTCAAGTTGCACCAGGGCAGGTTTAAGGGCACTGCTGGAGTCACCGTGCCTGCAAGTGTTCTCGCACCGTGGAGACGAGGCCTCAGTGCCATGGGTCAGTGGTGGCCTTGGCAGTGCTGGGAACGGTTGGATTGGGTGAGCTTAAAGGGCTTTTCCAACCCAGCTGATGCGGGCAGCATCCTGTATCACCCCCCAGCATCCTGTATCACCCCCCAGCATCCTGCAGGCAGAAAGGATGGGGTCACCTTGAACATTAACCTTTGTGTCTAAAACAAGGGGTGTCCTGGGGTGAAGGAGATCCACGCTGCTCTTGCAGGCTGGACTTCCACAGGGCAAAACCCATCACACACATACAGAGCCTACAAGGAGCAGGGGGACTGCTGTATGGAGGATTTGCAAGGAGCAGCAGTGGATGCGGTGTAAATTCCCCTTGCAGAGCTGCATGCGCTGTTTGCTTCAGGATGAAACGTGCTTGTGATCTCAGTCCTCATCAGCAGAGGTAGCAAAGACAGAGCTGCTGATGGGCTTTCTCTGCCCTGAAGCTTGAGGGCTGTGAGGTGCAGCAGCTGCTGCCTGTGGAGACATCAGAAGGGTTAATCCTGCATTGGAAACCATCCGTGGTGTCATTGTGAAGGAGGAGATCAAAAGAGCTCAATAAAGGTGTTGGGATGAAACCAGGGATGAAGGGAAGTCCCTGGCGGGGATGATCATCAAACAGAGCACAGAGCTTTTCATCTCTGGAAATCCCCTGTGCTGTGGAAGTCAAAGGCCACTGTGTTCCTTACAGCAGATCCCCTGCCTCAGGCAGAGCTGAGATAATTCCCTTTGGGAGACAAACTGGCTCTTGGCTCCTGAGCCACAATAAGCAGTGTTGGTTTCTGGAGTGTGACTCCAGGTGGGTTTTTTACTTTAGGGCACTTAAATTCCAATTGACTTTTTCCTCATTGATTCTCTTGTGAACTTTGCATTTCCTTAATTATAGGACCACAGGATGGTTTGGGTTGGAAGGGAGCTTAAAGCTCATCTGGTTCCAACTGCTGCCATTGCAGGGACACCTTCCATAGAGCAGCTTGCTCCAAGCCCCTGGGTCCAACCTGGCCTTGAGCACTGCCAGGGATGGGGCAGCCACGGCTTCTCTGGGCACCCTGTGCCAGCGCCTCAGCACCCTCACAGGGAACAGCTTCTGCCTCAGAGCTCATCTCAGTCTCCCCTCTGGCAGGTTAAAGCCATTCCCCTGTCCTGTCCCTCCATCCCTTGTCCAAAGCCCCTCTCCAGTTTTCCTGCAGCCCCTTTAGGCACTGGAGCTGCTCTAAGGTCTCCCCTTCAGGAGCCTTCTCTTGTCCAGGCTGCCCCAGCCCAGCTCTCTCAGCCTGGCTCCAGAGCAGAGCTGCTCCAGCCCTCGCAGCATCTCCATGGCCTCCTCTGGCCTCGCTCCTGCAGCTCCATGTCCCTCTTGTGCTGCTGCCCCAGAGCTGGACCAGGGCTGTGGGGGGTGTGTGTGTGTGTGTGTTTATGGATCAGATCTTCCCTTCCCGGCTGGAGCACCCTGCAGGGCTCTCATTGCTGGCACTGCCGTTTCCCGTACTTGTTGGATCAGGTCTTTCTGCTGCACAGGTGCCAATGCAATCCCCAAATTAATACCTCTGGATGAGCTGTTGCTGGCTGCACTTTCACCCATGTTTTGTGCTGGGTATGAGCATACTGTGCTGAGCACTGCCCATTCCTGCATGTGGGGCTTCAGTTCTAGGGCACCCTTTGGCCTGAGCAGGCGTAGCAAAGATCACGTTGTTCCTGGAGACAGACTGGGATTTAACTAATGCCCTCTGGATGGGCTCTGCACGTGGACTGGAAGTGGGGTGGAAAGCCAGGGAATGGTGCCCTGGTATCTTCCCTCTTCGAGCTCTACCGCATTCTTCCTTTCCTTAGGCACCTGGTAGCATTTGGTGGCTTTTATTTCCTGGTTCTTCATAGCCATAATGCAGAGGGACAATAAAATCGCTATGGGCCACAGCAGACTTTGGTACCAAGTGTTGTGTTGGGTCTGGAGCTGTTCCCTGTGCATCCTGAATGAGGGATCCTAGGAGAAGCTCAGTGTCCTCAATCTCTGCTCTTCTGTGCATGTTCCTTGTCCTCTATTTTTCCTACTGAAATCATTTCTGTCCCGTTTTCCAAGGGATGTGGCCATTTTCTCAGGAAAAAGCAGCACTGTAGCAGGGGACTGACGTGGGCTGTTTGTGGAAGGTGGTGCACATTGGTGCAAAAAGACCCATCTCCTGGATAAAGAGCTCCTATCTGCCTCCACAGATGTGTTTGGGACAGGAACTGCCCTTTGTAGGGGAAGCATGGAGTCACAGACTGGTTTGTGTTGGAAGGGAGCTTAAAGCTCATTTCCAACCCCTGCCATTGCAGGGACACCTTCCATAGAGCAGCTTGCTCCAAGCCCCTGTGTCCAACCTGGCCTTGAACCCTGCCAGGGATGGGGCAGCCACAGCTTCTCTGGGCAAATCATGGCATAGTAAAGTCTAAAGAGAGTAGGGATGGGAATGGTTTCCATGTGAAGGTGTTTCCAACGGCTGAGCCCTGGCGTGATCTGAGGTCCATGTGTGGTGTCTGGGGATTCATTGCCACCAGTCAGAAGCCCCCATTTTAAACACAGCGTTTGTTTTCCCAGCAAAGCCAACGCAGGAAATTCACCTGGATGTGATGCGGTGTTGCTGCAGCTGGTGCAGAGGCTGTTTGTAGGGAGTGTTGATCTTGGATAGGAGGTGATCCAGACAAAACATGGCTCGCACCCAGCGCTGACACAAGACTTGTGCTGGAGCAGCGGAGGGGGTGGAGAACTTGGGTGTAACTGGAGAGGCTCCTCTGAAAGCTGGTGCCCTGGCTTTGAAAACAGGCACCCGGTGGCATCCCAGGCTCTTCCGCTGTCTCCCATCCCTGGCAGTGTTCAAGGCCAGGTTGGATGTGGCTTGGAGCAAGCTGCTCTATGGAAGGTGTCCCTGCCCCTGGCAGGGGTTGGAGCTGGAGGAGCTTTAAAGTCCCTTCCAACCCAAACCATTCCATGATTCTCTGCCTACTGGGCTGCTGTGAATCTTCACCACTTTGATCTGTGGAAGTCAGTATCTACACCAAGAAAGGGAAAGAGGCAGGAGGAGCTGGCTTTGGCAAGCCCTCAGGTGGCACCTCCCTACAAATTGAAATGCTATGTCTTCCTAAGGAGCTCCCATGGCTATGATTTGCAATATGGCATTCCCAAGCCAGCGTGCTCATGGGATCTGGTTGGCAAAAGCTGTATCTGCCCCTAAATCACCCACTGGAGCCAGAGCAGCTGCATCCCCAGGTCAGGCGCTGCCTGTCCACCTGCATCCACCTCGTCTTCAAGCCAGAGCTCCTGACCAAGGGCTTAAACGCTGCTTCCCATGGGCGCTGTCTAAGCATGCCTTTGTGCACAGCTCGGGGTGATGGGTGGTGTTCTGTAGGGATGAACCTCAAACACAGGCGCAAAGTTGGAATGCAAAGAAAATGGGAGATTAAATATCAAAGCTGAACCTGCTGAAAACAACCCTGAAAGGGCAAAATCCCCCCAGCCTCAAAGCAGCCCCAGCTCCTGGTGGGGTTTTTGACCAAGCTTAGCCCAATCTGGCCCAGTTTTCCTCGCAAACAGTGCTCTCAAACACGTTGTCCCTACGGGCCCTTATCCAAACCCCTCTCCAGCCTTCTTGTTGACTCCCTTGGACTTATCACCAGCACTTCAGGGTAACTTCCCCAATGGAACAGATGAAAGCAAATACTTACAACAGGGCGTGAGAAGCCGGATCTGATTCAAGGCATTGGGTGACCGGCCTTTGGTCAACCACAACACAACAGCTTCCCACAGATGGGGCCAATTGAGATCGAGCCTTTGTGCTTCTGGGTGGCCGACAGCCTTTCCAGGCTGCAGGAACTGGAATGTCCTGTGATAGCCTGGCAGCAGGCTTAAAGCAAACAGAGGAAGCTCTGTTTCACACCACTCGCAGGGATGGTGCTGCTCATTGCCAACAAACCCAGCCATGGTGCATCCACGTAGGCAATGGGGGAGCAAGGAGATTGTGTTCTGGCCCCCCTCTGGCTCAGTACTCATGCTTCCATGAATGCAAAGGGCTTCCTTCCCCTCTATGATCCAAAGGCACAACTTTTGCTGGTTTAACTCTTCCCTGTATCTTTTTGCATGTGTTTCACCAAAGCGAGTGGCCCAATAGCATCCCCTCCACCCTCTGCTTGTGTTGCTTTCTCCTCATGTCTTCTGATATGTGGGATAAAGGTAAGGGTGAAGAAAGCTGTTCCTGCTCTGCTTTCCTATAACCTCTAATCTTGGCATTCCATTTCTTTCCTTTTGGCTCTTTCTCCTCTCTGCTTTTTCCATCCTTCCCAGTGCTCATACCTTGGGATCCTGCAAGGATGCTGGAGAGGGATTCTTCATCAGCGACTGTAGTGATAGGACAGGGGGTGATGGGTTCAAACTTAAACAGGGGAAGTTTAGATTGGATATAAGGAAGAAGCTGTTCCCTGTGAGGGTGCTGAGGTGCTGGCACAGGGTGCCCAGAGAAGCTGTGGCTGCCCCATCTCTGGCAGTGTTCAAGGCCAGGTTGGACACAGGGGCTTGGAGCAAGCTGCTCTATGGAAGGTGTCCCTGCAATGGCAGGGGTTGGACCTGGATGGGCTTTACGGTCCCGTCCACCCCAAACCATTCCATGTTTCTAACCTGAGCCCTCCCACTAACCTTGGCTCTGGCAAGCCAGGCCTTGTTGGTGCCCACCCTCTCTTCTTCTCCTTATGGATATTAAGAAGCCAGCTCTCAGAAACAGTGTTCCCACTGGAAGCACAGCCTGGTGATGAGGGGGAGCCAAAACAGCTGGCAAGCTTCCCTGGCCAAGTTTCACACCTAGAATAAATCAAAACATCTTCCTTCCTGCTCGGGCAGCCCCACGGAGCCGCTGGCTCCTGCCATGCACGCACTTTGCTGTTCTTTCCAGGGAAAAGCTTGCTTCCTCCGGGAAGTTCGCACCATGAAACCTTTTATTTTAGACTGACCCCCCTGACCATGGCTCCGGCTGAGGGCTGGGAACAGGGAATGCTGCTCCGTCTCCTGTGCTGGCTTCAGGCACACTTAGCCCAGGAGGTCTGTGCCTCTGTCATGAGTTAGGGATCCACAGTGGGAAAATATGGGAGAAAATCACAAACAGCTCAGGGTGAGGAGAAACGTTCTCCCATTCTTTCCATGACGGAATTTCTTTGGCTTGATGCAGCTCAGTGTTTGGTCCTTGCCCGACAGCTATGCAGTCAGGTTGGAGGGACAGGGTCCTCTCAGTCTGTCTTGCCACTGACATCCTGCTTACAAGCTTCAGAGAGGTGCCAAGTTGGTGGTCCTTGGCTTTATGTGGCTTTGAAGAAGGGATTATTTGCAGGAGAGGATGAGAAACACAACAGGGGTTGGAACTGGATGAGCTTTAAGGTCCCTTCCACCCCAAACCATTGTATGAACCATGGTAAGTAGTCACTCTAGATTTTAGAACAGATCCATAAGGCATTAATCCAGTGCTATGTGCTCCTATGGAGGAAAATCACATCATCTGCAAGTCAACCAGGTGTCCCACTAGTGCTCCCACCCTCCCTCTTCGCTTTGGCTTATCCTTATGCGCCACATCCCAGCCAGCTCATTTCAGCTACCGAAGCATAAGCGCCAAGTGCTGTTTGATGTGACCTGGGATATTCCATCTGTCCTCTGGTTGTGATCTGGAAGCACACGGGCCTCTTGCAGGTTCTCAGTCAGGCATCTCGCATCCCTATAGCCCCATGAAGATGGCAACGGACTTCTGTAAGAGGAGTGGGCAGGCAGGTCAGGACTTCTTAGCTTGGGAAAGGAGGGAAGCACAGCAGATCCTTCAAATCCAGCATGATGCGGAGAGGTGAGAGGGAATTGCTTCATTGAGAAGCAATTTCTTGGAGGAATTTTGGCCCAAGTTTGAGGGGGATTCATGGACACCTACACCAGATCTGTGGCAGTGCATTCTGCGTTGCTGGAGAGGATTGCGTGTGCTGCTGCAATAGCAAAGCAACCCTCTGCTTCGCCTTCCCATCATGGAAAATGGTGATTTCCAAAGCCATTCCCAGGTTGTAAACTCTTTGTCAGCCCCATCAGGCTTCAAAGCAGGAGGAAGGAGGAAGCTGATTCAATATGTTTTGTACAAGTATGTACTTGGAAGAGAAGCATCCTATTGTATTCCTTTGGAAGAGGGGTAACTCCATGCCCCTTTGGGAGAGAAGGGGCAGCAGGAGGTTCAGCATCCTGCTGCATTTACAACATCCTCGGGTGAAAGCTGACACAAGGCTGCAAAGTGATGGGAGAAACAAGGATGACTTTTACATCTTCTATTACAAATCTTCCTCCTGAACAACCTAAACCCTTACATTTGGAATTACCTTAACAGCTGCTTTGGTCTCCCCCCTGCCCAACTGAGAGGGAAACAGTGATTTCATAGCAAATCTCTTTCAGGATCGCTCTCCTGTCAACAGCAACAGCAGAAAGCAATGGGGAAGAATAGATTGTGTTGTCTCTGGCAATTTCTGCTTCATTTGAGAACAATGTAGTCCTTGTCTCAGCTATTAGCTTCAGTGATTGACTGCCTGCCAGTGATTTATGACTCTTCTCAAGCCATTGCCAGGGTTATGGGATTGACATCATCAAATTACTCCACTTAAGGGCAGGCAGAGCCCACAGATAAGCGATCCCGACTAGTTGCTACTGTTCCAGGCGGGATCTGCCGCAATGGCAATGGTGTGAAACACAGAGGTTGAGTTTTCTCACCCATTCCTTCCTCTTCCAAGCTCTGCTGGTGGAGGGTGAACTTGTGCTTCACCATCATGAAGCTCCATTGGCGGTTTCCAGTGGATGAGAAAGACAAGAAGCGAGTAGCTGCATGATGCCCATATGATTAGATGCATCCAGCAGATGACAGCCCTCAGGATGTGAGCAAGAAGTGGAGCATCCTAAAGTTGGCACCTTCTTGCACCTCTGTAGCTGCTGTGCAGAGCAGATCTTGCTTTGCCCTCATCATCTGGAATCTCTGCTCCGCTGGGTCTCTGCCCCATCCAGGACCATGAAGCTATCTTGTAGGAAGGTCTCTGGTGGTTTTGCCCTTGCTTCAATCATTCTTCCTTTCCCATTTGGTATCATCTCCCAAAATGTTTCCTTCTGGAGCTGGAATACCCTCTGAAGCAAGTCTTTGCCACTGTCATTGACCTGAGGAGATGGACAAGGTCTCTGGTAGGATCAGGGCTGGGAAAACACTTCGAAATACCCATCGGTCAATGTTTCTCATTCCCCACTCTTCTGGCTCTCCTTCTCCTCTCCTTTCCACAGATTCCTTTCCCTTTGGTGTCCTGGTGGATGCAGGTCATGGTTGAGCTGGAAGCTCATCCATACAAGCCCAAATGTCTGCAGTGCCTGCAGCCAGTGGGGTCACCTGCATTTGCCATCTGTATCCTCCTTCTGGTCCTCAAATGGAATGGGGCCAGGTCTGAGGCCCTCATTGCTCTGTGAGCTGCCAGCAAATGTTCGTCCATCTGGGGTTCCTGCAGAGGAATATGGCTCCGTGTCATCAGAGCTGGTTTGCTGGGCATGCCAAGAGGGAAAGCAACCAGGAGGATGTTGCTTTCAAAGCGGGTGCGTCCTCTTCCATCCCTGGGCTGCTCTCCTGCAGTGCTTCGCCCCTTGTCCAGGGAGGTTGCACAGGTTCTGCTGTGTTGTCTCTTTACCTGTGTCATGGACTCACAGCATCAGAGCATGGCTTGGATTGGAAAGGACCTTAAAGCTCATCCAGTTCCCTGACAGTGGGACAGGGCCCCTTTAGGCACTGGAGCTGCTCTAAGGTCTCCCCTTCAGGAGCCTTCTCTTGTGCAGGCTGCCCCAGCCCAGCTCTCTCAGCCTGGCTCCAGAGCAGAGCTGCTTCAGCCCTCGCAGCATCTCCATGGCCTCCTCTGGGCTTTACAGTCCAACTCACTGTGGATTTACACCAAGCTCAGTTCTCAAAGGCTTCTATTGAACCAAGCTGTTTTATCATCCCAGCACTTGCATTGCTGCCCCTTGGAGACTTGGGGTTGCCAGACAGCACCTGAGCTGGCAGAGGTGGGCATCAGCGGCAGAAGGGTGAGTAAAGTGACCACCTATTAGCAAAGGCTTTGCTGTCCTGCTCCCACTGGGAGCTGATTGTCCATGGATGCTCAGTACAGCTCTAGAACAGGATGAGAGCTGTTTTCTTTTCAGGGCGGCCACCCGTGTCAAAATAAACCTTTGGAGATAAGATAAACCTTGCTGCCATTCACCCCTGGCTCATAGCTTCAAACAGCCTGAGGTTATCAGGTCCAACCTGGCCACGGGTGGGTGATGACCTGACCATGGTCATGTCTGGCATCTGTTGGGTGGCTGGAATGTGGTGGTTCCTCCACATGTGTTATGGATGGATAAGACACCCCCATTGCATCTCTACCTCATAGTGTCACTGCTGCTGGTCCCTGCAGGGGAATTAAGGGCTGACAAGGGAGCAGCTTGTCCCTGCCACAGCCAGAGCCTCCAGGCATCACTTCACTCCTACAAATGCATTGAACCCAACCACACTCCCACCCCTCTATAGCAGCTTCATCCTCATGGCAGAGCCTGGGGGTGACATTCCCAGTTTACTACTAAGTAATTAAGCAATCACATTCCCATCACAGCCGCTGCGTGCCTCAGTTTCCCCATGTGTGAATCAGAGGTGAAGGTGATTTCACCCCTATGCTCTTCAGACCATGGTCTCCTGCTAAGGATCCTGGGGGACTTGGGTCCCTGGGGACGAGGGGTGGCTGTAGGATTATCATCCCTATGGCAGTTGTGGTGCCCAGAGAAGCTGTGGCTGCCCCATCCCTGGCAGTGTTCAAGGCCAGGTTGGACACAGGGGCTTGGAGCAAGCTGCTCTGTGGAAGGTGTCCCTGCCTGTGGCAGGGGTTGGACATTAAGGTCCCTTCCAACCCAAACCATTCTGTGGTTCTATGAAGGCAGCATGCAGTGGTCACAGTAACACCTTCAAAATTAACCAGGACAAGGCTGCTGTGGTACCCATGATTTCTGCTTCTCTGATCTGGGTGATGTCCCACTGAGGGAGGTGAACATAGAGACAGCAAGGGAGCATCAGTGAGGGAGGTGCCTGATGATCTTCCTGCGCTTGGTGAAGGCATTTCATAGGATCATAGAATAGCTGGGCTTGGGAAGGACCTTAAGAACATCTAGTTCCAACCCCCTGCCATGGGCATTTGTTTGGTCTCGGTACAAAACCCTGGCCTTCGGAATGAAAACAACCCTGCAAGGGTGGAAAAGAAACCAAGAACTTGAATCAGCGTGAAAGCTGCTCCCATGGATAGTGGGGCTCAGTCTGGTTCAGCATCCATAGTCTGTTGGAGGTGCCCCTTGCTCTGCTGGCCTCCAGCCGTGGTGGGTCTCCTACAGGACCTGGGCCATATGCAGATGTTCAAGGTATTTCGGAGCATGTTGTATGTCACCAGGTGCTTACAGGGAGCCAACTGACCCCTTAATCCCCAAGACTGTACCTTGCCAGCCAAGGGATGGGCCAAATCCATCAGCTGCTTTTGGTGGCTTCTCATCCCTGCCAATGTACTTTGGGTCAAGTGGGAAGAAGCAGCAGCAGAGGGAGCTGCTCGGCCAGTGGATGGCTGGATATCATTGCATTAAACAGCGTTCTTGTTTCACTGGGCAGGACCTGGCCTGGAAACATTGCACCCTGCTGCTGTCCCTGGGCTGGGTCCTGCCTGGAGACCTGAAAAATGACCTCCTGTGCCTGCAAATAAATCTGGGAGCTGGCGGAGGGATTGTGGAGTCTGACGCAGGAGCGGCTTGAAGGCAGCAAATGCTGGGCTGTGCTCCATCAGTGCAAGTAGCGCGTCAGCACAGCCTGTGCTGGGTAAATAAACCCCATCCCAGTGCGGGTGTCCTCAGAGCAAAAAGGACGTGGAGCTGTTGGAGCAAGTCCAGAGGAGGCCATGAGGATGATCAGGGGCTGGAGCAGCTCCTCTATGGAGACAGGCTGAGAAAGTTGGGGCTGTTCAGCCTGGAGAAGAGAAGGCTGTGTGGAGACCTCAGAGCAGCTTCCAGTGTCTGAAGTGGGCTACAAGGATGCTGGAGAGGGGCTCTTCATCAGGGACTGTAGGGACAGGACAAGGGATGATGGGTTCAAACTGAAACAGGGGAAGTTCACATTAGATGTAAGGAAGAAGTTCTTCCCTGTGAGGGTGCTGAGGCGCTGGCACAGGGTGCCCAGAGAAGCTGTGGCTGCCCCATCCCTGGCAGTGTTCAAGGCCAGGTTGGACCCAGGGGCTTGGAGCAAGCTGCTCTATGGAAGGTGTCCCTGCAATGGCAGGGGTTGGAGCTGGAGGAGCTTTAAGGTCCCTTCAACACAAACCATTCCATGATCCCACAGTGCCCAATCAAAGGGCAACCTCGGAGCTACGCTGCCGGCATCAGGGATAAACCTCACCAGGGCTTGTCAGAGGGAAAGGAGCGTTGGACATGGGAAGTGATTTTATTTCTGCCTTATTTAGCTTGTTAGGTCTGGGTGAAGCAACGTTCTGGACCCCCCATTCGGAATCCCATCCACCAGTCCACATTAGCTGGGTCTCGCGGCAAGCAGGTTTTGTCTCTGCTGAAGGAGGAGGTTGCTTAAGCTCCTCTAGGCTGGGCTTTTGTTCCACTTCATTGAAAACGCATTCAAGCTGAAGACGCCTCCCCTCTTTGCAAGCAGCATCTTCTCAAGTCTGTCTCTCCCCTTTTCACAGGGCAGATGTTGACAGCTGCTGTAATTTCACGCCATTGAAATTTGCTTTGATTTCATTCTGGTTCTGTTTTCCTTTAATCACTTATTTGAAATGAGAGAGGGGAAGGATTGCTCCACAATTGGGGAAGATGTCTGTGGCTTGGGAAGAACGAAACATTCAGTCCTCTGGTTCTGCTCTAAATCTGAGTGATCTTGGTAAATATTTAGTACTCACTGTTAGTCTGTTAAGGTATGTGCTTTGAATAAACAGGCATTGGTCAAGGGGCCTCAGGTACTTGAGGATTTGGCTCTAAATCTGTCCTTGCCTCATGGGGGTTGGAACTGGATGAGCTTTAAGCTCCCTTCCAACCCAAACCAGTCTGCACATGAGTCTGTGATGCTATGTCTGCTGGAGATGCTCAGGGGTTGCTGAAGCTGCCATAGGCAGCAAGGCCACGTCTTAAGGACATCTCCTTGGTCGCATCCCCTGATGTGGCTGCTACACCCTGTACCTTAGAATCATTGAATGGTTGGAGTACCCTGTGATGTATCCTGCTGCCCCATCCCCCAGGGGAGGAGACGTGGTTTGGCAAAGAGGTTCCCAGCATGGAAGCTCATGGAAGTCTCCAGCCAGCTCCTGCCTGTGCTGTTTCCTGCACATCTTTCACAACTAATGTACTTTCAGACAAGGCTTTTCCTTGCTTAAACTGGATTCCTTTCCTGGGCTTTAACAGTGGAAGCAGATCGATGTCTCATGAACCTCCTCCATGAAGATGAGTGTGATTTGCTGCTGCTGCCTCCTCCTGTGCTGGAAGCTTTAGCATCCCATTCCCCATCTCCTCTCCTTATGCCCATCATAGCCACATTAATTCAAGGCCTAGGCAGAGATCCATCAAAACTTATAACTGCTGTGGATGTTTCCTTAAGTGTCTTATTCAGGAGATGATGAGGCTTGAGTGCTTCTCCTAATGCAGTCACAATTCAAAGTTAGTGGTGTAGTCTTAACTAATGAACTTGCAACTGCAGACCAGAATACAAAGCTCTGTAATCACCTAAAATTGCTTTCTGATGGGTAAGAATGCATGAGCCTGGGAATGAGATTTGCTTCCCTTCCCCCTTCTCCTACTTCCTTAAGGCAGTGAGCAGGAAAACAGAGATTTTCCCTGTGTGGAGGGGAGAGGAAGACAGGAGCACATTCCCTTTGCTGTAGCAGCGGCTCTTTCTGAAGCACTCAGTGTCCAAATGGGGTTTGCCATTGGTTATCATTGCAAACTGTGATTATAGGGGAAGGGCACTGTAGAACTTCCCCATTCCAGACTTCATCCAGCTTAGCAACCCAGAGGTACCAAGTTCCCCCTTCCATGGAAAGGAGCATGCCCAGCATCCCGAGGAGAGGTGCACTGTGCTGCCAGGACGGGACTGGACTAGGAAGCTGGATACCCTGCAATGAGCCTGGTGGTTCCATCCTTCCATCCATGTTGTCTGAAGCATCTGTGCTGTCATCTTGGGATATGTGAGCTCCAGGGAGAGCTGGGAGAGACATCCCTTAGGGTAACACCAGAGCTTGGCTTGAGAGTGGGCAAAGGGCTGTCCTGATGGGTGAGAAATACTCCAGTGCCTCCAGGTGGAGAAATCCCAAGTGGTTAAAAAGGGAAATTGGAACAGGGGAGGTTCAGCTTAGACATAGGGCAGAAGCTCTTCCCTGGGAGGGTGCTGAGGCGCTGGCACAGGGTACCCAGGGAAGCTGTGGCTGCCCCATCCCTGGCAGTGCTCAAGGCCAGGTTGGACCCAGGGGCTTGGAGCAAGCTGCTCTATGGAAGGTGTCCCTGCAATGGCAGAGGCTGGAGCTGGAGGAGCTTTAAGGTCCCTTCTAACACAAACCAGGCTGGGATTCTACGGTCTGCAAGAGCCAGAGAGGGAATGGGCTTTTTATGTGCTGAGCTATGACCCTGTGGGCTTCAAGCTGAAGATGCAATGGAAGGCACTGTGTGAACATGTCTATGTGCAGAAAAGGTTCCCCCTCACTGCCAAGGCAGGATTGTCTCCCTCCACAGAATCATGGAATGGTTTGGGTTGGAAGGGACCTTTCAGATCATCCAGTTCCAACCCCTGCCATGGGCAGGGACACCTTCCATAGAGCAGCTTGCTCCAAGCCCCTGTGTCCAACCTGGCCTTGAACACTGCCAGGGATGGGGCAGCCACAACTTTGGGTTACTGTGACAGTGTCTCACCACCCTCATAGTGAAGAATCTTCTCCTATGTCTAATCTAAATCTCCCCTCTGTCATCTTAAAGCCATTCCCCCTCGTCCTGCCGCTACATGGCCGTGTCAAAAGTCCCTCTCCAGATTTCTTGTCCTCCTGTGGGCTGCACAGCTCACCCAGAGGAGCCGACGTGAGGCTCTGCAGGCAGCACATCCTCAGTACGGCGGGCTGAGATTCCGAGCCCTCTCCAAGGAGACTTCCAGCTCCAGGAGCACACTGGGGTCATCTCCCTCCTGGTCACACACGTGCGGAGCGGGAGGCGCTCCCTGGACACCAATGGAGTTATCCTGATGTCAGCCCGGGTGATCACAGGGATGTGGCCAGGATGTTCCCTTGGCTGGAGCCTCGCCTGGATGAGGCTGGGTTTCCAGGAGCACGAAGAATAGCATCCCCCGGGACATCTGACGTGTGCGGTGATGGTGGCCAGCAAACAGTGGCTTCCTACCTACATGGCTGAATCCATGTGTCTCCATCTATAAAGCACAGCCCTTAGATGCAGCACATCCATAACAGGCACAAGGCAGGGAGGGGGGATGCCCAGCAGTTATAATTCACATGTTTGCAGCTCCAAAGTTGAACTTAAACTCCAAATTCGCTCATAAAAAAACCATCTTAGATCTATATTTCCGTCTGTGAGGTTTGGCTTAGTTGGGACTTCTGTGTTTGGTCTGAATTATTCATAAATGCTAATTTCCTTTTCGTACAGACTGGTTTTGTTTATGCTGCTTCATCGCGAGTGTCTGGCATTTCAGGCTGTCTCATCTAATTAGTTGGCACCTATGAGTACAATATATATATGTGAGGCACAAAAATCCCACCAAGCCCTTCCAACAGTTTTATATCTACCCAAAGACTGAGGTTCTGCCTGCTAAATAGTAGTACTCATTGAGTAATTTTTATCCTTATCCTCTTCCATTCCACTTTCTCCTTTATGCTGCTCTTCCTTCAGTAACTCAGGATGGATCCATCCCATCAGTGTCATCCAAAGCCTTCCTGGAGCTCCCTGCTTTGCAGCTCACCTGGAATAAGTTGATATCTACATTTCAAAGCACCTGATAGACTTTAATAGCAGAAATCAAGGTGCTCTCCCAGTTGGCCTCTGGCTAATGGGAGGAATGCATGGTCTGGAGGATGTGTACCAAGAATGGGCACAAAGGTGGCTCAGCCAAAAGGATGTGCGCTCCATGGGGACCATGACTACTGCAGACTCCAAGCCAGGATGGCCACTTTGCAGGTCCAACTTATGGCTGATACCTTAAGGTTGGAGAAGACCATGCACGGCCCAGGGTCTTCTTCATCTCTTCTTTCATGTGTGCTTCATGCCATTGAGTGGTGGTCATAGAGGTGCACTCAGAAAGCACCAAGGGATGTGTGACAGCCAGCCCCAGGCCACTGCAGATGTGGCTTCACATGGTGCTGATCCCCTAAGGAGATGTACTTTGATGGCATGAGAGTGTTTCCAAGCAGTGTGTTGTGTGTTCACTCCAAGGCAAAGCGAGTTACAACCATTGAGCCTATGTATCTCTGATCTGTGGGAAACTGCATCCAGGTCCAAGGATGAGATAGATGATGAGGTGCCAGATTAAGATCAGAGCTAGCTGGGAGGGAGCGTGTCTTTCCCATCATGGGGAATGCTGCTGGGATGCTTGAGGGAATTGAAGAGGACCCAGGAGCTGTGGGTTGATGTGATGGTGTGAGGGCAGAGGGGCAGGGCAAAGGGTAGATCTCCAGTGGCTACAGCTCCATTCACACTCTTGTCTCTGCCTCTCTTCCTCCCACTGTGTTTGTGCTGGAAGAGAACCTCCTTAGCACCCTGCCAAGGGGAGGGTCAGGGCCAGGACAGGGGCTGCATCACAGGACCATTCCCATAGCAATGGTGTTCTACATGGGAAGGTGTTTGGCTCCTGGAGGGTGCTCCAACGTAAGCAACAGACCCCAGCCTCTCCTTGCTGGGACCAGTGAGAGTCCTCTCTGCAATAGCTCTGAGCTGCTTCTGGCTTTAGAGCAGTTAAAGAGTAAATAATGGAGTGCAATAGGCACGAACAAGCACAGGGATCAGCACCCGAGACTCCCCAGTGCTTCTGGCCCAGGACTCACAACAAAACCTTTTCTCTGCTGCCTTTGAAAGGGAAACCCACACAAGCTCCTTTTGCTATTCAGCCCAAACACAGGGCTGTTACTCATTCGAGCCCTCTGTGTGTTTTCTCAGCTCCCGGGTCCATCGGGCTGTGCCAAGGACACAGATACTGAAGCCACTGGTTGTAGGTGGGCAGGAAGCGACAGTGGCAAAGTGTTTTCCAGAGCAGGGTAATCAGGGCACGTCCCAGCCCTCTCATCCCTGGCTTTTTTTTGCTGCAGCAAATAGGGAGAAGTGGATGGGAGGACATCCTGGAGTCTGCTCAGCTTCCTCCTGTCGTTCCTATTAGGGCTTTGGCTCAGTTTGCAAGTTAGAGCCAAGCTGTTTATCCACGTTCAGTTCCAGCACAGAAACCTTGCATCTGAGCCATTCATATGGATCTGGGCTTGGCTAGAATGGCTCCAGAACCTAACCATGGTTTGGGAAGTACCTGCTGCTGTATGTGCCATCCTCATCTGCCAGGAAGCATGGATGCTTTGGAGGAAGGGATGGGACTGGGATCCTCTCTTTGGGATGCACAATTTGGCTGTGCCTCAGTTTCCTTTCAGCCTTATTGCTGCCTCACTGGGGCGATGCATATTTCATCAGTGGATGTAACTCAGGAAGCCCTAAAATTAGGTCCTCTCCCTCTCTATGATGATGCTGATGCCCTGATCAAACCCTGGTCCAGAGGGATGCTGACTGCCGGGAGTTCAATGCGCCCAGGGGACCCTATGCAGTTAGACCTCAGCAAACCCACCTCAGGCTGCTCATCTATGCCAGACTGCAACCATCAATAACATCAGGTCAGCAGACCATTAGGACCAGGAGGGAGACACAACCTGGTGTAGCTCAGCTGCAGGACACAGCATCCCCAAGGAGCTGGAAGGGTGGCAAAGGCTCACAAGCTCCAAAACCACTTGAGGTTTTCAGCTCACCTCCATGCCCTGGGGATGCTGCCTGTGTCCTGCACAGGGATGAAGTTATGGGGTGATGTCCTCTGGATCGTGTGGGCCCACAGCATTAAAAGGGATTTTGCACATTGCCTGCATTTCCTTTTCTGCCCAGGAGGAGGTTTTGGCCTTTATCCATGTTTTGTGGCCACCTTCAGGAAGTTCTGGATGCACCTCCAGGAACCCGTCTTGAACGCTCTGATTTTGAGCCAGAAGAACGTCAGCAAGAGGAACAGCTCATCCTCATGGCCAGGTCAAGGAGAAGGTGTCAGGTTGTAATCCACGCTCTTCCTCTTGCTTGTCCTTGAAGTGTTTGCTTTCTCCTCCGTTATGAAATGGAGGTTACAACACGGCTTCACCTCCAGAAGTGCATTAACACACAGAAACCCTGCCATCCAAAGCAGTGTTCCATGCAGCACTGTGGCTTTTGCTCTGCTCTCTACTACAAAGCAAGCTCCTCATAGCCCACAGTCACCACTTCCTTATCTTCCCTTCTCCATCACCTGGGTTTCTCCCAAGGAAACACCCTCAGAAAACCCCTCTGAGCACACCTCTGATGCCAAGCATCACCACCTTACAGCACTGCTCATTGGTGCTGCTGCTGCTTATACATGACTTTACATCCCATCTTAGCTAACAGTGCAGGGATTCGAGTTTCCAGCTTGTAAGCGTGGCTCATGCCAGGAAATTCCTTGCATTTTCTTAGGCAGTTCGTTACTCTGTGCCTCCTTGCTGGAATGGGCTCTAACACAGCTTTTGTCCGGTGCAGTGCTGGAGAACAGAGCTATCAGCATTCCGTGCCTCTGTATGTGAAGCCTGTTCCTTGGGAAGGGAAGCTGGCATTGTCAGGAACCTGCTGAATTGGCATCCTGGATGCCAGTGTTCTCTCAACCCAGAGCTAGCACAGACAAAACTTATCATCATCCAGCTGTTTCATGCTCAGTATGGGATGGATGCACCTCTGGACTCACAGAGACACTTGGGCAATGGTTCAGTTGCCTAAACACAGGTTTCCAGTGCTGATTTAGATACCCAGGGTCTCCTCAATGTCGTGTCTCTCCCCTCCATCCACTGGTTCAATGGCCATATCTCCATCCTTGAAAAGCCTGTGCCACATCCCTATAGGATGTCCGAAACACCACAGCAGGTCTCAGGTAACACTGGACATCTATGTTTTAGCAACTACATTGTGTCTCTTGCCAATATAGGCAATGATATCTATAGGTAATTCACCAGACCACATATAGGCACTTTCTATAGAGGTGAACAGCTCTCTAGGGTCCCTTGATTAAATCTCTGTGAACCATAACAGGCTCTTGGGCACCTCTGGCTAAATTTAGTTGCCCCAGCAGAGACACTTCAGGTCTTTTGAGAGATGCTCTACCATGCCCAGGACATCTGCAAGGGTTGGCAGGTATGGCACAGGATGCACAGGATGCATTTCCAGAGAGGTGGGTGGGATACCCAAGGGTGGGAAATAGATGGCTACATTTAGGTAGCTGAGTCCTTCCTCTAGATTACAGCTGGACATCTAACGCTACTGGGGTTGGCATCTGCGAATTGAACCCCATTCCTGATGCAAAAAGATGTTCTGAAGGACAAGTCCTGAAGGAGAGGAATCATTGACATGCTGACACATCAGCAAGAGGCTCTTTCCTCCATATCATGGTCCATACTGCCATTGCATTGAGGATGAAGTTGGTGAGACATCAATTTGATAGGTGGACCACTCGGTGGATAAAGAACTGGCTGGATGGCCGCACGCAAAGAGTTGTGGTCAATGGCTCAATGTCCAGCTGGAGACCAGTAACGAGTGGTGTCCCTCAGGGATCGGTGTTGGGACCGATCTTGTTCAACATCTTTGTCAGTGACATGGACAGTGGCATTGAGTGCGCCCTCAGCAAGTTTGCCGATGACACCAAACTGTGTGGTTCGGTTGATACGTTGGAGGGAAGGAATGCCACTCAGAGGGACCTTGACATGCTTGTGAGGTGGGCTGATGCCAACCTGACGAAGTTTAACCATGCCAAGTGCAAGGTCCTCCACCTGGGTCAGAGCAATCCCAGGCACAGCTCCAGGTTGGGCAGGGAAGAGATTGAGAGCAGTCCTGCAGAGAAGGCCTTGGGGGTGTTGGCTGATGAGAAAATGAACATGAGCTGGCTGCAGTGTGTGCTCGCAGCCCAGAAAGCCAACCGTATCCTGGGCTGCATCAAAAGGAGCATGACCAGCAGGTCGAGGGAGGTGATCCTGCCCCTCTACTCTGCTCTCCTGAGACCTCACTTGGAGTACTGTGTGCAGTTCTGGTGTCCTCAACATAAAAAGGACATGGAACTGTTGGAACAAGTCCAGAGGAGGCCACGAGGATGATCAGGGGACTGGAGCACCTCCCGTATGAAGACAGGTTGAGAAAGTTGGGGCTGTTGAGCCTGGAGAAGAGAAGGCTGCATGGAGACCTCATAGCATCCTTCCAGTATCTGAAGGGGGCCTATAGGGATGCTGGGGAGGGACTCTTCATGAGGGACTGTAGTGATAGGACAAGGGGTAAAGGGTTCACACTTAAACAGGGGAAGTTTAGAGTGGATATGAGGAAGAAATTCTTTCCTGTAAGGGTGGTGAGGCACTGGAATGGGTTGCCCAGGGAAGCTGTGAATCACGGTCGGTGTTCAAGGCTGGATTGGACATAGCCTTGGGTGACATGGTTTAGTGTGAGGTGTCCCGGCCCCTGGCAAGGGGTTGGAACTGGATGATCTTAAGGTCCTTTCCAACCCTGACTGTTCTATGATTCTATGATCTTCCAGCTCATTCACAAGCTGCATCCGTTTGTGTGCTGCCCCAGGAGATGCTAATGCCTGAATGCACTTTCAGCTTGCTTTGGTGCAACAGCCGGCAACAGGAGGTATGTCAGGTTATGTGCTCCGTGTAGGATGGGTTTGTGTATGGTGTGTTGCTGGAATCAGTGGCTCTGAACATCCCACAGCTGTGTGTAAGATGGAAATAGCCCAGAAGAGAGATGCTGCTCTCTGGCCTAAAGCCTCTTTTCACCCATCAGGTGAGCTTGGTGTTGGCTACATCTCTGTTAGCTTCACTGAGCAGAAATGAGATTTGGGACCTGCCCTGGTAGAGACAAAAGGGCTTTGGACAATGGTGGAGGGGAAAGACAAGGACCATGGGCTGTCCTTACAATATGTGTGCACTGAGAGGGTAGCAGTAGATGTAAGTTCTCTATGCCAGAGCTTGGGGGGTGGGAGCTTGTTTCATTCTGGTTCCTTTTGACAGCCAGAGTAAACTTGGATGTTGTCAGGGATAATGAATGTTGCTAAGCAACACATGTTCCCAAATCAGCTTCATCAGCCCAGAAGACAAAGGGGATGTGAGCAGGGAAGGTCAGCAGATAGCTCCTGGTAAGGGGATGGAGGACAGAAACAGCCCTGGTCACCCCAGGGACAAGCCCATCCCTGTGCCTCCATCACTTGGCAGAGCCAAGGACTAGCTGTGATCATGCTTGTCCCAAGTACACATCACGGAGAAGTGAAGGTGGTAGCTGATGTCCAGAGGGGTTTTCCCAAGGAAGAATAACACAGGAATTGACCTCTCTTGCTTTTCCATTCCTCTTGGATAAGTAAGCCACCTCTCCTACTGCCATAAGCTCACACTGGATGCTCACCACAGCTTGTGTTGCATCACACGCGTGTCCCTCAGCATCTCTGTGTGTGCCCAAGCACTTTCCTGCCCTCCCCTGCACTGTCAGTAGCTCTCCAAGCCCCTGACAGGTCCTTGGTGTCTTACTGTAGGCCTATCTCATTGCAATGGAGATGTGACCACACTCATTTACTCCTTCCAACAAGGTTATGGTGGCTGGAGGGAGGATGGTTTAAGCCTCTCCATCTCCATCCTCCTTGTCTCTCCATCAGAGGCACGTTCCCAGCCACTGAGTCTCTTTCTCCATGCCTCTCCTGCTCAGATACATTGACTCTTGGGGGAAGCAGTCTCCAGCACAGATGAGGTGCCAGGAACTCAGAACATGGAATATAGAACACGGAAAACATCACAATAGCTCTGTGCTGCACCATGGATAAAGTTCCTTGTACCAGAGGAGCTGGAGCTGGAAAAGGTCCAGAGAAGAGCAGTGAAGAGGTGTGGAGTGACATTCCCGTGAGGATAGCCAGGTAGGTGCTTCTCAGCTGTGAAAGGAGATAACTGTGGGAGGACACAAGAGAGGTCTGGAAACTCATGTGTGGTCTGGGGTATGTGGATGAGGACTTGCTAGTCTGTGTCTCACAGAGCTCAAGGACCAGGGCTCATCAAGTGAAGCTGGAAGGACAAACACTTTCAATCTCAGGAAATCCAGGAGGTGATTCCTTCACCCTCCTTGTCTTGGTTGTGTTTCACTCACTTGTTAGCTATTAGAGTGAGATCAGATGGTGACCACAGGGATGGTTGTGCTGCCCTCTGCAATAACTCGTGGCTGAGGAGACTGCTGGTGAAGGCGGGATCAAACCCCACAGGGTTCTGAACAGGACTGAATCCTGCATGATGCAAGGATTCCTTGTCACCCATTGGGTCATTCACTTCCTTTCCACTTCCCATTTGGGTTCTGGTTCTCCTTTGCCTGCTCGCACAGAAGCAGCATGGCTTTGCTCTTTAGCATCACTGCAGGTTATTGTGTTTAAACTCACTTACACTTCTTTTCCTGGTTGACTATCTTTAGATTATGGTCCCAACCCAGCAGTTCTCCACTTGCTCCTCACTGGGCAACCTTCGTGGTATCCTGGAGACCAACGTTCATTGCGATGTGAAGCCTTCAAGTACTCATGGATGTGGTTTCAGGGGCTGCCCAAGATGCCCTCACAGACCCCAAAGAGAGAAATGGAATGTTTTATATGGTCATTATCCCAAGGAAGGGAAGGACAGGAGCTCTTGCTCCTGAGTAGCTTGTTCTAAGCCTTCTCTTGTCCAGGCTGAACTCAGCCTGGCTCCAGAGCAGAGCTGCTCCAGCCTTCTGATATTCCATTGGACTGCAAATAAGGAGGATATGATGTGATCGTTGCAGGCACCTTAATCTCTATGTTTTCTACTACGTTCTAACACACAGTTGGTGGATTCTTTGCAATGCAACTGCAAATGGTTGGCAGTGGGGAGCAGGATGTTCCATGATGGTTTCTTTGTGTGCCTGAGTTAATCTCTTACCAAGGGGGAACAAGCCATGGATCTTCATGTAGATGGGGAGTCTCTGTGAGAGTAGTGGTGGCCACTAGAGGGTGGCCATGTCATAGCTGGTGCTGGCCTTGGGCACAGTGTCTTCATGGGGCAGCTCTGCACATGGGGAACCTCATCAGAGTGGGCTGACGTCTGGCTTTGGGTATGTGACCTGCCCGGGTACAACGTTTCTGGTCTGAATGAGGTTTTGTAAGCTCTGATGGCTGATGGATAGGCAGTAATGTCATAGCTACTTATCCCCGGATATCCATGAATATCCATGGATAGATATCCAACCTATCCATTGTTGATTGATAGGCAGTAATGTCATGGCTACTTGCCATGAGTCTCCTGATCCAATCAAGATAGGGGTACCAATGCAATATAGAAGGGGTGATGGGCAGAAGCTGCTCCTGGGGAAATTCCAACTGGACACAAGAGGAACATTTTCCCAATGAGAACAGTCAGCCATTGGAATAATCTCCCCAGGGACGTGGTGACTCCCAAGTGTTGGACACTGTTAAGACTGGGCTGGGACATCTGGTCTAGGTCATGCTGTGCCTGGAAAGGTTGGACCAGATGATCCTGAAGGTCTCATCCAACCTGGGATTCCAGGATTCTATGATCCACAACTGCAGTGCCAGTTCTTTAAGCTCCAATTTTTGTCCGCTTGCATCATGACCTGACTTCACACCCAAGCCAATGCAAACATTGGCTTTCTGAGTTATTGCTTGAAAGCCACAATACTGTCACAGAACATAATGAGTCCTCCACCCCTCATGTTATTGCAGGTCCTGGTGGTAGGACTCGTACTGCTACCTGGGAATACATTGCGTGAGGAATTGCTTAGCTGGAAGTGGCCCTGGGCTAAGGCATGGTACGGACTATGGCTGAGAAAGGACACAGCACATTCTCTGCTCAGAGCCGGGCCCTCTGCAGCTCACCACAGGTCCCTTAGGACATCCCTTCCAGCCTCCTCTTCCCCTCTTCTGCTCTCCTGCTGCAGGATACCTCGTGCTAAAGCTGATTTCCCCATTCATCCTCCCCTCCTCCCTGCTTTGGCTCTGAACAGGAGCTCTCTGTTCTCTTCCAAGGAGACTTTGGCAAAGAACACATTTGTTCCTTTCCCTTTAGCAGCCCCTTTCCTGCCTGGACTGTCCCTTCCATCCTCCTCGCTCTGTCACCTGATGCTCCCTTCTGCTTTGGCTCTCTTTTTGCTTACCCTTCCACTGGCTTCTGTTTCTCCTCCTCGCAGCCCAAACACATTTTAATCTCTCCCATCTGAAACAACTCTCCCTTGGCTCCGATTTCCCCTCCAGCTCGATGTGATCGCCACTTCTGTGCACGCTCTATGCCAAGGCCCAGCTCATGTCTTCACTAAAGCCTTGGCTTGTGTCTGACAAGACCTCAAGGCTTTTGGGTTGTGCTCAGAATAGCTAATCTGTTCCTCCTGTGCTGACTTGGTGTCTTTTCTTGAAGCCTGAGGACACCACTGCGTGTGCTGACACAGTGAATTTGTCCCCTCCTGCTCACATACATCTTATCCAAGCCCCTGGAAATTGTGTTGTGTCAAAATCCTGCTGATGCTTTATGTGCTGTGTCCTTCCCACCCCTCTGCACAGCTTCGGGTCTCATTCACCGCCCTTGGCATCTGGTACCTTCATCGCTACATGGATGTGTGGCTGATGACAGCCTTTCTGTACTGAATGGCTGATCCCTGGTGTCTGCAGCCTTCTGCAGCCCTTGTTCTCCTTCAAGTATCTTAATACACTACAAGCTACTGCTGGGGCAATTCCAAGTGGATACAAGAGGAAAATGTTTCCCAATGAGAACAACCATTGGAATAATCTCCCCATGGAAGTGATGACTCCCCAGCTTTGGACACTGTTAAGATTGGGCTGGTCAGGGTGCTGGGACATCCAATCTAGGTCATGCTTTGCCTGGAAAGGTTGGACCAGATGATCCTTGCGGTCCCTTCCAACCTGGGATTCGAGGCTTCTATGATTCACAGTGCTGTGATGGCTACAAAATTGAAGGTTTGGGAAGACCCAGACTTAGGACTTGGGGGTGTTGGTCGATGAGAAAATGAATATGAGCTAGCTGCAGTGTGTGCTCGCAGCCCAGAAACCAACCGGATCCTGGGCTGCATCAAAAGGAGCGTGACCAGCAGGTCGAGGGAGGTGATCCTGCCCCTCTACTCTGCTCTCGTGAGACCTCACTTGGGGTACTGTGTGCAGTTCTGGTGTCCTCAACATAAAAAGGACATGGAACTGTTGGAACAAGTCCAAAGGAGGTCCATGAGGATGATCAGGGGACTGGAGCACCTCCTGTATGAAGATAGGCTGAGAAAGTTGGGGCTGTTGAGCCTGGAGAAGAGAAGGCTGCGTGGAGACCTCAGAGCAGCCTTCTAGTATCTGAAGGGGGCCTATAGGGATGCTGGGGAGGGACTCTTCATGAGGGACTGTAGTGATAGAACAAGGGGTAATGGGTTCAAAATTAAAGAGGGGAAGTTTAGATTGGATATGAGGAAGAAATTCTTCACTGTGAGGGTGGTGAGGCACTGGAATGGGTTGCCCAGGGAAGTTGTGAATGCTCCATCACTGGCGGTGTTCGGGGCCAGGTTGGACATAGCCTTGGGTGGCATGGTTTAGTGGGAGGTGTCCCTGCCCATGGCAGGGGGCTTGGAACTGGATGATCTTCAGGTCCTTTCTAACCCTGACTATTCTATGATTCTATGATTCTTTATACTCACTTCCATTCGTGTCGGTGTCTACAGATGATCTCTGACCATATATTCTTCAGTCCTAGGCTTAAGGGATTTGAATGAACATGAATTTGAATGAGCTTGGACTTAGGAAGTGTCTCTAATTTAAACATCTCTTTTGCTGGTGTTGTGCTATGAACAGAACTGAGTCTGGCTGCAATGGGTATCCCAGACAGGCCTAGGAAGGACACATAGGTGCTGGGGAGGCAGATGGCTGTTTGCATGGAAGGCAGGCTGCTATTGCCATCCAGCACCAGCTGCTCTCAAACAAGACCTGCTGGTGAGGTTGTAGTTCACTTTAAGCCTCCTGAAGGCTTAGCTGTGCTCATAGGAAGGGCTGCTGATGTTGTGCATCCTTGAACACACTGCAGCTCTGTGCTCACATCACCTCTTTGGATGCACTGATAACAAAGCAGCAGGGAGATAGACTTTGGATGGGGCTTGGAGCAAGCTGCTCTAGTGAAAGGTGTCCATGCCTATGGCAGGGGGCTGGAACTGTATGAGCTTTAAGCTCCCTTCCAACCCAAACCAGTCTGGGTTCTATGAGAGGGGTGAAACAGTCTCCCAGCAGCTCTGCAGGTTTGTGATTTCATTGCAGAGGCAGCAAACACTCCACAAGTCCTCATGCACTTCCCACTTTCGCAGGCTTCCCGAGGATGAATGCACTCAGCAGCGCTTCCCAAGGGCCTCCTGCCTTGGCTGCGAGAGGTTCCTTGTGTGTCAGTGTGTGTAGAATGAGCCTGGCCCTCTGCGGCCGGCTCCTATCTCTGCTGACTTGGCAGACATCAAAGCAGATAAGGATGTTTGCCCAGCGAAGCACGTGTGAGATGTGCTGTGCCCTGCTCGGAGCAGGGCAGACATCGCTTCCTCAGCAGTGCGGGAGCTGCAGCTCCACAGCTCCTGTGCTAATGCAGGTAGGAAGGGAGTAGGGAGAGGTACATGGAGGGTACCACTGCTCAGGGATCTCTGCATGTCATATCAGCCATCCTCTGGCTTCCATTCAGAGAAAGGTCCTATACCTACAGTCACAGTCACAGCTACAGCTTGGGTGGGGAATGGATTGAAAATAGCCTGAATGGAGAAGGACTTGGGGGTGTTGGGTGAGAAGCTCCCCATGACCCAGCTTCAGTGTGCGCTTGAGCCCAGAACCCCCCCTCTGTGCTGGGCTGCACCCCCAGAGCGTGAGCAGCAGCTCAGGGAGCGGATCCTGCCCCTCTGCTGTGCTCTGGGGAGACCCCCCCTGCAGTCCTGATCCAGCTCTGGGGCAGCAGCACAAGAGGGATGTGGAGCTGTTGGAGCGAGGCCAGAGGAGGCCATGGAGATGCTGCGAGGGCTGGAGCAGCTCTGCTCTGGAGCCAGGCTGAGAGAGCTGGGCTGGGGCAGCCTGGACAAGAGAAGGCTCCTGAAGGGGAGACCTTAGAGCAGCTCCAGTGCCTAAAGGGGCTGCAGGAAAGCTGGAGAGGGGCTTTGGACAAGGGATGGAGGGACAGGACAAGAGGAATGGCTTTAACCTGCCAGAAGGGAGACTGAGATGAGCTCTGAGGCAGAAGCTGTTCCCTGTGAGGGTGCTGAGGCACTGGCACAGGGTGCCCAGAGAAGCTGTGGCTGCCCCATCCCTGGCAGTGCTCAAGGCCAGGTTGGACCCAGGGGCTTGGAACAAGCTGCTCCATTTGGGATGCACACCTCATGGGAAGGGCCCTCAGCTGCTTGTGATCTCTTTTAGGGAGTATCTGGAATATGGATCCCTGGCCTCTAAGGGCAAGTGAATGTGAAGTTAGAAAAGACTCAGGACACCAAGATGCTCCGTAGTGGCTCCCATATCATTGGGTAGATGAGGAGTCATCAGGCTGGAAGGGAGACGTATGAAAAGAGTGATGACAGAGGGCTATGAATCACTGAGTGGTACGGGAAGGGTGAACAGAGAGAGTGTGATTGCCATCCATATCTGTCCAAGGATTACAGGACATCAGCTGAAACCAGAAATTGCAAGTCCAAAGCAAACAAAAGGTGATTCTACTCCCAGGGTATAATTAATCTGTGGAGCTCCTTGCAACAGGATGTTGCAGATGGTGAAAATTGGCGGGGGGTTCATAAAGCAACCAGATAAATTCATGGGAGAAAAATTCCCTATGGGCAATTAAGTGTGAAAACACCCACTGGGCACAGGAAGCCACGCATTGTTGGAAGCTGACTGGGTATTTTGGGAAGTAACTCAAGTTATTTGCTGTATTCTGACTCTCTTGTGTAGACATCTACCCTTGGCCGTGGCCAAAGACAAGTCATTGGGATGAATGGACTCGGACGGCTGTTCTGAAGGCCCCACATTTTCTACCTCCATGCTTGATGGTAGCTTAGGGCCCCCAGGACTTTTTAGGTCTCAGTTTCTCCTGTGAACATGATGCTGAGATCAGTGATGCTGAGATCAATTACTACAGAGGCTTTGTTCAGGTAGGGGGTAAGTCCCCTCCAAAAAACCATATATAAAATGGCTTATCCATCCCTGTGTGCTTCATATTCCATGCTCAGCATGCTCTCCAAACCTTCTAATACCATGCCAAAGTGCTCGTTTAGCCTGACTTTGCAGACCAGCCATGGATCCCTTACAGTGGGACTCTCTGGGCTCAGTGGGAACAATCAGTGTCGATAGGTTTCACTGCGTCTATATTAGTGTTTGGTCACCTGCAGCAAGGCTGGCTGCGATGAACACTTCATTGTGTTCCCGATCCTCATCCACAAGAGTGATCCCAGCAAGGCTTAGACCCAGCTTTGTTATTTCTCTATTTGCAGTTTTGAGCGTGTGCTCGTTTTATAGCTGAGGCCTGTAAGAGAAGATGTTGTTGCCCTCTTCCTCAGCTTTGTGTGGACCAGAAGCGTCAGGCAGATCAGTCCCAAAGATACCTTTGGGACCTGAAGGCACGCTCCTGCCCTTCTGTCTTCTTAGCCTGAGTGCCTCAGCACTAGTGTACTGTAAAGATGCACTCCCTTCCCATTGGCCATCTCCACTTCTATCCATGCCATCTCCTCTGTCTACTGCCTGTACAGTCAGGCAGAGATGCAGTTACGGGAGTTGGCAAACACCAACAAAGCAGCCTCAAGCTGTACCAGGGCAGGTTTAGATGGAGCTGAGGAACAATTCCTTCCCCAAAGGGTGCTCAGGCATTGGAACTGCCCAGGGCAGGGCTGCAGTCAGCGTCCCTGCAAGTGTTCATACACTGTGGAGATGAGGCCTCAGTGCCATGGGTCAGTGATAGCCTTGGCAGAGCTGGGGATCAGTGGGACTGGATGAGCCTAAAGGTCCTTTCCAACCTGGTTGATTCCATGATCCTATGAGAGCAACAGCAAATGTGGTTGGTTTGAAAGCTGTGCTGGTTGCAATTAAGAGGTTGAGGCAGTTGCAGTGTATGGTGATGGGTGGGGAAGGATGAAGCAGCAATACCTTCAGCAGGTTTACCTGCAAAGGCTTGGTGCTGTGAACCACGGACTCAAAGCACGTTGGTGTTTGCACAATGCCACGAGCAAGTGAGATGGGTTTTAAGGCAGGTTGTGGTGATGTCTGGCTTCAAGTGTCTTCAAACAGGCCTTGTGCTCTGGTCAAGAAGAATGAGGCCTTGAGGTCAGCTCTGGTCTCCTTGTAAAACTGGTTTCTCAGTGGGGAATATTGGGGAAAGAGCAGGGATGGAAATTGCCACCCTCACTTATGGATGTGATCAAAGCAAGCTGGTAGCGACATGGGTTAATGGTGGCCTTGGCAATGCTGGGGTAAAGGTCGGGCATGATGATCTTCAAGGTCTTTTCCAACCTGGTTGATTCTATGAGTTTATGAACTATGCTGTGTGCTGTCTGTGGTCCCCTCTAGCCCTGTTCAACTTGGTGACCTTTAAAGGCTTAGCATGTTCCCTTCAGCTACCAATGGGTGACCTATCGAGGCAAACAAAGGGCCAGGGATGCTCCAGGCAGTTGAGTTTCCCCATGCAGAGCCTGGCTGTTGCGACAGCTCTCACACATTCCCAGCTGAGGGTCTGAAGGCTGGAGGTGAGGCTGGAATTTAGAAGGCAAGAAGTATTTTTCTCAGTCCTTGGTGTCCACATCATCATCATCACCCCACTGTGGGCAGTGAGTCTCTGTTCTGCCCCTGACAACCATAGAATCATAGAATCAACCAGATTGGAAAAGACCTTTAAGATGATCAAGTCCAACCACTAGAGCATCAACAGGGAAGCCACAACTGAGCAACACTAAAGGTGTTTCTTACATGTAGAGGCCAGTCCCAAGCACTCCACTGGGACACAGCAGCTCCAGGTCAGTGGAGACCTCTGTCCCTTGGGTTGACAATTAAACACTTGGATTCAGCAGTTACCTTCATATTTACCCTCCCAAGAGCTAAAAGGCAGCATTTCTACCCCAAAGCCTTGATATGTCTCCTCTGCTGCTCATATCTGAAACCCCTGCAGGCTCCCAGCCCATTAACCTTTGAGGCAGGGCTTGTGTGGGGGCTGCTTATGCAAATGTGGTTTTCATTAGGCTGTCCTGAGCTAAAGGACATCATTGGGATTCAGAGGCATGAACTTCATGGGCTAATAACAGACAGAGGTTTTGAATAGCTGCAGACTGCAACAGTGCAGCACAGAATGTGTTTTAAAGTTGAGATCTCAGGAGCCTTTGTAGAAGGAGGCCTGACCCTGTGAATCATGGAATGGTTCATGTTGGAAGGGACCTTAAAGCTCCTCCAGTTCCAACCCCTGCCACAGGCAGGGACACCTTCCATAGAGCAGCTTGCTCCAAGCCCCTGTGTCCAACCTGGCCTTGAACACTGCCAGGGATGGGGCAGCCACAGCTTCTCTGGGCACCCTGTGCCAGCGCCTCAGCACCCTCCCAGGGAACAGCTTCTGCCTTATATGTAATTCTCTTAGATTGGAGGTTGTTTTGCTTTACTGGGAGATGGGCACCAAGAATGGAAGATCTGGGAGTCCAGGATCCAGCACTGCGATCATAACTTGGCTTCCCTACAGCAAGTATAATGCGTCCTGTCGAATTGCACGAAGAAGGCACCTGAGGCTGGTTTAGTTCTCACATAAAGAGTTAAACCACCCCTTGATTTTATTCTGGTTTAGTTGTGCTGCTTGGTCAATGGTTGAAAAAGATCCACTTCTGCTGGGGCCACATTTTCCTATTAGGCACCAAAATAAGAAGCCAGATTGACAAGAGAGGTCTGTGGAGGGTGGGAAGGGCTCTGATTTGCTCTGAAATGTGGTCCAAAGGCTATCATGGTTTGCGGTTCTCACCTCTGCTACACATTGTGCTCAAAATCTGTGCTCTGCTTTGGTGCCTAAGTGAGATCTGAGCACCACAGGTATCTGTGTGTGATGGTGTGTGTACATGTGTGCGATTGCGTGTGTACATGTGTGCACATGCGCATCTATCCAGGGTTGCAAAAGAACTGGATATTGAGTCCCCACAAATCCAGCTGGACTGAGATGGAGCTGAAGGATGCTCACTTCCCCTTGTTTTCTGTCAAGAGACTAGAGAAGGGTTTGTTTTCACATCATAGAAGAAGCCAGACTGCACCACCCCAAGGCCTGCTAGGCTCTGCCAAGGCAGATGGTACCATTTGGCCTTCTTCAGTCACTTCCATTTTCATCAGCTGCTTCATTGGTGTCTTTGGGCAAAGAGACATAATCTTTCTCTTAACTATTCTATGTTTCTATGATTCATTTTACAATACCTGCCAGGAGAAGCCTCCCCAGGGCAGCCCCACAATATGTGACTGCTCTCATCCATGGTAGGAAGAGGATGAGTCTTGTTGGGCTGTGTATTCTGCTCCTTCTGCTGTCCCAGAAGGTCTTTGGAACCATTCAGCATCCCCAGCTACTGGTCTAACTAACCAAAGCCAATCCAAATATGAGGCTGACCCTTTCAAACCTTTACCTGAACCTCTGGGCTTATGCTGACATGATATAAAGCTTAACAGGTCCTATATAGAAGGCAGCAGAAAGGCTTCAGCAAAGGGTGAATATGCATAAAGAAGCTGGCAGAAATGGTACTTCATGGTAGGTGTTTCATACTTGCATGCAACGACTTTCCATTGGGATTAATTTCCCTTACTTTTGGCCAAACAAAGGTCAGGTATGGAATCTGAATGCTGCCCGAGCTCAGATGATAGGCTGAGGCTTTACCCCTGTGCAGGAGTGAGTGGTTTGGCTTGCAGAAGAGGTGAGGAGCAGATGCCCAGCTGTTTAGCAGACCAGGTATATCTCCACTCCACAGGGTGACAGGACAAGTAATAGTGTGTAGAGCATGTATGTGCCCCATGTGTGTGTATTGCCAGGACCTCTGGGACAGCCAGGCTGGGGGTTGATGTCCCAGCAGTAGACATAGCTATTGAGGCTGTCCTGGGGGTTATGAACTGGTTCCTGGAGTGACACCAACAACACACTGAGATGGTGATGACTGTGAGCTGCAGGTTATAATGGGCACTGACAGAATAACCCCATCATGGGGGATTGCTGTCTTGGCCCCTGTTTGTCAGCCTGCTGGGGCTGGGGAGCCTGTGGCTGGGGGTAGTATGTGACTTCATTCCATATACCTTGCTGCCTTGTTTTAGGCCATCATGGCTTTTAAGCATTCTAGTTGTAGACTGTCTCTGTCCAACCTATCGTCTCCTCTAGCACTATCCCAGCATGTCTTGAACCATCTGCCATGCCCATATACCAACGGTTTTGTGTAAGGGCACTCTACACGTACCCTGGACACCACTCTGTTGGGTTATGATATAGCCCTTGCAAGGTCTTTGAACTGAAAATTAAGAAGAGTAATTTCATTTTGTGCACAAAAGGACCAGGGACCCAAAAGAGACTCGCAGCAAATGCAGCTCAGAGTGGATGCGGTCAATCTGTTCCAGGCAAACAGCACAGACAAGAGCCCACAGCATTTAGCCTGGAGACTAGAAATTGCTTCCTGGAGAGGGTGACTTTGGTCGTACAGAGGTGGTCCAAGTCAATTAGATCATGTGTAGCTTGTTCAAGGGGAGGGGGGGGGGGAAAGGACCCCTTTGACCTTTTGTAATGAAAAAGCCTTGTTTTACAGAGTAAGATGGGAAGGTCGAAGCCCTTGAGAAAGTACTTGCACTCAACAGATGTGGCTGGCCATATGGATAGCCGACCTGTAAGCCCTTGGTTAAAACAGAGTGACTGGCTTTGTTTAGGGGTTTCTGTGTGTTGTCTTGCAGTGGGAGCAGTGAGCATGAAGGGCATTTCCCAAGGGGAAAATGGGAAGGGTCCCTGACTCCCCCTCCAGCGAGTAGCAACAACCACCCTTGTTTTTGATTTAGAGATGGATATAGACATAACATAGCCATAATACCATCACTGCTCAGTATTCCCTGATCCATTAGCAAAAGCAGAATATGTGGGAGTGAGTAACCCACAGTAGTCACAGCTTCCGGGATGGCATCCCAAACCAGTGAATTTCACCTTGTGTCCCATTGCTCCTTTAATGCTCCTTTACTGTTTTTGATTGTCCTCTTGTTCTGACTAACCTAAACTCTGAAATGTTGTTGTGTCCCTCCTGGGCCTCTTAAACTGGGTCACCAGCCTATTCAAGCATGAGCTCTTATCTGGCACAGTAACCGAGTGGTTTGGAGGGGGAAAAAGAAGGGAAGTGACAGCCAGCTCTGTTGGCAATTCTGTTCCCTCCAGCAACAGCAGCAGGAGCAGCAGGCCTGGCTCTCCCGGACTCTGCTCCACTCCTTTGTCTCATCTCCATTTACTTCTACTCTTTAGAGGGAAGGCACCAACTCTTTATCCTGTGAGAGAAGCTCTGAGCATGCTCTAGCTGCAAGGCAACATGAATCCGCTGTGTTTTAATCTGCAGAGGCAAAAACCTTTACCCATTGGCACCAAGTGCTCTTCCAAGCCCATGAAAATCCTTTGCCAGTCTCCACATCAGGATAAAGTCTGTTGTTCGCTTGGTGCAGGGAGCTGGGCTCCTTCCTCCCTTGGGAATCTCTGGTTCCTGAGGAGTCAACTCGGGATATCGGACATAACCGAGGTGTATGTCCGTAACTGTTCTGTAGGGGGTTTTATATGCCTGGCTCAGCTTCCCTATGGGGTTTGCAGTCAAAACTCTGCAGGATGATGTTATTGAACATGTTCTCCAATGCAAAGGAAATGCCAACAAGAAACCTGGAGAACCTGGAGAGGGGCTTTGGGCAAGGGCCTGTAGGGACAGGACAAGGGGAATGGCTTTAACCTGCCAGAGGGGAGACTGAGATGGGATCTTGTGCTTCCCACAGCTCATGGTTGCGGGTCTCTGTCCCCTCACCTATGCTTATCTGTACACATTAAATTGTGACCAGAATTGCTAATCCTTGGCTCTGAGATCAGGAAAACAATGGATTTATAGCATGTTAGAAATGTAGCTTTGGTGGGACCATATATCTCAAGGGAAGAGACATGTGGAAGAAGACATGTCTCAAGGCATGGCTTGCAGATGAGACTGAAGGGTTCTGGGCTGTCAGAGCACGAGTGTAGCCAGCACCAGAAATTTCTTGGAAGGTTAAATTCCATTTATGTCCTCACTGGCTGTAGCTTTGGTGGGACCATATATCTCAAGGGAAGAGACATGTGGAAGAAGACATGTCTCAAGGCATGGCTTGCAGATGAGACTGAAGGGTTCTGGGCTGTCAGAGCACGAGTGTAGCCAGCACCAGAAATTTCTTGGAAGGTTAAATTCCATTTATGTCCTCACTGGCTGCAGAAATACGGTTTTCCCCTTCCAAATGGAAATCTCATAAGAGTTTTGTCTGAAGCCGTGCCAAATCTGAGTGCTTCCAGGCTCAAATGTGGGCCCCAGGATGCAGCAACGAGGACTGGAGCTGCTGTGATTTGAGCCAGCTTTCAAGCTGCTGTTTCAAGCTGCTTTCTGTGCTGGTTTCAGATGGTGGCTGCAGGGATTTCTAGGGGTAAAAGGAACCTCAAGCAGTCCAAACAGATTTAGGTCTATTGTGGTCATTCGGGCGGATGGCTCCTTGGGCTGATGTGGACCTCCACAAAGGACAGTCCATCAGTGATAATGTGAGTAGGGATTGGACCTGTCCCAGGGCCATGAGCTGCTCGTCTTATCCCAGAATTTGACTAGGAGCAATAGGAGAGACTCTGTAGAAGCTTCAAGCTCATTGAATCATAGGCTCATAGAATGGTTTGGGTTGGAAAGGACCTTAAGACCATCCAGTTCCAACCCCCTGCCATGGGCAGGGACACCTCACATTGCACCATATCACCAAAGACAAATCATCCACCTGGGATCCTGATGGGAAATCTACAGACCTGGCTCGTGGAAGTATGGACAAATTGGTTTGTAAGGAGTCCCTCACACCACCACATAGGCTGCCAGTCAGGTTCCTGATGGAAATGTGTCTTGGAAACCTCTCCCTGCCTGTGCTCCATCAGAGGGTCACCAAATGCAATGTGTTTCGTGTGGAATGTTCCGTGTTCCCCAAAGCTGCACATTCTGATGCGAAAAACGCTCGTCTGGAAAACCCCTAGCAGCCTGACTGGGTCTGTACGGTGTCAAGCAGGCCTGGGAGGGGGTGGTGTTAAGAAACACGACAGTGTCATGTTGTCCATACCATCTCTTGGGCGCAACCTCGTCCCAGACCTGAATAACATGTCACTCCTGGCTAAGGGTTCTGGCTTTCTACCCCTGCTCCTGCCCACCCTGTCTCTACTGAGCTTGTATCCGCGGATGGCTTCCATGAGGAGAGCTTCATCTTGCTCTCCTAAGGAGATAATTCCTGTAAGCACTCTGCACGCGTATGGACTCATCTACTTCAACTCCTCTTGAAGTGTTTGTTCACCTTTCATGGCAGAAGAGTCATCGATACGAAACTTTTACAAGCTTGCAGTCAACTTGTGCCACAGTGGGATCACAAGGCACAAATCCATGTGGAATCTTTGGGCATTATCAGCTCTGTTGCATATTGAACTACTCATTCTTGCTGTCCTTCTTTTCCTGGCCCTGCAGGGTGAGTCTGAAAGTGTTAGGAAGGGACGCACAGTCTTTACGTATGGCTGGAGGAAGGAAGCTGCAGAGTTGTCTCCCTTTTGCCTCCCGTGGGGGGTCCATAGTAGCTCTTCCCAACTGAGAGTCAGGCTGAGTCCTTCTCTCCTTTAGATATTGCTCAGCAAAGCAGAGACCTGGTGATAACTGCCCTCCAGATCCTCTGTTAGCCTCCAAACCCCTCTGAGATTCTACTGCTTTATGGAAGGAGATGTTGATGTTTCCTGTTAATGAAGCACCCCCTTAGCTAGCCAGAAGCCTACACTGCGGAAACAACAAACGTTCCCGCTTGAAATTCATGTGTTCCTTGAGGAATTGCAGGGAAGCTCCAAGCGCAACCAGCTCATACATGTGTAAGCCAGTCCTTCAAACTCCACCAGGCTGGAGGCTGGTAAATTCAAAGGACCCTGGTATGTAAGTGGCATCATAAAACCTGGGTTTTCCCTTAGTTGAGCAACTGCAAGGATGGGGTTTAGGAGGGATACAAAAATCAGGACACTCCTGATGACAAGGTGTGAGCTGGCAATGTCCCTTGTCCTTGAAACACCCCAGGTGGATGGAAGAGGCGTCAGCTCAGAAATGACATGTTTCCTGGCATCTGATATAACCTGTGAATTCTGTCATCCAGACTCTGCCCTGCTTGTGAAATGACCACAGTTACCACCAGAAGTAAGAGTCATGCACTGTCCATAGCTGCAGAGGTCTGGAACCAGCTCCAGGACTCGCCTCCCACAGGGATGCCAAGGTCATTTGAGGATGGAGTCCATACGGAGCTCAGCTCTGCTGGCAGTATGTGGGCTGAGGGGTGACTCTGCTTCCTGGAGTGCTGCAGGGAAGAGGGATTGTGTAATGGATAGCAATCCCCCGTGCAGACAGCCAGGGATGTCTTTGGACCATGTCCTGGTGCTGCCAAGCCAGCTCTGCACCTGATCCTTTGAATCCATCCCTACAGGACTATGGCTTTCATTTCCTTGCTTGTTTTGCTTTGTGGCTCCACATTGGATGCTGTGCTAAGCAGACTGCACTGTCCTCTGACCCTGCTCTTCTGGAGACATGACACATCTGCTCCTCACATGCCTGGGTTTGCAGAGCAGTCCCCTCCCCAGCCATTGAAATGTGCCAAAGAGCCTTTCACAACCTCTTGCGTGTCAGTGTGGACGTGGGGAAAGGTGACGTCAAGCGTGGTTGTGGCAGGATCCCAACGTAAGCGTGCGTGCTTCCTTTCCAAGAATGCAGTTGTGGTGTGGACCTGCCATGGAGTCATAGATGGAGCCCTCAGACAAGCTGGGTGAGATCCAGATGATGCTGGGGCTTGTTTGGAGGCAGACAGGAGTGTGCCTGACATACAGGGTGACTCCTTTAGTGCACTGCTGTGGACATGGGGAGGGGATTTCCAGGGAAGAGCTGAGTGTGATGGGTAGTGATTGGATCTCTGCAAGGGTCCCGCCTTGTCCTGGAGAACCAGACATGGGGATCTGCATGGTTTTAAATCAGACAAAGCAGGAGGAGGAGAAGCGTGGTGAAGAGCCCCAAAAGAATTTGAGGGGAACAATGGAATCCATGAAGGACAGTGTGATTAAAGGCCTGTTCTTGGGGCTAAATGCCACCTCTGGGAGTGGCCAACAGCTAAAGAGTCAGTGGCATTTGACCATCAAGCATTCCGTTTCTTGATGAGTTGGTCTGACCGGACAAGGAGAGACAATGTCAGAAGGTGCTGCTCCTGCATCCCTGAGTGACGTCTAAAGCAGAATGAAGACATATATCTCATTAGAATAGCCTTAGTTAAAATAAGGTGAAGGAGATGGAGGGTTACCCAGCATGGTGGCACATGGCTGCATGTGCTGGGGTGCTTCTGATGTGTTCCAATATGCACTCCTCCATACCTTGTTGTGTGACTCTCAGATGTCCGTGCTAGAAGAATGGCCATTGCTTGGGCTGCATTGACTTTACATAGAGATCACCTCAGCCTTGTTTCTCACCTTTACCCTTATCCATGGCCATGCAGGTCTCCTCTTTCCACTGCATCAGACCCTTCTGAGAGCAGATTTAACACCCTTGTCTGACAGGACACTATCCCACTGTCCAGGGGCAAAGAGGATGGGGAGAAACAAAGGCCCTACTTCTAATGCAGGGAGCTGTTAACTCACCACAGCTGGTGGACTTGGCTCTTAATCTGAAAAGGTACCAAAATGTTCTCTTGCATAGAAGGAACAACCAGGCATAATTCAAGTCCATGTCCAGGCTGCCCACTGGACAGCAGCCCAGAGGTGCTTTGTCTTCAAGTAATGCTGTCAGATGTGAGGGATTTAGTGAAAAATAAGCATATCTATCAAATTGCCTGTGTACAACAAGGACAGGGTTCAGCCCTTTGTTGCTTCCTGAACTCACAGCTGCATTCTGTGAAATGGGTGTATATTGAACAAGAGAGGTGTGCCAAGAGGTGAGTCAACAGCCTTGATCTCGAGTCCCCCATTCCACTGGGTTCCCAGAGGAAAACCTCCAAAGAATCACAGAGTCCCAGCCTGGTTTGTGTTGAGAGGGACCTTAAAGCTCCTCCAGTTCCAACCCCTGCCACGGGCAGGGACACCTTCCATAGAGCAGCTTGCTCCAAGCCCCTGGGTCCAACCTGGCCTTGAGCACTGCCAGGGATGGGGCAGCCACAGCTTCTCTGGGCACCCTGTGCCAGCACCTCAGCACCCTCACAGGGAAGAACTTGCGCCTAAAGGTTCATCTAATTCTACCCTTTTTCAGCTTAAAACCACTCCCTGTTGTCCTATCACCATTTTATGAAGTCCTCTGCCTCCCAAACACACAACAGCAGCAGATTGAAAGGGCTTCCTCAGAGTTCCTCCAGGCAGAAACTATTACCCAGACATTACTATTTTCTTTTAATGGAATAACCATATTATGCAGGCCATTGATCCGATGTTTCTTGGTGAGCAAGGACAAGTAGATCCTTGTTACTCTATGCTGTGAAATGCTCTTGCTACTATAAAGGTCAAACGCAAGACACTTCCTGCTACTTTTGCTGCCACGCGGCTGCCATTCAGTGATTCATCATCTCTACACACGGCTTGGCAAACAGAAAGGAGTTTTTTCCCTTCTCTTTTTTTTATAGGAGCTAGTTTCCACTTGTGCAAGCACAGCAAAAGGATTTAAAGGGACCCGGTCTGATCCAGCTCCATCACCAAGCAGAAGGTAACTGAGAACCAAGGGCTGTAGGCTGGACTATGCGCAAGAGGGATCTGATCCTCCACTAGCTTTTAGGGGTCTTTTAGCTGAAAAGAAGTTTAATGCTACATGTATTCTTGCACTTATATAGCATTATTCTGCTGCATATCACAGTGCCTTTGCAACTGTATAAACACTGATAGGACTGAGCAGCAGAGGGGAAAGGGGATGTTGGGAGATAAGAAAGTTGGCAGTGTTTGGATAGGATTGTAGTGGGCTTCTGGTCCACAGGCTGGGCTTTACCTGTGAGATGGGCTCTGATGAGATTAACTCCATTATCTGGATAGGAATAGGGAATAATTGTACATGAATTAAGCACCTTTCCACGTTGGGTCTGTTCTGTGGCTTGTACAATGCTGTGGCAGCAGGAATATTACGGCAGCCTTGAAGTCCAGTGGCCATCACTAAACCCTTCTTGTTTTTAGGAAGACAACTGGACATAATGTGCTTGTTTCATCAAAAAGAAGCTCTTGTTTTTGAAGCTTTAAGTTGTGTAGGATCACAATTGGCACAACTTTGTGTGGAAATGATCTGCGAGATTCCAACGAAGCTGAAACATTAGGGCTTGGAGAGCTGTTGGGTATTTGGGTGTTTGAATAGTTGGGTATTTGGCTTGAACGCAGAGAAAAGCAATGACTTTTTTAATGGACTCTCACCATTTCTCAGATCACATTAATCTGCCTCACCTCCTATTTAGATTTGGTTTAATGAGCTGATAAGAATTTTCCAGTCGGAGCTGGACTGGGATATGTGATTCGGGATACGTAATGACCCAGGATGTGCAACTGGGATGTATGACCCAGGATGTGTATCTATGAGCAAGTAATTCCGTGAAGAATCATCCTTTACCTTTGATGGTTGCCCATTTAATTTCCTTTTGGTAAGCTTTTTATTAATGTGTATCCATAGAAGTTCAAGGACATGGTTTGAATTCTGTTTGAGTGAATCCAGTCACATTGGTGGTTGAATTACAGCCCAACTTAGAGATTCCACTGTGCTGGGCACCATTCAGATGTGCAGCAAGAGCCTGTCCTTGCATGAGGAATTAAGAGGGGAGAAAAATCTGCCTGGGGAACGGAAATCGGGAATAAGCATCCAAATGGGAGACTTGCAGCCCATGGTTCTACCGGCTAAATCACGCTCCTGATGTCATTTGTTAAGGCTGAATGTGGATGAGGAAGAGACATAGCACCACACAGGTCACCAGCCACTGGTGGGACACTTGGGAGTGATGAATCACTGATGCTGTTTGTTGAGCTGAGTCACTTGCATGGACAGAGCCTTTTTCATACAAAATGTTCCTTGGTGAACAAAACCCCCATCAATTCAGTAAAGAGCCCCAGGTCTGGTTTGGGTACCCTTTGTAGAATGAAAGGAGTGTTTTGCTCCTTGAATATCACCTCCATGCGAGGCTGTGCTCCATGGTGGCAGCTGGGTGCAGGATGACCTGTGGTTTCAGCTGGCAGAGCAAAGGCAAGGATGGTGTTTGCAGGCTGTTTGCTCAGTAACAGGACATTGGGCACCTGGAAGCTTTGGCACACAGAACTGCTACAGCGTTCCTTTTGTCTTTGCTTCTGAATCGTAAAGCTACTGAGGAAAGCAGAACTTTTAAGTTTCTTTTCTATTTAACAAAAGGGCAAATTGTGTGAGGAGGGGTGGAATTTGTCCTGAGGCCAAATTATCACCTAAACCCCATTTGAATATTGGCTCAGATGAGACAGGTGGAAGCAGAATGTGGGCCTAGATACTGAAGGAGCACATGAAGGAGGTCTGGAATACCAGGAATGGGGTGGCAAAGATGTCCAGTGTCTCATCACTACAAGAACTAGTGGCCAGCAAATGGAGTTAGGGAGATAGTGACACCAAGCAAACCCAGGGAGGTGAGTCCTCATGCAAAGTGTAGCTGAGCTACAAACTTCTTGCTGAAGGATATTGTGGATACAAGAAGGTTCCAAAGGTAAACGGGCAAATGGAAGAGAGACTGCTGGGATTTACTAAGTAGACTAATCCCGTCAAGCTCAAGACATCCCTTGAGCTGAATATAAAGGAGGCAGGGAGAGTTTTGGGGAGAATTATCCTATGTGTTTGGCCTGCTCATGGCCACTGGTGTTCTCCATCATCTCCTTCATCTTATTCACTTGAAGCTGCAGGAAACAAAATGAATTTAGCCACCAAAGCCACCACAGCTCATGGTGTGCGATGGGAGTGGGGAATGGCATCCTTGGCCACATGCAGCAGGAACACGTTCTCCAGAGCTCTCTGTGCAGGTAACCTCAGGTTTTGAGGTGCCCTGAATGCTATCGGAGGGCACCTTATGAGGATCATCAGCTTTGTCTTGCATTTTCTTCTCCAGGTCCCTTCCCACCCTTATATACACCCACGAAAGCAGCTTCCATGGACAGAGCATGGGCTCGAGCAGTAGGGTTGCTTATATGCTCTTAGTGTGTCCCAGCAACACCAAGCAGCCAAACCCCTTTTTGATTAATGTTTTGATGTCTTTCTATTCCCAGTTCCCTCCTTCCATTTGTCTTGCCTTTTCATTGGAAATTAGGACAAAGAATCTGCTTCTACAAGAGTGATTTGGGCGCTACTGCCCATCACCAGGCATCGTGTGCTGCTGCCTTTCTCCATCCCCACCTCGGACCCAGGCAAACGCATTCTGTCCTTTAGGGATTATATCCTAGAGATCTGAATGTCACAGTAGGCTGCAGTGTTTAGCACAGGAAACATTCGTGCCTGCTATTTAAGAGAAATAAGTTGCTCATGTTTCCCTGGGAACCAGCCCATCAATCGAGCTCACTCGACTCCCTTGTTATTAAAGTGAAATGCGAAAGATTAAATGGGTATGTTGCACATTGTGGAAGGGTAAAATGCTCTCTGCCTATGTTTTGTAGCCAAAATATGTAAAGAAAGGGCTGAATTTGAGCGCTTTTTCAGGTTATTTGGATGGATCCTTATTCTTTTGGGTTTCTTTTGCTAGCAGTGCTGTATCTTCATGCACAGAACTTGGAGGCTGCCTGTAAAAACCAAGCCCCGTGGCTCAGCAGTTGTCACATTATGTCTGTGTGCAGGTTATACATAATACTTGCTCCCTGGGCCCCTTGGCACTGGTTTCCTCTGCTGCTTGTGAGTGTACCGAGGCTGTATTATTTATTATACTCTATTCCTTCAGTGCTTTTGCCTTCACCCACGGAGTGTGTTTGCTTCTCATTTTGTTTTATATAAGGGCTTATCTCCAAGACCTGTGACTTTTAGAGGCTGCAGGTTATCTGTGGGGTGAGCTATTTTTAGGAGACGCAGTACCAGGATGGCTCATAGCCCATGGCACTGTACACGTGCACAACACAAAGGCAGCCTCTGTGCGGGATGGCTCATGAACTCAGCATCGTCAGGAGCTAGAGACAGGCACGGACAGAGAGCGGGGCATAGAGAACAACGGGGCTGTTTTAGTCAGCGAGAATGGCTGTAGACTGGGATCAGCCATCTGCGGGCATCAGTGACCACAGTGAAGGCAGTCAGGGCTGCTGAGACTGGAAGCTCTTGGAATCATTCACTGGCCTTTGCAGGCATCATCCCTTGGCCTTTAATACGGGAAATTCCAAATCAGCAAGATACTGGCTGGAAGAGAGATATATCAACTGGAATTACTGCTGTCAGCTGGCCAGTGCTGGGGATTGAAACAAGACTCGTAGGACTAGTTTGCATTTTTCCACTGTTCTCATTGTGTCTGCTGTTGCTTGCGCTTTCCTCTGCTACCCGCAGTGAGATAAGGCAGGAGCTGCGGCTCTGTCATCGGCAAAGCCTCCTCCCAGATTTCCACATTCAACCCTGGTCCTTTGCACCTGGCAATTTTTCACTTCCTGGATTCTTTGTGTTTGGAATAGTTGAAGTGATTGTGGATTCATGCAACCTATGCTGAAATGGTGGCAAAGTGGAGGAAAGGTCCATAACTACTTTCATAAGAAGGTACCTTCGATGGGCTAGGTCTGTCTCTCCTGGGGATAACTTATCATAGAATCATGGAATGGTTTGTGTTGGAAGGGACCTTAAAGCTCCTCCAGCTCCAACCCCTGCCATGGGCAGGGACACCTTCCATAGAGCAGCTTGCTCCAAGCCCCTGGGTCCAACCTGGCCTTGAACACTGCAAAGGACGGGGCAGCCACGGCTTCTCTGGGCACCCTGTGCCAGCGCCTCAGCACCCTCCCAGGGAAGAGCTTCTGCCTAATCTCCAACATGAACTTCCCCTGTTTAAGTTTGAACCCATCACCCCCTGTCCTGTTGCTACAGTCCCTGATGAAGAGTCCCCCCTCTCCAGCATCCTTGTAGGCCCCCTTCAGATACTGGAAGGCTGCTTGCAGGCATATCAGCTCTTCTCTTCCAATATAAGAACATGGGGGCATCAAATGAAGATAACAAGCTCCAATTAAATCAAAGGATGTCACTGACATGGTTCCTTGGTGGAACTTGCTGCATGGTATGGAGGTCACCAGTATTTATGCAGGTAGAGTGGACAAGCTTATGAAAATAAGATCCATAGAAGGTTACTGAATACAAAGGAGCCATCTCTATCTCATTGAGTCCCTGAGCAGAAATATCTGGGAGCTGAGAGAGCAGAGTCTTGTTCTTCCACTTGTGGAGGCATCAGACCTTTGTTCTCACCCAGCACAGTTCTGCAGGTCTTTGCCAGCCCAGTTTCTCTTCCTTTCTTTAACCCTTTCCCAAGGCTTCTGCTCTGTGCTGTGGCCGGGTGCTGCTGCCCCTCCTGTTGCCTCCTGAAGATGACTTTCTCCAGGGATTTTGAGAGACATAGCAAGGGAAAAGAGTGCAATAAAAGCATGAAAAGCCAAAGCAGAATCTATGCATTCATAGCCTTGTCCATCTGATGTTGTCAGGGATGAAGGTCCAGGAAGGAATTACCTCCTGTGCACTTTCTGCCCTCCAGTATGGAGAGACAACACCTTTGGCTGTACCCGCTCATGTTGTTGCACCATATATCCGAGAGTGCTGCAGCACTGACACAGCCCATGTAAGGCACTACAGTTATCCAAGCTCCTTCCCAAACCTGCCAGATGTTGTGTACAAGGAGGCACTGGGAGATACCCCAGCTGCACGACAGGACAATCCCTGCCAGCACACGGATGTGTGTCTGTGTATGAGACACTGCCGTCTTTGAGCCTGCTTCCTACCTGTCCTCCAGGGGATGTATCTCCAATATTCCTAATCCAAATGGAACCAAAGGGGTACTTTAGCTACATGAACTTGCAGAAATGGAATCATGGATACTTAAATTTAGCAGAGAGAAGGCAAGAATAAGGTAAAGAATAAGTATTCTTTAAGAAGAATAAGAAGGCAAGAACAAGTATTTGGGACTTGAAGCTTGACAGATACAAGCTAGAAATAGCAACACATCTCAAGCATTCTGGGTGCATGCTCCCTGCAACAATTGATTGAGGAGTGCAATGGATCTCCCACATGGAGCTTTAGTTTTTCCATTGCTGAGATTGGATACCTCTTGCAGCAGCTGCATCCTTCCAGGAATCCACATAGGGAAGTGTTAGAGCCTGTAGCTCTCAGGGTATTAGAAGCTATTATCTCAGGATGTTGAGCTGCATCATTCTGGAAATCACCTTCCTAGAAGGGAATAAGGAAGAAACAACCTGTGAGGGGAATTTCACCTGGGCTTGTTTCATTTCTGACCAGAAAGATGAGCTGGATGCTTGCTCTGCATCTCCATTGGTTATCGTGACAGGGTAACATTTATGATAGATCTCCCAGTCAGGCAGCTTTGTCAAATGATGGCTGAATAGTAAACGTCATTATTACTCATTCCTATGAATTACTGCAGTGCCACAGGCATGAATGGGAGGTCACGAGGCCTTTTAGTCAAAGGGCAGACTCTCTGAAGTGACTTTTGAAACCACCTGTAGCCTGAATATACTTTCAAAAGGAGGCTGCTGGGCTTCCAGTTTCCCTTTGTGGTCTTGGTGAAGCCTTTTGTTGCCTCATTGTCAGGGGATTGGGAGGAAAAGGGGGAAGACACAAGAAGCGACCCTGTTTCATCTTCGCCCTTTCTCGCTGCATTTATGGATCAGTAATTTTGCTTCAGACAGAACCTGTAGTTCTATCTTTGCTCTAGGTTTATGTGGGGAGGTTTCTCCCTCCTGCGCCGGTTGTGGTTTTGCTTTTCCTCCTGGGAACATATGGCTTTGTTTGACTGCTCAGGTGGGCGAGTAAATCATGGAAATTCCGCATTATGTAGGGATGGGATGATGACACAGCATTATATCTGAGCCCTCGTGGTAAGTTTGCTTTTCTGCTTTGCGGGTAAAATGGGTTAGTCACTCTCTAGTAAACAAACAGTGTGGAGGATGGAAAAGTCAGCTGGGCTGTTTGGAGCTGGTGGAATGGAATGACTTCACACTGGTATTTCCAAACTGTACTTAGCATCCTGCTTGGGGTAACACGAGCGCCTCTGGTGTTGTGTGTCACCCGGCCCAGAGCAGGAGCCAAAATCAGCTCCCAGGTGCCCTTATGAGAGTGATTCCTGGGTCAGAAAATCAGGGGAGACTTTAGAGCAGCTCCAGTGCCTAAAGGGGCTGCAGGAAACCTGGAGGGGGACATTTGATAAGGGCCTGTAGTGATAGGACAAGGGGAATGATTTTAAGCTGAAAAAGGGTAGAATTAGATGAACCTTTAGGCACAAGTTCTTCTCTGTGAGGGTGCTGAGGCGCTGGCACAGGGTGCCCAGAGAAGCTGTGGCTGCCCCATCCCTGGCAGTGCTCAAGGCCAGGTTGGACCCAGGGGCTTGGAGCAAGCTGCTCTATGGAAGGTGTCCCTGCCCATGGAAGGGGTTGGAACTGGAGGAGCTTTAAGGTCCCTTCCAACACAAACTGGGCTGTGATTCAATGAAAACCCCTCTACTAAGCTTCATGGCTTGTGTTTGCTCTTGATTTCAATTTTACCTTGACCAGGGTCCTGCTAGATACCAGTGTGTGAGCAGATCCCCCAAAGCTCTGAGCCTGTGCCAGACTTCTGACATTCACAGGGGCCTTTTGGCTGCAGACACGTTGTTAACACCAGCTTTGAACCTGAGCAGCAGTGGGCAGCCCGTAAAGCACCACTCACCCTGCGGCTTGTATCAGATGGCTCCGCACTGAAGGATTGCTGACTTTACGTGGATCACAGTGCTCTTTTACCAGTGGTTTTAGCTCTGAGGATGAAAAACGCTGCATGAGAACGGTAAGAGGCAAAGCCTTTTGGTCCTGGATGTCAGGAATGGGGTGTTTTGGAGCATGGGGGGCATTGCACACTGCCTGGTTTTCGTTCCCATTCCTGCTCTCTTTTCCAGGCAGCTGGATCTTCGTTTTCCTATAAAAACCCTTCATGCCAGGCTTGATCCTCATCTTGTCTGACAGTCCTAGGAATGGGGCATTATGTTGGCCATTAGGAATCTAGAGGGCAGGCGCTTAATGGCTTTAAATCATTATTTTGCTTGGCAGAAAGATCAATCCATCCAACAGATCCCCTTGGCAAGACCCTTGACGCATAAGTACAGCTTCATACAGCGTGATTGTACCCTTTTGCCCTCCTTGTGCCCACCATGAGCTCTCCTGACTTGTTTACTAGACTCCCTTCGCCACTCGAATGTGTGTGTTGAATGTGTGTGAGCTATTTCTGTCTGTCCCTGGGAGATCATGCTGTAGCACAATAAACACAACAACCCTTTCAGGAAGAGATCTTCCAGGCAATAATACCCTTTTTCTTCATGCTGATTGCATCTCTGGCTTGCAGCTCTTGGCAATCTTTTCAGGTGGGCTGCACAAGGACATCTCTCCCCCCAGCTTTTAGGTTATACACTCTCCAGACTTTTATCATTCACTTTATATTTCAGTCATAAACCTGTCATTCATGGCTTCTTCCCAGAAAGATGCTCTATTCACCGTGAAGGCCAGCTCTTCATGGACCACGAGCTAACAAAACAAGTGTCAGAGGCACAAAAAGTGCTCATTTCAGGATTTAATCGAATCTCCTTGCAACTACCCTCCAAGCACGGCACTCACATCAGCCTTATCTGTCATTTCCTCTTTCTTAATGCACTGAACACTGCATTAAACATGCGCTTGTGATACATTTTAGCCTTACTCTCCCACACGTAATTGCATTTCTATGTAGCCTCCAAATGCCTTGCACGCGTGCCTTTGGGCTGGCTGGGCTCTGTTGCCAAATTTAAACTGCAGAAAGAGGCTAGAGCCCAGGGGACCCCAGTTACTCAGAGCCTTCTAGATTTAGTTCAAACCCTTCAAATTGCAGCCAAGCAAGCCGGGAGCTAGTGCAGTCCTGGAGCACGGTTGTTTATTTGCGATGGAGGAAATAGAAGTGCCATTCAGTAGGAATTGGCTCTCCAGCTTTCCCAGCTGCTGGATGACTAGCATCTCTCATGGGTCAGCTTCTCTGTGGGAACAGGGAGCACCAGGCTGTAATTCACCGTGGCTCCTCTTTGGCTACGGACAGACATGGACTCAATCAGAGGCAGCCCCGGGGGCAGGTATTGCTTTGTGAGATGCTGAGGAATACAGGCAGGAAATCCCAGATTCCCATCCATCCCCTCCAGATAGGTACCTTCAAGCTGCACCATCAAAGTGAATCTATTTCCTCATCATCTCAGACTCTGCCTGGTCCGGTGGGAAAGGCTGCTCTCCCCAGCCAACATAACCAACCCCAATGCCAACTCCTCTCTTTCCAGATATAGCTGGTTTAAAAGGGATATGGCTCTTTTCCCTAAAGTCCTTTAGTCTGCAAACCTCTGCTTCCATCTGTAGGCTTGGTGGAGACCCTGAGCTAAGGCTGTGGGGCATGTGTGACAGGGCAGAGCTGCTGCTTTTTCCTTGTCAGCACTTCACCATGCCTAACCTGGCCCATCAGTGCTGACTGGATCCTGCAGCATGACGGATGGGAACAGCCATCCTTATGGCTTGCAGGATTAGGAACCATGTTTCAAACATAATGGTTTGTGTTGGAAGGGATGTTCCGACCCCTGCCAGGGGCAGGGACACCTTCCATAGAGCAGCTTGCTCCAAGCCCCTGTGTCCAACCTGGCCTTGAACACTGCCAGGAATGGGGCAGCCACAGCTTCTCTGGGCACCCTGTGCCAGCACCTCAGCACCCTCACAGAGAACAGCTTCTGCCTCAGAGCTCACCTCAGTCTCCCCTCTGGCAGGTTAAAGCCATTCCCTTGTCCTATCCCTCCATCCCTTGTCCAAAGCCCCTCTCCAGGTTTCCTGCAGCCCCTTTAGGCACTGGAGCTGCTCTAAGGTCTCCCCTTCAGGAGCCTTCTCTTCTCCAGGCTGCCCCAGCCCAGCTCTCTCAGCCTGGCTCCAGAGCAGAGCTGCTCCAGCCCTCGCAGCATCTCCATGGCCTCCTCTGGCCTCGCACCGACAGCTCCAAATCCCTCTTGTGCTGCTGCCCCCAGAGCTGGACTACTATATAAATCCAACCATGCCTTCATCATCTGGGTACTTCAAGGTGCTTTGCAGGTATTGAATCCAGCAGGAAAGGGCAGCCAGAAGGTCTGGAAGAAAGCAGCCTGCACACATGGTACATCTGAAGCAGTAAAGTCTGCACAGTTATTATTTAGCATCTGGTTGAAGTGGGGAAACCCAAACCCCCCCTCGTTGTTCTCTCTCTTTTCTCCAGATGTTTTGGCTGGCTCAGCAGCCTCACCCCAGCAGCGCAGGTGAGAACCTGGGGCATGCAGCTGAGTGTGGTTTGTATAACCTTAAAACGCTTGAAGGCAATTTGCAGGCACCATTTATTCCCGTGAAAGGCGCAGTCTTTTCTCCAGACAGGCAAAAGCAATTCCAGCTGGCGTTGGATGGGAAGGCTGGGGGACACGTCGGAGCGTTTCAGAGCGGATCCCCATCCTGTGTGCTTTGCATTGCTCCTTCCTCGTCGCAAACCTGGTTTTGGAAGCAGTATATAATTCATAAAACACACTGCTTATGGGGCTGCTGCTTGGACAAGACTTTTACCCTGCAGCTGGGCGAAAGGCACCCGGTTCAGAAGCAGGAGAGCCTGTTCCTTCTGCTTTAGGGCTCTGAACGCTGTCTCCCAAGTCGTAACGAGTCCTGGTTTTGCTTTTCCCTGCCTTTGGGAGAGGTCTTCATTGCCGGAGGCTCTGAATCCAGATGTATTTCATAGGAACACAGCCTGGTTTGGGTTGGAAGGGGCCTTAAAGCTCCTCCAGCTCCAACCCCTGCCATTGCAGGGACACCTTCCATAGAGCAGCTTGCTCCAAGCCCCTGGGTCCAACCTGGCCTTGAGCACTGCCAGGGATGGGGCAGCCACAGCTTCTCTGGGCACCCTGTGCCAGCGCCTCAGCACCCTCACAGGGAAGAGCTTCTGCCTCAGAGCTCATCTCAGTCTCCCCTCTGGCAGGTTAAAGCCATTCCCCTGTCCTGTCCCTACATCCCTTGGCCAAAGCCCCTCCCCAGTTTATTTCTTAGCATTTATTTATCAGTATTTATTAGCATTTAATGTAATATATTAGTATTTATTTCTCAATATTATCAGTATTTATTGGTATTTATTAGTACCATTTAGTACCATTGGTATTTATTAGTATTATTATATTGGCAACTTGTTAGTGTTTAATTAATTTCTTAGCATTTGGTTTGTATTTAATCGAATTTATTAGTATCTAATTTACTTATTAGCATGTATTTATAAGTATTTACCAGTACTTATTCATTAGTATTTAAGTTCTTTATCAGTATTTATCCCCCATCGGCAGCGCTCTGTACGTCCGAGGGGCACTGCGGGCTCACCCTGAGACCCCCAAAACCTCCCCCTTCCAGGCTGGTCCTAAAGCCCCGGACGAGGCTTCACCCTCGGGGCGGACCGTGGCCACCCCTGGCCCGGGCAGGCTCCGGGAGCGCCCGCTCCGCCCCCCCGCAGGCCCCGAGGCGGCCGCAGGAGGAGGAGGAGGAGGAGAAGGAGGAGGAGGAGGCGCGGATCCTTGAGGCGGAGCCGGGGCGGGCCGAAGGGGAGGCGGCAGGAAAACAGGCCGGCGCTGGTTCTGTCCCCGCAGTGCCAGCAGCCGCTGCAGCCGCGCCGGGAGCCGCTCAGGGAGGGAGGGCAGCGAGGCGCTGAGGCGAGCCGGGCGGGCGGCCAGACCCCGTCCCCTCCGGCCACCGCAGAGAGAGGTACGAGGCGGGTGGGGACGCGGCGGCCCCGCTGCCGGGGTCATCCCCTCCATCGGCGGGCGCAGCGAAGGGTTCCCCTCTGCTCCCCCCCCGGTTCCACTCGTCCTCCCCTCGGCGGCACCTGCCGCGCCCCGGCCCCATCAGCGCCGGGAGGGCTGGCGGCCCCCTCGGCTCCTCCTCGCGGCGCGGCCGAGGAGGGCTCCTGCCCCGCGGGGAGGAGCGGGCGGGCGCCGTGGGGGTGTTTCTGCCCCATCCCGTGCGCCCAGTTCCATAAACCACCTCAGCGCCGCGCTCAACCTCGTTGCTCAGCTCCGGCGAACCCATGGCGAGCTCAGGTGGGCAGCGGGAGGATGGCTTTAGCCATCCCCAGCAGTGTGAGGACCGCCGCCTCGCTGCAGGGTGATGGGTCCCGTTGTGGTGGGGTTCCGGGCTGTTTTCCCCTCTCCCATGTGTTTATATCGGCTTATCACCCTCAGCGCTTCCAGGCGATGACATGAAGGAGGACGGTTAAGTAGGGAAAAGTCACCGTAATCTGGCCCATGAGGTGGGATGTGGGCTACGGAGCTGTGAAGACTCGCGGGTGGTTTGGGTTTTGGGGCTGCTTGTTTATACCAAGCTGTTACAACCCCGGGGGCTTTGGCAGCGCAGCCCCATCTCGTGCTTTCAGTCCATTGACTCCTACAGAATTGCCTTTAAAACCCCTGTAGCGGGTGAGGGATTGGACCTGAGTGGCAAAATGCACAAGAACCAATTGCCGGTGTCCGAACCTGACCTCAAAGTGAAGCTTTCCAATATCCTCAGCCATAGGAGTACAGCTGATCCACAGGTTCCTTACTGTCTGATCACCCCTAAATATCCTTTGCGGGGTGTGTAGGCATGCAGTCTCCAATCCACAGCTGGGACCAGCTGTAATTGCCCTGTATATTAGATATAAACACGAGCTTTACATGAAAGCGAAACTGTATGTATAAGCTAATGTGTGTCCACGCTGTGATGCTGCACAGGGGCTTGCCCAGGGCTCTGTCCTCAGCTCACCCTGTTGATCCACTTTTCCTTTAGCCTCTACAGCATGTTCCTGTTCCCAGTTACCAGACAGGTTCCGTGGAGGATGAGGAATCAGCCTAGGAACGTTTTCTGCATGTTGTGCAAGAATGCTGTGTGTTTTCAGCCTGTAACAAATGTTGTTTTATTGACTCAGTGATAACATTTTGCTCTCCGAGCTCCTTTTCCCTTTCCAGATTGTTAGCCCAGCACTTACTAATCTTTTATGGCACTGCTGTGGAACAGATGTACGGTGTTTTGCAGTGAGTAGCAAGGTCTGTAGTTTCAGCTGGCTTTGCCTCTAAACCACACAGTTCTGCCTTTCCCTTGTACCCCAGTCGCGGAGTGGGTAGCTGGACTGGGAAACTGATTTGGATGGCTACTGGGCTGGGAAAACACCAACACTCTTGGGTCTGACTCAGTTCCTGCATGCAGATTGTTGCATTGCTGCTCAAATGTTTAACTGGGTAACTTCAGATTTAGAGGAACATCTAGCTGGTCTAGTGGCCAAACTGTCTGTGGAAGTAGGCTCAGAGGTCTGGATGTTTAAGTCCTAAAAATGCTGGCTGATGGCACTGTGGTTGCTTATCCTTCTCAATCCTTTGGAGCAGCTGTACTGCTTTGTGCCGCCCTTTCTTGAAACAGCAGAGCGGGTTGGAACACCACGAACACAGCGCACGTGTCCTGGGATCCCCTCTCCTCATCTCTGCTGATGCTGAAGGCACTCATGCGTTGCCCTCTCAGGTTTTCCCTTGAAGGGCTCTGTTGTGTCAAAATGTGCTCAAGTGCTGTCAGAGCTGTGGTGTCTTTGAAACACAGTCTTTTCCTGGGGTGGGGGAATCACAGCTGAGTTTATGGGGATGGCGGGGTTAAAGTAGAGTTGGGAAAGCTGTGTCAAATCACTAATGTTCCTCCCAAACAGGAGCTTAATGCTTTAGGGGCTCCCTAAAGCACCCTTTGGTCTAAAAGGTGTGATGGTGCTCTTACAGGTCTCCACCTTAGACAAGCAGTATGAGTTGGGTCTTTCACAGTCCTCCATCCTAAAAAGGCAGTGGACTACTCCTTCTCCTCAGAAGCTTGGAAGGGTATTCCTGCATGTAGTGTGTCCCTGCTACAGAAGGGGTTTCTACCCTACCAGTGGAGAGACTGAGATGAGCTCTTAGGCAGAAGCTGTTCCCTGTGAGGGTGCTGAGGCGCTGGCACAGGGTGCCCAGAGAAGCTGTGGCTGCCCCATCCCTGGCAGTGTTGAAGGCCAGGTTGGACCCAGGGGCTTGGAGCAAGCTGCTCTATGGAAGGTGTCCCTGCCCGTGGCAGGGGTTGGAGCTGGAGGAGCTTTAAGGTCCCTTCCAACCCCATCCAGTCTGTGACTCTCAAAGTGTGGCAGCCTCAACCCTAATTCCATCGCTTCATGCTTTCTGTGACTGTCATCCCACAGAAAAATAAGCTCTTTTAATGAAATCTGAGATTCTCCAGCTAATTTCCTGCTGGCCTAAATGAGGGTGTAAGGAGAATGGCCATGCTGGCTTCTGAAGTGTGTGGATTTACTTACTTTGTTTGACTGGGTTGTATAAAAAAGAAATAGAAGTATTTTCTCTGTGCCTTTGACAAATAGTAAAATACAGCCTGTTGTATTTCGCAAAGCAAACTGCTGTCTCCTTCTGTCAGGAGCCGTAATTAACAGACCAGAAAATGGAAAAATGTAGAAATACCCTTTCCCCGTGGCCACAACCATTAGTCCTCTCCAGAAGTTAACGAAGTCAAGTCTATGGAAATTAAATAACTGATTCTTTTTAGCTCTGTTGGTGAGCTAAAGCGCTGTGTTAGATTGGTAAATAATAACGAGGTATAAAGGTTACCTCTTGGAAGTGAAGTGGGTGAAGAGTGGATTTGAACTCTTCTCAAGACAGTCTAAACCTCTGGCTTAAGGATTTCTCCTGTTCTGCTTGGGTGGAAAAATGAATCTATAGCACAGCAGTAATGTGGGAGAGGGGAGGTATCCCACCACGGTGGTGAGCAAGGTGCTGTATCCTAGCTGGTGGAAGCTGGGGCTCAGATCCTCCTGCCCACCAAGTATGCTACCAGGTCTGTGATGAGGGGATAGCAGCAGAACCATATAAAATACTGATAAATGCAACTGGTTCCTTGTGTTATGGACTCCTAAGAAGTGAATAGTTTAACAAATGGATGTTTAACGTGTTTCCAGACCATGTTATCGTCCTTGTGGTGTTCCTGTTGAAGGAACATGGAACACTTTCAGCTACCTTGATGATGTGTCCAAGTGTAGCCGGCTCTATGTAGAGAGCACATGTATGCATAGTAACGCCACTTGAGTTTAGAGTAGTCACCATGGAAATTGGTTCCAAATCTTTGCTTGTTTTTTAAATCTAATGTTTCTGTGGTTTCTTTTTATTGTAAGAAAAGATTCCAGAAATAGTATGGGTGGGAATATGAACTACTTGGAAAATAAAATCATCATGGTGACTCCAGTTACCGCCGTGTGCATTGTGGCACCTGAAGAGCGTGTTGCTGTGATGCTCTAGTTGCGCATGATGCTCTGGAGAGTGACTTTGTAAGAACCCAAGTTCGAGGTCTTGTGTTTGTGTCTGTGTACAGTTCTGAATATGTCCTGGGGAGCTTGTGGGGTTCAGCTCCTCCCTGTACCTCTTAGAGGCTGTAATAAAGCCTCCTGAGGTTAAACTTGACACGTACAACTAGGATCTCATCAGTTGGTGTGGCAGTGGTTTCTTCAGGGCTTTTATAACAACCTGTTTGCAGGCTGAGCCTGGCAGCAGCGGGACACAGACTTTGCTTTGGGAGGTGCACTGTATGTCCTAGAATCCCAGAGTGGTTGTGTTGGAAGGGAGCTTAAAGCTCCTCCAGCTCCAACCCCTGCCACGGGCAGGGACACCTTCCATAGAGCAGCTTGCTCCAAGCCCCTGGGTCCAACCTGGCCTTGAGCACTGCCAGGGATGGGGCAGCCACAGCTTCTCTGGGCACCCTGTGCCAGCGCCTCAGCACCCTCACAGGGAAGAGCTTCTGCCTCAGAGCTCATCTCAGTCTCCCCTCTGGCAGGTTAAAGCCATTCCCTTGTCCTGTCCCTACAGGCCCTTGTCCAAAGCCCCTCTCCAGGTTTCCTGGAGCCCCTTTGGGTAGTGGAATATTTTGCTGACCTTTTCCTCTGGAGATCTTTAAGTGCAGTAGATTTTTATAACTTGCTGTTGCTGTGGTGAGTTTTAACCATGTCCTTGCTTTTAAGTGCAATTTATGTGTTTTGCCTTTATGGCCTCCAGAGTTTCTGTTTGTGGCATCCTGGGCCCAGGGACAGGAGGCTGTCAGGATGGATTTGGCACCGAGGAACTCCTGGGCTGCTCTCAAGGCGGTGAGTTAAGCTCATCAGCAGGAATGTAGTGCAAGAGGGGTCAAAAAGCCCCTCCCTGCTGCTCACACTGGAGTTTGATCCCTGAGCTATTTCAGGGTAGTTCTCTGCTACGAGGCCATGCTTTAAGTCTCAGTAAAACAAGACAGCTATTGTTAGTGCTCTCAAATAGCTCCAAACGATGGTGGCTGGAGCTTGCAGGGCCTGAGGGAAACAGATTGTCCGCCCTGGAGTAGTGATTTACACCGGGCTTTGGGTGTCACATGTTCCTCTTCAGAGCTCTTTCTCACATCGTCCTCTGAGACCACATTTATCTCACTCCTGATGTAGGAGGATGGAGGGAGAGAGTGAGCTGGAGGCCCCGGAGCAGATCAGTGACAGCATAGAGGTCACAGTAAGAGAGGCAGATTCTCAGCTATGGAAGACCTGAACTGGCATAAATAAAGACAATAAAGCTTAGGGGGAGCCTTTGGGTTTGGTCACTTGCATTGCTTTATGTTTAAAGGACGGCAAAGTCTTTATAATGGCTTAAAAATGTCATTAAAATCGGGGGTTTTTGTGCCTCCTGACTTCAAAGGCAGGAACTACCTTCTCAGACATAAGACAATATTTGTTTTCCTGGCTGATGAAGCAGAGAACTAAATGGAGGTGGGTAATTCCTGAAGAATGGAGAGTTCGTTATTCATTTCTTCATCATTCATTGCTCTGCATAATGCCAGCTTCTTCCGTAGTGCGTCCTCTAGGTTTAGCTGGGTGGCATTTCGCAGCGTAGGTTGTGGCATGCTTGGAATGACTGAAGTATTGGACAGGATATGATGGTGTTTGCACACTGAGGAGACAGGGGAAGAAAACCACTTTGATTTGGATCATTTCTGTTGTGAAGTACCTACCTAAGCTATCTGGTAGCCAGAAAATACCTTGTGCTAAGCTAATTGGGTAGTCCTGGCCTATCCTTAAGCTGGGAATTGCATAGGAAAGAAGTTTCTTTGCCTTTGTAAGAGCTCTGTTCAGTTGATTGTTTTTCAAGGGCAGGTGGGGAATGTTTTATCTCCCAAAGAGATTGCGCAGAATTGGAGCGTGTTAACCCAAAGTGTCTGTTGAACAGACCTACATTTAGTCTGAAACTGCATTAGAAGTTCTTCCGTCCCATGGGCACGCGTGTTCCAGGGTGTAGGTGTAACCTCTTGCTTTGATCCCCAGTCTTCTTCCAACAGGATTTTCTTTTTTGGAATCGGTCACAGTTGTGATCCCAGAGCACTCTCAAGGGGAGACCTTAGAGCAGCTCCAGTGCCTAAAGCAGCTGCAGGAAACCTGGAGAGGGGCTGTGGCCAAGGGGCTGTAGGGACAGGACAAGGGAATGGCTTTAACCTGCCAGAGGGGAGACTGAGATGAGCTCTGAGGCAGAAGCTCTTCCCTGGGAGGGTGCTGAGGCGCTGGCACAGGGTGCCCAGAGAAGCTGTGGCTGCCCCATCCCTGGCAGTGCTCAAGGCCAGGTTGGACCCAGGGGCTTGGAGCAAGCTGCTCTATGGAAGGTGTCCCTGCAATGGCAGGGGTTGGAGCTGGAGGAGCTTTAAGGTCCCTTCCAGCACAAACCAGTCTGGAAATCTATGACTCTGCCCGGAAGATGTGCATCATTAGCCTGTCTGGTAAACCTTTGGTTAAACTTAAAGTCCTGGGCCCTTTTGCAAAGCTTGCGGAGCTGGAAGGAGCATCTCTTTGCAAGGCACTGGGTTCAGCAGTGAAACTGTGTTGAGATATTTTCCCTGTTCCATCCTGTCTCTGACTGCTGTTTCCTCTCTTGCGCAACTCCTCACCCGCATCGGGGCATAGCCTCACGGGTGACTTAGGCTCCCATTGAGAAGGTTTGTCCTATCCTCATGTATGTTGTGGTGTGACTGTGGCTGAGCGATCTTGATCAGGCAGCCCACGCTCCTGGCAGCAGATCATTACTTGTTTTTATAGGGTTATTTTTCAGTTGGATCCGAGCCCTGGCTGGTCCCGTGGCTGCTGCTGTCAGCACTCCACACACAGCCAGGGCCGCCCTCCTTAAGGACAGTGTGATCTTGGATGTGAGTTTCCTGGGATTACAAAACTATGCTTCTGGATGTGTACTTAAAAAACCACGCAGACATACACACACGAGGGGGTGTTTCTGCCTTGGACCACTTCTGTCACCTTGCTCACGGTGTGCTTCCATAGAATCAATGAATTCCATGGGCAGACATGCCTGAGAGCAAGATTTATTTTACAAGGATGAGCCAGGAGGAATTGTGGAGGACACACAAGGAAGCAAAAGCTCCTAACACCCCTTTGCTGCTCAAGTTGATAGGTCAAGTGTTAACCCAGCGATAAAGGTTAGGACTTTGGGGCTTGCAGTTTACACTTTGCTGCTTGGATGGTCTGAACTCACAGAACACTGTGTACCCTTAATGCTTACAGAAGCACAGGGCTTCCAGTACTGTCGTAGACTAAATGTGTAGTAGCTAAATCAAATACCCGCTTTATAGTCACACCATTGCTCCAGTTATACAAGAGTACCTGATGCCTCTGTTTGGACTTATAAGAGATCTTGACAAAGGGCTGAATGCGACCGTGGCCTTTAAAATCAGTCATGGAGTCATTACCCTTTTTGTCCCCCTAACCCTTTGGGGGGGGATCTAGGGTAGTTGTGGGCTCCCTGTGCCGCAGGGATCTGAGGAAGGTGGCCCAGGTTTTGATGAGAGCACTGCGTAAAGTCAGCTTTGCTCTCAGTAGCTGGGCAGGGCAGTAGGAAGCACTTGAAGGCTTCAAGTCTTGGTCAATGCTAACTTGGTTTTTCCGCATGAGGAGTTTATGCAGGTGGGATTTCCCACACCAGGTTTCCGGTGGAGCAGAGGGACAGGCAGTGCTGGAGGGAGGTGGGAATCTGGATCTGCAAGCTTCGTTGTTAGAGAAGCACAGACATTTTGCTCAGGGCTTCCCAGAACATGAAAGGGATCCACTTCTGAAGATCTTACACATGGAAATGCTCCAGGCAGGAGCAGAAGAAAGGCCTAAAGAGAAGAAAAGAGAGAGTGGCTGCAGGGTGAGATGTAAAGGAGGTAAGATGGGAGTAAAAGTGCAGATGGGCTCCTGTTAACAGCCATCCCTGTGCTGTGGGACGTGAGAGGGACTATCCCAGTGGGAAGCTGTGCTGGGGACCTCCTGTTCTGCCAGGCTGGTTGGTTGTGTCATCTCTGTGCGGCTTCTCCAGGAGTGGAGGGAGAAGTTCATCGTGTGACGCTGCACGCAGGATCTGACAGCATTGCCCTGACATGTTACAGGAATACTAGGGAAGCTTCTGTGCTCTGGGGCTGCCCCTGCGATGTTCTGTTGTTGTGTTCCTGTCACAAGCGAGGCCAGAAGGGTCCTTCATAGATTGTCTAATGTGACCTCCTGCCCCAGCACTGGGTCAGCTCTGTCTGAACTTTCCCAGCAGATATTTGTCCAATGCAGTTGTTAAAGGCCTCCAGTGATGGACTTTCCCCATCCTCCGTGGGTGATCCTGTAAAGTCCTTTCTTGTTCTTAACCATTACCAGGATTTTCCTAGTTTCTGACTTCCATTTCCTGTGCTACAGTTGAAAATTGCTGAGCCCTCGTCCTTTTGTTACTGTACAGAGCGTGCAGTTCGGTGCTCTGCGGCAGACTTTGGGAATGCTTGCGCCCTGTCTTTATGATAGAGTCCCAGAGTGGTTCGTGTTCGAAGGGATCTTAAAGCTCCTCCAGCTCCAGCCCCTGCCACGGGCAGGGACACCTTCCATAGAGCAGCTTGCTCCAAGCCGCTGTGCCCAACCTGGCCTTGAGCACTGCCAGGGATGGGGCAGCCACAGCTTCTCTGGGCACCCTGTGCCAGCGCCTCAGCACCCTCACAGGGAAGAGCTTCTGCCTCAGAGCTCATCTCAGTCTCCCCTCTGGCAGGTTAAAGCCATTCCCTTGTCCTGTCCCTCCATCCCTTGTCCAAAGCCCCTCTCCAGGTTTCCTGCAGCCCCTTTAGGCACTGGAGCTGCTCTAAGGTCTCCCCTTCAGGAGCCTTCTCTTGTCCAGGCTGCCCCAGCCCAGCTCTCTCAGCCTGGCTCCAGAGCAGAGCTGCTCCAGCCCTCGCAGCATCTCCATGGCCTCCTCTGGCCTCACTCCAACAGCTCCACGTCCCTCTTGTGCTGCTGCCCCAGAGCTGGATCAGGACTGCAGGGGGGGTCTCCCCAGAGCACAGCAGAGGTTCAGGATCCCCTCCCTGAGCTGCTGCTCACGCTCTGGGGGGTGCAGCCCAGCACAGAGGGAGTTCTGGGCTCAGGCGCACGCCGAAGCCGGGTCATGGGGAGCTTCTCCTCACCCAGCACCCCCAAGTCCTTCTCTTCAGGGCTTTCTTGAGCTGCAGAGCCCCAGACTTGCCTGCGGTGCTCCATCTGGTACCTTCCTCTACTGGGCTCACAGATACAGTTATATGATGGATGCTGTTCTTTTCTTCCCGACAGCAGCACAGTGTGTTTGTCATGGCAGGTTTCTTTAAGGCTTTGTCTCTGTACCCACTATAAAAACGAGGCAGGTGCTCTTCAAGTGCGCTTTCCCACAGGGATGTGTTATGGATCTTCACAGACTGTTCCAGAGCAGAACAAGGTGAAGGTCTTTGCCAGCTGCTCTCCCCAAGGCTTTCCCCAGGACCTGCTTGTGCAGCTTGGGCGGTTGTGCTTTCCTGAGCTGACCTTCCAGCTGTAGTTCACAAGTGACCTTCTACCTCCCTGCACTGGTTATGCTCTGTGCATCTGATTTGTACATACTTCTACTTGTTTCTGTGAAGGATACACTTATTCCTGCATTTCTAAAGCTGGTAAAGCTGATTCTGCGAGGAGAGGTAGCATTTTAACATACACATGATAGGAAACACAGCAGATAAGCATTAGAAACGTTACTTGCTGAGGTAAAGTGGGTAACAGCCCAGCCAGCATTAGAAGAGCATTTGGCCATTTGCTTGAAGGTGGTTGTTTGATTGTTGTAATTCCAGGAGCATCATCCCAAATGGCTGTGGAGTGACAGGGACAGATCTGCGTGCAGCTGCTCTGGGGGTGCTGTGAATTTGGGTACTGCTGCTTCCAGGTGGATGGATGTCCATGTTGCGCGAAGCACCACAGTTTGCCTTCACTGACCTTCTTGTGCACTGTTTTCTGTGTTGGCAGGTTTTAGAGGGGTTATTTTACAGGATACTTGGAGGAAGTTTAATTTGAACTGTATTAAAGCGCATCACTTTATCTTGGGGGGTTAAAAAACCCCACTTGTCTGTGTTATTACTGGCATTTGCTGTAGATCTGTTAACACCTCTTACACTCTTTCAGTGGGAGAGAATGGGAAGTGTGTGTGAAAGGCATGTCTGCGTACAGAGAGCCTTTGTCCTGTGACAACTGAAGAAGCTAGCACCAAAAGTGAAGGCTGGTCTGGACAGGTTCGAAACACCTCTTGTCATCGACTTGTGTTTACTGTGGGGGGAAGAACAGGTAGGGAGGAGCAGTCTGGATTGTGTTTGAACTATCAGTATGTATCTCCTTTGAATTCCTCACAGTTTCCTTGCAGAGCTTTTGTATGATAAGTTCTGTGATGTGAATCTCCAGTTTCTCTTGTTTCAAATGGCAGTGAAAGCTTTAAGTGTTTGCTTGCCTTTTTTCTCCCTTAATTACAGCTACAGGGATCTCTAGTCATGTGGAAAGTATTCTATTGGCAGCTTTTGAATCTAAAGTACTTGTTATCACTGAACAGGTATAGAGTGCTGTAGGTTACTGGGCAAAATCGCTTCCTCAGTATTTCTAGATAACAGTCTCTTAGAACTGAGGAGTAATATGGTTTGCATAGGATATCTGGAGCTCTCGTCTGGCCTCCTGCTCCAAGCAGGGCCAGAATCAAAGGTCGGTTTCATGTGAATGTTTCTGATCATGTTTCAGACCTTTTCCAGGCAGTGTGGCATGTTTATGCCATGCTTAGTGCTCTCACAGTGAGGAATATTATCCTCTTGTGTGATTTTAAGCTGAAAGAGGATAGATTTAGATTGGATGTAAGTGACAAGTTCTTCCCTGTGAGGGTGCTGAGGCGCTGGCGCAGGGTGCCCAGAGAAGCTGTGGCTGCCCCATCCCTGGCAGTGTTCAAGGCCAGGTTGGATGCAGGGGCTTGGAGCAAGCTGCTCTATGGAAGGTGTCCCTGCCCATGGCAGGGGTTGGAATTGGATGAGCTTTAAGCTCTCTTCCAAACCATTCTATGATCAGTGTTTCCCTTGCTGTGAATTAAGCCTATTGTTTCTGTCCTTCTCTTGCTACTGACTGAGAAGAGTCTGGATCCATCTTCTCTGTAACGCCCAACTTAGTTGAAGATAGGAATTAGATCCCCTCTAACCTCCATTTCTTCAAGTTAAACAAACCCCATTCCCTCATTCTCTTCCATCATATATTCCAGTGACCAGATGACCTTTGTAGTGCTCCACTGAACTCTGTCCAGTTGTCAGTGTATTCTTGGGAGTGCAGCTAAACTAGATGGTGCTCCAGACGCAATCTCCGTAGTGCTAAGAAGAGAAGCCATTTCCCCAAGCACTTGGCTCTTATCCTTCTCATTATAGCCCAGTGTATTGGTAAACCCATGGACTCTTGTTCTTTCCAGCCACTCTGATGGCCATTAGCTTGTTTTTAAGCAATGTGTGCTTAAAACAGATACTAAAGCCTCAATGTTCAACTCAGAAGAGCTAAACTCCCCATGGATCATCCCTGCAGGCTGAGCTTGCCTTTTTGCAGCTGTGGGATATTGAACTTCACAATTATACCTTGACCCTCTAAAATGCCAGAGCTTTTTCTGGAGTCCCTATAGGAAATTGCTGCCCATTTTTGCACTTGTACCTCTGACTTCTTTCTTAACTGTTCCCTCTTGTTGATGTTGGATCAGTGTATCAAGATCATTTGGAAATGTAAACCTGGACACCATAGTGCTGCAGATCCTCCCTGCTGAATCATCTGATGGGTTTCTGGCCATACATTCCAGTCTGTCATCCATACTGGTAATGGAAATATTGCACAGCTCTTCTGCCTGGCTGGACCTGCTTTCAGTGCTTTCCCAGTTAGATAAGAAACCCTTGATAATACGCTCCAGGAACTATGTTGTCAAGCAGACACTTGATGCTGATTACATCTAGTTTGTTTTCTTAGGTGGATCTTATGGGAATGTGATGTGGAACAGTGTCAGAGCTAATAAAGATTGCATTTCTGAATAGCCTTATCACTTCTGGGCAGGCATACGTTCCATTTCCTGCTGATATATGCATCCTTTATTGTTCCATAGAATCTGGAAGCTAGAAGGGATCTGAAAGGTGTTGAGAGCTGCCCCTGTCCCCTCTGAGGGTTTCAATACACACCAGATCTATCAGGAGTTTCATAACGGGACAGTTGCAATAGGACAGCACCAGGAGATCAAGAGGAAACAAACGTGATGTGTTTATGGGTCCCAAATGATATTAAACAATTACTTGGACCCAGCCTTCGGAGCAGCCTTTGAACGAATCCCAACCCCTTCTTCTGCAAGGGCTGGAAGATAAAGAACGTGTCTAATCTGTACCAGGTATCAGGCAGCGGTTATCGGTGCCTACGTGCTGTTACTCAGATCTTGTTAGCTGTCTAAGTGGATAATAGGCAGTACGCTTCACAACTACATAAGTAGATTAAGCTTAATCTGCTTTGGAGCAGGGAGGGGAAGATGTGCTTGGTGACAAATGGACACAGATGATGTGCAGCGGTGTAAATACGGTGCTGTGTCCTCATCACTTCAGGAACTTTCTGAGGCAGAGGGTCTATGTCGGCAGCATTCACACTAATATGTGAGTCCCAGAGCAGAGAGCTGCAGCACTTCAGGCTTTGCCTGTGTTAGCCAGGCAATTTCACTTTTACAAGCAGTTTTTCTAATGGTTAAATCTTCCAGAGGTGTCTTTTAATAAAACATGCAGGATAACTTTATCCCTGGTTTTAAGTCTAGCATGGGACTATAGTGATAGGAAAAAGGGTGCTGGGTTTCAGCTTAAACAGGGGAAATTCAGGTTAGATATAAGGCAGAAGTTCATCCCTGTGAGGGTGCTGAGGCGCTGGCACAGGGTGCCCAGAGAAGCTGTGGCTGCCCCATCCCTGGCAGTGCTCAAGGCCAGGTTGGACACAGGGGCTTGGAGCAAGCTGCTCTATGGAAGGTGTCCCTGCCCATGGCAGGGGTTGGAACTGAATGAGCTTTAAAAGGTCGCTTCTATCAAACCAGTCTGATTCTATAGTTTACCCACACCTGATTTAGTACCTGAACTAAGAGCATGGCCAGCAGGGAAAATCCTGTTTTTTCCAAAGGGTAGTTCGTATTCAGCATCTAAATTACCGGAGCAAGCTCTGGAGAGGGTCTGTGACCTTGTTTTCACTAAAAAGAAAGCCTGTCCTCCTAGCTGAGGCACTGGTGGTGGGTAGCTCCAGGTAACTGTTCCCTTCTGTTGCTGTGTGTCTTGGTCACATTTCAGTTTGAGGCATGCAGGAAGTGCTCTATTACAGATGGTCTCCCCAAGGTGTTAAATGAGGTGCTGGTTGCATGCTTGCTGTAGCAATATATATATATATATACACACATATAATAGCAACTGATAATACTTTTATCTCCCATCCCAATCTGCTGTGTACTGAAGTAACTTCCCGTAGTCAATCCATCATCAACTTTGAGTTGGGTTTGGCATGGACCTATATTAAAGGGTGCAGAATGCTCTGTCATACGCGGTTGATAAGGGAAGTCAGAAATAAAAGGACATATTAAATTGCCAATGGCCTTTTTTTCCCTTTAGCTGGCAAGAGATGATGGTGGAGGTTGTTTTCCTCCTCCCGTGTGGGTGGTATCTAGACATGCACTTTTCAAAACCAAGACCACCATTGTGGTGGTCTTGTCGCTGCCTGCTGCAGATCAAGCCATGAACACTGCTTGGTTGGGCATTAGTGTCTTCTTTACAACGTGTTTTAAGCCCCAAACCAGATGTGTGATGCTGTATGTATTCAAGAAGACAAGGTGGAGAGATTTGTGATGCTTCTTGGCTCTTGGGGAGGATTCATCTTGAGGTTGTGGCTGAGCATGGATCCACAGTGTTCACAGGGTGAATGTGTCACTCCAGGCCTTCATTAGGGCATTTAAGCGCTGTTTTAAGTTGCCTGAGCCTAAGTCCTAGGCCTTACACTTGACATCTTCTGTCTGGAGTCAAGGCACTGACTGTGGCAAACAGCCCTTTGGAAAGCTGTGCAAAGACCCTCGTGGCTGTCAAAACCGGTGGCCTGTGTTTCAGAAAGGGCCATTGTGAGGAGGAGAACAAGTTTCACATCACATGTGCCCCAGCAAGTCCCGTCCTTTCACTAGGAAGCCTTGTTGGAGAATGTTAATTGAGTCCCTTTCTCACTGGAGGAGGCTTTGCTTCCTTCCCAAGTTTTCACAACACATTGTCCAAATACACAGCCTATGCTTCATTCAAGTGTAAATCCTTTCTCTTTAACCTGGAAGTTATCCCAGAAAAAAAAAAAAGCCTTTCCATTCACTGCAGGACAGACCCTTGTGCTTGCAGGAGAAAAAAGAAGTGGATCAAACTGTCCAAACAGGAAGGGAATTAAGAAAAGACTTTGCTCAGTGAGTCTTTGCTTTCATGGAAGTTTAAATGGTTGTCCTATAAACTCCACTTTATCTCTCTGCTGCTTTTGAAGCATCATACAATAACTGAAGTGTCTGCTATATTTAGAAGTGACATTTTTCTTGCTGTATGGATTTCAGCATGTAGAGGATGGATGCAAGCAGTGAGTTCAGATTTACTTCCTTACCTCTTCTTTCTTCCCCATAGCTCAGTCCTGGTGGGTATCTAATACTTCACACTGATTCCTTTTCAGTTGAGGGCATTAATCAATCTGCTTTTCTGGCACAGGTGGGTGCTACTGCTGCTCTACATATGGTGAAGCTGAAGTATTGAAAGGATAAAGCGAGATGTGCTGCATGAAACGAGCTCCCATCTAAACTCATCACAATTGTGCTGTATTTTTAGCGAGTTATGGATAGAGTTGTCATTCTTTTACCCCCAGTCACATGGGAAGGCTGTGGAAGAACAGATAAATCACCGCTGTCACAGTTCCTCCTGTCTGCTGTTTACCACATGACAGGTTTTCCTGCTCTGTGAAAAATCTCTTCGATCTAAAATCTCTCTTTTTCTCCCCCCTTTCAGCCTGTACTATTTAACTTTTCTCTTTCCGAGCAATGTTTTATCTCCATTCGGTGAAGCTGTTGGAGGCACAGCTTCCTGAAGAGGAGCAATGCAAAGCGAACATCCCTTTGTTTCAGTCAAATGGCTTGATTGTCACAGAGAAGAAATGGTTTTAAGTTGAGGAGGAGTGAAAGGCACCTTGCAGAAGTGATAGTCCATCAGCAGTGTGCATCCTGTGGCACTCCGGGCTGTTCTTAGCAACCTCAAAGCACAAGAAGTCATCTGGAGGAGGTTTTATATTGGAATCTCCAGACAAAAGTTCCTTGGGCTTTGTTTTGAAGGTTGCAACAAGGTAGAAACAAAGCTGAAGGTGTCACCATTGTGTTTTCATCTCTATCCTCACCCACCCTTCTCTTTTTTATCTTTCATGAGCTATTTCTGCTCTCCTCTCTGTCTCTGTGTCCCTAGCACTGAGGAGGATCACTCAGCAGAGTGAATTGCTTCTGTTGTCTTACAGCAGGGGTATTATATTTATACATATACATATATATGTCTATATATGAAGGGTATCTTATACAGGGTCTTCCTGTATAAGACATTGCTTGTAGCAGTTGCTGATACCCCTTGGGTATCTCTAGATGACCTGAATGGAGACAGTGATCAGTTAAGAGAAGGCACGTATAACACCATGCCTTAAGCACCTTGGGGCAAGCATCTGTCTGCTTCAAGAAGAGCTTCTGGTGGGTAAAAGGCTCACAAAGCCGGTCTGCCAACCATGATCCAGACTCCATAGAGATCTAAGGACATGCTTCCCAAGCTGAATTCCCCTGCCTTGGGGAATCTGAAGTGTGAGGTGTTTGTGCAGACAGTGAGATGGAGAAAGGTGTGTGTATTGCAGTGTGCTCTGGTTATGGGTCTGCTGCCTTAAAGCTGGAGCATGTGGTGTGCCTTTTAATGGGGAAAGCACAAACCCAGGAGAAGTCCCCTCAACGCAGCTCCACGGGGATAGACACAGAATGGATCATAGAGTCACAGAATGGGTTGGAAAGAACCTTAAAGCTCATCCAACTCCAAGCCCCTGCCATGGGCAGGGACACCTTCCATAGAGCAGCTTGCTCCAAGCCCCTGTGTCCAACCTGGCCTTGAACACTGCCAGGGATGGGGCAGCCACAGCTTCTCTGGACACCCTAATACTTTTCCTATATCCTTTTCCTGGAGTCATGTCTAGTCTGTTCCAGGCTGAAGCCAACCCAGTGACTGTGGGAGTAAATCCATGTGGTGTTCAGCTCTTCTAATTCTGCTTCTCATCCCTTAATATTTCTGTTGTCTTTAAGGATTTTCCCTGTGGCTTGAATGGTAAAGATGTGGTGAGTGCTCGGGCATGGCTTGAAATCAAAGATTCAGTGTGGGTGTTGCTTTCAAACAGAGACCTGCTGCTATTTAGAGAGTGCTGCTGCTATTTCAGGGCAGTTTGTTAGGTCTGGCTTCTAAGAAGCGGTGAGGAAAAACTAATTGCTTTTGGGCTAGCGTGTCTCATATGGCGTGTCCTGAAATGCTCCTTATGTAAACATTGCCTTGGAAGCAGTACTGAGCCTCTCTGCATGTGGATCCGTTCTCTCTCTCTCACCCTCCTATTACAGAAGATGAGAGGAGAAGAAAAGATGCCTGTTGGAACTTTGCTCCCAAAGCTTGCTCCAATGAATTTAAAACCCCAAACCACAGAGAATTCCCAAATGTAATATGGATCCCAGTGTTTATTTGACTGAGACCTGATTGTGTTCAGAGTTGTGCAAACACGGGCACGGATCCTAGTTAATTCAGCTGCTTTTATCCGTTAAGTTGCCCAAACAATTGGAACAACAAGGAGGGTAGTGAAGATAAGATCACCCAGTTATGCAGATGGGACAGGGTACAGCTCTTTTTGGCACTCAGAACACAAGTTCTACAAGAAACTCGTTTGCAGCATTGTTCTAGCCATTATGCTGGTGTTTTCAGTTTGTAAGCTCTTTTTTTCCTCCATAGCTTACTGTCTGTATCTCCTTCCTTTACAGTCCTGAAAGCTTTGCTTTCATGAGAAGCTTAGCAGGTATCTCCCAGTACTGAATGTGAGGAGCTGGAAATAAGGGGAGGATTCCCACCCTGGGGGCAACCAGAGCTTGTAAAGCTTGCAAAGACACAGGGGAAAGCTGGCCAGCTTGGGTCTGCAACAGCTCTGTGCCTGAGCTGTTGGAAGGAAGAGCTTCTGCCTAAGAGCTCATCTCAGTCTCCCCTCCGGCAGATTAAAGCCATTCCCTTGTCCTGTCCCTACAGGCTCTTGCCCAAAGCCCCTCTCCAGCTTTCCTGCAGCCCCTTAGGCACTGGAGCTGCTCTAAGGTCTCCCCTTCAGGAGCCTTCTCCAGGCTGCCCCAGCCCAGCTCTCTCAGCCTGGCTCCAGAGCAGAGCTGCTCCAGCCCTCGCAGCATCTCCGTGGCCTCCTCTGGACTCTCAGTCCCTGTTGGTCAATAGGATATGGAAACCAAAGGTGTCAGCACTTTTGGCTGGATCGCGATCTCTGCAGCAGGGTTAAGATGGGAATGTCCCATTCTCTGCAGCAGGGTGAATATCACCCTGGTGTTCCTGTGCTCTCCACCTTCTTCTGGTGCAGTACAGGACTGTTCTGACAGTGTAAGCTGCCCCTGGTGCTGCAGGAGGTAGATGTTGTGGGTTGCCCTCTAGGTGGGTCTTGTATTTGTCTCTTTAACCTTCCAAATCAAAGGGGATGCTACAGCGTATACTCATCCTGTCTTCAGGCGATGTGTAGAGCAGCGGATTTACTGGATTTGCTCCTCTGTAGTGCAAGGAACATGCCAAAGCTCTGCTCTTTGTCACTGCTCTGAAACTCCTTTTGACTGTGTCCTGTGTAATGCTGTAGCCTCTGGCACATGAACCACAGCGTGGCAGTGGTCTAATCTCAACTAGCTGCATGGGCAAGGAGAAGCTCCATAGCTCAGACTGGGTGGCACAGGGAAGTCATTGTCTCAGCAGCAGAACTAACCAGCTTTGGGTGACCAGAAGAAAAAGGGCAAGGAAGAGACTTATGTCTTCAAGACTGTCCCAAAAGCTCAGTCTGACCATGATTTTACCATCTCAGGGTGCCCTTGCTGTGTCTTTGTGAAAGGCCTTTGACTTCATTCTCAGCTCATTCCTCTGGAATCACTTGGGGATGGTGGCTGCCTCCCAGTGCTTCCATGGGAGCTTCTGGTGGTGAAGGAAATCATCTAATCTGTGATTTTATACTGTAAATCAAGATGCTGACCCACTGGCCATGGTGTATTCCAGCAGGATGACGAAGGTGTTGCTTCAGTACAGGAAAGATATGGACCTGTTGAAGAGGGTCCAGAGGAGGAACACAAAAATGATCTGGGGGATGAAGCACCTCTCCTATGGAGACAGGCTGAGAGAGCTGGGCTGGACCAGCCTGGAGAAGACTCCAGAGAGACCTTATCATGGCCTTTTAGTACTTCAAAGGGACCTGAAGAAAGATAGGGAGAGACTTTCCCTGCTCATTGCAGGGAGCTCGGACTAGATGACCTTGGAAGGTCATTTCCACCCCAAACCCTTCTATGATTGTATGATTTTCATGGTAGAGAAACGCACTTGAGAATCAGCCAATTATTTTGATTCATTTTCATTTCCCTCAGATGAGGATTTGAAAACCACATAATGGTGCATTCTATCAGTTTGAAATGGGGTGATTCATCCCCTGTGATCTTGGCCTCATGTTCTTTGGTTTCTTTTTTGGATATCCTTGCGTTCTGTTAGTGCCAAGCACTGTATGGAAGTGCCCCGTGGCAGACAACCTGCTCTACCCATATGTTAGCTTTAAAAAGACCCAACTCAGAAAAGGAAGGCTTTATACTCTGTGCCAAGATGCTTGGGGCTTGTTAAATATCTTCTACTTGTCAACAACTGCCCCGTTGAAAAAGTGGCCTTGGTGTGAATGAGCTTTGAACAAGTTCATTTGACTCGAGGGATGTTTGCAGGCATTAAACCAACTTGGATCACTGCCATTAATGTGCAGTGGTTTCCTCATCAAAAGCACCCCCCTTTTTGTTGTGTTTTTGTTTTAATCTCCTCTAAACATTCAGAAAGACAGATTTTTCCCAGTTAGCATGTTTTTGGTGACTTGGGAATGTGGAGGAGGCTTTACGGGGCTACTTGGTGTGTTAATGGATCACTTGCAAACCAAACGTGGTGCAGGGGTATGGGTGTAACAAGGCAAAACATCACAGGCTGGTTTGGGTTGGAAGGGAGCTTAAAGCTCATCCAGTTCCAACCCCCTGCCATGGGCAGGGACACCTTCCACTAGAGCTGGTTGTTCCAAGCCATGTCCAGCCTGGCCTTGAACACTGCCAGGGATGGGGCATGATGAGCAAGGTGAGCATGGTCATCTCTGTCATCAGGGCTGGTGGGCAAAGGTGTGGCACACGGCATAACTGGATTGTACTGGTGGTGTGGGATGCAGTAGAGGGGCTGCTGCAGAGGTTAGGGAGATGCTCCGCTCAAAACCTGTTGTAGTCCAGGGAGAATTGCTCACTTGGGCCCTCCTGTCCCCACACAGTGTTGGCAAGGGTCCTGACTCTGGTCAAGCATGAAGAGGTGATGAGGAGCAAGGGGATGACATCACACTGATGGGAAAAGCAGGGTTTTGGGATCTTACTTGTTTTAAGTACTGAGAAATGCTGCATTCATGGAGGCCATGCTGGTGATGGTCCTGTTTGAGCCAGGATGGAGTAGAGATCATTTCAGGGGCTGCTTCTCATCACTTCCAGTGTCTGTGAGCTGTCGGAACAGGTCACCACCACCAAGACCTGCTGCCTACCCATGCCTGTTAAGAGGGCAGCAGAACTGGTGTGGGGCTGAGTGACATGTTCCAGTTGCCCACGTCCAGCTGACAAACCTGTTTAGACTAAAACACTGAGCCTGAATAAAGCCTAAACATGAGGATAAGGATGAAAGGCCCCTCTCCAGGTGGCATCTCAGCCACTGAAGGTGAGTTTCCACAAGGCATGGCACTGGTTAACCTTGATCTCACTGGTGCATGTGCTGTCATTGACACATTTATGAGCTTGGGAAGGGCCCTGGTATGTACATAGGTGGCTGCAGACCATTATCGTGCTCCTGCAGCTCTCCAGGTAGCTGAGTAAACGAGGTGTGTCTGCTTCTGGTGCCATAAACCTCACTGGTGTTTGCACAACTACTGCGCAAAGGCACTTTATAACAGCAGGCTCGGTTCACTCACTGACTGATGCGGAGCACTTAGTTCCCTTAGTAACACTCGTGCCTTCTGTGGAAAGGGTGTCCATGCTTAACCCATGCTGGTGGAAATAGGGATGCTAAAGAGGATTTTGGAGTGCAACCTGCTGGATTAAAAAGGAGGTAGACGAGGATAAAAAGAGACGCATCTTCCCCTTTGACATGTTTACAGCCTGGAGAGCTTGGAAAGAGCATCTTGAAGTAACAACAATAAGAATTAATGTGCTTGCTTCCGAGAAGGCTGATGGAAAGTGAGAAGGGAGAAGTTACAAAATGCTTGTTTGTCGTGCCAGGAGCTGCAGAGGAGCGCAGCAATGGGAGGCATTGGTGACAGACATCTCCTTCCTCTTCTCTTCTGTATCTACTCAGAGATAGGATCTGCTCTGCCCTGCGCTCAGTGGACAGCCTGCATCTGAAGCCTGCACAGGTGTTAAAGGAGATAAAATTGCTCCAGCTCGAATAATCCTCCCAGGCACTTCTCCCTCAGCTTAAGAAGAGAAGTGCATTAGAGATGATGATTGAAACTGTTGTTGCTGCAGTTGCTTAGCTGAAGGTTACTCATTACAGCCGTGCACTAGTACAAGTAGTGCCAGACTGAGTAATGAGGTAATGGCCTGAGCACTGGAGTGTCTTTACATCCACTAAGTAAATCACCTTTCTGGTGTGGAGCTTTTGCATGTGGGTTCTACTAACAGTGCTTTCAGTAACTGCTCTTCTGTGTGCAGTGGATGAAATAACAGAATCGCAGAATCCCAGACTGGTTTGTGTTGGAAGGGACCTTAAACCTCCTCCAGCTCCAACCCCTGCTATGGGCAGGAACACCTTCCATAGAGCAGCTTGCTCCAAGCCCCTGTGTCCAACCTGGCCTTGAGCACTGCCAGGGATGGGGCAGCCACAGCTTCTCTGGGCACCCTGTGCCAGCGCCTCAGCACCCTCCCAGGGAAGAGCTTCTGCCTCAGAGCTCATCTCAGTCTCCCCTCTGGCAGGTTAAAGCCATTCCCCTGTCCTGTCCCTCCATCCCTTGTCCAAAGCCCCTCTCCAGGTTTCCTGCAGCCCCTTTAGGCACTGGAGCTGCTCTAAGGTCTCCCCTTCAGGAGCCTTCTCTTGTCCAGGCTGCCCCAGCCCAGCTCTCTCAGCCTGGCTCCAGAGCAGAGCTGCTCCAGCCCTCGCAGCATCTCCATGGCCTCCTCTGGCCTCGCTCCAACAGCTCCACGTCCCTCTTGTGCTGCTGCCCCAGAGCTGGATCAGGGCTGCAGGGGGGGTCTCCCCAGAGCACAGCAGAGGGGCAGGATCACCCCCTGAGCTGCTGCTCACACTCTGGGGGTGCAGCCCAGCGCACAGGGGGGGTTCTGGGCTCAAGCACACACTGAAGCCGGGTCATGGGGAGCTTCTCCTCCCCCAACACCCCCAAGTCCTTTCCACCCATCCTGTGTTTGTGCTTGGTATTGCCATGACCTAGGTTCAGGACCTTGCAGAGATAATTGCATCTATTGTTCTCCATCTCTACATCACTATAGACATAAGACACTGTGCTAATACCACATGTGCTCACAGACAGATCCACATCATGGTAGATCCCTGAGGTGCAAAGGCCACAAAGTTCCATTGTGAAGATCTGCCCATGTCTATCGGATAGGCCGGAGCATTCCCACCACCACAGCCCTGTCTCCTGGGGACTCATAAATGTCCATGAGAGATTGGATCCTGATTTAAAAGCTTCAAACAGCATCCTCTCTGTGTTTAGTGAGAAGTGTTTCAACAGCTGATTAGTGCCACTGTTAAAAATAGACATTTCTGCCCTGAATTCTTCCAGCTTCTGCCTTTGGTTGCTCAATCTCCCTTTGTCTCTGCTTAGATTGAATTAATCTTTGGTGTCAAGAACTCCCTGTTTGCAAACGCTTGGAAGTTGTGATGCCAAACCTGCATTATAAACACATGTATGTGCAGTGCCCCTTCATGTGTTGATAGTATCTTGAATAGCACACTTAAAACAATAATAAGAGAGTAGTGTGTTTATTTCTTGTGCTTCCATTTAGTCTTTCAGCTGAAATGAAGGCTTCTTTTTGTCCCAGTTCCTTTCAAGCACACACAATATTGTTTAGGTTTCTGGTTATGGATGATGTTTAAGTTCCCATCAGTTGGAAACCTAGAGGGCATAAAGTGATCCTGGTGAGTTTTGGCTGGTTTATGCTGGAGCTCCTTGGTCTGTGTGGTCAGCAGGGTGTTTGTGTTGATGCATTTCTCACCCTCCAGGCTGGCTGTTGATGTGAAAACTGTCAACTCAGCAGTCTGCACAAGGGCTTAAACACTCAGGCCCACAGTGTGGTTAGGAAGGAACACTGGGATCTTGTGCAGGAGTCTCAGAACAGTGTGTGGTAATACAGCCTCTTCTGGGGGTGCAGCTCTTCTCAACCTCACTTTAGGTGTAAAAAGCCTTTTCTAGATCAGTATGTCATGGTATTATGAGGTGGCACGTCAAGTGAAAGAGTCAGTGCTGAGGTTCCCAGACTGCAAGTGTGTGTCCCTGGAGCTTCCAAGTTGGACTTGCTGTGCTCTGGTCCCATAATGAATACTCCTTAGTGGATGGGAAGCATTTTGGTTCTCCTGGAGTGCATCTTCTGGTTTAGTTTCATCTGCTAAGAATCAAACTGGTTGCTTTGATACCACTGCACAGCATGAATGAAGGCATGGGAAACAGAATGGTTTAGGTTGGAAGGGACCTTAAAGCTCATCCAGTTCCAACCCCTTCCATGGGCAGGGACACCTTCCATAGAGCAGCTTGCTCCAAGTCCCTGTGTCCAACCTGGCCTTGGACACTGCCAGGGATGGGGCAGCCACAGCTTCTCTGGGCACCCTGTGCCAGCGCCTCAGCACCCTCCCAGGGAAGAGCTTCTGCCTAAGAGCTCATCTCATCTCCCCTCTGGCAGGTTAAAGCCATTCCCCTGTCCTGTCCCTCCATCCCTTGTCCAAAGCCCCTCTCCAGGTTTCCTGCAGCCCCTTTAGGCACTGGAGCTGCTCTAAGGTCTCCCCTTCAGGAGCCTTCTCTTGTCCATCTGCCCCAGCCCAGCTCTCTCAGCCTGCCTGAGAGATTACCCTGAAGGGATGACCATTTCCAATAGGGTGGAACTGAATGATCTTTAAGGTCCCTTCCAACTCAAACCATTCTGTGATTAATTGGGGTGAAGGTGGGTCCCGTCAGGTATGACCGTGGTTGTGGTCTGTTGAATACTTGGAGCTCACAGCTATGGCTCCTGACTATAGGATAATCTACAGTGTGATATGAAGCCCAAAGGGTGAGGAAGGATGCTTTTTTGTAAGACAAGCCAATCCGGGTGGAAAACACTCCAAACAAACCCCCAAACCCCAACCAAACTAGACAAGCCTTTGCCCTGCTTTGTTTTCAGTATGTTGCCTTCCCTCAGTCTTTGTGTCATCACAAAGGATAGTACTATACGAGTGTTTGAGCTAAGAATAGCAGATTTCCTTGAGAAATGGTCTTGTTTATTTTGGTTTTGTATTTTTAAGTTGCTGGAGCCTTGGTGACCTCTTCCTTAAAGGTCCTCAAAGAATAGCCTGGTCCAAGAGTATTGTAATAAAGAGAGGAGCTGTGAACTGCCTTAATTCCCTGGCTTCTTCCTTGTGCCCTGCAAGGCTTTGTCAACAAACTGAGAGGAAAATACCATGAAGCGGACATTCCTCTGAGCTTCATTACTGTTTCTGCTGGATTAAAGGTAGGGAAGGGTAGTGTAGCATTTGCATTCATGCTGTTTCTAGGTTGCCACTGACATAAGTGGAAGGCACTCTACATAAAGGAATATATGCAGAATATATCTTTAATAATAGGATGAAACACAAGAACCTGTTCAATGTTATTTCTCAGTTATTGCCAGCGTAGTGCTGGTGTTAAGTCCTATTAACAGATGCTGATGAAAAGAGCCATTTCCTTTGGAGCATAACTAAGATCAGCAGAGAGGAACGGATGGGGAGCTCATAGGATTGAAGGGTACAAATGCCAGGAATGGAAACCCGTGATTCTGGGTTGGTAGAATGATGCCCATCATAGAAAATGTATCTCTGCAAAAATTTATTTGCTGGAAACCTGTTGTGCTCAAGGGCTTCTTCGGGCAAAGGTTGTTTTGAGGGACTTTTTAAAGGTATTTTTTGAATCAAGGGAATGGACAGTAGTGAGAAGGGATGAAAATCTTGGAGCGGATTCTCCTGAAAGGCATGCTGAGGCACATGAAAAACAACAAGGTGGTTGGTGACAGCCAGCATGGCTTCACTAAGGGGAAATCCTGCCTGACCAATCTGGTGGCCTTCTATTATGGGGCTATGGAACTGATGGACAGGGGTAGAGCAGTTGATGTCATCTACCTGGACTTGTGCAAAGCGTTTGACACTGTCTCACATGACATCCTTGTCTCTAAGTTGGAGAGACATCAATTTGATGGGTGGACCACTCAGTGGATAAAGAACTGGCTGGATGGCTGCACGCAAAGAGTTGTGCTCAATGGCTCCATGTCCAGCTGGAGAGCAGCAACGAGTGGTGTCCCTCAGGGATCGGTGTTGGGACCTGTCTTGTTCAACATCTTTGTCGGTGACATGGACTGTGGGATTGAGTGCGCCCTCAGCAAGTTTGCCGATGACACCAAGCTGTGTGGTTCGGTTGATACGTTGGAGGGAAGGAATGCCATCCAGAGGGACCTTGACACGCTTGTGAGGCGGGCTGATGCCAACCTGCTGAAGTTTAACCATGCCAAGTGCAAGGTCCTCCACCTGGGTCAGAGCAATCCCAGGCACAGCTCCAGGTTGGGCAGAGAAGAGATTGAGAGCAGTCCTGTGGAGAAGGACTTGGGGGTGTTGGTCTGAGAAAATGAACATGAGCCAGCTTCAGTGTGCAATTGCAACCCAGAAAGCCAAGCGTATCCTGGGCTGCATCAAAAGGAGCGTGACCAGCAGGTCGAGGGAGGTGCTCCTGCCCCTCTACTCTGCTCTTCTGACTCACTTGGAGTATTGTGTGCAGTTCTGGTGTCCTCCATATGAAAAGGACATGGAACTGTTGGAACAAGTCCAGAGGAGGCCACGAGGATGATCAGGGAACTGGAGCACCTCCTGTATGAAGACAGGAGGAGAAAGTTGGGGCTGTTGAGCCTGGAGAAGAGAAGGCTGCGTGGAGACCTCATAGCAGCCTTCCAGTATGTGAAGGGGGCCTATAGGGATGCTGGGGAGGGACTCTTCATGAGGAACTGTAGTGATAGGACAAGGGGTAACGGGTTCAAACTGAAACAGGGGAAGTTTAGAGTGGATATGAGGAAGAAATTCTTTCCTGTAAGGGTGGTGAGGCACTGGAATGGGTTGCCCAGGGAAGTAGTGAATGCTCCATCACTGGCGGTGTTCAAGTCTGGGCTGGACATAGCCTTGGGTGGCATGGTTTAGTGGGAGATGCCCTGCGCATGGCAGGGGGGTTGGAACTGGATGATCTTCAGGTCCTTTCCAACCCTGACTATTCTATGATTCTATGATTCCATGGATGAAGGGGGAGGCAAGGGAAGGATGGTGATAAAGACGGAGAAAAGGGAGATCTGGAAGAAGTGATTAAAATATAATGAGACACTAATGCACAAGAGGTAAGAGGATCAAAGCTGTATTTTTCAGGCAGAAAGAGCATGTGTATTTGGGTATTTCTTTCCTGTGGGTAACCAGTGCCTGTCAGTTGTCTCACATGAAAGTTGTAAGCAAGACAAAGCAGGGAGAGTTTTACTTTTAGGTAAGCTGTGATTTAGCTCTTGGACCCAAAGGCAAAGCACAGCCTCATGGAGATTCACAGTACCACAGCTCACACACTGTTTCAAAGAGAGAAGAAGCAACCACTTTTTGGCAACCAAAAAGTCTAAAGCCAAACTATCTGTGTGTTGGAAGACCCAGTAATACTGGCTCAAGCCCTGGCTGGTGGCTTGGCAAGTATTGAGGCAGAGCGTTGCATCTAATGTGTTTTGTGTGCTTGTCTTACTTATAAGCCTAACAGAGTGTATAACTGATACTGAAACCAAGTGTAATGGGGATTAGTAAAGTTATCTCATCTGTTCTTTCCACATGGAGCATGGATCCTGGTTGGAAAGCTCAAGCTCTTGCTCAGTTTTAATTGCCTTCCCCTGCTGATTGTGCAGTGCAGGTTGTTGGCTAATCAAGGGTGGTTTCTAAACCAGGATTCTGAACACACAGAACACCCTGGTATTGTCTCATCTGTCTGGACAGGCCACCTAATCCAGTATTGAAATGCTGGAACAGGAGGGGAGAACAAGAAATTGAAGCTTTCATGTGAAGAATTCACATGAGTTTACCCAAGCCAGGGATAGGAAAGCTGTGCTTAAAGAGCTGAGCTAAACCAATTGCGTTCTATGGGATATGGATGGCAGAAAAGATGTTTCTTCACTGTGGCAATTAAAATACATGGATCAATGTGTTTCCTGGAGACTGGCTGAGAAGTGGAGAGTGTTGTAGAATATCTGTGGGTTGTAATAAGTCCTGAAGAGATGAACTAGATGATCTTAAAGTCCTTTCTAACCCTAACCATGCTATGATTGTAGTAAGAGTCATTTCAGCTGGGAGTTTATAATGGCACACTAAGGACTAGCTAAATTCAGATTTATTTCTTCCTGAAATAGAGATAACTAGGATCATATATGAAGGTCCGTAGTGCCACAGAGAATATGAGCAAGGAATGAGTGTTCAGTGTTTCTTCCCACATAGTTTGGGGGGATGTCCTCAATTTTCATCACATAGCGGTTTTGAAACCACCAAAAGAACATTAATGTTTGCATTAGGGTAATAGACTGTGGAGCTTCTCACCAAAAATGGTTGTGAAGGCTGAAAGTATAGAGGGATTCAGAAAGGAGTCAGTAAATGCATGGGGGAGAAGTCCATGGGCTTATTAGGCTCGGATGTCCAGACATTAGTGGTGCCTTACAGCATCTGAATTGGATCCCTTACTGCTGAAAGCTGGTACTGCCAGAAGGTCATTCCTCTTTGAACCAACCCTAGGCTCTTCAGTATGACTTAATGTGTCATTTCCTAGGTACCAGTTAATAACTGTGCTGCTTTACCCTTCATATCCTGGTGGTGGACTTCCCTGAAGCTCTGAATACCAAGATCCCAATATTTGGGGCTCATCTGAAATAGATCATAACCCAGGGAAACATCACTTCTTAGCTTGTTAGATTAGAAGTCAATAAATGGACTTGCTTGGAAAGGGATGTAAAGGACCAGTGATGGACAGGGCTCAAGCAAAGTCCACTAGAGGAATGAATCAACATCAAAGCCAAGTAGAGGCAAGTCTTGAGGTGTCTCCAGCTGGAAACTTGACCAGCTTGCTATAGGGAAGTTTTGCGTCCTCCACCTTTCTGCCTGCTCCAGATCTCTGCTATTTCTTGTGGAACAGGGAAGAAATCATTCACTCCTACCTCTTGTATTGCTTTCAAATCCAGCTTGCTCAGAAGACCAGTGCCTGGCTTGGCTGCTCACAGCTTTTCAGCTTGTCAAGCTGATGAGAGTCATGACTCTTTCCCCATGGACTAGAAAGCGTCGGATGCTTGACATGTTTGACTTGAGCTCGGAAATAACTCTCCAAACACTACTGTCTGGCTCCCTATGACAAGTATCTGCTAGCTGGGATCTGTTGGTCAGGAGGTGAAAGCAGTGAGATGATTGATGCAATCGCAGGTAGAAGTTTGTATCTCGGCTGCAGCCAGAGCTGGCTCAGTGTCACTTGTGCTGTTCAGTGGCAGTTGGAACTGTGTTGGCAGAAGCAGAGTTAGTTACAGGGCCCCTTACTACAAGAGAGACATTGAGGTGCTGGAGCGGGGCCAGAGAAGGGCACTGGAGCTGGAGCAGGGCCTGGAGCACAGTGTGATGGGGAAGGGCTGAGGGACCTGGGGGGTTCAGATGGAGAAGAGAAGGCTCAGGGGGGACCTGATGGCTCCCTACAAGTGCCTGAGAGGAGGATGGAGCCAGGAGGGGGCTGCGCTCTGCTCCCAAGGAACAAGGGATGGGACAAGAGGAAACGGCCTCAAGCTGCACCAGGGCAGGTTTAGATGGAGCTGAGGAACAATTCCTGCCCCAAAGGGTGCTCAGGCATTGGAACTGCCCAGGGCAGGGCTGCAGTCACTGTCCCTGCAAGTGTTTGGAAGATGTGTAGATGTGGCACTGAGGGACATGGTTTAGTGGTGGCCTTGGCAGTGCTGGGGAATGGTTGGACTGGATGAGCTTAGAGGTCTCTTCCAACCTGGTTGATTCTATGATTCTCTCTATAAAGACATCCTACACTGCTGATCCCTGATTAAGGTTTAACCTTAACCATGGACTCAGGCCAGGAACTAGAATAATGTGATGCGACCTGAGAGCTAAGGATGTACATGAAAAATAGGATACTGCTTGGAAGAGCAGTTGGGCACATTGGGTAGATGGATGTAGAATTGGACTAGTGAGGGCTGATATGGGTTTAGACCACTCTTCATCAAAGACTGAGGCTGATCCTGATGTGGCAGGACAAGGGGTTGCCTCACGTGGCTGAGTTTTTTGAGCTGGCCCTTGTTGGCTTTCGTCAGTTGAAACATTTCTATGTGTACCATTTCTGTAATGACTGGTTTGATCTCTGATCTCCATGCTTTGAGCTAAATCCTCTTTACCTAGTCCCCTAGTTATCTCATCTGCAGCTTATGCTTTGTGGTTGCCACAGAGGCAAAGTGAAGCTTCATCTCTGTGTTGTGGGACTTGTCAGCACTGGGCACTTGGTTTTCTTTGTCTTTACCACAAAATTGCCACTTTTGGAGGTTATATAAAGAGATGGGAGGTAGAAAATTCTTTGACTTCTCCTCAAATAGTCTGCATGGTACAAGAGGGTGGAGATGTCTGGAGCCTCCAGTATTGTTGCTCCAGTCTAAAACGTTGTTGCATCCCTATTTGACCTCAGTTATCCTTATGCATCCCACTTTGACAGCTGGGTTTAATTCACACGTTTCCTTTCTTTTCTGCTCCGCTTCTTTGATTTTGACTCAGGGTTTTGAACTGCAGAGGAGAAGTTTTTGCGCTGAACAAACCCTTGTTTGCTTCTTCCCCTGCAGGTTCCTTAGAAAGAGAGCTTGGACGGCATGCAAAGTTGTGACATATCTGCAGACAGCACGGATGATCCTCTCAGTAGTGGCCTACGGAGAAAGCGACAGCCTCGAATAGTGATCATTGGTGCTGGGCTTGCAGGCCTCTCAGCAGCCAAAGCGCTCCTGGAAAGCGGCTTCACGGATGTAACTGTCCTTGAGGCGACTGACCGCATCGGAGGCCGCGTGCAGAGCGTGAAACTTGGTAAGAGCAGCCTCTGCGGAGCCCTTGGGGTGGGTTTGCTTTGCTCTGCTCACAAGGTTTAGTGCTGTCATGAGGTTAATTTCACCTTAGGAATGTGCTTTTCCAGCCAGAAGGCGGCTGGTTGAGGTGGGATGTTGGTACTTTTGGAGGTGGGTGGTGAACCTGAGCTGTGCATCTCTTTGGAGGTTTGTGCATCTCTTTGGAGGGACAGCTGCTCCAAACCCTATGAAATAAAGATGTCAATGACTTAGCACTGGTACAGGGAGTGCTCTGCTTAACCGGTCTGGGATTAACTGTACTGGGACAGTTTCCATCAATGTTTTTGAGCTTGACTTGGTGAAGAGCCATGAGTGAATCTGGCTGGTGAAGGGCTGGTTCTCTATGACTTCCATCACTTCCACAGGGGCAAGCTCCAGGCTATTCTGTTTCACAAATAGCCCCATTCATTTCCCTAGGCATAATTTAGTGTGTAGGGCACCACCCACTGTGAATCGGGCTGCTGGAAAAACCTCTTCAATGTATCCTTTCATCCTGATTTGCAGCTTTCCTACCTCTGGAGCTTCCTTTCTCAGCGTGTAATAAAGGTGCAGACACTGGATATTTTAATCCAGCATCAGTTGGGTTTGTAAAATCTCTAAATGCAAAACTATTGGGACAAAAGTTGTGCTCAAGGAGTCTTTCCCTGCTATCTAGAAGGGCATTGCGTGTCTCTTCTCTGCAGGAGGCAAAAAACCTCTTCACTTCTACTGAGTTGCCTTCCTGATTTCAATTACCTAGCTCTGTTTCTGATCCCACTCTCTGTGTTGTTAACTCTGGCCTCTTGCTGCCCTTCTTTCTATTTATGTGTAGATGCTTGCATCACTGACCCTGTTTTACTCAGTAATAAACAGCAGTGTCCTATGAACTTGCAGAAGGGAAATGAATGAGAAGGCAGTCGGACAAATCTAATCTCCAGGGTTGGAATAGGGCACTTTCCATGCTGCCAAGACTTGGCGTAGAGGTTGGAATGGGAAGTGTGTCCTTTACTCCCAATACACGGGATTAAAAATATCCTGGATCATGTCTACAGGAGGAGGGAAGTGTTAAAGACCTGGAATCTGGAGGGAGAAGTAAATCATATTGCCAGTGCACCTGTGAAAATAGTGTTGTTGTAGTGGTATCGAGACGAATTCTCTCACCTTTGCGCACCCTCACGTGTAACTCATGTCTTTGCTGGGAATATACCTCCTGTCTGTTAACTAACATGCGGCAAGAGCAGTCTGGTGGAGATCTGGCAGTCTGTAGATGTGATTTGCAGAGCAAAGGACTGGAATCCAAGGTCTTGATCTTTTAATGTCTTTCTTAAACCCATCTGTCTTATCCTCTACAGACTATCAGTTACACTGTGGGTATGGACTGCAGTTCTCTCCCAAGGTGGGACTGTGTTCTGACCCCTTGTGTGCTTTGCAGCTTCATGTGTCCTTTAGCTAAACAGTCTTGAAGCTCTGTTGGGTGGTGATCTTCACAAGCAGCACATACTCAGGACTTCCTTATTCCCTGGTAGAAGAGCAAAAGGGGCGGCATGGTCCTGTGCTATGTTCTCTTCTGTACTACCTGCTCCTTCCTCACAACTGGCTAAAGCTTACAAAATCCCTTTATAGAAAAGTGGTTCTTCCAGGTCTTCAACATAGAACCATTTTGATTTGCTTGTCTGGGATACTAGAATCCCAGGTTGGAAGACCTCAAGGATCACCTGATCCAGCCTTTCTAGGGAAAGCATGACCTAGACTAGATGTCCCAGCACCCTGTCCAGCCCAGTCTTAACAATGTCCAGTGCTGGGGAGTCACCAGTTCCCTGGGGAGATGATTCTGATGGCTGATTTTTCTCATTGGAAAAAAATATTCCTCTTGGTTCCAGCTGGAATCTCCCCAGCAGTAACTTGTGCCCATCACCCCTTGTCCTTTCCCTGGGACTCCTTGTAAAAAGGGAATCTCCATCTGCTTTGTAGCCACCCTTTAAATACTGGAGCACGGTGACAAGGTCTCTATGAGCCTTCTCTTCTCCAGGCTGAACAAATCCAGCCTGTGTAAATGTCATTTAGAATCATAGAATAGTTAGGGTTGGAAAGGACCTTAAGATCATCCAGTTCCAACCCCTAAATGTTAAACTTAAGCATTAAACATTTAAATGTTAAACTTTTCTGGCCATTCCACTGTCTGCACACTTGACTAAAGTTCTGATTTAAATCTTCAACAGAGCTATGGTAGCACCTTCTTGGCGTTGTATCTTGATATTTCCACTCTCCCTGAGCCGCGCTATGTCTTGCAGGGAACAGGATTTCCCCTCAGCTGCGCAGGGCATCTCCCTGTGCTATCAGCCCAGTCGTGGCAGCACTGGTTTAGGGTGGGCAGAGCCCTGGTGCAAACCTCATTAGTTGTGAGAATCATAGAACCACAGGATGGTTTAGGTTGGAAAGGGCCTTGAAGCTCATCCAGTTCCAAATGGATCCACTCAGCACAGGGGAATAGTTTGGATTTTCAGAGGTTTGTTTCATCATTTCTAGCTCAGGTGAGCCAGAGGGTTCGTGTGTTTGTGAGTTCTGTGTTTCTTGTACGTGAGCTAGAACACCTGTATCCATGATATTTCATGACAGGATGCTCAAGGATTAGTCAGGGCTGCAAAGTGAAATGTGAAGGTTCCCAAGTCCTGATACACAATCTCTGTGTTCCTTTGGAAAACTGCTGGCATGGTATATTGTTGTGCATAGGCCTGTTTTGACTGCTGTTTGTGTCTCAGCGAGGTTTAATAGGAAGCAGGGTTTTTTCCATTCCTTGTTGTATTGAAGGATTCATTAGAAGTAGATTTGTATTGAGACCAACGTCTTTTAAGGCCCTGAAAGTAAATTACTTATCTCTATTTTAAAAGGTGTTATTTAATTTTACACTTCAATAATTCAGCATGTAACTTACACCAGGTACAAGTGGCTTATCTGCTTGCTAGCAATGATAGTGAGCTTCTAAGTCTCACAGCTAAGAATGACTTTTCCTAATTTATTGCTATTTGCTTATATTCCACCCTGAAAACAGGAGAACTTGGAACACAGCACAGTTGTAACCGAGCACCAAGACAGTGGGAGGAAGATTTCTTACTTCTAAAGCTCAGGCGCCCCATAGATAAAGAGGAGCAGAGCAAGCTCCTGACATGAAGCAGTATTGCTGCTGCTGATCTGGCATGCGAGGACTCGCAGGAGGATTGCATTAACAAGTGGCTGCCACATGCAGTATTTATGAGCTCTGTACCTTTGCCTGCCAGGGTACAGCAGTTGTTTCCACTGGGCTGGGCGCTGGGGGAGTGTAGTGGAGTTTGTGGCACCTTAAATACACTCGATGTTGTTTGCTCTGAAGCACATGCTTTGTTTTAGGGACACGTAGAAATCTTGCGCTCCCCTGTCCTATGATACATATTTTGAAGGGAAATCAGTGTGTTCCTTAATGAGGAGGTGGTTGTGTGCTTGAAAAACAAGGCACATGGAACTTCCCTTGGAGGCAGTGTCTCAGAGCAGCATTTCCTGCGGCTCTCACCCATTACTTGACTGCATTACAGCAGAATGCTGCAGCGTTGTTTTGCCTGAGCGTGTGTTTACATGTTAAGCAGTATGTGATGACTGGTAACTGCATGATCCTTTCTTCGTCAAGCAGGATCCTATTAACTATAATCAGGCATTCACACACCAGGGCGGTGAGCTGCACAGCATAGTGCTGGCTGGGGTGCTGGGAGAGCTCAGCTTTGGCAGACTTGAAATCAGCTTCGGAGTTCTGAGAAACTAAAACTGTGGGTGGAGGACATGACCCAGGCTTAGGTTTAGCACCTCCTTTGTGCTGCTGAACATCTCCGGGTGCAGCCTGGCCTTGAGCACTGCCAGGGATGGGGCAGCCACAGCTTCTCTGGGCACCCTGTGCCAGCACCTCAGCAGCCTCAGAGGGAACAGCTTCTGCCTCAGAGCTCATCTCAGTCTCCCCTTGGCAGGTTAAAGCCATTCCCCTTGGCCTGTCCCTACATGCCCAAAGGGAGGGAGTGGGGCTGACCAAACCTTTTGTTTTTTTCAGGCAGCGAGTGTAGGTGATGAAGACTAAATGCCTTTGGTGTTCATCCTGACAGTGCATCTTTCTAAAGAACCTGATTTAAGTTTTCAAAGGCATAAATAATACAATAGAACCTATTTACTCATCTGGGGAATGGAAATGCATTTTTGTATTGCAGTTAATCTGAGGTATACTTGTAAATAACATCCATTTTTAACTGCAGGACAAGGGTCACTGTGCAGGCCAATGATGCAATCCCAGGGCAACCCAAATTTTCCTACATGTCCTGTGTCTTGGTATCCATCCTCTCCTCTTGAATACAGTATTTGAAGTCTTTAGGTACTCTGTTCTTTCCCTACAACCATAGTATTTATGTAAGTATTCTTATATGTCCTTTTTGCAGCAGTGCAGTGAGGTTTCTTAGAGCCTCTTCCCTTTGATCAGTTCATCCTCTGCAGTCTGATCATGTTCTTAAGCGCAGGTTTGGAAAGGCCAAGTAGCAAGGATAAAGCAGTTAGCAACGACCACGATAAACACTGGGAACTAGGAGATTCTGGATTCTGCCTTAAGTATCAGAGACGTGTCACTGTGATGTACCTTTATTGAAAACATCCCATCCTTCTAGCACTACCTGAACTTGTATCCTGAAGGAAAGGTGTGAAGAACACTTCATGTGTTAGACATGTCTAACAGAGGAAGCTCACTCAAATGATGTTCAAACTTGTGTTGTCCTTGGGCAATTGGTCTGCTACTGCACAGATACATCCAGGGTTGAGTGTGACCAGCTCTCAGGAAGCTGGGCTTCACTAACTGCTTTGCTTGCTACTCTCCTGCAGGGCACGCCACTTTTGAACTGGGAGCTACGTGGATTCATGGTTCACATGGAAACCCAGTCTATCATCTAGCAGAAGACAATGGTTTACTTGAAGAGACCACTGATGGTGAGAGGAGTGTTGGCCGGATCAGTCTTTACTCCAAGAATGGGGTGGCTTATCATCTTACCAACAACGGGCAAAGGATCCCGAAAGATGTGGTTGAAGAATTCAGTGATTTATACAACGAGGTTGGTGTTCAATTGCTTTGTCAGGTTGTAGATTTGCCTGTAACAGTAAGAATCCTTGAGAGTTGCAATGTTCCAGGTACTGGACAAAGGTAGAAAACCAGCAATGTCTTTAATCCACACTTAGTTTGCTCTCATCTGCTTAACTGTACCCCATTTGATTGTGATATGAGATTGACTGTTGTTAGGAAGAACAATCTTTCCACATTTGTCATCAGTTTAATCACTTCCAACAACTATTGCTGAGGAGATCCAGTCACTTACTCTAGAAAGTTGCTACTCAATTAGAAGAGTAGAGGAGGGATCAACTTACTAAACAAAGTAGAACGCAAAACCTTAGCAACAACCAGCTAAATATTGTAGCCCTCTGACATGTTATTGATGTTATAAATACCATAGTGCGCTGTGAAGTGTGCCAAAGTCAGTGCTGTGTCAGAGGAACTGCAAGTTTAGTTCCATCAGAAGGAAAGGAACATGTTTTCTGGTAGATTCAGGCCATGTGGGCTTCAGTTTATTTTCACTTCTTCTGATCAACATTCAGTGATGTCCTCTTCAGTTCAGTGTAGATAAGGGCTTCAGAACGTGACAGAGGAGCCAAATGGAAAAAGAAAACCAAACAAATACAAGCAGAGAACCTAAAAATACTAAATAGAAGCCAGCAAGGTGGAAATTAAAATGCATGTGGAGTGGAAAGATTAACCTCTGCTTAAAAAGCAATGAGCCAATATTAGGCAAAAAAGGTCAAATTTACTTCCATGTAGCTCAGCCCTGCCGCTGTCATCCTGGTGGTTCTTTCGGAGGGAACATGGGGTTTCTTACTGATGTGAGTGTTAAACACATATGAAAGGCTGGTATTAGTTCTGTCTGCTTTCGGTAGGAAGATTTGGCTTTAGGTAGAGTGATGGAAAGAGGCTTGCCAAAGTTAATTATAATTAACCTTAGAGCAGCTCCCAGTGCCAAAAGGGGTGACAAGAAACCTGGAGAGGGGCTTTGGACAAGAGCCTGTAGGGACAGGCCAAGGGGAATGGCTTTAACCTGCCAGAGGGGAGACTGAGATGAGCTCTTAGGCAGAAGCTGTTCCCTGTGAGGGTGCTGAGGCGCTGGCACAGGGTGCCCAGAGAAGCTGTGGCTGCCCCATCCCTGGCAGTGTTCAAGGCCAGGCTGGACACAGGGGCTTGGAGCAAGCTGCTCTATGGAAGGTGTCCCTGCCCGTGGTAGGGGGTTGGAACTGGAGGAGGTTTAAGGTCCCTTCCAACCCGAACCAGGCTGGTATTCTATGATAACTGTTTCCTACCTTTCTTTCATGTCACTTATGAAGTACCTGTAGGGAGGTCAATGCAGAACGTTTAGGCCTCCGGGTAATGTGATCTATCAGTTGGTTATAATATTGTTTGGTTATAAAGTTGGTATAAAATAGAGCAAAGCACTGTGATTTCATCATACTGTAGCCATGCCTAAAACCTTCAGATTTTCATCTGAGAGTGAACTCAGAATCATAGAATCATGGAATAGTTAGGGTTGGAACTTCACCAATATCTGATGCTTGATTAAGCACACACTAGATTCAGGTTACTCTTGCATACTTTATGTTTAAAAATATGCCTATGAGCATTTGGAAAGCCACCAAAAAGTCGCTGTAGCCTGTAAAGGATTACCAAGAATTGAATAGGGAGCAGAAATGGCTTTTTTGTTTGTTTGAAATGACTTTTGACACTGTCCTGGGTCTCTGAACTGGAATCTGTGATGGGATGGCACAAAATCATTCCCGTTTGAGAGAAGGCTTATAGGAATTTCAAAGAAACCTCATTGTAGAAGGAATTTAGCAACTCATGGCAGGGAAAATTCTTCTTGGACAAAGGTGGAGAGAATTCATCTGAACATCTGATAGAAGACAGAACCAGATCCAGCGAGGGGAGATATGCATGGAGCAAGACGAACAGCAACTGAGAGTAAAGAGGAGAGAAGGAGTAAGTGAAAATACTGCAGTGGGCAGCATTATTTATGTAAATGGAACACCACCAAGCTGCATGTAGTGCTTGGTGAGCATCCTGCCTCAAAGAGGGTAGGAAAATCTCCAGCGAAAGCAAGCAGACTGAAATGGGAACACAAAGATGAGAACTAAGTGGCTTTGCGGTACAGCTGATGAGATAAAGGCAATAACAAGGTGCCCAGTGTTTGAGAAATTATGAATTTGGCAAATCTACCCTTTTTTTTAAAGCAAGAGAAAAGGGGGCAGCCAGTGACAGGAGAGAACAATGCATTAAAAGTTGATCTTCTTTACCCAACACACTATTAGCTTATCATTGCTTATCTTTATCACCAGGAGATAGAAAAGGCTTTCGCATTTATGGATTGTAAAGATGTCTGCAGCTACTCTCTGTCATAAAAAAACATGTAAGGGGCAGCTTAAGCCAAAAAGAGGACATCAGCCAATTCCTAATTGTAGTTGTTAGGAGGTGCTTTCACTGTCTTCCTTCCAAGTGTGCTGGTTGCAAGGGCAGTTGAGCTTCTTGTCTCAGCCGCTTTGGGGTGTCAGACTGGACCATCTTTTTTGGTTTAAACAGATGATGGTAGTTTCTTCCCTGTGCTGCATAAGAGAAGTGGGGATTAAGATGAGCTACATGATCTCCTGAACACCTCCAGTTCAAAATGACTGTATGAAGCACCAGCACCCATGGGTACTTGTCAGGAGCATGTGCTGCAGGCACATTTTCATTGAGTCTATTCCATCATTTCATGTTTCGCCCTAGCTGGCCAATACTCTTTCTTTAACTGGTGGTGAAATGGGTGCTGGGCAGTAACAGTAGGAATTTACTCCTCAGTCTGTTTCTAGCCCCAGTTATCTTGTCATCTGGCCACCACATTCGGTGAGTGCCAAGTGCAGAGGGCCTCCCTTGAGTGTTTGACTTGGGTATGTGGAGGCGCTGATGCTGGAGCCAAGAGAGGTCTCTATGTGTGCTGAGTTTTCCTGTGCGAAAGGCAAAGCTCCCCAGTACCTCCATCTCTTTGCCTCACTAGTTCATTTGGAGAGTCCTTATGCTTTTTCCAGGCATGCGTCCAATCTTCTTTGGCTGCTTCTTCTACTTCAAGTTTGGCTTCTTTTTGTTTGCAGTAGCCTGAATGTTAATAGCTGTAGGGATGCCTCACAGGAGCCTTTATTTGGTTACATGGAAGCTGAGCAGTAAAAGTGCTCAGCTCTTCTTTTCTGCAGCAGGAAGTGCCCTACAAGAGGCTGTTGCACTGCACTGAAGTCAGTCAAGATCTATCAAGAGCTTGTGTATGAGGTGACTATTCCTCCTCCATATGAGAGCACCAGCAAACTGAGCAGTCCCTGTAAGGAAGGTCTGGTCCTGCAGAGCTGCTGCCTGGGTTTCCAACCACGCATTGGCAAGTGATGCACTATGGGAAACATCATTGAGCCTGCTATTGGCAGGACAGCTCTCCATCCATTGCTGTTTTAAGACAAAACTTCTTAGGCTGTGTAATGTGTGGGGCTGGCACTGCTCAGGGTCCTCATCAATCAATCCATTTGGTCACTCTCTCAAAGAAAGGGGCCAACAGCACTGGGAGGTTCCACAGGGTGTGATGTCCATGCCATGTGTTCACAATCTTCCCACCACTCCTGCTGGGATAACTGGGGGAATGCCCAGAGAAGCTGTGGCTGCCCCATCCCTGGGAGTGCTCAAGGCCAGGCTGGACACAGGGGCTTGGAGCAAGCTGCTCTATGGAAGGTGTCCCTGCCTGTGGCGGGGGTTGGAGCTGGATGGGCTTTAAGAACCCTTCCCACCCAAGCCATTCTGGGGCTGGGGGAGGATTTGGCTCTCTGCCTGCTTACACCACATCTGCACAACCCTCAAACTGATGGAAATGTTGTCTTTGAGGGTAACATCTGCACCTTCAGGGTCTGCGTGTGCATATAACTACTGGGAAATCCCATCTCAGGGTTGTTCTTTTGTCCCTGCTAAGTCCTCATGTCTCCCTCCAAAGAGGCATTTAAAGCCAACTCCCAGGTATTAGTGAAGTGTGAGAGAGAAGTGGTGAGCTTGATAAGTTAAATGCAGTGAAAAAATCCCCCTGCTTTGCCTACCCAGGAATGTCACAGTCCATCAACCAGCCTGATACAGAAATGCCTATATTTAATTGGGCTTTCCAGTAAGGATGTGGTCCCTAAAGACCTGCTTCACAGGACCCTCCCTTGAACAATCAGCTATCTCCTGTGTGCTGCACAGCTTCTGGGGCAGGGATGCAGCCAAAGAATGACAAAGTTTTCCACCCTTCTCACCCCCACCCTGTGCTGGGCTTTGTGCCATCCCCAATTAAGCTCCAGTGCCTTGTGTTATCATAGAAAGCAAGACCAAAGGGCCACCGAGTGTCACTGTTCCTTCCCTGTCTCTCTATTGCACTGACAGATGTCTGGCCTGGTAACAGCATGGACCTATCTCCAACAGGGTTTTTGTACTGACCGGGGATTAAGTCACTGCAGTTTTTAAGCCAAGTGTGAAAAAGACAATGCTGTGGATCGTCAGCGGTCCTGACAGGAAGGAGTGTGGATTGGGATGTGCTTTCCTGACCTCCTTCAGTGCTGAGAAACTGCTTTATTTAGATTTGCTCTTCCTAAGAGCCTGCCTCGTCCCGTGGTGGAGGAGCACGTATGTAGTAAAGACGTAGGTGGAAGCCTGTAGGTAACAGAGAGGATATTGTTAGTGGAACCCATGTTCTCTGCAGAGAGCCTGGTTGTGGGATGCCCCGAAGTTGGTCAGAAAGAAGATGAAGGATGCAGTTAACTCCTTTGAATTTCTGACCTTCAGTCCTATTTCCATGTAGGATTGTATGTGAACCCTCAGAATTAGGGAAGGATATCTGCTTGGAATGAATAGTCATTTGAGATGTGCTGTGTCTTTTGCTTCTGCTGGTAGTTCTTGTAGAGAGGCTTCTAAGGCCAGTTGTTCTGCCCAAACCCAGAGGAGCTTTAGAGTGAGAAGCAATGAGGTCATTGTGCTTGGATGTGTTCGCCAGTGGTGGCAGCTGGGAGACGATGGAGTCTGTCCTTATTTTCCTTCCTTCTTGTATTGGGTCTGTGATAATAGAAAAGGGGGATGAGTCAGGGCTATACATGGTGTAGGTCTCCTTGCTGATGGGCACGGCACTCTCGGTTTGGGTGCATGGATATTTGCAGGGTTAACTGGAAGATCAGCGTGATCTTTCAGGTCATTCTCAATGCTACTTTCAGCAGGATCTTTGAGATAAAGCCCACTTGAACACTCTTGGGATCCCTTCTGTCATCACACCATGATGAAATGATAGAAGGAGAATGAGTTTTCAGATCTCACAAATGCTGTTTCCAGTGACTTCAGAGATGGTCCATAGGCGTGATGATGGTTTCTGTTACATGAGCAGTTTCCCAGCTGGGGAAGGAAAATTGAGGTAACTCCAGCTCTGGACAGTGCAATTCTGCTCCTGCTTCATTGGAAAGCTACCTTAAATCAAGGCTTCAAGTGAACCTTTCCCACAGTTTCTTACATAGGATGTGTTTGCTGCGGGTGTATATTAATACATATTGAGTGTCTTTTTGATTCATTATGCCAGTGTATCTCTTAATGTAGGACTTGCTGTTGTTTCTCCTTGTGCTTCTTGCCTACAACAGCTTTGTCTTCTGTTCTTCCTCAGATGGTTCAGCACCCCCAAGAAGAGAAAAGTAACAAAGTGACAGGGATTCTGAGAGAAAGTACTAAATCCTAATGGTGATTATACTTGCCTGCTGTCTGATCAATGGGATGACATATGTAGGAAAGACTTTACCTGATGTTTACAGCATGGATAACTGCATTTCTGCTCTTTTCTCTGTTGGGCAATGAAGAATACAGGGGTTAATAAAACCATAAGGCTCACTTAACCTTTTGCCAAATGGTAGCTGGATTGTAACACAGCTTTACTTGTCTTGTGAATTTGTTATCTGCTTACAGCGTGCAATCAGCTTATGGAAGCTGAGCTGCATTGTGCTGGCACAAGGGTCTATGCACCTTGTGCCTTCAGCAAGTGGTTTGAGCCTCAGAAATTGGTGGACCTGAGAACTATGAGATGTTAAAATTGCCAAAGAGCTCTTGGCATTGGGGAGCAGAGAAAGTTCTGTATTGTTTCCTTTGCTGAAGGCCTTCGTTTCATATAGGGCATTGGTCTCCACCTTTCTTGTCTGGAAATCTCCTTGGAAAGGCTGTGTTCCAGTCAGTGTGTGCAATTCTGTTCACCACTTCTGTGCATTTTCCTTGTGATTACTTACCTAGTTTTTTAGTTTTCCCCTTTTATTTTCATTCTTTCACTTACTTTCTTCTTCAGTTTCCTCCTTATCCTTTACTTGTCCCTTTCTACTCACCTTCCTCCTTCCCTTACAGACCTGCTTCCTCTTACTCTGACCACTGCCATGCATTTTTCCTCACCACCTCCTTTCCTCATCATCCCTCTCTTCTGCCTCCTCAAATTCACATTGTTGCTCAAACCCAAGGGAAGATCAAGCTTCTGGGAAGCATCAGAGCAGGGAGAAACTAACCCATGGTGGATTATCCGTATCAGCAGAGAATGGGAAGCCCTAGGAGCATTTGAAGGAGAGGCTCCCACAGCTTCCTACCAGGCATTTACTTTTGAGTTGAGCTCAGTACGTCCAGCTAATCTGTCTCTACAAAAAGGATCATAAGCTGTAATCAAACCACCTTTGACAGGAAAAACTCACCAAGCAGGGATATTGCCTCTCTTTTTGTACAAAGAGTACTGTGCACCGGAGTGCCAACATATAAATGAGAAGTTGACTCATTCTGGTCACTAATGGGATGAGTTGTACTTCTGAGAGGCATCTTTTAAAAGCTTTCTTGTGTTAAAAGATTCCTCAGTTTTTCCATGGAAGTGAAAGGCCGTGATTCCATCTCAGGCTCTTCTGATGATATCACAGGCAGAAACAGTGATTACTTCAAACAGCCCAAAGCAGATGACCAAGGTGGATGGTGGTTTTCTTGCTTTTAAGTAGCTTTTAGGGTGGAAAACTGGGGTTAAAAATATGTCAGGAAGATCTTCAAAGAGCATTGATTTCTTAGAAGGGAATTTTCCTTGTGGGCCTTTCTCAGGCTGGTGGGACATGTCGTTGTTTTCCATGGATCTATACCTGTCTTTACTCAACAAGTAAAACCTGTGTGCATGCATTCCTTTGCTAAGCCTATGTGGGTTGCTTCCTAATTTTCAGTGGACAAGAGAAAAGCAGCTATAAAACTGAATTCCTGGTAGGTTCCTGGGCATTATTCCTAAATAATGGAGAGGGTGGAAGGGCTGGTTCCGGGTTAGAGCAGTTAAATGTATGGGCTAGGATTGCATCTGAGACGTTGAGCTGTGAGAAGAGCTGGTGCTTCATTGTCAGATGTGAGGAAGCACATGGCTCCTACTGCTTGAGTTCTCTCCCAATAGGCTTTGAATGGAGACTGGTGGCTGTGACACTGTTCAGCAGAGCCCAAAATCACACAGAGCAAACCCGAAGCTGTTCTGCAGAGGTGCTCTGCAGTCTGCACTTACTTGCCTTGCTGATCCAGCTGCAGCATCTAAATATAGAATCATAGAATAGTCAGGGTTAGAAAGGACCTTAAGATCATCCAGTTCCAATCCCCCTGCCATGGGCAGGTACACCTCCCACTAAACCGTGCCACCTAAGGCTTTGTCCAACCCGGCCTTGAACACCACCAGCAATGGAGCATTCACAACTTCCATGGGCAACCCATTCCAGTGCCTCACCACCCTTACAGGAAAGAATTTCTTCCTCATATCCAATCTAAACGTCCTCTGTTTAAGTTTGAACCCATTACCCCTTGTTCTATCACTACAGTCCCTAATGAAGAGTCCCTCCCCAGCACCCCTATAGGCCCCCTTCAGATACTGGAAGGCTGCTCTGAGGTCTCCATGCAGCTGTCATGGTTTAAGCCTCTATAACTCACGCAGTTTGGCTCACTCACTCCCCCCTCTTTCTTTCCCCCACTCCCAGGGGAATGGGAAGGAGAATCAAAAGAATGCAACTCCCACAGGTTGAGATAAGAACAGTTTAGTAACTAAAGTATAACACAAACCACTGCTGCTACCACCAATAATAATAATGACAAGGCAAATACAAGGGAAAAGAATACAATCGCTCACCACCTACACCAAGCCCGACCAAGCAGCGCACCCCCACCCTTCCGGGTCTCTGCTCTCCGTTTTACATCCCAGGCATGACGTGCTGTGGTATGGAATAACTTCTTTGGTCAGTTTGGGTCAGGTGTCCTGTCTCTGCTTCCTCCCGGCTTCCCCTCCTCCCTGGCAGAGCATGAGACTCAGAAAGTCCTTGGTCAAACCAAAACATCACTAAGCAATAACCGAAACACTGGTGTTATCAGCGCTGTTCCCAGACCGAAAGTCAAAAACAGAGCACTGCACCAGCTACCAAGGAGGAGAAAAATGACTGCTGCTGCTGTACCCATGACAGCAGCCTTCTCTTCTCCAGGCTCAACAGCCCCAACTTTCTCCTCCTGTCTTCATACAGGAGGTTTTCCAGTCCCTGATCATCCTCGTGGCCTCCTCTGGACTTGTTCCAACAGTTCCATGTCGTTTTTATGTTGAGGACACCAGAACTGCACACAATACTCCAAGTGAGGACTCAGGAGAGCAGAGTAGAGGGGCAGGATCACCTCCCTCGACCTGCTGGTCACGCTCTTTTTGATGCAGCCCAGGATATGGTTGGCTTTCTGGGCTGCGAGTGCACACTGCAGCTGGCTCATGTTCATTTTCTCATTGACCAAAACCCCCAAGTCCTTCTCCACAGGGCTGCTCTCAATCTCTTCTCTGCCCAACCTGTAGCTGTGCCTGGGATTGCTCTGACCCAGGTGTAGGACCTTGCACTTGGCATGGTTAAACTTCATCAGGTTGGCATCAGCCCACCTCACAAGCATGTCAAGGTCCCTCTGAATGGCATTCCTTCCCTCCTGAAGGAGCTGGCAAATGAAGTTGCTAAGCCACTGTCCATCATGGAAGGAATGCTGTCTAGTTGGACAGCATGGTTTATCTACTGGGAATGGAGTGAGTGCCTCATATGGTGTTCTGCAAGTGACAGGATGGACATGCTTGAGTTAAGAAATGACTCACAGTAAGTTAATAGTAAATAATAGTAACTGGGCTATTGCAGGTGAGTAAGGGTGGTCATCTTTGCCTGCAGGGAAATGTTGCTTCCTGCCTTCTTATCACCACAGCTGTGGGTGCAGCTTGACATGTTGCTGTGGCAAGAGTGCAGTTAGAGTTGGCAAGAGGAGGTGATGAATGTGCTGGCTTTGGATGGAGCAAGAAGCATCCTGCTTGGGTTCTGCTGTGAATCGCATAGTCCATCTTTCTGCCCTGTCTTTGGCAGGTCTATAACCTGACTCAGGAGTTCTTCCAACGAGGTAAACCAGTCAACGCTGAGAGCCAGAACAGTGTGGGTGTCTTCACACGGGACGTAGTGCGCAAGCGCGTCAAGGCCGACCCGGATGACACAGAGGCCGTCAAGAGGCTGAAACTAGCCATGATCCAGCAGTACCTTAAGGTATGTGTGTGTTCATGTTTTGTTTTAACTAAGAAGAGACAGCTCTTGAGCCACAGACACCTTGCTAAGCCTTGCCCATCGCTGGGGAATCGCTTTTGTCTCTTGCAGCTGGAGCAGCTTGTGTTTATATGGACAACTTTTCCTCATGAGGCATATCCAAAGTGGCCTGCAAGATATAATACCTTTATTCTTTATGCTTCTTACCTTAAACTTCCAGCTTTCTACCTAGAAGGGGATTTCCTAGGCCCTGTTAAATTTTCTGGTGTGATTTAATGTTTTCTTACTGAAGCTACTGGAAACTACTTGACTGTCAGGTTCTTTTAGCAATGTCTTGTGCCTTACACCTGGGAGCCCATAATCCTTCCTGAGTGTTTTTCATTCCCTTCCACATCTATCCATATCTCAGAGGCCAGAAGAAATGTAACTTTGATACTGGTAATTTGCTGAAGGAATCCCTAGAAAGCATTTTGAAGGTAAAGCAATAAAATCAAAGGTCAATTGTATAAACCCGTGTCATAATCAGTTTTTCTCACAGCTTCCCTAGTTCTTTTTATCACCTTGATGCTTTGGCCTAAATGAGATCTCTGTGGGATGAGGACTTAGTGCTCCATCAAGCACTCCACAAGTAAAGTGTAACAGTCATTCCTATTTCAATTATAATGACTTAAAGGCTTATGAAATGAGGCAGGGGAGGCAAAGAGCATGCTGTGATGTGGGGAAGTGTATGATATTCACTACTTCCAGGTAGGAAGCTGAAATAAAGGGAAAGATCTAAAGAGCCTCACAGGGGGTTGTGATAAAGCTGAGATTTGAACTCAGGCATCCTGAGTGCTGTTCTGCTATCTCAGTGCCTAACCCAAGAGCTTGGGTGTCTCCATAGCTGCCACATAGACCAGTGATTGTGTTATCCATGGAACATCACCCATGCAGATGATGTTAGTTTGATATAGCTCTGGTTTTCCTGGTGGTTTCTTCTGTGGTTGCTACAGGTTGCCATAGCCAGAGACTTTTCTGCAGGCCTGGCAAATCCCTTCTCATGTGTAAATGCCTGAGAACAACAATGCTTCTGGTGCTTAAGACTATCAGATTGGAGTTACTGAGAGAGTGAGGATTAACTGGTGTCTCAGGCAAAGTAAGGTCTTGGTACTTGCCTGGTTTTCTTCCTGGCTTTTGTCCTTTATGGTTGAAAGAATCAAATAGCAACCACTGTTTAGTGTGTTCAGCATGTGGAGCATCCTGTTGGAGCATCCAGGTGGGATGAGTGGCCTGTTGCATGACCTAGGGTGCAGGGTTTGTACTGTGGACCAGCTAAAATAAGCTTGGGTGAGTGCTGTGAGTGCTTGCTTAGCCATCAGATGGGGTGGAACCACAGCAGATTCAGAGAATAGGTCTTTAAGAGGAGATGTGGCCTAAGAGTTGTGCCTGGAGTAATGGGACAACAACCAGGAAGGGGCAACCCCTGTTTGTCAGTCACAGCCTGTGAACTCCTGAGAACAGCTTTGACTTGTTTGCTTAGCCCAGCACAGATTCCTGCCCTACACCAAGATGCTGCACAGAGAGAGGGGTCTAAGCTTGCCAGGCTTCCAAAACAGGGTCATTAAAGTGTGGAAAGGCCTGGAAAATTGGCCAAAGGGTGAGGCAAGGAATTGTAATGTAATGTAATTCAAGCCTAAAAGGCTTGAAGAATTGGAGCGTGCAAATCATCGTGACTCTGGTGATTTGAAGATTTTAAGATCACTGTGTCCCATGCATCAGTATTATCATTAGAAACTTATCACAGGACAGGCCAAACATCCTGCCTTTGTTCCAGGGATTATTGGAAGCTGCAGCAATGCCTGATACTCCTGCAAACATTAACCAACAAGTCCTGAATCTAAAGCTTTGGTAATCGCATCAAGTGAATCAAACACGAGTCTCTCGTGTCTTGGCATTTCCCTTTTCTGTCTCCTTCAGTTCCTTCTGTGTTGGGTCCTCTCACCTCTGGCAGATTGTTAGCTTGCTGATTGCTGTATGACAGTGTGCTGAAAGCTGCAGACAGCAGGAGTAGCTGCCAAAAGCTTTTCATGGCTCCTCATGGGAACATTTATTAACATTGGAAAAAGCATCTGGTTAACACAGCTCCAGCTTGTGTTGTAGGAGCACCAAGAGGCCAGTCTCCTGCCAGTGGGGTTTAGATGATAGAAACCAGTCAGAGCTTTAACCACAAATCATGCAGAAGCAAAGACATCATCTCTGAACTCTGGATGATGCAACCTTGGCCAATGCAACCGAAGCTGATGCAGCTTCTTCCCATGACAAAATGCTTTCTCTGGTTGAAAAGAAGGCTGCGTATTGATTTTGTCAGGTCCTGTGGCCAAAGACTCCTTTAGTAGCAAAAATAATGTGGTTTAAGAGTGGGATTCAGGACCCCCAGCAGCAACTCTGTGTCCCTGTGGTGCTGTGCTGAGGCAAAATGAGTTGCTCTGTGGCAACGTTGCTTTTGTGTTGCTTTTCCCTCAGGTAGAGAGTTGCGAGAGCAGCTCCCACAGCATGGATGAAGTGTCGCTCAGTGAATTTGGGGAATGGACCGAAATCCCTGGGGCTCATCACATCATTCCTTGTGGTTTCATTAAAATCGTGGAGCTCCTGGCCCGCTCCATCCCCGAGTCTGTCATTCAGCTCCGCAAGCCGGTCAAGTGCATCCACTGGAACCAGTCGGTCAGCAAGGAGATCGAGAGGGTGGCTGACCACAACAGTGACCTCCCTGAGGAGGACAAGGGCTCCAATGTCTTCGTAGAGTGCGAGGACTGTGAGTTCATCCCAGCTGACCATGTCATTGTGACCGTGTCCCTGGGAGTCTTGAAGAAGCGCCATGAAAGCCTGTTCCATCCCCGCTTGCCCGAGGAGAAGGTGATGGCCATTGAGAAACTGGGAATCAATACGACTGACAAGATATTCCTGGAGTTTGAAGAGCCTTTCTGGAGCTCTGAATGCAACAGCATCCAGTTTGTCTGGGAAGATGAGGCAGAGAGTGAGAGCTTGACTTACCCTGAGGAGCTGTGGTACAAGAAGATCTGCAGCTTTGATGTACTCTACCCACCGGAGAGGTATGGCCATGTCCTCAGTGGCTGGATCTGTGGAGAGGAAGCACTGATCATGGAGAAGTGTGATGATGAAACTGTGGCAGAAACCTGCACCGAAATGCTACGTAAATTCACAGGTCAGCCATGCTCTGGTTCCTTTGGTGAGTGGAGAAGGGAGGGAGATGGGGCTGGAGTGTTGAATAGCCGCTAGGAAGGAAATGCACAGAAGTCATTTTTAGTTCTTTGGCATTCTATATCCCTTTGAATGGGCTGTGTTTGTTGCTTCCAGCATCCCTCCTGCTTGGGTGTGCCTGAAAGCTATTTATAGAGGGGCTGATAACCAGCTCAGGAAGTGGGGGGCAGAAGTGCTTGAGGATTCCACATCCTCTGCTCTATTCAATCACAAGTAACTCTTCCGCAGCTGGAGCTGTCAGGCTCCATACTCCCGAGGGCTGATCGCAGGGGTGGAAAGCAGCACTTTCAGAGCCAGTGGAGTTGAACCTGTTTAGATCAGCTGAGGTGTGGTTGAATCACATCCCTGACTTCCATTGAGCCTGAGGCTGTATGGAAATCTCTCTGGCCTAAATCTCAAAGAATCCATTGATCTTAAGAGTTCCCACATTCTGGTTAGCTCACTTAAGCCTGGACTTTACAGGTTTCACATTTACTGAGCACACATCACATTAAAGGCAGCACTTGGAGCAAGGCAGATCTTAGTGCATTATACTGAGAAAATCCAAGATGAAATCACTAAAAGTAGTGATACTGGGCCTTAGTTTGCCTCCAGTCACTGCTCTGGAGTTTCACACCTTACCATGGAAAGGGCTTTTTGTATCTATGGAGTCTTTGAGATCCCCTTATGGAAGGCACTGTGCAAGCACAACTGGCAGGTAGCAATGCTGAAAGAAACAGTGGTTGACTCAGCCTGGAAATAAGGACTTTGAATTTATACATAGTTATAAGCAATTGTAAGAGCAGCATCCTCTAAGATTAGATGTATTTTAAGCTATTCTAGAGATGAGTCCTGTGATTAAGCTATTTATATCTGCCTGCTGCCTCGTGTTAACCGAATCTCGACACTCAGTGTGTTTCCAGCCCTACTTCTCATCCACTGAAGAAGTTTGCCTTCACAAGTGTAGCTTTCCCCTGTCCTTACAGACCATTTGCTGAATGCAACGTTAAGATGTAGCGAAAGGGCTCTGGAAGCTGAGGACTACCTATGCGGCTGGCTACTGCCAACAGAGGTTTTATTACTCTCTTCAAAATCTGGAGGATGGGCACTAGGTTCAGAAACCTCAATGCAGTGACCAAGACTGCATCGTGTTTCTGCTTATGCAGTGTTGGATGATGAACCTGTGGCTCTCCTGCAGCCCACAGACAAGTAGGATGAAACAGCGAATGCTGGATCTGGGCAGCTTCTGTTTGTTTTCAGTGGTGTTGGGTATCCCTATGTCACGTTGCACTGTCAGGACATACCTCTTTCCTCCTGACCTCAACAGCCCAACTGCTCCGCACAGGCAGAACAGGAGGCTCCTCTCTCCAAGGCCAAGTTGTTCCAGTGCTGACGTCTCCCAGAACGTATAAACAGCTTGGTTTGGGCAGCTCTTCTTGCTTAAGACCTTTGTTTTTTTAAGCCATCTTGATTCATTAGTGGGAATTTGGCTCTTTGGGTCTTTCTGTAGCAGACGGAACACTATCTCCTTCTTCCTTTTTGGACTCCTTCATTGTTGTTATTGTTTGCATGTGTTGGATGTTCCTCTCTTCCTCCAAGGATGGAAATACGTTGGCACTGGGTCATGGGTCTGTGCTGCAGTTGCCATTCCAGCTGATGCTGCACCTGATCACTGTCCATCAGACTCAGCAACACTATGGGCTCTGCCTCAGCCCTCTGCTAATCCTGAGTTATCTAACCCTGTAGAATTCCAGACTGAACTTCCCAGGGCCTTCCCCTGCAATGAGCATTCTGTGCATAAGCTGAGAGGTGGCCTTGAAACTGCGAGAAGAAAACCTGTTCTTGGAGCACCCAGTACACAACATGTTCCACTTTCTGCTCCCAAAAACTTGTTAGTTTATAGAAAAGCTTTCCATAGATCTTCCAGAACGGCCTTGCTAAGGTGCCTGGGTTTATCCTGTTGCCCTTGCTCCTGTTTTCCCTAGCAGGCTCGCAGAAGAAGCAATACTTAGCTAACCTGGGCCAAGTGTCAGGCAGGCTGAAATAACAGAAGCTTTCCATACACCTAATGTCTTCTCCACTAATCTGTTTCACTGGGAGCGGGAGAGTGGGTTAGTCCAGCCAGGGAATGGTTGGGAGCGACACAAAGCAACCTTCTATCTTCAAACCCAGCTTTTGAAGCATTTCCCAGTACCCAACTTCATGTAAGTCAGCTGTGTTGGGAAACTAGTCCTCCTAGGACTCTAAGCTGTCTGGAAAGAAAGACTCTTCCATAAGGCAGTTCAGATCTTCCACACCTCACTTGGTGCTCTGTGACATCTTCTGAAGCAGCTTTTTCTATGAAGTATAAAGAGAGCCTTATATTCAGTAATGAAAGCAGGTAGCATGAACCTTTTAACGTTCACTTTGTCTTTTGTAGCTTCCATGTTCTGCGTCTAAAGTCCCACACGTTCTTATTTCTTCTTCTTCTATCAAAGAATTAATGCATTATCGGGTGGGTTCCCATCTTCAGCTCTGTTCTTCTAGTCCATTGCTCATGGAGGCCTTTGCTCTGGCTTCAGGGGATGTTAAATCCTATGTGAAACCCATTCTTTAGAGTCACGCTGAGAGGTGACCTTACATTTCACATGCAGGTCAGTGTTGTGGATTATCTGGCTTTGCTGTGGAAAGCTCTGAGGATTGTTCTAACCTAAGAACCATTGACAATTGCTGCTTTTCACAGCTGAAAAGTGGTGTCCTCTAAATCTGATCAAACAGGCTGTCTATGGACAATTACAAGCCTTGCTCTGCTCTCTGTGTTGGCTGAGCTCAAGTGTTAGAAGGCGGTAATTGTCCTTCCCATACCCCAGCTATTTCTCTAGAGGGAAATGGCTCTCTATTAGGTTCTGCATCACATCTACCAGCCCCATGGGATGCCTGGGCTACCCTAATGTCTCTCTGGTGGCTGTAGACACTAATGTGTGTGTAGAGCCACAGATCTCTCTTTGCCTTGATGGGATTTTAGATACCCTGCTCTCAGGTAGGCAACTGGATTTGGGTGTCTAATTTAGGTCTGTGAGCTGCTTTTATTATAGATCGATATTAAAGATAGCTGGATTTATACTACTGCTGATTGGGCTGATTCCTTTTGTTAACAAATACCAGTCTTTTAGCAGATCTGTGGCCTTACAGGCTGACAAGTCCTCATCTCATTGCTTGTAACACTGTAAGTTCCTAATGTTAATCCTCTTTACCAACATCTTGTTGGCTCCTGTATTGAAAACCTTCCGGGTTCCTTGACAGAGGAACATGAGAACAGGCACCAGCCACAGAAGGGACCCCACTAGCCCACTGCAGAGACTCCTTTTATGTGCAAAGACATCATCGCGCGGTTGGTTTTGTGTCATGCGATGTGATGTGATGGATGACTGCTTCATCCCTGGTTGGTACTGTTATCTGACAGCTTTCATGGTGTGTTCTTTTGGGCTTTCCCACAGCCCTTCAAACTAAAACGTGATAACTTACTTCCTTGCCACATCTGAGAGCTCCTTGTTCTCACACTCCCTTGGGCTTTTCACTTCCATCTCAGGCTTTGAAGATCCTTGCAGGAGCCTATTTAGGGCCTTTGTTATGCTAAGTTGTTATTCCTGAAACAACACGCAGTTGTAGGACGTGTTTTGTTTGTAGGGTGTATTTATTTGCTGGTCTGTGCCACTGCTATTTTGAGCTGGGGTTAGTGGTTACGCAGTGTTCACAGTGTTCTCTGGCAAGTCATCCAGGTGCCTTTGCTCTGGTTCAGCCTTGGACTTCATAGTTGTGGTTGAGACAGGATGTTCCTGAAAGCAGTAGCTGACCCAGAGGAGTAACCTGCTCCTGATTTTGAGGAACTGAAGGCATGACTTAATAATTGTGGATTAGAACTAAGTACTGTAGTGCCTAACCAGCCTTTACAGTTGGGTGTCTCCCTCTCCAAGCTGTGAGGGAATTTGGATCATCTTTGTAGCATGCTGAAGCGTTACAGTCAGGCTCTGAAGCAGGCACAGGAGCTGTGCAAGGTGCAAACACGTCTTGGTACTCTTATTTCTTGTGCTGACAGTCTCTTACAGTCATAGAATCACACTCATTTAGGTTGGAAAAGGCCTTGAAGATCATCAAGTCCAACCATTACCCCAGCACTACCAAGGCCACCACTAAACCATGCCCCAAAGCGCCGCATCTGCACATCTTCTAAGTGCCTCCAGGGATGGTGACTCCATCACTGCCCTGGGCAGCTTGTTCCAGTGCTTGACAACCCTTTTAGTGAAGAAGACTTAGGTTCAACCCAAGCTGAACCTTGCCTGGATATGTGAGGTTGCTCCTGTACTCTTTGGGATGGGGACAGCGTCCCTATCACTGGTGCACTCAGGTGCTGCTCACCTCTAGGTCCTCCATCCTCTTAGCAGTGGAAATCCTACAGCAGTCTTGAAATTCCACTTCCAGCCTCAAAAGACTTATTTCTGTGCCATGGGCATTGCACGGAATGGGTTTGTTGGATTTTAGGTTAATTTGGGGGGCGAGTGGGAAGCAATTGGAGTGAATAATGCAGGTTCTGAGAATTTCCTGGCAGGTTTTCCTATCCCCCTGCATAATGAGGATTTGCCTTCTAACACCCTTTTATCTCAGTTCCTTTTTGGAGGCACACTTCTCACCAGACTAATGATCTTCCCCACAGTGGAGGAAAGCAGCTGCAGTTAAAGGGCTGCTGTTTCTGTTGTCTAGACACCTCTCACTAAACTATGGCACCCAAGGCTCTGTCCAGCCCAGACTTGAACACCACCAGGGATGGAGCATTCACAACTTCCCTGGGCAACCCATTCCAGTGCCTCACCACCCTCACAGTAAAGAACTTCTTCCTCATATCCACTCTAAACTTCCCCTGTTTCAGTTTGAACCCGTTACCCCTTGTCCTATCACTACAGTTCCTCATGAAGAGTCCCTCCCCACCATCCCTATGGGCCCCCTTCAGATACTGGAAGGCTGCTCTGAGGTCTCCATGCAGCCTTCTCTTCTCCAGGCTCAACAGCCCCAACTTTCTCAGCCTATCTTCATACAGGAGGTGCTCCAGTCCCCTGATCATCCTCATGGCCTCCTCTGGACTTGTTCCAACAGTTCCATGTCCTTTTGATGTTGAGGACACCAGAACTGCACACAATACTCCAAGTGAGGTCTCAGAAGAGCAGAGTAGAGGGGCAGGATCACCTCCCTCGACCTGCTGGTCACGCTCCTTTTGATGCAGCCCAGGATACGGTTGGCTTTCTGGGTTGCAATTGCACACTGCAGCCGGCTCATGTTCATTTTCTCATCGACCAACACCCCCAAGTCCTTCTCCACAGGGCTGCTCTGAATCTCTTCTCTGCCCAACCTGTAGCTGTGCCTGGGATTGCACCGACCCAGGTGTAGGACCTTGCACTTGGCATGGTTAAACTTCATCAGGTTGGCATCAGCCCACCTCACAAGCGTGTCAAGGTGGTCCAGGTCAGACAGAGCCTTGGGTGGCATGGTTTAGTGGGAGGTGTCCCTGCCCATGGCAGGGGGGTTGGAACTGGATGATCTTCAGGTCCTTTCCAACCCTAACTATTCTATGAGTCTATGATTCTATCACAGGAAAGAGATCTGGTTTAGAGCCTTTTCCCTGTAGCCTGCAGGCTCTGCTAGGTTGGATTCTCAATAAATCAGACAGAAATCATGCCACCCACACCTTGCACAGGCATTGCTGTGTTTTCTCCTGGACATGCTCTTACTTCTTGTCTTCTGCTTTCCACCCAGGGAATCCAAACATTCCGAAACCTCGCCGGATCCTGCGGTCCTCCTGGGGCAGCAATCCCTACTTCCGGGGATCCTACTCTTACACCCAAGTTGGATCTAGTGGGGCTGATGTAGAGAAACTTGCTAAACCACTGCCTTACACTGAAAGCTCCAAAACTACTGTAAGTATGGCGCAAATCAGTTCTGTGGCAGTAAGAGTAGCATGGTGTTGGGTGGTGGGTTCTCAGGGAGGGAGGTCAAAAGAGGCGATCTCTGGTTAGGCCTCCAATAATGTGGTTTTTAACATCTGGACAAATGATGTGTGTAGGATTTTACCTCTTCAATGTTTGGAATGCCAACCTCTCAGGGGTTCCCGTATCTCTGAAATCATCGAGAGCTGCTCATCCACGTGGCTTTGGAATTGTGATCTCTACATTTAATAACCATTAGCCTGTAGGGACAGCAGAAGGGAAATGGCTTTAACCTGCCAGAGGGGAGACTGAGATGAGCTCTTAGGCAGAAGCTCTTCCCTGTGAGGGTGCTGAGGCGCTGGCACAGGGTGCCCAGAGAAGCTGTGGCTGCCCCATCCCTGGCAGTGTTCAAGGCCAGGTTGGACACAGGTGCTTGGAGCAAGCTGCTCTATGGAAGGTGTCCCTGCCTGTGGCAGGGGGTTGGAACTGGGTGAGCTTTAAGGTCCCTTCCAACCCAAAGTGCTCTCTGTTCTGTGATGTAGGCAGAGGTGTGCTGTGCTCTTAGTGCACCATGTTGGGATGTCAGGAGCCAGCTCTCTAAAGCACTGCCATCAGCTCATGGGGACATGGGAGGACACAAAGTTTTGTCTCCATTTAACTTTCCAATAGGCACTGCTGAGCTTTCTACTTCTCTCCCCCTCTGCAGCCAATGCAGGTGATGTTTTCAGGGGAGGCCACTCACAGGAAGTACTATTCCACTACCCACGGTGCTGTGCTTTCTGGGCAGAGAGAGGCCGCTCACCTCATCGAGATGTACCAGGACCTCCTGCAGTGCCGGAGCTGAAAAGCCCCATGTTTGCCACCACCACCACCACCAACTCCCAATCCCTTGTGCAGGTGTGGAGGGATTCCTTTTTAATTTCAGTAGAACAGCCTTTATCTTTTTCTATTAAACAAAGTTCTATCTGTTTAAAGAGTTAGTCATCGACAGCTTCATTTCCATGTGCTCTATTGTTAACAGGGAAGGGTGCTCTTTTTGTCTGGTAAACTGTTTCTTTGTCATTTGAATTCTAACTTCACTTTTGGTGCCTATTCTAGTTTACTTTCTGTTTTCTTTCTGTATTGTAAGTGCCTTCTATACTGAAATAAATGTTGTCATAAAAACACTGGGTGCTTTGCTACTTCCCGGACACTTCGCTCAGTGACTTGCAGCTCTTTCATCCATTATAATAATAGGGATTTTCTCCCTTCCTAGAACATTTGGAGTAGGAGAATCTTAAGGTAAATGTGGATACTCAATGTTCTGCTTGATCTTAGATCGCACAGAGAATTCTACCTTAAAGCCACAGTCATTTCCCTTGTCCAGATTGGCACAGAAGTGTGTCTCACTCCATCTTTAACTCTGTGTGTCTCCTGCCTGTCGGCTCCTGTGGGCCTTTGTGCTTCAGGAAATCTGCTTGTAATTTCAAGGAGGAATTTATCTTCCTTCTGGGCTCTCTCAGTCCATGGGAAGTTGTCAAAGGAATCACAGCACTGCAGTGCAGAGAGATAAGCAGCCTTGATGAAAACAGCGTTGGAGACTATGACCCTGTCTGGTCTGGGACAGTATCTTGGATTTGGAGGGAGTGCCCCAGTCATTCCTGCTTTTTAAAGCTTGACTTGGGTCACAACATGGTTTGGATGTGTGGGAATTAAGCTTCTCTCTTAAGGAAGCTAAACCAGGAGAGCTTCTCTGGGAGCTGGTGAAGTCTGTAAAGGGAACATCAAATTCCAACCATCCTTCAGCCACAACCGCATTGTGGAAGGAGTGTTCATGTTTATGCACAAGATCTAAGTGCAAAGTAAAGCCCTAAACTGCCTTGTTAAGGCAGATGGAGCTGTAGTGTACTCTACACTGGAACTGGGGCAGCCAATCTAAGTGGAGAAAGCATGCAGAGTGATGTGGGAGTGTGGGCAAGAAGGAGAATCATGAAGCATCCTTCTTGAACTACCTCTGTGATGACACTCCACCTTTTGGACATCAATACCCAAAACAGGTGAGGTTTTCACCCCCTATTTCCAGAAAAGAAGGTCCTAAAGAAGGTCCAATATCGCCACGGACGTTAAAATGTTTCCACAGGGAGGTCAAAACCATTCCCACTAGTAAGGAGTTTTGAAGGAATGTGAAAGCTGGACTCAGTCATACTACATCTGTGTTAAAAACGTGTTTCCATGGAGCCTCCCTGTATTACCTGAGATGGCCTTCAATTGAAACTGCCTAAATGCAGGTATCCCACATTTATGCTTAGTCCAAATGGAAGCTGGGTTGTCCCTGAAGAGTTGAGACCTTAGGATACAGCTTGGAAAGCTCAATTTCCCTGTGGGATGCTGCATCTCGCACTGAAAGGATTTCTACTTTGTCTGAGAGGAGGTAACACCCCAGAACCTCTCCTACACTCTGTATCCCAGTGTTCCTTCCTTTGTGTTCAGAATGGGCCTTGATGTGTATAGATGTGCTTGGTTTATCAGCAAGGTTCACTCTTACGTTAAACTATTTCTGCAGTTACGGGAAAGGCTGGGGGACACTGAGGGGACAGTGAAGGCTCATTGAGTTGATGTCCTTCCTTCCTTTGCTTGAGGGGAAGCAGCCTCTGCTCCATGTTTTGTGCAGACTCAGTGCTGATGAACCGCAAGAGGACTAAACACCAGTGCCAAGGGTAAGGAATACTTGTCAAGGTTTGATCATGAGCCTTCCAGCTCCTCCTTGTGTGATCTGGAGAGCACATCTTCATCTGAAGAGCATCTCTGGCAGTGAGACCACTTGCAATGGCTGAGAACTGCTTGAGAATGCCTTCAAATGTGCTTGAAAAAGTGGCTATGAATAAGACAGATGAAAAAGGGGAAGTTCACAAGAAAAATCTTTGGAAATTATCTTGGGATGAATGAATTAAGACCATAGAATCACAGAATGGTTTTGGTTGGAAAGGACCTTAAGATCAGCCAGTTCCAGCCCCCTGCCACAGGCAGGGACACCTTTCACTAGAGCAACTTGCTCCAAGCCCCATCCAACCTGGCCTTGAAATCCATCACATAAATGGTGTTTGTATGGCAGAATCTCTCAGAGCTGGAGTTACCCTATTCCAGCAACGTGCTCCGGACCGCAGGGCACTGGTTAATACAAAGCTGATGGGACTGTGTTAAATGGGAAACCATCGTGTGCTGTGCTCACTCTGCACCTCAGTTTAGTGGGAGAATTCCCCATTGACCCAAATAGGCTTCCTGGAACAAACTTGTTCTAGTGTTAGTCACCGAAGCATGTGTATGTGTGTGTGTGTGCAGGGTTTGCCTCCTATGTAAAGTTTCCCACTTGTGTAGGCAAGTATTCCTAAGGCATATGTTCCTTTGATAAACCGTAAGCCCAGTGGCAGCCACGCCAACTTCCAGTGTGTCCTGAGGAGGAGGAGTTGGGAAACTCATAGACTTCACAGATCATCAGGGGTGGGATCCCCGGAGCTGTGTGGGATTAGAGAGAAAGCTTTGGATAACTCCCGGCTCTGAGGCACTGCCCAGTTTAGCAGCCACAGCAAACGCAGAGCGTGCTCCTCTGGATGATAGGATCATGGAACGGTTTGGGTTGGAAGGGACCCCCAACAGCAAGCTCTTGGCCTCATGCACCATGGCTCGTAATGCGCTGCCATACGTGCCGGGTTGGATGAGGCTTGGAGCAACCTGTTCTAGTGGAAGGTGTCCCTGCCCGTGGCCTGAGTTGATGTCCCAGCAGCCGGATCTATTGCACAGTGGAAGCACAGGAGAAAACCAAACCTTTTGGGCCTATAAGGCTGTGAGCCAGGAAAAGCCCAAGGGTTGCTTTCTCCTGGGGCTTCTTTGTCGTGGGATATCCCAGACAAGCTGCTGTGCTGGTAATCAGGGTTTCAAAGCTCCTGTTTCTGCTCTGTGCAGACCATAGGATGGTGGTGCCTGGGTTTGCTAAGTAGGGATCTATGTCAGCGCTCACTCAATTGATACACCTCAAACACTCAGAATCAAACGTCCTTGGACCATGGCTTTTCATACAGGGTTTTCTCTCCATGGCTTGTTTCCCTCTGTGCCGTTCAGCTCTGGGTCCTGGTGTACACCCCATGAGCAAGGGGTGTCGTCCTGCTCTTACCACCCAGTTCTATGGACTCACCTTTGCCTGGTATCTCAGGCTCAACCTCGCAGGACGATTCCTCCTCTGCCTCCGTCACCACCAGCCCAGGCTTTACATGAGGCGATTCCTCCTCTGCCTCCGTCACCACCAGCCCAGGCTTTACATGAGGTGATTCCTCCTCTGCCTCCGTCACCACCATCCCAGCCTTTGCATGAGGTGATTCCTCCTCTGCCTCCGTCACCACCAACCCAGGCTTTACATGAGGTGATTCCTCCTCTGCCTCTGTCACCACCAACCCAGCCTTTGCATGAGGCGATTCCTCCTCTGCCTCTGTCACCACCAACCCAGCCTTTGCATGAGGCGATTCCTCCTCTGCCTCCGTCACCACCAACCCAGCCTTTACGTGAGGCTCCTGTTTCTCACAGATGCTCTAAATTTAGCAATTGTTTACTAAGAGGTGCTTAAAATTAGCAGCAAAAGGCACTCTGAGCATGTGACAAGGAGAGGTGGCATCACCGCAGGGCTCTGTGACAGCCACTGTGACCGTTCCCTGCTCTCCCTTCTCCAAAGCCTGCGGCAGCATCTCTCCAGAGCATCCCCTGCGAACATCATCAGGATGAAGGTTGGTACAAAACAGACGTGGTGCTGTGATGGTAAGAGAGACCTAATGAATGCTGTTCTGTGTCTAAAGGGTGGCTATGAAGAAGATGGAGATTCCCTTTGGAGTCCCATGGAAAAGACGAGGGGTGATGAGCACAAGTTCATCCTGGGGATATTCCAGCTGGACACAAGAGGAAAATGTTTCCCAGTGAGGACAACCCTTGGAATAGTCTCCCCAGGGAAGTGGTGACTCCCCGGCTTTGGACACTGCTAAGATTGGGCTGCACAGGGTGCTGGGCCATCCAGTCTGGGTCATGCTTTGCCTGGAAAGGTTGGATCAGATGATCCTTGAGGTCCTTTCCACTGGGATTCACGGATTCTAATTTCCCTGCAGTAATTAGAAGTTGGGAATGCGGTGGTGGGAAGGGCCGGGTGCTGGTAGAGATGTCTCCAAAGCCCCATAGGTGATGGTGCCATGGAGGGATGTGCACATCTATCCCAGGCTGCCCATTCCGTGATGATCATTGAACTCAGCGGCAAGAAACACTTCAGAAGGGGCTGTTTGAAGAGTTGGAGTGCTCAAAGCTTCTGTTGCAGTGGGAGGGGGTGGTGTGACCCCCGGTGTGTGACCACACCATGTCACTGCCTTGGCTCATGCGCACGCCTCTGATTCTGCGGCTGCTCCGCGCTCACTGCCGCCTTCACCTCCTCTTTCTGAGCCCCAAAATCCCTCCTAGAGGCTTTTTTCCTGCATGAGGATGGAAAACTGAGGGAAAGAAGGAAAAACCCCGCATGGGGAGAGCTGCAGCTTTCCTGGGGTGTCCTCAGGACTGATCCGCATGGTTAGCGGTGGACTTAGCACTGGGGTAATGATTGGACTTGATGATCTTAAAGGTCTTTTCCAACCTGGTTGATTCTATGAAGTCCTGCGCAGTAATGCCCATGCCCAGCACTGCCCTTGGCCTTTGGTTGCCTCGCCTGCAGTGGCTAACACCCCTCAGCGTATCAAACTGGCTCCTCCAGCACCTCAATGCTGCGGGTGGAATGAAGAGTTTCTGGGTGTCCAAACCAGGCTTAGCGTCACTTAGGGGGTATTAGATGGGTGCTCAAACGAACGATGGACAAAGAGCAAAAGCACTTCCAATGAGTGGATGCTGTGATTGCAGATGGTGAAGTGATGAAAAGTGAGGGTCCTGGCTCTGTGCTTGGCGGGGTTGGGTGTTCTCTCCTCCTGTGGCCATCCCTGGGGTGAGACTTCTCCATAGTAGGAGGTCAGGGGACCTGCAAACTGAACACGAACCAGGGAAAGGTGATTTTTTGCTGCCATCTTGTGGCATTCGAATATTAACCAGAAACATCCGTAGAATCCCAGCCTGGTTGGGGTGGGAAGGGACCTTAAACCTCCTCCAGCTCCAACCCCTGCCATTGCAGGGACACCTTCCATAGAGCAGCTTGCTCCAAGCCCCTGTGTCCAACCTGGCCTTGAGCACTGCCAGGGATGGGGCAGCCACAGCTTCTCTGGGCACCCTGTGGCAGCGCCTCAGCACCGTCCCAGGGAAGAGCTTCTGCCTAAGAGCTCATCTCAGTCTCCCCTCTTTGGGCAGCAGTGAGGGCTGAGCTGGAGGGACACCAGGAATGCAGGAGGATGCTGAGGGGAGGATGCAGGAGGTGGCAGCTTAGCAAGGAGCGGGCGCACAACCTGCGACGGGAGCGTGATGTCTGCAGCAGCGCTGTGCTAAGGCTCACCAGCCGAGGGCCTGAAATCTCCAGGAAATCAGTGCAAAGCCTCCTCCCTGCCCTGGCTCCCCGCATTTACGACGCAGCTGGAAACCGCGAATTAACTGCTTACACTTAAGCAGGCTTCAAAGTCCAAACTGATGCTTTCCCCCTGACCTGGGGATGCTCAGAGCACCTTGTTAACATATGGACTTGCTTGTGCTCACAGTATGGGCAGCAACCTGCTTATTCCTGGTTATGCTGCTGTATCCCAGGTGAATGGGTGGAGTTTTTACTTCCTTTTGTGATGACAACCATGGTGTCTTTCCGTGGTAGGGAGGAAAGAGCAGAAGCTGCACTCCTGGTCAGTCCCACCTTGCTGCCTGCTCTGATCTGGACCATACCTGCCTGCTCCTTCCTAACCTGAGCATATCTATAGGGACAGGACAAGGGAATGGCTTTAACCTGCCAGAGGGGAGATTGAGATGAGCTCTGAGGCAGAAGCTGTTCCCTGTGAGGGTGCTGAGGCGCTGGCACAGGGTGCCCAGAGAAGCTGTGGCTGCCCCATCCAGCATGGAGAAGAGAGGGGCAGTATCCTACAGGAGCTGTACTTAGATCCTGTCTTTTAGGAATGTCCCATCACATGTTTGAACATGACACGGCTGCCATCGTCATGAGTTGAGCACACAATCGTGTGTGTTGGTCCTTGTGCATGGGGCTGCATCCATCCTGCTCATCCATCACACGTCAAGTCTCTGTCAGACCCTGATACCTTCCTTCTTTGCTCAGGCCCATCACCTTCATTACAGGGCCAGGAGTCATGTATGCACCAACAGGAACATTTGGTGCATCATCTCCCCCTTCCCAAGCAGAGCATCTTTCTGCATCTTAAAGAAACAAAGGTTTGTTCCTCCAGTTCCTGTTGCCCTCTCAATTCAAAAGCTGATTTAGTCCCCATGTAGCAGCCTTCAGAGGGACTGCTGGGAAGGCCTGGGTCATTTCCTGATGCTGAGCCCAAGGAAACCATTCTCCTATAACTTTCAAACAGCAGAAAACTTTCCCATCCCCAAACAATAGGACCATCAAGCTGCCTATTGCCACAATTGGCTCTAAATGGGCCAGGCTTTCAGCACAATCGACAGAGGAATGACAGCTTTTACCTGTAATACCTTTTCAGACAAGGATTCATTTTCAGCTGATGGAGACAATGCAGCTGGTGTATTGCGTGTGGTAAGGAACAGCTCTTCTGGGCAGACCCATTTCTGGCCTGCACCTCATAGAGCCACATTTTAGGTGGAAAAGGTGTATTTGGAGTGCTGCACAAAGCCTCGCTCTATGAAAGAATTGCTACGGGATGCCCACCTTCAGCTGAATTGTCCTCTTTGATAATCTGTGCATGAATAAGACGCAGCAGGGTAAGAAGAGAGATGGAATAGGTAAAGACAGGTCAGAGGTGGGTGGAAAGGGTGGATGTGGATAAAATGCTCTTAAAGTAATCTGGACCTGTACACAGTTGTCACTGCAACTGAGTCACAGTTGGATTTCCTTGAACTAAAACATCTTGATGAATATATATATATTCCATCTAGAGTATATATATATAATGTATAAATATACACATCTAAAGCCCAAATATATTCATACAGAATCACAGACTCGTAGAATAGATTGGATTGGAAAGGACCTGAACATCATCTAGTTCCAACCCCCTGCCATGGGCAGGGATACCTCACACTAGACCAAAATCTAAACTTATGTATTTTATATATATATATAAATATATATATATTCTTTATATTTTAATAGATTTTTCATCTATATTTGTGTAATTATGTATTTGGATAATTTGATATTTATATATGTGTGTATATATATGTATACATATATATATGTGCATATATAATTGCAACGACCCTCACTCCCAGGTCTCTCCTAAGCAGAGACAATCCCACACAGTTGACTTTAAAGTGTCTGCCTGACCTTGAACTCATCAGAACTCCCTGAACTCATTGTCCATGAGGATGCCTCCCCACACCAGCTCCAGCCTTTCACTCCCCACCCTCCTCCTTCCAGCCCGTGCACAGTGTAATGCCTTTGCTGTGCGGTAGCATCACTGCAGCCATGCCTGCTCCAGGACAAACGCTTCCACTGGGAAAGGCAGGAGTGGGAGAGAAGGGGCTTTGTTGAGCCAAGTGAGGCTCGTTGCCATCGCTGCTGCTCTGAAGATAGCTGAGATGTGTTCTTCTCTTCCTAAAGCCACCCACCTCAATTCACCCTGGGTTGGGGTAGGTTCCCTTTCGCTAGAGGATATGGGTTGGGATGGATGTGGCCGATCATTCCAGGGGACACCAAAGATGTTTCTCTGTGGGTAAGGAGAAGGACAGAACAAATAATCAGATAATGTAGAAACGTTGCCCTGTACCAATATTCCAGCATGGTTTCTGAGATGAGCTGGCTCACTCTTGGCTCTCTGACAGTCTTATTTTGGGGTTAAATGTAGATGAAGTGGCCATGTCATGCATCTGCCCTGTAGACCTGTCTTTAGACCATCAAAGAGAGACCCAGCCATGATCTTCAAACATCCCCAGATTATCTCCGGAGGCCTTTCCTGGGGTCTGCATTGTCTGGGCAGGCATTTTTAAGCAATTTAAGTAGGATTTGATTGAATTTTAAGGATAAGAAGCAGGGACGTGATATAGGGAATGTTGCATTTATATTCAAATAACCTTAAGGTGAGACTGGGAGAATTAGAGGTCATCCCTCCCTACACACGGCCTGGGGAAATTAGTTGGAAATCGTATTTAAAAGCAGGATAATGATGCTTCAGGGAGGTGGCTCATGACAGAGGAACATGGGTCCAGAAGCTCAGGGGAGCTCAGGGGTCATGGGATGAGAGGGAAATTATTGCCATGGGTCTACAGCTATCTGAGGAGGAAACAAAGAGGCTTAAATGGTCAATTATGGCACAAGGTCACAGTTCAGTGCTTAGTCCCAGGTGTGCTGTGCTGATTAATGAGCTGATACATGGCTTGGAGATAGAGGCAGTTGAATCCATTGGTGGCACAGCACTAATGTAGGTAGTCAAATGCAAGGAGGAGCTTCAGAGACACCTGAACAAGCCATGGGAGTTAGCATCAGCATAGCGGAAGAAATTAAGCACTGATAAAATGCAAACTAGCATAGAAGAGAGGAGAGATAAAGCAAAGCCTGAGCTGGATGTGGTTCTCGGATGTAGATAACCTGTGCCTGGTGGTTGTGGTTTAACCCCAGCTTGGAGCTGAGCCCAATGTAGCTGCTCACTTACTCTGCCCCAATGGGATGTGGGAGAGGATGGGAAGGGTAAAAGTGAGAGAACTCGTGGGTTGGGATGGAGCCAGTTGAACCGGTAAAGCAAAGGGTGTGCACAAAGACAGCAAACCAAAGAGTTCATTCAGCACGTCCCATCGCAGGTGGGTGTTCAGCAGTATCCAGCACAGCAGGGATCCATCACGAGTAACGGTGACTTAGGAAGACGAACACCATCACTCCCAATGTACCCCCCTTCCTCCTTCTTCCCCAGCTTTATATGCTGAGCATGACGTTGTCTGCTATGGAGCATCCCTTGGAAATGCAAACCAGAGCCCCATACCAGCTACAGTGAAGGAAATTAACTCTATCCCAACCAAACCCAGCACACTGGTCAAGAGTGACACCTCCGTATCAGGACAGATCCTGATACAGATCCTGGACAATCCAAACCTCTTTTCACTCTATAGTTGCAGTCAAGAAAGCCAACAGAAGAGTATGTTTCATAAATGCTGAGATGCTGACTAATACTGATGGTGCCTTCACATAAAAATCAATGTGGGGTCCTCAAACAAGTAATGGCAAAGTCACTCAGATTTGGTAACTGGAATCCAGGGCTCAGATACAACTCACAGGCAGAGACTAAAAGCATTTGTGTTATTTACAACACAAATAAGGGGGTATTTTGTGAACACATATGAAATAATGCAGACTGTTTGGGGTCACAGGATGATGAAGATCACAGGAGTGCAGGGACTTGATGTCTCACAGCTTCCAAACACTGATGGTGGCAACCCCTATGGATCCCTATGTCTCCTTGGTCCAGCCTGTTTCCTTCTGAGAGCTGCAAAGCCATAGAGGACCCATAGAAGTTCCATTTTGAAATGCTTGGCCATAAGCACTGTCCCTCTTCCAGAAAATCAGAACCTCTGGCAGGAACAACCACATGAAACAGCTTCTCTGCATGTTTTATGTCATTCCCAGAGGGGTAAAAATACGCTTTGCTGGCTCTTTCTTTCTGATGTAGGCATTCAGCGATGGATCTGCTCTTGATTTTGTCTCTTGATGTATGATTATTTAGCTTCCTTCACTGATGGATTTAGGCAGGTAGTTGGACTCAATGACCCTGATGGGTCCTTTCCAACATGAATATTCCATGATTCTATGTGGGTGCAATGAAAATGTGGGATTTGTGGGATTGAGTGCGCCCTCAGCAAGTTTGCCGATGACACCAAACTGTGTGGTTCGGTTGATACATTGGAGGGAAGGAATGCCATCCAGAGGAACCACCTTGACACGCTTGTGAGGTGGGCTGATGCCAACCTGATGAAGTTTAACCATGCCAAGTGCAAGGTCCTCCACCTGGGTCGGAGCAATCCCAGGCACAGCTCCAGGTTGGGCAGAGAAGAGATTCAGAGCAGCCCTGTGCAGAAGGACTTGGGGGTGTTGGTGGATGAGAAAATGAACATGAGCCAGCTTCAGTGTGCAATTGCAACCCAGAAAGCCAATCGTATCCTGGGCTGCATCAAAAGGAGCGTGACCAGCAGGTTGAGGGAGGTGCTCCTGCCCCTCTACTCTGCTCTCGTGAGACCTCACTTGGAGTGTTGAGTGCAGTTCTGGTGTCCTCAACATCAAAAGGACATGGAACTGTTGGAACAAGTCCAGAGGAGGCCATGAGGATGATCAGGGGACTGGAGCACCTCCCGTATGAAGATAGGATGAGAAAGTCGGGGCTGTTGAGCCTGGAGAAGAGAAGGCTGCATGGAGACCTCATAGCAGCCTTCCAGTATCTGAAGGGGGCCTATAGGGATGCTGGGGAGGGACTCTTCATTAGGGACTGTAGTGATAGGACAAGGGGTAACGGGTTCAAACTTAAACAGGGGAAGTTTAGATTGGATATGAGGAAGAAATTCTTTCCTGTAAGGGTGGTGAGGCACTGGAATGGGCTGCCCAGGGAAGTTGTGAATGCTCCATTGCTGGAGGTGTTCAAGGCCAGGTTGGACATAGCCTTGGGTGGCATGGTTTAGTGGGAGGTGTCCCTGGCCATGGCAGTGGGGTTGGAACTGGATGATCTTAAGGTCCTTTAAAACCCTAACTATTCTGTGATTCTATGATTCTAAAATGTTGAAATCCCTCTCAAGTACTTGACAGGGAATGCAGCAGTTCTGGCTTAATCTCGTGGCTTTTTCTGACATCCGTGTCACATTAGGTCTTCAGCAGGTCCTTGAGAGCCTTGTGTGACCAACAGACACACAAGACAGCGTTCCAGACTCTGGCACTACTGTATCCTCTGGTTTCATCTCACCTCTGTGCCAGGGCAAGAGCAGAGATGCTCGGACATCTTTACTCTTGAACTGGAAAGATACCCAATGTGCATGGGTGATGATGGGGAGTGCATCACAGAGGGTGATGCCCATGTTAGGAGGGACCCCGATTAGGGACCCCAGATGGGCTCGCTGGACCTACTAATCCCAGTGGCATCACCCCTGTCAGCGGATCACACACACCTTTGGGACTTGGAAGGGTGGTTGTCTCCATGCTCATCCTAGTTGCCCATGGGTTGCTTGGTCTGAGGTGCAAGGAGACTATAAATCTTTCAAGGTTTAATGAATTCCAGGTCATTAATGTGGTCTTTAGGGAGGGATGGTGGCCTGGAGCTACGGTGGAGGGGACAGTTAAATGACATGGTGGGGAAGGGGGTTTGGGAGTGGGGATGTTTTCCCAATCCCTGCATGAATTATGGGTACTCTGTCCACAATCAAGATTGTTGAAAGGAGGTAGAGAGAAGAGGAGAGATGCTGATGTGGTTCATAACACTCCTGCTTAGAAGGAGATCTGAGCCAGCCACAACTAAGAGATGCAAAGTGTTAGGAGAGATCAGCTGCAGGATCAGTGGACTTCAATGTGGGAATGCTCAAGGCAACCCTCCAGGCAGATCACAACAACTGTAGGATTTATATCTATTTCCCTTGGAGCTGATTTTGCCACTGTAGAACAAAGAGTTCTGAAGTTGAGTGCGTTTTGCACTCAACTTTATTAAAGCAGACCTGTTTTATGTGAGAGTAACAGCTTTTCAGTAATTGCAAGAGTTTTCTCCTTTGCTCAGTCATTAAGGAGGAGGATGAAGAGAAGAAAGCCATGAAAATGAAGTTGTGCACCTCAGCGGTGAGGCACAATCAGTGTCACCCCAGTCACAGGTGACCAGGAACAAGGAAGAGGGAGGTGTGGTACCCACCTGAGCCAACCTCTGCCTTTCTACAGCTGAGCAGATATCAGTGCTTTGCTTGAAAGCAACACTTTCCAAAGGGAAAAGAATGAGGAGAAGTCACAGAGAACAAAAAGGGGGAGAAAACTAGGGTTTTTTTTTCACTGAATTGCTATGTACATGAAGAAAATGAAAGCTCTTTTATCATAACCTTCAGTGACAAAAAGTAAGGCCCTTGTGCATATTCCCCGGGAAGGGTTGATGAAGACGTGTCAGCATAAAAGTGACTCTTGTGAGTACAGCCCATTTATTTTCCACTTTTAATGGCAAATTTCGCTTCCAGTCATCAGCAATTTTTTCCTGACTGATGATATTTACACAACTTTTGGAGTGAGTTCAGAAAAAAATGGCTTTTTTAGTTAACTTTCTCTGTTATCTGGGTAAATGCTCTTTATGCCACCAAATGACTCCCAGACTCTGCTAAGCTTAAAAACATGAGCTCTGGGAGATGTTGGCCGTCACCCATGTGGGGTGTCCTGGAGATAGGGGTCACAACCATCTTGGGCTGTGCATCACTGCCTCCCCTCCTCTCTCCTGGTACCCCCCTTGAGGAGACTTAACTGGTAAAACCTGGGGTGTGAGGATGGGAAAAGGATTTCCCTTGGAAGTACATGGCTTGACCTCAGTGCCCCTTTTGTTGCTGGCCCTTCTGATGACAGGACAGATGTAATGAAGAGCTATAATGAGTCAGAACAAAGGCAGGTGATGAAAACTTAGGTCATTGAAGATGATGAGCAACATGGGAGTGCCGGGTGTGCCGATGTTCAGAGCACATTTGAAATGAAACAACAGGGACTGTGTCTTCCCCTTGATACAAACAAATCAGAACCAGCGGGGAAGAAAAGCAATTTTAGGTTTTATTATGTTTTTAATATTCTGGATATTCAGTGTTTCTCAATGAGGTATCTAAAAACTGTGCCCAGCCAACTCTGAGGCTGTTTGAGGGGTGTCCATATGGTTACTCTGGAGCCTGATAAGAGCTCTTTCTTCTAAGGCTGTTCAGAGCCTCTAATCACGTCCTCCTGTTGCTCCTCTCCTGAAGAAAATTACTGCTTTAAAGCTCTGTGTTCTGCATGCCATGGAAAACAGGACAGCATTCCTCAGTGGAATTTAACCCAACACAAATGGGAGCCTACCAAAAAAGCATCTCCTGAAGGGAAGAGCTGGAAACCTCACATATATGGGATATATTTTCTGTAGAATCTTGAGGAATAACCAAGGTTGGAAGCCTCTGTTTCAGCCCCTTGGTCAACATTGGGCCAACCTCAAGGCTGCTCAGGGTCTTATTCAGTCTAGTTTCAAGTCTCTCCAAGGACAGAGGCTGCACAGCCTTCCTGGATGGTGGTCCAGGGATGCACTGTACTTAGAGGAAATATCTTTTACTTGGTATCTAATGGGATATTGACTGTATGGAAAAGGGAAGAGGAAGTGGAATGGATGACATCACTAGAGAGGAATTTACATCCTCCAAGGAGAGCCTGGCTCTGTCTTCTCTGCAAACCTATTATAGCAGAACAACCAGATGCCCACCTAAACCCTTCTTTGCTCTAGGCTGGATGAACCCAGGTCCCTCAGCATCTTCTTGTGTGCTTGCTCCAAACCCCAGACCACTACTGTGGCCTCCCCTGCTCTCTGTTGTCCAGGTCCCTTTGCAGGGCAGTGAATTGACATCTCCCCATAACTGATGGATACCAGAGACATCTCCTAGACATCTGCTGACGCATGGGGATCAATGTTTGCCCTGGAGGAGGAACCGCAATACTTGTTTAACTGTTCTCTTCCTTGATTAATTATTTATGGCCCGTGCAAAGGTCAGGTTTTTTTCCTCTCTTTTTACTTTTTTCCCCTTTTCTTTTCAACTACTGATGACATTCTGACTGCCCTGTTTGATCTAAGACTTTCAAAGCAAGAGGTTCATTCAGCTCCTCTTTCAGCCTCTCTCATAGCAAGCTATAGAGCAGGAAGCCTTTGTCTCTGTTCTGCACTCAACTGAGAGATTCCAATTGCATTTGGAGATATATCCAAATACTGTTTCAGTTGTTTTGGTACCTGATCTCCCCATTAGATATTACCTCCTAAAGAGTCCTGAGGATTGGAATATTTTTCAGCTGCATTAGGCATTTCTAACCTAGTGCTATTATGGATATTGTTATCTCATATTTACCTGAATTATTAATAGGAATAAACTAATTCATACAAAGCCTGACTTGCATCTCTTCACTGCTCAGGACTTCTTTATTTCTCTGCTGCTAACAGTATTTTTGGGAGTACATTGGCACAAGCACCATTTTCTTGCTTGAAATCAATGCATGACCCTTTTCCTTTGCAGATCCCTGTCACATTGACTTTTGCTGTTAGGCTGTCCATTGCTCCCATGGAAAAACATGTTTTCTCTAGTGACACTGGCATGTGACACATACTGTACACAGCATCCACACACCAGTGGTGTTTGCACATTCCCCTCCAGTGATATCATCCATTCCTCTTCCTCTTCTCTTTCCCATACAGTCAATATTGCCTTCTTTTATGAAGATTTCGTAGTGTTTAGTCTTGTGTCTGTTGTTAGCAGTCTATTCTGGTAAACTTCTTATCTCTCTAAGCATTTATGGGATAAGGTAAAAATTCCTGTGGTTTAAATGATGGGTAGAATTGATTCATGGAATCCCAGCCTGTTTGGGGTTGGAAGGGACCTTAAAGCTCCTCCAGCTCCAACCCCTGCCATGGGCAGGGACACCTTCCATAGAGCAGCTTGCTCCAAGCCCCTGGGTCCAACCTGGCCTTGAACACTGCCAGGGATGGGGCAGACACAGCTTCTCTGGGCACCCTGTGCCAGCGCCTCAGCACTCTCACAGAATGAATAGGGAAAAGGCAGAAGAAGTGTGATTAAATAGTCATTTCTCACAGTGAAGGCAGTTTATTGTGAATTTCCTTAATGTAATGCTAGTGCTGGGTCACTGTATTCCTAAAAAGATCTGGGAAAAGGTGCAAATAGGCTGGTGACACTTTGCTGTCAAACCTTCATTATCCAGAGCAGTCAATGCTAATGCTTAATGTGAATATTTGTGGATGAGACGTCATGATATTGGATGAGCAGGTGGTGAATTTAATACTGATGAATGCAAAATCATGTAGATGAGGAAAACACTATGCATAGGGGCTCATGCACTCAAAAAGAATCCATTAAGATTCAGGAAAGAGATGCTGAATCTTTGTGAATAGCAGAAATGCGCTCAGCGGTGGTCAAAAAGGCCAATAAAATGCTAGGAATTGCTAGGAAAAGAATAGAGAATAAAGGAAAATACCAGTATGCTCTGTGTGTGATGATGGTATGCGCCTAGTGGTACCCATGGTGTAACTACAAGAGGAATAGTCAGGTTAACTTTGGCCACACACACTCAAAAATGATGTGATAGACCTAGAAAAGGAAGGAAAGCATCAAGAGATTTGGATCATATTCTGATAGACTGAATAGGATAGGACTCCTTCATCCGAAAAGAGGAGGTGAGGAAGGACATGAGGGTATAAACAGTGAAATTACACCCGCCTATAGCTAGCAGACAGGAACAGTGATTCATCTCATGTCAGAGGCCATGAGTGAAGAAGCACTGAGCAGCCTATCTATGGCGGGCAGACGTTAATGCCAGAGAGTATCTTGGAGGCTGAAAATAGACATGGGATAATAAGGGAATTGGAAGAATCCAGCAATCTGATGCCCATTGGTGACCACGTCTTTACATGCCCTGAGTGTCACAATCCAATTCCTTGGCTTAAAAAGAGGACAGAGAGAGACCTCTCAGGCTGTCAGTCAGGTTCCTTCCTCTGGTAAAATACCCCTCCAAAACAAATAGCTAAATGTGAAAAGAGTGAAAAAACAACTTGTCGGGCCAATTTCCACCAGCTAAAAATGACTGCAGGGGCCCTTGATAGAAGCACGTAATGCAAAGAAAAGGGATGCTGAAAATAAAGTAAGGAATAAAAGACTACTGAGAGAGGAGAGGAGAGGAAAGGAGAGGAGATGGTTTCCCATTCCTGTTCCTTCAATTCAGCACAGTGTGTTTTCTCCTTTCAGCAAACCAGGTCCGCTCTTTGGGCAGTATTTTAAGCTCATCAGGACTCGCCAAGGCAGGCAGAAAAAACCACTTCTTTTTAAAGGCGGACAGCATATTTTGACAATTTGGCCTGACCTCCTGTCTAAGCAGGGCACGAGGGCAAACTTTTACATCACTCCCATTACTTCTCCCTGAGCCAGATCATGCATTAGAAAGTAATTCTCTCTTTTCATCTCTCCCAAGTTCTGCACTTCCGGAGCCTCTCGTGTCTTGGAGAACATTTGCTCCATGTGTTAAATACTCCCTGTGCTCACTCTGCTTTTAATGTCAATTTGCCCAATCTCACATTCCTGCCGCTGGATTTCCCAGTCCTTTGCCTGTGGATTTCCTTGTCCTTGAATGACAGACCTGCTTAACCAGATCCCAAGAGGTCACTGCTGTAGATGTGCTCTGCAAGAGCAAGGGGCTCAGTTGAAGCATGTGAGGCTGTCAGGAATAACACTGTGCCAGAGGAAAGATCAGAGAATCACAGAGTGCTTTGTGTTGGAAAGGACCCTAGAGCTCATCCTGTTCCAACCCCTGCCATGGGCAGGGACACCTTCCATAGAGCAGCTTGCTCCAAGCCCCTGTGTCCAACCTGGCCTTGAACACTGCCAGGGATGGGGCAGCCACAGCTTCTCTGGGCACCCTGTGCCAGTGCCTCAGCACCCTCACAAGGAAGAGCTTCTGCCTAAGAGCTCATCTCAGTCTCCCCTCGGGCAGGTTAAAGCCATTCCCTTGTCCTGTCCCTACAGGCCCTGGTGAAGAGTCCGTTTCCAGCACCCTTGTAGGCCCCCTTCAGACATTGGAAGGTTGCTATGATGATCATTTACAGGCTAGTAGGAGAAATTGGAAACTGGAAAGAAAAGCCAAACCATGTCTACTAGCAAATGAATCAGCAGGGGAATATTCATTCCTTTTTACAAGCAGTTTGCTAGCACAGTTGTTCATCCTTACCTGGTTTGAAAAGCTGGAGGGGGCAGGGGGTTGGAACTGGATGATCTTAAGGTCCATTCCAACCCAAACGATTCCATGATTCTATGGAACCTCAGAAGGCTGAAATTGCCCCACCACCTGCAGCAGGACACATCCTATCTAAAATGGTACCCAAGATAAATATTTGCCTGAACACCAGTGGTGGGAAGGTCACTTCCTCTCTGGGTAACTGATTTCAGTAATGGAATATTAGACAGCTCATTATTGATTTCTGCATCACCATAAAGTCATTCAGCACCTGCTCTTCACATGTGAGCTTCGGGCTAGCAGCTACTGGGTCTGGAGGACATGGGACGCAGCCTGGGCATGAAGTTAGCCACAGACAACAGAAGAGAGCACAAAAAAGTATTTGAAGGATAAAATTGATACATATTTATATGTGTATCTGTATAGATCTACATAGCCTCATCTATTAATGCATATATATGAATATCCACTTGCATAAACCCGTATTTACACCCTGCCAAACCCCCCATAGCATAAAGGTTTGAGAAGTCATTTAAACTTGCAAGTCTAAAGCAGGCTAGAAATGAAAGCATTGCAGCAATCATAGTTAAATTGGATTTCTGCTGTGAATCATCTCTTGCAGGCTGTAGTAATAAACATGCATAAACCAGTGGCAATTTACTCACGGATTAATATTGGTGCTGTCAAAGGAGCAAACCTTTTAAATCCATAAAACTACCTTGTGTGATAAAAACAAAGGTTACTCAAGGGCATTCCCATGTTTTCAAGGATCTGTGGAGAAGTTCCAGTCTGTCAAGGCAACTTGTAAATGGCAAAGACCTTTTGGGGATGACTCAGTGTAAACAGAGTTTTGCTTTGTGTGTTCTAATCGGCGTATGCTTGGCTTTTGGGCTTTGGGGGACTTTGCATAGAATCACAGAATGGTTTGGGTTGGAAAGGACCTTAAGATCATCCAGTTCCAACCCCCTGACATGGGCAGGGACACCTCACTCTAGACCATGTCACCTAAGGCTCTGTCCAACCTGGCCTTGAATACTGCCAGGGATGGGGCATTTATCACTTCTTTGGGCACCCTGTTCCAGCACCTCACCACCCTCACAGGGAAGAACTTCTTCCTTATATCCAATCTAAACTTCCCCTGTTTCAGTTTGAACCCATTACCCCTGGTCCTATTTTGGGTTCATATCAGGTTTCTGTATTTCAAACATCTTTTGGGAAACTCTGGAACTGGAAAGTCTCCACTGACAAGGAGAAAGGCTCTTGCAGTGGTATTCCACTTCTAACCATGCCACCTGAAGCCTCTTGGCTGTTGATGAGGCTTTGGGAACCTTCACTTTCTAAAAACACCCTCCTGCCATAGCGGAACTCAGGTTTCTGGTCTATGTGCTATTCTATCAGGCTTTAAAACAGCCACAGGTCTGCTAAGAAAGAGCAGGCAATACTGGCTCTCTGAGCAGTGATGCTGCTACTCTGTTATGGTCAGATTTCAATGAGATTTCACAGCATGGTTTGGGTTGGAAAGGACCTCAAGATCATCCAGTTCCAACCCCCCTTGCCATGGGCAGGGACACCTCCCACTAAACCATGCCACCCAAGGCTCTGTTCAACCTGACCTTCAACAATGCCAGGGATGGAGCATTTATTGCTTCTCTGGGCAACCCATTCCAGGGTCCCACCACCCTCACCGGGAAGAACTTCTTCCTTATATCTAACCTGAACTTCCCCTGTTTCAGTTTGAACCCATCACCCTTTGTCTTATCGCTACAGTCCCTGATGAAGAGTCCTGCTCCAGCATCCTTGTAGGCCCCTTCAGATACAGTTAGATACTAGTACATATATATTATATACAATTATATGTCATATATATTATATAAATTATATATATAAAAATCTCTTATTCTGAATATATGTATATATAGATAAGTATAATAACTAAGATAATTATAGCCCTTAAGAGATTTTTCTTTTCTATCTAGAGAGTAAATATTCAGCACAGGAGCTGAATTGGGCTTTGATTTGGAAATACCCAAATGCTTTCTCAAGGGTCTTAGTGAGATATTTAGCACTGGTCAACTGGACCTGTCATGGCCAAAGCCCCTTCCTTGTCTCAGTGTTTTGGAAGGTAAAGAAGTGCAGCAAGCCCAGCAATATCCAAACTGTGTGAAATGTCCTGATTGGGACTGTGCTGTGAAAATTTAACTGGAGAATTGGGCATAATAAATGCAAGATAATGTTTCCAGAAAATGCATTAAAAGTATTTTTGATGCCTACCCCCTGCCCTTCAAACCCCAAGACATCCGTTATCCACCAACGTGGCACACAGGAAACCTTTAAAGCTGGCTAAGTTTGGTTTATTGAACTGAACAGAACTGGACATTTTGCTATAAACCCTTTTCTTTCTGGCCCCATGGGACTTCAGGATAGGTCACTGTCTCTGACTTGATCTTCCCACCCTCTTGGCAGGACTCTGTCTCCCAGGATGCTGGAGGGACTGGGTGGCATCATTCTTCCTGCAAGTCAAGCCTTGATCTGACTTTTGATGATCTATTCAACCACAGTAGATATCTCGTGTCCTTATTCCCCAAGGGAAAAGCGGGCATCAGGCCTTCACTTTCTGCCTGTTCTTTGCCCGACATTTACTTCTGCTCCCAGTATACAGATAGGTCTTTCTGTCATATTCCTAAGTAAATTTTGCACAGGGGGTTTTCTGTCCTATTTCCTGGCCATGTGCAGATGTCTTGGATAGCCTAAGATGGCTCAAACGGCATGAAACACTTGAATCAGGGAACAGTGTTCTTTTGCTCTAGAGCTCCATAATGAAGTTTAATCATCTGGCTCATACATGGGCACCTTATTGGAATGGAGGTGTCCCAATCTGTGAGCTGAATCCCACTAAAGGTACCTAAGAAAAGCAAACTTACTTGTCAGTGGCCTTAATGCCACTATTCATGATGTGTGTCTCTATGGAGGGTCATTCAGAGGTCTGAAAGTGGAAAAGAAATGAAACCTTTGCAAAGATGACTGAAGTCTCTTGGGGAAATCCCTGGGCAGCTCCCAGATCACTATGGAAAGATCTTAAAAGTCACTCTGTTGAGCAGATGGTTTTCAATAGGCGAGTGGTGTTCAGTAGCAGGAATCAACACACAGTGATGGCAGAATGGTGGGAACTTGTTCATTTAATGTGCATTGGAAACTAATCCTGGGCTGTCTGTGTAGAGTCTTGGGTGACATGATCTAGTGTGAGGCATCCTTGCCCATGGCATGGTTGGAACTGGATGAGTTTTAAAGTCCTTCCCAACCCAAACCATTCTATTATTCTATGATTTTCTGATTTTAACTTATGGGCAGAGAATTGAATGATATATTTGCATGGATGGGCTACCCAGCATGAAGATGAAGGGCACGCAAAGGTCTGTACCAGTGCAAAGCCTGAATTCTTCTACCTGAGTCCCTGCTCTCTGATGATGGAAACATCAGGAAGGGATAGAAGTAAAGAAAAAGCCTATAGTGGAATATCCCCTGGAATATTCTGCTATCTGACAACTATTGCCTCAGGGACTCAGCTCAGAGATGATATAGAACTTTCAGTCATGAAGGCACCTAATTGTTGTTCCAACCCCTATAGAATTCTGGCAGATGCAGCATCTCGTTCCACCATTTCAATAAGTGCTGTGTGAAGAATTACCTCACTTTGTTCATTTTGATAATTGGATTTGATGCCTTTTCTTCTTGTATTATGAGAAACTGAACAATCATCCACTGTTTGTCTTCTCCCTGACAATCCAGATTTTATAGACTTCCATTGTGTTCTTCTACAGTCATCTGTGTTCCAGGAAAGTGCCCTTTGATTTAATTGCTCTTTGGATGGAAACTCTCCTGTATCTTTGGTCATCTTGGTCAGCCTTTTCTGAACCCTTTCTAAGTCCATTCTATCATTTTTGACCTGGGCTGATCAGAAGAGCAAACAGCAGTCAAATCACATCTACATCATTGATCTATTCAGAGATGCAAAGATATTTTCAAGGTCATTCTCCATCTCTTCCATTCTCTATTTTGTTCCCCAAATTCCCTAGCTTGCATTTTTTGCCTATGAGTGCTATCAGATATTGATCCGATATTTCTATATTATATTCCCTTGTTTTTCCCTTTTGCTTTTCCTTTCCCTGTCTCAGATATGTACCATAAAAATATATATTACTATAAATATATACATTACAGGAGGGTGCTGAGGCACTGGCACAGGGTGCCCAGAGAAGCTGTGGCTGCCCCATCCCTGGCAGTGCTCAAGGCCAGGTTGGATGAAGGCATTGACAGATGCATGGGCTTTTGAGGGCTGCTGTGAGGTGGGATTGACCCAGACGAGCATCATCCCAGGGTCTGACAGACACCAGAATTGTGTAGCCACGGCCCCTCATCCTGTCTGCTTAGCTCAAGCCACACAATATTCTCATGCATTAAACTTGGGGTGAGGAAGGATGCCAAAACCAACATGCCCATGTTGTTCCAAAGGCTCATTGAGTCCTTCTGGCCATGGTATGGGTCTTTCTAATCATACCCTTGGAGAATTCAACAGCAAAGCGCCTGAGGCTTTCCTCACGGCATCCACACAAGGCAGCAGCCTGGCTTGACAGCGATACGGAAGGGAAAGAAATCCCTTTAACATGAGCAGCATCCATCAGGAGCATCCTTTGCTGTGGGCTCACCAGGGAACACAACATCCATCCGCCTTCCCCAACATCAGTCTGACTCAGCCACATATGAGCATTACAAAATGCAGGGTGAAGTCATGACAGTCTTCCCTGGAGCTGATGAGTGATATTTGTATATGTATTTGTAGTTGTATATAGTGCTTGTTTTGCCTCTGCCTGGAGCCATCCCTGAAGGATGAGCCAGCCTTGGGCTGTGTGTGTCATTTGTTTTGCAAAGAGATATTCATGGCGTGCTTGTTGGATGTTTCCAGAGCTCTGTTTCTCCCCTTAAAGCAGTGTTCAACATTGCTTTAACATCCTAGAGGTGATTTGTCTTCTTTTGCCATTCTGGCCTTTGGGCTTTCCGCTCTGAGTCCTTCCCATGACACCAGCCCTGAGACACCAGTGCCCATATCCAGAGGTGCCATCAGGCTACATCTTGTGAATCACCTGGAGTGAAATGGGTGAATAGGAAATGTTATTTCCATTTCACCATCAGTAGTGGTTTTGTGAGTGATGCTCAGATTTTATCTTCAGAAGAAAAATTAAATCTTCAATGAGTTAAAATTTCAGTTTTCAATTAAAAACCTTGCTTTTATGGAAATCCTTTCACAAGAGCTTGTTTCAGACCACCAACTACACAGCAGCCTTCCCTTCTCTCTGCCTACTTGCTCAGACCACCAACTACACAGCAGCCTTCCCTTCTCTCTGTCTTCTTGCTCATGGCTGCATCCAGATTCCTCTTGTTCCATGAAGCATCTGGGGTAAGATGTGACTTCATCCCTTCATCCCTGTATAGCATAAAGCTGAAAGTGTCCTGTTCTTCTGTATTCTTACCATAAATACTTGCACGTAGGAGATATTGTCCTTGTGAAATTGCATGAAAGTCTTTAAGAAAAACCAATAGTGGATAATTTGCAGGTTTCTCTCCCTCCCTCCCTCCCCCCCCCAACCTCTGTTGTAAAAATGAGACACAGCCACAACTCACAGCAAGGTTTTAGTCAGGTTTGTGCATGTATTTGGTACAAACGAACGAAAACATGTGCATTCTGGTTCATGGAGCTTACATCAATCTGACAGGACTTGGATCACAAACCAGAAAGACGCCGGCTAATAAATACATCTGGGGATGAAAAATAAAAATCTAGACATAAAAAATCCCAATGTCTGCTAAAGAAAATGTACACTTATATACACACTGTAAACAATAGGAATGCAACCCAACTGCAGGCCAGCTCAGGCTGACAGGGACCTTCCTTCCCCCTGAAATAGGACTCGCTAGAGTCTACTGACACACAAGCTGCTGTTCGCCATCCTCATCACTTGGTTTGTTGAAGCAGCGAGGTCTGATGATGATATTGGTGGCAAGAAGCCAGTGCAATGAAGCGAGAGCTGCTGGATAACCAAGGTATGGGGGTTTTGGGAATGGCCTGCTTGGTAGAGCTGCAGAAATGGGGCCATACCCTCAGCTGGTCAGACCATTGTGGGCCCAGAGGAGTCAGTGGGATCAGACCAGATTTACCTCCTGAAAGTCTGAGCCCATTTTTCCAAGCTTGGAGAGTTTGGAGATAAAGGGAATCGAAGAGAAATGTGCAATTTTAGATGCTCAGGTCATCCTTCACACAACACTGTTCTTCCTCCCCTGCCAGCAAAGGCAACCTTGTCTACTCTAAATGAAGCTCTACATGAGCAGCCTCAGAGTCCAGTCTTGGCATCGCTTCTTCTGGTGCAAGAAGCCAAATGAAAAGGGGGCTCTACCTTAGGTGAGAAACAAGCATTTTGCCTGAATGCAGCACAGCAGAGCTCAAGACTTCCCTACAGCACCTTTCAGGGTATATCTCAGTGCCAGATCAGATGCAGTAAGTAAATAAGCCAGTTTGGGCATTTATGTGTGTGTATGCATGTATGCTTAAATTGCCTTTATCCTCATTTTCTCCCTCATAGGTCTGTAAGGAATTGGGATGGAGAGGCAGTAAACCTCGAGACTAATCCTTATTTCCCTTCTGGCTGCTTTCAAGGGGCTGGAGGCTGTAAGTGGAAGCAATCATGTCAACTCATTCATGTGAATGAACTGCTTGCCAGCAATTGTTAAAAGCCCCTGCAAGGTCTCCATTTATAGGATGTCTGCCCATCTATAGGAGAATATGCTATTTTGGAGGTGACACATATATATATAAAAATAAAGTGTGTGTGCTTATCTTTATGGTCATGGATGCAGATGTTACCATGTGCTGTGGACATCTGGCTGTGGACAGACACCAGATAAATCCACTCCTGAGCATCAGAGAGCATTTAATGACAAATGTCCATCTTCCCTGCTTGAATAGACTTTCAATTCTGATAATATCTGTAGCAGCTTGTCCTAAACTCTGCCCCAAAGCACTTTCATTATGCACTTGCCTGTGTTAGACTTTACAAAGCATTGTCACCAGAACAGGGTCCAAACATGCAGATCTCGGTGCGTTTGCTCCCTCTGATAGTGGTATCTGTGCACATGCATCCTGAGACGTGAGTGAGAAGCAGAAGTAATGCTTTCATCTTGACCTTCCAGGCATCTCTGCTCTCCCTAATGCCTCCTCTGCTACATCCCCCATGCCAGCAGCATACTTTCCCATCAGGATCCCAAAAAAGCCCAGGAAACCATCAGCATCTGTAGTCTTTACACTGTAAAATGACTTTCGTGTCACCCCATCATCTCTGTAGGGTCTCACTTCCCTTGACAGCCAAAGTAACAGGGACAAATAAGATGCATTTCTCCATGGAGGCTCCCATGGGATATTGAACCATTGTTTTTAGTAGGGTTGAACCTCTCTACCTGGGCAGCCTTTGCAGACACTGGGCAATATGCAGGCAATGAGGAGTCTGGGTTCAGTGTAAGCGCAATGCTGCCCATGTGCCTTGGTGCTGGTAGGAAGATATCTGGACAAAATCTGCAGGTCTTTATGCAGTCATTTGCCCAGTTTGGAGTCTTGCCTTGAGGAAAGGGCAGAAGGGTGTTCAGGGTGTTGAGATTGGGCCAGCTCCAGACGTCACATCTCAGTATGCACTATACATAAAAGTAAGAAACCAAAGATTGACTTTTCCTCTGATTTGATTTCTTTTGAAACAGAAAAAAGAAAAGTGACATTGTCTGTGCTGTGCCTAGGAACCTTTCATCTTCCTTTGATAGCCACACTTAGCTAGATGTGCTGTAGGCGCTTTCATGAAAGACTCCTAATGGGGTTTGGAGAAAGTGCTAATGTGGATGAGTTCCCATCCAGGACACATTCAGTTGCATGTTCCCACTCCTGAACTTCATATTCCTGTTCTTTAGTCACTTGTCTTGAGACATGGCACTTCAGATCCAGACTTTGCTGCCATCACCTACGTGCCTCCTGCCTCTGCTCACAGCTTAATCTGATGGTTGCTCTATGTGGTCCATTGATGTATGAGATATAATAAAACCAGTGCCTGCAATACATGGTCAAGTAGATTTTGGATGATCTTCTGAATTGCAAAGCACTATTTGCGTGAGCCTGGCTGAGGTGGGGCTGTCATCGCTCCAACCTCCCTGAGGTCCCCCAGGAGACCATGGTGTCCTCCTGAGGACAATTCACACTCTAAGGCTGTGAGCAGGGCAAAAATCCACCTTATTGACATTGCTTTTGACCATGCTAACAGACATAACCAAGAGCCATTGTTGACAGCCACCAAAGGCTTTGATGTATCAACTATGTGGGAAGTCACTTTGAAGAAGCGTCATGAGCATGTCCCTGATGGGGGAGAAGATCCATCTGCATAAGGGAGCTCCGAGTGCACATCAGCTCCATTTGAGATGGGCAGTAGAGGGCTCAAACTGAGCCATCCCACCATTCCTGAGCCACAGAGCAGGTTGACTACAGACCTGAGTGAAGCCCCTGGGATACATCTTTATTCTGTGTTGTCTGAGAGAGACAATAACAAGAGCAAGAAGGGGACAGAAAAGGTAGGGGACGATCAACATGAAAAGGAGCTGCTTTATCTCTGTATCACAGACTGATGTGCACTAGAGCAAGATGGGTTGCAAGTGTTTCAGTTGCAAGTGAAATGAGAAACGCACCACTGGTTGGAATTACAGAAGAGAGACCTGCACATCCATTGGCATCAGTGTACACATCTGGACTGCTCCTCTGGCCTAAAACCAGGTTACATGGAAGGGGCAAAGCTGTGGTCACTGCAAACAATGATGGGCAGAGAGTAAGGGTCCCCCCATCCTGCTTGGGAATACCACAGTCTGCTTACCCCCAAAACAAAGGCCTCTCCTGAAGGTCCTCTCCAACCCTGTAGACCTACAAACTCCCAACCCATTATCTAAAGGATGAGCTGCCAGCTACTGCTCAGCAATGTCCTTTCTGGGTGCTGCCTCTGGATAGGAACATGACCATATGTACTAAGGCAGGGTTGGCATCTTTTGGGGTTTGATCTTTCCATTAGATTTGATGGTGGTGTTTTTAAGGCAAAGGAGACACCCTGGTTTCCCTTCATAGCGCAGCTTCTTCCAAAGTCAAAGATAACCATCCACTGGAGGAAACAGCTCTTGTTCTAAGGCCATACCCACCCCACATCTTCCTCTCCTACTGCAGCTGGTTAAAATGGGATGTGCCATTGACTCTTATTTGAGGAACCCATGATCCCACAGAAGGAGCTCACCTCTGTGTGGGGGATGCTTTGATAACCTTTGGGCAACTGCATTTTATACCTGATTGCTGCTTCCAGTCCACCTGATAGACCCACAGATGGTATCCCTTCACCTTCCTGATAGACACCTCTAAAGAAACCATCAAAAGCTGTCCCAGTGGCTTCAAATATCTGTTTCTCTCAGCCCACAGCAGTCTGTTAAGTCATAGGTTTGATAGTCAATGGTTTCCGTGAAGTCATGAGGGATCCCGATGGAGACAGACTCCACCTCTGTTTTGTAGGTGGCTGTCACCCCCCCTTTGCTGGAGCCACCCCGGATTTTGTTGGAAAGGCTGTTCATCTTCTCCTTCAGTTGGGTGGATGCTGGTTTCTGGAAAGGAGTGAGCATTTTCCAGCCCTTGAAGCTGAGTGTTCGCCTCTTACTGGGTCTCTCCTGCAAGGAGGAGTTAAATAGGCACGAGCTGTTCAAGGTGTTAATCCTGGGCCTCAGGTCTGTCTCAGAGTCTTGCACTGAGCTGTTCATGGAGGCCCCTCTCCACTGGTGGTCATAGACGCGCCATATGGGTCTTCTTCTGCGGTGGCATTGGCACTTGAGCAGCCTGATGAAAGCTCGCTTGAACTCTTTGCTGGAGCATGGGTAGATGATGGGGTTCACGCAGCTGTTGAAGTATCCCAGCCAGAAGATGACCTTGAAGACAACTTCGGAGGGCTTCAGAGATGGGAAGAAAGAACCTTGGAAGAGATGAAAAGAAACATAGTTAGAGGAAGGGGAAGGGGATAGCGGTGCAGGGTATGGTCAGAACAGTCTGGAAGAGGAGAGACCTGTGGAGAAGATGTGATGCTGACATTAGGTCCTTGGTTAGCAATGCTGTTACAACCACAGTGAAGAGCTGGCCATGGCAGGACTGCAAGGCATCAACCCTAAAGTGATAAGAATGGGTAATACTATGTCTTTAGCAGGAGCCTCCTAGTCCCCACTGTAAAAAGGCTGCTAGCAGTGGACCCAGCACCCTCAAACACATCTGTGAGCCATCATGGCAACCACATGCAGCTTGGAGGGAGGCTGGTAATTGTTTCACGAGCTGCACAAGTATGAGGGGTGGGGATGGAGGACTTTTCTCACACCTTCTGCAGATAACCATTCAGCTACCACCCTCCCCAGTCCAGCACACTCAGTGTTTTGAAGGGGATCCACTCTAGGGGAGAAGGTCTTGGTGCAGGACCCAACAGCCCTATGGCCAAAATTGTTTGCATCACACTGGGCTCAGCTGTCCTGCTCTGAACTGACGCAGGTTACTTGTACCCAAGAGGTTATCTTCCATGCCTATGTGCCAGGCTGCTTTCTGAGACCTCAGAGAAGCGGATGGGGGCATCACTTTGGGGAACAGGTTCAGTGGACCCCACACTTCTCTGGATTATCAGCACAAGGCCAACAGGCCCCGTCCCATTCCAGATAAGACAGAAAGTTGTTGCTTGGCTTTCTTGCATGGATTGATTCTTGGTACTGGCTTTTCTTATCCGTTGCACTGCACAATTCACCCTGCAGTGTAAAAGAGTGGATACAGCACTGTCATCCTTATGAATGGAAGAGCAACACCTCTTCACCTCCTGCATGTATTTTGGGTCATCAATGTCACACCCCCTCTGTTCAAATTCCATACTGGTGCTAATGTAGACTGTTAAAGTGGGCTCAGATCCACCACTCCAAGCTCATACCTGCTACTTGTACACTCTTACTCCACTCCAACCCCTATTTATGCTTTAGTGCTGGAGGTTCCTGGTGGGTTTTCCTTGATGGAAAAGCAAGAGGTGTTTCCTGCAGCCTGAAGATGTCAGTGTTGCTCCCGCATGGCCTCATTGCTCTCAGCATTCCCCACTCCCATCTGAAATAACTTTCTGACTCAGGCTTAATTCCTTGTAATTTTAGCTGGATGACAAATCGTGCCGCCATGTGACCGAACGCTAATTTGTATTTTAGTAAATAACATTAATCTGGATATCGTTATTATTTGCCCTGCGCTCAAAAGCCTGGTGTCAAAACAGTAAAACAGGTGCCAGGAACAAGAAATTTAGACCGACACTGCATAAAAGCTGTCCAAGCTGACTGCTGTGGGAAAAACATCATCCAGGAAACCCAGAGCACTGGTTCCAGCAGAGCCTTCTTACACTCATCCCTAAAAAGTGGCCAAATCGCAGCCAGACTCAGAATTAGTTGTATGGGTTACTCCATCACGGGGATGTGGGAGAAGATAGACAGATATCGACATTTACCGATGGTTAGGAGGGAAAGCATAGATGAAGCCATGCAGAATGTTGAAGGCCAACCTTAGTCTTAGGGCTGGAGTACACACTGGGTGTCAATATGTGCTGAGGAGGCACTGGATGAAGACAATAAGCAGGACTGATGTCTCTGTGCTGGCAAGACCTGGGGCCTTCATGGAAATGAATGGTATTTGCAGTTAAGTGAGCAGCCTCTGGTGGTGTAGATTGTGGTTTAGAATAGAACAATAACAGCATGGTTAGGTTTTGTAGAGGCAATGATCCCACCTTGGTTGTGTTTGATTAAAGGGGTTTATTCTTTCTGGAATAGTGGTGAGCTTTGCAAGTTGGTGCAAGGCTGCTTGAATCACCACATCCAAAACACAGCACCCGCGAATGTTTAACCAGGAGCTTTTAAACACCCCAGTGATGCTAGGGATAATTCCCCCTTGTGCTGCATGTAGTAGCTCCTCTGCTCTTCATCCAGCCATGGCTTAGAGCTTTCCCACTTTGTGCACTGTCCCCAACCCACCACCCTGGACCTGAAAGCACCATCTGATGCTTTGGGCAACGAGGACCAGCTGTGGCTTTCCAAGCCTGACATCAGTTCCTTCCCTTCATCTTTCCATTGTGAGGGTGGTGAGGCACTCGAACAGGGTGCCCAAGAAAAGTGAATGCTCCATTCCTGGCGGTGTTCAAGGCCAGGTTGGACACAGGGGCTTGGAGCAAGCTGCTCTATGGAAGGTGTCCCTGCCCGTGGCAGGGGTTGGAACTGGATGAGCTTTAAGGTGCCTTCCAACACAAACCGCTCTGTGATTCTGTCTCAGGTCTTGGCAATAGCTGATGGGTCTGTTTTCCTGCCCAGGCTCCCCCTCTCCATCCTGCCTGGGACCAGCCTCTACCCTGTGCTCTCTGCAAGGCAATCCCTGGCTCTCAGTCTTAACGTTGTGCTGTCCAGCTTGACCCTGCCATAACTCAGTGTGATTGTTTGGAGCCAAAACAGGTGAAGGACTTCGTTAAGCACACAATCCTTTTCATTCCTTTGTCAGGGAGAGGTTTTGTGCCTCAGTTTCCCCACTGGAAAAGGATATTAATCACCGTAACCCCTTTCACAGCGCTGCTGTGAGCCCTGCTTCCAACACACGCTGGGTTCTCAGAGGAGCTGCAGATTTATGCAGCATTTTTTGAACTTTCAGAGCAGGGAAAAGAGAACAAAAAGCTATGGTAACAAAGCAAATAGAAGAAGGGTCCCTTTAGAAATGAGACCAGTAATTACTGCTTGAGCCGGGCGACTTAAGAGATTGGTGCTTGCTTAAGCAGCCCGATGGTTGCTAAAATAATAACACATCCAGTGTTCAGCAGCTCATTGAAGTTTCTGTTGTAGAAGCTTTGTCCCGACAAAAAACACAAATTGAAAAGAATTAAAAACCAACCCTATGAATTCTCTGAAGTTCAGCTTTGGCTGGTTTTCACTGGCTAGAACCTTGTGTCCATCTGAAGACAAGGGGCTCATTGCTATCCTCATTACCATGCAAATAAGCATGCCCCTTGGAAGAGACGTGTGCTGAGTGCATCCATAGTTTCACCATTTGATCACACTGAGATGAACAGAACTAGGCAGGGGGTCCCCCAGAACAGGTCCTTGGCTGCTAAATTTGTACATGTTGGAGCATAAGACTCTTGATAGGCACTGGGAGGCTGCACGTAAGGAAGAGTTGAGGGGACTTATTTAGGGAATGAGTAAAGAATGGAAGAAATTAGCTTTTGATTTCATATGCACAATTATGCGACAGCATTTTGAGAGAGGGAGAGGTTTTGGACTGGGCTTTTTAACAGTCATTATGTAAAAGCATAGATATTATTAGGATTCATGAAGACTCTGTGGAGTAATGGGCGCTTGAAGAGCTCAGGAGGAGTTGGATGAGTCCAAAATCCAGAAATAGAAAATATGAGTAAAACCTCAGGTAAAGGAGCAGACAGTGATGCATCAGCACCAGATATCTCAGTGTAAGAGCACTTTTTGATGATCTGGTCCCAAAAGCATCAAAGCCAGAACAAGGCAGTATCAAAGAATGGGAAGAACAAGTATTATAAGACTGTGACATAATAAAGATTTGTGAAACCTGGTCTTGTTTCAAAGAGGAGCTCTTCCTGCTCTCTCATAATCAGACCTCTGGACACCTTTCTTGGACATCCAGCTCAACACATGGACAAAGCTTGGTGTGCTTTCCAAAGCAGGAGGTTGTGACACACATCCTGGGGACATCTGCCCATGGGGTGGTCTTGGTGTGGTGAGCACTGACAGTACATGCAGTATGTGTGCTGGGATCCAGCAACTCCCTGCCATGCTGGAGCATTTGAGACCCCAGAGCCCTCACAGGGAGAAGACAACAGACTTGGTTTGCCTTTGCTCTGCTTCAACATCCAACCTAATCAAATCCACATGTTTAACACAGAGGCAGCCTGGGGAGTAGGGGCAGACCCTCTGAGGTGAACCTTCTCCACCCTGACTGATCACCCAGTGATGCTTGTTCTCCTGGTGGATGTAGGATGCTGGTTGTATCTCAGTGTAGGATGCTATAATGTAGGATAGGATGCAGAGCCTCATCCTTTATATTCTCCACTGGCTTGTTGAGATGACTCCATGTTGGCTTACGAGATCCTGCTCAGGACTTTGTCTTCTAATAAATGACATGGTTTAATATTTGGTGTCCCTCCCTGTGACAGGGGATTGGACCTAGATGATCTTAAGGTCCTTTCCAACTCTCACTATTCTATAGTTCTATGATTCTAATACTGCTGGGGGCTTGAAAGTCAGATTGGAGCCTTTATAACTTTCATCAGATCATAAAAGGTCATTCCATATCTTTCAAAGCCTGAATCCTAGTGACAGAGCTGGGTCTGAGCATCAGCTGCAGGTCCTGTTGTAACCCTAGAGAATTACCTTCAAGATCACTAAGAAATTAAGAAAGCTGCAGATGAGCTCAGGGAAAACCGTCCTGCGCTGTGCAAAGAGACTGGACTCAGACCAAACATGAGCTGAAGGTTGGATTTCATTCTCCTGGTGGTGCCAAAGCTGAGCTGATAAAGTATGTGCTCTGAAGTGAAAGCAAAAGAGTGATTTATTTGCTGTCCTAACCGTGTGTGTGCACAGGACATATGTGTTTATATGCTCTGTGTGTGCCTATGCATTTTTTTCCCTAGTTAATATCGCTCTACTCACATCCATCCAGGTACACATCACTGAAGCCATGGAAATGGTCCCCACCACTGTTGCACCTTGCGTTGGCTGGGAATGGATGCAATCGCCCCTCCACATATCCAAACACATATCCCATTTATTTTTTAGCTTGTTTGACTTAGCACAATCTCATGATCTTTCCTTGCCTGCACTTCTCCACCCTGCCCTCCCCGTGACTCACTCGAAGGTGATATCACTTGGATTGTTTGGAGAGTTGCTGGTCCCAGTGTTCAGCGCTCCGAAAAATAAAGCAAAACAAGAAGAAAGACAAATGCACAAATGAAAATGGACCCAGTCCAAGCTAAATTCTGGCCCTGGCTCCCAGTACGCAGCCAGAATCTGTGCGCAGGCTTGCTTTGTGCTGCAGTAGGCAATGGCATCCTTGTTTTAAAAGGTCCCTGCTTTAGAGCATGTATTAGAGTCCATGGCACAGAAACGCTGCAGACGTGATAGCAGGTGGGAAAAACAACATGCCAAAGTCATGCCCCAATGCTGTCCCATCGGGAATATGGAAAATGTGAGGACAAGCAGGACTGTTCACGCTGACAAAGGGTTTTGCTGATGCTTGGGGTGGGCTTTGTATCAGGAACCCTTTATCCTTATCAGGATAGCTTTGTATCAATCTCTGCACAGTAATAGCTTACAGAGAGTTGCACCTTGCAGGTGTTGGTGGAATGCCATGGAGAAGGTAAATAGAAATCTGTTATTCACTGTCTTTACACCCCAAGCAGCATCACAGGAGATGGAGACTACCGGCAGTAGGTTAGAAGTAAAGAAGAGACAGTTCATCTCACAGCGTGCTGCTCAGCTGGGGATGTCCCCGCAGCAGGAGGCTGCTGATGTTAAAAAATGCTTGGCAAAACTCATGGAAAAGAGGAAAATCTACCCAAGGTGCAAACCATTCTGTTCTTGAGTGAGGAAGCTCCAGAAATCCATATGTAGGATTAGGCCACGGGTGTTCCATCACCCAGGCTTCTCCTGAATGTGGCGCCAAAGGTCAGGAGGCCTCTGAGGACTTCCTCAGGATGTATTAGAGGAGCAAGGTAAGAGAATTTCAGCTGGTATAGGAAAAACCCTGCTGCAGGAGGTACTGTAGCTGCTGAAGCTCACTGTGGGCTCTCCTGGCCAAAGAAAGAGTCATTCTCTTTGTTCTTTTCTTCTGGTTCTCATAAAATAAATTAATTAAATCTGGTCCAAAGTAATCATAAGCTACCACTTTATGGTCATCATCCAGCTTGCATTCTTCCTTGTCAGCTCCTTCCCAGGCTCCCGTGATGGAAAAGCTCCCTGATGCAGCTGCCAAGCTATGGGAGGATGGGCTGGACATTAGCATTGGTTTCTGCCTACGTGTGGGACTGGGAGCCTGAGCTTCTGATCAGTCTTTCCTGACCTTCTCCTCCATCAGCTGTTTACCAGCTCCATCCCTGGTAGTGCTCAAGGCCAGGTTAGATGGGGCTTGGAGCAACCTGCTCTAGTGGAAGGTGTCCCTGCCTTTGGCAGGGGGCTGGAATTTGATGAGCTTTAAGGTCCTTTCCAACCCAAACTATTTTATGATTCTATGACCACCTCCACTGTACATGTCAGGGTCCCTAGAGGGTTAACATCTTGCAGCTAATGGTGTGTCTTGGAGTGATGAGGGAGTTCACTGCCCTCCCAGGACGGATCCAAGAGCTGGTTGGCATGGGGAGGAGGACAGCATGTTCACAGGGACTCCAGCTTTTTCCCCAGCGGATGACGGTGCTGGGATATCAGGCGGAATTCCTCCGGCCTGTGAGCCTTTCAACTGACTGCATAAACAGTGTCACAGATAAGTGACAGCTTCCATCATGCCAATAAAAGCTGCAGTGAGCTGTCTGTGTGTCTCAATGTGCACAGAATGTGTGCTTAATCATGGAATTATAGAATCATAGAATGGCTTGTGTTAGAAGGGAGCTTAAAGCTCACCCAGTTCCAACCCCTTCCATGGGCAGGGACACCTTCCATAGAGCAGCTTGCTCTAAGCCCCTGTGTCCAACCTGGCCTTGAGCACTGCCAGGGATGGGGCAGCCACAGCTTCTCTGGGCACCCTGTGCCAGCGCCTCAGCACCCTCACAGGGAAGAACTTCTTTCTTATTTCCAACCTGAACTTCTCCTGTTTCAGTTTGAACCCATCACCCCTTGTCCTACCAGTTGGCTTGATCCAACTTCTACACCCTCATCTGGTCAAAAACAAGGATAAACGACCCCTCACTGCCTATTTCTGACCTTCTCAGCAGTGTTGCATTGTCCCAAGTTGATGGCTGGAGAGGCTTTCCCTGGCCATGCCAAAGCTCATGGTGGGGTGTGCATATCTGGAATGCAGGGGCTCCATGGGGAGTGAGGGCAGCCTGTGGTGTGGTGGGTGGTTGCAAATGCAGGAAAGACCAAACTGGGATGGGTTGAAGGGCTATGGAAAACACTAACACTCTCAAGCAGGATCCCAAAGCTGAGGTCTGAATGTGGCTTGCCTGGCAGTGACAGAAAGATAATGCAGTAGAGCCTTTATTTGATCATTTACTGTCTAATTCATGGTCCCCAAGCCAAACTGTCACCTAACCTCTAGGCAGTACAGTCCTAGTGATGCCTCCAAAGCTTCCCTCTAAGTTGCAGTGTGTCAGCAGGACTCGACTGAAATTGCTCTTCATTCCCCTGCACTTCATTCCCATTAAAGCTCACACTGGAGCTTTTCTCAAAGTAACTGCATGAATCTGTACCTCTGATGAGAGTCACTGCCATGAGGATGTTTCTGAGGCATCAAAACCCTGAAAACTGTGGGTCTTTTGTGAATTACCCAACTGAATTCAGGTATCTAAGAAGGTCTCAGACTCCTGGTTTATGGGCAGCACATCATGGGCATCCAAAGTTACTCTTGATGGATTTCACCCTTAATGTCATTGGTCTCCTCTCTTAGGAGGAGTTGCCAAAACTTCTCATGCATCAGTTTCTCTCCTGTGCCAGATAGGACTTTCATCGCAGGAAGAGTTTCATCAGTGGGCCTGCCATAGTAGTGAAGAGTAATATAGTGAAGAGCCACACAGATGCATCTACACTAATATCTAACAGAAACCTAGCTAGTCTTGGATTGTGCGCACCTTAGCATGGTCCAGCTAGACCTTTCCAGATTAATTTTGTCCAGGGAACAGTTCACTTCAGAGACCATTCCCAAAAAGCCATAAGGACCCGACTATGCAGCCCTCTGACATTGTCCCAGCATCCTTAATCACCTCCATATGCCCTCATGCCACATCACAGGGTGTGCAATGCAAACATGTGTTTCAGAGGGGAGATCCACTCTGGTGGGCTGCCACACAGCACCCCCTGCTTTTCCACAGATTCACAATTCCACCAGAGTATTTATGATGTAGGACCACTGGGAGACTGCATGGGGCCTAAGAGGCTTCGGGCCAGCTGCTGTGAAGGATTTAGTCTGCTCCATTCTGCTCTACAGCCCTTGCTCTGGGGGATTGTGATCATAAATTGGCTCTTTTATTCTCTGTTTCCTTGTGGTTGTTTTTTCAGCAGTATAACTAACCCCTAGTAGCTAGCTTGGCTCCCGAGCAAGCTGTAGCTAAACTCATTTGCTGGATACCACTGGCATTGTGCTTATGTAGGTAGGCGAGGGGACCCATAGAAGAGTCAATATGCCAGGTTTCTTGGGAGGGCATTGGCCTTTCATTAGGGGACCCAGGGCTGAAAGCAGCAGTGGTAAATAGAATCATAGAATCACAGAATAGTTAGGGTTGAAAAAGAACTTAAGATCATCCAGTTCCAACCCCCCTGCCATGGGCAGGGACATCTCACACTAAACCATGCCACCCAAGGCTCTGTCCAACCTAGCCTTGAGCATCGCCAGCGATGGAGCATTCACAACTTCCATGAGCAACCCATTCCAGTGCCTTACCACCCTTACAGTAAAGAATTTCTTCCTTACATCTGATCTAAACTTCCCCTGTTTAAGTTTGAACTCATTACCCCTTGTCCTATCACTACAGTCCCTAACAAAGAGTCCCTCCCCAGCATCCCTATAGGCCCACTTCAGATACTGGAAGGCTGCTATGAGGTCTCCACGCAGCCTTCTCTTCTCCAGGCTGAACAGCACCAACTTCCTCTGCAGAACTGCTCTGAATCTCTTCTCTGCCCAGCCTGGAGCTGTGCCTGGGATTGCTCTGACCCAGGTGTAGGACCTTGCACTTGGCATGGTTAAACTTCATCAGGTTGGCATCAGCCCACCTCACAAGCATGTCAAGGACCCTCTGGATGGCATTCCTTCCCTCCAACGTATCAACCGAACCACACAGCTTGGTGTCATCAGCAAACTTGCTGAGGGCACACTCAATCCCACTGTCCATGTCACTGACAAAGATGTGGAACAAGACCGGTCCCAGCACCGATCCCTGAGGGACACCACTCGTTACTGATCTCCAGCTGGACATTGAGTCATTGACCACAACTCTTTGCGTGCGGCCATCCAGCCAGTACTTTATCCACCGAGTGGTCCACCTATCAAATTGATGTCTCTCCAACTTAGAGACAAGGATGTCACGTGAGACAGTGTCAAATGCTTTGCACAAGTCCAGGTAGATGACATCAGCTGCTCTACCCCTGTCCATCAGTTCCGTAGCCCCATCATAGAAGGCCACCAGATTGGTCAGGCAGGATTTCCCCTTAGTGAAGCCATGCTGGCTGTCACCAGCCACCTTGTTGTTTTTCATGTGCCTCAGCATGCCTTCCAGGAGAATCCGCTCCAAGATTTTGCCAGGCACAGAGGTGAGACTGACTGCTCTGTAGTTCCCCGGCTCATCCATTTTCCCCTTCTTGAAAGTGGGGGTTATATTTCCCTTTTTCCAGTCATCGGGAACTTCACCTGACTGCCATGATTTTTCATGGACAGTGGCTTAGCAACTTCATTTGCCAGCTCCTTCAGGACCCGTGGATGGATTTCATCAGGTTCCATGGACTTGTACACATTCAGGTTCTTAAGATGGTCTCGAACCAGATCTTCTCCTACAGTGGGCCCAAGGTCTTCATTCTCACAGTCCCTGTGTCTGCCTTCCAAGACTTGGGTGGTGTGGTCAGAGCATTTTCCGGTGAAGACTGAGGCAAAGAAGTCATTAAGAACCTCAGCCTTCTCCAAATCCAAGAAATCTCCAAATCCCCATAAGGTCATTCCATTTATTGCGTTCCCTCTCTGAGGACCTGAATGTCCCATGTTAGCAGCACACACAAAGCTTCATTGCCCTGGGTATACTGAATATCTTTCATTCGGGATCTATAAAGAAGAAAGTTGTGCTCAAGATAATACAGGAATAATTAAGGAATTGTGGCCTGCTACTGCAGAGGGGTTGATGTATATATATAGAGAGCTCTGTGTCTGTAGAAGGGCCGAGAATGGATTCCCTTCAACTGTGCTCCTGTGGTGAATCCCACAGAGAATGAGGCACCTTGGACCCTGGCAACCCATGAAAGCAGGACTCTGCTTCAATGTTAGTACCAAAACTAGACATGAAACTTTAAAAGCTGTAGACACCCATGAGCAAGGTCTGCAAGGACAAACTGCCCCAGCAGCACACACACATACCACCAAAGGGAACAATGAGTTCTGGTAGCGAGTGACTCTGCATGGACACTGAGATGCCCATCTGCTGGCCTGATGTGGACTCATACCAGGCATGCTGTCTTCCAAGAGCTTGCTGAGATGGTGCCACAGCTTGTCAAGGGTATAGACTACAGCTACCCATGGCCGCTCTTTCATGTGGGTGTGAATTACAAAGTTTTGAAGACGGTTAAGGCAATGCTTTCATGAGAGAATGAAGTGCAGGACCCCATATCTCCTTTTCACATTGTGGAAGGCAATGTTGGCACATCAGCTTTCTCATGCCTGTTGTGAAGCCAGGACTTCGGCTCTGTCTGAGGACTGCTGCTGACCATTAATTGTGGGCCACTCATCATCATGAGTGCTCTTCTTGCTCTGTGGTGAAGAGTGTGTCTGGTTCAGTGTTGAAAGGGGACTGAATAGAAGGCTTGGGACCTCCAAGCTTGGTGCTAGACATTGTCTTCACCATGTCCTAAAACCAAGATGTCCATTACCTTACCAACACTGCCCTGCCCAGCGGTTGCCTTTTTAGCTGCTTGGTTCATCCTCCAAGAAGAAGGGCTGGGCAGTAGATTGAGGGCCACAGGCAATGCTGAACATAGCAGGGTCAGTAAGATGGTCTTTGGAGTCACAAAATGAAGATGTAGGCTTTTTACATCTGGCTTTTAATACAAATTCACCTAAAGGTAATATTTTTGCAATGTTTCCTATGCTTGGGAAAGATATATGTGTATCCAACTGCCCATTCCAGAATAATTCACAGATTTTTGTGAATCTGACTCCAGATTTGTGGCTGACTCCAGCCCCAAAGGGGACTTTAAAACAAATCTTTAAATCATGAGACTCAGAAAAAGGACATAAATAAAATTAAGATGATAATGATAAAAATGATAATAATAATAATAGAAAAAGCCTGGAAGGTAGGCCAATCTGACAAATCCAAAGGGACATCACAGGAAGGTTCTCATTTACCAGATGCTAATGAAGAATCAGAGTCTCCTGAGAGAAGGAAAAAGTCATGGTAACTCAGTCACATGTCAAGAGCTCTGATCTTGCTGTATGAGCAGGAAGACTGGAATCCATGTGCTACAGAGTGAGCACGGCAGAGACCACAGTCCTGGATGGTTCAACACAGGAAACACGCTGTGAAAAGAAATGTTCCATCTGGCTCGGGATGAGGATGAACACAATGGCCTTGCGGGGTTGCTAGGTTCCCTCCAGGGCAATGCACAAAGCAGCACGTCAGTCAGAGAGGAACATTCCCATGGCTTCCTGAGCATGAAGGTCCTGATGCATCTGAGCCTGAGAGTCTTCTCTGCATGATGGCATCTCAGGCACACTTCTGAGTAATGCAGCCAGCATGACCAGCTCTTGGGGAAGGGAAGCATTTATAGGCAAGCTGGCTAGCTGCTATCTGCAGCAGGAGTAAGCCATAGGTAGAATGTCTCACGGGCAGAAATCCAACCATAGGCATAGGTTGTAAATAATAGTAAGCAAAGATGTTTTGCTTACTGCAGGTCTCAGCCTGGAGAAGAGAAGCTGTGTGGAAACCTCAGAGCAGCTTCCAGTGTCTGAAGGGGGCTACAAGGGTGCTGGGTAGGGACTCTTCATCAGGGACTGTAGGGACAGGACAAGAGGTGATGGGTTCAAACTGAAACAGGGAAAGTTCAGGTTGGATAAAAGGGAGAAGCTCTTCCCTGGGAGGGTGCTGAGGCGCTGGCACAGGGTGCCCAGAGAAGCTGTGGCTGCCCCATCCCTGGCAGTGTTCAAGGCCAGGTTGGACCGGGCTTGAAGCAACCTGCTCTAGTGGAAGGTGTCTCTGCCTGGGGCAGAGGGTTGGAACGGGATGAGCTTTAATGTCCCTCCTAACCCAAACCACTCTGTGATTCTATGTTGCTTATTCAAGACCTATGCGAGCTTGCCAGTATGACACTAAACTATATAAGTTCTTGGCCTTGATTAACTTTGTTACTGCTGGCTTGCATAATGCTCTCTTCTGGAGATGGTAACTATTTGCAGTAGGAAACAACTTTCTTAGCTTCCTGATGCTTGCATTCCTGTCTCACTGGTGTGACTTGGTTGGTTAAACACAGGAGGCTAGAGCCATATTAGACATCCCAGTGTATCTTGATCTACTGCTAATGTTTCAAAAACGGTGTGGGTCTTCTCTAAATTGTCTCATATCAGCCAGATCTGCACAGGTGACTCTGAGATGCTGGAGTGGTTCAGATGGCACTAGAGACTGGTGTTTAGGCTACTGAATTAAGCCCTGGATGTGTGGCTTTTAAGTTAGCACAAATCCAGCTCAGCAAAATGGATCTCATGCAACGGGCGACAAACTGCCTTGGGCTTTGACATATCCATCTCCCAAGCAAACCTATGCTGTGCTAAGTCAGTGCTGGAGCCCAAGCCACCTTTAATCTGGTGCTTTTATGCACAGAGAAGCAAGGAAGATTGGCTGCTATTAACTCCTTGCTTTGGAGTCTTGTTCCAGTTGGTTTGGGGGGGGCAGTAGATCACCCCCAAAAGTCTTCCTCTCCTCACTCTGTGACATGAAGAATTGTCTCAAGTGATCCCTTTTTAGGAGACACAAGTACAAGCCACCCAGCAACAGAGGACATCACTATCATCAGTGCCTGTCACAGGTTTCTGTTCCCTTCATGGTGGGCTGCAGGATTAGTTTGGAAAGTAAATTCTCATGTGGGATTTCTCAGGAATGGAGGCAAAATTCATTGTAGAGTTGGTCAGGAACATAGCCTTCACATCCCTGTCTGTCCAAAACCTCCTGCAGGAGGTGTGTGGCTTATGGGGGAATTTCTACTTCTTTGAGGTCCCAACCAGCTCCTATTGGCAACCCAATGGATCTGAGTTTCCGTCTTTTGCCCAGGCACATCACAGCTCAGACACTACCCGGATATACTCTGATGCCATCCTACAGGGTTTAGCTTTCAAAGTCTGGGACAAACAGAGGAAAGAATCAATGCTCCTAGTTGGATGGAGGTTGCAAACTGTAGAAGGGACAAATGTTGTGAGGGGTTCCCAATAGATGTTACATTAAACGTAACATCTAATCAATATTAGGAAGCATTGCATGACCTTCTTTGTTAATGTTCCTTTCATGGACTGCTTCTAAAAATCAATCAGTACTTCATGATCATCTGTGTTATTATTTAGATAGATGAAAAAATTGAATATAGAGGGCAGAGAACACCTAAATCCACACTGAACCAAGAATAAACCCCAATAACTAAGGAAGAGAGGTGCTAAAAGGACTTTGGTGGGTCAGTTGAAGGTTCACCACAATAATCTACTCGAGAAAACTCTAGGTATTGCACCAAGAGAAGCAATAACAAACTTCTAAGCAAGGTGGTAAGTTAGTAGAAGCACTTAGCCTTGTGACAACTCCTTTGACACATATATTTAATGTGTTATCATCAAAGCTTCCTCTGCAAGCTAGCAAAAATGCTTCTTCAGCCCTTGCCACAAAGAGCTCTCTGCTTCTGTATCTATAAATACTGAATGGACATAGCACAAGGTATAAACCAGTGGTTCTCCAACTTTTCTGAACCAAAGCCTCTTAATCCTCATCATTTTCTTGCAGACTGGATTGGTCCCTTATACTCTAGTTTTCCATGAACCATTTACCAAGCCTTCATGGACTATCAAGATCTGAAGATCACTCTTTTAGCTCCTGGTTCTTGCATTTATTGTCAGAAACAATGGCACTTTGTGGTGAGCACTCCAACTGGCTCATTCTGCGCTACTCCTTTTAATAGCTTCCTTAAGCCTTCCCTTGCAAGTAATTACTGTTCCCCTCCGGCTACTTCAAACAGAAGCCTGCTTTCAGCTCACCTCCAAAATAAAATGTCCCTTTCTATCAAGCTGTCTCCTCCACTCTGCTCAGAAGCATTGAGAACGTGTATTTTTTCCAACTAAAGAGCAAGCTTGGGAAATCCTATACAAAAGGATGGAGGAGAATGATTCTCAAGCAAGTCATCCAAGACTTGGAAAAACCACTGTGTTTGCTGGGTCAGACCCAAGACTACTCTTTGTTTTTCCAACTCAGAAGTTCTTTTCTGTGCACTTGGTTTTCTAAGAATGTGAACTCACCCACCCCGTCCTGTTTACAAGCTCGTGAATATGTAGATCAGATTTGGCTGCAGCGTAGGCCTTGGAAGGGCTGAATCCTGCTGGGAACACATGGCATTTAATGTACAGTGAGGCCAGATCCAAGCTGCACAAAGGAAAAAAGGCAATTTTTCATTGGCTCAACACAAATGAGGAAAAAACTCTCACCCAAAGTCAAATGCTTGAGTCTTGGCTTTAATTTACAGCACTGGGTGAGAAGAACTCACTTTGGGTGCGCGAGCATCGCCAAGACCCAAGCGGAGATAACACCATTGATCTAGAAGGATGATGCTACAGTGGAAGGTTTAGTTTAGCTCATTGCTGGCAACGCTGGTGGCCCTGAATCTGGAGAACATGCTAGTGGCAGGAGGCCAGTGTTTGGAAAACACGCTATCAAGGGGAGGTGTGGGAGCTTCCTCAGTGCGTTTCCACCGTGCCGGTCCCAAGGACATTCTGTTTATATCAGAACTGGTCAGACAGCACGTCACTGGCCGTGGAGCCTGGCACCACAAGCACTGGCAGCCCATGCCCTGCTCCTGGCTGCAAAGGATGCAGAACAGCATCCTCCAGAGAGCCACACCACCGGCTGGGGTGCTGCGATGTCGTGGAGGAAAGGGTGGAGAAGAAAGGATGGGGGAGGTTGATATTTTCAGCTCTGATGAAGAATTCAGGACCAGCTTTTGCAGGCTCAGGAGGGGTTATTCAAGACCAGCCAGCCAACTTCTTGTTTCTTTTCAAGCTCGGAGGGGAAAATCCTCCAACGCCTCCCCTGTTTCCGCACCCAGCTCCAAGGTACAGCCCTTCTGGTTTCAGCTTGCATGGAAAAACCTGCAGTTTCTCATCACTCACATTCTCTTTATGGCTTTTTTTTCTCTATGACAAGAACTGAAACTTAAAACAAATTAGTATCTCCTTCTTCTGCCCCAACCTGGAATTATTCAGGGAAGATAGCAAAGAGTTGCTGCATCTCTCCCCAGCCCTGAAAGCCAGCTTTTAGCTGATTACCAAGCTCTAAAAACATTGCACTTCAAAAAGAGACTTTTTCCCCCTCTGAGAAAACAATGGGTCAGTGTAACAGGGCTCCAAAAATATAACAGGAATGGTGAGATAACAACATCCTCATTGCTCCCGACAGTTCCTGAAGTCCTTAACTTGAAGGGATAAAGTCCCCTGCTTAATGACGCATTGGTTGACTGCAAAGGATCCTTCTTAGTCCTTTCTCCCTTCTCCACGGGAAGGGTCATGTCCTCTGTCTGATGTGACCAGCTGTGCATCTCTTATCTCGTAATTCAGCAGTGATGCACTTCAGCCGTATCTCTGTGGATACAGTAAACAGGGATAGGATAAAGGACCAGATTTTGGCATCCAGGCTGTTAGCATGAACCCTGGCATGAATCTGGCCTGGACATTGTGTAGTGGTAGCAGAGCCAAACGTTTTACCTGCATGCAGGTCGCTGTTCGGGAGAGTTCAGCTGTGGCAACACCAGGCATATGGCCAACAAATTAACACTAATCCCTTTTATTTGCTAGCAGTGGTGTGATAGGGGAAACTCCTTGTGCTTTGTGCTGTGCAAACAAAGACCAGTCCCTGAAGTGGATGTTTGCCACCTAATGCTGAACAGGGGCTTCCTGCACTTCTGCAGCACACACAAGACTTGTACCCTACAATCTGTGGTCCACAGCAATACATCTGACAGCATGAACAGGAGAGACTGCACAGGTAGCATCACATCAGGAGAGATGAGATCTTGTAATGCCCAGACTAGAGCAGTCTCCAGTAGAGCTGGTGACATAATATAACCATGCACAACAATGTAAGGACCTCTCAGCGGGAAGGGGTGACAAGCACAGAAAACCCTAACTATAGACATTTTTTGTTATTTGAGCAATCCACCTGGATGTCATGGCTGAATGGAAGGTAAAATGACACAAGAGGCAATACTGCCTGCCTGGTTGTCTTAGCCATAGAACTGAGCCTAGGACAAGCATGAAAACAATGCTGGGAAAGACCAAGAAACATAGCAGCAGACCAGCCATCATATCGTGGTGGTTTTGTATAAGCTTTACAGTTTCATGCAGTTTTAAGGAGATATTTCAGGAGAGACAACACCAGAAATCTGCGGCATTGCCTCATTTAAATGCTTGCAAAGGACAATGGGATCTCTGCTGAAAAGAGATGAGTGTCTCAAAGAGCTTCATTATGGTGATGAGACTCATTCTCCACTGACATGCTGACTGCTCCATCTCTGCCCTATATCTATTTCTTTTTTAATCTCTGATCCTGAAGGGAAAGGATGGAAATTAGCATTCAGTTTTCCTGGCAATCTGAGTACCTCCCATGAGATATCTGCCTGCCTCTCTCTTGCCTTTTCGTTAGGTAAACAAGCCTTTTAGCTTCCTGTGCTTTTCACTCACTGCTCAGAAGGAATAGACATGGGATCTGGGGTGCGCTCACTGTCTTGATGTAGCCTTGATTCCTAATTAACTTTTGGATAAGCTAATTTTGCTTATTCACTTATTGTTCTGGGGAAATGCCCTAAGTGGACTTTCTGCCCCCTTCTTAGGGAAAGTGCTGGTTTTGTGGACAAGCTCTGTCAAGGTAGACGTCATCCCAGGTAATTGTTATGTCCTCTTCTTCCATCATCAGTAACTAGTTTCTGACTTGCCCCTACCTTCTTAAGAAACTTTGATGGGTCTTCATATCAAGGGAACAAGAAACTGGCATCTATCTATATCTCTCTATCTCATCTCTATCTATATCTCTATCATCTCTATCTATCTCTCTATCTCTATCTATCTCTATCTCTATCTCTATCTCTATCTCTCTATCTCTATCTCTATCTCTATCTCTATCTCTATCTCTATCTCTATCTCTATCTCTGTCTCTGTCTCTGTCTCTGTCTCTGTCTCTATCTCTATCTCTATCTCTGTCTCTGTCTCTGTCTCTATCTCTATCTCATCATCTCTATCATCTATCTTTATATCTATATCATCTATCTATATCTATAGCTATGTCTGTGTCTATATCTATATCTATCTATATCTTATATTTATCTATATCTATCTATATCTACATATCATATATATATAACTTGCTTTGCTTGTGCACTTCCATCAGCAGTGTTGTCTAAAAGAAGGGAGTCTGGGGGTCCAACAGGGGACTCCCAGTGGGTCCCCAGGATGTGTTGGTCAGCAGGTCTTCAAGCAGAGGTGTTCAGTCTTGTCTTGTGCAATGGATCTATGGCTAGGTAAGGAGATTCTACATTTGCTGTGAGACAGGACCCAGATTTCCTACAACGCAGATCCCCTACAAATTGCCTCCAGATATTCAAGACACCAAAAAGAGCAATTTCCCTGGCAACTGAAACCATCTGTCTCAGATGCCACTGATATGCTTCTTCAGGACTATCAATTTGCTTGCAACTAGAGACAGATATCTTATAATATTGGGTGAAGCAAAACCATCTGATGATCCCTCACATAAATGTCAAGGAACAGATTTTAAAGGTAGTTACACATTGAATTCTCATTAAACCCATGGGCATTAAGCATGAAAAAATCTTCTGAACACAAGGATGCCCAGTATCAATCCCAGCATTGCATACATTAGCAATACTGGCAGTTCTGGATCAGCATTTGTGCGCGCCCTGAATAGTAGCATATGGGAACATTCTGGTGAAATGATTCATTACAGGAATATCTTCCCTTCCAGTTACAGCTGATTAATTGCTCTTACAGATATCTCCTTCACAGAAAAGCTGTCAAGGCTGTTGGAAAAAAGGCATCTGTGATCTACCTAGGTAATAAAGACACAATCTCAGATCATAAGAAAACCAAGAACAGAAACAGAGGAAGCAGACCAAAGAAGGCTGAAAAATGGAGGTTGCTCATATGGAAAATCATATCCCATGTTGGTGCCCACAGTGCAGAAAAGAAGCCAAGGAGACAGGAAATGCTCTGAGGAGCTCTGTGAGACAACACAGAAGACTGGGAAACTTGGCTTTATAGAGCATGAGATTAAAGGATCTTGATCTATTGGCATTATCAAGGAGAAAATGAAGCAACTTGCTCATTCATGGTGGTGAAATACAGGGGAAGTTGTTTCTGATAGCAAACATATCTTTTATCTAGCCAAGAGAGGTAGAAAAATTTAATGGCTTGAAGCTATAGCTAGATAAATCTACCCTGGAAAGAAAGTGTCATTTTTAATAGCAAAGATAACTAGGGACATGGTTTCTCTGTTATTTGCAGTCCTGAATTAATGCTGAATGTCTTTCTAAGGAGACAACCGGTTTTGAGTAATGAGGGAGTTGTTGAAGAAATTACTGAACAAGGTGCTTAGGATTATAGTCCTGTGTAAATCACAGCAGGCAGTTGGAGCAGTCCATTTAGCCTTGCAAACTACAGCTATGATGAGCAAACTCCATTCCAAACTGTGGTAGGTCTTCAATATAGAAGAGTTGTAAACATCACCGTTATCACAGGGGGTCTTCAGATGTGAAAAGTGCAAGAACTGTTTGGGAAACAGCTGATCTGTCCCAGAAACTGCTCTAACTGGGAATAGCAGTGGACCTTTATACCCTGCTGTAAGATCTTTCCCTGGGTTTTACACACGTAAGCTGTGATGTCTACATTTCTATGCATTTGGTCTTAATTAGAGGCACCGACAATGAGTCAAGCATCTGTGTCAAAGGGTTTAATTGCGTATAATGAAGGTTTTGCTTGTTGGGGACCATGTCAACATTTAATTAATTACAGAGAGCTACAATGTTGGCATTTGAGATTGGTTAAGTCTCTCCACACTCTCACATCCAGAGCTAATATACTTTAGTGTGCTTTGTAATTACCCAGAGCAAATAAAGCTATGAAGAAATAAGCACCATAGAGTGCTTTCTGGGCCTTTCCTCTCAAAGCAAGCTGCTGGCACTGGTGGCATGGTCTGCAAGGACCTGTGGATGCCATGAGCACAGACCTGAGGTAGATGTGAGCAGTCATTCAGGTCCCAGCAGCATTAAAGCTGCAGTTTTTGTGCTGCTGAAGAAATCAGTGTGTGATCTGCTAACACAGTGCTTTGCAGCTCTGGGGATAGCTGGAGGGAGCAGCCTGGGGTGTTCTTGTGCTGTATTCTTCGGTGCCTGCCTGGTCTGCTTTGTATTTGTGGAGCCCACAGCCCATTTGGGAGGGGTTCTAAGGACTCCCAAAGGAGCTGAAAGAACTGCTATATGTATTTATCTGTTATGTTATATATTGGATGCCAGAGAGGAACTCTTCATCTGATAGCGATAGGACAAGGGGTGATGGATCCCAACTTAACCAGGTGAGATTTAGGTTAGAAAAAAAGAAGTTCTTCCCTGTGAGGGTGCTGAAGCTCTGCACAGGGTGCTCAGCTGTAACTGCCCCATCCCTGGTAGTGTTCAAGGCCAGGTTGGATGGGGCTTGGAGCAATCTGCTCTAGTGGAAGGTGTCCCTGCCCGTGGTAGGGGTTGGAACTGGATGAGCTTTAAGGTGCCTTCCAACCCAAACCAGTCTGGGATTCTATGATTTATGTATAACTCCATGAAAAAGAGCTTTTCCAATAATAACCCTTTCTCCTGATCTTTGAGCTTTCCCTTTTCAGTCCAGTGGAAAAAATTATAATCAGGAGAAGAAAAAACCCTCAACCAACCAAAATAACTTATTAAAAAAATAATATCTCCCTCCATCCTTCCTATATCTCGTGCTTTTTCTGGGGAGCCTTTTGATGGAGGCCCCCATCAAAGTGGTCCCTATCCCCTTTTGGAGAGAGTAGATAGCTTCCGCCGGTGACTCCTGTGCTTTCCTCTCTGCAGTTGTGCCTCAGCCTCACAGGGATAGGTGCCAAAGGACACACGCTCGCTGCTGGCCATGCCCAAATGAGGACAATCAAGCCCAGGGCAGCCCTGCCTGCAAGCACTTGGAAAAATCTGCTGGCTGCTCAGTGGCACTGGAGTCCTGCACGGCATCCACACAAGGAGCTGGGATGCTTTGTGTCCAGCATTCCCATCGCCCAGCATTGTTTCTGCTCTTGGTGGCGGGCAGGTTACTGCTTTGTTTCTCCATTCTCTCTACCTGATTCCTCTTCCCTAAGTTATTTCCACCTTATTTCCTTGGTTTTTTTGCCTTAGTTTTCACTTTGTTTCCTTAGCTATCCTGTTCAGTGCAGGCTACCTGTGGCCTTTTCCTTTGCCATGCCCCTGCCTCACATAAGGGTAGAAGTAGACACGCTGAGAGCCACAGAAATGGATTTAGCCATGTCTCAAACCAGCTTAACTCTTCAAGATAAGGCACAGGGACAAAAGCAAGTGATGAGATGGCATCCCATAAGCTGCTAAGCTGCTCTCATATTTCCCAGGAATATACCTGTTTCCTTCAAGAAGAATATCTCAGCCACATGAAGACAGGTCAAGGAGAAAGCAACAAAGCTGTCCTCAAATGTCTCTTCGTGCATCTGTCCCTTGCATGCCTGCCCATGTAGATCCATGTAAAAGGAGGTTGCTACTGTGGCTTTTTTCACCTTATCTGAGTTCTTTGACTCCAGGCATCAGATACCTTGGAGGAGATATGGGCTTACTCTTAGAAAGACCTCAAATTGAATAAATGCTCAAAAAAGAACTCAAATAAAATACTTTAAAAGATCTCAAATCCCATGGCTGCAGCACATAAGCATCTGGGGTATTATTTTATCCTTTAACCTTTACTACATCTTTGCATGCAGATGTGAGTCTTTGGTAATGACCATCTTGTTTCTGTCTTCAAGAGGCCCCTGCTGGCCCAGAGATGGGGCTGCTTTCCTCAATGCCTCAGTTTGGGTGAATGTCACCTGGACCTCAGCAAGGTGCTGAGAGAAATCCTTGAGGGGTAGCACTTTCAAATCCTGACTGCTCTTCTTTGTTAGATATGACAGCTAGGACTGGTCCAATTTAAAAATGTGATGGTAATTAAGATAATAATAGCAATAATAGTAGTAGTAATAATAATAAATATAAAATAATTGTGATTAATTTGCCAATTTTCCTCAGTGGTCTATCTCCATCTGGAGTGCAGTCCTGGACATGCTCCAAATGGCTGGGGTACATGTGACTGTGAAAACTCACACCTGTGTCTCAACACTCCTTCTCTCCAGGAGTCATTTCTGCAGGTCCATCTAGCACTTCAGATCACACCCTCAGGGCTGTATCCCTTTTTTGGGATGAGCAGTTTGTTATGCTGAGCACCCAGCTGCAGCTCTAAAAGTCTTTATAGAGCCTGGCCTGGCCTTGTGTCTCTACTGCCTGCCAAGATATCACTGCTGATGAGTGCCTTAATACATATCATTTATTCCAAGTGTACCTTGGATGCTGTGCTCTCTGTTGGGCTAAGCCTGATGGCACACAGCGTGATCTCCAGGCATTTGTCTCCAGAGAAAAGCAGATGATTCCCCTCATCACAGCTCTTCCAACTATATATACCAATGGATGCTATCTCCCAATTATGCATCAGGCCATGTAGTACCACTCGGATCCCCGTGTCTTTTCAGTATACGCATCTGATTTCCACAGTGTATGACCCAAGATAGCAGGAATGGGGCAGGAATTAATGTTTGCAGTGAGAAAACTCCTTTGCTATTAAAAATTCCCTTGCTTTTCTAACTGAAGCAAGTTCTTATTTAAAATCTGGATGGATGTGAGTGTGTGTGTATTGGGATGTATGCATGAAGAAAAAGGTGTTTGGGCTGCTGTTGCTGTATATGGGGCCCAAAACACAAAGAATATATGAGGCTTGGTACTTCTGCCTTCAACCTGGGACATCTGGAGGTGAGACCTTCCTTAGTACCCTTGAGTGGCTTTTGATCCTTCCATTACACTTGAGACGCTAATCACTCCACTCCATAGATGAATTTTCCATGAAAGGAGGGATTACTTAGTTCCGAAACTGCACACGTGGGGCTGCCCAATGTTTAATTTCTAGGGTTGACTCTTTTATTCTTTTTTTCTACTGTCCTTCAAGTTTGAAAGCTCAGATTAGCTCAGCTGTGCTTGCCTTGGTCTGATAATCTGTTTAATACCTCTTAGAAGTAACTACAAAATGTCAATACATTGTCGTTACTAATACTATTAAGTTCATGTCTGAGCAGAAAAGAAACCTCTTGCCAGGGATGGAGTTGATCCTGGATCCAAGCAAACCCATTTTGGATTTGCTGACAGGTATCTGCACAAAACATCTTGTGACAGATGCTGTATTGATGTAGGAACAGAAAACCAGGACTGGGCTGAAGTGCATCATCAGTGGAAGAGCCAATATCAACAGTAAAGACAAATAGATCTCAGAAAGCGAGTTAGAGGCTCCCATGTACCTCCATAACCCCCTTGAAGAGAAAAGGTCAGCTTGTAGCAGACACTTCAAGCTGTTGTGTTGCTCAGGTTGCTTCTGGAAAAGCACAGTCCCCAAAACTTTGCTGTTTCTTCAAACTTCTATGAAGTTCTTTCACAGACCTGAATCACAGCTTGGAGCAGCCCCAAGTGTCACTGCAGGCTCACCAGGCAGAAGGAAGGTTGTCCCATTAGGGCAGTCAGGTCATTCCTCCTGAGTTTAGTTGGATTTCATCCCCTTCGTGCCAGCAAAGCAAACATGAAGGTGCCAAAGATCAGAATCTGTACCACTCCTCTACAACCTGTTTTTCACAGCCCCACGAAGTCTATGTAATTCCCCAGTTAAAAATGCGTGGTAAAGTGCTATAGTCAACTCTTTTCTGCAAAGCAGTAAGCTGTTTAGCAGATGTGCCTTTACTCCATCCTAGGGAAAATCATGGACAAATGAAGAGACTGACATGTCTCACTGCTGTTCCTGTAATGAAACGGGAATAGCAGCTCACAACCTTTCCTTGATAGTGGCACATCCATTTAAAACAAAGGATGGGCTCCATGGATCCCAGTTACCTCTGGAGGTGGTGAGTACTGTAGCAAAGAGCAGGAGAAGCAAGAGACCAGCACAGTGTTTACCTAGGTGCATATACGAAATTAAAACTCACTTGAAAGTGGAGCTGTTGGAATAAATAAAGGCAATGATATGGAGGGAATGCACAAAGTATTTGCACAGTACTAGACTGTGTTAATCTTCATGGTTGGACTGAAGCAAACTGTTTAAAAAGGAGGAGATCCACTGAATGACAGATGGGAAGCATAAAAGAGATGATTTCTATGCCCCAGAACAGCCAGGACCCCGATTATTAGGGGGCTTCAAGGGGAAGATTCATCTCACAAATTGAAACCCATATTTAGGTGGCTCATGTGAGTGAAAGGCTCAGCGCTGATGCCTATGCAGGAGTGCCCTGTGCTGCTTGGCATGACAGGACATCCAAAACTTGCACACAGGACTGGCTACTGTGACCGGATCTGTTGCTTTCTGAGTAGAAATTGGAGGCTAGCTGGGACTTCCTAGTACATCTTTAATGGAAACAGCACAACATCCCATACCCCCTTTTAATGGTAATGAGAGTTTAGGTGTGTAGTTCCTATGTGAATGGCTGTATGTGTTCACCTATCTCCTGGAACATTACTGTGCTAGCCAGTTTTCCCTCTCTGTATATTCACTGTGAATTTGAAGCTTGCCTATGAACATCCCCATCACTAGAACAGACAAGAGGAATTACTTTGGCTCATGCAACCAGCACCAGACATAGTGTGGAAAAGGAACCTCCCAAGGACCATTCCCAACAGGCAGCTGACACAAAGCCACCCTGTTTTGAAGGCTACCAGAATTCACTAACAGAGATAAAGGCTGTCATCTCCCAGGTGGCTTCAGCATCTAGGAAATTTGAGTTTATTCCAATAAATGGAACTTCCAACTTCCATATATTTTACTGGTAAAATATTTTGCTGCAGCTTATTTCACTGAAATTTTGACAAATGGGTGGACATCAACTTTCCAATGATAGGGGCCTAACATACTGTAATGAAAGGCTGAGAGAGGAATAATGGAAGGATAATAAACTTTATCACTCATAACTTTTATGACTTGTATGGTTCTCCATTTGGATGTGATTTTAGAGACACAGAATAAGTGAGTTTGGAAGGGATCTCTGGAAGTATCCAGTCCAATCGCTACTAAACCCATTGCTAACCAGGTTTTCTGTGAAAATCAAAGAGCAAGGCATCAATGCCCATCTCTTCCACTGGGTTTCAAGTGTCTGGTCAGAAGTCTGGCTTTTTTCCTAAGTCCCTAAATCAAGCAAGGCATGGAAAACCATGGTTAAGGGCAGCAAAATTCCAGCATCACATGAATGACACTGAATTTCTAACAAGTGACAATATTCACCAGCTGTACCAAAAAATAAACTCAAATCAGGCTTTGTATTTAATGCATTTTAAAGAGAAACAATTACTTCTGCCTAACAGATACCCTGGTTTCATGCATTTAATTCATCTCCAGCTGGAAACCAGTAATGAGTGGTGTCCCTCAGAGATCGGTGTTGGGATCGGTCTTGTTCCACATCTTCGTCAGTGACATGGACAGTGGGATTGAGTGCGCCCTCAGCAAGTTTGCCGATGACACCAAGCTGTATGGTTTGGTTGATACATTGGAGGGAAGGAATGCCATCCAGAGGGACCTTGACATGCTTGTGAGGTGGGCTGATGCCAACCTGATGAAGTTTAACCATGCCAAGTGCAAGGTCCTACCCCTGGATTGGAGCAATCCCAGGCACAGCTCCAGGTTGGGCAGAGAAGAGATACAGAGCCGTCCTGCAGAGAAGGCCTTGGGGATGTTGTTTGATGAGAAAATGAACATGAGCCAGTTGCAGTGTGCTCTCGCAGCCCAGAAAGCCAATCGTATCCTGGGCTGCATCAGAAGGAACGTGACCAGCAGGTCGAGGGAGGTGATCCTGCTCCTCTACTCTGCTCTCCTGAGACCTCACTTGGAGTATTGTGTGCAGTTCTGGTGTCCTCAACATCAGAAGGACATGGAACTGTTGGAACAAGTCCAGAGGAGGCCATGAGGATGATCAGGGGACTGGAGCACCTCCTGTATGAAGATAGGATGAGAAAGTTGGGGCTGTTGAGCCTGGAGAAGAGAAGGCTGCATGGAGACCTCAGAGCATCCTTCCAGTATCTGAAGGGGGCCTATAGGGATGGTGGGGAGGGACTCTTCATGAGGGACTGTAGTGATAGGACAAGGGGTAACAGGTTCAAACTTAAACAGGGGAAGTTTAGATTGGATATGAGGAAGAAATTCTTTACTGTAAGGGTGGTGAGGCACTGGAATGGGTTGCCCAGGGAAGCTGTGAATGCTCCATCACTGGCAGTGTTCGGGGCCAGGTTGCACATAGCCTTGGATGGCATGGTTAGGGGGAGGTGTCCCTGCCCCTGGCAGGGGGGCTGGAACTAGATTATCTTAAGGTCCTTTCCAACCCTAACTATTCTATGATTCTATGATTCTGTTTAACCTGCCCATGAGATAACCTGTACTCCTTTGAGAGTTATGCTGCTTGGAAACATCTGCTGGTGAAACAAACTTGCGGCCAACTCATGCTATAAGACAATCATCTCTGCTTCAGGGAAAGCATGTCAATGTGTGTGTTGTGTGTAGGATAGTCCTAGAGTAAAGAAAGCCTAGGGCACAAGGCTAGGGCACAGTTACAATGCTGAAGTATTAATCAGGAGTCAGATTTAGAGTCAATTTATGTCACACAGTTTATACGTGCACTGCTGTTGGGTGGTAAAGCTTTTTCCTCAATGGTAACCCACACAGAACTGATTTATAGTGATGCAGATACTGCCTGAATTACATGAAAGAGTTAAACTAGGCTTGCACACTGGGAACAGTTTCATACCAGGGCAACCTGAAATCCCAAGGTAATGGAAATACTCTACTACATGCTCATTCTAGAGATCAGATCCATTTTCTCTAACCCAAGGGATGGAATAGATCATCTCTTAAGACAATTTCCAACTCCAGCCATCTGTATTTCTACAAAGCCAGTGGTGCAAATCATAGAATCATAGAATAGTCAGGGTTGGAACGAACCTTAAGATCATCTAGTTCCAAACCCCATATCCCCATTGTTCTAATGTGACAGGATGGAAATGTTAAGACTTAGCTTTCGCAGAGTGTGTCAATCTATGCTTGGGAACAGAGCTATCTGGAAACCTGGTTTCTAGGAAATTTCAGTGTTTGATATATGCTTTCTTTCACAGAAACAGAATGTAATAAAAAAATAATAAAAATTTCCAAGGAACTATAAAGTAGAAAGAAATAAGAAGAATTTTAAGAACCTCAGTGCCCTTGATGTCTGAAAGGGATGAATCCCTGGAAAACTGATGTGGAAACACTTGTTAATCCATTGAGACAACAATGCCAAATGTCAGCCACCACAAGATGGATCTCACTGTAGGACAGTGTCCCCCTATTTCCCTTCTCAAGCTTTCCCAGCCACGGGGCACTGAAGATGCAAAGTCCTTGGCCAACAACATTCCCTGGGCTGAACAATGCAGGAGATCAGGCAATGGAAGTCCTGTGGTCCTTGGAATTTATGAATCTGGGAATCTGGAGTGTCTTAAAGTCCCCTGAATTAACATACTTGTATCAGGAAGCCTCCAAGCATGAGAAAACTCTTTCTGGAGCCAGGGTGCTCAGGGCTTCCAGGTTACTTGTGCTGGATCCAGGAGTCGACCCCTGGTTAGAGCAGAGCTGCCAAGGCTTTCACTCTGCTCTTTGCATGGTAAGAAAACCATGGAAACTTGGCACGAATGGGCTGTCCTGGAGCTATGAATAGTGATTGAAGTAGAGGTTGTTAAACCTGGGACATTTCCACTTGGTTTTCCAACTGGCATTTTCCAATGAAATCCTCCTTTGCTGGACTGCATCCAGACCTGACACTTGGGCATCTCGTGAGTTCAGCATCTGCTTCAATGCTTCACTTAACTTTGGGCCACTGCACCCAGGAGAATGGCAAGTGCTTTGCAGATGTGCAAGAGGCTGAATCCATGTCCCAAGTATCTGGTCAAATGTGACTGATTTGTATTTGCTGATGACTCTGAATTGACACTGAAGAGCACAAAACCTTCTGGCACGAGCAGATAAATGAAGGAGCAAGGGAGAGGCTGCACAGATGGATCTTTTCTCCATCCCCATTTTAACCCCTGCCTAATGTCTTTCTTTACTTGTTTCTACTCCTTCCTCACTTCCGTAACACACCGCTTCCCAGCCATTTAATTCAAAAGATGCCAATCAACCACCTGCAGGCAACTAAAATGCCAGTTTTGTATTTGGAATAGCCATTTTCAGGTTTGCAAATGCAAATACATACAGGTCTGCAGGATGTTGTGCTTTGGATGGCATCAGATGTTTCAACCCTGGACCCCTGACTGCTGTAAAAGCCAACACTTCCATTCCCAAACATGCTGGACTGGACACAAAGGTAAGCTGCTGATTTGGAATACAGAAATAATGCAAGCAATATGAAATAGAGGCTCTTATTCTTTTGATCACTGGTGAGAATGGAGGACAAAATGCTTCTACTCAGAAAATTTCACTGAAGAAAGCCCTTCCAGTTATTGGAGAATATCAAACCATACCGTGACAAATGAACATTGGATTTCAGATTGTCCTAAGCAGGATTTACCATTTGGGCTCTCTAATAAGGTAATTTTCATTTCTGTACAAAATCAAAGCACAGAGGCATTCTACTGAGATGCAGAATATCCTACGCTGACTCTGTGGCGGAGACAGATCATGGCTGCCCCTCTAAGCCAGAGTTTCCAGATGAATCCCAGTCACTGGGGTGACAGAGCACCACAGAATGATAGAATGGTTTGGGCTAGAAGGGTCTTTAAAGCTCCTCCAGTTCCAACCCCCTACCATGGGCAGGGACACCTTCCATAGAGCAGCTTGCTCCAAGCCCCTGTCTCCAACCTGGCCTTGAGCACTGCCAGGGATGGGGCAGCCACAGCTTCTCTGGGCACCCTGTGTGGTGCCTCAGCACCCTCACAGTAAAGAACTTCTGCCTGAGAGCTCATATCAATCTCCCCTCTGGCAGGTTAAAGCCATTCCCCTTGTCCTGTCCCTACAGGCCCCTGCAAAGTCTCTCTTCATCTTTCTTAAAAGCCTTCTTTATATAATGAAAAGCTTCTGTGAGAAGATTTTCTTCTCCAGGCTGAACATCCCAGCTCTCTCAGCCTCTCTCCATCACCAAGGTGTTCCATCCTCTGACCACCTTTGCAATACTCCTCTGGACCCATTCTAAAAGGTACATGTCATTCTTGTGCTGGGGATGGCCATGGTACTTCAGGTGGGGTCTCACCAGGGAGGAGCAGAGTGGGACAATCCCCTGCCTCGACCTGCTGCTTCTGATACAGCCCAGGATACAGCTGGTCTGCAAGTGCACACTGATGGATCATGTCCAATTTTCCATGCACCAGTACCCCAAGCCCTTCTCTGTAGGGCACTACTTCATCCTGACATCCTGTCCTGCCCTTGTATTAGGCTATTAAGACAAGAAGAAGAAGGAGTTGGGTGACATGAGAGATTCCCCTGGGTGCTGGCAGACAAATCAGTCCAGATTCCACTGATGGACTCTGTCCACAGGGAAGAGGGATCGTTGAACCAGCTGGGACATTGCTCCCTGGAGGAGACCCTGTGGTGAATGTGGTCTCTGTCCTCCTCACACCATGGGATATCCATGCTCCTTTGTTCATTTCTTTCTACCTCCCTTGGCTTGTTCCCTCAGAGACCTCCCAGAGGACTAAAGAGGACTGGTATCAATTAGTTGCATAAGACAGCTGTTTATAATTCCCTCTTTGATGTCCTGGCACAAAGAAATCCCTGGATGCTCCCTTCAAGAGAGAGGAAACAATCAAATTTATGGGCTGGCTCTGCAGGCTGTCAGGGCTCCACTGGTACTTAGCCCAGGAACCTCCATGGTCCCAAGTCTGCCCTTGTTCCTCATCTCCTCTGCCATAGGTATCCCAAATGTGGCCAATATGAGGAGGTGTGAGTGATACCATCTCTGCCCAGAGCTCCAGAGAGGGATTTTGAGGTAACATTGGGAAGAATTTCACCCCATGGCTGAGTCTGATCTGGTGCTTGGCACTTGATGCTGCCCCCACTGACATCTTGCAGACCAGCAATGTCAAACTGATCCCTCCTGCCTGGTGGTTATTTTGTCAGGGCTGGGTGACATCCATTCTTACTCTCTGCCACGGCTAATAGCCTGTGACTTTCCTTTCAAAGAGGTCACTTGCTCCCCAAAATGGCTTTTGGGATATACAGAGCAACAAAGGTGCATTTCAGTCTGGGAATCATTCTGCAAAGGGAAGTCAAAAATAGGTATGACCGAAAACTGTCATTGTTGTTCCTAGCAATAATGTGTGTCTGCTTCATAGAATCATAGAATCATAGAATAGTTAGGGTTGGAAAGGACCTGAAGATCATCCAGTTCCAACCCCCCTGCCATGGGCAGGGACACCTCCCACTAAACCATGCCACCCAAGGCTATGTCCGACCCGGCCTTGAACACCGCCAGCGATGGAGCACTCACAGCTTCCCTGGGCAACCCATTCCAGTGCCTCACCACCCTTACAGGAAAGAATTTCTTCCTCATATCCAATCTAAACTTCCCCTGTTTCAGTTTGAACCCGTTATCCCTTGTCCTATCACTACAGTCCCTCATGAAGAGTCCCTCCCCACCATCCCTATAGCCTCCTTCAGATACTGGAAGGCTGCTATGAGGTCTCCATGCAGCCTTCTCTTCTCCAGGCTCAACAGCCCCAACTTTCTCATCCTATCTTCATATGGGAGGTGCTCCAGTCCCCTGATCATCCTCGTGGCCTCCTCTGGACTTGTTCCAACAGTTCCATGTCCTTTTTATGATGAGGACACCAGAACTGCCATTATCATTGCTATTCATTATCCAACCTTCTGAATCATTGCATACACAATGAAGAGATTCCCAAGAGCTTTCCAGCCTGTACCAGGATATCTCTCCTGACACCATTTGCATTGCAGCCTACCAGAAAAATAAGACATCTGATGATATCAGGGCATAAATATATTGGTTTCTTCTTTCATTCACTAAAAAGAATACAGACTGGAGGAGACAAACACAGATTTTCTTATAGGGCAACCTCATCTAATTATTTTGGCCAAAGCAGATGGGAGAGAAAGAGATTATGTGAAAAATAAATGCAAAGTTTCAGTATTAAAACTTTTCTAAGCAAAACTTTTCTTTTGGGGTATGGAGGAACAGGCATCACAAAGTACTTTGTATTAAAATTCACTTACATTTAAGGTTACAAACCAAACTGAGCCTAAACAAAGCACAAAAGGGAATAGGACACTATGGATCAATTGGAGTTTGATTTTCTTTTGTTGGCCCAACAATCCTTTCTCTTCCTTCGCTAGTTCCTAAACCTGCTGATAAGGGACCATTATCAGCCTTCTGGATCTCCCTTGGGTGATGCGTCAATCTCATTATCAAGCCTTTCACTGACAACATCCACATTATAATGCTTGATACCCTTCTGTTCATCTGCTGTGGACCTCTTGTGATAGCCCCACAACCTAACGATGCCCAGAGGTCAACAATTTGCACAGTTGTGCTCTCCAAATCAAGGGAATAAAGCCTTTGGAGTGAGGAATTCCCATTTTACTATGGGAGTTCCAGCTCCTGCACGCATGTTTCCACAGTACTAATAGACTTTATTAGTAGGAATAACAAATAATTACTTGTTCCCAAATGATCACATTCTTGTATTCTCTGTTGTTTTGCTATTTGTTTCGTTGTGGCTTTTTTTGCTGTTTGTTAATGGCAATAAACAGCTCAGTTTGCTTTTCTGCAGGGTTTTTCAGGCATTCCCAAACTTAATGGAAACAGCTGTCTAGTGGAATGCTTTTTGCTCCTCACCCGTATTTTGGATAATAGAGGCACAGCTACTGCTTAGCACTGATGTCAGCTTTGATGGTGTCTGCCAAAATCTGTGGGACCCAAACTCCAGTTTACATGTCAAAACCTGCCAGAGTGTTTCTGGTTTGTGTAGGGAATAAACTGGAGCAACATGTAATAAAGATAACTTAAGAGAGGAATAAATGAAGGGAAAACTTGCTAGTGCTGAAACTTTCCTGAGTCACCAACCTGGCACCAGCAGAGTCGGTTAAAAGAGGCATTCAGAGTGGGATGGAACCAGCAACCACTAAATGAGGAAGGATTCAACCTTGTGAAGGAAGGAAACATGCTCTGGGTACAAGGGTCTATGCAGGTATGAGGGCGACAACAGTGGTGATGTCTGTGACCACAACGCAGACACCTAAATTATGCAGAGCCATGAAAAATGACCTCATCATTGTTGCCAGATTCATGAACAGGATTTCTACTAATACCAGGAGATAGAGATGTCCATTGCGATGAGAAGCAATAGACAGAGGAAGAAGAAAAGCAAAGCCACAGTCTGAAGGGGCTGGGAGGTGCATTCGAAGACAGGTGAGTCCCAGGGAAGATTTTGGGCAGCGTAGATGGGAGAGGATGGGACACAATGGGAAAGCATAAGCAAAAGGCAAGCCAAGAAAAGAGGTTCCTAAATTTTTCATCCAAGGGGGGTTCCTAACCTTAAGATCCTTTGCTCCTGTGACTGGTGCAAAGATGTTTTTCTTGGGTAGAGGTGAAATGTGTGATCACCTATATTAAAGAGACCCTACTTTATTGCAGTGAAAGCTCACTTCCAATGCCTGTCCACCTGAGAACCTTACTGATGGAGTATTTGATAGGAAAAGCATAAGGAGACCAGGTCCTGACACCACCTATGGCTGTCCCAGCCCCTCTGTCTCTCTCTTCCCAAGCAAAGTGATTTCTCATGGACTGTGGACCTTTTTCAGATATATGTGCTAGAATTGCCTCCTTGATGATTGCAGTCTGGAATGAAATAAAGTCTTCTTAGTCCCCTGCAAGCTGCTTTACCCTTGAAATGCAGGTCAGTCCTGGGCTGGAGAAGGAGAAGGGTCAGAGCAGGCATTTAGAAATGACCAGAAATCAATAGGGAGAAAGAAAAATGGACTTTCCCAGATAATTTTTCAGTGGTGCTTGACCCTGTCACCATGGTGACCATGAGCGGGTGTTAGGGATGCAGGATGACTCATGTCTGGCAGTGGAGCAGCAGTTCTTGATTCACATTTCATCACTGGCTAATGGAAACCCCTTCCAGTGACAAGGGGAGCTGTTTCCAGATGAGTTTGGGAAGGGAGGCCCTTCGGAAAGTCCCTTATGGAGCAAAACTCCAGCAAAGAAAATGAGCTTATGAAATAAATTCTATGCTACAATCTTGAGCATGAACTTGGGCATGGCAGGTAGGATCCATGTATTTCTTTAGACATTCTCCTTTGGAGATCTCTGTGGCATGAGTCAGAAGAGTCCAAATCCAGTGCTGACTTAACAGACACAACACCAAGCTATATAGGTTTCATGGTGGCAATCAAAGGGGACATCAACCATCACAGTGAGGGTGGTTGTCTTCTCCTTCTCTTCTCCTGGTGGGAGGTATGATCTGCACTCCTGTTGCTAACAAGGATATCAGGATTACACAAAGGACTCCCCCCAGACACCCTTTTGTCCGGTGCACTTTCAAGAGTATGAGTGTAAAGTATAAGATTGGTCTCCCAAAGCATCCAAACCGTCAATGATCTCTGAAAGGGAAGCAAATCCAGATGGACCAGTGGAGGAATATGGATGATAAAGGCAAAAAGGGATTCAGTTAGTGGGATGAATCTTTACTTGTTCAGTGCAGCGAAAAGAAGCTATGGGGGAAGAAAACCTTTCACTGTTACGGAAGACCACTTGTCATCCATAACAGTGAAAGCCAAGGGAAGAATATAGCTACTTAAGGAAGAAGATCATGTGGACAACAAACTAAATGGTTGCAAATGAAGCACAGGTATGTTCTCATGGCAAACAATAATGTTTCTAAGAGTAGGATGCAATGAGATCCAGAATGCCCTCCCCAAAAACACAGGAGCAGAGGATCAAGGACTGGGACACACATGGAGCTCAAGTTATTTTGGACAGGATCATGCAACATGGTCATCTGCAGTGGCACTCTGTCCTGGGTATCTGCACACCAGAGCCACAGAGGGGTGCAGATAGGAGGAGAAACAGGGAGAGGAAGAGGAAGATGAAGAGCTATAAAGCAAGAAAGCACTTGAGGGATTGCCAATACACTTGGTGGGATGGCAGATGCAATCACATTTCTGGCGATGCTGCTCTCCAACAGCTCGTCTGAATTCTGCTGTGAGTCACCCAGTTCTGCTTTGAGCTGTACAGGCTTGCTTTTGGAGCAAATTATTTAATCACCTGTGGTTTCTCTAAGTGCATGCTGATGGATGTGCAGAGAAAGTACACAGAGAGAAGGAGCAGACCCTTTCCAGCTGAACGTGTGGAATAAATCCTGACAGGCTGATGGCCACATTCAATGTAAACAGTCTCCACTCAGCCCCCTTGCCCAAGCTGCCTTTGACTCAAACAGCTTCAGACACTGGCAAAGTTCTGTTTTCAGTGTAAATACTTTCCCTTGCCCTGTCGTTGCAGCAGGAAAATGAAACCACCCACATCCAGATTCCCCTGACCTTTGGGGGAAGTTCATGGATCCATCCTGTAGGAGAGCAGTGGCCATGCTGGGGTCACCAAGGGATGGTATCAAAGCCCAGGAGGAGCCTGCACATCATACGTTTCATGCTGTCTGTTTCTGAGCTGGTTCTCACATCTCAGCATTAGCTGGTGGGAAAGACCTAAAGCTGCGACGGGGCAAGTATTGTGCACACCATCACCCTATCCAACAGCCTTACTATCACTGCATGTCCTAAATGGAGCGGCTGGCAAGTAACTCCATATTTTCCACCTATTTGGCCAGCTGGATCCTACTTGCCTGGGTAAACATGCCAAAGCGAAGGAGCCTAGAGGAGAAACATATGGGTCAGACCAATAAAGGCACTTAGATGACTTCTCTATCTCTGCCAGTCATCAAAGATTAAGCCATTCCTTCGAAGACTTTTCCATACATTTCCTACTATTCCTGCGCTGAAGCATTAGGCATTCTTTTAATGCTTGCCAGCAAAGTAAAGGAAGCCAGACTGATTCCTCATAGGCCATGTAGGGAAAGCATTAATTGCCTCTTTATCTTTATTTTCAGGACAGAGCTTCAGAATTAGCCTTCGGAAGGGTGCATCTGAGGGAAACATATTGGCATACCAAGATACCAAGCTTCAGGGCACAACCTACACTCCAGTCTATGCGACAGAGAAAGAAATGATTGTGTGGGCAGGTTACCAGGAGTATTTTCCTCAAGGGTGTCTGCTTTTACTGCTAATTTCTTGGGAAAGCAGGCCAGGCTGCAATCCAGGTCATACAAAAGTAGACATTGAGGTTGCCTCTGTGGCTTGTACCACGGGAGATAAATGCCTCATGGTTGCTGGATGTCCCTCTAGGAAAGCGCAGGGTTTCTCTAGGGCTTGTCTTGCAACCAAAAATCCCACATGGTCACTTCATCTACTTTAGGGGATTTTGGACAACATGGGGCATGTAAATTGCAATCCAGACCTGGTTAGCTTTCTAGCTCTCTAGACATGGACAATAATGGCAACTGAGACATCCAGCTCACGTACACACACATACCCACAGACCATTACACATAGACGTCTTCACCTGTGAGCCTGGTTCTACCCCTAACCTGTTTGTCTACCTGCAAACCAGAAGCAGTTACATGCCTTATTTATCAGAGGCATGGATGGAAAGGGAAACACTGGTAAGAAGGTGTTCAGGGAAACAGAGCAGGGAGGAGTGCTGGTGGCCAAGGAGGTGATCAGATCCAATGGGAGTTGGTCCCTTCTTGGTTGCTCTCCTAGGGTAGCAGAAGCTATCTACCAACAACTATACCACTATTTCCTTTCTTTTGCTTCAATGCTGGCAAAACTGCAGTCTGCCTCCACACAGATCCCACTGGGCGCAATCCTGCTTCCCACATCCATCTGGATACGCTACTTTGAGCTTCTGTGGTTTAGAAATAGCATTACTGTTTGTACAGCACCTAACACAAAAGGGGCTGAAGCACATGACTAATGGGCTTGAGCATCATTAAGGTTCTCAGATAGACCAGCCTGCGAGAGCCCTGAAGTGCTGTCACTGTGTGGTGTTAATGGAAGGGAAGCGCAATGTGATTTAATCCCAAATAACTCTGCTATTGCAAAACAGAAGAAAGGGCAAGATGCACTGTTTGGAAAACCCTGTGCTCTGCTCCCTCTTCCTCTGTCTCTGTGTGCTCATCTCTCAGCAAGGAACACATGGAAAGGAAACCTTCATTCTGTGCTGTTTCCCCAGATCCCCAGCCTGCGCGCACTATTGAGGGAGGCAGACAGGCCTGTGGCTGCTCGCCAGCTCGACTTCACAACACATCCTCACAGCTTTCCAGATAATTCCTATGGAAGGAACTCTGGGAACAGAAATAGCCCATGGCTGAAAAACTTTGCTGATGCAGTTTGACAAGCGTCTCCTAGAGAACTTGGCTTGAAAGGCAGAAGTTCAGCTGGCAGCTGCTCTGAACCCAAGTCCTCTGCTTTGCACTCAAAGTAGGTCAGTGAGCATCTAATGGTGTCTCCACTGTTATGTTGTGAATGTGTGAGCTCCATGACATTCCAAATTGAACACACATATGGGGCGCGAATACACATGTCAGGTCACCTGCTTGGGGTCTCACCTACAGCAAGAGCTAACACCATTGACAGCTTCATCTGGTGACCTAGAGGCTCCGAAGTGGCTCTGAGTCCCTGGATTTTGGCACCAATGCCCTCCGTAATCCCTGTTGTTACCCATGGGCTGTTTCTCAGTGATCCGAGGAAATCGGCAGCTGGAAAACAGCCAACCATGAGATCTACCGTGAGCTCACTGTGCTTGTTACCTGCTCCCTTCAGTCTATCCTGAAAATGCCTGGGTCCAGACCAGACCAATCCTGCTGCATTGAGGGTTCCTGTCCATTTCCCGGTCATGTTGCCCTGACCCCCTCTTGGCTCATTGCTTCAAGAGAAGATCAGCATGCCATGAATATATCCCCATTTCTCACTATACTTTCTAAGAGTGAGAACTCTTATACAGTTTCTATACTACAAATCATCAAATTTAGGCTTTAGGCTATGAATTTCCATCTAAACAAGTTTCTCTGTTACCTTTTCCTGTCTAAAAGCTTTCACAAAGATCTTTTTCATGGCAGGAGATCATGGAGCTTCAGCATAGCAAAATTGGGCCTTACATGGACCATCTCTTCCAAGGGCTTCCTTATGTATTTTTTGTTCCCACCATGGACAGGTTTTGGAGGATTTGCACCTTGGCTCTTAGGGTTTTCCTCACCTGCAACTTTGCATTGCAACAGCCTTGTAGGAGGATGCAACCAGGAGTTCCTTAATTCAGATCAGATGAGAGAACCTCTGTAATTTCCTCCAGCCTTTGATTCTCTAGGAGAAATATAGATCCATTAACTGCTGAGCAGAAGAGGAGCAGCTCTGATTCCAGGTCCTGAACCCAAGTGGCACCAACCAACTCATGTTTACACTGCTCCAGGCACACTTCTTGGTGAGATTTGTGTTGGAGAGAGCTGGCTGGAGCCATTCCCTACTTGCTGTCTCCTGCTGGCCTTCCTTTACTGAGTGCCATCAATCTACACGCTGTGAGCAATGGGAAAGTCACTTTGGACTCGTCTGGGGCAGGGATTTCTCCCAGCAGGAATCCCTTGCAAATGTTTTAGAACCACAGAATCAATCAGGTTGGAAAAGACCTTTAAAATCATAAAGTCCAACCATTCCCAGCACTGCCAGGGCCACCACTAACCCATGGCACTGAGGGCCTCACCTACATGGTTTGTGAACACTTCCAAGAATGGGGATTCCTCCACTGCCCTGAGCAGACTGTTTTGTGGTGTTTGGTGCCTGGGTTTGGGTTTTCTTCAACTACTGGAGGGGATAAAAATCAAAGTTGCATCTCAGGGTCCTTAATGACCGAGTTGTGAGTGAGAAACTTCCTAGCAGTAGGAAATGCCCTGTCTTAAGTGAGCTGGCAGTTGGTTTTCTGCCACCAGACCTGGTGATTTCTCTGGCTCGGCTCCAAATGCATTAGCTTAGGAGCTCTCTTAGAAAAAGGCTATTCATTAGGAGTAGTTAAAAAGCCATATCCTGTTCCAGCCATTTCAGTAAATCCATTCTTGGGCCAATCGCACCCGTAGTTTAATGTGCAGGGAGAAGTGAGGTCTTCTGTGACTTTCCATGCGACAGTTTTATACAGCACTGAAACAGAGGAAGCAGGACAGGCAGAAGTAGCTGATGTGTCAGCAATACTGAAGAACTACCAAGTGACCACAGGTATGTAAGCGGTGCCTCAGGTTCCCCACACAAAAGTGATGATCAGAGAATCATAGAATCATTTAGGTTGGAAAAGACCTTTAAGCTCATCCAGTCCAACCATTCCCAGCACTGCCAAGGTCACCATTGACCCATGGCACTGAGGCCTCTTCTCCACGGTGTGTGAACACTTGCAGGGACGGTGACTGCAGCCCTGCCCTGGGCAGCCTGTTCCAATGCCTGAGCACCCTTTGGGGAAGGAATTGTTCCTCATCTCCATCTGAACCTGCCCTGGTGCAACTTGAGGCTGTTTTCTCTTGTCCACTGATGAACAGAGTTGAAACATTTGACTCTCTCACTGATGACATATGTGTATGTTCCTGTTCTTCATATTTAGTCCTGTGAACTATGGAGCTGGCACTACTGGGATAAGTGTGTCCTCAGCACACATTGCCTGAGAAGATGGGAATGTTGCCTCTACCACTCAGTCAGGTTTCCTTCAGTCATGGTAGGTCCTCACTGTGGTAGTCAATGCAACAAATCAATGCCCACCAGAGACTTAGTTTTTGCATTGCAGTGGTTGTAATTTGCGTTGGAGGAAAGAGGAGATGAGGATATTTGTGGATGTGTGCTCAGGTACAGGTGCAAAGGGTTGCGAGCTCTCTGGATGGCAAGTGCTCATAAAAGCAAAGCCTTCAGAAGGAAAAGCTCATCACTTATTGTTCCTAGAGGCATTTTAAAGCAAATATTTACAGCAAGTAAGGATGGCAATTAACTGCCAAATTGGGAAGTAGCTCTCCTGTGGAAGCAATTCAGCCAGCTGCTGAGCTTTAGTACTGAAGCTCTTCCTCCTGAGCTACCCTCACTCCTAAATCCTCAAACCCCTTCAGCTACAACCAGATTAAGAGCAGGTGAGTAAGTGAAAACAAGACCAGGAATCATGTTTGGCTCTTGGAAACACTCTTGGGAGTTTGAGTATTAGGAGAAAGGACGGTTCTGTTCTGGGACTCAACAAACCCTCTGTTGTGGGGTCCCCTCAGTGAACTTTAAGGTCTTGCCACCAGCCTTCTTAGCGCCTCACAAGACTCACTGCATCCTGAGCCTTCTGTTCTTCCTCCTCATCCTTTGCTATGCCTTCCAGATCTCCAGCTACTTTACTTGCTCCCACATCCCAGTTCTTGCACAGAAACAAGCTACACTGGATAAGAGGCTCCACCATAGTTGGTTGTCTCCATCCCCATGGTCAGATTCAAGAGATGTGAGGGATGAGATGACAGCACTCATCTCTAATTGAAGAGATGGGGAAGACGCGAGTGCTCTCACATACTCCACAGAGACCTTGTCCACAGGGACTTAGCACCCAACAAGTGTTACATGGTAACTTGATGAGTTGGATGAGCCCCATATGTGAGGTCCTCAGAAAATAGCATACTCAATTTACCCAAATCATTTTTTGACAGTTCGCCTTCAGCTAATAATTTATTGTAGATTCTTTTGCATTAAAAATGGCTCAAAATAATCATTAAGTCTTAAAGCCACTGAAACACCTCGTGAAATCCAAAGAAGACACTGTGTTGATGAGCAAGTGCAAGTCTCCTCTGAAGAGGACTAACCCTAAGCTATGTGGGTGTGAATCACTGCGCTGCTTTGGTGGGGAAAACACAGGGTTTGCTTCATGGAATGGGTGCATTTGTCTAGTAGATACAGAGATAATCCTGATGTAGCACCTCCTCTGAAGAACAGAAAGACAACACCCTCAACATTACATCAGCTGTTTTCTCTTGGTACTGGCCCATCAGCATGTCACTGGCACCTGCACCACCATTTAACAGCCAACACATAGAGGAATAACCCGCTGATTATCCTCAGAAGAGCTTTTTTGAGTTGATGTGTGCAATAGATCTGCCTCAGTGACAACCCAAGAGAAGGGCAATGACTAACTCAGGGTTATGACCCCACACTTAGCTGTGTCTCATAATCACCTGGCAAGAAAAAGAGGTAATTTGTTCACAGATAGATCTGGAAACCACATTTTCAAAGTGTAGTTAGTACAGAGGCTTTCCTGGGAAAAGGTTTGCTCAGAGCTCAAAGCAGTTTCACAACCTACAGAGAATTGACTGAACACAGGAATAGTCAAGTTATCCTGTAAGGAATGGTGGATAAAAACACTGCTTTGTACCCTCAAAGCCAGATATCTTAGGAGTACTTATAGAATCATAGAATCAACTGGCTTGGAAATGACCTTTAAGATGATCAAGTCCAATCGTTCCCCTAGGACTTCTTAGAAATCTCATGTGTAAAAAGAATAAGGAGGTAAAGCAGTTTGGGTTGGTACAAATGTCTAAACAGCCCTGAATTAGAAAACTGGATTTTTCACTACATACATTTTGTGCCAGAAGCTCTTTACAGCCTTGTTTTGCCCAAACACCAACCAACCAAACACTGGAATATTTTGTCAACAATAACATTATTCTACTGAGAGCTGCAGTTCAGTTGCTTTCCTATCACTACTTATCTGGAGATTGGTAAAATCTGTGACACGACATCGCCACCACTTGTATGTTGGCTAAGTGGGAGACTATAGGTGTGGGTGTATCAGGAAATGTAGACCAGTTAGGAGGATCACCTTATAAAGAGCAATAAGGTCCATATGTATCGAGTGATGCTCCATATAAAAATATCCAGGGGTATTTTCCTGAATTAAATTTATGTGGAAAAAGAAATTTCAAAGAAAACCCTGTTGCTCCAGGCAGCTCCTGTCCTCATCAGCCACTTGAATTTAGGAGTTTAGATTAAACAGGCATTGCTGCAGGCACCACTCGAGGTGCCACCAGTGTCCATGGGCAGATGACTGCTGAAAATCTGATGTGCAAACCACAGCCTTTGTAACTGTTGATTCTGGGCTTCGGCTGTAGCAAAGATGTATTTTCTCATAGAGGACAAATATTTTAAGAGATTTTCACATTCTTTGCTTTGCAGTTGGGTTATGTGTTAAAAAATGTCTTGTTTAACTCTGCCACTATGGTAAACATTGGTTTCTATTGAACGCAAAAAACAATGTCTTGCAAGGAAGTTATACTGTATGCTGCATAATAAAACTGCTAAATGAACACTAAGGAACTTGCAAAGTTAAGGACCCAAAAGATGGAGTAGATCAAAGCAAAAATCACATTTGCAAAACTTTAGCTTCTCACATTTATAGAGTTTAATTTCAGGATCATGCTCTATTTGTGCAGGGTCCCTGCCACATCAATTCCAGGGAGAGGTGGTGTTCAATTGAGCTTGGTTGAGCTACTCAGTATCCCCTCACAGATCATTATGTTGCTCCACACTTTACAAACTCACCTGGCTCAGCTCTGCTCTGATGACAAAACTATTTGTCTCCTCATGGGTATCTGAAGGTACTTAGCTCAGTTATGGCGAAACATTTTGCAAATAGATATACTTTTCGCATCTCTCCAAAGAGAAGAAGGTGCTTTAGAGCCATTTTACCATTGCAACTAGAAAGCAATGTCGATTCCTGAGCCCTTGGTGTTATGGAGCACTTCACGTCCTTATAGGTTAACTCCTATAAGTTCCAAATCCAGCTAGAAGTGTGTTGGACTTTGGCAAAACTAGTCCCATATTTGACTTCACATTGGGATTCATCTCAGCTAGTTGAGATGTGTACTGCGCACCTTGGAGCTGCTGATCTTTGCCTCCCTCAGAGGCACTGAGAGGACAGTGGTGCTTTTAGGGTGCAACCCATCTGGCTGGTTTAGATAGCAATACTAGGATAAGATGAGCTGCAGCCTCAGAATACCTATTTTTCAGTATTGATAATGTAGAAAACTGAAGAGCAGTTGGCTGAACACCATATTCTGTTGGCACTCAATGCCAGGGGCTGTCTTGACGTTGGAGAAGATGGGAACGGTGTGGAAATGAACAGTGCAGAGGACTGCAGAGGAGCAGAAATATCCATCAGATACCACCAGGTCATTGCTTTTAAAGGTCTTCCTCAGCAATCTCAGTTTTGCTAAACTGCCCGTCCTTGGTAGCGCCTCAGAAAGGTGCTTTCTGCACAGAAGTTGGCCATATTGGGACACCTTTGTCTAATTCCTGCCCTGTCCTGACATACAGCACCCCCCAACCATGAAGGAATAAAATGTCAGATCTTTGCTCTGACACATGGTACTGCCAAGGCTTTTTAAGCGCAACCACTTCTTATTAGGAATCAAACACCGTGTATTTTCCCGTCACCTTTCTCAGCTGTGTCTGTCTCATTTTGTCTCATGTCTGGCAGAACAAATTCAGCCAGTTACAAAGACACAGAATGGAAAATGTTACCTCATAGATAACATTTGGCACCAGAACTAGGACCTTATTCTAGAAGGGTCCCCTAATGTTCATGGGTACTATCAGTCCTACCTAGTATATAACACTGTACTGACCTGATTGATCCTGACTGATCATAATAGGAAGACAGTTCATATTGCTTTCTCAAGGAAATATAATCTTCTTCTGAAGAGCCTCGAACAAAAGTGCTGTATTTACTGACTAAAATGAACGCACTTCTAATTAAAACCCTACAGGTAGCATGAAGCATTTACACCCTTACTTGCTAACATGACACAGTTGCTATTACTTTGTTCATGCTCTTTGTTGTAGTAAAAACCATTTAGAACCAAGCTGGTAACAAGAGATTAAACAACCACCTTGTGTGATCATACCAAAGAGCATCCCCACCCTTCTACTCAATCTTTGTGACATCTCATTAACCAGATTAACAGAATTAATGAGCAAATATTTATCCAAACATAAATTAATGGAGATAGCTCAGGCTAATTAAAATCTCCTTCCCAGAATAGTCAGGACAAAGTTTTCTGTGTACAAACATAATAAAACCATCAGGCCCAGCTTAATATAGATGCACTTGATGTTATACAGTGTATTTTGGTACTGGTTCCAAAACTTGTGTTGAGAGGTTTTATAGCATTTTGCCCACTGAACCACAGTGGTTTTGAGTTTTTCAAGATCTATTTTTTTCCTGTTTGTGATACATCCATTATAGCAACTGCGTCCAGATGCGTCAGGATAACATAAAATGATATAAAAACAGAAATTTGGCTTCAAATAGATTTATTTGGTGGTGTGGTGGGTGGACTGGAAGCAGAGTAATCCCGTGCATAGTTCATGGGAGATCTGGGTTCTATTCCCAGTCACTTCAGTGAATCACTGCATTACTTTGCCAGGCAAATGCATATGTTCAGACCTGGGCGCCCAAATCATTATCTGACATCCAGAAAGCTGTACCTCTTGTAACAGCAAAAAACTGCTAAAACCTTCCATCTGTCTCTGGCCTTCTACGCAGGGTAATGGGTAGGAAGGGAACCATATTCATTCATTTGGGCTCCAAATGACCATTTTTTGTTGGCTATTTCCAAGAACACATAGATTGTTTCCCTGTTTTGCACTCTGGTGGCTTCCACACTAGGGCACAAGAAGTGAATCAACACCATCAAAAGCTTTAGTTACTTAATTTATTCACAGACTCATTATCCATGTGCCTACTTGGAATTCTCTCCTGTGCCATTCTGCAGGAAAATGATATGTTCTCCCTGGAAAGGAACCCAGGTTGCTTTTCCATGGTAATATCTCTAGGCAGGCACAGACTAGATGAGTACCAGCCAGGTCTCCTGTGCATGGACTATTCCTCCAGTGCTACTCCAGTTGTCCCTATGCTTTGTCCACATGCATCCTTGCTATCGTGCCCTAGGAATTACATTCTTTCAGGCTGCAACACAATCCTAATGTTATTGCTCACACTCTGAAATGAAAAAGAAGAGGAAATCACATTTGAGAGCTGCTAAGCAGCGCTATCATTTGCCTTGGAAATCAATGGGCTTGACTTTACTGCAAGGCTTCAAGAATAGTCCTGGAAAACAGATCAGGAATGCTTTGGGGCCAAATGATCTTTCCATAAGAAATGGAAACCCCATCTCATCCCCATTTTTATAGGAAGTAGGTATATTGAGGACTTTGAGACTTTCTCATTGTGTTGTGCTCTACTGCACACCCAGTACAAGACACAACCCACACAAGAGTTATGTGTGTAATTAGAATTTCATCCCTTGTTGAACAACCAGCTGCTTAAAGAGTCTCATTAGCCACAGAAACTGTTAATTGTGTTAAAAGTCCTGGTGATGGCACCCTGTGCTTGGAGATGTGTCTCACAAACCCGAGAGTGAGCTAAATTATTTGGCTGATCAGTAGACTGCAGAGGTATTGGTTGGGGGGTTTGAGCTGATACAAAGAATCTTTGTAGATTATTTATGCATAAAGAAAAGGCTGACAATGTTTGACACATACACAGGTTTTGTTATTTAAAATTATTGGTTATTGCAGCTTCTCAACCATGATGTGATAAATAATACTCCTGTGTAACTAATAGCATCATAGATTAATAGAATCAGAGAATCCCAGACTGGTTTGGGTTGGAAAGGACCCTAAAGCTCATTCTGTTCCAACCCCTGCCATGGGCAGGGACACCTTCCATAGAGCAGCTTGCTCCAGGCCCGGTCCAACCTGGCCTTGAATGCTGCCAGGGATGGGGCAGCCACAGCTTCTCTGGGCACCCTGTGCCAGCGCCTCAGTACCTTCACAGTAAAGGACTTCTGCCTTATATCTAACCTGAACTTCCCCTGTTTCAGTTTGAACCCATCACCCCTTGTCCTGTCCCTACAGTCCCTCATGAAGAGTCCCTACCCAGCACCCTTGTAGCCCCCTTCAGACACTGGAAGCTGCTCCGAGGTCTCCGTGCAGCCTCCCAGAATAGTTTCCAGCATAGCGGAAACTATTCTGCAGAGATGTGTGCAGACTCACACAGACATCAGTGTCGGAGCCAGCACTGAAGTTTCTCATTGCTAAGTCAATGCTAAGTAGAGCTGCGAGTCTTTTTTCAGCTGATGAATTTACTTCCCCCTAAAAAGTTTCAGCAGTCAACAGCGTCACTGACGACTTCTTGCAATAGAAAAGAGTCAAAACATTTTGGTATTTTCATAAGGAAATAGATCACTTGTTTCATTCTAATGTGACAGCTCATTCTGGCACCTGAGTGCTCATTGTTCAATCAACTACCGTTGAAACAGTGTTTCACTTCAATTGAAAGTGATTTGCGCTCCTCACAAGTGTTTCGTTTTCGTTTAAAATGTGTATCAATATCACTTCCAATTGACCCCAAATTGTTTCACCTAATTTTGTTTGAGAGGCAAATAAAAAAGCCATTATACTTAACCATTTACTACCTTCTTTTCAAGGAGAATCGACGCCAACATGTTTCAGGTTCTGGATTTACAGTGAACTTTGCTGATTTCTCTGCCTCCTGAGCTTTAACATCAGAGATCAGACCTGGCAGAAGTCTCTATTCTTCTCCTAGAGAGCATTGAGTGACTCTTGGGTTTGAATAGGAAATTGCAATTAGCAAAAGGGGGGGTGAAATCAACGGCAGCATATTTCATAGTCATAAAATAAATGAGCGTTTGCTCTGTTTATATTACATGTATAATACAGCAGGAAGTAGAGATCAAAGGCATGTTTATAAAGGACTTGGCAAGTTGTGTGCTTGGAGGAAGAAAATGGGTTCATGATTCAAGTGTTTCAAGTATGAGGTTTGGATTTTAGGTGGCGAAAACCAGGGTATCCCTTTTTAATCCAGTGCGAGGGTTGTGATTCACATCACTGGAGAAGCTGGTTCAAGGGTTTCAAGGGAGAACAGATATGGTAAAACTAAGTATTTTTTCCTACTGAAAAGTATTCACCTGTGTTTGTTCTCTATTTCTAAGTATTGGGAATAAATCAGAGGATCAGATCCCAATTCCCAGCTTCATTCACTGTATAAAGGTGCAAATGATATTCAGGGCTGGTTCCTGCCCTGGCCAAGGAGGTGAGTATCAGACTGGGGCTGCCCACAGAGCTCTGCTTTCAGGCACTGGCATCTCCCTGAGCCCTGCAATTCCCAAGCTATTTGCAGGCTACAAAAATCCCCCAATGCACCTGATCAATGAAAGGGAAACTGAGGCACGGCCAGACGGGATAATTCATCTTGTAGTGAGAGAAGTTCACTGCAGCCTTACTGCTCCCTGCCTGAGTTACACCAGAACTCCCATCCCCACAGCAGCAATTTCACCCTTATGGAGAGCTGAGATAAACTCACAAATGCCACCCTGCCCCAAGAGAGAAACTGAAGCACAGAGGCACAAGACAGCAACACGGTGATACCAAACACCCACAGCCCTCACGCAGCACCCCAGGGACACCTCTGCTCCCAAAGCACCATCAGTCCTGGTGAGTTATCCCACTGGGGATTGAATAGGGTCGGTTAGGTAACTAACACCCTTGGGCTCCAGCTGTCCCCAGGGAGGCAGCTACAAAAGCTGGAGGGAGAGCAAAACCTCAGCAGGGCAAAATCTATGGTCACGGTGCTGTTTCCTTTGACTTCAGAGGCAGCTTCAAGCAAGAGGATTTGAAAAGTCCTGATTAAAAGGGCAGAACTAGCTATTATGTTTCCCTGGCTGCAGAGTTGATTGGACACAAGTCCCAAGGGGGCTGTGGGACACATAGGTCCCACCCAGCAGATGGAGTGATGGATCTCTCTGCTTTGCTGAGCTCTGTGCAGAGCCCAGCATCAGTATTCAGGTTATATTAATTGCTTTTCCCCTCCCCTAGGTTTAGCTGCTCAACTCCAGAGGGTTAATCAGGTCCCATGAGTTGGGTGCCTGTTATTAGATGAGGTGGCGATGAAGAGCACCGACTTTCCTGCACTTCATGGGTCACGGGTAGCACTGATGCTGAAAGGGGACTTTGTGTTGGCCATCGCAGTTCCCCAGCAGTCTCTGTGCCTGCTCACCCTCCTCTGCATGCAGGGAGCCTCATCCTTTCACCAGAGCAAACAACTTGCCTAAACTTTAGAGCACAACCCATCGCACAACCCCAAATGAGCTCCTGGTGACACGGGCACCATGGCAGGGCCAGGAGCTGAGGGCACATCTCCTGAGGGAGGTGAATCAGTCCTAGGCCATCACCCAGGACCATCACCCTAGTAAACAGGACCTGGAGCAGACCAGGTCCTATTGCACAGCACTGACATCCCAGGAAGTCAGCGAGACTTATGCTTCAGACTCTGACACGCTCCTTGAGGGGATCAGACCTCACTCATGTGCAATAGCATCACCAATTCCCAATGGAATTGGAAGTGGAATGAAATTGGGACCATGGAGGCGTACCCAGGTGCCCTTTCCCAAACTGGGACAAAGGGAGGCTGGGAGAAAGGATGGTGAAGCTGTTTGGAGACCACTGTGCCATAATTCCAACCTGTTTGAAACAGAGCAGCTTCCTCCTTAGACTGGACTCTGTTAATTAAGTTCCTGAGTGAAGAATGAATTTATTAAACCAATTATTGTGCTGCTATTTTATTCATTTGCTATTTACTTTGATTGATTATATGGCTCTGATTAATAAATATTGAATAAGTGTTAATTAATTGAGTTAATTCATTGCTGGTTTATTCACCTATCAGATATCTCCCTGCAATGAGTTGTGTCCTGTAAGTTTGCCCCACTGAGCAGGTCCCCAGGGGCTCAGCCTTGGGCAGTGGGGCTGGGATAAGGGACAGGATCACTTACCAAAAGGCAGGATGAAGAAGAAGGGGAACCAGCAGAGGATGAAAACACCCACGACGATGGCGAGAGTCTTGGCTGCTTTCTTCTCACGGGAGAACTTGAGGAGCCGGACAGAGAGGGAGCTCCTCAAGTTGTGCCCCTTGCTCCGGGTGCTGGAGAGAGGCTCTTCCAGCACGCTGCGGCAGTGGATGCGCAGTACCACCTCCATGGATTTATTCCTCTCCTTCTTGACCCCTGCTTCCAAGCTCCGGGTGGTCCGCCTGGCCACCACATAGATCCTGAAGTACATCACCAGGATGACCATGAGGGGCAAGTAGAAGGAGAAGAGGGATGAGAACAGGGCATAGCCTGGCTCCTCCGTGATGCTACAGATGCTGTCATCCGGCGGTGGCGGCTCCTTCCATCCCAGCAGTGGCCCGATGGAGATGACCATGGAGGAGAGCCAGACCACCACGAGGATGACCCCCGCCTTCTTCTCGGTCATGATTGTGGGGTACTTGAGGGAGTACTTGACACCGATGTACCTGTCCACGGAGATGATGCACAGGCTCATGATAGAGGCGGAGCAGCACAGCACATCCACTGCTGCCCAGATGTTGCAGAAGATGCGCCCAAACACCCAGAAGCCCAACACCTCCAAAGTGGCCGAGAAGGGCAGCACGGTGGTGCTGAGCAGCAGGTCGGCGATGGCCAGGTTGACGATGAAGTAGTTGGTGACTGTCTGCAGGTGCCGGTTACAAGCCACGGAGAGGATGACGAGGATGTTCCCCACGATGGCCGAGAGGATGAAGACAGCCAAGAAGACCCCGACGCCCACCGCCTGCACATCCAAGGCGAAAGTCAACGTGGTGCCGTTGCCCTCGGCGGTCTCCTCCCCTTGCAGCCCCCAGGACCGGTTGGCACCGCTCTGGCTGCCCTGTCCCGTCCTGTTCCCACTCAAGCTGCCATTGCTCAGCTCAGTGAAAGTCATTGTAGAAAACGTCCGGGCTCCATGGAGAGAGAGGAGAAAGCGATGCCGAGGCGCAGCCCCCCCGGCATGATCCCCGCAGCCCCCTCCGAGACTCGCTCAGCACCCTCGGCGGGGCAAGGCTGAGACCCCGCAGCCGGGATGGAGGGATGGAGGGAAGCGGGATGCGCTGCTCCGAGCCTCCCACCCCTGCCCGGCTCCCGCTGCCCTCCTCCGGCTTCGGCCGCAGCTCAGCCCCGCCGCCGGCCCGCCCGGGGGGGCAGCGAGCTCGGTGCCCCCCCGCTGCCCTCGCATGCTCCGGGGGCTGCGCCCTGCGGCTCCGCTGCTCTGCCCGTTCAACGGGGAGAGCTCCGGGAGAGGCGAGGGGAGGGAGCGGGGGGACGGGCCGGTGGGGGGGACGGGAGCCCCGCGTCAGGTGCCGGAGGAGGAGGAGGAAGAAGAGGAGGAGGAGGAGGAAGAAGAGAGGGCGGTAGCAGCGCTGCTCTGTGGGACGAGGCGAGCCCGGGGCAGGGTGAAGACGGGGGCAGCGCAGACCCAGCGTGGGGGGTGGGGGTAAAGCGAGACGGTGGGAGGAGCAGGGAGGCACTTGGGGGGCAGGACCCACTCATGGGGGGTAGGGACCACTGCGAGGGGGGCAGGAGCGCACGGGAGAGGGGAAGGAAAACACGGGGGGGGGGGACCAGGATGCGCGTGTCGGTTAGATACCCATTCCATAGGAGAAGGGACCCCAGGCACCCCTTCGCAGGGGGGGTGGGGGGGTGTGAGGCGGCGCGGGGGCGCAGGCACGTCGGGGGGAGGCTGGGGTACCGCTATAGAGCCACCCGCCGTCGCCAGGGGGCAGCAGAGCGCAGGATTTGCCCTGTGGGTCCCGGTCCCTCCTTGTTCCCGGGGGTCCTGGCGCTGCGCGGGAGCGGGGTTCCGCTTCCCATGAAGACCACCCTGGACCACGGCTACAGTATCCCACCAGGAGGGTGCTCTGCAAGGCTGGAAGGTCCACCCCAGACACAGCATCCCACCAGCAGGGTGCTTTTCAAGGACAGAAGGGCCCCCCAGCCCCAGCATCCCATTAGGAGGATGCTCTGCAAGGCTGGAAGGTCCTCTCCAGCCCCATGATCCCACCAGGAGAATGCCCTGAAAGGCTGGAAGACGTCCTCCTCCAGAAATAATAACCCACCAGGAGGGTGCTCTGCAAGACTGGCATGTGCCCCTAGCCCCATGATCCTACTAGGAGGGGTGCTCTGCAGGGCTGGCAGGTCTCCTTTCTTGCCATGCATCCAGGGCTTCCAGCAAGCATCCTTCCCCTGCTAACCCTGGTCCTCCCATCATTCCACTCCAGCCCAGGCACCCCGCTGGGGCTGCAAACAGGGGGTACCCTTCACTAGTTCCCCACAAAAGCAGAAGGGACAATCAGTGTCCTGCACTCAGGCACAGTGTGTGATCTGCAGCTCCCGTGTCTGTGACTTAACCCTGCTACAGCACTGGGAAACGGCAGCTTGCATTCAAAATACATAGGCGCAGATTTCTGGCTAATTTAAACAGGGTTGTTTTGTTTTCCCACTGATAGAAGCAGATCCTGTTTACATTGGTTTCCTCCCGCAGGCCCTGTTCTCCTGCTCCATACATTGCGGTGGGGACTGACCCCAGTGTTGAATGGGGGCTCTCCCTCGGGTCCTTCCTACTGTACACAGGAAATATTTCCTTGGAGTGTGTTTATCCATAATTTGTCAGGTTTTCTCTCTTCAAAATATGATTTTAAAGGCAAGTCCAAGTGGACAGTAAAGTGATTTAAATCACTGCTGCTCTGTCAGGGATCTGTTGATCCACTGGTTATGAGAGTAGACAAAAAGATATAATATCATATTCATTCCCTCATTTTCCCTGACAATCATTGCAGGAAATGACACATTTTAGATCCTCCTTAGTTCTTTCATGCATTTTCTCTTACTTTAGATTTCACCCTCCTGCCTGGAGATGGGGTTTTGACCCCGCTGGGAGCAAACACAAAACAGCAACTGGAAAATACAAGCAAAAAGGAACAAATACTGCGCAAGGGATAGCTCAAAAGGATGGTTTTGCTTAAAAAAACCCTTGAATTTCTTTTTTAAAGTGAATTAAAGCCCAAACAACCAAAACTCGATGTCAAATTGGTCATTTTCCTTCTGTTTTGATGAAAACACAACCCCCAAAATGAAGAATCGCTTCTTACTGGGATGCTAAACTCAGCATAGGATGATCTCAACCCATGGAATTTTGTAGCTGTGTCTTTGCAGCTATGCAGATTGCTGTCTAGATAAATATATCTCATCTAATCTATCCAGTGACATACAGAGATAAAGAAAACATGTGCTTTTCTCCAAAGTTAAGGCTGGACTGAGCTTCTCACGTACAGTGGGATTTAACCACCTTTTTGGTCAGAAAACAAAGGTTTCTCCCAAATGACATGATAGGAAATGCCATTAGAGTGGAGATTGAATCTGTCCTGCATCTTGCCTTCTTTGGGTGAGCTCTTCTCTTCACCTCTTTGAAGACAACTTGCCCATGTTTCTGAGAGGGTTGGGCTAGTGTGAGCTGCAGGGTTTGTATGGGATGCAGGTATGGCATCATTATCTCATCTATCCCATACATTCATCTCATGTATGTGGGGGTAAGACTGCCACCTTGAATGCTGCTCAGGACTGATGGACCTGCCCCAACCATGCATAAAACCTCTGAGGTTGCATGGATGCCTTTCCCCTCCCAGCCAGGGCAGGAGAGAGCATGCCCCTTGCCATCAGTGCAGCCCAGCCAGCGAATATCAACTCCTTAAGATCCAGTTACCTCATTGCTTTCCATCTGTCTCTTGTTTCAGTCTAAACCAGGGCTATTATGGTTAATTGAAACTGATGAGGAACAGGTTTATACTAATGCACTTCAACTCAAGTAGAAGTGCTTGGGTAGGTCTGCATGAAGGATCTGAAGGGCTTGAAGTAAATACTTATGGAGATCTGCAAGCCCATGGGACCTTGCCAATCCTTTCACATGGAGAAGATGAGGGATGATGGGCACAAGTTACTCCTGGGGAGATTCCAACTGGACACAAGAGGAAAATATTTGACAATAAGAACCAGCTATTGGAATAATCTCCACAGCAAAATGCTGGATGCTCCAGTGTGGGACACTGTTAAGATTAGGCTGGAAAGCGTGCTGAGCAATCTAGCCTAGGTCATGCTTTGCTTAGAAAGGCTGGACCACATGACCCTTGAGGTCCTTTGCAACCTGGGATTTTAGGTTTATATGATTCAATCTGTGGGCTTGAGGTGGAAAGAGGTACCGCTCTTTCCTCCCTCTTTTTACCTTTTGGGCAGAGTTTATTCTAGGGCTTGGATACTGCCATATAGTGATGGGAGCAGGGCTCTTTAAATAAGCACACCTGATGAACAGTGTTTGTCACTGGGGTTATGGCAGGAGTGGTGAAGTGTGTCTAAGTTGTTCTCCTTTGCTGGTGTTGCGATGATGCTATTTTGACTTTGGTGCTGGGAATCCTTTGGTGCAAATGAGCTTTATGATAAATGTGTGCTTTAATGGTATTGTTGTAGCAATGCAATTTTATTTGGAGTCTAGAAAAAAACAGGCTACACTGAATGCTGATGTCTTAATTAATGAGGTGAGAAGGATAAGGAGAGGAAATAGGTTATGTTAGCTGATGGTTAAAGAGGGGAAGGGAAGGATGGCATTAAACAAGGTGACAAAGCGTCTTTCAGGCCATCAGCAATCAGTGCCTATTGATATGCATGGGCTATGGGCAGTTCAGAAGAAGCAAATCTCCACCCCAAACCTCAGACACAGCCTAGTACAGTAGACAGGAGCCAAGGAAAGAGACCTTATTTTCTGTGTGCAAGGAAAATTGCTCTGAGTGCCATGCTGGTATCTGGAAAGCCAGTGCAGGTGGGATGAGCAGATAGAACAAGCAGATAAGTGTGGTTTATTGGGCTGGTTGGACATGTTTGTTATTTCAGTGGGATTGTTGATGTGTTCAAAATGAAGCATTCCTCAGGGGTGTTCTTTTTTTTGTCTTTAGCTCTGTTAAGAGCCATATAATAAAATGCTTCAACACCAAGAACATTTTAGATAAAACACTTTTTAGCATGGGGGGAATGAACAAAACATAATGCAGATTACTTGAGAAATCACTAACAGATTTAGCAATTAGCAGAACAATTGCTAATGACGATGTGAAAAGAGCAGTCACTGATGTATGGAGTAAAATAGAATAAATAATAGCATGAAAGATAGATTACAGCAGAACTAAGCAAATAAAAATGCTACAAAAGGTCAAAATTGCAATGAAGAGTTTCTCTGTTATCACAGAAAAGTATTTCAGTTGGCAGTTTGGTTTCTTTGAGAGATTTCACTTCCTGAGACATCAGCATTTATTTGCCATTACTGTGGTTTTAACTACCAGTTAGAAATTGAGACCATCGGTTGCCTCAAATGGCAAGTATGACTTGAGCCCTGAATCAAAGCTCCCCTGATGTGGAAGGTCTCTCATGGTTGACTCTTTTGCTCATAAATGAAAGTCCTGAGAAGCAGCTTTTGGAAAAGGATACCAGACTTGGTGATGGCCTGCAAAGAAGCTGTCATGACATCTTTCCATCCTAGCAGCTGTAAGATAACCATCAAGCTTGAGAAAGTCATAGTCCCAAGAGCTGCTGTTTAAATGAACAAGGGATATGGGAGCTGGGTAGAGAGAGATGGGGATGTCAGGAGCACTAGTTGAAGCGGAGGGTCTACAAAGAGGATCCTGGCTGCTTGGCTTTAGGACTTCCCTTTGGCAGTGCATTTCTGGGTCTTTTTGCTTGAATCCTCATGTGGTTCCGCTTGGCTTCTGCAAATCCCCCCATTAATCCAACAAGGGGTGTCCCCATGAGTGATGTTAACTTAACAGTTCCCAAGTCTGGGAATATTATTTCCAATTATAAATACCAAAAGATTTTAGAAGAAGAGGAGAATAATGTCTCTCTGGCAATCAGGCAGGGTATGAGGGTATTTGGGCTTGGAGACCACATAGTGTCTGCGACGAGGTGTGTGCAAAGGCACCTCCAAGCTTGGTCCTGCTATGGACCTGTCCATGTGTCATCCTGGACATGAGGGCATGGATATGGGCAAAGGGGAGGTCAGGGGAGGAGGAAGGGGGAAGTGGTGTGGCGACAAGGAAAGAAGAACATAAGACAGAGGGTGAACACGGGCTGCTTTGTTGGCAGAGGTGAGTTGATCTATGCGTGTTAGTCCAGAACAGGAGTGTGCTTTAGAAACAAGGTAATAATCTTGATTCCAATAGACCCCAACAACCTAAAACCTTTTGGTAATTCGTTTTCCATAATGCATAAATGAATTACCAGTCTAAATCTGAGTATAAATATCGATAGAAGTGTAGGTATAAATACAAGTGTTGATACAAATATAAGAATAAATATAAATATACATATAAGTGTTAATATAAGTATGACTATAAATGTAAACATACAGGTACAAATGTAAGTATAGATATAAGTACAGATAGGAGTTTAAATATGATAAATATAAGTCATATAAATATAACTACAAATGCAAACAAATATATACTACTTCTATAAATTTAAGTTACGTTGTGATTTCTCTGAGTAAATGAAAGAAATCTGTGTTTCTTTCTTAAGTGAACACAGGGACCCCCAGGTTTCCACCCTCAAATATAGCATAAATAAATGTAAACAAATATGGATACATGCAAGAAAATGAGACTACAGTTAACGTCTGCAGGCCGGGTGCTGTTCCTCAGATTTGCCTTCAGTTAGAAATAACCAGAGTTACTTTAGCAGCTCCCTCATGACAGATTAAAAAGATCCGGGTTCAATGTGCGTGAGGTTTGGGGTTCTTTTATAAGCCACCAAAATATTAAAGAATGAGAAACAAATGTCAGGGTCACTTATTTCTGTGGCATTAAACAAGTTCACCCCCTGACTGGCTTTCCCATATCCACCTTGAAGTGGGAGTCAATAAAACGTGCTTGATGCTGGCTACCTGTGGGCAAGGACACGTGGTGAAGGTACAGCTATGACCTGAAGCTTGATGCACTGTGGTAATCCATCTGGGAGAAGATGTCTCTTGCATCAATATCTTCAGTCACCAGCTTTGTTTGTCTCCTATTTGGTGTTTTTTCAGTTTCCTATTCAATTTAATGCCATGCATATTACAGAGTCCAGATGTTAAACAGTGGAAGTTGAGCTTGTGCTTAGATAAAAAGCACATGAGTGTCTTGTCTCTGTGTTTGGAAAGCAAAGGGGATGTGAGGGAATAAACCAACAAGGCATCATTCTTTTTCTTGCTTTTAATGCCAACAGTGAGTGGCAATGCTTAACAGGGGCTTGATCAGGAAAAAGAAGGGCATTTACCAGCTCTCTGGGAACAAATCCAAGCACCTTTTCCCCCACAGAGATAAAAGCACCATTCTGTTTTATATCTTCTGAGGAATTTGGCCTAATATACCAAGATGCTGACCTGATGGCTTTCTCCTTCATCCAGCTGAAACAAAATCCTCTTGGCAGAGGTTTGTCTTGCCAGCTGAGATGACACGCAATACCAGCCAGTCTGGGCTTTGCCTGTGCTCCAGATGTGGCTGGTTTGGGAACTGGCGTGATACCTGAGAGTGTGCAAAGGCTGGACTGAACTCGGCCACCTCTCTGCTTTAAAACCTTAAAGTTGTTTTTTGGGTGAATAGCATGGGTAATTAAGGTCTGAGAGAGTTACATCTCCTCTGCATGCCCCTCTTTTTCCCTCTGATCAAATATAATCCGTTGCAAAGTGGAATCTATGGCAGCACTGAGAGCAGGAGGAGGATATCTCCTTATCTCTGAAAGTCAGAAAGTGCATTTCTGCATCTTTTCACTTGAACTCTCATGTGGTTTATCTTGGCCTCTGCAAAGCCCCCCTTTAAACCAACAAGGAGTATCCCCATGAGTGATGTTAACCCAACAGTTTTCTAGTGTGGGAATATTGTTTCTAATAGAGAGGTTGAACATGTATAAATACCCAAAGTAATTAGAAGAGAAGAACATTATCTCTAGTTGATGATGCAACCTACAGAGTTAAAAGTGGTAATGGATTTAGCAATAGGTGTATCAATGGGCATGTAAAAGCATTAGCCAGATGTTTGCTTTTAGCATGACGCATGTAGGGTAGGCTTGCTCTCTTCCCTCGGCTCTAAAGTGACTACATGACTGTATTCTGATTTACAGGCCAGATGGGAATATCAGCTTTGGCTTGGCTAGTAAAAGTGAGAAAACACTGCTGATAGCTCTCTAGTTTGGAGGTGAATTAGGTTGAAGAAGCACTATTAAGATAGGCTTTGCTAAAGGAATGATCTTACTGCAATGACTAGGCTGTTCGGATGGCAGAATCAGTTTCTTATTGGTTATTCCCAAGTGATTCTGGGCTGCTTTGTCATTTACAGTCAGTGAACTTGGCCTTCCAGGGCAGGGCTTTCTGTTAGCAAGCAAAGCCAGGGAGGAGCACAAGCAGTGACAGACAAAAGTATGCCTCCAGAGCTTGAAAGAGCAACTGCTTTGGGAGCCCATGACCGTATGCAGCTGTATCTAGCAGGTGAATGCCCATCCAAGGATATAACACAGGGAATGCTCTTGCTAAGCTTAAATCAGGTGCCTTGAATCAGACTTTCCAGTTGTCTACTGTCAGGATGTCTCTTCAGATGGGAAATGGTACACAGCTGCAGTTCCCATATTTCTTCACTGGTGGCTTTAGACAACATATTTAGGTGAACTTTTAATCAGGGTGTTTCTGAAGCTGGAACTTCTCAAGAAGCCATCTGGTAATTGTAGCGTATACCTTATTTCCTGACCTCTCACAGGGAGGAGGGTGGGAGATCCAAACCCCAAACGTGGGATCAGTTCTCCATTCCCTCTGGGGAAGGCCTAGCCTCATTTACTGAACGTCTTTCAAATTACACATCCCAACTGGAAGGAAGGAGTTAGAGATAGATTTCAGAAATATTTTACATACTATCCCTCAGTTAAAGACAAAGAAACAAAGGTATTAACCAAGAGCCTTCAGGGAAAGGAGCCAAATATTCTGTCTCCAGTGTTAGATTTCCTGGATCACCATGGTCCCTGGTGAGCAGGGCTCAGTTGTCCCACAAGGCTGCAGGTCGCAAGAGCTGAGAGAGTTGAACTTAGCCTGAGGATATCTTGGCAACGTTCAAGGTGCAAACAGCCGCTATTTTACAGAGACTCTCTTTGCTTGGGGTTATCCCACATACCTCCCCCCTTTTCCTGTTTGAGCGTTTCCCTGGAAGTCAGAAAGTCTTTGTTGGGGGGACACTGACAGAAAACACACGATATGCCAGCAATGTCCCGGGTGTAAATCTCGGGGCATTTGGTAGGGTCATGCATTCTTCTGGTGATAAATCTACAGGGATAGAATACATTACTATTCTCAAGAGAAATCCAGGTCTGACATGCAAGTCAGGAGCAAACTCCCAGAAGGTACTATCCAGATCAATCTTTCTGACCTTGGCTATTAGGGAGCTCGAAATCTAATGAGTCAATCAGACAGGAGACATGACTCCCAAAGACTCATGGAAATTACTTTGGAGAAGACAATGAATAATCTTCTTGCGTCAGCCAGCTAAAGAGCTACATCAGGGCAAGGGAGATCGGTCATTATTAAAACTATCATCATTATTTTTAGTAGGGGATAGAATAGAACTATACAGAGAGGAAAAGGAGAGGACTGCATTTCCAGAAATATATGTGTGTTATGAGCAGCTTGACAGGCGCTAGGAGATGATGGTACAGTTCAGAGGCAGCAATCAGGAAAGTGAGGTAGAGAGAAGTTAGTGAGGCCACATTAAAACCAGTAGAAGCGCAATGCAGATATTTTCCAGCTCTGTTCCAGGAAGGAAACAGGATTTATTGTTTGCTATGCAGTGTTTGGATAAAGAAGCATCCATAAAATCCTTGCTGTAGAAGCCACATTGCAACACTGTCAGTGAGGGGAAGCCTGGAACGGTTTTGAAGTGTGCAGCTGCTCCCAGCTCCTGGTTTGGAGCAGTGGCTGATTGCAGGCCATGATGCAGAAGCAAAAAGGGAAGTGCAGTAATCTAATACAGATGTTTCATCAGCGAGTGAATCTTTGGTTTTGACAGCAGCTCTCTGGCATTCAGGAAATTACTGTGGTTAGAGATTAATGCTTTCTACTGCTCTGCTTTGCTTCCAAGGATGAAGGAAAATAAAACATGAAAAATGAGTCCAGAAGTTATCGAAAGCTGAGGGGTGGTCTCAGAGTTTGTTTTCCCACCCCATGTTTAAAGTCATATTTGCTGGAGAAAGTGCGGGAAGCAAATGCTTATCTTAGAATGTAAGATGAACATAGCAGCCAATTGCTAAAGCCAGCAAAGATCAGAACTCAGGTCCTCACCAACTAAGGTGCTTCCTAAATCCAAATAATTCTCTGTAATGGGAGTACCTTAGCACAGCAGTGAAAGGAGAAAGGGTGAAGGTGAGCAAAATTAGAAGGAATCCTAATAGCTTATTGAACGCTAGGAAGAGAATTTGCTTAGGAGAGCTCTTAGCACCCATTCTTGTATTTTTTAGCATGACAGCATATGAAAACCCCTCTGTATAACAGTTTCCCACCTCTGATCACTTCTTATGCTATGAAATAGCTGGGGGCAGTACTGCATTGGTGAGGAATTATGGATTTTTCCTGAACAATGGGTATACCTTGACAGTGATGGCTGTGGCACTGCTGCCAGATGACGACTGTCTGAGGATGAATATCTTCTTGGCTGCAGATTGGCTGTTATAGCAAAATGCAGCCAAAATTTCCAAGAAATGAACTAAAAGAATGAAAAAGGGGCTGGTAAGTACATCAAACACAGATATTTCACCTCTGCTTCTGGTTGGAGGAGGAGTAACACATCTATATACTCTGGTGAAGGTATAGGTAGTTTATACTCACCAAAGTATCTAGGTGTGTTACTACCTACCTGCTCTGCTGTTATGCTCTTTCCTGGGCAGCTTGTTACTGTCGGAGGCAAGACTCGAGACCTTTTTCTTCTCCCAGCAAGACCACTCTTCATGTTTGTACGGGGAAAAGAGGGGTGAGGCCATTGCATGAGATGTGCTAACCTTTTCCCTCAGGATTTCCAATGAAAATAGAATCAAGAAGTAATTGGAGAGAAAGCAGAGACAGAGCAGCCTGCCACAGGCCAGGCAGCAGGACTCTGGTAACACTTAGAACAGCCGTCTGGCCTCCTGAGTTTCCAACAAGTTTCATCTTCTTTTCATTGTACAGATGCAATGAAACTTCAAACACATGAAACTGATAAAGAAGGGAGCTGAGGGCACAATTTAGTGTAAAAAATCCCTTCGTGTTCAGAGTCTGTGTATTTGTTTTTGGAATACTTTCATGGTCATCACCTAATTCTTTGAAAGTAATTAGCTCGATTCAGAGTAAGAAAACCTCCTTGGATTCCTGGAAGCAAAATTAATCCTGGTTTGTTTTGTTCCTTTACAGCATGTTGGAATTGTGAAGCTGAATGTGGTGAGAGCAGTGTGAAACATTCGGCTGAAGGAATGCTTCAAGGTATAGGCTGCAGGGGCTGCGAGTTTACCTCTTTTCATACTAAAAATGCAGAAAGCTCTTGGAATTATGATCGATACTTCCATAAATACTTAGGATTTCTATGAACCAGCCCAAAGCTCAAAAAACCAAAAAAAGCACCACAAAAATTAACGGTGGAAAAGAAAACCCAGAACGTTATAACACAGCACAAATCCTTAATATTTGGACTGTCCTACATCTGTAATACTATGTGTAAGTTTGGCACCCTTATCTCAAAGAAGATATAAGAGAACTACGGAGGAGGGCAATGAATCCATGCACCTGTGAGCAACAGTTAGGACTCCTCAGTTTGGGAAAGAGATGCTTAAAGATGAGGATTAGAATTAAAGGGGAATGGAGGTGGTCAATAAGAATCAACTATTCCTGATCTCTTTCAAAGTGAAAAATAGGAGCCATTTTATTAAACTAGTACATGTCTGATTAAAAAAATACAACTTCTTTGCCAGAGGATGTTGTGGCCCAGGAAGTTTATTTGGCTGCTGGAAGAGTTTGCACAAGTATTTGAAGAAATAGATTACTAAATTGCATCAGGCTCAGGAAATATTCTGAGCTGAAAATAATGGTAGTTAGTAGGAATGCACAAGGAAGTGTCGTGATTTCAAACCATGGTAGAAAACTCCCTGACGCTGAACAAGGCTGACAGTTTTAAAGGCAGCTCCAGGAACATCACCAGCAGAGAGTCCTTATTAGAGTCCTACACCTCTACTCTGCTCTTGTGAGACCCCACTTGCAGCACTGTGTGTAGTTTTGGTGTCCTCAGCATAAGGACATGGAGCTGTTGGAGCAAGTCCAGAGGAGGCCACGAAGCTGAAGCACCTCCTGCATGGAAACAGGCTGAGAACACTGGGGCTGTTCAACCTGGAGAAAAGAAGCTGCATGGAGACCTCAGAGCAGCTTCCAGCATCTGAAGGGGGTTACAAGGGTGCTGGAGAGGGACTCTTCAAGGACTGTAGCGATAGGACAAGAGGTGATGGGTTCAAACTGAAACAGGGAAAGTTCAGATTAGAATAAGGATGAAGTTCTTTCCTGTGAGGGTGCTGAGACGCTGGCACAGGGTGACCAGAGAAGCTGTGGCTGTCCTATCCCACGCAGTATTCAGGGCCAGGTTAGACAGACCCTTGGGTGACATGGTCTAGCGGAAGGTGTCCCTGCCCATGGTAGGAATTAAAACTAGATGATCTTAAGGTCCTTTCCAACCCTAACTATTCTATGATTCTATGACTAATAAAAGGCACACCTTTGATGCCAGTTAGAGCTGATGCGCCTCACTGACCTACCCAATCCGTCCCCCGATCTACCCAAAGGAATAGTCTAGGGCAAGGGATGGTTGGACTTGCTGATCTTAAAGGTCTTTTCCAACTTATTTGATTCTATGATTCTGTGATTCTAAGGGTGATGAGGTCAGTGCTCTGAGGCTGTGGGTGCCAGAACCAGCAAGGAGAGAGGTGGATCTGTCATCATACTGATGCCACTCATAATCCCATAACAGTCTCAGTGGGTGTTTGGCTCCGTATGTCAAGCTGAAAAAGGTGGGGAGGATCTGGAACATTCTTCTGCAAAGCAGCCTTCAAGATCTGTCACAAGATAGACAAAAGCTTGTATCTGAAATCTGCCTTGGTCATCTTCTCTTTTCTGGCTGTGTGCGTTGTATTTTCCCATAATGGCTGGTTCAGGATCACTAGACTGGTTAATGAAGTGGAACGATTTCATGAGAGATGAACCAAGACTGGAATTAAGCCAAGAAACATAAATGGTTCAACTACCTGATTAAGTGATGAGCTTAAGCCAATTTGCAAGCAAAAACAAGGTCTGTGGGATTTAAGTCAATTCTCATTGTGGTCATCGTCTCAGGACATGAAACATAAGAGAGATGAATCGCCATGTGGTTGGCAAAGATTAGAAAATGTGTTTTTTCCTTCTCATATGATACACTTAATTCCCAAGTATCTGCTGGACAGCTTGAGTGGATTCTTTGCAGTGCTGACTTTCCCAAAGCAATGCTATATCCTTCAAAACTGTACTCGAAGCAACATATTCCTATTAGGTAAAACTACATTGCTGAGATATTTGCTCAGTTGGAGCTTGTTTCCAAGAACTAGGTTAGCTCCACAGCAGCAAATCACAGCGATGCTTGTTTAATTGGGAGGTGTAGCCAAAGCAGGACACACCAGGTAAGACCTGTGCCAAGTGTGATATATGTTCAGGTGTGTGGGACACTCATTGAAATGATGTTGAACAAGTTGACCAACCCAATACTTGATTCATTTAATTTAGAGGCAATCATACAGTACATTTGCATTGTATGCTTGCCTCTAACTCTTGGCACTCACAACCATGATTCATCATAGACACTTCACTCAAGCTACTTTTTTTAGATGCATTGAAATCAAGAAGAGACAAGCATGGCATACTGATAAAGGTGCAAGATGTCAACAAAATCCACAGGCAGCAGTGCTTTACCTAACAGAAAGTAAACTTGAAACTTCAAAAGGACGTTTACATTTATGGGTAATTATATCATACAAAATTAGTGAGCGGATTCTGAGATGAAAATCAGTTTGGGCTGAAATATGGAGATCAACAATATCCATTAAACAAATTACAGCTAATACTTTAACTCTTCTGGTGCAAGTTTCCTTGAATTGGATAAATCTCCTTTTGTTCACAGCAAAAAGCTGTCATTGAGGTTCTTGAGTTAAGGACCCCTGTCTTTCTTTCCCTTGATCCTGACTTTTTAAACACCAGTGTGCAACAATACGTCTAATATAGATGGTGTCTTCAGTAAATAAGTTAAAAAACCAGGAAAACACTCCATGCACACAATGGAAGGGGAAAGATGAGAACAGTATGACCATGTAAATAATGCAAGTCACATAGCTTAATGCATTACCAAGAACTGCTCAGACAGAAAGGCGATGAGCATAATGCAGATGAGCATGCAGAATGGGAAAAAAACTAAAGAGATAATCCATGCAATCAGTAATGTTCACCTTTTAAGCTTATCCAAATAGCAGGATCCAACCAATTTTCCTTTTATTGTTCCTCTGTCAGCTGAACACAGAGTCCTACATTAAAATCAGCTAAATGTGAGAAAGCTTCTAATTGAAGCATTACAAGAAATTTTCTAGAGGATATTAAAACACCCAAGAATCAGCCTGTAGAAGAAATACAATGAAAAGAGATTCAAGCACTAATTAAGCAGACAAATAAGCCACAAGGAATATAAACAATCCAGCCAATAAACTAGGGAAAGCTCTTCTCTGCGGAGTTTGGCCACAGTCTATGTAAAGCTGTACCCTAGAACCACAATCAGAGTTGATGCTGGAATTGGAACAGCCTCGGCTTTCCTATAAAGCTAGGATGAGAATGACCTCCAAAACCACGCCAGCAATGGACCAGTTCTGCTGAAAGCAGCCTTTCCTGCTGTGTGCAGCAGTTGGCTTTCTTTGATGTTTGATTTGAGTTTAGAGTTTATGAGGGGTGCCAGAACCGATATGCTTGCAGAAAGGTCTCTTGCGTAGCAACAACTCAGTCTTGTGCTAAACATTGATTGTGTCTTTGGCATATGCCACAACCATCTTCCAACTCTCAGTGTGAAAGGTTCACTTTACAGCTTTGAACTCATTTATGGAAAACTAAGAGAATTAGTCGTAGTGATGCCTATTAGTAGTACCTGGAGGATGTGAGACTGGAGCCCTTTGATGCAAACGTGTCTAGGAGGAAGAGAACAGCAGGGTATATAAAGAACCCAGAAAAATCTGAACTGTAATAAGGATAAATTTTTGATGAGTAACTAAAAAATAGCCCAATCAAAGAGAAAAGGAAATGTTATGACTTTTAATAGAATGGGTAGGAGTAGGCTAAGGACATGAAGATAGAAGACAACTTGGATGAGACTGAAACAGTATGGTTGGGTCCAGAAAAGGAGGCCAGATACTGATAATGGTCTTCAGAAAAACGCATTTCTCAAACTGAAGTAGTTAAGACCAAGGAGGGAACTATTTTAAAGATAAAAATTGTGGAGAACTGGCAATGCCTTAAGAAATTTTTGTTAAAGGAAGACATACAGACTGTCCCAACATCAAAAATGGCCTTTAAGGAACACAGAGACAGGCAAAAAATATACAGGATTCAGAAAGTTCATCAAAACACTATGGACAAGTTTATTAGACAAGCACAGATATAGAGGGACAAAAATCAGTTGGGCGAAGAGTAATAGAAAGCATCTGATCAGAAGAATGAGATAAATGTCCATGACATAGTTGCTCCTCATCTCAAGAGAGAGAACATTAGCCGAAGACGTAAAGAATAAATAATTCTGCCTCAAAAAGTGATTGGGTGTTTGGCATAATGGACACCACTGAAAAGAGGAAGTTGGGTTACAATGGGAGAAAAAAAGATGGGGGATTCAAATGATCCGTACTAGACAACATCCACCCATGTGTATTCTGGGAGATAGCTGGAATCAGTCAGCTAGTGACCTTCGAGAACACCAAGTGGGAAGGGAGAAAAGGAAAGACTCAATGCCAATCTTTGGAAAGAAGGGTGAGGTGACGCAGTGAGTTGGCATGACTTCAGTTTTCAGAATAATATTGAAATAAATATTTGGTCTGTAAATGTGAAAAAGAAAAGTGAGGGATGAATAAGAGCCAAAACACTTTTATTTCTTCTTTAATAACAAGCCGTGTTGAAGAAATTGGATTTCTTATTCTTTTTGACAAAGCAATAGGCCTGAAGGAGAGAAAAAAACCCGTAGATGTCAAATATTATGACTTAAGGTCTGGACATTATTTCCCTAGATAGTCTCCTGAGCAATTTTGGGAAACAAGGATTAAATAATGCTACTATTTATTATAGTGGCATTTGACTGGAAAATAACAAAGCATTAATAACTATTCTTTGAGAAGTATCAGACCAGAGTGATGCATTAAGAAATAAAAGCATAAGCCTGCTGTAGCACAGGAACCAGTCAATGTTTTTGTTCATGGCTTTGATATTCTACAGACTGATGGCATTTGCAATCCATGTGAACGAGCAAGGTGACAAAACTGATGTCCAAAATTGTCTTGACAGATTGGAAAGATTGCTGGAAAAAATGAAGTCTAATTCAATAAGGTCACATGCAAAATTCTGGCCCTCAGAAGGAATTATCAGCTGTGCAATACAGTCTGAGTGGCAGCAGCCAGTGGAGGAGAATTGTGGTCATGACAGGCACACAATGAACATTTGTCAGGAATTCACATTGCTGTGGAAAAGGAAACTGCTCTGAAGAGACAGGAATCCATCAGGCTGTAAGTAAAAGTCAATCAAATTCAAAGCAACTCTTTTTCTCACTTAAACCATTCTAATATAGCGTAACAGTCTGAAAGGGTGGTGAGGTGCTGGCACAGGTTACCCAAAGAAGTTGTGAATGCTTCATCCCTGTCAGTGCCCAAGGCCAGGTTGGGCAGTCTTGGGTAACATGTTTTAGTGTATGGTGTCCCTGCCCATGGCAGGGGGGTGGAACTGGATGATCTTAATGTTCTTTCCAACCTAAACCATTCTATGATCTGTAAATCTATTAGAAATCAACCTAATTTTTCACCATTTTAATACTTTGCAGTCTGTAGGATAATCTTATTTAGTCTTATTGCACTTTTAATTTAGATGTTAACTAAAAAAGGACAAGAGAGACAATGGAAATGTTTTTTAATGATATGGTCATAGTTACGACTGATTTCAGCACAGACATACTGGTAACTTTGGTCTACAGAAAGTCTGTGGCTTGTGATGAACTCTCCTAATAATTCAGAAAGATCATAGAATCGTAGAACCATAGAGTGGTTTGTGTTGGAAGGGACCTTAAAGCTCATCCAGTTCCAACCCCTGCTATGGGCAGGGATACCTTCCATAGAGCAGCTTGCTCCAAGCCCCAGTGTCCAACCTGGGCTTGAACACTGCCAGGGATGGGGCAGCCACAGCTTCTCTGGGCACCCTGTGCCAGCGCCTCAGCACCCTCACATTAAAGAACTTCTTCCTTATATCTAAAGATGCTGAAAAGAATGAATTGAAAATGTAAAATAATTAAAGTAAAGAAAGAAAAAGGATGGGAAGGAAGGGGTAAAGCGTTAATCCCTCTTTTGTGTGGATTGCAATATGTGCAGACAAAGAGATAAGGGGGTGCTAATATCCCAAGTTCTTTAATGTTTTGATTGGCATGAGCAATGTAAATAAGTCAGTTATGGTTAGAGCTTGTTCCTACATGTCCAGACAGCTCTATAAAAACACAGAAACTTAAGGAGGGGTGAATCCTGCCAGTGCTTACCCAGACATGTTAAGCTGCTGAGTTCAACACCGCTGCTTCAGTGAAGGAAAGTTTTCAAGACAGTGTGCCAGGCACGTCCCTTAAACAGATTAGTTTGTGATCCTTGGTCAACAGTCTTTTGAAAGCATATGCAATTCCCAGGCCCTTTGGAAACCTTACCTGGCATTAATTCCATTTGTATTTACCAATGCTGTATATTAGAGGTGCCACACGGACTGATAGCTGCAAAAACAGGCTGTTATTTTTCATACTCTAAGGGTAGGAATAAGAAGCTTGCTTGAGGGCCAGAAAGCATGATTTCCAATTTTGGAAGAATTTAAAGAATTAATTATTTGGCAGAACAAATGTACTTGTAAAATTAAGTGTCAGAACACATTTTGCCCTTTGATTCCCTCTAAAATTCTCAGCTAAACCAACTTACCCCAGATACACAAATCACATACATAGCTGTCTAGCAGGGAAAGGGAATGCTAGGTCAATGAATAAAATATCCTTGGATTTTTAGGGAGATGAAGTAACCTGAAATCTTTTTCAATCCACAGACAATTAAAAATGTTTGATAGGCATTTTTCGTCTTGGTTTTGTGCATGTTTTTCCATGGTCATCAAAAACTTTATGTTTGGAATACGTGAGAGCTATTCACAGTGAGTTTGTCGAGAACGGTGTATGTACATCCACTTCTAATCCCAGAATCCAGAAAATATCACAATAACTTGGCAGACAATAATTTCACTAGGAATTATTGCTCACTTCACTACGAATCATTCCTGCTTTCCAGCATCATGCTGCAAATCCTAGCAAAGTATATGAGGAGCATTTATGCACATACCTATATATTTTAATGTATTTATCAGTTAAACATACATTTTTGTTTTGCAATGACTTAAAATAGACAGCGTCAAGCAAAATACTTCTTTGTGAAACTGGGGGAAAAATAACAGAAGAGCAGTTGGAATTCACTGAGGCCAAGGAATGTGGCATCCACATCACATTTTGGAACCACTAAAGATTCCCAAGACAAAAAGCAGCTCATTTCTGGGACATATCCGCCAGCTTACAGTAGCAGCAGATAAATTTAATAGTAAAAGAAAGCTTCCAAACAACAGCAGTGATAAAACCAGGTATGTTAGGCTATTTATTTGGTTTGTGATGTATCTCCAACCTGCCCAATGCTGCAGGAGATGACATGCTGCCTTTTCTGTTTATTTATGAAGTAATTGTGTGAACCTGATGGTTCCAATATTGGACCACCAAAATTATGACTATATTTAGATGTAGATGAAACCCAGAGGGTTTTCTTGCAGCTCATACTTATCAGAGCAGTTAATAAGGTAGTGATTGATGAATCAGGTGCTGATAGTGTTTGTGCTGTGATTACAATTTGGTAATTCTGGGTTTTATTTGCATAATCACCCCATGCCAGCCACAGTGCCCTGACATTCACTGAGCTTCCAATAGCACCAGGAATAACCAACTGATTGAGTTACTGCAGCAAAACACTTTTGTTTGCTATAATGCCTTCTAGACACAGGGTACACTTGAAATGCTTCACAGCATTAAAGTCGCAACAAACACCAAAGTGAAGCACAACTTCCCTTGGGGGCTTTATGCTTTACCCCATAGCTGACCATGGGGGGTATTTTTAGTGCTGGTTGCAGAAGATACAGTCTTTGCAGGCTGCTGAACACAAAATGGGGTGGGGGTAGAGAAGGTGAAGCCAAAGGAAAGATAAAAGGTGCCAGGCTGGGTTTTTATATTGACAATAAGGCTTTTAAGAACACGAGGAGTTAAAAAAAGCTCTCTGAAACCATCAAAAAGTCTCAGAGCATCTTAGCCCGCAGCCTGGGTAGAGAGTGTCAGGGAAAGGCAAAGGGTATGAAAATCAAACAGAACTTAAAGCTGTGGTTGCATTGGGATAACTGAAGACATGGGAGGAGGGAGGAGATGAGACCAACTTGTTGCTTTGCTGGTGAAGAGAAAGGAGAGGGCAGTGACAGATGTGTCTCTTACACGTGGCTTTCCATTTTTGCACAATTTAGGATGTTTTCTGTGAGGAAAAAAGTCATCTTTGGACATGTAAAAGGAATTACAGCAGGTTTTTTTTATAAAGAACTTACAAGACACATTCAGAAAATACAGTTGCAGTCTGGAAAATTCAAAAGAGCTGCAAAACCATGTTTGCGCTGAACAAAAGCATGGAGAACAAAAGTGAGAATAAGCTTCTTCCTTTAGTGTAGTCCTCCTTATGTTGTTGGTGCCCTTTTCAAGTTACAAATAAAGTGGTCACCTTTGTAGATATCGTTTTGTGTAACTGAAAACCAAGGGAGATGGTAAGGAAAACACATCCTCCGAATCATCCCTTACAGCTGCATGAATGGGACCTGTGTTGGTCAGGATATCAATGGGCTGAAGCTGTGGATTATGAATGTGACCACCAGAAACTACAAGACTGCACATAACAGAAGCTTCTATGAACTGCCAACACACTAGATTATGTTCACAAATTCCTTTCAGTTCAAACATTCAAGGCACTAACATCAGAGAGTAAACTGAGGCACGTGTTGCTGTAAAGGCTTTTGGTCAGAATCAGATCTCTGGTTACTTCTTATATGGCCACTAAACTCTGTTGCCACTGCCCCTGGCAAATAGAATAGAATAAGAATAGTATAAGGATAGAACAAGGGCAAGAGCAAGAATAAGAATATGAATATAATAGAATAAACCACACCAGACTAGAATGGAATCGAATGGACTTATTATGAAGAAACAATGAAATGCTGAATATTAAATGCTGCATCTATTTAGCTTGGGGTTGTTTTTAGAAGAATAGCACTGCAGAGGACATCTGGATCTACCAGAGACGGTGAAGTTTCACCCAGCATCTGGCACCCTTAAAGCACTGCTGGCAGCCTGCTGCTTGACAGAGAGGGATTAATCCCTGTGCAAAGCGGTGGCTTTGGCATGGATCAGCATGAGGGATGTCAACACCACTTATCTGTTAAACCTCACCAAAATTATATCCACCAAAATTATATGACCTGGAGGGAGAACAGACTTCCAGAGCAGACAGTCAGTAGTAGATAGATGCAAGTCACTGAGATTTTATACATCTGTCTTGCTTGCAAAGGCGTTATTCTGTCTTTCTGTTTTTACTCCATGGACACGTAGTTTAATTTGCCAAACTGTAATCATGCCAATATTAATTATCTATAATGAGTCAGTCATGCAAAGTAAAACCTAACCACCAGGGAGATACTAGAGGAAACTTATTTTTTATGTGCATATTAATCTGTTGACTTTAAAGAACACTGTTTGACTGAAAAGGCTCTCATTATTAAAATTAAGATGGAAGTTATAAGGCAGAAAAGATGCTGAATGTGGCATCAGTGGCAGCAGTGATTTACAAATACTCATTATGAAAAATGGAGAGAGGTTGAATTTCAAGACTTGAATTATTCTGTGAACAGTAACTGATTAACTTGTATTAATCTTACGTTTGATTGTTTTCTTGACCTGTGTGAATGGCACAGGCATTCATTAGCATTTGTCACTTATATCCATTAAGCAAAGATGTCAAGGGAATGAATAACTGAGGTTATAGGGTTGGAGGGGAAGAAAGAATAAACAATGTCTACTTAGCAGGGTGTGCTTAAGGAAAGGACTGTGAACTGCAGCCATGCAATGTTTTAATTTATGTTCAGTTTGTCCAAAATCACAGCATTTCTCAGACTTCATTGTGCTGCAGATGACTCCACTAGTACTGAAAACAGGTTTGTCACGTTAATAAGTATTTAAGCTAAGTAAACTATATTGTTGATGACTTTGAGATATGTAAAGATTTCCCAGAGACAAATAAGATAAGAGTAAAATCTGAAGCATTTTAGGAATCTTGTGCTTAGTTTAAGTCCAAAGGGATAACCATGTGTCTTTTTTGAGCATCCTTTGCTGAGCGGATTTGAGCTAACCCTCATGACTGCTCTCCATGGAGAGTGCTATGTCTAATCCATTGCAAATCTGTCTGTGCCTTTTACTGATAATCTTATTGACTGAGCCCAGCTCTGAAATTTGGATTGTTGTTAATATTGAACTGTGCATTTACAGCTATTAACATAATATGAAATAACGCCATCTCACAGTGGCTGATGAGTTGGAGAAGGGACAGTGTCACAATCCAGCAGAGAACAATAGGGGATTTATAAGACAATGTCACCGTACAGTCAATAACCATCAAATAGCCAAACTCATGGGAGCAATTTGCAGAACCCACTCCCCCCTTTATATGTAATAATGAGAGTCTCAGCGCATAGGAGGTGGACTGGAGGTAGTTGTGAAAGGTGTCAGGTCACAGACCACTTAGAAGGTCCAATAAAACATCCTAGGCTCCAGCCGTGTCAATCAAAGTGCTCTTATCCCAGTCAGAATGCATTTTAAAAGACAGCACAGCACACAGCATTCACTTTGCTGTTTTAAACTGTTTGCACATTCAGCATCATGGAGCAGGAGAGCACCACGACATGGTATTCACACTGGAATCCGTTTAGGAGATGCTCACTACATGAGAGGAGCCCAGAGAAGGGAGATTTGACCCCATTGCCTGGGCTGCAGAACAGCTCTGAGCAGACCCCTGTAGGGTCAATGAGTGGTTACATTAATGAGCTAATAAAAATGGCCATAAGCTACAAAGCACTGAACTCTAGTTAGCTCTTATCCTCTGGAAAATGAGACTGATTTTCAGGTATGCTGATAACAATTACCCCTGAAATAGTTTCAATCAGCCAGTCCTGTGAACTCTGACATGTACCCAAAGCTCTTTGTCCCTTCCATCAGCCATCCGACCTAGCAATCATGACTCTCCCTTCAGCAGCTTAACCTTGCACAACAAAATGTCCCCAAAGAGTCCTTGATCTAAGCGTGGGCTCAGAAAGTTGTTACATCAAATTGTAGTTAAACCCAGTCATAGCAGTCATTATCCATTCGGGTAAACTCGGAAATGGAAGGTAGAAAAAGGGCAAAACCTGCAGGAAACCAATTTGAAAGCTGCACTCCATCATTCCTGGGAGAGCAGGTAAGGAGCTCATGCAAGTCTTTGCTTGGACAGGTACATGTGATGGGGTCTGCACTTTTGGGTTTCAGTGCATGCAAGTTCCAGTTCAGCATTTCCTGGTGGGTGAGAGCTTCCTCACTGTTATTGATTAATGTAGAGCCTTCTGGGCAGGTTTCTAAAGGAGGAAAATAAGGAGAAAAATCCCCAAACAAGTCAAGGAACTGAATTGCTTCAGCTCTTAGGTATCTGAAAATGCAGGCAAATGGCTTTATCACAGCACTTCACTTCTGATGTCTGCATTATAATAACCCCTAAGCTAAGGTAGCTGAGGATGATGTGAAGCTTGCTGAGTTGACTACAGCGTCTAGAGGATGTGGTGGGATGTGGGACCCTGAGCAAGACTCCCTGACCCCAGAGGTCCCTTCCTGCTTGGGGTTCCTATGAGAACATTCTGACCTCCCTTTTCCTCTTCTCCAACATCCCCTTCCCCCTCCATCACAGTCTGTACAGGCAGAACAGCCCAAAAGTCAGCCGAGCCTGAGCCTATTGTCATCAGAACATGCAGAAACGGGTCCCATAAAAGCTTTTCCTATGCTGTGCTTCACCTTCTGCCTCCAGCACATCTCTCCTTCAACAGAGAAATGGAGAGAGACTGCTTTTTACATACATTTTGTTTGATACTCTACAAATCTTGTGTTTTCTTCCTCAGAAATCAGAATAATTCTTACCCCCAATCTCAATATATCAGCTTGTGGGCAAAGTCACACCTTGGGAATTTCCTGTGGAAAAAGCAGAAACTTAGGGGAGGCCTGAGGAGGGAAAGCAGGAGAAAAGCTGGAGGTGGCATTTATGTGCTTTTTAAAGCCGTCACTGCCTCTTTTTCTCTTTCTTGCCGCCTCTGAGGAACATTCATCAGTAGAATGTTTTAAAGCAGCTCGCTTTAGTAATACTGTTTTATGTTGATCTATTTGTTTTAAATCGGTGGATATCAAAACGTTTTTCTGAGGAAATAAAGTGAGATTCCTTGCCTCATTTAACAGCAGGTGAACTGAATTATTCCCAGACATGTATTTTATGCCATTGTTAGAGCTTAAAATAGAACCGAGTCTCTTGTGCAGTGCACTGCCCACTCTGTTCCACTGTCTGAGAAAGCAAGAAAACATTCTTTAACCCTCAAAATGCTTTATAATAAATGCTCCATAACAACACATTGGCATAAAAATGGTCATTTACCATGCTGTAAAGGCCCTTCAGGCATTTGGTGATTGACAGCCCCACAGTGACATACAAAACCCCTTTGTGTCATCAGTGCCCCACGGTGTGACGATCTTTGTGTCCTGCCAAGTTCTGCCTATGAGGAGGGACTCATCAAGGGAAAATGACAATGGAATTTGGGCAAGGTAGCTTGAAAATTAACACATAGGCACAGACCCTGAGGGAAAGGACTTCTCACCCAAAGTAGTTGCGATGAATGTTTCATGGACCATAAAGATTGTGAGGGGCCATTGCATATTTCTCCCATGGGTTCCCTTGGAACATGAGCAAAGACTAATTTGGCGTTTGGATGCTAACCACTTTTGGGCTGCTCTATCTTATTTTGCCTGCTCTATCTTATTTTTAGCTTACTGCTGATAGATATCTCTTATTTCCTGCTAATTTCACACTGTGGCAATGCTTGCCAGACTTAGCTGGCCATGAAGATGCAGTAAAGAAAATCAACCCAAAACTTGGCACACAAGGTCACTTTACTAAACTTCAGAGAAGCCTTCAGGAGCAGTTAAAGCAAAGCATGGGAGACAACCTATCCCCATCTTAAGCATACTTCCATCTACTTTAAAACGCTGGTTGTCACTTCTGTTTCTCCATTTAATCTGCCTTCAACTCCCCAACACTGTCAATAGTTATAGAGGGGCAGCTCGAACAAAATGCTTTCAGTGCTTCCAGTTATCTGTCAGCAGCCTCTTACAAATGCAATACAGTTATCTCCCACAAGAGACATTGGGTTTGCTGGTGATTTGCGTTATTCCCCTCTCTCTTGTACATGACAAGAGAATACAGGCAACATATGGTTTTGATTTGCTCTGTTCTCCCTTACTTTAGTAGTCTCTAGAGATGGAAATGAGTGGTATGAAATTCCCAGGGCAAGTTGTGCTCTCTGCCAGTTTATCATCAATCCTAAGTGACAGATCTTGCCATTGTGATTTTGGGCTGGCCACTTCTTTACAGCAGAGGTCCTGGGGACAAAACTGAAGTTAATCAAAAGCTTATTGAAGAGTCCCTCACCAGCACAAGCTGAGGACTGCCATGCATTGCTGCAGACAGCCAGGACATGTTCTAAACCCCAAGGCACTGTTCGTTCTCACCCATGCATCCCTGCACTGTGCAAAGAGCTGGTTTAGGAATGCCATCATGCCCCAGCGTTATATGTATCTGAGCTCCTGAACAGTCCCAGGGCACAGTCTCCAGCCCTGGCTCATCACCCTGTACACCTTGGTGGGATTTTACCCTGTGCTGGTGCTTTCCTAGAGTGCATAACTTCAGGGGATGACATCTGCCAAAGACCATTCCCAAAAGGCAGGACTGACAAGGTAATACTGTTTGGGAAGACAAAAAGTGTGAAAACAGTGTGTGCTTTGCATCCAGTAAACATATCTGCCTCCTTATACTCACCATAGTATGTTGAAAATATAAAAATAGAGTCATAGAATCATAGAATAGTTAGGGTTGGAAAGGACCTTAAGATCATCCAGTTCCAACCCCCCTGCCATGCACAGGGACACCTCCCACTAAACCATGCCATCCAAGGCTATGTCCAATCCAGCCTTGAACACCGCCAGCGATGGAGCATTCACAACTTCCCTGGGAAACCCATTCCAGTGCCTCACCACCCTTACAGGAAAGAATTTCTTCCTCATACCCAATCTAAACTTCCCCTGTTTAAGTTTGAACCCGTTACCCCTTGTCCTCTCACTACAGTCCCTAATGAAGAGTCCCTCCCCAGCATCCTTATAGGCCCCCTTCAGATACTGGAAAAATAGACAAAAGGGAATGGCCAGAGGGGAGACTGAGATGAGCTCTGAGGCAGAAGCTCATCCTTGTGAGGGTGCTGAGGCGCTGGCACAGGGTGCCCAGAGAAGCTGTGGCTGCCCCATCCCTGGCAGTGTCCAAGGCCAGGTTGGACACAGGGGCTTGGAGCAAATTGTCCTATGGAAGGTGTCCCTGCCCATGGCAGCGGTTGGAAATGGATGAGATTTAAAGTCCCTTCCAATACAACCATTCTATGATTCTATTGGATAATTTGTGAAATCTGTGTCTATTCCTTCTTTACTACTGATGCAGCAATTGACACCTGTGGTCAGGAGGGTGCTCAGCACTGGATGATCAAGTTTGGGATGGGAGTTTATTTGACTGCATGGCTCATTGGCAGATGCCTCCCAGTTCAGCCCCATAGCATCTCCAAACAGAGATTTGCAGGACAGTGCACAGCAAGGGAAGGAAGTCTTATGGCTCAGCTCTGAAAAAGGGTAAATCATCTGTTAGGACAGTTGCAGCTACACCTCCTATTCTAAGAGTATTGGCTTATTTTTCAATTATTCACAGATTGCTTCTGCACCTCAGTTTACTCAGAAGCAAAACAGAGACCATCGCAGGGTGCAAGGACTGTGCATGCTGACCTGGCCATTAGCAAGATTGTTCTGCTTTGGGGATTCTCCAAAATGGTATTATTGATTTTCTGCATCATGTAGCAAATGCTTAGCGCAGCTCTCGAACGTTTGAAGTCCTTTCATGCTTGAAAGAAAGCGTGGCTGTAGGAGTCCCATCCACAGCAGAACAGAAAGGGCTTGAAAGCCATTCACAATAAAAAGGAAACTTTTGGAAATGAAACCTTTTATTTTATCTCCTTATGTTTTTAATTTACCAGACAAGTGGGAGGGAAGTGCTGAGAAAGGCAGCGCAGTGAATAACAAGGCAAAGATAAAAGCCACGCTCTCCTCCTGGTTATGCTTTAATTTTTTTAGCCTTTAGCTCACAATATAGTGTCTGCAGCATTTTGCCACTCTGGGCTAAATAGGATTAGCAGAAAATAAAAGCCCTTTTTCCTTAAAGAGCAATACTGGACATGTGGTTAAAGAGCACTGCATATAGATGGAAGAGAGAGACAAAGCAGGGGCCCAGGTAATGTCCAGCTCTCCTGAGTGGGGGGTATCGGATATGAAACAAGCTACAGGCACATCATGAAAATGTTGTCTTCAGGATGACATAATTTCTTTCAGACTTTATCCTCTGTGTCAAATTTGGTATTAACTCTAAAAAGGGCTAAAACTGTTTTAGGGATGACACAGGAAGACATAACACACAGTGTGACTCTGCAGCCTTGTTTCCATAGGGAAGTAGGCTAAAAAGCAAGAAACCTGGCTCATAGTACTTTATTCCTCAGTTTCCCTACTCTACAGGGATGCCATTGGATGTTTATTCTTTTCCAGAGCAGTGAACAGGACTCCTTGACTACTGCAAATCAATACCACTAAAATAGACTTAATTTCATTTGTTCCTCTAGCAAATGAGTAATACCCTCACTGGAACTATTCTGATCCATATGTCTGCAAGACATTGTTACAATTACTGAGCATCTGGCCTTCCACAGGTCTGGGAACTTTACAGAGCCCTGCAAAAGTTTTGTCTCAGTGTCTGAGGCTCTATTAAATCACTTCAAGCATGCCATTCCTTTAATCTTCAGTGTTAATTGTCAGCATTTCTCTTAAGACTTTTGTCCTTAACTATTTCTGGAGTCATCATAGTAAGTGTGTGGATCACTGATGTGATGAGCTCGGTTTTCTCAATAGCTGTCATCTGCTTGTGCCTTTCTTTGTCTTTCAGACTTTGGGTGGCTGCCCCCAGGCTTATCCCTAGTGACTCTCGTTTGATCCTTTTTCCCCTTCAAATCAAGTTTCTCTCATAGAATCCCAGACCGGTTTATGTTGCAAGGGACCTTAAAGCAGTTCCAATCCCCTGCCACAGGCAGGGATACCTTCCACTAGAGCATGTTGCTCCAAGCCCCGTCCAATCTGGACTTGATGAGCCCTGCTAAGTCCAGGGCCTTGATAAGTCCCTTCCAGCTCAGACCATCTGATGATTCTATGATTCTATGAAAGCCAAGGTGACAGTATCAAATACTGGCCATCCTCTGCATGCAGTTGGCGTGGCAGGAATGGTGGCGATTCCCATGCTTCCTGGCCCATTTGCTTAGTGTTATAGTTAGGAAGATTGGCTTCATCATTAACCAAAATCTTTCCTGAAAAGGAAGCTGCTTATTTGATGTCCTGCCCCAAAACGTATTTCCCAGAAACAAAGAACAATGATATGTCTTTTTACATACAGTATTCTTTCAAATGAGCAGAACATTATATCCTCCCTTCAGTCTTCTTATTTCTAGACTAATACAGCTCAGTTCTTTTAGTGATTCATTAAAATCACTTTTTAACACACTTCCCACTCTTGCCAACCCTGAAATTCCTCCTCATCATTTCTGACTTTCTTCAAGAGAACTCCCCTAGACTGGATGTGATATTGCAGGCAAAGCTGCACCCATTTCTAAGCAAGGAGAATTAATTCCTTCTCATATCTAACAGAAAGAACTTTTTAAAGGTCCAAGGAGGAATTGTTAGCTTTTTTTGGCAACAGTGTGAAAAGAAACTGAAAGGGGACACAGAAAAGGAGAACCCTTTTCACAAATCATCCCGTCGTGTGCCGCACCCCTCACGGCAAGGTGCTGTGGATGCCCAGCATTTACATGGCTTCAGAAAGCATGGACTAATGGAAGAAGAAAAAATCATTGAAGAAACATCCAGTCAAGGTTATCAAAAGGTTATCCACTCAAGGTTACGGCATGAGAATGGCGCATCCTTATATGCTTGACCCATTCTCAGTCAGGCCCCTTCCTCAACTGATTGAGAAACTGTGAGGCTGTGATTTAGAGTTAAATTTAACGGTCAATAGGGGTGATCCACTTGCTGAGAGATGTTACATTTGTGCAGAAGAACTCCATATATCCCTGTGTCTGACTATTTTCAGGCTAATGATGTTGAACTGGGAAGAGGAGAAGAATGAAAAGCAGAATATATGACTTGTAGTGTGATGTGCATATGCTGCTTCCTGGCCCGTGTCTGCCTCTCCCCATCTTTGTTACTTCAGGGATTTCCCTGTGCACATAGGTGAGCAACAACTCTTAGTGCTCAAAAATTCACCCACCATAGTTGCTGAGGTGCTGAGCTGCTGAGGAATGGTCTCTTATTTTAGCTGCATACAGAGATGGGTTAGAAAGCATCCTCCCCTGCTTGCTGAAAGATGGAAAAAGCAGTTGTTTCAGCCCAGGTTTTGTCTGTTGGCATCGTTAGGCAGAATCATCTTTATCTCCTTCAGCTTCACTGTGTTTCAAGAGGGTTTGAGTACACTGCATTTCAGCCGGCCCTGTCTGTCAGTACGGATATGTCCCTGCCTTGCTGTTTCTGCAAAGTCTGCTCCCACGAAGGCTCAGCCATCAGCACTTGTGATTCCAGTATGCTCAGTTTTGTTCTGCTCATGCATTTCTCACTTTACTGTCCCCAAGGACCAAGGTGGTTCCTTGTCTGGGGCTTTGCCACTCTTAATGTGCTGTGACACAGGTAATAGGCAACCAGGCAGGCACCAGTTTCCCCATACTTGGTCTCTAAGTGCATTTATGCTTGTGAAGCAGGGGCTGTCCAGTACAGCCTCACACAGACAGCTGCGTTGGGCAGTGATCTCTCTGCAGCTCAAATAAAAACAGTTTCTATCTGCCTTTAATAGTGGGAATTATTTCATTATCTTATCTTACAGACACCACAAGTCTAGTGAGTGAAAGCAACTTATGGGAGGTGACAATGGAAAGAAACTCACTGTTCCAGCAGCACAATCTCTGATGCACAAGGGAGCAAGAAAACCACATCTGTCCAAAAGAGGATGACATTTCAGTTACAAGATAAAGATGGAACAGTAACAGAGAGAGCAAGAAGCAAACACACATCTGATTGCAGGTAGCCCATAAAAATCAGCACAGGCTGGAAATGATATTTCTGCTGGGGAATTTTCACACAATCAAGTTAAAAACAAAGTGCTCGGTGTTATTCACAAAATAAAAGAGCAGGAAAAAGCTAGAGCTTGTCCATGGATGGCAGGAGTTGCAGGAGTGCAGCTATTCTGCAGGGGCTGTTATCATAGAATCATAGCATCATAGAATGGTTTGGGTTGGAAAGGACCTTAGCATCATCCAGTTCCAACCCCCTGCCAGGGGCATGAATGCCTCACACTAGACCATGTCGCCCAAGGCTCTGTGCAGCCTGGCTTTGAACACTGACAGGGATGGAGGATTTAGCACTTCTCTGGGCACCCTGTGCCAGTGCCTCACCACTGTCACAGGGAAGAATTTCTGCCTTATATCCAATCTAAACTTCCTCTTTTTCAGTTTAAACCCATCACCCCTGGTCCTATTGCCACAGTCCCTCATGAAGAGTCCCTCTCCAGCATCCTTGTAGCCCCCTTCAGACACTGGAAGCTGCTCTGAGGTCTCAACATAGCTTCTCATCTCCAGGCTGAGCAGCCCTATGTTCTCAGCCTGTTTTCACACGGGCGGTGCTCCAGCTCTAGAAGAAGGAAATGCACTACCCCCTGCGATGTTCTGGTCAAGTGAAGGTATTAGAATTAACAGTTCAACAGAGGTTAATGCTGATTTTGGTAATTTCTGCACTTTCCCTAGTGCAGAAGTTCTCAACATCTCTTTGGTGTGCAGGTACCTCAGCGTTTTCTGCTGAGTAGCACATCCCTGAGTAGCAGACTTGAGCTTGCTGACAATAGTTCTGATTTCTCAATTACTTTTCATGGGCTCAGAGGCAGTTCAGAGACCGCAGTTTGCCCCCGAGGTTTGTAAACAACAGCCTGAAGGCAACTGATAAGTTTATTAAGGTATCTGCTGTTACACTGGAGTTCCTATTAATAGTCTAGTGATACTGCATATGTGCTTAAGGGGAGGAAATTGCCCTCCCCCCCCCATTATCTGATCTTGAATAAAGCTAGTGGGACTCTGATGCTGTTCACATGTCTTTGTGGAGGATGGTGCATTGCAGCACAGGCATTGTTTCATGCTAGTTATGGGTGAACACCTTTGGGAAAGTAGACGACTTATTCCTCATCAGCTTGTGCTAACGGCAAGGGGAGCAAGTGACTGTTTACCCCAAACACACAGGCAATTTTGCCTGTGCTTAACCTCTAGCTAACAGCAGAGAAAGGACTTCCTCTGCTGACTTTTGAACCGAGCCCAGTCATTTGTTTTCTTAAGCAAGTACTTTCAGCCACGTCATTCAGGCATGATAGCAAGGCTTTAGGAATGAAGAGGCTGTTTGCCATAGCCCTTCAAAACTTAACTCCTGCTATTACAAAAGAGAATTTAGACCTCAGTTCTCATTCAAAAGCTCTCATTTGAACTCCAGAACCCAATTATGCATCTTCAGGGAGTTAAAGGATAGGGTCAGTGTTTTCTCTCAGAGAATGTAAAAACAAGTTCAATGTTCTTATTGTCATCTTCATTTAGATTAAGAGGCACTTTCAGATCCACAGGGTGAATTACTCAGGCCCTGCAATGAAGTGAATAATTTGCTCGATCGTAAAGGAACTCTGCTTTCTCAAGAGCACCTGATGCTTGTTTTTTCTCCTCCACTTTTCTTTCTGCACCTTATGGCATAGATCAGAACTGACCTCAATAAGTCAAAGTAGCGAGCAGCACACACGAAGAAACAAAGAGTATGGATGTCCCTGGCTCTGCTCTCTGCGTTATTCTCCAGTGCTTTGCACCTGGAGCAAATCCCAATCTCATTACACCACTGCATAACAGTTGCATTTGTGGGGCTGAGATTGTTACCAAGGAGGCTCTGAGCAGAAGCTGGTCCAGCAGGAGCCTTGGGATGTAGCAGCATTCCCTGCTTTATGGGACAAGCATAAACAGCTGCAGAATGTACATTAAGAAACCAAGCGTAATGAGTCTGGCCCTGGGGATTTCAGTGATCTTCTGGGATGATCCTCAGCCAATCTCAGTAATTGAAAAACAATATATATATACCTATGTATATCTATATATATATCTCTACACTTGGGGATTTCTGCCCTAAAGAAGTTTCATAACAGAATTTAATAAATGAAGGATACAGAGGACTGTAGTTGAAAGAAGGTCAGATTATCAAGTTCTAAACAAAGAATCTTATTTCCTTAAGCTGTGGCTCATGTAAGAGATAGCATCTTTCCCCAGCCTCTGCTATTACTGGATGGGATTTGTTTGTTTGTTTCTTTTTCAGCTGCACTGGCTGACCTAATAAAAAACATTCCAGTGCTTACAAACCTTGCTTTTTCTATGCCTTGCGGCCATTGCCTGCACTTCCACCATCACTTGGTCAAATATATCGCTGCCACCATACTATAGTGGCCCACCAAGCAGTCCTTGGACGTAGCAAGCAAATGAGAGAAGGGAAATCATTGCCTGTCCTTGTAGTATTTCAGACAGTGCTTATTAAGGAGCCTTTCGCCCAAGGAGCAGGATGTTTCTTCTCTTGTCTTTCTCTCCCTGCATGGACTGAAAGCTTGATCCTTTGTCTAACATGGAAATGGAGTCTGGAAAATGTGTTGCTGAGAGCAATTTTGCAGTGCTGGTGAGTGGGGGGTGATCAGTAAGACATCAGCTCTTTTCCATCCATGTAGTCTATTATTCAGCAGCATGGGCTTGATTTTTCTAAAGCTCCCATCTTTTCTAAAGCTCTCTTGCTCATCACCTACCATCAACACAAGAGCTTTCTGAAGATTTCATCTGCCATTTAGAGTCTGAAACAAGCTTCCAGAAAAACTTCTCTTTGCCTCCCCTCTTCTAAGCCAACCCCTTTGAAAACCAGCATTAACACTGAATGGAAGGCAAGGCCTTCTGAAGAGCCTCATGGAAGCCAAGGTAGGCAAACTTTTGGATGTATACCAGAAAATGGGAAGGGATGACTTTCAAATGAGATGTCTCATCACTTCCCTGCAGCTGGAGTGGCAGCATTTCTATTTCATCACCCCTCTTTGTTTTCCTCCAATAGTTACCACATCCATGCATGTTTGGGGTGATGGATGTGGGGAGAGGAAGGTTTCATTGAGGGTGAGCAAATCTCATCATTTCTAATCTTATTATTTCTAAATCTCATCATCAAATCTCATTATTTCTAATAGTGTAGGAGTCCAAAGACTCTATGACCCAAAACCTTCCTCAGTCACCGCAGAATAAGTTGCTACTTCTGAGGTTTCCAACTGAAAAGGAAAACTAGACTATAATTCATGAAACAGGAGCACACGTCCTTAGTTGACAAGGGAGTTGAAATGGTAGAAAACATTGCTGGAGCACTGATAAGTCAACATCTGTTTGCAGTTAACACATCCCAGACCACGCAATAACAACATCAATGATTAAAAAAGCAGCCAAAACACCACCAACCCCCAAACCATACTGCAATTACAGGCAGATGTAGTGAACCAGCTTCAAAACTGCTTTGTCCACACACCACGTCCTCCCTCAGGCTGAGAGAGAATACACAATTTCTTGTACGTTTTTCAAGACATATGTAGCAATTCCCAGAACAGAGCTAAGGTTATGTTTTCTGGGGTAATTTTTTTGCTATACCTGGGATGGAATATCACTAGAGGTAACCTTCTCTCTCCCTTGCATTTGCTAGTCTTGAACACGCACAAGAATGTCAACAGACTGGGGTTTCCAACTTCCTAAAGAAATCCTTAATCATCCTTGATGATGTGAATCTGGCTGGACTCTAAACTCTGAGCATTAAGCTTCAAGGCAGCTTTTATTTTTCAAAAGGAAGTGCTTCTGTATGGACTAAAATTCATGCCATTTTCCTTGCTTGTCTATCACTGAGTTTTCTCTGCTTATGCAAGTTAGAAATGAGGAGCTGAGCATCGCCATGAGGTTGCTTGTTTCTGGGATAACACAGTCTTTGAGCTATTCTGGAATCAATTCTATTTGGTTTATGTCATAGTAAATACTGTTTTGGTGTGTTCCACACTCTTCTGTGTCCTCCCAAACCTCCCAGGGGTTATTATTCAGGTACATCATGTTGCAACTACTTGATGTTTTCTCACAACCAGACTGCATTTGACATGATATCCTACAGCCTCGAGGGCAGAAAGTCTTCTCCTCTGGTAGGTGGAGGCAAAGAAAAAGAGAATTGTTTTGGAAAGCAAAGGACCACCAGAGATCCTTGTGTATAGCGAATAATATTCATATGAGATGTTCAAATGGCGGTCTTGGATTCAATTTCCAAATGTTCCAAAGCAAATTAAAAAGTAATTTCCTACTAAAACTTGACCGATTTTTTTATGCAGTGTCCTTTGTGTGGTCACTAGGATTTGGTTCAACACAGAATTGAAATCAAGCTTGTATACAACCTGGCATTTCCCAAACAGTGCATCTAATCACTTCTGTCTGCTGAAAGAGTCTTTTCATTTGCTGCTTCCCTTTGCCCGAACCAGATGTGTTCCTGTTGCAATCCTATCCTAAAACAGGGGCTGCAATTAACCTTCCTTTTCTGAGCGTAACCCTGATAGTGGCAGCAGTCATTCTTTGTGCAAAGAAAGCTTCATCACTGCTTGCTTTGGCTTTTGTTGGAAGTGTTTTCCTGATTATCACTTTCCATTTGTGCTGCTGATAATATTCCACAACTGTATAAATCAAACGTTTTATGTATTTCTTGTATTAGTGCAGATTTAGTTTTCAGATGGAGGAAAAAGATCCCAACCAAACCAACAACAACTTAGTACTTAAATTCTAAAGCCATCTGGATTTAAAGGTAAAGTCCAGACTAACTTTAATACCTGCAGTGGCTTTCCCATGGGGATAAGGAACGGCTATAGCTCTGATTTCCCCTCCACCCTTCCGAGGCTGTTCAGAAAACTCACCCTGATCACAGGGACATTGCAAATGAGAGAGGATGTGAAGAATGGCCTTCCCATGAAACCAGTCCTCTGCCCAGCAATACTCACTCTCCCAGCTGGCCCCAGCACGTACAGCTCCTGTGAGCTGTGATCCAGCCAGCAACTGGAGTATGTGGCTGAGAGCTAGTTAGCAGAGACACTCCTCTGAACTGGATGCTCAGGCTACACATAGTGGTACTCAACAAGTGATCAGGAGGAATGGGTCCAAAACCTCATGAAGCAATGCTGAAGGTCCCCAATTCCTGGAGAAGGCCCATAAGACTTGAAGGGATGATGTTTTAATATATGCTGTAGAAGTTGTCTGGCTATGGGTTTTTGCTTTTATGGTGGCCCCAGAGAGAGAAATCGGGATTATTTCATGCCTGATTATTGCATAAAGAGGAGCTGAATGTGTCCAGGGTGTTATCTGCACCACAGATAACACTCTAGGAGTGAGGATTTATAACAATGCTGCAAGGCAATGTGAATTACGTTGAAGGCATGCTAGTGCCTGAGTATTCTTTATCTTCTGGTCTATATGGGACATGAGGGTGGGCGAGAATACAAGCTGCCACGATCCATCTGTGCCCAACAGCAGTGCACACCCTGTGATGGATGAAAAACTTACCTGCAGAACTTTCTACTTGCTTTTCCACCTATCCACAACACAACTTCCTTCTGACACAATAAGCTCCAAAAATCCCCCAAAGCAGGGTTTTCTGACTTGGTTTATGTATTACCTGCAAGTATCCTTATAAATACCTTTTGATTTTCAAGTATCTATTTTATTGTCACTTGTATTTTGTACCCACACACATTTCACACCAACACCATATATGTATTGGTCCTGTCATAATTTTAGTGCATTTTTATTTGATTTACTTTTTACACCGTGAAGTATGCTATTATATAAATCTCTTGTTTCTTAGGATGGAAGCCTAATCACTTTGATGGATGTTCCTTGAACTCTCTCCTTTCACAAACAGTGCCTGGGATTCAACAAATATAACCAACAAAGTCAATGAAACTTGAAAAAGCATCACACTTGTGAGTGCCGCATCCCATACACTGAGTTATCACCAGTTTATTGCCAGGTATTTTTGTAAGCTAAGTTGTTCAGGACCTGGAGGTTAAGAAGACGACAGAGCAGCGTGGAGATAAACGAGTTCCAACAGTGTGAAAGCATTCACAAATGGCAGTTCACATAGGAAAACCTGGGATAATCTCTTGGGTGTTTCAGTAGATCAGTGAGGTTCTGTGATTTCTGACGACAGCAGTTGCATACTGACTGCCTATGGAGGAATGTTTGGCTACATAGGTACGAGTCTGCAAAAGCCGCATGGTAGAAGTGGGTGTTGTGCTTTGGGGATGAAAATGTGCTAAATCTCAAATCGTTACAAACCATAAATTGATGGGGAACCAGATGGCTCTTGTCTGCATTGGTTTCCTCTTTCTCTGCTTTACCCATGCTGAATCTTCTCTGTGTTGTCTGGGTTACATTCTTTTGAACATTTTACAGATTGGGTATTTTAGTGATGTTTTGCTACTTTATTTATTTTCGTGTCATCAGTGAATTTTGCAGAGCTTGATCTTCACAAGCAAATTAAAATAATGGAAAAGCAGTGTTAAAAAACTATTGCTGTGTGGGGTCTGCTCAGTCAGGAATTACCCAAGATCCTGGTGGTGGAATTTACTGTTTTGTGCCCAGCCTTGGACTGTGCTTTGGTTTGGAGTGCTGCTATCTGAACACCAATGGGTGCATTGTAAGTATAGTAAGAGCTGTTCTTCTGCAACAGGAAGGACTCATTGGACCACAGAACATCCCTGAAACAACTCTGAGAAAGTGAGGGTCTCTTTCTTTGACACCAGCACTGACTCTATCCATGGTTATGGAGAGCCTTCACCCTCTGGCATGCAGATATGGGCAGCCTTGAATACTTACAGGGTGAGTATCCCTGTTCATCAGGGTGTTGAGTAGTTTAGGGGAGGTACGCACATGGGAAACAAAGCCAAAACCTTGGATATCTGCACACAGCACAGGGTAGTGGCTGTGAAGCTGCTTGGGTGATCACCAACCCACCTGGCTCCAGCAGGGAGGCATTAGTGCTGGATTCCCAAAGCAAAATTCCCTGTTTTACCTCTCCTCTGCCTCTGCAAGTGCTTGCTAACCTTGTGTGGTTGCCAGGGATCAGCCTGTTCCCTGAACACTCTTGAAACAGGACAGGTATTCCTGCGTGGAGTTTCATTTCTCCACATGGGATAGACCCTTAGGGAGTGTGCCTTTTATTTTCAGCCACGGTTGCTTGGAGGAGGCTATTTAAGGAGTAATTTCCTGTTCAAAATGGGAAGCAGAGCGGAATCCAACCATTTGGTGTTTTCTTCTGTGAGGGAAAAAAAGGTGCAATTTTAAACACATTAAGCAGCAGCACTGAATTGTTGGTAATAAACAGATATGGAAAAGCTCTCCCTGCCTGTTGAGGTGGGCAAGTGTAGCTCTTCACAGCCTCATGGAGCAGTAAATGGTTAACCCTTCCTTTTTACATTGTGGATATGCAAGGAAAGGTTTTGTGGTTTTCTGAGCACTTCCTATAGCAAACCTAAAGGTCCAGCAAATGACACAGGATCCTTGGTTGTGTAGCATAAGGTGTCAGGGGAATCAGACCCTGCAGGGTGAGGTACAAGGAGCAAAGTCTTCTTTGCCTCCACATGTGAAAAAAGGAGTGAGAACATGGAGCAGCCAAGAAAAAGAAGGTGATTACACAAAGGTTGTCAGCACTCGGTGAATGATGTGGCTAAAAGTCTCAGCAAAGGCTTATACAAACACAGGAGGAAATAAGCTGTGGGAAGGGGATGAGAAAGGCAAAGACGGGCAAAGATCAAAGGTTTTACTCATCACCAAGGGAAAAAAGTTGATTATATCCATCCCAGATATGTGGAAGGATTCCTGTGGGATACTGTTAATTAAAAGGTACCATAAACCTGAACCTGACTTCTGTAGCATAGGGGACATTTGGCAGGACATTGTACTTCTGACTGTGGTGCTGCTTGTATTGCCCTGTCATGCTCTGCAGTATTTCCATACCTCTTCTTCTAGTGCAGCAGGCAGCCCTTCGAGTTTCATACCCCAGCATCTGCACTGCAATGATGTTGTTCGTGGTGTTGCAGTAATGCATGGTCAGATTGGGACGCTTGTGTTTTGCACTGCACAGACCTGGGAGAAATTAGCACTCCTCACCCCTCTGCAGCCAGACAACCAAGAAAGGATGCAAAAAAGGAGGTGATCAGACCATTATTAGCAGAGAGAATTACCCGGTGATCTGAGGAATGCCATCACATGATGTGCACTGCATCGAGGTGTTAAAAGCCTGAGACATCCAGAGGCAAAGGAAGGAAGTACCATTGCCTTCACTTTAGTGTGAACTGGGAAGGCAAAGGATTAAGTAAACTATCTGTGCCCAGCCAGATTGCAGTTTGTAATTGCATCTGCCTCTGCACGTCAGTTTGATGACAAAAAGAGCCCATTAGGTGTGCACAGAGAAAATCAGAAACTCACATCATCCTACTGCTGCATCTCCACTAGTAAAGTAAATGGAACCAGGACACAGCCTATGATTGACCCAACTTCAATTTTTAATGTTTCCTCACACATCTTCAGCCTATGCCAGCCTGGGTTCTTCTATACAATACTGGGGAAAGTATAAACCTGGCCTGTTTGGGGCACTAGGTTTTCAGACTAGTTTTGCCTTATTCATTGCAAAAGGTGAAATAAATCACAAGGGCTTTGCAAAGGTCTTAGCTACTCTGGTGTGATGCTGCTGAAAGCTGCTGTGTGAAATCTCAGCTACACACAGTTTAGCATTTCAAAAAAGAGTGATGATTCCAAGAAGATGAAGACCTGCAGAACTAGAAGCTGCCTTGTTCTGGAGACTCAGAAATATTTTCCTCTTGTTTTTATCTTTCCTTTCCTTTCCTTTCCTTTCCTTTCCTTTCCTTTCCTTTCCTTTCCTTTCCTTTCCTTTCCTTTCCTTTCCTTTCCTTTCCTTTCCTTTCCTTCCCTTCCCTTCCCTTCCCTTCCCTTCCCTTCCCTTCCCTTCCCTTCCCTCCCCTTCCCTTCCCTTCCCTCTTCCCTTTCCCCTTTCCCATTTCCTTTCCCATTTCCTTTCTCACTCTCCCCTCCCCTCCCCTCCCTCCATCTCTGCCTATCAAGGATGTGAGACCATACTTTCATAAGCAAAAAAATGCACAAGGATGCTATGGCTAAGAGTTATCCTTTAGACATTTCTCATCACCTGACCTGCGATGCAGATTTATGGTTATAAATAAACCACACATAAAATCAAAATACACCATTGTCAGTTTGATGGTGTCTGACCATCTTACGTTCCTTCTTAAAAGAAGGAAATTCCTTCAAGCTGAATGTTCAGCAAGAGCACCCAAAATAGGACCTTTTTTATTCCCTAACCAGCTTTGGCTTCAAGCTTCAGACTCCTCCCAAGCATATTTCATGCAAGGCTCCAGGCAGTCTCGCCCCAGTAACTGGGCACTTGGTTGCTTGGCTGGGTTGCCTACTCCAGGCTTGTTTGGAAAGACAACAGGTAGATAGACAGGCCGAGGACTGCAGTCCTTCCAAAATGCTAAGCGAGCTGCTTCCTCAGCCAAAGTGTGGTCTAGTGACATTAATGTATTGCATTCTATGCAGTGAAATGAAAACTAGTTTTATTTAGGCAATGGTATCAAGAGAATAGCTCATGGGGTGATTGAAAGTACTGAGCGTGAGTCATCAAGGTCTCACGCAGCCCTTTGCGCAATGACTACATAACTGGAGTCGCAGGCTCATATGTGCTGAAATAAATAGTTACGCCAAGGGCAGCTTATCGGGTACAACTGTTCTCTGACCCTGTTTACGAAGCCATCTTTGCTGGATACAATTTTTGCCAGTCCCCTCAGAGGCTGAATAAAATATGCTTGCAATTTCTTTTGCCTGAAGCCATGGGAAAGCTTTTGCCATTCTGGAGGGATGGGAGCATCAGGTGCAAAACAGAAACACACAGAAGCTGCATGTCCTGTGGAAAGGATGGAAATGAAGGAGGAGACACTTCTTCAGGAGAAGGTTTTGTAGCACCTGCAAATATGGAGAGGATATTTTCTATATTTAACACCTCTATCTCTTTTTCTGTGGGAATTGATTGAGATTGTCGCGGAACACAAGAATCAAATGCAATTGTGCTGAGTTCAGGAGTTCTCCATACTCACATCCATCAGCATGAGAGACTCTAGCTAAGATGGCACTATTTAGAGCCAGGGAGTTCCAAAACTTAAAACCAGCCCCAAATAAGGACCTGCATCCCAGATGCACATGAGGAAATAAAGGGCCAAAAGGGGACTGTTCAGTTATATTTTTCTGCTCATGCTGGGAAAGAACATCCTCTGTTATGAGAGATCCATGTGTCTACATCTGTATGACGCTACTGCACTTCTCCACAGATAGCCTATGCAGCTGATGGGAAAATCAACTCCATTTCTCTCATTAGACTGAGGAACTGAGGGAAGTCATGTAAGAATACTGCAAATGTGTATGTCTGAATAACAGACAGAATTACAGTATGTGTTAGGTTGTGAAGATGCTTGTGTATTAATTGCATGCACAAACCTGAATGATTTCCCATGAGAAGGGAAGGGTTGAACATAGCACCTTGGTAAACCTTCACCTGCCTAGCTGTAAGGTCTATGTAAGTCTGTCTGTAGGATCTATGTCAGTCATCCTGATTTTATAGATGATGGGAGAGGAGAGCTTTACAAGCATCTTACAAATCTTTAGGAGAAGCACTTAGCTACTTATTCCACCTTTTGTTTCCTAGATGTCAGGACATGCTGCAAAGCCAAATCTGCAGGTAAACCTTCGACACTTGAAAGGCGTTTCAGTCTGCTGGGTTGCAGAGATTTATTGACAGATAACTCTTTGGGAAGGAAGAAAAGGTTCAGTTCAGTATAAATGCTTTGAAATGTGTCCTAGAACTCCCTTTGAGCAAAGAAAAGCTGAGGAGTTTTCTTGAACAAGGATGCATGATGAAAGTAAAGCAGATCTTCTAAAAGGGACACAATTGGCTGTCACTGTCTTGGACAGCAGAGGTGGGCTGTCCTCACTGCCTGACACCTATCAGATGCAGGAGTGCAGCAAGGTACTTTTCTCTTCTGGATGTCAATGTTTTATCTGCCAATTCCCAGATTAGGGGCAGACTTTCATTGCTTCTACAGATATTGAGGTCTCAGTCTCTGGTGGGTTTTCAGAGCGCTACTGCACTCTTGATCAACAAGGATCATTCCTTTGTGGTTCCCTATAAACAAACCTCATCTCTCATCACAAATGAAGGCATCATTTGGAAAATTCCACCTCTTTCTGTCTCCACTGGTGAGTTCTATATATTTTGTCTCCAGTGAGCAATCTGAGCATCCTGACAGTGGTTGAGATGTGAGCTACGACAAGAATGTGTCTTGGGATTTTAGTCTTCCTTGGGACCTTTGCTTGCAAACATCTGCCTGTTTGTGCAATCTGGCTTCTTGCAGCAGAAAATTTGTTCTTCAGAAACATTGTGATGAACCCTGGGGTTAACTTGCCTTTCACATGGGTGGTTTGTCTGACCACAGAGCAGGGGGAAGGATGGGAAAGGGAGGGGACGACTCTGGCAGATGCAGGGAAACTAACTCTGACCTTCCTGTCATTTCAGGGTAGGATGTTAGCAGAGGGTTTCCCTTGGGCTTCATCCACACCATCCCTGCCTCTTTGCATTGACGACGGCGTAAACAACAACGGCTCCAATGTCAGAAAACTTGCAGCTGCATCCTCCCAGGGAACATGTTAGTGAAGTCACCTTGATGAAGGTTGCTGTGGGCAGAAGGCAGCTGAAGCAAGGCATGTCTGGCCAAGAACAGCACCTTCTCCTTGTCCCACTGCAACTCAATTGACCTTCATCAGGTCCTGCCAGCTCCACAGTCTGCTCCACTTCCTGGAGAAAGTACTACAGTAAAGGCACTGGGTGCTAGATGAGGGCAGAAACCCCTGGCAGCAATGGGAATGGGTGAGCAGACCAGTGGGCTGTTATGGGTTGTCCTCTACTAGCTCAAGATTGGAAGAATGATGCCCCAACAAATGCAAACTCAGTGCTAGGTGATCTTCTAAATCAGGGTCATAACTAAAAGAGGATTTGAAGACTCGCCTTAAGACAGGCCTTAAGCAGCAGTGGCAGCAGAGGTGGGACTGGCTGCAGAAAAGCTGCTCTGCAAGTTCCGCACCACCTCCCACCATTCCTTTGACAATAAGATTCTGTCCCTCTAGGCTGGCTCTGAACGATGCACCACAGCAGCTCTGCTCTTCTGGCCAAGCAACCCTGCTCACTGTAGACCTGGGTATATTGCTTTGCAAATACACTGATGAGATCAAATCTCGTGAGCAAAGATTGATCTGGCTGAAAGCTGGGGTGGCATACATCATCATCAAGAATTTCCCATTCTCCCATGAAGCTTTCTTTTTGTCTTCAGCCATTCACTGCTGAAGCTTTCCTGAGTTGCACAAAATCATTATTCTCATTTTACAGATACGGCACCAAGGAGAGTTTACACGGGGGTATTCATCTCACTTAACTCTTAGAAACTTCAGTGCTCTAAGCCAGTCACTGTGATCTTCCATTAGAGTGAAAAAAGAGCAACTGGTGCCTGCAGGGGAAAATTCTTCCCACAGACTGGTGATAACCATGTTTAGGAGAAGATGCATCACCCTTTACTATGTCTGTATAGCTTTTCATGGGTGCTAAAGTGATCTGAGGGTGACTAACCTGCACCGTGCAAACTGGTGATTCTGACTCAAACTCACCTGCTGAGCCTGGAACAGACCTGAGAACCCCCATATCCTTCCTATTTTCTAATCATCCTTATTTTCTAGGGCTACCCAGTTTCATCTCAGCACTTAGCAGCATGCTTGAGGATTTGAGACATGCATTTAGGCTCTACTCCCAGCTGACTCAAGTCAATAGCTGTCTTTTATCTTATTAATAGAAACTAAACTGAATACAATACTGGAAATGTGAAGAATAAGCATTTGTAAAGCCTCAAAGTGTCAAACTGCAACAAACAGAACCTGTTTCAACAGAAAGCACCTGATATTACACTTGTTTTCTGTCAGTGCAACACTGCTTTGGTGCTGCCTTCTTTACTGGTGTTACGCTGAGGTTATTGTGCTTTACTTTGAGATCTGACACAGCCTCTCACATTAAATCAAACTGTAGGAACTGCTAGCTTTGACAAAATACTCACTGCAGGGAAGCGTGGATTTACTGTTGAAGGAGAAATAAGATTCCCTTTCTATGCTTTCTGTCTTCTGCTTGGTGGGATGCGTTAGCCTGACAGATGAAGACATGGAGAGTCTTCCTCCTCCACCCCAGTACAGAACGTAGTTGCGCCAGGATCATCTGGATGGCTACATCACCCCTGTGAGCTAATAGGTGCCTTCTTACATGAGCATGAAAAAAAAACCCTGGAAAAGACTCAGCCAGGCAGATATAGCAAAATGAGAGACAGATTCTGTCTGATTTGGTCATAAAATCACAGCCAGTTCCTAAATAGCCTCACTGCTCATAACCTGTCTTCAGCTTCTGGTCTGTCTTCCTGAAGTTACTGCTGATTCTCACCAGATCTTTCTGCACTAGCTTGAACTTCAGAAGTCTTTGCCTCCCTCTGTGTCCACACAGAAGGGTGTGAGGTTTCTGCCCTGCCTGCTTGCTCTCTGCCTTGGCTATATCCCCTTAACCGTTTGAAAACAAAGAGAGAATTTAATCTTTGATATGGGCACTTTGCACCTTCTTTCCAGTTAGACTAGCTCAGGAGAACAGGCAGAATGAATGAAGACAGAGACTGCACAGTTAAATGGGCAATGGTTTCATGGTCCAAAGATGACAAATCATGTGAAAATCAAAACAATCAGCATCTGCTCCTCCCCAATAGTTCCTGCTCACTCCATCCAACTACTGGCAGTCACTCCAAGAAGAACTTGAGGACAATTTAACAACACAGGGCAATGTTCTTAAAGGTTGAGTCAGGACTAAGACATCAGCAAGCCCAGTAGAAACATTTCTATTTGCCGGGAAGGGTTCAGTAACAAAGAGTTGAAGTGAAAGAAGTGCTGAAATCCAAGCACGGGTGACTGATGCCCTGGCTGCATGGTTGAATAGCATGCCTGGAAAAGCAAACTGATATGCAAGTTTTCCCACTGTATTCACAGCTGGAGCAGTGTTTTGTAGCCCTGCCCTAATTCTGTATTTTTTAAATGGCAACGTTGAAAACATCAAATATGGATAAAGCTGGAGAGCCTTGGAATAACACTTGTAATTGTTATGAAGCTCCCTTTTGAGGTTAAATCTCACTTTCAGCTGGGTTTTCTCTTTTATGCTGGTTAGTTTTCCAACTTCTAAAACCTCAAAAGTTGGCTTTGTTTTTTCTTTTTAATTTGTTACATATTTGGGAAAAAAAAAGAATGTTTGTAATTTACAAATCTGAGTTGCAGTAAACTGTGTTCAAGAGGACTCATTAATCTTTTCAACAGATGTGGACAAAATATGCTCTTTCGTACATGGAGAAGTGTTCTTTAATGCACTGCAGAAAGCATCTGGCCTACATCAGGGCGTGCAAACCCTGCTCTTACATAAGGATCTGGCAAGGTAGACTTTGCACAGAGCGTAGCTTGATTAGAAATACTTAAAGCTCAGTGTTCAGTGTTAATATGTGAACAACAGCTTGGAATGAATACCAAAGACCGAGATTATTCCTGTCGTATCTGGTTGGTGCAACTGTTCCCTGTTAGGGGTGGGTTTTCCCATCCTGACAAGAGAAGCTCAGCTTTATAAAATGGGCTCTGTAGGACGTGGTGCATTAGTCAGGGAGGATATTATCGTGCTTGTCCTGCTGACTTGCTGCTGTACATCCAGGCTTCCCTGCTCCATTCTGTCCAAATAAACTGAGTACAGTCCTTCCTGCAAGACTTTTCTGGAGGCTTGTAGGATGACACCTTGATACAGATTCTCTCAGTTTCCCCTTAAAGCAGAGCAAAACTCCTCACAGTGATGGTACTATGTTGGGTGACTCGGGGTTTTTTGTGGCAGAAAAGGGGAGACATGAAGCTTTCCTTTTCCTGCTCCCATGAAGAGCTTTCAGCCCTTCCTCAACACAGAGATGCTCAAACTGCCTTTCTTTTCTACCTGCTCTTCTGGTTCTGTTCTCCTTTATGTTCATTGTTAAGCCAAAACCAAAACAGAATCAGCTTTAAGCAACACTTTGCCCACCCACAAATTGTAGCTTTTATTTAGAGTGGACCAAAGCTTTCTATGTAAAAGGAATTGCAATCTGGAGTTGTTTTTTTTACAGCATGGTGTTTTCTGCTCTGTCTGGTTACAAATATGATGGTCCCCTTTCAGAGGAACCAGTACCAAGCAGGCTCTGAGTTTTTGATTGAACATTCAAGGGCATAAGGACTAAATCTGCACTTGCAGCAAAGCAGTGCACAGCACTGTGTTGTGATGCTCTGTCAGATAATAGGATTATAGAATCATTTCAGTTGGAAAAGACCCTTGAGATCAAGTTCAACTGTCAACCCAGCACTGCCAAATCCATCACTAACCTATATCCTTCAGCGCCATATCTACACATCTTTCAAATATTCATAGGGGTGGTGATTCCACCACTTCCCTGGGCAGCTTGTTCCAGTGCTTGGCAACACTTACAGTTTAATTTGGTCCCAAAGCTCCTATGTCATTTTTACATCTTCTTGGGGCAGTAACTAGTTTGGATGGGTCCCAGGGTCCCTGCTGAATTGGGTTAGAGGACTGATGTTTACTCAGTTTCTTCTCCAAACACAACCATGTGCTGTCTGATTTGATATCATACTCTGTTCAATCCATTTCCTCCCCAGGATGACTGTTCCTTGAGCTTTCTGCACAGCAAATCTTCCAGCAAGTCTAGAAGTACAGCCAAGAAGACTTCAGTATTGTTTGCAGTGCCAGGAGACCTTTTTGGAGGTATGTGGCGCTGCCTCCAAACCCCAAAGGTTGTGTGAAAGGGGATTTAAATGTCAGTTGGTATTGGGATGATGCTTGTGGAAGTAAGGTGGATGTTGGTGCAGGAACTGATCCACTAGCTTTAGCCTCACCCAGTGTGAGGTGGGTAATGTGAGCATTGCTCAGCCAATTCACAACCCATTTGGGGTGCAACCTCATCTCTCCTCTGCAACTTGTGCTTTGACCATTATTCTTTTGTATTGTTTTGTATTTTAGAGGCTGAGGCCATCACACACAGGGCTGGGGATCATCTTTAGTTTTGTGCCACCCTGATACCTGTGGGCTGCTTCGTGCTGGGTTCATCATTAGGAGACAAAACTCGGCCCGTGGAGGGGAGTTAAAGGGCTGCAAGTGGTGATTCAGGGCAGATGAATCAGACTGATGCTCCAAAATTCCCCTTTGTGAGTAACAACTTCACAAACAACATGGAACCTACTATCTGCATTCATCAACTGCCTACAGAGGGCTTTGTAGAATATCCCCACACAGGGATTTTCTTCACCAGAAAGAAATTTTCCAGGGAATAATACAGTTCTATCAAAAAAATAATTCAGTAAAATACATTTTTACATTGTAGAAGCCCCTGTGGCAGAAGCAGTGATGCAATCAGAGGTATTACAGTCTGGCTATTTCAGAACAAGGTTGTTCACTCGTTTAGTCTGCGCTTCAGGGTAGCCTAAGGGAGAAATCCTCAAACACCTTCCAACTTCCAACTCTTTCACTCACATACTTTTTGTCCAAAAAATAGGGCAATGCATTTGGCTTTGTGACACACATTTTATATTTAGCCTTTTGGATATATGAACACTGAAACGCACACAAAGCTATGGACTTCATTTGCACTGTAAGAATCAGGCCTGCCAATTTGGTCTCCTGATTTGTCAACCATTGCTTGGGTAACATTGACCCTAGATGCACTGTAGCTCTGCAACAGAGTCTTGTCTGCCTGGCAGATGTGGCTTCTTGATTAAACACGTTGCGTTGAATAGCTGTGAGTACCAAGAACTACATGACGGCAAATAATGAGATCTTTCCTGATACAGCCAAGGAAAGACAGCCAAGTCTGCTGACGTTGAAGTGGAATACTATCAGCTTGCACCAGCTGAGCATCTGGACCTTGTGATTTCCAACCTTCTCCAGCTTATGCAGCTGTAAAATTGCATTAGTGGAATTAGAGGCATCTGTGTTATGAATTTCAGCTGACTGACAATAGGTAGGGATATTTCCCACACCCATCAGAGAGGTCCATGGATCACAGTTGGAAACCACTGGCAAGTCAAGACTAGCAGTCATCTACATTCACTGACACGAATACTAATCCAAACAAATGGAAGACTTCCAGTTTTCACCCAGAATAAACAAAGGGAAACACGAAACCCCATTATTTTCTATAGCTCTTTGTTCACAGAGCATTTTTAGTCCAGTTGATGATCTTTTTATGTAAAGGTATTTTTGTAAAGTATTTATGATATTTATGTAAAGTACTTTTAGTCCAGTTGGTGATTTTTTTTATGTATCCATAAGGTTTACTTAAATGCATTCATCAAGTGAAGACCCCAAGGAAATTTTGGCATTACTCTATCTAGCATGTCACCTCCTTGCAATGCCAACTTTACATGTCATTCCATGAATCCAGGTGTGGTTTTATTATCTTATTATCAGAGTTTTATGACTAAAAATAGCATCATGTCTCTATTTTCTGGAGCTAAAGCTCTTCCCATCCATGGTTACTACTGCTCTTCCCATCTCCAATCACCAGGAAAGTGTGCAGGAGAATTAGGGAAAGGAGGTACAATATCTAGTTAACAAAAGATTGTGTACTTTCAGGATGTATTTATGGTGCAAAAGGTGTTTGTTAGGTCACTTAGTGCTTTCTAGACTGTGTTTCAGCCCCAAATCCTATTCATCTATTCTGCAGGATCCTATCAGTTTGCTGAAGATCTGTAGGATACACGTATTTCATGATGCCACTCAAATCGCAGGGTCCTGTTAAACAAGAGTGACAAAACCGTCTTCTTGGGTCTGAAGCAGAGGGCATGCACAGAAACAGAGCAGGAATGTCTGGAGGAGTACCAGAAAAAGCAAAGAGCTAAGGTATGCTTAATCTTCTGCAGCAGATCTGCACCTAAATGTCTACCAAGAAGTGAAGGGTAGACATTATGTGATGTGATGTGTCTGTGTTAGAGCTTGTAATGCTCCTCATCACAGACTGCTGTTTCCACATCTACACTATTAACATGTTCCTACTTGGAAATTTACTGGATTGGATGCCGCAAGTGCTACATATCAGTCATATAGGGAGTTTCTGCTGTGGTCTGACTTCATCAAATCCCAGAATGAAGGGTAAGAAACATCCCTGTTAGGCAGTACAGCTGCCTGTATGTTATTACCACTGCCATTGCCAGTTTCAGGCTTGGAGAGGAACACTGGATAAAATGAGAGGATGATGTTCAAAGGGCTTGAACTCCACCTAGACCATCTTACTGCCATTCACGGGCTCTTCACCAAATTGGCTTGGGAATTTAATATCCAAAAATAGCCCATGACATCGTTTGAGTTTTAAAAGTCCTCTTTTTTCCTTTTGGAATCACTTGAAAATTCATTCCTAAAGCTCTAAGGCATGAAGACCCATCTCATTCCTTGACACCGTGCTGCTTCTCAAGCAGTGGCATATGAACTGTGGCAGGAGAGGGAGTGGGAGACTTGACTTAAACATCATTTTGCTGACTCCACTGCAGTCGTGGAGCAATCTGGACTAAATCACAGCCATATCACTCCTCCACTTCTGTTCTTCTGGAAGCCAGAAAAGCAACAGCACCAGTGTTCATTTGTTTGAGCAAAAGCAAGAGATTTACTCTCTCCTGAGCTTAACCCTCAGGCTGTTTGGAGTTCTGAAATCACAGCATGGCAAAGTGCCAGCTCTAAATAATAGCTCATCACTTCAGCTTGTTTCCAAAGAGGAAAAATAAAACCAAAAACATCGCCCCCCAAATAAACAAAACATCAAAGCTCCACCCATCCTCTCTGCAATTCCCGACGTTGAATTCCAGACTTTCTAGCAGATGTTAGAACACAGCAGTTACATACAGAGGAGATAATCTTTGCTCCTTCACATTTCCAAATGACTTCATGTTGAACATAAGAAGGTGTAATGGTCTCTCTCTTCTTTTTTTAACTGATGTGGAGCTCAGTAGGTAGATAATAAAACCCCAGCATAAAGCCAGCTCCAGGAAAATGTTCATTTTCAGCTTATAATAATGATATCTCCTAGAAGATGTCTGGAAGAGAGCATGACAACTTGCCCTTCTACATACTGAAGCACCACATCAGGAGGTTAAAACTCCCCTGAGCTCCCCATCTCTTTCAGATCTCCAGACCATCAGCTGGGATCAGGTGCTCATACAGCCCTGACACCTAAGCCTAACATGGACAAGGGAGTTCAGATACCAGGGTGACAGCATCATGGCTCAGTGACAGAGCATTAGGGAGCCCCATGCATTGTCGAGAGAACATTTCTCTGTGCTTCCTGAGTGTTGTATGCTTAACCCCACAGCTTTACTGTTGGATTAGCATTGTATTTTCGTGAGCAGGATCATTGCTAAATCCAGAGGTCTAGGACTGAAGAACAAAATACCACAGAGTGAAGATATTTCATCTTCATTTCAGGGTAAGGTTGCTAGCAAAGGTGGGTGTTGAATGGGTCTGCTTGGGGTTTACTGGTGCAACTCTCTGCATATAGTTCAAAGCTGTAAATTGACTTTGCAAATCACAGGCCAGCTGCTAAAGAGGAGGAAAGATGGCTCTGTTTATCAATGTTTCAACCTTTAAGAAGAGATACTTGTATGAAGCACCAGCTGTTTGATCATGAAAGTTTGCTGCATATGAGGAAACATCAGTTTTTCTTGTGGCAGTGTCAAGGATGGGATCTGTAATATCACAGCTTTCCTCCTTTTTTTCACGAGTTTTATGTTTAAAACCCAGGCACTTCACTGAAATCAGGTGCTTCCTGTAAACAGTTTTGATTGCACAGAATTGGTGTAATACTGAAATCCAAAACAACCTTATTTTTGTTCTCAGGATTGTTGTCTGTGGTGAGGTTTGATCGATTGAAACATGAAATAAAGGAGAAAAGATGATAATAGTAATTTAAAAAGCCACTCAGTTTTGTGTAGAACAAAATCCCATTTCAGTGCTAAATGACAAATCTGAATAACTTTGTGCAATATTTTAGTTCAGCTCTTATGCTCCTAAATTTGAGAGATTGTTAAGGTCATCAAGGAGGTGTCGTATATGCATATGTCCCCTGCAGATGTGTAATGAACCAAAGTGTCACCTGGAACAAGGAGGCTACGGAGATATACAGTAGCTGTAATTTTTGACCTTATCTTTATGTATTTACAACACCACCCATCTATGTTTTTCTGACTCGGTTTTGTGGTGTAATTTGGGTATCTGGCCTTCCAGAGAGACCTTTTAGTAGGATGTGCTTTGAGGTGAAGTGGGGTACTGTCTGATAGCCAAATAATGGAATTGAGGTCGGCACTGCTTTTGGAAGAGGACTGGTCCGTGCAAGGACATGAGTGGGACAAGAAGGACCACAATGAGCTTGAGGAAGTTGGTTAGGTTTACCAAGCTCCACAGTATGAGATTTGACGTAGTACAACAAGGCAGCAAGGGGATGTATGAACAAGAAGGAACATGCCTGAGAGCACAGCAAAGGTGAATCAAGAGGTTATGTCAGAATAACACTTGTGGTATTGAGACCACTGCTTATTGGAGCCAAGGGTGTGCATTAATGAATCAAAGGTATGCTCTCAGAAAAAGGAAAGGGAATATCAGGGGGATTTATATAGACTGTGTAGAGATGGATACATGTGCTTGCATCTCTATACCTGGTTAGGGCAGAAACAGAAGGTCAAAAAATGCAAGATACACAGAGGTCAGTGCAGGCCAAAGGGGAAGAAACCATTCTTATTTTGTTCAGAAAAATAGCTGCTGGTTGCTAAAGTTGCTGCCCGCTTCCAAATTCACACCAGCCTTCAGGGATGATGGCTCATTTTCTTCTGCTTGCTTTGCTGTAAATCACAATTTCTCCCCTTGATTTCCCAAGATCCCATCAGGAGGCCCAGACACTTCTTCTGCAACTGGAGAAACACTAATGCTAGTATTAATAAGCCTCAGTTTTGTCCTCTGAGATGCTCACTGGGCCCATTGTGTCTACAAGCACAAAAACGCATCCCCAGCTTTTGTCTCTCCTTTGGAAACATGAGGGGATGAAGACAAGTCAGTTGCTCTGTTGCCTAACTGAAGTCTTCTATCCCTGGGGCCTCATGTACCCAGTCACCAGTACATGTTGGGGACCACTGAGCTGGAAGTCAGCTTGGCAGAGAAGGACCTGGGGTCCTGGGGTCAAGTAGACCATGATCGAGCAATGTGCCCTTGGGCAAAGAAGGCCAATGATGTATTAATTGGCTAAGGGCTAATGGGCTACATTAGTCAAAGCATTGCCAATAGGTAGAGGAAGGGGGTCCTTCTTGGAGTTCTGTGTTCAGTTCTGGGATCCCCAGTGCAAGAAAGACATGGGCATACTGGATAGAGTCCAGTGAAGGACTTGTGCAAAGCGTTTGACACTGACTCACATGTCATCCTTGTCTCAAAGTTGGAGAGACATCAATTTGATAGGTGGACCACTCGGTGGATAAAGTACTGGCTGGATGGCCGCACACAAAGAGTTGTGCTCAGTGGCTCAATGTCCAGCTGGAGACCAGTAACGAGTGGTGTCCCTCAGGGATCGGTGTTGGGACCGGTCTTGTTCAACATCAGTCAGTGACATGGACAGTGGGATTGAGTGCGCCCTCAGCAAGTTTGCTGATGACACCAAGCTGTGTGGTTCGGTTGATATGTTGGAGGGAAGGAATGCCATCCAGAGGGACCTTGACATGCTTGTGAGGTGCGCTGATGCCAACCTGATGAAGTTTAACCCTGCCAAGTGCAAGGTCCTACACCTGGGTTGGAGCAATCCCAGGCACAGCTCCAGGTTGGGCAGAGAAGAGATTGAGAACAGCCCAAGGAGAAGGACTTGGGGGTGTTGGTCGATGAGAAAATTAACAGGAGCCGGCTGCAGTGTGCAATTGCAGCCCAGAAAGCCAACCGTATCCTGGGCTGCATTCAAAAAGAGCGTGACCAGCAGGTCGAGAGAGGTGATCCTGCCCCTCTACTCTGCTCTTCTGAGACCTCACTTGGAGTATTGTGTGCACTTCTGGTGTCCTCAACATAAAAAGGACATGGAACTGTTGGAACAAGCCCAGAGGAGGCCACGAGGATGATCAGGGACTGGAGCACCTCCCATATGAAGACAGGTTGAGAAAGTTGGGGCTGTTCAACCTGGAGAAGAGAAGGCTGTGTGGAGACCTCATAGCAGCCTTCCAGTATCTGAAGGGAGCCTGAAGGTATCCTGGAGAGGGACTCTTCATTAGGGACTGTAGTGAGAGGACAAGGGGTAATGGGTTCAAACTGAAACAGGGGAAGTTTAGATTGGATATGAGGAAAAAATTCTTTCCTGTAAGGGTGGTGAGGCACTGGAATGGGTTGCCCAGGGAAGTTGTGAATGCTCCATTGCTGGCGGTGTTCGGGGCCAGGTTGGACAGAGCCTTGGGTGACATGGTTTACTGGGAGGTGTCCCTGCCCATGGCAGAGTGTTGGAACTTAATGATCTTAAGGTCCTTTCCAACCCTAACTGTTCTATGATTCTATGAAGGACAACAAAGCTTAATGGACTGAAGTCTGTCTCACATGAGGAAAGGCTGAGAGAGCTGGGACTGCTCAGCCTTGAGAAGGCTTAGGGGGTCTCATCAGCGTACATGAATACCTGAGGGGAGAGTACAAAGAGGACAGAGCCAGGCTTTTTGCAGTGGGCTCAGTGACAGGACAAGGGGCAATGAGCGCACACTGAGATGCAGGAGGGTCCATGTTAACATCAGGAAGCACATTTGAGTGTGAGTGCGAGAGCGCACTGGCACAGGCTGCCCAGGGAGGTTGTGGAGTCTCCATCCTTGGGGATCTTCAAAAGTCACCTGGGCATGGTCCAGGGCGACCAGCTCTGAGTGGGTCTACCTGAGAAGGGGTGAGGGCAGGATGCCCTTCAGAGGTGCTTTCCAACCTGAACCATTCTGTGATTCCATGACTTAGCTTCACACAGCATCCCCAATCCTGTTTCTTCAGACTGATTGATGTCCATGCACTGACACTTGCACACAGGTGAAAGAAGAAGATATTAACATATATTAGGCTTATTCTGATCTCAATTCTACCTGCACAAAAATCTGGATCTGCACTACTGAAACCTGTACAGCAAATAACCAAGGTGAGAACTGACCCATTCATCTAATGTTTACCTGGTACTGAAAAGATGCAGTGTTATTTTTCTCTTTCCAAATCTGAATGCTGTTTTCTTTTCCTCTCGTTGTCCTTCCCCCCTCTTCGTACCCTGAATTTCTACAGCAGAGCTAAGACAGTTCAGAAGTACTCCTGTGTGCTGTGGGTGGTAATGTGATAGATCCACACCACACAGGCACATAGGTATATAAATGATGGTATACATGAAACACCGACAGACTCCTTTAGTAACCTGCTTCATCCTCACATCTTACAACTTGGTGAGGTCATTTCACAGGATGTTTGACATCAGTTTGATGCACATTGTTGCCATGGCAACAGGTCTTTCTCACAGTTTCTGTTTTGCTTTGGTTTCTTGAGGTAGCTTCTTCTTCAGGAACTGACACTGGAGGATGCCTTCCTCCTCCTTCTTTTCAAAGGAATGAAGGTAATCAGTGAAAATTTCTTGGCCTAAATGATATCTCATTTTCTCACCATTTTTCAGGTATTTTCTGGTGTTTATTTGACAATATGAAATAAAAAGACCAAAAAAACCCTAACCTTGCAAAAGAAAGCCTTCTAATCTTAGCGCATTGAGAGGCGATTACTGAACTCCACATGCAGAGGCAAGATAGGTCATCCTGCTATGGACTGGGACTTGTCTGCTACTGATGGAAAGCAGTGGAAATGCATTGTCACACCAGGAATTCGACCTCTTGTTCAGAGCAGGTACATTGCTGCTCTGTTTCATCATGTTCTGACCATGCAAACATTTCTCCTTAAATGATATCCCATGACACCACCCTTTCACACTCCATCATCTAGCTGTTATTTAAAGTAAACCCTTCCCTTCCACAACAACACAGATGACATGGAGTTCTGGGACACATATGAGGAAGTTTATTTCATGACCCCTGGTGTCTTTTGATCGCCTGTACTCACTTTGCCTCCCTTCTCTGCCTCTGATGGTGTTGTATCAGAAGATAAAATACAGCAATGGGTTTCTTAGGTTTGTGTTGAGATGATATACAGCTCAGAATGCAGAATCTAATGGTAGGGCATGGGCTTGCAAAGAAATTTATATTTAATGACCTAAATATAAACTTGGGATCCATCTTTCCAAAGCTGTAAATGGCATAAGCATGTCACCAAATGGCCAGGCCTGAGGATGCCCAGGGGTCCATCTGAAGCGTGTGAAGGGGGCAGATACCAGAGGGAAAGGAAATGGCGAGGGTGTCCCCTCAGAGGCAAACACACAGCTTATCAGGAAACGTATCATAGCAGTGAGAGCTATTTGGATGCAGAGCCATCTCCCAGAGGAAGTCTTCTTGGAGGGTCTCCAAACCATTGCAGGGGCAGCAGATGCTGTACGGGAACATACTTGGGATTATATTATTGGTCGTGTTTTCCATGATGGCACTAAACAAATCAGCATCAAGTGCTGAAAAGCTAATTAGTGAAAACTCCTGGATGGACATAAGGGCTGGAAAAAGCCATAGCCAGGGACAGGGTGCAGCAACGCAACCCTACTTCTCTCATGCTGTTCCAAAATTGTGAGTACACTTCCCCTAGGACATCCACAGCCAATATATCAGCATTCATGCCTCTGTCTTCTTAAAATAGCAAGTTAAAGAGGGCTGGTGAAGTTTGGAGAGCATTCTTATGGCACTCATGACATGCCTTTCAGCTGCAGTCAGCAGTAGCCAGGTTTGGAGGGTGGGATGACTCAATGCCTCTGGAGGTGAAGCTTTCCAGCTAACAAGCACTGGTTGCATGTGGGAACTGGGTGAAATAGGAAGAAAAAGAGGTAGGAAAGAACAAGGATGTTTTAAAGATAGCAGCCTTGCTTCAGTAACTGCCTTTTTGGGCATCTGGAAACCTCTTTAACAAAATGTGCTATAGCACCCTGTTCTTTTCACGTTATGTGGCTTTTGTTGCTGGTAACTGATTATAGCCTCATCCTTGTGCTCCTCAGCATGTGGGCAGAGAAAATTTCAGTCCTCAAGTCTCGCTAGAAAGTCTCCTGCTCTAACTAAGCAGCAGCAGTATGGGTAATGATTAGAGGCATTAGAAAAAGGGTTATTAGTAAAAGATACTGCACAGAGTAAACGTGCTTTTTCAGGCTCATTTCTCCCTACTATTTGTGGGAAGTGATAAAATCAGCTTCATTCAACCCCAAAATGAGGATTTCTACACAATTCTTTGAATGCTTTTGAATAGTCATAAGAGAAGAAAAAACCAAATATCTCACACTAATCTTAAGGAAAAATGTCTTTCCAGTTGCAATTGGTTTACAATGAACTTAGTCTGGACATGGTTTGACTGCTGGGCATTCAGTGAAGTGCTCCCCAGCACACACACACTACACACCCAAGCAGCTCCTGACAGCTGCAGCTCACTTGGTCGGTCTTCCTGACCCTGTCCCATCATGAAGCTTCCACTTGAAGAGGGGGAGATGCGCTTTTAATAGAATAGCTTTGTGCAGCAAGTGCATAAGCAGGGAAACAGGGATGTGATGGGACAGGAGCCCTGTATTCAGCAATTTGCCCTTTTTAATTCTTCTCCAGCTTCAGGCATTTTATTTATATTTTGCAAACATAAAGAGCTCAGAGGCTGGTATACTGTCTGCCACTTCTTTATTTTTCCCTAGAAAAATGAGAAAGGAACTTGGGTGATGAAACTAGCTGCATTTGAACTTTTTCACTGCAATGGCTTAAATGATTTGAGTATTGAATCATTTCCATGGTGTTTCTTATCACAACAAATTCAGTTGGTGTCCTTATGCCTTCCCAAAGTGGAGACTTTGACAAAAGAGAAACTTAACAGTAACATATGCTCTGTGCAAGTTGTTCTTTCATGTCTCCAGGGCTTGCTTCAAAAGCCATTCACCTGTCCTTGGAACTGACAGGATCCTCTTAATGATGGGCATGACCAGCACTCAAATGTCATTTACCCTTGCAACACCCCTGTAAGGTAGAGCAGAGCAAGAAGTGCAGCAGAGGTGTCACTGAGCACTAGAGAACCCAAAGACAAAGCCCATGGTTAGCCATGTCTAACTTTTACCTTTGCATTTTTAGGCAATGAAGAGGGAACAAGGGGCTTTACATTCTTTTCCTCAGAAAACCTGCAACAGTTTAAATTCTGCTTCTCATCCAAGCTGGATCTGAGATTGAGAAACTCCACAAAACCATATCAAGCCTAAATAATCCTGGGATTCATGGGGTAGATCTTTCTTCCCAGCCTACCCCATAGGTGTGATCATACCACATTTACAGACTGACGGTGCCCAGTGAAGCAGAGAGCAGTAGAATCATAGAATTGTTTAGGTTGGAAGAGACCTTTAAGATCATCAAGCCTAACCATTAACCCAGCACTGCCAAGGCCACCACTAAACCATGTCTCTCAGTGTCACATCTGCATATCCTTTCAATCCCTCCAGAGATGGTTACTCCATCACTTCCCTAGGTAGCCTGTTTCAGTGCTTGACATCACTTTTCCTAATCTCCAGTCTGAACACCCCCTGGTGCAACCTAAGGCCATTTCCTCTCATCCTATTATTTGTTATCTTGGAGCCAAAATCCCCCTCTTTTAAACCATATCCAAGAGCAGAAGCACTGGTCCCCTTTTTGCAAACAGTGATTTAGGTATTGGAGCTCTTCCTTGTCTGGGAATGCTCCCTTAACCTTGAGCTTTTAAGCTGCACTTACAAAAAGTGTCCCAGACATTGAACAGCAGAAGGTTGGAACGTCATCATGATCCTTTCTGTCCGTTAAAGTGTGCCACCACCATGAAAAAGAGAGAAAGAGAAGCTGCAGGTACAAGACTGCTTCCTGGCTTACCAGAACATTGTAGTGAGCCCTGAGAACCTTTGACAAAGCAGGCAGAAGAAAAATTAATGTATTTTTTCATCATTTCATTAACAAGTGCACATTGTCACAGCCCCTGCTCAACAGCTAGTTCTGGTGAGGATGGAGGGACAGGGTTCTTTAGGAGAAAAACAACCATGAGCGCTCAAATAGCCCCTGCCAACTTGTTAATACGTCCAGGCAAGTGGGCTGGAACTAGATGGTCTTTAAGGCCCCTTCCAACACAAACCATTCTGTGATTCTATGATTTATGAATAGAGAATGCTAAGCAGGAGTTCCCTTCAGTTTGTTCCTACCTGTGAGGTGTCAGCCTTGCTTTCAACAGCTTTCTCCATAGCCCAGCACAGTTTTAACTAGCAAGCCTCCTCTAGGTGCCCACATTTACTGGCAAGAGTTTTATAGTAACGCAGAGAATAGGTGTTTTTTCAGCCCTCTCCAATTACTTCTGACATGGTGCATTGCATCGCAGAATGCTTGGGGTGGAAAGAGACCCTGTGCAAACATTTTCTGTGCCATTAAATGGAAATAGCTGCTGTCCAAAGTCGACTGAACTCTATGGTGCTATGTGAAAACCACCGGCAAGCCCATCTTAGAGCTAGTGATATGTCCTGCCACACCCAGTTCCCTGATTCCTGTTCACAGATGCATCATAAGCTTTACCAAAAGCATCCAGGAAATAGTTGAGCATTTCCTCTTCCCAGGTCGTTTAGGGACCTCCTTTAGCATTTTGGAGGACAAAAGGGATTAAAGGGGCTGCTATTGCAAGATATTAGAAATGGAAATAGCTTTTGCAGCTGCTCCCTAAGAAGGCATTGGTCTTTTATCAGGACAAAGAATACAGCAGTTTACTAAGACATAAACGACCAGGGCTTTTGCTAATACGTCACATGGGTGTGAAAATAGATTCATCCCATGATACAGGATACTACAAGTAGGTATGACTCATTACAGGTGTTCATCTTCCTTTGAAGCAGATAGCACTGGTCAGAGAATGAAGCCTAATAACAGTGGTAGGAGTCTGAAGAGGAGAAAAGGAGGGGTTTCTAAGAGACTCCACAGATTAATTACATTGAGAACAGATTTTCTTTGTGATATTGCATTCAGTGGAGGAGCTGTGTGACTTTAAATCCCCTCTTATTAGTGTGCCAACTGTCTTTGCTTGGCAATTCCTCATTTGCAATAACCTTGATAGGTATATAGTAAAATGGCTCAGGTTTAAAGATCAGAGAAAGAAACGTCTGTGCCATTTATGACTTGACTTCTGCCAAAATTAACTTATTTGTCTAAATTAGGTGCTACCGCCAAGTATAAATAGATCCCGTCTAGACAGACAATGTAATAGAGAAGTGAAATAAAAGGTTTTAACTGTACCAGGCTCCTGACTTCAGAATACTGATTCAGAGACACTTCCAGACTGAGATAAGCTATATTGAAGGGAAAGTGGAAGTGGTTCACTATCCAATCATCTCTTAGTTTTCTGTTCCTTGAATTAAAATAGTCTAGGAGAATAGACCCAAAGTAAAGGGGAGCCCACAAAACCAGGCAATAGCAAAGGTAAATGGAAACACCCTGCTGAGTGACTGCTTCTGCGTCCAAATCCCTGTGTCAGGTGTCATTCACTGTGGTACCATGTCACAAAGAGCACAGTGAAGAAATAGTGCTGCAATATCTGCTGATTGAAACAAAAGCATTTCAGGGTTTAGGCAGCTGAAGTGAGAGGTGAGCTATCAATACTCTGATGGATGTGGCGTTCCCACATAGGCAAGTTTTATTTGACGAGGCCAGATCACCTTTCCAGGCACTTTCAGGGCAGGCACCTACCCATAACTAAACAAGGAAAGGCAAAAACAGTGACACCATCAACAAACTTTGTGTCATTGAACCCTTAAATATAACAAGAGTTCAGAGGCAGTAGGAACACACTTGCACCTTCTTCCAGTTTATCTTCCACTCATTCTTAAGAAGTGATGCTTCCTGCATTTATGACTTTATACCACTGCTCTGAGAAACAGCATTTTCTGATCATAGGGGGCATAAACACCAGCATCTTCTGTGTCTTCCCAATGATTTAAAACTGCAGCACTAAAGGGGTCAATAACACCTACTGAGCATGACAACAGTGTTGTGGTGGAGAAACAGTTGAGAAACATGAAGCCTTTCGTATATGGCCAATGTCATGCTCTGACATACTAACAGAGGATTTTCAAATAGGTTGTATTATCTTGAATTCATCCTTAGTTGGATGATTACATATGTATTTATTCAAGCCTGATATTTATGTTTCAATGAGAATACTGAAACGTGAAAAGGACATTTTTTAAAACAGCAACAAGTGTGTTCTAAATTATGGCTTTAATAAAGAGATTAAAGAGAGAGTCTCTTTGCCTTCACCATGAGAGTTAGTAGTTGTCTTGGTCTCATTTCTACAAGTATCTCTACAGAAGTACCTTTCCTGAGAGAATACATCTCTTTAATCTAGGAGAAAAGGATGCTGTAATAGGTGGAGGTCAGGCTAGAGTGAACTGCTGGAGAAATTCAAGCTAGAAATGAAGAAGAGATGTTTTTATAGGGAGAGAAATTAACCACTGGAACAATTCCTCTGGGGTTTTCATGTTTCTTCATCACCTGTTTTCTCTGAATCACAAGGTAAATGTGTTTGGGGTTTTATTCCCTAAAAGGTACATATTCACTCAAAGGGAAGCTGTGGGCATTTTGTCACCCAGCACTGTTATCTGGTTTGTACTATATATACTTAAAGTCCTTTCCAACCCTAACTATTCTCTGATTCTATGATTCTATGGGTTGGGAAGTGTTAGCTTGGATAAAAATGCATTTTTCTGTTTTAAGCAGAGGGGATTGCACAAGCCAGGAATTGTATTGGATGCCCCAGCAGTTGTCATGTATGAAGTAGTAAAGATGTTAGCGTGGGTCTTGTCTGGTCTTAAGAGTGCTTTGCTCATTTGTTTGAATGCATGTAGGACCTGGCCTTGATTTTGCTTGCACGGCTAGGAATATGAAAGTAAGCTTGCATGCTTTTCAGATATGTTAAGACAGATCTTTTATTTTGGAAGGCTGTCACGTTAATTACCAGAATGAATTAGAGATGCGGTTCTAAGACAAGAAAGAGCAAAAGAGCTGCAGAGAAAAGGAAAGTTCATTTCCTGGCAGTTTACAACTGCGAGTCAGAATTGGAAATTAAGAAGAGTGTGTTGGACTTTCATAACACACAGAAAGGAAAAAGTCTTCTCTCTCTGCTTCAGTTTATAGCCTGGGCAGCCACGAGTAGTAAAATCACCTTCTGATGTGGCCATATTCTCTAGATTGCAGGGTATTGTGCAGATAAGGTGGTAGGGAGGATGATTCACTCATCAGCCGGTCTGTATGACCCTGCATGCACAAACAAGTGGTAGTCTCAGAAGACATCGCTGAGGTGGGGATTTAAAAGTAACTTTTATTTCAATTTTAAGTATTCTCAACCAGATTGTAAAAGTAGTTCTCTACCTGGTCTCACTGGAGCTCTTCAGAAACCCAACTGGGTTAACAAACATCATCTAAAAGTGATTTATTCAGAAAGCTTGCATCCTGATAGCAAAATACTTTGAACACGTAATTAGGAAACATTGGATTGATACCCCACCACAGTAAGCACTGATCCATTTGGCCATTGAAATGATAGTTACTTGTTAAAAGAGTTGTTTACACATCCCCGATTGTAATAAGATGGTAGAAAATCAGAAAGTGGTTAGTTTGTGGGACAAGCTGATGCCAGGTATTCAAGAAGAAAGTTTCCATCTAGGAAAATGAAGCCTAGTTTTAAATTATTCTGGAATCTCGGATATGGGCATAGATCTGAACAAAACCGGCTGTGATTATTATTCTGTTCAGCAAGATGACAATTTACCAATGAAAACATTGAAGTTTCCAAAAAAAATCAGCTGGAAGAGTGTCTCCAAGGAACATATAAGAGTTTTATAATTGATTTTACACAGAGAAAAAGATATGGGATTTTGAAACCAATAGAGGGAGTTCAGCCGTTTGATAGAAAGGGCTGAGGATAGTCTCAGTGTCCTTTTCCCCAGGCAGTTATGGCAATTTGCTGTGTGGCAAGGTGCTTCATAACTGGAAGTATTTGAGCTGTCTTCCCAGGCCCATACATCTTTTTCAACTCAAGCATCAACTGCAGTAGTCCCACTGCCTGAGCCTGGTCTATGGTTACAATTAGTATCAAAGCTCTGAAGACGTCTGAGGAAGGCTGAAAGCTTCAACCAAGTCAGGGATAATCATAGCTCTACAGCGCTGAAGGAATTACATGGATTTAACCAGCTGAGCATCTCTTATTATTGGTGCCTGAGTTATGAGGGAGCTGAGGGTTTTGTTTGCACACATCACCCTTTCTTGAAAGGTTGGAAAAGAAACAGGAAAAGACGATGGGTGAAATTCTGAAGGTTTGGAAATCCATCAGAAATGCTGACTTCCATGGAGACAGGATTTTACCTCTAGACAAAAATCTGATTATATCATGAAAAACTAGCAAACACTTTATGAAACAAACAATATATATATCTCCCCTTTTATTTTGAGATGATGTTTTATTCCAAAGAGACATGCCTTCCACCTGATATCTCAAGTGCAGAGGTCTGCAGGGTTATTTCTCCTTCCCCCATAAGCTCGATGGTTCACCAAGCAGGGGCTTCTAGAGATGTCAGGATTGAGATGAGAGACTTCTCACTTCAAGAAAAGACTTCTGTCCTTCTGTTTAGAGGGAGAAACCTTTTCCTTTACTTCTGTTTGGTGGTAGGAAATTAAAGTGTGTTTTGTATTCACAACTCATCAATGGGAACTATTGAAGTGTGGAAGGGTATTTTTAGGAAGGCCGAATGGTTAAGTTTGGAATTCTTTGTCTAAAAATACCACCATATATTTGAAACATTCCAGCATCTTGGCAGGATTCATAAATAGAACATTTAACCCTTTAGACCCTGTTTCTGAAAGAAAAGCCGCTGGAAAAAAGGCTGCCCTTGGCTGTGAGATGTTCATAACTGAAAATGGGATAAGCACAGGAGTTAGGTTTCCTAGATCAGACATTGAGCTCGAGGTAAACCGGACAGTGTTTGGCCTTGTTTGCTCTGTGAGGCACATCTTATTGTCTTGAAACTATATTCTATGAAAGCTAGGTGTCATATGAAGGCTGAATGTTTATGGTCAATGACTCAAGTTACACAGTGGTTTGGAGAACAGCCTTGCCACTCAGAATACTACACTTAAAGCTACTTCTACACAATGTTTTACACATCTCATCATCTCAAAGTGCTTTCAGCCATGCTTTGTCCACATTCAAGTCTTAATGTCTGAGGTTAAGCCTTCAACTTCGGGCTTCTGTGGGTGTCTTGAGGCAATAAAAACTTCACATAAATCCTAGAGTTTTCTGCATTTGCTTTGTTCTGTATTGAGGCTTTAGCTGAGTTTGATGTGCAGGAGCTGAGATTGTCAGAGGGAATATAGAAGGTTTACATGGCAAGGCTTTGGAAGGAGAGAGCTACAAGGGTGCCTTCTGTGAGAAGCTGCCAGAAGCTTCCACTGTGTCCAATAGAGCCAATGCATTTGGCTCTAAGATGTACTCAACACTGGCCAAGGCTGATCCCATCAGCAACAGTGCAGTGCCTCTGGGATAAGATTTAAGAAGTGGAAAAGATACTGTGCAAGAGAAACTGCATGTGGAGAGAGATGGAATTTTGTTCACATTTGTGAAGCCGTTTTAATACAGCTGGAAACAACCTGCCAAAAGACAACTGGGCATGAGAGAGCTTGTGGATCTGATACTCCACACAGAGCAGTGATTATCATATCTCTTTGATAGAAAGTCTTAAACAGTCATTCAGAATATCCATGGATGAAGGATTCCTCGTTATTTTTCAGAAGTGGAGTAATTGATCACCAATCATGTAATTATTTTAATTGGAGAAAATTACATGCCTGGCACATCTTAGCATTACACCTGCCACAAACTGTTAAGAGTCCTGGGGTCTGATTCCAAGTCTGCTTCATCTAAATCATGAGTATTCAAAAATAGTGCTGCATTACATCAAACCTCTATCGTTTTTGGAATTGACTGTAGTTTTGTGTTATCTATTCCTGAGAGAGCCTCAGCCTCATATTTTTACCTCCATCCTGCTAATGAAGTTTTTAGGTTTAGAAGAAAATAACTTAAAATGTGTCCTAGTCATTCTACATGAAGGAGAACACAATTGCAGGAGTGAAGATAGTTCTCTCTAGTACAAGCTGTGGCTGAGTGGCAGGAATCCTGTATCTCCAAGATAATACTACAATGAGATGCAGAGGTCAGTTCATGAGCAAAGGAATGGTGGACTCTGGTTTGCTGATCTGTGTTTTCTTGTGAGCATTTGAATGGGTTCTTTCAGAGAGGTCATTAAGCAGAGTTTCCCTCTTCTGCATAGTCACATAATGGTAAAGCATAAGAAGTAACATATCTGAGACTGCTCTTTGTCCATCACGTTTTATTGAAGTTGGCTTATAGACTCAAGAGTTGTAGAGTAGGGGAAGTACCTGCCAGTGTTAGTTTCATCCACGCATTGGATTTCCTCAAGTCTTTTTCTAGTGTCTAATCCAGGCTTGAAGAATTGACAGCATTGAGGCATTTATTTCAGAGACATGCAGGATCAGTTGAAACACTAGTTTTCCCTAATACAGCTACAGATGTTTCATAGTTTATATTGCATCAAGCAGCATATGAAAGAGAAAGAAACAGATTATTTCTTAATTTTCCTAAGTTTCACACCACTGTTATATTTCTGAGTTAAACATCTCAGCTAAGGACGAGCCAATTTTTGTCCCCAGACAGCTTGAGTTAAAGGTTTTAAAGGCATTTCCAAGCCCATTCCATGGTTTGTATGGTTTTCATGCTTTGGGTAATCTTTCCAACACCTGGGCAGGGGCAGAGTTGGATCTGGGTATATCGACATCCCTAGTGATGATCAGTGGTTACTATCTGGATGACTGTCTGGAGAACACTGTGAAAAACCCATTGTGGGGCAAAATCATCAGGATGCAGTCATCTAGAGAAGCAGACAGCTTGAGAACATTATTCCTGTGTAAATGCTGAAACTGTAAACATGTGCCATTAATCTGCTGGAGACATACAAAAGATTAAAACAAAATCAATAAAAAAGTGCTTGGTATGAAGCCCAGCAGAAGAAAGGGAGTCTGAAATACTTACTATGCAATTATAGACTCAGGATTTTAAGCAAGTGAGGGGGTGTGCAGACAGATATATGCATGCAAGAACAGAGAACCTTTGTAAAGAAGCACTTTTGACCGTAAACAAAGATCCATCAGTGGACCTGCCAATAAATTTTCCTCAGTTCTTCAAGGGTAATGGTACCAAGAGATGATAAAGGTGCAAGTGGCACAGGGTTCATATACGGATAATGAAGTGATGAAAGGTGTGGGGGGAAAGTGAAGGTTCAGAAAGAAGAGATGCAGAGAGAAGATAGGATGACTTCTCTTGAACCTTAACCTTTGCTTTCCTTTCTGCCTGTCCAGCTTTCCTCTATCTTGCCATAACACTCAGTTAATTTTTATACATCCGTAAGAGATGGGAGGAACAGATCTCTTCTTTACAGGCAGGACAGTACAGTGGGGAAGATAGCCCATCATTCCCTGCTCTGAGATGCCCCGTAGACACAGGTGCAGAAAAAGACATGTCCTGTGTGCCCCAGCATCTCTTTACATCTTCACAATGTTGTCATCATGGAAAGTGCAGCAATGTGTCTCTGGGGTTTAAGTTGAAAAATCCTTCTATTGAGCTTGTTTGAATGATGCAAACATCATAGAATCATAGAATAGATAGGGTTGGAAAGGACCTTAAGATCATCTAGTTCCAACTTCCCTGCCGTGGCTGCAAGCGCACTCTGCCGGCTCATGTTCATTTTCTCATCAACCAATACCCCCAAGTCCTTCTCCACAGGGCTGCTCTCAATCTCTTCTCTGCCCAACCTGTAGCTGTGCCTGGGATTGCTCCAACCCAAGTGGAGGACCTTGCACTTCGCATGGTTAAACTTCATCAGGTTGGCATCAGTGCACCTCACAAGCATGTCAAGGCTCCTCTGGATGGCATTCCTTCCCTCCAGTGTATCAACCGGACCACACAGCTTGGTGTCATCGGCAAACTTGCTGAGGGCGCACTCAATCCCACTGTCCATGTCACTGACTGATGTTGAACAAGACCGATCCCAACACCGATCCCTGAGGCACACCACTCGTTACTGGTCTCCAGCTGGACACTGAGCCATTGAGCACAACTCTTTGCGTGCGGCCATCCAGCCAGTACTTTATCCACCGAGTGGTCCACCTATCAAATTGATGTCTCCCCAACTTAGAGACAAGGATGTCATGTGTGGGACAGTGTCAAACGCTTTGCACAAGTCCAGGTAGATGACATCAACTGCTCTACCCCTGTCCATCAGTTCCGTAGCCCCATCATAGAAGGCCACCAGATTGGTCAGGCAGGATTTTCCCTTAGTGAAGCCATGCTGGCTGTCACCAACCACCTTGTTGTTTTTCATGTGCCTCAGCATGCCTTCCAGGAGAATCTGCTCCAGGATTATGCCAGGCACAGAGGTGAGACTGACTGGTCTGTAGTTCCCCGGCTCATCCATTTTCCCCTTCTTGAAAATGGGGGTTACATTTCCCTTTTTCCAGTCGTCAGGAACTTCACCTGACAGCCATGATTTTTCAAATATGATGGACAATGTCATAGCAACTTCATTTGCCAGCTCCTTCGGGTCCCACATATGGATTTCATCAGGTCCCATGGACTTGCATATGTTCAGGTTCCTAAGATGGTCTTGAACCAGATCTTCTCCTACAGTGGGCCCAAGGTCTTCATTCTCACAGTCCCTGCGTCTGCCTTCCAAGACTTGGGTGGTGTGGTCAGAGCATTTTCCGGTGAAGACTGAGGCAAAGAAGTCATTAAGAACCTCAGCCTTCTCCAAATCCAGGGTAGCCAGTTCTCCTGATAGCTTCCAAGACACCCTTACATTGGTTTGGTTTAATTTGGAGAGCCTCTTGAGATAGATTGTGAGCTGTTGAAATGAGATAGATGCTGTTTAAATACAAGCAAATGTTGCAGCAGCAGATAAACTCTGGTAGAAGTGTACTTGTAAAATAATGGAGATTGAGGTTCTGAGGGGTCACGCAGGAAGAAGCAGCTTTTTCTGTCTTACAGTCTATATAAGTATTTAAATAGGCAATTCCTGTATATTCTAGGATTATATATACATGAATGCAGAGGAATCATATCTATTATATATAAATAATTAATAGACATGTGCATAAAATACTGTTATATTTACGTTTTCATAAACCTGAAATACTATTACTTTTCCTTAGTATGAGGTCATTTACCACGGGTTTTGTAGTAACTCAGCAAGTTTGCCGATGACACCAAGCTGTGTGGTTCGGTTGATACACTGGAGGTAAAGAATGGCATCCAGAGGGACCTTGACATGCTTGTGAGGTGGGCTGATGCCAACCTAATGAAGTTTAACCATGCCAAGTGCAAGGTCCTACACCTGGGTCGGGGCAACCCCAGGCGCAGCTCCAGGTTGGGCAGGGAAGAGATTGAGAGCAGCCTTGTGGAGAAGGACTTGGGGGTGTTGGTCGATGAGAAAATGAACATGAGCCGGCTGCAGTGTGTGCTTGCAGCCCAGAAAGCCAACCATATCCTGGGCTGCATCAAAAGGAGCGTGACCAGCAGGTCGAGAGAGGTGATCCTGTCCCTCTACTCTGCTCTTGTGAGACCTCACTTGGAGTATTGTGTGCACTTCTGGTGTCCTCAACATAAAAAGGACATGGAACTGTTGGAACAAGTCCAGAGGAGGGCCACGAGGATGATCAGGGACTGGAGCACCTCCCATATGAAGATAGGTTGAGAAAGTTGGGGCTGTTGAGCCTGGAGAAGAGAAGGCTGTGTGGAGACCTCATAGCAGCCTTCCAGTATCTGAAGGGGGCCTATAGGGATGCTGAGGTGGGACTCTTCATGAGGGACTATAGTGATAGGACAAGTGGTAACGGGTTCAAACTTAAACAGGTGAAGTTTAGATTGGATATGAGGAAGAAATTCTTTACTGTGAGGGTGGTGAGGCACTGGAATGGGTTGCCCAGGGAAGTTGTGAATGCTCCATTGCTGGCGGTGTTCAAGGCCAGGTTGGACAGAGCCTTGGGTGGCATGGTTTTAGTGGGAGGTGTCCCTGCCCACGTCAGGGAAGTTGGAACTGGATGATCTTCAGGTCCTTTCCAACCCTGACTGTTATATGATTCTATAGGGAAAGCTCTCTTTTGGCAGATTGAGGACTGTTCTTGTGGTAGACTTTGATAATTCATCCACTGGTGTTGCAGGTGTTTTTCCTGGGGACATAAAATATCGTGGCTGTGCACTGCTCACATTGTGTGCAAGGACTGAGACTGAGTGCAAGACAGTGCTTCTAAGACCAACATTTCCCTTCCTGCATGGACAGTCATCTCTTTCCAGGTTTGAGGTAGAGCAAGTGTTGACTTCTTGGTTGACCATGGAGGGTAAAGTATGTGTTAATGTGGGCATCTGACTCATTATCTTAATTCTTGTGTTCTTTAGTCATCTGAACAGCAAGACTCTTGATGCTTCAGTAGAAATGCCATTTATTCTTTGTTAGGACACTGTGATATGAGAAAGTCATCCCAATGGGCAATGCTGCTACACTGAACCACGAAATCCCATACATTGCTTTCAGAAGTAAAGGGCAAGTTTTTATTACTGTTTTAAGATCACGTCTTCCTAGTTTTTTTTAAAGAAAATATTCACTACATGCAATAAATTCCTCTATAAACAAGGCAGAAAGATCACTTCGTCGGGGAACAGAATGATGTGCACAGAAGAAATCATCCAAATGGATGACTACCGACTATGTATTTTTAGCAAATGCATGTGTGTCCTTTAAATGTCATGCTTCTGTACCTTTTGAATTCAGTCTTTTGAAGATTTTTATGCTTTAAGGTCAGGAGTCATCTGGAGTGACTGACATATTGCAGAACAGATGCAGGAGGAGAATTTCACTGAGTTTTAAGAGCACTAAATGGTTGAGCTGTGTCGTGTTGCTTTAAAAAACTAACCTGCCTTGATTTAAAGACTTAAGAATAAGTGAGTTTGTTATGTCCTGTGGTAAATGGATGTAATGTTTAGTTACTTTAGAAGGCAAAAATGAGAGTCTTGCTCTTCCATCTGACTTTGCTCAACATTCCTGGCAAATATTCGATCTTCTTGTGAATCTTTCCTATAAATGAAAGCATGCAGTTGTATCAGAAATCTTTACTCAGCTTCTCCAAAGTCCTGTTATCAGGACAGCTTCTAACTTTCAGCTGGATGAATTAAATTGAACATCTATACTCTCTCATATCCATAAACTAGAATGACATTCGAACGTTTAGAGAAATGCAGAGAAAAATACACAATAGCTATTGCAGTAAGTAAAACTCATCTAGACTTTCACATCTATTTCCCCCAAATTGCTACTCTGTCCAGTTTCCCACCTCCTCATCCTAAGTGATCTGTCACTATATCTTCACTGCCATTGGCCATTCTACATAAAGTCCAAGCATAAGGGAATCATATCTCCAAGTCAGGCATTAAAACTCCTTGAAATGAGAGACACACACAATGCCTATGAAGTTGCATAGAGTCTTAGCAGTTCTGCTGTGCAGTATTGCTATGGGCGCACACAAGAGCAGGAAATTCAAGAGAAAGAATAAGAACCTATTTTCTCAGTCCTTGCACTGAGATGTGATTGCTTCCTGTCTATCTTTAGAAAGTCAAAACCTAGTGTGTCGAGTCCCCATGGATCACCAACATGCAAGATGTTCCCTGCCTTATCCTCCACCACTACTGACTTGTACTTCAAAATATCCCTCAATTCCATATCCACTGATGCAACGATCTTATCTGTTTTGCAAAGAAGTAATTTCTCACCAGTAACCAACTGACCTAAGTCCGCTAAGGAGAGTGATGACATGTAGAGCTGCCACAGTTGATCTTAGGGCAAACAGCAATCTGGAGATCCACCATGAAAATGGAGTCTGAAAACCACACATTAATATTACTGCTACACAAATAATTGCTTAATGTCAAAATCCAACCCCATCTCCCATGTCCTATAGAGAATAACAGGAGAAGGAATAGCTACTATGATATGTCTTTTTGGTCAAGCACATACTGGAAAAAGTTAATTCTGAACTCACCTTACTGCTTTCAAGGCAAGGTCTTTTCAGAGCTGTATCACCAGAATGAAAGACGCAGAAAATGATGATGCATTTATTCAGGAGCTGTATTTTGAAGTTGGTGCGCTTGGAGTCAAAGTGCATCTCACTCCTTACTGCTAAATGCAAAAAGTTAATTAAATGTGTGCTAAAAAGTTAATTAAATTTGGTGTGCAAAAGTTAATTAAATGCCAAAAGCAAACCATTCTGGATTTCTGATTGTCTCTATTCTAGCGCAGAGTGGAGGTAAAAGGAAGATTTTGACTATTTTTATGAAATCACCTAAAAGACCACGAATTAATCACAGACCAGAATTCTGACTACTAAACTTTTAAAGATGCTCTAGAGGTTTTCAGTCACTGCAACTATTGGCCCATGTTCTGGAACGCGGCAACTGAGCATCAATCCATCTGTTAAGACTTTCTGTGTGTAAAGAAAGAAAATTAATTCGAAGCTCTTCAGTCCTGTAAGACTTAAATTGCCTATTTTTTCACAGAATAGTTGAATAGATATAAAGGAGAAGTTCTTTATGAAGAGGGTGGTGAGGCACTGGCACAGGCTGTGCAAAGAAGTGGTAAATGCTCCATCCCTGGTGGTGTTGAAGGCCAGGTTGGACAGAGCCTTGGTGACATGGTTTAGGGTGTGGCGTCCCTGCCCATCGCAGGAGGTTGGAACTGGATGATCTTGAGGTCCTTTCCAACCCAAACCACTCTATGTCTCTATGACTGTGTTGCAGAAGCTGGCAAGTTTTCCACCTCATCTTACCAGAGATTCCATCTTGGGAAAATCAGCTAAAGCTAGAAGTACAGCTGAAGACCAGGTAAGAAAAACAAGTGAGTTATTCAGCAAGGTTATTTATCACGGTTTTATCTGTGGTTATTTTCTTAAAAGGTGGATATCTGTGCTCCAGAATCTGGACTAAGGTAAAATTATCCTCAAAGTATGACATGTATCTTGGATAAGGGATCATTGCTGGTTAATTTTCTACATTGATTTGCAGAGATATTCACTTCACTAAAGGGTGCAAATGAATCCAAATCCATTACTTTCCTCAATTGCAGAATAAATGCTGTTAAACCAGTTAGGCTGATTGCTGACAAAAAGCAGACCTCAAGCCAGTGATTTTTCAATTCTGCCTAATTTAATTTTTTTTCCAGGAAAAATAGACTGCCGGTTCAGAGTCTCCTGCATGAAGGGGAATGTAACTGTGTCTGTGGGGTTTTGTGCTAGTGATTAAGTATGCTTAGAGAAAAAATACCCAACTGTGTAATATCACATTAGAGCTTCGCTAGCTTCAGCTTCCAATTCATTTTTATTTTACAGAAGAGGAGATTAGCAGGAAACTAGAGCTTGATTCACATGAGCGTACTAGTGAGATCCAGAGCTAGCAAAACTTAGCACCCACATGATAGAGGAGGATTATGATGTATTTTCCAACCTTAGCCACCTGACCTTGTTCAGAGTGACAAAGGTTAATTTACTCTGTCACATACATCACTTGACAATGTTATTGCTCTTCCCCTCCACAACATTTGAAAGGGAATACCATCTCCTTAATGTTTGTATTATGATAAACCACTAATGAACTACAAATGGATAAGCTTTAGTTGTCAGTGAGCTGCGTATTTATTTGGACAGGTCTCACTTTTTGAACTGTCTGTGAGAAGTTTCCAAGGAAAATGCCCTGCTTCTTTGCTCTAACACTAACTCATATTTTCATCTCCCTGTTCTCTTTGAAATACAATACACAAATCTCTGGCAAGGATCAAGGCTCCAATAAACTAAATGTTGAACCTGAAATCACTTAAACAAGCACAAAGGCCCTGTGTACATACAGTTTTTATGCTAAAGGTCTTGTATCACAGATGCCAATAAGAGAGCCAAGAGCGGCTGTATCTTATCCTAGAATGACTTCACACCTCTTCTGTAATGCGACTAGTCCATTGAGAGAAAAGCATCCTGCAAAGTGATCTACACTCACTAGAATATGGAAGACGGCAACTGTAACTCCAGATTCTTGATGTTTTCTTCTTCCCTCCCCTCCAAATCTCTAAAGATATTTATCTCAAAGTGACTCTTCTTTTTCAATCACTGCTGTTTCAGTAGCCCCAAGAGCATTGAGCAATGTGGAAATGGCACACAGTGAATCACATGGTGTGTGTAGCCAAGACACTTAGCAAACTCCATGGCTTCCCCATAAGGTCTTTCCATTATCCGGGGATTGTTCTCACGCTATGCAAGCGGTAAACTTAAAGTCACGTCTGCTTTGCTGACCTTGCCTGAAGACTGAACATTGTTTGTGTGTTCTCTGAGCTGGAACATGCTGCGTAGCTCCTGTGCTGAACTGGGAAGGAAATATTTTTCTCTATTTCCTGTGTGAACTTTTCCATTGTAAAATGTGTGCTGTATTGTGTGGGTGTTTTAAAGAAATTGACTGAAAAATCAATACTTTCCATCTGATGCATCCATTTAAAATTCACCCATAAGAACCCTGTAGAAATGTTTTAATAAACATTTGCTTTAATAAACCCCCCCAAATAAACCAATAATGACAGAGGAGACTTAGGAACAGCCATAACTGTTGCTCGTTGGATAATTTGTGTATTTAAAGTGCCTACTACAAAAGATGCAGATATAAACTTTGGAGATAAACTGAAGTCTATGGGAAAGCTAAAAGCAAAATGTCTGCTTTTAAACATGAAATAGGTTGTACATGACAAATGCACACCGCCAGCCTGTCACATTTCTAAGATTCAGATGCCATCGTGCAAGCAAGTTAGGCACACACTAAAAGGCAAACCTACAGTGGGAAAATTGCCACCTAAATAGAGAAAGCAGACAAAAATATAGGTGAGCTCATTAATGACTTCCATTTTTATAAAAGCCTCACTCAACAAGCTAAAAGGTTAAATCCAGAGGAAGTTGGGTGCTTTCAATAGGACTTATCACCTAAATCAGATGGGATTTATTTCATCAAAAGTAAAACTTCTTGATGTAAGATACTGGGTCTGTCAGTACGATACAACCAGTCTTACCCTGAAGAGCCCCTTTCTACACAAACCTTTCGATAGCTGACAGTCTTTGACAAAAAGCCTATTTTAAAAGGAATTTAATAGATGAGATGAACACCACTCACAACATCTAGCTTGGAGTTTCCTGATTCCTGAGCTGGTTCCTTCAGCCTCAGGGCTTCAATATGCCCAGGTAAAAGAGATGGCTCCAAAAGGGATATTCAGTGTCTGACAGACACAAGGTAGTACACATCAGAATAACCTCTGAAAGTGTCTTACCTTCGAAAGTATCTTAAACTCTTTCCATAGGTTTCATGCGCTGCTCACAGACACAAGGCTACCTCTTCTAGCATCAATATGTACATTTTTACTTTTAAAAGGATGAAGCAGGATCTATCTGTTCTCTTCAGGTCCTGCAGAACGAGGAGATGTTTGCTGCCCCCTTTCAATCGTATTCTGGGAAGTGGAAAGCATTCCAGCCCCTATCATCTGCGGAGGTTCAAACTCTCCTACGAAACCCTGCTAATGGCTTTGTCAGCAGACAGTCTATGTGTTGAGGAGACAAGGGAAAGCATTCTTTGCCTATCATGCTGAAAAATTGCCTTTATGCAGTAAATCTGGGATTAAATCTGGGTAGCAGGAAGGCCATCTGCTAGCCAAAGTAATAAGACCATCACCTGAAATGCGGAGGCTGGTTTCCAGTTCCTGTTCCAAGGGCTATTTATACCTTACTATCTAGTTAATTTTAAAGGATTGATTATGATTACGTGGTGTCCTTCCTATGCTACGCAAATAGGTTGGAAAGCCTGGAGCTAAGATATGGGACGGTCCATATTGGAGAGGCAAAATCTGGAGCCAGCTTGCAGATCAAACACCGATTCTGACTCCATCCAACTGCAATTATGTGATAGAGAGGCAGGAAATCTCTCACTCTTGGATTTTCAATCTAGCAGCGTTTTCTGGAATAAAACCAAGTTGCATTTAGAAGCTGGAAGAGATCACACGAACACAAGCTGCAGGAACAAGTTTCTTTCCAAAGTAAACGCTTATGGAATGAAACTTGGGGTTCCGGTCATGGGAACTTCTTATACAGTGAATTTTTATAGACTGGGAGACATGGAGATGTTGGGACAACATCTCCCATGCCTTTGTGTCATGGATTTGCAGTCTGAAGGCTGTCAGATACACCATTTCCACCTTACATTAAAGACTATTCTGTTTCTCTTTTGTTTGTTACAAGAATGAAAGTCAGATACCTGTAAACCAGATTTACCAGAGCAACACTGAACTGTTGATCGAATCTTGCTTTCAATGAACTAATCTTGAAGATACCTGAAATTTTTAAGTAAAGTTAAACTAAAATATATGCAACTGAAACAAATATTATCGGCATTGCTTTGTCCTGCTAAAGTTCAGGGAGTAGCAAGCTCAAAGCCAGGCTTTAAAAAAAATTAGCTACTGAACCATTGCGGATTTCAGGTTGCAGGATATTGCCTGAGATCCTTGGAAAACTCCACACAACATGAGCAGTGTGTACATATGGACACCAGCTCCACCGTGCTGTTTTATTTTGCCGTGCAGAGACCTTCGGGAGACTGGGAAAGGGTCTCAGAGCCACATTGGAGACCCTGGAAAAGTAAATTATTTCCCTTTGAGCTTGGAAAGGGGAATGGCTTGGGTACCGTGGAGGAAAACTGAGGTGGAAGAAAGCCTCTCACCCTATGCAGTGCTATGCTTGAAGAGCGAAGATGTGCGCGATTTGTGTTGAAGCTCGGGAAACAGGACCTGAGTACACTCTGCCAAAGGCACTTTCAATAGGAAAATCAATTGGTTTTGAATCAGGGAATTAGGTTCAGGAGAACAGCAGTTACCATTCAGCAGCAAATTTAAAGGCAAAACCATCTGAATTTCTTTACTGATTATATACAGAATAACTCAGTGCAGAGATGCTGGAGAGTAAGTTTCTAGAACAACTGTAGGCAATATCAGAATTGTAGTAGGATTACTTTATCTTTTTAACACCTAAAAATGATTTTTTATCTCACATCTATTATGGTATTAATACTGGCTGTATGAAACAAAGTACCCAGGGAACTGTCAGATTACAATATAGAGAGCATAATTTATCTTCAAATCCTAGTTCTCTCTGTTCTTAAAACCATAACGTTTATTGTGTCCCTAGAACCTGTTTAACAGCGCTTGCAAAAGTTTAGTCAGAGATTAGAATTATTTGTTCCAGTAAAACATTTTTCCTTAGAAAAGGAAGATGTGCTTTAAAGTGAGAGCTACTATGTACCATTTCAGTAATGCTTTCATGCTTGCCATAACTGAATTCAATGTGAAAGCAGTAAAAAAGCACCTTACTAGAACAATGTTCCTTACTTTTACATCCATCCATTTGCATACATCCACACAAACACACACACACACATACAGATAAACAGCTTTATATTTCTCTCACTCTAGAAAGATGACTACATTAAGGATGCATGTACTTTTTCAGGTGGAAAAGCCAAAAATCACTGGGGAAAAGAAGGCTGCTGGCAGAAAGCCATAGAGTCTGTTTACTATGTCCCCCTTTGAGAGGTGTGACAAGCCTGTCCCCTTTCCAAGGGATTCCTCTCTCTGCTGGTACTCTGACTCCCTGTAGACAGAGCTTCATCCAGAAGGGTTAATGAATTCTTAGGCTCAGGATTTTGTTAATGTTTTGTTTTATGACATGTCGCCTCCAGTGACAGGAGCATAGTTTTACCAGTCAAAGTTATCTATGGAAGCCAGGAAATGGGAAGGACTCCTTGTCCCCATGGCTCTCCCTGTCCCTGCTGAGGTATAATAATGTCAAACAAACAAAGCTGTGGTGCTGTGGCTCCTGCAGGGTGGCTATTTAAACAGCTGCAGACTTCTGGGAAAGGCCATCCATACAATTCATCTGCCACCCTCTGACCAGGAATATTCAGAACTGGCTGCACAGTCAATATCAATTAAGAATGACCCTATTGGACTCCACCAGATAAATCACACACTGGAACAATTGTTGCTTTTTGTATGGCAGGCCTTTTCTCTCCCCACAGAGGACGTTAGATTACGGATAGGCCATCATACATACCCCACCTACCCCTAAACATGCACACTGAAGACCAGACCAGAGTTGCAGAAAGAGATTTCATTGACATTTTACCTCAATTCCATCATCTCTGTTTTTCTGGCAGACATTTAATCACACTGTGTGATCCCTCCTTGGTCAATACATGCTTAGTACTTTACTGCATGTTATGGGTGCTAACTGTGCAGGATACCCTGAGTCTTCCTAAGCATAGAGGTGTCAGGAAAAGGGCTTTGTACCTTACTAGCAGTTGCATCAAGGAAAAGCTAAATTTCTGCTTTCTTCTCAGTTCATTTAAACACGATTCATACAGTGGTGGTAATCTGTAGTTTACTGGCTGGTTTATAAATCTAATAATAATAAAAGTTGACACTTTCTAAGTTCAGTCTGCAAGATTTTGTATTTTATCATCAACTTCTCTAAAGGCAATAGACACTTACTATAAAGAAGTAGAGAAAGGCATATTTTCAAATGAAACCTGATCTTTCGAAAGCTGAAGTTGTTCTCTTTATTATTCAAGGCAGAAGCTCAGACACAATAGGACAGCTTTATTAATGTTCTTTCTATCAGGTAAACACAATCAACTGGCAAATGAAAATTGTTCTGCCATTAGCAGCGAATCATGCATGTGCTAGTTTTGCTAAAATTGACCACAGTCACTTTTCATCTCAGAATATGTGGAACAATATTCTCTTTAATGACTAATGAAGGAAGATATTTGAGCTTAAATATTTGCTGTGTATCACAGTCAGTCCTCCTCCACGGAGTATAAGCACTCAGATATTGTGATGGTTAGGTCATGGCAGTGTCTAGATATGCGTTTAGAGAGATCAAGCAGTGCTTTATGCTTTCAGAAAGTCTGCCTGAGTCTTTCTGGGTCTATTAAGTGTCCTTTACTTATTCCTACTATTTCAGAGAACTGGAGCAGTGGAGCCCATCCTGCTAGGCAAGGTAATAACAGCAAAGGATTACTTTTATCTATGATTATATGAGTTAATCAACTCATGTGCAACACCCAGAGAACCAGGATGCTGAGGCGCATATCCTCCGGGTGGAAGATTTTAGAGAGATGGAGAAGTGCTTCACGCATACCAGTGTTTTTCCAAGTCCAGGAAGACAAAAAGAAACAAAACTCAAGGAAACTTCAGAGGATAAGTTGTGATAGTGCTAAAGTAGTCAACAGACCTCTTCCACATTTCAATTAGTCTGTGCTGCACCAAAACCTAATGCAGTTGCCTGAATACGTAATTTATCACACCAAGAGCTAAAAATTCCTTTCAGTAGATAACTTAGGGTTAATATCATCCCAAACCAACTCTTTGGGATTTGAGAAAAAGTAGCCTGAAGCAAAATGTCATTCTATCTTTTCCCCTTTCTTTTATTCAATGACAATGCAAATCATTCAAACAAGTCTGTTCATCAGTAGCCCCAAAGAACCAGCATGTCCTGCTGCTCAGAGGTTTTTCATCACTTCTGTTCTAGCCTAATATAGACAATACAAATCAGAACTTCTTGATAGGAAAACCAAAAAACACCTGAAATGTGTCCAGATCCCTTCCACTACTTTATGCTGTATGGGCTAATCACAAAAATCTTGACATAACTGTGCTTCAGTCAGTAAAACATATTCTAGAGATACTCGGGAGCTACGGCTTATTGCAGATATAAGAATCAGGATGAGCACAAAAACTAAAAATGCGGGTTCTTCTGCCTCCACATCATGATTTCCATGTTTGTGGTTACCTTCACATCATCATCTTTTGCAAAGATAGCAGGCTATTTTGGGCTCTGCTTATGAGACTCATAGTTTGGCATCTGCCTCAGCACTTCTGTATCATGCGGCTTCTTTCCTGGTCACAGGAGCCAAAGACAGCTAAGGCTGCTCAGATCCATTGACCAGCTGTGGCTGATGCTTGTGGTGATGGAGCAGAAAAAAATCCTGTAGAGCTGTGCTTGCATCCTAGGGGAAATACACCTAAAAGAACCTGAAATTCAGGTTAGTGAGACCTGTTTCACCCATAGCATCATGTGCTGCCTCCTTTTCTGTTGGCTGACCCCTGTGGCAGTTGTATCTCCAGTCAAATGGTTAAACTCAAAGCTGTCTCTGGCACAGGGAAGGGCAAAGTCTAAGTGGCCTTACTGGATTGTATCATTAAATCATAACAGGAGGAACATTTGAAGTCATATTTACTTCAAATATATAACCTAACCTACAAATCCTGTATAATTTGCCTTTTTCACCAATAGATGGTGCCAATAATTTATTCATTCATGTCTTCTGCCGGGCAGATGACTTGGAATAGATAATTTAGCTGCACAGACTATGAGCAGACCATCTGTAGGGAAGAGTTTTGACCCAGTAAACTGCTAGGAAAGTGGATTTTGTTGGCACAACTGTAGCATACAGGTGAAGAGTGGTGAGGAGAAAGCCTTTATGTTTCAGGGCCAGAGTCATATGGCTAAACTATATTTTTCCTTTGCAAAATCTAGAAAAAGATTAAAATCTCTTCTTGGCAACGCATACACCAATATGTGCATTCACCTACATAGGACTTCCAGAAATGCAAGTCATCCTTAGCCTTTCCTTTTGCGCTAAGTCAATAGTAGTCTGTCAGAGTAGGCAAGAGGAAAGGTCAAGAGGGAATCCATTCATTGAAAGGAAAAGTATCAAAAATATCCTTCTGACAAAGCCTTTTACATTGGAAACCCAGAGCTAGCATTCCTGTTGGGGCTTACATTAATTTTAGCTGGACAGCAAAACACTGAGGCTTTCTTCTTCAAGCTGGATATTAAATTCGTTGTTTAAAATAATTGGTATTATTGCATTTTGGTTATTTGGGGTTTTTTTGCATTCTGTTGGGTTAAACTTCTTGACCCTTTCCCATTATAAATTTGTCATCTTGGATCAATGTTATAGTGGAATGAAATGCCACTAATTATGTAAAAGGTAAAATAACCTTTTAAATATGTTTAAAAAAACCATCATATTTCAAGCCAATGTATTCAATATTTGATGGGAGAATGAAGGACTGGTTGATGCCAGCAGAAATATAAGAGTGCCAGAAAGCAGAATCTAGAAGCCAAATCCTTAACTTCAAAATTAAGTCTTGTTGGCTTTGGAAAATCTTTATCATTAGAGGTTACTAAGTATGAGTTGAATGATGTATGCTTGGGTATTTGTGGAAGCGATACCATTCCCTGGAAGGAAGAGGCATTAGACAAACTTTCAGCAGTCCCTTTAGAAGTGCTTGTGTGTATCACCAAAAAAAGGTAGAGTGAGTTTTGCCCTCCCAAACCGAGTAAGGAGGAAACCCTCTCCTCCATAAACCGCACAGCCTGATTCCTTCCCTGCCCTCTCTTATGTCTTTACTATTGTTAATTGAAATCAGTGCCCTAGCTCTTCTTCTGAGTGTTGAGGTTCAGGGAGGCTGTGGTCTTGTGTCTTGGCCAAATCATATTTAGTGGCCCAATGCCTTGATTGTCAAACATGGAAAAACATAACAGCTTCTTTTGTTGTTGTTAATTTACTACTAAAATAGGTTTTCCTATTCCTTGTGGTTGAATCACAGTGGACCAGGCAGCTTTTGCAAGCTATTCTTATGTCAAACTCACAACAGATATAGATTTTGAAAAGAAATTGTACATTCACAGCGGGAAAGTGGCTGTAGTGAAATAAGTCATGAACTCACAGCCACCAGTGTAAGAGTGCTTATACCATTTAGTCAGTGGGCCTAACAGTTAGGCAATTCAAAACCAGGATGGGATATGGTTGGATTTACTGAGACCTTGCAGTTATGATTAAATCAGTGCATTTATTGGTTTCTGCCAGTAATTAATAGAAATCTGTAGATGGCTGGTCCATATTTAAAGTATTTATTACCAGTTTCTAAACATATCAAAGAAGAGAAAACAGATCTTCAGGGGATAGGGTCACATTTCAGGATCTATCATTCTTTGGTTTCTCCAGTCCTTTTCGTTACACTCACTGAAGCTAGTCATAGAATCAAGAATCAAAGACTTATTGAATCACAAAATACCAGTTTGGAAGGGACCTCAAGGATCATCTGGTCCGAACCCCAAAGTCTATGCATGAAAGTCATCAGTTCAGTATCATCCTCCTCATGCTACTGTGACCCTCTGCATTCAGACAGCAGAGAAAATCCGGGTATCCAACAAGTGCCAAGAGTTTTTGCTTCCCCCTTCCAGTTCCTGACCCCAACTGTAATAAAGCACAGTATTTCTTTTCTCACTATTGAACTCTGGAGAATGTTGGCCCTATAACCTGACTAAGTTCTCAAAGCAAGGCAATCTGATGTCTGTGGTTGTAGCAGCAACCTCCCCAGACATGCTCGCAATGAAAAGGTATTAACTGAAATGGAACTCTTGAGCACTGAATTTAATGGAGTTTTCCTTTTACACAGCCACAGGTCTGACCCAGTGGCCACTGCTTTAATTCATTTTGGCTGGACTGTATCTTGCTAACATGGTGTATTTTTGTGTGTTTACCTCTTATTTTTCACCTGTGTTTGAAAATATATTAATAGTTTTTTGCCTTTTCAAATGTCCATTTGTGTCAACCACATGTAAAAAATTGCCTGAGTTAATACTGAATTATTTCTTTTGGATAGACTTGCTGATGTTACAGCTACCTCACATTTTCTTCAGATATTGATCTCCCTGCAGCTCCCAGAGGACCTTTCTGGAGAAAATCAATGAGCTTCAGCTTAAGAAAGGAGGAAGAGACTGAAGAGCTAGTGTTTTCATATACATAAACTACCACATTTATTCATATGAAAAGCAAAAAGTAAAATTAAAGTCTATAGGAACATATTTTACAAGATCAAATGAGTGTTTCGTACTCCTGTAGCAAATAATATTAAGAGGCTTATGGAAGAAGGAGGGAAGTCCATATAGAATCATAGAATCATAGAATAGTTAGGGTTGGAAAGGACCTTAAGATCATCTAGTTGCAGCCACCCTGCCATGGGCAGGGACACCTCCCACTAAACCATGTCACCCAAGGCTCTGTCCAATATAAATGCAATGCAATTCTTTCTTCCACAAAGCGCTGATTATAAACTTTCTATTTTAAGTGCAGAATGAAAGTAATAAAACATACGCACAAGAAATATCTTTAGTGGGTAAAATTCTACATCTCTAAATATAGTAACTCAGTACCAACTGTATTAAGCCTGTGAGCCTTATCTGGAACAACCAGAAGATGGATAGCCTCAGTCCCTCACATTTTACCATCTCAGGGACTTTGTGCAGAACAATAATTAGCTGTTGACGTGAGACACCGCTAGAATCCAGTTTACAAAGCTCCCAGGAGTTGTATTTGTCCAGAGCTGAGCTGTTGGTTTGTTTGGGACTGTTTTCTCTTTCAACTAGTGAGATGTGCCAGCTGGCTTTGGAAAGCCTCAGGCAGCCCGGTTTCTGGCCTGAGCAGCCCTGCAAGTCCTGTCTTCAGTGGCTGCCTCATGACTTCCAACTGTCCTTGCGGTTCTCTCTGAAGATGTCCACTAAACATTTGTTGGTTTTGTCTTACATCTATATAGTAAGGGTCTCTTTCAAACCCAGAAACGCATTAGACTAGTGCAGTTATTAGCTTTTTTATAGTGCATTTATAGTGCAGTTGTCAGCAAAGTTGTTAGAAAAGGAGGAGATATCCCAACTTTTTTGACCTCTCAGGCTGAATCCGCATCTTCTTGCAATGGTAGAGACTAGGAGGAGTTATGGGAAGAAATCATATGTTTGCTGTCTCAGCCTGGAATATCAAAGGCCATCATCATTGTTTATTCTCTGCATATGAATGTATCCTCTTTACCTAAAGTTGTTGCTGAGACCTACTGACCAAAACACCATTTAAGAAACTGTCCTATAACACGGATTATATGTGTTTGAGTACATCTATGAAATATTATCACTTTAATTTTCCAAAGCTGTACAAGCTCCCAGATCTGCTTTATCATGATTAGCAGGAGTATGAAAACTTCACAGCCTGTCACTTATCACCAGGAGCAGGAGGATGAATCCCTGTCTATCATCAAGCAGTTATTTTCTGCTCCTTGTCTTTTTCAGCTAAGCTGTAAGGAAATGCATACATGTTGAGACTGAGTTTTTGATTAAACATTCAGTAACATAAGGTCTGAATTTGCACCTGCAGCAGAGCAGTGCACAGCACTAGGTGTGATCCTCTGTCAGATAACAGGGTCATTGAATTATTTTGCCTATAAAAAAACTTTAAGATCATCAAGTCCAACCATTAACCCAGCACTGCCAAGGCCACCAAGAAACCATGTCCCTAAGTGCCACATCTACAAATCCTTTAAATCCCTCCAGAGATGGTGACTCCAGCACTGCCCTGGGCAGCCTGCTCCAGTGCCTCAGCACCCTTTCGGGAAGGAATTGCTGCTCATCGAGAAAGCAGGGGCTGTTCAGCCTGGAGAGGAGAAGGCTGTGTGGAGACCTCAGAGCAGCCTTCCAGTATCGGAAGGGGGCCTATACGGATGCTGGGGAGGGACTCTTCATTAGGGAATGTAGAGAGAGGACAAGGAGTAACGGGTTCAAACTTAAGCAGGGGAAGTTTAGATTGGATACGAGGAAGAAGTTCTTTACCGTGGTGGTGGTGAGGCACTGGAATGGGCTGCCCAGGGAAGTTGTGAATGCTCCATCCCTGGTGGTGTTCAGGGTTGGGTTGGACATAGCCTTGGGTGGCATGATTTAGGGGGAGGTGTCCCTGCCCATGGCAGGGGGGTTGGAACTGGATGATCTTAAGGTCCTTTCCAACTCTAACTATTCTATGATTCTATGATTCTATCTCCATCTAAACCTGCTCTGGTGCAGCTTGAGGCTGTTTTCTCTTGTCCCATCCCTTGTTCCTTGGGAGCAGAGCCCAGGCCCCTTCTGGCTCCATCCTCCTCTCAGGCAGTTGTAGGGAGCGATCAGGTCCCTCCTGACCCTTCTCTTCTCCAGACTGAATCCCCCAGGTCCCTCAGCCATTCCCCATCACATTTGTGCTCCAGGCCCTGCACCAGCTCAGTTGCCTTCTCTGGATCTGCTCCAGCACTTCAATGTCTTGACCTGTAGCCTTTGTTCTAGCTTTTCTTTCTAGTTCCTTCTGAAACATCCTTATAATAATGCCAGGATTAGGTCTTGTATTGCAAAAACCCTCACAGAATGTGGTATTACTTTGTTATGAATCAGATCAAAGGATTGTTGTGAGATTTCAGGAGCACAATCAGTGCTCTGGCTCCCTTTATTTGTTTCATAAAAAGCAACCAGACAAAAAGATTTAAAGTGAAAGAGTTGTTCTAAGCCACAAAAGAAGATGCAGTGAATAGGTGGCTATTTTAGAACCTCTGAGAATATTGGAGGTCTAAGGATAAGTGTATATCCATTGTGATGGTTCCTCAAAGAACACCACCTCTCACTGAAAAGCAATGACAACTGTTCTGGGATTTGGTCTCTAGAAAGTTGGAATGTGCAGGACAATGAACCAGACGTGAAATCCTAGAAAGACAATGCACAACTTGTGCTGGTCCTGTACACTGTGTTCTCAGCTTATGGAAGCTAAATGAGACCTCATTAAAAGGTCAGCTTGGAAAGAGAGGAAACAGGCCAGTTCTCAGGAGACATTTTTGACCGATTTCCAAGAATTCAAGTGCAGTTTTGTGTGAGAACGGGCCCTGTTCAATATAATAAACCTCTAGAAAAGAGCGGGCGGGTGAGCGCTGTCACTATGTGTTTTTTACGCCTCTGAGAGTCACATCAGTTGCACTCCACTCTGTCAGAGTTCTTTTCCTCAGCACTTCATTGAATCCCTCCCAGCTATTTGTTTGTCACCCAAACCTCCACTTTCTCCTAATTGGATTTTCCTTTTGTCTCCCTTCCATTTCAAATATTATTGCTTATTATTATAAGTCATCCTACAAAGGCTATTGGTCTTTACACTGAAGAGTCTGCACTTCAGACTGTTCTTTCATGGACAATGTAAAAGAAGGAGATGGAAGAGAGCTAATTTTACCCCTGGTTCCTTTTCACTGTCTCTTGGATTTGTTGAGGAGCAGAACTGCAATCCTTGTGGAGGGAACATTTAGCAACCAACGAACCAACGAACCAACCAACCAACCAACCAACCAACCAACCAACCAGCCAACCAACCAACCAATCAACCAACAAAACAACCAACCAACCAACCAGCCAACCAACCAACCAACCAACCAGCCAATCAACAAACCAACCAACCAACCAACCAACCAACCAACCAACCAACCAACCATCTCTTCTTGCTGAGTGTTCTGCCACTTCTAGAAAGGCTGATGAATGGGAGGAGGGACGAGCTGAGAAGTTCACCAGCTAGAGGTACTTTCTTAAACCCTGTCTATAGTGAACCAGCAGCTAAAGAAAGTTGCTAGAACCTCCATACCATCTTGCAAATCGTGTACAACTGGCAAAAGAGCATCTTTAAAGACCGTGAGCTGCAATATCAGTTTTTGCTTTCTGGCACACAAGAAAGTAGTTGCAGAGAACTGTAAGTAAATAAATGATGCCTTCAACTTCTTTTAAAGACATTAGTAAGATAGCCAGCTTGGTATATATATGAGCAACTGCACTGAAATCTGTGATATGGTACCATTTATAATCATTGAGTATCACTGACTCATCCTTGCTGTTTTCTGAAACATTTCATTGAGTTAGCTCAGTTGAAATAAAGGTGAATTCAACTGATCCAATCAATAGGTGTCCAAATTCATATAGGAGGGCTCTGCAGGCTCTGATCTGGACTGTGGCAGCCCAAATCCAAATAAACCTTAATTGGATCTGGAGAGTGAACTCACATTTACTAGGAAATAGATGAGAGAGGAGTTGAAACTATACAGTCCAGCTACTAAGGAAAATCTACCATTCTAGGACCTAACCCAAGTTTCACTTCAATTTGATATGTGGACCACTTGGTGGATAAGGTACTGGCTGGGTGGCTGCATGCAAAAAGTTGTGGTAAATGGCTCAGTGTTCAGCTGGAGACCAGTAACGAATGGTGTTCCTCAGGGATTGGTGTTGGGACCGGTCTTGTTCAACATCAGTCAGTGACATGGACAGTGGGATTGAGTGTGTCCTCAGCGAGTTTGCCGATGACACCGAGCTGTGTGGTTTGGTTGATATGTTGGAGGGAAGGAATGCCATCCAGAGGGACCTTGACACGCTTGTGAGGTGGGCTAATGCCAACCTGATGAAGTTTAACCATGCGAAGTGCAAGGTCCTACACCTGGGTTGGAGCAATCCCAGGCACAGCTACAGGTTGAGCAGAGAAGAGATTCAGAGCAGCCCTTTGGAGAAGGACTTGGGGGTGTTGGTCGATGAGAAAATGAACATGAGCCGGCTGCAGTGTGCGCTCGCAGCCCAGAAAGCCAACTGTATGCTTGGCTGCATCAAAAGGAGTGTGACCAGCAGGTCGAGGGAGGTGATCCTGCCCCTCTACTCTGCTCTTGTGAGACCTCACTTGGAGTATCGTGTGCAGTTCTGGTGTCCTCAACATAAAAAGGACATGGAACTTTTGGAACAAGTCCAGAGGAGGCCATGAGGATGATCAAGGGACTGGAGCACCTCCTGTATGAAGATAGGATGAGAAAGTTGGGGCTGTTGAGCCTGGAGAAGAGAAGGCTGCATGGAGACCTCATTAGCATCCTTCCAGTATCTGAAGGGGGCCTATAGGGATGCTGGGGAGGGACTCTTCATTAGGGACAGTAGTGATAGGACAAGGGGTAATGGGTTCAAACTTAAAGAGGGGAAGTTTAGATTGGATATGAGGAAGAAGTTCTTTCCTGTAAGGGTGGTGAGGCACTGGAATGGGTTGCCCAGGGAAGCTGTGAGTGCTCCATCCCTGGTGGTGTTCAGGGTTGGGTTGGACATAGCCTTGGGTGGCATGATTTAGGGGGAGGTGTCCCTGCCCACGTCAGGGAAGTTGGAACTAGATGATCTTCAGGTCCTTTCCAACCCAAACTATTCTATGATTCTATGATTCTAAGAATACTACAATAGTCAATGGATAACTTTGAAATCTGAGTCAAATCAAACTAAAAATTAGGGACTGCAAATTTCTGTGATCAAGTTAGATCACAGTATCTTAAATGTGACATGTGTAAGCAAGGATATTTCTTTTTCTGAAGTGCTTAGATTCCTAGAAATGAAACCAGAGAAGGCTTTCAAAAGTCCCAAGCTGCAGTATCATGCAGTACTACTCAAGGAAGGGGTCACATGTCATAAAAAAATTTTACATAAGACAAAAACATGTGGAACTGGACAACATTCCCATGCCGCTGAGAGTGTTCGTTATGTCTCATCCTAACTGCTTTACAGTAAGCTGTGAGTGCAGAGTAGAAAGTGAGAGAAGAATATCACGAATGTCATGGCCTGATGTCAATAGAGAGCCCATGGACTCAGAAGATTTTTTTCCTGTGGTGTATATAACCTTGACTGAGAAAGGTACTGGAATAAGGATTGAGACAGATCAATGAGAAAACTATGAAGAAAAAAATCTGTTGAGAACTCAGGAAATACCCCCAGCTGAGCTACGGAGAAGGCTCAGTGACACAGGTCATTTCAACCACCAGCATCTTTGATCAGAAAGCTGAATGGGTTTTACAATGCCAGTTTCCTAATAACAAGTTCCAATTACAAAGCAGAAGGAAGGACAAAATGTTCACGGAAGGACAAAACTCCCTTTAAAGATTAAAGGAAAGAAGAGACAAAGTTTATTCTTTTCATTGACCTGTCATAAAAAATTCTGCCCAGGTTGAAAGACAGAAGTGAAATGTTAACTCTTTTCTCTGTTTTGGAAGGCATTCAGCAGGGATGTGAAAGGCCAAGGCCTGGCAAAATGCATCTAAGGAATACAAGAATGCTTTGTGTTTCTCCAGTGCTTTTCACCCACAGACCTCCCTGCATATACCAGGGGCTCCCTGCAGTGTTCTGGAGAGATAAGAGCACCAGGAGAGGTCCATCTTTTGGGGAGATCATAATCTGCAATTGAGGCTGTATTGGGTGAGTTTTCAATTAGGTATCAGTGTTAACGCTCATATGTAGCACAGGAAAGACATGGATCTGTTGGAGTGGGTCCAGAGAAGGGTCACAAACAATATCTCAGGGCTGGAGCAGCTCTGCTCTGCAGCCAGGCTGAGAGAGATGGGCTTGTTCAGCCTGGAGAAGAGAAGGCTCCTTAAGGGGAGACCTTAGAGCAGCTCCAGTGCCTAAAGGGGCTCCAGGAAACTTGGAGAGGGGCCTTGGACAAGGGCCTGTAGGGACAGGACAAGGGGAATGTCTTTAAACGAAAGAATGTAGATTTAGACAGGATATAAGGAATAAACTTTTTACAATGAGTGTGGTGAAATACCAGAACAAGTTGCTCAGAGAGGTGTTAGACGCTCTATCTCTGGAAACATTCAAGTCTAGGTTGGACGGGGCTTAGAGCAGCCTGGTCTAGTGGATGGTGTCCCTGTTCATTGCAGGGGGATGGATTATGTAACCTTTAAATACCCTTTCCTACCCAAACTCTTCTATGATTCTATGATTCTATATTTATGAGACGCTCAATAACACTGAAGCATTGTCAAATATTCCCTTGTAAACTGTTCTTGAAGACGATTTTGACTGAGGCTGGGGAAGCAGATGAAGCAGTCTTTTCCAAGGTGAACTAAGCAGAGGTCTTTCTACAGCAGCTTTCATCAGGTCCAGGCCCTTTTTAAAACCTTCTTTGCTCTAATGTGAATAGGGTAACACTCTTAAGTGTTGCTTTACTGAAGACTGCTACCCTCAAGAGCCATCCTTGCTGGTGTTCAGAGCATAGTCGCTGCTGCTAACACAGACAAGACTGCTCATTGAGTTACTTTCTCAAGGGTAAGTTTATACACTCATATAATTTTTAGCATGGCTGAGCAGGTACCTGAGCAGAGTTTCCTTGCTCACACTGTTGTGAGATGTCCTTCAGCCTTGCTGCTTTGTAAAAGTGGATGTTAGTCTCACTGCCCCCTTGCACCTTCTGTTCCAAGCATCTTACACCACCTTGCATTGCTGAAGAGATCTTTAAAATATCTTTACTCTGCAGAGGTATGCTAATATCATGAGTTTGCATATGGAAAGCTGTGGCAGACTAAGGGCACAAAACCCACCAGGAGGTGTAGACAGAGTTCTTGGATACTCCAGAGCTGTAAGGGTAAGGCTCTAGCAGTGATGATTGAGAGACTTCATATCCCATGACATCCAGCCGGGTTTATAGTGTCTTGCTCAAGCTGGTTCTGATCTCCAGCATCTTCGGCTCCCGCACAGCTTGGGAAAAACTGGGACCTAGATCTTCAGAGTGTCATCTATTCTGCAGAACCAGAATAGTGTCCATCTCAGTCAAAATTAGACAGTTCTGAATAAATAGCTTGGTTATCAGTGTCGTTGCCCTGAATTCCAGTTTTGTCTATGTGGGTCATCAGCTCCACCAGTGAATATCTAACTTCAACATTCTGGGCATTTTCCAGGTTCTTTGCACTCATGTGGAGCACAGGGAGGGCACAGCTCAGAGTGCTGGATGGCATATTAAGCTTAAGTATGACTATCAGTAAGGATGCTTCTCAGACCCAGGTTGTTCTTTGGCAAATATATTTTGCCCAAGAAGCCAAAAGCATGAAAAACCCCTCCAGACCCAAGAAAATCTGCATGCCTGTGTTCTTAACAAGTGTCAATCAGCGTCTCTTTAGTAGCAAAACAGTTGAGAATCTGGCCTTAAATCAGGGACTTTTGATTTTCTAAAACAGGAAAAAAGAAATGACAAGCAATGAGTTAGAAATATATGCAAATGATGTAATTAGTTATTTCTATCAACAACTGGAGAACTGACTGAGTACTTTATCCAGAAAGCCTCAAACCTCTTACTCCAAAAGTTTTCCAAAACAAGATTGTTTTCACAGATACTATTGGAAATCCAGGACCCTGCACCAAGAGAAGCAGTTGCCTAAAGAAAGGGAAGAATGCTGCTTGCAGAGCCCGACTGCACAGATCACACGTATTATTGCTGTGTAACTTCACCAAGCTGAGAGATGGTGACCTGACTGGCACCTGGAGGAGATGAACCTCATCTTCTGAAGCCACTGATTTTGCTCCTTGTCATCAAATCTCTGACTCCAGTCTGCAACATCCCAATGTGCGTCATTCCTCATTTGCATGAGTGTGTGGGTTTCTGTAGCAGCACTCGCTGTAGCCAAGAGGATTTTACTGAGGAAATGGAAAATGCTGCTTGCTGGACACACAAAGAGTGAATATTCCAGCTGGCACTGTTTTCTAAAACTACTAAAAATTTCCATCAGATTCAGAACAACGAACCCATCTATCGGTGGCAGAAACCATATAAGTACTGAAAGTAGAACTTAGTATCCATTGAATCTGAGGATATGGAGGGGCTTGTGGGAAAGGAATAGGGGTGTCTTGATAAGGTAGCATCAGCCCAGAGGGTGGGGTGAGGCTGTTCATCTCATCATGGTAATGAGGATTCTTGAGGAGACTGCAGGAATGTGTCCTCCCTTGGGTTGCCCTAAGGACTATTAGGGCTGTGTCCTAAATTGCAATGAGTATTACATTCAGTTCAAGACTTGGAAGAGCTGGCATTGCTTTTTCTGCTAAGAGATTGTGCCAACTTACTCTAAATACATTCAATGGGAATGGGAAAGCTGTTTAGTTATACTATCTAACCCAGAGAAAGAGACCAGAATCAACTGGGTATTGCACACAGATGCCCTCTTTCATAACTTTCTCTCATTCTCTCTTCTTTAAAGAAGAGATTGAGAGCAGCCCTACAGAGAAGGACTTCAGGGTGTTGGCCGATGTGAAAATGAATATAAGCTGGCTTCAGTGCACGCTCACAGCCTAGAAAGCCAATTGTATCCTTGGCTGCATCAAAAGCAGCGTGACCCGCAGGTCGAAGGAGGTGATCCTGCCCCTCTACTCTGCTCTCCTGAGACCTCACTTGGAGTATTGTGTGCAGTTCTGGTGTCCTCAACATGAAAAGGACATGGAACTGTTGGAACAAGTCCAGAGGAGGACCATGAGAATGATCAGGGGACTGGAACACCTCGCGTATGAAGATAGGTTGAGAAAGTTGGGGCTGTTGAGACTGGAGAAGAGAAGCTGTGTGGAGACCTCATAGCATCCTTCCAGTATCTGAAGGGGGCCTATAAGGATGCTGGGGAGAGACTCTTTATTAGGGACTGTAGTGAGAGGACAAGGGGCAACGGGTTCAAACTTAAAGAGGGGAAGTTTAGATTGGATATGAGGAAGAAATTCTTTCCTGTAAGGGTGGTGAGGCAGTGGAATGGGTTGCCCAGGGAAGTTGTGAATGCTCCATCGCTGGCGTTTTTCAAGGCCGGGTTGGACAGAGCCTTGGGTGGCATGGTTTTAGTGTGGGGTGTCCCTGCTTCCAACCCTGACTATTCTATGATTCTATTTTATGATTCTATAACTGGGGCAATGCAAACAAAAGCCAAGCCAAGTTATGCTGAAGCAAAGACAGGGAGTTTGGCTGATTAATGGCTTTCTCACACCTCTCAGGAGGAAAAAAATCACTTATGTGTGAATCAATCACTGTTTTTGAAGAGTGAATGAGCCAAGCTGTATGAGCAAAAGGTATGAAAGGCTGCTGCTGACTAAGTGTGGGCTTGCAATTACTGACTATTGCCATGAAGGGATTTCCAATGATTGGATTCGTTCTTCCATCTTCTGCAAGCTACCTTATTAAGCCTGAAATAAATAAAAGATTAGTATATCCTATGGCTTAGCAGGATATGGAAAGGAAGAGGTAACTCTATGATCCACAATAAAGATGGTACAAATCATTGCTCTTCCTTCTTCTCTTTGAAGTAACCACACCAATTTAAAGATGCTCATGAGCTCTCTAAATACCTAGGTAATAAATATAATGCTTGCATTGCAAAGGGTGTTGGTGAGGCTATGAACCTCTGTAATGCCGTTGGCTATTTGGCTTATTGCAAGGGTAATGGGATGGGTTTTCTGAATAGTTTAGGCATTAGAAGCTGGAATGACTGGTATGTACTCTGGCCTTAAGCTGACAAAAACTCTGTCCATTTTATAAGTTTTGCGGCTGTGCTGATTTCCATCAAGTGAGGATTACACTGATCCCAGTTAATAACTGCAACCATAACAAGCAATAAGTAGGAAATCTCAACAATAAATTTCAGAGAAATATCAGGAAGAGGTGCTTGAAAAAATAAGCCTGCCAGAAACATAAATTGGGAATACATTATTTCCATGCTCCCTCTTCTCTATACTCTCATCATTTCAAACAAACAGGAAAGTTTTCACTTGGCAAAGGAAAAGAAGACAGGAGAGAAAAACTGAAATGGAAGTGCTAGAGATGGTATAAAAGTTGCATGACAACAGCAAACCATTTGGATAGTAAAACTCCACCCTGTGTGCAAGACCTTTGCATTTTTCTCATTAAATCCTATGGCTCATTGCAAGTTTTATATAAGATTATGTAGGAGAAGGCTGACAAAAGCAGTATTGCTGGGTGCTGGCAGCAAATTACTGCTGAAGAAGTGCTTTTCATAACAGTCTTTAACATTAATATAATCTGGCTTCAGAAAGACTCAGCTTCTCAGGACTTCAGTTTCCCATCCAGGACATCCTGCAAAACTGCTGCAAGACTTTCATCAGTTATCTATAAAACAATGGGGCATTGTTGTCTCAATTAAAACACAGATTGTCTCCCTTTCCTTGGCTGCACACCCTGACTGTGTCTACATTTAACATAGGTCCTTTTTGAATGGGGGAAAACACTCTTTTTTCTCAGACATATTGGGAGCATTAAACTCACCCTGGAGTTTATGTCTGTTAACATTAAAAGGTCAATTACACTTGACTTTTTAAATCCACTTTTTGTTGCTCTTAGCTGTACTTTGCAGCAGGGTTGCAAGAAAATAGAGAAGTTGCAATTGGAAAAAGATAAATCTGAAATCATAATTATTGAAACCATAATTATTTACACCTCCTTTAACATCATTTTGTCCTCCCCCTGAGAGAAGGGAGAGCCCTAAGAGAGGTGGTAGCCTGCAAGACTGAAGACAGAATGATAGTGTCACCATCGTCTCTTCATCTTCACATAAATCATGACTGCAGTCTAGAAAGTGTGCTTGCTCTGAAACTTAATGGAGCTGTTGACAGCTACCCAGACAAGCACAGAACACACTTGTTTGTCAAGTGCTGGAAAGAGGCCAGAGGGATGTGCAAGACAGAAAAGAGGAGGAGAATAGATGTTGGTAGGAAAAATAAAACCAACTGTATTCTTGCTAGGGCTGAGAGGCAGTTCCTATTTGCAGAATAAGTTGACATTAACCTGATGCCAACAGGGGATGTGTGTTGCTCCCTGATGTGCAACACTGCTGTTAAACTGAAGGAGACCTGCCTCTGTCTTTAGACCTGTCATCTTGTAAAGAAATGCAGCCAAGCATGTTTGCAGAGAGGATTTTGACAGCAGAGTTGGCAAGGCAGCATGTGCGCTGTAAGGATATATTCCAGAAGGGACATGTTTCTTACTTGCAAAGGGGAAAGAAAATGAGAAAGGTGTGATTCATATTCTGTCATTTTAGATGTCTAGAATGTTCATACCCAGCTTAAGTGTGCAACTAGAGTCCCTCTGTAAAAAGGGGAAAGGTGAGAGCTCTCCGTGGGTATGCACATTTCTCAGCTGCGTCCAAGCACAATAGTTCAGCCAGCAGCTCCATCAGTGAACCCAAAGTCCTCCCCTGCAGGCATTATGAGCTGCTGGTCTTTTGCTAGAATATCCTCAGAAACTAGATGTTTAGTGATATTTCAGCCACAAAAGGGAAGTTGAAAGGAGACAAATCTCCTAGCCAAGCCACCCAATCCATATCTTCATGGAAGTAATGGTTTTCTGGGGTACTTTAATAATAAACAATAGATGTCTTCTCTCTTGAGTCCTATCATCCAAATCATCCTTTGGCAATGAGCTCCCAGGCCTACCTCTTGCTGTAGAAAAACTGCCTTTCCTACCCTACTGCCTGCTAGATTGGGTCTTGAATTTGATGACAAAATAAGTAATTCCCTAGTCCTATTTTTCCACTGTTCTGTTGACCTCTGTCCAATCCCTGGAGTCATCTTTTCCTGTGGGATGAAGAGACCCAGTCAATGCAATTGCACTGTGGCTTGTCCATGGAAGCCACTCCACGTCTTTAATTGTCCTCATTGCCCTTCTTTGTAGCTTTTGTGTTTATAATATGATACTTTTGCATACTGAGTGGCTGAATGGTTCATGGTATTCAGCATCTGAGAGAACCATGAATTTAGAATACCATAATGACTTATTTTGCTTCCTATTTCTTTCCTAATGATTCCTAGCATTTCATTTAGCATTTTTTGATTACTGTTAAGCTCTAAGCTGATGGTTTCATGGACTTGTTGCTGTAACATTAAGCACTCGCTAGAGCCATAATGGTTTGATGAGAACCCATCGGATTTGTTTTCAGTCATCCTCCTTCACTTCTCATTTATCCACAGTGAATATATTCTGTGATTTTATTTCTCACTCAGCCTTGTAAAGTGTTATTCCAATTCTTCACAAGTGGTCTTTACACTTCTTGCTCTGGGATAGCTTTCTATTTGCAGCAAATTTTGCCCGTTAATACTCTTTCTAGGTCACTAATGAATGTCTTCAGCAGCGCAGTTTCCTTTCTGTTACTTCCCTCTGTTATGAATGACACCCATTTACTCCTACTGTTCAGTTCCCATCCTTTAACCATATCAAGACCATGTCTCCTGGCATGGTTGCACAACTCATTTTTTCAGGTATAACAGCAGAACTATCCTGAAACACATCTGAAGTGGCTCCTGCTGCTCTGTAGAGTAGCTCATTAGGTTGTGTATTGCAGTGGGTTGAATAAAGGGTTCTTATCCTTGGTAGACTGGCTAAAATCTTGAGGAAATCTCCACCTGGCTAATTCTTTTGTGATTTTTGGAAGGAGTTTGTGGTTTAGAGGTGGATTTTGCTATGTTCTTCTCCCGCCTCACTGTGTCTTGAAAGTTCCTTACTCTAAAAGTGTATGTATCCAACGAAATTTTCACTGATACAGCATGTCCAAAGCCAGAATCATCGTGGATCAAATGAATCTAGATTTTAACTGTAATATTTCCAGTCTTCCCCTATAGACTACAGAAAAAGGGGTTTCTTTTCCTATCTGCCTGTTTCGGCATAGAAGGGATGTCTTAAAAGGTATTTGTTGATTTCAAGGATAATCTTGACAGCTGGCTTAACTGACAGAGTTAGTCTCCCATAAATGTAGCTGTGATCAACCCAGCAAAAATCATACCATGTAGGGCTTTGATGAGGCGAATCTGTCAGATAATAGTACAGTTTTTGCTGAAATAGTTTTTCATTTCATGAAGTGTCTTCTGCTGACAGAACTTTACCAGTCGAGAGGTGTATTGTGTCCTGTCTATCATCTTTGTGATGAGATGATGGTTTTGGAATGAGTATTCGGATTTCAGGAACTCATGTTTCATCCGTTGGACTGACCTCAAAGCCTTGCTTATCCTGAGAAAAACTCTCCCTTCGAGGAATCCTATTCAAGCAGATCCCAAATTGCTGGTGTTCTGGTAAGCTGCGGTTGCTTTTTTACTGTGGAGGTGAGTACAGCACCTGCACCAACATGCAGTGGTTGAAAGGTGAAGCTTTACAACAGAGAAATGTGCTCTGTAGTGAACTGACAGAACCTCTTGAAGGGCATACAAAGTCTTTCAAATATAAACTAGCTCAAGCTCAGTGCAGGCGTAGGAAGATTGACGGTATAGAACGTCCAATATTCATTGAAGATCTTAAATGCAAACAGATGGAAGTCTTTATAAATGGAAGTGGTCCAAATAATGAGACCAGAAGAGATCAACCAACAAAACCCAGATGAGGTCAGGACAGCTGACTGGGGTTAGAGAAGGCAGCTGGGCTGAGCAGTGTAGTCAGGAGATTTCCACCCCTCAAATCTCTCCTGACTGCTATGTGGAAATCAGGAGAGATGGCATCAAATGCCACTCATGTGAAGGAAAGGACTTTCTTGGATTTCAATTTCTTTCTTGTGCCAGAGGAAATTCAGTCCTAAATCTCCAACTTGAGGATAAATTGCCTTATCTGCACAAGGGTGCTGATCTTTACACCTTATGATACATATGGTGAAGACTGCTTTCCCTCTGTTAAAGGTGGTGTAGGACATCGTTGTTGTTCCATCTCAACCATAAAATTTGTAGTTGCTTTTGCTTTTACTCTGCGTGCAGATTTCTGAGTACCAAGCAGACTGAACTCTTCACAAGGAAACTGCCAAACTTTCATGCAGTTCATCCTTTAATGACTAGATAAGTAGCACATCTGATCCATGATCTACTGCTGCTGGCTTTTCTCTGGCAGCAGTGCGTAAAATGAGTGTCACAATAAGCTCCTGGAGAGTTGGCAGTGTCTCCATCGACTGGCTCTGGTCCTGATGCTCCAGCTCATTGTCATTATGGGCAGCTGGAGTAACTACAGAGACCACTGAATGAGAGGGAGCACTGTCATCCCAAAAGCACTGCCCACTTCCCAACAACAGAGTAACTAACTCTCTAATACAGTACTTGTGAGAGACTCTAAAAGATCTGGATATTTCCATGCAATACCTGAAGGCATTAATTATCCAGGAAGGAATGGATTGCTATAGGCAACATAATATTCTGAGGTTAAAAACAATTCATAAAAGTAGCCAAACAGATGGGATGGGATGAAATTATGAGCCTGGAATGAGCAGTGAAGATTTTATAGGTATTGCATCTGCATGAAACAGAGATGAGTTTAGCAATAAAGATATTTTACCCACCTTTGTGAAACAGCCAGGTCTCAGGAGAATATAGTAGCTGCACAAGATTACAAGGAAGTGTTGCATCCTGTTCTAGTTGAGAAATCAATAAATAATATTGACTAAAGTGTTAAGGAGGATATTTATAGGATATACAGAGTATTTTTGTGTTACCTAAGATCTGGCACTGCATTAATTATGTTTCAGACTCAAAAGATAGATTTAGCCTTGACCCATTCTTGTGGCATGAGTAAAATGATCAAACAGGGGCTCTTCTAAACACAGCAACTTCCACATTCGTGTTATTAACTGACAGATGTAGAAATGCTGAAAGGGAACTCTAAAGGTCTTGAGTTACCCTTTTACAGCATAGCCATAATGCAGGCATTCCAGTGTCCTCCTAATGAATTATGTGCACATGCCTGAGTTATGTAGAGAATGCAAGTTAACATTCATAAGAGCAGCTTTCATTTTTCAAGGAATAGAAGACTGTCCTAAAGAGAATCAACCTGGACTGTTATGGAAAACCTCATCAATAATACATCTGCTGATACTCCCCGTTTCAAGACAAGAACATTATGTACTTTTGGCTCAACTTAAAACTTGTTACACATCACAGAAACATCAAAACTTTGGTTATAATTGCAAGAACTAATTAGGAGATAGTCATTAGAGGAGGTAGAGATCTCCTGAGAAACACCAGTGTGAATTCCTTTTTCAGGATTCGCTGTGTGGCTTCAGGAGCTGTCAGGGTCATTTAATACAGCCAGCAAATTATCACACCCCACAGAAATTAAGACATTAGTCTAGCTTCAACATGAGCAACTAACAGCTCTGGAAATCAGGATTGAGCTCCCTCTTGTTGGCGTTCCACCAAAGTCAATGGAGATGTTCCAATTAATACCGCTTGGCCCAAGGCTTCCATCCACCGAGCATATGCAGCATATATCCCCAGACATTGTAGGTATCATCTTTTTAGTGCCTTAGCAATCTTCCTGAGCTGTGAGATGGCAATACAAAGGTACTTATCTGTGATGAATTACCAAAACATCATACTATAATAACCACTGAATTTTAGGGCAAGGGCTGTCTTTTCACTACAGAACATAGAGGGATGTCTCATAGGACCTCTTGTATTTGCAGAAACTTCAAGAAAATATCCAGATCTTACTTCCAGGAACATGAAGAGTTTCGATGGCCATAATGTGTTGAAACATGAGAAAGCTCCAGATCTGCAATAACCATACTGCAGCTGTTTTAGACACAGGATCAAGGGTAAAGCTGTAGAACAAAACATCAGTAGCATGAGATTATATTCCTATGGAATCTTACATTAAGACCAAAAAATTACAGAGAAATCTGTTCAGACAAGACAGTCCTGCCATTCACTTTGTATTATTTGGAATCTAAATCACTCTTATTGCTTTTGATCTCTATCAAAGGGATAGAAAGGACAGGGCTGGAAAATTGAGTGAGTGCCATCTTCAGGAGAAGCAAGCACAAGAAATATCTTCCACACAATTTTCCTGGGTTAGGTTTTTTTTTGTTTTTTTTTTTTTTTTTCCTGTTCAATTCTAAAGCCCAAAGAGGTTTGTAACATGGCAGTGTAAATTGAAGGGGAATGAAAGGAATATATATATATGTATAGTACATATATACACACACACACCACCACCATCACCTAAAGGCATATTGGGAAACAGATGCTATTTTTACTGCCCCATTTGTCTTTGATGTCTTTCCTTTGCAGCTGCTGATCTGTGCAAAAAGTCTTTTCTCCTTCCTCAGCTCATTTGTTCTGCAGTTTGATGTCACCCTTAATTTTATTGTCCCTTTCAGCAATTTTTCTGTGGTTTAATGGAGTTTCTTGAGTAATTTTTTATCACAACATTATAGATAGCACTGTTACTTGTGTGGAAAGCCCCATTCTGACTCCTGGAATAAATATTGACTTTTGTACATTATAAGCTTTCATGTTCTTGGAATTACTGCTTTTTGGTATCCAAGCAATGCTTCTACAAGATCAATGCAAGGCACATGTCATCCCTCCTTTCCTTTACATGTCGTAGCATACAATATTTCAAGACACTGTAGTCACAAAGCTTGCTCTAAATTTACCACATCGATTTCAGGGGAAGTAAATGGAGTTGTGCATGAATCTCAGGTAAAGGTTTTAGAACATAGGGAATGCTTGTGTGGGCTAGGAAGAATGGCAAGCTCCCTTCTATGGACAGATTTACTAATGAGGGAGAAGCAGCTCTCTTTTCTGCATGGGATTGTCTAACGGAACTGAAATTAGGGAAGAAGAAGAGATGCTTATATTCTTTTCCTCTGTATTTGAAAGCTTTGATAAGCATAAAGTAGTGTTAATAGTCCCTGAGGACTGAAATAAAGATGTACACTTGGTTGTACCTCCTTTCCACAAAAGAAAAAAAGGAGGCTTAAGCATGCTGAGTTTCATGAGCAAAGTACTTTTCCATAGTATTTTCCGAGCTGTCCTGAGGCTTCAAATTTTCTGCACAATGCTTAAAACTACATTAATAAAATTAAAAGCATTCATGGCTTTACCAATACTCAGACTGTCTATTAGGTGTCACAAGCAAGCACTTAAGCGTGCAGTAATGTGCCAACTATTTACAGCAGTGCTGTTTCCTCCTTACATCTTTGGAACATCTTCGGAACATCTTCAGAGTGTGCCATGTGGATTTTGTCAAATTAGTGCAAAATTCATGCAGCCTCTATTCTCTCCAAGCCCCATCACAACCAGAAAAGGTGTGCAATTATTTTTCAGTCCTTTCCAATAGCACCAGTACTTTATATGAACATTTATTCCAGCATGACCCAGAATCTAGGGAAGTCATGAGGTGGCCTTTCTTTAGGTTAGTGGTCTGCAAGCACATCTGTATATGTGACTTGAAATGCACAAGCAAGTCTTTTTGAAGCCCACGACCCATCCACCCACCCGCTCACCCACCCACCCAGCTATCCATCCATCCATCCATCCATCCATCCATCCATCCATCCATCCATCCATCCATCCATCCATCCTTCAGTGAATTAACCTCACACCTCATTTGTGCTTTTGGAGTGTAGTCAGTAATTTCTTCACCAGCTGGGTATGACTAGAATAATTTAATTTTTTAAACACGTTGGATATTTGCAGTGGGAAGAGCAATAATGCTACTGGGAATATACTGGACATACACTTTTGTTTTGGAAGAGCAGGCTGTTTCAGTTCAGGGGTGCTAATTTGCACCTTTCTCTGCAAAGTGATGCAAATCTTGTTGAAGATAGTGGGTACCACCCTAACCATCAAGACCTAGTCATTATAGGACCAGCTGGGTTTTTTTCTGTCTGTCCTAAAGCCACAGAAGCAAACCTCATCAATAAGAAACATTTGGTTTATGTAACATATAATATATAATTATATGCATACATATTATTACAAAGGATGATATGTGAGACCTCACTTGGAGTATTGTGTGCAGTTCTGGTGTCCTCAACATGAAAAGGACATGGAACTGTTGGAACAAGTCCAAAGGAGGGCCACGAGGATGATCAGGGACTGGAGCACCTCCCGTATGAAGATAGGCTGAGAAAGTTGGGGCTGTTGAGCCTGGAGAAGAGAAGGCTGCATGGAGACCTCAGAGCAGCTTTCCAGTATCTGAAGGGGGCCTATAGGGATGCTGGGGAGGGACTCTTCATGAGGAACTGTACTGATAGGACAAGGGGTAGTGGGTTCAAACTTAAACAGGGGAAATTTAGATTGGATATGAGGAAGAGATTCTTTCCTGTAAGGGTGGTGAGGCAGTGGAATGGGTTGCCCAGGGAAGCTGCGAATGCTCCATCGCTGGCAGTGTTCAAGGCCGGGTTGGACAGAGCCTTGGGTGGCATGGTTTAGTGTGGGGTGTCCCTGCCTCTGGCAAGGGGGGTTGGAACTGGATGATCTTCAGGTCCTTTCCAACCCTAACTATTCTATGATTCTATTTTATTATTCTTGTCAGTTATAATTGCTAGAAGGATAAAGAAGCAACTATCTGCACCTGAGTGCTTCACCTATATGTAAAATACTTCATGAAGCCAGTTTCTCTACTAAAATACATAGGTTTACATCAATGTAGGATATTGCAGTTCATAACTGCATCTTTTAGATAAAGCTCATCTTCCCTTTGATGCATCAGTTGACATATTGCCTTTGAAAGAGGTATGCAAGTATACAGTCGTGCACTTTGTCCCACCTTCTCTGTCCTAAGTGAAATCAGAGTAAGAAATCAGAAATCGTGAACCAGCCTAATCCATGTGTTTGGATTGTCAGCTTCAATAGGCAGGTGCAGTCCTCTTATGGAACTGATCAATTTTAGAAACATAAGCAAGTGTGTGAAACATCAATAACGTATGAAATTTGATAGGAGCAGTCAAAATGCTAACAAAACAATAAAACACCAAGGGTCCCTGGGTCCCTGGAATCCTGTTTTGCAATTAATGAGCTGTTGGTTCCATTCATTACACATATCCTGCAGAGCTTTTTATTTCTGTGGCAAAGCACTCCTGACATCAGAAGAGGCAGATCAGCCTCTGAATCCAATTTCTCTCCCTCCTCCCCCCAGCAGTTGTGTTGCTATAGAATAAAGAGTAGAAGGTCAAATAGCTGTAGGTGTCCAAATAACTTCCCTTAACTCTTTTCTTATTGCACCATTAAAGCAGGATGGCCATTAGTGTTTATGAAAAAGTGGATCTGCGCCTTTTACTGGGAAAAGATACTCTCTTGTTCCAAAAGTAAAGATGAAAAAGGCCAAAGCTACTATTTAATAAGAAGAATCATTCAGTCTTGTGGAGTAGCCTTTGAACAACAGTTCTCCAGCAAAGGAAACTCTCTTTATCAGGCACCTGGAATATATTGTCCCTGCGGAATCTGAGATAAGAAAGCGCAGTCTCAGATTCACTTTCAGCTGCGGTGTGATTGGAAGGGTGATAGCATTTCTCCAGCTGGCTGTGAGAATCATTCATTTACTATTCAGCTCTATCTCCAAGACCCCTTGATCAAGGTTCATTTTCCTCTGTCAGGCAGCTGTTGTGTTACATGTTTCTGACTTCATATCTGCCTTCAGCACTGATATCTCTAACTTAGACTATCCCTGTGTTCAAACACTGGGTCCTTATTTTACCTTTGTAAGAAGAGACAGGGTGAAAAACAATTATTTGATGACTATTTAATGTATTCCCAGGAGCTCATTTAAGTCTGGACTTACCCTTTACTAGAGTCTGAAAAGGACAAAAAGCAAAACAAGAGGGAAGCTACCATTTTTCAACACTTGCTGTAAACTCTTCCACTTTGCTCTTTTTCCTGCCTTTACAATATAGTTCGTAATGATGTTTCTAATTGCTCTTATCAATTTCATCCTCCCCCAATCTTACCTGAAGCTACTTCTGTGATTTGAGCAGGCTGAAGAAATTTATTAGTGCTGAGAGTGGAATGCATCACTGATTGTCAGTGATGCATTCAAAAGCCTTTTGTAACATTTTAAACATGTTTACAAACAGAATCCATTTCATTATCATTCCAGCATAAATAGAACAATGGATTCATTCTGATGGCAAGTTTCATTCCTGTCAAGAAGAAGCTGAATTGAGTTTTTTTTCCTGGAGTTTCCTTCTGGGGCCACCTTTTGTTATCTCCAAGGGTATTAAGGCCTTCATAGCCCTCCAAAAACCACTCAGCTACAGAAAGTAGTGGGACAGCTTGCATGAGCTACAGATTGATGTAATTATACACTTGACTGCTCAGTCTTGGCAGATGATGTTGCATTGTCCTTGTAAGATAGGCTGAAGCTCACCATTATGTGCGTTTAGAGCTAGTGAACAAAATATTTACATCAACCTTTCAAACCAAATACTGTTCACATACTGCAAGCCATTAAGATATTTATGTGTAGTGTTGCTAAGGTTTAATTTCAGAAGGGAGAACATTGAGAACAGTTGATTATTTTATATTGTTCAGATGGAACCTTCTGCATTTCAGTTTGTGCACATTGCCAATGATGATGGACAAATCCATTGCCAAAGTTTGTGGAAGACTGATTCAAATTAGGTCTCAAGACATGATTTCAGCTATAGATGTGCACTCTTCAGTATGTACCACGCACCATTAAATCTCTGCTTTAGCCTGTAAACTCTGGAATGTGCATAAAATTTAGACTTACTGAAAAGCAAAGTAAAAATTAATGTCTTAAGAAATATGTTTACAACTACTTTAGGAGAGATTTACTTTAGCATATAAACTGAGACTTCATTTGTCATGAGCTCTGTAGAAGCAAAAGAATAATTTGCATTTTGAGGCTTTCTAATTCCACAACATTGGGAGCTTATTAGAAGACAATATTTATTTATAATGGCTAGTTTTATATTTTTATACCGTTCAATGTATACCTGTCATTACTTATGGTAGAGGATCCTGGGGTCAAACAGGACCCTCAAACACTCATTGTGTAAGAATATGGTGGTAAAGACAATTGAACAACCTATTTAGAAGATAATGAAGTATTGCTGAGCATATACCCTAACATATGGTTATTCTCATTATAAGCTTTATCTACAACATAATGTGAACATGCCATATGGTGACTTATCTTTAAGCCAGTTGATGCAGAGCCATTTCATTGAAGCAGCATCCTGAGAAAGGAGTTTTCCCCTCAGTTTGCACCAAGACTGATCATTTCCATACTCCCAATTCCTCCATCACAGTTTTCACATTATCATATCGGCCCTTTTCTCAACAATCCTATTCGTGTAGTGACGATGGTTTCCAGCAGGATTAGGGTCATTGCTTTCCAAGTGAGAAACACCATGCAGAAGCTATAGTCCACATTTTACCCTCTTATACACTCTGATACACTCAGAGACTGCCTTAGAGAACAATGACCCAGTGAAAAATGTGATAGATATACAGCAGCCAAATGGTAATGGACAAATGTTAATGACATAGGGCTCCTGTCCGTGCTTAAATTCCACCACAAGATGGTCTGTTTCATTAAAAACACACTAAAAAAGGTCTCAAACCCCCTTATTGTAGAAAGGTCGAGAAGCATGTGCAAGAATCACATTTCCTGTTTGTTCCTATCAGTGTATTGAACTGTGCAGTTTCTTTTCAGACTTGGATCAGAGGCTGCAAGCTAAGATGTCTGCTTGCACAAACTTCCCTGGTCACAGTTCACAGACCAAGCCTACTGGAGAGATTCCAAATGCCCTCAGAGAAAGAGACTTCCAGTTTCCTATCATTTTATCTAAAGCATCCTGCCTGTTGTCAGCTTAAGAAAAGCAGTGACCCACAGTCACGAGCACTCCATGGCTGGTAATTGGCCTCAAATCAACTTGGGTTTGCCTCAGCCATTTGTCAGTGGCTCGATGAATTGCAGATTCCACTCTTGCGAGGCAAGGGCAAGACAAATTGAATGAGAATATTGAATTGTCATGGGATCTCAGAGACTATTCCTTCCTCATGAAAGCATTTTATATTGCCAGCTTCTATAACATGATAGTTTACCTGCACAGAGAATATTGGCTCCCTTTGGTGCTCTCTGTATTCCACATTTCCTCCCCAGATCCTTGCCTCACTCCCTTGCCACAATGAATATAATTTTGGGCATCAGCTACAATACTCTACAGGAATATTATTCCCGTAGCTGCCTGTCATAGCATGGAGCGAAGAGCATTTTGCTTCTTGATTACACTACTATAAGAGGTAAATGAGAAAAGAAATTGGAAGAATAATGTTTGCTTGTAAAGTTAGATCTTCAAACACTGGTAAGTAGTGAACAGATTAAGGTTTTTATATGTATTGAATGCATGGAATCATATAAGTATTATTTGGAAGAAGGCTCTTGAGGACTCTAGTCCAGGCAAAGTTTTCAAGGGGCACAAATACACACCGGTAGCAGCAGAAGGCTGTTAGTGTTCAGCCTACTGCTACATTAGGACTATTTACAGCAAAACTGAATGAAGATAGTGAAGGATTTCATTGCCAAGATAAAAAACAAGAGTTGTACTCAGTGTGATAGGTGCATTCCTGTTACAGAGAAGTGCAGGAAACCTGAAGTGTAGAGCATGTTGCTGTCCCTGGCAGATTTTCACACAATCTTTTTCATCCTACAGTGGTGAAATCTAGCACTAATTATACACAACAGCCAGTTCCCTCCTGCTTTACAGTTTTCTCAAGGATTCCTATACCAGCTCATTGACTGTTCGGTCTCACTACAGGCAGAGTGCAATGCCATCTATACCATGAAGACAGCTTGGCCTCTAAGCCCTGCAGGTGTGTGAAGGCAAAGGCATTATCCAGGGCTGAAGTATTTTACAAATGAGAAGCCAATGAAATGGGCTCTATAGGGTGTTCACAGTCCATCACAAAGCAGGAAGGGCATGGGCATTCTGTAAAGTTTTTTATGCACTAGGATGGACTGTACTTAATTTCAGATATCCCCAAGTCACCTAAAAGAAATACAGGTCTGAGATCTGAGTTACTTCAGCATAACTGCTTCAAGGTACCAATCTGTTCCCATCCTTCCATGCTGGCAAACCACAACAGTCCAAATTTGGTCCATGAGTTTCTGAGTATCTCATTGTTATGTGGTGGTTGTAATGAGCTTGAGAATCAGCAAAGAAATGTGATTTTCAGAACCAACTCGGCATAAATGACTCACTATTCTTTCAGTAGCCTGTAGGACAAAATCAAAGCCACCTAATTTCATCTCTCCAAGCCACCAGTCTGTCATGGCTTCAAATGCCTTGTCAAGACTGCACTGATATTTCTGGCTTTTAATTTAATTAGGAACCTGTCTGGAATGTTTTAAAGGATTGTACCTCAAAGCTGGATGTGATACAGCTTCTAGATGGTAAATGAATAGCTCTGGGGCTCCTTTTTGACTCTGTAATTCTCTAGTACTGATCGATAATCTCCAATCCAGCTCCTGATTCCAGGTTCCAAACTGATGCTAAAAAAAGGCTAGAAGATTTTGACAAAGTCAGAAGAGGAGTTTGGAGTGCTGCAGTTCTTGGTTTTCAACATGACAATCAAGAATGCAAAGTGTATAACACTTCCAAGACAACAAATCTTAGTACATAAATTCAAACATCCCCAAAATCAATTACATTCTCTTGTTTTGGCCGGTGTTGCTCATAAAAACATTATATTGAGTTCTACATATATTTTTTTCAGTCTCTAGGCAGAAAAGAGATAAAGAACACATTTCATATCTCTTATTGTGCTACAGGACATACTATCATTGCATCTTCAGGCATTAATAATACAAATATCTTTGTGAAATGTTTGCATCTTCACTTCATTTTTCATAGCAGTCAAATCTCGCTGCACACTTACGGGCCTTTTCCTGTATACCCAAAGTAGGAAAGTGTATTTTCTTGTAGCCTTTCTGAGAAGTTTTCTGCAAGCTTATCTCCATTCTTTCTGGGCACAAATTAATTGTTGGTAAAAATAAAAGCTGTAGAGACATTGACACAACAGCAGCTGTTCTGCTGTTTGACTAATCCTGATGTCACTCATGGTATGTTGAACAGAAAGATGCTCATTTTAAGAAACAGTCGCAGTAAAAATCCTTTTCTCCCAGAAACCAAGATTGAATGGAAAAAACAGTCAAGTAGGGTGATTTTATTAGTAGTAGTAAAGTTACACCTTTGGAAAAATACTCAGAAGAAAGTTATTCTCCTTTAGCATGCGGAAAAGATGACACCTCCCATGGAGATCAACTACGAATCTTCCAGCAAAGTGTCATTAATTTTGTGAACATCAGATATATAAAACCTAATTTCATACATATAAAGGGAAGTTACAGTGTAGGCAGAGAAACTACATAATAAAGAAATTTCTACTCCTAGTCTCAGTTAAACTTTGACCTGGATGTTACTGAATTGCTGTGTATTGACCTTAAAACTTGTAAAAATGCTGAGCAAAAACTTCTTTCAAAACACTCATATCCAGTTGAGCTATGTGAATAGTTCCTTCTCAGCCATCACTAGCCCATGGTGGTACTGAGCAGGCAGTATGCTGGAAGCAGATCATCATTTAACTTCCCTGTCAGCATAAAGAAACAGGTCATGAGCAATAAGAGTTTCACTGTTGCTTTTCAACAATGCATTAGAGACCATTCATCTATAAACACCACACCTAAAGCAGCAAGAGCCACAGATAGGTTACACTTTCCACCAGCCTACATGCACCTGTTTGGACAAGCTCTTGAGGAATAAAGAACTGCTTTTGTGCATTTCTAAAACCAAACACTACTGAGCAATTTGAAGAAAAATTCTCTCCCCAACTAGAGAGTTTCCCCCTATAAACTCTTTGAATAAAAGGAAACAAAGCAGAAATGACCTTGTCAAATTGCACAATATCTTGGAATGTCCTTTTACCCGAATCATAAAACTGCAACAAAACAAGAAGTAAAAGAGCAGTAATTTTCCAGCGAGTAAGAGGAGACACATTTCTTGCTGCAATGCCATAAACAGTAATAAGATCCGCAGCATGCTATATATTTACTGTTACATGCACCTGCTCTTGGATAAATCACATTATTGGGTGAGAACTTCCCCATTCATATGTCTCTACTAGAACTGATGAGCAGCTTGGAGTAGCAGCTAAGGCAGATGATTTTTTTCAGACCAATTTACCAAATTAATCTTGGCTGTAGCTTTCTATTTAAACATAGAAATAAACATTATGCTTATTTTTATCTCACCACATTCAGACATAGTATCTGTGTCAGATACATTGGAAAGATTCCACCCTGTATATAAGTAGTTGAACTCATTTAAGTGATGCAACTAGCCTTTAGTCAGAAAAACTAAATTTATCCCATGCAATGATAGGAATGAAGCTGAATGTAGACAGTATTCTTTTTCTTCTTAAGATATATGAGTTACTGAAGTCATCTTAACCTGTCAGTGCTAAAGAAAGTTCACCATCGCAGGAGGCAGTGTAGTAGATGTTATCTGGCTTTATTTCATGAGTACAAGAATCCTTACAGGAGAAGTGAGCCAGCCTGTTCTCAAGTAAATTAATTTCTAAGACAGTTGCTTGCAGGATGGTTCTGTCTCTGAAGGGGTTTTGGCCAGGCAGAAACACCCACTGTGAGAACTCAATTTGAAAAAGCCATTGAAAGAAGCCACATGAGAAAGCCTGCATTTGAGCAAAGAAGAGCACAGTGGTATGGAAGGGATCAATGGCTTGGGACAGCGGAGCACAGTGTCAGGGTGTGGATATTCTGTGCCATCCGGACACAGCTCCAATTTCACACACATCCCTTATTTAGCATTTCCTATTAACTCAATGTATTCATGAATGCCTAGCTAATAGAAAACATCAGACTTGAGGATTGTAGGCCATGTGAAAACTGATGCATGTGCTAAGACAGCAGTTTTCTCCTTAGCCTTTGCTCTGTCCCAAGCAGTTCAGCTGCTTTCACTGGCCAAGGCACCAGAGGATGGTATAGGGAGAAGTATGAATTAAACCAGGGCTGAGCATGCATTTGAAGATCTGCTGAAAAGTTTCCAGCTGCATATATGTAGGTGCCACCGGGTTATCTTCAGGGTCTAAAAAGTAGGCATGAGAAAGGTGACAGGATGTTTTGTAGTAGCAGCAACATACCTGGTTGCCAGTCAAGAAATAAGAAATGACTACCTCAGACCTGAAGGAGGTTGGCATAGGAGATAAGTAGGTTTATGAAGAGCAGAAGGCAAAAGGTATGATTTGATGCACCAAGCAGTTTCAACTCCACATCCTCACCTTACATTTCCAATACTGCCTTTGAGCCCTGGCTTTCATCCTAGGCTCTCACTGTAAAGGGGCCACCTGTGGCCCAAGGCGAAAATACACAAGTGTGAAGTTGTTCTCTGTTTTCTCATCCTTTGCCATGTTTCATTTGTGGATTATGATCCTCTATTGAGGATTTTCTAGTTGGTTACACAGTACTGAGGGGTATTTTCTTAGCTGTTTCTGAGCCACAATCTGGTCTGCAGCTTTGTCAGCAGCAGCCACGTCTCACACAGTGCTTTGTTATGAGCTTTCTTTCCACCTCCTTTTTCTACTTAACTTTCTTCATTACAAACCCAAAGAAGTTGTCTGGATTTACTTTAAGTCATAATTTGGTTCACAGTTTGCCAGAATTTCCTCTGAGAGCTCTTGAAGAGAGATCTTGAAGGTTCTAGTATTATCTGTGCCTTCAGCTACTGAAGGTGTCTCCCTTGGGCTCCAGTGCTCATTCTACAGAAGGAGAATACATGTTTACACTGGTATTTGGCCACCTCCTCCACAGACCCATGTGGATCATATATTGTTGGCTGGGAATGCAACAGCCTGCATGCACTTTAATTCATATGGCAAACTTAGCTTATTCTCACTAATGACAACCAGGGGTATTGAAAACAAGGCTAAATCAGGATGCCTCTTGTGCCTTAAAATCATAGAATCAGGGTAGCTGTGAACAAGGGTTCCCTTTGCAGTTAAGTTTCTATTACTTTTTGCTACTCCTCTCCTATCAGATTGCCACATGCTGATTCAAGACCCAAATTCTGACATACTTTTTCTCATCAAAAAATGCTTTGCTTGTTACAAATACTCTGTTTATAATCTCCTCTGGTGCTATTTCTTATTAACACATCTTCCCGGTGTGGCATTCCAAATTTTGTCAGTTGGTTGAGCAAGAGAAAAGGAACTCTTTAAATATTGAAACTATCCTTGGAGCAGCTACTCATGAGTACTCAATCCCAGAGGGTCAAGAAGAGCTCAGATGCCTTTTGGTAAATCAGATTTCCTCTACATTCCAACTGTCTAGGCAGCCAGCAGCCCCTTGAACCAGCTCTTAACAGAACATTTCTAATTGTTCCCTCCAGAGCTTTTCAACAGCAGTTAACTGGTCCCGGGAAGGCTCACTTACACCCATTGTAAAGGAAATTGTTAGCAGGCTTGTTAGCTGTTTGTTGTTGTGCCTGTGGGAACAGTTTACAAAGACAATGTGGGTGCTTTTCCTTTGGGAGCCATCAGGGAAAAAGAAAGTTTAGAAAATTCATTTGCAAAATGAGTGTTTTGGATCACTGAACAGCAAACATTCGGTTTTACTGAGGGATATTTTTGTTAGTTCAGACAACAGAGTAAACACAGTGCTCACAACACCTCTTCCCCATCTGCTCCGAAGCAAGTGTAACATAAGTATTGCTGTTTCCTTCCAGGACAGCCTACCCAAACCCTGACTCATGTAAGCAGCATGTAAGTCGAAGACAAGTCATGCACTTCACCAGGCCAGCCAAGTGAAGAGGCAGGTCATGATTTTCTCAAATCCTGGGGTACTGCACCCAGCCTCATGAACCTATGTTGTGCCTAACAGCAGCCAGTCTGCAGGTTAAACCTGGCACCCAGCAGTATCAGGACTCATCAAGAAATGTCCCAAGATTAGAAAGCTTCTACTGAATCTCACCGCAATGTGATGCTGGCCAGATGAGACAGGGAACTAGGTCCATGGGCATGACAGGTTGCATGCCTTGAAGTTGTTACAAGAAGCAGAGAAAGACCAAAATTTCCCTCTGAAAGCACATGCAAGTCACTTAAAAGCTGTTTGATTGAGGTATAATCTAGTTTAGGAGCAGCCTGAGGTGCACTGTGTCCCAAAAACATAGGAATCGTTTAGTAGCGGGTATCCCTGCCCATGGCAGGGGTTGGAACTGGATGAGTTTTAAGATGCCTTCCAACCCAAACCACTCTATTATTCTATGATTGCTCACATGCTCAGACACCAAAGTAAAGTACTTGATGACATGTCTTGATGAAAGGACTATAAGCCCATAGGCTCCAATTAATTTTCAATAACAATTATTCCTTGAAGTTGTTAAGTGTGCTCATAATATATGTGCTCTTCATGTCTCTTCCAGAACTTTATTTCTATGAGAATGCATAGCAGAAAGGAATGATGAGCCTGTAGGTGTTTGTTTGGAAAAATACTTTTTTTCCCCACTGAAGTAGCCGAGTTAAAAATATCCTCCAGACAGACTTCAGCACCACAGCAATGGCAACTATATGATGACAGTAGAAGATATCTCAATAGAAGGAGATGAGTCAGGTTGCTTCTGTGAAAACAAATACACCTGTAAACTCAGTTTCAATAGCCACTGACTTATATGAGGGGGGAAAAACCCAACTTCTTTTCCACTGAAAAAAAAATCACTTTTATGTTACCAGTGCTACAGCATCACAACTTGAAAACAATCACCATTATTCCAACAAATGATTGGTTTCCTCTTAACCTCTCAATGCAACTGACAACTCTGCATTCATTTTGGGAGCAAATTACACAAAATTGTATATCAACAGTTGCAATAAAAGCCCACATTTGTGTTTTAAGACTTTTTTCCCTCTTTTCTTCTTCCTTCTATCTAATCCAAAGGAGACTTGAGTGCATAGTTCAAGTTCACAGTAGGAAGGAGAAAAGACTGATATCAATAAACCAAAAGAACTGAAGAACTGCACCATTTTTCTGTTGAGCAGGATGCATCACTTTAATTTGGGTTTCTTAATACTGACAAAGTGACTTCAGTGCAGTGTTCAGTATTAAAAATCATCTATGAACAAGACTTTCATGCACCACCTCCCAGTTTTCTAATATTTGCTATTCTATAGCCCAATGTAATCACATTTGGAAAGGCATAAACTTCAGAGGAATGTTTCAATGTCATGCTGCCTATATATCCCATGATATATAATCCTAAGCAGATGGACATTGGCTCAGACCAGAATCTAGGTCCAGGAGTTTGATTTTAATTCAAGCAGATCAGTCACATCTACCTGATAAACTATGTGGAATTTTGTATCATGTACCACAGAACAAGATGTGAAAACTATAGGAAAAAAACACCACTTTGCTAAAACAACACTGAAGAACAAGAAAAACATATTTTGGTTTTTTTTACTTACTATAATATTAGATATTTTATTCTGCATTGTAAACATTTTTGTGTCATATGTAAAAGAACTTTTATTAATGGAAATCAAGACCAAGGAAGAAACATTTTCCATCCTATTTCTGACTGTTCCCAACTGGGGAAGATGTCAGGCACAATACAGCTTTGCAATCACACAAGTCTTTAAAAGATGCTGGCAGAAGTTTTCAGAGTTTGGCATTCAGTAAGAAAACAAATCCATGACAATTTCCCATTGAGTCAGAACAATACAAGAACATTCAAAGGACAGAATATTTTTAGCATACTTCTATTCCATACCACACATCTTAGGCTAAATAATTTCTCCTGTCTTTTTTCTTTGCTGAGTTTTCTAACAGTATATTGACCAATTTATAATCAGATACAGTTAGAATTCATTGACAGATTTCTCCTGTGACTCAGACCTCTACTAATAAGATTTTTTCCTTCATTGTTAAAGAGAACAAAATGAAAAACTGTGAGACCTTAAGGGTCTTACCCTAGAGGGCTTAAGGGACATCCAGTGTAGCATCTCCATAGCTCCTGGAAGGCAAAGGTCTCCTGAAACTACTGGTGTTAAGTTAATCTTCTTTTGCCAAGAAGATTAAAATAACAGTCAGCATTGCATCTAGAAAATGGACAAATCAGACAGAAAGGAGGCGCTTGCTCTCCAGGGATGAATTCCTACAGCAAATAAGCTCTTTCCCCATGAAGAAGTTTGTTAGAGCAATTGTTGCTTTGAGAGAGGAATCACCCATGAGTATAACTTGTTCTCCTTTGTGTAATTTTATACTTCTATAGTTATATATATCTAAGTATAAGGTCCACCTAAGGCTTCCTCTTTGCTCTTGAGGATCTTTCTCAGCAACATTTGCATTTTCCCGTTATTTTATGTTAAAAACCTCAAGCATCCAAAGACATTTTCTCTTATTGCTAACACAAACTTTTTCTCCTGTTTGTCTGTAAAGGGTTTGGGGGTACCAGAAACAAAAGACTAGTTTTTAGACCAATAATTTTGTGATATGTTAATAATACTTTGAGAAGTAGAATACATCTCCAGTAATAAATACAGGAAGATTTGACACTCCAGAGGTTGTTACTCATGTTTTCCTGAAGGCAGAACTTTAATTTAGAGAAACCATAACTTGAATTCAGAAAGGCAACACTAAGAGAAAAAACATACAGGGATTATGAAGAAGTTAGTGAATCATTAAGCTGGGATAGAAGATGACAATATGTTGCCTTGAATAAAAATACAGTTAATTCATAGATTCATAGGATCATTTAGCATAGAAAGAACCTTTAAGATCATAAATCCAACCGTTAACCCAACACTGCCAAGTCCACCACTAAACTATGTCCCTCAGTGCCACATCTACATATTTATTAAACCCTTCCAGGGATGGTGACTACATCACTGCCTTGAGCAGCCTGTTCTGGTGCTTGTCTACCCTTTCATTGAAGAAATTCCTCCTAATCTCCAGTCCAAACCTGTCCTGGTGCAGCTTGAGGCCATTTCCTCTTGTCCCTTCCCTTGTTCCTTGGGAGCAGAGCCCAGCCCCCTCCTGGCTCCATCCTCCTGTCAGGCAGTTGTAGAGAGACACAAGTTCCCCCCAGAGCCTTCTCTTCTCCAGACTAAACCCCCTCATGTCCCTCAGCTGTTCCCCATCACACTTGTGCTCCAGGCCCTGCACCAGCTCCATTGTTTGTCTTTGGACACACTCTAACATCAGAATGTCTCAGTCAGTAGAAAACCCTCATAATCCTGGAAGTCGGTCACTACAACATAGTAATGCAGCTGGAAGAACCAAAGAGGGAAAAAACCCTGTGATTTTATGATGTGTCTATTGGAGGACCAGCACATTGGTTTTGATATCCTAGTCTTCTATGGAAATACCTAATGGTCAGAGCACTCTGACTGGAAGAACCAAAGAATGGGGGTCACCCCTTTCCATCAGGGTGATTTCATCACTGTAGATATAGTGAAATAAAAGATTAAGCTAGCTAAATTTTATGGAAAAATAAAAATCTGTGGGCACATATGTGGGAATAGTCCAGATATTATTTGTATTTTCCATTATCCTTAGTGAAGCGATAATGTATCTTGCCTGTGTAGGTTGAAAGATAAAGAGGTTCTGTTCCAAGTTTTTACTCCACATCTCTCCCTGTGTTTTTAACCTGGGCACATTCAGCCTTCCACTGGGGCACATGCTGTTATCATGATAAGCTATCATTTTTCCCAATATTTTTCACATTTCCTAATGCTATTCACTGCTTTTCTCATCTCTGATGTGCTGGCCAGTGCTCACACCCTGTGGATAACTCTTTAGGCCCATCATGTCCCTGGTGTGCGCCATGATATAAATGGGATCATGATCCACAAACTTTAGTAATGCACAGGGGAGATAAATAAAAACGATCATCTCTTCTCTCATGTGTAAGATAGAGTTTTCATGCCGACACATTCATTTTGTATCAGAAGAATAGTCAGTGTATTTAGCTTAGCACCAATATCTATTCCTATTCACTGCTGTGCTCAATTGCATTAAGAATTCAATCGACTTGAACATGAACCTGAGATTATTCAGTATAAGTACATGTCTTCTGAGCAGTGAAGCTATCAATTGAATGAGTTGGCACCAGCTGAAGTGCTGTCTTTTATACAACCAGTTATTAACTTGAGATCTATTAATCCCTTCCATTTTAAAATTTAGCCTGCTGAGCAACTACATGGTTTTAAACACTTGCGGACCAATGCAAAGCATCACCTAAACTATAATAATAGAATAAGGTTTTAGTCTCTCAGAAGCTGCTACAGGTATAAATGAGACAATGAAAAAGTTTTAACTTTAAATCTGCAGTTGATATCTAAGATTAAATCTAATTTCAAATCTAAGTTTAAATCTGCAGTAGCCCCATGGGAAAGTATTGTTTAGAGCAAGCTCACAGTTGCCTCAGCTTAGTGAGAGATTTCAGTGAGTGATCTCCTCACCGTTGAGCATCTGAATGTCTTTGTATATTGGAGGTGGCACTGGAAGGCACACAGGTACTTCCACAAGTGCAGTCTAAGGTATGAAGAGCTGGGGCACATTTATAGCCCATCACACTGCTGTAGAAATATGACTTCATAGAAATACCCTCAGAGAAGTATAGCTCTTGAAGGAGCATGAGGAAGCAGGCCTAGTCTGAAGTACTGAACACTGGTGTACCTTGCATTCAGGAGAGAATTCACTATCTATCTGACACAAAGCAGATAAAAGAGTTTGATTTGTTGAGAATAAGAGTCCTTTCACTTGTCTTTAGATATTTACATCCAAGTTGAAGTTATTTGAGTTGCTTCTGTCACCAGCAAGGCTGGGAGAATATAAGGATACTGTTACAAAGCAATTCTTGCCACCTAACAAAAAAAAACCCTCCGAAATTAGAGTCTCTAAAATGTATGTACAAAGCGAGAGCCAAAATGTTCCTACCATTAATTTTAAATACATGACGTATATTGCTGTCCATGAAATATGCAGTGACTAACTAAATATCAGGAATGATGAGTCAAATTTAAGGACACGGTACAAGAGCAGATAAAAGAAGCTTGTTCTGAATGAGTTGGCATGGAAATGAAGAGCTTTTGTGCCAGGTGAGTGAGTTAAGACTCCAAACAATCTTTCAGAAGAACTGTTGGGACACCCATCTAAACTATTTTGGCAGATCAGGAGGAAATTTGCTATAATTATGGACGTGGTTCTACACCGTGGTTTCATCACCGGAATAAATGGCATGGTTGAATAACCTGAGCTTTAAATCAAACAACTCTGTTTCCTACCCTCTGTGAAAAGTAGGTTAGAAAAAGTCACCTTACAATATTGACATGAGTGACTCAATGCCTAAAGAAATGTCAGAGAGAAATCTTAACTGCTATACAATATCCTGTAAGAATATGCACAATCAAAACAAAAGCCCTTTGGGGGGTATTGAATAAGCTCCTCAGCTCATGCTAAAAGAATTGATGTAGGGCAGTAATCAGCCTTTTCAGAATGATATTGTAACTGTACTTAGTCTTTTGCTATTGAGTCAAGGAACTCATACCAACATTTTGCAATATAGCTAAAGCTTCCTATACAACCTTATTTGTCTATTTATAAGCCTCATTGGAGATAAAATTAAATTAATGAATAAGTCTATCTCATGTTTCCGAAATGCAAGAATATATTCTTGTTCTACCACTTTTAGTACTGAGTATTTATTTGCCAGTTCAGGCATCACTCATCACTTCTTATTGAGAAAACATTTACTTTCGATCCAAGCGGCTTCACATAGAAATGTTAGCAGAAGAGAAATAAATGTATTAAAACTCTGCTGAATAAAAGCAACAAATAATCTTTTAGGAATCCAGAGAAGTTAATTCCATTTAAATATTTGATGAATAAACCATTAAGAAAAAAAAAAGTTTTATATTTCTCATTAGCATTGACTCCATGGTTTAAAAGTTGATGACACCTAAAATAAACATGCACCTGTGTGAGCTTAGGGCTTTTTAAAATATGCTAATAAAAGTTAATAATGTCCATTGCATGGTACTTGTGATCATAAATTAATGCAAAAGAAGTTGTTTCTCAGCACTGTTCTGCAGTCTCCATCCTTAGAGACTTTCAAGACCACACTGGATAAAGCCCTGAACAGCCTGGTCTAAATTCAGTGTTGACCCTGCTTTGAGCAGCAGGTAGGATCAACGACCTCCCAAGGTCCCTCCCAACATGAACTATCCTACTGTCTCTGCTCTGACAACAAGAGCAGCCAAGTAATTTTTACTGAAGAGGGTAAAACTACTGTCCAACCTGGTGCTTCTTCAGTCAAACTGAAATAAGAAAACCTCAGAAGCTCTAGGCTGCCCAGCGTGAAGGACACTCATGCTGAAGGGTTAAGTGCCCTATTTACTATTACTGGAAACAAAGGTCTAGCTTACCAGCACTTGCCTGCTCCAGTTCCACTTGCTCAACTGTATGAACAGTAGGGAAAAATTTAAACCCCTGAAAGTTTAGGCATGTTTCTCCCTATAAGGAGGTCTCACAAAGGAGTATTTGTGAAAACAACCAAACATATGAAGCCCAAATCATTTTTGTGCTCACAATAGTTACATCATAGAATCATAGAACAGTTAGGGTTGGAAAGATCCTTAAGATCATCCAGTTCCAACCCCCCTGCCATGGGCAGCGACACCTCCCACTAAACCATGCCACCCAAGGCTCTGTCCAATCTGGCCTTGAACACCACCAGCAATGGAGCATTCACAACTTCCCTGGGCAGCCCATTCCATTGCCTCACCACCCTTACAGCAAAGATCTTCCTCCTTATATCCAATCTAAACTTCCTCTGTTTAAGTTTGAACCCGTTACCCCTTCTCCTATCACTACAGTCCCTAATGAAGAGTCCCTCCCCAGCATCCCTATAGCCCCCTTCAGATACTGGAAAGCTGCTATGAGGCCTCCATGCAGCCTTCTCTTCTCCAGGCTGATAACTATGCAGTTGTGCCCGTCCTAACGCTCCATGTAGTGAACATTATATGTTATTAAAGAGATTACCACTGTCAAGAGCTGAGCCTCCTTGGATGTAGAATATAGGCACTGTTGCAGGAAGGCAAGGAGAAATAACTACACCAATTTGAGCAAAACCAGAAGGAACAAGTCTGATAACAGGAAAAGCTGAAAGGTGGTGTAGCTGGTTGAATGAAACACATTGTTTTGTCAAACTATTCAGTTTCATTGATTGTGGCTTGTTTAAAAAAAGACTTGCATGCTTTTTTGTCCACTTGGGAAAAGGTTATCAGGGTATTTTTGTTGTTTTTGTGCTTTTTCCTTTTTCATTTGACAAATAGTTTGTGGGAAAATGTCTTTCTGTGCAACAGGACACAAACAGGGCTCTGTATAAAGGAGGCTTAATGCCTCTTCTGACAGCAAAATGACACGTGGAGTATCTGCCAAAAGTCAGTCAAGGCTGTCAGCATCATTTCTGGTTATTTCTTACTGATTTCTTTCCCCATATCTTTTGCTCATTTCTTCCACAGCTCACAATACCCTCCTGCCAGTTCAGTGATACAGTAAGAATGACTTTTTCTTTCTTAGAATAAAGCTGCATTACGGAAGCTTAATGAAAGGCAAGTGCTAAATCACAATTTAATTCTGTTTTTAGGATTCAGGCACATATCAGGTTTTTAAAAATAATGCCTTTGAATACCTCTTATTCAAGAGGCTTTCAGGTTCCTTCCTGCTTCAAGAAATACCACCGCTTCCCTCCCCTGAGAGCTAGGTTTGGAAACAAGATTGCCTGTGTTTATGAAACAGGTAACACATATAATAAGGAGCCCTGTGTGACATGCTAATGTGCTTGAGCATCAGGAGTTTCTCAGGTACAATGGGGGTTATAGAAAAATATATCAATAATAAGTAACATCAAGATTTGTCCAGGAAGTCTTTATTCCACCCTCCCCTGCAGATGCATTAAGAAACTGTTTTTAACAATGTTTATGACTTTCACATAGAATAAATGTGAAATTAAATCCTTTAATGGATGGCTATTTATTCACAGACTATTTTGTGCACTAAATATCTGAATAGAGGCAAATCAAACAAAACAAAGGCCCCACCAGGATCAGAGGAAGGATGTTAGGTGGAGGTACCCACTGGTATGTATGCAGACCATGCCAAATCAGCTACTCCCACAACCACTGGAGGATAAAAATTAGACTACTGTCCTCCTTGCGAAACCCACCACAGCAGGTCAGCCAAAGGAACTCCTTCTTAAGAGTGCTGTACAAGCTAATGTGTTATTGCCTACAGGGGTACAGAGCTTTTTATGGAGTGCAAGAATAAAGAATTTGTTGTTGGTATAGAGAATTTTGAGGATGTATAGAAGTTATGGGGTGTTTAGAGAAAGGGGCAACCTCTCATCTCCCAGGCCTGGTTGAGGAAGAATCTTGTCTTCCTGTCCACCCAGGTTTAGCTCACTAGTGTTTGTCACCTTTACATGACTGAGAGCCCATTTGGTTGAAGCAACTGTGTCCGTATCCCTGAACATTTCTATGGAGTTCACAGTTAAAGAGTGATAAACCCCCCCTTCACATATGAACACTTTTCTACACCTAGACTGAACACAGAAACCTGATTTCCTTTAGCATTTGATGTTTCTGCAATAATTTTCATGTTCAAAGCACACGATTTCCAGAGAGTAGCAGCTAATCCACGTTAGGAGCAGTGGCTCATATCCTTGTACCCTTGATCCTGGGCATCCAAGAAATGAAGAACAAAGAACAGCTGATTGGAAAAGTAATAGCTTGGTCACCATGAAGCAACAGGGACTGACTTCTCCAAGGCAATATTTAGTGATCATAACAGTTCTTTCTCCTCCTTGCATGCTCTAGCTCTTATAAACCCCTTGTGAAGGCAGCATCAGCATCCTTTCAAACTTGCAAAGAAGAGGGAGCCTGTGTCAGCAGGACCAATTCAAGGTGTGGTTCTGTTACATGAAACTGTTGAAGCTTTACACGAGAGAAATCTGACACAGTGCAGAGAGGAATTACGGAAAATTCCATGCTGTGTGTTTTAAGTTTGCCCAGCAGAAGGAAATTCAAATTTGGGTCTTCTGAGTACAATTGGACCTCATTAAGTATAAGATAAACTATTGTCATTTCTAATTTTGGACTGAAGAACTGCTTTAGTAATTGTAATTTTGCAGGTATGATTTTCAGCAGGTAGTAGGGACATTTCAATACACACCATTTAACTGTTTCATTCCACAAAGCTGTGAGGACAATATTAAAAGTTAATGCCTGTGTTTCAGTATCTAAGAACCAGAAATCATTCACCTGCTTTACATGGCTGCTTCTCTGAAAGGAGAAAAAAGGCCAAATTTCTCCTTCTGACATTGTCCATCTTGTCTTATGGGAATAAAATTCTGAATACCTTATTCTGGTAAAATAAAGCTGAAAACTGAACAGTAGAAAAGCCCCCACATATGTGAAAAGAAATTCAGAGCTCCCTGCATGTTTATTGCAACAACACAGAATTGCCATATGTCTTTAACTTTCAAGTTCTCACATTCCCTTAGTGAGGGCAATAAACCCATCTATTTCTGAGATGTTTATACAGGAACAAATCAGATCAGAATGAAAGGAAGATTGCTGCCTGCTCTGCCTGGTAGAAGTCCTATTAGGGAACTAGGAACAGACCAAAATTAGGAACAATAAAAGCAGATGTGTAATTGCAAGGGGAATCAAACAGTTTAATGAAAGAACTCAAACCTGCTCTGGGTCACATTAATAAGGATAACCAATTAAGCAATCCAGCACAGGCACAGTACACCATTCCCATTTGTCACCCCTCTTGGTGCTGTCTGAGATGGGATCATAACTGGTGAGGAGAACCCAAGGCCAAAGCGATGCTGTTCTGGTGTGCACATACATGGAAACCTGCATGCAGAGTCCTTGGGAGCAACCAGCAGTATTGACAGCAATTGTCAACCATGAGGGAAAAAGCCTAGCTAAGGCACGCAGACTGCCTGACTGCAGTGGAGTCCAGGCTAGGTTTATAGAATCCTTCTGAATAACAGATTAAGTTAAGCCCTGCTGAACTCTGTACTGCAAAGGCAAAGATGAGTTTTAACCGTCACGGGCTTTACCTGGCTTTAACACAGTATTTTCTATCAGTGCTTCCATCTGATCATAAAGCTTAAGTGCTGCATGATGTGCAGAGTCACTACTGACTGCCACTTCCATCAAATAAAAGTATTTCACCAAAATGACACATAAAAGGTGTCTGTATTTTCATGGTTAATGTATTGGCAAAGCGACTGACAGCTAAGATTCACAGGCAGCAAATCACATTTGGCATGTACGTGCAGTGTTTGTTTAAAACTGCAATTGAATTACATTCCTTTCTAAAAGCAAAAGAAAAATATCCCACTGGAGTCAGGAAAAAATTCCTGCTAAACGAAGGCTGTACATCCAAACTCTGAAGTCAAAGCATCTTTCCCAGTCTGATCTGTAGCTGGAGAGGTGAATATCATAGAATGGTTTGGATTGGAAAAGACCTTAAGATCATCTAGTTCCAACCTCCCTGCCAAGTTATATCTTGCTTATATTTTAGGACCATTTTGTGATTCACAGGATTCCCAAATCTGTTTCTAAAGGAGATGGGCACGTAGCAAATTTTAGCCTGTAGATGTAATCTCGCATTTATCTCTCCTTGACCCAAGCTCTGGTTCAAAAGCTCCCCAGTGTCTAAGGCTATAGGTAGACAGGCAGCGATCTGATATAAGGATGATCTTGTCAAGCTGTGAGTCGCCACTGAATATAGTTGTGTTTACAGCCACCAGAGGGTGCAAGGAAAAAAAAAGCAGTCAGATCTTCATATCTGGGGAAATATATATATAAATACACCTGAAGGAAGAATCAAGACAAAGGAAGGATAATTCATCTTATTAAAAGCAATGTATATTGGAGATACATCAATTTGACAGGTGGACCACTCGGTGGATAAAGAACTGGCTGGATGGCTGCATGCAAAGAGTTGTGCTCAATGTCCAGCTGGAGACCAGTAATCAGCAGTGACCCTTAGGGGCTGGTGCTTGGACAGGTCTTGTTCAACATCTTTGCCGGTGACATGGACAGTGGGACTGAGTGCGCCCTCAGCAAGTTTGCCGATGACACCAAGCTGTGTGGTTCAGTTGATACACTGGAGGGAAGGAATGCCACCCAAAGGGACCTTGACACGCTTGTGAGGTGGGCTGATGCCAACCTGATGAAGTTTAACCATGCCAAGTGCAAGGACCTACACCTGGGTCAGAGCAATCCCAGGCACAGCTCCAGGCTGAGCAGAGAAGAGATTGAGAGCAGCTCTGAGCAGAAGGACTTGGGGGTGTCAATCAATGAGAAAATGAACATGAGCCGCCTGCAGTGTGTGCTTGCAGCCCAGAAAACCAAGCGTATCCTGGGCTGCATCGAAAGGAGTGTGACCAGCAGGTCGAGGGAGGTGATCCTGCCCCTCTACTCTGCTCTCCTGAGACCTCCCTTGGAGTATTGTGTGCAGTTCTGGTGTCCTCAACATAAAAAGGACATGGAACTGTTGGAACAAGTCCAAAGGAGGGCCACGAGGATGATCAGGGGACTGGAGCACCTCCCGTATGAAGATAGGCTGAGAAAGCTGGGGCTGTTGAGCCTGGAGAAGAGAAGGTTGCATGGAGACCTCATAGCAGCCTTCCAGTATCTGAAGGGGGCTTATAACAACGCTGGCAAGGGACTCTTCAGGAATTATATGCAATTCAGATCGTAGAATTGCAGAATAGTTCGGGTTGGAAAGGACCTTAGGGTCACCTAGTTCCAACCCCTATACCATGGGCAGGAATGTCTCACCATAGACCATGGCTTCCAAGCCTCTGTCCAACCTGGTCTTGAAGACTGCCAGGGATGGAGCATTCAACGCTTCTTTGGACAATCTGTTCCAGTGCCTCAGATGAGAGATGATTAATAATATATCACCTGCTTAAAGTATTGTAGGGCAAAGAGAAACCCTGATGATTTTGCACCCAGGAATTAACCACTGTAACATCATCTTGTGCCCTCAGAGATATAGCAGCTCCCTTAAAAATACTAGAATACAGCTGGAATTCTGACAAGCAATCCATTTTTGATTGCTGATAAGAAGGTTTCTCTTCATTCACAAACTTCAGATACTTCATGAATAGCCTGATTTAATTACCAATTTATTTTTTCTTATTAAAAATATCAGCCATTTTAGGGGCTTTTCCTAGATTCCTTTTAAAATAGAAAAATCAACTTGACCTTTAGGGAAAATAGTTAAAATCAGTGAAAACATGCTGGTTTAGATGAAGTCAGTTGGTTTCTACACTGAGAAGAGCAAACCCAGCAAGTTTTCTTTCGATAGATCGTGCTGGGTTTATATAGCTGATGATTCGGGTTCCTTAGTGTTGTTGAACTGCTTGGTATGTGGCCTCAGAGGAAGTACACAAAGTCCTTGTCTATATTTCACTTCCCCATGCCATTTGACAAGCATTAATATTACAGTAACCATTAATCTGGTGTACACTCTTTTTGGCATCTCTCCTCTGTGGTTTCTACAGAAGGAGGAAGGGAGAGAAAAATCTGCAGATGGTGTGAAAGCAGAACATGACGAAACTCAGATTTATTTTTCAGGGCATTAGTATCTGACATTTATAAAGCATCACATACCATAACAGGAGCTTTTGCCTCCATCAGCAAGTCTCTGCCTTGTGGGAAAGCAGCTAGCTTTTCAGCTGTTAAGAGAGAGTTGAAACTCAGATGGGGTTATTACCACAAGGATTTAGCAGAAAACAATACCCTGCCATTTAGACACTCTAAAGTTATTTTTTACAATTTGGGCATGCTGATAACTTGTTTGGGGCAGCACTTGCTGGGCAGAAGTTTGGAAAATACCATAGTGCCTTCCAGCCCTTGAGTAGGAGGACATTGCAGAAGAGAGACAAAACAAGAGGGAAGAAGTGGAACATCTTACTGTCCATTCCACCGCAAGGTACCCAGCTGGTCCAGACCATGGAAAAAATTGGCTAAGGTGGAGCTGTGAGAACACATACTGTTATTGCTTTGTAGAAGGACAAGATAAAACCAACGTGGTATGGTTGAGTAAAGTTGATCTGAACTAGCTGAAACAAGGAATAGCACAAAAAACCAGGTGGTCAGCAGAATTATTTGGAGCAGTTATTTAAGAACACCCTTCAAGAAGGGAGGATGAGATCTGCGGTTTCACTTGTGTAGAGCATTATTGCCAAATAAAGTGTTTATAACCGCTGCAAACAGCAAACCAAGAATTACAAGTCTACAGTCAGACGGGCAGTGTTGCGGAGCAAGTGCATAAGTAAGTGCTTAAGTTAGAAGAAATCAACTGCAGAATGGGAGAGGCATCGAAACAAAACAAGCACAAAGAGAAATACACGTCCCCCTAACTCAAGACAAATATGCAGCAATTTCAAAAGTTTTAGACAAATATTTTATTATAAAATAAGAAAAGATTGCCAGTTTTAATCCAACTGGTTTCTAACACAGAAGAGATACAGAGGAAGGGAAATTAAACACAAGCAAATCTCATGTCCAAAGAGATTACTTAGCAAATGAGTACTTCAGGTTTACTGTCTAATCCCAAGTGATGACAGCTTCTTCCCACAAGCCATCTGTTTTTCCACGTTGCCCCTCTTCTGAATACACACAACAACCTTGTTTTAGGAGATGTGTTAACAGACAAGAAAACAAGGTTTCTAACCACCATTTGCAAAGAGCCCAGAGCACAGGGTGACCAGTTACGTTTGCAATCTGCTCACTAACACCACATGCAGATTTCTTGAAGGGCTTTGAAAAAACTAATTCTATGCTTGCAGTTCAACAAGTCAGTAGTCCACAGGGAACCTACCACTTTGCATTCAGATGAATCAGCGACCAATTAAAACCTTAGTAAGATACAACCTTACTCTAATATCTGTATTCAATTCTCAAGATAGTTTCAAACTGAATGTAAACACAAGCAAAAATAATACATCCTGGAATATAAGATGCCTGCTTAAGCAGCAGATGGGTCAATTCTTCTTCCTGCCATTAGTAGAAAACACACTCATGTGGAGAATTTGGAAGTAAAGTGGGACCCAGGCAGCTGAATTTCATATAAAATTGAGACTTGCAGTCCCATGTTGCTTACCCACCTGCCTTTAACTTTGGGGATTCAAAGCTGTGCCCACAAGCATAAAGTTGAATTTCCCCCTTCACACTCAGTGAGAGCTATTTCAACGTCAGTAGGGCAGAACTATCCAGCACCAAACACCAAAACAGCAAAGGGATATTTTTGTCAAGCCTCCAGACAAACTTGATAGGAAAGTGTTTACAGATACCTTGCTTTGCATAACTCCACAGACACAGGCTCTCCCAACATACCTTCATATTTGAGCTTATACAAGAGGCAAGACACTACTGAGTTCACTACCTACCACCAGTAAGCAGAAACTTGGCTTTTCTTTTCCCTCACTCATTAATACTGAGGAAAACCTGGATAAATTGAAAACATGTAAAGGATTTTGTTATTGACAAAGTCATATAGCAGGTTTATAGCTTTCAGTCTTCAAAAGGTGGAATGTGAAGCACCAAGTTAAATTTCTGGGTAATGATTACTTTAGTTGTTACCACCAATGTGTTTAGTACTGTTCACTTGAACTTTGAAGGAAAAAACATGAATTCTACATTACTCCAATGTCTTCTCAGTTTGTCCCCAGGTCAGATGCTTCAGGCAATTTCCTCAGAGCCTGGCAATGTATATACAAATTCATACAAGAGTCTTGAACTGTACTGGAAGATTGCATGAATAGAAGTTCAGCTATGGAGCTCAGTGGCTTTTGTATTTCCAAAAAGAATTTGTTAATCTGAGCAGCTTTATTATCTCCTAAAGGAGAGAACAGCTATGCTGGAGAAAAACACCAAAACATTTTTTAGAATTCAAATTCACAAAATGCTTCTGCCTGTAGGTTCACTTAGATACAACCTGTGATAAGGAGTTAGAGGAAGGAGCACACCTAACAACGTGGTTGCTAGTAAGACCTGCAGCAAGTCAACTGGATGAAAACCACTATTTTTGATGCAACAATAGCTGAAACAGTTTGAGTTTCAGTGTTTTTTGTTTTGTCTATAAGGGAAAGCTACTTTACAGCTTGTCTTTCACCTGAGTAACGGGAGATGAAGAAAGACGTAGCAACATATTTCCTTCCTACCGTAAAAACATTATTTCTAGACTCAGATCCTGTGATACTAACAGGAACTCACTTCTTTACTACAATAAAAGCTATACAGGCCATAAAACAGCTAACGGCTCAAAGGTGAAAAGACCTATTTTCTCCTTACTTTATTCCAAGACCTTTTTCTGAAGTCCAAAACCTTTAAGTCCCTCAGGAATTCTAAGCACAGCTGTAAAAGTCCTGCACAAATATTGTACCCTTTCATACATTGAGAAAGCCTATCACATTCTAAGATTCAGGACCACAAAACCAAATAATCAAGTAGTAAAACACTTAAGGATGTTATTTGTGAAAGAAGATAATAAATTACAAGCCATTTAACTTTGTATAGGTTATTGTCAAATCAAGTAAAGATCAGAATAAATTCATATAACCTATGGGCAGTTATGCAGTAAAAAGAAGATAGAACAAACTGATAAGATTATATTAGGAGTAACATACCAGTGGAAAAAATGGCAGTCATTAACCAGCCTAAGAAGTTATCTATGTCATAGATAGTCTCTCCTTTCCTCAATTAGCATGAAAAAAACCTCAAGAGTAAACCACTTAATTATGAAAATCTAACACCTTCTAATAAATATAAATACTTAACTATTCTTAGGACCAACATTTTAGCTCTAAGAAAGCCTTGAACAAAGCTACTGCTTTTCTGCTGACCCCAGATGCCCCCTTTTATAAACAACTAAAAGGTCCTCAACAGAGAATACACACAGCTGCAGGTATTCTCCCTATTTATAATGACCTGACTAATTAGCAGAGCTCCTACCAGTGGCGCTTTTTCTCCTTTCAAATGGGGAATGGGTTCCTTGATTACAGGAGTCCTTCTGTAGTCTACTTTATTTCTTTATATGTATTCAAGATAAGCTGCAAATAGGCTGAATTGGAAGTAAGGAGAAAAGGAGAAGGTAAAGCCTGGTTTGTTTGTTCTTATTGTACTTTGCATTCATTTTATATTAGCCATTGCTAAGCTCTTTCTGTTGAAAGCTAAGTCTTTTGAGTTTTTTAATAAGAAAACATGAACTTCTAGGTCAAAATAGTATAATTAAGTTATTTTGATACTTTTAAGCTTAGATGAAGGAAAGTAGCTTTGTTAAATAAAGAATTAAAATCACATTTTTAACTGATAAATCTCTTCTGAATGTTACTGAGATGAGGCTAAACAGTGCAGATAACAGTCAGCTTGTAATTATTAGGTCTTTCACAGATATTTAATGCACAATTTTTGCTGCAAGCACACCAAGAAGTAAAAGTTGTTGAAATACTCTTGAGTTCTAGGCTGAAAGTAAGATTTCCATCTCCATGCGACACAACTTTGTTTAAAGAAATCCTTCCATGATTCTTTTACTTGCCTAATACCAAAGAACTGTTGCATCAAATAAACATATCTTTCTTATATGGCATTATTCTTTAGCCAGTTAGAAATTGCTTCTTTATTAAATAACAGCGTAATAAGATAATTTGGTTTTTTACTTTACGTCAAGAGTTCCTTATAAAATATTGGAAGAGCTAGGTGCTTGGTTGCTAAGAGTTGTTCATATGCAGTCACCTAAGAAATGGTGCTTATAAGAAGTAACTCTTCTGTCTTGCAGTGTACTTGGTTTAGATCTGATGTTCAGATGCTGTGAGACATTAGATTAGATGATCTTGATGTATCCTACTGGTTACAACATCCCTGAAATGATTTCAAACCAGAATTTGGGCTCTAATACTAGAGCGCCTTGGCTGTATGTCCCACTACAACAGGTTTCTTACCCTAGATACAGAAAGAATTTGGGGGAAAAGGCAAAACAACTCTTTCTAACTTTTCATATACTTTGCTGTAAATATTACACTTAAGGTGTTCAATACCAGTGTTAGAATACTTAATCAAATTCAAAACTTGGTTTCAGATCTGCCAGGTTGTTTTCCATCAAGCTGGGACTGAAAAACATTGCAGAGATCTACATCACTGGAGGAAAATACAAAGCCCATCCAGCTTATTCATTCCTGGAAAACTGTCCCTTGAAACTACAGGCAAATGCATAGAAATAATTATGTTGTTGGAAAACTTCATTGCTATTTACCCTTGTGTTTCCCTAATATTTGCATAAAGTAATTGGTATAATTGGGCGTCCTGTACATTGCAAATCTGTATTTTTTTTTCTCACACTCCAACTGTTTCCTTTTGCTTTATTCTTTTTTTGCTATTAAATGACTTCCTTTCTAAGGGTACTACCATGCAAGCTCTTGTGGAATTTTCAGTCTTCCCTCATTTCAAAGGCATTAATCACATTTGCTGTTCTATTATAGTGAGTATCTTGTGACTGTGTAAGTATGCTCTTTTTAGGAAAGTAAGATTTGAGGGTGTACAACTGACCAAAACAAATCCATGGAGCGGCATGGGATGAGGACTTCAAGCTTTGCAGCTGGAGGAGCTGAGATCTCGCCCCTCACTATTGTATCTGCCCTCCAGGCATTTGGTTACAAGCTTGTAGGAAAATATGCGGTGAGGATCTGACTGATCTCTGGCTGTATTTAAAGAAAAAGAAGAAATTAGTTATGGAATGGTCCTGATACAAATGCTGCAGTAAGATCCCTGTAATGTTGGAGATCAGAGAAAATGGTCTTGTCTATTTGAGTTTTCAACTGAATTTTTCTTACCGTTATTGAAAGCCTGGGGTGAATTTAGCCCAATGAGGAACACCCTCTTCTAGTTTTCAGACACCCACAGTTTATGATTAAAAAGTTACCAAGCTTTTATTATAAGTATTGTTGTCATTTTACTTCACTGTAGGAAATACTTTTTCATGTATGTATTGCTGCAAGGGCTGAAGCTTAAAGCAAAATATCAGACTGAGTCTTGTAATAAAGCTGTGAATGGTGACAAGCGGACCCTGTGTATGGTAACTAAAATCACCCTTCAGGAGAGTCGTTTTAGCACCATGAGAATCGTCATGACCTGTGCCTTTTCTGCTGTGGCATTCGATGCTGTTTACACATTTTCCAGCTCTTCTAATTCTATATTTATGTTCTACCAGTTCATAAAGGATAACATTCTCTAATGATCCATCTCATACGCATTTGAGGAATTGCAGATGTCCTGTGATGGAGCAGCTTCTCAAGATGAAATGGCAAGTGGACTTCTGAAGTATTTCTTGTTCTTTACTAGAGCTTTACCCAAATCCTTCAGTAACAAAGGTTAAAGAACCTAAATCAAAATGAAAATCACTGCCAAACTCAGCAATTTGATTCTTAAGGAAAACACTCCCTCCAAATTGGGTTCAAGTTCTTAGAAGTTCAGTCTGAGCTTTAGTGCTACTCTGATGGCTTTGTAACTGGATCTTTTACTAGAATCATTCTAAATGCTCAAGTGTGGTAAGTTTTAAATAGCTTCTGTGTAATGATCATCTTGTTTGCTATTAATTACCAAATATTAATGTTTCTATTAATCCATCTACAAGCCTTCCTGAGTATTAAATTCCTTCACTTACTCAATAATGTTATTAATTATTCTATAATCTTGTAGATGAATGTATTTTCATCTGTGTAATGTAAATCACTAGAGTGCTGTATGGCTTGATTCCACACCATAAACTTTCAATTAGATGACTCATTCCTCTTGCCTAGTGCATGGCTTGTTTAAACAAGAATGCCAAGGTTTGACCTGACACTCCAGAATCACATTTGGGTGGCAGCTTGCTTGGGTATTGCTGTTCAGATACAGAAGCAATGATCCTCTGTTATAAATCTGTTTTTAGAAATGTAGGTGCTGTTCACTTCCCATGACCATTTTGTCTTTCAGGCATGAGGCAGACATTGGTTTCATAGTTATCATCATGAAGAAGTCTTCCTTTTTGCTTATGTGCTCAAACTTCTTGATATCAACAGGATGTTTATCTCATCCCTGCTCCACCTCATTACTCACTGGTGCTCTCAGATGCTTGTGCTGAAGCTCTTAAGTAAGTTTTCATCCTTGTACCAGGTGGGCAAAAGCACCCACATCCCTAATAGGCACTGCATTGCAGCTTTCCAAGAGAAACTGGCTGCAGCTGAGGAAAACGAAAAATTAATCTTTTTCATCAACGGACATCTTATCCTGATGACTGAATGAAGTTTAAGGAAAAATTTTACCTAAATCCAGAAGGAAGCCATTGTTGATAGGCATACCCATAGTTTTAACGTCAAGGTGTCAGGAAGCAAATCAGTAGATCAACATTATATTTGCTAGTACAAATGTACACACTTACAAAATTAAATCACTATTGATACTGCTATTATCATAGGATCACAGAGTAGTTTGGTTTGGAAAGGAACCTTAAAGCTCCTCCAGTTCCAGCACCCTGCCACTAGCAGGGGCACCTTCAACTAGAGCAGGTTGTCGCAAGCCCCATCCAACCTGGCCTTGAACACTGCCAGGGATGGGGCAGCCACAGCTTCTCTGGGCACCCTGTGCAGCGCCTCAGCACCCTCACAGGGAAGAACTTCAGCCTAAGAAGTTCATCTCAGTCTCCCCTCTGTCACTGCGCAGCCATTATCATTTAATCTGATTCAAGTTTTTGCCGAAATTCAACAATGCAAATGTGAGGAAACTCGAGGGAGAAAGGCATGGGGATTCTTTTGATAGCTAGTGGGAGAAAGAGGCAACTTGGGAAGGACCTTCATCTCATGAAATACAGTTTAATGAAACCAAAAGCCCTAAGGAGCTGCTTATTATCATTCATTTTGGGTACCCGAGCAAATTTTGTCTGGTTATTCTTTGAGTGTGATCAGAAGAAGAATATGAATAGATGAAGTTACTATAATTTTCCTACCCTGTGAGAGTCTTGTAGGGGCAAAATACATTTCAAAGCAAGGTATTGCTTTAGGTGGCAGATAAGTTAGTATGTTAGATCAAGTGATGTTGAACTTGGCCAGGACCGTTTCACACAGTGGTAATATCAAAGGGGAAAGGCAAAAAACAAACTACATCTTAATTTGTCTACTATACTCCTCTGTACACAGATAGCCATCATGATCTGTATACAAGGATAGCTGTGAAATCCACTGCAACTAGGATAGGAGTGTACTGCTTTTCAAGTATTCTTAAAGATGCAAAATTAGGCTTATCTCTTTCAAAAAACAATGCTTTTCAGATGTCAATCAGTGCAACAATCATTGTAAGTGTCATTAGTATAGCTTGCAAATATTTAATACTTATTTTCAGGTATCATCAATGCTACACTTTGGCAGTGAGTTCCATATCTGGTTTGCATATTTCAAGAAGCAGTGCTTCCGTTAATGACAATTATCATCTGGAGAGGCTTTTTATGGAAAATTCTTTAAGTGTTTGGACATGGCAAAATGAAGGATAAGCAGCTTTTCCTGTAACTTCTTATAACTTACTATATTTTCATCATAACTCCTTGTATCCATCTCTCCAGTCACACAATCTATCAATCCCTTTTTATGAAATTTTTATTCCAGGATACCAGGGTTTTCATAACCCGTTTGTGAACCCCTTGTGATTCCACAATATACTTCAGGAAGTCCTTCTGTATTTTTTGTGAGAAGTAGAATAACAGCATCTTTAGCTGCTTTTTCTATTTAATCTGCCTTCCAGCCTCAAAGTATTTTCATTTTCACTACCTGCACATGACACTTTACTTCTGTTTTGTGCTGCACATACTTTCCTATATCTCTAAACAGAACATAGGACTGCGTCAGATATTGCTGATATCTTAGACATCTCCATCTAAGTTGCTGTTATAGTCAGAGCAGTTTATATACATTTGCTTTCTGGAATTGCCCAAGATGCTTTCCGTAAGATGAAAAATATTTAGTGCATTTTTATTTCAAAGAGCAACAGAGAATAGAAGCTTTTGGTGTTTAACTACTGACAGGTAGGAGCAAGAGAAAACCATTTAGAGATTCAGTGCGGTCTGATTTAATGTTAGCATTCTGAATGGCTTTTATATTTAATTTCAAGTATTACCTCCCAGTGGTAAAAGCACCTGTAAGGGACCATCTAGCCTCTTTTTGCTCCAAGACATGGTCACCTCTATTAAAGCTATTTCCTAGTAGGTGATTTTCTATATACTTGTTCTTAAGATCTTACAATAATAAATGCTTAACTTGTTACTTTTAGCTGCTTAACTATGTTCACTTTTTTAACCTGTTGTTTGACCAAATCTCTTGTTCTCCGTTTTTACATTACCTCTTGCAATGATTACTTTTTTCACTTGATCTTATATGCGCAGTTTTGATTCCATACCTTTAAGAACATACCTGCTTTCTGATCTAATAATGTGTAGTCTTGTTATTCCATCAGGTAGATTCTGAAAGATAACACAACAACCTGAAAATATGGAGGCGTAGTGTTCTGTTCACTGCAGTCAGTGTCAGTGTAACCCTAACACTTGGTTAGGGCTGGAAAGGACCTTAAAGCTCATTCAGTTCTAACTCCCTGCCACGGGCAGGACCACGTTCCACTAGAGCAGGTTGCTCCAAGCCCCATGCAACATGGCCTAATCATATTTTTCCTCTTCAGAGCTCAGTGGTCAAACACAAAGTGGGAAGGATAATTATTGATATCTTGTAAGTGGGGAAAACTGACCAAGAGGAAAGTAGTTCACCCTATGTTGTGTTATTTATCTCTTCCAAAGAGTTAGATTTTATGGTACACTTCTAAACAATCTGCAGATTATATATCCAATACTAGGCTTAGCATGTGCTTTCTTCTGGCTACCAGATCTCACAGAGAATATATTTTGATGTTTTCAATCACTTAATCCTCCTTTTCTGGGAGTTACTTCCTACTAGTAGTTTCAGTCTATCAACTGATAGTCTCAGAAAGCCCATCAATCAGGTCAAGATGATCTTGAGCAAAGATTCCTGCTTCCTACAAATTACTTGGGTAGTGAAAGTGAAAGAGCAAATGCCTGTCTCTTGGAACAACAAAGGAATGCATCTTCAGGCTGATTTCTCCTTATGCTACTGCAAGTGAGGAAAGTTAAACTTCCAAACAATATCTCAGAAGGAGGAAAAAGATCTGAAGATCTGACTAAGAAGTGGATGGGAATAACAGATCCACGAATAAATTGCATTGACTTCAATTGCATCAAAAAGTCATTAACCTTGTCCAAGGGCAGATTTTTTTCAGGGTTTTATTGCTTTTCATTGATGTGTATGCAAACTGCTTGCATCTCTGAATTTTCATTAAACATAAATTATTACTGAACACACATCTTTTATTGTCTTGTGGGATGCAATTTATTGTTCTACACTCAGTTTTTGTCCCTTTACTTTCAGGACTGAATGAGTTAAATGCTTATTTTTTGACTTGGTAGGTACCGTTATTTCTGTACTTTTGGCACAAAAATATCTTGATTGTAGAAGAGATTTATTGTTTTATTATAATATGCTCCCAACTATGGTATGAGTGAAAACTCTCTCAAATAGAATTCTGCCTCACAGCTTCAGTCTTTAGTTAATCTTAATATTTTTGCTAATGGTTTAATGAGAATTATATAATTAAAAATAATTAATAATACATATAGCAGAATTTGCCATGAGATTTGAACGTCTGTATTTCTCTGTTCAATCTTCAAGCTGTGGAAGGTTAGAACCAAGTTTGGGGAGAGAGCAGCTGCTTCTGATGCCACTTCTGAAAACCCCAATGCTCTCTTCACTCAGCGTTTGAAGAGATTCCACTGAGAATACATTTCAGTCTTCTCTAGGTGCATCCCTAGAGCCTTTCATCTAATATGAAAGATGTCTTTGTTTTCACTGAAGGTTCAATAGAAAAAGTTCAGGTTTGAAGGCTTTAAATATATATATATATAGTCTTTGTGCAAATATTTGTTATAGTTCTTCTTTCTGTACCCCAATTATTTAGTTTTATCTTTGAAGATGGATTTATTCATGCTTTCATATAAGTATGGTAGCTCCCTCTGACATACTTGGGACAAGACTAGAGAGGAATCTCTATGGTATATAAATGTGACTGAAGATAATGATGTCCCAGAGTGAGTTAGCTGCTAGTCATTCAGGTGATACCAGCAACAGAAATGTAATAAGGAAAGCAACTGCAAAAACCCAAGGACCCTAACTTGTTTCAGATCCGTGGTTCTCAGATCTTCCTGTATAGGGAAAAAAGAAAGACTCCAATTCTATCTTGGATAAGATTGCTCCAGAATTATCAGAAGGGTTAAATTCACTTCTGCTTAGATGGAATCAGACAAAGAGAGAATTGTTTAATGTGTGCAAGGCAGGGTATAAGAAAAATATTGCAATTACAAGATTAGAAAATAATTTTAAAGGGAAAGGGGAACGCATCACTAATTTGCTTAGGTATTTGGATATGTCTATGCATATCCTTTGTAAAAGCCATATGACTTTGATATAGACATTCATCAATTACTCTTAAACATATTATCCTGAAATTATTCTGCAGCCTGTCCAGTACTTCTATTCTTTATTGTATGGTGCTACAGCAGTTGAACATATAATAGGAACTTGATTTGAAAAATCATGGCAGTCAGGTGAAGTTCCCGATGACTGGAAAAAGGGAAATATAACCCCCATTTTCAAGAAGGGGAAAATGGATGAGCTGCAGAACTACAGACCAGTGAGTCTCACTTCCGTGCCTGGCAAAATCTTGGAGCGCATTCTCCTGGAAGGCATGCTGAGGCACATGAAAAACAACAAGGTGGTTGGTGACAGCCAGCATGGCTTCACTAAGGGGAAATCCTGCCTGACCAATCTGGTGGCCTTCTATGATGGGGCTATGGAACTGATGGACAGGGGTAGAGCAGCTGATGTCATCTACCTGGACTTGTGCAAAGTGTTCAGCACTGTCCCACATGACATCCTTGTCTCTAAGTTGGAGAGACATCAATTTGGTAGGTGGACCACTCGGTGGATAAAGAACTGGCTGGATGGCCGCACGCAAAGAGTTGTGCTCAATAGCTCAGTGTCCAGCTGGAGACCAGTAATGAGTGGTGTGCCTCAGGGATCGGTGTTGGGATCGGTCTTGTTCAACATCAGTCAGTGACATGGACAGTGGGATTGAGTGTGCCCTCAGCAAGTTTGCCGATGACACCAAGCTGTGTGGTTCGGTTGATACACTGGAGGGAAGGAATGCCACCCAGAGGGACCTTGACACGCTTGTGAGGTGGGCTGATGCCAACCTGATGAAGTTTAATCATGCTGAGTGCAAGGTCCTCCACCTGGGTCAGAGCAATCCCAGGCACTGCTCCAGGTTGGGCAGAGAAGAGATTGAGAGCAGCCCTGCAGAGAAGGACTTGGGGGTTTTGGTTGATGAAAAAATGAACGTGAGCCGGCTGCAGTGTGTGCTCGCAGCCCAGAAAGCCAAGCATATCCTGGGCTGCATCAAAAGGAGCATGACCAGCAGGTCGAGGGAGGTGATCCTGCCCCTCTACTCTGCTCTCCTGAGACCTCACTTGGAGTATTGTGTGCAGTCCTGGTGTCCTCAACATCAATAGGACATGGAACTGTTGGAACAAGTCCAGAGGAGGACCATGAAAATGATCAGGGACTGGAGCATCTCCCGTATGAAGATAGGATGAGTGAGCTGGGGCTGTTGAGCCTGGAGAAGAGAAGGTTGCATGGAGACCTCATAGCAGCCTTCCAGTATCTGAAGGGGGCCTATAGGGATGCTGGGGAGGGACCCTTCATGAGGAACTGTAGTGAGAGGAGAAGGGGTAATGAGTTCAAACTTAAACAGAGGAAGTTTAGATTGGATATGAGGAAGAAATTCTTTCTTGTAAGGGTGGTGATGCACTGGAATGGGCTGCCCAGGGAAGCTGTGAATGCTCCATCGCTGGCGGTGTTCAGGGCCAGTTTGGACAGAGCCTTGGGTGACATGGTTTAGTGTGAGGTGTCCCTGCGCATGGCAGGGGGGTTGGAACTGGATGATCTTCAGGTCCTTTCCAACCCTAACTATTCTATGATTCTATGATTCAAGATTCCAGCTGCTATTATAAATAAGTGTAAAGGCAGACAGGAATGACTGATTCTAAAGAATATGCCTCCCATGGAAACAGGGCTAATTTAATAGAAGGTCATGAGGAACGGTTGCATCCTGTAAAGATTAACTTTTCTTCTGAAAAGATCTTTAAGGGTTAGAGTAATGATTATTATTTCATTGGTTGTGTATCAGGTCAGATTCTTCAAGCTGTGCTCTCTGTTCTTCTATTCACAGTGATTTGAGAAAGAATCCAAGACAGAAGAATGTCAGGTGAATTCTGCTGTATATATCAATAACTTTACGTATGATACAATTTTCATGAAACCCTTAGCACAAATACTGAGTTTAACAAAAGACTGAAAGTTAGAGCAGGTTACTTTTGGGATTTCAGCTTAGGTCAGTTGCAGAAAGAAACCTCTAATTTAGAATGGTGTTAATAATAAACTGAATCAATAAATTTTTTAGTAACAGAGGAGAAAAAAGTTGAAATTTTATGATCAAATAAATTATGTGAGTTTTCCTGTTTATTAACTGAATCTGAAGAAATAAATAGACCAGTTCTGCCGATGACAGTCAGTATGAGTGAGTTTAACGAGAGACAATGATTTTTGTATCAACTTGGGCTTTTCATCCAGCTTATTCTTTGTATACCAGTGACAAAGCCTGCCTCAGAATGATTGCTGTAACAGGCAAGTGTGTACAGCAGCAAGTAGCTGCTAAATGAATTATCTATCTGATTACACTTATTTTGGCTAAGTTCTTGCTCTGACTAGATGAAAAGCATAAAAGGAAGCAGAATACCAGCCTTTACTTAATGGATCTGGTGACAAAAATAGACACAGAAAAGAGTGTTATTGAGACAGCATTTAGAATTTATTTTGTGACTCAAGGAAGAAGTAATTGCTGATGAATTTGTATCCAGTGTTATCATCATTGTTAGGACATCAGCAGTACAGGAGGTTTTTCTGACAGCTGTTCTGTCTATGCTTTGAATCTCAATCAGGTGCTTTTGCCAGAGTTGTAATAGCACTTTCCGCATACTCTGCAAACACTATTTAATTAAGTAGAGCTCCTTTGAAACAACAAACTCAAAAACCTACAAAGCAAAGATGGAAGGTGAAATGAATAGAACCAGAAGGAACAAGTGAAGGCAGCACATAAAAGCTACACTCTGAAAGACTGCCTCGTCTTGTGGTTTTGACCAGTTGTTGTGATTTAAGCGCAGCAGTAACTCAGAACTATGCAGTCGCTCTCTCACTTCCCCCCTTTCCTCTCCCCCCTACTCCCAGAGGGCTGGGGAGGAGAATCAAAAGAATGTAACTCCCACGGCTTGAGATAAGAACAGTCCAGTAACTAAGGTATAACACAAACCACTACTGCTACCACCAATAATAATAATGACTAGGCAAATACAAGGGAAGAGAATACAACCACTCACCACCTGCCGACCAATACTCAGCCCAACCGAGCAGTGATCTAACACTTCTGGGTAACTGCCCCCAGTTTTTACATCCTGGGCGTGACGTGCTGTGGCATGGAATACCTCTTTGGTTAGTTTGTGTCAGGTGTCCTGTCTCTACTTCCTCCTGGCTTCCCCTCCTCCCTGGCAGAGCATGAGGCTCAGAAAGTCCTTGATCAGAGTAAACATTATTGAGCAGCAACTGAAAACATCGGTGTTATCAGCGCTGTTCCCAGGCTGAAAGTCAAAACCACAGCGCTGCACCAGCTACTAAGAAGGAGAAAAATGGCTGCTACTGCTGAACCCAGGACACCAGTGCAAATCAAAAAGCTCTGTTGACCTGTTCCAAACAACACCGATGTCCACAACAAGACCTGCAGAGATCTTTGCCTTAGAAGATATTGTCCCTGATGAGTCTATTTTCTTCAGCTAGTTGTGTTGTTTTCAGCCAGAAAAACTCTTTGGTCCCTTTGCCTTTTTGAGCAGGCTTTGGTACATCTAAGGACTTGCCTTCTGCCTCAAGTCTTGAATTTCAAGTATTTGATAAGTTGTGTAGAGAATACCCTGCTGCTTGTGATGTAGTGTGTACATGATATTGATTATCCATACTGAGCTTTTCAAGAATTACGTTGTTAGCTTAACTATATTTTTGTATTGGACAATTTCCTGATGACATAAGGAACTGTGCTGACAGATTGCAGTCTATTGCTTATAAGTCAAAGCTGTTGGGACCCACGTCATATGCCTTAATAGTTGAATCAATGAGCTTTATTTTATTATTTTGTTATATTATGCATTAAATCTAGATAGTAATGCATATATTATTACCTATTCTTGTCAAGAAGCTCAAATAGCACCTATAAATCTCAGTAGGTAAGCACTAAAACATTGTAAAGTAGGTATTTTGACATGAAAGCTCTTTTTTCCTAGTTAAGGCTGGTTCTGTTTGAAGGTTGAGCTACAATGGATCGCCAATGCCAGCTGCAGGAGGTCTGATGTAAGCTATTTTTGTTGTTTTAATGAATAAAATATGGTCACTGAGCAACCACCAGCAGAGGGAACTTTTTGTTGTCAAAAGAAACATCTTGAATCTGTAAGTACGCTTAGTGGGAGAGCTGAAATTGTGCTAACAGAAAGCAGAGGAAGGTGGGATCCCATGGACTGCAGCTCAGGAGTAAGCTTGAACAAAAGTTTTGGGACAGTATCGGAGTTCAATAAAACTTTCTTCTGAGTGATTAAAGGTTTAAAAGATACCAGGAGAGGGAAAGAAGAGTTTATATAAGATCAGTCTATAGCAAGTGATGTCTGATGATGGACCTTATCTTGTTACAAGAGTAAGATGTTAAGATAATTGGGTATATATTTAGAATGGGCGTGACTTTTGTCTCCGATTCAGTGAAATTTATAGATCATATTTAGTTCTTCTAAAACTCAAATCCCTTTTCTCAGTGATGCTTTCACACCTTTCATTTTTCCCTTGTGGTTTGTGGAATGGGGATGTTTAAAATCTCTGTATTTCCCATTCCTTCCTGTTATACGCTGTCACTTTGTCATTAAGTGGGAGAAATTACTTAAAGACATTTTTTCTTTTTCATCTGAATGCTCCAGTGGTATGGCTAATTCATCTTCATACTTTCAAATATGACCATAAGCCCAAAGCTCTCAGTGGGTTCACAATCAATCTCCAATCTTGCATTTTATGTTTTTCATGAGTTTGGTAGGATAGAGCCCACATCCAACAAAAAAATTCCTTTCTCCACATACATTGGAAATAAGAAAGAAGTAGAATTCTAGTCCCAGGAACCAATATATCTTCTCCTTTCTCTTTCCAGTGCCAGAGAGGTATAATTCTAAGTAACACTCAATATAATTTCCTTGCTTCAAGAAGCTCATCTTTCATGGATTTCCAGATAGTGTTCAGATAGTCTACAGCTGAAAAGGGGAGGAGCGAGTTGTTCTTCACATATTGGAAAGGCTTTGTAAAATGAGTTTTTCATGATGTGGTGGCCTTGGCAGTGCTGGGGTCATGGTTGGACTTGATGAACTTAAAGGTCTCTTCCAATGTATTTGATTTTATGATTCTGTGATTCTATGGCACTCTCCACTTTTTCATTACTCTTTGTATGTTTCATACTTGGCTTGTGATTGAATTTCATAATCTTCCTTCTAAGTCTCACTTAGATCTGCGTTGTCCAAAGGATTTGAGCTGGGCATTGATCTCTTTGGGCTTGTTGCTACATGTCATCTCACTAGTTCTCTTAATCAAACATTCATATTGGGCTTTTTCCACTTCGTGATCTACTTTGTTTAAAGATGGACAGTCATTTCTTACTGCTAACCTTTGGATTTTCATCAACGAATGTTTTGTCCTTTTATATCTTTACTCTTGTGACATTCACCCATTCCTTCCTAGAGCACTAGCTACTAATGACCTTTCCATCCACTTCTCTTTCTTTTTCTCTTCCCCTTTTCCAGTAGGATTTCAAAGGTAAGTATGGTATGGAAGCTGATGTGGCAGCAAGGAAATGAGTCACCTGCTAGAACAGGGACATTTTCTAGTCTGCAGCAGGAATTTCCTTGAATTAAAAGGAAAGGTCAGAATTCAGTGAACAACAGGCAATGACAATGCAATGAATGACGAAACCGGTGCATAGCAAAAGTGCATGTGACTAGGATTTAAAGAGGGGGAAGAAATAAGATTTCTTTTTTGACAAATGCTGCTGTAGATGTGACTAAGAACTAATGTCCTGAGCATGCTGATAGCTTAATGTATGTGTATTGTTCTTTTGTTCACATACACGCTCTGACCTGGCTTTCAAATGCTTTTTAGTCTCACTAATTTTGTCCTCTTTCAATTTTACCTCTCTGATCTTCTTGTCTCTCCATGGCAGATCCTTTGCCTTACAGATGTTTTTCAACTGAGGGCTTTTGACTTTTGTAAATGATGGCAGAAAGAAATACTCTGAGTATATGATATGTATGCACGTGCTTCTGAGGAAGTAATTGTCTGGAGATTACTGAAAACATTAGATGGTTACAAAAATGCCCATATCAAAACAGCTCTTCTCTTTCTATTCCCTGTTCCAGGAAAAAAGCAACTGTGAATAAACCCAAGTACATTGGAACAGGGGGAAGAACAGAAGAAAAAGAGGAACAAGGCCCAGTGGCCTCACTTAGCACAAGAAATGCCCAGCTGATGAAGAGTGTTTACTCAGTATTTTAATTAGAGGAGGTTAGAACAGCAGTGGTACATGGGGAAGGGCTGAGAACAAGAAATAATTGTGAGGGTGAAGATGAGTAACAGCTCCTGTAGTGTAAAGCTTCTCAGAGCCCTGAAGCTGACCTAGCTCAGCTCCTATCCACCCCCAAAGGCTTGCTCTTGATAGCAGTCAGAGAAGCCGTCTGATTTATTCAGTAGGCAATTCTTTGAATGAATTCCTGGTGCCACAGTTGCAGCATGAAAACAAATGATGAAGGCTTGTGAAGCTTTTTATTTTCACCCTGACAGGAGCCACAACACACTGGGAACAGGCATATTAACTAGAGATGCCAGTGATGGCCTTCTCTGTGCCGCAGATTTGTTTGCACACAGAGCGAATTAGCAGGAAAAGATCATTATGAGGGCTATCAGGCCCTAATCAAAGTCCTGATTTGCTTTGGCACAAGTGCAGATAGACACAGATCAGCCTGTTCTACCCAGTCCAGCAAAAGCTCTGGTTGGGATGTGTTAGCTGTAGGAGTGGGTGTCAATAGTCAGGAATCTGTGTACAGTGAAGGAGGCAACAAAATTTTCCTTCTTAGGCTTTGGTAAGGCCTATTAAAAATGTAGCTAGGAAATACACAATGCTTAAGACAGAAGCATCCTGTTGAAAGGACTATTATAGCAGTCCTGAATATAAGATGCACAGTTGGATTTCAGGAAAAGCAATAGAATGAGGATCCATAATTTGCCTGCTGGGGTTTAAATGCCTGCATGTCCCCTGTGAGTTACATAGCCTCACACTGTGCTATGGACTTTTGGCAGTGTTTTTGTAGAAGGCACAATGGATGTCACTGTCAAGTGAAACTCGGAGCTTTTAGACAGTGACTTTTGCTGCACAAGGAAACCAGGTCTGCACTACATAAAATAGAAGCAGGTATGGACTTTCCCTGTGCTTTCACTTCTGTATTCATGTGGCAAGGTTTGAGTGCTTGTAATAAAGAAAGGCTTCATTGTGCTGTGTGCTGGGCAAACCACTTAAGGAAATGATGCCCCTTTGCCAAAAGAACTTACTGGGTAATTTTTGGCAAAGAAGCTGCTTACATTCAAATTGTGACTGTACTTTTTGGTGTATCAAAGTGCCTTCGCAGCAGAGCAAAAGTCAGGCCTCTTACGAGTATTTCTGAAAAGTTAATTCAAATCTCTGCAATTATGTCTCTCCTGAGAGCACCTTGATGGACGTAGCGTGCTGCTTAGGAATATATAAGTATAAAAAGAGAACTCTTAACTTGTCCATTCCCACAAATACAATTGAGAAACCCTGGTCTTCGATCATGCCAGACTTCATGTGTTTTCAGTATGATAATGATTTGTTCCTCTAGAGTTGTCAGAAATGGTCTAGCAAAGTTTTCAAGGCTGGGAAGAAGAGTATTTGCATATTGCAGTGGAACATGTTAAGGTGCATGCCTTCAGTATTTCCTTTTTAGTAATATAGATAACATTCCTTCCAATTCCAAGTTCTTAACCAGAGATGCTTGAACTCTATGAAAAAGAGCAAAACTTGAAACTGTAAATAAGAGAGCTTCATAAAATGATGCTCAAGGTTTAGGCAGAAAGGCTCAACATCCTTTTCAAGTTAGAGGGTATCTAAACCAAGCTAATATAAGGGTAATGATGTCAATTACCTTGTTAAGATCTGAAGAGCTATGTAACACTGTAGGGCAGGGTTATCTCCTGACGCAGTTCTTCAATGGCAAAGATGAAATGGCTTCTCTATATGCTTGTCTTGCTCGTATAATAGACTTAAAAAAGGCCTTCTGTAAGAGAAGCATTGTATAGAAATCTGCAGCATACTAGTGAATAAACAAATGTAGAGAAAACTGGCAACCAGTGAGGAAAAGGAGCTGATGTGACAATTCCAAATGGATAGTCAGTAGTTTATTAACAGCATCTTACTGAGGTCTTGACAGAATATATTTACAGATCTCATTTCACAAGGAGAAATATATCCTTGTTTGTAATAGACTTCTTTGCATATTAGATCGCAAAACCAAGAAAAAAAGAAAAGGGGGAAAAAAAAAGTTAAAGACCCTTCCTTGTTCCTGGTGTCATCCAAGAGCCTGTGATCCCTTTGACTGACAGGCACTTGCCACAGGTTCTCTGAATGCCTGTCAACCCTGTGCCTGCCAGGTTCTTATAGGTGGTAACAGATTGTTGCAGCTCTGTATGGATCTAGCCAAAGGGTTGGATAACCTGTAATGCATCTTTCTTCTAAAACAATGCGGTAAGTTAAATTAATGAGGGGCTTTTTAAATGCACCTCTAAATAATGAAGTGAACCTTTTAAATCAAGTCTGGCCCAAATACAAATTAATTTGGCACATGGATAATCTCCATCAAACTCTTACTGGAGTAGAAAATTCCTTTCCATTTCTGGTGCTTTTTAAAATGCCTTCAGATCTAATCCTGGAAATGGCAACTTCCGACCAGAAGGTTTCTCTAATAAATCAAAATAATAAAAAATAAAGAGAAAACATTAGAATACCTAATTTCAGGTAAAATGACAAGGTTAAATGCCTTGCTGGCATTTGGATATTGTGCTGAGTGAATTAGAAATGCAGATAGATTGCTGAGGTGTTGGGAAGGCAGTGATCCTAGGACATGATTATAACCTGTCAGAGTAGAAATTATTTAAAGGAAAAGGGAACATCACTGGGAATCTCAGTAATATATACAGAAAAAAAAACCCAAACAAGAACTAGTGAAACTCAGTCAAAAATTTAAGACTTTGAGATGGGAGGAATTTTGAAATTAAAAATGTTTCATTAAAACACAAATGGAGAATTGTTAAAAAATAATTTGGATGGCTCATAAAACTTGAAGAACTTTCTGATGAAAAGGTGACAGAAGTACAGGAAATGCGTCATTTCCTGAGAATTTGCACTAAACAAATTTAGCTTATTTATGCTAAACATTTAAGCATAATAGCTTCAGATAAGCGCAATAAACATTTCTGCTTATCCACATGCAGAAGACAATTTATGCAGAAACAGTCCAGTTGCTTTTCTGCCTTGAGGCCCAAAACTGGATGCTGTCAAAAACGCAACACAAGAGGGAAAGAACCACTGGACATGCTGCTTGTCCTCTTGATAGTACAAGGATATATCTGGCCATTTATGGCCACAAGGCCACACTTACAGGGCTTTTATTCATCTTTGTGCCCACTTGGACCTTCAGGTCATTTTTTTTTGAGAACTATTCCTGCCATAAACCACTGGAAGAGTATATGCAATTGCAGAGCCTAAACTGGAAAAAAAATGAAGTGAATCTCCAGAGCTCTCAAGAAATCTTACAGAAATCTGTGTGTGCCATTAACTGTTTCTGTAGGACAGAAAAATAATGACAAAATGCATCCTAATAACTTCATTTATGCAGTTTAATCTGTACAAACAAAGATGCTCTGCCTTTTCATCCCCTTCTCCTGAGCCCCTGGCAAAATATGACAACATAACTGTTCTTTGGCAAGAGGAACACATATTTCTTTTTAACATATTCCTCTGTGTATGTTGAAATGGCAAAACCAGAGAAAGTCTTCCTGTTATTGAAAAAGAAACTCCAAGCGATTCAAACCTCAAGGTCATTATGATTGACAGGATGCTGGAGAGTCACTGACACTGAAGGATTTGACAGCCTTTCAAACACAACTGTAGAAAACAAATGATAGTTTTCTTTCTAAATTAGAAATTTGCTGGTAGAAATCAAATAGAGTCAAGAGATACTGGATTTCAGAGTTTAGATGCTTCTCACTTCTCATCAGCTTATCTTAGACATCACATTTTGGTGCAGCATTTCCTCTTTGCTCCTGCTGAATCTTAAACAGATGTCTCAACTCCCACCCTGCAACAACATCTACCTCCATTGATGTCTGTCGTACTTTTCTGACCGCTGCTTTAGATAATGGATTGGTAACAGTCTACGTGAGCTGTTTGCAAATCCAGAAGCACTTGATCTGCTGGTCATCAACATGCTTATCTTTCAGAGAAAAGCACAGCATATAAAACAAAAGGGAGAACTTGGCAAAGTCAGGGCTAAAATGATGGTGACTTTCTGTTTGGTGCAGGGACTGAGCTGGCAAGAGTATGTGGTGTTCTCCAGAGCAATCAGGGGCAGCAACTTCTCTGATGGGGCTGCAGCATAAAATACTGCAATTGCTTCCATGAGCAAGAAGTGATCAGGAACAGTCCCAGTAGAGCTCTTCAGCAGCAGGTTAAAGAGGTGAATTCACTGTGGGAAGATATATACTTTTGTAGCTTTGATTCATGAGGAGAAACAGTTGTGGGTTTTTTTCCTGTATCATCCAAAGCATGAGTTAGCTCATGTTGGATCATTTTCCATTTCTGTTTCTCTACAAAATGTCTTCTTCAACAGAGTGTGCAAGGTGAGAGATTGCAGAGATATCAAGTAAAAGCATGTTGGCTATGCCTTGAGTACACAGGCAGTGATTTCAGGGTTTATATATGCCTTAGTTCTTGCTGTCTCAGTCAAACAGTGAACTTTGTCTATACAGAATACAGATATCTGTGCAAAGGTTTTGTTACAGAAGAATCTTCCCAATAAATCCTCCATTGGATGCTTGGCTTGCATTCCTGTTACTTCCCCTTTCTTCAGTCTAGGATTTCTTACATAAATACTACAGTAAACAGAATTTTACAAACATCTTTTAGGGTTATTTAAGCATCAATGAATTGTGTGTTTCTTACATACTGAAAATGGTAATATATTGAGTGTCTTATTGAGCGTTAGGGAAAGAAAAAGCATGGGCTCACGTTGAACATAGAACCAGAAAGGACAATGTTTTAAAAGCTGAAACTTCTGAGTGAATGTTTTGACTCATGTTGAATATTTCACTCCATTTTTAGCAGATCAATCTCAGAGGGAAAAAAAGGACATAATTTCTGGATGCATCAATGTGCCTGACATAATAATGGAAATAGATATGTCTCCTTTTCATCTTAGACTTTTCAGCTCTACTACATCAAGTAATGAAGGAAAAGTATCCACTCATGCACATATGGTTTTTCAAATATCTACGTCTTCATCAATCATATTGGTCCTGGGTGACATCTTGCCTTGGGAGGTAAATTTTGATCTGCTTGCAATGCAGGTTTTTCACTCCCTCCTATGTCCAGAGGCCTAGAGCAGAGCTTGTTGACTGAGGAGGAGGACCCACTGTTCCCTCCCACATACGCGCGACTGAACCATCAGAGAAAGGAAAGTCATCTGGACCCATAGTTCTCCAAGCAAAGAAGTTTTGTAGTGTGGGGGGCCCCACAGCTGACTTCAGCATCCAGGTCTGCAGTATGCTGGCCCCACAGCATAGAAGAGTGCATGCTGCTTTCAAAGCAAATGGTAAATGAAGAGCTTGGATGAGTTCTAAAAGTTCAAAACCGTCTTCCTGGGAAAGCTGACTCCGGAGTAACAGAAACTTTTGAATGTTTTCTGCTCAGTGGATTGCTGCTTGTACTGTGCTCTGAGATCTCAGCTCTCTGACACCATCATACTAATGAGTACATGACATGCAAGGGAAGGATGTCCAGTGTCTGTCATTTAGTGCTTTCATGCCTATTTTTATCAAACACACACGAGGTCTGAAGGAACCTTGTGTGGTCCATTAGCCCTGCTGTCACCTCCAAGGGAAGAAGCAAGAAGAGATGGATCTACTGACATGTTTGCCAAGTCTCTTTTAAGCTCTTTGGTAAAGAAGGTACTTTAACACTCCTCAGACTGTTGGAGTTACTTTACCACCACTGTACTTTGGGATTCTTTGCTATTCTTACCACTGCAGCCTTTGCTGGTGACATTGATTTGTTCTCACCGCTTTCTACTCGGGAATGTTGAGGATTCTCATTTGTATGACAGTACTTCATGTGTCAAAACCCTGTAACTTTTCTGCTAATCCTCTCCTTCTTAGACTAAACAAACTCCGTTCCTCCAAATCTTGCTTCATAAATCATGCTCTTACACCTTTTCTCATTTTTAGGACAGTTCTCTGAACTCTTAAGTTTGACTAAATTTGCAATTACAGTGCCCAATTTCAGTATTTCAGCTGAGGCTATCGCTGTACAAATAGAGAATAATAATTACCTTATACTAACATAGTTTGGGCTGGAATTTTACTTTTTTTTTTTTTTTCATAGCAGGATCCAGGTTGATTCTATTTTGGCTGTAGAAGGGACAATTATAAAGACCCCATTTTTGCATGATTTCACTTGCTTAATTCTTATACCACTGTGTATTTTTTTAATTGCATGTCACCATGAGGATATCTGAACTTTTGCTGTATTAACCAAGGTGACTTGAAATTCTGGTTCTGGTTTCCAGACTGTTTTCAGGGCTTTTTTCCTAACTGATTAGCTGCAAAGAATATCAGATGGAGATACTTTGTTTCTCCGTAGTGGTCACCAATGCCAATGTATATACTAAATAAAGCCAGGTTAAAAACAGGTTCTTTAAGACCTCCCCCTGAAACATCCTGCCATTTACAGAAATGCAACAGGGTGTCTTTTTCTTTTCCTCCAAGTTTTTAGGCAGTGATTGTTTGATTTATATATAAAATGTTGTCCATATTCCTTAGTTTGTTTGAGAACTTCTTGCCAGAAAAGTATGAAAAACTTTTAAGAGCTGTTTCCCCTTCATCTTTCTCTCCATTTACATAGGATAAATGATCAGAGAGAGAAATCAGGTTACTTTTAACATAATATGTTCTCTACAGGTTCCAAATTGGACATATTTTTATCAACTTACTATAACGTAAGTGTATATGAAATATTTAATGATTTAATTCAGCTATTTCCAGAAAATGAATCTTCAGGAGTTTGATGGAGCTAATTGAGATTCTGTCTTAAAGCATATCTTTGCTATTCCCTTAAACCCTCTCCCCTCTCCCAGGAACCAAAACTTTTCAAGGATAGTTTTTACTGACATAGATTTCCTAACTATCTGTACAAAATGGTGTCTTCAAGGTAGGGTGAGAAAAGATTGTGAAAGCCCAACATGTCTAAAACCTGAGATAAGGTATGCTTTGGAGATCGATTTGTGTAAGTCTTATTTCTCATGGATGCAAAATTAGGCTGTTAGTGTCAGAAAAGGTATAAATCTTGGAGGCAGCTGCAGAAATGACTCAGGCTTCTGAAGATAAAATGTGAGAGATGTTTGAGCTGGAATTAAAGAGCCTAAGAAAGGTATAAATAATAATAAAGTTGTGTAATTGTATCTCAGTTATCTCAGGACCGTTCTGGTCACAATTTAAAGGCAACTGGTGAGAAATGCTATTCCTTTCTTAGAGGGAAAAAGGTCTTAAAAGTGATTAATCATCTCACATGACCTTCTGTAAGTAGGTTTGGCAAACTGGTAAATAAGCTGCTGTTTTTCTACACTCATCAGATGGTTTTCTTTGACTTTATTAATATCATAGCTGGTTTAATATGCACTGTTATAAACTGACAAGAATTATACACTCCCCACAAACAAACCCTATGGAGCATGTTGCATACTTGAGTGGCATCTCTTCTTTACAATCCATCCTTTAGGCTGGAATACAAATGAAGCTTCAATTAAATGAAGCAATGAAGCATAACTTCATTTGTACCTTATTTCTTCATCTATGTGCCTGTTAAAATTCAGTGCTAATCTATGGGCAATAGCTATTGCTCTGCTTTGGAGTCAGGTTTCATTGAAGTTTAGATTTCTCATATGATTTCTTTTTCTTGAACAAGCTCTACAATGCATTAAACAAACAAAGAGTAATAAAGACAGGATAAATTAAGTTCATTCCAGAATGTCAGTCCAGTACTGCTCATGTCTTTGTCTTCTACATCCATAGCTGACTAGCTGATGTTGGAAGGATACAGGGACAGGCCATCAAAGATCTTCACCACAATTACATTATAAATGTCCCCACTGTAATTAAAAAGGTCAAATAATAATATGTAGCAATCATATATTGGAATATTTTCTGTTTAATTCCTGTGGTGTTTGATCTAAAAACACTTGCCAGGTTTGAAATGTGGTTAATTTTATCAGTGACGCTCTTCAATATCACCACAGACTCCATCCCAAAATCTTAAGCACTGGAGCTGAAACCAAAGTCTGTTCTAAAGATGAGGGATTATGGTTTTTTCAGCTTGTGTATTTATTTTATATAGATGTATCTACATAAATGCAATATATAGTATATGCACATAATTTATGCAGGTTAATTGTTCAATAAAATCTCTGTTAAAGAATTTAGCCCAGTGCACAAATACATTTAGCACAATATCCTTCTTAGGAGGCTTCAGCTATAAATCAGCATGTAAGAGGAGTCCAAATAAATCTAATACTTCCCTTCTTATAGCCTACAGCCATGTGAGGTTTTTTGTGTTCATTATAAAGAACACTAAAGTGTATGTTTATGCTATCCACCAAATTTTCTCTGCAGCCCTCAGAAAGGAAAAGATGACAGAGTCAGGAGCTGAGTATTTTGAGAATAATACACTTTGAGTCTTTTTTTTTTGTTCTCTATGAGCTATTCCTTTCTAAAACCAAATCAAAAACACAAAAAAAAAAAAAAAAGGGCAGAAACAACCTTGCAATGCCAAGTAAACAAGCTAACAGGAAAGGTATAAGCAGCTGCTTAGATCATAACCACTCTTTTTTCACAAGGGAGAGACAAAGTACATCAAAAATGTCTCCTGAAGTGCACAGTCATTTCTCTTCCTTTTCCACATAACAGAATAAATAACAGAAAAGCAGGTAGGCATTCCTGAGAAGCCTTAGGGTGAACGCATGCAGCTGTATTTTATCCTGTTATGACAGGAAAAAGGTTCAAGAACCAGTACTGGAAGGTTCATTTTAGACAACTCTTCAGTTAGAAAGTGAAGAATTAACTCCTTCACTTACCAAGGATTTTCCCTGAGGTTCCCCCCATCACCACCAATGGCAGATCATGAAAAATATACTTTTGCTGAAAATTTTCACTGTTCTAACCAAAATTTCCCAGTAACTGAGTACTAAAACGATGTATTTCAGGTCAATGTGACTGACACTAAAATAGTTCAGTTGGAAATGATCAACTGATTTTTGTTGCAAAGCAGCTGAAAACTCATGAGTAACATCATTGTGATTATTGCCTCTCAGAAGCTGTTTTCCAGAAGCACTGTATTCTTCTTTCTAGTCCTCTTCTGTTTTCTCCTTCGTTAACTACATGTTGCATGATGCAATTCTCCCCTACCGGGCTGTGTCTACAGTTATACCTTGCAGATAAGAATCTGTTGCAAAACCTTGAGGACCTGAGAAAGAACTTACTTTTTTCTCCAATGGACTCGTTACTATTAGAGCAATTCAGTTTAATCTGTAATTTTTTAGACTGTAGAATCTCTAATGCCCACACTTTCCCAGTTTAAATTCTAATTTTGGAAATACCAAGTGCTTTAAAATGTGTTCAGTCCTGCAATGAGGAAGGTTCCAATTTTCTGTCTGCTCCGGATCCAGCTCCTGTCATTTGAATACCAAGTGTTGAATGATGCTTAGAAAAAAACTTGATGGGTTATGACAGGTTGCACCTGCAATGAGGTTTTCAAGACTAAATTCTTTAACTGGAAATATTAAAATATAAAGAACAGGTTAAGTGTGCAAAGGTGAACTTTTCTAGTTGCATTTTGTAGAGCTTGGAAAGCCATGTAAAAGTACTTCTGGCTTTAGCATGGCCCTCATTGGTATATGTTCCATACAGCTCTGCTTCTGAAAGCACTCGAATTGAACTACACCTTTGCTATGCTCAAATTCAAACTGGGATGTTTTTTTTCATCCAGCTTCTTAAGGCTTTGAGCATATGTGTAAAGGCTGGCAAAGACTGTTTCCAAGTGGAAAAAACCAAGAGTGAGGAAAGCAAAAGGGACAGCAAACAGGCAATCCTGAAATAATCATTATTTTTTGAGCATCTTGACCTAAGTCCTTAAAGTTTTGCAGAAGACACACAAAAAAACTGTTTGATCTCTAATGGTGCAAGTGTTCTGGACCCCTGGTGAAGAAGCTTGTTTGTCACTTTATGTGGGTGGAATACAGAGTTTTAATAAGCTCTACCATTCTGAGTCATTCTAATCCTATTATCTGTCAATCCCCTTGGTATTCTCTAATGCATACTTAATTCTTAGAGGTTGAGCTGACTTTTTTACTGCTCAGATCACCTCTGCTACTGGCACTGAGAGTTTAGCTCCACAATGCCAACTGCAATACAAATCGCTTTTGATGGGGGCAGAATTACCCTTACATCTCCTTTTGCGCTTAAATTTCGAGTACAATGTGATTACTGGGAAAGGTACAAGGTGTGACACCATCTGCACGAGGTGATCCCATCCTTGCTCTGTTTTACTGTAATACATGATTTTTTTCTCAGTGACCTACTTGCTTGAACAAATAAACCAGAGTAAAAGTGAAAAGCTCCTTGTATTTACTGATGCATACTGAAAACCAGTACTTCTGGCTGTCATCACTCTAACTTCAAATTTATTCTCATTATCAGTGGTTAACTTCCAGGCTTTTTCATAGTCAGAAAATGGTACATTAGCAACAGAAATGTTTTCCTGTAGTGCTATTTCAGTGCCTAATTCCCCTCCTAATGGTAAAATATCTTAAATAAGTTTATACCCTCATATACTTGAATACCATGATAACAAACAACACTGAAAGGTCCAAATGAAAAAGCTGAATGAGATATTACATGAGAAATCAATATCTATAATACCTTCAAGAGGCAGGTTTACCGCTGGCATAGGAACTTAGAAGTCAATTACACGTGATGGTTTTGCATTATGGCAATTGTTCACCGCGCCGCAGAACATCTTGAGAATTTTACATTATATTATCAATTAGAAATTACAGAGGAAGATAAATAATGGCTTCTTACTGTGTAGAAATGCCTGCAAGAACTCCAGGGCTGCCGCTATTTGTAGAGCAGCCTGAGAAAAAGTGAAATACTTTTTATTTTTGGTTTTGTTTTTTTTTTTTCATAACAAATAGAATCACAGAATGGTCAAAGATTATCCAGTTCCATTAGACTGGGTTGCTCAAGCCCCTGTGTCCAACCTGGCCTTGAACACTGCCAGGGATGGGGCAGCCACAGCTTCTCTGGGCACCCTGTGCCAGCGCCTCAGCACCCTCACAGGGAACAGCTTCTGCCTAAGACTCATCTCAGTCTCCCCTCTGGCAGGTTGAAGCCATTCCCCTTGTCCTGTCCCTCCATCCCTTGTCCAAAGCCCCTCTCCAGGTTTCCTGCAGCCCCTTTAGGCACTGGAGCTGCTCTAAGGTCTCCCCTTCAGGAGCCTTCTCTTGTCCAGGATGCCCCAGCCCAGCTCTCTCAGCCTGGCTCCAGAGCAGAGCTGCTCCAGCCCTTGCAGCATCTCTGTGGCCTCCTCTGGACTCACTCCAACAGCTCCATGTCCTTCTTACTGTGGGCTCCCAGAGCTGAACACAGAAGTCCAGGTGGGGTCTTACAAGAGCATGAGACCAGTCCTGATCTTGTTGCTGATGACTGTTTGGTTTCTGGGAATCTATTGGTTTGTTACATTTGTGATAGCTTTTGATATGTAAAAAGTTTGATACATTACTGCAGATATAACTCCAGGTGTGTCTTGCTTGTGACATGAACGCAGTCTGAAGAAATATGCCCATGACGTGCAAAATTGGATTATGATTCATTGCTCTTTTGTTTTGAGATTTTCTAAAATGTTTGCTTGGCGCAAGTCCCAAATAAACTAATAACAGCAGAATGCCTAACTTCAGAGGAAAAAAATCAATCATGTTTTTCAGCCCCACATTGACGACATTTATTTGAAGCAGTGCTGTTTCCCTCAAGCTAAACTTCACTGAGTTCCTCTGGCTTTTTATTTAGAAGCTCCATTTTCCAAAACTTTCAGCATTCTCATTGCCTTTTTTTAGACTTTGAACCCTTCATGTATTTCTGCAGTTATTGTGTCTGAACTGTGACTGGGATATTTCTGGTGCTTGAGAAAAGCAGGATGCTTTTCTTCACATACATATACACTGACAGCAACATTGTAGGCATCTTGGTAGGAAGTATGGGCTCTCCTGGCAAGGAGCTTTCGCTTATCCACTCTTTTTCCTACAGAATAACTTGTAACAGTTTAGTTTTCTATGGAACTTTGTAGCAAGGAATTTTTCATCTTGCTTCCATGCAGTTGATTATTCCCAGTTACAGACCTTATCTTGTAATTTCCTGCATTAAACTGCATCCTATTTATTTCAGACCATGTCTTTAATTTGTTCAGATAATTTTGAATGTTATGCCTATCTTTCTCAGTTCTCATGGGATCTGCTAGACCTACTAGTTTATTATCTTTTGCAAACTAATTTCTTTTGCAAGTCCTAATGGGATGCTGTTCCAGAACTTCATTGCTCTGAAATAGCAAAAAACTTACTAATTTCCAACCCAAATATATTACTGGTCATGTTTGTTCTTGTTCCTACCCTGTCTTAATTTCACTAGTGATTTAAATTCTAGCCCAGTGCATTTATGGATGGCAATCAGATCTTCTATTCAGCTTGTCACATTCATAGACGCAATGAACAAAGTTGGTTTTGTTTCTTCCCATGGTGGGGTTTGGGTCTGTCTCCCTCCTCCCAGCCTTTCTGAAAGCCTCCTCCAGTTTGCCTTGATTTTTCTTGATCTTCAAAGAACAACTACTGAAATACAGCAGCTTCATTCCTGTATTTTCAGTTGCAGTCAGCCTTTAAATGTAGCTTATTACATGCTTACAGCTCTATTCTAGAATATCTATGTCTGTTTAAAAAGAAATCGAAACAGTTATTATATAGCTCATGGAGTTGGTCATGGCAGGTGAATTTTCTCTATGCTGTCTTTGCAGACTAAGTGGACCACTGCCTATGCTTTGAAGTCCACATAGAGTTCTCTTGGGTCAGGAAAGGTAGCTTTTTTACTTAGAAGCACAGACCAGAATGGAAACTTGTAGATCTTCAGTACCTGTCCTGCTAACTTTGGCAAACATATGATGTACTCATCCTAACAGGCTTTTAGAGATCAGTAGTATGGATCTTGTTTCCATTTGAAGACTGCCCTGAAGATTTAAGTTGCTCTTCTGTTCTTAGAGAAGAGCATGGGCAGCAGCTGTTCAAGTTCTTGATTTCTCACATTATGAGGAGAAAGGCTGAGCAGGGAGCACTCAAAGACTACACGAGAGAAAGAGCTTCTGGTCCTCACCTGGTGTGTGAAGTCTCCAGGACTTGGAAGTCCTTTCAGATACACCTTAATTTCTTCAAGCACAGATGAACCTGTTCCATCCTCTTCCTATGGTCCAACCATAGCCACTAGCTGTTTTTGGTTAATTGGATTAGTTTTCTCTATTCAGACATCTCACACTGTTTAATCCTCCTGTGTGTGGTTTTACAAAGTTCAGTGAGTGACATAAATAAGAGGTAATTACAGAACAGGACTGTAACAGCTCAAGATTACTATTGCCTTCATGGATATTGATCTAAGTAAGATTCCTCTGGCCTGTTTGTAGTCAAAGCAACAGAGAAGAGATACTAATGATTTCAATGCTTCTTTGAGCAGTCATCCAGTCTCAGAACTTTTATATCAAGCTTTCCCTTTGTTCAGGTAAACCATCTTTGAGGCTTGCATATTAAAAGAGACAGAAACAGAATGAAGCTGACTTATGGATCTCATGTATGGAGATATATGACTTGGTTTTCTGTGTCTGATTGCTAACTTCTCTTATGGCATAGGCAGTATTTAAAAGAAATTGAAGGATCCCTTTCACTTCTTTGCTGTTCTTGAACAGTCATTCTGGGTTGTCTTTTCTTTCTTGCTGTAATTCTTTTTCAGAGAAAAATAAAGCACTTTGGAGGAATTAAAGCTGTCAAATATAAGATGCTCAGGAAATTTGTGAGAAAAGTCTTAACAGACCTGGGCCTGTTAGAGGAGATAAAGAGCTACTTCACATACAGGAAATCTGTATAAAAGTTGGAAAGGCAGAATAGATTGATACAAACCCCTCTTGAGTGAGAGGGAATCATCAGAAATCAATGTCTTACTTTTTGGCTTGGCCCGTTACTGTTGTTTTTTAAAAACAAAAGAAACTTCTTTCTACCAAAACCAAGTCATCTTGACCTGGCTTGATCCTCCCTTCAGTTGTGACAACACTCCTGGGACTGCTTCTCCATAGCTGTGTTGTAGATGTGTTGGGCATCAATAACTTTGTCTAACGATCTAATCTTTTTTACTACCTGAAACATTAAAAAATAAGATTAACTCACTAAATTTCATTAATTCTCAAAGAGAACAAAATTAAGATGGCACTAAGGCTGAACGCAGAAACAGCAAATAAAACATAAGAGTTGCTGTAAATTCCGAAATTAAGCAAAATAAAACCAGAAAAGTGGAGTTAAGAATGAACTTAGACACTCAGGGTATTAAAATAAGTAGAGTTAAGAAGTATTAATCAGGTAATAACTATATAACTAAAGGGAAATTAATTTTAGCTTATTTTGGATGTCTCTAAGGACAGAGATTTAACATCTCCTTAGGGAACATGTTCCCATGTCCAGCCCGTTGCTGAAATTCATAACATTTCATAAAAGGAATGTCTGAAAGGAACTTTCTTTGCTGCTTTGCTTTTTGGCCTTGCACTCTGCCTGTTTGAGAAGTCTGGCTCCATCTTACCTGTAAGGACATACCTCATCTAGACTCCTCTCTGGGAGGAGTTTAGAACACAAAGAGGTCCTTTCTGAACCTCCTGGCTCAAAGGGAGGGTCTCCAAGACATATTTGTCTCACCCTGTCCTTTATGGATTAAATCATCAAGTGTATCTGGCTATCAAATCTTGTCAAAACAGTGTGTCACATTTAGCATTGAACTTCATTATAACAATAATATCGTTGCTTCTCTCTTATGAGTGAAGTGCATGACTCTATCCCCAACAAACATGACCATCATTTAAAATAAGATTCCACCAGTTAGACTTCAGCCCATGCATAGTCCTGACCAGCCGTCCATCCAATCTCTGAAATGTTCCCATATCTGTAAAACCAAGTTAACAAATTCTCTCCAGTTTATTTAAAATCTTAATGATCCAGCTTTACCTTTTTTATTGAAATACCTTGTGTTGTTCATGATTTGTGGTTAGTTACATATTGTTTCTCTCTACTTCTTATAGAAAAGCCAATAGTACTTGACCTTGCTGGTGTTCTTGATGGCCCTTGCTTAGTATCACTTGTTCTTTCAAAATGCTGTGCTCCCAAACTCTCTGCAGATGCATAGAGTCATAGAGTCATAGAAGAGTTTGAATTGGAAGGGACCTTCAAAGGTCATCTAGTTCCAACCCCATGGTCATCTTCATCCCCACAATCAAACTCCATGGCCACCAGCCTCTTCTGAAGAGCAAACAGATGGTTGACAGGCAGCAACTGTGCTGGGGGCTGAGAAAGGTTTTAACACACATGGCATCATGGTCCCTCCATGGCCCTTGTGCTCAGTGCTGTATAAGCCTAAGTGACACAGTGGCCATAAGCCAGAACCCTCAGTGTCACTGTGCTCTTCTTCTTCATCAGGAAAAGAGATTTAGCTCAAAAATTAAGAGCTCAGGCAATCTGCAGGGATTTGGTACTTGCTCCAACAACTGAACTCCAGCAGGACTTTGACTCAAGGCCTTCCAATCCACCATCAATGTGGCTTAAGACAAATGAAGAGACATAACTAAAGACAATTTTAATGGCAGCAGGTTTGCTCTCACAGCAGACAGTGAAGTCCATGACTATTTGTCCTTTGCAAATATCAAGTCAAGCTTTGAGTTCTTCATGTTCATCATTGAGATGAAGGTCTTGATAATCTGCCCATGTGTCTTGTTCTTGTCTGTTTCTTGGCTCAGTTTGTTGTTGTTTTAATACAAGCACTCTTTACAGCTTGGCAGATGCCTGAAATATTTCAGGCATGAAAGGTGTTGCCTACGAATCACTCTAACACTCTTCTTGCTCCAACCCCAAAACCCCTGGTGAGATATATGTTACCTAAAGTAAAAGACTATCAGTAGTTGCCACTCAAGTATCCTGCTGTGATTTATAATCTGGTCAATACTAATTGCACAATTTTCAAGATATCCCATCTTGCAGCCTTATTTCATAGTTTAGTTTATTGTTTGAATTAACTTTATTTACAGGACTTGGAAAAATCCATTTGACTCAAAAGAGGTTTGGAGGTTTCTTGCAGAGCTTTGAGGTCAGATATAACACATCTCTCCTTCTCTGAGTCTCCAGCAGTCAGAAATAGTTTCTCCATATTTTTGTGGATTCTTTTTCCAAGTCTGCTTATTTCAACTCAAGATCAACCAGAGTCTTACGTAGTTTTCAGGCTTTCATGGAGCTCTTATATTCAAGCCTCCAGTGTTTGCCTTGTAAACCTTACTGTTACTGGTTGTAAATGAGTTGTGAGTGTCTGCTGTAAATGAGTTGTTCCAAGTCTGCTTATTTCAACTCGAGATCAAACAGAGTCTTTCGTAGTTTCCAGACTTTCATGGAGCTCTAGTATTCAAGCCTTCAGTGTTTACCTTGTAAACCTTACTGTCACTGGTTGTAAATGAGTTGTGAGTGGGCTTAATGTGAAACCATAGCTCTTTTAATATATGTCTCGTTATGTTTGCGGATGTGGCAGAGGAAACTATGATGGTTTTTATCAGTTATCCCACATAAGGGACATCAGAGCATCAGCTATTCCACACAGAAGACATCCCCAATACCATGGCTTTTTTTCTGAGTGTACGGCAGAGTTCACCAAGCGGAGATGCATCAGTAGCATAATTGGGGAAAGATATATGGCCATGTATTTTTAATACAAATAAGTTATTTTCTATAGCAACTGATGCCACCATTTCTATGCAAGCAATCTCATGTCTTGATAGAATGCTGATATGTTTAATTAAACAAGATGTGGGCTTATGGCCGAGTAATTTACCTGATTCTTCAACTGAAAGAATCTCTATCCCTATCAAAGGTTTAGGCACTTATTTATTAGCCAATATTCTCAGTTTTAAATTTAGAAGGATATTTAAGGAGAAACAATCTTATTTGAAGACACTGTGAAAATGCTTATCTGTCTCAGTGGTCTAGCTGTCCCTATTTCAATCTACCTGGTCACCAGTGATGACACCAGCAAAGCCTTCTTTCTTGGAGTATCTGAAGATGTTTTTTGAACCAAAAATGTTCTTTTGAACCATTATTTTAATTCAGAATTTTTTGTTCAGCTGATAAAGTCCATTATCAGGGAAAGAAGGGTTATTCTTCATCTACTGCAAGATTTGATACAGCTCCCATACATAGTCCAGGTTTAATTAAAGTGTATACTATTCACATATGCTCACTACTTAACACTGCCATGCTAATGTGGTGTTTTACCTGTTGCTATATATATCCAAGATGAGCCTTAAACACTGTTTGGCTGGGCAATATATTGATTTGTATGTATGGGACTGTCCTTGTCCCAGAAAGTTTACATAAACTGAAGCAGAATATGTTGCAAAATCATCATCAGGAACAATATAAGAAAATCTATATTTTTGCTGTCATGAAATAGAGCAACTGTAATGCAGAAATGGACTCACCCTATGGACTTTGTTTCCTTCTTCTCTAAGTATTTTGAGAGCTGAATTTAAAGGACAGCAAGGTGACTATGTGGATATTTACTGAGTTCTTCCCACTCTTGAGGGTGGCGTGGGATAAAGCATGACAACTGCTGGGAAGCTTGAAGATCAGGTCTTCGAGAGGGCATCAAACCTTTAGATGCCAATCCCACCTATGACTAATCAGCTATGACTCATCTGAGGCTTTGGTTTCTTGTATTAAGACTTTTCAAAGTCCCTACATCCTAGGAAACACAGAGGCAATACACAGGTATGATTAAATCAGAGCAATCCACAGGCTTGCAGGTTATTATGAGAACTAATACCATTAATTCTCCTAAGTGCTTGTATACAGAAATAGCCAAAGAATATGAACAACTTCAGGAGCTGCACAACCCTGGGTATAATAGCATCATGTCACCTCAAACAAGCCCTTGTATCCTAGCACCAAACTTTCTCAACACAGGAAACTGTTTACTGGTGACTCTTAGACTGCACTATGCTTTTTATAGGCATCACTATTCATAAACTAGATCTGAAAGTGAAAAGGAAGCACATAACCAATGCCTGCTTTTTTCTGTCTACTTTCAACAAAATCATTTGAAAGTCTACCTAATAATTTTTATAGTTTATCTGATTTCCAAAGCTTTAGGCTATCTCATGGTGTAACTCCAGGCTTCTGTTTCTTCAACATATAAAATAAGAACTATTTCTTCGGAAAATAACAGCTTCTCCATTGTCCCTGTATACACACATCTCACCTCAGACAAATCCATCAATTACTTCACAGTTCTGTCCAGTACTGGAAAATTAAACATTTAAAGTGCAAAAAGCACCATGACAAATAATCTGTGCTTTTTACATGTGTGAGATGTGCCAACTTTTATAGCTTCTTACAGCCTGCCCTCTCCAGCACCTTTTCCTGGTTGCAGCTCTCTATCTTCCCTCACAAAAGACTATCTCCAGGAGTCAGGGAAAGTGAGTGAGGTGTTTATCACCTCACCTCATTTGGCTATTTGGTTTTTGAAGGCTGAGTCTGGTCTCTGAAGCACTCCTTTTAATTTCCAGCCAGAAATTGAAGAGCCTTTGCATGTCTTTTCAAGTTATGATCATAACTGAAACGTTGAAAGAAAAGCCACATAGCATGGGAGGCAAAAGCCCTGTTACTGCTGGCTTGAAGATCCTTCTGATCTTTGGATATGAGAAGGTGTTGAGCACATCTGCTGGTGTGGGCATCTCCATAGCCTTACCCGAGACAACACATACACGACTCAATGGATATCCTCCCGCCTAGTGTCTGCACATGCTGGTTGCTCTTCTAAAACTCTTCTTTTGGAAAGAACTGATCAAGCTCTTGGAAGAATTGATCAATCTCTTGGAGAAATGCTTTTTCTAACAGCTGACCCTCATTTGTTTTCATCTGTAGAGCAAGGTGTTCACTCTGCCAACAAGGGTAATGACAACCTAGTAGTTGTGGAAGGGAATGATGAGTTGGTATCCTAGGTTCAGCTGTAGCAGTCATTTTTCTCCTCTTTAGTAGCTGGTGCAGTGCTGTGTTCTCAACTTGAGAACAATGCTGATTACAGTTGGTGTAGCTGGTAGGTTTGGATATATTACTACTAATGAGGAACTATCAACCTCACCAACATTTCCTTTTTCACACCTTCTTCATGTAGGGTTTGCAAAAAATCTCACATCAAGGTGTGCCTTAGGATTCCCACAATTATTCTTTACACTCATAGTCCTGAAAGCGGATTAAATCAAGCTTCTCCTTTATTCTTTGTTTACCCTGATGAATCGTAATTAGTGCTAGATGAACAATAAAGCCTGACTATGACGGGGCTTTCAGAAAGGCACAAAGTGGACTTTACCTTCATAAAGAAGAAGAAATGTAACATATTCTTGACTCTAGCAGGATGTGCATTCCTGATGAGGGATTTTTAGGGAAGTAAGTTCATAATTTTGTAAAGCTGCAGTTTCTTATGAAAAATATTCAGTGTATATGCTTAATGACTAAAATGGAGAGTTTCATTTTAAACTCCCTTTAAAACCAAGCAAATATGACCATTAAAATCTATCAATTTAGAAGTTTCAAGAACTTGGATTTCTTTACTAATGTACGCAGTGCTCCAAACTGCTGCCTAGATCCCAACTAAAAACAAGTTGTCTTATAGCTTCTTCACTAGCCAATACAATTTTCTTGGCAATCTCTATGCTTTGCTGCAGTATTACTGCAGTTTGACTCTACTTAAAAGACAGCAAATACATATTTCGACTAGGGGAGGAAATTGCTGTCTTAGTGTATTCCTACTTTATTTCACATTTCCTTTATCTTATGCTCTTTCAATAAGAACTGAAGGAGAAATGCAAAATTATACTGGTAAGTCCTTGGAATTTAAAAAAATCTAATTGCGTTTTAATCAGATGATGGGATATCATATGTTTTGGGAAAACATAGGTGTTTCTAGGACTGGCGAAAAAACATATGGGGTTTTTTTAGTCTAGAGAAGTTGGAATTCAGAAGATTAGCAGTAAATGTGTGAATATGCTGCTATTACACCAAATTTCTGGTCGCGGATGACAGGGACTTGAAACAACCCTCAGATTCTTTCAAGCGTCTGGAACATCAAAGCTCCTAATCAGTGTTTTGATAGTACAGCTTATCTTGCTGTCATTTGTTAAAGAAACATCTATAAAATGAGAAATGCCACCATTTTTCATGGTTGCAGTAGAGAAAAACTCTTCAATGTCAGAACAGATGGTTGAAGAGATAACCACTGATCAAAAGGTTTTGTTAAAGCTGTGTTCATGATACCATTTCATTAACTGGGTTATAAGTAGATTAGCTCTTCTGAGGCAGTCTTGCCTGTATTTTTTCCTTCCCTTGTGATTTGGACTGTCCAAACAGCACGAGAATCATATCCCAATTTTTCCTAGTGTGTTCTAGTGTTTTCTCTATGCAGGCGAAACTCACAGCCATCAATGGCTTTGAGAAAATATGTAAGTGCACTGAAGCACCTGCAGTTTCATTTCCAGGTCTTCTAAAACTAACACCTGAATCTCCAGGACCATTGCGTAGTGTCCATTGCTCTATTGGAAAGGTTTGGATCTAATTTGCCGATAAAGCTATTAGAAGCCCTGGCTTATTTTTCAGGTACCTTATACCGTGGAGAGTAGACAGAGTCTGCAGTCTCCTGGACCTTCTGCTCCAAGAAGTAACACAAGTATTATTGATCCTTTCTCTACATGTTTCTCTGCAAAGCAGAATTTGTTCTCTGCTATCAGTTTCTTATAATCAGATTTCATTGGTTAACGTAGGAAAAGATTGGTATAGATAGTCAGCAGAGCTAGTTAATGATCTTAGAGTGAACCTAAATTGGTGGAGAGTAATTGTTATTGGCTACTGAGATCTCTTCTGCTGTTTAAAGCCAGTACAACATGGACTGAATATTCTGATAACAACTTCTTCCTTTCTGAGTTGGGGAGTTTTAGTCTACTGAGGTTGGCTACCCAGGAGAGATGTGCATCCTACCCATACTTTCACTGGGAACATAGTAAGCAGACAAGGAAATTCTTCTGTCCCAAGAGGGAATACAACTGTGTCTTCCATCTCTTTACAAAGACAATACTTCAGTGATTTGCAATTGAAAGTATTTTCTATAAACTAGATTGGCTCTATAGGAGGGAAAATAATGCTTCTATGGAGGAACTTTTGCGTAATTTCTGGGGAAAAAGAGCCTTTTTTTTTACAAGCAACCAGAAAGGTCAAACACAAAAAACATGCTTTCTCTCCTTAGTAATCTCATGACTGTTTTCTCTTCAGCCCTTTCTACAAAACATGAAAATTTGGGTGGTGGGAATCTGAGCTTTGCAATCAGTCTCCTGCTAAAGGAATGACACAAATTCTATGTAGAGTTGCAAACATCTATATCATAGCTAATCATTGTAGAATCCCTTAGTAACTGATAGGAATCAAGTGAATAAACTCAAATGAGTGGAGGATGAGTCAGCTCATGATGCAGGTGTGTACAGTTGGTCTGATGATTCATGATTTAAAATTGGTTCTTCCCTTTAATTCTTAAGGGAGCCTTGGCCGATTAGCTCTTGTATGACTGTCTGAAAAGAAGAAAAGTGAAATTCTAGACAGAATAATTCTGTCTAAAGAAAGTTTTTTTCTTTTTCTTTCCTTATTGTTAACTACCTTTATAAATTAAAATCATCATAATTTCTGCCAGTGATAATAGATTATACTCGCTAATCACACAAAAGAACGTTTCATGTTGCTGGGCAGGAAGAGAGGTCAGACTGGCTCTTCTGCATATATTCTACACTTCTACAGGATCGTTTCTTTATGTGAAACCATCTCATGCTTCTTACATTTCAGAGAAAACCTGCCACCACAGTCTGCAAATCCATAACAACATTAGAAAAAGAGAGTACTTCTTATTAAAATAATTATGGGCTGCAAGCACAGGGCAAATAAGGGACATGTTTGGGATTCTCAGATCTTGAAAACCAGCAATTATGATCACAGGATTCTCTGTTAGCAAAGGTGTATAAACTGGCAATTGCCTGGGAACAGAGGAACCTCTGAATGCTCTTCTGAAATATTTGCCATGCTTGCCTTTCCTGCTCCAGATTACTCTCTTATGTACCATTTAATGAGGGTGCTGAGGCGCTGGCACAGGGTGCCCAGAGAAGCTGTGGCTTCCCCATCCCTGGCAGTGTTCAAGGCCAGGTTGGACACAGGGGCTTGAAGCACCCTGCTCCAGTGGAAGGTGTCCCTGCCTGTGGCACGGGGTAGGAACTGGGTGAGCTTTAAGGTTTCTTTCTAAATCAAACCACTCTGTGATTTTATGATTCTGATTCTTTGAGTGTAAGATTTAGAAGCCTTAAGCTTGTAATTTGAGCTTGAGTCTACCTGTATTTGTGAGTCAGGGATTCCAAAAGAACTCTCAACAGGGGACTCAGTTTCTAAATCTAGACTTTGAATTCAGCCTTACAGGATCCAAATGAATATGCAGCTGCTGAAGAAGCCTCCAGAAATTTTTAGAGCAGCTAATGTCTTGCCATTTTCATGATGTGTCACTGCCTCCTTTAAATCCTTCTTTCCAGCTCTCTGCGATAATTCGTGCTTTGCAAGATTTCACCACTGACATCTGGAGCAACCTAGCTGTAGTTTAAACAGCAGAGATCAATTACCCGTGGCTGACACCACCAGTTAGTATTGGCACTGTGAAAGAGAACATAATGAAAAAGGATGATCCAAACTGACATTAAACCAATTGAGTATGAAGTACCTAAGCTAAAAACCTACCCTGTAAATGTAAATGGATATGACAGCTGACAAAGCAGTTCACATCTTACAGCTCAGGCCAATATGAACATAGCTTTGGACAGCTGCTTGCCATCCCAAGTCAGATACACCCCTGGCTTCTGTCGAACCCCTCATTGTCTCAGCTTCTCAGTAAAAGATATCCTTCAGCACTGGAAACTAAACCCTTGATTGGAAAATCAGTACAGGCAATGATACGATTACAGAGTCAGTCTGTGTCTCCAGCTCTGTCTGAGCACATCCTTGCCTTCAAGGTTCTCTCTCTTCCTAAATAGACTCATCCAACCAATACTGTCATTGCATTGTTAATTCTGTTTGCAATTTCTTTTTTTTTTTCTCTATGTCATCTTAATTTAGATATCTTTTTGCAGTAAGGATTGTACTTACTATATGTGAGTCTTTGGAGCTCTTTGGGTCTCAGGAATTAGCATACTGAACGTGATTATTATGCTCTTGACTCTCACAAAATCCATAACACAACGCCTGCCGAGATGTTTTCTTCCATGGAAGGAGCTATAAAGCTATGCGGGAAAAAATCAAAGTTATCCACTGTAGGGGATACACATTTTTTTTTCTCAGGACCTCTGATTAATGTATTTGGAATGCATCACAAAAATAAAACATTTTCTAGCTAAGAAGAAGCAGCAGGATTTTGATCATTAGTTCTGAAGTTATGTCTCTTTGGGGTAATACAGCCCGTTTTGGCTTGCTGAGTACAGTATATACGTTAATAAAGATGAGACTGTCAGCTCTACTGATGATGGACAGTAGGAACAGGACAACATCAGGTCAAGCAGCATTCACCTTCCTAAAAATACTGCATGTAGCTCCTAGCAGGAAGGTTACAATGGGGAAAAATCCAGACTGCCAACATTCATTACTCAAGCAGAAGCTGTTCCTGCTTCTATGTACCTCAAAAGTGAGAGGCTCAGTTGACAGGAGCAGTTGTTAATTGAGAAATAACTGAAGTAAAGAAGCTGTAATACTTGCTTTTGCAGATCAGAAGGCAAAATGTCATGCAAACATCTCCTCTTTCACATGCTTGTTAGTAGCAGTTGTTAAAACCTTTGCAGTTTAATTAGCAGCACTAGTATGGATCAGTGCCTGAAAAAGAGATATAAAAATCCAAAAGGGAATATATGTCTCCACGATCCTGGCAGCTGTGCTTCAAGGTGCAAAAGAGAAGAAAAGCTGTGTTGGACATTCTGAACATTTGAAATCTCTCATCAGGATTCCATACTTAAAGAAGATATTTTCATAACTACTTCTGTCTTGGTGTTCCACAGGTAGAACAAAATCCATTAATTCCTTTCTGCACTTAAGGTCATGCTGTTTCTCTTCAGATAAAAGTAAATCAACTGTCTAGAATAAAGCTAGAAGGCTTTATCAGCTTTCACTGGCTGTGCTAAAATCATCAGGCTATGCAAGACGGAGAACTGCTCAAAATCAGTACAGTCATGCAATTAGCAAATGGCATACTAAGAGCTCCAAAACAGATTGTCTAGTTAAGTTTTAGAATAAAAAATGAATTAATAAAATAAAACTAGAGAAATGCTTGACATTTCATCTCCAGCTGAAAACAGCAGGACAAGAAGAACTGGAGATAAGACTCCTAGGGTAAGAAAAGTCTTAAGTGAGTGAAAAGAAATCATAGAATCATAGAATCATAAAATAGTTATGGTTTGAAAGGACCTTAAGAGCATCTAGTTCCAACCCCCCTGCCAGGGGCAGGGACACCACATACCAAGACTATGCCCAACCTGACCTTGAACACTACCAGGGATGGAGCATTCACAGTTTCCCTGGGCAACTCATTCCAGTGCCTCACCACCCTCACCATAAAGAACTTCTTCCTTATACCTGACTTGAACTTCTCCTGTTTAAGTTTTAACCCATTAGCCCTTGTCCTATCACTACAGTCCCTGATGAAGAGTTCCTCTGTAGCATCCTTGTAGGCACTCTTCACATATTGGAAGGCTGTGGTGAGGTCTCCACGCAGTATTTGAGTCAACATAATATTGCAGTTTCTTGATTAAGGTATGAAGAAAGAAAAATGAAGTTGTTTTGTAATTCACCAGCTTCGTGACCCTTGTCATCTTCAGCAAATAAGATAAATTTTATTGCAGGTATGGTGTAATAGCAGTATTTGGTGTTTTTCTAGCGCTTGGTCTGTGACTAGAAATAATTGAGTTTTATAAGGAGAGCCTCAGTGTCTCACACCTATTCTCACTCTTTACAAACATCAGCTTGACTCAATACAGTATTCAAAACAAGGAGAAAGAGTGATGAAAACAATGTGCCAGTCTTTGTAGGAGGCAGGGTTTTTTCAAGAAGTCTTGCTTTCACTTGGTTTAATTGAGATGAACTCTGATCCAGCTCAGGAATTTCTTCACCTAGATTTCAAAGTGGTTTTCATCAAGGCTTCAGAATTGCTTTAATACAGATGCCAGGGTCAAAATGTGATCAAAAAGGTATTGAATTTTTCTGCTTTTCCCCTTGTTTTTACTCTCTTGTAAATCAAATTCCTTTAACCTTGCTCTCCTTAAATTATTTCCTTTCTGAAGGTATCCAGTTTTTACAGATCAAGAGCCCAGAAAACACAATGAAAAAGCATCACAAACTTAAGAGAGACTTAAAAGAAAAACTCAAAAAGCATCACATCACATTAAGATCATGAACTTTCAGAAGCTATGCTCAGTTTAGGCTTTAAAAGATTTGCTTTAATTAGTAATACAAAGTTATCAAAAAATACACATATAAGTGATATTCTTCTTTACAAAAATAGCTTTTCTCATCTCTGAGCAATATTGATTCCAAATTCTGCTGGTTTATCGTGGGATATAGTTTTTAAAATTTAAATATTTCTTGGGGTTTTACTTTTATTCACAATAAAAATCTAATGCAGTTCCTGCTTCATGTGCTCTGTATTTGGTTTTCTATGTAGTTAAGGGCTGAAAAGCAAACCTGTAGAAGCCAGTGAGATACTAACAGGCCTGAGGGTAGAAAACTACCTTTCAGCAAGACATTTTCTCTCTTCCTGAAATAAACTTTGGAAGATAATGGACTAAAGGCTGGGTATTTTCATTCTAAATCTGTTTCTGGTGAGTGCATGTTTGAAGCCCATAATAATCTCCTTCAGTACTGAAAACCTTAACCAGAAATCTAATGGCTTTCCAGTAGGGATTTTGCAATTCACACCTTCTTCTTGAAGGAAAATCTCTGGATGAGTATATCATGTTATGTTTGTAATAATTTCAACACAGCCTGCAACTAAGCACTACACAGGTATTCACTCCCTCCCTCTATGCAGTGGGATGGGGAAGGGAATTGGGAAGGTAAAAGGGAGAATGCTTGCAGGTTGAAACAAAGACACTTTAATGGGACATAAAAGGAAGATTAATAATAATAATAATAATCATAAAGGATTAGACTATATAAAGTAAATGATGTATATTGCTGTTGCTCACCACCCACAGATTTATGTCACATTATTCCCCTCACACACTGCAATTTCAGAAGGCCAAGCTAGAAGTCCTCCTGTACCATTAGAAAAGGTGTGTTCTGCTCACTTACACAAGAACTCAGCAAGAGAAACATGCCATTAACTTAAATGGATGAATGAAGTCAGCAATTACCTGAGATGTCCAAACACTTGGAGATCTTTGAAATAATGAAGTATTTAAAGCATGTTGCATTCTGTACTTCAGATCTTCAGAACAGCACAACTTTTTTTTTGCTGTGCCCTGCAACCTATCAAGCCAACGGCTTTATTTCTGACATATTGTTTGCACATTATGACTTATTTTAGCGCTCTATACAGTTAGGAAATGAGGGCAGAAACTTAAAATGTTGTTTATTTCCTTCTCCTACAAAAACCTCAGAACAGGTTGTCAAAAAGGTTTCTTTATTCAAGTCAGTTTTAAAATGTTCTTAATTATGATACGTGTATGTTCTGTTGGCTGTAGCTCATACAACTTGGATAATAGTAGGCAATTTGACACAATCTGTGCAGTTTTCCTATAATCAGACACACAAAACATCCTTCAGAGTAGAAAATGACTGGTAAAATAGATAATTTATTGACAGGTTTTAAAGATCTCATACTGGCAGATGACAATATCTATTCTATCACGTAAGCTCACATAATGCTCACATAAATCCATAAGAGCAACACATCCCTGAAAATGACCCCGCAACACATTGCTTTATGACAGCATAGCTCATGGTGGATTTCACAGTCTTTTATAAGGAGTCCCTTCAAAGTATAGATTTAGGTAGAATCACAAAGACAAATTGCTGATCACAGAATCACAGAATAGTTGAGGTTGGAAAGGACCTTAAGATCATCTAGTTCCAACTCCCCTGCCATGATCCACTTGGATAAGTTATTGTTTCTGGTTTAGGATTGGATTCAGGGTTGAATTGGTCTTTTGTGAGATAGCTCTTCACAAAGAAGACTGACTTGTTCTTGTCCAGTGGCCAGATTCATGACAGCTGTTGGTTTGGTATCACACTGCAGATCTATGAGTGTTTAGCTGGCCATATCACTTCTCTGTAGGGATTCAATGGTAGTGTCTTGCTGACCCACTCTTTGCTTACCAATGCATTGTCCCACAGCTGGGTCAGTGGATATTACCTGAATATCAATTTGCTGCTTTCTAGGAAAATCAGCAGGGGAGAAGGAAACTTCCTTTTGCCAGTTATAGGATCAAAATGCTACAAATGGGACACAAGTATATTCGACAGATTAAGACCTGAATATTTTAATTCATAGCCTGCTTTGAGAGCTGTGTTCTCTTTTATTCCTAGCATCAAGACCTTTTTCCTTCTTGCAGCTGTCCTTAGCTTTACCTCAGTGCTCTGCAGGGATTTACGAAACTCAGAACAGTGATGAGTCAGTGTAAGACCAGCAAGGAAAGTGAGGCATTTTCCACCTTTATATTTCAAAATCCAAAACTAGATGACTAAATTTGGAAGCTGGTCTCCTCTTTACTGAATTCTACCTGCCTCTGGCAGGTGATTAATTTAGCCCTTCTAAGAATTGTGTCTCTGCAGATGATTGACTTCCTCCAGTGATTGTATAGGGAAGTGTAATGTAAATAAACTCATGTACCTCTCTGCTCAGTACCTAAATCTGGGCTGCAGTCGCAGCTTCTTTTTGTTACAGACTTCTTCATAAAAGAAACATTGTCTTGACAAAATGGAGTAACATGGGAGCATTATTCCAGATCTCTGCCTGAAATGAGTGAAAAAAAGAGTTATATAAGGACAATGGGCACCCCATCAGTCATCTAACTCAACTTTGACAAACCAGAGTAAGTTTATGCTGCATATGAAAATTCAAAATCGTTGCTGTTCTTCCAACCTAACTTCATGGATTTATGGCCATAAGTATTCAAGTTACTTTTAAATAATAGATCAGTTGTCCCCATCTGGGCCACAACAAATTGTGGCCGTGTCCTTACAGCCCTGTTGCAAATGGGAAGGAACACATATTGGCATAAACTGCCCTCAAGCTCTGAAACAACAAAATGGAAAGTTGCATGAAATAAGTGATGTGCTGTCCAGCAGCAATACATGTTAATGTCCCTCTTACTAATGCATTATGCATCACGACTAAGGATAATCAATACCGCTTTCTGCGACTTGTGCCCATTGAGACAGAGTGACTCATTGTCAGGTCTCTGCATGGGTCAGCAGTCTGACACTTTTCCACTGTGGAGAAATGCTGCTAATCTGAGGTTTTTTAATTGTGAAGATCACCCAATTTTTATAAAGATGCTAATACTGATCTCTCTTTTTTCACCACAGACCTTCCAGAGATTACAAAATCAGGTTCAGAAATCATTCACCTCCTTTAAACAAATAAATAAATCAATAAACCCTTTTATCTTCAGGTTAAAGGTTAATAAGGTAGGAAATAAGAACCTGACTGAGGAGTGAGCAGCTAAGAATGAGATGATAACATGTAGCTGATGATGTTTTCTGCCTGAACTGAGTGCAAAGAATATACATTAAAAATACAGACTTATTAGTCTCTTTTCAGTTGGAAAAGACCACAGTGGGAAATCAGTAAAGCAAAACTATGCAGCAGTGCGGTTGATGTTCTCGAGCCTTTTTTGCATTTTAGGCCAAGCTCCTTCTGGAGTCATGAAACTCCTTTGGAAATTAAGTGCAGTGTATCCATGTCAGTATATCAGTACATATTGTTGGAACAAGTGCAGAGGAGGGCCACGAGGATGATCAGGGACTGGAGCACCTCCCGTATGAAGATAGGATGAGAAAGTGGGGGCTGTTCAGCCTGGAGAAGAGAAGGCTGCGTGGAGACCTCATAGCAGCCTTCCAGTATCTGAAGGGGGCCTATAGGGATGCTGGGGAGGGACTCTTCATTAGGGACTGTAGTGATAGGGGTAATGGGTTCATACTTAAACAGGGGAAGTTTAGATCGGATATAAGGAGGAAGTTCCTTACTGTTACAGTGGTGAGGCAGTGGAATGGGTTGCCCAGGGAAGTTGTGAATGCTCCATTGCTGGCGGTGTTCAAGGCCAGGTTGGACATAGCCTTGGGTGACATGGTTTAGTGTGAGGTGAGCCTGCCCGTGGCAGGGGGATTAGAACTAAATGCTCCTAAGGTCTTTTCTAACCCTAGCTATTCTATGATTCTATATTAGTAGCTATGTGGAAAAATGACTGTCGTGGTTTACGCCCCTCATGCAGTTTGCTCACTCACTCTCCCCTCTTTCTTCCCCCCCCCCTCCCAGGGGGATGGGAAGGAGAATCGAAAGAATACAATTCCTACAGGTTGAGATAAGAGCAGTTTAGTAACCAAAGTATAACACAAATCACTACTGCTACCACCAATAATAATAATGATAAGGGAAATAACAAGGGAAAAGAATACAATCGCTCACTACCGATACCTAGCCCAACCAAGCAACGAACCCCCACCCTTCTGGGTCTCTGCCCCTCGTTTTTTCATCCTGGGCATGACGTGCTGTTGTATGGAATACCTCTTTGGCCAGTTTGGGTCAAGTGTCCTGTCCCTGCTCCCTCCTGGCTTCCACTCCTCCCTGGCAGAGCATGAGACTCAGAAAGTCCTTGGTCAAACCAAACATTCTAAGTCATAAATAGAAACACCAGTGTTATCAGTGCTGTTCCCAGGCTGAAAGTCGAAAACACAGCACTGCACCAGCTACCGAGAAGGAGAAAAATGACTGCTGTTGCTGAAACCAGGACAATGACAAATTTCAGTACACCTCTAGAAGTGTAAAGCTTAAATAAGTAGAACATAGACTGCGATTTAAGATATGATAACTCTTCATGTAAACATTTGTCGACCAGCCTGTTAGCACTACCTCTTCCTTTCTGCCTCCAATCACTTCCAGATAATCCCCCTTCACTTTTCAGGCTTAATTCAGTGCCTTTTTGGTGGTTTCAGAGAATAGAGGTAAGCTCAGTCTCATGAGAAAACATTATTAGCCAGGAAACCTGCTTAGTTCTTGTGGCTTTCTGGGATTTCATGCCGTAGCATGAATCATAAGCAATTTTTCCTCTGATGGTTATATGGTTTAGGAAGGTCTCTGGTGAACCTCTAATTATACAGAACAGTTTCTGGAAGGTAGGAAGTATTAACAGGTTATGCTCGGTGTTGCTATTCAGTTTTCTACAGAGAAAATGCGCATTCAGAAACCTTTATCTTTGAGAAAATTGCTTTTGTAAGATACAGAGTAGTTCCTAAAACAAATCATGTCCAATGAGGAAAACCTGAAAGAACTAAAGCATTTCATTCTAAGCAAGAGAAGACTGAAAAATAATATCCGTAGTAGTCAAATACAGAGCAGCACAAAAGGGGAGGATGGGAAGATATTTGGAGCCTGACATGAAAAATGGGGAGAGGAAGGTTAGAAAAGACCCAGTACATTGTCATACCATGGAGACTGTCTGCATGGATCAGGTGGTCCTGGCTCAAAGACATACAGCAATCTGTCAGCTTTTAAAAATAACAAAAAAAAAAAAAGCATAAAAGAAAAGCTCCATTCTGCCTATTGAATATATTTTGCATCATCCTGGGTGTAGACACAACTTAAGAGATGTCACCATAGTCCTCCCATGAGTGCATCAGTAGCAGTGATGTGTCTTTCTGGGGAACTTTAATGCACTACTGACATTTCAGTAACCAGAGGTTTCCTTTTAATGTGGTACTACTACTGCCTTCTTTCTGATCTTTCCGGTGCAGCCTTCAGCAGAGCTCCAAGAGCATTCAGCAGCTTAAACAGATGTGTCCTGGCTGCATACCTGCTCATCCATCAACCAGATGGCTTCATGATCTTCTGCTTTTACGATACTGCAGCAATTACAGGGCAAAGAGAAGGTTGCCTGCGGCTGTGAAATAGTCCCTTTTCCTCATGTCAAAGTGCCTGACTTAGAGCAGGCCAACCAGATAGCATAAATGATTACACATTGCACTTCAGGGTCTACATCTCTATAGACAGGTTTGCTGCTCTGAGAGCAGCAGGCTCTGAACTACAACCTGTAGCTGGGTTATATTTCAAAAGGTGAATGGCTTGGAGGATGCAGAGCTAATGTTCCCCTGTATGTGAGCAGGATACCCACATTCTTCTTTTAGTAAAACAGTGTGTTCATAGGCTGCCTGTCTGAATCAGGAGCTGAAGGCATAGTTTCTAGTTCATATTTAATCTTTGCTTTTAAAAATCTTCACTTTGAAAAATCTACATAGGATAAACCCCAGGCATACTTGAAATTATCCAGGGAATATTCTTGGAAATATCACAGTTCCTGCTCTGAGGGTGGTTCACATTCGCTCTGTTCTCTGGTCTTCTTCCTTCCAGCATCAGCTCACATTCATTTGAAACCCTGATATAAGTGTAAGATCCTATTAAAATGTTACTATTTTCTCCAGTGCTAAGCAGTTATTTTACCCTCAATAGAAAAAGGATCCTTTGCTTCAGGCTTGTCTTTCCTCAGTGCCACATCTTGCCAGCTGCACTGGTTTGGGAAGGGAAAGGTCCCAGTTTCTTCACTATCAATCTGGACCTGGAGTATTAAATGCTGCAAATATTCAGTTCCCAAGACTAAAGTCTAATTCCAAATTCATTCAAATATAAAGTTCCTCAAATTAAAAAAAATAGGAAAAAGGAAACGGAAAAGGATGAGTCTGTAATGATGTTCATTTGAAACTAAGAGCTTTCAGGTGTGATATTACAGAATTAACAACATGAGTTATCTGGACATCATCAAAAAGTTTGCCAGATTTCATCTAAGCCTCAACATCTCCTATTGGCCAGTATATTAGAATCATAGAATCATAGAATAGTTAGGGTTGGAAAGGACCTTAAGATCATCCAGTTCCAACCCCCGTGCCAGGGGCAGGGACACCTCCCACTAAACCATCCTATTGGCTCAGTGCTGGGTGGGAGATACTTCTGCCAGTGATATTGGAGAGGATTTCCCTGCTGATATGGGATGCTGCAAATCTGTCTCATTAACTTGATCTGCAGCGGTGTAAAATTCTTGCCCCAGTGCTGCCAACTTAGAGACCTCATTAAAGTGCAGAAAACATCCAGATGTCCCTCCTTTGCCCCAGGCTGGATCATCATTAAGCTTCCTTTGGGCTAGATGTCAGCTTTATTGGACACATGGGCATGAAACCTTAATGCCAACTAAAATGACATTTTGGTTATGAACAAAAGACTAATTGATAAAATGCAAAGCTGAAAGGGGGTTGGAGTTTTTAACTATCATTTCCAGAAGTCAAAGACACAAAGAAGTTAGAACTAATGCAATTTTTAATGCTATTTATTACAGAGGAGAAAGTGAAAAATAAGTGGATTTGTGTATTTTGACCTTGGTTAGAAGGGGTTTGGGTATTTTCAACGCAGCAAAGCGAAATATGTTCCCATGAGCTGTGCCCATTGGAGACAACCTCTCCTTCTGGAACCTCTTCCTGTGCTCCAGGACATCAGTGGATAAAAAAGGAAATATTTTGTGATATGAAGAATAAATCTTGATGTCTGTTTTCCTAAGCAATTTTACAAACTTTTAAAAAGGATGGTTTAGGTCTTCTCTCCCATGATGACTCTGAGCACTTGGAAAAGATTGGAGACTGAATGTAATTATAATGAAATAGCTTTCACCTTGGCTTTAAAATTTGCTATGGTGACAGAGAATCAATGAAAAATCAAAAGAAGATGCAAAGGCTGCAGCTGGTTAAAATTTTAAGAATCCAGGACCGAACAACACTGCCAGTAATCACAAATAACCAGCTTCCCAGCTAATGTGTGCTGGGTCTGGCTGAGATGGAGTTAATTTTCCCCATCACAGCCTTCATTGAGCTGTGCTTTGTATTAGTAGGTAGAAAGGTGTGGATGTCACACCAGTATTTTGGCTACTGTCAAGCAGTGTTCCCACAACATCAAGGCTGTATCTCCAACGTTCCTCGTCATCAGTGGGCTGGGGGTGGGCAAGATCTTGGGATGGGACAGAGTCAGGACAGCTGACCAAAATGATATTCCACAACATATGACGTCTGCTCAGCATAAAAGCCAAGAGAAACTGACCAAAGGGATATCCCATACCATATGATGTCTGCTCAGCAATAAAAGCTAAGAGGAATGAGGAGGAAGGGGGGACATTTGTTATGTGTAAAGTTTGTCTTCCAGAGCAATCACTGTGACTACTGAAGCCCTGCTTTCTGGGAGGTGGACAGACAAGATAACAGCTGCAGATGGGAAATGGAGAATAAAATCTTTTGTTTTCCTTTGCTTCTGTGTGTGACTTTTGCTTTTGCTTTAATAAACTATCTTGACCCACAATTTTTGTTTTCTATCTTCATTTCTCCCCTCTTGCCGAGGAGAGAGTGATAGAGCGGCTCGGTGGCCACATGGAGTCAGCCTGCCACAATGCGTCAGCTGCTTTTTTCAGTAGAATTTGCTTTAAAAAACCCAAAACCAAACAGAGATTTGCAAGCTCAAAGTCACTGAATAATCCTTCTGCAGGTATCCAGAATGTGCTGATATCAAGCAATGTTTGGGAAGCCTTCACTTGGGGTATTCAAGACAAGGCATCACAAATGAACTGGGGGTAGGGTATAAAGACCTGCTTTGTCAGAGGGAAATTCCTGGGTATTTTTCCAGAGCTTTTTACCTTTTTCAGAGCTATTGTCATTCCTATTTGGCAGGTCTGCACCCCTGCAAAGAGAGTAAGTAGAAAGCACCTGGGACCATTGTTTCTCACTATAAAGGGAACAAAGCACAGAGACAGAGAAGTTAATATAAAGCTTTCAAAACACAGCTTTGTAAAAGCTCCTGGAATACAAACATTAATGGCTTGCAACATCTCTAGTCCTGTGAAAGTAATTCTTGCTGTTTAAAATATGACTATGCTTAACATTACATATTTTCAGATTGCTCATCATGATTTGTTTTAAATAGATGCTGCATTTAGTCCCCTTCTCTTATACAGAGGACAATGTATTCAATGTATTAACTTTTCATTGAGGCACTGAAATGCCTCAATATCATTTAGCATCCAAAATAGTGATGAATAGCATTCAAAAAAGTGCTTGATGTGACATACAGCTCTGAAGAGATGTAGCCCAGGCCCTGGAGAGGTCTGGTTTTAATGGGATTCTAGAAGTGACATTAACAACAGGCTTGGGGCAACAAAATATAGAGATGACAAGGTGCTTGGATAAAATGTGCTTTCTGGAGGTTTGATTAATATGTCTTGGCTCTGTGTGCCCTCCAGCAGCAGAAACTCTTCCTGTCACACTCCCATGCCTGGAGGGGAGCTGCAAAAGTGAGCAGTTGATAAGAATATCCTGCCCCACAGCATCTGGGGAAAGATTTTCTGACATCTGGGTTGACCAAAACCTACCATTGGATGGGTGCATTGCATAGAAGAGGTAAGTGAAGGACTGAACTCTTTGCAGTACTGCATTCCCTGAAATCACAGGCAGGAGGTCTGACTAATTCAGTGGTATTTGCCTGAAATGTGCCCTCCTCCTTAACCTGGCTTAGACATTGTGTCAAGTAAACTGACATTTGTGCTTATTTTAGCTGCAGTAGCTAAAAAGAAAACAATGATTATTTTCTTCTTACATAAGCAATTAACTTATTATAAATACTTATTCTGACTTCCCTGAATCTTGTCATTCTAGATTAAGCATTCACTAATAATTTCCATCTCTGAATTGCTGTATTTTGGAACAAAGTCACCCATCACATAGAAGCTCAGTTTTGGGGTTATTGAAGAAATCCCAATTGACTTTGCACTGGAAATCGATATAGTCAGAAAAACCTTCCGGTTAATAAAAGAATATGAAGAGCACTTGAGAGACAATGTTCATTTCATGAGAAAAGTGAAAATCTGGTGTTGAAGCACCATTGAGAAAAAAGGCCTCTATCTCTTTCTTTTTAATGTTCTACATCTGTTGCAGCAGACTCGCTGTTGAAAATAAAGGAAATGAGAATAAATTAATACTACCTCTGACCAGTTAGTTGTGTCTATAGAATGGAAAAAACACACTTTTTGGACTTAAATAGTTTTTGGCTGTCTGAAGAACTGGGAATACCTTCGATCTTCTTTATAGAGAGACGAGTTTTATGATGACTTTTGGGTTCATGGCAGAATTTTTAAAGTGCAGGTTGAGCAATTCATATTCATTATGAACTGTACTGCACTTGTTCAGCTACCCTCGTAAGTTAGCAGATTTGTCTAAAGTAACTGTAGGGAATATGAATTGCAAAAGTACCGTTCAACTTTAAAAATATTTATCATGGCAACAGCTCTTGAAGAGAGAAGAGCCTTGTTTTTCACTGTTGGTTTCAAGAGAGTGACAAGATTGGTGCTTGATAAATTGGCAGATGCTTTATGGGAAGATAGAGATTGAGAAGTGAATTAAACACTGGATTCCCATGTCCTAGGTTAACATCCTAATGGCAAGAATATTTTCCTCTGTCTAACAGAAAGGAGATGTCTTTGCTCTCTAGTGTGTCCATGCATACTAAAGATGATTAAGGCTTAAAGCCTATTGCTTTGGCACACTGCTATTATTCATAAAATACAGGAAATCAAAAGTTCTTTCTTCTTGTGTTCATTAAAGAACTGATGGCATATTTCAGTTGCTTTTTTACAGGAGTACTCCTTCCTGCAATCTGGAAATTCGAATTTGTGTCTGTGTGCATTTCATCTACCAACATACATATGTACACCCACTATATATTTAAGCAGCTTATACATATTCCTCTTCACATACTGTCTGCCTCTTCTGTTGTGACATGTGTGCTTCACTTCCATGGTAGCAATGCATCACCTTTTTTCAGTTAAAGAACAGAGGGGGTCATCATTCCATCCCAACACACCCAGTCAGTTGCCAGCACCTATAATAAACTTTCAGAGCAATGTAGAGATATTCCAGCTGCTCCAGCCAATGAGTCGGCTCCAATTGCAGCTCGGCTCAGATGTCTCTATACAAACGTCCATAGCATGGGGAACAAACAAGAGGAATTAGAGATGTGTGCACGTCTACAGGGGTATGATATCATAGGCATCACAGAAACATGGTGGGATGGCTCCTATGACTGATGTGTTGGAATAAAAGGTTACAGGCACTTTAGGAAAGACAGGCCCGGTAGGCGGGGAGGGGGAGTTGCTATTTATGTTTAGGGATAGGCTGAAGAGTCTGGAACTCTGTCTGGGGACAGGTGAGCAGTCAACAGAGAGTTTGTGGATCAGGGCTAAAGGGAGAACAGCAATGGGAGACATTATTGTGGGCATCTGTTACAGACCACCTGGTCAAGAGGACTCTGTGGATGAAGCGCTCTATAGACAGACAGGAACAGCCTCAAGCTCGTAGGCCCTTGTCCTCATGGGGGACTTCAACCACGCTGACATCTGTTGGAGGGATGGTACGGCCCAGCACAAGCAATCCAGGAAGTTCCTCGTTTGTGTGGAAGACAACTTCCTTCTGCAAGTAATAGAGGAGCCAACAAGGAGAGGTGCCATGCTTGACCTTGTGCTCACCAACAGGGAAGGGCTGGTTGGAAATGTGACACTCCAGGGCAGCCTTGATTGCAGCGATCATGAGATGGTCGAGTTTGAGATCCTCAGGACAGTGAGAAGAGTGTGCAGCAAGCTCACTGCCTTGGACTTCAAGAGAGCAGACTTTGGCCTCTTCAAGAACCTGCTCAGTAAGATTCCATGAGATATAGCCCTAGAGTGCAGGGGGGGCCAAGACTCTTGGTTGATATTCAAGGATCACCTGCTGCAAGCTCAGGAGCGATACATCCCTACCAGAAGGAAGTGCTGCAGGAGGGCCAGGAGACCTCTTTGGATGGATAAGGAGCTGCTGAGGAAACTTAGAGGGGGAAAAAGAAGCTTATAAAAGGTAGAAGCAAGGACAGGCGGCCTGGGAAAATACAGGGATGTTGTCCAGGAAGCTAGGGACCAGGTTAAGAAAGCTAAGGCCCACATAGAATTAAACTTGGCTAAGGATGTTAAGGATAACAGGAAGGGATTCTATAGGTACATTGTAAATAAAAGGCAGACTAGGGACAACGTGGGCCCCCTCCGGAAGCTATCAGAAGAACTGGCTACCCTGGATTTGGAGAAGGCTGAGGTTCTTAATGACTTCTTTGCTTCAGTCTTCACTGGCAAATACGCTTATCAGACCACCCAAGTCTTGGAAGCCAGACGCAGGGACAGTGAGAATGAAGACCCTGGGCCCACTGTAGGAGAGGATATGGTTCGAGACCATCTTAAGAACCTGAACATATGCAAATCCGTGGGACCTGATGAAATCCATCCGCAGGTCCTGAAGGAGCTCGCAAATGAAGTTGCTAAGCCACTGTCCATCATATTTGAAAAATCATGGCAGTCAGGTGAAGCTCCCAGTGACTGGAAAAAGGGAACTATAACCCCCATTTTCAAGAAGAGGAAAATGGATGAGCCGGGGAACTACAGACCAGTCAGTCTCACCTCTGTGCCTGGCAAAATCTTGGAGCGGATTCTCCTGGAAGGCATGCTGAGGCACATGAAAAACAACAAGGTGCTTGGTGACAGCCAGCATGGCTTCACTAAGGGGAAATCCTGCCTGACCAATCTGGTGGCCTTCTATGATGGGGCTACAGAACTTATGGACAGGGGTGGAGCAGCTGATGTCATCTACCTGGACTTGTGCAAAGCGTTCAACACTGTCCCACACGACATCTTTGTCTCTAAGTTGGAGAGACATCAATTTGATAGGTGGACCACTCGGTGGATAAAGAACCGGTTGGATGGCTGCACACAAAGAGTTGTGCTCAATGGCTCAATATGCAGCTGGAAACCAGTAATGAGTGGTGTCTCTCAGGGATCGGTGCTGGGACTGATCTTGTTCAACATCTTTGCCGGTGACATGGACAGTGGGATTGAGTGCACCCTCAGCAAGTTTGCCGATGACACCAAGCTGTGTGGTTTGGTTGATACACTGGAGGGAAGGAATGCCACCCAGAGGGACCTTGACACGCTTGTGAGGTGGGCTGATGCCAACCTGATGAAGTTTAACTATGCCAAGTGCAAGGTCCTGCACCTGGGTTGGTGCAATCCCAGGCACTGCTCCAGGCTGGGCAGAGAAGAGATAAAGAGCAGCTGTGGGGAGAAGGACTTGGGGGTGTTGGTCAATGAGAAAATGAACATGAGCCGGCTGCAGTGTGTGCTCGCAGCCCAGAAAGCCAACCGTATCCTGGGCTACATCAAAAGGAGTTTTACCAGCAGGTTGAGGGAGGTGATGCTGCCCCTCTACTCTGCTCTTGTGAGACCTCACTTGGAGTACTGTGTACAGTTCTGGTGTCCTCAACATAAAAAGGACATGGAACTGTTGGAACAAGTCCGAGGAGGACCATGAGAATGATCAGAGGACTGAAGCGCCTCCCATATGAAGATAGGCTGAGAAAGTTGGGGCTGTTGAGCCTGGAGAAGAGAAGGCTGCATGGAGACCTCATAGCATCCTTCCAGCATCTGAAGGGGGCCTATAGGGATGCTGAGGAGGGACTCTTCATTAGGGACTATAGTGATAGGACAAGGGGTAACGGGTTCAAACTTAAACAGGGGAAGTTTAGATTGGATATGAGGAAGAAATTCTTTCCTGTGAGGGTGGTGATGCACTGGTATGGGTTGCCCAGGGAAGTTGTGAATGCTCCATTGCTGGCGTTGTTCAAGGCCAGGTTGGACATAGCCTTGGTTGGCTTGGTTTAGTGTGAGGTGTCCCTGCCCATGGCAGGGGGGTTGGAACTGGATGATCTTAAGGTCCTTTCCAACTCTAACTATTCTATGATTCTATTATTCTATAGGTTTTAACGTTTTAAAAATGTCAAAAAAGCAAGGCGGTGCTGGTAATTGCTTGATCTGAGATGCTACAAAGCTGTACCCTCAAATACTGAATGTTTTGTGGATTTAAAGCTGTACTAAGTTTCCTAGTGACTAACGATCGAATTAAATCCTCAAGTTCCTTTGCAGTTGTCACTTACTCAGATATTTTTCTTCACAGAGAAGAATATTATTTGAAACTTAATTACAAATGCACTAGATATGTTAGCTGTAGAACTATCGCAGCTAGATTGACACTAATGTTTTAAATAAGCAAACACATCCAATTGTTTTTGCTGAAGAGTTAATCCATGTAGGCATTTAATACCAACTCTGCAGCCCAGTGTTTTGCTGGCAGGCAGGGTATGCAACAAAGCAATTACAAACTAGCTGAATAACATACACAGTATATTAAACAAGCACACGAAAGCGAGTAAGCACATTAAAGCAAAACACACTAACATGAATTGGGTATATGTATCTCTCTTATTGTACTTATAAATTATTAAGTACAATAAAGCAAATCAGAGATAAATATATGTGTAAGTAAAGTTAGAAGAAAATTAACAATGCATCAAATCATTACGGTGCAAAGAGCGTAGAGACTAAGAAGAAATACATCACCAGTTACTACTGAATCATCATCCAGGCCCACACTTCATCTGGGAAGCCCCATTGCAGCCAATGCCAGGAGTCTCAGGTAACTGGGAAAACTCCTACGCGGTGCATCCACCCACAGGTGAGGTTTTGGATTTGGCTACAAGAGGGTCCTGCCTTTACATCCTTAGAAAAGCAACCGGCTTTATGCCAGAGCTCTAATTGTTTGCTCAGGGGGCCATGCTGTTTCTCATGACCTCACTGCTGTCCACACTGAGAGCATTGTTGGCCAGGCACCCTGGTGCAGCCAAGTATGAAGGTCATAGAATAGCTGCACGCCTCTGTTTTCCTGCCTTTTTCCAGCAGCCACAGTGAACATAAACATATATACTCTATCAAAGAATACACTTTGACAAAAAACATAATTTGTTGTGTCTCTCAGTCATGAGATGGTATCAACTCCCAGCTATATTCCCATCCATTACACCCAGAAGGAGGTATTTTATGTACAAATCATCTGCATTGTGGATATGCAGAAATTAAAGGAACAATGACAGATGCTTTTAGCTACCCACACACGGTTTAGTAACATATGTTCCAGTCAGGCAAGGGAAGAAAGAGTCCTGGAGGGAAACCAAAGTCCTTGGAGATACTGGTTCTCCTCCCTGTTTTGTCCCAAATTCCCAATAGGAAGAACTGAAAGAACACCATAACTACTGCCCAAGACATTCAGAGCTGTCTCAGAGATTAGGAAAAATGACAAGGACACTGCTATCATGCACAAACACTAAGTCACTACTAGGTTGAAAAGTTTAGGCGCCACAGAAATGCCCACAGGGATGGACTTTGTTTTTCTTGCAGTACCAGAAAATTGCCAAAACTAACTGAAATTCATGAGGAATAATTATTTAGGATAGTAATAACTCGTTGTGCAAATAATTTACATAGCTGTAGAACCTAATAATGTTACTGATGTTGATCTAACTAAAAGAAGATGTTGATCTGATGATGTTTAATATAATCCATGTAACAAGTAACTCATGTAACTCAAACCTGTGTTTCCTAATTTTGGCCTTTTTGACTAAAAGAATCCATGCAGCCCTGTATACACAAAGGAAAGAGATGTAGAAGGAGACCTGAAAATTACAAGGGGATCGAAAACAATCCTAGAAAAGCCAGAGTTGTGGGAAAGGGAAGAAACCCAGTCTAACAATAGTCTTTGTACAATTGCACATGCCCACAGCACCCTTCTTTTTCTACTTCTTGCTCTTACCTTTGTAGGTACAAATCTGCAACTAGAAGAAGGGATGATTCCCTGATCATCTAATTCTGGCATCCATTATGTGTTTGTGTTTTGAAATTAGAGAATCATATCTTGGTTTTATTTTTGCAGGAGCATCAGCTCATTTGTGACCCCCATTGGATGGCACTCCCTAAAGGAGAAACTATTCATTATTTATCTTCCCCTTTCCACTACAGTTGATGCTCCTGTCCTCTGTACAACACACGGTTCAAACACATCAAGTTATTCCTGGATCTTACTGTGAGTCTCATTGATATAGTACTCTGCCTCCTGAATATGAATGTATTTAATTTTCACAACACCTAACTGAGGTGAGCATAGGTTCCCTTATTTCTGGGCTTGTTTTGATTAGAAATTGAAACACAGCAAAATCAAGGTCAAATGTATCTACTAACTTAGCATTCTCGTTTTAGGACTTGTAATATAAAGGAGATCAGAATAAATGTCATGATCTCCCCTAGCCTTAAGATTTATGAAAAGGCTGGGACTGGTTATTATATCCTGGTTATTATATCCTGGACATCTCTATGTACAGAAAACAGATTTCAGGCAGATGCAAAATTGCTTCTGAATTAGTAGGATACAAGCCAGGTCCACACCATTGTGTGGCAATGTACTTAGGCTATGCTAACTTGAGTACAGAAGCCATGTACATTTGGGATTAAAGCCTGCTCATGTCCAGCTGGTCTGAAAGAAAGCATGTTTGTATTTGGCTATCATGTGCCATGATTTTGAGCATGCCATAAGTCCAGAAGCTTTAGAATAAGTTGATTTTAATTTCTTAAAAGGCTTCCCTGTGCTGTGAGCATGGAGAAAACCAGGGTTATTGCAGAAAAGGAATAGGTGTGGGATTCCTGCTGCATCCGAGCAAAAAGAAAAGGTGCAAAGGGTGGATAGCAACAATCTCTGTGATTTCTTCCTGAATCCCAGCCTGATGCATGCTGCTCACACAGATGTGAGTAATGCCTCCAAGATGGTATATTCTCTGTCTGCTCCAGTGCACGCTGACCTGAGTTGTTCCCCATCCTGCCTTCAGCTACAAGCAATGAAGCCAAAACAAATCACGGATACACAAATATATATGCCCAAGGGAAATTTTGTACCAAGGGAAACTTAAATCCTGCACAGCTCACCAAGGAGACACAAGATTCTGCAACATGAATATTCATTATTATCATTATCTTAATGCTGAGCAGAAATTACCCTGAGCATTTTGAGGGAAATACAGGTGCATTTTATTTTGTCTCTAGTCCAAAAAACTTTTGCTGAGATTATAGCTGAGTTTATGCTGAATTTATAACTGAGATTAATTTAAAAATATAGATTAAAGTAATTATTCAGTCTATGAGTCAATATTGATTGGGCAGTTTTAGGCTTAAACTGTGTGCTGGAAGTGTCACACACCATGTAAAGCAATTATTTTCAGTGACTTTTTCTCCTAATTCAGTCTCAACTGGAAGATGCCAAATGAATGGTGTGAATGATTTAAGTGGTTGTATTGGGTTTGTGTAGTAAGGTTTTGGTAGCAAGGAGGCCATAGAGGAGGTTTCTGTGAGAAGCTGCCAGAAGCTTACTCCATGTCCAATATAGCCAATGCAGATGGCTCCAAGATGGACCCACTGCTGGCCAAGGCTGAGCCCATCAGTGAACTCTGGGGTAACATGTTTAAGAAAAGGTAAAAAACCTGACTCGACAGCAGCATTGGTGGGTACCACAAGTCATTAGCTGATTTCCTAAGAGATTTCCATATTGTTGTCACAGTCAGTTTTCCTGCTCTAACTCCAAATTCTCAGCCTTGTGGTGCTGCTCTGTGCTTACTTGGAAGCCTAGTGTCAGGTGCCTTGTCCCTCCTTAAAGGGAATTTAACTCTTCTTGACCTCTCCAGCAATTGAACTACTGGATTAAACACATTCTCAGTGTATGGCATGCTTTCCTCACCTTGAATTCTTTGCATGACTTTCCTGAATGTTAGAATACGAATGCCTGACTGGATACAGGTTTCCAATTGCATCAATGTACTCCTCAAAGGTAGTAGGACCTCTTTGGTGTTAATCAGTGTTCTTTGCTAGCAGTATATATTTCTATCTGTGCTTTCTTCCATAAAACATATGCCTCCACCTTGATCACAAGGAAGACCTAAAAAAAGAAATGTGTAGGTAGCACAGGTTGTTTATCTACTTTTTGCTGACTGACCTGTTAATTATCTGCTCTTATTCAGGCTGGTCTGTGAAGAATTATTGGTTTCCCATTGTTTTCCAGCACTGAACAGGATTGTCTTTGATCTCTGCTGCCTTATTCTGCTATCTGCTCCTGAATTATACTTTACTGAGCCAAAATGCCTGTGGACTTAATGTGCAATGTGGGTTGCACTGAGGGGAGAGAGGAGTGGACACTGAGATGAGGGCAGAAGCACTCATTGCTGGGATTCATATGCAGAAGAGTGAAGATGGGGCTCAGCAGTCCTGTGGGGATGCTCAGTTGCTGGGCAGCTGAAGGAAGGAAGCAGAAAGGGCTAGATTTCTCTACTGACGTACGGTGGGGGTGAAAGAAGAGATGCTGAAGAGCTAGTCTGTGCCTGTAAAAGCTTTGTCACGCCTGCCCTGGTTTGGTTTCATCCATCTGAATATCCAACTGGCTCATTACAAACTGAAATCCAAAGGTAAATATACAGACAAACACTGCAAAGGATTAAAGAGCTCAGCCTCAGATCCGTGAATTCAAATCCTTCTCTGACAGTGAAGGTGCAACTTGGTCTATATTAATGTAGTGATGAAGGTCTTTACCCTACACTATCATATTTAGTGCAGATCTAGTGGAGAACTACTAGGTAGAGCAACAAGCAGCTTGACCAGGCTATAAAAGTTCAACACAAACCTGCATAAATGCCTTGAGAGGTCAGTGAAAGCAAGCAGCAACCTCCATAGCTAGAATGATGGTGGTATCATAGCTCTCTCGACCCACGCTGTTCTTGAGTCATTGCAGGATCAGATATATGCCTAAGATAATTTTACAACCACTGAGAGGTAAGATGGGAATTTTACAAGACCTCCAAGAGAGGTATTATAGAGATCCACCAGGGATGTGTCTTTCTCAAATGCTTCAGGTCTTGCCAACTTGCTGGAACAGAGCTCAGAGTTCAGAAGGACACCCTGGAGCCCAGATTCCTCCTTTACAAGGGGCCACTCTGATTCTAAGTCTGGATCATTTCTCCCATCAACAAAACAAACTGATAGTTTATTTCTGCAAACCTCATGTAGCCATCCAAGTTTCCCCATTTCATAATAGAACTTGCTGGAAAAAGATATTACCTAGTTTTAGAAACCTGAACTTCAGGGTCAGTGAGGAATCTCTTACCTAAACACAGTTTTAAGAGCAAATCTGCCACGTTACATTTGTGTCTCTATTCTTACAATAATAATAATAATAAAAAGTTTAATGAGCCACTAAACAATTTACTTTTAGTGCTGACTAAAACAATTAAATATTACTATTACTATTTATAACATAAATAGCCCAGAGTGAATAAAGTGTAGTCTTCTTTTCAGTTCTGTCCCCAGCATTTGCATTTTCCTGCTCTACTGGCAGGTTTTAACTCTTTATTTTTGTCAGAGAAATCAGTTATTTCTGACATCATTTCAGTTTCTTCAAGGCCTAGAAGTTAAACAGCTGGTCCTTTCCATGACATTTTCCAAGCCCATATCATGTTTCCTTGCTAACCAGAGATGTTATGGATGGAGAGCCAGTGAAAGGAACCTACTGGTAGGGTTCACTTTAAGAAAGCTATTTTGTGCTGTGTATCCATGATTACCTCCATATTTATAGATTTCTTTCTATTTAGATTTATAGATTTCTTGCCCTCAGCAAGTTTGCCAATGACACCAAGCTGTGTGGTTCGGTTGATACCCTGGAGGGAAAGAATGCCATCCAGAGGGACCTTGACACGCTTGTGAGGTGGGCTGATGCCAATCTGATGAAGTTTAACCATGACAAGTGCAAGGTCCTACACGTGGGTCGGAGCAATCCCAGGCACAGCTACAGGTTGGGCAGGGAAGGACTTGGGGGTGTTGGTCAATGAGAAAATTAACATGAGCTGGCTTCAGTGTGTGCTTGCAGCCCAGAAAGCCAACCATATCCTGGCCTGCATTAGAAGGAGCGTGACCAGCAGGTCAAGAGAGGTGATCCTGCCCCTCTGCTCTGCTCTTGTGAGATCTCACTTGGAGTATTGTGTGCAGTTCTGGTGTCCTCAGCATCAAAAAGACATGGAACTTTCGGAACAAGTCCAGAGGAAGGCCAGGGGACTGGAGCACCTCCCATATGAAGATAGGCTGAGAAAGTTGGGGCTGTTAAGCCTGGAGAAGAAGTGCATGCCCTTAAAACATTGATGAGGCTTTCTAGATTTCTGAGGTTTGCTTTTGAATCTTTTGCTTCTTTTGAGGTTCCCTCTTCCTGATACCTACTAGAAAGCAAGCAGAATGCAAGCCAGCCAGGTGATCTCAGGCATCGCTTTTCTTAAGGGCAATCTCTACAGTCCTGGATATCCACAATCTGAGATAATCAGTCCAAGACATCCTTCTCCTTGTGTCTACCCCAACCTCTAATGGGAATGTCAGTGATTTTGAAAGTTTCAGGGAAACTTGTTCACTTTTTTCCCCTGTAGCATCATTGGAACACTGACAATGGTTTTCTAGATGAATTGGCAAAGAACTCTGACAGTTGTCTCTTTGTCCTTGTGTTCAGATTTAGAGGTTACTCCATTGCAACTGTCTGGAGCAATGGCTAAACTTCCCATCAATAAAACCAAAAGAGGGAGTTTTGCTTCAGTGATAATCTCCATGTGCTGATTCATGGTAATGGGTGCCTCTCCTAATAAGAATCTTCTCAGAAATGGATTTGCAGCCTAAGATTCCCAAGACTGTCCCAGTCCAAGATTTCATTTCTGATTGACACTCCAAACTTTGTTTTTTCTCCACAGAAATACTCCAGAATTGTTAATTCTTTTCAGATACAGAGAAGGAACAAATCCTATTACTTTTTTCCAAGATAAGGCTGAACTTACCAACTAAATACCAAGCATTAACAACCTTCTGACTTCTTGCAAGCACCAGGGAAACTAAGATTTTTCTTTAAATGTGTCTGTTTCTTTAGTCTTGCTGTTTCTCCATCCTTAAGATGAGTCACTCTTGATGGTAAGTATAAATAAAACTGAGATCTTTAAACTGTCTTTTCTTTCTCTGCAGTTCTCCCTAACCGTATACTTAATTGCAGCAATTATTTGAGCAAATCAGGAGAAAGGGTCTGAAAATGGGTACAGTGGAGATGTTGACTGAAAAGAAAGGTCTTTATTTCTCATTTGAAGGTGTTGATGCCAAGAGATATTGAACACCCTCAACTTTGCTTAACCCCATTGAGAATCAATGTAGCTTGGCACTTTGCTGCTGTGCTTCCACCCAGGCAGGAGGCATTGACTCATATTTGTTTGCACCTTGATATTCATGGGAGGACTGAGAAGAGCAAGGGTGGAAAGACTGGGAGATGATTTCTCCTTTGAACTCCAGTGAATTTTTCACTCCAGATAAATTTGCCAATTACCACTTGAATATATCATAATGTTTTCTCTCCACTCAAGGGCAGAACAGGGAGAACTAAGTCTGAACAGAACGTTTATCTTGCTAACATTTAATATGCCAACTTTCAAGTTATAAAAAATGTCTTTCCAATTACTCTAATCTCTTTTAATTTGTTTCAGCAAAGCAAGGAGAGTTAATGTTTATAATACTACAAATGGCTGGGTACAACATTATGTTTCCAATACTTTAATATTTTGTATATATTTAGTGACTCTTGAATATTGGAATTGGGGATTTTTAACCTATTGTGACATCATGTGGATCAGCATAAAATATTTTATCTGGGCTAGTTTGCCTTATATTCTGCTGCCAGTCAAACTATTTTAGTAATTTACTTTAAATTGTCCTCACATTAGTTGATATTCACATAACAGAGTTCTTCATCTCAAATCAGTAGCATGCTTTTTCCAAATGCTGTTTCTCTGGGTAATAACTAGAAGAAATGAATTTATTCTTTTCCCTTTATCTCTGTGAAGCTTATGCAGCCTGGCTTTCCTATTTGGAATGATAGATCCGAGCATGGCTGAACAGAGTGCAGTCTTGGTTTCATCATCCCTCAGTCTCCTGTGCTGGGCCTCTTATGAAAGATGTGAACCCAGGACATTTCTGCTGTATATGATATAGGGCAATTAATTTGTGATTTCAGAATATTGTAAAATAGCAAGCAATTAATTTCCCTGGAGCATAACTCCTTTAGGAGTTAAGAAACTTGGAAGATTTAAGTCTGTTCCCACACAAGTATTCTGTATTACTTAGGTACTAAATATTTATTATGTTAACAGATATTAATAATTGGCATTAACAATACCAGCAAAAAACTAAATGGTAGTTAATAATATCATATTAATACATAATTTAAGATTATATATATGCATCTGAGCTTAGATTGCCATTACAAGATGGAGAGAAATGGATACCTTCAGGCCAAAATTCATTTCCATGCAAAGGTAGGATTTACCAGTGTAAGATTCAGTCTTTCTCAGTGTTTAGGAATAAAGTCTAGATGTAAGGCTTAAATCCTGACATTTTTAGTTATGTTAAATGAAGCCTATTGCAGTCTCCTGGAAGATACAAACCAAATGATTTTTATATTTTGTGTCTATACAATAATTCTGAAAAATATTTTCCATGTGGAAACTTTTCCAAGCATTTCAATTTATGATCTTTTCACTGTGATAGATGTTAGCAGTAAACTATATGAATGTGCTCAGAATTGCTTCATGCAAATCATTTCCTAAACTGTTTTCACAAAGGCATTTTGTCTATTCATTGCCAGAGAAGCTGTGCATCAACTTGAGAAGCATAGGGTTTAACTCATTATTGTCAAGCATTTCCTCTTTTGTTTCATCTTGCATATACTTAAGTCTGGTTTTAAAATACCTCATTTTGGCTCTTGGCTTTATAAAAATAAGACATGTTCTTGTACTATCCATTGTGAAGGCTGGTTGATCTCAGAAGTATCGTATTTTCTACTTCATTATTATTTTCCATAAATCTTACAGGTGATGTTAATGTAATAATGTATAACAGGCAGTGAATTGACTTTGACTTGAAAAATAATAATTCTGAGATCATAACCAAAAATAACTGTGGTTTTAGAGCAAGCTTAATAACAACCACATTTTCCTTTTAGCATGATGCATAATCCCATTATATTGAACAAATAACTTAAAAAATAATAAAAATGGAAAGCACAAGACATAATTATTGACTTGGTTTGGCCTGAAGGAATAGAACTTGGTTTCAGCCAAACAAGAAAGCATTGAATCTGTATTCCTTTCATTTCATTGCATATGACTCATCTGTGGGAATCTAATTATCATTCTAAATACTGCAACTGTTTTCAAAACTTATTTCACATTATTTTAGACAACTTCCCCTGCACTATTTACCAGAATCAACCAGGTAGGGAATTCAAGCTAGATGCTTTATTAATGAGTGCATTAGGAAAGGTGGGATTGAGCACTAGTTTGTCCAGAGAAATAAAAGGAAAAGCTAAAATATAGGAGAAGGTCTCAGAATCTGAGTTCAAAAGCAGATGACAGCAACAGCCATATGAAAATTCAGAACATACTATTTTCATGCACGGGCTATAGAGAGCCTGTTGTTTCTTTTTAGGAAGAATGAAGCAAAAGTATAATAGACAAGGCTAGAAAGGAATTAAGTAATTTGTCATCAGATTTAAAGTTTTGGACACTTCTGGAAAATCAATTACTTTGGCTTGGTTTGAGGTAACTTAGTTTGTAGTTGCTCTAAAGCTACAGATGTAAATCTGTCTTTGCAATTTTGGAAGTTTTTCACTCAGTAAGCAAAAGTGGAGGTGATGACACACAGAAACAGGAGCTTCGGCAGTGGTGCTTCTGGAGTTCACTTATCTCAGTAAATGTCCTAATCTTTCAGCTCGTGGAGATCTTTAAACCTCATGCAACCCTTTTTCAGGTGTTTGAGTAGGAGGGGAAGGTTGTTTAGCCTACTATTTGATATCAGCTGCCCCATTTCTGTGCTGGAGTGCTTGGAGAGACACCTGAAACCCATGTCAAGACCTCTGTGCTTTATGCTTCTGAAAGCTGTTTTCTAAAGGAACATGTCAGCAAGTTCTTCACAGATGAATATATTAACATTATGGTTATAATTTAGTCAACTTCTGAGTTGTCTATTTGGGCTTTCTTTGCCTTTCCAGCTCCTAATCTTTTTTATCCATCATAACTCAGAGCTGAATGTATAAATTACATCCATCTTCTTTTCCTGTATAAAGAATTAGATGGTTTTATTTTACTTTTTGACAAAAGACACAAAACTCCCAGCTTCTGTTTCCCACTGTAGAAGCCCAGAGCAGTTGCCCACAATAAAGATATGAAGAAAGGTATGAACTGGCTGATGGCACTGGAAACAGGCTCCTGGTTCCTGATGTGCATCCTCCAAATTCAGCAAAGTGTAAGTACTCAGAAAGACAGCATCCTTGTGCAACAAAACGGGATAGAACCTCTGATGACAATGTAATTCAAGCAGTTATTTAGTCCTAGAGGTTTATAAAACCTAAGTAAATTCTGAATAGAAAGCTTTTATTTGGATACAGTTTTAAAGACTATTGAAGGGTGCCATAGAGATGCCTGAACCAGGTCCAGACTTTCCCAGAATACAGTCAGGGTTATGCCTAGACTTGGAGTTTCATCTTGATTTATCCAGAAGAATTTGTTTTCTACGAAATAAGCTCTATAGGGTGTGGATTTACAGCTCTTTAGCTCCATTTGCATTTGTTGTAGTGTTTAGGCAAACACAAACCAAATTTGTCCTGGTCCTGTAGAGCCTGGTAACCTATTCCAAAACATGGTACTCTTTTTTTGACTAAACTCTAGCGATGAGAGCAGGTATTGCCACCGATATCTAACAGGTGAATATTTCATGCCTAATTGCTTTATAGTAAGTTTCTGTGGTTGTTCTCTGGCCTATGATACTCATTTGAAATAGATTCTTGTGTAGATACTGAGTGGAAAACGGAAGCACTGCATGACTTTCGCACACTTGATATCAAATGGGAAATATTTCAAATGCATTGTAGTCAGGAGAAAAATCCTTAGAGGGTCCCACTCTGACATACTGGGAATTTGATAATAATAAACTAACTGGATGAGCTCATAAGTGTAACAAATCAGTGTGCCAAATGTGACAATGGTTCAAATTTTCCCTAAGTGTATTACCTGAATAACACCGATTTAATATCCAGGTCCCTGTTGGATTAAATGAAGTTCTCTTAGGCACATCATATTTGAAGCAGCTGTATTAAACTCTCCCCTCACCCCAAAGAAAAAAGAAGAAATTAAAATAGCCATGAGTCATGTCCTTTACTCATTACTCTGAAATGCTGCAATCCAGGATTCTCATAATGCCAAATGGCGCTTTGAAGGAAGACATGTACCATAAAATAACATAGAAATCTTTTCCAGGGAGCTGTTCTGATAGGTATGAATGCTACCCCACACTGACTTTGTGTTCCCCTTGGCACCACAGAGACAGTTCAATGTATCGTTCACCCAACTTGTACAAGATATAATTTCTGCAGGAAGAGCTGCAAAGGGACAAATAGCATTTTTAGCAACAATAAACTGGCGAAGAGTGAAAATCCGATTCTTTACATAAGTAGATGGCCTTTTAAATGACACAAATCTCCATTGCAGGAACATTTCGTAGTTAAAAGAAACTAAGAGCAGATTTAAAGATCCTGTTTCTAAAAATTATCATTTTTATGGCAGTTCAATTGCTGTACAAGTTGGAAAGTTGAAGGTTAATAAACACATTCTCAATGACAATTGTTTTTATTTAAGTGCTTTCATTTGGCAATGATCATAGATAATGAAATCCCCCTGAGAATGAAATCTAAATAAGATCAAATAGGAAAATAACTTTAGAAAGATGTGTGACACAGCAAGGCCAATGTTAGTACTCAACTCCTGATGCTCCTCCTTGCCTGTCACTTTTGGAGAACTGGGACTTGAGAGTGACTGTTAAGAGCAAACACCCCCACATTTGCACATATCTCCTTCCAATCCGAGTGTAATAAAAGGAAATCACACACCCTCCTGCAGTGCAATGACCAATAATCCTGTTATCTCATGTCTTCCCAAATACTTGTTTTTCTCTTTAAAGCAGTCGGCTTTGGCTTCCTTTATGTTTTCAAAATACTCTAAGACATGTAATGGTTGTGTTTCGAGCTCCAAGAACTCCTCTAAAGAACTGAGAAAGAAAGAAACAATCAAACTGGTCTGCTAATTAATATAGAATCACAGAATCATAGAATAGTTAGGGTTGGAATGGACCTTAAGATCATCCAGTTCCACCCCCCCCTACCACGGGCAGGGACACCTCACACTAAACCATGCCACCCAAGGCTCTGTCCAACCTGGCCTTGAACACTGCCAAGGATGGAACACTCGCAACTTCCCTGGGCAACCCATTCCAGTGCCTCACCACCCTTACAGGAAAGAACTTCTTCCTTATATCCAGTCTAAACTTCCTCTGTTTAAGTTTGAATCCATTACCCTTTGTCCTACCACTACAGTCGATATCTTAAAATATCTTAATGCCAGTTAATATCTTAAAAGATTAGCCTTCTTGACCAGCTGGTTGCTAACAAATTAATGTATGTTCTTGCCTCTGAAATCAGAGACATCTTTACTTCCAGTATAGTTGTGGATGGTTATTAAATTATTCACAAAGTCTTTATGCTATGGTGGATAGCAAAGAGTCTATGGAGTATTTAATTTATTGATATTTTTTTTAATAAGGAAAGATTAATCACTGAAGGTCAGAAAAGAATCAGTAATATCCTGTCTTCTGTGGCACTCTACATTATCTGAATATAATACTTTACTGTTACCTCTTTTAGTAGACACTGTATTTTTATTCCAGGAACAAGGTAATCTACTTCAATTAATTTTTCTTTTCATAAAAATGTGACTATTTTGAAAGAAATCAGTGCCCACAGACTTCAGTTTGGGTGACTCATTTTAGCTACCAATATATCTGTACTTTATGGTAGCTTTAATAACCAATAATCTCTATTTAACATTCAAATTTACTCACATATTTGTTAGGGCAAAGTCCTTTTTGTAATACATGAAGTTAGAAATCCAATTTCCATAATGTTTAAATACCTATATTAAGCAGCTTAGCTCAAGTCTGTATAACCTTTGGGTTGCCACAGTTTCTTAGAAATCTGCTTAATGGACTTTTTTTGGATTATCTGTTGATTGCAATATATTTTGTGGTATTTCTTGCTGCTTTTATGTCAACATTTTACAGCTGCATATAAAACCAGAATATTATTTTCTTAGGGTTGGACTTGATGATCTTAAAGTTCTTTTCCAACCTAGTTGATTCTGTGATTCTGCATCTTGCTTTAAAATAAACAGAAGGCATTTGGCTAATTCTCTAAAAACTGTGTGTTGCAGATAAGCACAATGCAAACTGTTGCACCCATTTTGCTTAACTACTGCAGAACGTCAGCAGGCTAAAATCCTACTTTGAAATAAGCTATGGATGTTTATAATAGCAAGTAGTAGAGTACTTGAATTGTATTTAGTATTTTGGGCTTCAGTGATGGTCAGATAACCGTAATCAGTTGGTTGGAATGGTATATTTCGCCCCTTTGCTTGTGAAACTGTAATGCCAGGAGGTTATATATTAGGAAAAAGTAGATGAGCAGCTGTTTATCTTGACCAGTGCATGTACAAAAGGCACTTTCCCACAAACTCTTCCTGCAATTGCAGTAATGGGCAAATAGAGCAGTTCTTTTTGCACAGTCAAAATATTTAGGAACTGTCTTGCATTTATTTTAAGATAATCAATAACAACCAATCATGCATGAGTGGGACTGGGCACATAGGATCACCACCCAGCTGTATGCTAGACATGAGCAAAGATGCCAAGATCCCAGTAAAATACCATTGGGTTTTCTACAGACACAGAATGTGAGAGCCTATGCAACAAACTATTGACCTAATAATAATATATTCAATAAAGCTGCTTTCAGGGAGGCAGGGTAAAGCTGGGCTTATTTCTTACATAGTGGTCTAAAACATAAGTCACTGTATTTATCTTCCTCACTTTCACATTACTGCTTAGGAGCTCTATATGAATTTCAAAGCAAAAGGAAAACAAAGCAGAAGCATAACTGCTTCTTTTTAGCAGTTTTCAGAACTATTAGCAATCATGGGATAGGCAGTTTAAAGGCAAAGACATGTTTCCATATGTGAAAAAGTGTTTACAATAACCAAAGCATCTGAAGGCCCTCAGTGACATGATTTAGTGGTGGTCTTGGCAGTCCTGGATAAGGTTGGACTTGACGATCTTAAAGGTCTTTTCGAACCTAGTTGACTCTATGATTCTATTCTACGACTCTAAGGCATCAGGCTTGAGTCAAACTAAGCTTCATGGTGTTCATGCTTGGTGTAAAATGACCTCCACATGGCATGTATTCATTCTCTATTCAATGCAAAGCTTTTATCCTGTGAGAAACTTCATTTTTTTCTTCCTTTTTTAATATATATATGTTTTCTTTTTTTATTTTTTTAATGGAATGTCTATGCTAACAGTAATGTCAGACTGGTCTATCTTATGATGCAGGTTTGACAGCATAGGCTGAACCACACCAAAACATTCCCCATATCCATCAACATAATCTAGCTTTTAGGATGATGCAATTTAACACGGACAGCTGAATTTATTGTCCAGGTAGAGGTGGGTTTTGAAAAGGATTGCAACTATTTATCTCTCAAGGGTATTTTAAATCTGATATTATTACATGAGGCTCAGGTGAGAAGGAATCTAGTTGTGAAAGCATGAAAAATTCTTCATTAGCAGGTTTGAATGAGCAAGAACTGAGTCATTGTCCTGCAAGTACTTTATGCTTTCCCTTCACTGTAGGATTTTAATTGGCAAAATACTTCAGTGTTTAATGACTGCAAATACTAGGTGTTATTTCTGTTTTCCGCACCTTCTTGAGCTAAACTTATCATTACAGTCTTAATTACTTCTCATCCAAGCAATATTTGCCATTTATCACTATGATTTAAAACTTTTCTACATGAATCTGCTTGCTAATCTTTGCTGGCAAATAAATCACTGTGGAGCAGAAATTCGTCAACCTGTGGAAAGGAAAGGGAGATACTAGTGTTCTGACTGCTGCATTAGAAAGTCACTGGGTAAAATGTAAAACAGATGCTGGGACCAGCATCTAAGTGTCCCCTGAAAGTTTGGTTTTTCGGTGATTACAACACAGAGGTAGGTTTACAAGTCTCAGGTCTCTGACTCTGTAAATCTTGATTTTTATGTTATTTATTTTGAGAACCTAGGTTGTTGGATCACTTAGAGTTCAACCTGCATATTACAGTTTTTTCAGGGCTGGATAGGACTGAAGGTAGGCTTCCCATTTCCTAAGCACCCTGCATTCTCACATATTGCCTAAAGAGTGAGCTCAGCCCCTGTCCTAAGAGAAAATAATGACCACCAGTGCATATTGCAAGTAGCCTAATTTTGTTGTAGAATAGCTGTGTTGCTGGATAACGGCCCAGCATTCTGGTCTTAGCTGTAGACTGACTCAGATGGATAAGGGCTGCAGTCTGCCTTTTAGCATCCCCTAAGGCACCTGTATTTGGATTCTGTGTAGTCTATTAAGAAAAGGGCTGCAGTACCAGGTCAGGCTTTCACTACAGTTCTCTTGGTGTGATTTTGCAATCTAGCAGTATGGCAAAACTCAGCTTTCCTCGTTGCAGTAGATATGCTGAATGTAGGTGTGGTTGTGCTGTCCACTCGTTGCTTTTGCCACTTACGTAGCATCACTGGAAGGATGGAATAACAACCATGATAGGAAACCTTCTACTGGCTTGTTTTCACTAGCAGTCTCTGTAGCCCTTAGTCCTAGCTATAGCCCTGTCTCTGTGGCTTTTGGGACTTGCCAAGTTGAGATGGATGGAACAATGCACATACACGAGTGTAGAAAATGTAGGGCAAAGGGAAGGGAGCTCTGGATTTAGGCACTGTTAGGATTAGACAACATTTGTTTTATATTTACCCCTTATTTGTTAGAAGTGTAATGAATCAGTCATCTGGGAACAGAACCCACTTTGATAATTATTAATCAATATTTGTTTAACAGCAATCCCTATCAAGACCCATCTTAAAGCAGGAATCCCCCTGTACTTGGTGCTGTTCAAAACAAGAAAAAGGAGGCTCTACCACTAGCAGCACTCTGACTCTATCAACACCATCCTCTTATGTAAGGAAGATGGAAAATTAAAATAAGCTCAGTCAGGAGTGTAGAACTACTTTATTTTACATAGTAGTTTCATAAGCAAATTGAAGATTTTTCCAAAGTATGGAATAGGCAAAGTGCTCATATTTTTTAATATCTGATTGCTTCTCATTCAACCTATAACATAATAGAAAAATTAATTAAACCAAATGTCACTGTAGCCATATCTGTAATAAATCTCAGTGCCCTAAAGCATTCCAAAAATTGACACAAGAGCACAAGAAATTGAATTAAAAGGCTATGGCATTTAGTAAAAACCTGATAAAGGGTAATGATATAAGTCACACCAACTGTTTTAGGTACTTGAAATAAGCATTTATTTATACATAGCTGTACTCCCTGGAGGCACTGGTTGGGACTGTGGCCTACTGTATCATACGTCGTGCTGTATCACATGGTAGGATGACCACTGTCCTACAGAATTCCCAGTATGGGTAAGCAAGACAGAAGGGTAAGTGCTGGGGTACAAAATTCCTGACTTCACAAACTGCTGCTAAAATCCTCAACTGGCCACCAGTACTTAAGTAGAAGGGAAGGAGGGATGTTTGTTAGGTGCTGCTCAGAACAGGGAGTTGAAGACTACTTTTGAAGAGTCTCCCACTTATCTGTGGGTGAAGGGATGCACAGAGTGATTTGGAAGTCAGTTATGGCTCTATTTACTCTATACTCATATATAGCCCTTGCAGGGGCAAAATCAAAGGGAACCATCTGGGTCGTTAGTTCCACTCTCTGATGGGCACTGACCACAGTGTAACAGACATTAAGACTTGCAACATCTGTAGAGCATCGACTCCAGGTGCCTCCTCTCCTCTCCTCTCCTCTCCTCTCCTCTCCTCTCCTCTCCTCTCCTCTCCTCTCCTCTCCTCTCCTCTCCTCTCCTCTCCTCTCCTCTCCTCTCCTCTCCTCTCCTCTCCTCTCCTCTCCTCTCCTCTCCTCTCCTCTCCTCTCCTCTCCTCTCCTCTCCTCTCCTCCTCTCCCTCTTCTTTCAGTTACTTATATTATCTCCAAAACAAATGTTGATTGATAGCCTTATCCTAACATAATCTAAGGACTAATAATGAAAGAGTGTTAACCACAGTCATATGTCATAAATTTCTCTGCAGCTGCACGTTTGGCCTATGATCTAGTTCTTTTCCTGGAAAGGATCTAGGTCCTAGGCCAGCCACAGAAGTCATCCTCATATTTGTAGTCAACACCAGAATATCAGCCTTTTCTTTCCTGAAAACAAAGAAATCTCTGCCAACTCCTGCCTGATGGCTAATGGTAGCAAGAAAACAAGACACAGCATGAAGCTGTGGTGAGAAGCCTAGGTGTCCCCTGCTCATATCTGATCTGAAGCAGGTCTTTCTGAACATCTGTTTATTCAGCATCTCCAACTGGTAGCTACTTTATGCTGTCATGATGGAATGAGGCAAAATATTTTGATTATTCAATATCTACATGAGCACATCAGAAATATTAACAAAATCTAAAATTTGAAGGTTGAGAACATCATTAGTTTGGCTAACGTGACAAATTTATTGGAGGCTCCTTGCTTTCTCTGTCTTTTCTCGTCTAATAATTAATGCTCTCCTTTGTGTTGATCACATCTGCCAGGCAGAGTCTATAAAGCAGGACCTCCTTCTGTGCCTGTGTAGGTGTTTGGTATGATGTGGGATCTTTTGGTTGTGCTCTTTCTTGTGCTATTCAGGAGTGATGACAATATGCCTTAGGGCGCTTAAATCTTTCTTGCAGTTGAACAAACAAAATGGAGCAAGCTTAGCACACTCTTTCTCGCTCCACGGTTCATACCCACTTGTTTATAGCTCTGCAGTATTCAGCTAAACTCCATCTGCCTATTTTAAAAGGATGTACAAAATACCTAAGCACCAGACACAAATTATCATAACTGGTGCCCATACGGTTGTTGTAAAAACAGAAATGTAAAAACTTCAAGGCAGACAAAAAAAAACAAAGCAAACAAAAAAAAACACTACAAATTTTAGGGGTTTTTTTGCAAAAGTTCACACAAAATGTATCTTGTCACAAGCTATCATGAAAGTTTAGCTTCCAGTTGCGCATAAGATAGAAAAGTCCTTTAACCTTATAAACTGTCCTTGTTACTGCAGCTTTTATATTTCTTTGCCTAATACAGAACTTCATACACTACATAGAATTTCTCCTCTTTTCCCACCTAAACGTTTTCCAAGTTGGTTTATATCCAATTGGTCTTCTGCCAAAATTGCCCTTGAATTATCACTATGTACACAGGCATTCAGAGTCAGGGCACTGTAGCTGCAGGCGTAGCTGTGAAGTAAGTTTGAGTCAACATGAGAAGAGAGTAAGTCAGCGAATGAGTTGGAATGGAAATGTCAAGTGAAAAAAGTGGATTGTATTTTCCCTTCAAATTACTCAACTTGCTGAGTGACAGGAGAAGTTTCTCGTTTCAAAAACCTTTTGTTTTCTGAGTTTTCAGTATCTAACAGTCACGGCCTATACTGGAAACTCTCTTGCTTCTTTTAGCTATGCTGTAATTTTCAGGAGAGGCAGACAGCATAACAATAACACTTACCGTGTCAGGCAGTCCTTCAAAGTCTTTCACAAATACCAAGGAACTCTCTGGAAGATTAGGAAGAAAATCATAGTTCAACACATCTGCATTTTAGTTAATATGTTTTGAATATATGTATTTCCAAGAGACTTGTAATTAGAATTGGGAAGAGAGAATTCTGCTTCGCTGCCGAGTACAGTTGTCAATCAAACCATTTTTAGACCTTGGTCTGAGGCTGTGTCTATGTAGAATACTTTAGATTGGCAGGCAAGTGCCATCTCTGTGGATGCAGCAACCTGGTTTTGTATAATAATGTGGGTTTTGACTGGCAACTCATCAGTAGCAGAATTCAGCCATCCACATACCCATTTTATTCCCTGGTTATCTGCTGCTACAACACTCTACTGTTGTACACATACAAGCTGTCAATAAAAATGGGTCTAGCACTCAACTCTAAGGAACTAGCACAATCCAGAAGATCTGAACTCCTAAATAAGAATATTAAAAAAACAATAAAAAGAATAAAATAACATAGAAAAATATTCTGCCTTCCATGACTGACTTTCTGCATCCTGAACAGTGCGACTGGTGTTTCCACGTCTTTTACAAATAACATCTTTGGCAGCATAACCCTGGCATTGATTATAATTTTAAGGATCACACAAAAGAAGACCAGAGAGATATGAGAGTGAGTTTGTAATGTTCAGTAATTATCAGTTCAATGTGTCTTACTACTCTCTTTGCCTTTGTACTTTGGATGCAACATATTGGATGGACAAACCCAAAACAGGTGTGAGTTTCACATCACGATCTTCACTGCTCAGTTTACTCACATCAAAATGTTGCTTTACTTTACCAGAAACGTTCTTTTCAGGTTTTATAATGTTTAGAGAAGTCAAGTTTGTGGTGAGCTTTTATTCTACTGTGGACAGAACATCATCTTTCTTCATATAACAGCTCTTGCTTGGCTCATATTGTGGTAATAGAGGTGTTTGCATGCCAAACCATTTCTTGCATTTTGAAAAGCACTTTGTCAAATTTAGTCATTATATCTTTGCCAGGAAGCAATACAGCAATTAATTTACTCCTGGTTTTTAGTGATAGGTGAGTGGAGCTCTCCTTTCTTGAAATTTTGTTGTTTGGTGCAAGTTATTCTTACAAATTTCCTTTAGTTTTAATAGAGAAAAGGAAAGATAATTGGAGATTGATTGTTCTTATCAATCTCATTGCAGGAGAGGCAAGTTGCCCCTGCGTCTCTGGATGTTGGGCAGTAGTGTGCTGTATATGCACTCTGTGTTGCTTGTAATTTTTCTTCTTCAGTATCATGAGCAGCTGATGATAAGATTAGATTTTTAAACCAAGAATTGCGTGATCTTAACCCTCTTTTACAACTTTGCTGTATATGTTTGTAGGAGCAATTGAATTTAGACAAGTATGTCTATGGCAACTTCTGAAGGCAGATGTCTCTTACTTGATTCAGACCTCCAACTTTATGCTACCTCTAGCAGATAAACCATTCCCTAACAGTATCCAGTAAAAGAACACTTAGGGAATTTCTCAGGTATCCTAATCTCTTCCATTCCCATTTAGCCTTAAAAACCAGTTTGATTTTCTGCTTAGTAACTAACTTTATGACAAGAATTTCTGGCAACATCTTTCTGTAAGAACACAGAAAAACTTTTCCAACTTTAGGTTACTTGAGAACTTCAATCACTTGTTTATCCAATACCAGCCTTGACATCAGAGTCAATCCTGGTGTCCCCGGTCCAAGCTTTGTCTCAGACCTTGATCTACACACACCCTTTGAGTTGCTGAAAGGAAAGAGGAATGAAGAAGGATTAAAAGTTTACCTTGTCAGTATTGCCCTGTGGGGAAATGATGATTTTCCAAGGAGCTGTTTGGGTGAAAGCACTATTATCACCATTACCTTGAAAAAAGAAATTGGAATAAGGGAAGATTGAAGACAAAAAGTGCAAGCAACACTAGGGAGGACTTGAAAGGACAACAACTGCAGAACAGGAAATACTAATAGGGATGTGGCTTGAAGGAGAGAGGCTTTAGTAGTTGTCCTTGGTCTTTGGTCACATATAGCTGTTAAGATAGATTCTAACAGGGAGTGTGACTTCTCTTTCCCTGTTGAATGAATGAATTGGCAGTGAAAAGAGGCTGACAGACTGTCAACAGTCTAGCAGTAAATAACAGGATGGTTAACTGGTAAATGTCTGGTACTTCTGACTGCAAGTGAGTTGGGCAACCAAAAGAAGAAATGCATAAACGCCAAGTCCCAGAACAACATTTTCTGATGCAGATAAGTAAAATTAAGAAACAAAGCCAAGATCTGAATTTTTAAATCAGAAATTAGTTTTCAATTGGTGCATAAAATTCAAACTTCTGAACTCAAAATTCTTAGGTTTGTATCTGCATTTTTAGAACGTGTAATGAAAATTCTTTTGGATTCTGTTACAATTCTATTGCCTTGTGGGAAAGATGATTCTGTGGCCAAAAGGGACATGTAATTTTGCTTATATCACACTGCTTATAAATGAGAGATAATATTGCCATTCAACCAAAAGCCTTGTAAATCATGTAGTATCTCAAAAAGTTGAGTTCTACCACAGGTTGTAGAAGGCATCCACTATCCTTTCTAGAAAATATTCAGCTTGTAAGTGCATTCATTTTTCTCTTGAATTCATTGCTTAATTTCTTATTCTACAGTAAATCTTGACTTATGTTTTCAAGGAAGGCTGCAGAGTTCAGTTCAAGATGCATTTTGATACCTTCAGTGTGCACTAACCACAGCTGTAAAAAATGAAAGGTTATTTCTCTTTTTGGAATAAAGTACTTACATGTTTAGCTTCAAAATTTCAATCAGTTCAAGCAAGGAGATTTTCCTTTATTCTTTCTAATTAATTTATTCAGTATAAATGACTGATTTATATCTTGGTAATAAAATTTTATGCTGAAGATATCTAATGTGTGTGAAATAATTAAATTTGACAAGTGTCGAGCAACTTGGAATTGCACTGGGGTGTAGCTATATTTGGTAATATTCCCTCAAGAAATTCAGAATTTAGAGTGGGAAATATTTTTGCTAAATATTACCAGATTTTAAGTAGAAGAAAACACATTTCAGCAAATAGATCTGAGACAGTTCTATGACTCTGTTATGTAAAAAGCTGTTCTGTTGTTTCATTTCCTAGCATTGCTCAGATTAGGAAATGAAACTAAAGCAATTTAGTCATGCCATGTGTGATTTATGGTGGACATATATGTTCACAGTACATAAGAGGGCTTGTACTCATCTTCTAAAATGAGCTATGTATGGCTTAAAGTGAACGGAAAGATTATGAATTTTCACAAAAAATAATGAGACTGACTATGCTGACATGATAAATATTAGTGAAAAAATGATGTGAAGTCAGTCTAGCAATTGATCTACACGCAGATTAAGAACATAACATTAAAAAAATTAATTATGATGTTAGCTCTAATAGTAGAAGTCTATGTTTGAATTGCAAGGTCTTATCCCTCTGTATAATCCATGAAACAGGCAAGTTTTTTCTCCATAGAACACTGTTTGAATTGAGTTGTTTATCAAAAAATCTGTAAGACAACGGTTTTTTTCAAAGATGCTCTGGTTCCAGTCAAAGACAAGGTTTTGCGCACAAGTCATTCAGTGACAACTTTTTTCTGGGGGTATCAGAGTAGACGACTATGAAACTTGCTTTGCTCATGAAATTTTATACTGCTTTTATTGGTTTCCCTCTCAGTATAAACACAAAAACTTTAAACTGTAAGACAATATTCACAGCAAAACCTATTTACGTTGCATTTCAACTAGTATGTTATTGGCCATCACTCCACTCGGGCAGCAGCAGAAGGTTTTCAGCAGGTGCCATAAACAGGGTTTTAAGACACTGTGAATCTCTTTGTGGTAAAGATAATAACTGATCAGCAAGCAAAGAATGCGTACTCGAGCATTTGTTAGTTTAGAGTCACTGAGAACCACACATGAATAAGCATGCTCATAGACTCATAAAGTAACAGGTTGGAGGAGACCTTAAGGATCATCTGGCACAACTTTTCTTGGCAAAGCGTGACCTAGACTAGATATCCAAGCACTCTGTCCATCCATTCCTTAGTGTGGCAGAAATTCACTTAAGAATTGAATGCTCAAGCACTCCATGACTTTGCCTACATTTATCCTACAATGAGCAAGCGCGGATAGGTTTTCATATGGATTACAGATACAAGCATTTCTGCTCCAAACTACTTGAAAAATCAGTAGCGATTACATTCCTGGAGTGTGCTGTTCAACTTTCCAGGTCATAAATAGTTCCAGAAAAGAGTCTGTTCTGGGCTGGAGAAAGCTTGCACATGAGCACTGTTGAAACTGTGCTCTTGTTACTGGCTGGGAGATGCTTTGGTACATGTTAACATATTACTGTTCTGTTTTTCTGGCTATTTATTTTATCTCCCATCTGTCCTCATTTGTTCTTCTGCTGGAAGAACAATGTTCCTCTAGGCTATGTTGAAACCTGGTATGTTCAGATGAGGAAGGCAAAAGAGAAGATGCAGTAGGTGGTTTGTCCCTTCAGGCTGCTCTTTGAGATCTCAAATATGATTTTTAGAAGAAAATAGGGAACTTCTTGTGTAGATGCCCTGCCAGCCTGACATAGGACTTATTTCTGCTGCAAGCAAGGAAAAGAAGAATAACTAGCAGTGAAGTATTGCAGCACCAAGCGCTGCAGAATTGGTTATTGGCTGGATTGCAACTATCATCCACACTCTGCCTGGAGAACATCATGAGCTATAGCTTATTTTCCTTTCCACCAATGTGGTGCAGTTTTCAAGCTCATGATTCAGTCTGATCCATATGGGAAGACGTTTATTCCTACATGGAGTTGTTAGGTTAAAGGGTACAACGGGAGTGTTTATTTCAGTTGCACTTTTCTCTTTTAAATGCTGTAGCTGTTTTTCACAGTGTTTGAGAGTTTGCAAGAGGGATGAAGTTTTCTTCTTAAAAGATGTCTGCATGCAGAATTGCACCCAAGAGAAGAAGTGGTAGTAGAAGCTGCATATGTGTGAAGAACAGATGCTTGAATATCTAAAAATGATGAAGCATTTTGCTGGGGTAGAGAAAATTCCTCACAATGGTGTCCTAAGTAAAAAATATAACTGTGATGCCAAAGGAAGCAAAAGACTAAGAAAAAAGAGCTCATTAATTTTCTGCACTGATAAAACAGGTAGATGTGACAGTGCTAGGGGAGAGAAGAGGAAAATAGATGTAAGCAGGCATTAGAGCTCAAAAAAGAACCGGAAACCAACAGCGGAACTACAGATGGAAGTAAAACAAGAACCAGAAAAGTGATATCAAATTGAAAAATAAGGAATCTGCTAGCCAGGCACTCATTAAGAATTTGCATCCTCCAAGTGCATTCCAGGTGTGCTGTCTTTCAGGAGGAAGAGCACAAATGTAGACCTGAGGCTGGAAAATACCCTGAAGGGAACAAAGAAGAATGCAGACATCACCTGGGACAAGCAAGATGCTTCCAAATAATGGCTTTGTATCTCTTGGAGAACTACTAGCTATCAGAGTCTTGGGGCATTATTGTGGTGATCTTGCACTTCACAGAGGAGGAAAAGATGATACTAAGGTGACGGTCAACAGATCGTTCAAGAACTGGTGTTCTCAGGGAGGTTTGAAGATAGTGACTACTGGAACGAGGGTCTTTCTCAACTTATACATGGCCCTACAGTAGTGCATTTCATGGGAAGAGAACTCGAATGATAAAGAATTTTAGAATAAGAAAGAATGGGAGAAGTTTGGTATTAGTTCAGAGAAGAAAAACCAGGCAAATGATTTGACAATGAACTAAAGGCAATCACTGAAATCCAGACTCAATTGATTGACTCAGCAAAAATAATTTAGGGAAAAAGCTGGTGTTTAAATAGCACTGGGACACTTACGAAAGGATAGAAATAGACTGACTGAAAATAAGATTTAAGAATTCCAAAGCAAAACTGTCAATGACTGAAAGAAGTGCCTGGTGGTGTTAATTCAACTGAGAGCTTTGAAGACTTGTATACAGAAGCTTTCTAGATTTTCTTTAAACCAGCAAAAAGAGGAAGGAAGTTGTGTACTAAACAAAAAGAAGTAAGGAAGAACTCTAAGCTTCTCTCTCTGAATGACTAGCTCTTAAAAAATGAACAAGGAGCTTAAATGGAATAGAAAAAAGGTCTGATCTGCAGAGATTAATAAGCAAGCTTTTAGGGGCACCAAAGACACGATTGTAAAGTAAATAGCCAAAATTCAAGTGGGTAATTATGAAATAATTACCAGAAGATCTTCAGTCCTATAAATAAAAGAAAATAAGGAAGGAATAAAAGATATTCCTATGCAGAAATACCCCCAAATTATGAACATGGCTAGAAGACAAAATAAATATTCCATGTCAGTATGCAACAAGAACACATAAGGGAATGAAAGGATGAAAACAGGAACAGGACATGGCATAACAGTGGTAGAAGTAAAATGTGACATCCTTCAAATAAGTGAGTCCTATAATTTTCTCATGATAGCTGTAATATTAAGAAGTGGGAAGCATGATTAAGGAAAGGAAAGGATATTAAAAATGGGACACCATTTTTAATGGACTGAAGAGCACCAGTTCTTCAGTCTTTAAGTGTGGTGAAAATCACTATGTAAAGTTGCAAGATTTTGTACTTAGAAGTACAAAGAATATAGAAAACTTCTTGAGAAGACACCAAAATAACTTAGCTTATTTATCTGAGAACAAGGTCTGAGAGAGCACACAATTTCTCTCTATATACTTGCCAGGACTACCTACAATAGCGAAGGTAAAAAGATCTGTCGGTGCTAAAGAACATGTTGGCACAAATGCAAAAAGCTATATTGTTTTCCATGACCTATCTGCTCTCAGATAAAGCTGGGAAGAAATTAGAAGAGGTCTCTTAACTCATAAATTTCCTGAATTCTGAAATAGTCTTTCTGTAAGACAATAGGATAATAAAAAATCTGTACTTTAGTGGATATTCATGTAGAGGAAGGAGTTAGAATTTACTGAAGAACAAAGATAAGGTAGGTGGAGATCATTTGGGATATTTTGTGAGCAATGCAGAATGGCACAGTCTGTATACATCTGCCAACCTAATGCTCTTCTTAAGTAAAACACCAAGATGCAGAGTAAGAAGAGAGTCAGTGATTGTTTAATTGAGCATATTTGTTAAGATCTGCATCTCAAGGGTGCCCATCTCCATCCATGGTGTGCAAAGCATTGGCCAGTCATTCTACCATATATCTACATGGCTCATCATTGAGTATTCAAGAGTGAACAGTGGCTCCAGAGATGAGGATGGGGATTACTGGTTAAAAATTTGCACTAAATGGATAACTGTTGCTTGTTCCTAAGTTATGTTGATATTTGGTGTAAGCTTCTCTCTGTGTGCCACGGCATACTGTGTGTTTGACTAGCTTTGGGGAAGACTCTATGTGCCTGTTTGTACTTTACTTCAGCACAGGAAGATCCTGGCATTGACTGCAGTCTGTGTGACCTCTAAGTCATATCTTATCATGAGGTCTTTTTGAAGAGCATCATGTTCCAGCTCATCTTTTTTCCCCCCTCTGTATTCCTAGCTTTTGAAGTCTGTAGTGCTTTCATAGGTTTGACTATTCAATTCTGTGAATAATGGCTCTCAAATGGCGCTCAAGTCACGGCATTTTCTCTTGCAGTGGCTGTGTACACTCACAAACCTCAGAAAAAGAAAAGGCAATATGACATGATCATGAAAGGTTGTATATTTTCCAAAGTCTCATTCCAAAAGCTGTTGTGGGCTAACCATCACATTGAAATGTTACAGAAAGTTTTGCCTTCTCCCTAATATTTCCTTATGCCCTATTTGAAAAAGCTGTAAACCTTTTATGGCAGATGTGAATACGACCAGCTTGTGAATTCACAGTTCACATACCCAAAGCGAAGTTGCTGCCATTTCTGTACATACCTGTAAAAGATCTCAGGATCTAGGAACCACCAAACAGGACAGAACAGCAAACAATGTCCTGCATTATTCAGTTTTCCTTTCTTCTGTGGAATACAGAAAAACATGCTAATCTTTGCTGTCCAGAAACTGGTAAGCTCTTCCTGAGATAAGGCAATTTAGGCAATGAGATAGATGTAGCTGGTCCTAACTGTGGACATCTATTATCTACCCTTTAAAGGTGCTTGTAACACCTTTTTTCCTGCAAGTTACAGTATTTTTCCTGCTTGCATTGTCTGTATGATTTTCTAATACTTCCTGGAATTCTGCAAAGATTTGGGAGCTGACAATATTATGATGTCTTCTAAGCAAACATTTCCGTTTACCTGTTATCTTCTGGTGGTTTTGCTTTCCTTCCTTTTACTTGCTGTAAAAAATGGGGCATATAAGAGTGGCTTACCTTGCCTACCTTTGCTAAACAATTTATTAGTTTGTATACCTCTTTCTTATGTCCCACACGTTTCAAAACCAAATACTGTCCATGTTAACAAAGATGCCAACAGCACTTAAGGCTTGGAAAGTTACTCTCATTCATTTGCCCTTCAAGATTAGCTTTCTAATCCATCCCCTTTGGATGTCTATGATTTAATTACCTAAATCCAATTGTATTTAATTCCACTTATTCAGTTATTTTATGGTCCAACCCAAGACTGTCACTTAGGATAGCCGATTTTTCAAAGTGTTTTAAATCAATTTAATTAATTTCCATATAATCTCTCCAAGAACTTTTGGGATGTTCCTTCCTACACCAATTAGTCTCTCAAATTAATGGCATGTGCTTGTTAAGAAATTTCCTCTTATCTTTCAGTTTCTATGAATGTGACTGTTGAGTTCATGTCCCTTTTAATAGCTGAGTGAGCTTGCAAATCACAGCCCAGGCACTGCTGCTCTCCCTTTCTATTAATGGATTCTCTTTTGCCTATTTTTTGCAGAACAAGATCACAAAATGGAGGTCAAAGGGCTATTTGGCATGATAAGCCAAGAGCTAATTTGGGGTAAATATGTGCTTCACCCCGAATTTTAGCCATGCATCAGGTTAGCACAGGCAACATGCACTGAAACATAACTCGGTCTCAACAAATTTATTTTTCTTTGGCTACTATATGGGTACTTTATGTGTTAATGCATATATATATATCTTTAGAGAATCATAGAATGTTTAGGGTTGGAAAGGACCTTAAGATCATCCAGTTCCAACCCCCCTGCCATGGACAGGGACACCTCCCACTAAACCATGCCACCGAAGGCTCTTTCCAACCCAGCCTTGAACACTGCCAGTGATGGAGCATTCACAACTTCCCTGGGTAACCTATTCCAGTGCCTCACCACCCTTACAGTAAAGAACTCCTTCCTTATGAAATCCAACTTAGAAACATGCACATGAAACGTGTCTAAATAAATGTCTTTCCTTAATATTTGCAATGTTATTACATGTCATCTTTAACTAAAAAGTTTCAAGCTGCATCCCTATCACCAGTTTATGATCCGTGGATTTAAATACTGACAGTGGATTATCATCTAACCTGACTGGCCAGATGAGTACACTAGCACCTCAGTTTCTTCTTATGATTATTTAAGGCAGAAAGAGGATTTTGGCAGAGCACAGAAGAGTGAGAATAGGACAGCACTTCCTGAGCCAGATAACAGTCCTACCTGGGGATGGAAACAGGGGAAAGAAGAGAACCACACACTGGATGTGGGAAAAGCAGCAGCACGGCAGAGCAGAGGTCGTGGTGATATGTCAGTGTGACGACTCAGTGCTGTCTTTATGCACCTCAAACGACCCGATGTGATTAGATATGGACTGTATTTAACTCACTGCTTGCAGGAAATTATTTCCCTTTAGTGTTCTTGGAAGTCTTTGGTAGGAAAAGGACAGACACTCCCCCTAGTGTCCTACTATTTAAAGCAGAATGAGGTTCATGCGTTTTTGGAGATCTTCCTTGATTTGTCGCATGAATGCTGATTCCATCCTGCCTTTCAAAATCCTTTCAACCCAATTTTCTTCAAACTGATATCACTGAAATGAAAGAGAAATTTCCCTGTGAAAGTTCCCTTTGAATCAGGAATGGGACTAATAGTAACAATTGTCTCTAGTATCATAGGACTTCAGCAGGCTACTCAGAACCCAGCACTATGAAATCCAGGAATAAAAAGACTGGTCCTGCTGGAAAAAAATTGTGTTTGATATTTGAAGATGAAGGGAAGCTTCCTAGAGTCTAAGGGAAGTAAAACCAATGTTTGACTACACACTCATATCAGAATTGGAAATGCTTCAGGGTGGCTAATAAACACACACTTATAGTGTGCTTAAAAGAACTGAGGTTTCTTACTGTCCTTTGCAGTGCCAGTAGGCAGCACATGCCCAATGCTTTATACCATACACAATGCCCTTGTCAAGGAAAAGGCTATTTTGTAGTGTCCAGTGGAGCTCCAGGGTTAGTTTACTTTGCTTTTAACACTGCCTCCTACTGTAGAAAAGCTAAGCAACTCTTTGGGCTGTAAATCCAACCCCAGTGTCACTGGAAATGTTTCTGTATCTCCCAGTAAAACCTTTTTGAGTTTCTCTGATAGAAAATCTGGGTTGAAAAGGACAGTTTTGCATGCCTTGATTCCAAATATCCAAAATTAACAATACCCCAATTCCTAACAGCTGCTCAGGTCAAACTCGCTTGGTTTTGGTATTCTGTTGCTGCAATTCTTTGTGTAGATACATTTTTTGTTTCAGTCAGGAGATTATGGAACAATTGTTTTTCATACAAACACTTGTTCAGCTGTGGATGGACCAATTTATATGGAAACAATAAAAGTCTTTGTCCATTACTGACTATTCGCTGTGTTTCTATGTAGAAGACCAAGGAATAGAAACATAAGGTGAGTAATACCCAATTATTCAGGACAGGTTGGTGTAATATTGTAGCTGAGCAATTTATGGAATTAGACACTTATGTGTTTGTTTGTCTTTAAGTGGGTGAGAACATAGAATTGTAGAGAACAGAAAAGCTCTGATCAAATAGCTTATTGACCCCAACTTACAACTTGGAAAATTACAGGAGAACTCTCAGAGGAGTACGAGAAGTAACCTCAGACGCCAGAATGCGACAACTAACTGTCCATCTTCTCTGTCTGCAGAACCCAATTGAAAGCCTTCAAATGATAATAAACATGAAATGGTGAAAGTTTCACTGTCTCCAAAGTGTTTAAAAAAACAGCAATTTCAACTTTCAGATCATCATTGTGCAGGGTTTGAGGGGTTTTTTTACTTGCTTTAGTGAGGACAGTGACACCTTCATTCTTCTAGGGAATACTTCACTTGCATAATCTGTCATCTGTATATAGTCATAAAATCATAGAATCCCAGACTGGTTTGGGTTGGAAGTGAGCTTAAAGCGCATCCAGTTCCAACCCCTGCCGAGGGCAGGGAAACCTTTCACTAGAGCAGCTTGCTCCAAGTCCCTGTGTCCAACCTGGCCTTGAGCACTGCCAGGGATGGGGCAGCCACAGCTTCTCTGGGCACCCTGTGCCAGCGCCTCAGCACCCTCACAGGGAACAGCTTCTGCCCAAGAGCTCATCTCAATCTCCCCTCTGGCAGGTTAAAGCCATTCCCCTTGTCCTGTCCCTACAGGCCCTTGTCCAAAGCCCCTCTCCAGGTTTCCTGCAGCCCCTTTAGGCACTGGAGCTGCTCTGAGGTCTCCCCTTAAGGAGCCTTCTCCAGGCTGCCCCAGCCCAGCTCTCTCAGCCTGGCTCCATAGGAGAGCTGCCCCAGCCCGCAAAATGTCTTCATGGCCTCCTCTGGACTCTCTTGCATGCCCTGGAAAGTGAATGAGCTTCTTCATTCCTTCTCATCCTTTGCTCATCTGTAGGCAAGAATGAGAGGTAGTGATTTCCGGAGCAGACTTTTAACATCACTGGGAGCCAGCAGAGGTGAAGATGTCAATCTTCCGAAGTGGCCTTCAAGTGACAGCAGGTCTCCAGCCCTTTGCAAAGACGTGCTTACATCTCCACTCACACAGGACCTGGAGCTGGTATGTTTGGCAGCACTGTGGTGTTTTGGTCACTCAACTCACAAGCTGCAATAGTAACTGACAGAAAGTCATCCCATAACAGGAGATGCAGGAGATGTGCCCCTTACGCAACACTGAGCCATGGAGGTATCAAATAAGCCCCAAAATTAGAAAGCAGTGTGAGGGGAAGGAATATCTAGAATAGATTAGAGGTTTTATGTCTCAAAAATTTCAGTTCATAAAGTCAGTGTGTGATGGAAAACACTGCGTATTACTTGGGTTATAGGTAAAAGGGATAAAGGAGCAGCAGTGGTATGACTGCCAGGGTAAAAATGGCATAAACCATGGGGTGAGGGGATGGAGGAAGAGAAGAGGCAAAAGAAGCTCATGAAATAGAAAATTATTGAAGAAATGAAATGTAGCAGAGAAGTGGGTGTTAAGATGGATTAAATATTTATTTCTGTTCAATATTTAAATGTATATCTTCCTGGTTCACCTTCCAGAACAGAGAGTGCTGGAAGAGGGGTTATGTTTTGTAGGAATGAGGAGCTTTACTGTCATGTGTCAGTTGACATCCCCATGCTTTGGTATGTTGGCCATATAAAACGAAAACCTGTCTTGTGGGGGCATGGGGAGGCCCATGTGTGTTTAAATCCTGCCCATACTCTCACGTGAGAAGAAGAGTACTTGCCAGGAGGAGGAGGTTGAAGGAGCCACTATTTTCGATCTCCCTGGGGAGGTGGTTCACTGCCTGATGCAAAGGTCCTGAGCAGGATTCTGCTCCCAGGTTCATCTGCTTTCAGTTTACTTTGAAGACAAGCAGCTGTGGAGAAGTTGGAGGTTGTATTGTCACGAAGCTTTCATCCTCCAATTTTGCTGGCCGTCATTTGTCTCCTATTGCTCTCATCTGGCAGCAGCTTTTTCTCAATGCTCTGAATGTAGCCTTTCTGGATGAAATCCTACAGTGAGAACAGTCTGGGTGCTGTAATCATAGTAACTGTGACATTTACTTATCCAAATATATTCAGGAATAATACTGTTTTCTTTAGCAGATATCTATTGCTACAAACCATTTGAAATCCATGTCACACAGAGGCCCAACAGTGTGTATTTTAAAGGGACACAATCACCTCTGATTTTTCAGTTTAAATTTGCAGTACCTTTCCTTCTTTCACGTGATTCCCCAAAGGAGACTCTTTGTGCATACTGCCACTTATGAGATTTTATCATTAGGTACAGCAGAGACTTCCCAGATCTGTCAATGTCATGATACTGCCCTTTGTGTAATGTGATTAAACTCTATTTTCAAAGTATTTAGGGCTTTCAGTTTTATGATTTAGAGCTATATTTAAACTGACACAAACTGCCACACATTTTTTCTTGCAACTCACTGATGTGAGAAATACTTATTTCAGTCTTGTATATACTTGCTCTTCATTTGAATCACCTATTCAAACACTCCCGACTGTGAACAAGTGGCACCTCCCACGTGTTTGGTTTATCATCCCATACCTCCTCCGTACATCCCTTCCCAACTGTGCTGGTGTAACAGGAGAGTAACGACTTTTCCCATTATTGCTTATTAGAGGCTTTGAAAAATATACTAGTGAGAAGCAGTTTTTAACCCCAGTTTTAATTTTGCACCGAAAACATAGGTGAGAGGCTTGGTCAATGTGTTTAGACTGTCTTGTACTGTACATCATAACACTCGGCATAGAATTGAAACCAGTTCTTATAAGAACTGAAATAAAGGTGCCCCTGAAACTTTCCTTGTCCAAGATGAAATATGAGAATAAAGCAAAAAATACCTGTTGAAACCTCACTGAGCTTGTCCTTATTTTTCTTTGAAGTGAATTAATGTGCTGAACTCCTCACCATAGTGCTTTGATGGACAAGTGTGTACATGGGACACTGCACCCGTAACATGCCAAAACAAACAAATGTCAGACTGGGGACAATAGACTTCCCCTGAGAAATCTGGGGTCTGTCGCCTTTGATTTGCACTGAAGTTTTAATGCAATATCCTTGTCTCTTGTGGCCATTCCCTCGCACATCTTACCCTGCTGATAATCTCATGCACTCTGGGGAGGCAGAGGGACGTGGTGAGACACGCAGTACCGTCTCTGACAGCATCCCCTGGCTTGGTACCAACTGTCCCTGAGCATCAACTCTGCCAGTCACTTTGGTTCCTCTCATGTCAGCCTGCCAGAAAATGAACTAGTGGAAATAATCCTGTGTGCAAAGTAGGCCTCCAGGAAATTGGTTTTCTAACCTGGAGGCTTAATACCTCAAAGATTACTGTGTGTGACTAAGCTGCCTGTTGACAGTGGGTACCTGTATCTTTCTCATATTATCAATTATCACTCCTCACCTCTCCCCTCCTCACCCCTGCCCCCCCAGCATGAAGGCATCTATGTGCCCTTTTGAATGGGAAGAAAGTCAATTTCTTTCAAAAGATGCTCTGAAGTCCTGTCCCTCTGAAGGGTCTTGGGCTCTGTAAATCATTACAAGCTTCCTTTTGAACAGTCTCAAGGGTAATACTTTTCTTCTGCAGCCTGCCTACTTGCCCAGTTTTGAACCACTAGCTCAGGTGTCTGTGTGCCACAGTATGGCTTATGGCAATAAACTATTTTCTCCTGATTATTCTTCTGATAATTATTGCTTTCCCCCCCTTTTTACTTCCCCTTCATACTGATTTTATGTTTCTTCTGGTTTTTTTTCCCTTTTGGCAGTTGTGCTTTGCTGCTAGGCATCATTAGTGTAAAGACAGTTTTAATGCTGGATTATATGTTCCTTGCTTCTATGGCAGTAGAGCTTTGGAAAAGCTGGGAATCCATAGCCCTGGTGTTATGCGGGCGATCTTTATATAGATTTGAAATCAAGGAACTGAGTGGGGGAAAGGAAGTACCATTATCCCCATTTTACAAATAGCAAATGAAAGCCCAGTGAACCATTCAAGGAAGCTTGCAGCAGGGTTGGGAGCCCAGAGTGGTGCATGTGGCCCCTGGGGTGTTGCCTTGTGAAGATCAGGTTACTTCATGCCAGCTGAGCCATGGGAGCTGGCCACATGCAGACATAGTTTTACAGCTTGGACACAGCATATCACAGGGGAGAGGAGCTTTGGGCAACTCCAGCCCAAAGTGTTACACATAGGGATGGATATCTGCTTGAATCAGAAAACTTTACAGATGGTTTTCACATATGGAGTGAGACAAGACATGGGACTCCTTGACTGCATAAACTTCCTTTTAGATTGAGCTGGATTCTCCCCTAAGCTCAGGGCTTGCTGGCCACTGCAAGATCCCAAATCACAGTCTGCCCCTCTGTAGTTGTTGACCAGGAAGAAGGACTTCCCATACAGGTTATAGGTACCAAGACTGGCCAGTGCTTGTGAGTTGGCTATGAGAATGACACTTAGCTACTTGTATCTTTAAGTCAAAATCCATCCTTCTTCCTCATTGCCTTTCCACTTTATCGGTATTCCATCCCATCCCACATCTGAGGGTTGTTTCAAGAAAAAGCTTGGGATCAGACAAAATTCCTGGAAAAATAACCACTGATTTTGGGTACATTTTATTTATACACTTTTATTCTCCCTCCTTCCTTCTTATTGCCATGTGTATTGCAAAAGCAGCAGCCCAAAATTTACATGTATCTCATGAACTGAACCACAAAAAACAAATGAATGCAAGTGATTAAAGCACCCTGAGAATAAACAAGGCCTGTCAAACTAGCACTTTTCAGGGCAGCTATATAATCATTAATGAAGAAAAGAAGGAGAAAAAAAATCTGCATTTCTCAAAAGCCAGCAGACTGCCTTTATTTTTCATCACATGGGGAGAGAATAGGGCTCACAAATCAGTCCCTTTCAGCTGTTAATTATGCCTCAGTTTCTGTATTTCTGCATTGTGTTTTTATGGCCAGAAACTGAAATCTTCAGGCCAAGAATTTCAAGAGTTTCCAGCTAATCTTCCTAGATTTACTGTGCCAAGAGAGGATTTTTCTACCACTTTTGTTACAATCTGCCAACATCATAGTTTGTTAACATTTTAGATATGGTGAAGATACTTGAGCCAAGTTTTTATCAGGAAAGTTATGATGGATTTATTGCAAGATAACAGAAAACAGAGTTTGGATCATGTATTTCTAAACTAGGATTTCACTCAAAATGTCCAAAGGCATTTTGTTATAATTATAAGGCTTCTTCTCAGGGCACTAAGCAATCCCCAGACTGTCTTATTTTGATTTACTTTGAGTGCAAAGCCTTCAGGGCAGGTGGCAGATCTTAATCTCTGGCCTCTTGAGATAAAACCATGTTTTCCACTTTGAACTGCAGTTCAAACTTCAGTTTGAACTTAACTTGCAACCCTTAAGGTCTTCTATTTTTTTGCTTTATATTTTTATCACTTCCATTAGTTGTTGGGTACTATTTCTTCAGTAGATTTTATTTCTTCACATGTCTAATTTGGCTGTTGATCATTATTATTATTACTATTATTATCATTGCTATTACTATTAATAAATTATATATTGTCATAATTATATAGTAATGATAACAAAATATAATTATATAATAGATAATTGTTATCATTATTGTCATTATTTTATGTTATATATATCATTCATGGTGTATATGATATGCATATAATGATGTATATAATAATATAATACTAATAAAATAATTATAATTATAATAATGATAATAGCAACAATTTTTTTCATCTGAAATCTGATGTCTGCCAGCTAAATCAGCATCCTTTCCCAGATTAAATCTATTTTTGCTAAGATGATTTTTGTACTATGCTTACAGATACCTGTCACCTAGATTCTTTGAAAACAACTAACAGCTTTCTTAATTTGGCTCTAAGCACTGAACTGACTTCCTTGCTGCTGCTGCCTTTGACAGTTCTGTGACACGTGCCTTTCATGCATCAGAAAATCTTGGATAAAACAAGGCAGATGATTCAGAAAGCAGCCACAAAATTGTGTTAAAGATATCACAGAGGGGGAAAAAGATTGATCCTTTAAATTTGTCAGAGAAGAAGATGGAGATTTTCTTTGGTTAAAGACTGTAAGTATCTGAACAGAGATACATACACAAGGGAATCGAATACTTTTCAACAAAACAGAGAAAATTTGAATAAACAATAGACAAATTCCAAAGAGAATTACAGCATCAACTCTTACAGCAACTGGAACTGTCTATCCAGCAAAAACAGCAGCTATATTAACTTCTGATGAAGACTGGATGTGGCTTGGGAAGATAGGTATTAACCAAGAGAAATACAGAAGAAAAGAGGGAAATCATGGAAGAGCTCCTAGGGCCATGTCTGGAAGTTGGCCGTGGCATAAGATTAAGACTAATCTTCAGCTGAAAAGAAGCAAGGGGTGGGGGTGTCATGTTTTCAACCTCTATAACTCACGCAGTCGCTCTCTCACTCACTCTCCCCTCTTTCTTTCCCCTGCTCCCGGAGGGATGGGAAGGAGAATCAAAAGAATGCAACTCCCACAGGTTGAGATAAGAACAGTTTAGTAACTAAAGTATAACACAAACCACTGCTGCTACCACCAATAATAATAATGACAAGGCAAATACAAGGAAAAAATACAATCGCTCACCACCCAATACAAAGCCCGACCATGCAGTGCACCCCCACCCTTCCGGGTCTCTGCTCTCTCTTTTTACATCACGGGCATGATGTGCTGTGGTATGGAATACCTCTTTAGTCAGTTTGGGTCAGGTGCCCTGTCTCTGCTTCCTCCCGGCTTCCCCTCCTCCCTGGCAGAGCATGAGACTCAGAAAGTCCTTGGTCAGACCAAAGCATCACTAAGCAGTAACCGAAACACTGGTGTTATCAGCACTGTTCCCAGGCCGAAAGTCAAAAACAGAGCACTGCACCAGCTACCAAGGAGGAGAAAAATGACTGCTGCTGCTGAACACATGACAGGGGGGAAGCCCGAACCCCCCAAATGAGGCTGGAATTTAATTTGTATTTACAGTACATACAGATGTACATAGTAGAAAAGTAAGGGTTGACCCTTAAAGCAGCTTTGGTACTGTTGTTTCAGGATCTTGTTTTACCTCATACATACACACAAACCCATCACCTAAAATCCTAACCTTGGTTAAGCCTATATCCTGGATTATTTTAAGCAGATTTAAAGCACCAATGTAATTTCATTTTTATTTAATCTTTCTGGTCCAGTCAACTTCAAATCTTCAGAATTCATGGCCAGGTGGATTGGATTAATATTATCATACTGAGTTGTACTAACATTTGCAGAATCACGTTTCCAACTTTTCTTTCCAACTTCAAGACATTCTGCAGTTGAAAACTGATATTTCTTATAAGATATCTGGAATCTTTAGCACTGTGGAATGGTTTATAACACTAAGAAATCTCTAATAAACTTTGAAAGTAGGCAATTCTGACATTTCACTTGCTTTCAATGCACTGCAAGAAGCAAAGTGACCTATGATCAGTAGAAACTGATCTAAAGTTAAGGGATATTGCAACTGTTTTCTGTTTTCTACCTATAAGTATTGGTCTAAGAACTTGATAAAAAAGACATCTTTAGTTTTGAATTCCAACATATCTTGTATCACTGGTACAGATGCCCTTTAACTGTTGTGAAATAAGCAGTGTTCATTCACATTGTTGGCCTGAATTTTCAAGGTTCATAATTATGAAGAAGAAATATGTTTTACACGGGTATGGGCTTTTTGAAAGACAGGAATCACCACGTCTTTTTTGACAAAAATATTATTTTTATAAATACAAATATATTTTCATAAAAATCTAATATTTGGTATGCAATAATTAATATATATTTTTATATCTGTAAATATAATCTTCAAGCAAATACCTGCTTTTTTTCCTGAGCCATATATTGTAAGTGTGAGGAAGCAAAGTAGAAGTTCACTCAATTGATAAGAGTATTGAAGACCTCTCTTTTCCAGTTCCTATATCAGCTTATTGCAATACTTGACTTTGAATCCTGTTGCTGGAGTATTTCATAGAGAAATAAAATCTTATTCCAGTGCCATAAGTTTCCAAGAATCCCAAAGCTGAAAGCCGAACAGGGGAAGAGAAAGTAAATATTATTTGGAAGAGACAAAGATATGAAAATATGGACTATGGAGGATAATAGTCAGCACTGCCTTTTGCATTACAGGTAAAGACAAACACTACAATCTTAATATGGAAAAAGACCAAAAGTAACTGCGGAAAAGAAGTACTGCTGGGAAAGATATGTGAAATGTTATGCTCCAAAATTACCTGTTTGCTCAAGTAGTGGAAACTGGCATAGAAAATTCAGGATGAGGGAGCTGGTACATATTTGAGTTCTAATGAAACATAAAGGATACTTCCCTGGATGTGTATGCACAAAACAGTGTTTTCATGCTGTTTTCATATGATGAAAGTTCATAGGCGACGTACTTGTTGTTAATTTTTCAATCTGAGAATGCATTTTCAAGGAGCAATTTTTGACTGTTCAAAGGAAATGACAGCAGGCATTAAAGAAAATAGACCTGCTGGGAAAACACAATTCCATGCTTTGTTCCTTGAAAGGTAGTTATTTCAGCTATTCTTGTATGGCACATTAAGTTTCCAGTGTAGCAAAAAACCCCTGCACAGGTGGTCCCCTCTTGTTTATCTCTAAAGTTAAGCGCACGTGCATGTCTCCCCAGAACAAGAATTTATAAATGTTTTAATATACATATCTACGGAAACCTTTAAGTGGAAAACAAACGTGTCTTTAAATATTGTAAAATTCATGCAATAAATACAAGAAATAATTCTTTTTGCTCTGTGCTATTTAATAAAGAAAAAAAAAAGTATTTATTTGTCTCTACTCTGTGACTAGAGAGAGAAAATATCCAGGCAAATAAAGAATCTTGCTATAAAAATAAAATATCTAATAATGTATCTATAGAAATTAGCACAGTAGTGTCTGAAAGATGACATGCAGGCAGGAGAACCTGAGTTTGTCTTTAGGACAAGGTGGGATGACCTTCTCTAAGGAACTTCTGGGTAACAGACAGCATCATAATAGTGCAGTCATTATAGTTGGCCGGTCATATACCAGTGGTAATATCATGGAGGCTTTCTGTTCTTCAGGTGAGCTTTTCTTCAAAACTTAGAATACAATCTGCACTATCCTAAGCTGTAAATAAGAAGAATTAACAGATTCATAGTCCAAGGCCAAAATAATTGCACGAATCCATCTCCTAATCTCTTGCTGTGTGAAAGTTGAGATTTTAGCTTTAATACAACCCATTAAAAAAAACCCTTTGGTTGCCCAGAAGTTCACTGCATTAACTTTGGACATACAGTATTTATGAATTAAGAATTCTGCTCCAGAAGTCATTATCTTGTCAATGAAGCTGCTTTGCATAGTGCTACACCCGATCTAATGATATCTTCAATGAATGCAACTTCATTTAAATAAAACTTAGACTGCATTTTTCATCTCCAATCAGAAAGGGTAATTTAGGTTCTTCCTGTTAAGATTGGATGGGGTCATGCCAAGTCTTTAGGATTTAACTTGTTTCCACTACTTTAATTGGCTCCTGTACTTCTCAACTGGAAAAAAATGAATTTAAAATCGAACAAATGGAGCTTAAAAGGAAAAGCAACTAACAACAGTGTATAAGAAGGGGTTCATAGTCAATGTCCAGCTTCAAGCATGCATTGTATTAGATGTTATTCAATGAACATTTGGACAGCACAATGAGCTGAGCAGAACCTAGGCAAATTTTACCTGGTGAAGGACATCCAAGATATATATATATAGATATAGATATATGTATATTTGTGTGTGTGTATAAGACCCCTTCTGCTCTTGGTTATAACAACGCAACATGAAAATAACTGTAGCTAGAAGTCCATCTAAATCTTTCTTCTATTTTGCAAAGTGGCCAATGGCCTATACCTAGAGATATATATTGACAGATGGTGATACTACTTTTATCTTCCAGACTTTAGCCCTCTGCTTGTGTTACCTTCTTCACTACAGCTGATGGTTGGCCTCTGTAATGCCCATCTTTCTTCCAAGCTTTGACCTTGAGGATGGATCAATGACTTGCTACAGTAATAATTTGCCTTCCTCTGAATATTACATACTGCCCTAGACGTGTCTGCTCTTCACAGATGACAAGTGATGCTCCATTTTATTAGTGGTCATTGCAGGACATGCCCTTCTTCAATGTTTCATAAATGAGCAAAGAATTTTCTAGGCTTAAATTTGGCCTGTCCTGAAATACCAGCTGACCTTTGTCTGATACAGTTGGTGCTCCAGATATCTTCGTGTTCTTTTGTCCTTGTACTGTATTCTCTTTTCTGCCCACTGAACATGAAGAAACAGGTCTCATTATGTTCTTTTCTGATTGGGACATATCTCTTGCTAGCAAAAAGCCAAAACCCATGCTAGCTAAAGCCCTGAAGGCCAACAGAGCTATTCAATCTTTTCAAAGAGGACAAATTTAAATAGTAATTAGAGATGAAAGCTTTGTTATGCTTATGTAATCCATAATAGCACAATTTTCCCATGACTTGCTGCTTATAAGGTAGCTGACCTTCTAACAGCTAGCCAGCTCTTCACAGATCTGCACAATGTGCTTTTGATTAAAACTTGCTTTTGAAACTGAGTGCAAATGAGTTATCCTTCAAAACAAAACAGTGAAATAGGACCCATCTTTCTGGTTTTACTTTGAATCAGATCCTGCATATTTTATTCCCACCATAAAAAAAACATTCCTCTCAGTGTCATCCTGTTAAAACAAAGCTGTAAGCTGAAAGCTGGTCTCACCTGGAATAACAGTGACCAGAAAGGGTTTTTTCTTTGTCAAAGTCAGTTAACAACCATGCCAGGCCCTCCTTCAAAGAGAGAGAAAGATGGAAGCAGGACAGTGTTTGTGAGGTTTTTAACTTTCTCAACCTGCCTCTAAAGCTTCTGATTTTCCCAATTGCTGATCAGCAGGAGATATGGGCATAGGAACAGGGCTTTGAGCTTCTCAAATAAGGAAATAATGATGGAAAAAGAGGAGACACAGTTTAAGAAAAGGATCCCAGTAATTTCTGTTAAGGGCAGATTGCACTTTTCATAGGTACTTGTTACACTAAGTGCCTTCTTAAAAGATAGTTAATGAGACACAAACAGCTCCAGGAAAATGGGGAAGTGCAAAGGATGCAATGTAACTTTTGAGAGAACACCTGTCAAAATGTATTAGATTTACAAGCTCCTCTCCAACTGAGAAGAAAGTCTAAATCAGTTATATGTTCCATGTTGTACATGTTTAAAAGTAGTAAGGGGAGGGCATCTACGTAGTCCACGTGAGAATCTCCAATATTTGTCTCCAAAGAACAGTCCAGGGGAAAACACCAGGGTTTATTTCTTGTCATAAGTGAAACTTCAAGGTCACACCACAAAGCACCTTTCCATGCTGCACACTAAAAGCCTACACTGACAGTTTTCATTTGAACAGAGTAGAGGAAGCAGGAGTCAAAGTTAGGTGGAGCAGCAATATGAGGAGCAATGAGCAGTGACTAGGGAAATGCAAGGCAAAGGGCTTTAAGGGAAATCCCTTTCCCTTTTCAATTTGACTTTAATTAACTGAGTTTATATATATATTAGGAAAAAAAAACCCTTTTCGCAAGATGAGAATATGATGAGGCTATGGTATCTCTCTGCCTCCACCCAGAAACAACTAGGCACTGAGAATAAGTGAAATAATGCACAGGGTTTTTTTTTCCAGTAGCTAAGAGGTCATATGGAGTCAATATTATGTTTAATGAAAAATGTCTGAAATTGCAAGATTCTGGAGTAGAGCCACACTTTTAAATTATTAGTACTGGTCAGTGGTATAAATATGTGAACTTATTGAGCATTTTAGGAGCAGGGAGCATTGATTGGAATGAGTCAGATAGGAATTCATCAGTATGTGCAACCATTTCCTGGGCTCCTGAGAGAAGAGTCTTTTGTCATTATGCCTTACTATATGGTGGTAAAATAAAACTTCTAGAAGTGCCATTATTTATCATGCTGTAATATAACATTAGTCATTGTTGCTCAGTTTCCTTTGAGCTTTCTTTTAATTCCAGCCTTCATGGTCGTACAGCTTTTAGGATAGATAGCTTTAGGGTCCTGATGTCCCCAGCTGCATGTTATTGGGAAATTGAATTAACATAGTGTCTTTTTGTGTCAACTCATAAAAGAAATCAGAAAATGAGATGAAGTCTGAGCCTTATTTCTTGGGGAACTTCCCAAGGGATCACCTGCTGCCTGTTGTCATCTCCCCTTTTTCTGTTATTTTCTTACCACAGAGTTCTGGTAGTGTCTCCATGGCATTGCACCAGATGCTATAACCATGCTCAGTTAGATCAAATGTGCAACACTTTTCCTGGAAAATCTCTTATATTTCCAGGGAAAAGTATCAAGTTGTTCTGACATTATCTACCCCTGGTAAATTCAGCATGCTTTTTATCTTGTTTTCACTTATTTATCTTTCTTTACATACCATGGTTCAATGACTACTCCAGTTTTACACAGTCTAAAGACCAACTTTTCTAGCATGATAAAGTTTTATTTTTAGGGAAAACTCAGTATCAGATATATCATCAACCACAAATTTAGTGAAAATCAGAAAACTTTGGGTACTTTTTAGAAGTCTAGAATGGAGATTATCTGAGTCTCCAGTTTTACATGAGCTTTTTGTATTCCTCAAGATGTTAATTTTCTCCTTTTGTCTGGATGCTTCTGTGTTTTCCAAGCTGTACACTAAACACTTCAAGTACATTAGTCACTTAGGCATGACATAAAATGGGTTGGAAAATGACAGTTCTCCACTGATTGTGAGGTACTTAGAAATACAATGAAAAAGAGCTTTAGACATGGAAATTGTTCTTTTCATTGATGAATCATAGTCTTTTGAAAGAATCCTGGCTGAAGTGAGTATTAGATGGATCTGCAGCATACCTGCTTCTAAGTTTGCACTGTGCTTCATCTTTATTGCTATGGACAGGCATATATTTTCTGAAATAACTTCATATTATTGTGGTCCATACAGTAAAGGATTTAATGAGACTTTTTAAAAGCCTGAATGCGGATGTCCAAATTGAGTTTCTAAGTGAAAATAACAAATGCATACCCGGCCGAGTCAACAAAACTGTATTATTCTTTCTGAATATCTATATCATTCTCACAACATGACAGTACCAATTGTTTTACGGGATTACAAGCAGATTCTTGCATTTCATCAGGGAACTCAGCAGCAAAAGTGTGCATTTCCAGCAGTAAATACCAGATAAAAATCTCATATTCAAGTACATGCAAGGATTTCAGTCCATTCAGATACATATCTGCTGCTGTAACACCTGCATAGATGCCATTAAAGGTTTCAGTGGTTCTTTTATCTGTCTTTTTTTTTTTTTCTTCCTTCTGGGAAGCCCCAGTTCTCTTTGGGAGACCCTGAGGACCGGATGTACTGAGGCAGCTTAGATACCAGTCACCTTCATTAGGTACTGCAAAGATTAAGGATCAAATACTTCTACTACCTGTTTACTACTGCGTCTGAGCTGTATCAGATGCGTCAGATGCTGGTGGTGATAAACCGCCAACACCTATGTAGGCCAGTTTACTTTAACATGAAAGTACGTTTGCGCCAAAATTGCTTTCTAGTCTAAAATCTTACTTTTGAGGGGTAAGAGGTGGAGGCTGCCTCTAGGAACAGATATTATTCTACATGCAGTAATGGTCGTCTCCACTTTTATGGCAGCTTTTACCAACTTTGAAAGCTCAATCATTATTCTTAATCAGTCACAAATAATTTCTAACATCTTTTGGTTCTGTGAGTGTCTTGAAGTTAATTTATCCCTGGCCATTGAGGGCATTTAATGTATTAATTAACAACTGAATCTCTTCCTTATTGGAGGCTGAATATTTCCTGTGTGTTACAATGCTCCAGTACAGGAAGACATTATTTAACGACAAAATGTTGATTAAAGTTTTCTCATAACTTTTTATCTTGCAACTTTTAAAAAACTGCTTAAATTTTGTTTCAACAAAGTTTGCAATATTTGAATTTTCATCTATTGTGAGAACTTGTCCTAATCTGCACAATGCTGAGCATAACTAATTGACATCCAAGCAGTTTTCTGGTTCAGGAGTGTATGAAGATCCCAAAGACATGAAGAAGACTATGAGCACAGACCTGACTAAATCAATGTTACAGATGTTCTGTGGTCAGCCAGTGTACACAGGTCTTTCTCCTCAGTTACTTTCAATTAAAAAGTTCCTGTATGGCATGAAAAATCACCAGTATTGGCCCTAGAAATAGAAAACCTTAATTTTTTACTGTTAAATTTTGTTCTGGTGAGTGCATTACTATCAGGCTATCTTCAGTTCACTTCAGTCCATAGAAGTGAAGTTGGAAAGAGAGAACATGGATCATTCTAGCATTGTACTATTGAATCTATTTGAATGAAGCTTTTTTCCTGACCACTCTTTAAAGCAGTGTGATAAACACTGTTCTTTCATAGTCAGGGAAGGATGGCTGTATTTAATTCCTTTAATTTCTTAATTTAAAGTTGTGTTCAATTATATTTAGGTGATTTTTAACTCACAGTGACAACTAATTGTAAAAGGTAAAAAATAAAAGGCTGAAATATAATAAACACAAATGTGGTCAATATGCCTGAAAGTGAAATCTCAAAATCTGAAACCAGACAGGTTTTTCTTTGAACCATTTTGCTCTTCCTTTTCATCTTATACAGTAAAATGCATCATGTAAGGAAAATTAGGGGAAAAAGAATACAGCCACTTGATTGTCCTTCTGGAATAAGATAAGAATCATATTTCTTATATACTCACGTGCAGATGGACAGTAAAGTACTAAACTCACTTCTGAAGAAAACAAAACCCACTAGATGTATGTAAATAATACATTTATCCTATTGCATTGCTCCTATATATGTTCAAGCTATGAGCTATACTCATGTGCTGCAAATACACCTTATCATTCCCTGGCAATGACTCTTTTTGGCTGAAACTGCTCCACACCAGAGTATTCTGGAATGTGCTAATTTTGTGATATGAAGAGACAGTTACCAGATCATACTTTCTTTCTTTCCTTCCTTCCTTCCTTCCTTCCTTCCTTCCTTCCTTCCTTCCTTCCTTCCTTCCTTCCTTCCTTCCTTCCTTCCTTCCTTCCCTGTTTAATTGCCTGTATCTCAGCTCATTAGTTTGGACACAGTAGGATCTTCAGTGCCAATGTGCTGCAGGACATCAATACAGGGAAGAATAACAGGTAAGACTGAAAAAGGAAAAAGCAAATCCATACAGACTGACAGGCACATTCCAGAGTGAAGGTCAGAAGACAAACAGGACACACAAAGAGTAGAAAACAAAAACCAAAATGGTTTGCAGTTGACTGCAGGTCACTATTCCTTTTTCTATTGTGTCCAAATGCTCAAGTAGTCACTCTGGAAGATGAGGAAAAACAAGAAGTCAAGCAGCAACCACAAATATGTCAAAAAAATCTTAGGTAGGAACCTGGGATAAAACAAATATAGGTTAAAGAAACAAAGGAAAATGGTGAAAAAGACCTTGGACGTGCCACCGCAGTTCTTTGAAAGAACATAGAAATCAGAATTCAATTCAAGAATGAAAGGAATTAGCTTAAAAAAGATATTTGATTCCCAAATGCATATAATCATAGAATTATTAGGGTTGGAAAGTACCTTAGGACCATCTAGTTCCAACCGTGCTGCCATGGGCAGGTTGCCTCACCCTAGACCATGTTGTCCAAGGCTCTGTCCAACCTGGCCTTGAACACTGCTTGGGATGGAGCATCTATAAACAAAATCACTGATAAGCTACTCAGAACTACTGGTTAGATCATACATTGAACGAGTTAAGAGGACAGATAAAAAGGTGTATTGGATTTGTGTGGCAAGGCTTTGGGAGTGGGGGGGGGGCTACAGGGGTGGCTTCTGTATCAAGCTGCCAGAAGTTTCCCTCATGTCTGATGGAGCCAATGACAGACAGCTCCAAGACAAAGCCACTGCTGGCCAAGGCTGAGCCTACCAGCAATGGTGATAGCGCCTCTGGGATAATGTGTTTAAGAAGAGGAAAAAACCCCGTGCAGCTGTAGCTGAAAAGTGAGAGTATGTGAGAGAATAACAGGAGCTGTCTGTTCCTGAATGGCTGCACCCCATGGAAGCGACCCACACTGGAGCAGTTCCTGAAGAACTGCAGCCCATGGGAAGGACTCCCATTGGAGAAGTCCCTGGAGGATTATCTGAAGTGGGAGGGACTCCAGGCTGGAACAGAGGAGGAGTGTGAGGATACTCCCCTGAGGAAGAAGGAGCAGGAGAGACAATATGGGATGAACTGACCACAACCCCCATTCCCCTTCCCCCTGTGCATCTGGAAGGGGGGAAGTGGAAAATTTGGGAGTGAAGTTGAGCCTGGGAAGAGGAGGGGGGGGGGGGGGGGGGAGAAGTGTTAAGATTTGGGTTTATTTCTCATTTTTCTGCTCTGATTTTATTGGCAATAAACTAATTTCCCCAAGGGGAGTCTGTTTCCTGAGGACAGTAATTGGTGAGAGATCTCTCCCTGTCCTTATCTCAATACACGAGCCTTTAGCTATATCTTCTCTTTCCTGTCCAGCTTGAGGAGGACAGTGACAGAGTACCTTTTGGGGGGCACCTGGTGTCCCACCAAGGTGAACCTCTTACAAGGGGTCATTCTGCATCCTGGAGAATCAGACTACTGGGGACTTACTGTTATTTAATCATTCATATTGGTTTGCCTGTTGGTTTGTGGAGATTGTAGCTGTGATTGTGAGCACGTCGGCATACATCCCTAAACAGCATAATCTTCCAAAAACTGAGATGAAATTATCTCTAACACAATCAGAGTTTTTATGCAAACCCTGTTCTTCCATGAAAAAAAAGACTGGTTAAATATCAGCAAAGTCACATGTTGGGAGGAAACATGAAGCTTGTAATTAAATCTGACAGGAAGTTAAACTAAAAACTTCCACCATACACCATTAACAACAAGATGTTTAAATAAATAGAGTCAGCTGTAGCAAGGAGTTGAGGGGTGATGAAGGTAATGAGAAAAAGATCTGTAAGGTGGGAAAGAAACTTGATGCAATTCTCCAGAACAAGGGAAAAACCTAAGGGATTTCTTCTGCTTATTGCAGAAGAATCTGGATAAGAAAATGTCACAGTTCAGAAATTCATCTTCTACACTGTTATTTCAGAAATTCCATGAAAACCTGGTAATGAATGCAATTATACTTGAAAGCAGGTCTGAAGCTTACATGAATGACCAAATATCTGCGCTGAATTAATATTGAATCAGAAGCCACAAGGTTGGAGGGCACAGATTCTATTCTCTAGCTTCTATCCTCGTAGTGAATATCTGTTTCCAGCAATGTCACATATTAACAAAATTTACCTCGTGCACTTCTGGATTATGTTTGCCTTTAGTATGTAGACAAAATGATAATCTATCCTGAAGGTCAACCATGTTCCCCAGGCTTGTAACAGCAAACTTTCCACCTTTAGGTCTACAGCTGGTCTTTGCTATCTCTAAGAACCTTAGCTTAAAGTCATAAGTGAAGGTAATAGCAACTGATAATGCTGCAATGTATAAATACATTTCATAATAGTATAAAGGAATTTATCATGGTATAAAGTGTTGATAAGGTTAATAACCTCTATAAGTGCTGCTATTCCCTTTGTTTTACAAGTAAGCTAGTTATTTTTAGTGGGGTGAATGAAGAGGTCAAAGGATCTCTGTTGTTTCCATTTCATCCTGCATCTCTGCTCTATGACTCAGTGATCTTAGAACAAATGCTGAGGTACTAAATATGCATTTTTCCTTTTCTCATTTGTTAGTGTATTTTAATATTAATGTCAGATGTGGTTTGATATCACCAATAACTATTGTGTGTCTGAGGGTCACAGCAGATACTTCCCTTGATTTCTTTACACTTGCCAAAAATCATCCAAGTTCAATATGGTTGAATTCAGATGCGTAAACCAATGACCAGAAAAATATTTCAGGGTCTTGTCAGACTTCAATTCTAGAATTAATTTTACAGCTATAATGTTGGAAAGAGAATATTTCGTTGTATTGCCCATTTGAATAGAATTTCTTTATACAAAACATAGCCTCAAAATTACAGCAGTCTGCCACACTCAGTGTTTTCTTAATGTGAACTATTCTCAGTGATCTTCAATGGGTTAACTATTGTTATAAATAAGCCCTTGTTGATAAGGTTGGTGAGTCTTGTCGGTATGAAAGGCAAAGGGAGGGGTTTTTGCTCTTAGCTCAATGGAAACATGTCTGTCCTCCACAGAAACTGAAAAAAAGGAAAAAGAAAAAAAGAGTTGTTACTATTGGCAGATCTGTAAGTATTAAGTAGCAATGAAATTGGTTAGGTCAAAGTTAAAGATAGTAGGAGTCTGTGGTATGGAAAGCAGGTTCCTATATGTCTTTCATAGAGTGCGCACTGTCTAGAAAAAACTATTTTGTGAAAAGCAAAGTCACCAAAATGCCAGTTATTTCATTAAATTCTTTTTTAATTCTCCAAACTTGAGAATATCACTTTATTTTCTACTGTATCTTCTCAAAAATTCCCTGGAGTTTTCACTTTCTAAGGTTTTAGCTGACTAAATGTTCTATTATATGTCCTCTTTATTTGAGGTTAATTGGCCTTTAGAACTGGTTACACCAAAAAAAAATTGATCGTCCGAATTCACCCTTATTTTTTACATGCTTTATTTCAAACCACAGACACACTGGAGCATCTTGTCTGGCTGTGTGAGTCATCTGCTTGCCAGTGCTGATGTCTGAAGTATCCTGGTGCATCTCAAAGGTCTCTGCATGTCTACCTTCGCACAGCCACAGCTGTTCCACAAATGGTTTTTCCATGTGAACCAAGGTTTATCTTTCAGGGTATGCTTAGACATGCTGCTCAGCAGGCAATGGAATGAAGATCTATGACATGTCTGGTGTATGCTTTATGCATTCATAAGATACTGTTCAGTATTTGAAGGGAGGCTACAAAGAAGATGGAGACTCCCTTTTGACAAGGAGTCCCATGGGAAAGATGAGGGGTGATGGGCAGAAGTTACTGCTGGGGAGATTCCAGCTGGACACCAGGAAAATTTTTCACAATGAGAACAATCAGCCATTGGAATAATCTTCCCAGGGAAGTTGTGGGCTCCCCACTGTTGAGCACTGTTACGATTCGGCTGGACAGGGTGTTGGGCCATCTAGTCAAGGTCATGCTTTGCCTAGAAAGGTTGGACTAGATGATTCTTAAGGTCCCTTCCAACCTGGGATTCTAGGATTCTATGAAAAGTTCTCTTTGGCCCTCAGTTTAGAAGAGGTATCTTCAGATGTGTAAACCCTCTAATGTTTCAAAGGTATAAATGTATGCAGTTCAAGTTCAGCCTGTTCTATCATCCTGGCAAGCTGGTAAGGAATACTGTGTTACTGACAGAATGGTGATGTTTTCTTACGCAAAGGATTCCTATAAATCACAGATGTGCTGCAGTAGAACAAGGATCTGCACAGTGTGGGGTAACCTGCTATCTTCTAAGAGCTGTTAACAACCATTCTCATTCTTTTCAGTCCATTAGGGTTTTACTGTTTTTCTCTGACCAGTTTAAGCACACTCTGTTCATGCACACTGAGTCCCACTGGTTCCACTGCACAGTATCTTCACTGTAATATGCTTGGCTATAAAGATGATTCAGTCATACACAGATCATCTAAACACAAGGAAAGAGAAGAAGGTGGCCTTTGCAGAAAGAAGAATAAAATACATTTCCAGAATTAGTACTTATGGGTAGTCCAAGTAATTAGTTGCATACAAAAAAAGTTAATTAAAAAGTTGTGATGATATGCTCTTCAGGAGACATAATAGCCTGGAGAAGAGAAGGCTGCATGGAGACCTCATAGCATCCTTCCAGTATCTGAAGGGGGCCTATAGGGATGTTGGGGAGGGACTCTTCATTAGGGACTGTAGTGATAGGACAAGGGGTAACGAGTTCATACCTAAACAGGGGAAGTTTAGATTGGATATGAGGAAGAAATTCTTTACTGTAAAGGTGGTGAGGCAGTGGAATGGGTTGCCTAGGGGAGTTGTGAATGCTCCATCACTAGCGTTGTTCAAGGCCAGGTTGGACATAGCCTTGGGTGGCATGGTTAAGCCCATGGCAGGGGTGTTGGAACTGGATGATCTTAAGGTCCTTTCCAACCCTAACTATTCTATGATTCTATGATTCCAATATCAGCACATGTACTGTTAAGAAGAGCCAGCATCACTGCCTTCAGAGTAATAGGATGATGACTTCTTTACCTTCATTTTGCTTGACTGGGTTTCTGGGATTGATTCTCACTCACATCTGGAAATTTTGCTCAGGCAAAATCCTCATTGAGCTCAGTAACTTCTTGCTAGCAAGGATTTGGAAATATAAAACCCAAAGAAGCCGTCATCTGTTGTCTTTCCATGAGAAATATTTGTTGCATGTAATGAATAAAATCGTGGCCTTTTGCGATGTTCTTCATTAAGATTAATTGATTTAATATGATTTACACCTATGTTCAGTTGAGGGAAGGTTGTTAACTCAATGAACTGGTACTGATCATTGGATATGAAATTTATAGTCATTAGAGCTGGTAAGGATTCCAAATCTTTGCTAATTTCACTTTCACAAGCCTAGTGCAATGAAAAATTAATTTACAATATTATAGAGATTCTTCACTTGATTCAACTCAAGATTCATGAGCGTTGCTTAAGCAGTCAAGGCAAATTTCTTATATGGAAGGTGAGTAAATGACTAACTTTAATGCTGTATTTAAGGAGTTTATTTTTTTCTCAGTCAAGTCTTGATGTTTTCTGTCTTTAGCTTCATGCAGGTCAAATCTAAGGCTTTCTTAAGAAAAGAATTAAAGACTCAAAGACTAGGGATAACAGCAGTCAGAATTACGCATTTTTCTTCCTGTCCTCCTTTTAGCTGTCACTTTTAGCTGTCATGGTTGTTGAAGCTGTTCTTAGCTTTAAACCTTGCCCTCCCTCGTTGTATTCACTGCTCTTCTCTCACACTGGAAAACGACCACTTCAGCAGCACTTAGCCTTGGCAACAAGATAGAGCTTCAAAGTGCTGCATACTTGGAAACAAAGAATATGAATTTTAATCAAAGATTATGTATCTCAGTGATGGGGAACAATTGCACCATGACTCAACCTTCACAACTTATCTAATGGCAGGAAAGGACCTCTTTCATAAAATCTCTTCAACACGTATTTTCCACATTAAAACACAATATTTCATGCAAACATATCTTCCTATAACAACAAGAATACCCAAACCCCAAAGTGAATAGATGTTGTTAGGCAAAGCACAGGAATGTTCACTGAACCCTGGTGGCTGGTTTGGCCAGATAAAAAGGATCCATCTCAGCACTGCTCACTTGAACATGGAGAGCATGACAAATTGTCCAAAAATTTCCATGAGCAGCCATGCTTATTGGTTGTTTATGAATAGTGCAGCTCCTGCCCTCCTAGGAATCAACTGCACCCTGCCCTGCAGTTGAAATCCCTCTTGTTATCTCCATGATACTTCTGTCTATTTCTGATGAAAAGGAAGGTTCAGATGGAGCTGCTCCTTTCTCCTTTGTTCCACTTAGCATTTTCTTCTTTTTTCTCAAAAGGACTCCAAAGATTGTCACATTGCTCCACCCTATGCACCCTTAGACCTATGAACCTTCTAGTTCAAATTCACCAATTCTGACTTGACAGGATATGGTGTTATTTTTAACTTGTTTCTCATAAACAAGTTAAGAATTGTTTGCATAACCGCGGGTCTCATATGGTTCACATAACACTAATGTGGTCATTTTCCTTTAGAGCCACAAGAGCTACTTGTTTGCTTTTGTTCTTCATAGCAAATTGCCTGTTGTGTTACATACAGTCACTTTGCTCTTGTGTTACATCTTTCTACTAATTGGTAGCCAAAAGGACCTCCTGAAGATGTGGGATGAACTTTCTTGATGATATTTGGTATTTCTTGGATCTCAGATATATTTATCCTCTCTGGTTCTGGACAGGCAATAGTCAGACTCAAAGTCAGTGTAAGGATCTGCTGACTACAATGAATGGAAGACCCTGTACATGAAGGACCTGATAAGTGTGAAAGCATAGTGACAGAAATACCATGGAATGGCCAAAGCTTTTAAGAATGTGTCTACTTGCACCTTGAAAAATAAAAGTGGTAAATCTAATTAAAAACAAAAAGTACCACGAAGTTTCTTCTTAGAGAGTTTTCTCAGGGAAGGAGTAATGTCTACCTCATCACATTTTGCAAGGTTCAGTTTCCAGATAGGACTCTTATTTCCACATTTGATGTGGGTACTTGTGACTGTAAGACAACAAAAGCCCTTGCTGATGTTGTGTGGAAGCCCATGGCTAGATACTAACTGCATTTCACTCTCTTTTTTAGAAATGTCCTACACTGTTTTCCTAGCAAGTCAAAGAAGGATGTGGCAGAATGGATTGTCTCTGATGGGGTATCTATGCTATCTCTCCCATGACTGTAGGGGCAACTGTCAGACAATGCTAGACACTTCCCTCCAGCCAACATCCAGCCCTCCTTAAGAAATAGAGCCAGTTCCTTTTTGTATCCTAATGATGATTCCAATTCTATCGTATGTGCATAATTGCACAGTGGTCCATGGACATATGTAGTGCATGAAACAACTGGCCTCTTAGTCTTTTCTTCTTTCAATTGCTTTTGGCTTAAGCTGAAAGCAAAACCTCCCCTAACATCCCCAGAAACATGTAAAAGACATGACCGACTGGCTTTATTTCAGCACTGTGTGCTACTTTCTGAATGAAGCTCCTGCTCTTATTGAAACCAAACTCTGCAGCTACACTGAGAAAATACCTTTTCAGAATTCTGTGTTTCATAAAAATTCTGAAAATTTGTATCTCAGAATATCTTCTGCTGTTTGGAGTGAAAATTTCATATGAAAACAGATTCCTAAAACTCTGTGATTCTTCCAGGAAAGAGTCGTTTTAACCTTAGCACCGCTGCCTATATGGATGATTTCAGAAAGACTTAAACTTCATTAAAGGTAGAGGGGAATCTCCTGTTTGCGTTGGAAATCAGGGCTGACTGCCTTGTGCTGTTTAGATTATCAGTCAGTGGCATTGCTTCACTTTGTCATTACTATGAAGTGTAAGCTTGTGCCTTTAATTGTGTAAATGTTTAGTGCATTTTGATAATACCCTGTGACCTGCCTTTGCAACTCTTAAATAGTTCCAAACCCTTTTTTTTCCCCAAGGAATAGGAATGTAGGCAAACAGCATCCTCTGCAGTGAATGGCAGGGGATGAGAGTTTGCTCTATGCCAAGGAATTTTTTGGGCTGTATAGGATCTATCTGCTGGAGACCTCTTCCATACTCTGCTTTCAATGGACAGGGAAAATAACAGAGTTCGAAGGTGGTGTGAAAGCTGAGACAGGCATTGGCATCCCAGGATAACTTGAAGCATGTGTGGAGTTGCAAGGAAGGGAGATGATGGCTAAATTGAGTTCAGAATATCCAAAGCTTAATGGCTCTTTCTGTTTCAGATGCTGTTGTCTCCTTTATCCCTAGGGGTTAACTTTTCTTCACAAGTATAACCTTGCCTTATGCTACAGATAAGAGATTTAAGAAGAGAAAGCTGCATGGAGGCCTTATAGCAGCCTTCCAGTATCTGAAGGGGGCTTATAAGGATGCTGGGGAGGGACTCTTCATCAAGGACTCTAGTGATAAGACAAGGGGTAACAAGTTCAAACTTAAATAGGGGAAGTTCAGATTGGCTATAAGGAGGAAGTTCTTTACCGTAAGGGTGGTGAGGCACTGGAATAGGTTGCCCAGGGAAGTTGTGAATGCTCCATCCCTGGCGGTGTTCAAGGCCGGGTTGGACATAGCCCTGGGTGGCATGGTTTAGTGGGAGGTGTCCCTGCCCATAGGAGGGGGTTTGGAACTAGATGATCATAAGGTCCTTTCCAACCCTAACTATTCTATGATTCTATTCTATGATTCTAAGATTTTTTTCTTCCTAAGTTGCAGTTGCTTTGCATACAATGTGTTAAAAGAATCACAGTCATAGAATCATAGAATAGTCTTCCATGCCCTTTTTATGCTGAGGACACCAGAACTGCACACAATACTCCAAGTGAAGTCTCACAAGAGCAGAGTAGAGAGGGAGGATCACCTCCTTCGACCTGCTGGTCATGCTCTTTTTGATGCAGCCCAGGATATGCTTGGCTTTATGGGCTGCAAGCGCACACTGCCGGCTCATGTTCATTTTCTCATCAACCAACACCCCCAAATCCTTCTCTCAGGGCTGCTCTGAATCTCTTCTCTTCCCAATCTGGAGCTGTGCTTGGCATTGCTCCGACACAGGTGTAGGACCTTGTACTTGGCATGGTTTAACTTCATCAGGTTGGCATCAGCCTACCTCACAAGTGTGTCAGGGTCCTTCTGGATGGCATTCCTTCCCTCCAACGTATCAACCAAACCACACAGCTTGGTGCCATTGGAAATCTTGTTGAAGGCGCACTCAATCCCACTGTCCATGTCACTGACAAAGATGTTGAACAAGACCGATCCCAACACCAATCCCTGATGGACACCGCTCATTACTGTCTCCTGCTGGACATTGAGCCATTGACCACAACTCTTTGCATGCAGCCATCCAGCCAGTTTTTTATCCACCGAGTGGTCCACCTATCAAATTAATGTCTCTCCAATCAAAGGACATATCTCTCATTCACAGATTAGGAATATGATCCAGATACTAGGCAAACCTGTGTCGCCACAGCTGTGGTCACCCTTACAGTTTAGTCATATTTCCTACTAACAAGGAAAACACGTGATATGGACACACTGATACAAAAACCTTAGGTTCAAAGTACTTTTTACCAAACCACAAAATAACAACACGATTTTATCCCAGTAAGAGTGACAGCAATGGCCACATCTTCCTCTATGTTAAAGTGATCTTTCTCACCAGACAACCAGCCTTTTACCTGGATCAGAAGTTTAATACTATTCTCCAGATCTTGTTTTCTTGGAGGATACTCAGCTGCTTTCCAAAGAACACTGGTCCAGCTCCCAAACACGCAGCTTTCTTCTACACCAGCTCCAATTAAAACAGGATGGAAGCAAGTGCAGATGCCCAAAGTTTAACGAGTTTAAGAAAATGCAGTTGTTTGATGGAAACAAAAGGTGATAATTTCATGTATCATGGGGACTAATTGATATTGTCTCAAGTCTTTTTAGGGTCAGCAGAATCCCAAATATGTAAACCTGAAGATTGCACACAAGTGCAATCTAGTGGGCAGCAGCTCAGATTTATGGTGTGGGTCTTGTGGAGTAGGCTTACCCAGGTTTTGGTCTGTGTTGCTGTGCTTTGAATTCCTTCTGATACCCGAATAAACAGGTCCAAATGTAGCTTCGATACTTCAGTGTTCTGCAGCGTTTTGTTTGATGGAAACACATGCAAGTTATCCACATAAGATGGTATTTCTCTTCCTCTCTTTTTTGAGCTGCCATTATGAGTTCATTCTGCTCTTTGGGCTATAAATCCATCTGGAAACACTCTTTTGTATGAGAGCAAACTCTTGAGATTCACAAGCTACTAGGGCAGAGTGGCAATAATGCAATAATGTGGTTTCTATCTGCTTTTCCAATCTCTTTTGGGAAGACAGAGATGCATTCAAAAGTTGGAAAGGTTTTAAGAAATAAACAGTGATGCTCGTAAACAATTCAGTTTCAAACTTCAAGTACCCTCAAGGTTTCAAATAAACTTAAAAGCAGTCATGTGCAAGTGTGTTTGCATACACACACATTTCCATGTACAGAAAACCTGGCACAGAGATCCAGTGAGTTTGACTATGCCCATAAGATGAAAACTTCATAACAAATTCCAAATTGTGATTTCATGATGTTGTAGCTTGCAGAGAAAATGTGGAAAATATACCAAAAATGTAATTTTATTTTCTTTGAAAAATGTTTTGGCTCCCAAATCACTTCCACATTCTTTTTTCAGGCTTTACAAAATAATCTCTGTCTAAAGTCATGCAGAGGTCTAATTTCATTAAGGGCAGTCATGGTCGCAGATTAATAATGGGTTAGTCTTGTGGCTTTTTTGATTATGGAATGCTAGTTCTTCCTCATTACTTAAAGCATGTTGGAAATGTGGGTTATTCCTCTTTGATGCGAAGTTTAGTTGAACAGGAGGCAATTGAATCAAATGTGGCATAAGATCCTTCTTATTGTGTAGCCTGACATAAAATTTCATGGTTTAGAAGTTTTGACTGAAATTGTTTTCTGACACAAAGAATAAAAATAATCCTTCACTCACAGTGTTTTTCCTCCCTCCACCCCAAAGCATACAGGAATCTCCACCCTAGATAAGCCCAAAGGACCACATAGTATAACATCCCACCTCTGAACGTGGTATGTAAAGGGAGTTGCAGGCGATAAGTGGTAAACAGGGCATGAACAGAGCAATTCCTCCTTCAGCCTTCCAAGCTTATGAGCAACTAGATGTTTATGAGCAACCATTTACCATGTTACAGTCAATAAGAGAAAAATTAGCCAGAGGGTAGTTTAGTTTTATTTTGGGATTGGTTTGTTTTATTTTGGGTTTGGTTTGTTTTGTTTGGGGTTGTTTTCTTTTTTTCTTCCTAGTGTTGGTTGAACAGTCAGAGTGATTGCTCCACTCATCAAGGAAATTCTTTCAATCTTCTTCTTGCATAGCTTAACATCGCACTTGAAAAGACTGAGGGCTGCTGATGTGCACTTCAAGGCGCTCCTAAAACACATTTTTGCAAACTCTGTAAATGTAACCAATTACATTTCAATAAAGAATCTATTTTTTAGCTGGCTAAAAATATCCCAGTGACAACAGCTAAGGATGGATAGGCTGAGAAAGTTGGGGCTGTTCAGCCTGGAGAAGAGAAGGCTGCGTGGAGACCTTCCAATACCTGAAGGAGGCCTATAGGGATGATGGGGAGGGACTCTTCGTGAGGAACTGTAGTGATAAGACAAGGGGTAACGGGTTCAAGCTGAAACAGAGGAAGTTTAGATTGGATATGAGGAAGAAATTCTTTCCTGTGAGGGTGGTGAGGCAGTGGAATGGGTTGCCCAGGGAAGTTGTGAATGCTCCATCACTGGCGGTGTTCAAGGCCAGATTGAACATAGCCTTGGGTGACATGGTTTAGTGGGAGGTGTCCCTGTCCATGGCAGGGGGGTTGGAACTGGCTGATCTTAAGGTCCTTTCCAACCCTAACTATTCTATGATTCTATGATTCTATGGAAGGAATTAATTGGATTTCATAATGGTTTCATTGTTTGAGTTACAGGCACCATTGCCTCAGGATGATCGCATTCAAGCTTGTTTCTAGGTAAATGAGCCATGGGTTGAAGGCCATTATATGGTCAAGCAATGATCCTGAGTTACCTGAAAGCAGTTCAGGGTGGAGAACATGGTGCTAGTCTAGACTAGTTTGAAAGAAAAAGGTTCCAAGGAAAATCTTAAAGCAACCCTGTTATTTTACTCTAGAAATATGTAGAAGTAAAGTTGTTTTCCATTATTCTGCTCTGATGAGTCATGGTAAGGAAAAAGAAATGTCATTCCTATTTTAAACAGGGAAAAAAAACTTAGTACAATTTTGCTAGACTGCTTAGACTTGCAACTACTGTTGATGGATAGAAGAGGATACTATCGTGCAAATTCTAAAAGCAGGCTACTGAGGGATTTCTGCTTAAAATCCTCTTTCAGGTGATTTTTAGAATTTAAAATAATGATAATGGTGTTGACCTCCTTTGGTAAAGTGCTTAGTGATTTTCTGAAGAAAAAGAATATGTGAGCTATGTTGTTGTTATAATGATTGTTCTTAAGTTATTATTATTAAATTAATTACCATTAAAATAAAGTATTATTAAATAAAATTATTATTATTAAAATAATATATTAAATTTAATAGAGTTATGGCCAATGGCTCAATGTCCACCTGGAGACCAGTAATGAGTGGTCCAGCTGGAGATCAGTAACGAGTGGTGTCCCTCAGGGGTCAGTGCTGGGGCAGATCTTATTCAACATCTTTGTCAGTGACATGGACAGTGGCATTGAGTGTGCCTTCAACAAGTTTGCCAATGACACCAAGCTGTGTGGTTCAGTTGATACGTTGGAGGGAAGGAATGCCATCCAGAGGGACCTTGACACGCTTGTGAGGTGGGCTGATGCCAGCCTGATGAAGTTTAACTATGACAAGTGCAACGTCCTACACGTGGGTCAGAGCAATCCCAGGCACAGCTCCAGGCTGGGCAGGGAAGAGATTGAGAGCAGCCCTGCGCAGAAGGACTTGGGGTGTTGGTTGATGAGAAAATGAGCATGAGCCAGCTGCAGTGTGCGCTTGCAGCCCATAAAGCCAATCGTATCCTGGGCTGCATCAAAAAGAGCATGACCAGCAGGCGGAAGGAGGTGATCCTGCCCCTCTACTCTGCTCTCCTGAGACCTCACTTGGAGTATTGTGTGCAGTTCTGGTGTCCTCAATATCAATAGGACATGGAACTGTTGGAACAAGTCCAGAGGAGGACCATGAAAATGATCAGGGGACGGGAGCATCTCCCATATGAAGATAGGCTGAGAAAGTTGGGGCTGTTCAGCCTGGAGAAGAGAAGGCTGCATGGAGACCTCATAGCAGCCTTCCAGTATCTGAAGGGGGCCTATAGGGATGCTGAGGAGGGACTCTTTGTTAGGGACCATAGTGATAGGACACGGGTAACAGGTTCGTACTTAAACAGGGGAAGTTTAGATTGGATATAAGGAAGAAATTCTTTCCTGTACGGGAGGTGAGGCAGTGGAATGGGTTGCCTAGGGAAGTTGTGAATGCTCCATTGCTGGTGGTGTTCAAGGCCAGGCTGGACAGAGCCTTGGATGGCATGGTTTAGTGTGAGATGTCTCTGCCCTAGCACCCAAAGAAAGTCTTGAGGATGCTATTTGTCCCATATTTTAGGGACAAATGTGTCACAAAGCTTTCATAAAACATTTGCCCAAGACTTTATTTCCTTCTGGCAGTTTGTAAAATCAACCCATCAGCATAGCAAGAATATAGGAGGCAGATGCTACTGAACGTAAAAATCAGCTGCTCGCCATCCAGAGAACAAGAAAAGAACTGATCTGCCATCTAAGATCCATTTGAGGAACTGTTTATCTCATGCCCTTTTGTAATGGTAAGATAAATATTTCCATACCTGGAGTATTTGGATACTTACGTTCCACTACATAGAAATGAAGAAATGAGGACCAAATATTGAAAAGATAGAGATTTATACCAAGACAAAGGACTATGCTGCTTTGCTTGGACACTGTCTGCCCTTGAAGGCAACATGGAGCTCCACAGCTCAAACAAACTTTTGTGAGAGATACTTCTCTTTAAGTTCCTCCCTCATAAAACTTAGGACAGTTCAAATACAAGTGAATTAGGCTCTAAAATTCTGTATAATTTGAAGTTGTCCACTCTGCCCCAATCTGAGTGAAACAGGCAGAGTGACACTTTTCTATGCATTTCAATAACAATTTCTATTAGCTCTTTGAACACCTCAATGTAGCAGAATACCTGATGACCACTTTGTGTGTTGTTGACTACCTTGCAGCATTGATGATCTCTTCATTGCTCCCCCATTTACTCTGCCTATCAATTAGGCTGTTATTGTGCTGTAAGTTACAATAATTAGCAAGTTTTGCAGACATAACTGACAGTCTGAAATACTCCCCCACTGAAAGGTGGGGGAGTAGGTATAAATTTAAACACATATGCATGTTGAAAATAAGTACTTAACAATACTAAATACACAGTTAAAAGAAGTCAAGGAGAATGACCAAAATTAGCCCTCAGACTGCAACTTGGGAAGCTCAGGAGACAAGAGAAGGACCCAGCAGCCCAGGATGCAGGAAAACGTTGGGGCATTTGGCTTCTTATCTAGTCTATCAGATACATTTCGTGTGATTCTATGCTAGACATTTCTATAGTTATTTTCAAAAAGATGCAAACAAGATGGAGCACTCATGTTGATTTTGGCGTCTTCATTCCTTTCTATGAAATGGGAAAAGAAACTGATATGTAATGAAAAGGGAAATGACAAAAGCAGACAGAGAAATAAAAACCCAAGACAGACAAGTGATGCACAGTACAATTGCTCACCAGCTACTGACTGATGCCCAGTACATCCCCAAGCAGCAATTAGCCCCTCCTAGCCAGCTCCCTAAAGTTTCTGTACTGGGCATGATGTGCTTTGGTGTGGAATGCCCATTCGGCTAGTTCAGGTCAGGTGTCCTGTCTCTGCTCCCTCCCACCTTCTTGTGTCCCTCCTCACTGGCAGAGCATGAGAGACTGAACAGTCCTTCAGCAGGGTAAGTGCTACTGGGCAACAACTAAAACATCACTGTGTTATCAGCATTGTTCTCAGACTGAGGCCAAAACACAGCACTGCACCAGCTGCTAGGAAAGAAAGTAACTCTCCCAGCTGAAACCAAGACAGGAGAGCAACTAAACTCAAGTCTCAAAAGACATTCAATCCAGTTTGATGGAACTCTAATATTAAGTTGCTGAGCCTTCAGGAGTGCATGATGCCTATCAGGGTTTACACATCAGAGCTGCAGAAGGTGGAAACTTGTTTTATAGATGCAAAGCAGAGTAGTCTGGTTTTAGTCAGAGCTGGCTGTGACCACGAGAACTAGATTTAGAAAGAATGACAATATACAGAACTTCCATCAGCCTTGGAAAAAGTTAGAAAATGCTAAAATTTGGGGAAGAATAAAGTATTTAGGGCTAGAGAATTGAGAGGAAAAAAAAAACAAACAAAAACTTTTAGGGTAGGGGTTTGACTGCTCTATGTCTTTTGACCTAGAAATGCATTTAGCATTATTGAGGATTTATGTTAGACAGATTTGTCCTGTAAAGGACCATGCATGCTCTTGTTTTAACCTTTGCATGTTTTATGGTAAAACTGGTGCAAAGGGTGGTGACATGCTGTTATGGGTTCAGCAGCAGCAGTCATTTTTCTCCTTCTTGGTAGCTGGTGCAGCGCTGTGTTTTTGACTTTTGGCTTGGAAGCAGCACTGATAACACCAGTGTTTTCAGTTACTGCTTGGTAATGTTTTGGTCTGACCAAGGACTTTCTGAGTCTCATGCTCTGCCAGGGAGGAGGGAAAGCCAGGAGGAAGCAGAGACAGGGCACCTGACCTAAACTGACCAAAAAGGTATTGCATGCCACAGCATGTCATGCCCAGGATGTAAAACAAAGAGCAGAGACCCGGAAGGGTGGGGCTCGTTGCTTGGGGGGGTGCGTTGCTTGGTCGGGCTGGGTATAGGTGGTGAGCAATTGTATTCTTTTCCCTTGTATTTCCCTTGTCATTATTATTATTGGTGGTAGCAGTAGTGGTCTTGTGTTTTACTTTAGTTACTAAACTGTTCTTATCTCAACCTGTGGGAGTTGCATCCTTTCGATTCTCCTTCCCATCCCCCTGGGACTGGGGAAGAAAGAGGGAGGAGTGAGTGAACGAACTGCATGAGGGGCTTAAACCATGACACAATGCTTAAAGTCTTATTCGATGGTAACGTTCCTTCCCGTACTTACTTGCATTGAGCTGCTCTGACATGACAGTGAATAAAAGAATATATTTAAGTCTGAAAGTAAATCAAATCCTCCGAGGCAGATTTTGAAGGGAACATTTTCCTTCCTCCTTGGGTACTACTGGTCCTACAGACTCCAGGGATCTGCATCATCTGTTGGGCTACAGCTGCAGCTGGGATACATAATCAAGCTTCTGTGGACTAGTTGATAGCTTTTGTCTCTATAATCGTGGGTTTGGGCACTGGTTGATACTTTATGTCTGCTCATTTTGGAAGTTGTATACATTTGACCTAGCCCTGGTTGGAGACGAAGCTGGGAAAACAGGACTGGGATCCCAAATGTTTCATGGAGCAGAAGTCCAGGTCTGTATTTCCTGATTTAAGTGTCTGCTTAAACTGGAATATGCTCACACATTAACATGACAGGTTCCTTAAAGGCATTACAAATGAAAATTAATGAAGGTGCTTGGCATTTTCCTCGATCATTTCTTTACTTACTGGCGCATCATAATAAATTATGAGAAGTCTGCAAAAGTGGGCAATCTGTTTGTCTTTTTCTTTCCCTTACAAACCGTACCTGTTTCCCAGAAATGATAAATGGAAATCTCATCCATCAAAGGATAAAATGAAATTAAATAGAGCTCATGAGTACCCAGTCAGAAAAAAATGGACTAATGTTATAGAAGAGAAAAAGAAGTGGTTTTGCAGGCAGAAACAAAATAGCATTTTCTGAAGATCTAGAGAACAGTTAGTGTAAGAAAAAGCCATAACACTACAGTGCACTGCCAGTATTTATTTGTATGAAATCCCCTAATAATACCAAAGCTCTCTAGATGGCAATGCCAACATATGTTTCAGAATATCATGCAGGTGCCTCTGCCCATTACTTACTATTTCAGCCTAAAGGAAACTGCCTTTCCTACATTTTCAGTTGCTAAAATAAGATGTATCTCACAAACAGAAGGCAAAATAAACCCATGTGCTGATTCAGCAAAATGCTGAGGTCTGGATTTCTGTTTAATCATGTGCTTATTGAAGAATCATACAATCAAAGAATCATTGACATTGTAAAAGACCTTTAAGATCATCAAGTCCAACTGTTAACCCAGCACTGCCAAGTCCACCACTAGACCATGTCCCTCAGTGCCATATCTATACATCTTTTAAATACCTCCAGGACTGGTGACACCACCACATCTCTGGCAGCCTGTTCCAATGCCTTTCCATGAAGAAATATCACTGATATAAAACATCAGTATGTTTATCAACATATTCTCAGACTAGAGCCGAAACACAGCACTGTGGAAGCTACTAGGAAGAAAGTTAACCCTATCCTAGCTAAAACCAGGACAATGCCATATTGATTAATATTTATGTCATACACTCCACCTTCAGTAGCTGTCCAAAAGAGAAAACTCTTGCACAAGAACCAATAAAGGTGGGACAGAAGGAAAGAATGAAAAGTCTGTTAGTCAAGAGTGGTGTAGTGTTTATTTGTTTGCTTGCTTTGTTTGCTGCTGCAGTGCTCAGCAGTTCAACATCAGTTGAAGCACAGACAATCTAATGGGATCTCTTGTACGAGCTACAAATGTTCTCTTTTTGCTGGAATTGTATTCATCATAGGTTGACACAGTAATTTGTACTGTCTGCATCTCCCCACTCTCATTTTTCTCAACATCCCCGTCATGGGTTCAGCAGCAGCAGCATTCATTTTTCTCCTCCTTGGTAGCTGGCGCAGCGCTGTGTTTTTGACTTTCAGCCTGGGAGCAGCACTGATAACACCAGTGTTTTCAGTTACTGCTTGGTAATGTTTTGGTCTGACCAAGGACTTTCTGAGTCTCATGCTCTGCCAGGGAGGAGGGAAAGCCGTGAGGAAGCAGAGACAGGACACCTGACCCAAACTAACCAAAGAGGTATTCCATGCCACAGCATGTCATGCCCAAGATGTAAAACAGAGAGCAGAGACCCGGAAGGGTGGGGGTGCACTGCTTTTTCGGGCTTGGTATCGGGCAGTGAGCAACTGTATTCTTTTCCCTTGTATTTCTCTTGTCATTATTATTGGTGGTAGCAGTAGTGGTCTTGTGTTATACTTTAGTTACTAAACTGTTATCTCAACCTATGGGAGTTGCATTCTTTCAATTCTCCTTCCCATCCCTCCAGGAGCGGGGGGAAGAAAGAGGGGGGAGTGAGTGAGCAAAACTGCGTGAGTTATAGAGGCTTAAACCACAATCCCAAAGAGAAGCTTCTATACTTTGCAGATTTAACCCACAGGATATTCCCTGGGATTACATTTTCATGCGTAGGCAGCTTGCCTGGCTTTCCCTCATTGCAAACCTGTCTTTATTACCCATGCAGCATGCACAGCATGAGAATCAATACTCTTTAACTCAGGAGCCAAGTAGCGAATCTTCTGGATTAATTAGTTTGAAGTGTGGTCTCCATGTTTTGACTTGTACTTTAAGTTTTGTTTCTGCCACTTTGTGAGGGCTGGCTTCATTCCTTTTCCATTTCTCTCAATGCATCTTCTGCTTCGTTCTCCACAGGAAAATTAGTTTTTAACTCAATTTTTCTTGCAGATAAAGAATAACTCAGTAATATTTATTTGCAGGATGACTAGAAAGTTTTGTGAAGCCATCCCTTGCTGTATCTGTGATTCAGTGGCAGAACTGCAGTCCGCTGTGTTGACAAAACAGGAAGAAAGAATCACTTTCAGAGGTGTGGAGTCAGAGAAGATATTAATCACTACAACATCTCTTCCTGTATTCCTTCTACAAAGTGAACTTCCAACAAAGTCTTCCAGATTATTTAGTACTTCAAACTGGGCATGCTGCATTAATTTAAATCAGTTGAAAATATTACCTGTGACAACATGTTTATAGAGTTGGCAAAAACTCACATTTGGTTAAAATGCTATTTATTTTTGAAATATTTGTCGCAAGCTCTGCTTGACCTTTTATTTTGTTTTAAATTGTACTTCAATATTAGAGGGATTTTACATTGAACTACACTATTACATTGCAATTACAAGACTATATACACACAATTAAATCTTTGGCGCAGAAAAATTTATGTTGAATATTTAATGAACTGTGAACATTGTTATTGCTAAACACAGCTTCAGTGAAAACACTGAGCTATTTCTTTAAAGGAAATTGCATTAAAATCTCAATAATGCATAAAGTTTAGTGTGAACTTTTAGTATGTTGAAATAATAAGTTCACATTCATCACCTTATTTCTTAGGTTTTAATTCCCCAGAGGGAAATGTCCTTAAATTATGCATTCTGCCATATAAAATTGATTATCAGAGAATATCTGCATGGACATGGTGACATTGGTCTTCGGTGTTGTGGTTACAGTGGGAAGATGCTGCCCTGTTGCAACCAATAATAATAATAAAAAGATATAATAATTAACCTAAGAAGATAGGGTGGTCATTTTGGCTTGGACAACTCTAATTCTTTTGATGAAAATAAGAAAACAAAAACCTCTCAAACACCTCTTTCCAGAAACTATTGGCAAGACTTGTATTATGCCATTTCCCTTTTATGTTTTATTTTCACTCTGGCAGTAATGACAGTAGATAACTGCATCCCTGAGAGCTCATGGGAATGTGGTGATCATTTGTTCCCTTGCCTGAAGTGTGGGATTGCAAACATTTTAGGCAAGCAAAGCAATATGAACTAAATGGTAGCAACCAGACGAAACTGGAATAAGATGTTGGACATGTGGCAAATCCCATGTAGAGGGAGGGCTCTCCTATCCTCAAGATTTTAGACATTGTATCTAAAGTGTTTGAGGTCTTTAGCATTTAAAGTCTGTGGGGTATTTTTGTTCTGCTGCAAATTGATGGCTAATAATATCACCACCTGAAAGACTGTTACCTGAAGAGTTCTTAGAAATTAAGCATAAAGGAGATAAGATTACTGTGTTATCATGAGTAAATTCTTTTTCTTTGATAGTACTGATTAATGTGAACAGCTCTCAGCTTGTTTCACTATTTGCATTTTTAAATCCTGCCAAGAACACAAAGGTCTGGCTGACTGTATCTAGAAATCAAAACCTGTGTGTGCTCTGAATCCAAAAATTCACACTTGCTCACTCTTAAAGACCAAGAAATTTTGGCTTTTAGTCAGAGGATGCAACTGTCAAGAGTTATCTCAAAGAAATAGACCTATTTGGCAACAAATTTCTTGCATTATTCCTTCATTTCTATTTTCTATTTCAACAAGATTATCACCTTAAATAATAGCCTAGGAAGATGTAGATTAATCAAAAGAATGGGAAAATACGCGCACACACACAAATATGCCAGAAGTCTCATTTCAATTTTTGGTTTTTTGCAGCATGGTTTCCACAGTTCCACCAAACATTAACCCTTGCAAGGAATTTAGTGCCATTTCCATATCAGCCCCACATAATGCCCCAGGGAGGCCAGAATTTGCCCACTGCAACATAGATGCATCGCAGGAACGGAAACCAGCACAGGAAGGTGAAGCAGCTCCTATGAAGCCAAACAGACAGGGATTGCCTGAGCCAAGATTTACCAGCTGCTGAAGATACTGTCTTTTCTGTAAGTCTTTTGCATATAAAGTCCTTCAGACTTAAGCACAACAGGAATATTGAATTTGTGTTTATCAAATCATGTATGATTTTACACTCAAATCTTTCCAGGACATGAAAAATAAGAGGCCATATACTAGAGGTAATTGCAAGTGTGGATTTGTCACATCAATCAATACTAAAACTACCTCAACATCTTTATTCCTCCTCCTACCTTTTCCTACTCACAGGATAAATCCATGCCTGTCAAACAAGCAATAAGTTTAGAAGGACATTGAAGAGTGTAAGCTGTCACTTTTAAAACAATAACCAGGAAAAAGTGTTTGCATCCTTTCAGAGTGACATAAGAAGAAGCTAATGCAATTAAATGCTTAGAGGCAAAAGATATCGTGCATGTTAAGAACAAATGAAGAATACTGATGAATAGACATACAGTAGGTTTTGCATCCCCCTATAAATTCCACCTGTTAATCAGAAATCTTTAAAATCAGGATTTATTCAGTGTTCTGTCATTATCCCAAGACAGAGACAAAAGCAGCAGCTAGCTACAAGAGTCGAAATTGTATCGACATACTCTGGGAAAAGGGATTGGGAAAAAGGAAAGGGAAAAAGAATCGGGGATACCTTAAAAATGATCCTAGAGTAAGAAACCCTAACCCAAACTGTGAGAACTTTAATGGCACAGAAGACAGATAAATCATTGTTCTGTGTTGTCTGGAAGGCTTCTCTGTCATGCAATCATTTGATGATTAATGTATTTACCTGGTGATTAATGCAATAATTACATTGTGAAATAATAGAGGGCTCGTTAATGTCAAATAATGCAAACAAACATTGACAAAAGTGTATCTCTAACTCCAGAGAAAAATTCATTCAACTGAATGAGTCAGATAACACATAATTAGACTTATACCAGCAAATTCCACAGAATGTCTCAGGATTTAAAGCAACTTCCATATACTGTGGCTAGGAAAAGGCTTTCTCAGGAGATGATTTATTCTGTAATTTTCTCATAGAATCACAGAATGGTTTGGGCTGGGAGGGACTTTAAGACCATTTAGATCCAAAACTAGATGGTCTAGTTTTGGACCATGGACAGGGACACCTTCCACTAGACCAGGTTGCTCAAAATCCCATCCAAACCAGCCTTGAACATTTCCAGGAATGGGGAACACTTAATGCAGAATTCTATCCTGAATCTTTCTCATGCAATTTCCTGTGAAACAGAGTGATGGTCCTCAAAGCTCAGGACAAAATGAGTGAGTGGCCTGGTCCAGCTCAAAGCCAGTTTGTGATGCTTCATCAAGGCTTCAGTTTAGAGAGATCCCCATGCCACTAACACCGAGCTTGTGAGCATGGCTAAACTGTGTTACTCATGAATCTGAAGTCAGGCATCAAGGATCTTTGGTGCCAAATGGTTATTAGTCCCTTTTCTGAGCAACTAATGAGCTGAGACACAATAATAGGATTCCTGTAATAGTCTATCTGTGCATGCCAGTGGTTTTCCTCCTAAAGTTTTGCAGATAAATATTTCTATGTCCCTGTGAGCTTGCCTCTGCGGACTGAGAAACCTCTCTTCTCTCATGATCATTTGTCTGCTTTGAAAGGTGGGAGACATATTTAGCATAGCTTGCAATTGTGAATCTTGTTCAAAGCTGATTGCAATCAACAACCACCCTTCCATAGACTTGGGTGAACGTTAGATCCAATATTTGGGTGTTTTGGACCTGCAGTGATGTATATACCATGAACTCATCAGGGTTCATAGAAAAATGATTGTTAATTGACGTTTCTTTATGTATCTTACACAGTTCGATTCTCTTAGCCAGTGGGAGATTCAGAAGCAGATGAATATGTAAGTAAATTAATATGTAAGTAAATTAAAGCAACTGCAATAATCTGGCAGCAAGAGGAATACACTTAATTTCAGGTTCTTCCTCATGATATTTATTTGGTCTTGGAACTTACATTTACATCCATTATTTCAGTACAGACAGCAAAGTTGCTGTGTATCATGTTGCTACACCAGGGGAAGAAAAGGAAGATAAAAGAAGGGAGGAAGTCTCCAACCTGTTTTAAAAGAACTGACTGAAGTGGCTTTCTTGGTGCAACCCAGACTTCAAAAATAATTATGAGAAGGTGGAAGGGGAATAATAGAAATTTTTTCTTTCCTTTTAAGATTAATATTTTTTTTTTCAAAGGCAACATCATTCTGGTCTATTTTTAGAACTATTTTTCTAGCTGGTCGTAAAGCTGCTGTGTTCTTTAAGAAAGGTCTGTCAAATCTGATTTAATCAGAAGGTTTCTTGGGTTTGGTGGCTCTTTTTCCCTCTGGATGTTGAGGAGTAAGGCTAAAAGGCAAGTATGATATTAAGGACTTCTGTCAAATAGCATTAATGGGGAGCTTCCTGTTTCATTTCTTCGGGAACTGACTGCCCGTTTTGAATTGCAGATGATGCTGGAGGAAGAACAAGTTAACTATGCTACACCAGGATACTGTTTCATCTCCGGTAGACTCCACCATGTGCTATTGGAGTATTAAGAGGGCCTAGAGAAAGAAACATCCAAATTCTCCATCTGGCAGAAACAGCAGCAGGCAAATCAAAGACTCACTGGTAAAATAAGGTCGTAAAAGCAAATAACTAAAGTCATCCCTCTTCCCAATAATACAGTGGGTGTGGGATGACATTGGGGAGATCTCTAGCCAAGACACACACCCTTTGGAAACACCAAGGCCTGGATTGATCCCATCTAGCTTTAGATATCTGTCTAAGCACCTGTGCCAGGCAGACTATGCTCCCTCTGGAACTGATTTATCATTAATGGAGACAGAGAAGCAATTTTAAAGGAATATTGATATCTTTGGCCTCCACTTCCATCCACTAACTACCGCAAATGCAAGGCAATAGGATCTCTAAATAAGCTGCCTTGGTGGAATGACTGGTTGGAATTCACCCTGGTTGAGATATCTGTATTGAGGGAGATGTCTGCAGTGCGCAATTTAATTCTTCTGCTCCTTTTCCCCTTGATTCCTCAGTCCTTCCTTCCCTTTGCAGTTCTCCACCTTCCCTCCTTCGTTTTTTCTCTACCTGATTCTTTCACCTCCTCCTGTTTCTCATTGCCCACTCTTACTCCCAAAAACAGCAGGCAAGAATGAGAGCACAATATCTGCTGTCACACTCTGTGTGCTACAACTCTCCCTCCATCCTGGCTGTAACATTTCTACTTAAATCATAAGCTCCTTAGTAGAAACACTGTCTGCTCCTCTTAGTACAATGTTAAACACATCAGGGACCTCTAAGTCCTTAAGTGCAAACATAATAAAAGCAGTAATAGTAGTAAAGGAGTGAGTGGGTCAGGCAGCTTCCCTCTTCCCTTATTCTTTGTGAGCTGGAAGGTGCAAACAGGAACACAGATGAATGAGGGCTTTTCTTTCATATGGCAAAATGTCTGCAAACAAACTGCAGAGCAGGTGTGCAGAGAAATTAAACAATTCACAGAAATTTACAGTGATAGGAGCATCAATTTGAGAATTGCTAAACTGTAGGCACTGAAACATCATATTTTATTATATTTTCAACTAGTAAATGTCAGCTGCTTCATCAGTTTTAACATCCTGTCAAGGGCACCAGTAAATTTACTAAGCGCACCACTTGGATTTCTAATAAGCATGGACTACTAATCTTAGGTACCATTTGTTATGCTTCATTTGTGAGTGCCATGAAGTTAGAGATGGATTTTAGCTGTGATTTCCTACCATCGTAATCAGTTTCATAGCCATTTATAAAACAATTTTTATGTGTCAAAAAAAAAGTGGCAGTGGTTAATAGATCACAGTGCTTGTTTTGTTTTGGTTTTTATTCTATTAACAAAGATCTCATGAGTCAGATCTAGAAGAATAATAAAGCTGATTTGCCAGCTAACATCTTGCCTTTCAAAGTTAGAAAATAGAGGGGATACCCCGCTGAAATAGAGACTTGGCATTAAAATCATGAACTGACCAAGTAGTCAATTAAAGGCATGATGGATTCCAAAATCAATTGAAAGATCTGACTGTAGACTTAAATCTTCAGCTAATGAAAAGGGAATGTTTCATATTTGTTAGATAATGCTGAAAAAGGCAAAACATCCATTAGCGTAGGCATCCTAAATTCATTTTTTAATGCAATGTAAAAATACCCCATGAATTGCTGGAAAGCGGAGCTTGACGTCTAATAAAAAACATCTAACCAAGGTCACTAAGATGAATTTTGTACTCCATGAGCATGACACAGACCCTTTCCAATGACACCATATGTTGCATTGCAGTTCAGGGCTCTCTCTTCTGTTACTTTTCAGCCACAGCATATTATTCTCCCAAATTACATAGTACTATTATGAATTGTTTGAACCTCTTACATATGAAATATTCCAGGGAGCACTCTGCATGTATAAATCTATCTCTAGGGATTGACTCAACCAGGAGTGATTTGGAGGTGTCTTCAGATGGAGGAATATGCTCACCTTCTTGTTTTTACAGCATCATTGTAAGTCATATATGAGGGGGAAAGGTTTTGGATTGCTGTTGCAGGGAAAGTTTGGATGGGTGAGGTGAATTCAGTGCAGGGGGTGCGTCAACTCATACACAAAATTCCCAGTGACAACAAGTGGGAGGAATCTATTTTTTCCTATGCTAGCTAGAGAAACTGTAGTGGATTCAAACCAGCCTTTTCTTTCCCTCCAAACATAAAGGAAGGGTGCCATCTAATGAGCAATAGCAGCAATTCCTGCCACGCTGCAAGCTTTTCTTGCCATATAGGAACAAACTTTATTCACTACATGACAGCTTGTTTCTATCTGTAGGTTCATCAGCTCAGCTACTATTGAACTTGACCTTAAAGTAGTTAATGGTATTACGAGCTGGCTCCTGACAGAGCACATGAGGAGAAAGATGCTGCCTATGAGTTTTTAAATGTCATGTGTGTCTTTTTTTGCATTCTCGCACCTCAGTGGGTATTGTGAGGATGCATTTGTTGTCTCCTGTATATTACCTTTATCCAGCTTCACATAAAAACACAAGGGTCTTACTGCAACGAAGAAAACCACTATAATCACCCAAAAGAACATGTACAGGTATCCATTCCTCGCAATGTAATTATTATCAGAGGTGTTATTTTTTTGTGTGCATCACCTTCTCAGTGAAAAAGCTTAGAGGTTTCTAAGAGTGAGGAATGCATCAAAACTATGTTTTGAGCACTTCACTGCTTCTGGACCAGCAGTCTCTTGTATGAGTCATTTGCTACTGCTAGGACATCAGAAGCTCTCTGCAATGTGTTACAAAGGAAAGATCATCCACTGCTGACAACCCCGTGTTATTCACCACTCAACATGTTCTGTCATGAGCCATGAATTTTCATGTATGGAAAGTGTTCCAGCAGAAAAAACTGGTTTCATATTTGTAGCATACAGAAAAAGAAGTGAAAAGCATGAACTGCAACAACAATGATAAAATACATTAGCAAGAACTTTTCAAAGGTAGGGATAGTTTAGTGTAGAAATTAATTGTCTGGAATATTACTAAATCTCTATCAAAGGGTTCCCCTGAAAGCAGATTGGGCAAAACACATAATATGGTCAGAAATTGTATTTGTTCCTACCTTGGGACAGAAAGACAGACTAGCTCATCTCTGGGGGCTGTACACAAAGATTTTGTGCACGATTCTAGCCTTTAGTGCATTAAAGAACGGAAAAGGCACAAGTTGCTGAGATTTTATAAATATTTTTCAGTTTCTTTTAAAAAAATAAATAATTTTCAAAATGAATCTAATTTCTCCCACATACTTGTAAAAATATGTCTGCCTTATTGCCAGGACTAACACTCCTTTTTATCTAATGGAGGAGTAAACATTACTCACCTTCAGAATATTTCCCACCTCATGGCCGTGTTCTGAAGCATTCAAGACTCTCAGATCAAAGGCACGCAGCTGTACAAACGGTTCAGCATGGGCAGTGGAGACTCAAGCTGCCACATTTAGGCAGCAGCTTGCAGCTACAAGTAAGGTCATTCCATCTCCTCTTGCTTAAATCTATCTAAATTAAATTCTCTGTCACATCAAATGTTAATTTAGGAAGTTAGTTTTATTTCAGTAGTGCTGTCACTAAGTGACCTCGAAAGGTCCAAGTTAATATTCCCAGGTGCTGCCACCACCTTTTCTTTATTTTTTCTTCTGATATAAAACTTTTTGCCTCTTTCGGGCCCATGATATCATTGAATGTGACGAGGATCAGCTCACACAAGGGACTCCCTCTGGAAAAAGAAGTAGCTTTTAGTACAGCACAAACCCCAGTCAGACACTTGTATTTTGTTTTAAAGGAGAGATTCTTCAGACTTTAAACTCAGCAGGGACCAGGGCAGTCCCTAGACTCAGAGATTTGTTTTTCTTCCTCCATGGTGTCCTCAGAAAGCAGTCTCAGGCCCTTTCTAATCAGCCCTTGCTGTCCATGGGTGCCTGCCTCAGGCAGTGAGCTTTAAATAACTTCCTGATCTTCACCACCCCATTCCAACACACATTTTTTCCAAGCTGGAGCTTTATTGCAGTTAAGGGTGATCAAACACATCAAGCTCCAGCAGAAATGTGTCTCTAGAAGAACACCATGGGGAAGAAGGAACAATCCACAGTGTATGCAAGAATGACAAAGCTGACAAACTCCTACACATACAGCGCTGAAATATTGGATGCCTTTACAGCACATAGTTTAAGGATGAGAAAACTGGTCCTGCCACCACTGAGTGAAGGCTGCTAACTCTGGTCTCCCTTTGCGTAAAATGCATCTGCAATTCTGTCACCCACAGTCCCAGATTTTTATTTTCTGTCTTACAACCAGGCGTCTTCACTCTAAAGAGATGCTTCAACAATGAACTGATCAGACTAATTAGTTGATAAGTAAATGTAATCTTCAAGAAGACTGAAAACTCATATTGGGAATCACAGCGTTACTTGCAGCATGGTAGATGGTGAATTAGTGAGGGATGGTGCTGCCTGATGCAGAATTCTGTCAGGCTCTTCCTTTCTACTGCTGCGCTGTAAGACATCTGAATTCAGTCCTGTGAAGATTGAATGTCCACACTTTGCAACTGAATCAGGACATTTATAATCCAAATAGAGAAGACAGCATGCCCATGTGCCTAGCCAAATTATACAGGTGTGTGTGACCTGCCAGTCACCATCAATATTGTGGCTGAAACTTTCTCATCCCCTTTAGTAAGCAATGCTGAAGCTCAGCATTTCTGAGATACATTATTAGGTGAGCCAAAGAGCTGATGTGTAAGCCCAGAACTGGCAGCAAATATCCTATACTGGAAGGCTACCACAGAATGAGAACCAAGGACTATGTACGCATTGCACAAACTAGCCATGAAGTGTTTGTGAGAGAGTTTTTCGCCTTTCTATGGCTAGAGTTAAAGATGTATCAGGTAGCTTCTGGGAGATACAACATCCTGCACTGAGCTAACTCCAACTGAGAAGTGCAAAATTCTCCTCTCATTTAACTCGCTGTGCACTTGCCTGGTGGTGATGGTTATCAAGGTACTATTTGTAACTTGACTGTTAGGAACAGGTGATCTTAAGGTTCTTTCCAACTCAAACTACTCTATTCTATGATTCTGTCATTCTGTGATTCAGAGTGAGTGTGAGAGGTCCAAAAGGATAAAGGAGAGCAGCCTTGCATTTTATAGATCATAGAATAGCTGGGGCTGGAAAGGACCTTAAGATCATCCAGTTCCAACCCCCTTGCTATGGACAGGGACACCTCCCACTAAACCATGCCACTCAAGGCTCTGTCCAACCTGGCCTTGAACACTGCCAGGGATGGAGCACTCACAGCTTTTTGGGCAACCCATTCCAGTGCCTCACTACCCTTACGGTAAAGAACTTCCTCCTTATATCCAATCTAAAATTCCCTTGTTTAAGTTTGAACCCGTTACCCCTTGCCCTATCACTACAATCCTTCACTACAGGCATTTTCTTGCAAACCCGTCTGTCAAAGTCATGGATTTAGAAGTCTTCAGAAGAAAATGGTAACACCCAGCAAAACTCTGAAGTTCCCAGAACAAGCCTTCTAAGCAAATGCGTATTCCAAGCTCAATATTGCCTGCCTCTGATCATCCAGGGTATCGTATTCATTTTGTTGAACAGGCTGACAGCTGCTTCTGTTTATTCTGCAAAAGAAGGGTATCTGGGACAAGTCTATAAAGGTTAAAAGAGCCTACGAGTAACACACTGTTGCAACATCAGGTGCAGCAATAGATATGGCAGGATCAAACCAGAGTTGTGCTGCTGTAGCCCTAGTAAAAATGTCTTTAAACCTTTACTATATGAACAATTCTTTGTAAGCCAGTCCATGAATCAAGGACTGTCCCCCAGAAGGGGTCAGTTTCCAGCATCCTACATCCTATCTGAGTTCCCTGAGGATGAGTAATCATTAGGGAGCCATCAGAGAGAGAATTCCTCTTTCAGAGATTGTTGACATTTCTCTCTGATATCCCTTGGTGATTTTCCTGCTGGAGGCAGGCTAACCAACTTCAGAATTATTTCCTGACAGTCCACATCCCACAGTTCCACTCTTTGCAGTGAAATTGCAGCACAATTATGAGGAAACCACTTTCAGCTAGTTCACAACTTGCTTCAGTCCATCCTACTTATTAGGCCAGTGAATGAGCTTTATTATCTGATCATTGTACTGAGGAAGGGTAGGTGATGTTCAAGGCATGTGAACTCCTTTCATTGTCAGGAAGACAATGCTTTTATCTTTGAACTGGATCATGCTGCTGTGCAGAAGAATGTGTTGTATATAGATGAGAAGAATCTGGTTTTATTTAATTTTTGTTCCATGTTTTAAATTTGCTTTTGTTCATTTTTGTTCTGAGTGGGAAGAAAAGACACTGTTTTTTTAACCTGTTAATACAAACCAAATTATTAAATACATATATATAATACGTATATATGCATACATATATTTATATTAAAATTCACGTGCACTTATCTGTGTTTGGATGCAACAATCCAGAAGAGGGCCATGAAGATAATCAGGGGCTGGAGCACCTCCCATACAAAGACAGGCTGAGAAAACTGGGACTGTTCAGCCTGGAGAAGAGAAGTTGCTTGTAGACCTCATAGCAGCTTCCAGTGTCTGAAGGGGGCTACAAGGATGCTGCTCTTCATCAGGGACTGTAGTGATAGGACAAGGGCTAATGTGTTAAAACTGAAATGGGAAGTTCAGGTTAGATATAAGGTAGAAGATCTTTCCTAGGAGGGTGGTGAGCCGCTGGCACAGGGTGCCCATAAGAGCTGTGGCTGTCCCATCCCTTGCAGTGTTCAAGGCCAAGTTGGACAGGGCTTGGAGCAACCTACTTTAGTGGAAGGTGTCTCTGCCCATGGCAGGGGGTTGGAACTGGAGGAGCTTTAAGATCCCTTCCAGGCCAAACCAGTCTGGGATTCTGTGATTCTAATATAAAATAACTTTATATATAATAGCACTCTGAAATCACATAATCATAGAATAGTTTGGTTTGGACAGTTCTGGGGCATGACACAAGAGCACGGGGATGCAGGTGACCCAGAAGCTCCAAACAGAAATGTTGGTGTGGGGTCAACCAAACAACCCAAGGGGCATGCTGGTAGTCTACATGAGAACCATGCAATGCTATGTTCCAGCTAGAATGGCAGGGTTGTGGACTTATCAAAGAAAACTTCATGAGTAGAATAAGGTGATGGGCACACCTTGATGTAGTCTTTGTAATGCCTCAGGGGTGCTGCAGCTGCACAGTGTCAATGTGGCTTTTAGACTGACTCAATAATGAGCTGGAAAAATATGTGTATAAACATAAATATATTTGCAGGGATGACAGGGATGATTTGGGAGACAGCTGATGAATGCTTTTGAATCACTGTCTGAATATGGCTTTTTTTATCCCCTGCACACCTCTGCTTGACATTTATTTTAAAATAAATGACTATGCCAAAGCTGTGTTGTTAGAACTCAGAACACAACCATAGAACACAACCTCAGAACACAACCTCAAGGGTTTGCCAAACGAATGACCACTAAGTGCAAATACAGCTTGTTCTTCTCCATGATTTCTATTTCTGTCATCACCTTCAGTTGTACTGCTACATCTCTAACAGACTAGGCGGTACTGAGCCAAAAAAAAACCCTAAACCCAGGAAACTGGTCAGAATATCCCATCTACTCCTGTCTGTATTAATGTTTACTAACTGCATATCTTCAAAGTACCAGAGAATCAAATGCTCTTATTTCATTGAAATACTCTTTCTCCACAAAATGTTAACACTGATGTCCTGGGTTCAGCAGTAGCAGTCATTTTTCTTCTTCTTAGTAGCTGGTGCTGTGTTTTTGACTTTCAGCCTGGGAACAGTGCTGCTAGCACTGATGGTTTTAGTTGCTGCTCAGTAACGTTTACTCTGACCAAGGACTTTCTGAGTCTCATGCTCTGCCAGGGAGGAGGGGAAGCTGGGAGGAAGCAGAGACAGGACACCTGACCCAAACTGACCAAAGAGGTATTCCATACCACAGCACGTCATGCCCACTATATAAATGGGGGCAGTTACCCAGAAGGGTTACATCACTGCTGGGTCGGGCTGGGTATCGGTTGGCGGCTGGTGAGTGGTTGTATTCTCTTCCCTTCTTATTTCCTTTACCATTGTTATTACTGGTGGTAGCAGTAGTGGTTTGTGTTGTACCTTAGTTACTGGACTGTTCTTATCTCAACCTGTGGGAGTTACATTCTTTAGATTCTCCTCCCCATCCCTCTGGGAGTGGGGGAAGGAAAGGTGGGAGTGAGCGAGCGGCTGCATGGTTCTGGGTTGCCCGCTGGGCTTAAACCACAACAACTGATCTAACACATTCATTAGAATGTGTCTTACAACACATTCATTCTTCAAGTCATCACAATTAATAAGCAATTACTTCTTTTCAGTTTAATTTTTATTCCATCATTCTTCTGATAGTCAAAGCAATTTAGTGGAAGCAAGAAAGCCCTTTGGGACATATCAAAGGCTGGAGGCCTTGAATAACGTCCATGTGAAGGCTTGTACAGTTCTTATACCTGGGTGAGATACCATTACAACAAATAGTGTCTTTATTCAAGACATCAAGCTATTGAGAGGTGTGAATCTCCACTTCAGGGTAAAGCTATTATCTAGTGCAACTTGAGCAGAAGAGATGATCTTTCAAAGTGAGAGTAATAATGCAGTGTGGCTCCAGCCGAAGAGGACATGACATGCCCATGACACAGGCACTGCTGAGGGTTACGCAGCACAGGCCGTGGGTATCAGGAATACTGAGGAGATAATTAATACAAGAAAGGCTAAATGTTTCCTTTCTGTTATGTGGGGAAGGAAACATCTCCAATTTGCCCTCCCATATGTGTCCTTCAGAGCTTAAATTCTGGTAATCTGAGCTAAAGCTTCTACTGATGGCAGCTTTTATGACACTGGATTTCTCCTGAGCATTGCTTGGCTGCCTCTTCATGCATGCTAGTGTACATTAACCAAGATGTACATGAAAGGGTTTCACACATCAAGCAAACTCCCAAAATTCCCTGGGGAAATGTCCTCAAGCCTCCATGATGCTCTCTTTGCCTGGATTGGAAGAAAGAGTGAAAGATAAATATTCTATCACCATTTTCTCTAGATCTGATGCTTCTTCAAAAGTGACGTGCTCATAGTCTGTCACTTGGGCATATTGTAAACACAATTTACAAGAAAACTGGGATTTTTATCTAACAATGCAAAAGGTCTACATTTAATGGAACAGAGCTGAAGAAATATTTGAGAAATAAGAAAGCACAGAGTCAAAATCTCTGTGAATTATTTTCTTTCCAATGGTGTCGTGGTTTAAGCCCAGCCTGCGACCCAGAACCACGCAGCCGCTTGCTCACTCCCCCCACCTTCTTCCCCCCGCTCCCGGGGGGATGGGAAGGAGAATCGAAAGAATGTAACTCCCACGGGCTGAGATAAGAACAGTCCAGTAACTAAGGTATAACACAAAACACTGCTGATACCACCAATAATAATAATGCTAAGGGAAATAACAAGGGAAGAGAATACAACTGCTCATCACATGCAGACCAATATGCAGCCAGACCGAGCAGTGATGTAACCCTTCTGGGTAACTGCCCCCAGTTTATATGGTGGGCATGACGTGCTGTGGTATGGAATACCTCTTTGGTCAGTTTGGGTCAGGTGTCCTGTCTCTGCTTCCTCCCGGCTTCCCCTCGTCCCTGACAGAGCATGAGACTCAGAAAGTCCTTGGTCAGAGTAAACGTTACTGAGCAGCAACTAAAACCATCAGTGCTAGCAGCACTGTTCCCAGGCTGAAAGTCAAAAACACAGCACCAGCTACTAAGAAGAAGAAAAATGACTGCTACTGCTGAACCTAGTACAAATGGTTACTGCATGTGTGCTTATGAGGCATATCAGAGACACAAGGAGTGGCTTACGAATATTCTTCTATTCAAAACAGTGTCTTTTGGAGTGGTTTTCTACTAAAGCCTTTTCTCCTCTCAACCTTTCCAAGTGCTATTGATGATGAATGGCATTTCAAAGGATCTATTAAAAATGTTTTATTTTAATACATGTTTATTAATTTAGAAATGCTTTTTTGCTTGTTTGCAGCTACGTGGCATGTAATAATGTGTTCTTTACCATATTGGATAATTAATCACTTTCTAAGATGAGATCAACTTCTTATTACTCTTCATTTTCTTCCCACTTCCATCTCCTATTTATTTTCCTTCAGGAAATCTAACATACTGTATTTGATGCAAAAATACATTTTAAAGTTTGCAAAATAATCATTCTAACAGTTTAATGTAGTTAGTTTGCATATCATAAAGACCACATAAAATAGTCCAACTCAACTGTACTAAGGAAAAATGACTCTGTAACACAGTCACAGAATCATAGAATCCCAGACCGCTTTGTCTTGGAAGGGACCTTAAAGCTCATTCAATTTCAACCCCCTGCCATGGGCAGGGACACCTTCCATAGAGCAGCTTGCTCCAAGCCCCTGTGTCCAACCTGACCTTGAACGCTGCCAGGGATGGGTCAGCCACAGCTTCTCTGGGCACCCTGTGCCAGCGCCTCAGCACCCTCCCAGGGAAGAGCTTCTGCCTAAGAGCTCATCTCAATCTCCCCTCTGGCAGGTTAAGGCCAATCCCCTTTTTCCTGTCACTATTTGCTCTCATAAAAAGTCCCTTGCAACCAAGGGAAGACCTACTCAAATTAAATGGCACCAATTAATAGGACCACTGGTTATTATTTTTGCTTTAGTAGTCATAAAACGAAGCTAAGGTTCTGTGGTCTGTTTGTGGTCAGGAAAATGATACAGGAAAATCTTTAAATTGTGACAGTGTAGGATGACAAACAGAATAAAAAGCATTGCTGTATTTACTTTCTGATCAAACTGTGAAAGCATGATCAGAAAAGGTGAGCAGAGGTTTGCAGGGTCACAAACTGCCAAATCATGGATAACTGATGACAGGAAGTCAATAAATGACAGTAGAAGTTAATTGACACTCTTGATTTCAGAAGCTGCTCTGTCACAGGTATTTGCAGTGGCTTGAGAAGAGAGCATAGTGCTAGTCTTGTGTTCTGCTCTGCTATTTTAGAGCTAACTGGGGGAAATTTCTGCAGGCTCAGAATCGCTTGGGTTTTGGGTGGGTTGTTTGAGTTTCAGATCAGGGTTTGGTTCTTGTGGATAGTAATATCAGATGAGATAAATGGCATTTCACATTGATTTTCTGATCACAGTGAGCAATTACTGCTTTGAGGAAAAGCAGAAGAATTAAAGACATGGAGAAAGGTGTTTAATTTTATGCTCTACGCTGTCCTGAATATCTGTTTTACACAGTCTGGGTTTCGTTTTTCTCTCAGGCTAAAGAGGTAGAGCTATGTCAATTTGGAAACTTCTTTTGTATTGATTTATTAGACCAACTAATTTGATCGTATTTTAATTTTTTGATGGCATGTTTCTCAGATTATAAATTGACATCATCTCATCTGATATTTAAATAATACAAACTAGTACTTTATCTTATGTCTCCCTTCAACAAGCCAATATCATGTGATTTATTTGGAACTATAGGATTCAGTTAAAAGACTTCAAATTTCACATAGTCCTTACCAAGATGTTCACATGGTTAATTGAAATACTGTAAGAAATATTCAGACTTATTTATAAGTCTGAATTTTCCTAGATTTAGTTTCCAGCCATTAAATCTTTATATGTCTTCATCTGCTAGACAGAAAGATGCATCTGAATGACTAACCTGATGCTTTTTAAGTCCAATTTTGAATAGTTTGCTGATGTTAAATCAGGTTGGCATCATGCCTAGTCCACTAAATACAGCATCTAAAATGAGTGGATGTTGATGAAAAAACTGCAAGCTCTTCAGATAGATAGACTGCTGTAGAAATGGGAAGAATTTTTTGGGTTATATTTTTAAATTGCACTTCATGAATCATTCAATACTAACAAAATTTCTTGTTGAAGCACTGTAGAAGCTAGCAGCCTGGATTGCACAGCCATGTTTGAGAATAACTGCTAGTTTGGATAGAAGGCTGAAGAGTTCAGATAAATAACATGCTCTGACTTTACATTCATGTCAAAGACCTTTTCCACTAGTCCTTGGTGGTTGCATGGGGACAGAAAAGTATCTAATTCTATCAGCTGCAAACCCCAAAAAATTAACAGCAAAAAAAGAGTTAACACCCTAACAAAATTTACATCTGTTGCATCATCACCAAAAATGCATATTTCATTAGATAATGTAATATTTTTGTACCTTTTGAAGGTGCAGGAGTGCTGTACTTTGATTTGAATAACTAGATACTATAATGTCAGTAATACATTTTTGCAGTCAGTTTAAATTTAAAGCATGAAGCTATTGAGTAATGAAGCAAATTACCACAAAATTAATTTTCTAATTTTTAAGGTTCTTTTTCTCATAAACAGTTTACAAAGTGGTGGACTCTTCAATTAGTTTAGCAGACTGAAAGCAAAGGCTTTTCCAAGTCACGAAATGAAATTCTGAGAACTTTCTCTGTCTTTTGCCTCCAAGCTCTTACATTCCTTGATTAGAATTAGGTGTTAATCTCAGACAAGCTGTCATGAAGCCATCAACATTTATTGAGATGGAAGTAGCAGAGGGGCCGTTGTGTACAGAAAAATGACTGAGAAAGCAGCACGAGCAGTTTGGAAAAAAAAGACAAATGGAACTCCCCAAACTCTGCCTCTCAAAACCTAAGGTGAAAGGTTTTTTAATATTAGGCAATTAACAGATACAGTTACATTAAAATCCAGGTTGTCACAGGCTTCCTCTATAGTTATTATATGGATACAGGACAATTCAGCCCACTTACGATGTAGCAGTTCCTCTGGCACTTATTACTCTGCATTGACTACAGGAGCAACCTATAGTACCTAGATCTCAATTTGCCTATTTTTGGCTATTTATTTTGGCATATTTCCCTAATCTGTGCCATGGTGTAATCAGAACAGTTTAGTAATTTATAATATGGCATAAGGAGGACAATCTAAATCTTAAACGTTCCTCCATGGGCATCATGGTTGAGGGTAAAATGTCATTTCTTCATGAAAAATACTTTGGATATAGACAACATTAATCTATATAAATACCTTATTCTGACTGCAAATCCTTTTTTTTCTGTAGATTCCTGCTAAACCAAATGTTTCATGTTGCTTCCTCAAAACATATCGCAGCACTACTTCAATAACAACGCATTGGCTTTGAAGGTCAGAAGATAGACCCTAGGAGATAAACTAGAGCATTCTCTAACTCTATGTTGGTTCCAGCCAAACAATTTCTGAAACCAGGAAAAGGAATTTCTTCTTTCTGCTTGTTCTCTGCACTTTTGAAAAGCCTTTCAGTTTTGCTTGAATGCCTCCCAGCCAAGTTTCAATTTTCATAGGAAATCAGATCTCATATGCCCTTACAGGCAAATATACATTTAATGTCCTTGTGTTTATTTTTCAGTAAGCGTATGCCCTCTGAAGAAAACCAGTCATGTGGGAAAAAGAGAATTGTTACTGGGAAATAGCTGTTATATTTACCTTTCATTTTTTCCATCTGGAAACAGCTTTCCTTAGTATACAACCATGAAAGAGTGGGGATAAAGGAGCTATGAAGGAAACCCATTTAATTCAGTTGGAGCGGAAATTTAATTTAATAAAAAAAAAAAGAAGGATTTTCTTTTGTTTCAAATGCATAAAGAAGCTGATTTTATCCTTCATTTCAGCTGTGAAAACCAATGAACCAAACATCTAAACCAAATTTCTTTAGCTTAATTAATTATGCCAGCCCTCACACAAGTGCACTCCACTCCTATGCGCTTGGAATAAAATGCTTATCTTTTCAGAAGCAGCTCTCTGAGGACTACTTCGTAGTGCTGCCAAACGGAAAGGTTAAGCAATGGCCTTGATAAAGCATACAGCTGGTGTAATGAAAATGCTGGTCTTAACTAGATGATCATAAGGTCTTTTCCAACCCTAACCAAATGAAGGTCTAGACTGCTTTCTTTCATGCTACCCCTGGAAACTTCAGATAAATTCTCAGCCCATCCATTCAATACTTTATGCTAACTCAGTTCCTATCCCAAAGCTGGATTTCAATTTGATTTGGGAGCACAAGCAAAGATCCTACAGCTTTCCACAAGATGATGATCAGTGGAATATGCAACAAACTGGTTATTTATGTAATTCCAATGACCTTAGAGGACGCAGACAACACTAGAACTGACATCTACATGTGAACTCTTCAGACAAGCAGTGAAATAAAGCCATCTGCTGCTGTAAATATGTTCAGAGCACTGAACACGTGATAGAGATTATGTAGATGATTACTACCATTACATAAGTCTTGCAAAATTCATAGATGGAAGTTGGAAAGGAAGCAGAAGGGAAGAAATTAATCATCCTGCTTGACCTCTGGTATAACATTAGCTGGATAATCTCACCCACCCATTTGTGCATTGCTTCTGGATGAAGTTTACCTTCCAGAAAGGCATCGAATTTTCGTATGGGGAATTCAGTGATGTTCTTAGTTGTCATCCTTGAAATTAAACATGTACTTTATTTCTCATTTGCATTGATCCTGTCTTACTTTCTGGTAGATGGCGCAAACCCCACAGAAAAAATGGCTGTATTCCAAGGAGGTTGCGCCATTCCGCAGGGAAAACACGTGTTATTTGGAATCATAAGGTGAGAATAATACTTTGTACTTAAAAGAAGAATGAAACTGCAGTATACAGCAAGTAGATGTAAGAGAGAGAAAGGGCATGAGTTACAATAACCCTATTTTGTACTCATTTAACCACTAATTCACTTTTTATTCTCATATATGTTTAGTTTGACTTCCAACAGCAGAAGGCTGAGGTGAAAACTGGACTACTGGACAAACTCAGAAAGCACATTGCATCTTACTTAACCTCAAAATGTTTTGATTAATGAGGAAATCTTATGCTTTTTCTGAACACGCTTCTCAGCACTTCTGACTTGTCCATTAAAAAAAAATAGGTGTTTTGTTACAACCAAGGGTGCTTGCCCTTAAGGGCAATTATAACAATCAAACAGGAGTTTTCAGACACAGGCTAGTTACCACATCAATTTTGACTGAAAGGGGATAGAATTTTTTAAAAACGCCTGTTTTATATACAGTGAAAAGCAAAATTAAACCACTTACCCAAGCAAAGAACTAAAGTTGAAAAACACAGAATTTCAGATTTGGAAGTGGAAAGGGTGGAATCAGTGAAATATGAGCAATATCTGATGGGGTCCTACAAGGATGCTGGAGAGGGACTCTTCATCAAGGACTGTAGTGATAAGACAAGGGGTAATGGGTTCAAACTAAAACTGGGGATATAACAGGTTAGATATAAGGAAGAAGTTCTTTCCTGTGAGGGTGGTGAGGCACTGGCACAGGTTGCCCAAAGAAGTTGTGAATGCTGCATCTTTGTCAGTGTTCAAGTCCAGGTTGGACAGAACCTTGAGTGACATGGTTTAGTGGGAGGTGTCCCTGTCCATGGCAGGGGGGTTGGAACTGGTTGAGATTTAGGGTCCTTTCAAACCCTAACTATTCTATGATTCTATGATATGCAGAGGAGAGGCAACCCATTCCTCAAGAAATATTATTCAACATGAAAAATGATGTAATGACTGGAGCTGGGCTAACACTAATATATCAGTTGGAAAAGTCTTTCTCCAGAAAAAAAGATTCCACAGTTTTTGCTTGGCTTTTTGTTATATTTTCAGAAAAATGTATGTACTCTTAATGTTCTTGGTGTCACTAGGATGTGAAGATCCTTTTCAACCTTTAGTTGGGATTTTCATGAAGCACTTAAACTCTTTATGTCAACATCTAGCTAGAAAATTTTCCTTTCTTTTTGTTTCCCTTCTCCCCCCAGAATCTCATTCAATAAATAGTGAGAAGATACTGTTGTTCTAAACTGGAATATTGAATATTTCTGTGAGAATTGGCAAAGTTGCTAGGGGAATGATAATTATAATGAACAGCACTCAAGGAATCACTTTCTGCATTGACCCACATGCTGTTTCACTCATGCAAGGCACTAAGCTTACACAATGGATTAGTTGATGACAAATTTGGTCTATGGATTACAAATGATAAAATTACAAAGAAATATCAATAGACAAGCAATGTTATCAGGTATTACAATTGATTTTCAAGGCAGTGCATAGGATTTAAGTTGTTCTTTCAAAATGCATACATCTCAAACCAAATGCTAAGGGAAATGATAAATTCTGACTTCTGGTGGGGAAAAAAGAGAATAACTACATCTATAGAATGTAGACTATTTGAGATATTGAACTGGTATGGAGCCCATGATGGTGATGATCTGATCATGGCATAGAAATAGATTTATTTACTAGCACTCTGTGTAAGGGAAAATACGTGGTTCTAATAGACTTACACATGATTCTAGAGCTATAAAGAGTGGACCAGCTGTGATTTATTTTCCACTGTTTTATAAACTGAATCCCAGAATAATGAAAGACTCAAAAACAGGGAGGGAGTGTAAAATATGGAATTTAAGGTTCTACACTACTTGGAAGGAGGCTAACGTCATGCATCAACAAGTTTGGCAAAAGCTCTACAGACACTTTAGAGGTGAAGCTAGAATAAGGTGGTTTGGATGTCGCTGTCTTTCCTAGCTGTTATGATAGGAGCTACGAAAACACTCGTGATGGTAAAAGAATCTAACTGTCATTCTCAGACAGGTTTGAAAGGAAACTGAGCTAAAATGAGAATGTTTTGTCCTTGTTAGAAACCTTGTCAATCAATGTCATTCACACAGGTACTTCCTGATGTGCAGATTAACTGCAGAATGATTTTGGGGGACTGTATTCAGGTAATAGGAGAACATATGACTGATTGGTTTGACATGTGTAATCTACCTGGCAGTAGATTCTAGAACTTCTTCCTAAAATCTAATCTTAATCTCCCCTCTGGCAGGTTAAAGCCATTCCCCCTTGTCCGGTCCCTACCGGCCCATGTCCAAAGCCCCTCACCAGCTTTCTTGTTAGCCCTTTTATGTACTGGAAGCTGCTCTAAGGTCTTCCTGGAGACTTCTCTACAGGTAGAACAACTCCAGCTCTCTCAGCCTGTCTTCATAGGAGAGGTGCTCCACCCTTCTTCCTCATTCCTGTCCCCTGAGAACATTTAAATACAAATCAGCTCTGCAATCTGCCCCTACCTGAAGCTACTTTTGGACGTTTTACAAATGTGAGTGTGTCTGGGTATAAAACACACACCCCTATATCTCTATGTACACATACAGGTATAGAAGTTTCAGCAAATTAAACGTTCAGGTGAATGTTTTAAACCAGGTGTCTTGTGTAGAGATAACACAAAGCAATAAAAGATCCTGGCTGACTGGTTCTCAGAATATGGACAAATCATCCCAAAAATCATTGAAAAGGCACATGGACAAAAGGAAAGAGGTGATAAAACCTTATCCCTCTTGCAGAAGTTGTTACCTTTGACTGTAGCCATATTCTAACGAAGATATTGTGTTTATCTGCTCTGAAACAGAAAAACTGCAATTCCTCATTCTTTGGAGGAAAGGCGCATGTCTTTCCCTGAGTTGCAGCAATTTGATATCTGTGAGCTTTTCCAGTCAACAATTATGTTTTGGATTTTTCAACACACTGAAAGCAAGATTGCACCAAGTTTTATCTGGAGACCCAAAACTCATGGAAACAAGTAGTTGATTTGCAGGAGGGTTTGATGCATTGCTTGTCTCTAAAGAGCTGATGTCCTTTCAGGCTGTGAATAGCACAAATTTGAATAGTTGTGCTGTGCAAGAAAAAGTGTTTTATTGTGTGATTTCTGGGCAACTCCTTTGATGCAATGAGCTCTTGACTTCTTTGAATTGCATGAAAAAAGCCCCTGGTAAAACACTGACTTTATTACCTAGTTTTGGCTGAAGTAACTTCAATTGCACAGTATGAAAAAGAAAGCAAGACTCTCATTTCTCATAGTTTCTCAGAGTTTATGTCTGTAGGGTGTAAATTAGAAGTGTGACCACTTAGAAATATCCTAACAGAATTACTTTGAAGGATATGACTTCTCTCTGTGCCTGGCAATGGTGACATTTTGCTTCATGCTTTAAGCTATTTATGAACCGCACCAATCTGTTTCCTTTGACAAGCTTGTAATAATGTTTATAAGTTATTAAATAAAAAAAAAAGGAGCATGGAAAATGCAGATATTCATAGAATTTGGAGCCAGAAGGTATTTTCCTTATTCTCTTGTTCCTAATCATGTAAAATTCCTTCTGCTTAAGAATGAATCAAGACTTGCTACGGACATCAGACTCCAGCTTTTGAATGGCTTGCATGTTAAAAATCAATAGCAACATCCGAAGTTGTCTATTAGAGAATACATACAGAAACTCTTAAGATATTATGTTTCTTGAAGGATAACACTGAAAAGTAAATCTGGGCTTTAAATCTGGTCAAATATCCCCAGCAGGGTTTCTGAAAGTTACAGTCCATCCACTAGTGAATGCACAGAAGGAAATTGTTGGCCATGGCACTGTCATAGGTTGTTGGAGGAACAGCAGTGGGCACCTCTGTAACCTTCACGCTGGAGACCTTTCTGGAGAAGCAGGTGGCTGTGTTGGATGCCTACAGGGTTTAAAACTGGGAAACAGAGAAGAAAGGATCAGGAAATCGTTAAGTGCTGAAAAACAATAAACCATTTTGATCCCAATAATAAAATCTTCAGATTTGCAAAAGTGGAAATGAAATTACTGCAATAAATATGAAAGTCCCAGAGAGGCTTGTGTCAGCGAGATATTGGCTCGTGTGCTACAGAGAAGCACTAAATTGAGTCCTTTTTCACTCCTTTTCTTTCAGTGAATGTAGAAAAGCAGGTATTCCTGGATGTTCCTAAATTGTGGATTACTGGAAAAATAGCAGGAGATAGATAGCCAGGAAAAAGTTGTTTGTATCTGCCCTTTTTCTTCTGCATTTTCTAAATAGTTTTTAATGATCTACCCAAACAAAAAAAAAAAAAAAAAAAAAAGCCCAAACTGGATTCAACTGAATTCTTCTGGAATATTTTATGGGCAAAAGGAAAAAGAATAAACAATTCTCATTTCCTGCAATTTTAACAGGATGGAGAAACTCTTAGGGTCCAAAAGCTCAGGTTTTGACTCATTTTCTCTCCCCAGCTCTTTGATGTGCAACCAGAGAATGTTGTTAATTAAAATCAAACCCCAAAGGCCAGGATTGTTGTTGTGTTATAAGGGAGAGAAATACTAAGCAACCTATCTAGTTTTGCATCGCGAGGGACCAGAATAACACTCTTTAAAATTAATTTCCACTGAGAGCATAGTAACCTAATTACTTGTCCCCAGAAAACATGATTGTTGGGCCAAATATTCAGGTGGTGTCAATCAGTGTGGCTCACACTGCAGGCACGAAAGCTGCTACAGTGCATGCAGACTCTTCGTGCCGCCTCTCACAGCGCTGTAGCAATACATCAGATTAAGTGCCATCAAAAAGCATTGCACAAACCCAGAGACTGACAGGAAACCCAGACACAGCCCCAATAACTTGGCTTTCCTACTTGTTGACCAGAGTAACTTCTGATTGATTTAACATGTATTTTCTGTTCCCACTCCAAGGTTGCCTGGACTATTGTTTTGTAACTGCTTCGTTTTACAGGATGTGTTCTCTGGTTCTTTCCCACTCTTATCCATAAGGCTGTGGGCAATGAAATAAAAATTGAGCAAAAAATACAGATTTGTATATAAAGGAAAGGAAGTGGTTTCAAAGAAGGAATGACAAAGACATTGACAGGATCATTGTAGGAGATATTGATCTGAGGTCTTTGCCGATGAGCTTCCTTATCAGACATTGCAGTAATGTGGTGAGGTTTCAGGTAAAACAACCAAGTCTCTGAGTGGATGCTGATATAGAAAACAGTCTATCCTCAGACTGTTTACTAAACAAACTGGAATTCTGTTTCCACTTATTATTGGGAAACTGCCCCACACAAACACTGAGGAAGGTGACCAGAATGTTATTCTACCTGAACTGAGAAATGGTATAAAGGACTAATCATAATCATAGAATGATAGAATAGTTTGGGTTGGAAGGGACTTTCAAATGTTATCTAGTTCAACCCCCTGCAATGACCAGTGACGTCTTGAACTAGATAATCTTTGGTGCTGCCTTTTCAGGAGCAGTTTGCAGGACTGTCTCTGTCTCCCATTCTGTGAAACACATTTTATGGGACATCTCAAGGTATTTTTTGTGATAATACTTTTGGCACCCAAACTAAACAGTGTTCACAGGCCACTTAGTGTAAATCAGGGCAGGAAACCCAAGTCTCCTGCACATCAGTTCAGTTTCCTAAGAAGAAGTGAAGACTTCTTTTCTCTCTGCTTTTCACTTAAGACTAGAAATAATTTGCTTGGTTCTCCAGAGTCTGAGCATTGGGACCTGTGGCCTCAGCTACTTCTCAATGTCAGCTTGGTCTGTAGACCAGGTGTTCTCAATGTTAGCTTGATCTGCAGACCAGGTGTGCTGCAGTCTGGGTTAAGAAACACCCCAGCTTTGATGGAGCTAATGTAGGTGCATACAGCGACAGGGGTTGATTTTGTTGTTGTTGTTGTTCTGTAATTCTTTATTAAATAAAAAAGAATTTATTTGTAATTAAAAACTTCCCTTTCCGTTTGATTTTTCATTTTCACTAGAGGTTACTCTACTTACCTACAATGTGATTTGTCTTGTTTTCCAGGCCAAAATATTCAGTTTTCCAAAGGATCTCATCCATAATCTGCCTCGTCTTGGAACAACTGCATGAAATTAAAGGATGTGCAGTGAAAAAAAGTTGTAGAAAAGCAGAAAATTAACCCCAGTTCCAGGAACTCATTTATCACAGCTGGGGCTGGAATTTCACAATGCCTAAAACCTCTAACAATGAGTACAGACTCAAAAAAATCCATCTTCTAATACCTAAATAGAGCTCCCAAACAGATCAACTGGTTTTAGAGAGAAAAAGAGGAGCCTGCTAATTCTTCATTTATATTCTGCAGTATCACTGGTGTTCAACAATGGTCCTTTGTGAGGAGTTACATCAGTGTAGTTGGGAAGGTATTAACACAGTGAGATTATATAGTCAGTGCACAGGGTTGCAGAACGTATCTTGCAAAAATTGATGGTCATTCTAAATGAGAGCTATAATGAGTTTGGGCTGAAGTTTCCCATCATAGTATTTTCTAGAATCTTTGAGTAATTCTATTTTGCTTTCTTAAGGGTAAGAAAAACATAAGATGGGAATGGAGCAGTTGGTTCTTTTCCGTAATTTTGTCTAAAGTTCTCTATGTGCTTCAGGAGGAATTTATTAAGGAATTCATGCTGTGTTTGCCTATTTTGAACCAATATTTATAAAAAACCAAAACCAAAGCCACGTCCAATTAACTGTTATTCCTCTCATTCTTTGAAGCAAAGATCTGAAATCTATCAGTTTGGGGTTTTTTATATTGTCCTACAATCCAAGTTGTTATATGTTTCTGAAAACTCTTTTTCTTTGCCTGTTCAATAAAGACATGTCTTAATCCAGTGACAAAATACAGTGACCTGCACTGAATATTCTGTGTCTTTTCACCATCTCTTTGAAGATAGTTATACTTACAGAGCAGAGCTGCTGGACCTCTCTTGGGCTTATGAGAAACAGAATTTTCTCTACAGCTGGATTTCAGGCGGAGAAAACAATAGTAGTCTCAATGAAAAAAGTTGAATTTGGCATTATATAGTTAATTCAGCAATAATGTAATACTTCAGGCCTGAAGTAAGACTTGGACATGATGTTTAACTTGGGCTGTTCAGAAATCAAGAGTCTTTACTTTGCAACTGAACACTCTTTTTTAGTTTGGCTTTTTAACTAGTGGATGGTATTTGCTGCTTACTTATCTCGCAGAAAAGTAGGCAGGATTGGAGGTTGGAATGTGAGCTATAGTGGAATAGAATTAAAATGAACAAATAAATGATAGGTTTTTCAGCTTAATTCTGGTTATTCCTTTGCACTGAATGGCATTCATGAAGGTTGATGCTTTAGAAGTACATATTCAAACCTTAATTTTGCAACGGTGTGTGTGACGCTGCAAGGACTGGAACACCTCTGCTTTGGAGCCAGGCTGAGAGAGCTGGGCTGGTTCAGCATGGAGAAGGCTCCTTAAGGGGAGACCTTAGAGCAGCTCCAGTGCCTAAAGGGGCTGCAGGAAACCTGGAGAGGGGCTTTGGACAAGGGCCTGCAGGGACAGGACAAGGGGAATGGCTTTAACCTGCCAGAGGGGAGACTGAGATGAGCTCTGAGGCAGAAGCTCTTCCCTGGGAGGGTGCTGAGGCGCTGGCACAGGGTGCCCAGAGAAGCTGTGGCTGCCCCATCCCTGGCAGTGTTCAAGGCCAGGTTGAACAGAGGGGCTTGGAGCAAGCTGCTCTAGTGGAAGGTGTCCCTGCCCATGGCAGGGGGTTGAAACTGGATGTGCTTTAAGGTCCCTTCCGACACAAATCAGTCTGGGATTCTATGATTCTGTGAACCAACTCCTTTTGTCAACCAGTTCTTCCTAACCTGTGAAATAATACCCCTTACCAGCAAATTTCCTTTCTTAGGAGGGCCAGTTATGATTGCATATTCTTTCTTATTCTGGTTATTATTTCAGATTAAATCCTTATGTCTAATAGGAATGTTGACTTTAATAGGAATTCTGGTTTAATTCTGTGATTATACCCCAGTGGATATTGCATTTACAACTCACTAAACCCCAGAAGCAATACTTATGTTTTGGTTCAGCTAATGTTGACATTGCAATAGCTACATTCTCTTACTGTTTTCTGTGTGATACTGGTTTTTTTTTTAATGGAAGAAAATTGTCACAGAAAGGAAAAGTTCTTCTTTTTGCCAAAAAATATTAATAATTAAAAATCTAAGAATCTGGAAGATTAGCTTTATTGGTTTTTTTTTTATTTACACTTTTATTTGGTTTTAATACACTGGTACCCAAAGTTATCTTTAATGTTTTAACCATATTATTAACATGTTTTAACCATATCATTAACATATTTTCTGATCAGCCAATATAGGTGAATCAAGGTAATATGCCTGGCATTAATACATTCCTGCTTTTTCTAAAACAAAGGAATAAATCCTGCACAGTAATGTCGAATATTCTGGCTTGGTTGCAAACAATTCCTTGCCATTCTTTTTTTTAAAAAAAGGAATGGATTTTCCATCTGAGATGCTAGAAGTGCTGTCTTGTTTTTGTTCTCATATATAATTAGAATGTCAGGAAAAATAATGGCTTGCAACTAGTTTAGTGTTGAGACCTGAGCTTTCTCTTCTGGAGGAGCAGGACATAATACCTTCATCAGGATTAAAAACATTAATATATAAATACTCACTTAAGAAACCTTAATGAAAATGTTCTTAATGCTGCAAAATTATTTCTCTAATCAGAACATTTTTAAGTTCAAGGGTTTAATTGCAGATATGGAAAAATCACCCAGCACTCTAAACTGTGCTAAGAGAACATTATTGACTGGGTAAATGTGATTAATGGGACCTAACCTTGGCCTCATAAGTTGAACGGAGTGGATGTATGAAATAATATTTGTAGTTTAAAGGTATGTTTGTGAGGGAGACAAAAGCTGAGAAATATCTGGCTGGGGCACACCAAGTTCTATTGGGCTGTCAGAGGTGATGCACCAGCCTTGAGTCTTAATCACTCTTGTTGGTCCCACAGTGACTTTTTCTCCTTTGCTGTCACCTTGGCAGCTACTACTGCTTGGTAAACCACCTTTTTTAAGCAATATGCACAATTTTTAGGCTTCATTTTCACAACAAAGTCATGTCAGTATGTTGTCTTTTTGCAATGGTTTGATGCAAGCTAGAAAAACACAGCCATTTTGTTCCTTTAATGAAGCCCCCTACTCTAACAAGACTGACCCATAGCTCCTGGCAAAGTTTTGGAGTGATTTGGATGTACCTGTACCTGCTGTATAAGTGCTGGGATCCTTGCCACAGGATGCTACATCACCTGCTGACACAGCCCCTCGCAAGGATGATATACTGTACTCTAGCTAACAGCGTCAGTTATTATGCCGGCTTAAAAATCAGCCAGCTGTAAAACTTCCTACTAAATACATGGCCCATTCACACAAACATCATTTATGTTGTTAGAGCTGGAGTATTACTAACTTTTGTATGGCAAAAAGACTAAGAAGTTTGACTTAGATGCTCTGGTTTGGAGAATTCAATTGGTAATACACACACTGTGCTATTTCCGAAAGTCTGCAGCCCTCCTTGCTTTTTATGACAGATCTTAGATTTGTATCTGCCTTTTTTTAGCATGAAGATCATCTGAATGAAGGGAAGATGTATTACGTGTGCATCTTCCAATTCACATTTAAATAATTCTCCCAAAAGCCTCCAACAATTGAAGCACATGAATGACATTTAATATTCTATTACAGAATTCTCAAAAGATTTGCCAAATGTATTCAAAAGTCCTCTTTAGTGTTTCGTAAAATCCTCTGACTGGATAAAAAGGAAAAGGAAAAAAAAAATATCATAGTAAAACCCCAAAGACTTTATAACTATATTTCAAACAGAGTAGTGTTGCACCAAAACTCTTGCCAATGCACATATATAAGGATATATCCCTGTTGATAGCAGGTGTTTCCTTTTCAAAGGAGAAAATTTACAGCTTGATCTAAAAGGCTTTCCTCTGATAGTCCAAACCTTTCTTATCTATGAACAGTCTGTTTCTGAGTCTTGAGAGCCCTCTAGGGTTAGTTCATGCACTCAGTGCTGATCTGACTAGACTTCAGAGGATCACAAGGAACAGCACACAAACTGTGCCACATCAGAGTTGGCTGGCTGGACACGGGCACTTTTGCCTACAGATGCAATCACTCGTAAATCTGTTTCTGTAAAGGGCACAATTTACATCCCTGTGCTCCTAATCCCCCAATTTAAAGAGATCTTGTCTTAAAGCCAACATTCCCTTTCCTTAATAAAGTGGGAACCATTTCCAATCTTGATACATTTTGTTGTTTTGATTTTTTTTTCCCCAGACTTTCTAATTTCTCATCTTGCCAACTATTATCTGGGCTGTAGCAAAGAGGAATCCTGTCATGGTAAGAGAGATAAGGATTTGAGCAAGTGGCACTGATAGGTAAGTACCAGTGTGCAGCAGCAAGTAGGGACTGGTGGCTTGTACCTTGTCAGGTTTAAGCTGAGAATAATATTCCCTTATTCATCCTGATAAATAGGATATCAGGGCTGCAGTTCCTGCCAAACATAGGTCCTTGCAGGACTTTTCCATCTTGTGCCACACTTCTTCCCAAAGCACGTATCAGTAAAAAGACAGAAAACGTAGTGGGCAATTCAACTCACAACATACTCATAATATGCTCTTTTACATACTTTAGAAGTCTTGCTTTTCTTTCGCTTATGAATTATCAGTGAGGACACATACACTAAGGGAAAAATCAGGAGAAACAACAGGCAGCACAGCAAAAATAAGTCCATATTTTCTGATATGGCTATTATATATATATAGGCAGATGTCGGTCCTATATCATTTCAAGTAAAAAGTCCCACAGATGTCTGTTTTTACAGGAACAGGGCTGTTGTACCAGCCGCAGCCAAGCAGTGGGGTTTAAATGCCTGTCTTGCAAAGGTGGCAAGTCCAGAGTAGAGACAAACCATTTCTCTGGTGGTCTCTCTGTGTCTCAGAGCTTACACTCCCTACCAACATCATTTTTTCTAGTCCATTGCCAATTTCCCTCCGAAATGTCACATATCTGTAAGCCAGGTGTTGGGAAAAGGAAACCAATTCCCATGGGTGATGCTGTTTCTCACACTTTCATGCCTAAAACACAAAACCCTGGGTACTGTGAACCACACAAGTCTGATGATACTGCATTTGTAAAAGTCAGATGTTAACAGCCTTCTCTTTTTTTCTTTAAAGAACTAAACAAAGTTACTTAGAGGCTGTTTTGTGATAGAAAAGCTCAGAAAGCCAAAGGTAAAAGAAAGAATACAAAAGGTGTTCCTCATGTCAAAGTTGCTCTACAGGAAACTCAAATTCCCATCTGATTTTGATGTCAGAATTCCTTATAGAAGAACAGAATAGTTAAGTTGGGAAGACCTTTAAGATCATCAAGTCCCACCAGCACTGCCAAGTCCACCACTAAACCGTGTTCCCACAGTGCCACATTTACACGTCTTTTAAATACCTCCAGGTACAGTGACTCCAGCACTGCCCTGGGCAGCCCGTTCCAATGCTTGACAACACTTCTGGGGAAGAAACTGTTCCTCATCTCCATTTAAATCTCCACTGATGCAGCTTGAGGCCATTTCCTCTTGCCCCATCCCTTGTTCCTTGGGAGCAGAGCCCAACCCCCTCCTGGCTCTATCCTCCTCTCAGGCACTTGTAGGGAGCCATCAGGTCCCCCCTGAGCCTTCTCTTCTCCATCTGAACCCCCCAGGTCCCTCAGCCCTTCCCCATCACACTGTGCTCCAGGCCCTGCTCCAGCTCCAGTGCCCTTCTCTGGCCCCACTCCAGCATCTCAATGTCTCTCTTGTAGTGGGGGGCCCAGAGCTGAACACAAGATTCGAGGTGCAGCCTCACGCGTGCCCAGTGCAGGGGGACAATCACTGCCTTGGCCCTGCTGCCACACTGGTGCTGATACAAAACTTTTGATACGAAACTTAGTGATACAAAAGCCTTTCTGGATATTTTAATGATTGGTAATTCAGAAACTGAGATTTAGAGTTTCTGAGCCATTTGTGCTGGCAAGTGTGTAAAATGTGCAACTTAGCCAGAGCTGAGCTTGAACAGCTATATCAGAACATCTAGTGTAGCAACCTGTACATATTTACCCATTCATATTTCCAAATCTCCTTCATTCCCCCCACTGTGTGTATTAAACAGATACCAGGTGATTTTCTCAGTTTCAAGACAGTGAACAACAAATGGGAAGAGGGCAGGACAACTTGACACAAAACACCCACTGTTCTGTGCTTCATGCTAGTACTTGCAGCCATGTGCTGAAAAACATCTTCTTGACATGTCCTTTTCATACATGTCCTCTTCACCACCTCGCAGCAGTGGTGATGGTGATGGTGATAGTGATGGTGACGGTGAGCAGCAGCATGTCGAGGATGAAGTGCGCTCCTTCACACTGAGCCAGAAGAGGGAGACCAAGGATGCTCTAAGTCAGATGCCAGCTCCTTTCACTGCTGGCTATGTCCCTTCTCACTTTCCCTTTCAGGAAAACTTGGCTGCAGTTTCTCTACCTGTATAAGCTCTAATGTCTGGAATTAGTCTACAAACCATAGTGCTGGAGCTGTGCAACTGCATTGTCTTTAAAGGGTTCCAACACATGTGACACAGCAATTTTTTTTCAAATGCTCAAAATCGTCAAAGTACACGAAATACTTGTATAACCTGCTAGAAACACAGCAAAATGGCCTTAATAAATAGTGATTTTTAAAGCTGGGAAACTTAAATGCTGGTAAAAGAAACCTGTTTGGTTTTAAGAGGCCGCTTGTTGCGTTTGTGAACAGTACTAAATCATATGACTATCTGCATTACTAGAAACTAGACCATAGCAAGAAAGGATTTATGTGTTCTTAATATTTGAGCTTCTCTGGTTCTGCTTTACCAGCCTTCTCTTGATATTCACATGCCATCATATGTGTTCTCATTCATTTTTCTCGTTATATTATCATTATCATTTTATATTAATAATGGTTTTCTCCAGTAGGAACCACTGAAATGGACCAAAGCCACTCTGTGGTGGATGGCATAGAGATACATAACAAAAAACAATTCCCTGACACTTAAATCCTGCAGTCTAAGCAGATATGTAACAAGAGTGGACAGAAAGGTGCATGTTTGGAAGGGCTCTAAGTGCCAGCAAAGATACAGTGACTTCTGTAGCGGGGTAATTTCACATCAGCTACTCTAGGCACAGTTAGGATTATATGTGGGAGTATCTGGAAGTATTGATTCGGAGAAAACTCCAGGAACTCGCCGACAAAGTTTTAAGTTGACAAGCAGGTATTCTTTACTGCAGCACCAGGAGACAAGGGGGTTAGCTCCACCTAACATGTGCCCCCGTGTTGCCACACAGGCCATCCTTAAACAGTTACTTGGGCATACATACATATTCATGAGGCTGCACATGAATTACATCATTTTCCACAAAGTTTCCCACATACACACAAAAATGTGATGGTGCTCTTTGAAGCACCAGCTTAATTAACATTGCAGACATAGCAATCATCCGGTCCTCCTACTTATCAGTTAGTTTAACTGCTGCCATCCTGGACATTTGCTAGTCCAGGGTACTCCCCAGTAGATGTCTACACCAGCTTAATGGGTTCATTAATGCCACAAACACAGCAATCATCCTGTCCCTCCACCCATCAGCCAGTTTAACTGTTCCCATCCTGGACATCTGCTAGTCCCAGACGCCCCTCATCCCCAGGTCCTGTTTTTCTATTGTTTTTCGCACATTTTTTGTACTAAGGTCCTAAGGACCCAAAATTATGTCAACTACCTTCAAGTGCCAGTTATTTTCCATTACAAAGCCACCAAACCCAGTCTTACCCAGAACTGATTACATTTGGTGCCTCCTCGTCACAGTGTCTTACTGCAAACAGCATGCATGATTTCCTAGTCCATTACACAGGATCTCAGAGCAGAAATGGAGTTCTATTATTGCCTTCATTGTGCCTGAAAAAGACAACTGTTAGAAAAAACCACCTCCAAAGAAGACGCTGCATTCCCTTGTCATGACAAAAAAATTGAGTGCAGTGTTCTCAGAGGAATGGCAAATAAAAATAAACATCCAGTTCCCCAAATAAAAATAAACATCCAATTCCCCAAAATGCTGCTCCAGGTTTCAGCCAAGGTCTACCAGAACATTTCTAAGGATAAGAAACTGATTCAAGACCTGAGGCAATGCTGGAAAATCTTTTCTGACCTCATTGAGGGGCTGATTTGCCAAAAAAAAAAAAAAGTATTTCCAAGTGTCAAAATAAGTGCCTTTCTTACAGCGATTCCAGTTGTGACATTCATGGACCACCACTTTCCTCACCCTATTTGCTCTTGTGAGACCCCGCTTGCAGCACTGTGTGCAGTTCTGGTGTCCTCAACATAAGAAGGACATGGAGCAGTTGGAACAAGTCCAGAGGAGGTCACGAGGATGATCAGAGAGTGGAGCAGCTCCCATATGAAGATAGGCTGAGAAAGTTGGGGCTGTTCAGCCTGGAGAAGAGAAGGCTGCATGGAGACCTCAGAGCAGCTTCCAGTGTCTGAAGTGGGCTACAAAGGATGCTGGAGAGGAACTCAGCAGGGACTGTATAGATAGGACAAGGGGGGATGAGTTTAAACCGAAACAGGGGAAATTCAGGTTGGATAAAAGGAAGAAGTTCTTTACTGTGAGGGGGCTGAGGTGCTGGCACAGGGTACCCAAGGAAGTTGTGAATGCTATGTCCCTTGCAGTGTTCAAGGCCAGGCTGGACAGAGTCTTGGGTGACATGGTTTAGTGTGAGGTGTCCCCTGCCCATAGGAGGGGGTTTGGAACTGGGTGATCTTAAGGTTCTTTCCAACCCAAACCATTCTGTGATCCTATGATTCAATTACGTTCATTGCAGACTCTTGGATTTTCTGTTTGCAACTTGAAATTCTTACCCAGAATCCACTGACATCTATAAAAGTGTCCCCTTTGGCTTAGTGGATTTTGTTTCTGGTCAGTTCTGGACTGTGTATCTACCTGATCAAAAAGGCAGTATAATGCATTTATATGACCATGAGCAGAATAAAGAGAATGGTTCTAGCTCCTTCTTGATAAAACTTGGAAAATGCTTCCAGAAGATTAAGCTCTTCCAGTTTCCCTCACTTTCTAGCCTGTCCCAGTGAAGTTAGATGACTTACATAATGCTGGGAAGTGGCAGTGAAAGACAAAAGTGCAAACTGATCAGTCTGGGTTTTATCCTGGTGTCATTTTTGTTTCAGGTGCTGTTATGCTGAGCACTGGGTAGCTGCAGTTTGAAACTGATGGCCATGTCTACCCTTCCTTTAGCAGAAATGTAAGTCACTTTTTCCAAAGCCAAGCAAATTGAGCAACAAGAACCACCAGCTAAAATCACAGGTGAGTACTGATGAACATAATAGGTGTAGGAATGGCATATAAGTAGACAGAACTAGAAACAGCCCACAAACGAATACAGGACACAGCAGAAAGCAGTGGATTAACAGATAATCCAGTGAGACAATTTGGAGAAGGTTTATAGCAAGAGTGCTGGCATGTAGTCTTCAGGAACTGAGGAGGGAAGAGGAAATTTCTCCTGAGCAGAAAGAAACAGGACGGTGTGAGCACTTCCGGTAAGTGAGAAGCCTTGCAACAAAAGAAAAGCCTGAGGCAACGTCAAGCTCTCCTTGTAATGGGAATAGCAAGGCTACTAACAAGCTGTTCAGATTAAATGCAGAAGCAATTTGGGTCACCAGGCTCAGAGTCACAAGCGTCTGGTGTCAAGTCTAAGATATAAAATGTGTTGATCCAAGCATATGATCTGAATGGGTATAGCAAAGGGATACCCAACATCAATTTTCAATGCTGAAGCCTGAAATTCAGATGCAGAAAAGATTTCTAAATCCCACTTCTTTTCCACATGACCTCATTGTGACTTTTATTCCTGCAGCTCCTGATTTTCTGTGACAGTGTTTTCCAGGTATTTCTGTCTGCCAGTGAGCACGCATGCCATCATCTAACAGCTTGTGCTGCTCTAAAACTTCCAGGAGATACCATCATTCCTGGAAAGATCTTCTAGGTGTTCCTAAACATACTGTTGAGACATCACTGTATACAAAGACATAGAATCATAGAATCAGCTAGTTTGGAAAACGTCTTTAAGATCAAGTCCAACCTTTACCCAGCACTGCCAAGGCCACCACTAAACCACGTCACTAAGGGATAGCCTGGGATAAACCCTTTCAACATGGACCTGCTTTGATTTTATTTACTGATGGATGTTCAATAATTAAGGGACTCATCTGGCATTTGGAAAACCTGTTTTTGTTTCCCCTTGCTGTTTGATTTAAAAGAAAGAACTGATACAGGTTTCCTGAGGTCAAAGAGGGTGCTCTAATCATGAAGTGTTGGGTCAGTCTGAATAAATAAGTCCTACTTGAAGTTGCTCTGTTTTGTATAAATATTTCAATATCTAATCCACCTAAAAGTAAATAAGCAGAAAAAGAAGTTAATGTCTGGTTATTAGAGTATTTTACCAGTATCTTGTTAGGGAGGCAAGGTCAGGCACTTGTTCCAATTAATATTTATTTATAAAGAAAGGAATAGCTTTAGGCAGTGATTTTAAGAGATGTCTTTACAGAAAGGTCTGAGACTCATAGTTCTTTTCTGGGATTTAAAAAGGCTTTTTCTAAATCGAGCAGAGCAGAGATTTGTGAGCATGTCTTCTGCCTTCCAAGTGGTGTCTCTTCTCTGCCTTCTCCCCCCTGCCTGGGTATTAAAATATAATACCCAGAGATAAAGATTTGTCTGTCTTTAGGATTCAATACCACCCAAGAGCTTGAAGATGAAAATCTAAATTAAAGATAGGTACTAGATAAACATTCTTTTGATACTGAAGCTCAGTTGCCTTTAAATGCCTTTAATGTTGCTCAAATGCCTTTAAATCTGGACTTAAGGACTGGTAACTAAACCGTCATCTAAGTGCTGAATCATGTTTCTAAATGTCTTTGAGACATTAATCACCCTGTGTTACGTGGTGCAGCCTTAATTTCTGTTCAGACTCTGTTTTTCCTGCAACATTAAATATTTCTTTCTGAGAAAATGATGGAAAAAATAATCAAGCAGTTGTGCAGCCTAATAAGGCAAAGAACCATTTCAGCAAACAGAAAAACACAACTGAGCCCTAATGAAAGAAATTATAGCAGAAAGGGGCAGTTACAGACTGCATTAAACACACATCAGGAAGCAATTTAACAACTGAGTAACCAGAGTCAAATTGTTCAGACTCAATCCCCACCGAAATGAAATATTGTTCTATGTTGACACCTGGTGCTCAGGAAACCACAACCCCCTGCCAGGCATTCCTAAAGCATCTTTCCAGCCCAGAGAGGTTAGACTTAAGCCTTCCTAATCATCTGATGTTTACAAAGCACTTAAGAGACAGACAAAATTGTCTGGGAATGATGTTTTTCCTGCACAGCTAATTTCCATCTATTTACAAGACCCATCCTGCTACATTAAGGATGTGATTAGAGTCTTGTGAGGGGTATTTTCAAGGACATAAATGGCAATGGGAGTGCTTGACTCTGGAATACGAAATCACAGAATCACAGAGTGATTTAGGTTGGAAGGGATCTTAAAGCTCACCCAGTTCCAACCCCTGCCATGGGCAGGGACAACTTCCATAGAGCAGCTTGCTCCAAGCCCCTGTGTCCAACCTGGCCTTGAACACTGCCAGGGATGGGGCAGCCACAGCTTCTCTGGGCACCCTGTGCCAGCGCCTCAGCACCCTCACAGGGAAGAACTTCTGCCCAAGAGCTCATCTCAATCTCCCCTCTGGCAGGTTAAAGCCATTCCCCTTGTCCTGTCCCTACAGACCCTTGTCCAAAGCCCCTCTCCGGGTTTCCTGCAGCCCCTTTAGGCACTGGGAGCTGCTCCAAGGTCTCCTAGAAGCCTTCTCTTCTCCAGGTTGGACAAGGCCAGCCCTCTTGGCCCATGTCATTTTTCAGGGCTAGAACCAGACATGTTTCTTTTCTATACCCTATCATACTCCATCAAGCATCCACTACAATTTTTCAGCAGAGTAGGGAGCACCTTCTCCATTAATGTGGCCTAAATAATTCTCTGAATGACCCAGTGTTTTTTCTCTTTGTTCGTTGTGCTTCCACATGCTGCATGGCAAAGTGGAACCCCATTTAAGGGTCAGGCAGTACTGCAATAATTTGTCATAATGAGCACAACTTCTTAATGAGCAATCCTTAACCTATATGATGTTCTCGCAATCTCAGTCACTATTACTAGAGAGTTATATGCAGTTTTCTCTTTTGATCCTTTCATGCAAACACTATTTTCCTTTTTCAAAAAGCATCGTGAACCCTGTTGTATTTCCTTACTTGTACTTTAGAGATTATTGTATTCAGGGATAGCAAGGTTTCATGTAGGTGAAAGAGTGACCCACCAAAAAGCCTATGATATGAAAGGGGACTTTTCCAAGTTGAGACTGTATGTTCCTGTTTGGCTGCAAAATGCCCAGCCAATTAAAATAATAAATGACAACTATTGCATTTTTCAGGCTTCCTTTAGACGTCTCCTATTTAGCTGAGCTGTAAAATGTACACTTGATCACTAGGTTTGGGAAGAACATATTCACCTAGACACGATGCTTTTCTGTGCTATGGGAGGAAGTTGTGCTATAGCCAGATTAACCCCATGGCCTTGATTCTTACTTACGGTTGTCCTTAGTCTACATTCATCTCATTACAAAACCACACAATTTCCCAGCCTTTTGCTCTTCAAAGGTCTGTGGATGACCAGTGGGAATCTGTGGTAGTGTATAGCAGATGTATATCACAATGTATATGAGATGTATGCTGCTGAGGAGAGCAGTTTATTGCAATTACCTATGCAGGCATGGTGACCTGAAAGACACATTACACCACACAAACAATTTCCAAGAGCAGTGTGCTTGTTTACTTGCCTTGGAGCTTTGTTAGGCTTAATCATTTTCTTTTCTTTTGCAATTTGATTTATAGCATCACTTTCCAAACTGAAGCTCCTTGCTTTGATTTTTTTAATACTCCATTTTACAGATTGCTCTTCACTCTGCATAGTGTTGGGTTCACTTAGCACATGTACAAGAAAAATAGCTCCCTGTTTTATGCATTATGCTTATGTTTTATGTGTATAATGTGCTTTGTTTGATATGGAATTGAGAAGCAGGCAATAAGCTGCAAGAACCACATTTAATTACCTCTTACCTGTGGCTTCCTTTGTGTATATCTAATCACTATTTCACTTAAGCATGTTTAACACACAGTGACAAATCATCCCATTGTAGCCCTGCAATCGATTGCTTTCCTTAATCCTTTGGAAACTCCCACTCATTACCTGGGGACATTTCTGCTCCACAGTCACTGGGTGCAGCACAGAGAGAGCTGACTCCAGGTAGAGGTTTTAGACATAACCAAACCACCTTTGAATGAGGTGGCTCAGCTGTTTGCAGCAGTCAAACTGGATAAAGGAAGGCAAAAGGCAAAAGGGGTTCCCCTGTGATGAGTTTTGTGCTCCTGTTAACTTTTGCAGCTGTTTCTCATTGCATTGGAGCACTGTAAACAGAGTAATAGGTGACAAAACACAGGCTTTTATCTGGACTCCAGTGTCAACCCAGGTCATATCTGAAACTTGCGTGGTGAGACTATGCTCAGAGCCAAAAGCTGCAAAGCTGTAAAATAATCCAAGTCAGAAGCATGGATAACTGAGTATGTGGTGGCAGTGTTTTACTCCTATTGTCATACAAATTGTGGATGTTTGGTTCTGGGTATTAAACCATCCATAGAAACTGCTGCAAAATCAGAGCCTGGAAAGGGCTCGGTGAGTGCGTTTACATGCACCCTACTGTCCTCACTACGGTCCTAGTCCGCTCTGAGCAGAGCAGGGTGGTGCCTCGTTCTGGTCCAAGCCTGCATGTCCGCTGTCCACCATATGTTTCTCTTTGGAAAGGAAGCAGAGCAGAAAAGTGGCAAGACTTGCAAGGTGCTATGTTATCTCTCCTGGATGATGGTGTGACATGAGGCATCTCTGTTGCAGTTCAGGAAATGCCCATAACTCTCTAAATTTTGGCAGTATCATTAAGGTTTGAGACTTGTGGGTTTTCTGCAAGGATTGAAGGAAATACACCTCCCCTCTTCATCCCAGCAAGGAAAATACCCACTCCTGCAACTCACAATGGGCTGCCATTTCCCTGGCTGCTGTGTGGCCACCAATTCACTCTCAGCTGCTTTTATCTGCATTCAGCAACACAAACCACTTGCACAATAAGTTCGTCAGTAAGTGCTGTTTCACACAACTCCTAGATATTTCAAGGAGATGCTCAGTGCAACAGCTTTTAAGATGCATGTGGTACTGACTCTAGCTTTGCAGGTATTGATTAAAGGAAATGGAGTGGTGGTTAACATAGAATCATAGAATAGTTTGGGTTGGAAAGGACCTTAAGATCATCTACTTCCAACCCCCCTGCCAGGGGCAAGGACACCTCACACTAAACCATGCCAACCAAGGCTCTGTCCAACCTGGCCTTGAACACCGCCAGGGATGGAGCATTCACAACTTCCCTGGGGAACCCATTCCAGTGCCTCACCACCCTTACAGTAAAGAATTTCTTCCTCATATCCAGTCTAAACTTCCCCTGTTTAAGTTTGAACCCATTACCCCTTGTCCTCTCGCTACAGTTCCTCACGAAGAATCCCTCCCCAGCATCCCTATAGGCCCCCTTCAGATACTGGAAGGCTGCTATGAGGTCTCCAAGCAGCCTTCTCTTCTCCAGGCTGAACAGCCACAACTTTCTCAGCCTGTCTTCATAAAGGAGGTGCTCCAGCCCCCTGATCATCCTCATGGCCGCCTCTGGACTTGTTCCAACAGTTCCATGTCCTTTTTATGCTGAGGACACCAGAATTGCACATTTGTAAATGGATAGATCCATAAGAATGAAAGTTTTTTGCCTATTGATCCATCAACCAGCCACAATTTGCCTCAGAAACATGAACCATTTCACTAAACAAAGGATGCTCCCCATGGCAGCCTCCATGCACATCTGTGCAGGGACATATTTTCTGTACTGACTTCAGCACACTGCACAGCAGTTAACATCAGAAGCTGAGCCCAAGGTTACCATGTAGTTTGGTCGGAATTGTGGGAAAAGGACTGTAAGAGTAAGTCATGTGTGAAATAAATTAAATAGAGAAACACACTCTGGGTTGCAAACAGAGTCAGGCAGGCAGCTAATTAACATCCCATAGTAATCTTGTCCCTGCCTGGCTCTGCCCTCTCTGGTATTACTGAAAACACTTACAGTTCAGAAGCTCGATCCTGTAGTTTCATACTTCCTCTTACAATGCAAGGAAAGAAAAGCAATAGATGTTAAAGATAGGGCTCGAGCACCTCCCGTGTGAAGACAGGCTGAGAAAGTTGGGGCTGTTCAGCCTGTAAAAGAGAAGCTACTTGGAGACCTTAGAGTAGATTCCAGTATCTGAAGGGGGCTACAAGGATGCTGGGGAGCGACTCTTCATCAGAGACTGTGGTGATGGGACAAGGGGTAACGGGTTCAAACTTAAACAGGGTAAGTTTAGGTTAGGAAGTAGATTCTGATGTGGACATTTTAGCATTTAAGGAGCCTCAGAGAAGTAGATCATTGTTTAGTGAGCAATTCACATCCATCTCTGTGTCCAGGGATAAAGGATATGCATCTATGGCATCTGCCACTCATGATAGTCTGCCCTTCAGCTCATGCAAGAATGCTCTGAACTCAGTAATAACCACAGCTAAAGCTGTTATGTGAGGACAGGCTAAGACATTTTCCATATAATATTTGTAGAAAGCTTGATTGAAAGCTTTCCCCTGATGCTCACAGCTGCAGCCTTTGCTGGGTTAACAGTTCCTCCCCCTGCACCAGCACAGCTCACAGATTATCTACAATGCAAAGTGCCAAGTCAGAATTCTCGAGCAGGATTTATGTTTCTGCAATTAATAAATCTTCAGTAAGAGATGTGATAAGCTCTCTGGAGCTTTCTTTTTAGATGCCTCGAGATCTGAGCTCAGCAGGGAAACTGGTGACTTCTGCCCTTCGCCCTTTTTAGGATCACTGGAGTGGAGTCAGCACCCCATTACAAAAACAGATAGTGAGAACTGGCAGTGCTTTCCTCACTGCAAGGAGCTTCAGAATAGACCTCTTGGGGAAAATACAGTTAATCAGGTCACAAGAGTGCATGTAGCTACAATTCAATACATGGTAAGTGTCCAAGACTCCTGTGGAAAGTGCTGCAATGGTATCTTCAGACAGTGAAAACAACACACTGTAGGACTTTAAAAACTGCCCTTGAATAGCCATCAAGGTTGATCCTTACCTAATACTAGTTCTTGGCTCTGATGATATAATTTACAAGTGAACAAATGAAAACTTGCCAAAAATCAAAGCACTCGCTGATCCTGTGCTCAGTATGGTCAGTCCATGCGTGACCTTTGGGAGGCTTTGGAACAGCTATGTCCATAATAAACTGTTGCTTATTTCTGTTTTATCTCAGTTTATGAGATGTGTTTTGGGTCATTTCACTTCAAATCAGATATTCTGGCCATTGACATATCTGCTGCCAAGGAAATTGCCCAGGACAATCTCTGTAAGACAGATAGTGTGTTGCCTAGTGTAAGATAAATAATCTGGTTATGTACCATATCCCCTTAATACTACCTCATCCTTCATGAGTGGGTACAACACTGTCCCACAGATCATTGTGCTTCACAGCCCAGATGTGTTTTTAATTGCCTTGGACAGCATCTATGGAACCTGGAGTCCTGAGAGCATTTTAAGTTGTTGCATATGGCTAAACATTGCAGTCCATAATGCATGCAAATCTGGTTTTCTGGTCCACATCAGGTTAGGTCATGAAAAGCAGCATAAATGTAGCTAGAAAAGAATGGCAATGCTGAAATCTCAATTTTGACTAATACATGGTGTATGTCCACTTATGTTAACTTTTCTGAATCTTCACTTTGATAATTCTTGTTTTGAACACAGCTGGAAAACTTAATGCTGTTTTGCATAGAAACATCAGCCTTCCCTTGCCAATCCTCTGCAAATCATGCTTCTGAAGTGCTGTCCTTTTCACCTTAAATTTGTTGACATTTTTCAATAGATTCCATCATTTTCTTTTATCTATTACACTGGGTTTGGTTTTTTTTTTTAATCTTTAACTGTCTTTTACTTCTTTTCAGGTCTGCTTGACCATCAGAAAAAACCTCACAGATTTGTTTCAGTATTGCATTCCCAGAAAGTCTGTAAAAATAATCACATATTTATAATTACCCCTTCTATGTCTCTTTTCTTTGGTTTTGCAGTTATAAATTCATGCCTGGCAGCAGCAGTAAAATTAGCTGTTATTAAACTGTGCCAAATAGATATTTTGAGTTCAAATACTTTTCTGTAACTACAACTTTGTCTTTACAGGTTGCCCAGGTAAGTTGTGAAGTCTCCTTCCCTGAAGATATTCAAGAGCTGTCTGGATACAATCTTGAACAAAGTGTTTTATGTGACCCTGCTTGAGCAGGGAGATTGGGCTGAACGGCCGTAGCAGTCCCTTTCAACCTCAACCATTTTGTGACTCTGTCACTCTGCAAGAACATGAGCAAAGTCAGTGGAAGTTTTCATATAGTTCCCCACACTGTAGGCTGTGATCTAGAGCTTGTAACTGTTCTCCAAAAAGGGTATCTTATGATTTGAATTAGCGGGGTTTTTGAATACCAGGGTTGATTTGATTGAGTTTTACAGTCCCACCAGGGTTGGAGCTTTTATTGTGAGCACCTCTTTACAAAAGCCATCTGATGGTGAAAGGTCTTCTCAATATATCTCCATATCTCAATATCTCCATATCTCAATATCTCTCCATATCAATATATCTCCTCACATGGTTTTGTGTGAGGTGCCCCTGCCCATGGCAGGGGGGTTGGAACTGGATGATCTTAAGGTCCTTTCCAACCCTAACTATTCTATTACTCTATGATCTCAATGTAAATATCATTATCTTTCATACCTACTTCCCAGGCTGAAAGACTGTGTTCCGAGACTTGTTGGCTTTTCAAGAGTGGTTCAGATGTCTGGTCTTCACCCATTATCTCCAAAAAATAGAAGGTATTGAACTTATATTTTTCCTTAGAAAAATCCTTATCTTCGATTCTTCTTTTGCCTACCTTGTGTAAGGCCATGCCACAGTTGGTATAAAGTTGCTCAGGTCCACAACTCTTCAGGTTTCAATATAAAAGAGATACCTAAATTGAACAGAGATAAATCTCCTAAAAATATCCAGTTGGTTATGTTCTGATATTTCCATGAAGCATTTTAAGTCTCCAATCTTACAAACAATGCCTATGTTGAAAAGAAAGCCGAACACCAGAATAATCATAATTCATATGGCTGAGCTTGGATTGTCAACTGCAGGCTTTCCAACCTATCATTTTGTCTGTCTTCTATTGTATGTTCCATTAAGCAGTCACTGTGTCTTTCTTTGTTGTGCAGATGAGCACATCATGTGATATCAACTAATAATAAAATGAGAGTTGAAAGCAAATGGACCTGTAGTAAAGGTGTGAAAATGATGGGGGCTATGTTATGGTGGAAGCTGAACTAGATACATATCTACACACAAAATCTCTGCAGAAGCACATCCTTGAAAGATAATACTGAGTAATGCACCTGAAAAGACCTAACCCTTCATTACATTTTACTGAGTTCAATGATCACCTGACATCTACCCCAGTTCCTCAGCATTTCTGAAATGCCCCCTCTCTGGTGACTCAGCCTCACCACTGGTCTCATATCAGGCCCAACTCCAATGATTTTCTGGCTTTCACAACATGTTGTTAAGATGCTTCACTGTGGTTTATAAGATGTGATTTCTTAGCAGCTCCAGAACATTTTGGAGCCCACAAAAACCTCTTCCCAAAGAAGCACTGACTCAGGGGAGTCTCTTTGTAACACAGCACAATTTTTATGTATTAAAAGGAACATAACATACAGTAAAGAATTGTGAAAGCACCTAAGGGCTTACAAAGGTATGTTTTTTCCAGAGTCTCACCCTTTCCCTAAAAAATAAGGCAGACCTGGGCTGTCCCACGTGCCACTGCTTCCCTGGTATAGAACTTCACCTGTTACCTTCAGAATCCATTTATTCACCAGATGCTGCTTTTTAACCACCTAATATTTCTATTCATTTCCCTAAGGCTCCAGACGCAGTTTGGTCAGTTCATGAAGTACAGGCAGTAGTTTCTAGGAGCTCTCAGAACTGTGATGGAAAACTATCACTTGTCTTCCTGCCTGATTTCTGCACAAAGTACCAAAGAAAATAATAACTCCCATATAGACATCTCGTTCTTCAAAACAACATAGATTATCCTCATAATTTTCACTGACTTATTCTGGTGAAGAAGGTTCGTATATACTCTATTACTTTTATCTTGTCTTTCAAGCAGAAAACTGCATTATAACTAAAGAAGACAAAAGGGAGTCCTGAAAGCAGAAAGAGTTCTCCCCTGGGTGAAGATGTTTGTTGTACTTAATGTAAAATTGTTAATGATTCTTTCTTTGAGAAAGTGGTCTTCTTGTTTCTCAGGAATTGTTAAGCTAATTTTACCTTTGCTTTTTTCTTTCCAGATTCCTACATAAAGCTCTAAAGTTCCCAGGAAGTTTGTCTGGATACCATCGGTATCACTATATGGAAAAAAAAGTCATGTAACTAGATAGATTAAAATATCTAAAATGTATTTCTGTTAATCGGAAATAAAAGATTCATTTTTAAATAAATAATAGAAAAATAGTGTTCAAATTTTCTGTTTGTGTATAAAAATTATACAAAATTGTAATAAAGATTAATTTCTTTCCCTTTCTCTACCTGCCACCCACTTTCACTCAGAGGAAGGGCCAGACTTCACACTCAAGTTTGTCTTACTTTGAATTCCCTCACAGCAGCTTCAGAACAGAGAAAGATATCCTGCATGGATTTGGACTGACCTTTCCATTGAGACCTCATTCTGTTCCTTGTCACCAAAAAGTCTCGCAGTCAGTTGCATGCGCTGATTTTTGTTTGCAAAGGGATTTAGAGGGTAATAATGGGAAAAAAGATTGTCACTGATAGAACAAATATGCACTGCAGATTAAAGCAGCTTTGGGGAGTTTTTAAATGTGACCTGAAAGTAGAATTACATTATATCTGAATTAATATGGAATTTATTTAAGCAAGGAGAAAATCAAATGCCAGGAAGTGATTACATTAGTTATTCTCATACCTAGTGACCAGGATGTCTCTTTAGTTCATCCATCCCTGGCAGTGTTTAAGGCCAGGTTGGGCAGGACTTAGAGCAACCTGCTCTAGTGGAACTCCCATGGCAGGGAGTTGGAACTGGATATTTCTTAGTTTCCAATTGCCTTTCTCTTTGGTTCCAAGTTTTTCAGCTGCTTCATAAAATATTTCTGTCCTTTAAAAATAATATATAAAAAGCTTTTTTTTTTATGGTAAAAACCAACAATGTGCAAAAAATGTGGCTGTTTCAATGGGGCAGTTCTGGGTGAACAATTTATTTCTTATTCATGTGGGTGAGCAATTCTCTATGTTTAAATGATTAATAGACCTCCAAAGGCAAAATTTCCTCCAGATTTATAGCAAAAATCTGCAAAATAACCATTTTCCACTGTTCTTACTCAAAGGGATTGTGAAACTATGAGCTGAGCATGGCATGTGGATAGGGTGCAGCCTGTAACAAAACGCAGATACAGGGAATTCTTGCGGGCAGGGGCTTGATGCCAAAAGCCTTAATTTAGTCTAATACAGACATTTGATACAGTGTGATGTGTGTGAATGTGGCTTAATGCCACATGGGTAGCTATGGAGGGGGTTTAATTTGAAAAGAGTGAGAAAACAAGGGGACAAATAAGGCATAGAGATTTGAAAGAAGTAAATATGTAAAGCTCAATATCTGAACTGCTTTGCATTGACTATACGTTTTCACCAGAACTAGCAGGTGCGGCCATTGACTTCAGGGTGCAGTGAATTAATGTGTGCACAATGACCTTTATATTCTTGTCATAAAACCTCTCAATAATGAATTCCATTTTGAACCAATCATAATTTGAAAAAAGAAAGTGTGATAGATTTTTCTTCATTATTACCATATAATAGGAGAGATTTTTATTAAGGAAAAGTAATAAAATGCCGCTTGCAGATGCTATATATATAGTTTCTGATGCAAATAGTAACACTTCCTCTCTGGTTAATGTGCCGGTATCATAAATACAAAACTTATGGCAAAATTCTAATGAGAAACTTATGGAACTTTGTTTTTTCAGAACATACAAAAAATCATCACATCAATATATATTTAATTTGCAGCAACATGATCTCACAAATATCAGGTTGACTTCATCACTCAATAAAAATGATGTGGTAATTCTATAGATGGGTACATCAGCAAGACAGCTTATGTAACAGTGTTGAGACTTTATTATAAATAATCATCACAGCATTTTGTTGCTCAGAAAATCTCAAATAACATTAAAAACCTTCTGTGTATACTTCTGTGCCACCTACCTGGTCTGATTCACAAGATCATTCCATGTTCCTTCCGGCATCAGAAATTAATGGTTTGAAGGAGCAACACCCACAGACAAGAGTCACCTGAAGGGTGCTGGGTTGCCCATGAAAGAATGATAAGGAATGAAAAGGAGACAACACTGAATTGGTGGCAATTGTGCAGAATAAAAGAAACTCTCATTTGCGGAACAGTTCAATAAGGTAGGACTTTTCTGACTACAAGGGCAGCTAAAGAGGGCTGTGATATATATCAGTAAAGTCATGAGTGGTGTGAGGTGGATGGATAGGCGGTCAGCATCTCTAATGGAGCAGTTTCAAAATAGAAACAGAACATTCTATTAAGATGTGGAACAAGGATGCAAAACCTTACAAGGAGTCAAGGGAAGATTTGACAAGTTCATGGAGTAGAAATCCATTGAAAATTATAATATATTTTTACAGTTTTGTTAACCTTAAATAAACTGCAGAGAGAAGCCATGTCTAGCTTGAGAAGTCTGGACACTTGGAGAAATACTTCTTGGGAGAAATACCACTTCTGTTTGGTTTAGTACTCTTCCACAGAAAGAAGCTTTTGGGTATTATTTGAGACACACTGCCCCTGGTCTTACCTGGTATGGTCACTTCTCTATTCTTCTTGTTTACAGTCAAATATAAGGTGGGGCTCATCTCACCATACTAGTCAGCTAAGAGTTATCTGCATTCTGTAACCTGTTCGTGAAGATTCTCTTTATAACTAATGAAAGAGATGTGCACCAGAAAATTATGAATTCTCTCTATTTTAGGAAGAGATGAATCATCAAGTAAAGTTGACTTCTGAAACTCCAGTCACAGCTGTCATTGTAAAAGGCAAACCGTAGCTCACAGTCAGTAGACTGAATTGTGCTACTTTTTGAGCATACTCACATAAGAGTTTAAAAACTCCCTGGCTATGAATGTAATTGATAGACTAACCATAGGTGTCCCACAGAGCCTCTTTCTTGGCCTGTTCTGATCTTCCAGAAATGGGCTCTACTGCCATAAGAAAAGCATCTTTCCCACTATTGCTTTGTCATGGTCTGGATAACAATTATGGGTAAAATTTTATACAAATGCATTCTGTCTGCCTGTATTTTGTGAAAATTAGGCAATCAGAATCTGATTCTTTCGCCTCTGCAATTTTCTCATGGGGCTCATCAAATCTCATTGTGTCCTCACTAAAGAGGACCCTTCTCTTTAAAGCACTGGGAGTGCATCCCAAAAAGATGACTGTCAGGGTAGGATCAAAAAGCAATATCCACAGGCTTAGTTACTGTCTGTAGGGAGGAGAAAAATGAACAGGAGAAGTTTCATAATATGTGAGAGTCAGTTATCTATAAAGGACTGTTTAGGAGTCTTAAAGTCAAGGTGACGTTATTGAAATGGGCAGCTGGTTTTTCCTCCCAGCCTCTACTTTAGACATTGCCCTGGGTTCAGCAGTAGCAGTCATTTTTCTCCTTCTTAGTAGCTGCTGCAGTGCTGTGTTTTTGACTTTCAGCCTGGGAACAGCACTGATAACAGCAATGTTGTTAGTTGCTGCTCAGTAATGTTTACTCTGACCAAAGACTTTCTGAATCTCATGTTCTGCCAAGGAGGAGGGGAAGCTGGGAGGAAGCAGAGACAGGGCACCTGACACAAACTATCCAAGGAGGTATTCCATACCACAGCGCATCATGCCCACTATATAAACTGGGGGCAGTTACCCTGAAGGGTTAGATCACTGCTGGGTCGGGCTGGGTATTGGTTGGCGGCTGGTGAGCGGTTGTATACTCTTCCCTTGTTGTTCCCCTTATCATTATTATTATTGGTGGTAGCAGTAGTGTTTGTGTTATACCTTAGTTACTGGACTGTTCTTATCTCAACCCGTGAGAGTTACATTCTTCCAATTCTCCTCCCCACTCCTCCAGGAGCAGGGGAGGGAGGAAGGGGGGGAGTGAGAGAGCGGCTGTGTGGCTCTGGGTTATGGCTGGGCTTAAACCACGACAGATATTCACCGCTAACTCTGATGTGAGTATGCTCAAAAAGTAACATGATTCAGTCCATTGACTGTGAGCTACAGTTTGCCTTTTACAATGAGAACAGCAATTGCAGTTTCAGAAGTCAACTCTGAATCAGAAAGCACAGGCTCTGTTAAACAGCCTCTTATCCTTGAGGAATAGGATGTGATCAGTAAATTCAGCCAAGGTGGAAAGCAGAGGTCTAAACAAGAACTTGATTATCAGGATTGCTTAGCTTGGAGAGTTAAAAAAAAACAAACACAAAAGTATACTTTAATCCAGGGAGGGAAATATAAGTGAGAAAAGCAGCTGGAAAAATAAAATTAGAGGTATTCAGATTGCTATCAGGACATACATTTTAACAGTGAAACAGGCTCCCAAAGGAGGCAATAGATTTTCCATCTTTGGCTATCCACAGATCCAGAGTAGATCTGTTTCTGGAAGAGGTGCAGGACAAGCGTGTGAAATCTCATGAGCTTTGTTTCGCAAGATGTCAGACTGATTGATCTGTTGATCCCTTCTGGCCATTAACTTGCTGTTTGTTAATCCTACAGAAATGATTAAATTCCCAGAGCCCTGTCCCAGCAACATGTAGAGCTCAATTAAAAATCTGTGCTGGATTATCTGGGATCATTCTAGTTCTGTGATTAGTCTAACTCTGGGCCAAAGGCAATATATGTTCACAGCTAAACACTGGAGCATCATTGCAATGTGAAGTTTCATGTTGACCTTATTAACCTCATGGCTTTTTCTTTATTCTTTACTCTCTCTACATTTAAAAAAAGACAAGTTGAGGGTGAGCCCCAGGAAAATCTTATTCAGTGAAACGTTTAGTCAAAAATTTAGGAATATTTTTAGACCTTCTCCGTTATAACCAGATATCTATTAGCAGTGGGTAGCAGATGGATAAATCCTTTCTGGTTGGACCTAGACCATCTTCTCCATCAGTACCTGCACTTTTCCTTCATATAATATCCACAGTGGAATAGATTTCCTGTGCGGCTGTTGCCAGAAAGTGAAGTTTGCTAAAGAAATGCAAACTGCCTGTGTACACAATCTTTTTGATCAGCAGCTTGCCTCCTGTAGCAGGTAAAATCAACTTCCTCAGCAGCTGCACATCTACACTATAGCTCTGGGAATCATCTCTTGACACCTCAGCATGCTTTCTCCAACCTGGCTTAGCTATACTGTAAACAAGATGTTGGAAATGAATTCACTAACCCTCCACTTTAAAATAGTTTTACCTATTATGTATGCCAGGCTGGATAGGGCTTTGAGCAACCTGGTCTAGTGGAAGGTGGACTGGGAGGCTGGAACTAGATGAGCTTTAATGTCCCTTCTAACATTCTGTGATTCCATGATTCTATGACAAAATAGAGGAGCTGCTGACTTAAGGCACCTGAAACACCATTCACTTCTCCAGCACAGCTTTCTATCCTCTTATTTCTGCATGTCACACTCTTTCTATCCAGACCAAGCCCATCACTGTATTTGCAGGACAGTGCTGAGTTGCAGATCTTTTCTTCTGGTCCAGAACCAACTCCGTGTGATGCCCACTTATTGGACTATTCCAGCATGGGAGCGTGAGTGCAAGGTCCTGTTGCCCTGAACATTGCAATCCTGCTAACACAACAAACTGTTGGAAACGTGGGACTATAGAAGCCTAACTTTGTAAAAGTGCTTGCAGAGAAGTATTTTTGGTCTATGATGCTCAGCACTTGTCGTCACAGTAACATGAGTAGCTGTAGGAAGAGAGTTCATAGAATACCAGGTTGAAAGGGACCTCAAGGATCATTTGGTCCAACCTTTGAATCAGGGCAGTCACCCAGCTGAAATCTTTTCCTTGGGACCTCTATCATTTCCCTGAATGAGCTATGCTTTTATTTTACTTTATTTTTTTAGTATTTTGGGTATGAATCAGAGCTTTCAGATGATCTTAAGGTCTTTTCCAGCCCTACCTATTCCATGATTCTACGACTCTATGAAATCTAGTGGACGCAACTGGGAAACTATGAAGATGATCTGCTTCCTCTGCCCTTCTTTACTAATTTCAGAATGTTGCTCAAAGCAGGTGTCTTCAAAGATTTTGGGTTTTTTAATATATAATAAAGGTGGTTACATGGAAAAGCAGAAGATACTATTTTTTAACAAGACTCTTCAAGTTGCTTCCTGATAGTAACTCTGAGAATGAAAGTAACTCAGGCTGACAGGTCCTCGCTGCTTGTAGGAGAGCATACAGAGAAATAGCAGAAGATTCCTTAAATGTAAAGCGATGAAAGCCATGCCTACTTCAGAAATGCATACAGCAGAGGAGCACAATGGTACTTTGAGCAATATACATTTCTTGAAACAATCTGATTTCAGCAAGTAGATAAAAGTTTGTGCCATTTCTGCAGCAGAATTTCATCTTATCATGAATAAGGCACTTGAAAGTTTTATTCCTGGAAAGTCCATCTGTGACTGAACGACTAGAGAGAGAGAGGGACTAAACAAATATCCCAAACACTCTGAGCCAAGGATGTGGTAGAGAATTGAAATAACATTTTACAGAGGATCACACTTAGATGTGTTTCACAGAGATGTATTTGTTTTTTTTTTTTTTTGATAACCACATTATTCAAAGCAGTTTAGCAACAGACAGGAGGGAACTGCCTCAAGGATAAACAAAAAACGTTGAAAATGGTTGTTATAACCCTGCAATGCATTTGGTAGACTGTAAAAATGATAAAGGTAAACCAAATTAAATAGAAAGCAGAATGGTTATGAAGTAAAATCTGGACATCTCAGGCTACACCCTGAAGTCTCTACTTCAGAAAAAAGAGAGTAAGGATGTGGCTGATTGAAATAATGGTTTTACTTAAGTGAAAGGTGCCAGGTTGATTGCCAGATTTTATTTGTGCCTCTAAGGCACTTCTCACTCTGTTAGGAAGAGTGGTCCATAATCATGTCTTCTTTCATTCTCTATGTCAAGAATACAGCAATACCTTGTGGTTGGCCCATACCTGTGAGCTGTGGGCAGTGACTGTACTCCTGACAGATGGGACTTTATATCTGATGTGCACTGCCTGGTGGCTGGTGGGTGACCATATCCAGCAAGAGTCACAAGAGCCCCAGAAAGGTGAGGTGTAACTGAGCAGCTCCCATGAAGGCAGCTTCAAGGTTGCTGATAAAAGAGACAGTGTCAGATGATTCTCTTAATGTTCCCTGTTGTATATGTTATTTTTCACCTTATGAAAGCTTTTTCTGCTATGGTCACATGTATGTCACTATGGTGGCCACCACTAATGTCATTCCATTCTGCAATGAGTGGCTTATATATATAGATCATCGATATATTTGCTTACAAAGGTATGGCCGAGTCACTGTTTCTTCATTACATGCTCAGCTCCATTGCCATAAGATATTGGCGATATACTATTCTCCACCTATGGTAAGAACTTCAGTGGCATCCTTATCCCTACTCAACCTTGACAAAGCATTTTGACAGCTTACAGAGATTGTGCGTAATGGTCATAACAAAACATAAAATGCTTCTCAATGAAGTTTTTTGACTTTAATTCTATTCCAGTGGAGACAGAAAAAGATATTTATCTAAAGATGAAATCTTTCGCAATTGTCCATGCAATAGTTTTTTCATCCTAAAAGCCTTACTTCTTATTTGCTTCCTTCTAGTCCCAGGAAGCTGGTTACTGAAAAAAACAGCTATTTAAAAGACTATTCTTTCATCTTGTGTAGGTCGCCATCAACACGTGTGGTAAAAAAATCCATGTATAATCTAGTACATACAAATCATAGTTTTATGTAAATTGAAGTATACGCAACTATGACAGATTCCTTCGTCCATCTCTTTTGTTGTTTTCTACCTTTCCCAGATATTTGATTACACCTCCCAATCATAATCTGTGTCTGCAAAGATGATTGACACATGGAAAGATCTTCCATAAGGCTCTGCAATTTCTAGTAAAGTAATAAAGACTCTGAAGCTGTTCCCACTCTTTTCTGAAGCATTTCTTGACCTAAATACTGTCTTATTCTCCAGGCGATAGACATTCTAATGAAAAAAAACCTACATTTCCCCAGGAAAAAGTGTTTTAGTACCTTATCAATGCAAAATATTAAAGCAAAAGGCATTTTAACAAAATAGCTGAACATAGACAGCAATTAGTTTCCTTCCTTTCTTGAAGGGTTTTTTATCTAAATCCCATGAGGTTTTTGCATGTACTCATTTTGTTACAGACCATTTTGCCAGATTTAGAATGGTCTTCAAGGTTTTTTTAGAAAGCTATTACTCAGTGTAAGGCTTGAAAGATATGACAGACACTGAGTATTCAGCACTCAAAATGAAGATTGCAGCAAATAGGACTGAGCTGTTACAAGATGCAATGAAGAAGCGTGAGCAATGGGAAAGCTGCCAAACTTCTCAGAGGAGCAGTGGTAATTCTGTCGTCGTTGTAGCTGTTTCCCAAGTCAGATTTGGTTTATAATAAACAGGGGAGTCGATTTTTAAGAAAGCGAGAGAGTATTTTACTGTGCAGTCTCTGAATTTAAATTTGTACAATACAACAAATCAACCATAAGACTATGGCATTTATCATATTAGGGTTATTACACTTTCATTGTCTTGCAAAATAATGCACTTTCAGTACCTATTTTCTTTTTTCTCTTTCCAATGCTCACTCTCCTCTTTGAATGTAGAAGATGAATGGAAAAATTACCTTTTTCCCCCACAAATAAATTCACTCCCAGTCTTGTTCATTTAACACTGAATCATCTTGGGGTGCTAGGAACGTCTGTGCAGCACATGAATGGGTTCAAATTGGCTCTTTAGAGAGCTTCCCGAGGTTCATTTCCCACTAAAAGGACTCATTCAGTTTTCTTCTTTGTGAAGAGCTGAAGTGAGGAGAGGCTGTTGTCCTGCTTTGAAGCGTCTTTCCTGCCACTGGTCCAGGATGCAAGAAAAATTGTACAATGACAGTAGTTTGCTGTTATGAATCAGGAGAGACAGTGTATGTTTGTAAGTTGGAGTGTTAGAAGCAAAAACGGGTAAATGCCACACCTGGGATATCTGGTACTTTCTCATCCCCAAGCTCCATCAATAATAAAATAACAAATAGTTGAAAATATTTTGCCTTGGACAGTTTTACAGAGAATAACATCATATGCAGTGAATACAGTATATAATTATTAAATATTATAATTATTACATAATTATTATATAATACCATTATATACATTAAATACAGTGAATAACATTAACATACATAAAATGCCTGATTTCCGTCTTGGTAGCTAGCTAGGAACATGGGGAAAAACAGTGAAGATGTCATTACCATGTACAAGGGCCAAATCTGAAGTGATATTTAGTCTCCCACGTATTTTCACAGCAGGTGAATAAATCCGCAGAAAGCATTGGCAGAAATGGTTGCACACTAAAACTGGGAGACATTTAGCTACATGATAAATTTCATTTTTGTTTACTTGTGATTCTGGAGTAGTTACTTTCATTAAGTCAAAATATTGCACTGAGAACCAAATGGTAGCTAATGGGGCTTCTCTCAGATTTCAATACCAGCCAAACCAAACTCACAGCAGGAGAAAGTAGCTCATACTTGCTCCTTCCTGAGCCTGGATGCTGCACTTTTAATATATTACATTTCAATAAACAGACTCCTGCATGTACCACATTCACCTAAATTCTGCAATCATTGCAAATCCATCTGTTTGGTGTAAAATAATAGAGGTCCTAACTTTTGCTAGGTGCTCTGGAGTGAGATGTGTGACCATTTCCAAGTAACTCTGCAAGACATTTATTTCCATAAAAAAAGGATTTGGCTTCACTGAGGTATTGGCCTTGCTCCTGATGGTTTGTACTCTTTCTCTGCAGCACAGCTGCCACCATGCTGAGACAAGGGAGTTGTGATCCAGCCCCCTTTGTGATTCTGAATACAAACTTCCAGACAAGCTCTAATGCAATCCAATTAGGTGAGGTGGAAAACCAGAGCAAGAACCTTGATTAGCAGTTACATGCATTAACATTTACAGCAGGACAGACAAAGTAATAAGCTCTTCCCAAAATAAGCAAATGACGTGCAAGGCGCACGTAAAACTGTGTAGTTGATTAAAATCTTGCAGCTTCATTGCTCGTGTCTACATATTACAAGTCAGCTCCCAAACTCTCCTACTCCGTTCTAAGTCACATCATGTTACTGCATGTGATCCCTGCTTGCTACAAGGACAACTGTGCTAATGCTTTAGCTACATCTCTTCTGATTTCAATAGAGCTGGAATGCTTTACAAAAAGCTGGAATATGATGTGTTTGTATGTGGTTTCTATTACTATCGTGCATATTATAGCACCTTGCATCTAAGCAAGTACTATGTCTGGTGTGGAAAATTTAATTAAAAGCTCTAGAATGGGCAAGGAGATAGATTTTATGTTTTACTTCCCTGTGCTACCAACTGAATTGCAACCAAGTTTCTGCTTTTGCTATATTCCACTTTCTGGCACAGTTTAGGACTATGCTCCACATGTGCTTGGGAGCCTAAATCTGGACACAGAGAGAGTTTCTCACCAGTGCTGAGTAAGATCCTCTACGTGGTACACTAAACTGGGCCATTTTAAAAATGGGATAGGGCAATCATACCTTCACATGTGCCTAAAGCTACCCCATTACCAGGTCATTAACTAACAGAATGGAAAGTCCTGCAGCAGACCTTGTACAGTTCTTTAGATGTGCCAAATTGCGTTGGACTTTGCTTGATTTCAAGTGAATTATTCTTAATCTTGGCATTTGCATCCAGCTAGTTTTCACAAAGGTATTTCCATCCAATATGTTGGTTCCTACTAAATATGAGTCAAGGATTTTGTAGCTCTCCCTTCTGCTTGGGACTTTGCCCTCCATATTCAGTCTAAATGGCACAAGACCTCTTAGATATCAGCTGAGGAAAAAGCCCTTCAAGGAAGTTTACTCACCATGCTTTGATACTCACACCATTGCCATTCTCAGAGTATTTCATTCTCTCTCAAGACTCCTTGGGAAAAAAGAGAAACCTCTATCCTAAGGCAAACATTTTGGCTCAGGCCACTACCAGTCTAAAATGTGCTCTTGTCGTTTGGTCACAGAGGAATGTTCCCCCAGTCCACATTCATGCAGGCTCAGGCTCTACTACATGTGAAACTTCCCAATATCTTTACCACAACTGTTTCTCCCATAGCCTTCTGAAGACATTTAATTTTGCCAGAATGCTGCAATAGCACAGAGTCTGCTCGTATTTTCTCTTTTGGCTCAAACAGAACACCAGTTGTCTTCATGAGTAGGAGGAGGATACACTGTCAACATTGCATCGCTCCAACTAGGGATGAGCCAAATAAATTAAAACAAATCAGTTTCCAGGATCTTTGCCCATTTTGATGACTGTGAGAATTTAATATTTCTGAGCAACCTCTTGTGCGCTTACCAGAAGAAACCGACATTTGCTAATGATGGCCAAGAAGTGAATTCTGGCACAAACGCTTTCTTCAGTCTTGCTGTCTTATATGTTTATTATTATTAAAATCCAAACCTGGCTATCACTCATGGAATCAAGGGGGAACTAAAAAAAAATATAATCAATTACAAAAGATTTTCCCATCACCAGTGTGACTTTTGGGGTACTAAGATTGAGGTATGATCCAGATAGAGAGTAATTTTTTTTCAATCTTTCTTGATTTAAAGGACTTATTGTTGAGAAACAACAAAAATCTTCTACTGAGTTATTAAATTGAAAGTACTAGTCCTGTTTCTTTTCTTAACCAGCAGCTTAGATAAGTGATTCTGTCTCTGTGTTGTCTTGTTGAGTTTACACAAGGATACCAACATATTTAGACCCTTCAAGCTACCATCAGCGTTTCATAGCAGCCCTTTCTCCAGGTAACTTTTCCGTGGTATGGACATGAATTCAATGACAAACATTGGAATCAGGAAAGAATCAGAAAACTGAATAGTGAATACATCCCAAGAGACAAGTGCTCTTTTATAAAGTACCTGGATGTGGTGAAGTGAGTACAGTCAGAAAGTAAACAACTTCCAACAGGGAGTACTTGTGTGGTCACAGAAAACACCTAGATGATTGCTCATCTTTAGTTTTTGCTGAGAGCTATCTGACTTTATCATCTGCAAAGTGCTGGACCAAAACTGCAGACCTATCTAACCAAAGGACATTCAGTAGAACCCCAGAAACTATTTTCTGAACCAAAATGCGCTTTGCAGCTCACAAAATGCTCTTGCACCATGTTTCATCTCCTAAAGACACTAGAGAAATGGCCAATATTTCTTCCCTGATGAGACTTACTAAGTTCAAAGTCATGTCTGTTAGGAAGGGTATGGGATCCTTGGTCACTGTGATCCTCAGTTCATTTGGACTCTGGAAAAGGCATTCTATTTGCAAATGGGACTGAAACCATCTGTGACATTCTCAAGTTAATGAATCATAGACAAGTTCTGTGTATCTGCAGTTTCCATGTTGCTCTCATTATCAGAAGCCTATTTGTATTTGACAGTGTGAAAGATTAGAATTTCAGTGAAATGAGCACTAAAAAGCACCACAAAGGAGCCTAGAAGACTCAGAGTTATGTTGAAATGGCTAGGGTACTATTTTCTATTTGGTTGTAGCTTCCTTTTTCTTTTATTTATAGGAAAGGGTCCTGTAAGATAGTTTATATTTACTTCTGGAAGGCAATTGAATACACTGGTCATGTAGCTTGACCAGGACTGTTTTGTGGAAAAAAGGATTCATTTTCTGATAAATTGACCAGCTAATCATCACTTTTTAATGAAGTTTCATCCATGCTCTGCTTGCCAGCTTGCAGTCTCACTTCTAAACGCTGTGCTTTTCCTCTGCCTGTGAGTCATTTGCAGCAGTTATAAAATCACAATGCCCTGATGCCAGCTGTGAAAATGTGTTCTGAACAACTTCAAAAAGAAAAAAAATGCATTTGCTTCTTTCTAAATTTTCTCTTTGTATCCTTATCCTCCCAAACTGAATAGAGCAACTGAAGTTCAGAGTCTCTGTGTGTGCCTAAGGATGTGCATACTTCTACTATTGAGTTATACCACGGTGTGTTGGCAAGAAGAGAACTCAGGCATTAATCTTACTAGTTTGACTTATTGTCTGTGTAACTGGGACCTTTCAGCAGGTTCTGTCCATTGCCTAGTTAAGCAAACCAACTTCTCAAGTAAGCTGCGGAAGCAGCTATGAACGTGTGACTTTCACCACCAACACACTGAAGTGGTTTTGCAAATCTCTTATGTGCTGCTATAGGAAAGTTTGTGCTTCCCACCTTCCACTCTTGTTTCCCAACTTGCCTGTTTCCAATTGCAGGTTGTGGCTTCTGTGTGTCACACTTTGCCCTATTGTGGAGGAAGGAAGTGACTCATGCAGACTGCTACACATCCAGGATCTTGGAAAAAAGATTGTTCTGTACTTATATCTTAAAATCACCTACATCATGTCCTTAGTTGTTCTGGTGCCTCCATCATCTAATGTGCATACTTAGATTAATATTCTGGGTATACACATATTTTTGCTGGAAAAAATCTATTGAGACCAGTGAGTATCACCATGTCTTTTCTTCTGGTCTTGTTATTTATGGCTCCTGTGTATGCATAGTACAGTTATATGCCATAACAGTGCTGTATTTGTCTTTTTCCTACTAGAAAAATAAAATCCTGGAAGCAGGATGCGTATCCCATGTCTCTGTAAAGTGGGTCTCAGACTGTGACCACAAGACCTATTGTAATGTTAATGTATTCTGCAGAATACCCAGGTTAGTGGGTGAAGGAGTCTCAGGAAATAACTGGCAGAAACCAAGCATCTTACCATTATTTTTTTGCTTATGGAAACTTGCAGACTTTTCTACAAGCACTGGTAACAAGAACTACTGAGCTCTCCCAAGAGAAAAGCCTCTGAGGACAAGGATTTTCTGCGAGACAGCAAAAAAGACTTAAACTCATCTCTGCCCATTAAGCCTCCAGTTATCTGGTAGATTCAACAAATCTGAATTAAGTGCCTGAGCTTCCTACTCAGTACCAGCAGAGAAGGTGGCAGGTGTCAGAATACAAAGGGGTTGTATTAAAAAACCTGTAAAATCTCCTAGACTGTCATGTTGCCAGGTTTTGCTGCAGAGACAGCACTTCAAATCTAAATGCTGATGCAAAGCTGGGCTCATTTTTAACTGCTGTAGCTGGAAAAGAAAGTGCAAACTTGTAGTGATGCCTCCTACCTGCTGGGTCAGTGCCTGAGCCTGTGAGCTGCTGTGAAATGGGGATCTCTTGGTCTTTCCTCTTCCAGTTGGAAATAATTAAATACTAGTTGGCAAAGGGACTTGTGCTGGAATCTCCTGCTGCCTGGGAGAAATGTCTGAAGCTAAGTCACAAAGCAAATCTCAGGCTTGATTTGGACTTATAAACACTTAATGTTACTAGGGATATAAGAGAGACCTGGGAGCACATTCCTGCTTCAAGCCAAACTGAGGTGCCTGCACTGAAGATAAATTTACTGCTTAATTTAATTGGAGATAAAAATGCACAACTCTCCTCTGAATGCTGAGAGGTAGGGCTCGAGTGGACCCTGAGGGTATGTAGGCTGGGGCAGTGCCAGGACATACTTGTGGTGCATCATTATGTACATGTAAGGTTGATCGTCTGGGCTATGTGGCAGTGCTAGACCAAAATACATTTCTTTGCACATCCCTGCATTATGTCCTGTGAAATTACGAGCCTAAAGGTCTCCATCACAGCTCTAGCTGCTTGGAAATGTCTGGAGAGTGCAGAAGTGACTGTGACACAGGCCATCCTCACCATCGTCCTGCTTCTGTTGCCTCCTTTGTGCCAACAGGTGGTGTGATCACCATACCCTGACCTTTTTTCCTTCTCTCTCACAGGCATTCAGGAGTCTCTTCTGTGATCAGCAGGTTGTTGGGTTTTTTCCTTCCTTTCCTGAAGCAATGAAAGTAAATGGGCAAGGAAATAAGCGTTTTGTATCACCTAGAATAGAAGGGGAGGATGTTGTGTTCAGCATCTTTGTTCTCACATAGACTTTCCCCACACACACAAAATGTGAGTAAAGATGAAAGCTTTCTCTTCATCTCACCCCCCTGCAGAAAAGACACAGGCGTAGGCTGAGCATATGCATGTTTATGTACAGAAAAGTTCACATTTCGGTTTGAGCTTTCTTGCACATTTTTGTAACCTGGCACAAGCGTTGTTTACCTGTCCACTGGCTTCACTTCATTTTATGCCATAGCAGGATATGTGCAACAGTCACCAGACCAAACCAAAGGGTTTGCTGTTTGTGTGCTGCAGTAGCTCATTGCCCATTCTCTCTTTTAAAACCCACACCTATCTTGCCTACCTACCCACAAGTGTCTGAGCAGAAAGGTTTTGAAAGGTGCCATGGCTCAAAATTCCTCTCTCTAAATTTGGAGCTGGAGCTTTGTTTCATTGCAAACTTCTGTGTAAAGAAAGGGGATGACTACAAAACACAGAAGCAGAGCTTCAAGCAATTATTCCTTAAAACTTCACAGATTTAAAATGGTTTTCTAAAGCTTCTTCTATAGTGCCAGCATAAAATCAGGACAAGTAATAAATTACAGACTAATGAATTGTGCTCTCCTTCTTTTAGCATATTTTTAAAGCTCAAGGGGCTTAATGACATGGGATCAAATGACATAGTTTTGTCACCTGATGTGACAAAAACCTTTGTTTTATGCATTTAATTCCTCATTTCATCTCTAGTGATCAAAGTGTAGAGAATTCCAAGAAAGGTCCCTTTGCTGTAGCTGAAACAAAAAGCAGAAAACCAGTTCCAAATATGAAAACTGTATTAAGGCTTCTCTGGTTGCAGCTAAATGAGCTGTTCCTCTTGATTCATAGTAACTTTGAAAGATATAATTATTTTTAATAAAATCTCCATTTTTGTTGGAATTTCATTCACTCATTTGCTTTCAGATGACAAAAATAATTTTGTCTGATTTTTAAATTGAAGTGGCTGTGTCTTCATTTCTGTCTATTTTTGTCCCAGTGATGACATTAAGCAATATTTGACACATAATAAAAGTTTTCTACGCCATTATTGTAAAATTAACATTTTCTTTCTGTAATTGAGACTCTTCTGAATTTAGAAACTTCTCTTGTTTATCATCTCAGGAACATTCCCTATGAATGCAGGAATGGTTATTCAAATGCATATATATTCTAGAATTTCTTTTGATTTTTGGTTTTAAATGGTTATTTCTCAGTTTTTGATGTTTATCAAATTCCTAGTCTAATTTCAAACCTCACTTCTGAGTTTTTTTCTCTAATTTGAGCATTAGAAATAAACACCACCAGCCTTTTACAGAGGAAACACAGAGAACAAATTACATCTTAACAGCAGGGCATAGAAGCAGCTTGCGATATTAAATTGTGTTATGTATAACAGGCAGTGAACATTTGGGTGAGCAATTGAAAAGAAAATGCTGTCTGCAAGATATGTCACAAAACATGATGTCAGATTTCCTGAGGAGCCTGGTAGAAATATCATATTAACATGAAAGTGCCAGATTTCTAAATGCCTTGGCCCATGGGAGTAGGCATTCAAAATTGCTAGCAAAGCATCTGCAATCTGGTTTGCACACTGCTAAGAATAAAATGGCCATTATTTATGCCGTATGATGCCTGTGGAATGAGAGCTGTTGGTTGTGTAACTGCCCTGCGTTTCTTGCAGTATTAACAATGCTTCCCACTGTCAAATTGCTCTCATTTATGGATTTATTGCAATCTCAGGAGAAATCCATCACAGTTTAGAAGTAGCAAGTGAAAGAATTTCCAAAGCAACTGACTAATAATTAGGACCAAAAGAGTTACTAAAATAATTTTCCTCACATTGGGAAGAAGCGATGTAGACTCCTAAGAGTACAATGGTGCAGTGTTCCCTTTATGTTGCATATTACCAAGTTTTTTGTCAGGTATCTTCCCCAAAATCATCCAAAGAAAGAAAGAAAATATGTAAGTTTAACCCCAACTCCCACAAAATAAAATTCTGCCCTCTTCTAGAAAGTAGAAATAGAAAATAAACATACTAATGTATCTTAAATGGCAATTTAGTTTACCTCTTAAACTCAAGTATCTCCTTAGATGCAAATGATTCTTAATAGCTTATCTCAGTGTATATTGAAACCAATATTTTGCCTGTGTAGATTCTTCTTATGTGTCTGAAGATCCTTGCCATAGACTCATCTACTGTTCTTTTCTCTAGGCTCAATCACTGCAGTTACTTCAATTTTTTTCCTTTTGGTGTGTATTTTCAGAACTTCTGATCTTTTTCTTTGCTTTCCTCTGGACACAAAGCAAAGAGGCACAACTTTATTGAGGTGTGGCATTCAAATCAAGGTCAGAGCATCCCACATTAGGCTTTATTGAAGGAGAGAAGGATAATTTCTTGTGTCTTACAGATACCACTCATGTTTATACATCCCAGTATAAAGTTTGTCCTTCTCCAGAAATGTGAATTTTCTTACTGTGAGTTTTCTTTAATGCTAGACAATTTGAAGTTAAGTAAATCTCTTTTCAGTGGGTTTCCTGTTAAACCAATTTTCCTTTTTCTGCATTTATAAAGAGGATTATCGCTGCCTAAATGTAGAAACTTGCACTTATTTGATCAGTAGGTAAAAGGAGGTGATCCTCCCCCTCTACTCTGCTCTCCTGAGACCTCACTTGGAGTATTGTGTGCAGTTCTGGTGTCCTCAACATCAAAAGGACATGGAACTGTTGGAACAAGTCCAGAGGAGGACCATGAGAATGATCAGGGACTGGAACACCTCCCATATGAAGACAGGCTGAGAAAGATGGGGCTGTTCAGCCTGGAGAAGAGAAGGCTGCTTGGAGATCTCATAGCAGCCTTCCAGTATCTGAAGGGGGCCTATAGGGATGCTGGGGAGGGATTCTTCATGAGGGACTGTAATGATAGGACAAGGGGTAATGGGTTCAAACTTAAACAGGGGAAGTTTAGATTGGATATGAGGAAGAAATTCTTTACTGTAAGGGTGGTGAGGCACTGGAATGGGTTGCCTAGGGAAGTTGTGAATGCTCTATCGCTGGCGGTGCTCAAGGCCAGGTTGGACAGAGCCTTGGATGGTATGGTTTAGTGTGAGGTGTCCCTGCCCCTGGCAGGGGTGTTGGAACTAGATGATCTTAAGGTCCTTTCCAACCCTAACTATTCTATGATTCCATAAATAGTGCCATGTTTATCAAGAATATTCAGAATTTTAATATCCCTTCCAGGATGCTGGCAGTCTGTCTTTGCTCAAAATTCATGTTGCTTCCAAACCTAAATTTTTTTTTTTTTATTCATTGAAGTTTTCAAGTATATTTAATAGCACCTACCCCAAGAAAGTTCCAGTGCCATGTGGCTCTCGCTGAACTGGCAATAAGCCTTTAATAATTAAAGGACAGTTTTTCAGCTCTTTTTGTACTCTCCATGGAGTAGTCATAACCAGCAAATTCTTTCACATCTTATCACTGAGTTTGTTACATAAAATAACAACAAAACTTCATTAAAGACAAGGTACAACATCAACTGCTTTTTACCTAATGACTGTTACTGTACCTTGAAAGGATTATAGATTGGTCTGAAGCATCTTTTTTCTGGATGGATTCATGTTATCTCTTGAACTCCTGATTTCCTAGGTGTCTGTCAATTGTTTATTTTGTGCCAGCTTGTTTTTTAGCAGCTGGAGATTCCAATGGATGATGACAATTCCTTAGTGCTGCTTTTAATTCTTTTAAAAAGGTAGTCAATATGTTGGCATTTGGTTTTGGTTTTGTATTTTCTTCTCCAGGTATTGACTTCAGTTATCCATTCTACAGGAAAATCACAAGCTCTTCGGTAATGATTTCAACCAGTTCTCTGGGTAACTAAACAATGTAAAGTTAGATGGAAACTTTTAATATCTCCAATTACTGTCGACCTGTTTTCAATTTCTAGCCTTAGTTATCTCTTGCATTAGCTGGGTTGGCCTTTCTGCTCTGAGCAAGTCTTATTAGTCTATCTGGTCAAGGTTGATTATTTTAGTGAAGACTGAAGCAGAAAAAACATTAAGCATCATGACCTTTTGGCATTGTCTGTTGACAAGTCTCACTTTGTGTTTAAGCAGGATGAAAACTTTCCTTGGTTTTTCACTTGCTACTAATGAACCTTGCAGTTTCTAATATCGCATTTGTGCGGCTCTGGCTAGTTTTCCCTTATATTCTATATCAGCCTTTGTGATTTTTCTTTCCTGATTCAGTTTTCCTTGTCAAATAGTAGAAAACAAAGGCTTTAGTCTAGCACCCCATACTAGTTCACTTTTAACTTCAATACATTTAATTAAGAGTTAAAGTATTTTTGGAAAAGAAACATTTGAAGGATTACAAAGCAGATTTTGGTGATTCTTGGAACATCTCATGCTTATGATATGATAAAGGTACAAGGGCACCTATGATTTTGATCTACTCCACTGAAGAAGGAGAAAGTATATTTTACTTGGTTATTTTTTCTGTGTGTGTCTGTAATTATTATTCCCTGCCTAAGGCATTCAATAAACACTTTTCTAACTGAATAAATATAAAAGGCATTATCATGAAAATTCATCTCTTCTTCTTCTAATCCTAAATTACAACATGGTGTTTTCAAGTTCTGCATTTAGACTTCTTCACCTCCTGCTCTTCCCCTTCACAATCCCTTCTTTAATTAGAATATATTTTTAAAAGCAGAAAAGAAATTTAAAGTAAATGGCATGTGAAAAATGTTGTTTTGTTACATTAACTTCGCAGATGGTGAAGGCCTACTTCACTGAATGTGGGTATAAACATGAATCTTATACTCTTCATCCTGCTAAATAAGACCTATGCTGATAGAAAGTCATATTGTTATAAATATTTACAGTGCACTGACAGACAGGACCATGTATTGGGATAAGGTGGTTATTTTTTCCTTCATCATCTTAAATCTCAGTGACCTTCATGATACCAAGCACCCCAAAATAACTCAGTCAAATAAAGGTGGTGCTGGAGGATGACAGTACATTGGCAGAACCCAGCATTTCTTGATGTATGAAGATAGTTTCATTTTCTTTTGAAATATGTGTTGACATCATTTACGGAAAACATGTGATTATCATATTCATCCTAACTGGGGCTCAGCTTTCCTTATGTCCTTTTGGGACTCCAACACAGATTGCTCAACCTACAGACAGCTCCTCAAATATTCACTGAGGATCCACACATCAGCCCCTTGGGAACTTGCTCGAGAAGGGACATCCCAGTTTTATTGCCTTCTACACTTTAAATAATAATTGATTATCTGATGCTTGCTCAGGTTTTGCTACTATAGGTGTTGCTGTGAACACTTTTCATCTCAAGGAGGACATCACCAAGTGACAAGAGATCCCTGCTAGAGGCCCTCTTTCAATTGCCTGAGACATCTTTACCTTGCTCATAGGCTGTTTTTATTTTAAGCTTCTCTGAACTGATCAGGCTGGTTGTGTTGAGCCTCATGCTGGAGGATTTGTATTTCCTCATCTGTTTTGAGAACTGTATGTACTTAACACACTTCACTTCTGGGATCCATTTTGCAGACCATACTTCTGATATTTACATGTAACAGCATCAAACTTACAGCATCTAAGATTTTTATGGAACAGTACCTTAATTTCTTAATTTCTCTATTTTTCTATTTCAACCCCATGATAGTAAAAGACTGGAGAATAAGTCTTCCTGTTTAAACAAGGATGTCCCAGGATAGGGACAGTACCCTATCCTTTATAAGTTCTCAGCATAACAAGGTCCTTAAAACATAGCAGTAAAATAATATGTCATGAAGACAATTGATTTTAATTCAGAATATAGTCTTAGCTGTGCAGAAACACTGTCTGAAGCTTCACCAAAGAATTTGCTTTTCAATGAAAATATTTGGGCTTTGCCACTGTTTGAAATAAAGCAACCCTAATAAAACAATCAAAGCATAATATAAATTTCAAAATTAATTTTAAAAAGGAGCTGTGCCAATTTTCCAATTCAATATGATCTCGTGCGTTGCTTTAAACATTCTATTAATGTAGTTCAAAATGAAAAATAAGTATTTGATTTTCAGAATAAAGGACTCACATCATTCTAATAGGAGTGAATTCATTTTCAGCATTGTTAGCAGCCTAACTCACCCACACATTGTAGGTCCAACTTCAGTACAGAAACTCCACACACAACTATTCATGATAGATGTAAAGTGGAAAACTAGAATAGGGATGTGAGGCCTATTTTGAAGCCACTTACAATTATCTCCTTGCAAAATGAAATTGCCCTGTCAGTGTTAGATGAAGTCATGCAGGATGAACTGGGGATGGAGAGCTGTGATAGCTGGAAACAGAAACATGAGTCCAGGGCTCTTTGTAACAAAGAATACAGGACATTATGAAAGGATTTGGATAAAACCCAGACCCACATCTGTCGTATAAAATGCGAGAAAACATACATCCTCCCAGATCAGACTAATGAAAGTTCCATTTTTCACAGCGCATACTGCCATGGATGGGAATGATATTAATGATGTGGAAAAAGACCAGCCTGCCATTTCTGCTGAAAATGATAAGAGAAAACAGTCCCTTGCAATAGCTGCAAAAACACTGCTGAAGCAGCTTGAGGAAAAACAAGATTAAAGACTGGTTTGTCAGGCTTGTATCCTCCACTTCTGGGGCTGATAATTTACAACAGTACTCCATTGCAATGCAAGGAGGAATATTGTCAGCTCAAATTCCATTCAAGTCAGTGAAGGTTTTTTTGTCTGTCCTGGGTTCAGCAGAAGCAGTCATTTTTTTCTCCTTCTTAGTAGCTGGTGCAGTGCTGTGTTTTTGACTTTGGGCCTGGGAACAACGCTGGTAACTCTGATGTTTTTAGTTACTGCTCAAATATTTAATCGGACCAAGGACTTGCTAAGCCTCATGCTCTGCCAGGGAGGAGGGGAAGCCGGGAGGAAGCAGAGACAGGACACCTGACCCAAACTAACCAAAGAAGTATTCCATACCACAGCACGTCATGCCCAGGATGTAAAAACTGGGGCAGGTACCTGGAAGAGGGGGGGCTCACTGCTGGGTCAGGCTGGGTATTGTTCGGCGGGTGGCGAGCGGTTGCATTCTCTTCCCTTGCTGTTTCCCTTGTCATTATTATTATTGGTGGTAGCAGCAGTGATTTGTGTTATACCATAGTTACTGGATTGTCCTTATCTCAACCCGTGAAAGTTACATTCTTTTGATTCTCCTCCCCATCCCCCCGGGAGTGGGGGGGAAGAAAGAGGGGGGATTGAGTGAGTGAACTATGTGAGTTACAGTTGGGCTTAAACCACGACATTGTTCTAAGAGTTAAAGGTTAAGCTATGAGTTATTCTTTCACAGGGCTGGTTCTAGATATAAGCAAAGAGCTTCATATCAGGCATTGTATCAGGCTTCCCATGGAAGTGGTGGAATCACTGTCCCTGGAAATGTCCCATGTAGATGAGGCCTTCAGTGACATGGGTTAGTGGTGGGATAAATGTTGGACTTGATCTTTTCCAACCTAGCTGATTCTATGATTCTATATTGGGGAGCATTTATTGATTGGCTTTGGATACTCCAGTGTCATGTAAAACATGGCTGGATGCTGGTGCTACTGATGGAGAACAGTTATGGATGGAACAAGCTACTAGGGTGGAAGGTCCCTACAGAAATTATTCTCCACATTATTTTATGGTTCTCACATCAGTTACAATTTTATCCAGCTTTGTCTTGACTTTCAGTGAGAACAGTCTTGGGACCGCCAATATGCCCACTGTGATAAGAATCTTTGCATTGAGCATTTTTCTTTAGACCTTGCTTCTCAACCTTTTCCTGACGGAAAGCAACATGAAAAACAAAACTCATGATATGAAGTTGGGCAATAAACAAGGTATAACTGAAGATGAGCAGGATACCATTTGAGATGCTTTTCAGATTATTACTGCAATGACTCATAGACTAGTTTCTTGCTTATAGGAGCATTTTGTTCATCAGTAGTATTAAAAGGAGAGTTTCCATTGTGATTTAGGAGAGCAAAAATGAACACTGATAAGATGTGGAATAAGGGAGAAAATTAGGCTGACTTCCAGGAAAAAGTAAGAAGTAACATGGAGCCCAATTATTTCCAAATGCTGCTAGGCTTGTTATTGAGGACATTTTGAAGAAGAGTCCATCAGACATGACAAAAACTCAGCAGAGGGCTTGAAAGGGTCAAGAAATGGTATTTTTCAGCTGCAGTATATTCAGGCACATACGTTAAAGGATTCTGACTAAACCACAGAGAAGTCAGGAATGCTTCATAAGTTCATCTTTTAACCCTGTTATATAAGAGGTTATTTTCCTCCTTTTCTTTCTCTTTCTTCCTTCTCCTCCTCTTTGCACAAGGCTGCTTTATATTATGTTCCTCACTTCACTCAGGAGCCATCAAGACTTTATCCAAGATCCATGAAAATCAATGGAAAAAAAAAATAATTGACTTCAGGATCTTAATCATCACTATTTGGATCAAAACAATTGTCTGTACCAGTCCTTAAGAGCAGAGGCAATTGCAGTAAATTGGTAGCATATGGTGCTTGAGTAGAACGGGGCAGAGAAATGCCTAAACTTCTGGAAGCAGTTTGTCACTGAGAAATCACAGATGAGCCAGCTCAACACAGGCTCCCCAAGTTCCAAAATGCCTTTCTGCTCTTTAAAGCTGTGTCTCACTCACACTGAGCTTCAGCTGGAGAAATGAAAAAGGGGATTTGTACGAAGGTTGACCTGAAGGACATGCTGGAAGACTGTATTGGGCTAATTCTCAAAATAGGACCCAGGTGAATCTGTAAAACTTCAGTCTTCAGGGTGAAGTTAAATGTGATAAAGTGTGCACAGCTCCCAGACCTCATTATTTCCTCCATATGTTTTCCTCAGGTGTCCCAGCTACCTACTTGAAATTGCTGCAAGCCTCCATCTTGAGATTCGTTTGGGTAACAAAAGGCTGATAAATATGAGGGCTTTAGCAATGAGAATGAGGAGGGTTAAGATAATGAACTGATTCCTACATCATCCAGTGTTTCAGCTTTGTGATGCAGCTAAGACAAAAGAGGTGGAAATAGTCTGCTTAAAATCAGAAGAATTTTACAATAAAGCACAGGGATGTAAAATATTGATTTATATGGAGAACTGGAGTAAGTTACTGAGTTGTAAGAATTTAACATGGAAAATATTACCAAGTACCATAAAAATTAAAACCAAATCTGCATTAACAAAATTATTGATATTTTGGGAAATAGAGCTCCACAGTTACCAAGATGACTTCAAAAAACTACATGATCACGAGTAGTTTAGTTTAAGAAAAGTTAGGAAACTGTTATATGAATAACCGCAGTCACATTTAAATGAAATGTTTTTGTCTGTTAAAGAACTTTTTCTGGCTCTGTGTTTTTCTTTTCGTTGCATATCCCTGCTGAGAAGAGACTGTCATCTTTGATAATTAGGTAGTAACTGGCACTTGAATATTTCATGACATTTTATGAGGCATATCTCAGATTTACACAAAAATTTAATAGCCACGTACTTTAAACTAAACTGTGATAAATAGCAATGTGCATGTTTGTGTCTACCACTGGAAATTAAGCTTGAGGTCAAGCTCACCTAACAGAGTTTTGCAGATAGGAAATGAAAAATAGCCTATAAACGCTTGGCTGCAGTATGGACTTTCTGCCATAAAGACACAGTAACCCAGCTCATTTTAATATGACAAGTCTTGCTTTTTTTTGACTAAAAAATGATGGATCACTGGAGTCAAATCCACTGGAAACCAAAAGCAGGCTCTCGTGGCTGAATCTGTATATTAAACTGAGTTTAAAACTCTAGAACAGATTCTGACTGAAGAAAGGGTAAGTTTCTATGCCCAGGCCATAAATGATGGACATCATCTATGATGGACATATCATTTTTTTGGATCAGCAGAATTTAACGTACTTACTCCAAATTATCACTCCTTCAGCTTATATAATAGTCTTTAACCACAGCAGGGACAATTCTGCAAAGCATTCACAATAATGGTGAGGTTTCTATTCGTACCCACCACCTGAAAGCTTTCCTTTTTTCCCAGCAGGCCTACTTATAGACAAATGGCATTTTAGCTCTCTTTTCTACCAGCCTCTTTGAGTCAAACTTTTCAGAAGCATCACATTTTCCATTTACTGGTGTAAAAAAAAAAAGAAAATAAAAGCACTTTTGTGGAGCATAGCGAAGAAATCAATGTGTTGGACATTCCTGGATTTAAGTTATCTTAGTTAGCTCTGGGAGGAAGTGAAACAATATAATCTAAGCTTTGCAGTGAATAAATGCTGTGTACTTATTCACAAACACATTTTTGGCCATTTTCACAATCTTTGAGACCCTCCAAGCATGATTATTTCAGACATTGTCTCAAATATGTTCAGACAGTAATAAAAAGAAAGAAGGCTTCTTACTGTTTCTCACACAAGGAAAATCCAACCGGACTGGTTTCCTTACCAGGGTTCAGGGAATTTCATGTTCATAACTCACAATTGTGAACTTTTCCACCCTATCATTGAAGAAATAAGTCTATAAATCTTTACATTGTTTATAGCTTTCAGCTAGAGAGAGAAAAAAAGTAGAGAGTGCTGTTATAATAACTATATCAGAACTGCACATGATGGATAGGACTTAACTCTAACATTTCTGATATATACTAGCTTGAGGTGTTCTTTCTATAATAGCTGATTTTCTATAAGTGCTTTATGTTGAGTAATGTAGCATGTCTCTACATTTATAGAGGTAGTTGTTGCAGGAACTGCTAATGAAAGGGGACTCCCTTCTTCCCTTCTCATTATGTCTCACTGAAAGCAATTGGGATTAGGACCATACGTATTGAAAATTCCAATTTCCAGTTAACCAGAACTTTCTGTAGACTGTCCTTGTGTTAAAGACTTCATGAGGATCTTCTGGATCTTTTCAGCCACCTCTGCAAAATTTCTACAATCCATTTGTAGATCCAATTATGAGTATTTCTGATATGTTAATACAGAGTGAGCACCTTAAAAATATCAGTATTCCATTTTATATCATAATCTTGCTTGATTAGAAATTATTACCCCTGGCTGGTTGTAACAGTTTTTTAATGGGCTGTGGGTTAAAGATCAGCTCTGTTAAAGAGTAGTGACGGATCACAAACAGTTAAGATGGAAGAGTCTTCTTAAGTTACAGTTCATCTCTTTGCCCATGATCAGAGATATTGGTAGAACAACCTTAAAAAAGACAGAAGCCCAGGAAAAGCATACAGATCCTTCTGCAAGCACCAGCATGCTCACTTATAGTGGGCAAATGTACCATGTTCAAGGTGAAGAGTCCTTAAATGATATTTTCTTAGTCACAGGAAACAGCTTCTGCCTTAGCTTGATATCTGACCTACTCAGCTGATGCCTTAAAGAGCAGATAAAAGACACACATAGCAAAACCTTTCTGCTTAAACCTGAATACAGTGAAGCAAAAAGTCTACACCTAGAAAGAAGCTGAGGAATGTGATGTTAAAACTCTGGCTAGGAAGTCCTACACAGGGGAAAAGATTTGGCTCCTTTTTGAGGATGGCTGCCCATGTATTTCACCCACAGACTGCTACATCTTCCCATGAGATTTCCATGAACCAAAAGGAACAGAACACCTTTATTTTTTCTCCTGTTATATACAACAGGTGTCCGCACCTGGTTTATGGCTAATGACATTTTAAGGGGTGTTTTATCCATTTTGGTGGAATTTTTGTCTATGTTTTTAAATAGAAAATGAAAATCACACACCACAAACCTTGGGGAGGAACAGGATGGGTGTTTCAACATTGCACCAGAACTGGCTTTTGTAGGTAAAAGAAAATAAGCAAGAAAGATTATTTCATTATGGTGAAAAAAAAAAGTAGCTATCTTTTTGAGAATAAAAATACAATTGCTATTGTCATGCGGAAAATGAGTGGTTTATTTTTGCCATCATCTGTGAGCTCCTTCTCTGTGATTTCCCTCCTTAGGAGCTGAATTTTCTGTTTCTTTTTTGCCTACCTGCAGATCTTTTCTCTTGCATTCTTTTGGGGCCTCCTGGCATTAGAAAAGCTTCAAAGAGGCAGCAGCTTCTTAGCAGTTTATCTGCTCCCCTTAGTATTTAAAAATGAAGGAAGATAGTGGATGTAAGAAACCACAGCTGAGTTCGTTTTATCTTAATGATGCAGCCTGAAGCCTCAGTCCCCTTAGAGCATGTACCCTTGAGTTGATGGTAAACACTCTGCAGAAGCCTATCATTTACTGATTGTATCCATCAAAAGATTACTGCTTCACTAAGTTGCTTCGCTTTCTCTTTGCTGAATGTATAAAGCCAGGAATCCTCTGCTCCATTTGATTCAGCGGAAAGGTATTTTGTGTTTAGTTAAGCAAACATTCATGTAATTGCAAGATTAGTTCTGGAGGGAGATGTTTCTCAGGTGGATGAGTGACACTCTGGAGAAGAGACATTTGTTACCAGACATGTTTCCACTGATGACATTTTAATTTGTTTTATCTCTTTTAGTAGTCATTACCTTCTTTCCCACTCATATCCCACAGCCTGCTGGAAAATGGATGCCATCCAAAGAGAGGTCTGAGCCAATGTATTCTGTAACCTAAGACAATTCATTCCTAGGTCATACTGTGCTGAGAGCAAAAAATCAATACCTTACCCACTTGATCTGTGGCCGAACAGAGACAAATTTCTTTTTCCTATCCATTTTTCTCTAGAAATCTGCTTATTGATCTGAATTCTCAGTGTCAGTCCACTTCTTTCAAATGCCTTGCTCAGAAGCCACGTTTTCAAAAAAATCCTCTTGGTGATAACCTTCTATAATGTTAAAAACAACATATGTGGAGGAAAAAACTGCCTTGAAATCAGGTCACAGTGCTAAGTTTGGGATACTGCATTGAATTTAAACCATTACCATAGAGTACATCTGAATGTATCTGTACTGTGCAATAACCACAGAGATAGGAGGATAATGAAAGCCTGCCCTTGGCAGTGAGGCAGTATGCTTGACCTAATTTACCTGGTTTGTCTTAGAGAGCTTTTCACCCTGAGAGTAGTATAATAAACTTGTTTGCTTCTGCAGCACAAGTTGATGTAGGAAGACTGCCTTAGGAATTTCTTTATCCACTGTTCTCAAGTAAAGAGGTTGGAAAGAAGCTATATCCTGGCAGAGAAATTCCCTACTTTTACCTTTTGATTTATCTGCTTTTTTCTTGCACCTGGGAAAGCACAATCCAAGGGTGCAGCACAGGCTGAGATCTGTCTGGCTAAGAATAGCGCTGTGGAAACAGGTCTGCGGATCTAAAGCTCAATGTGAAAGAGCAGTGTGCAGCTGCAGCAAAGAAATCCAATGGGATGCTGGGGAACATCAACAGGGATATCACCAGCAGGGATAAAGATGCCATTGTCCCACTCTCCCTTCTGTCTAAACCACTTTCCCAGTAGATTAATTCCATGAGGAGTACTAATACATTTAAAACTGTTATGGTCAATACTGTTCAGCACCTGTTTAACAAATAAATGAGAAACAGCAGCTTGTCATGGCTATCCATCACCCAAAGTACACAGTTAGTATGAAGAGCTGCATTAACACAGGCACGCTTGCTAAAGTAAAAAGATGCTCCAGCTCAAAGTATGCACAATACAGAAAGAAGGCATTCCCTGAAAGTGAAATTGTGTACCTGACCTTGATAATTGAGGGAGTGAAAGGTATCAAATCAGTCCCATAGGTAACACATGCAGAGTCTCTGAGCAGATTACAGATCCAAAATTGTCACAAAAAAAAGCTGACAAAATGCCTGAGTGCTTTTCTCCAGCGCACACCAGTAACATCAGTAACTCTCAACAAGTGGGAAATGTCTATTTTCAGGACCTCTATGGAATACAGTCATAATTTCTGCAAACCACAGGTGGATATTGGTGAGATATGGATTAAGACGGAGCTGTCTTTTGGAAGTCACATTTTGTCTTCTGGTTTGGGTACACTATCATAGGCTCTGGATGACTCTTCATGTACTGACCCAGTCAAAACCAAGCAATGCAGGAATAACACATTAAACATTCTTCTTTTTTTCAAGAAAGATACAATTGTGTTTGGTATAAACAGGAAACTGCAGGATGTGGCTTGATTACTCCACAATGACAGTGATAATACTTTGCTTTTCTGTATGGAGATCCCCAAACCATTTTAAAACTATTGATAAATGAATATTCAAATGGGTAAGTCAGAAACAATATGAGTTTGATTTTATAGCTAGAGATACTAAAGCACAAAGTCATTAAGTGTCAGCCAAGTTTTAGGGACAGGCTGAAAACAGATGAAAAATACCCAAACATCAGGATCATGATTTTTATTCCAGCATAATTTAAATTTCTGGATGCCCCTATGTATAGAATGATATGGTGGTTTGCTTTGATCACGAAATCTATTAAATGAAATGCTTGTGGGTAAATATTGAGGTTTTTTGTTGACTTCTCAGGCAAGACATTTTAAACATTATTTCAACTTAGATCTGCACAAATTGTTTTTCTTTATGCAGTACGTAAAAGACTTGTGAATTATTCAGTGGAATTTTTTTGTGCTTGATTAACCATTCTTGGGAGGGGTTTTCTAGGTTTCAGCTAATGCTTTCAAACTGAAAGGACTGAAATTCATAGAATCATGGAATATTTTGGGTTGGAAAGGACCTTAAGATCATTTAATTCTAACCCCCCTGCCATGGGCAGGGTCACCTCACACTAAACCATGTCACTTAAGGCTCTGTCCAACCTGGTCTTGAACCCTGCCAGGGATGGAGCATTCACAGCTTCCCTGGGCAACCCATTCCAGTGCCTCACCACCCTTACAGTAAAGAACTTCTGCCTTATCTCTAACCTGAACTTCCGCTGTTTAAGTTTGAGGCCATTACCCCTTGTTCTATTGCTACAGTTCCTAACGGAGAGTCCAAACTGTGCAATGAAGTCCACATTGAAGAAGATAATTTAGCATTAGAATCAAAAAGTGTTGGATTTAAGTGCTGTATGAACCAGCTTGCCAATTTCCAGTTTATAAACCTCCTTGAATTCTGATTCTCTTTGGTTATCAGGGACTAAGAGTAAAAGGTCTGCTGGAAAATCTTCCAACTTTCTAATATTATATCTCTCCCTTTGAATGCTTTGGCAACACCAAATAATTTGCAAGCAGTAGAGTGGAAACAATCATAAAGATATGTTGGAGGCAAAGTGTATGCTATTTCTTTCTGAGATATTTATGAGTATTAATGAATCATTGATTTGTGAATTTGATTAAAGGATGTTTAATGCTCATCTGTAGTGGTTTCAATTCTTATTTTTCTTTCTTTGGTTGATACCAGTAATATAAAGTACATTGGATAGTACCATAATATAGGTCCTCTCTACAGCTTACAGAAAGAAATAGTCATCTCTAAAAGTGAACCGTGCCAACTGCTTTGGGATGAGAGAACCATCTCCCTATGAGTAGGTGTCCAGACACCTCCAGTGACCTCATGAGTGGTTAGCCAGATAAAATGGTTAGCCAGAATCTGCACTATCATTTTTGGGTTGAATTTTATCAGAACTGAAAGCTCTTTATTAAACAAATAAAAACAACAACAACAAATGTGCTGAAATATATTTTCCATCAGTGTCTATACCCACAGCCTTGTACCAGCCACTGTGGTTTAGCACCAGAAAATACTCAGGAGAGCTCCTGGTGTCCTTTTTGGCACCGAAGTTTGTAGTAACATCTCCTCTTGATAAAACTTTCATATATAACCTTTGGTTAGCCAGGGGTAGCAGAGTCCCGTGTACTCATGCTTTCACAGTGTAACGCTGACAGGACAGTATATCTAGACCTAAAGCATCAGCGCTTGATACGTTTCAGGAGCTGAGCCTGCTCTTGGATTTCTACTTAGCTTTCCACAGAATATTGAATCAGCCTGAGGGCACCAGTCCTGCTTTTCAAGTTGCCAAATGTCTTCAGTGTCCCAGGTGATTGGAATTGTCCTCTGCACTCCAGGGAGAGTTCAGTGATTAGAAACTTCTTTTCCCCTCTGGAAATGAAGCTTCCTCCAAAAGAAAGCACAGACATTAGTGCAGCAGACTGAGTTCTGAAAAGCAAGTGGAAAAAAGGCATAAGAACAAGAATTCAGTGAATTGAGAATGTGAACTCAGACTTCTTGCTGCATTCGCATGCAGGTGAATCGTACTGAATGCCTATCACATCTATGTGCAGCCATAATATACAGTTCAATTAAAGAAAACCCCGGTCTACTTTGGCATTTAAAGTACCTTCTTAATGCTACAGTGGTGGTAATTAGAAAAATTACTGTTGCATACAGTGAGTAAAATCCAAGTCTCAGTCCAAAGGATTCACATCAGTTGATTTGCCAATAGTCCATTGATTTCTTACTGAGTTTTACATGTGGGAAGTAGATGCAGCCACATAGAATGGCAGTGTTGATATTTATCCTGTCACTGAAGAACTTCCCTCAGGAAATCCCAGTCTGAGGCTGATGTAGATGACCTGGGTTTCTGGATATGTTATTTAATCTGCCTCATATTCTATGAGGCAGACAGGTTGCAGCTAGAGAATTAATCTGCATTTGCCAAGGACCATGCCGGGTAAACTAGAAAGATTTGTGCTGGGCCATATTGATTTCAAGAAGGTCCAAATAACAATGCCTTATGTCCATGCTCAGCATTGCTGCAAACAGATTTTACTTGTGTACATTACACTGCATTGCAGGTCACAGCACAAATTTAATTAAATCCTGATAAAATCAATTTGCAGCTCTTGTACAACTTAAGTCAAGGGTAGAAAAATACTCAGCCAGGTGCCCAGTTGGAGGAAGTTCTCAAGTAGAAAGTTACAGCTGTGTTTTTAAATGTTCATCTTATTTTGTATGCAATGAAGGCCAATGGGCTGGATCCTCAGCTGCACAGTGAGTTCTGCCAGCAGTGGTGGGATTGTCTTCACTTATGCCAGCTGAGGTCTACCCTTCATCAAATGGATTAAATCAGAAATCAGCACTGGCTACAGACTTTAATCACAGCAGTTAACCTCAGGCTTGTCTGTTATATAAAAGTTCCATACAATTTGGGATGACTCAGTGTTGTTTCTGTTTCCAGTGGCAACATCATGTCCTTTGGGACATCCAAGAGCTATCTCGCTGACACAAGGGACCCACCATTTGCATCATAGGAAAAGTCTTGTGACCACTGCTGGGATTTCAAAGGATGATATTAAAGGTCCCATGATTTCAAGAGAAATCAGATGGCATTTCAAACTCTGGCTCCAAGGCTCTCAATGCAGCTGGGACAAGCTGAGGCTGACGTTAATATAAAGCAAGTTCAGACTGGATTCTAGAGGAGAGGACAGGCACTTGGGAGATCTGCCTGAAATACCAGCTAGCTGGGTGACCTGGGACATAGGAACTTTCAGTTCGGTCTGGTTTTAGTAAGGGGCTAACTGAATATCATGGAGCAAAACCCATGGCTTTTGTCACCTTCAATGACAAAGAACACCCACTTTGTAGTAGGTAGGATCTTAAGGGGCATCCTTACTAACTAGTCTGTATTTGGAAGCAGGTAGCTCTCACAATCAGGAAGACAAGAAGTTTCTAGATGTGATCTATCCCTTCTGCAATAACTTGCCTGCAATTCTTTCCTTTTTTATTCATTAGCAGGCTATTTGGTTTGCTCTCTCTCATCCACACTAAGAGCATAATCCTTTGCAGAACAGGGCTACTTTGCATGTGCTTTGTGAATCCAAATTCAGTGCCTCTTATTCTACATGGAATGCTGATGAATAACTCAGCAGTGCCTTTGACTCAGATGGCCTCTAAATAACAGACACAAATCAATGGATATGCATTAGAGCTGCAGTTTCTGAGCCGAAGTTGTTTCCATGACAGCTAGAGTTTCTGAACATGCTTATTGCACCCTCTTGTGTTTGTTCCCTATAAACGCATGACTTATTCAATCACATTTGTTCCACATTTTGATGATACACCCCTTGGTACCTAATGCTGATTTTCCTCTTGGACCTTACTGATAGAGCACAAAGGACTGGAAAGGAGGATAAGCCATTGGTGTGGATGCTCAGTAATTTCATTTTATAGAGTTTTGATCAGTAACTGCAGCAAATCAGCACCTTTTTTATTTTTCCATTTTGTTAACATCCATTAAGATTATGGTCCTTAATATAATTGATTCAAGCCAAAATATATGACCTAAGAAGGAACTTGTATTAGACTATGTAAACAATGAAAGCATTTATTTAACATCACTAACGTATGCTCAAGGAATTAAATTCACAGCCACTTTGCCTTGCACTCAACTGAAAGGCTTTCCAAGCTAAGACGGATGGCATGTGGGATCTGAAGAGCTTTCCCAGTTCTCCTCACTTCTGCAGTGGGCAGATTGCCCAAGTCCTTCCTTTCCTTTGCTTTGCATTTTTCCTGGGCAAGGAAGAGATCCTTCAAATAATTATCGAGACTGATAGTGACAGCATACTTCCCTATTGATTTTTCCATCTAGCTTGAGGTTCTCTCAGGTTGAGGCTTTCTAAGGCTGCCCCACAGGCTGACAGCTTTGAAAGACCAAAGCCAAACATACTCTTTTAATCTCTGTCATATTAAATGAAATTTGAAGCTTGCCTTTACAAGGCTTTACAAATGATAGTAGATTATTTTTTCCCCTACTTTGCCTGCATTGAAATCTCCAGTCCTATAAAGTGACCAGTCTGTGTTTTCTTTCCTATGGATGTGGATGGCAGATGGTAAGATTATGGGAGCAGCAGAGGACAAGAAAAGGTCTTGCACATATTTTTGAGGCAGACTGTTGAAAGCCACAGTATCACTGCACTGTTATAATACTGATATTATCATGAAGAAGCCTCTGAGCACAAATTATATATCAGTCATGTTAGGACCCCATTAGTACTGCCTCCAATTTGAAATATTCCAGTGGGGAAAACAGGTGAATGTGTTGGGAAAACACTGGTGAAAAATTACCTTATTTTCAACCTGCGCTGCTTACACAGTTTTGGTGACATACAAATGCTTTTCCACGTCCTCAGCCCTATTGCTCTTACTCAAAGTGCTCTGGAGGTGTCAGGATTGAGGTGTGTGTGATTGAATGAAACTGGAGGTTCCACAGGAAAGAGCCCTACGTATTTTGCTTATAGAGAGCTAAAAACCTGCTGGCTTTGTTAAGATCAAAAAGTAAATCCCAGAATTGAAATATTGCTTTGGGAATTAAAGTTTGTCAGCTAAGCAGAGTACTTACAGCTGGGTGAGAGCTCAGTGCAGAACCAAGTTATATGCACGTATACGTATGTGTACATAAGTAAAAAGTAAGGTGGTTAAACTCAGAGAGAATGAATATCATGTGGCATAGCTGTTGCCAGTGTTGCTGTGGTAACCAAGCATGACAATGTGTGAGACAAGTTAATCTTAGACAAAATAAACTGTTTCTTAAAACTGTTGGAGAAACAGATGGATTTTGTCTTAAAATGGACTCTTAAACATTTGCTTTTTGGAAGTACTTTAGAGGAAGACCAAATAAATGCACATTCATCTCCCAGTAGCTTGCTCAAAGGAAAGGGTTTCTAGATGTCATCTTTCCAGGACCATCTTTATTACCCATGCCTCAAGTGCTAAGGTATTTTCCTGTACCTTCATGAACTGGTGTGTGGGCCAGTTCAGAAGATGACTTGATTTCTTTTTGTTCTATGTCTGCTGTATTGCTTGGCCTCCATTCTCAACACCCTCTCCAAGAGCTTACAAGCTCTTTTTTTCCACATTTTTCTTTGTGAAGCACTGATTTAACCGTATATTGAGTTTCCTCAATGCCTTCACCTTTGATCTTAGTTTAATATCCTTCAAGCTGCATCCACCAGACCAGCCTTAATTTTCAATGAGAAGGCAGCATACAGAATGCAAGCTAACTCTATTTGGGATCTGGGTATGATGACTAAAAACAATTTGATCAGTGGACTAGATAATGATGGTTGCTAAGGCACCAGTGGTCATGGGCTTCTTATATACACGATAAATAGAGGACAGCCCTAAGCAGTAATATTTTCATTTAGTGATTCAAAAAGGCAATTTAAATGCTGAGGAAAATTATGAGCCAAAGAAGGTGGAAATAAAAATAAGGACAGAAAAATAGGATTGTCTTTTAGTAAATAGATTCAAAGGAAAAACCCTACCAAGATCAAATAAGAGGAACCTGGTTACTAAAAAGAAGACTCTTATCTCAATAATAAAAAGTAGAAGTTGATAAAACTCAAACCAAAATAAAAATTACCAAAACCTAGAACCATAAGAAATGAAAATAAATGGCAATTTCTATTTCCAAGAAGATACGGAATTAAGATAATAAGAGAAGTTGTTGGCATAAAGGAAAAAAACACTGCACGAAGTGTTACAGAAAAGGTATGTTCAGAGCAAAAGAATTCTTACCAGTAGTGTCTTTGCTAGAGCCATGGGTAACAATTATGAATGATATCAATATCATTTATAGTATCAATAAATCCTCACTAAGCTTCCTTCCTGAAAAATGACAAGCGGCTATTAAATATTTTTGGTGATGACAGTGTCGTTTGTAAGTATTTTAGTAAACAAAGGAATAAATAGCCAAACCTACTAAACCCACCCCTTTTGATGAACAGTTCAGACATCTTTGAGAAGACTCTGACAGAGATGGCAGATGAGATGGTTTATGTATTGCTGTGAATATTAATACATCTTTTCATTGTACTGAAATTCCAAAAAGATGGAACTACTATATGTGAGATGATGTTGTGTGAGGTGCTGAAACTGGAGAGCTGACATCTATTACTCCCAAGCAAAATAATAGAAAAGCTTGTATGAAATTCTTTTGGTGAAGACTGTAAATGTAATTAATGCCAATCAAAACTGTCTCTGGGAAAGGGGCCTTGTCAAACAAACCAGATTTCATCTTTAAGGAAATAACTGTTTTGGTTGGAAAACATGCTGATAAGGGTAGCAGAATTGCCTACAGTCCTTGCTTTTGTATTGCACAACTTTCTGACTAAAAATACAGTGCTACAGAACATCAATACACCCTGCCACATAACTGACACATTTTGTTTTCGAGGAAATCACAGATTTGGGAAGCAAATATAAACCCATTGATACAGGCACAGGTTTATCTGCTGATGACAGGAGCAAAATGCAAGTGAACATGGTATGTGAAGGTCAGAGTGTATGGTTCAATTACAGTTTGACCTACAATTCATCTGCACCCCTCCTAGCCTTATGCTCCTCAAATATAGTTCTTCTCTAACACCCAGTAGGGAACTCCAGAAATTCTGCCTGACTTGCTACAGCAAAGATCCTGCAAAAAAAGAAATTACAGCCCTATAAATAGCAGCTGCTATCCTACAGAGTGGTGCAAGATGGAGACAGAAAGTGAGAGGTTCTGGGCTTGTCATCTCCATCCGGGATGTCTGATGGCCCAAAGAGTATTTCCAAGCAGTTATGGCTAGTGTCATTTTCAACTGTGCTCTCAAGACAATACTGCCCCAATGGTGCTGCCATCTCCCAGTGGATGCAATTAGGCTGAGCATCTCACAAGCAACACTCAGCATCTTGCAGGATCAAGCCTGTATTTCTCACCAGGGGAAAAGCTAGTCTTACTGTTAAAGCCTACATTCTCTCTTGCTTAATTTCTCCCAATTATTCTTAATTGTGCCCCCAGGAGTAGAGCTCTGTGAATAATTGATTATTTCTGCTTGTCGTTTTGTTGCCAGACTGGGGGGAGAGGGGAATTATTCAAGGTTGAAAGAAAATAAAAAACATTTGTTTTTTTCTCAAAATAAAAAGCCCTTCCCTTCTGCCCTCCCCACCCCCCTCCCCCCCAAAATTTTCAGGCCAAACAGAATAGGTCTTTAATTTAAACCAAAGTGGTTTGGTTCATTTTCTTTTTCCAACTGTTGCCAGCAATGAAATGTAACTATATGCAATCTTACCGCATCATTTGAAATGTGGCTAAGTCAAAACATGGCATTTAAACACAATGAACTGAAAAGTTTCAAATAATATGGTTTGGAGCAGGAGGTCTGCTATAGATCAGATTGATCCAAAATTAGTGAGAATCTTCATTTTCACTCTCAACATGCATTTTCCAGTGACTGAACTGTTTTCCCCATTCTCCCAATTTCGTTGTGATCCTACTTAAACAATTTTGCTTTCAGTATTGATTTGGTATTCAGCATCCATATGTAGGTAGGTGTGTGCCCCTTTCCTGAGCTCTACTTCAACCAGCTCTACCTAATTAGTTATTATGGTCTTCTCTCAGAAGTCAGTACCTTCTTCCTATTAATCATTTTTCTTCTTGGATTTGCCTCCAATTTATCAACATGTGCCTGGGCAGGAGATGCTAAGGAGTGAATGCTGTGTCAAATTACAAGCCAGTGACAACAGCTACCTTTCATAGATAGCTGGGGTTTGCTATTTTTCACGCAATTGCCATTTCTGGCTCAGTCTCTTCGCTTTTCCAATCTCCTTGAAACACATTTCAGGCTGGCAAAGGTCCGTTTAGCCCTTCTTTTTTTTCCTAGAAAAACTGTAGGTAGGTTATTTATAGGCATGGGTTGGATAGCACACATCCTGGATGTTCCCGCACCTTCTAATAGTTCATAGTTTCTGAATATTTTACATTACTCATTAAAATACCTGTTCTTGCCCAACTTAACCATTCATCAAATTTGCCTAAGGCTAAAACTTAATACATGCACTTGATACTTCCAAACATCTGTGTGCTTTGATGCCAGAGGCTATAATAAAACCAAACCTGTCTATATGAAATATTGCAAAGAAAATCACTGGAGGGTCACCAAATTAGAAGAAAGAAAAAAAGAAGAAAGGAAAAAGCTACCAACATTTTCCTGAACATTCAGAGCATCTGTGCTCTGATACCTCCCTTCACTCACAATCTCAATGCAAATGGATCTGGTAAACAGTGAGGGATGGTGAAAGATTGCATGCTGGGGAGAATCAGGCATGGGAAGAGTGATGAGAAACCTGTGCACGTTTTCATAATTCATCCAAGCAGAGCAATATTTACTGTCACTCAAGGTGACACTGAGTCCTGCTGCCAAAATATAGCCCTTTCAAAAGCACATGAAGGCTGATGGTGCAAGTGCTCAAACTCCTGTTATTTTTCTGACTTTTTCATTAAGAACTGTGTTATCCATGGTCACATTTGTTCAGCACACATGCTTCATTGATTTATGTTGTATAAAAACACTTTAGCTGTGTCCTTAAAACCTCATTAGTGTCTGTTAAATATCCATTTGAATCTGAGTTTTATTCATAAATGCAAATTTACAGAAGTTTTTAATTGTGTGTCACGCATCAGTGCAATTACAACTTCATCTCCTCTGTTTTGACATAATGTGGATTTAATATTTTGCAAACCCACCAACTTAGATAATGCATGATGACTTACTGTTTATGCAGAAGCAAACATTTCCCATCGCTTCTAACGTGGTCAATACCTACTGAGGAAGAAGGCATCCTGCAATTAACAGCAATGAACTAATAATAACCACTGCTGTGGCCCTGTATAAAAGCAGCAGAATGTTTACTTTCTAACAGGAATCAGAAAAAACTTTGTGTAGCAACAGGAAGACCATAGTAGACATGTATGCTTTGCATTGTCTACAAAGAACTGATACCCAAAAGCTTTGCCAGAGTTATGTCACATTAAATTAAAAATAAATTAATAAGAGACAATTAAGAATAAGAAAAGAACATCAAGGTTTGTGTGAGGTTATGGTTTTGGTCTTCAATTTAACATCCTGCTCTGTCATTTCATCTCTCCCATTCCTCCCATGTTTCAGCTTTCTACCTTGACACTATAGCTCTTCTAACTTACCATTGCTAAACTTCACGTCCTTCCCTTATAAATCCCCTACTTCTACCTAAACAGTGAGCACAAAGAAAAGCCAAAAATGCGTTATTTCCACCCCATGCACATGTTCAGATCAGGGTGAAGTACCCCAAGTTAATGCCAATGTAAGTGCAAATCTAATAGCCCCAAATCCTGTCAAATCTCTTTTTCCAGTGTTGCAGTGACCCTTTCCAATGAGCCTCGGCTGCTGTTATTATTTCTTCATCTAGGAATTTCAGCTTGAACATAACACAAGAATCTGCAATTACAACCCTGATGATTTCTTAATTTTCAGCAACTGGATCAGTTGCTCAGCAGGGAACAAGCACAAGCACAGGCTGGTTTCTCTTATTGAAACTGCTCATCTGCTTTGTGAATTCTCAATTCAAAGATGCTTTACTTCAAGCAGACCTTGATGGCATGGCACTGAAATGCTTTCCTTCCACAAACATCTAGCTGTTTTATTCTGTTGGGAAGTCAGTTGGTGATCGTTACTGCTATTGATTTTGGTACTTAAATAATCAATCTTTTGTGTTTTTGTTTTCTTTTTTTTTGGCAAGTGGGTTTTCTGAAAGCTGTACCTCTCCTGGTAGCATTGTATAGCAGGTCTCTATCATCAAGATTAACAGTGTTCCTTGCTTCATAACCATTTAGGGCTGAAGGTAAAGGGGTGAACAACAGTTGTTCAGCTATCTCCCCACTGAATGAAGCAATCAATTAGCCTCAAAAATGCCCTCCCAACATCTGCAATCATGACGTTGCTCTTCCCTCAAATTGTCCACCTTTAATTGCAAGATGGTCCTTGACCTGAATACAGCCTTTATTTGACACTTTTGTGTTGCTTCTTTTTTTAATCTTTGTAGATATGATGATAGACATTTCCTCTCTTGTTCAAAACCTATTCAGTGAAAAGCAGCAAGAACACTGATTTAGCAATTCCAAATCCACAGGCAACAGCCTTTCTTACTGTATTATTTTTTGCCATTTGATCCTTTTTCTTCAGAATATACACTGATTGTCCTATTGACAGAGACTTTTTCTTTGGAAGCTGGCACTCATGTCTGCAAACTTGCCTTTCCCCTTTATTACATACTATCAGTAGGCTGTCCATCCTTGGCAGTAGAATAAATCTTGGCTTCCACATGTTCTCCAGCACTAGTTGTATTGAGTAAGGTGTTGCTCCTAAGTTAATACTGGGCATTGCAAGAAAAACTGTGCCCAGAAACAAAGCTTCAAGGACCATCTTGCTTACAGGTAGCTGAAGGGCACTGGAGAGATGTCAGCTTTTTGGAAAGAAGATTATTCATGATGTTTTTTGACAGAGATAGAAAAGACAGCAATATCTTGCTAGCTATACACAGCTATTTTCTGTACTCTTCAAAACTATCCACACATGACCAAAAGGCTCCAATTTAAAGGGAACTCCCTTTATCAGTTGATGGAGACAACTCCCTTCATCACAATTGAGAGTGTTCCAGGTGTTGATTATTAAATAGAAGCATAAACATTATTTCTCCAAATTCACCTTGAGATAGAAAGTTTAATTTTCTCAGTTTCCACTACAGAACACTTAGATGTCAACAATATTCAAAGTGTAAGCATGTTACTTTAACTTGGATTGTCTACATAACTTGAAAAAGTATCTGATTTTCTTTAGTTATGCATTATAACAGTTTTTTCTTTTGCTGCTCCTTTCCAAATCCTTTTAATCCTGTCTTTATGCTTCGCAAATAGTGGATGTCTAAATCTGACATCCTATTTCAAGGCCATTCTCCAGGCAGAGTATGAAGATACAGAAGAATGGTACAAGGTAATAAACTGTTTTCAACAGAGCTGCTATGCAATAATCCAGGAAGGAAAAAGGAGAACAAAAAGAAGAAAAAAACAAATAAAACCCAGGTTTTTTAATAGAAGTAGGTTGAACTTAGTCCTCAGGGAAGGCAGTTGAGCCAGATAGCCTTATATGTCACTGTGGCTTCAGTGGGACAGCTGAAATGTTCCCCTTCTTATTTTCTCTAATAAATACTTCATTTGCAGATTTACACTAGATAACTTGTATCTAGCTGCTATGAACCTATGGAGAGTTGAAAGTCATTAATCATGCCTTGCTGTTAAGGAAGGAAGAACATGCAATTCTGCAAGCTGTTAGTGGGTAAATAGAGACTTTTCAGGCATTCTTAATTGAGTACCATTTGTCACCAATTTACACAGAGTAAAATTCTGTTACGGATACCGTTGCAGGGTCAATTGCCAAATCAGAATAAAAAAGAACTTAACAGCCAGTCAGTAAGTTTTCTGTAACTGTTTCCCCACTTCACTTCTCCTCACATCAGTGGGTATTTGAAGTCTGATTTAATAAATAAAATAAAGTTAAGAGACATGTGAGATTGTTGTAAATCTCTTCCAGGCTAAGAAAGATTTGAGAAACCTTTAAAGAAAGGCACCGGAGAATAAGGGAGGAGGCCTACAAATAGCACCAGAGAGACTAAAAAACAGTGACTCAATAGCTGTGAAATTTCCTGTTGCACAGATAAAACTCTTCAGTCTTGGTCAGGAGTAAAATGTGCAAATTTACCCTGGGAACAGTCATTCTGATGACAAAAAGGTCTGAAATCTTGCAGATTTTCAAGAGTGATGGGATGAACTTGGAGAAGTAGCTATCAAGAAAGATGTTCTAACACAGTGAGATCTGTTAGGCTGCAGAATAACCTCATAAGGGAACTGATAGAAATCCCATTGCTCAACATATTTAAAATTAGGCTAGGTACAGCAGGTGTTATGTATCTCTACATGTGCAATAAAAAAGATATCACTGTGGTACAGCTGGAGACATGAATAACAGTGTTTAGCTCAAAAACAGCTTTAAAAGGCTACTAGTATATTCCGACCATGTATCACAGTATGGGTTGTGTTGAATTGCAGGGGCAAATCTCGAAGGGAGATGGACCCCACACTTTGGTAAGTGTTCTCTCTTTGGATACTTGTGACCTTATGCTTCACTAGAGAAGATGTAGCTCCCTTTTTTCAGGCTTGCAGTTTGCTCCAGTGGCTCCTTATCTGTGTCTCTGACACCTACAATTTCACATTCCTATCAACTTGTATAAAGTAACAAAGAATAACATGGTCCTGCAGTCTGTTACCCACTTGGCCAGCTTCTAGATGCTTAGAAATTTTATTTCTCCCTCAATATGCTATGTCTTGTAACTTGTGAGTTTTATAACTAAAATCTTTCTTTTGTTGCCATATTTCTCTATTCCTACGTATCCCAAAAGATCATGAAACATCAAAACCAGCTACGTTAAACCTTGGATTTGTCAGGATGCTCACCCATAAGCAACCCAGGATGGGGACCAGCTAGTTCTTGCAGGTTATATATTATCTAGTTTCCATGGTCTAGACCTACAGACATCCAGGAAAACAGAACAGAGAATTAGCTCAGTTTGTTATGTTTACAGCAGCAGTGCCTATGGGAAAACTGGTGACATGGACACAGTATGCTGGATTCTGAAAGAGTGAAAGCATTTTGAGAGACAGACTCTGTCTCAACAACATGTTCTGAGTTTCACAGGCAAATTAGGCATAATGTGGTAATGATGTTTTTCTTTCGCAACGCTTAGCCCAACAAGCTTCAGCTCTGAGATAGACACTATTATAACTGCTCTTTCTGTGCAGCAGGGATAGAGGGGAGAAACTGCGAGTTGGATGTGTGAAAATAACACCTCCTGCAGTTGTTCAGCTGATAGTGAGGGTTTGCCAGGTTTGTGCAAAGCATCACACCAGCTCTGCAATGCTTCCTGCCACTCTGTTTGGTGCAGGGCATGTTACGTAAGTGAAGATGATGTTGTGTGGCTTAAATTGAGGAGATAGAATGGAAATTTGGCTTTCAAACTTAACACTTCTATTTCAATGTTCATAAAAAATTATTGCATCCTTATACTGCCACTGAAGAAGTACTAAAACAAAAAGATTGAAAAGGTGAATCCTTTGAGTTAAAAATCTCCAGCACAAGATAGCTGTCAAGGTAGAGCAAGCTCTGTAGGGAGTAGTAACAGCCTGCCTTTAGCTTCACACAAGGAAACAACCTTTAACATAGAATCATGGAATCATAGAATAGTTAGGGCTGGAAAGGACCTTAAGATCATCCAGCTCCAACCCCCCTGCATGGGCAGGGACACCTCCCACTAAACCATGCCACCCAAGGCTATGTCCAATCCAGCCTTGAACACCACCAGCGATGGAGCATTCACAACTTCCCTGGGCAGCCAATTCCAGTGCCTCACCACCCTTAATGTAAAGAATTTCTTCCTCATATCCAATCTAAACTTCCCCTATTTAAGTTTGAACCCATTACCCCTTGTCCTATCACTACAGTCCCTCATGAAGAGTCCCTCCCCAAAATACCTATAGGCCCCCTTCAGATACTGGAAGGCTGCTATGAGGTCTCCATGCAGCCTTCTCTTCTCCAGGCTGAACAGCCCCAATTTTCTCATCCTATCTTCATATGGGAGGTGCTCCAGTCCCCTGATCATCCTCATGGCTTCCTCTGCACTTGTTCCAACAGTTCCATGTCCTTTTTATGCTGAGGACCCCAGAACTGCACACAATACTCCAAGTGAGGTCTCAGGAGAGCAGAGTAGAGGGGCAGGATCACCTCCCTCAACCTGCTGGTCATGCTTCTTTTGATGCAGCCCAGGATATGGTTGGCTTTCTGGGCTGCAAGTGCACACTGCAGCCGGCTCCTGTTAATTTTCTCATCGACCAACACCCCCAAGTCCTTCTCCTTGGGCTGTTCTCAATCTCTTCTCTGCCCAGCCTGGAGCTGTGCCTGGAATTGCTCCAACCCAGGTGTCGGGCCTTGCACTTGGCATGGATAAACTTCATCAGGTTGACATCAGCCCACCTCACAAGCGTGTCAAGGTCCCTCTGGATGGCATTCCTTCCCTCCAGTGTATCAACCAAACCACACAGCTTGGTGTCATCAGCAAACTTGCTGAGGGCACACTCAATCCCACTGTCCATGTCACTGACAAAGATGTTGAACAAGAGCGGTCCCAACACCGATCCCTGAGGGACATCACTTGTTACCGGTCTCCAGCTGGACATTGAGCCATTGACCACAACTCTTTGCGTGCAGACAGCCAGCCGGTTCTTTATCCACCGAGTGGTCCACATATCAAATTACGTAATTATTTGGAAAGAAGACTTTGGAAGCAATTGAAGATGGGAATGTTCAGATTTTTTAGGAAAGATAACCTACAAAATCTTCAATCAGAAATGTCTGACACAGAGGTCTGAGTATAGCAAAACTAGTGCATGAAGGATGCAGGCAGAGGTCAAGATGCAGGTCCATTGCAGAACACAATGCATTTCCTGATCAATGTTGTTGATTTATTCTCGGTTTTCTTGAATCATTCTCTCATGGAAATGTGGGTACTCCTGAGCACTGTTGCTACTACTGCAGTAGCAGGGGGGAAATACTGCATGCAAGCGCAGAGCACCACGGCTCTCTCTCCAGGTTGGCTGGCTAGCCATTTATCCAGCTTTCCGTCTGGTGATGGCTCAGCTCTGCAGCCTCCCACAGCCCTAAACCCTGCCAGCCCTGTGAATTATGAACACCTCTGTCCTGCTGCCCGAGGGAGTTGGAATGGGAAGGTTATGCAGAGCACAGCCAGCTGGATGAAGCTCCATGCGGCACACAGGACTGGAAAGGTTTTGCTTTCTACCATGGCTGATGATGGAGGGGATGCTCTGCACCCTTCCCATGCCTGGGCTGGAGCACTCACCAAGTGCCTTGGAGAATGGGGTTTAGTGTCCAGGCTGGGTGAAAAGACTAAAAGAGGATGAGATGTGAAGTTCTGGCTTTTGACTTCAGAGAAGTATGGAACCAGATAGGAAACCCCATGGCCTTTTCAGAGATATGGATGCTTCTCTGCCAGGCAGAGTGCTAGTCTCCTGCAAAGCATCTTGCTCTACATCAGTGTTATTTTGCTACAGTAAATGTTTACAGCAATATAGAAGCAAATATTTGCCTTTTTTTCTATTTTTCTTTTTATTTTTTTTTTACATCTCCTTTAATCACAAAGAAAATAGATGAAGTGCTTCCAAATGCTTCTTGGCTTTCACATGCACACATTCCCCACTAATCTGTGAAAAAGGCTTCTAGAGTGTTTAAGAGATTTCAGAAGTCTTACATAGCAGTATGTCCTGATTCCAGCTGGGATACAGTTAATTTTCTCCTAGGAGCTGGTACAGTGCTGTGTTTTGGAATAAGGAGGAGAATAATGTGGATGGCACATTGATATTTTAGTAGTTGTTAAGTGATGTTTTCTCTAAGTCAAATACTTTTCAGCTTCTCACATCACCCCACCATTGAGTAGGCTGGGGAAGCACAAGGAACTGGGAGGGGACAGAGCTGGGACAGCTGACCCCAACTGGCCAAAGGGATATTCCATACCATAGAATGTCATACTCAGCATATAAACTGGGGGGAAAGTTGGCTGTGGGTTGCTACTGGGCATCAGTCTGTTGGTGGTGAGTAATTGCATTGTGCATCACTTGTTTTGTACATTCTAATTCTGTTATCATTACTATTTTTACTACTACTACTGCTACTATAAATATTATCATTATTATTATTTTCCCTTCTTTTTTTGTCCAATTAAACTGTCTTTATCTCAACCCATGAGTTCTACCTTTCTCTTATTCTATCCCACATCCCACTGAGCGGGGACTGTGTGAATGGCTGTGTGGGATTTAGCTACCTGCCGAGTTAATCCACCACACACACAGTGTTAACAAGGAGGTGGATTTCTGGCCTTCTTTTTTCATTAATGTGTTCAACTATGGCCTATTATACCTCACACTGTGAGAGAAAACCCAGTTCAACAAAACCTCTGGGTGGCTCAAGGAGTACAGGTTTCAGCTACCTCAGCTAAATGTTAAGGAGGCTGAGCCAAGGTCCACCAAACTCAGTGAGAGTCTTTTTTCATTGAATTCAATGGACTTTAAGTGGGGAATTAAGCAAATTTGTTTGCTACAAGAAATAGGAAATTTTTAAACCCTTCTGCAAACCTGCCACAGGGGAAGAACAAAGTCCCAGAGCATGTTAGTAAGAATTGTGTGCACTTGAAAAAGCTATTTATATTGGACACTGTTGTCTTCAGGCTTCTCATACTTTCTGCAAGACATTTCCATTCACTTCCATCTTCAGCTGCAGCCCACTTGTAATATTTGAGGCCTTTTTGCACCTTGCCTCATTTCTTATGTTCCCATTTCAAAGAGAAACTATCTGCACTTTTTCATTAAAGGTCACAGTAAAAGTCTGAAACTTGGCCTGTAAACTCCTTCTGGTGGAACGTGGTTCTTTGTTAAGGTGAAGACGGAGAAATAACAAGTTTTGTGATTCAGTTGCCACTTCAGTGTATCTTTGAGCCTTTCACAAAATTTTAAGTCCATAACAAAGATGTGCAAGACAAAACAGGGATGCAAATTAAACAGGGGACTGTATGATTTACAGGGCTAGAATAAAGCTCCCATTCATCTGCTATCGCAAACTGATACATCCCATATCCACAGGCATTTGGGATTTTTTTACCTGAGAGAATTCCAAATATCTAGTCTCTTGGGTTCATAAATATATTACTTTTGCTGGAATGGAAGGTGCGATTGCTCGTACCTATTTTGTACCTAATTCCCATATGAATCTCCAAATTACTTGTCAGCATTCTTCTTTTGACATTGCCTGAGTGCCTCAGTCATTTACACAAAACACCCATGAGTGTGTGGTGAGTCCAGATCTGGGACTTGTTCTTCCTGAGAAGGAAACCAGAGAGCAATCTAACAAGCTTGCAGTGTGAGCATGAGATCAAAGCACTGGCGTGCAGAAAGAACTCTACAAATCAACCTGCTGAACCCAAAATTGAATTGTTACAGCACTTCTCCAGGTTCAATTTTGTTCTCTGCTTGAAGGGATTTGAACTTTCATCTCCTATGAGAATACTTGAGCAAACCACCAGGCTATAAGTGGAGAAACACAGCAGAATAAGAAAAGACATGTTTGTAGTTCTTATTTAACCTTGCCTTCATTGAATAAATAGCCCAAAATGATGAGGGTAGAATTTCTTAAGGTGTTGAAATAATTTTTTGTTGCTGAACTGCCATACGGTGCATTGAAAACTCTATTCTAAGAAAACAGCATAAGATCTGAAAAGAAAATTAAGGCCAGGTTGGACAGACATTGGCAACATGGTCTAGTGTGAGGCATCCCTGCCCATGGCAGAAGTTCTTCCCTGTGAGGGTGCTGAGGCACTGGCACAGGGTGCCCAGAGAAGCTGTGGCTGTCCCATCACTGGCAGTGTTCAAGGCCATGTTGCACGGGGCTTGGAGCAACATAGTGAAAGGTGTCCCTGTCCATGGGAAGGGGTTGGAACTGTGTGAGCTTTAAGGCCCCTTCTAAACCGAATAATTTTGTGATTCTATTGTTCTAAGCACGACAGACATATGATTACTCAAGCCAATTTTCTGCTAAACTTTAGCAAAAAAGAGCAGATAAGAAGAGATTGAGTGAAAATCAACAACTAAAAGGTGGTTCCTGGTTGACAAAAGCTTTGTGTACCTTGTAATGGTGATGATTTTGCATAGCAATAGAACCCTTTTTCTGTCTTTATTAGCAAGCAATAAAATAAGTCTAAGCATGTAAAGAAGGCTTTTAGGAAGTGGGAATGAATGTGGAGCAGTGACCAGTGTTTGGAGGAAGACTGTGAGCCAACCTGTCTGCTCCAAGGGAGGATGAAACCATTGGAGTGAACTGTAGCAGGAAAGGATGTGGAGGGAAGCCAGGTCTGAGATGAGAAATAGGAGGATATTTTGGCATGGAAACTAATGCATAAAATTAGAGATCAACATTGCAACTGATGTCCAGTGTTCATCCTTCACTCCCCAGCCTGCGCTGACTGATACTTCAAGCAACACTACAAGCAAACTTGACAACTTGTCACTGTGCAAGGGGCAAGCAGAGACTGAGTGAGGAAAGTGCAGTAATAACCTTCATTGCTGTTATAAGGGCAAACCCAATGTATCATTAAAAGAACTCAAGAGAAAAATATTAATACTCTTTCACCTAAAACACACTTTTCTCTTAGAAAAGATTTCATACATCTGAAAACCACAAACAATAATTCCAGCCCACTTTCAAACATGCGTCTTAATCACAATTGAAAGAAATATTTGCCTTGACTCTTATTCGAGTTGGGATCTGGCCTGAGAGGCATTATTTTTATCTACACTAAATTTAAAACCCCTCAACGCAGTTGAAACAGTGAATATGAGCTTAGCATACACAAGAGTTGAACCATGTGCAAAGAAAGGAGAGTTTTTGTGAAGATCACTAACGCAGCAAGGCTCCCTTCTGTCTTGGACTGCAACCAAAGCAGATGCTGTGCACCAGGCTGTGCAAGAACCATTTAGACCAGAGGGTAAACCAAAAGACTGTCCAACAGGTCTAAAGTACATTGCCAGCATGCTACTCTATTCACTGTTAACATCGGAGTAAAATGCTGTCTAATGCTTCTCAGGGTGAACGATTATTCAGATACACTTTCCCCACATTTATAATTCCCTTGCATGGATAGCTGAGACAAAATATGCTTCAAGCAGAAAAATCAGCTAATGAGCAATGCCTGCTTCAAAATGAGAAAGCAATAGCTATTACCTTTCTCATGTTTTGCTCTGTGGGTTTCCTCTACAGGGCAGTATTAAACCACTGACAGTTGTGCCTAATGATAAGAGCTACAAAATGAATTTATTCAGACTGGCATTTGCAATTAAATTTAACTGAAAGTCTGATGTGTTTAATGAAACCATGGAAAAATGCAACTCCCTGAGTCCTTAAACACTCATATATGCATAGCGACATCAGAGCAAAATGAGTGAAATTTCTAATAGAACACACAAAGACACAAACTTCAACCGGTACATATTTGCACTGTGGTCTGTTGTGATAAAGTGGGTTTGTTATACTTCAGATATTCCTCACAGATATTTGGAAATAAATGGAAATGGTGTTTATGATGTTAGTCATCATGAGGAGAAGAAAAATCTGCAGAATAATAGATTAATTTAGCACAGGGGTTAAATTGATCAAGTAGCTAATTTTATCCTTGTAAAGCAATGTAATATGCATAATACCATCTCTGTGTGGGATTATTAGATGAAGAAGTAATAATCCACTGTTATCCCCCAATGCTATGAATCCAACACAAAGCCTACTGAAGTCTCTGGAATTGTTTCTATTGTATTCAGTGGCCTCCATGCTAATGCATGGAAAAATCTGATTACAAGTTCTCAAAAAATACTTATTTCCCTTCCCCAAACCAGATTATTCATAAAGAACTTTGGGCAATGTAGTGGGAAAAGTGCCTTATCACCTTAAAAGGTGCTTAGATGGAAAAATCACATGGAAAAATCACAGTTCAACATTTATCAGCCTAAAACTGGAAAATGTAACTTGTCTTATTATTTGTGCCATCTAAATCTGCCCTGTTTGAACACATGTACTGAAAAGAAATGGTCTGGAATAAACCCCGAGTTGAATGGATCTGACTGTGATATGCTGGCAAATGAACTCTACACCATAGCTTAGAATTTAGTCTGTGCAGATGAAGGTAAAAAATCATTAGCTGCTGACAAATAACTATTAGGTCTACATGAAAATGAGCTCAGGGTCTCAGTGCAACTCCTACATCATAATCTGCTAATAATGCTTATACCTTCTCCAAGAACCTTGTAATCTTTATAATGCATTTATCTGCATAATACTTTTGTAAGACAGTGATGGGCAATTTTGTCCAACTTTACAGATGGAGAAGACAGGTGATGTAAACAGGTCTTCACAGATCTAGGGATGACTCTAAAAGACTCTTACATTCAAGCATAAAGCATCTAACTCCTTGATAACTTGTGCTTAGTTTTACCTGTACAGGAGAGAGAAATGACCGCACACTAAATGATGAGTTGGTATTATACAACTGTGTAGGAGACATGTGTAAGAGATACGTGGGACTTAGATGTCCCGTTACAATTTTCTGTGTCAGTTTTGTCATCTACTGAGCTGAACAGAACTCACGAGTGGTCACAAAGGATATAACCAAGTTTCTTAAAAGAAACTCCCAGGGACTGCAGACGTATTTTCTTACAAGTTATTAGACTTATTTTTTATATATGTTATTAAATACATTTTCAGAGGCATAGTTGCCACAATGGATGGAGAAACTGTTCTTTTGCTCGGATAACTTTGCTCAGTGCTTGCTTGGCTGTCAGTCTTACATGTCTCATAATTCTAAACTTCATTTAAAATGAACAAGGAATAAAGGAAGATCCCTCTGCCGCATGCCCAGCATCCATCCACTGGCTGACATGAGCCTGCTGAAGGTGAATTGTGTGCATCACCCCTGTGCAATGAGACTGTGAAATCATAGAATCATAGAATCATAGAATAGTTGGAGTTGGAAAGGACCTTAAGATCATCTAGTTCCAACCCCCCTGCCAGGAGCAGGGACACCTCCCACTAAACCATGCCACCCAAGGCTCTGTCCAACCTGGCCTTGAACACCGCCAGGGATGGAGCATTCACAGCTTCACCGGACTAGACAAAACAGCAAGTTGGCATATCAAGCCGATAAAGACTCAAGGGCACACTTGCAATTTTTTTTTCAGCTTTTAATTTAATTTCATTTAATTTAATTTTATTCTATTTTATTTTTTAATTATTCTTAATAGTATTTTTCTACCTTACGAGGCAGTGCAAAGGACCCTGAAGAGCAGCGTAGTGCTCCCTCCCTGTTGCTATCATTTATGGGTCTACTGCTTTAACTATTCATATAATGACACAGATATGTTTTTCTCTCTGTAATTAAAGATTAGGAGAAAACTGTAGACTAATGTTAAGAGGAAAAGGAGCAACGAAGTTTTCATGTGGATAGCAATGTCCTGGGAATGTTCCCAGAAAGAAAATCCTTGGAAGAACATCACATCTAGAAGGAAACTCTATTCTGTTTGTATGTACTGTAATATTCAAGGCAAAATGAAGAAGATATAGAAGACCAAGCCATACTCAATGCGTCAGTGGTGTCTGAAGTCACACGGAAACTCTGCTTGGCTGCAGTAGGATGTCTCCTCTTGCCATCTATAGGCCCATACATTTTGCGTGTAAGACAGCATTTAGGCAGCTTCCTCCAGTGAAACTGGGGTCATAGTGTAGAAAAAAAAGGGTCATGTAGCAAAACATTTCTGTCTTGTGGAATCAGCATCTCTCTGTATAATTTTACTCACAGTTTGTGTGCCTGACATCTGCTCTGATCAAGGGTGGTCATTTTTGTAACTTTCCTATATTTAACGCTGCACTGCTCTCAAATCCTAATAGGTTCTAAACTAATGAGAAGTGAAAAGATTCTTCTATGTAATTTATATTACTTTTTACTTCTTTTTGCTCTAGTCCGTTCCCCATTTTTCTCCTTCATCCTGAGCCTCTTTTGCTTTTTGCTATACCTGTTATTTTGGCTTATGTCCATCCTTTATATAATCGCTTCTGAAAGGCTTAAGGTAAACATAGAAACACAGACTGATAAACAACTGCTGCAAGAAAGCCAAGTATAATAAAAGATAGCAACATGGAGCAATATTTGGGAGTAGGATGTAATTTTAAAGGTCAATAATGCGCCAAGGAAATTTTGCCTGAAGCCCAGCTCACACTGATAAAAGAGAGTTGGTATTCTTGGATTCTTTGGCTGCTAAATGAGTTTAACAGTCTACCTGAGTTTATCTTCTTATCTCCCATTGCTTCAGGCTTACTTACGCTTGCTCTTTCTTTGTTTATCTCCCCCTTCCTTCCTTCCTTCTTTCCTCCCTCTCTCCCTCCTTCCCTTCCTTCCTTCTTTCCTCCCTCCCTCCCTCCCTCCTTCCCTTCCTTCCTTCCTTCTTTCCTCCCTCCCTCCCTCCCTTCCTTCCTTCCTTCCACCTTTCCTTCCTTCCTTCCTTCTTTACTCCCTTCCTTCCTCCCTTCCTCCATTCTTCCTTCCCTCCCTCCCTCCCTCCCTCCCTTCCTCCCTTCCTTCCTCTCTTTGTCTTTTCCTCCTTTCCTCTGTTCTTCCTTCCCTTCCTTCCTTTCTCCCTTCTTCCGTTCTTCCTTCCCTTCCTCCCTCCCTCCCTTCCACCCTTCCTTCATCTTTTCCTCCCTTCCTCCGTTCTTCCTTCCCTCCCTCCCTCCCTCCATTCCGCCCTTTCTTCCTCTCTTCGTCTTTTCCTCCCTTCCTCTCTCCCTTCCTCTCTTCCTTCCTCTCTTCCCTTCTTTTCTGTTTTCCCTTCCTTTCCCTTCTTTTCCCTTCCTTTCCTTTCCTTTCCCTTCCTCTCTCCCTTCCTTTCCCTTCCTTTCTCTTCCTCTCTCCCTTCCTTTCCATTCCTTTCCCTTCTTTTCCCTTCCTACCCTTTCCCTTCCTCTCTCCCTTCCTTTCCCTTCCTTTCTCTTCCTCTCTCCCTTCCTTTCCATTCCTTTCCCTTCTTTTCCCTTCCTATCCTTTCCCTTCCTTTCCCTTCCTATCCTTTCCCTTCCTTTCCCTTCCTATCCTTTCCCTTCCTCTCTCTCTTCCTTTCCATTCCTTTCCTTTCTTTTCCCTTCCTTTCCTTTCCTTTCCTTTCCTTTCCTTTCCTTTCCTTTCCTTTCCTTTCCTTTCCTTTCCTTTCCTTTCCTTTCCTTTCCTTTCCTTTCCTTTCCTTTCCTTTCCTTTCCTTTCCTTTCCTTTCCTTTCCTTTCCTTTCCTTTCCTTTCCTTTCCCTTCCCTTCCCTTCCCTTCCCTTCCCTTCTCTTCCCTTCCCTTCCTTTCCTTTCCTTTCCCTTCCTCTCTCCCTTCCTTTCCCTTCCTCTCTCCCTTCCTTTCTCTTCCTTTCCTTTCCTTCCTTTCCTTTCCTTTCCTTTCCTTTCCTTTCCTTTCCTTTCCTTTCCTTTCCTTTCCTTTCCTTTCCTTTCCTTTCCTTTCCTTTCCTTTCCTTTCCTTTCCTTTCCTTTCCTTTCCTTTCCTTCCCTTCCCTTCCCTTCCCTTCCCTTCCCTTCCCTTCCCTTCCCTTCCCTTCCCTTCCCTTCCCCCTCCCTCCTTCCCTCCCTGGATTTTAATTTCCAGGTTGTGCTGCCTGTTGGATAAAAATCTGTGTTATCCCTGCTCAGTTTTCCAGTATCTCTCTGTGTCATCTTAGAACAAATCACTTCATCTTTCTGTGTTTGTTTCCCCTGGCTGTTGTGGCAGTTTCAGAGGAAGTCTTTGAAATTGTCACAGAGCAGCCATTGTCTCCCTTGGGTCTTTCAGTCCTACAGAGATACTGCCAACAATCTTAAAAGCAAGGAAATTCATGAATTCAAGATAATAGAGTGAGTTTTAAATGTTGCATTACACTATAATAAGTTCTAAACTTTCACAATGCTTAAGCCCATAACTATACAGATACAATTATGCTTACCCAGATTTTTCAACGGTCACTAAGGTTTCCGCAATTCTTCAATTTTAAGCTGGAAGCATGAAGAAAGCTCATTTTTGGAATGTGGGTGCCCAAATTAATATTTTTGCCAGCTGAGCTATTCCAATTATGTCTTGGAAATCACTGATTACTGCTCCAAACTTTGCATCAAGCATCCTAATATAGCAGCATGACTTAAAGGAGGTCTACAGTTTGATCTAAAAATGTTAAGACTTTGTTGATCTTCCTTTTCGACTAAGGAGCGAAAAGTCCAGTACAAATGCAAGATAGATTTTCATTTTGATAAACCCAGTTTCACATTTGCAGACTCTGCTTGCTGCTCTGCTGTTATCCACCTGCATGGAGCTAATCCCCACACTGGCAAGCACAAGTGAAAGATGGATGAGAAGAATAGGTAGGGTCTGCCTCTCTCCCTTGCATGGTTGACTGCACCAGGGTTCTTGTAGGGTATCCTGTTTGTCTCATATAAAACCCACTCAGGACTTAATCTGTGTATCTGTAAATGACAGCACAAGGTGCAAGGCAGTGAGGAACTTCAGTAATGACCTATGCAATTTTCTACATGTGTTTATGCAATGTTCCCCCTCTGTCCTATGCAGACCAGGGTAGAGTGGCTACATGGAGGACCTCTTAGGATCATCCTTCTCAGGCTCTGTGTTCACAGAACCCAGGATAAATCATAGTGGGTTTTCTTGCCTAGATTGTAAAAGAGATAATGGAAAATGATTGCACTAGGACCTTCTGACTTTTGCATTTATAGACTCCTGAGCTCAAACAACATATATTTTGAAGACACAGACCACAGCCCTGCGGCAGACTTTATGCTCCAGGCTAGGCTTACAGCACTAGTTTGTAAGTGCTGGAGCATATGTCACCAAATGCAGCCACATCTGGGGCTAAATATGGTCACTTTTATTCTGCTCCCAACTGCTGTATAGGACAGACTTAACATCATTCACACAGCAAAACATGCTGCTATTTTGATACATGTGAAATGAGCGCTGTCCATGAGCACATCTGATGCTTTATTATCCCTAAGACATAATTGGCAGCATCTGCAGCTGCAGGGGGAGAACTATGTGTGGGAAGGGCTAGATGTCTTTTTAATGAAGACTTAAGGCAGAATTTTGATCCAATTAAAGTAATCCCTCTATAAAATATTAAACTAAACTCCATTATTATTATAAAGTTTGAACATGAATCCTACAAAGTCTTCTTGGGGAGATTTTTGAGACTTCTCACCCAGGGCTGGTATCTCTCTAAACCTTGTCTTCTCAGTCTTCCCCAACCTTATTTCTGAAAATGAAGATCACAGAGAAATTGCATGTGCAATACAGCTTTTACCACATTTGATATACAAATGTAAAAGGCAATTAATATCATCAGCTACAATTAATAGTGCTTAGAGAACAATGCCCCAGGAGGGCACTATGTATATGATCTCAACACAAGCTGATGATTTTAACAAAGAAGAACTATTTTCTGGTATTAACTAATTATATATTGCTTTAGGTATTTTCTCTCTTTTCTTGCAATGTATCATGTACCAGAAGGAGAAATTTTTCCTCCTTAATTTTCCTCCTTAATTTTTCACAGTCTAGAGTTCTAATATTAAAGTTCAACCAAGGATAATAGGCTAAAGTTAAGCTTAGTACTTATCTTTATACTTATTGAAGCCAAGATTTTCCTGTGTATACATCCTGTTCAACCTCATTTCATACTTCCTTATCCAGTTCAACAAAATTCAGCAAAACCCTCTAGCTTTATTTGTATTGTTTTGCTTCTGTTAGTTCCCAAATGCTGTGAATGTGGACACATGACTGAAAGCACTGATTTATAGCTCACTGGGCAATCCCTGACAATCACCAGTTGGGTTCTCAATCCATCTCAGTTGCAAGATGAAACATACTGGCTTGAATTGCTTTTGTGGTAGTTTTACTACATAATTCGGTTTGGCTGAGAATATTCAGGTATTATTATGAGGCTGTGAATTAAACCAACTCGTTATGCTGTTCAGGATGACCTTGTATCATATAACCTTCCAAAAGAACTGTGCTGCTTCATTTCTCTAGGATTTCTTGGTAGAAAATTGTGGCTGATCAATCCAAACAATGTCAGTCCCTATATCTGCCACTCACGGATACAATTTCTGTGCACATTTTGTATGCAGTGTATGTATTTATCCAATAATGAGGACCCCAAACACTATCCCTACATGTGGGTGATTAAATATGGGGTCTTATTCTGGAGCTAAATTCCAACTTGCATTACAGACATGACCTGCAAGGCCAGCATCACGGGTCTCCAGTGCAGAAGAAACTCTAAAGCAACCTGCCTTACATCACTCTAGGTTCACCTTTTCCTTCTTTTTAAATGAGTCCCTTCACCTTAATCAATAATATTTCATGCTTGTTTCTGCCTGCCATTTGTTCTATGTCTTCCTGGCATTCAGGCATTCTGAACTAAGACAGGACTACTTATCTTCCTACACTGAGGTTCTGAAACGGCTTTAATATTTATTGGCAGTTTAAATTCACCTAAACACAGCCTCATCTTTAAAAAAATAGCCAGATAATGCCTCTCCATGTCCCCAGAATTGTTTTTGTATCCCTCTGAGGTGTTTAGGGCTAGGCTGAAGCAAATGGGTGTTTTGCTATTGAGTCCCACAGACCTTCAGTTAGGCTGTTGCTCCCTTGATAAAAGCAATATCACATTTTAAAAATGTAATGACATAAGCATGCTTTTATCACACAGCTTATCATTCTCCTCTACACTGTGTGTACTTTTTGTGTAATAGCTTCTGCAGCAGTACCCAAACCTAAAGAAAGATAAACAGAGCAGGAGTTACACCAATGTGAAGAGCTGCTTCCTGCAACAGCAGGACTCTGAGGGTGATGCAGAACTTGCAGCTCTGTGGAGGTGACTTTGTTCCACTGGTCCAAACAGAAATTTCTTCCCTTATCTTTTCATTGCCTTGGTCTGGCTTCCACCATGCAGCTTTGCTGCCTTTTCTGCCAGGAATCAGCCCAAAGAATCTCTTTGTCACCCTGTGCTAGGGACTGGTTTACACCTCAAAGACTCCCTTCTCCTTTTCTGACTGACCTTCACTTCTCCCTGCCCAACAGAATGAAAACTCTAGCATTTACTAGCTATATTTACAGTGTCATAAATGATATCTTGCTGAGAGACATGCAATCGCTGGTATGATTCTGTTTAGGGTAATGAGAATCCATTGTGCAAGGGTAGAACCCCTGATTTTTATCTCGTGCCCTTATCTTCCTTTTGTGTCCCACGGTGTTTTAATTAAGCTGTAATTTGGAAGCACTCTGGGAGAGTGTCTTTGGTCCTGTTAAGTACTTTATAGCTTGTTATAAAGACAGACAGAAATTCTGCAGATCAACCTGTGGGCATGTCACCAATATGCTGGAGGGACTTTAACAGTGAGCTTCAGAAATGCATAGCTTGGTGAAATCTAGTTGCTTTTAATGAGGTTCGTTAATATGTCTTAAAACCAGTGCATTCAGTTTGTACCCATCTGAAGGACTTTCTAGGACAGAGGTGGGTGGACTTTGAAATGTATTATTATTATTCCTTTCTTATTAATTGTTGGTAGCATTGTATCATTCTTAACAGCAACTATGACTAGGTTTATCCCACGCTGACCCAGAAAGGGGAAACTAGACCTGAAGAATGCACTAATTTTCTCTTGAGATGATAAGGAAGGAACTAAAGAAGGAGTAAGGCAGCTGGAGAGAAGCAGCAATATAGAAGGGGCTATTCATGGCCTAAGGAAGAGCTTTAAGGTCCTGTAAGAGCTCAGACGTCTGAGATTACATGTGGATAGTGATCTGCTAGAAAAGGTTAAATTCAGAAAAGAAACCATCTAAATTAAGGATTTATTTCAGACTAATGGCTTTTACATGACGTTTAACAAACAAATGATTAATTCCAACATGCATTTTTTGCATTCTCTCACCTGCTCTTATGGGAAAATCACAGGGACTGAGCTTGAGTATAACAAATCCAACCAATAACAGCTCTGGGACACTTAACCTACTAGGCAGGGGAAGAATTTACCTCACCTTGCTTCTATCTGATTTCCACTGAGACACAGTCAGCACAAGCTGTGTGACATTTTGTTTTGGAAAAGGAAAACAGAAAATAAACACGGGAGGCAGGAAAGATATGTGTGTAGTTACTACTGCACTGGCTGGTCAATAATATCCCAGATATCATTGCATGAAAGCCACCATGCTTCCGCTTGAGCCTGCATGCTCTGAGTGCAGACCACAGCCCAACGACAGACTACAGGCTAAGTTTACAGCACTAGATTGTAAGTGCTGGAGCACATGCCATGAAATGCAGCCACATCTGGGGCTAAATATGGACACTTGTGCTCCCCTCCCAGCTGCTGTATAGGACACACTTAACACCATGTTTCAGCTTGAGCCTGTATGCTCTGAGTGTAGACTAAAAACTCTTGTTCTACATTTAACCACTGCAGATCCTGTTTGGTTCACAGAGAAAGGTAAACAGGGCCTCATGATGACCAGGGCAAACTCGAATGGACAAAGAGAAGAATTCAGTTCATCAGGCTGTAGGCTTCTCAAGTCTAAACGTAAAGTTTTAGGTATGTTATAGAAAAGGGAAGAGAAGACTGATATTCTATCTTCAGAAAATCTATGGAGACTGATTTGTCTCCATAGTACCAATACAGTTTCTTTATCACATTGACCAGAGCTGTCTTTTTGGGGTTCTCTTGCCTTATCTATTGTCCTGTAAATACCTATATTTTCTATCAAATACCTTAGTGTTAACTCACAATTTATCAGTGGCAGTGCATTTCTTGTTTTTTCTTGAATGGTTGTCCTGGGTTCAGCAGTAGCAGTCATTTTTTCTCCTTCTTAGTAGCTGGTGCAGTGCTGTGTTTTTGACTTTCAGCCTGGGAACAGCACTGATAACACCAATGTTTTCAGTTGCTGCTCAGTAATGTTTACTCTGACCAAGGACTTTCTGAGTCTCATGTTCTGCCAGGGAGGAGAGGAAGCCGGGAGGAAGCAGAGACAGGACACCTGATCCAAACAAACCAAAGAGGTGTTCCATACCACAGCATGTCATGCCCACTATATAAACTGGGGCAGTTACCCGGAAGGATTAGATTGCTGCTGGGTCGGGCTGGGTATCAGTCTGTGGGTGGTAAGCGGTTGTATTCTCTTCCCCTGTTATTTCCCTTGACATTATTATTATTGGCGATAGCAGCAGTGGTTTGTGTTATACCTTAGTTACTGGACTGTTCTTATCTCAACCTGTGGGAGTTACATTCTTTCAACTCTCCTTCCCATCCCCCAGGAGCGGGGGGAAGAAAGAAGGATGGAGTGAGCGAGTGCCTGCATGGCTGAGTTGCCAACTGGACTGAAACCACAACAGTAGTATTTAGCATAATGAGCACATTTAGTCCTCATTTAAATACTAGTGTAGAAATAACCCATCCACTTCTACTAGAGCTGGCCAAAAAGATTCAAAATTGTCAAGATTATTTGAAATATGGATTTTCATCCATGGTCTCAACACTAGTTGGACCAGATGATCCTTGAGGTCCCTTCCAACCTGGTATTCTATGATTTTTTGACTTGACAATCACCTCTGTGTCCTCACTGTATCAGGGACTCTTTTCTCCTGAGCTTTCTCTTACCTTTCAAAAACTGTCTATCTGCCCCATTGGGTGCGGTATAATAACTGATAGCAATTATAAAAAGTTCTAATAAGCATGTTAGAAGGAGTGTTAAGATATTCAAAGTCAGGAGCAATGGGATTCTGGACAAGAGGGAACTTCAGGTTGGAGAACTGAGATTGCAGCAGTTAAAAGGGAGAAGAAAGCATGAAGAAATTAACTCAATCTCCAAAGAAAGGGAGAGGGCAATCTTTTAACTATATTAGCAGTTTAGAAGTGCCTCCAACCTCTCTGGTAGAATTAAATGTGATTACTAGTTTCCGCAGCATGTGCACATTCTGGAGAGCTGCACATTAGTTAATACTAAATATCCAACTATGCTCTGCCTCAGCTTTCAAGGCACATTGTAAATATTGGCAAAAAAAAATCGTTAAAAGCAACACAGATCGAATGTTCAGCTTGATTTGTAGAAATCGCCTAGTAGCAAAGGTGCTGTGAAGATGGATGAGTTTGTTAAAAGGGTATAAGATTTCAAATATCATTTTGTAAGGAAACGAAGAGCTCCTTCGCATCTCTGCAACACGGCCACAAACATGCATACAGAGCAAAGGGAGAAAAAAAAGCTTTTCTCATTATCATGGGAAGCTCACAGGCTACTGTAAAATAGCATGTGTCTGGTGCTGCCTCTTGACAGAAATTTCTTAAGGACTCGACTACAATAACTAGCAATTTCTCACTCTCCTCTATCATCCATTCTTGCTTGCTGCTTTCTGCTATGCCACGCTCTGACCTGTTTCTACCTCTTACCCCCTGATGAGCAGGGTAAAATCCAGCCAAGTAGGACCCAGGCAGCCTGCGATTTTCCCTCCCTGGGTCTACGCACAATTAGAAGCTTTTTGGTTTAGGATATTTAAAATTGGATGATAGAGCGTTTGAAACATTTAAAAGGGAATTTTCAGACCACCTGGTAAACCTAGGAGAACATGTTATTTTAGCAGCTGGGGGGCATCTCTAAAGCCAGATGTTTTTACATCTCTGATCTTATTTTGAAGATTTCTTCAATTTCGTAAAGCTGAAAGTTATTTAGACTCAGAATCACAAAATTACTGCATCATAGAATCACAATGCCTGAGGTTGGAAGGGTCCTCTGCAGGTCATGTTACCTGGCTGACCTGCTCAAGCAGGATCACCTAGAGCTAGTTGTCCAAGTCTGTAACCTAATAGCTTTTTAAAGTCTCCAAAGATGGAGAGCCCCACCACCTCCCTGGGCAACCTGAGCTAGTGGTTCAGCCAATATTGTCCAGCTCACTCTGCTCATCCAGTCCATATTTCATCCTTTTTTCTGACTGTCTTATGGTAGACAGTGTCAAAAGACTTCCTGGCTAGGTAGACAATGTCCACCATTCTCCCCTCATCTATCTCATCAATCATTTCATTGGAGTTTTATCTGGTCAGACAAGCATGACGTCCTGTTTACGAATCCATTCAGACTACTCCTGATGCCTTCATGTGTCTTCAAGTGCCTGACTACACCAGAGGTCCTTCACGTGCCTGGAAAAGTTTTCCAGGATTAGCTGCTCCTGATAAGTTTCCCAGAGATTGAGATAAGGCTGGCTGACCAGCCTGTAGTTCCCTGGGTCTTCTGTCCTGCCCTTTTTGTAGACAGGAGAGACATTTGCTTTCCTCTGGTCCTCAAGTACTTCTTCCCACCACCCCAGTGATTCAAAGATTATTAAGAATGGCCTTGCAGTGACTTCAACCAGCTCAGTGTTCATGGGTACCTCTCGATAGAGCTCATGGTCTTCTGCGTGTCCAATTTCCTTACGTATTCTCTAACCTGATCTTCTTCCACCAAATTCGTGTCTTTCTTGCTCCTGACCTTATCCCTGGTTTCTAGGTCCTTAGATTTCTAAAGGCTGGTCTTACTTGTAAAGATTGAGACAAATAGAGCATTCAGCCATTCTTTGCAAACTTCCACTCTTTTCTCCGTAGTGTTTCTCTTCCTATTTCTCAATAGGTTTTATGAAACTGCTGCAGTACATAAAATACGGATTTTGGTACCATTTGGATAATATTTCCTTTTTCCTCCAATTATGGGACAGATAACAAGACACTGTAAGATAACACAGATCTTCAGATGACAGTCCAACAATAGTTCAAGATCTGGGAAGGGAAGACAGAGAATCCTTTGGGAAACTGATGAAAATGTCAAGGATACAGAAGGAAAGAGGTAATATCTTCATTGCTGAAACATGCTCACCAACTGATGGGTTACATTTTGTTGTGGATAGAAATGATTACATAGATGCTGTACATCACACAGTAAATGGATATCTCACTCTCACAGCTTTTAAAATACCACAGAAGCTTTATCGCAAACCCATCCACAACTTTGACACCAGTTCTAAATATGCTGTTACAGAACTCGAAATCAATAGGCTGGAAGGCAAACCAATGCTTCAAACCAGCCCCGACTGTCATAGTCACTGTGTGACTACATCCTTGTAGCTACATCTGCCAATGATCCATGCAGAAAACTTCACTGTCAGAAACACTGAGATGCTCTGCGTTAATTCTGTGGCCAGAAGACAGTCAATCATTTGCTTGCAAATAATTCAGGCTTTGAAACATGGAGAACCAAAAGTAGTGAATAGTGCTGGTCTGAATATCAAACACACCTTTACTTTTATAGAGCGCTTGGAGTTCTCTTGATTAAGGTGCTTTGTAAATGTGAAATGCAATTACATCTAAATATTTGGGAAGCATTATACTACAAATACTATTTTTACTTTCCAGAAAGGTTGCAGAATCAAGGCTTTTATTATCTGTAACCACTTAAGATTCCAAGTTACTTTTGCTAAAGAGGGAATGATAGCTTTGGTGTCTGGGCTAAGATCCAAATGAGTAATTACATTCTGCAAGGCTACATTCCTCTTCAAGTTTTACATTAGATAAAGTTCTCTTCACTTAGCAATGTTTCTTTTTAAAGACTGGAGTCTTCCAAACCAGAGGCAGCTGCATTTCACTGATGGGTGAAATAATCCCTATGTAAACATAATTTGAATGAATCAAGTGCTTTGTGGTTTTTGAAATGCAATGTCCACTCCAATTCATGTTTTTCTTTTGTTACATGCATGGAATATAAACTTGTAATGCAAGCAAAACAAAAAACCATCAAATCTTTGATATTGGGGAACAGCCTAAGCACAGACAATGGGGAAAATGCTTTGGGCAATTCACATTTACTTTCAAGTGTTCTATTCATAAACAGCTTTTAATGAACTGACATTTAAACTGAGTGTGATGCATGCAAAAATAAAACTCCTATTCACCTGCCGAAACTCCCAATAACAAAACTCCAAATAAGATGACCTGAAATTAATAAATCTGTGAACTTCCTTGAGATAAATTTTTGAAGTCTCCAGCTTAGTAAATAATTAATTGATATGAGGTTTTGCTTCTGTTCAGAAATATAAACTCAGCAGCATAAACTAAATGGATTTTACTTAATAATTCTCAGAGCATCAAAGCTGAGAGGTACTAAAACAGAAGAGCTGGAAAGAATAAGTAAAAGCAACAGTGAAATTGTCAGATTATACTATGGTGTTTGAAAATCAGATCTTGAACTTAAAATACAGTTCTGTTCACAACATCCAGTTCAGAGAGCTGCTGTTGGCACTCTGTGGAACATTACTCAGTACTCTGATACTATGTCCAGTAATGAGCAGTTTCCTTTGGATGTTTTTGCCATGAATGATGCTTTTATGAAGAAGAAGGGAAAGCTGTTCATACAGCCCTGATAGAGACAGGAAAATCCATTCCTTCTTAGCATGGGATCCATACATAGATCACACAAGGAAGAAAAAAGTAAAAGAAAGAAAAACGAAACATGATGGGAAACTTGTGCCAAGAGAATAACTCCTTTCTCAAGGTGTGCTGTCTACACCAAGCATTTCCCTGTGGTAAGGGTGGTCTTACTTTACTCCTGCTCACCTTGGATGTGCTGCACCCCACTCTTCCCCATTCAAACTCCACCCAGGCGAGGAACACAACACTTGAGGCAATATCCAAATGACTCTGCCCACCAGCACTGCTCTGTGATACTGTTTTGCAGAAAGACAGGTTTGTTGGACTAAAAACTTTCAAGTTAAGCAGAATAAATCATAAAAAATGTTATTACTGCACAAGAGCTCTTACTCAGCTAAACCTTCTTATTGCAAGATATCGATTAGACCAGTCAAGTCTTTTATGGCTTAAAGGATTTTACATCATTTACAATAATTACAGTGTCTTCGTAACTGGTAAAAATATCTCCAAACTCACTGAAGGATGTTCTTCAGTGAATGGATGGGCAGAAGTGAGTGATAATTAATGAAGCTAGCATTTTTTCCACTTTAGGAACTGGAGAGCATTTTGTATTTATATACGTATTTCTGCAGGATCTACTATCCCAAACCACCTCAGTGCCATAGGGAGATGCAGCTCAGGGCACACTGTCCCCACCTACCACACTGCATAACCTGGTACACATCTGTTCCCCAGCTGCAGGGAAATCCCAGATGTGGTTTTGATCACATTAAGGTCAAATTAAGTCTGGAAATGTGAAGACACTTGATGTTCCCTCAGCGCTGTGATAGATAAAACCACTGCAGCTTGATTCTGCTGTACATGTGGGCTTGCTGATATAGAATTTCTCTTTGAACATTTACCTTCCCAAAGGCTATCATGCCCTGCTGTGACTATGAGCATGCACCCCATTTAGATTCACGTAAATTAAGGTACCTCTCAGGAAATGTGCTCATTTCCCATGGATGAATAGGTGTTTTCCATGTTCATTTTAGACACAAGCCTAACTGTATGATCATTGTATAATAATTACACTTTTTTTTTTTTTACAAAACAATCAAGGGCTAGCACTCTCATAGTAAATAAGTTTATCAATGAAGCAATCACAGTGAGTCATTTTCATTCATCTAAATGACAGGCAAGAGCATTAGAATATACCTTGGGACATCTTTTCACTATTAGTAAAGACATTGAGAGAAAAGTGAACTTGTTCACAGCTCATTGATGGCTCATGATGGCATTAATGGGCTTGCATTGGTACCTGAAAGACTAGGCTAATACTTAGTGAAATGTCTCCATTGGCATCTCTGATAAAAGATCAAGTCCTCTGGGTGCAGCACCTCAAATTAATTTTAGTGAGCATCTTCTGACATGGGGATTAGTATATGAGGGTGTATTGAGGGATATAGCAAGTCTTGAGAGCAGTAAAACATCCAATATTCCAAATAACAGAAAAATACCCAGAGTTTCTACTTTAAACACTTTTCTTCATCTGGTGGCGTGGTCAAAATCAGGTAAACTACAGTGAGTCTGGAGTGAAGATCCTTGAATTCATCTGGTCCTGGGAGGGATTTACAGTATGACCTTGGGTAAGGTCAAGTTCAGATTTTCCATACCTCAACTTCCCCATTTGTAGAATGGGGATAATAATTCTTACCCCACAGGAAGACCATGGAGCTTAATTAACATCCATAAAGCACCTTGAAATCCTTAGATAAAAGGTTCTGTAAAAGGGCAAATGTAATTACTGTTATTATAGCGGTGCAGCTATAAAATATTCATGCTATAATGGCAAGTCCAATGAACACTCAGAAGCCTGTAAGATCAATTGCTGTGCATGAATGCACAAACACATTAGCAGGTTGTACAAGATGCAACGCAATTTCTTTCCAGCTGTCAGGGTACTGCCCTGCAGAAGGTCAAGAGCCCCAGTTTCCCACTGAAATCAATGAGAGGCCCTTGCAAACAACAGGAAATGTGAGTTCAAGTCCCTTGCAAGGTCAGAATCCTAAAAAAGAAGTAGAAATTGTCCTAATAATAATAAAAAAAGTAAAAAAAGAAATGAGGGGTTTTTTTTACATTCTAGCTAACTTTGGTGAACTGTTCTGCTGGCACTAAGCATCAAAGAATGGAGAGTTGGATCCAGTACTGATATAAATCATGGCAGCAATTCTAAAGTCAATACAGCTCTACTGATTTATAATAGAGAAGTGCTTAAGAAAACAAAGTGTTCTTGAGCATTTTTTTTAAGACACAAATGAGAACTATTACATCAAATTAGCTTTGTATTGATAAAATAAAACCCAAAAGAATATCCCCACACCTTTTCAAGACTCAGCTGCTACATATTGAAACAGAAAAAGTGTCAAGATTGGTTTAGCATTAAAATATATATATATAAAAAATAATTCCTTAGGATTTAGAAGAGGAACTGGCTATATTTTGGGTTTAAATTATTACTGTTCTTCCTGTTCTTACCTTTCTTGTTACCTAGAGCTCACAGAACTAGCTGTTTGATTTTGAAACAAGTTGTCGTTAATGATTTTCTAACCAATTGAAAGGCAGTGCTTAATAACTGACAGTACTGTTATGCAATGCAGGTATTTAAGTACTTTTAGCTCAAGGACAATACTAAACGTCATATGAAGCTTAACCATTGACACATTGGCTGCATTTTCTTAGATATCTGCTTTGGACCTCTCCATAGCTCTGTCATCACATCTTACCCGTTCTTTGCACCACTCCTGAGCTCATGTCCGCTGCTTTTAGCCCACATAAAAGACAATACTGCCCTCAGTGTCCATCTGAGCATTCACCATCTCATCAGTCTCCATCTGTGCTTTGGCATCTTCATTTTCACTTCATTCCTTTTGATATCCATCTGGCATTTCCTTGAATTTGAACTGACGGCAAAGTAAGTTCTTAAAATATGAACCCCAATGCTGCAAATGTAATACAAAAATATGCATTTACTGCAATACGATGTTATGGGACTTTAATGTAATTTCGGGGGGGGGGGGAAGAAAACATTTCTCTCCAGCTCTCTGAGTTTGTCTCAGTGATCTATAATGGGGAAATATCCCAGTGCAAAAGAATGAAGCTGAAACAGTCAATATTTACCTTGCCTCCTTGTAAATCCAGTGTAAAGGTTGTATCTTGGAATATATTCCTGAAGCTCTGGAGAGACTCTGTGTAACTACATCTAGGAGTTCTCAGACCAAATGCTTCTCCATTAGAAATTGTACAGCTGAAACTTCAATTAGTGAATCTATTTTTAGTGAAGATCATGAAAATTGTGCTCATAAGTAATAGTGAACTTGGGCTCCTTGACTGCCTGGTAGATTTCAAGAAGCTCTGAGTATGGGTCATAAACACATAGAATTGTAGAATCACAGCATGGTTTGGGTTGGAAGGGACCTTAAAGCTCACCCAGTTCCAACCCCCTGCCACAGGGGGACACCTTCCATAGAGCAGCTTGCTCCAAGCCCCTGTGTCCAACCTGGCCTTCAACACTGCCAGGGATGGGGCAGCCACATCTTCTCTGGGCACCCTGTGCCAGCGCCTCAGCACCCTCACAGGGAGTTTTTTCCTATTATGATGATTTAGGATCAGATGTTTCTGAGGTTTCCAGGACAATGAGCTCTCATCTGGCCTCTTTTCATAGGAGAAGTAGACCAGAACTTCAAGTCCTCTAAGTGAAAATCACATTTCCCTGCCCATCAGGCATTTGGCAGCAAACCTGGCCACTTTCCAAGCTCCCAGTTCCCTGACAGTCTGTTTAACCATTTTCCACAGAAGAGAGTGTGCAGATTCCCTTTCTCCAGCTAATCCCAACAAAAACACAGGGACAGGGGGAACTTTGGAGGAACAGGTATAGTTTTGGTGTGATCAGACTACCTGGTGATTTGGAACGAAATGTTGGACTATTTAAGTAAGTTCTGCAAAACAAAAATGCAATGAGGAAAAATAAAACAATGGATTCTCCTTTTTGCCATTAATTTAAGATTTCCCAGGTCTTCAGAATCATCTGTGGAGTCTGAATTTTCGTTTCCACGTAGCTCTTGCCTATGGCATGACACATAGGTGACATTAACAAAGCTCTCCTGGATTACTGGAGCCCAAATCATTGCTTTAATTTAGGTCAGCTATCGTGAATTTATGTTCATAGTCTGTCCAGCACTGATGGATCTTCTTGCTTCCTAATGTTTCTCCAAATCACATTGTACCGTAAATATGCAAATATAACATTTAAGCCCATGGGAGGACTGAGAGAGAAAAGATGCACAAAGTGAGGGAAAATTGTATTTATATATTTAGTGAGAAGATATTAATGCTATGGGGATATTTAAAAGAAGAACACCATGAAATAGTAAGTACTGTGTACATTAGTAGCTAATAAAAGCAGTGTCTTATGAGAAAGATCTTCCACTGTCCAAGGTTTTGAAGATCCACAGCTTTTGAAATTAAGTTCATGATAGTAAAACATATTTTCCATATAATTCTTTATATGAAAGTTTAGTTATTTCTTTCTTTCCTTTATCCAACTATTCAGGGAATATATTTGTGCTTTCTCAGCATAGGGCTGTTCATATCTTTATGAATAATAGTGGAAGGTCAGAGTCCTCAAACCCTTTAAAAATGCCACACCATCCAGAAATTGCAAAATTTGTTCTAAAAAATAAACTTTTTAACACCTAAGGTGATATCAGTTCACAGCTGGTCAATGCAATTACCTACAATCCTTCCCCAGAGATAGTCCAGCCCATGCAACAATTTAGACTAGTATTTTACTCTTGCAAGTATCAGTCATAATCAGTGCAACTACTGGCAATATTCAGATTAGGCGTGCATAAATCTTTGCAGCGTGTCAGGTCTGTCCAAATAAACAAGTTCAACAAGAGGCAGGAGAGAGGTTATGGGAGCGAGAAGGGATGTCAGGATTTCTGTATTTAAGTAGATGGGATAATCCATCTAGTACACCATACTAGTACCTGTCGTGCTTCCCTGCAAGAAGCAGCTGGGAAAGAGAGCCTCTGAATATCGTGTTTTGCTTGAAAACCTTGTGCATTGCATTTCAGGATGTTCCCATGCTACATGCATGGCCAGGTTGGACAGAGTCTTGGTTAACATGGTTTATTATGTGGTGTCCTTGCCTATGAAGGAGGGCTTGGAATTAGATGATCTTAAGGTCTTTTCCAACCGTAACTGCTCTATGATTCTATGAGTCTATGTATGTTTTTTAGTCTGTTCCTCATACACTGAAGAAACTTCATCTTGAGGTAACGAATTCACAGAATGAGTGTTTGAACAACCAGACCTTGTAAACAATAAGTTTATGCAAATGCCTCAGCTGTTCTAAAAGTTCTGTTTAAGGAACCATAAAGATACTGTAACTGATTCCCTGATTCAGGAAGACTGTCATTTTGGGTCACAGCAGACTTAAAGGATGTGAAAAATTAGGACATTCCAGGTATGGAAATGAGACTTAAAGTGATGACAGTGGAAAATCAAGGCCAGAAGGAGTGATGTGACAGATGGGATCACTGAAGAAATTTAAGATGGGCAAGAAAGAATAAGAAAGATGAAATTTGTGATGGAGTGGATGCCTGAGATACAAGAATACTGGATTAGTAGAGAGGGGAAAAATCAGCTTGTATCAGAAGGATGTAAGGATGAAGATAGCTAAAAACATGATTTCCACAACCAGACTCTAGAATGACCATTTAAAGAAGAGAATAATTCAGGAGCTACAGTTTATCACAAGCAGAGGCAAGGATGGATGGTGCTATACTGGCATACAGAACTGGGTGCATAGGTCAACAGCAAGATGCTTATCTGTCTGCAATACCCTGGCTCCTTGAGATGAGATGGATGCAGAGCTTAGCAGCTTGTCAGCTAATGTAGATGTCAGTGGATAATAACATGAGACAACTGCCCAGGTGAAAGAGTGAATCTTGAAGGAAGGGGGCTGGTGATGGAGGAATGAAAGGAAGAAACCAGCAAGCTTAAGATGAGAAAATGAGGAGTTAAGGATAGATCTTTATTAAGCCATCCCAGAAGAGCTGACAGAGACAATCTGATATATGAGAATAAAATTGAGGGAGATATATCACAGGCTGAGAGTTGTGAGGTTTCAGAAAGATATTAATAGCTCTCCATCTTTCACGTAGTCTGGACATGGGCTGAAGTTTTCTGCACAAAAGTTCCCTTTGGGTTGGCCCATTTCACTTCACCTACAAGCACTAAAAACTAGCTTTGGATAAATAAGCAGAGAGTAATGTCTCCTCTTTGAAAGTATTGAAACAATTTATATGAGCAAAATGCAATTATCCGAACTGAAATTTAGCCAGCAGACTGGTTTCACATTTCTTCTGAAGTAAAGCCACCAGAAACAATCAGGATTCCTTCTAGTGTGAAACTAGAGTATGGTTGCAATCCTGACTCGAGTGGAATAAAAAGGTCTTGGAGCACTGCTCCTGAAAGGTGCTGAGTTAACTCTAGCCCTTTCTTTGTTCAGTGTGACAAGGGTGCTCTTCACCTCTTCTCATTTTCTTATTGTCCTAGGTGGTCTTTTATGCAGTACATGCATGAGGGTAATTTGAAAAGCAGACCTGTATGAAGGCAAAAGGAGACCTAGTCTCGTGTCTATAAGCACAGGGTTTGAGCAAAGAAAGTTGCTTTGTGCTGCTGAAAAAAGAAGAGAAGGATGTGTGGAAACCTCATAGCAGCCTTCTGGTACCTGAAGGGGACCTACAAGGATGCCAGAGAGGGACTCTGCATCAGGGACTGGAGTGATAGGACAACATTGGAACTGATTGCCGAGAGATGTGGATGCTTCTTCCCTGGAAGTGTTCAAGACCAGGTTGGATGGGGCTTGAAGCAACCTGGTCTAGTGGAAGGCGTCCCTTTGGCAGGGGTTGGAACTGGATGATCTTATGGTCCTTTCCAACCAAAACCTATATCATTCTATGATTCTATGAACAATCAGGACTCTGTAAGAGAATCAGATTTAACAAAATCATAGTCCCAAATGGTATAGCTGGAAGATGGCCAAGGCATATTTCAGGATAGAAAATCTACTGGGCCAGATTCACAATGCGCCTGGCCCTCTTAACAGAGGTGGTGATGAGAAATGCTATAATCCAGCCACAAATTGCCCAGACAAGAATTCCCTAGTGGGTCTGTCTGCCTCGCCCTGAGATATTCCACCTTCTCTGCAGCCTGGCCAGAGGGATGAGTGAGCGAGAATTGGAGCAGACATGCAGGGGGCTGGAATTCATGTGGTTATCCTCTGCCATGGCAACCCTCCTCTGGCACATCTTTGCTGAACATAAGGGACAATCTTGCCTTTGTAGTTAAAGATTAAATGGGAGCCTCAGAAGCACGTCTCCTGAGCATCTGTGTCACTGGATATTTTACTGTTTCATTTGTTCTCTGCATCATCCCACGATTTCTGCTTGCGACGTTACGTCACCTGTGCCTTATCTATCATGTCACAGTTCCTGCTTTTAATGGTCTGATACCAGTAAGTCCACCTGTGGAATTATTCCATGAAAACAGTCCATTAACCATAAAGAAATACAATATTTACTGATATGTCCTTAATGTTCATGAAACGAACATGCTACATAGTTGAAATTCACCTGTGCAATTCTTCTTGTCCAGTAGGAACCTTGTTTCATTTAACCCCACACTGGTGACATCTAAACTGGACTATCACAAACCCCTTATTATTCTTTAAAGTCATTGAAAATGTAACTTGTGTAGATGCTGCCTTGTTTGCAAACTTGGATGCAAAAAGCACCAATCCCTCAAAAGTCATCTGGAAGACTTCTATATTCTGATTATCCATTCTCACCTACAAAGCCACCAATAGCTGTGAAACAACATCTCTTAATCTAGTTCAATGTTAAAAAGCAGTTTAGAGCTTGTTCCTAAACCATTATTTGTGCCTGGCTGGAGAGAGTGTCTCAAAGACTGGACTTATGAAATGACTGTCTTTGGTAAAACCTTGCCTATTTCTCTCCTGAGCTATGGAATGAGGGATCAGTTACTTGGTATGGTAAATATGCTGAAAGGTGGTGCTTTCTTCCAACTTTGATGTGTCCATTCCTGAATTTATCCCAGATGTTTTGCTTGGAACCCCAGCTCGTTGAACTAGATTATTTGACTGTAATCTCAGCTTTCCTTTAAATAATAGGCTGGATCCACCGCAGATGGTGATGGAATGTTTCTATTTTTCTGTGTCAGCAATACAGAACTCCTGACATCTTATTAATACCCAGAACAAACCAACACAGAATCCAGAAGGAAGAATCCTGCCTGTTCTTAGAGCTGAATGAAGATAATTATGGTCAGCCAAGGAAGCCATGGTCTTAACAAATACACAGGAACCTGTAGGACACAATGATGTTTTTTAAATGCATGGCTCTTATTGGCTTTACTCTTGCTTTGCAAAATCACCTGTATTGTTTCTACTGCAAGACTGCTAGGACTTCCTCTGCAGTTGATACTTTGAGCCATAGAATATATGAACATTTGAGTGAGAGTTCAGTCCCAGTTAGAATTCTGATCCTGACAAACATATGGCTGCTAAAAGGACTTTACAATACAGGTTATTTTAACACATTTTAGCAGTTGACCTTATGAAGCTGTCTACAGATAAAAAGATAAGCTTTAAAGCTTTAAAGCTTTTTAAAAACTTCTAAAGGGGATCTGTGTTGTTATAGATCTTTCCACACATCTTAAAACAGTCTAAATTCTCTTCTGAGGGCATTCTGCTCCAATTTTCCATCTCGGGATCATTGTGTTCCCAAGATAACACAAAACACGCACACACACACAGGTAGTTTCCCTTGCTGGGCCAATCAAAGTTCTTCATTTGCCATCACTGAACAGTACCTGACTCGTAACAGATATCACCAGGTAGCACCTCTCATCAGTATCTCATTACAACTGCCTCCCTAACATACGAATTTTCTTATTTCATTGCCCAAAACAAAGTTATCCATTTCTTCAATCCCCATAGACAGCTACTGCATCCTCCTTGGGACAGATTCTAATACTTTTTAGGAACGTTTCTCTAGCCTACATACAATGCACTTAATTTCATGGAGCAATGATCCCTGTCTCATTGAGTTTCTAATCTAAAAACCAGATTGCACTTGGGTTTCATTTTATGTATGCATCTACTGAGAAACAAAATTAAAGACAGTTTTTCTTTCTGAATGGTACAATACTTAGCAAGTTTCAAAAGATGGTGTTTAAAAAGAACTTGCTGGAAGCTTTTGATCTGATATTTTCAGTTCTGGCATTGTTTTTATTCTCAATTGTCTGAGATTCCAAGAAACAGATTTCTAAACTAATGTTGGAATAATTTTCAAAATTTAATTGGAATACCTTCTTTCTTGTTAATTATAAGATTGATTTTTGAACACCATTTCTTTGATATACATCTACTTAATTTCAAGTTCAATTGAAAGAGTCAGAAACTTGAGGGGGGGGGGAGGGAAAGGTGGAATAAAAGAAATGAAAAAGAAAAAATATTCTGACAACTTTTAATGAAAAACTCAATTTTCAAGTCTGTTTTTGAAGAAGAGCTTTTTTCTTGGGAAAAAATTCAATCAGCTGTACAGGCAAACCTAACAAAGCTGCATAGACTTTGTAAATCCATCATTTGAATGCAAGATCCAGTGGGGTGAAATGTGGCAAGTGTTTAATAATGCACAGCAGTGCTATAGAGCAATTTAAGATGAGAAGCCAAGAAGAATGACATATGGAATTGAAAATGCAGTGTAAGTAGGCAAAATGTAATCATCTGAATGTGAATTTCACCACGGCAACAGGGTAGGTATCCCTGCACTTACAGATATTGCCATGAAATCTTTAATGACAACTTGTCAAGGTGTCTTTTATGTCTCCTTTTAAAGAAATTGCATTCAGAAACACAGAGACCCCAACTTCCCACTTGAATACTGGTTCACAACAACTCAGAGGAAAGAACTCCCTATGGTGAACCATTAGTATAATTTCTTCTTAACAGTGGCTATATTTTTGTTTACCTCTGACTGGGTGACATAAGCACTGCTTAAGACATTGGGACATTTGAGCAGGGCAAGAAATGCACCACAATGAATTCCATTTGGATGTGGGAGAGCAGAGATAAAAAGTCATCTTTTTATTTTATTTTAGAATATGCTTGTGTTTTTAAAAGTATGAATTATTTCCTCCCTCCACCAATCCTCTAATGGTTTGCTGTTAAGCCTCATTGGTTTCTTCTCACGTGGATGGGTTTATTTTAATCCCAAAAACTTGGGAAGTTGCACTTTTTGGAGGAGCAGCATGTAAGGTCTTCAGTCATCTTGGATGCAGAGAAGCATTACCAGGATATTCAGAAGTGTCCAGGACTGGTTGCTGACCATGACAAAGAAAAGTGGCCATAAAAACCTTGGAAAAATCTCAGGAAGTTCCTGTCTGATCTTGGCAGGGTTTTAGACAACGACAGATCTGGGAAAAAGCAGCCCAGAATTAATTGTCTTTGGAATGGAAATGTGACACACTTGTTTAGAGCATTTTGGACTTCAAAAGGCATTTCATTGGAAGGATAGATTAGAGTCCAAGCTAGATGTAGTGGTTGCTAATAAAAACCCAACATTTTGCCTGAGGTAGGGGCTCTTTCTTTTCTTTTTCTTTTTTTTTTTTTTTTATTTCTTTTTCCTTGTTTGTTCTTTTTTCCCCTCTCCTCTCCTCTCCTCTCCTCTCCTCTCCTCTCCTCTCCTCTCCTCTCCTCTCCTCTCCTCTCCTCTCCTCTCCTCTCCCTTTCCAGAAGCATACAAGTAAGTCCTGTGAACGAAGAGATAAAGCTCTCTCCATCTTCATCAGGAGAGAGCTAGGAGACAGGGAAGCTGTTCATTAAACAGAGAGATCAAGCCAGTTGTGTGATAAGTAACAGTGGTACAGTGCTAGGGTAGAAAAACAACAGTGAGATCAGAAAAAGGAGTAAAGCATGCAGACTGAGGAGTGAGCAGAAGGAAGCACAGATGTAAACCCAGGAGGCACATCTATGTGATTCATAAAGAAAAACCCGAAAAAGTCACAGTAAGAGGGAGTGAAGCAGGCCAGTGAGATGGAGGAAGACCATGGTCAGACTGGTGGGAAAAAAGACAATAAAATATAAACTAATGTATCGGCAATTATGGCTAAAGTGAGAAGATTAAATACCATCCACAAAGAGGCAGAGATATCAGTTAATGCTTCTGATTTCTCACTTTTTCCTGTCTTGTTTGTTTTATTTCTCCTTTTGTCGGCTTGCTAGTTCATCCTGGATAGGATCACAGCTTTGGTTACCCCTCTGATGGTGCTGAGCATCTTGCTTTTACTGAACCAAGATGCAGTGATGAAAGGAAATAAAGTGAAAACCTGACTTCCCTGAAGTCCACAGGAATTTTCTACTGATGTCAGCAGTCAAAATTTCAGCCATGGTGTTTTGTGAACTTTGCACTTGGAGTCTGTATTTCCAACAGCAGACATATACGTTGTAGAAACCTACACTTCATAGTTAATGAAAGGAAACAAGGGTTTCCCAGCTGTCATTAACCTCTTCCAGAGAGGAATGTATAGAAGAGGTAAAACCCTGAAAAAGTCTGTTTCATAAATAAATGCTAAGCCTAGGAGGACCTGGTTCATAAGTAGGTGTCTATAATATGCCGAGATGAATAGTGCTGCCAGTGTCTGAAACAGTGTGTGATAAAGCCCTGAAATGAGACTTCTGAAGGAAACTAATGAGTTGGGCTGGGGGTCATTCCTTTCACACTTCTTCATCAGTCTTCATTGCTTCTTTTGTTGCTTCCTGAGATCAGTCATTCTCAAGTGTAAAAATGAGAATCCTCCAATTTATGAGTCATTTGAGTGCATAATACTGCTTGCAGTGAAGGTTGGTTGAGAGGCCTGAGGCAAGTCTTTTCATCAGCCCTGCTGGAACTGGGTAATAACAAAGGTGGTGGATGGAGGAACTGGCTTGAGCTGGTGGGAGTCAGATACTGAATTAGTCATCTGTCATGATGAGGAGTACGAACTAAGCAGGTAAGTTATGAAGGAAAAAGAGAAACATGCATCATTCTTCAGTCTTCCAGATCCTCATTTTCAGTTCCTACTGAAAAATGAGCAGGCGAGCAACTAAAAGTTCCAAAAACTTTAAAAGGCCATCCAAAATCTGACAGTGGAAAAAAAATCTCCAGCACTTCAGAAAGCACTGGATATCTAAGCAGATGGTCTGTTTGTTTTCCCGAAGAATAAGAATTAAATTGATGTTTCTAAAGCAGCATCCAGCGTTTTAAAGATAATAAACAGACACAATGTCACTTGCACTGACGTGCAGAAAACTCTGGTAATGAACTGTGGGAGCAGGCTGGGTCCAATCCACCTCCACTGAACCAAAAGATGCACGGTAATGTAGGTACAGATGGCATAAGTGCATTGAGCTGCTCCTATATGTCTTTTGTTTAGTAAATAACATATTTAATGGCCTGCCATTAACTGTAGAACTTAGTAAGTTAATTTTGCCTTTAAATAGTAAAACTTGAAGGAAGTTCATAATTGCATAACTTTTTACCAAATGACAAGCCATATGCTAGGAAATTTCGAGCCACTAATTAAACAAAACATGCCCAAGCATGTTTTTTAACAAATACTGTACATTGTTATTTAAATTCAGGGCAAATACTGTTCTGAACACTACAAATAGCTAAAATGGTGTTTAATAAGATACACCATCTGCATTTCAAATTGATGCCACCCACATTTAAATCTCTTGAATAATCCCACTGAACAGTTACCAGGGAAAAGGAACGCATTCAGGGCTCTTGCTGTCAATTCGGTATCACTGTTCTCAGCAGCTCTTGTTTGGTTATTAAACTCACTGGGGTAAAACTGCCAAAGTGCTAACTGCCAGCTTCCAGACTAGGCTATTCGAGAAGTGTACAAACCAAATTGAACTGTCCTTTAAGAACTCTGAAATGGGAGTAATTGGAAACAAATCAAAATGAATGTGGGGTTTTTTCTGTCTTCTCCTTCCCCCCCCCCCCCCCCATTTACATGCTCAGAGCCACTCATAAAGCCTTGTAACATATGGAACCCTACAGATTGTATAATCTCCAGATAACTGCTAGAGCTATTCTTTAATCAGCTGAGATGCAGCATACTGGAAGGGAATGCACAGAATAAGCCTCAGAAAGGGGAAATTATGGCATTTGTGCATGTAGACATTTTCCCATATCTCTCTCCCCACCCTCCCCAAAAGAATGAGCCTGAAACACAACAGCTGTTTGGTTTAGCATCCAAACATCCACAATGTACTGAGTTTGCAGGTGTTCAGGGTCCAAAGCACACTACTTTGTCTATGCCAAGGCAGCTGGTGTAAAGTCATGAGCTAATTGTCACCATTCTCTTACCAAGGAACTATAGGGGATAGTTATGACAATTAACATGGCAGAAATGGAGCCAGGGAAGGGAGGGACTTCAGCAAAGACATCTGCTGGGAAATAAAGTCAGTACATCCTTTTTCTAATTTCTGTTTTGTTTGGTATTGTGTTTTGGGGCTTTTTTTCTGCTCTGCAGCTGATGTTTTCTTGTGGACCATTACACTCTCCATGAGATTATATATCAGTACGCTGCAAAAACGACTCCCAGCAAAAGCTGTGGGATTGTCTTAAAACCTCTGAGAGCTTGGAAATACAGCCAAGGCTTCCGTTCTACCTGGTTTGGTCAGAAATATATTGAACTACACAAGCAAGATTAAGCCAGAGCTGGCCCTGACACTATAAATAGCAAAGCAAAGCAGCAGCTCAGGCTTCTGCCTTTCAGCATTAACTGGATTTACTTATTTGTGATTTAGGAGGGTGGCATAAAGATGAAATGTATCATTTATATCTGTGGTATGAAGGGCTCTAAAATTTCTGTGCAAAGCCCCATTAAACTGCCTCTCCTAAAACCTCACTGGTGGCAGAGGTACTATATGTTTTCACTGGCATTTGGCCTGTTCGGGATACAACCGCCAGGTCAGTTGTTTTACTTTATATCTTCTCAACCTGATCCCTTAGGAATGAGTCTTCTGTGACACACCTTGTCTTTTCCAATTATAAGGATAAACCAAATGGGCCTCAATAGTAGACAGCACAGCTTGGTTTGAAATTCTGACCCACCTGCCCCGATGCTTTCAATCTCAATGAATTTTAGGAGTTCTTAAGATCGTGGTTAAACCATCTTTTCTGATGCTGACATGTATTTCCTCTCTCCCAATTCTGTATCAGAACTCATCTGCTCTTCTTGGTTCATCCTATGCTTTCTGCTTTCCACTTTGGATTTCAAGAGGGCAGAGGTGAGGAAGATATTACTGCCCTTAGAGGCTTGTGCCAGTTGCAAGTAATAAATCCATTAAAACTTTCTAAATCTGTTCTTGCAGCATTCATTTATTTAACTTTAGCTTCCAAATACCACTACTTGCTGTGTCTCCCAGTTTCTTTATGTATGCTTTAAATGCCTTTTTCTGCTAGCCAGTTTTCCACTACAACAGTTCAAGAGAATCCTTTAAAGTCCACACGACCTATCTGGGATGTATATTTTAAATAGCTCAAGCCATTTTTTATCTAAAAAAGACCCAACAGCCCAGAACTTAAAGGAAACGACAATGTTAAACACCTTGCAAACACCTTTGACCACACTTCATTTGGGATTTTCAGAAACACTCAGCCATGCTCTACTCTGTTCTTAATGGATTTTAGGGGAGTTTCCAAAGCAGAATTTGGCCAACATTGCCTACTTCTGAAAATCTCATCCTTTTTGTATCAAACTATCCATTTTTAATTAAATACAAAGAGGACTATAGTTTATATTATGGATTAACAGTCTGAAAAATTTCATTGAAATATGCATAAACCAAAGAAATTATAACAAAAACAACTAATCTAACTCATACTTTTTTCTTTCCTTCTTTATTCTGTTTTTTTCCCTGTCTTGAATTATTCTCCTTGAAAACCAGCCAAATACATATTCTTAATTTTCTTAAAAAAGAATTGCTGAGTTCAGCATGGAGTCCATTTTGACTATTAAGTTATGAATCTGGGGTTAATTCTCACAGGATTTGAAATGGAAATACTGAACCCCCTTGAGCCAGTACGCACATCGAGGAAAGAAAAAGAGTCAAGCATCTGCAATAAATAGAAATAGCTTGAAAAGCAGGAGGGATGAAGCTTAACACACAAAAATATGTAATTTAATCAGTGTGTACAGCAGTATTTCCTTTCATCATCTATTTAGAGACCTTAATTATGATGATCTACACCTGATTCTACTAAGTTTTTTACAAATCATAGAATCATGGAATATCAGGTTGGAAGGAATTTCAAGGTCATCTGGTCCAACCTTTCTAGGTAAAGTATGACCTAGACTAGATGGCCAAGCACCCTATCCAGCCCAATCTTGACAATGTTCGACATTGGGAAGTCACTACTTCCCTGGGGATATTATTCCAATAGATGATTGTTCTCAGTGTAGATACATTTTCCTCTTGTGTCCAGTTGTAATCTCCCCAGGAGTAACTTGTGCCCATCATCCCTCATCTTTTCCATGGATCATCTTTGTGGCCCTTCTCTGAAACCTTTCTAGACTGTCCACACCTTTTTTTTATATAGTGGGGACTAAAACTGAGCACAGTATTCCAGCTGTGGCCTGGCAAGCACTGAGTGGGTTAATGACACCTTTTACTCTGCTGTTGATGCCCTTACACTCCATCTTTTCTTTTACACTTCTTAGAAATCAAATGAATGATCTGATTTTCTTCTGTTTCCTTTCCAGCAAGCTGACCTATTCTTTCCTTGAGCTTCCCTGCCTCCTTCAAAGTGCTCTGCAGCACACTTTGCCACCAGCTTTGTGCAGGTACTGCATTCCTGTTCTGTCTATGGACTCAGAGACGTTATGACAATGTAAAGAATTGTTATAGTGATTTACATAAACAGCTGTATACAGCTACAATGATATAGCTCAGGTGAGAAGGCACCATTTAAAAGTGACATAATGACTGTGCTGCAGTTAATGCTATAAGTAGGCATCATACACAGGACCTGTCCTGGAAGGTATTATCTTTTCTAAATCCTTTCCAATACCCTTTCTTTTTTAGGCTGCTTTTGTTGGTGAGCTATCTGCCGAAACCCAGGCTGCTCTACGAAACTGCTTTTCTACATAGAAAATGTGCAATGGCAGCTGGTGCCCTTTGGGGTTGAATGTCCCTCAGGGGTGCTCAGCAGCCCTCATTAGCTCAGGAAAGCAAATTTTGCATGGCCTATACAAATGGGAACTACTGAAGCCCAGTGTGTTTATTTAGGGGCAGTCAAGGAGACCAAGCAGCCTGTAACGCAGAACATCAGACAAAGAACAGAAATCTTTGCTGCTCACTGCACAAAATGCTGCCCCTGGGAATCAAAAGTTGCTTGCCACACTGCGCTCGCCAGCAGCTAGCCCACTGCTAGGACAGAGATCAATCTGCACCATGGCCACAAAGGCAGAACCTTACAGTGATTGCAAAACAGGTCTTGAAACTTATCTGTAATGAAAACACATCCAGCACTCATGTTCAAGTGAAACATGCAGAGTCCTGACTGTGTGCAAGAGCTGGATTTTCCTACATAACATTTGCCAGCACATGCTCACATTTAGTCGCTTGGCCATGACATGATGTATTGTTCTGTAATTACTTTTTTATGCCATGTTCCAGCCACGCTCTGAATGTCACACTTTTTAATTAGCTACAAGCCCATTAAAATGATGCCTTTTCAATCCATGTGCCCTGGGAAGGTTGGGCTGTTTTAATGGAGTGATTGAAGCTTGTAAACACGAGCAAGTGATATGACAAAATTAACTGTACTCATTGTTTGCAAAAAGCAAGCCTAACAATCTGTGAATAATTATTGTCTTCCATTAACTGCTATGCTGGGATATTTTTCTGACAAGATCCTCTTCAGAAATCGATTTGTGTTTAAGTATCTTATGGTGTCACTCTGGTTTAAGCAGTGTGCCATTCTTTTAGTAAGTCATCAAGTTACACATCTTGGCTTTCTTATTTAAAGATTAAATGGTCCCCTGAAACATCCAATAAATCATTCCTATCACATGAATACATGCATAGAATCACTGAACTTCAGTTTTTAACCTGGTTTCTGTTGAGGGTTACAATAATGCCAAATGCTGGATTTTTCCATGTTTTTCCAAGGCTGGATTTTTCAGACTAATCTTAGAAAAGGGGGAGGAAGAAAAAGAAACAGAAGGCAAGCAAGAGGAAAAGAAGCACTGAGGGGTGATTACAGGAACAAGTGGGACATTACTGAAATTCTCAGGAGAGAAGGATATTGCACAGAAGAAACAGGTCAGATTTGTTCAGCTAGCCCCCATATATAGTCTCATTGAGTAGGATAATGGACTTTTTCTTAAACAAACAGACAAACAAACAAACAAAACTTTTCACCCTTATAGATTCCTCAACTAATAAAATGAGAGATTTGACATGGAAGTTGTTTAGGCTTTGGGGTTTGTTCTATTTCGTTTTGTTTTAAGAGACTTTATGAATTTCCTACAGAAATGAAATACCCTTCACTAAAAAAAAACCCCATGTTCAGTTGATGATCTCATTTTCTCCCAGATGAATTTCAGTGGAAATTCCTATCATGATCTCAAGGGACAGAATTGCTGCCACCACTATGACTTATGAAACAAATTTATGGTGGGGATATATAAAGGAGAAATAGACCAGAATCCCAGGAGAGCGCTGAGAAGTTGTCTGTGTGTCATAGATACTACTGTCTGATAAAAGCCCTGTTCATGTCAGAAAAGGTGGCAAAAGAGGTCTTTAACCCAAGGGATCAACACTATTGGGTTTTTACAATGGCATGGCAGGAATAAATCTTAATTGAAACTAACTGTGTTTGGAACCGAACTGAGGGGGGAATCATCTGATACTTTCTTTCTTTTCTATCCTTTTTTCTTTCATTTTTTTCCTTTTTTCTTTCCTTTTTTTCCTTTTTAATAAAATGCTTTTTAATTGCAAACAACTGTTATTACAACTGAACCTCACAGCATGTCTCCTTTTGCGTGCCTCCCTTTCAGACACTATGCTCCTGATCATCAGCACTGAATGCAGAATCTTATCTAACTGCTTAGCTCCAGCAAAGTACATTGTTAGTATTTTAAATATTAAGAGAAAATTGATTTTCCTGTTGAAAGAACTGTATTTCTGTGTCATGGTGATTAGGTGTGAATATTCCATTACCCTTTCCCAGATAAAGAGAGCCTCCTGGGAGTGCTTTGAGTGTAAGCATTGTACTGTAATGATTATTAGACGAGTTCCACCTCCTCAATATGGAAGTGAGCAGTCTGCAGTGATGCAGTTTATTTACTAAAGAGTTGTTTATGAACCCTCAAAACCTTTTACAATACTTTGGAAGTTTTCTCTATAGAAAAATACTTGAAAACTGGATAAGAAATGGAGGGGCAATAGGTTAATTTACCAACAGAAAACGTCATACAGTTTTTCCCCCAAACTATTCAGAATTTTAGACCACTCATTAAATAACTGAAAAATAAATAAAAAACAAAGGGAAGAGTGAAGAGCATTACAGTTGCAAAATAGCCACAGCAGGAGATGCTAAGTAATGGTCCAGGGCTTATGGAATCAGCCCAGACATGAAAACCTAAATCCAATTCCATGTTCTGCTTGTCCCAGAGGAACATCCGTGTCGCTGCTATGTGGTATATTCCTATGAGGGAATGGGAGCATTCAATGCCTCCTGTTGATGCAGTTCCATCTGGCATTGCTAATTAAACTTTCACCTGGCATACGGTTTGATTATTAATTGTCCTGACTGCTGAACTTGTTCTTCTTCCCTGCCTTAGTGAAAATGAAATAGCAATTTAGTAAGCTCCAGCTCTGACTTGTCTATACCTGCATGGGCATGTTATTATTCCTTGGAGCCTGGAGTCTTAGCTTTATAGCTATGTGATGCTTCCTTCAGAGTCTGCAGTCTCAGGTGAGTGTTGTAGTGATATGTTCTCACTCAAATTTTCATGTCAGAGTGGTCCATTCTGTGTTCAATATTCCCTGACCCAAGCATAAGCTGGGACACCCACAGAGGAGGTGAGATACCTGCATTCTAATACCTACACCCAGAACGTACCAGCATATTGCTAAAGTAGTAACAGAAATAATTATGCCCATGTATCCAGCAGCAGAAGGATTGAAGCATGCAGAAAGCTTTTACACACACCAAAGCAAAAGCAGGGCGCAATTCTGTGCCTTCTGCACCAGGATCAATGCTTTGGCAGCTCAGGAGAGAAAATATCTCCAGTTAGGGAATATGGACCTTCATTTCTTATCTGTGTTCCTTCCTGGTGCTTCAAACTAGAAATATGTAATTTTTGTACTCAGCAAGAGATTTTTCACTTAGCATGAAGTGAATATGTTCCTGTGGCTTCATTTATTTCAGTTTTCACCAAATTGATTCCTTTCTTTCCCATATCATTATTCACTCTGGTAGCTAAATCTCAGGTCCCTTTGCATTCAGTCCTGTGTATTCAGTAGCAATTCAGTCTTGAACCAGAAACTACCCCATGTTAAAATTCAGCCATAATATACAGAAAAGCAATAATCCTTGCCTTGGACGCGGTATCAGAGCTGTGTGGAAACCCTGTCTGAGACATGACACATCCAACAGTGCAAGAAAGCTCAGTCTCCTGAGGACGTTCAGCATTTCGTTTCACCTTACTCAATGTTGATGGTCTAGCAAGATAAGAGAGGTTCACGACCACCAAGGTCCTCCAGGAGATGAAAGGCTTGTTTGGGGTTTGCTCCATAGTGATTTCTGTTTGTCCACTGAGCAAATGACATGGCACTAAATAGCTGGTAGTCCACAAATAGGTCCCAAAGGAGATGCAGCTGCCAGTGACTGTCACACATGCAGACAGACAGTCTCTCACAGATTCTGAATATACAGAAAGCCAGAGCAGACTGAAGTGGTGCAAAGCACCACATGAAGGGCTCTCTAACCATTGACAGTTCATTCTAGAAAAGCAACCCAGTCCCTAATTAAACACCATGCTTTAGAAACCATGCAATTTAGAGCTTTTTGTGCAGAACATGTTTCGCAGTGTTTGCTGTACTGTGGTGCTGCTTCCTCCCTTTCTTAGCAATATTTGGTCTGTCTGCTTATGATCAATCTGTGGGCACAACCCAGGCTGTGTTGAGCCTGTTTAAAAACTCTAAAACCTTCATTCTTAGCACTGTTATTTGAGGTCCCACAAAGGTCTTGGAGGAGGGCCAGTATCACATATATGGAAGAGAGCTTTCTGCACTTCGTGCCACTAAAGTCAAGGCATGCCCAAGCCCTGTTACTGAGTTAGAAGCAGACTGTAGTTACTGCTGGAGGCAAATGTCCCGACTTCATGTCCCTGAAGACCTAACCCTTCTGTGCAGCTTCAGGGAGCTTGGTCAGAATCCCTCACATAAGCTTGATTATGTCTTTTCCTATTTACCAAGACAAGTGTGAACTCTTGACTGAGTAAAATTCAACTCAAGCAAAGAAAATTTGCTTCTGTTGAAAGCAGGAGGAATTTTGCCATTCATTTAAATGCACCTGCAGACTAAAATGCAGTTCCGACGTAGAGATAAATGGAGATGTGGGGCCAGTTGGTTCAACGACACTGCTCTAGAGTACAGATCAACCCAGCTACGAGGAAAGGAGAATTTTGATCATCAGTGAAACTCAGCTTGCTACCAGATTGCATCAACATGACAGAGCTTTTTCTGTTGATTGATTATGGCAAACGATGTCTGGTTTAAGCTGTAACATTTGCTGCATGCCTTTAAAAAGTGAGTGGGTCAGATGAAAGTCTGAGGAAGGAGACGGAGTTGTTTTAGGACTAAATTTACCTTCTCAAGAAGGCTTCAAGACTGAAGGATATGGCAGGCACAGGAAGATGCATACACTGAGAGCCTAACTGGAAGGCTACACATGAAGATGGGAGACTGCTGAAGAGGACAAAGAAGCTGTGCAGACTTTGTTGAAACCCAGAAAACCACTGAGCTGACTGAAATCAAAAGGAGAAGCAAGGACACAGCGTCTTGCTCATAAAACTCCTCATTCTTGCTTTGCTTTACCCAATTGCTTTGAGTCGTCCTAATTAAAGAAAGTAATTATTCTCGTCTGTGCACCACCCAGCTTTTTAGAGTTTAAAGGGCACCATGGTCTTGATGAGGATGTGAATAAATTATCTAGACACATCCTTCTGAAAGTTGTGCTTGTTTTGTGGTCTCATCACAGTAATGAACAACCCCCCACAGCAATGCTTTCCAAACTGAATCAGAGCGCTATGGCCTAAGTAGGAACCAGCTTCATTAATGCTCACTCCAGGCAAGCCATATTTTCTCTAAGCCTCTCTCAAAAGTTGCTGTGAGGTTTGACAAGAAGAATTTTGAAGAACACCAGATACACAGAGACAGGTAGTTGTCACCCTCTTATAAACTGCAGAAGAAGTGGGTGGTTGCTCCTATTGACTGTAATCTGGAACATGAAAGTGTTCACCCCAAAGCTTGTGTTCATCTTTCCTTTGAACCCAAGGACTCACTGCACTCATGGACCAACTACCACCCCAACAGATGATGATAGTATTGGCTTGAGGAGGTCACCGTAATTTCTGCTTTTCTTCAGTATTCCCCTTCTGGTAAATGACATTCAGCAATCAAGTGAGGGAGTAGTAGAGCAACTTTTAAGTGTGTATAAACACTTGATGGGGGAGCAATGAGGACAAAGCCAGACTCCTTCTCGTGGTGGCCAGCAGCAAGACAAAAGACAGTGGTCACAAATTGAAATACAAGAAATCAGTTTAAATACAACAAAAAGACTTGTTTGCTATGAGGGTATGCTATGATTTACTGTGATCTGCTATGATCAAACTGGAGCAAGTTGCCCAGAGAGGTTGTGGAGTCTCCATCCTTAGAAATTTTCAAGCCAAATTGGACTCTTTCCAGGATAACTTGCTGTAGCTGGTGTATTGCTGATTGTGGATGTTGGACCAGACTATCTTGAGGTCCTCTATGAGACTCTGCAACACTGTGCCCAGCCTCTCTATGTATCTACAAAGACTTCAGCTACAATATATTTTGTTAATCACTCCAAATAAGCCCCCTCATCCTCATAAAAAGAAGGGGGGCTGTAACCTTCTGTTTAATTAAATGTCCTTTCTTAATGGAAGTAACCATGGTACTAAACCAGGAAATCTTGACCTCTCTTTCTATTGTTTAGGGTGTTACGGAGCTAGAGACCAATCTTTTCCGTCTGACATCCCACCCTCCCCCTGCCCTTCTGCTTATGAGAGAAAGATGAATCTTTCCATCTGTGAATTACCCAATATGAATTATTCATGGAGCACTTTTATCAACCCTATTAGCTGCACACAAATCTAGGTAAATGTCAAGTCATCTTCATTAATCCTTCATTCAGGCTGTTGGAAGTGGTACTGCACTGAGTGGTAATGCATCTGATCTGCCAGCATATTCACTTTGCCAGAGAGCTGTGTTTTAATGGGAAAGTCTGTGTTTCTCTGTGGCAGAGCCTGGACTCTATCCTTTCTGGATAATTGGGTAATAGTAGGTGGACCTGATGTTTGCGTATTCTCTTCTGGACCATGTATTTCAAATGGAGAGAAAAAAGGCCTATTAACTCATCTCATGTCCATTTGTGTGATGCCTTCCCTGGTGCAGGTGCCCTGCTATCTGACAAGTTTTAAGAGTTGGTGTGCTTTGCACTTCTCCTCTGCTCTAGGAGATGATTCACTATCTTATATCTGGAAGACTTTTCCTAGTAAGAACATACCCAGTGGAACTATTCTTTCACTCTAGCCCTTAAATGAGTTTCCTGACTATAACAGGTTCAGTGTAGTGGATTTAAAGTATGCCACTTGCTGTTATTTGGCATAACAGCTGTCATTCCACAAAGACCTGAGTACCTTGGAAAGAGACTTCAGCTCAAACCTGCAACAGCTGGCAAATGCCTTTACAAATGCTTATGTCTCAAGAATTTCAACATGAACTTTGACTTTGAAGTGAAACTTTCATGACTTTCATCAACTTCCATTACTTTGACATGAAAAGATTAAAGAGAGAACTAAGGTACCTAAAGTGGGACATTAGTGGGAAATTTTTCATATGAATGCTAACTTTCATCACCCTAACTCCCCGATTACATCGATTTTATACTTTGCAGTGTGTTTAGTCACATACTTTCTCTCTAGCCCAGTGGATCTTGAATTTCTTCCTGGATGCTGACACAGTTTCCAGTGGTGGGATAGAACATTCTAGTGGTGATAACACTGGCTGTATATGGGGGACATATGGAGACTGTATCAGATCTGGTTCCAGATCTGGACTGTGGGATGGAGCCCATGTCAGCGCTTCATCCTTCACAAAGTTGGGCTTCTTATTTTTAAATCATGCTTCCAAAAAAACAGTTGCCATGAATGCATTTGGTGGGAAACCCAATCCCATTGGTCTGTGTCAGGTACAGTCTAAGACCTAAGGGAATGATAGCCACATGAGACTTAAGGATGGTTTCTGCACCAGTCAGGCTTGGGCACAGAATGGGTGTCATGCTTCTCAGCCTAGCCAGGGCAGATCTATCCAGGGGCAAATGCAAAACTGGAACTTCTGAGTTCCTAAGGAATTTTTAGATGAAAGCAATGCAATATATTTAGAATTTAAAAATTTGAAAAACAGAGATTTTCATTGTCATAACTTAGGATTTAGAAATCTGCTTTTCCTTTTTTCTATCCTGTAAGGATGCTGGGGAGGGACTCTTCATTAGGGACAATAGTGATAGGACAAGTGGTAACAGCTTCAAACTTAAACAGGGGAAGTTTAGATTGGATATGAGGAAGAAATTCTTTACTGTGAGGGTGGTGAGGCAGTGGAATGGGTTGCCCAGGGAAGTTGTGAATGCTCCATCACTGGCGGTGTTCAAGGCCAGGTTGGACAGAGTGTGGGGTGGCATGGTTTAGTGTGAGGTGTCCCTGCCCATGGCAGGGGGGTTGGAACTAGATGATCTTAAGGTCCTTTCCAACCCTAACTAGTTTATGATTCTATGATTCTGTGATTCTATGATTCTATCTGTCTGGTATTTCTTGTGCCTTGCATCAGATTCTGATGTTGGAACATCCGTATGTCTGCCATGTTAACTGGAAGTAGCCAATTTTGAGAAGTCTACAACAGCTTTCCCTCTGCCCAGCCCTGAGCTGTCCCTACATGGTTCTGTACTGCCTGTGGAGGCATCACAACTCACCTGATGGTCTCTCTCACAGTGTTTCTTTGCTTGCTATGGTCACACTTTATTCAGACCTTGCCCAAAGCTACATGAAGAGCCTGTAGTGGGGCAAAACCACAAATGCCAGCTAGTGCCCAAATCTTTAATCCAACCTTCCTGTGTGTACTGTAGTTTTCTTGCAGCCTGGCACTGAATAGAAGGGAATTAGAACAGCCAGACAATATGCTTTATACTTCCAGGCTTTCCTGGTCTCAGTTTTTGCATCTCCCTTGTTGATCCCACATGTAAAACACAGAGTAAATAGTGACTGATGCCAGCTGGAGTATTGCCTCAGTACAGACATGAAATGATGCTTCCCCTTGGTATCCTTCTTTTCCATAATCCTTTTCTAATCTGCTGGCAAGGAAAGAAAGACCATATTAAAGCTACAGCTGCCCCTCTCAGACAGATGTAGAGACACAAGTTTGAACATACGCTATCCTGTTTCTGCCAATTCCACAACAACAACAAATTTTGCTATTTAAAATAAGAGTGGTAGAAGCAAAGCCCTTGGGAAGGGAGAGTATTTGACAGGGCAAGAAACTTGTGGATATACAGTGGGCAACAAAAGTAACTGAAATGGTTTTGTGTCCTTTCTACCGTATAAGTTATGAAGCACAAATAATTCAAGTATTCAAAATCAAACTTATTAATTTCACATGCTTGTAAGCAGGCATTTAAAACTCAGCACCTCCTCTTCCCTGGCTGCAAGGTCCTGGATTATATTCTCTATAAAGCAGTATGGCTTACTCAGCATAAAAGAGCGTATTTTTCTTTATCCTTCTCTGCACAGCAGAAAGCTTCTCCCGCATGTTTGAATAAGATTTTAAAGAGTTGTGAAGTGCTCAGCCTAAGTGAGGAGGGGATGTAATGGGCCTGCCCTTATTAACATCAATACATAAAGAAACTGAAGAGATTCATAGGAAAGAAATGTCCTTCACTAAGGTCAGTTAAATATGAAAACATCACCTTTCATTTAGCTGAGCTCTAAGCCACAAGCTGATAAAGGTTGAACGAGTCCTCTGAGGAAGTAGGATGATATGCGTGTCTGCTCTTATGCTTTTCCCGGGCATCCAGATTTGATCACTGTCTGAAACTGTATGCTAGCAGGGTTTTTAATCTGACCCAGTGTGATCGCTCTCACAGTCTTCTGTTAATGGCAAACTGTGCAGAAATAACCAGCCAGAGAGCTGGGAAAACATTGTGCTAAGTTTGAGCTTGGGCAGCTGTAGGGAAAAGCAGCAGAGTGTCAAGACCACAGCCCATGACTCTGCTGTTTTCCCAAGCAAGCCCAAGACACAGCATGGCTCTGAGCAGTGGCAGCTGGTGTTAAGGGCGCTCTGACAGAGCATTATGCTGCATGTATGGTGGAAACAAGAAGCACTATTAAACCTTTCTCTTGGAGAGCATGGAAGGTCTGGCTGGTGAAAGCTAGAGCTACCTACTCCTGAGAAAGAGAATTTGCCATATGAAGTGTGTTTTCTTATGAGCTGTATGAACTCTGAGATGAAAAACGCAGCACTGGAGCCTCTTCTCCACGTGAAAGAGAGCTGAACATCCCTTACTATTCTATGATTCTATGATTTTCCTGGACTTCCACTTCTTCCCTGCACTCGCCTTCCTTTTCCTAGTTAAAAAAAATAAACCCTTTGTTTCCATTAAGCAATTTACAACCAAAGTTGTCCTTATACGTAAAATACATAGACCAAGAAGAAAGCGTTACATGCACTCTCTTGCCCGGACTGACTCACCGGGAATGTCAATGCTATAGTGGCTTGCATTTTGATGTCATGACTAAGTTAAGGATTTCGGTTTCATACTATCCACAGTCCTGTATTATTGTTCATACTTTATGGACTGGGAAATGGTCATGTTGGTAACCCAAATACCTAAAAATCATTCAGGGAGAGAAGGCAAGAAACTGAGTCTTCTTTCCAAGAAAAAATTCCTGATCCCCAGAAATAAGCAATTGAATGTGGCTGATAGGATATACAGACCACAATACACCTGATACACCTATGCAAGTTTTTAGCTCTGTAAGTATCTAGATAAGCCTATCTGGTAGTAGCAGCAGCTGATCCAGTGACGTGCAAAGCTCAAATCCACCAAATACGAGATTATACTTTACATTTAGAAAACATCTTTCCTCAAATATAGCATACCATTTTGTGACTGTTATATATTAACCTGATAACACACTGGCCCCCTGCATGTCTGATGTGTAAGGGGGTGAGTAACTGTATTTTTTTTATGAGACACCCTAAAACAAGGACAGGGTAACCTAGATTTGTGGATTATGCCTCCTGTACCTACCTGTTGTAAACGTTAAAGACTATCAAATGTATTTATATTTTCTCAACACAAGTGTAAGCACATACCTGGAGTGGAATGGTATGAACACCAACTGGAAATTTGCAGAGAAATAGGGCAGTAAAGGAACTGGGAAAAGACTTGAATATGTCTCCCACTTCTGACCTTATATCCCCATGTTATTCTGGGTAGATTGCTCAGTCTCTCCATGCCTGTTTTCCATCCCTGAATCAGGAATATTAGTCTCTATTTTCTTTGCCTGGCATACCTATTCACACTAGAATCCCCAGGATGGGAAGAGGTTATTATTTTGAGTTTGCAAAGCATATAGCATGGAAGAGCCTTAGACTCCAAAAGCTCTACTAGTGTAAGCAATAATAGACGTCACACAGTTCTTTGCTTCTCATTGCACAGAACTGACCACAGTAGATGAAATGGTGTCTGGTTTGATACCTCCGACAGATGGAAAAATCTCACTTCTTTCCCAAAAGACTTTATCAGTAAGCAGGAAGGAAAGCTTTCCCACTGGAAAGCCAGCTTGTGTACGTGGTGGAAAGACAATTATATCCCATCTTGAAGCCAAACCATCAATACCTGAAATACAAGTATGTGTCTCTGGGGTGTGAGAGACTCCAGGAGCTCACAGATAGGTGAGCCCATTAAGTGGCCAAGTGATTATCCTAGGACAGAAAATCACAGGAAAAGAAATGCTTGTTGCAGGCTAATGCTTCACAGAAATAACAAATGCTCACTGCCTCCAGATTGGGAGGGTTGCAACCTGCTCCAGAGAGAAGAAAAAGACCATCTTTTAGCCTGTCAGCTGCAAGGAGACAGATGGTCTTTTATGCACTAATCTTTCTCTACACACCTAGAAAAACAAGGGACTTTGTCAGTGAGAAACTACATGGCCAAACTCACTTAAAAGAAAGTATTGCAAAACGATTTAGGTCCTTATGGCTTAGTCAAGCTTCCCACTTCTCTGGGAAACTAAACAACTCTTGAAAAGAGCTGTGTCAGATGCAATCCCCTTTGATGCACTGTCCCCTGTTGGCATCTCACAAGCGGCTGTATACAGAGTGCCTATTCTCCTCTGTCACACCAATGACAATTAGGGATAACGCTATTACTGGGAAGACATAGGGGCAATGGGCTCAGAGTATCTGACGGGAATGATCTTTGGGTGCAAATGATGGCATTGAGCAAATATTACCCAAAGGATGCATATTATACAAGGACTCTAACAGCAGCCTCCAGTTTTTCCCTTCTCTCTCCTCTTTCCTGTTGTGATCTAAGAGACTGGAAATCATGCCTCCAGAGGTGAAAAGCTAAAGCACAAGTGTGCATTACCTACCTTGTCTTATTTCCTCCTCCCAGGTGCTACCTATTGTAAAAGTTTCATTCATTACATTTGAAATTCCATCATCGTCAATCCTGTGCATAATGGGAAAGGAAATTATTAAAGTTGAACAAATGGTTTCATGATCACTGACTTATTCTTTTAATTCACTGTACTTCAGAGCTGCCTTTTCTGAAATTTGATGCCATAAATTGATAAGGAATGCTAAAATGCAATGCATATTACATATTTATGACTGACAGTAGAAGTGGCATGGACTCAATGCACCGCTTAGATGACCATGACCAGTCAAACAGTCAATCTCTACCATCCACTAGCACAGGTCACTTTGGAGTTCACTTTTGATCTGTGTATTTTTCATAGTTTCCTAGGATATAAAGCCAGAGGATTTTCTGGGGTCACCTAATTTAAGTTTCCCAAATTTCACCTGATTTCTCCCGAGTAAGTTCATTAACTTCTGTTTGATGAAAATGGATGTCATTCCTGGATCAGTGTCAAAGAGAGGATAAGTTCTTGAGCAGACGAGCTAATGAAAACAGCATTGTTATAGGTTCGTGCCATCACAGCACTAAGTCTAGCTCTCCCTCTGAGACTCTCAGTATCTTGCTGGGTGAGAAACAATGCCTGTTGTGCCTGTTTCAGAGCTATGTGTGCCAGCTAGGGGGCCAGTACCTGCAAGGCTGGCCAGCAGCCACCAAATAAATTGGTTCATGTGAGTTCTTCCTGTCTTTTCAATCAGAGGATGCCAATTCCCTTCTCCTTCCTCTGCCCAATGACAGATTTCACCACCCTTGTGGATATTGAATTCCCCCAGAATCTCCTGCCTCCTTCCCCTCAACTTTGATTGGGATTGACTAACAGTTTTCAAGCACCAAGAGGGGATGGAGGGAGCAGCAGGAGGAGAGCTGTTTTTGTACACATAAGATCACATAGCTATGTCTTCTTAGGAAGTTTACAAATGTGAACATGACTGCAGAAGGAATTAATTAAGTTAATGGAAAAATACTTATCTTTATTCTTCAATCTCTGGGGGAAAATATCACAGAAAAGAAAAATGCACATCTCAATTACATTAGCTTGTATTCTCGAGCAATATGACTTCTGGAGCCAGCCAGGATCTGTTGCTGGCCCAAGCCATTGAATCACAGAATCATAGAATCATAGACTAGTTAGGGTTGGAAAGGACCTGAAGATCATCTAGTTCCAACGCCCCTGCCAGGGGCAGGGACACCTCACACTAAACCATGTCACCCAACACTCTGTCCTTCCTGGCCTTGAACACTGCCAGCGATGGAGCATTCACAACTTCCCTGGGCAACCCATTCCAGTGCCTCACCACCCTCACAGGAAAGAATTTCTTCCTCATATGCAATCTAAACTTCCCCTGTTTAAGTTTGAACCCGTTACCCCTTGTCCTATCACTACAGTTCCTCATGAAGAGTCCCTCCCCAAAATCCCTATAGGCCCCCTTCAGATATTGGAAGGCTGCTATGAGGTCTCCAAGCAGCCTTCTCTTCTTCAAGCTGAACAGCCCCAACTTTCTCAGCCTGTATTCATACGGGAGGTGCTCCAGTCCCCTGATCATCCTCGTGGGCCTCCTTTGGACTTGTTCCAACAGTTTCATGTCCTTTTGATGTTGAGGACACCAGAACTGCACACAATACTCCAAGGGAGGTCTCACGAGAGCAGAGTAGAGGGGCAGGATCACCTCCCTCGACCTGCTGGTAACACTGCTTTTGATGCAGTCCAGGATACAGTTGGCTTTCTGGGCTGCGAGCACACACTGAAGCTGGCTCATGTTCATTTTCTCATCGACCAACACCCCCAAGTCCTTCTCCCCACAGCTGCTCTGAATCTCTTCTCTGCCCAACCTGTAGCTGTGCCTGGGATTGCTCTGACCCAGGTGTAGGACCTTGCACTTGGCATGGTTAAACTTCATAATGTTGGCATCAACCTACCTTACAAGCCTGTCAAGGTCCCTCTGGATGGCATCCCTTCCCTCCAGCATACCAACCGAACTATCCAACTTGGTGTCATCGGCAAACTTGCTGAGGGTTCACTCAATCCCACTGTCCATGAGGAACAGTGCCAACACCGACCCCTGAGGGACACCACTCATTACTGGTCTCCAGATGGACATTGAGCCATTGAGCACAACTCTTTGCATGAGGCCATCCAGCCAGTTCTTTATCCCCCAAAAATCTAGCCATAGTAGATTTGTATATATATGTCAATACAACAAAATGAAGAGTGAACGCTTGATGAATCACAGGTCGAAAAGCCAGTAGGAATATTTTTATAATTATTTTTTTTTCTTTCCTTTTAGGTAAGTATTTGGGATTATGATTGTCCTAGTTTTAAACTACCACTGCAGACATGTAGCTTTATGTATTTTTGAGAGCTCTACAATGTATTCACCAGCCACTGCAAAGCTGCAGTGTTCTTTATAAGCCCTCTTTTAAGAGGTCAACTGTTGTGAGTTCAATCCTCTTTTGTCCTCCCCTATGAAACACCATCTTTACTTTCCACATTCCAGTTCCACAAGCCCTGCAGTAGCATTGCCAGCAGGACTTCATTTAGATAGAGGAACAACCACACACCTGTGATTACCAAAGAAATTACAGGCAGAATGTAATCAGCTAGAGGCAGTTGTTTTGATGGTGTACCAAAGTCTGAATCATAGCAAGCCTTGCAGAACCAGCAGGGAGGAGGTTAGAAGGAGACATGATAGTGAATTCATATGCAAGGGTGGAAGACCAGCTTCAATATCTCTATAAAAGGTTGTGTCTGGAAAGGAACACTTTGGTTTTATAAAATTGGTGGGGTCTGACAGTATTGCCCAATGCCTACATGGGAAAGAGGTAGAAAAATGGGGTAGCCTTTTATCTGCAACAGAGGGACTACACTTGTGCCTGCTGGGGAGCTGCTTTATGGTCCAGAATATTCAATAGCACAGCATTGTTGTTTTAAGGAAAAGAAATTGCAAGTTTTATCATCTGTATTTATGGTAGCTCCTTTTCTGGGATGCTTCAAGGAGAGCTAAATCCTAATAAGCACTGACTATAACAGAGGACGCAGAAACTCCTATGTGGTTTTATAACATCACTTTCCCTGAGGAACAATGACTTACAGAGGTAAAGAGCTTTTCCTCTGCATTAGATTTCTGCACTTTTAACTGTGTTGCTTGCATCTGTGTTGCATAAACCTGTATTATATAGATGTGCTGCAGTAGTGAGAAAATAGTTTTCTTGGAGTATCCCAAAGTGATTTTCCTCTGATGCACCAGAGGAATATAGACTTGTAGTGAAATAGTCGCACAGGTGTAGCTGCATTTTAGTTTAAAAGTAGGGTATTCAGTGGCCCATAATTTGGTCTCTGAAGGACTAAGAGCAACTAAAACTCAAACCTGCAAAGCTGAATTGCAGTTGTAGAAGTCTGAGCAGTGACAACCCCAAGAATATTTCAACAAAAAGACACGAAATGCCTTCAGCATATGATGGTCTGTAACAGCAGCAGCACATCACTGCAAAGACCAATATACAGGTGCTTACCAAGCAGAATCTTAATATTTGTTTAAGGCAAGCCAATTATGCAGAATAGGACTTATATAAAATGCCACCACTCCAAATTATGGATGTCCTTTTAAAATGAGTGAGAATATATACCTGAGTCCTGAACTGAGAAGTGGTTTTGCAAAAGAACCTACTTCCTGCTTTCAGTTCACAAATGATGCAGGATTTTTCAAGGAGGCATGCTGCAAAATCAGAACAGTAGCAAATGCCGCATTGTATGATGTGCATTAAGAGGAAAATCTCACAGGCAGAATCTTGCTTTATGACTGGTTCATAAAAGGAAGAACATATAGAATTGCATGATTTTTAACTTTAAAGTTCTGGAGAATTTTAAACAATGTGCCTTGAGTGTCCTGTTGCATATTTGCAACTGTATTGCTTTTAACTGAAGTTACGGTGAGAAAATTTCCCCTGACTTTGAGTGAAGCACATCAGCACAGAATATGGTCAAGAATCCGTCTGTGTAACTGTCTGACTGTCACCTAGACTATTTATTGTCTGCTTTAATACAACCGAGGTGTCTCTTTTGCCTTCAAATTGCCCTAGAAACTTTAATTATTGCCCAGATTACAATAACCATTTCAAATTAATGCTGTAATTCGGTGCATACTGATGTTCAGAAAATATCACACCTGCTGAAATGAAAACTGCTCAGCCTAAAGTGTAATGTTGCTATCATTTTGCTGTAATTAACTGCTGAAGATCCAACTTAAATTTATGAAGACAGAGGTCAAGCTAATTGTCTTGTTGCTTAGCAAAAGAGAAGAACAACTCAATAGGGTTACTGGAGCAGCAGCTACCTATGGTTAATAAAGATTTCAAAATGCTGGTTTCTTAGACCAATACGGCTTCAAAACTATGATTTTGAGCAGCCTGCAGAGTTCCAGGAACAATGACTTGTTTCCAAAACATCAGTAGATAAACAATGAAGTTGCTGCAATTATATCTAAATGCTTGTAAAAGAGCAACATGAAAAAACCTCAGTATGCTGAAGATTTACAGTCTGGGCCTCTTTTATTTACTCAGAACAAGGTGCATAAATATCAAATGAGCTGTTTTTAAATAATACAAAAAACCCCAGCTCACATGTTTTAAAATATAAGCTTATTTTCCAAAGGGAACAAATAGCCAATCCCTAAATGGAGTATTATGAGTCAAACACCCCGTTAGTTTATGGATTTGACTCCTAAGGCTTTTAATGCGGGTATTTTACTGCTTGTACTAGTTTAGCTGTACCTTGATATGGGAGTGGGGGGTATTTATTTCTATTCTAATTTAGGTTAATCAAATCCATTTTCCACTCAGGCAGGAACAGGGATGTCAGTGTCACTGGTCTGAATTCACAGAGATAACTTGAATGGTTTAATTTCTCTCTGTTAGCAAGTCCATGGGAATTTGGTATTTAAGTCCCCCTATCAGAGGAATTTAGGTTGCTTGATGACAGATTTTTAAAAGTAGAAGTCTGTCTATACCTGCGGGCAAATACCCAAGCTTAAAAATCATGATACTAATCAATCTGGAATACTTAAACTACATACAAACTAAAGCTGAATGAAAAATGGGTTAGAAATTTCTCATTTCAGAAGTTCATTTCAGAATGGTGTTAGCTGGATCTATGTTTCTGCAGAAAAATTATCTACCTATTACAGACCTTTGCCTTAGGATGAGAGGCAAATCCTCCAGAGGTGCTCGTTTCTTTTCATCAGCTATTGAGAGTCCAGATAACCATATTGCAAGGTGCCAAATTTCTGGACAGCTGCAACTGCTCAAGAATAAATCTGATCCCCTGAGCCTCCCTGGCCCTGGCCTATGCTTTAATCTTCACTGTCCTTTATAGCCCTTAGCATGGCCATATAGAGTGGATAATCCTGTTACATGGGGAGATCCCATATATTCAGAAGGACCATTTTGCTATAATTTCCTCCTCCTGTTTCTGAGTTTCGTGATGTTTCTGGAATATACACTAGTGATGTGGTTTTGTATTCCTTCACCCTCCCAGAAACTGGCTGAAAACAGATTTTCTCACCGTAATATAAGCAAATAAATTAGGATCCAAAGAACTTCCTATCAAAACCCACAAGCCTAGAGGCACAGGAAAATTGGTATTACTGCAGAAGACAACTATTTGGTTTAAGATGGATAAAGATCCTGCAGGGATTTGATACAAGCTTAAAATTTGCAGGGGAGCTATAGCTATAAATCAGGAGGAAAGTAAAAAGCCTCAGATGGTCCAATTTGCTGACAATTTTTCCTCCACATTTAGTTAAAAATAAAATAATCTAATAGCAAAAAGCTTTGTTATTGTTGGATTTGTTTGTAGAGCTATACCGTCTAAAATACTGCTGGAAGAATTCCAGGCTCGCTATAAGTTTCAGTACCGCTCTGAAAAGTGTATGTTATAGAATCATAGAATCAAAGAATAGTTAGGGTTGGAAAGCACCTTAAGATCATCCAGTTCCAACCCCCCTGACATGGGCAGGGACACCTCACATTAAACCATGTCAACCAAGGCTCTGTCCAACCTGGACTTGAAACACCACCAGCGATGGAGCATTCATAACATCCCTGGGCAACGCATTCCACTGCCTCACCACCCTTACAGCAAAGAACTTCTTCCTTATATCCAATCTAAACTTCCCCCATGTAAGTTTGAACATGTTACCCCTTGTCCTATCACTACAGTTCCTCATGAAGAGTCCCTCCCCAGTATGTTACATCCCCTTCATACATCTTAGAAGAGTGTTGCATGAGAAAGAAATCTCATTAAAGAACTTCCTATTGCTGTCTTGACTTTGAGTAAATACTGGAATTTGGGTCCTAGGCCAGGTTTTGGAACAGCAATTAAATAAAGTAGGTGATTCAGGTATTAGGTGCTCAGCTATAGACACATTGAAGAAGGCTGAGTTTCAGAATGTGCTGTGCTTTGAATATAATTAGTGGCTTTCAAAAATCTTGGCTTTCCTGGTGCTCCCTGACAAGGCCTGAGCTTTAAATTCACATGCATGGATTTATTTTATCAGCCATTTGGGTTCTACTTATTTGTTGGACTGCTGTTTTTTGGGTTGGGTTTTTATAAAGAGCAGGACTGAAAGGTCATTCCTAAAAGGCTATATTATATGTTTTGCTTTAAGCATTTGTTCTACTGAATAGTTGTATTTAAAACATCCAAACATGGACCATTTCGGTTAAAATGAAAGCTGAAATGTCACTCTGATCCCTTGATAAGGGTTTGAGTGTGTTCACTTTCCCTGTAACCCATCCATTTTCCAGTCAAAAAAACCACCACTGACAGATCTGTGATCTATTCCAGCAGGGTAGATCTGTATAATTCTCATGTTGGCATCGGAATTGTATTTTTTCTATAGAATTAACCACTCAATCATCAAATAATGCACTGCTATACAATATATTGTTTCACTACTGACTTTTCTTTATACATATCCCTTTGATTTCAGATCAGCCTAATTACACTCTGCTGTACCCTTTCAAGATACACAGTATGATTTTATTCTCCTAAGCACTGTGCTCTGAAAAAAGTTTGACCCAAGATTTATGAAAATTGCACCATGATTCCAAAAGACTTATAACTGCCTACATTTTGTCCTGATATTAAGCTTAGCTTTTAATAAAATTTGTCATAGTTTTCTGGCATTAAAAAGAGTCCACTTGAGAATTTATATAAAATGAACTTGGATTTCTAAGTGTAAAATTAACTTTTCAGATTGATGTCTATGTCCATTACACCCTTCAAATAGAATGCAATAAAGATGTAATATCTGTAAAAAAAAATTCAGTTTATGGAACTGTTAAGGGTGTGACAAATCCAATGTGAAAATGATGAGCCTTGCTTTTTCTCAGCTCTTTCTAAATATCTTTTGCTGCAGAATGCTACCACACTTGGTTATAGTGTGGGTCCTAGCTGCCATTTTTGTGTCTTGCCCTACACAGTGCCAGCCAGCAATCATTCCGATCTTAAAGAACATTTGGTTTTCTCCCTTTGTTTGCTCTGTTTCAATATTTCTATTAGCAACACATTGTGCACGGAATGGTTGTTGCAAAATATCGTGACTGGAAACAGTGGTATACCAAAGCTTTCACCAAAGAGATGTGGGATTTCATGAGGACTCCGAGTATGTGCTCCCATTGGGTTGGGCACATCTGGATTTCTTCTCTTGGTGCTCCTGATCCCTCAGGAATCTGTGCTTTGCTTCTGCTTTAGCATTAATGCTGTCTGTATAGCTATCAGATGTTTCCTTAAGGATTTCATCCAGTGTGGGGCAATAGGGGCAATTTACAGACCGTTTTATGAATTCTTTTCACAGAATGTTGCTCAAACCTCACCTTGGATCTCAATTTGGGAATGTGTTAGAGAAGACAACTTCTACCAAAAGGAGGTTCTGTCTCATTTGCATGTGGAGGTTGCAACATGGAGCTCATTCTCTGCTGCCCACTAAGCATATACCTGTCTTCTCTTTCAGCTCTCTTGAGATGAGATCAGCTAAAAGGTAAATTTGTCTGTATTTTTTATTTAAAGTATTTGACTTTACATCAAGTATTGTCTCAAATATTGCTTTGCTGGACTTTTTCTGTATTTCTGTGCCTCTGTAGTAGTGATGAGCTGACCTTGTGTGTACATGACTGCTCCCATCTAACTTTGTGTGACACATCACTGTAAAGGCCACTCTAGAATCCCCTCCTGACACAATGTGAGACAGACATCTCCAGCACACAACAACCTCTTCAGTTCTTAATTACCACCTGAAAGTGATTCTTCCTCCCAGCTGAGTAGAAATTAAGCTCTGTGTTAGATTGTCCTTTTCTTATACTTCCTAGCTGGGATGACTCTGCTAGTCATTGCAAACTAAAAGTATTCTTCCTCCTCTCACTGAAAAGATGATTGCCACCTTCTGGTAGCTACTTGTGACTCTTTAACCCCCAGTACACAAATTGATAATGGGAAAAGAGACCTCAACCCTTTCTTGAAAGCGTCTGCATTCTTTCAGGTCATCTCAGTATTGCCAACTACCCATATTCAGAAAGTCATAATACATGCCTGAAAAATCAGTGCTGAACTCTGCAACACGAATATGCTTTTGCTCTCAAAACCACCAAAGGAACAGAAGTACCTGTTCTTCCATAGGTATACCCATGTTATTCAAGTTGTGGCATGGTCTCCAACAATTTTAGAGGGATTCTGCCCAAGGGGATCCTTATGAAGTATGAACCTGTGTTTCTCTCAATCAACCTGAAAACAGTTTAGGATCTAGCTGCTACCCTGCAGTGCCCTGGGAATGTGGAAAAGGTCACTCCACAGCTCAGTTCTTCTCTACTTCTTCATTTCATCTCTTCTTCTTACTCTGTACCCTAACTCTTTGTGTTTTTTATCTAGATTTGCTTTCATTCCCTTTTTACTGCAAGACTCAGTCTCTGTGTTGGCTACAGTCAGGAGAAAATCCTTACGATGACACAGTCAAAGAGATTTGGCACTCTACAACATAAAGGGCAATGTCTGGGAAGGGCAGAGTGATGCAGCAGAGATTCTGGATGTCAAATAACATTATCAAAGGGCAAAGTTTAACATAATTCTTAGCGTATGTTTTATCTTTCAAAGCAAGCTTTCCCTTACACTTCATTCTGTCCTTCAGGTGATGACCAACCAGACGCATTTGTGCTTTCAATGTTTTTATTTAGTAAATCCTTGTTATTTTCTCTTTTCTTTCCATTCTAGTCCCCACTTTTATCACCACCTTCTAGTCTCATAAAAAGAGAAAACTGTGGCTTAATGCTTGAGAACTGTTGCCCTCTTATCCCCTTATTTGTAGATATAGATATATATTAACTCCTACATTCATTAAGATTAGAATTTTAAAATATGCAGACCTAATTACACCTCCTTTCATAGTTAAGAATCCAAGTCAGTGCATTTTAGAAACGATGAGGCCCTGTGAGCTTAGATCAAGTCATTTAATTATCTTTGTCATTAAAAGCCATTATTTTGGGTGTTTTTAATCTTGGATTGCATTTTGCACAAGCAATTATGACCAGAGGCCAAATTTTCCAAAAGGAATGCACAAAGCTAGGCACCCCTTCCTATATTTAGCACACAGTTAAAATGATCTAGTTTTCAGAGGTGTTGAACACCCTTGCAGTCTAGTGCTGTTTGAGGGATCTCCATATGTTCTTTACAACCAAAATTCTTAGATAGATGGAGTAGGGTACCTCATTTCTGTTGCCTAACTCTGTGCCTATACACTCAATTCATATCTAATCCATATCTAAACACACTTTTCTCTCTATTTTTTAAATAACTTGCTAGTGTATAGTGAATAAATTGATGAAAAATCAGACTTTTTTTCAATTACATGCATACAATATACCCAGTTTGTATCTTTTTCAGCCTTATTGTAATTGCCAATGTTTTATTCCTCCACTGCAGCTGCATTACTGAATGTATTTCATGGATCATTGGAGTACATTCTCAAAGTGTCCTCTAAGGATGTCCAATCTTCCTTAAGCAATGAATCCAGTCTTCCCACTGAGTCATGGCTATATTTGAAGACATATATTTCTCAAGATGTCCTGTTTTCCTCAAATTCTGGAGCTTCTGGGTTAACCAATTCAGAGAAACTTACCCATTCCACCTGCTTCTGATGTTTTGACAACAGCTAAACCATAGAAGGAAAATTACAGTGATGTTCACATCTGCTTAGGCCTCACTAATATAGTCCTTATTGAAAGGAACAAACTCCTGAGACACTTCAAAAACACAAATATCACTTGAAATCACCTCTCAACTGTTAAGATTTTCAAAATAGGCACAATACAGTGCATTTACTTGCCTTGCTGTGACAATTTTTAGTTCAACACATGAAAAAATTATCAGTTGTGCCTTTTGGTTTTAATCTTGTTAAGATTTCTTTGCCAGAAATTGCAAATAGATAAAAGGCACTTTAATTTTTCTGATGTCTTCATGCATCTAGGGACTTATATGACCCAGTAGCCGCACATTTGTTATTATCTGTAGTAAAAATATCATTAGCAGAGCTCATATTAGTAGATACAAGCCACAATAAATGTGTTTGGATATTTTATTTCAGGGATGATCAGGGGATTCTCTGCAAGCATATAGACCTCCAGCAGCTCTTTTTGGCTTGACCAGCCCAGTAAATTGAATGCTTAGACTGCAATCAAGGGATGTAAGTTCTTTCATATCAAAGATTCTATGCGTGATGGTTTGCTCTGAAGGTACTTATATTTGTGGCTTTTGTAAGTGTTCTTTCTCCCTTGGGACAACTGACTTCTACCAGCTAGCAAAGGTCCTCAAGGAACCATTCATTCATCCAGTGAGCTCTGCCTATGACTTCCTTATCTCAAATGTCTTCATGTATCTTTCTGCCACATCCAGCAGCAGAAGGCGATATATTATCCAGTTGCGTCAGCCAGCTACTAGCAGAAGGTTTATATCAGATGGACACATATGGCTAATATCCAGGATATTTCAAATATAAAGGGATCATATTAGTAGAAGAATAAGGATATTGTTATTGTTTAAAATGACTTGTAAATAATAGGTCAACTTGCTCACCTGCAAGTGATTATTTTGCCCTGATTTCAACAACAGTTTTTGTTCTATTATCTTGAGATCCCAGCTGGATTTTCAGCTAACTACTAATATCACATTAACTTCATTTCACTTTTTTTTTGAGTTAACTGCAAGAGATCAACAATGAGAATTTTGGGGGTTTTATACAACATGTTTTGCATTATTACACTCACATTAATTTTATTAACAGCTTTAAAGAAAGGTTACTTGAATGCACAGCAGTGGAAAGCAGACCTAACAGAGGACCACAGTAAATGGAAATTAGAAATGTATTGGCTGGACAGATGGTCTCAGATGTGATTTTTGCAGATTTGAGCCAAGTTTGAGTATAGAGTAAAAACACATTATGAATCTTTCATCCACTTTTCTAACCAACTAGATAGCAAAAATATCTCCTTTTTCCCTCAGGAGACTAGAAAGGATCTGTGAAATTAAGTACTCAAGGTTAACTCACAATCATCTAAGGCAGTGGATAAAACTATTCACTTCAGTGGGAACCCAAATCAGCTTTTTTCTATGATGATGAGCTTGCATGCATTGTCTGTGTTTTAGTCATGTCAGGGGGAACTGTGGAAATAATACAGCTCTACTGACAGGCATTTCTCCAGGTAGATATAAAAGAGCCAGAAGGTGAAGCTAGCTCAGTTCACATTCTGTCATCACAATCCTAATTTCCTTTTGACTACTAATGAAGAAAAAAATAAAGATAATATTCTTCTTATCAGTAAGAATATCCATGAGTCTCTCAATTCACATTTTATACTGTTCTGGTTTTTGCCAACATAGAATTAATTTTCTTCCTAAGAGATGGTACAGTGCTGTGTTTTGGCTTCAGGCTGAGAACAATGCTAATAATACACTGATGTTTTAGTTGTTGCTCATTAGTGCTTTACCCTGATCAAGGACTTTTTAATCTCTCATGTTGTGCCAGTGAGGAGGTGCACAGGAAGCTGGCAGGGACCAGAGACAAAACACCTGATCTGAACTAGCCAAAGGGATATTCCGTACCACAGTACATCATACACAGTATATAAATTGGGAGGAGTTACCCAGAAGGGACTGATCTCTGCTTAGGTCAGGCTGGGTACCGGTTAGTGAGTGGTGAGCAGTTGTATTGTGCATCACGTGGGTTTTCTGAATTTTATTCCTCCTTCTCTCATATTTTCCCCATTACTACTGCTATTATTATTATTGTTTCTATTATTATTATACTTTATTTCAATTATTAAACTGCTCTTATCTCAACCTGTGGGTTTTATTTTCTTGCAATTTTCCTCCCCATCCCACTCGTGGTATTTAGTTGCCAGCTGAGGTTAAACCACAATTATACCTTAGTCATTTCAACAGCCAGTTTGATTTAAGAATGACCTGGAGCAACATATTATTTGAAACGATGCCCCTGGTAACAGTGATTTAAGTCCATGCCATAACTTGGCAGGTTTTATCTCCACTGCAGGGAAGAGTTTAACTTTGCATCACTCCCACATGACATGACTGGACAAACACATTCTAACGAGTGTTCTTTGAACCTTATTTCCTCCTGCTAAGATCTCACCACCTTACCTATTGCAGGTTGAAGTAAGAAAGCAAGAACAACATTTACAGCCCCTTCTGCTCCAGGAATACACAGAAAAATCACATTATCACTTTATGCCTGTAAACGGTATGTGGCTTGGTTCACAGGCTATCCTGCAGAGAGTACCAGAGGAAAGGAAGGCTCTTTTTTGACTACTGAATGTAATATAAAGCCTTGAGAATTTCCAGATAAGAGCACTCATTTATGTAGATGCATCCAGAATCTAAGTGGCTAATTTGAGGTCATTGTCTAGATTCTCTCAGTAGCCAATGGGAAAGGGTTTTGGCACCTCTGGAAGTATGATTCATCTCATCCTTAGATATTGATTTCAAATAGGTGGGGTGTTGTGTCTCTCATTGACTATAGGTGATATGTTATGCAAAAAACATCTGATGCATCTTCCAATCAGCAAAGATGGGAGAATATACATAGAAGGTAACAGCAGCAGCAAGTCTTCAGCAGTTACATTTGCTACACCTAGACAGAAGGGTAGAATGAGCTGTGAAAAAGAAGTCACAGTATTTCTCCTGCTTATATGAATCTTGAGTTGAGGATGGTCAAACTTTGTGGGAGGTGTTTTGTTTCTGTATAGTTTTTTTCTCATTTGAGTTGATTTTGTTTAGCTCTCCTATTTCAGTACTAGATGCCAGCTCGTTTCTGTTGATAGAATACACATGTAGTTTGGCAGCAACTTCCTAAGGAAAAGACGTCAAAAATCATAGCAAATTCACTCTGCACGGCCCTGTACCTGGCAAGGTGATACAATGTAAAATGTAGGTTCACAATACCTACGTTTACCTTTGTGTGTTTGTATATACAATCCTGTTAAGAATTTTTCACCTCAGAAATAGCTTTAGGACATACTTACTGCTCTTATGGCATCACATATTTACCCATCCGGGTAGGGTTGGTGGACACTCCATATCCTCAGCTTAGATCATAGTATTGTTTTGTGCAGGAACAGTTTCTCACTTCTGTCACTTCTGTTCATTTCTCTTCAGCTTGCCTTGAGGTGAGGTGTGATGTTTGCTGTCTCTACTTCATCATGCCTTTGGTTACCTCAAAGGGCTCAAATCTGATATTTCTATCCAAGGTCTTTCCTGCCTTGGTAAACTTCACATCCCATGAAGTGTGCCATTCACATCAGGAAGGAACATCAATACCAACTGCAGGAAGACCACCTGAGTAAGGAAGTGATTTTTGACTCTTTGGTGGAGCTATTAGAGCAGAGCAGATTCCTTCTACAGACTTAGACTTCTATAAAGACTTCCTAATTGATGACAGCAGCCTCTGACGATGAATTGGGTGTCATAACTAAGAGAGAATCCTTCCAACAGTCAGTGTCAAGAAAAGTGCCTCATCTTCCCCTCCAAACATGGTAACTTGGACACTTGTGGGGCTGCAGACAGTTTGCGGTCTGAGGCAGGGCCACCAACAGGAGCTGCAGATTTTATTGTTTGATAGCTTTTGTCTCTGTATGACAGCTTTATCTCTGGGCTATGTTCACAAACCCACAGGATTATCATGGAGCATCACTCATACCTTCCAGATTGCACCTCACTGCTCATCTCTTTCTGTGGTACCTAAGGACTTCTTATTACTCACCTGCAGAAGGGAAGGCAGAAGGTGAAGGGTGATAAAAAAAACACAGAGAAGAGCAATGGTTTTCTATTTTGAAGATGGATTGGAACAGATGGCTTCCTAAAAAGCCTGCTTTAAAGATGATTGAAAACTATAAAAGAATTTCCCTTCATCTTGATGAACTTTTCAATGGCTGTGGAAGCCTGGACCTCAATCAGGAGATCCCCACTGTGGGTCTCTAGTATGGTGAAACATTTTCTCTGGGTAACAGAAAGTTTGTTATTGATCCAGATGAATCCCTATATCATACCTATATCCCATAGCCAAAAGTTCTAAGTTAAACATGTACTGAACTAAGGAAGTTTATAAAGGTTTGTCAATAGCTGCTTTGGAAGTGTGGTTGTGGCCACAACATGCATGGCATCTCTGAGCAGGAGGGCAGCCCTTCTCACTCACTGTTGGTTGAATAATTGGAAAATCACTCACCCATTGCTATTTTATGACCACAGCCGCAATGTTCCCCCTGAGCTGGTGCCTCAGATGGGGATGCTTCATTTCTATTTAATAGGATGAAAACCATCTGGCTGTGAATCATCTGGTTCTGTCTCTGCTGCCTTAACATGAGCACGTTCGCTGTATTCGATCAACTGTGCTACAGTTCAAATTTATGGCAGGGCTCGCACCTCATTTCCACACACAGAGGCTGTGAACTTTCTGAGGCTGTGAACATATCCCTTGCCAACCTCCTCGGTTCTAGAGGCCTTCTTATTTATTAATTTTATCTTTTTTGACTGCTATTGTGTGCTGGATGCTTAGCAGACAGACTCGGTACCGTCATTCCTTAAAGCTTTTATTAACAGTAATTCTTGTTTCTGTCCAAGATTTTCTGCCACATTTATTATCACACACGCTCCCGAGCATGCATGTGCACCAGGATGCCCATAAATCACTGTGCAATCCTAACTACACTCTAAGAGTGCAGTTCCACAGTGCTTTAGCTAATCTAAACCAGAGCTACTGCAGTCACTCTCTCTCTTTCACCCCCAGCCTCATGTTCCTACCTTCATCTTCAAGTTTGCACTAGCAGATTTGTTATAAATGTGATATTTTGTGCAATACCATGCAGTGAGCTAGCTTGGGGAGCTGATGCAGCTAGAAATAGTCAGGCTAGTTTTTGGCCAGTCCACTTTCCTGAGCTGTATCATTGTGCTGTACTGATAATGCAAGCCAGGGAATGAGACCACATGGAAAAGGATGGGATTGAGGGCACTGTGGCAGTAAATTTAGAGTGGTGCATGTGGGTGTATGCATGTTCTTTCATGGTTGTTTATTACTGGGTACATGAACAAAACCCTATACATTGTTTCTGGACTGTTATATATAGCACTTGGGGAATAAAAACCTTAATGAAGTTTGAAGATCCCACCGGGAGACTTTTACAGGAGCTGCAATGTGGTGTTTCCAAAGAAGGCAGGCAGCAATCTGACCACCCTGGAGGTGTTGCTGGGTAAACACCTCAACACAATGATTGGTCAATCAGTGGTTAACAGTGCTCAGCTCACTGGGAGTAAGGAGCTGTAGCTGCCACACACTTTCTCAGTCCATTCTGTAGGATGGACATAAACAGTACCAAGAACTGTGTGTCTTAATGAGGGTGTAGGGATGGTGGCTGGGGCAAGTACCCAAAGGGATGATGGTGAGGTACCACCATCTTCCACCTGCTTATAGTAGTAGTGGTTCCTCCAAGAGAATGACAGTGGTTTGACCACCTTAACAGGTAGTTCTTTTTTCTTATTATTCATTTTATTCTTCTTTCTTTTTTATATTTGTTGTGATTTTTTTTCTTTTTAATATTTTCCACAACAATAAAATTCTATTCTACTATAAACAGCCTCTGCTAATATTGATTCGTCCTTCATAACAAATGCATTAGTTGTGCTATTATCGCCATGACTGAAGATTTTATTCCTGCCCTATGACTCACAGCTGAATGAAAATTTTGTCCTTTCTCTGTTCAAGATATTTACTCACTTTTCCAGCACTTATCCTGTACCTCCCATGTTATGCAAATATTCTTTGCTTTTTTTTAGGTTAGCAGTGGTTGTGAATGTCAAAAACAACCTGTATTTCCTGCTCCTGAAAGCCATTAAGCTTTGCCTCATATGTTGATAGTTTTTATTTCACGTTTTGAATCATTTGACAATCAGTATTTTGTAACTTATGTTGATTAATAATTGGCATGCCACGTTACTTCTCATCCCCTCAAATCAAAAAATATCTTAACTAAAACTTACGTCTCTTTTCTGAAGGTCATGAGTTTCAGTTGATTGTCCAAGCATGCGCTTAACAGTAATTGGTTTTGATGGGGCTCCAAATTAAGCATACGGTTAAGTGCTTTGTGGCAGAAGTATAAATTAAGCATATTCTTATATACCCAGTGGAATCCGTGATTCTCAAATTATTGGATTTAAGAGATATATTCCTGCCACCTTTGGAACTACTCAGAGGCATACTGACACTAGGAATACCTGACAAAGGTGTTGGGTTTGTAATGTGATTAGTGCAGACAGATCCTGACATTTTTGCAAAGCCCTGAAGCAGGCCTAGTAACGCTATATCTGAAAAGGTCAGGACAAGGATCATAACTTTTATTGAGGTTTTTCTGCATGAATAAATTCCCCACTTTTGAGAACCAGTTTGCTGGCTAGCACAAGGCTGAAGCATGGTTGTGATAAAGTAACCATCTGGTTGGCTTGTTTGAGACCATGGAAAGCCTTGCTGAATACTTTGTTCAGTCTTCATATATTTTCCATTCTCCTGCTTCAATATGCATCACATATGTGACTGAATGCAGAAGACAAATATGTGGTTCATTTGGAATCAATGTGAAGTGAGGAAGATGAAGACGAAATTGAAGAGGGGATTTAAAAGCAGGCAATAATTGATTGCTCCTATAGGAAACTAAACATCAGCCTAACAGTGAAAAAAGCTTCCACAGGTTCTTTAATGGGACAAAAAGTAAGGCCTTGTTTATTTACTTGTATATGTGTGCACACACACAGGAGAGGAGAGGTAATTGTATGACATTCAAATGATTCCTGTACCTGTGTCTGAGTTCATCTAGCAGTAAATGTTAAGGTCACTTTCAATTTCAAAGATTAGTGCAAGACTAACCTTGCACTGAACTCCAGGCAATTGAAAGAAGATCAACGCAAATGTGCTTTGCTGACATTGAAATAAATTCAGGCAGGGAATTGGAAGACTTGAATCTATGCCCTTATTAAAGTTTATTTCTCCTATATGGCTTAACAGGTTCAGCTAATCATAAAATATGCGTTTGAGGTGTAGCTTCTTCCACCTTGATGACACTGGCTTCTACAAGAGCCTACTTCCAACAGCGGCAGTAGTTTTTAATCTTAAAAGGTACAAACAAAGTTTAGGAAAAACAAAAGTAATAAAAATAAGAAAATAACTATTGTTAAATGGACACACACAGAAAAGGCAGTCAAGGAGCACATATTCTCTCCATGAGCCACAGGTCCTTCCAGGGGCCTGCTCCAGTGTGGATTTCACCCAGGGTCGCAGCCTCCTTCAGGCATCCCCCTGCTCCAGCATGGTGTCAAGAGAAATAAGAAGTTCTGCCAAAAATATAGGTTATCTTCTGGAGCAGCTCATGTCCTTGACTCCTGAGACCTATAGCGATTTTGACACCTTCTAGGAAGAGGAAAGACATTTTTTATGCACGTTGCGCAGACAACATCATTTAAGCTGAAAGCAGATGTAGCAAAGAAACAATTGTTCAGTTCATTTTATGCAAAACAATGCTGCACCAAACTGAAATACCATCTTAGTTCTTCCCAACAATAAAAAACATTAGTGCAGTGTTGCAATAGCTATAGGAAGTCCCACTTTCTGGCTGATTTAGCTATATTTCTTCCACTTCACTAGATAGACCAGCTTCTGATAGATCAGGGAGACTTGTACTCCACTCCAGTGTGAGACACTGACATACTCTAAGAAGCTAGAGAGCTGTAAGAAACCAAAACTTAAAAGCTGCTGGTCCATGACAGAAGGGAAATGAAATACTGAATGTAAAAGTAATGTCTAATTAATATTGTATCTATAATAGGTGGAGAGTCATCATGTCCCCCCAGAGAAGATACCTGTTCCAATACCCTTGTCAGGACAATCATTAGAAAGATGACTCTTCTGACTGGGATGCTAATGAGCAAAGTCACACTTTTTGCCGCTAAGCATTCTCAGACTAGGATGGATAACAACTGAGCTGAACTGTTATTTGTCATCATAGGAATCAGAATCTCCAATCACAGTAACACAAACTGTGAACAATAGATATTTAGTGACTTTCCCTATCTGTAAGTGCAAAAAGGTCTGGGACACTGTCTGGGGTCTGAGTGCTTCATGCACACATCTTAAATGATCATTAGTGGGTTTTTTTATTGCAAAAAAAAAAAAAAAAAAAACCAAACAAACTCAAACTAATAATCTGAGTCTGTTAACAGAAATGTTCTTGCTCATTCATACCACAAAATCCTTCACTGATGAGAGTTCGATTTATGTAGCATCTTCAATCAAAACGCCTTATGCTTTGTTGAAGGTACAGTCAGTGCCAGGGGCTGAGACTGTCTTCACTTGCAGGAAAAGCCCTAACTATCACTGACAAAGCCTAAGTTAGAAATGAGATCATGTCGGATGGGACATGACAACCACATTTAACAGACCATGTGAGAAATACTGTAAAATCTCAGTGGCTGATCTTGCCCTACATTCATCATAGGCAAATTCCCAGCAGGTTGGGTTTTTTTTTTTTAAGATTGTCTCTTTCAAGCTAACGCCTTCACGAGCATTGCTTCAAACACAAGATTTCTTGTGAAATTCTTTGCAGTCCTTATCTAGATGATACAAACAAAACTATGTGATTTATTATTTCATGCATTCAGAATCTGTAGTCTAGGTGGTGGTTTTATTACTACAGTCAGAGAGTACAATCAGAATACTATTATCAGAGAGGGAAGAAGTATTTCACTGATTGCGGTGGTTGAAAAGAGCTTATATACACACAGAATTAACTGAGAAACCAGCATCTGAGTATTCCCAGTTCTGTAGTAGTGCCCATCTGGCAAGACCTGAAACATTCCCTGCCATACCTTGTAAAGAAGGCAGCAGTCTTGTGTGAAATGCTCATGCAGAGTGTTGAAAGGAGAATGACCTTCTGAAAGAAATTCTGAAGTGAAATTTGCACCCACAGATGTGCATGAATCTTTGACTAGAGTAATTATGGTTTTACATTGATAAAGTATTTCTCATCCTGGGTCCCACAGTGCCCTGTGTAGGATCACCCTGTTGAGGTGTTGACACTTGATAGTAGGATACCAGCAGGCTAATGCAAGGCATGTTAAATGTGGAACTGAGGAAAAAGGAAAATATTATGATGAGACAGAAAGCTTGCAAATGTAACCCAAACACAATTGCAGGGCTAAAACCAAAATGTCTAGTTTAGATAGATTATTTATAAGGCAAGTTTGTGGTATCTTTCAGCCTGGTTCATAACTTTTAAGCACCAGTTGTTGTCGATATTGTAAGTGCAAGCTTTGACTTCAAGGGCTTAGATCCTTCTCTTCACAAACACTCTTTTTGCAGATGGTGTCATACCCTAGGGTTAGTTCACAGCATTTGGGTTTTTTTAGCCTGGAAAGAATGGCCACAGATCCTACCTAACTTTTTATTTGTAAGTAAGAAATTCAGAAGTCTTCTCATCTGCACTCTTTTGTTCAGACAAAGGACAAAAATGGGCATCTTCTGGTGACAGCTCAGGTTTTGAAAGAGTCTGTGTTCCCAACCTCATCTCCTGCTTTAAGCATCAACAGATCAATGTGATGAGACTAAGACATACTGGGTACCTTTTCTTTTAATCGGTGGCAGTGAAGGATGTCGGAGCAATATTGAAAGACTATCTCTTGTTTACCCACAGGTTGTGTTTTATGTGTCCATAAAGGGATACTTGATGTGTGGACTAATCTACCCAGAGAACTTTAATCTACCTTCAAGGGGAATGTGTCTAAAGATCTGAAATTGTTATAATAAGCTGATAAATGACCATGAGAGAAGGACTTGTGTGAGTCAAGTGAAACTTGAGATAGTTTTGAACCTGACAAGACACCAGTCCAAATTCCAAACTCTTCTGCCATTTGCAACATCCTGAAGGACTAAAGTCCTGTGATAGATTTGCTAGTAACCCACATCCTACCATGTCCAGTGGTTTTGCTCTTAGTAGGTTGTATGCTTAGAAAGACACCAGTTCTAAAAAGCACCCTGTTTTTCTCCTGCCTTTCAAGACATTTTCATTCACCTTGGGTTATAGCAGGAAAAACAGAAACTCTAAGGGTTTTATTTTGAATTCCCAGGATGGGTTGACCTCCAGCATTCTCTCTAGCTGGTGCTTAATGACAAAAGGTTGCGATTCTTTAAAACCCAAACAAAAAAAAGCAACAAAAAACACTAAATTGTCACAGGCAATTTGTGGGTGAAAAGCAGAGCGTTCAGATATATGCAGAAAAAACATTTGTATTATAACTTTACTAGCAGACAATATGTTCTAATTAGGCGGCAGCAGGCTTGCAATATCCACAGAACCTTACTGGCATTATTAATATTTTATGCTAGCTGGGTCCCATCATACATTCTTTAATGCTCATTTTTTGTGCTTCACAGGTTATAGACAGGACTTCCCTTTCCATGGCTATTTAAGAGTAAATTGAAGTCTTTAGCAAACATTTTAAAGAAAATGGGATTTTTTATTCTCTGTTGGTTTTTTTCATAGAAATGTAAGAATTGCAATTTACCCACTGCTGGTACATTTACTTATATTGTAAATCGTAGCAAATATAGAAAATTGCCTTGAAAATTGCTTTAAGTTATATGCCCACAGAAGTCCTGTATTTGCGTGTGTGTAAGAGAGGGTGGTTGCAATACGTTGGTTTTGAAGCTATGTTCATATGTGTTCTGCCAGGCACAGGTTTAGTTTGGAAGGTCCAAGAGTATGGATCCTTATTTTAAATCCAAAGTAAAATTACCCAGCTACCTCTGGCCTATGTTTTCAGGAGTCTGTGCCCTTCTTTACTTCATCCCATGCTTTAAGATGGCATTTAAAAATGGATTTTAGCGTATTGCCAAGCACCTTGGCTAACCCCTAAAATCAACTCTGCTGTGAAAATGCATTTTCTGCACAGATGTTGCTGTCTAGATTTCCTGAGGTAAGATATGGACCAAGAGCTTGGTTTCATCAGTGGGGTAATGAATGCTAAAACATGTGAGCCTTCCCTGGCATTATCGAAACTATATGATCTTTAAGATCCCTTCCAACCCAAACCATTCTATGATTCTATAGCAGAAATTATGTTATTTCTGATAAATAGGGTTTCACAGTGTAACGTTCACTTTTTAACTAAGTAAAACTTCAAAAAGTTCATCCTTACCTTGCAGCAGTAAGCCACTTGACCACCCTTTTCAAGTGTGTCCATTAAGAGTTTTTAAAGACACTTTCCACAAGAGCCAGCGTTTCTCTGCTCTATTTCTGACACTGAGACAAAATAAGAAGTTTAATAAAGTAAAAGTTTATGAGAGTTTGTTCAGCTTGTCCTGAAAACTTTGTTGTGTTATAGGAGGCAGGTAGGTATCAGCAGACCATTAATGGACAAAAAGCAGTGATGATGGATATTCACTTACCCCAAATTGCTGCCTTATAAATCAGAGAAGACTGCTGGGGAGAGGGGGAGCGATGGGGAAGTAGGGACAAAGCTTTGCTGGGAAAGAAGGATGTCAGTTAAAATGATGGACCAGATACGTAAGATCACAGCTGAGACTCTCATACAAAGTTTTTACATGAAGCTTCAAGGAAGTAGAGACCTATCTCTTTAAAATAACATTCTGATGTGTGGACTTCTTGGCCTACAAAAGCCCTTCCTTTTTTGCTAATTCCTACTTACCCTACTTTTGTCTTTCTTATAATTGTTTTCTGTTGACTTACAATTCCCTCCATCTCCCTTACGTCTATTTTTTTCTCCCCTTTACTACTTTAGAACAAAATGCTGTTGGACTTCTGTATGGGTAGTTCTTTTTAATCTTAAAGACCATTTGTCTTTCATCTTCCATCTCCTTTAGATGGGAATTTTTTTTCACATTTGTTCTTTCTTCAGCTTCTTATTTATCTTTAGAAATTTTTTTCTTCTGCAGACTGTTACTGTGCTCAGATTTCTTTTTACTGTTGCAGAGTTAAATTGCTCTTTCTGTGTTATGCCTCTGACCTCATAAACATATTTCTTTATCCATCAAAAAAATCAGAGAAAAAAGGAGAGAAGAAAAAGGGAGCTCACTAAGAGCAAAAATTCAATATCTTATATGCACCACACTAATTTGTGGAAAGTGAGGTGATTCTGCACTATCTGTATCATTGAAGCATCTATGAACTTTACTGGAATCAAGGTCCCATTGTGCTTCATGGAAAACCATTTTGCCTTAAAGAGTTTATATTTTAAGGATATATAAACAGGAGAAGAAAGGAGAATTCTGCATCATACAGATGGAGAATTCAGATTAAGGACAAGGTTTTCCAAAGAACTCAGCTAACATTTAGGAAGCAAAATAAGCCCAAATTACTCTGGCTTAGCTTTTGTCTTCATCCCTCAGCCTTATATGTCCTTTGGGCTGTCCCTAGACCTTCAGAGACCACTAACATGGAGACTTGAATGAAAGTCATGCAAGAAGAATGACTTTAAAGGCTAGATTTTCCTCGGGACATTGGATGTGAGGCAGTGAACTAAGCTGGAAAATCTGGTCATAAATGTCACAGAATTGAGCACTTCTGAATTTGTGGCTTACTGCTTGCAGAGCAAGGCAGAACCTCATCCCCAGTGACACACTGGGTGCTTTCATCAGGGGCTCATCTTTCTTTCTGATCCTCAGTCAGTTAGAAAGGCTGTGCCTACTTGGGGAAGTATGTTCATCAGGATTTGTATTTTTGTTGGCTTGTTGTAAGAAGTGTTTGTTTCTTTTGTATTTATAGAATCTAAAGAGAATGAGAGGGGAGGAAAGAAAGAAGGAGAAAAGGACAGTGGGAAAGGAAGGAAGGAAGACCAAGCAATAAAATGCAACAGCTCTGAAATAAGTCTTTTAAATCTTCACTGCAACTCGCACAATAAACGTAAACGAGTCTTACATGAAGCCTTGTTTTCTTCATAGTTCTCCATGACTCGGTGTTGGCATTCCTGATTCTCACTCTTATAAATGAAATCAGGAAAAATAATAAGGAAGAGCATTTGAAGACAATTTTTCTTTATGAAAAGAAAAAAAGATCAAACAACCCAAAACCAGGACTTTCAATGCAAATAATCTTTAAACATTTCTCTCTTTACAAGTAATGTTATAGAAGCTTCAGAATCATTGGGTAGATTTTGATAAATCCAGTGTTTGACTGACAAGATTCATTGAAGATACTGTTTTATGATGTCTCTGTTGCAATGAAAGAGTTTCAATTAAGGATAAAAAAAAAAAAAAACAAGCCAATTTAGCACTGAGCATTTTGCACTGAATCACAATATGCCTCAGATTTGGTGTATTTATGACCATGTTTCACTTGAGTAAACATGCTGTTGATTAGAATCCAAACCAAATTATCAGGCAACATGCTTGATGTGTGCTGTTATGTTGATTTCACACCATATTTTATTTAAAGACAAAATCGATATTATGGGATCTACCAGCATTCTATTCTTGTTGCATAAGTAGTCCAAGTTTTAGCATCCCTGCTGCACATACGTGCTGAGTAGGTTAATACAAGCCTTTGAAGTGGTGATTTGTTTGGCAAAGCTATTCTTTAACAGACCAGATTTGCAATATATCACCGGAATTAACAGATCACTGTCTTTGAATCATTCCAGTCAAAAAGCAGTTTGTAAATGCGGCTGTGTAGCAGCCACATGTATTTAGAGGTAAACACTCAGCCTCTCTACTACCCTACATTTCCTTAGTGAAAGGGGTGAACATGACAGCAGAAAAGTTTACATAATAAAGTCTAAAACACAGGGCAGCACTTCAAAATCCCCTTGGAACCAGATTTGCAAAGACCTCTAGGCTCTTACAGGCACAAATAGACATTTTCTAGGATTTTGTGAGTGTACCTATAAACAACTGGTGTTTGAAGTACTGTGGGGGAAAAATAAGTTATAATTGGGCCATTATTTTTATAACATACACTGAAGAAGATTTGTGAGTGGTTAAGTCTAAGAAATTGTCAGATTTATAAATGTCTTCCTGTTGATGTGAATATTCTTTGTGATGTGGTTATAATTTGTCTTTTAAAAGTGTTCACTTTGGTAGAGTTTATCCAATAGGCAGATGTCAAAGAGCAACTAATTAAGTCATACACAGTTAAGCAACTCCTTCATTGGAGGACAACACTGGGGGAGTGTACCTGTTTCCTGGTACATTGTTTACCTGTTACCTGGGGCTGCTGGTTTGGTTACTTATCTCAAGGCAAGATGAATAGCCTTGTAAAAATAACTTTCACTTTCCTGTTCCTACAGACAACTAAAATCAAACACTTAACTCTTATGTGGCTGAACTTCAGTTAGAAAACCTCAGTGTAATGCTTTCAACTAAGGGTTAAGGCAATTGCACAATTATTCTAGATATTACTTAAATCACATTAGAAATACCTTATAACATTTAATTTCTCAGTGGCAGCCAACCAGAGGACTGACAAAGGACTGACAACTTCTTCTGTTAGATTAAAAAACAAATGAGCAAAAAACACCTTAAGGGGAGTGTACATTGTTCTTAAAAGGGGTATTTTGCTTGAACAATAATACTGTTCTTAATTTTTGAAAGCTTTTAAATTGTGATGGATGCATATACCTGAAAACAGAGCTATCTAAAAATAAATATTGCATCAGTATAACCCAGTTACTCGTTCCTTGATCATGATTTTAGACAAAAATAAACCCTTGTCTCATCATTACCAGAAAGGGAGCACTACTGTAACTCCTAGGAGCTCAAGTATATATCAGAGCTTCATTTTGCAGTTTGCCAACTTGGACACCCCAGCTCCTCAAAACCTTAAACCAAGATTTGAAATCTAAACAATTTCCTTTTAAAACTGAAGAACAAAGTTGGATGTTATGTGGATACTTGACGTCACGAATGTTAAGTAGGTCCTAGAGCATTTAAGGAAGTTGATGATGCAACAAGTTTGCAGAAAAAACATTTATTTCAGATAGAAATTGTCTTCCTTACAATTGAAGAACCATCCTCCCTCCCTGGTCCTGACTTAGTCAGGATACAAAATCTTCAATGAGTCTGAAGTTTAGAATGAAATCTTATCCAAGGACTGCTGGTGGGGGAGAGGGTGTTTGTGTTTTTTTCTCTTCTTTTTCTTTTTACACTGATATCCATGGAGTGCTTCAAGCACTCTATGAATACTTAAAAGGAAATCTCTAATCTTTAATCTACTCCACAGCAAGATAAGTGGCCTTGATTTCTTATCTTGACCTAAAACTTGAGGAGCTGGTCTCTCAAATTAAACAGTTACTCCACATTTCACTGTGCAGCTGGTGTAAAATGCAGCCTGAGCACATGGTTTTTTCAGATGAAAAGTCTCTAAATCTATTTTTTTTCCTCTTTAATTGCATTTTGTGCCATCAGTTATGAAAATGTGACCCACAAAAACTTAATGCTTCTGCTTGCATTACCTCACCTCCCATGTGGATACACACTCCCTGCTAACTGTCTCCTTGTCAAATCCAATGATAAACTACCACTTGTGAGAACAATCCACTGCCTTTCCTTTATTAGCTCAGTTACATTTACCAGGAGCTCTGCTGCAACCTTCCAGGCTACCGCTAGTGAGAGGCAGTGCATATATCTAGAAGATGCAATTTGGCAGCAAGGACCTGAGCATCTTTTTCACCTCTGACAAGTGGAGATTTGAGATGAAGGTTAGATCATGTAGTTAGGGCTATGGGTTGAGATAAACAGGTTATAACCTGTGACTTCAGGTAAGTCACTCACATTGGTATTCAGCTGTTCAAACACACGATATCTAGTGTTATTTTAGGCACCTCGGAGAGAGACACTGAGGTTCCTGCTGTCTGTAGGACCCTGTGATGTATCTGCCAGTCCTACCGGGTATCTCATACACTCAGGGTCATTTTGGATAGCATTTGATTCACCTGTAATTCCATTCCTGCTCTATAAATTTATTCTGTAGTAGCTTGTGCTGGTGTCACTGTTAACAATTACATGGTAGAAAGAGACAGAAGCATGACATAAGCTTGCCAAGCAATAGTGTCAGCCTGAAAATGTTTGATTTGAGCATGAAATCGAGAAAACAGAGAGGCAGGGACTACAAGGGAAAGAGGAGACTCTTTATATTTTTTATATATATAATATACAGATATGTATAAATATGAGTAGTCCATATGTGCCCTGGAGAGGTCTGGGACATATAGCAGTAAGGCAGGAGTAGGTAACTATCCCTTCATAGCAGGATCACGCACATCAGAACAACCACTGACCTGGCAGATGAAGCGATGAGTTTGTGCAGAATCTGTCAGTGCCCAGGCAGTAACTTACAACTCACATGAATTAAATCATGATCAGAAAAAGTCTTGGCAAAATTTTTACTGTTATAATGAGCAGGTCAGCAAACTCAGTGTGACCATTCCTTTAATGACTTCAAAACATATCCACTTCTATACCATAAATAGGAAGAAGTGAGCATTTGTTGTATTTTAATGCATTCTTGAGGCTTTTGCTTTTCACGAGGGGATTTATCCAGCAAACTAAGGAGACTCCATGCTTCTCATTTTCCACGCTTCATTCCAGTTGTATACAAGATTATTCACCATGTGGCCAAAGAGACCCCTGCACCCCCCATAACAGCCACAACCTGCCCCAAGTCCTGCAAGCAATCGGTCCAAAATTGTTTCTAGCCTTTTAGCTCTTCTGTGTACCAGAAAGAAGACTGAATGAATCAGCATATGAAGAAAAATCCTTATTATTTTAATTAAACCTGTTCATAGTTCTTAAATTTTGTATGAAAAAGAAAACTTTTGCATTATTCTTCATTGCATGAGGTTGATGTAGGAATGCTGATACTGGTGCATAAAAACATAATTAAGTATATCTGGTTTTGGAGGGCTCCAAGGGACTATTAGCTGCTTTTACTGCAGCCAGAGTTATTCTTTAATATCACTGAAAATGTGTCACCTTATAGACATGCAGGTTAGATCTAAAGCATTATCAAAATGCCTTCATAGAGACAGTTGCTTTCTCAGTTGTGAAAGGGCTCACTGAGGGCAGGGTTGTGTCAGGTTTACAGTAATACTGAACATTTACTGTAGGCAGCGCATCCAGTCCTTGAGTTTCTCACCCATGATGGAGAAACTTTACCTCTAGCCATTTCAGGGCCATCATAGCCAACATTTCAACTCCACTGCCACTAAAGGGTTGGATGGTAGGCAGGCAAACAGACTGCATCTAAGATAAACTGACGCTTTTTGATATCATGTCTCCTGCACAGTCTTTCATATACATATATATGTCTGCTTGAAGTATACTTGCTAAACCAGTGCTGGACATCACTGACTTGTGGGAGAGGTGCTGGAAAAGTCACACTTTTTTTCCTCTGTAGCCACAGCAACCTGCTGTGCTCTGATAGTCATGGGACTGGCATATGCCATCTGGATCCAAGCATGCTTTCCCAGACCCTGGGCTGGCTGCTTCTGATTTACGCCAGCCTGGAGCTGCCTGTTTAGGAAGGCTTTAAAGTGGTAACCAGTGCAGAAGTGCCAAACTGCCTTGTCTTTGCTAAGGCTTTATCTCAAAGTACTGACGTCAAGTTAATTCAAGTTAAGAACAAGTCTCTTCTCACCCATCCTTTTATTTCCTAAGTGAAAAGGAAAGTCAGATCATAAAGATGACTTTTAAAGAAGCATTGTTTTCAAAGCAAGCTTAAAGTGAACTGCATCAACCTATCAGCCAGCTTTTCCTGTGCAGTACACTAATTTCCCATTTCCACTTATTTTGTGTTTAGCACAGTGTAATTTGTACATCTCAGAATTGCTACTGTAAAACCTCAGACAACCTCAAAGTGAAGAAAAGAAAGAAAGAAAAAAAACCCTGAAGTAACCCAGGAATAAAAACCCACAACAAAAAACCTAGAAAGGTCTGGACTTATCTAGAATATCAATGTGCCCACAACAAAGGCTCTTTGTAAGTCCCAATCTGCATTGCCAGTGCTCTTAATTCTGCAAACTTTTCACATCTACTTAATTGTTCTCTGTGTTAAATCATGCTTTTATATTTTAAAACAGATTTATAGAGTGAACTCATTATCTACCTTATTCCTTAAAAGTGATCTGTCAAGATGCAAAAACGATGGTTCTTTAATAGACTTGGAGAATTTGCATACACAAGCTATAGGAGTCCCTGACATCGTTCAGAAATTAAATAACATGTTTTCATCAGACAATGGACTAGTCTTGTACAGTAAGAGAGTATTCAATCAGCTGAAACAGATGCTTAGAGGAAATCTCCTTCTTGAGGCAACGTTATGTTACTGACAGGTGCATAAAAGAGTCTTAAATGTATAGACCAAAGATGTAAAATGAAATGCAAAAGCCTTTATACTTTCTTTTTCAATGGAGATGAGAAACAGTCACTTTTAATGGGAAACTGTAAGCAATTTTGCAGCTGATGTCTGTTTTATTTCAGTGTGTGATCCAAATATCAGCTGTGAGGAGAGCAGTGCTGGGGAACCACTCACATCCCATGGAATATTCCCACTATTGGGGTGTCTTATACCAAGCCAGCAGACCTCAAAGGTGACTATATTGGAGGAATAACTAAAAAGAGAAGAAAAATTCCCGTATGCTGTTCCCTATCAGTCCCTATATTGGAAAACAGCTGGTGCACTCCTCACACTGCGTATACGGTTAGTTTACTAAGTGCTGCAGAGGAGAGGATTAAAATCTACCTGTGTTTCATATGAAAAGATATATTCCATATGAGACATATTTCATATGAAAAGACAAAGGATTTCAAAGTTCATAGAATCAACCAGGTTGGAAAAGACCTTTAAAATCATCAAGTCCAACTTCTACCCCAGGACTGCCACATCCACAATTAAACCATGTTGTTAGGATAGATATATCCTCTTTTTGGTAGTTTTTGGAGATGGGGAAATACATCTGATGACTGGAGCGTGTACTGGGCAAACGAATCACTTGGGCTTTAACTCACTTCTGAATTTTCTAGCTAAGTAATAAAATACCAGAAGCAATCGAGACAAGTGGATTACTGATTTCTCTTGTTGCTTTTAAAAGATATCTACAGGTCTTCTACATGGGTTGGTGCTCTCACCCAAGCATCACATGTTTCTAGGTCCTTTTCACAGCTGTGAATTAATCTCAGTGGTGCACATGAGGTAAAACTCTGGACATTAAGTATGAATAAATCAGGCAGATCAGGCTTCAGAAAGCAGAGAAGGAGCTTCCATAAAAATAATTAATATCAGACAAAGCAGCATTTTCAAACAGGAAAGCATTCTCTGAGAAAATATCTCACCAGTTTTACGCAGCAACTGCATAAATTAATACCAAAGCTTTTGCCAAGGGGCAGGGAAGGGGAGAAAGCTGTTACTGAAGTTCACTTGCTTTCAAACTGTTGGGTTTTTTTTTTCCCCAATTCCCTCCAGAATATCAAAGACTTTTTATTTTCCAGGGCATGAGGAAAGAAAAATTCACACTTTTGTCTTCTCTGATTGCAAGAACTCTCAGTTGCAGGGAGTGGACTTAACTGCCTATCTTCGGATGGCTCCTTTTGCTTCACAACTGCATGGTTTGTGTTAGGGGAGGTTAGTGGGGTTTTTCTTTTCATCTCTCTTTTTCTTCTTTCTCACTGTGTTTTACATTTGAAGAATGTCTTGGGTTTAGTCAAAAAATGCCTGCTGGTGCTTTCAGTGCCTCCCAGTGTCTCCAGCAACAATTATCCCAGACCAGCTCCATTCCAGAATCTCATAAAAATATGCTTTGAGATACAGTCTCTCTCTCACACACAAGGGTTGCAACTGTCATTCTCTGTCAATTCTTTTCTGCAGGAAATTAACTTGCTGCAGGAGATGGGGCAAGTCTCATTGAAGTAATCTGTGCTGAATGGTTTCTTGGAGTGGTGTTTTGGTTCTTTTTTGGTAATAGATTCAACAGATCAGTGGCCAAGACTGTATTGTCTTGATTTTTGCATGCCAGTGGTGAACTTCAAATTGTGCTTTGGTACTTAGAGATATGTGCCTTTATAAACATGGACTAAGGGTATTGATGCAGACGTCTTTACCATCTGAACAGCTCAAAATGCTTTTCAATCTCTCATTTAAATGCAGTGCAGCTCTCACAACTGTTCTGGCACAGCTTTGCATGGAGCTGGGTGATGCTTGTACTAAATGTAAATCATTACACTGACCAAATACATGGGCCGCATCCTCAGCTGTACTGTAGCTGTTATGCAGCTTGTTGCTAGTACAAAATAGCTCTGGGGTCACTGTGAACACAGGAAGATTGCAGCCATAGTCCTAAATATCTGCATGGCCAGGGTGATGATTTCACCCTGATCAGAACAAAGGATGCGGCTGAGGATCATGGATTGCTGATGGGAATGCACGTGTCCAGATTTGGTTTGCTGGTATCCAGCTGCCAACAGATTTTGGGGCAGTTGGCATATGTTAAAAGCAAGGAACAAAAAACCAGGTTATTTTTCACTGTCTCCGCTAAACTGGGGTATTGTCCACACTTTTTAAACTCTTTTGGTGTTACTCTTGATATTGTATACTTGAGATCTCAATGCTGAAACTATGTAGTTGCAATGGAGGAAAAGGAAACTCTCATTCAGTTATGGGAGGTGAAGATTTGGTCTCGCAAGGTGAAATCTTTCAAATCCTTCGCTGTCTAAAGTACAGCTGAGTACACATGGATGAGTGCCTTTTTTATGGTACTCTACAAATGCTCACATTTAAGTAAACATGTAAGTACTAAAAGTGGTGTTCTGCTAGATAAAACCCACAATTTTCCAGCTTCCACCTGCTTGGTCTTATTAAAGAGTAAAATCTTACCCTTTGGGGTGGATTAACACCTAACTCCAGGTGGGTCTTGGACCATAACCACAGCCTCCGGGTGCTTCAAGAGCGGAATTATAATTATCAGTCCTGAACTTGTGCTTGGGGTCCGTAGCTTGTTCTCTCTGCAACTGTGTGCTGGTCAGAAGGGCCAGGGCTTTAGAGACCTCTTTTTGTATAGAAACTAAGTGACAGCACCAGAGTGTTGTCAGAAAGCTACAGCAGGATGCATTCAAGTGGGTGAAAGCATTGAATCTGTGCTTCTTTTATCCCTATTCAGCACAGTTTTGTGCCTGTTGTCTCCAATCCTTTGAATCTGCTAGCTGAAGGAATGTTCCAGGTAGTTCAAAAGCACACAGAAACCCTTTTTTTTTCCTCCCTGCTTCATGTTGGTACAGAAATGCTCTGAGTACCTCATTGCTTGGCTGGTGATAGCATTCAAATTCATTCTAAGGACACAGCAGCAGCATCCTGCAAAAATTACTGCTTTGCTCTTTGGAAAATGCCGCTGACCTTATGAAAAACAATCATCTGACACAGGCTAAGGGAGTAAATTATAGTACAAAGTTCATGTATGATATTAGTAGCAAAACCCAAATGATAAAAGTTGCAAGGCCAGCCTCTCAGCTCGCCAGCCCCCGTATTAGCCCACTGTAGGGTTGTGAGGTGAAATCTTCCTTCTCTTGATTCATCAGCATGGGGAGACTGCCACGCAGAATGGACAACCTCAGCAGCATCCCACAATCTGAATATTAGCACTGCCTGTGCCATCAAAACCAATGGCAATGGGGTCATATAACTACTTGACTATATAAATCACAGTAAATAAGCTTCCCACTAAAAGGACTCAATTCTCCTGTCAAGAGACAGTCCTCTTGTACTGCAATGGCAGGCAAGCACACGTGATGATGGGCACAAATACCTCTAAGTAGTTTTTACTCTCCTGGTCACTGAACTGCTCCTTTCATGCCTTTTGTCTTTTGCGGACACTGTTCCTTCTGCTTCTTTGCTGACAGCTTCTGCCTTGTCTCTGTCTGTGTACTAGTGCCATAACCACTAAATCCTCTTTCAGCCTCCTTGGTATTAATTGCTGTTGTCACCAACTACTTCTTGTCAACGTTTCTTGATCTCCTTTGTGCTTCACCCTGTCTTGATTCATTCTACTTGAAATTCATCAGTATATACAGGGATGAAGATACAAGGAGAGAGAATTCTGCCTTTTGGTCCTTCTTTATGTGGAAAAAAGTCTCTCTCCCTACATGCACAGCTGAAAAGGGAATTTATGTTGCTGCAACTCTACTGATTCCACCTGAAGTTTCTCTAATTTCCACTGGTGTAAGGGAGATTAAAATCCATCTCAGAATATAGTATCTCACTGCTGTAGAATTGCTTTTGACTGTGTAAGCGATAGAAAGTATATTTCCAGCCTAAAATACATTTTCATCGTTATCTCATAAGCAGGACTCAGTGAAAAACTGTTATTGGAGTTCTCTGCAAATCACTTGAATTACCGATAATCCTTTAGCAGCCCATGGGCAATAAAACACTGTATGGCAGTGGAAGTAATGGTTCTGCATGACCGGGATGCAGTGAAAGCACAAAAACTGGCTGCCTGCTCCATACCCAATGTAGGAGTGCAGAAGGTTCCCTAGCTTGCAAAAGGGCTGAATTTGGACATCAGTATTTCTAACAGGTAACACTGCTATGTGATTATCTCACTGATTTTCAGCCACAGTCTGGCTCTGGGTTACCTTCCAAAATGATTCTTTTAGTAACAAATGTTTTATTTAAGGCTAGGAATACATTTGCAAAGTATACCATAGCATCCCAATTTGTCTTGTCACATATGCTCCAGGTATCATGGAATATGTTCTCTTTGCTCTGCCACTGACTTATCTGATAACCATGCAGGTACATTACTATTCAGACCTGGGCAGGGGTGTCACTGCTTTGCCTCCATCACTTCACTCAAAGGAAAGATAGGAAGAAAGCGATAGGTCTAATCCCTGACTCACTGCTCCATGAGCTCCCAGTTTGCATTAGCTAAAGATACAGCTGAAATCTTATTGGTTTCCTAGAATATTCATTTATACCTCCTTCATCACAGATTCTCCAGGCTTTCTCTGAGAGAAAAAGTTCCAATTCGGGCAAAAACGTGCATCTGTTTCATCATCTCACCAGGAGTCTCTGTACTCCTCTGTTCTAACCAGTCAATGGTTAAACAGCCACTCTAAGCTTTTATTTTACCTGGATCTAAAAGGTTTTTTTCTCCATTTCATTGCTCACCATCGTGACACCTGCCAATAAGAGGTGAAGCAGAAAGTTATTCGGTATATTTTGCTTCCAAATCGGGGAAAAGAAAATAAATTAGTCACATTCACATTGCAAAATAAATGTGTGATATCCTTCTAAGTGTGAGGATTCATTTGCAATAAAGACAGCAGGATGCCTCAAGCAATATGGTTATGAGGAAGTAATCACACATCTTGGGCAGCTGAATTCATTTTATACATGGTTTTAGACATGCTGAAGGTATGCAGTCTCCATTAGATAATGTGTTGTACCGAACTTCTGGAGAGTGTGGTTGATAACTAGGAGAGAAATGAGACAGCAAAGAGTCTGGATATTGCATAACTGATCTCAGCACTTATATTTAGATGAAAGAAAGCAGGAAGGTAAATTCTCACACTCAGTCCTGAGCTAAAGTTAACTTTTTGCCCTAACAGACATGGTGATGGGAATTAACACTGATAATCAATCAAAAGAGGGGCACATCAGGCCCATACTACAAACCTGTGTCTGATTGCATTGTTTGTATCAATATTTAGAAATCTTTACCTATCAAAAGTAATGTGTTGATATTCTCCCATTCAGACATTGCTAGCAGGGTTTGCTTTTTATACCGTAAATATTTCAGTGATAAACGGGCTTACCAAACACACAGATACCCCTAAGAGCAGCAGTAGGTACTTTTTCTGCAGTCTTGACCATAGGTATTGGATGGAGGACTTTAGTTCCCAGATTCATTTTATTAATCTATATCCTTTCTGTAACTTTATGCAATACACACATGCAAATTCTTTGATTGGGTTATGGACTAATTATAAACCACAGTTATAAAGCAGCTACACTACAGTAAGTGAGAACCAATCCTGGAAAGGACAGAATCTTTTACCTTTGCTCATAATTGGTGTAAAGCCTCAATCTGTGCCCACTCAGAGCTATTATCTTTACTTTTTATCTTCCCCTAGCAGCATAAGGGAGTCAGCGCATCATTGCACTGTGCAAATATCTGATCGAAGAGGGAGTTGCTGTTACAGAGAGTTCAAGCATAAGACTTTGTAGAACGTAGGAAATGTAGAGAGAATCATCAATCTGATCAGCCTGAAAAGTATCAACCTGTCGAGTCATTGCCAAGGTTGGCTCCTTCCTCATCGACAGCACCACAAAGGGTTTTCAAGCACTGAGTGAATATAAGAAGTCCTTTACTGTGAGGGTTGTGAGGTACAGGAACAAGTTGCCCAGAGAAAAAGTGAATGCTCCATCCCTGGCAGTGTTCAAGGCGGGTTAGACAGAACCTTGGCCGACATGGTCTAATGTGAGGCATCACTGTCCATGTCAGGGGGAGTTGGAACTGGATGATCTTAAGGTCCTTTCCAACCCTAATGATTCTATAAGTAGTAATTTGGCTCTATGAATAGATTGTGAGTTTTACCTACAGAATTACAGAAACTGGGATTGGAAAGATGTTCAGGAGGTCATCTAATGTAGCTCCCCTCCTCCAGTTAAGAGATTGAGGAGAAGAAAGGAAAACGAGTAGCTAATATTTTTAACACTCTTGAAGTCTGCCTGTGCCTGCGTGGCAGTGTCCTAGTAAGTGTAGGAGACCATCATCAGGGTTGGGAAAGGCTGTGGCAGGCTCTGAAAGTGTATGAGTGTTTTGTGCTGAACACTGTGCAGATTTTCAGAGAAGGGATGCCAAAAAGGGATAAGGTGTCTTATTCTCTTAAATGATGAACTACAGGAACAGTCATTTCACCTCTATTTTAAAAGGATATTAATGTATGAAGAAGAGGTTGTCAGGGTTGTCAGGGGAAAATGAGGAAGTTCAATCTTGAATACCTAGAACACGATGCCAATGAAATGTTCTCACATCTTCTGAAAACTGCAGAACATTGGTTTTCAACTTTTGAACATGGCAGTCAGGAAGAAAAAGATGTGATTAGTACATATATGCAGTTTGCAAGGCCACAGGACGTAAGCCCATTTATTGCTATAGTAGCAAAAGTAAACCAAAATCAGGGTCATCTGCTAAAGAAACATGATATTAAGCTGCACATGCATCTGAACTAACTAGAAATTGCTCCACAGATTTATGAACTAACTTTTTACAAAGCATTATTTAATTCATTCTATTTTTATTTCATTATATTAGTGCTCATTTTTTATTACACTTAGGATTAGAGGAATAGGGCTAAAAAGAAATACTTATCTCTGTCCTGGGTTCAGCAGTAGCAGTCATTTTTCTCCTTCTTAGTAGCTGCTGCAGTGCTGTGTTTTTGACTTTCAGCCTGGGAACAGCCCTGATAACACCGATGTTTTCAGTTGCTGCTCAGTAATGTTTACCCTGACCAAGGACTTTCTGAGTCTCATGCTCTGTTCAGGGAGGAGGGGAAGCCGGGAGGAAGCAGAGACAGGGCACCTGACCCAAACTGACCAAAGAGGTATTCCATACCTGTCGTGGTTTAAGCTGTAAATCACGCAGCCCATTCTCTCACTCACTCCCCTCTCTTTCTTCCCCCTGCTCCCGGATGGATGGGGAGGAGAATCCAAAGAATACAACTCCCACAGATTGAGATAAGAACAGTTTAGTAACTAAAGTATAACACAAGACCACTGCTGCTACCACCAATAATAATAATGGCAAGGCAAATACAAGGAAAGAATGCAATTGCTCACCACCTATACCCAGCCTGACCAAGCAGTGCACCCCCACCCTTCTGGGTCTCTGCCCTCTGTTTTTTACATCCTGGGCATGACGTGCTGTGGCATGGAATACCTCTTTGGTCAGTTTGGGTCAGGTGCCCTGTCTCTGCTTCCTCCCGACTTCCACTCCTCCCTGGCAGAGCATGAGACTCAGAAAGTCCTTGGCCAGACCAAAACATTACCAAGCAGTAACTGAAAGCACTGGTATTATCAGCGCTGTTCCCAGGCCCAAAATCAAAAACACAGCGCTGCACCAGCTACCAAGAAGCAGAAAAAAGACTGCTGCTGCTGAACCCATGACAATACCACAGCACATCATGCCCACTATATAAACTGGGGCAGCTTCCAGGAAGAGTTAGATCGCTGCTTGGTCGGGCTGGGTATTGTTCGACTGGTGGTGAGCGGTTGTATTCTTTCCCTTGTTTTTTCCCTCATCATTATTATTATTAGTGGTAGCAGCAGTGATTTGTGTTATACCTTAGTTACTGGACTGTTCTTATCACAACCCGTGGGAGTTACATTCTTTTGATTCTCCTCCCTGTCCATCTGGGAGGGGGGGGAAGGGGGGGCAGTGAGAGAGCGGCTCCGTGGTTCTCGGTTACAGCCTGGCTTAAACCACTACAATCTCTTAGAATTTGTTTGATTTGCAGCGCCACAATAAATGACACCCCACTGTTGTATTTGTGACAGTGGCATTCCCAGCATACATAAAGTCTGTTCAGCTATGCATGTAGCCCTGAGTATGGCAAGGGGTTGGAACTAGATGAACTTTAAGGTCTTTTCTAACCCGAACCCATCTGTGATTCTATGGGATTGACCTGAACAAGAGATTTCCCCTGCAGACAAGCCCAATCCTAAAGATACTTCATCGCTCAAAATTGTATAGATTAGATCTGGCTGTGCCCGGAAAGCTCAGAAATGAGTCAGAGTCAAACCAAACCTACCCAGCAGAGCAACAGAGAACACACAAGTTCCCCATGGCTGAAGAAATACAGTGGATGCTTGGTAGGGGAAGGAATAAAAACTCAATTTTGACTATACTGATTTTAGGTCTACTAGGAACTTCCAGGTGGACAACACCACAGATCAAGCTAGGAAATGCTGAAGGTGAGCTGCTGCTGGCTAGGGTGACCTTACAGTGACAGAGAGAGGATCCAAGACTGAAAGCAAAAGAGATCGCAAAGCCATGCTGCAACTCAGGCATCCTGGTAACTTTCTTGAGCTTTTGAGAAGCTTAAGAAAAACAGACCAAACTATACTTATGAAATTAAGTAAATGTCTGAGGTTTAAATACTGGTAGAGCTGATTCATTCCCTGTTACTCTACTATTTTAAAGGGCAGACTGCCAGCTATTGAAAACCTGACCCTAACTTTTCTTCAGCAAGTGGGCCTCCCATCCACTTAGAAGCCCTGCCTGATCTTGTTGGTTTGAAATACTGAAAGATGCAAATGTACGAGACTATGTGACTTGTAGAATCCTAAAGCACAGCAAATTCATAAGCCCAGAACTCACTGTTTACAAACACATTTTCAGCTCCTTCTAATCTAGTGGAAGGTGTCCTTGCCCGTGGCAGGGATTTGGAACTGGATGAGTTTTAAGGTTCATTCCAACCCAAACCATTCTGTGATTCTATAATTCTTTCGCCTTGGTACTGTGAGTGAATGAGCAAACAGGCTCAGCATGCACTTACTTGATTTCCCTAGCACATTTACAACACTGAGCTTATGCCAAAAAGCTATAGAGGTTAAGATGGAAGGAGAAGCTCTTCCCAGTTCTAATTTCTAAATATATTAAGTGCAAACACTTCACTTTTATGAGGAAGTTTAACATTTAGCTCTATGAATATGAATCTTTAGTAGCAGTTCAGATGAAGATTACCATCTTTCAATCTCATCACTTCTGTCACATCTATTAGATAAGGTCCTTTTGTGTCATTCTTCCACCCAGCTCAGGGTCTAAGCTTATGAAATTAGCAAAGGCCCATAAATTCTCCCTCCGGTCTGATTCTCTCCTGAGTAAATATATTTTTCTCACTCACTTCCATTTTTTATTATATTGGTGCAATATATTTCAGGGATAGCTTCATGGTTTTTTGTTGGGCTTTTTTTTGTTCTCCTTCAAACAATAACCATTCTACAGGTAAAAAAAATCATTTGCCTTCATGCAAGAAGCCTTCTTCCTAAGTGCCAATATGTAATACTGTAATAGGCTACAAATCCTTCATTTCTGTTTAGGTTTGGAGTCTGCTTATTAGGTTCTAGGGAATAAATCATGATTGGTGACTGAAATGACCTTCAGTCTCTATAGCAATTTAAAATGAAGCTGCATTGGTTCTCATTAAAACCCTGTAATTTTCCTAAGCATTTCAGTTCCTTATTTCTTTGTTGATACTGCATATAGTTTTAAATCCTTTTCTGCAGCTAATTACCAAACTGAATTTGGTTTTAAGTCTGAGTGGTACTGCCATGCGTTTCTAGAAACTGTAGCTACAATAGCAAATTGCATTCTCGTCAAAGGACCTAGAATTTCACCTTGAATCACTCCAGGTTAGCCATATTGTCTGTTTTACTACCTTTACTACCTTTACATTAAAGCTTCTTTCTCCAGAGTTCTGTATGTGGTATTTCTTAAAACTCTGTACCATTAGCTGATGTAATTGATTCTATTTAACTTCTCAGTGCTCTCCAGACAACATATAGATTTACTATACTACCAATGCTGGTCTCCTATCATCAGTGACCATTTAGCCTGGTTTAAGCACCTTCTGCAGTAAGACACCTGAAATACCCACATTGCAGACACTTTATGGTTTGAAAGCCAAGATTTTTTCCTAACTCTTAAGTGCACTTTCACTTCCTTTATTGCACCAAGTATGAAGTTAAATTTGCCAAGTAGCATTTATCAATTCTACCTGTGCACACCCTGGAAAAGAAATCGTTAAAGGACCATCATCATATTGTACATTAAAAGCAGTGAAAGGAAGAATAAAGACTGAAATAAAATGTTCACATGTTGGTGGTTGGCTTCTAGTATCCAGGGGAAGATGCATCTCTACATTTCAGACATCTGTGGGTTTGACACCAATTCTACACTCCTTTTAGAGTCACGGAGAGAAATGTGCCCTTATAGGGGAAGATTTATGTGACCAGCTTTAGATACCTACTTAAGGATGAGGTGTTTAATTTTCTGTCACAGAATCATAGAATAATAGAATCAACTAGGTTGAAAAAGACCTTTAAGATCATTGAATCCAGCCGTCACCATGTCTCTTCTCTGCATTGACTAAAGGCAAAGTTGACAAACAAGCCAGAAATATCCACATCGTATATTTGAAGTTATGAAAGATGAATTTCACAATTACAGTTGATTTCAAAAACTTGACGTTCAGCCCAAACTAAATGTGTCCCATCTTGCCCTTCTAGGTTTATTCAATCAAAATCTTTAAAATGCCTGTTTTTCAGAAGGTCTGAGTGCTGCTTGTTCCCATCAAAATAAACACAGACAAATGAGACATATACTCTCCTTGAAAAACAGGATCTTGGCTCTTGAAATCGATCAAGTTCTGCCTTCACTCTGGTCCGTCTTTTAATATGGTTTTAGAAGAAAAATTTTCCCGACTATAGGCTTTAGTCACTTCTTTATGCTTTATCCATATTTTTGGGCACCAGGCTTAAAATGTCCCCACTCTCAAAATCTTTGTTGGCATTAGTCAGAAGCCTTTGTAACAACTGCTTTTGGTTATGATGATTATGCTTGTTTTTCTAACTATTTTGTTACTATTCTCATTTTTCTCTGTTCAGTGAAATTAAATAGACCTGCCTCAGTTATAAGCCTTCCTGAATTACCAGGCTTGTGGGCTGTTTTGGGGTTCTAATACTGCAAAGAATGTTCAAAGTAACAAGAAAATCATGAAACCAGATGTAAGCGTAATAAATTCAGGCTCCATTTTGGTGACCTACCTAGTTGGCAAAGTTCTTCTAATAATGAAGTCATTTTATCCTCAGAGGAAATTTTAATTTAAATACAAGTCCATACATTTTGGCCAAAACTGAGCCTGTGAAATTAACACTATTTTGGATAGCAGCAAAAAAACTGGAATCATCATCTAAAGGCATTTGCAAGCGTTCCAGGGACATCATTACATATATATTTTTAGTCTTCCTACTGGCAGCAAGAGCAGTGTAAGACAAATTTGCATTTCAAGGCTGGAACCAACTGCATTTAGCATGGATCTGATAAAAACATCAGAAGAACAACGAGATATTTTGGCACACAGATGCATTTCCTAAAATGACAGAAAAATGAGAATTTCAGGGATGCATTTCTACACCTCCCACTTCAAGGCCTGGCTACTTAATCTCCCTTGAATAAGCTGAAAATATGTCTGACCTCTTAGTAAAACACAATCATTTCTATGGGCTTTTTTTTCCATGTAGATCCCCCAAAAGGACTATCTCAGGAAGTTTACAGACATTGTACACAGTAAGAGTACAGTTACCTTTAAATTTATCAAACACAGATTTTTTTCCAGTGGTAACAAATGGAACTTTTTCAGGGAAATCTGTTCTTACTGAGGACCCACAGTACCTGCTTCTCAAAACTTATCACAGCACCCAATCTACTGCTGGCTCCCTGCAGTAAAGGCAGATCAAAAAGATACATGTCTTGTACGCTCAGATCCTAATGTTGCTTCATAGTAGGCTTAAGAAGCACTAATGGAAAAGTTTTGTGTGCAAACTGGAAATCCAGAAGGCTCTAGATCAAAATGTACCAGTTAAATCTTTCAACACTGCTGTCATAATGTCATAATACTAGAGTGAAGATAAAAACTAGGTTACTTGCAGAAGATGCTCCACAACTCATGAAACTTTGCTTTTTATTGCACTCTCTGATTTTGAAGAATCTCCACCTGCATGTGATGGCAAAAAACATTTTATTTTCCAAGCTGCTCTGCATTTGTACAGAAGAGATGTGTACAGACCATAAAATTACTCTTGAAGATGTATTATTCCTGCACATAGTTATGTTTGATCCCAAATAAATGATGTTGGATTGAAAGCACAAACTCTTCACTTACTTGAAACTGCATATACCCTCTTAGTATTGCAAGAAAGGAGTATCAGAAACAAACCATTCTTATTTCTCAGAGAAAAGGTCAGGGAAAATAAAAAGCTTATCTGAATGTAAAGTAAATATCCATAACTACTGGAGAATATAACTCTTGCAGTTAGGAAGGATTTAGCAAGCTTAACTTGACACATGATCTTTCCAACAAACAGAAATACATAGGCAAAATTTCTTAATCGAGCTCCTCTGCAACTCTTCATGTTCTCAGACATCAGATTTGGGGATAAGCCCTGGCTTTCCCCCAGCAAACCTGTTGACCCTCTGCACCAGTCAGTCATGGCTCTTCATCTCTCAGCATGCCCCTCTAGCTGACTGAAGCTGGGGCAAGAGAAGTGCCATCCTCATCTGTGACGTATTCCTGGCTCCCCATGAACCTGATGCTGAAGCTTTGTCTGATTTCAGTGCTCAGCCAATAACGGCAACACTCGCATATCTGTTGCAATATCCCGGACCTGGTGGCATTCCAGGATCAGTCTCCTCCAGGATGAATACTGAACTGCGGCCTAGAGCAAATCCTCTTTCTTTAGGGACAAGCAGGACTCTTATCCAAATTTCTTTCAATCTGATAACCAGATTTCTCCTGCCTTGGAAACCACAGTATTTGTCGCCTGCAAATTCCCTTTTCCCTGCTCATTGCATCTGGTAGATTATTAAAGCATTCTTTCTTTAAACACCGACCACGTTTGGAGGTGCACCTTTCAGCTCCCCACTGATAGCTTCTTGCCATGAGGAGAAATGAGCTTGTCCCTACTCCTTAATGAAATACAGAATGGTTTCAGCAATCTGACATCTTTATGCCAGCATTTCTCCTTGCTGCAGTATACTTGGAAGGAGCAAGATGTTAACAGACCAGGACAGATATATCAGTATTCCATGACTGCTTTGTATTACTCTGGTGATGCAGAGCAGATGCAAAGCCAGCTTAGCTGGCTGCTAGCTCAGGTCAGGGTAGGAAAACAGTGAAATTGCAGCAGAGCCCATGTTTTTGGAAAATCCAGAGTAGACCAGCACTGAGTTATTTTCAGAGTGTGTAGTATATTTAGAATCACTGAATGGTTTGGGTTGGAAGGGATCTTGAAGCTCATCCAGTTACAACTGCCTGCTACGGGCAGGGACATCTTCCACTAAAGCAGGTTGCTCCAAGCCCAGTTTAACCTGGCCTTGAACACTGCCAGGGATGAGGCAACCACAGCTTCTCTGGGCAACCTATTCCAGCACCTACCACCCTCACAGGGAAGAGCTTCTTCCTAACATCTAATCTAAATCTATCGTTTGCCATTTTAAAGCCACGCCGCGTTGTCCTATCACTACTTGCTCTTATAAAAAGTCCCTCTTCAGGTATTATTCCTCTAATGTAACTGTGGGTTTAAGCCAAATATTATCCTGATATGATGACCTATTTGTCCACAGTCTCCTGAGCTCAATTTCTATATCAGCAAGAGGTTTGAGTGATAATCTGAATGACTTCAGGACACAATTTTTAAACCAATCTAAACGTTCCTTATCCAGACCCACCAAAATCCCCCCCAAAAGTAGCACCTATAATTATTCCATGTCCATCCTCACTTCCAGGCAGAAAAGTGATATCTTTATTCACATACTCCCCTCCAACCTCTCTCGATGTTTAGAACAGAAAGTTCTGCTAAGCCTGTGTTGGTTCAGAAGTGCCACAGGGGCTGAGTAGAGCTTTATTCGCAGTTCACATTGAAGAAGTGTTATATTAGCTACATGGAGATGAGCAGCTTGTGCCAGCAGCTGCCCAGCTTTCTAACATCTGACATTGCAGACCAAAACCATAACAGTGTCAGGAGATGACCCGGACAGAGTTTTGTTTCCAGTATAAAAGCATATGGTTGTTTTTTTCCCTTTATAATTACTATCCAGAATAACCAAAAAGCCCAAAGAAATCACTGGCTGTTAGTGGATGTAAAATAATGTTAAATTTAGCTACAACTGTGTTTGTATTTTGGGGGTATTTACTTAACTTCATGAGGAATGTGATCAGTACTAATGGGAAAAGCCCTGTGTTTTCGTACGTGTATGCAAATGTAAGTCATTAGAATGTGCAAATGAGGAGTAGGTGTCCAGGGGAAGGTTACTGTTTGCTTTCTATCAGTTGTGCATGTTAATCATCAAAACAAGATTTGCAAATGGTCCTATATTTTTTTTCATTTCAAGGTTAATAATGCAATTCATTGAGCTTTTAACAGGCCAGGCTTTCACTGCAGCTTTGGCAGGCTTCATGAAGTGTTATACAAACTCATAAGCTTTCCTGATCTGATACCTTTAAATTCTTCACTTGACAAGGAACTGTAATTTTTCATTATATAGGCATTTAATCTGGACATGTGTATATCCAATATGACCATTAATATAAATCCCAGGGTTAAATTTAAGGTATAAATAAAATCAGCCCAAATTTTCAAACAAGAATTTAATTACAGACAAATTATTTGTATTTCTGTATCTGATACTAATTTGCCATGAATCAATAAATTGTGAGTGAAGGGTTTGTAGAGCATTTCTGGAAAAAGAGCTCTCATTGAGTCATTGTTCTTGAAATAAGGACATTCCCTTAAATGTATATAATCATTAAAGTTAAAACTCCCAGATCAGAAAAGCTTGGTAATGTAAAGTTAAGAAGTTTTATCTGTATACAAGTGTTTGCCACCTATAAACTGTCCTTGGTTTCATCAGTCATGAGCACACATACCCAAGAAATTGAAACTATTAGACACGATTCAGCTTAGAGCCTGAAGTCTGCTATACACACTAGAGGTGCAAGATTAAGTGTCTGCCACAAAGACACTATATTCCAATATTGCAGGAAAATTTAAGACCCCCCCCCCCCCAAAATACTTGTATTTTCTCTCTAAACACCTCTTCTTTAGATTTGGTTTTAATTAATTTTTATTCTATATTTAGACATCAACTTTTAAAATTATGAATATCTATAGTATTTTTCTTTTTAAGTAAGATTGGATTCTGGTCAGACCTTATGATTTCAATAAAACTTTACTACTGTGACTGGCAAACAAGCAACTAAGTGAAAAAAACCTGAGGATCAGGCCACTGCAAGCGACCGGCTGTGAAGAACTGTTCCAAACCAAACCAAATTCGCCAAGAGCTTCAAAACTTATCAGTGCAAATAGAGCCTTACAGTCTTCTGACATGAGAAGCTCATCTCTTGAGTGGCAGCCTCACATTTCACACCTCAGCATGTTAAAGCTCCTTATGTCAAGGCAGGGTAATACTTCATTGTACCTCCTAGAAGAGAGTAGGCAGAGATAGAGGCAGGTTTGCAGTGGATGCGTGAATAAGGGAATCTACTATGACTCATACAAGGTTAAGTGACCCCTCTATACATTTTTTCATGACATCTCTATTCACTGGAAACTTCAAAACCTTAGTATACATATTTTCCTGTATCCAAAGCAAGGATTTGCTACACATTTGCATCCAGCTGTTTCCTAAGCAAACACTTTGCCTCTTGGCTGGAACCCTAGGATTAGTGAAGGACTTAGAAATGAGAAAGGCACTTGCAGAGAAAAACATCCTTTGGGAGGTATAAACAGGCCTTTCAGCTCCACTGAACACTGCGTCCAGTTATGGACACCACAGCGGAGGAAAAATATGGTCCAGGTGGAGGGAATCCAGGAAGGACAACTGAGAATGATCAAGTTGTTGACTGAACTGTTAAGCTGAAGGAAGAGGAGGCTGAGACCAAAAGTGATCATAGGAGACCTGCATTTAAAGAGACAGTGAAACCATCACTGCAGGTTACTTTCTTAGAATAAGGTAGATCAAATCTGTCAGAAATGGTATGGGAATCGTTGTCCTAGTCTGGAGAAAGAGGGAGGGACAAGCCCTCTTGTTTAGAGCCTTTCTATCAATCCCTCTCTTTTTATATGTTCATGTGTCATCTTAGGTGACCATCTATCATATATGATAGCTAAGGAGAGAATGAAGGAATTGGATTTGCTCAGTTTTCAGAAGAAAAGTTGATGCTAATGTTGTCCCAGACTACACAGTGGGAGGATTCAGGTAAGACAGGGCCAAATGCTTCTTAAGGGTGCACAGTCCAAGGGCAAAAGGCAACAGACATAACTTGTTATCCAATTAGATGGAAAGAAACTTTTCCCAACATGAAGGCTGACAAGTATTGGCACAGGGACCTGGAGAAGTGGAGAAATTTCCTTGAAGATACTCAAAATTGAACTGGGCAAGACCCTGAACAACCTGATCTAATTTGCCTGGTTCCTCACAAGATGCCATCAGCTTCACAAGACGTCATGGGGATGAAAAAATACTTTTCCATTAGCGAGCAGACACTGAATTACAGGAGGAGTTTGACATTGCAACCATCAGCGCTGACTACCTTTTAAAGTTAGATAATAATGTCAGGGAGTAAGTATTACACAGTGAAGCAAAGCACCTATGTAGCTATAGGGGCTCTGGGACAGCACTAACATCCTAACTGAGAGTCATGGCATTAATATGACAAGACAAGAAGAAATATCAACAGGAGGTATTTTTGTCTTCTTTTCAATCTGTCCCTTGCACGGCTGAGGACACATCTCCAAGGGCTGTTTAGACCAAAAGAACAGGGAATTATTACAGTCACTGAAGCCAGTATTTTCTCCAACTTACTCCCTATTTTACCTTGGACAATTACTGGATTAAAGAAATAGAAAGGAAAAGAAGAAGCAGGCAAAAGGAAAGGAACCTGATTTCCTTACCCCTACCTAAATATCCTAGTCAGCAGGCTACAAAGTCACAGCTCCTGTCCGTGGGAATCGAGCAAGACTTGTTGGCTGCAAGGGGGTCTAGTTGAGCACACTTATCACTAAGGTCATCTATGCAAAAAGTGCACATCAGCAGCCTTCAAATGGCGGCAGTGCTTAGATCAATATCCCAGGAGACAGCTAATGTCGCTTTAATTTCCACCTCAGTCCAAGGAAATAAAAAGCTGTGTCTTTCCCCAGCCAGGATTTAAGCACCAGTTCATAGGATATTTTGCAAGGAAGCAAGTTCCCCCTTTGTAGCATTACTGACACAAGGATGAAAGGAAACCCTTTAATCTGAAGAAAAACCTCTTTGCCTACTGCTTAGGACAGGTGGAAGAAGGGGAGAAAAAGCACTTGTCTGAATTACTTGACTCTGGTGAAGCACAAATATATCCTAGAGGCAGAGCAGGAACATATGATATTTAAAAAACATGAGTCGCCCTTTCTGGCTCAATATTAAAAGTGAGTCAATGCACTGCATTGCACCAATCTGCCTTAAAGGTAGCAAATGTTTTCTCCAGGAGCTCAGGCCTCCTGTGACATTTCTGTGTCGCTCAACTCCAGCTTAGTCAGGAAAGAATAAGTTAGGTTTGTAAAACAGGAGCTTAGCTTAACTGTCACCAACAACAATTTAGCCACTTAAGTATAAAGTTTGTGTATTGTACCTAAGCAGACTGATCCATGAAAGGCAACCCAAGGTGTCTGAAAAACAGGGATCACATCCCACACAAGCAATTTTCACTTTAGAATCATAGAATCATAGAATAGTTAGGGTTGGAAAGGACCTTAAGATCATCTAGTTTCAAACCCCCTGCCAGGGGCAGGGACACCTCACACTAAACCATACCATCCAAGGCTCTGTCCAATCCAGCCTTGAACACCACCAGGGATGGACCATTCACAACTTCCCTGGGCAACCCATTCCACTGCCTCACCACCCTTACAGTAAAGAATTTCTTCTTCATATCCAATCTAAACTTCCCCTGTTTCAGTTTGAACCCGTTACCCCTTGTCCTCTCACTACAGTTCCTCATGAAGAGTCCCTCCCCAGCTTCTTTGCTTGTGCCAGATCTTTTTCCCTTTGAAGTAGTGTACTTCTGCCACTTCCTTCAATAGAATGAAGACTCAAACAAAAAACCTCATCCCAGGCTGTTTGAATTTAAAAATGCAGCAGGGCACAAGTCAGCAGAAGAATGGCCTTTAAAGAATGTATTACATATGTTTAAAATGTGTTTGTCGGACTAAAATGTCTTTCAACAATCGTTTCAAGAATTAATACGTTGAAAACATATTGCAAATCTACATACCCAAATTTATGTATTTTCTGAATGGATCTAAAAGAAGTTACACCTGGCCATGCCATGCTCGAATCACGTTATTTGTGCAATAAAATGGATTAGGTGCATCACACTCTGGATTATTTAAGATGAACTGTTTTCACCTCAAAATATAAGTGAATCTAAAATCAGACCACATTGCGCTACTTTATCTCATGGAGTAAGTGGGGATTTCTAAATGATCGTTAGCTCTGTTGCTTTAAATCTCTCAAACATATCTTGCTTTCTTTCAAGTCAGTAGTTTATAATTTAAGCTGGACCTTTTGTGGCCTATATTCACATGTTAAAAAATGGGCAACTCATGCACAGTAGGTCCATAAAAGCATGCAGAATCTGTGCAGTGACTGATGCTTCCCAAAATCATCAGTATTATTGCATATGAACATATGTTCAGCACAGAGTTATTAGGAGCTCCGGCTTGCTGCCATATATCCACAAATCTTAACTATGAAGCAGCTCTAAATGTGTGACTATGCACATATTCTCTAGTTCTATCTAAAATTCCCCCCAGAGAAATGCTCACCAGCCCGAAAAAAACCATTCTAGGACTGCTAAATGTTCAAAATTTCCAGCTAAATTTTCAAAGGTTTCCCATGTTGGTCATTTTTTTTTTTTTAGTTTCTAGGAAGACTTCCAGGACACATGCAAGAAAAATAGTTATAAAGTAGTCCTAAAATTAAATTCTTAGGGCATTTACCATCTCATTCATAATTCAGTCAAGCTTGAAAACCAATTTGGATTCACGCTGCCATTGCTTCTTTTGGAAGGCTCTAGCAAACAGCCACAGTTTCCTTGCAGTTAGAAGCTTCATTTTGATTTTCATCCTGAATTTATTTGGGTTTGAGTAATTAACTGTGATTTTCAGCCTGCGATCTTCAGGCACTGGGTAGTCTACAGAGAGCTTCTGGAGGCCTCTCAGCCAGCACAGGCTCAATAGATCTGTATTAACTTCACAGTATTCACAACTCCACTGGAAGCTTTTAGGTGTCCACCAATAACATCAAGAATGAAAATGTTTAATTCCTGTGTCAGGCATTAACTTGTGTTACAGCTCAAATAGCTGTTTCTGCACCCCACTACTTAACTAAGACGTAGTATAGCAATCATTGTGGGGATATGAAGCTATTTTAGTTTCTTGTTATATGACGGCTTCTTCATTCATCTAGTCATACCCTTAGTCATTCCCTCCACTTGCAGAATAACTCTGGGGCTGCAACCTTTTATTCCATGCAGCGAGGGTGGTTTATCCTTACTCAGTGTGATCAATAGTGCAGCTAACTGTCTGATAACATCACTTACTGCAGTGTTTGAGTTTTCCTTGGGGAGCATTCTCACACAAATATTACTCGGGTTCAGCACTTCAATCCTTATGCGCATGGTTTATAAAGCACAAACTGCAGCTACAGTAGCAGAATGCAATGAAGCATTTCAGGTCATATTGGTATTTGACTGCATCTTTTAATAATTATTGGTTGGGTGCACAGCAACTATTAAACACATTACAGCCAGATTTCTTTTTTGCTCCTCTGCAATAACAAAAGGCCATAAAATGCTCATGTCTAGCAATTCATTACTTTGACTTTGCTATGGTTTAGGACAAAAAAGCCAAATATTTAGAGCCAAAGCAAATAGACTTAAACCAGTGGTGCCACTACCATGTAAAACCTTTTCACTATGCTCTGACTAAATGCCAGCAGCATAATACCTGACAATGTCAACCTAAAACTCTCACGGAGAGGTATAGAAATGCTGATGTGTTTAAGGGTCCATTCTAAAAACCAACAGGAGTTTGTGCTCTTAAATAAGAAAACAAGTCCATGGCAACAAGCTTGTACAAGCGGTCGTCTTTAGGAATGTTTCATAGAACTGGTCTAAACCAATTTTCAACTAACAAGAGTTTCTGATGAAAAATAGGTTTCTTGAGTTTTATATGCACTCTCTGGGTTTCTATCAGGGAAAAAAAAAAGCCCCTGATGTATAATATAATTTCTCAGAAGAATAAAGCATTTCACATGGGTTAAAAAGCTCCTTTTTTGTTTCAAGATTGTATTGATTTAGATTACAGTGACCAGTTTCAAAATATGAATTTCCAGTGGGCATCTTAAAGGAGGTTTAGTGGTCATTGATCTTCAAACGGAACTGAAATTAAAACCAAAAATAAAACTAAAACCAACATTCAAACCTTAACGGAAAATTTATATTCTTGAAGACAATGGTTCATTTTAAGTGAAAGCAGCACACTCAGAATGAAAATTCACAATCTCTGAAGATTAAATTCAGGAACCCAGCTACTCTTAGTACATTAAGTTAAGCAGGTGATAACTGCTCATAGATAAAGTACTGTAATGGTATAACACATCTATACCGGTCCTCTCAAGCACAACAGATTGTAGAGGAGCATTTTAACAAAGTCAGACTTATTGAATCACAGCAGGGATTTTGATGTTCTGTTATTTGACTCCACACTTAATCATAATCTTCAAAAATTCTTGTTATACATCATAACTACTACAAAAGATTCAAAAAGAATAAATGAGGAATGTTTAGAAAGATAAACACTTTCTAAAGGTATTGCAAATACAAAGCTTAGCCCCTATTTCATGAAAGTTCTAGAACAGATAAGTTTGATATATTTTTTATTTGATTTCTGAGCATTTGTGTTATTGCAAGGTTGTCTCTTCAGGTTTTTTTTTTTTTTCAGTTGCTATGAGAACAGCAGCTCCTTTCTAGGTAACAGCAGAGATTTTTTCACAAACTTCGCTGCATTACACAATATGATGCTCTAAGAAAAAAACAATAACCTGATGCCATAAATCATGAAATGGGACTCAAGAAATAACCTGGTCTCAATAAGGGTTTTGTTCCAATAAGGAAGCTCTGGAGGAACCTGTGTTAAGGGACAAGACTCTCCTGCTAGCACACTGGGAAAACCAGGCACACTGCCACAAACACTTAAATCTCTTTACCTGTCATCTTTTCTGCTTTGTGTTGACTAAGTTAATGTGTACATCACAGAGTAATAATAAGCTGCATAGTCACAACTATCATGCCTACAGTGCTCATAACACTTCCGAACTTCTCTTTTTATAGGGACTTTCTTTTTCCTGATACGCATTCCCAAAGCTAGTCATGGATGTATGACAAAGCTAAACAGTTCCAACCCTATAAAAAACCCAAGAGACTAATGAGATTTATTTCTTGCTACTTTACCTGGTGATTTAGTGCATTTTTGCCCTTTCTGTCTAATTTTTAACAGCATCTGTTTGGAAACAGCTACAGTTTAAGGCTATCTCTGCTATCTCCAACTTTCTGACAATTAGGGGTCTAGCTAAATCTAGTTTGCTAAATCTGCATAGAAAGAAAACCCCTCCAACAGCCTCGCAGGGTGGATAGAATCCAAAAGGACACACTGCCTTCATTATTTTTATTGACAATTGAAGAAACCTAGACTAAACACCCCATTTCTAGCTGTCCAGCAATATATAGCATGAATCTCATCCTTACATTTCTTTTTCTTAAGTGTAAACTGAGCTTTCCCACATAATGATATGACTTTTGGAGGTGCAGTATTAAGAATGACAATATCTCAAGAGCTGGAAATACCAATTTAGTACCTTGTCATACCTGATAAATACACTGGTTATGTTTTCCAGGAGCAATAATTGGTTGTGAAATGTGTCACCATGGGTACCATCCTACTTCCAAAGTTGACATAAATGTATATATTGCTTTTCTTTGTACCTGAAATACACCAGCTCTTCACATTCCTTATCCTGACCATCCAACAGCAAGGATAGCTGCAGATTTCAGTGTGGATGTAGAATCTGTCTTCAAAGACACAGGATGAGGGCTAGGTGGATGAATATCTAAATACACCCAATTACAGTCATTGCTCAAAATTGACCCTCTCCATGTCTATAGTTTCTCCAAGTGGAACATTCCTTAGTAGATTTATGTGAGTTTTTAAGCTTTTGGGAACAGACTTCCCTTCCCACAGGCTATAAAAATTAATCAAATAAAATTTTCAAGTGCTGGAATTTATAAATCCCTAAAAAAAAATAAGAACTTAAAAACGTGTATAGAGCTAGATACAAAATTTATCTAGGCTAATTCCTTATCTCTGACACTGGCCAGTGGCAGATCCTTAGGGAAGATGTATAACTAAGAAGATATGTACAGTCAATTCTTTTCCCTGGCAAATCCATCCGGTGGGCAGTGGTATAAGGACTTGCCACTGCAGTTAATAGCTCTGAACTGATATATGTTCATTGAAAAACACTAGTCAGTTTTTGAGCACATTAATTCAAATTTCCACAACTTTCTGGGGCAATTTAATTACACTCCATTTGAAAAAGCTGTTCACTTTGTTTGTTTTAAACCACTTGCCTGTTAATTGAACCGTGTGTCCCCTATTTTATGTATTTCAAGACAGGAAGAATAACGATTCCCTGTGCAGTTTTTAAGTGCCAATTTTTTGTTTTCTACATCTCTGATTGTGTCCTTCCCAGTTGTTGCCAAGGTAAAGAGACTATTTTATAGGGTTCCTCCTTATTGCAGAAGTTGTTCCACCCCTCTGGCCATATTTGTGTGGCTTTCAACCCCTCCTTCTGAGGGGAATTATCTATTCTGAGATAACATAGCTCTCAGGAGACACTGCAAATGTGGATTTAATCAGAGTTGCAGTGGTGATTTGGATCTCCATTCCCATCTTATCCATCCCTAAGATCCTTTTTGCCTCTAAACACCTTCTAACTGCTGCACCAGTCTGCTATGTCTCCAAGATCCCTGCTCAGAGTGGCAATAATGAATGTAGAGCATTTCACTGAGGATGGATATTTATGGTTGCTTCTTTCCACATGGGTTACTTTGTGTTTACCAATGCTTAATTCCATCTGCAGTTCCCTCTTCCAGCCACCCATGTCATAATTTAAATGAAAAAATTATCCGAAGGAGTGACACACTGTCTTTATACTGCCTCTTCCAGTGTCCACTGAGGTCAGCAGAGAGAATGAGATGGGCTTGCAGATGGACACAGATGGTATTAGGCTGTCAAAGGTTTTACAACATTTTCAAAGAGGAAAACCACTTCTGAAATAGAAATGTTTTCCAACTGTGTTCAGCAGCTGAGCTGCACATTCTGGAGATTAGAAAGGGGATGTCTTACCCACAGAAAGGCTGGATGGCAACACCACAAAAAAAGAAAGTGGTACCATAACAGTTATTCAGATGCATTTTAATTCAAATTGGATGGGACTGTAGGGAAGGAAATGCTTAAAGCCACAGAAATAGAATTTTTCCTCTCTTGCTTCAGTGTAATTTAAAACATCAAACCATTTTTAATGAGTTTTAGTGAAACCAAGTCTTGGCTGTGACCTTCTATGCCAAAATTTAGCCTGAAGAAAATTTTCAAAGCTGATTTATAAATCCTATAAAACAGGGAGGTTGATGGTGGAAACAGAGAGCTGCAGACACCCATAGGATATACACTTACAGCCTTATTTTTAACTTTTTGTCTGCAAAAAGGCTCTGTTAGGTGTATTTACCTTTTATCCAAGTGCTGAAATCCCACATGGAACTTTGTCCTTATAAAATAATGACTTTTGTTAAAATCAAGGAGAAAAACAGAAGAAATAAAACATACAGAAGGTAGCATGTACCGCTAAGCTCTTATCTTCAGCAGAGGGACCTCATTTACAGTAATAAACAGCAAAAAGGCCACTAAACTCTTTATGTGGAAGGACAGCTTCTAGTCTTCTGTTGAACAAGTAATTTCTGCACCCATTTTTCATTCTAATATAAGGCTGAATAAGGTCTTCAAGGTACAGACTTTCCTACTGTCAATATGGCCAGGGCCAATCCCTGTGAATGTCGTGTAGCATCTCTAGGAGATGCAAATAATTAATAATGACTATGTTAGATCAGTCATTTTTTCCTTGACAGTTAGTAATAATAAGATTTTACAACCACCAGGTCTGTCTAATGCTGCCTTATCGATTTCCCTGTCAACAGTTCATCCGCTTGGGACCTTTTGTGCCAAAATGCAATTTGAGTTAAAGGTAAGGTCCATTATCTCATAGCCTCTGGCATTCTGCCTTGTAGAGGTCAAGGGCACAGGTGCATCACATCTCACCAGCTATGGATTACCCATCTGATCTATTCACTATTCTGCACCATTCCCCCCAGCTTTCCCAGCAGCTTCATCTCCCCTCGGTGGTGTGGCCTCCTATGAGATACCTACAGATGCTTATTTTCTCATCTAAGTAATTTTCCGTGGTCCTCTTGGTTCCTGAATTTATCAGCTCTTGCAGATCATACTAGTCATCAGGATGTATAATTCCTTGATAAATTTCATCCACTACCTTCTCAACACATATATATCCTCTCCTCAGCCTTTGTTTTCTTGTAATTATTTCTCCTCCCAACCCTATAGACATTGATAGAATTCACATAAACTCAGGCAAAATACTTATAACAAACCAAGATATAAAGTTAGGAAAAAAGGTTGTGTAGGAAAAGGAATTTTGGTGGGATTCATTTCTCTTCTAAGTTTTGACTTTCCTGTAGTGCTGGTGTCTACATTTGAATTGGACAATTGTGGCTCTCACAGGAGTTAACAGTACAGACCACCACAGTATGTATTTCAGGTTATCTACTTGTGGTGAAATAAACTGTATACGATAGGAGTATTTATTTCCCTCTCTTGTCTGTAAAGCAGTGCTCAACAGCTATCTCAGGGTATACTACCTGTCCTGTAAATGCCTTAAGCCAGATGAGCTATCTTTGTTATTCATTCCTTTCCCTAGACACAGTATATGAACAGATAGACACAATGCTATGACTCTGTCCTGCACTGACCTTGGTGAAGGCAGGTCTTTAACTAAAAACTGAAGTCTTGACGAATTAGTTAATAACAAGTAGCATTTACCAACTCACTTTGTAAAGATTTCATTGACTTCAAGCAAATGTTGCATGCACAAACCTCCTGGCAAAGCACAGACTTTCACCCTTAAAATCTAGTTTAAAGCAACAATTATTGTGGTTGTGCTGAGCAAAACAGAGAGGAAAGTTCAGCAATGTTTATCACAAACAGCATTCCACATCCATCACTAATGTTCTAGGTAAAGTACCTGTTTTCTTTAGGAAAATTTAAATGTTTTACCCTGGGAACAGTATGAAAATGTTTCTATTCTGCAGGAGTAGGACCAGTGGAAATCGCTCCAGCTCCTAAAGAAAACATGTACTCTGCCTAACACATTGGTGATGAATGTGGTGGTTGTGGCAAGGCTATTTTGTGATTTTGTTGTTTTCTTTATGTACTTTCTACATCTTGTACTTCATCTCCAAAATAAGTAGATGTGAGGCTGGAGACGTGAATATTCCTAGCTCCATTACTGACTTGCTTCAGTAAATGAAGAGGTTTCTTCAGGGCTTTTCCCCTATAAAACTCTTAGGGACTTAAGGGTACATTATCACTATATTCAGTGCAAAGTCAATAGCTCAAAACAATCAGTCCTGATGCTGGTGATCATAATGCAAACTATGAGGACTATCACTAGCCAGATAGTGATAGACTGGCTGTCTATCTTAGTCTTATAAGACTTACAGACTTATAAGTCATAAGTCTATAGACTTGTAGACTATAAGACATAGTCTTATAGACTGTGAAAATATCTAGGCTGTTTAAATATATTCTGTAGTTTTCCTGTCTACCTGGGAAAAAAAGGAGAGAAAGGGAGAAGAAAACAAAAGTGCTTGAAAGAGCTGGTCCCCTTGACTAAGAACACCGAGATCTTAAAGCATGCTGTACAACCTGGCTACAGCTCCCAGGCTAAAGAGGGATCAAAACTGCATCTTCACTAGCTCTTCTTTACAATAAAGCTGATCACATTAATCACTTCACAAGAATAAATCTTTCATTTGCATTTCACTTTGATTTTTCCCTTTTCATTTTTATCTTTAATGTATAATAGTTGGAATATGAATTTTTAGGTGCAAGGAGCACAAGATGGCTACAGAAGTCATGTCTGTGATGAGATTGCAAGGTGGAAGCCCTGAAAAGATTACCTTATAAAGTAGGCTTAAAATTTGACCTCCTTGTAATTAATCTGCTTAAGAATGCAAATCAGATTCTGCAGTGTTTTGGCTTGGAAGAAGTTTGCTTTCTTTCAAAGTATTCCCCTTCAGCACTTTGAGGGAAATACAAAAAGAGAAAGAAAAAGAAAGTGTAAGCAGGAAAATATTTCATTTTTCAGTGCTGTGAGTTTTGTCATTGCAGAGAAGGAAGAAGTATGGTCTGATATTTCCTGAACCCCTCAATAAAAGTTGATGACAATGTCAAGAAAGAAATTTCATTCAAAGACAACAAGGCCAAGAATCTAAAGACACAAAAAGTGCAATCCTATCCTTAACATTTTAATTTAGTCATGTGGGCCTGAGTCTGTACAGGCTTGCACACTGAGACCTCTGACGAGGGAGTTAGCATGTCTCCAAAGTAAGATCATATACTGATAGTCTCATGTTTAGTCCTTGCCACCTATTTTGCAATGTGCCATATAGATGTGTGTTGCTTTCTTGTTCTGTATGAATCAGGCCTCTATTTTTTGGTAGACTAACTGTGGAGAAAAGGATTAAGACAAACGTAATTATGCAGGGATGTGCTTGGCATTTCAGGCAAGTTTTCTTCTCCCCATCAAAAATTCAACAAATATTACTGCATGAATTACTCCAACAGGTAGCAACTCGGTTCCCAAGCCCCTGTAATAGCTTGTTTTCCTGACTAAGAGTGGAGGAGAAGAAGGAAATAAAAATTGCTCTCAAAAAAGCAGCATATGAATTCCCAAGCTCTTCAAATGTTTTCAGCTTCTGGTATGCACAGTACATCAACTCAGTTTGTTGTCCCCTGAAGGAAGCTATTTATTCATGGCAATATTAATCAGGGTTTTTTCCATTGTTTTCTCACCCCTTCTCTTCCAAAATCCTTCTTTCCCAAGCCCCTTCATTTTAAAGGCATGAAACAAAATTTAACTTAAATTGTCAAATTATACCATCAGTTTCTTTCTGCGGTTTCACGCAAATGAATACCCGAGGAAAATTGTGCATGATTTAAGAAGGCTCATTTGAAGTACAGTTTTTTAGCTTGGGTACAGGCCTGTAGGCCTGCACGAAAGAGACAATGGTCTTCATTTTTCTTTTTTTTTATTTTCTTTTGTTCTTTTGTTGGGGTTTTTCTTCGTTCTTGTTGCTGTTGTTGCAATTGTTTCTACATCTGCAATTGCAGTTCAGGGCCAGAAATCTGCTCTCTGTGAAAAATTAGAATGTGCAGCTTTCTGTAGAAGGAGCTGAAGCTTTCAGAGAGATGTGAAGATCTCAGGTTCTGTGATTTGCCTGGGTACGTGCCTATAGTTTTTTCTGTCCTTGTTATGAATACAAAGGTTTAAGGCACTGTGTGCTGCCTGGCTCCCTTGCACAAAGGCAGGAGGATTTGCAAAGATTTTGTCACTGCCATGAGTCAAGGGGTGATTTCAATGAGGACTATTAGGCTCCAAAACAATCTTTCCATCAGAGACTTCAGGCATATCGTGGCATGAGGCAAGGAGAAGGAGTTCTTAGATGGACTTTGGCTGCACTGATCAAGGAAATTAGAAATGCCCTGCATAAAACCATCAGCAAAAGTGGTAGTGAAGGAGTGCACTTTGTTTCTCCCCTCAGGTTATTTGGCCAGAGTTGGAGTCAAGCAAGTTTCCTCTCCTATAACAATAGAAAATTCAAAACCATAATGATTTTCAGGCCCGATTGGACAACCTGGTGGTGTCCCTGACTATGGCAGAAGTGCTGGAACTAAATCAGCTTTAAGGTCCCTTCCGACCCAAACCATTCTATGACTCGATGATTCTATAAAATTTGGGCATCTCTTTAATATGGGCCATATCCCCAAACCAATATAATTAGTATTTTTATTTGCAAATGAGAAAACAGAGTTAAGTGATATGATCTGATTCTTGCCATGGGGTAAAATTTGGAGACTGCTCCATTTCTGCTCCATTTTCCTATCAGAAAGAAAATAAAGGCTGTATTATCTGTTATTTAAAAGAATGGAGAACCAAATACAGTATTGTAAAAAAGCATACATTTTGTTTCGTTAGTTATTTAAAGAACTAGTTAAAAATAAATGCAAATATCTATATTTTTTAGGAATCCTAAAATTACTAGTAGGCATTAATATGAACAGTTGAAATGGGTCTACATTCTGTTGTAAGTAACTCAACATGGAAATAGCTCTAACACTACAGAAATAAAGCTCCGGCAGCACAAATTCCTACACATATAAGAGCAACAATGTGCTATGCAATGTGGCCACATGTGCTTGAAAGTGTAAGAATAATAACAGGTCTCTCTGTCTGGAGAAATGCAATATGACCCAGGTATCAGGCAAAAGTTCACTCCTATGATACGATAGAGCTGTCACCTTTTAATATGTGATGCCAAAGAAGAGAAAAAGAAAGATTCATAGCTCCTTTCTCAGCCAATTTTAATTAGACGGGGGAAGGAGAAGGTGGGCTGTGGAGGGAGAGCTACCATATGCTGGTGATAGCTGAACGTACACAAATACAATAAAACATTGCTATTCTGTGTCTAGGTCTATCTGCTGCCCTTTTCCCAGTATACATTTATTAAGGAGGCTTTGGGGGAAGAGAATAGCGCAAGCAGTATCTCTATGAGTAGTCCTAGACCAGCTGTCTTAATTGGAAATCTTGGACATTTACCCAATACATGTACTATTTCTAACTAAGAGGTCCCCATTCCTGCAAATGCAGGTTTGTGCAGCCTTCCACATACAAATAATCTAATTGATTTCAGGGGGGCTGCTTTCACTGCTAGCATTGAACATCTGCTTAGTGCTTGAAGAAGCAGCACCCTCATTTTCTTTTCCAAATAAACCCTATGACGCAGAAAGTAATAACTGGCAGACAATAACTGTGTAAAATTAATTCACTCCATATGTGTTTACAAGGCTAAGAAAGAAAACTAATAGAGAGAGAAATGTAGTTTTCAAAAAATCTATGAGAGGTAGTTTCACAAGACATTCATAAGCCATCTTACAAGCAGTGCAGGATGTTTTGTCAGGGCATTTGTACCATGCTCATCCCTAGGGCAATCCCAGTATTTGTTGAAGGAAATAGGAGAACTGGCAGAATGGTCCTGCAATTAAGGTGCTGAGCTGTGATTCAAGCCTTGCTCCCTTCCTATATCTACAAAAGCAAACACCCTTTGTAACCTTGGGATTTACTTTTCCGTAGCCTGCAGAAACAACATTCATTAATGGAGGTCTGAATCCCTCAAAGCAGCACCAGCCTCTAGTAATCCAATGCAATACATTGTTGAAGGACGTAAAGATTTCCACTGCTGTCTTCCACTTGATTTCAAACAGACCATTCTCACACAAGGGCCAAAACAGTGCTACATGAAGTAATAACCCTTGGCTTTCCTAATTTGACAGTAAAACATTTTATAAAACATACTTTATGCCTACTTTCTTTGGTTGATTTATTCATTTATTTTGGTTTATATTCTTTTCCTGGAAGGGCAGAAGTTGAGGACAAGAGGGACAGAAGGCTTGAAGACCCAAAGTGAAAATAAACAGGCTTATTTTCCAAGTAGGAGCTTTTTGGAAATGTGATACTTTTTTAGTAGGGGCACAAAAGAAGCAGATTAAAATAGCAGACTTGCAACATGTGCCTTTGGAAAATAACATGCCATAGCTGCAACCCAGCCACAAGAGAGTCAAGGTCAAGTTGCATGAACAGCATTAACTCTGGCATTTCCTGAATTTTACTTATTTGACTTTATAGCCTAAGCGTTTTTTCTTCCAGTTATTTTTCTATTATATATATGAAACACATTTAACCTGCACATTATTCATTAGTAGCTGGTGTTTAAAAGGAAATGGAATAAAACCATGTGGGTTCTACATGTTTGTGCGGCAAAATATCACAGGGGGAGTTGTCATAATATTACTTTGGCCTTTTGTTTTAAGGAACTGCAGAGTGAAATATTGCCCTCAGGACAGGAAAAAAAAAAAAAAAAGAGTTGTCTCAGTGTTACATGAAGAAATTTCAGCCTTTATGCATTGCATTCATAGTCTCAGTAACACTCCATCCCTAGGCGATATTTTACCATGTTTTCCCTCCACAGTCAGGGTTTATAGGCTGGGAGAGAGTGTAGACAGTGTGGTATGTTATGCATACAGGGTGGTTTGTTCCGTATGTATTTGAGGAACTCGAGGTTTGTTCCTAACAATTCAGGCAGCTTTATTTTACACTCTCTGAACATATACATGCAGGAAGCTTTTTTGTAACAGTTCTAGACAGAGTGGTGAAAGAGGAGTTTCTCATTATCAAATGATATTGGGGAAAAAGGAAAGAAAAACAAACCATCACTCAACAAAAACACAACAGAAGATATCCAGAGACCTTCCCCTTTCTTCACATTCTCAGTTCTGGAAGTAAAAATCTATATCCATCCAAAAAATGTCAGTTGAGGCACCCTAGTGAAGGTTTACATGGATGTTATTGTAATCCAAATTCAGACTACTGCATCATGTTTTACTTAGCATTGTGAAGCATATGGTACAGTAGATTGAGACAGGATTAATTTCACAACCTTAACTAAGTAAAGTCACAGCTAATCTACGCTCTGATGTTACAAGCTACCTCTGTGAAGTCAGTGAAGACCAACAACCTATTCATTTCAACTGGAACCCTTTGGAGACATGTCTTTCTTTCTGTCAATTATGTGGATAACCAGGAGCCTAGATACATCACTTTTGGCTAGATGAAGTAAGTAAGATGTGGGATCATAGGGTCATAGGAAAATTCAAGTTGGAAGGGCCATCATAAGTCTCTGCTCAAAGCAAGATCAACTCTGAGGTCAGACCAAGTTGCACAAGGCTTTGTCCAGCCTGGAGACTGTGCAGCCCATCTGGGAAGCCTGTTCTCAAGGTCAGTGGAGCTGTCTTCTTTTCCTCAGTTCTCAAGGCTGACTTTTTGTCATGGAAGAAGTTCCTTTTGAAGAAGACCTCAGGGATTTATGTAGTCAAACCTCATACTCAAAGCAGATGTCATCTTTCCAAGGGGATAGAGCTCTGCGCAGCGTATGTCATTACTTATGATCCCTGATATAAAAGGAAAAGCATTTTCTCCTTTGTCACTCATATGGAAAAGAGTTCTTTGTTGTCACATACATTCATCCTCTGGAAACAGCTGATTTAGATGTTAGATTAACTCATTGAAATGTATGAAAAATTTTTAATAAGATGTTCCAAATAAAGTGTTTAGTTCAGTGGAAGAACAAGGGAAGGGTAGTAGCTACAAGATAAGTAAGAGTATGACAGGCAATTAGAGGATGTCAGTGGACTGGGCTGAAGGAGAAGGAAAGAAGAGGCTTTGTGAGAAGACTTTCAAGTATCGGCTGCTGTTAGTGATCTTGTTTATTGCTTTCACTAATAAACTTGGCAAAATTAGGAATACACTAATTATACTGATGACAAACTGGGAGACATCACTGACACAGAGAAGTGCAATCCACTGAAATAATTAAATGGGAAGTGAAATAACAGAAATGGGATGAGATTTAATACATTGAAGTTATAAGGTCATACACTTGAAGACTAGGAACTATTAATCTAGTAAAGCTTCAAGCTCTAAAGTGCAAACAGTTGCCAGGAATATATAACATGAGTATAGAGTGTGGCTGTGAGCCAGCAACATGGTATGGCCATTGAAAAGATAAATGTGATTCTAGGGGGTATCAGGTTGAATGCTTCAAATAGATATCAGGAAGTATTAATTGTGTTTTCCAAAGCAGTCTTTTCTCTTTTATATGTACAGTTTTATCCACTCCTGTGCAATAAAGATGTTAAACTTATAATATTATACTCTTCTTTAGCAGAAGGAGGAAATTAAAATGGGATGGAAGTGAGAAAGAGAGATTTCACTTTGATTCCTGATATATTCTGAGACTAAAGAAGACTGGGAGTAGGGGGAAGCAAACAGAAAGGCTTTAAATTTCTGAAGGACTGGAGCAGCTAAGAAATCATGATCAAAATTGCACTTCATTAGTGCTTCCCTCTTTAACATTGTTAGAAATGTTGTATAGGCAACCAATATTCTAACAGAAAAAGCACACACCTTTGTTTTCTTAGAAGAAAGTGTTTTCTTCTACTAGCTCATCTGATGTTAAGAGAGATCTCAAGTCAGTATGACAAACATGGACATAGTCTTTCCTCAGCAGCAACACAGAATCACAGAATGGTTTGGATTGGAAAGGACTTTAAAGATCATCTAGTTCCAACCCCCAGCCACAGGCAGGGATGGTGATTCACCTCTAAAACCATGGGATCTGCAATCTGGCACATGCAGGGGATGGAAGCACATGGAGCATGCTTTCAGCTAGCCTGCACTAGTCAGTGTGGGTTAAACAGTGAACAGAGAAAAGTTCTCCTGATAGTGTCAATTAATGTGCCATTTGCCAAAAACATATTGATTGGCTAAGGGAGACACATCCCACAATGCTGAATAGCTTCATATTATCAAAACCATATACCCAGCTGGGACTTGCGTCTTATTTCTTAGTTAACGCAACAAGATGAGATGGTCTGTGAAATCCTGGAAATTAGTTTCTTTTCTGTTTTCTCATAGTTTTTTTCCTGTCCTTTCTGTGTAAATGAACTAAGAATACAAAAAAGATCAGGAAAAAGACCTTTTCTAAGTTGCTGGTGGTGCCACCGTGCGCAAGACGAGGGTTGCATTGGTAGAACAAGCGATAAAAGAAGCATAAGCCTTCTGTCTGGAATTGCACGGTTTCAAAATCCAGCTTTGCACACAGAACAGTCCAAGTAGATAATAAGGAAGCTGAAAATCCAGACAGGGACTGAAAGCAAATAAGTGACCTGGCCTAAAGCTTGCCAGATTCTTAAAGAAGAATCTACTGCCATTCTGGGGCTTATTAGACTGCATTTAAACAGGGCCAAGAGCAGTGATCAGGAAAAAATAATTATCAAAGTAAAAATAAAAAAAAAATGTGCTCTGGCATAAGTCTAGATTGAAATATTACTTTAAATTTGTTTGGAGGGAAGGTAAGTTTCTACTGATTGCTGCGGTAATTATAGGTATCAAGTCAAGAACACCTTCTCAACAGGAGCAGCCTGTGCTGATACGCTGTGCTTTTTATAACTTAGGTCTTTCCTTGACCATTTTCCATTGCAACAGCTTCCACAGCTTATTGCAATGGTAGGACACAAGAGAGCAGCTAATTTATCAAAAAGCCACATTTTTTATAATCTACATCATATTTTGTGCAAATGTTGAGACCTTTGCCATGAACATATTAGCAGATATCCACCAAAGAGTCCTCAAGGATATGTTTCTTGAGATAACATCCAGAGGGAAGCCTAAGAAAAAAAGACAAAGCTGAAGGGCTCCAATTCCCTCTTCGCTGTGGTCTTACACAGGAGTAATTCCACTAAATTCAGGACCCCGACTCCAGGTCTAAATGAAAGCACACTCAGAAAACAGGAATTGAACAGTGTTGTGATGTTGATATGAATACCAAAGCAAAGGGAAGGGAAAAGAAAAACTAAGTCAGATTGAAGGTCACATTTAAGATGGAAAATTACAAACTGGCTGCTGTGATGTACAGTCCATCCTACACATACCCTGATTTTTCTTACTGTTAAATTTTGAATGTGTTGTATAAAGAGATTATGACATTGCAAAGCAGCTGGAGATCAAAACAATTTTCCTCTCTCATTCCAGAGGAGCAAACCCCACGTATAGTCCAAACAGTAGCACACGAGGAAATGCACATACCTCAGGAAAGGACAGAGAACAAAATCCTCAAACGAGCTTTTTCTGTATGTCAAAAAGTATTCCACTGAAATCAAAACTAAGTGGAACTGAATGCTCTCAACAGCCATCTAAGCACAGAGCAGAACAGCAAGGGGTGGGGGAAAAGAAGAGAATAAGCAGAAAAGCAGACAAATTGAGGATAACAGCACCCGATGCAATAATCATAATGAAAGCAATTGAATTGCACCTTGAAAGGTCACATTTGCTTGCATCCCATGTGGGTCCTGGATGTGTGTATTTGTGCAGGAAGGCAGATGGCAGGACCCACCCCCTGCATACACACTCCCCTGTCTGTATCTACACTGGCAGTTTCCAAGGGCGCTGTCACCTCTGTCACCCCAGAACTCCTGAGGGAGTCTCACTTTCAGCTACAGCACATGCAGCCCTCCTGTATGGTGCTGTACGTCCACATACTGCCCTGCCTTCTATAGGTGGTGGCTTAAACAGACAATTCAGTCCCAAATCCAGACGGTTTTCTACTTTTTAAAGCAGCCACAAGGCCAGAATTTATTGATGAGCACTTTGCAACCAACTGATGGAACAGATTTATGTGAATTGCTGGCAGACATATTAAACATAAATACAGCATTAATCAAATTATTCTGTGGTCTGGGACAGATCACAGCACACAAAAAGCCAGACCTGGCAGAGGTCTGGCTTATCGCAATGTGAAAAAGGAGCAGTTACTACAGTGATTGCTTCCCCATCACTGAAGTTCATGGCAAAACCTCAGCATAAATAATAAGTTTAGATTCACGGGAGCAAAGAACTGATGATGAGAAATGATGAGAAGGTGATTGACTACTCTGTGTTTTCCTCCTTTTTATGTGGGTTCAGACTTTCCCAGTAGCTTTCTGGTAAGCACAAACTACATGAAGCATTAGCATGTGAACATTTGAGGAGAAAGCATTGCTCTATTAACACACACCAAGACCTGAGTTTCTCTCATTGCACTCCTATCCAGAAGTTGCTTAAGCACATGAGCACATTAAGACTTTTGAAGAAGACTAACCATGTAAGATTTAGGAGCTTTATGGCTTCCTGACAGGAGCTGGCTCATATCCAGCCAGATAAGAGCTTGGGCAGAGGAGCTGGGACTGTCTGAGCCTCCCATGCAGGCATGACCTTGGTTACCTTTAAATCTGCAATGATGAACCTGACCCTTTTTAAAGAGGAGCAACGGACAGTCCTGTTTGGCCATGTTGTTGCAGCAATTGTAATTCAGCTTATAAAGAGAGTGAATGCAGCTGGCCAAGCTGTTGCTGTCCAGCAAACAACAGAATTCCTATCTGGGTTTCAAGCATTAGCTCTAAACTATGAGAATAGCTCAAATTGCAGGCTGTGTATCCAGGCACGGTCAAAGTCAGGTGGACAGATGTGGAAGTAGTGTCAATAAAAGAAGGACATATTAAAGTTAATAATCATCACAAAGCGAAATGCCAGGAGGAGTTGAGCTGTTTCAGACTGCTCAGCTACTGGAGTAACTTCCAGCAAATCATAAGCATGAAGGGAAAAGGAGAACTGCCTGGGTTAGTGACTGAGGGCATCAGCTGAAGTGCTTTAATATTAATTGCAGTTAGACAAGATTCTCAAAAGCACCAATAGTACATTTGATGCTCAATCCTATTGCCTTTGAAACAGAGTCAGCCCCTTGGAAATCCTCTTTGGCACTTTCTAAAGCAGTTCATACCTATGAAGCTGAACACACTTCACAAAGGAAGGCATTACCCTCCACACACACTTAGGAAAATCAAGGGACAGAGGCATGGGAAATGCTCTGTGGCACAATAAGGAAACAAATGGGAATTTTAGTCATCTTATCCACTTGTCCTTACCCTGTTGCCAATTCAGATACCAAACCCAGCCTGTCACACTCGCTACAACATGCCTTGAAGCCTCCCCTGTGGTCCCTATGCTAATTTTCTATCTGTGAGCTATACACATTTCTGTGACACTAATTACACTTTAAAAGTTTCTTCTGTTTCTTACTGGTTCCACTGGTCTGTCCTTGCAAGGCAAAGGCTTATCTTTTAAAACTCAGACTATGATACCAAAGCAGTCCCTCCTGGCTTGAAAAACTCTAAGCTCGTCATTGTTTCAGGCTGGAAGAAATGCTGTCACTAAATATAAGCCAATGTCTCTTTTCTTCTTCCTGTCTTTTTCCATTTTTTGATTCATTAGATACTTGGTCTCTCAAGCTACAGCAACCAGCCCCAGCAATGAGGCTGCATTTCTGCTTGGGGGATGGTTATGTTTTTATTTCCAACCACGTGCGCTCGCTGTCAAATTCCATGTCATTTGTATTTAATCTCATTCTCTATCAAGCTGATTCTGTGTCTCCCAAGACTTTCCGTCTTCCAGCTGGGCATTTTTGAAAGCAGTGATTTGCAAAACATTAAAGCAGGCATATAAATAAATTACTGTCTGGAGAGTGAGTCATCATTATTTAATAGGAGACTGTATCATAAGTAGTGTCTGCTTGCTGGCAAAGCAGGCCCATGCTGCCCCCGATTTTATCTTGCTGTTCTCTGCTGCTCTCCAGTTTTCTGCAGGCTTATCCTGCTCTATCACATCCCATGATATTTTGCCTCCTGGTAAATGAGATACTTGCTTTGGAACCCTGGTGTTCCAGGAGCTAAGGAGAAGACAACAAAGGCACACTAAAACCTGAAATACAAGAGCTGCCCTCTTGTAACATGGGTTCAGAAGAGACACTTTATGCCTAGCATCCTGTTAATCACAAGCTGCTAGCGAGCAGAAGAGCATCTGCAACATGTGGATGACAGTCTGCATGCACGCTAACATGTACAGGCTTTCCCAAAAAGAGACTGTGGCCTGTGCCACATCTCTGCTCCTGAAGATATCATCTGGCCTTGGGAAACTGCTGGGAACCAGCTTAATTAGGAGCATACACAGGCCCCAGTGTGGCTGTGAATCACATTTGCATCTTAATTTCTATGACTTTGGGGCCTAAATTAATGGAGCTTGTCCTGAGGAAGACTGCTTTTACAGATTGCAAAGGAGGGGAGTAATGCAATAGGGATCAGTTTGTACAGAGAAAGGGATCACTCTCTCTTCTACTACCCCTACTACTACCCCAACATCTCTACACAAATACTTTCACCATGTCCAAAATTCTGTTACATAAGCAAGCAAGGAAGATACAATTATAATAAACCTCAAGCACTATTCCTTCTTCTTCTGTCCCGCCTTACACTTGCTATAGCCTAGCTCTCAATTATATTCTACATACTTAAACCCCACACAAGAGACGTTGAACAACCCCACCTGAAGCTTCACGTCAAATTCTCCTTCTTACCCATCACAGCCTTGGACTTCTGGCTCTCAGTCACTTGCTGGCTCCCAATCACCATCTTACCAGTGGAAAAGCTCTAGACAGCTAGAGGAGCTACACATTACTACCTTTAAAAGTAATGCAACAAAGTCTCCCAAAACCTCAAATGATGTAGCCAAGACACCACCATTCTTCATTTCCCCTTTTTCATTCATAACTCTTCTATAAGAACCTGGGTTAGCTTAAACCCATTATAATTGCTCATAGAGTGAGGGTTTTTGATTCTGATGCTATGTTGGCAGGCAGAGTTCCTACTGACAGTCACCAGAATACTGACAAATCCCTTTTTTTTCACATTGCCTTGAAGTTTCCACCCCATCCTTTCTGTGGGCAGAACAGATCTGACCTCAGTGCATCTATTTTAGGCCCTCAGTAGCATTTGAGCAGGTATGAATTACATCCTGATGAGAATGCCTGCTAGAAAAATGATCACATTTACACCTGCTGTCAACCAGTGTAATTCCTGTGTAGTAAAAACCCAAGAGCCTTTGAAAGCTAAAATAACTTCCACTCTCTGAGGATCTGATCCTAGTCTCTGCGCATTTGTATAGGGCCTAATACATCTAAAGGACCACCATAATATAAAAAAAAAGAGAGTTGATTAATAATTTCCTCTTTTTTTTATGGAAATTTAATTTTCCCTTTTGATTAAGACAATTTGTTTCTAGAGGCCACAGAGCAGGATTTGGAGTCTCCTCTTGGTGGCAATGCATATGCTTATCTGCTCTATTCTGGTTTTCCCTACAATGGCTTGTAAAGAATACCAAGAGGGTCAGAATGAGGACAGTCTCAAGAGCCAGCCAAAGGTGCTCTCAGAAACTAGCAATGCCAGTTCAGATTTCTGTACCTCTCTTTCTTCTTTGAGTAAGCAAGGCCCATATCTTCCTCTGTGTTTTTATCATACTTAGGTTAGCAAGACCCTGATCTTAAATAGGACTTTTTGATAAGCCCTTAGGTTAGCAAGACCCTGATCTTAAATAGGACTTTTTGATAAGCCCTTAGGTTAGCAAGACCCTGATCTTAAATAGGACTTTTTGATAAGTCCTTGTAAAAGAGACATTTACTCCTCTTAACTTCTGTACTAACACATAGTTTATGGCCCATGGGGAGTCCAAAGGTCCAAGCATCCAAGTCAGGTATCTGTCTGTCTCCATCACCTACATGTGGAATGAAGACTAAACACATGATTCCTAAATAAAGTATCTAATACTAAAAGTGCGTTTCTCCATAAAAAAATTGCTAAGAATCAATAGAAGTCATCTTGTGAATCCTGAGTTATGGTGCCTTGAGTAACAAAATGAAATTGGGAAAAGTTCCAACACACAGTAAATGAAATTAAATTTGGCTTGGAAAGGAATCCTGTTCTCTAGTAATAAGAGCCAAGTAACGGCAATGGTTGTACTTGATATGCATCACCAGACATGGCAATCCTTGCTCTTAGTAATGGCTATTTTTCCTACCTGGGGAATACAGAACAAAGTGATAAATAACTAGTATGCCTTTATGTACATGGATCAAAGACCAAGGTTCTCTCTCCTTTTACCCTCCAGTTTTTTCCATTCTTTGGCTAAAAGCCAGGATATAAAAGGTGTTTGCTCTTGGCAAAAAAGCCCTGTAAGTAAGCAGAAAAGAATAAATAATTAGCATCCCTTTAAATAAAATATTTTGGGTTAAACTGTCTTCTACTAGCAAAGATCATAAACTCAGTAGGTAATTTTTATTTGATTATGGTTTAACTGGAACTGGGAATCAATAAAATGCCTTGACAACAACCAAAGCTACTAACAAGGTGTAATTATAATTTAAGATATCTATAATTAAACCTTATAAATTGACAAGCCCTTGGTAGCCTGTAGCAAGCTAATCTCCTGGTGTTGCTCAAAAGTGTTAGGAGCATTCAGTGCCCTTTCTGAGCTAAATGCATATTTGGATAATACGTTTTCCTTTTCCAAGCTCTCCCTGCAGTTAGATAACACATTGGTCATTTCCTGGCAGTATTTAAATGGAATTTTAAAAGACCCATTGAAACCTATTTGTCCCATAGCCTACAGTAATAGCCATTACTACAAAATGTGAGTATATATATTTGACATACTGAAAAGTGTCAGTATGCTGTATTCTAATGCACTTGCATCCAGCACTAAACTGTGAAGGCTGATGATGTTTTGCTGGCAAGGCTGAGGAATATATGTATGTCTTATTTAAAAACCAACCTGGTGTTAATATTCATGCAATAAACTTCACAAGCATTTGATAAATTGCATTCTCATGCCTTCTTCACCTGTGCTGTGCCCTTCAGTCTATCTCTCTCCCTGAGTTCCTTCCAATATTCAAAATCTCTCAGTGGCTTCAAGCAGCCACTATATTATTTCAAACATAACTATGTAAAGCTTGTGGGTTTTTTCTCCATTTTGCCTAAAAGTGGAATTTTTCTTGCTGAGATGAGGGTCTTCTCAATTGAATGCAGAATGAACAACAGTGTTTCCATTTAAGTTGAAAATCAAGTACCTTATAATACACAGAGTCCATAAGAAAGTAGAGTAATTTTGTCATTACAAAATGAAGATATCCAGCCCCATAACAGGTCCAGCAACTGCCTCTAGATCTCAAATTATGATATATAATATATGTTTTCCTCCAATTACAGGAACACTGGTTTGGCTTATTTTACATTAAGGGTTTTTTTAACAGCTTAGATTTCTCCTATCTCTTCGTCATTTCTAGCTAGACTAACTAACCAAAGCACATGACTGCACATATGGAAAGAAAAATGAGTCACTAAAAGCTCTGAGCCAGATTTAATCTGTTTTCCCTAATCACAAGGGGTGCAGTACTGCAAGTGTATAAGGTCCTGCTTCCCTCTTGCCTGTGTTATAGTTATCCAAAAGTCAAGAGCTTCTGTAAAGAGGAACATATAGAAATTCTTTTGTTCTAGTCATGAATAATTTATAGAGGGCTCTCTAGCTTTCAGGTTGCACTTATTGTTTCACATGAATTTTCATTTCATACTCACTGGCAGGGAAATATCTGTGGTCAGAACCTTAGCTGGTGCAAATAGATATGTAATAGAGACTGGATGATATTTGCCAGCTAATGATCTGAAATAAGATATTTCAGCATTAAAAATCTTCCATTTCTGATTAGACAAAGAAACACTGCATGATGTGAACAGCAGCACTTGAAATAAGTATTTTGAAGTTAGAAAGAGCAAAAAATGTTCTATGTTTTTTGAGTAGACTTGAAATTTCAGGACTAGTCTAATACATGAAGGGGGCCTACAAGGATGCTAGAGGGGGATTCTTCGTCAGGACGGCAGCAATATGACAAGGGGTGATGTGTTTAAACTTAAACAGGGGAAGTACAGGTTAGATATAAGGAAGAAGTTCTTCCTTGTGAGGGTGGTGAGGCGCTGGCACAGGGTGGCCAAAGAAGTGATAAATGCTTCATCCCTGGCAGTGTTCAATGCCAGGCTGGACAGAGCCTTGGGTGACATGGTCTAGTGTGAGGCTTCCCTGCCCATGGCAGAGGATTGGAACTGGATGTTCTTAAGATCCTTTCCAACCCAAAACATTCTGTGATTCTATGATTCTGTCATCACTTTTCTTCTATTTTGGAGTCTTTCATATAGATGCTGAGATCACCTCCATAACATCCGAACACTTTCCAATAACTCTACACTGAGCGACATCATAACATTTGCTACATTTGCTGTTCTCCTGTCTCTGTAGCAAGACAACCATGTGCAGTGAAGAGCCTCTCTTTCAAAGTGTTATCTGGTTGGTTTTGATTTTATGTGTTAGAATGTTATTAATTGGGGTACATGGAGGATGGATGCCTCATAAGAAATTGAAATATTGTTATGGAGGGGTGAAAAAATAAGAAAAGCCCAGTATCTGGCACTTTGACATGAAGACAGTAAGATTTATAAGGATAGTGTCCTGGCCTCAGTGAATTTACTGTACATCTGACCTTTTACTATATTGAAGTCATAGTGTGGCAAAAAAATGAACATTTTGGCCATGGTATTTACTCTGGAGATTTACACGGTCTTACATATTCCAAGCCTACATCCTAAGTCTTGAAGATGATGTGTTCATGAAAGAAAAATAAATATGGCTTATTTACTCTTTAAACAGAAAATTTATGATTAATCTATCATAGTCAAAAAGCAGAGTTAATTTCAAAAGACAGAAAGTATCATCTTTTTAATGGTGAAAATGTGGGGGCAGGAATGACAGTTCTTGTATACCCTTATTTTACTCTTAAAGTCCTAGTCAAAGAAATCAGGAAGAGAAGCTAAAATGTCTGCAAAAAAAGCAAAATTATAAAAACAGAAATACATCATAAGAGAGAAAGCCAGAAAGAGAAGAGACGAGAAAGGTGGATATCAGATCCAGAAAGCGTGTATGAGAGCCTCAGGGCCAGATCTTCATTCAGGGGTTGGACCCGTCAGACCTATCAGTAGTTGTATTTCACTTACTTCGCTTGGGTGAAGGTGACAGATTGCACGTAGAAAAGATTTTGCCTATGTATGCCTACCTGTGCCTGTCCCCACAGCAAGGAGTTGCCGTCTGATTCCTTCCCAGCAGCTCAGCAGAGCAGCGCTGCTTACCCTACCAAGCTGATCAGCACTGTTTCAGTCTTTCCTCATAGTTCCCTCTGACTCAGCTGCCTCCTTCAATTCTCAGAGCTAAACTCTGACTAGCTGAAATGCCAAAATATCTTCCGTCCCACCCCTCTTTGTACACATTATCTGGCTCAATGGAGTCTTGGTCAATGACCTTGAGATGGAGATGTGACAACCTTAAACAACTATAAATAACAAAGGTAGCTTTGATAGGTTTCTAGTTCCAGAGAAAAAGGTTTTAAATCATCGTATTAACTTTATGGCTGGGCTTAAACCATGACAATCCTCTTGAAACAGAGGAGGGGATGGATCAAGCCAGACCAACATTTTCGATCTACTCTTTCAGCCTGAACTGACATAACTCACAATGACATCTATGGGACCAAAAGACCACAAGCTGTGGTAAGCCCAGTCAGTAGAAAATAAAGTATGTTACTATTTTGTTTCCTTGCATTGATTCATGTCACAAACTTTGATTTTGTTTTTCTTCTTTTTTAGTTATATCTATTTTAGGAAAACAAATAAAAGCTGCATTTATATCAGAAATCATTTCTTTTGCTAGTACGTGTAGGTGGCAATTCCTACACCAGTAAATCCTAATAACAGCATCTATTAATTTCGTTTTACAAATTTGGTTTGTATATACAGCCAATTGAAACTATTGTACAAGCATCAAAAATATGCCAAGCATTTCCTAACTTATAAAAACTATGAATAAACTTGGTTAGGATTCAATAAGCTCTGCGGAGGTTAATTAAATTTTTATAGATTTATTCTTCTTTCAGTGCTGTAAAAGGCTTTTCTCTTCGCCTATCACTGCAAAGGTGGTGATGGAAAAATGGAAAAACCTGACCTACATCCATCTTCTGTGTTGCCAGACATTGAAATAATTTGCAGAATATTGGTATTGCATAAATTGGGGATAAAAAGGGAAAAAAAGGAACTAAATTCGAAAGCTCTTTGGGTGATGCATGGGCTGCCATGAATGTTAGACTTCTGCAGGTACAAGTGGCATACTGAAACTTCCTCTCACTGGGAATTAGCTGCAGAAGAATGAGCACTTTTCATCTATCTTTTAGGCAAAATGGATAGCCACTTCTCCAGCAAGGCTATACAAGAATGGAATGTGGCAATATCAGTTCCATGAAGAAATTACACTTAAAAATAGCAATTAAGCGCATAAGTGGGTTCTCTGCCTTTCCAAATTACTGGGAAGAGTACTAGCTATTAGGCTACTAGCAGTATTGCCACAGATATCTACAACATTATATCAAGAAAACTCAACTGGGGATGGGTGTTTTCTTGAGGCAGGTCTCAGGCAGGCAGGTAGCAAAGCAAAGCAGTCAATGTCCCAGGAGGATTAAAATCAGGTATTACATACGTAGAAGGGGGCTATGATGAATAAAAAAGACGAAGGCTGAGAGGTTAAGATAACAATATATCTTTGAAGTGAAAGCCTCTACTCAGCTTCTGCTTAATCTACTCTATAAGTCACCTGCTCAGCAAAGCCAAAAATGTGCTTAAGTCCAACTCTCTTCAGCAAAGTACTATAGCATGTGTTTAGTTTTCAGCTTGTGATAAAATGTCCTGCTAAATATGGACTGACTGATGAATCTGAGCCTGGGGATGTTGTTAGAATTGTGGTTAGAGGAAATGCAGTTAGCATTATAGAATTATAGAATCATAGTTAGGGTTGGAAAGGACCTTAAGATCATCTAGTTTCAACCCCCCTGCCATGGGCAGGGACACCTCCCACTAAACCATGCCACCCAAGGCTATGTCCAATCCAGCCTTGAACACCACCAGCGATGGAGCATTCACAACTTCCATGGTCAACCCATTCCAGTGCCTCACCACCCTCACAGTAAAGAATTTCTTCCTCATATCCAATCTAAACTTCCCCTGTTTAAGTTTGAACCCGTTACCCCTTGGCTTATCACTACAGTCCCTGATGAAGAGTCCCTCCCCAGCATCCCCATAGGCCCCCTTCAGATATTGGAAGGATGCTATGAGGTCTCCACGCAGCCTTCTCTTCTCCAGGCTCAACAGCCCCAACTTTCTCAGCCTATCTTCATACGGGAGGTGCTCCAGACCCCTGATCATCCTCATGGCCTCCTCTGCACTTGTTCCAACAGTTCCATGTCCTTTTTATGTTGAGGACACCAGAACTGCACACAATACATTATTTATTAAAAAGCTTTTAACAGCATTCCTTACAAAAAGCTGCTTAAGAAACTAATCTATCATGGGGTAAAGTTCTGCCTGGGGTTAAAAACTGGTTAAAAGATAAAAACAGGTCAGGCTTGATAGTCACATTTCATCACAGAGGGATGTCACAGGAATCCACAATAGGAATGAAACTCTAATTGCCTACAGGGATGCTAGTTATGTACACTGAGTTGCCTGAAGTGTATCTAGAAGCAGTTGTTTTTTCTGCTAAATTATTAAAATATATAGCATGCCTTTTTTCCTTTTTTGTTTAAACAAGGTGGAGCTAACGACGATCCTGAATATTCCAGTTACGTTATGGATCTCTTGACTCAAAACTTTGTTTAATAGCCGAACTCCTTGGAGGATAGCTCTTGATTCCTTTTTGTCTTAGAAAGAATGTTGCATAGTGCAGGCAATAGCTGAGACAAATAGAAATAAATATCATTTATAATCTGGAACAAGGCCTTTAGCAGCATTTTTTTTTTCTTCAGGAGAAGTGTATTTTATGTGACATAATTCGGATGAGCCACGACTAAATAAGGTTGGAGCATTCTAGATGGCCGGACTAAACTGTGCAGCATTCATGACAGGTAAAATTCACTGCAGATAAATTCAAGGTGATACACGCTGGAAAGGACAATTCAACTCCTCATACGCATAGCTGGGTTATAAATTAACTGTAATCATTCCAGAAAAAGCTCTTGCTGTCACTGTAGACAGCTCCATGAAAGCATCTGCTCAGTGCACAGCAGTGATCAAGAAGCAAACAATGTCAAAATGTATTAAGAGGGGGTTGGGTTTTAGGGCTGGAAGGAATTGCAATACCATGGCCTAAGTCAGTGGTGTGCAGCAATCTTGAACACTGGGACCTGTTGTGGACACCCCTCTTCTGAAGTAATTTACTGGAAAGAGAAAGGATTCAAAAAAAAAAAAAAAAAAGGATGTGAAGGTAACATTAACATAACGAATATATACGTATGAACTGAAAAGCTCAGTTTCCCCCCTCCTGCAGTACACATTCTGGGGTTAGCCATGGTTGAAAAGATGAACTGATAGAAGTCAATTTTTGAGATTTCTTTATATATAATTAACATTATAATAATGTAAGAAATTATAAATTAACCTATTCCTATAAAAACTCATTTCCAGAGCTTACCCACTTTCAAAAAGAACTGTCAATAATATTCAAACTTAAAGGTAAGTATCACTAGAAGGGACACAACCAACCAAAAAGATGCCAGCCAAATGGCAGATAAGGACATTCAGAGAAGCACCCTCTCTGGTCAGGTTATTAATTCTATTTCATATTCACTCTGATTTTTGCACTGTGGCTTCTCCAATTTGCCTACTATATTTTAGAGAATTTCCTGTCATTCACAACAGATGTAAGACTTGTGGATATATCATACTGAGCACACGTAGAGGTACATCACGGGCAGAGCAAATATTGTCAGATTGCTTTAATGCGCAATGTTGGTTTTGTGCTGGATTTAGAATAACCTACCTGAACCAGTGATTGGTGAATGAGCATAACTCCATACAAGCTTCTTGCCAGAAAATGCATCATGACAAAATGTCAAAATAAAAATGTCAAAATAAACATCAAAATACAACAATATCAGAAAACCGGAGGAAAGGTAAAATTTAGACCAAAAGACTTGACAAATGATACTAAAGTTCATATGCTTCAGTGAGCAAAAACTATAAAAAAAAGTTCAGTGAAGGAAAAGACATATTAGCCAAATACAGCCTTGGGAATTATTTCCTGACAAAATCATTTTAAGGATCTGAAGCACAAAAATCTATTTTATGCTTCTCTATGCAGTTGATCATACATTCCTTCAGGCAGACAAATCATATTGGCTGAACAAGATTTATGTGCAGAGTGCAACAGTGGGATCAAAACCGAGGTACCAGCCAGATAATATCAGAGCAGGGCAGGAAGCAGTTTTTCTGTCTCTGAAATAATGCAAGCAACTTGAAGAATGGTACCTGTGTGTATAGAGTGAACGTCAAAACAACACTAATTGTGAAAAATTGGAGAAATAAAGAAAAGAAGAACAGGTAAGTCTGCTGGTTAGAAGACTGGAAAGGAGCAAACTGAAAGGTAAGTCCTAATCGTAGAATCATAGAATGGTTTGGGTTGGAAAGAACCTTAAGATCATCTAGTCTCAAGCCCCTGCAATGAGCAGGGACACCTTCCACCACACCAGGCAATATGTTCTAACAAATATTCATTCCATTTTATGTAAATTCCAAAAAGATTCCCAGAAGATTTCATGTTATCAACATCTGAGTGGTTCAGAGGCTATCTCAAGGGGAAATGTCTGGAGCTCAGGTTCCTCTCAAACTCCCTTTACAAGCTGGTATAAACAAAAAATATAGATAAAGAAAACCAAGCAGTGTTACATGTTGCTATTTTATAGCACCTAGACAACACAAATTTAGTACTTGTATTATGAATACAAGATGCAGTCCCTGGTACCTCTTTTCCACTGAACTAATGGCTCTTTGGAGCAGCTGATGACGTCTCTGTGCCCCTTATTCCCATCCTTCTTCAGTTTGACAAGAAATTCTGCCTTCACCCAAATGTCTTTTCTGGGAAAACTGATATCCAGTCAGCTTAAAGAAGAAAAAAAAAAAGAAAGGTTTTGATGAGACTGCATTTCACCAAAGAAAAGGCAATTTGTCAGAAATGTGCCAAACAGCCCTGGGTAATATATTGTTTTATTTCTTTACAGAGACCTGCCTTGCTTTAAAAATGTACACACTGAAGAAATACACTGCTAGCCAGCTCTTCTTTCAGATACATAATCATTCCATGTTCACATGGTAGCTACTCCTGCACATATAGCTAAGTGGCAGAGTTATGTTTTGGTGCATTGATGATACCACCTCCCTGAAAAAGAGACTGCTGTCCCCAACGTAATCTATTTTGTAGATTATGTTAGAATTATGTAGTGTTAAAAAGAAAAGCTACTCTGCAACTGTACTCAAAGTAAGACAGCAGTAAATTTATAAAGGCAACTGCGTAAGAATATGACTCAAGCCCATAGGATGCTTGATTTTTCACTTCAATTATTGCAGTGTTTATTTCCTATTTTCCAGCTTGATTTTTTCACTTCAATTATTGCAGTGTTCATTTCCTATTTTCCAGCAGCATCTAGAAGCTGCAAGCTCGGTCAACAATCTCTTTAGTTAAATATTGTTTGTACAGGTATGTCCCTCTGGAAATATTACAAGCGTTGACATTACCGTGGTTAATGTGGTGCCATTTATCAGCTAATATACACTCTACTGGTCTTTTTCATGCACTTATCCCGTTGCAAATAAAAGGTAAAACAAGTCAACTGAAAACATCATTATTTAAATGAACACATTTCATTTCATTTCATATACGCATCAGATAGAGAGCCTGAAAATGGGTACGCACCATCCTTGAAGAGCTGAATGGACAAAGCTCTGAGCAATCTGGCCTGATCTCTCAGCTGACCTTGCTCTGAGCAGAAGGTTGAGCTACAGTTCTCCTCAGGTCTCTTCTAATCAGAGTGAGTGTTGTTGACAAAACAGTCTATAACTCATAGTAAAACAGCCACAGATGCTTGTTTACCCATACATTGAGTTAAATTTTGGGGACAATTTTATTATGCATCACTGAAAACTGATAAAAATTGACTGTCTCAAGAGTGAACATTTGCCAGACAGTTCAAGTTTACTAATGCAAATAAACTTGGCTGCATCCCAGTCAAAGCACTACTTTCCAAGAGACTTGGTAAGACACAATTTACTCTGTGGCGCTGGGTTTGGTGCTCACATGTTTGCATACAGTGTAAAGAAGACAGCACTTTGCAGTTGGTGGCATCCAAAAATGGGATAAAAATGAGTTTTCCTGATTTTTTCCTTTTGAAATTTTGCATAGTTCTCTTGCCTGTTTTCCATCTTTCAGCTCAAGGTCAAGGTAGGACTGAAGCAGTCACCACAAAGCACATTCTACACCCCAAGTCAGCAGCAGTTGTTCAAAGCAGTGGTTGCATCATCACTACATACAGTGAGTCCTTAAGAGGACATAAATAATGTATTGAAGAGCTCCATTTAACAGTAAGCAGAGGTTTTGCTGGGTAAGGACAATGGCAGTTAGATGGCCTTAAAAACTGCTCTCCTCCTGCTATTTTGATCATATATGAGCCAAAGAACATATGGACTGTACTTTATTAAAACTTTGCACCCTTTCTTTCTCCTCTTGATCTCTAGGATCCTGGAGATGTTTCTCTGCCCTCTGGTTTATTACTGTGAAAAACCAGACAATTGCCATTAATTGTGCACATAGCACCTCTTAATGCTGGCTTAGGGGCATTCACTTTCCATTGCTTTTTGTCATAAAAAAGGTAGAGGGAGGAAAGAAAGAAGGGAATAAAGGAGGCAGCTAATCAGTTTATAACTTCAGCTTTCTTGATTGTAATTACATATTTTTCCCTAAGTCACTGTGAATCATGAATACTACTGTAAGTACTTAAAGAAATGAAACTAAGTTGGAATGATAGCCACATGTATTGTTCTATCTGGCTGCGATGTTTCTGGGTTAAGACAATAGATTACTTTTATTCACTATTCACTATGCTGTAATCCTGCTAGCTTGTTGAGTGATCAGCATATTTGTTATAATAAGAGTGAGTTCCTTAAAGTCTTAAATAGATCCCCATTTTTCAGTGGGCATATCTTCCTTCCTGACCAAGTGATCAAGATAAATCACACTGGTTTTGAAAGCAACCTTCACACCTTTGGCTTTAATTTCCAATTGACAAATTTGTGCCTACGGTCATCCGTTTGTTCATGCCTCTGTTCTTGCTCTTAAGAGGTGACATCAACCAAGCAGCCACACAGCTATAGCAAACTGGATGAGAGAAGTTTTCCTCGCAATATCTCCTCCATGAGGTGTTCAGAGTTGGCAGAAGTACTGCATAATGAAAAGGGAATTGTCTGTCTTGGTTCAGCTTGAAAGCCATGCTCCCATTCCATTCTGATTCCACTTCTATATGTTGAAATCCTATTAGGCAAATGCTATATGGATCTTGCTATAGAATCTAGTCACAGAGGTAAAACCAACATTTTGAGAACATATTCAATATGTGTTAACTGTCCTAACAAAGAGTGGCTTAACCACTTCTTTAAAGTATATGATGATGAAGAATCCATCTTCTTCCCTGTTCTGATATCAAACTATCTTTAGTAGGAAGATTTTTCTCCTTCTAAACTTCTTGAGGAGAATATAGTAGATTATCCATGGTGTAGGATACATCACCATCCTTCTATGGCATATTTCTGAAATAAGAAAATCCTTCCTCCCTGCCCCCCTCCAGGCATTAATGGTTCCCAGCCTCTAGCATTAGGAGTGTAAATGAGTGATCCTGTGTAATCATTCTCAAACTAGTGTTATATTTCCCTCTATTCCTCATTAGACCATCCCATGATGCAGAGAGGGGACAAATTCTGTGTGTCCTAAATCCATTTTCACTGACCCACTAAATCTAATCACATGCAAGGATGAGATGTGACCACAACACGATATAATCCACTAGCAAAGTGATTTTTATGAAAAGAGAGCTGTCCAAACTGTTTGTGAGAGCAGTCCCATTGAGACTATTCTGGCACACTGACAGTGTATGGGAAGCTTTTGTATGCTGCCTGCATTGTGATAAATACCAGTGCATCCACCTGAATGTTCTTGAACAAAACCGAGTTGCAGACATCTCAGCAACAAACTGGTCAGCCTTTTGAATGCATAAATGTGCAAAATGCTTTTCTCCTATTTGTCCAACTCTGTTGCACAATGCTATGACTAATTATGCTCCTATCAAGGCACCCAATAAAACTGGTTTAGAAATAAATAGCTATGGTCATTGGCTTCATTTAGTTTGTGTGTTGCTTAGAGATGTTTTTCTGGGCAAAAATCTGATTTGTTACCTTGTAGTTCTGCAATGGGGCGTGTTGTTTATATCTATTTTCAGAGCAGTGTAAAGCTGACATTTTTTCAGCTTGTTATAGTTGGGAAAAAATGGAGAAAATGGAAGCATTTGTCTCTTGGAAGATAGAACAAAATAAAGCAAAATCAGTTTAGTATTATGTTGCAATCTGATATAATATTGCCCACCACTAATGTAGTAAACCTGCCACAGAACAGCATCTAATACAACATTGGTTTCTTTCATCACAAGAAATGTTGGATGAATGGACATGCTGAGAACCAGCAAATTGTACCAACCACCTGAGCATAGCAAATGAGCAAAGTAATTATGGTGCACACACTGCACAGAAGAAGAGGGAGAACACAACACAAAAAATAAACATGCCCTTTGAAAATCATTTGGGAATTATTTTGCAAGTACCAACACAAAATTAAGCTCACTGAGATTAAATCCGAATACCCTGAAATATGAAGCACCTTTGATAAAAATGAGCCAGTGGACCATGAAACTCTCTCTTAAGGACAGGATACTCTTCAGAAGTCTCCCACAGTCCTTAAAGCTCTGGAAAGCTCCAATTCCACCTGTGAGGTTTGCATCAGAGCTAAATTAAGACCGCATTACACCTCTGGGGGTAAAGGAGGTGTTGATGCAGCAGTGGAGGTGCCCAAGCTTGGGTGTCCATGCTCTGGCTGTGGCTATTCAGCGGCGCCATGGATCCCAGAGCACTGCCTCTTCTAGACCCTGTTTCCTATCATGTGGCACCTTTTAGGTCTTTCAAGTCACATCAGTCTTGTGCAGGTTCCCTGCAGCTGAGGGGAAGAGAGGACTAAAGAGAGATAAGTGTGCCCGCCTTTCCAGTTACTCAGCAGCACTAATTTTAAGGCATTAGTCATTGGTTTGTCTTCAAAGCTGCTTTGTGAATGGTTAGTCCATTGCTTCTATAGTATTTCTGTTACATTTTAAATGTGGATCTGGTTCTTTCTAGAATCTATTACATTGTACCTTTCCATTTCTTCTTCATAATGTGACATCCCTGAGCAGTCCAGCCTCAAGAATTAGTACTATTCATGTAACCTCATTTTCTACAGACATGCAAAGAGACAAAGCAAACCTGATGCTCGAAAGGATTACACCCTGTATAAAAAAATGTCAGACCTAGATGCATATGCCAAGCCCTTGCATTGTGCACAAATATTTAACTTGCCCTTGCATGAAAGGACTCTACTGAAATATCTTCCCTCTCTTTGAAAAATACAGTCAGAGCTGTCTTTTAAAACCAAGCTGTGGCACTGCTCACCTCTAATGTTGTTTAGTGGTGGCTGAAAAACCCAACATGAAAGCAGAACTTAGTTCACTGCCACTTTCATTCAGAAAGGATTTCAACCCTCATCTTTCACCTCACAGAACAGACATTAAATCTTTCCAACTTTGGACTATTCCAGATACTTTGTACTTCACTTCTTATTGCTGCTACTTAATACATGTGTACCGGAGAGGAAAATGGCTTAAACATATCTCTCTCTAGTCTCGTGCTGCATTTGACATGAGATGTTCTGGTTTGCAGTTGCTTCCTGGGACAGCCTCTGTAATTTAACAGTCATCATATACCGTGTTTATGATGTCCAAATAAAATAGAGAGAACCCAGAATGACTTTGATCTCTCAGAAAAAATTTGCAGTCACCTTTTTTTCACATGACTGTGTTTCCTGGCCCCCTGAAATCTTCATTCTTGGCTACAAAAAGCAGGAGCTTCCAAGTAGCATGATGGCAAGTACCTTACCTGTAATAGTCATAGAGTCATAAAATCACAGAATGGTTTGGGTTAGAACTGACCCTAAAGCTCTTCCAGTCACAACCCCTGGCCAAAGACAGGGACACCTTCCATAGAGCAGCTTGCTCCAAGCCCTGTCCAACCTGGCCTTGAACACTGCCAGGGGTGGGGCAGCCGCAGCTTCTCTGGGCACCCTGTGCCAGCGCCTCACCACCGTCATAGGGAAGAGCTTCTTCCTAATGTCTCATCTCAGTCTCCCCTCTGACATTTTAAAGCCATTTAAAGGCATTCCCTCTTGTTCTAACACTACTTGTTCTTATATACTCCTCCATGATCCCATACATGATCCAAATATTCAGCTGTTGATTACTGTCTTCTTCTGTAAGGTGAAATAGATAAGACTGAAAGCTCTCACGCTAAGAATGGGTTTTAGCTCAGGACCCATTCCTCTTAGATTAATGTACTGTTCATTAAGTTACTACATGTTAGGGCAAAGATCATATTCTTATCTATCCTTGAGTATCCTATGAAAGTGTTTGTTAGTTGTGGGTCCTCAGCATTCCTATCCTATCTTAAGTCAGAGATAGATGTTAAAATTCTTGATGCAGGACAGGTGGATCTGTATGAGGACATGCACGGTTGAGATGCTTTTAGGCATAGTTAAAAACAGAGTTGGGGATTGTATGTATCATAGTTCATGAGCTATGTTCTCAAGTTCTTCTTTGAGGTTCTGTCCTTTGTTGGGACCTGCTCTCCATCCTCTATGTCAGGAGCCATCACCATCATCGTCTCCCAACTCTTGCGCCAATCACTGAATACTAGATGTGAGTTTTGCCAAAAGATAGTAGTGATCAGTGACTTGAAATTCCTGAAATAATAAAGACTTCAATGACATTCCAGTGGTGTACCTGTGGGTTTTTTTTAATCCTGTGTATATCAGTGCATATTTAAGACCTGCAGATTTCATCTCCAAGCCACATCAAGCTCCAACTAAAGCTTCTGACTTTAAATACCTGTAAGAGAAAATATTTTCTTTTTCCTTTTATATTTGCCAGCCACTTTAAGAGGTTTGTTATTTCTTCTTGAATACTCTTGTTCTTTCACCATGTATATACCCCAAGACTATTAAAAATCAGCAATTCAGAAGCGTTGGCTTTATTTGGATAATCATAATATCACACAAGCATCAGCTTTTGCCTGACCTCAATTGCTCCCATTCCTGCATTATATAACCTGGCAGCTCAGGCATTTGATTAGGTTTCTCATTCCAAAAACGTGTCAGAACTTACTTGTTACAGTTGTTTGACGTATCTCAGTGTAACAGGTAAAACCACAGGGAAATTATTTTCCTGAAAATTGAGGTGTTTTCCATTTCCTGGTGTGGAATAAACACTTCTTCCCCCCCCTCCCCCCCCCCCCCCCATCCTTATGTGTTTGCAGTGCTCTGTATGTTGCTATAATGAATTAGCCTTGTGTTTGCACTAAAAATATTTGTCCTAAAAATATATAGGCCACATTGCAAAAGTCAATAATTTCAAAGGGCATTTTTTGCCTCAGAAGAGTTTTTTTCTTTAAACCAGCCATTTTTCAACAAAGATGTTACATCCACAAAGAAATATAAAATAATAAAAAGTCTGGTTTAAAGCACTTGGAATATCTAAGCTTCTCTTGTACTAAAATTCCGGAGCATCACTTTTTGGAAGGCAGAGTCAGGCCATTCTCTTTTTCTTCCCCCTTTTTTTTTTTTCACCTATGCTTGATTTCTTCTGGTTTTAGTCTTACTTTTCAGAGAGGGCTCTTCATGCTGAGCACCTGTGATAGCAGTCTGATGGATACTGCTCAGGCTCAGGGGAACCTGAGCAAAGAGGTGGTTCTTGAAGTGTGTGAGGTTTTGCCCTGGTGTGTTTTTTCATGGGGAAGTGCTTTCAGATACCACTAGCAATGATCCAGGAACATGTAGCTGTGTCCCTCTGGAAACTGCTGATTGCTACAAATCTGTTTAAGGCTGGAAAATCTGCAGCTGGCAGAGACAGGGCTGAGGTTTACATCACTGCCCCTGAGGCTTTCCATCTACCGAGGTAACCAGGCAGGATTTAAGTGAGAGAACACATGCAGGTGTCATTCAGCCTTATTTCCTCACTGAGAAGCGCTTTATACTGGAAATCAATCCCTTAAAATTAGTCACAAAACATATGTAATGATGGGAATAAGGGCAGCTAAATCTGGCCTGAAGAGAAGCTGTCCTGGGTTCAGCTGTAACAGTTCAGCTGGCGCTGTGCTGTGTTTTCGACCTTACTCTGAAAATAATGCTGATAACACACTGATGGTTTTAGTTGTTGCTAAGTAATGCTTACTCCAATCAAGGACCTTTCAGTCTCATGCTCTGCCAGTGAGGAGGGGCATGAAAAGTCAGGAGGAAGCAGAGTTAGGACACCTGACCCAAACTAGTCACAGGGGTATTCCATACCACAGTACGTCATGCCCAGTGTTGAAACTGGGGGGAGTTACCCAGAAGGGTTAGATCACTGCTCGGGTCAGGCTGGGTATTGGTCAGAGGGTGCTGAGCAATTGTATTGATCATCTCTTGTGTTTATTGTTTTCTTTTTCTTTTCCCCTTTTAGTTTTACATTCTCTCCTCTTGTTATTTCTCTTTATTATTATTGGTGGTAGCAGTAGTAGGTTTGCATTATACTTTAGTTATTAGACTGTTCTTATCTCAACCCATGGGGTTTACATTCTTTCAATTCTCCTCCCCACCCCTCTGGGAGCAAGGGGGGGGGGAAGGGCAGAGTGAAAGAGCAGCTAAGTGGTTCTGAGTTACCAGCTGGGCTTAAACCATGACAGAAGTGACAGAAATTGCATAACACAATGTAAACGCAAACTACAAACACAACAATACAAACTCGAATTTGTTAGTACAGGTATGTGAAACCCCATTTTTCATGATGTGAGCTGATGCTTCTTCCCATTCTCCACCTCTCCGAACGCACAAAGGTTAAAGGAAGGTAGAGGGTTAATGGTGATGAACAGCTTTCAGCTGCTGGTGGGCGACTTGCAGCCCAGCTTGCCTCTAGGCTCCCATGAGGAGGTGATGTAAGGTTAAATGGAAGAGAAGATAATGTGAGCTGACCATGGGATGCTAATGTGAGGTGCTGCCATTGTAAGTGCTGGAGACAGTGCACATCTCTGAGGCTGTCATTGCTGGTGATTCCATGACTTCGGTGAGAAAAAGCACTTTGTTTAAATTGTACTTGCTCTGAGTACAAAATGCTTTGACTTTAAATGAATCGAAGGCAAAGAATACCTCTTATGCTAGACATGGAAATTTCAATCCTTCAGAGAGATGAAAAAGCACTAATGCTTAATGGCTGTGTGCTTTTCCAGTAATTACTGAAGAATAAAGTCCGATATCAGAGGTATAGGAAAGTTAGATTATGTAAAACTTGCATTAAATGAAGGGAATTTGGAGAGAGAAGGATGTGCATTCATGGCTTCTTTTTCATTTGAGAACTTTAATACTTGAAAATATGCTGTCTTTCCTTTAAGTGGAATAGAAAACGTGCTATTTCCCTAGAAATAATTGAGAATAAAAAACTTTTCTAAATTTAATTCAGGAAGTTTGGACTCTGAATTCTTTTTCCTGCTTTGTAATAACATTTTTATGTTGCCTTGATCAAATTATTAAATCTATAAAAACCTAGAAAAAACCCTCTTGGTTCTGAATGCCGTGAAACTCTCACTAGGCTGCCAGTTTCCAAAGGTACTCAATGCCAACAAATTTGGTTGAAACCAGTGAATTTTTCAGCTAGTAAAGGCAATGAGTACTCAGAAATTGAAGCAGTTATAATTAGTGGTAAGTGTCAAAATGGATTCCCACACATGTAATGCAATATTGGGGAGAAGTACAAAGGAGAAAGGACTGAGTCAGAAGGTCTGCTCCAATGGATGTTGACAATTTCACCTGATAAATTCAGTACACCTCAAAAATATCTTCAATATTGTATTGATTTCTTTATTACTCAAAATATTTGGCACCCTTGCAAGTGCCATTTGAGCACTGATTGATTGTCTTCGTATCCCCTTGATTTGAGGTTCATCTCCATCTCCGCAGTGAAGAATCAAAGTTTTAAAAGGTGAGACCACATGTCAAAAATAAGAGGTCTGGGCTCTCTGACATCTCTTGCTTAACTTATGTGACTGGAGCAATAGATTAGCATCAGAGTGGGATTCCTTGCTGCTTCTCTATTTGTGTTTCTGTGGGGTTTTTCTGTCTTCTCATCACCCAGCAGTATTCAGGCATAAATTCCTTGCTCTGCTGTTGCCAAGAGAGAAGCCTCTTGACACTTTGAGGCCTGAAAGTGGTGAGTGCTATTTATTTGAGTGCATGGCAGAATGCCAGGCAGGTGGCTGGGTGGGCTGGAGGGAGAAGCTTCCTAAAACATGGGATTAGATGTCTTGGGAGGAAAAGCTCCAAATCTTTCCTGTGTAAGGCTGACCCTCTCTTTTAAAGATGAAATTAAAAACAACCCTCCCCTACTCCCAACATACACAGATTCCTAAAGAAATTGAGAACTTCTTCACTACTGTTTGTTGCAAGAAAGAGTAATCATGTAGAAGGATGGAGCTTCATTCTTTGAATTCTTCTGGCATTTAGAAGTATTCATTCCCTTGGGACACCAGGGGTGTTGTTTGAAGATGCCTATGGCAGACATTAGAGAGGTTTTCTTATTTTGCCTTCATTTTCACTTTGCAAGAAGAACTTCAGAATGCTGTAAAATGTCTGTGTTTTGACTTAAAAATAATATATATATAAAGAAAAAAAGAAAAAAACCCACAAAAACGGCAGAAAGCAGCTCTCATGAGTTAACAATTACACATGCCGAAAAGTGAGAGGGGGAAATGACCTTGTGTCATCCCAGTGTCACACAACAGCTTGGGAGCAACGGCTGTGAAAATCCCAGTTTGTTACCTCAAAGAGAGGAGCCCCATCCTTCCCAGGCATGTCTGGAAAGAGGCAGGGAAAAGCAAGCATCTCCACCTGCCCGTTTCCTTGGAGATGGACAGCGATGTCTATAGCAGCAAGCACAACGGGAAGTTGCCTTCTTGCAGATGGAGCCAAGTATCATCTGGCCCTCAGCATGGTTGGGTTTGTGTCAACAAAAAGTCTTAACAGTTCAGTTGAAAGGAGCTTCTCTCAAGTGAACATGTAGGACATGGTGATAAGAGGCGAGGTTATTTCAGAACAGGATGTAGAAAATCCAAAGTTAAAGCTAAATCTTCCCTGTACTTTCAAGTTGCTAGGAGTAAGGTACATTGAATATGCAGGAGATTGGGAAAGGAAGGAGTTTGCCAAGTTATGTAATTCAATTGGGTGTTCTTGCTCTAACTACTGACCTGGATCAAATCTACAACCAACTTGCTTGTACAGAAGTCAGCAGCTGGTTCTAGTGTTAGCTTGGGATATGTTGTTATGTTCAATGCATGCATTTTCCAGTGGAAAACTTATTAGAGATATCAGAGAAGAATATATTCATTTACAGATTTTTTTACATATATATTGGTATACATTAGAGCTAAAAAAATGTGTTCCCATATACTTATGTGGTTTTTGACATTTCGTGCAAGTATTTGTGCTTGTTGTAGGGTGTTTCATGGAGGAGGTCTTGTGATGTGCAGGAGTAACAGGAAGGGATGTGAGACTTTGCTGGGCTTATAAATGTGCTGCCAAGCTGCTTGTGCTGGGACAGGCACAGAGCCTCTCTTCCAGGACTACTTTTGAAGAGCTCTTCTCCTTAGCACCAGTGTGCTGTGGCCATACACTCAGGAAATATGCAGCTTTTATAAAGCGTTACCTCCATTTAGATTGTGCATTGGTATCACATTGCATTAAACCATCTCAGGTTTATGGCTCAGACTGAGAGCTCAGCTCTGCACAGCAACCTCCCAGTTCTGACCTCTGAGCTAACTTGACCTCTCTTTTTTATGGGCAGCACCTTTGAGCTTATGTTATTTTTCCCTTTATTTCCTATTGATTTTCATTTACAAGAACAGATGTTAGTGAAGATTGGCTTAATGTTAGTCTACACTTCAGTGGTGTGAAATTGTCATGCTTTGAAATGCTGAAAGGCTGTGACTTCTCCATCCTCTCACTACCTCTATAACTCCATTTCCTTCAGTTGCCTCAGCTGCACTGCTCTAACATGTTTGCATTGAACTGAAACTCATTACTCATCTGTGCAGACAGTCACAACAATTCCAAAGAACCGTTGTAGAAAAAAGGGCACATGAATTTATGACAGCCAATTAAGGCACAATTAATAATTAAATGGTGATGTGAATTCTTAACATGAATAGTGGTTTTTGTAGAAAGAATGCTGGCATTTAACAGTGGAGTCTGTGGCTAAGTATTAAATAACACTGCACACCAAAGGAGTGCTGTCATCCCACCAGAGTTAATAAAATATCACAGTGGAGTCTGGTTCATTTTGCTCAGCTTCCAAATAAAGAGCAGAGATTTTAAAAGAATCCATTAGGTGTGAAAAATAAGTAGCATATTCATAGAGTGCTTTGAGTTTTACAGCAGGCACTGTCTCTATCATTGGTGTCCCTTGCAAAAGGGTCATAAATGAAACAAAGAAAGAAAGAGAGGCAGAAAAAGAACCTGTAATATAGCTACATTTTCCTTTCTCAAGTATTTAACTTAGGAAGGCAGAGGTACATCAAAGTCAGAAGGTTGCATGTGGGGTTTTGGCTCTCACTGGAGTATGGAGGAAGGAGATGCTTCGTGGGTTATAAAGCACAGACTCCAGGAACCAAAGCTCGTGTTGCCCAGAAAAGAAATGCAAATACACGTGGATATAGTTGGGTCTCTGGACACCAAGGAGTGTAGAAGACATGAGTAAGTGATTAGGGCAATGTCCTCTTCTTGAACTTTTCATATGGTAAGGAAACATCTATCAGTATTTTGGGTCATTTACTCTTCCCCAAAGCTTCACATTTCAGAGGTTCTGCTGTTATTTCATTATTACTCTCTGTTTTTCTGCCCCCGTTTGTTTTTTAACAGCTTCCTCTTTAAAACTTTAAAACAACTATTTCTCTGCATGCAACCAGTGTGCAAGCACAGTCTCCCACCTCAACCCATGTGGTTAGGAAACCCGTATTTAAAATGCTTTTTCTCCCCCTACCTCCTTCCTGTTCAAAAACCCCCCCAACAAATAAAGGAGGCTTTCTTGGAAAGCTGGCAGCAGTTTTCAGAGTCCCCACTGTAATTTCTCCTTTAAGATCTTCAGCTTGTTTGTTTAAATGTTTATATCTTCAGGGCTTTCTTCCTGATTTTATTGCTGGAAACCAGGAGAGCTGCTATTTGTTTCAGAAAGCAGATTTATTATTTCTTCTCTACCCCAACTATGACTTGCCTTCAATTTAAAGTAAAAAAACCCAAACAATTTACTCTTCCAATATGCACTTTAACTCAGGTGCCTTAGAGCCCCAAGCTGTGAAACAGCACATCTTTAGTGGGTTGGCGAAAAGCAAAAGTGGAAGGCACTCTATAAAACTTAAGGTGATGCATGCCACAGACAGCTTCAATTCCTTTACTTCCAGTGCATGGCCTGATGATAGGAGTCAATATTTTATAATAAAATCATAAAACAAATAAGGATAAATGTGCATTTTGCATTACATGGTGTCAAATCTTGTCAGAATGTCTAAGAAATTTGCAGATAATCACAGTTATGTGGTGGACACCTGAAGTTTTAATGAGGGTTTCTCAAGCTCAAAGGCACATCTCATGAAGGCACAGAGGCTGCAGTTCTTGGCGAGCCTTGCTGGGAGTGTGTGAGTGCTTTGCCCTGCCACTGTGTCTATCTGAAGAAGGATGTGCCATTCTGCCAGCGGAAGCCCAAAGTGATAAACTGGGTTAGCAGAGGGCAGAATGTGCTTACAAAGATAAAAGAGGCACCTTCACACACATGTGTAGACAAGACTTGGAATTGTGTCCAAATGAAAATTCTTGCAAGGAGCCCATTTACTTCAGTGGAAAAAATACCCTGCTTAAATACAGCTTTTTTTAGCATTTCTCAAGAAAATGCCCAATATAGGATCATAACAGAATAATCCTGAGGCTCTGAGAAGATGAAAGTCCAAAATTATTTCTCTCTATTCCATTTGAATAATAATAATTCTACTTGATCAGGTGAGGAATTTGAATCCAGGCATCTCACACCTCAGCGTAGGGCTCTAGGATCCAGACTGCCAGCATGTTCTGGGGAAGGCAAGGGGTTGTTTTGTACATGTAACTAAAAACACATTTGCAAAACTTCAGTTCTGCTCTGCATCAGGCTGGAAAATATAGTTTGAAACCTGACTTTTCCACTTAACACAATTCTGGACTTCTTGCTATTCTAGTTCAAAGATCAGCATTTCAAATTGTGCAATGGTCTTTTGATTACCTACAGAGTCTTGTTTCATTTTATATACATAAAAGGTAATTCAAGTCATTCAGTTGTAAATGGAAAGATGATTTCTGGCAGGCACTGAGATGCAATGTGGGAATTTATTTATTTTCTACACTGAATGAAGTTCTTCATGCTAACCATTTGAGCCTAAAACACAATCAGAGCTAGTGGCAGCCAAGCATTCACCACGCTGTTCTTTTTTGATACATAACTGTCATGACAGAGAATAACACAAAGAAGGATTAGTGATAAGAAAAGCTTCAGTAAAAACAGGTTCTATGCTGATTGCATTTAAAGATTTCCAAATTCAAAGTTCAAATGTTAAAAAGCTCATGATGAAAGAAATGCTGCTTTTAATGACAGATGAGTTGTGCACAGCCACTTGGACAAGAATAAGGCCAATAATCTGAAATGTTTAAGGGTCCTTATGAGTATGTAGCACTACAGATTGCAGTATCAAAGTGCTGGAAATTCTAGTGGTTTCTTATATTCCTCATGATTTTTCGTTTCCCTGTGAAGAATTATTTTAACATAAAAGCTCACCTTAAAGCAACAGCCCATTTTTTCCAGCTGTTGGCTCTGGGGCAGCCTTGGCATTGTTATACTTTTGCAAGGCATCAACAATGCTGCGAATGTCTTCTGCGGCAAGAGGAGATCAATAAGAGGGAAAACAATAGAATATGGGAATGGTCCAATGAGACACATTGCAGGGGTGGCCCAGTGACCCATCCTGGTTGGTTAACATTTTATCCATACATTGCACAACAGAAAATGAGTATAGATTTCAAGAATATAAGGAGTGTGGGCCAGTGTAGGTGTGTAGGTCTGAGGGTTTTCCTTACATCATTTTACATCCCCTGCTTTTCCCATGGGAGAACTTTTGTGTTATGACAATTCACCTGTACAGATCAGGATTTCTTCCTATAACAGGGTATTTTCTGCATTCCCATTCTGTTTGGTTTCTAATTTCTTCTAACTTATGTCACTGGCTGCTATAGAAATGATACACATTCCCTGGACATGAAGTGATACTACTGCTGAAACACATATGGGAACAAAATGCCTTTTGATCAGATGAGAACATAGATGGCTGACCTTACTGTGGCTTGGTGGATTATCTTCTCAGGATTCAGGAGTCTGGCAACAGGTAGAAGTCCAATCTCTCCTTCACATAGTGTTAATAGAGATCGCTGCCAGAAGACCAGATGTGGCACATGCAAAATTATGGCTCCTCTGGAGTCATCAGAAAACTAGTAACTTAGAGACCAGAGCTTCATTTTCTAGAATCATTCTGAGAAAATACTTTGAAGCCAAGCTAAAGAGACAGGAATGCAACCAAATTACTAACAAAATCAGTAAGAAAATATGGCAGAGGATTTTGATTCTCCCTTGTTGTGTGTCCTTTGCAGTTTTTGCCCTGAAAGGAGTACAGAGGAGGAACAGCCTCAAGCAAATTGGAAAGATGATGTCCATCTTTCTGAGAGGGTTATGAAGGCTATCTATAGCTTGAGTGAAACTCATCTCCTCTATCAGTCATTTGGTTATGCATATACATGGACATACATCATGCTGATTTACAAGAAGTGACCCTAAAGGTTTATAAGTGCTGCCATTATGCTTATTGTAGCACAAAACAACTAAGCTAGAATAAGAGAACTCTTCTACAGTGCGAAAGCGTGATCATCATCAGTGGTTATTTGTAGCCTGTATTGGGTTTGTGTGGCAAGGTTTTGGTGGTGGGGGGTGTGTGTATGTGTGTGTGTGTGTGCTAGTCTTAGGATCTGGGTTTATTTCTCATTACCCTGATCTGATTTGATTGGTAATAAATAAACTCATTTCCCCAGGTGGGGTCTGGTTTGCCCATGATGGTAACTGGTGAGTAATCTCTCCCTGTCCTTATCTTGACTCATGAGCCTTTAGTTATATCTTTGCTCCCCATCCAGCTTAGGAAGGCAGTGACAGAGCAGCATTGGTTAACTTTGGCTCCCTTCTGAAAAGCTCATACTTCCCAAAGGTATTTTAGTCTGCCCATAAACTACAGTCTAATCTTTCTCTGTCACAGCTCCATCTTATTCCTCCAGCCTGGAGATACTCAGCTGCCATCAGGAAAGGAACAGCAGCCCTCTTCTTCACTACCTACCCTTTCAGTGTTTAAACAGACTGTAAAATGCACATGGGGTGATAGAGTCAATTGTACAAGGACAAGTTAAACACCTTTATCCTTTGTCACAGATGTAGATAACTGGACATGAGGCAGTAGGCACCTAAGCAAAGATGTGGAAAAGAAAATACAAGAAAGTGATTCAGTCTAACTCATGACTCCATACACTTTGGGATTCTCCCTATAAATAACTGTGATGATGTTTTCATTTCTTTTTCTGGAGTTTGACTGTACTCCCACAGGCCCGTATGTGTATTTCCCACAGCAACTCAGTGGAGAAAAGTCTGATTTTAATGTTAAGAAGACTGGCATATGTCAGCAACCCTAGTTGCAATCAATTCAAGCTACCCAGTAAGGAAACAGCAATGGCTCTTCCTTGCAGGAAAGAGGAATCATCCATTCCCACCAAGGTGAGGAGTAATATCTGTGTAGGGACTGAACAGGGTGAGGGAAAGAAGGATCTGTATCTTCTCATTTTCTTTTGTGTATGTAATTTCACTAGAAAAAAGAAATGTATTCAACCCTGTTTATTAGTCTGGCCTGCAGCAAAACCAGTAGTAGGTAAGGGTCTGTTTTCTATCTCATATTTGCTGTTATAAGATTTCTAAATGAGTCTGCTATTTCATCATTCTCTCCCTCTGTATTTTGATCCCTGAATCTGAGGAAATTAGGATCAGAGAGTTGAAAATATCGGCAACTGCAGTTGACTTTTCTCACTGTAAAAGCTGTCTTAAGCCTCATAACATGCCTTATGCAGTAAGCAAATATAGTTTCAACACAGCCTGACTGAGGCAATCATCCAGTACTATCCTATAAGTGGATGCCTATCTAAAAAGTAAATAAAACCGCATTGAGTCTGGGGAGAAGGAAGAAAAGCTTAAGTTGAGAAGGATTTTAAAGCTGTTTCTTCTTTAAAGTGGTTTTATTGCAAATCATCTTACCATGTAAAACTCAGCATTAAAACTCATGTCTTCTTCTCAGACCACCAGGCTGGAATTCACCCACAGTTTTCAGAATCAAAAAGAGTACTCTGAGCATCACTGAAGTATTGCCATGTTTCATAATCCATGGGTGTATCAGGCTCAAAGTGGTTGCATGCCTAGTTTGGATAGCCACTTGATTTGGAGTTAAATTATGTCCATTTAGCAAGTGCTTGTTCATATCATGAACTGGCTTTGGAGTAGCTGCTGCACATTTTTTTGCAGGACTAGTGTTACCTCAGCACGAAAACACTTAAAACATATAGAGCATGGACACTGAGTGCTCAGCATGAATATTTCACACTATAGATCTGTTCTTAAAGCATCACATTATTTGGCAATATAACTATGGCCACAGACTTTCACTGAAAGCTGTGACAGGAGAGGAATCATGGTGTTTTCATTAGCAAAATCACCTCTAGAGGGACAGCAGCAGCGCTAGGACCTGACCGCTGAAATCCTGAATGCCATTTCTCATTCTGAACAAATACAAAGCATCCTCACCTATTCTTCCTAAAATAAAAGGGATAATAATTGAATTTTTCCACTTGCTCTTAGTGGGATCATAGTTCTCAATTGTCCTCTAGTTTCATGCCTCACTGCAATTTTACTTTATTTCACTCTGTCATTAGGAAAACTGGCTCTGTGGTGTACAGAGATTCATGCTGTGATGTACTTTGAAGAGGGCAGCCTGAGAAGAGTTTTACTAGATGCAAACCATGCTATGACCGAATTAAAATGCAGCCTAAGTATTCTTATATCCATTTCAGTAATACCATGATATTTCTCCCTCTGTTTCACTGTTATATACTGTGATTGGAGGTGTTTTCTTTCTTTAAAGTGGCTGGGTCAAAAGAAGTTTTCTACAAACACAAGGTCAGTTGTGTTCCACTGAAAAAGGTCCAGATAAGTAGACAAAATGGACAGAGAGCATAATGGAACGGCAGATGTGGAAAGTATCATCTCGTAATCACGCAGCCCAGAGGTTTGCAAGCATTTTTACCAAAGGGCATGAAACGATGGAAGCTACTGAATAATGAAACAACCATTTTCCTCTTTATCTGAGCCAGACCATCTTAAAACGCAGGTCTGTGCATGTCTTTCCCAGCCAAATAGAATAAATTGCATGTATTATTGCAACACACAGTACAGAATTATCTATCAGTGCTCTATTAAGCTACAGATGTTGTACTTGATTTCATCAACAACCTTCCATCGGAAGGCAAGACCCTGAACCAGGATTTTTGGATCAGTCCTGTAGTGTCTGTGTGAGCTATGAAACCCTGTAGATAAATATTTGTGCTTGATTCAAATGTAATAGAGGAATCCCTGCCTCATGTCTAGGATAGCCAGGAAAGACAATTATCCTTTTGTGTTAGCTAACAGGTAAGATATAAATAAACAATGCCAAAACCAGTGCAGCAGGTATTTGTGGTTTGTCAGTAAATCTGTTGCTTTGCACCAGGAATGGATGGACGCCTTTTCCAAACTGCATATGCTCTTAACAACACTATTTTTTAATTGTTATTAAGGATATTATACAGCTCTTAAATAACCAAAATGTATCTTCAGGTTTGGCTTGAACTACCTTCTTTAATCACGTCACTCCAAAACAGTTAATGTAAATCAAGAATTGACTTGAAGCATCTGTTAATCTCTACTTGTCAAGGTGGAGACGGCTCGTGGAAACGCAGTATTTCCTGGCATGACATATCATCCTGGCAACGTGCCTCCAGATCTGGCAGCGTGTAGATGAAGACACCTGGCAGAAGGAGAGAATTAGGAGGTATTTTTAGGATTGATGCATTTCTGCTTTGAAAGTAGAAGGGGTAATACAGTATACAGTGAGTAAATGCTTCTGTACACACAGGCATTTTGACATGTCCTAGTTCTATACATGCTGCCAAAATGTAGAACATAATTAGATATCTATTAAAATGATAAGCAATAAGTAAAAAAAAAAAAAAAAAGGATTTTCTGAACTCTACCTATTTCCTTTTCTTGAATTATCCATGCTATGATTTCTTTGGAAAACATTGTATCTGTAGCTGAATATTTTCTATGGCTCATTAGTCAACATTTGATTGTAATGATTCTGTATTCAAAGACTCAGTGATGCTCAAAGACAACATTTTATATGCTTTAGATGACTGCGAACCAAAGAATTAGGTTCTAATGAGGCTGTCACTAAGTGGATTTCCAAAATTCTTCTTTTATTGTTGTCTGTAAAAGTGGGAATTATTGAAAAGAAAATACCAGAGTGATTTAAAAGCACTTAAAATGAAAATATCCATGCAATCTTCCCCTGATACTTGCCCAGCCTCTTAATTAGGAGTCCTCAGCTCTGAGTATTTTTCATTTGCAATGCCCAAGCCAAGGTATTTCAAGGTATATGGTTAATTGATTTTAGCTTTGTTAATACCTGTACTAAACTTGAGCTTATATCAGAAAGGCAGCATTATAAGGCAAGGAAACATTGCCATCAAAATCCCTCTCAAGATGTAATTGTATATCATCTGCATATAATTAGAGGCAGGTGCAGTCTCGGGCAACAGAGGTAACACTAAAAACCAAGTAAAAGAGAAGTCTGAGATACACATAGAACTTAGAGAAGATAATTAATCAGCCTGGGACACCATAAAGACAAAAAAAATGAGGAACCTGAAATAGCGTCTGGAAAGTTCTTTCGTAAGTTTTCCTGAATGACTTAAATAAACCCTGATAATTAAATAAATCCTGAATGACTTAAAAAACTGTGAAAATGCCAGGAAGCAAGGTGATACACGGAAGGACATGCTGCATATAGTAAACCAGAGGCGGTTGGATAATTTAAAGGTTAAAAAGTAAAACCTCTGCTTTGTACCCTGCATAGTGTTCACAGGATGCCATTCCCCAGCACTGACAACTATTCAGAGCTTGTTTTAGAAAACTGGGGTTTATACATATCTCAACAAGAGCCCAGTTATGGACTGGCTTTACTTGCCCTAACAGTAGCTTCCCATACTACTGTTTCTTTTCATTTTAAGGTCCTTTCCAATTCTAACTATTCTATGATTTTATTATTTTATGATTTTACATTTCATTATTTCTTTTCCTGACCTAAAGTCCACTCATATCAAGGGGAACTTTTCCATTGACATTCAATGGATATTGGATCATACTAATTTATCTGTTCTCAAGAAACAAGTCTAGAGCTAGCTGCTGTGAACACAGCATTCACAAACATTTGAGTCAGAATGATTGTTCAATTCAGATGAGCCTCTGTCCTTTTTTATTACTAAAAACTGTATAATCCGAAGTGTAGATTGGATATGAGGAAGAAATTCTTTACTTAGGTAAATTCTTTAGGGTGGTGAGGCACTGGAATGGGTTGCCCAGGGAAGTTGTGAATGCTCCATCGCTGGCAGTGTTCAAGGCTGGATTGGACATAGCCTTGGGTGGCATGGTTTAGTGTGAGGTAAGGCAGGGGTGTTGGAACTGGATGATCTTAAGGTCCTTTCCAACCCTAACTATTCTATGATTCTATGTGCCATAACATGGATGATTCAAGAAAAAGAAAGAGGTAGACTTCAGAAAATACTTTTTTTTTTTTACTTATTTCTTATTAACTTCTTATGTTCTGCACCTATATTCTTATGTGCAAAGAATTATTATTTGTCATTCATTATTTACTATCCTCTTATGAGACATCACTGATTTTTTTTCTTTATATGAAACCCCCTCAACTTCTAGAGGAATCCTATTTTTAATTGTGCCCAGCATTTTGCACTGATTGTTTTTTCAAAAAGAAAAAAAAAAGACATCTGTATTTTCGTCTATTGTCTTCTTCATTTTTCCTTATCTTTCTTTTCACCATGACTTTTAATAGACAATAGGAAGGAAAATGAAAACCCAAATGCACTTTTTTCTGTCATTAAGCAAACTGAGATGAGTGTTCTAAATTAATTACGATCATTTCTTTCGGAATCATCCCCGCTTTGAAATTTTCAGACATCTATTCAAAGGAAGAAGAGTAGCATGTCTCATTCAGACACAGCAAACTCCCTCCTCCCCCCAAAATCGAAATAAATAGTGCATGAACACATCATGAGCTGAAATGTGTTTGCTTAAATTAGTCACTGAACAATTACAAACAAGAAATGAGTATGCAAGAAAATCAGTGTGATTTGCAAATTATTCGTAAAGAGAAAAAGAGCAGCCAAATGCACAGGATAACTGATTAATTATAATTAGAATGTGGGCCCTGGTCATGCATGGCAATTTTCCCACTGATCTGATTTCAGTGAAAACAGCTTTTCTTAGAATCATAGAATCATGAAATGGTTTGGGTTAGAAGGAACCTTAAAGATTTAGTTCCAACCCGCCTGCCACAGGCAGGAAAAGAAAATAATTGGTTCATTCACTTCAACAATCAAAAGTGCCTCTATTACCTAAAAAGCTCATAAAAATTATCCATTATTTCAGTGAGAATTGTCACATATAGGACTAGTGAGAAAAAAAGCTTGTTCTACAGGTTTTGTCGATGTGTGCCTGACAGAAGTACTTGGATCTCTTGTAACACAGCACAGATGATCATGACAGCATCAAATGTCCCAAATAAGTGGATATTGATGAATTCATATTATTTAAACTAAAGTTTTCCATCAACATACTGAAACATGTGTCTTCATAACTCTCTTTGAGGGCAGAAATAGCAGGTATGTCTACATTGCGTGCAAAGAGTGGATCTATGACTTCCTTACAGACCAGAGCCATTGGCAATGTGCACAATGGTGAACAACTGGTAGCTGCTGCTAGCTGCCCATGCTTCTTCTGCCTAAGAGCATCCAGGTGGGTTAACAAACTGCCAGGACAAGTGATCTGCAGTGTAGTAGTTGCAAACAGACCTGAATGCACCAAAAGTGCCCCCAAATTTAGGTATTTCCCTTCAAACAAGCTAATTCAGGAGTATTTCCATGTTTCTTAAATGACTGCTCAGTCTCCAAAAAAATATGCAAGAATGTTGGCATCAACTTTCAGGTGCATCCAGGCAAATGAGACTCACACTTGCAGGAGTGAGAGGAGGAACATTGGAAAATATTGACGTTAAATCTGAGGTTAAAAATTACTGTTGCTTCCTACCGTGTGCAAATGTATATTAAATAAGCAGAAAAAAGCCAAAGGAAATGTTGCCCAATAGGAAGCAGAAAGTTCTCGATTTTTCAGCTCTAAAAAAGAAAGATCTTTTGTAACAGCCTAGAGGTAGAATATTTCCACAATTTGGGATCAGGGAATTTGCAACCTGAAGATACATTAATCATGCAAGTGTTATGAGAGAATTACTGAAGTATAGAAATCATCCTGGAAATTATTAGTACAGGAATTTAGCCTGACACCAGTTTGACCCTAAAGTAGAGCTGATGATTTGCATGGAAGCAGAACCTGGAATTCGGAGACCTGGTGGAGTTCTCCCAAGAAACACAAAAGTGCATTAAACCCCTCAGATTTACTCAATTTTGGAGAGGAAAAAGATTGTGTGGATAAAATGCACTGATGGAACATATTGCAAAGCACAATATTGCATAGCTCTGATGAGCATCAGAGGCAGTTAAACTTGTAGTAAATAAATGTTATTACGCTGCCACGATTACAGCATCTTCCTGTTTTCAGGCTGGTTGAGCCATCTGGCATGGGCATCCGGATAAAACTTATGCAATTATTAAAACAAGCTAAATTAAATTAATTTAAATTAATCACAGTGTACAAAAATAACCGGCCAGAAGCATCGAATCATAGTTGTTTTGAACATGATGACCTATTTTTCTGGCTTTGCTGGGCTTTCTCTAATTATGGGATAACATGCTGTCTTTGAAACCAGTGGCAAAAGTCCAGTTGAGTGAAAAGAGAGATTTGTGCAAGGTACAGTTTCCCTTGTACACTCACAGTGACATGCTTCATTAAACAACATACACACACACAGCAGCTAATGAAGGATACAGATGCTTTTCTATTACTGTAGGTTGGCCTGTCATGTACGATGTGAAGTTACTTCATTACACCAACATGCTTCCCACGCTCTTTTGGAAAGATCCAAAAGACTTTTTCATTCCCTTGAATGCTATGAGAAGTTTGTGTCTTTCAAATGATTAATCCATTAATATTTTCGATTTAGATGTTTCCAAAATGATTGTCTAAATGCTTTGTTTGCCACAAATGTAGGTTTTCTGTTACAAATTCAGCTGATCTTTTGGTGACAATGTGTTTAAAAAACAGTGTAAAAAATGACTAACTGAAACTGGCTTGATTTAAAATGCTGAAGAAAATGGGAAGGCGTTCAACTAACAACCTCCCAGAGCTGCTAGGAATAGGAGCAGTTGAGAAGGAGAATCCCAAGAATAAGAACCCTGAAGAATTTATTTCTGTATTTACCAAATGTGCTTGCCACTACATGGAGGGAAAAGGCAGCATCTTGTCTACTGCTTGGTGAGGCGCAGCCTGGCTCCAGGTTTAGGAAGATCAAGTCATAAACATCCCAACCTTTAGCTAAAGCTCCCTAAAATGGTTTCCTGCATCCTAATGACCACTTAAAAGCCACTCAGCAAAGATGTACATATCCTCGACAGCACACATAAAAGCTCCCTCTGAGCTCTATTTGGCTTTCAGTTTTTTTCTTCTCCTTTGCTATCTTTTCCCCAATTACATTGGCTTTAGGTAAACCCTTTTAAAGAACTTCTTCAAATCTATAACTGAATTGCATAAAGAGACAGTTCAATCACTTCAATGCGTTGGATTGGAGTCCAAGCCACAGCTAAAACATGCTGATTATTTGCTCTTATGCTCTTGATGTGATGTCCCCCACAGGGCAGAGCCATGTGTCACGTATCGAAGAGGATTTTCTAGGATGCTGGGAAAATCTCTCTTAGATGTTGACAGGAATTTTTTTCATAACTGGTAGGAGGCGGGAGCTGGTTTAAAACAAATCATTGTTTCCTAAGTGAGGTCCATACTTCTCAGAATAAAGCATAGGCAGGAAAGTTGGGGTTGATCAACCTGGAGAAGAGAAGCTGCAAAGAGACCTCAGGGCAGTTTCCAATATCTGAAGGGGCCTACAAGGGTGCTGGAGAGGGACTCTTCAGCAGGGCTTATAGCAATAGGAAAAGGGGGGATGGGTTCAAACTAAAATGGGAGATATAACAGGTTAAATATAAAGAAGTTCTTTACTATGAGGGTGGTGAGGGGCTGGCACAGGTTGCCCAGAGCAGTGGTAAATGCTCCATCCCTGGCAGTGTTCAGGGCCAGGTTGGACAGAGCTTTGGGCGACATGGTCTAGTGTGAGGGGTCCCTGCCCATGGGAGGGAGGGCTGGAACTAGATGAGCTTTAAGTTCCTTTCAAACCCAGATCATTCTGTGTTTCTATGATTCTATGGATATCCCTGGCTTTTTTTTTTTTTTTCACTTTCTTAAATAGGAAATGGTAGAAATGTATTCAGTGTAAGGTTCTATTTAAAAACCTAGCTTAGACTTCCTCTTCATCACTTACCTAGCAAAATTAACATGAAGAGGTGTTAATAGCTGTAGAGAAATCCAGGTGTGGAATATGTGACTTGGAACAATATGAACTAAACTGTTAGGCAGAGGGAATTCTCTTAACTGTAATTAGATTTTAAGCTTAAATAGCTGCTATTTTACAAACCTCTCCCCCTTCCAAATGGCAAAGAAACTCTTTTGAGTAAAGCTGATAATCCGCATACTTTCAGTCCAAGGAAATGAAAAAGAATAAATTATTCACCCAAAATTACATGGGCATTTACAATGAGAGCCTTATCACTAATAGCATTGTTATTGCCATTCTAATTGTTACAATAACTTCCTTTTTAAAATTTCATGAGTCTGTTTCTCATATGTGCATTTAATGCACATTCCCCTTCTGCCAAATATCATGCTTGTTATGTCTAGGAGCCAGTAGACTTGCCTGAAATCTTTTCATTCATAGTTCTTACCTTCTGAGAACATTATTGATCCTTAGAGGTAAAGTGTTTATCCATCTGGGCGAAGGATTAGGAGATGCAGTCCTCTTCTTGGCCGTCTCACTTCAGATTTGTGAAGTTTGTCAAAGCACCTTAAAAAGAAAGCTCAGTAGTGAAACAGGACAGTCATGGAATCAAATGGTTTGGGCTGGAAAGGACCTTAAAGCTCATCCAGTTCCAACCCCCTGCATTGGGCAGGGACATCTTCCACCACACCAGGCTGCTCCAAGCCCTGTCCAACCTGCCACAGCTTCTTTGGGCACCCTGTGCCAGTGCCTCAGCACCCTCACATGGAAGAATTTCTTCCCTTTATCTAACCTAAATCTCCCCTGTTTAAGTCTGAAGCCTATGTGTGTCTTCTTTAAGGCAGCGAGCTTTGCAAAAGGAATGGACTAAATGAAAGATTCACTCATTTTTTACAAATAAGGCTTCAGATCTTCAGCTGACAGTCCCTAGAAGTGCTAATTACTTGTATTCCAGCATCTATAAATGTCTTGCTGAACAATCAAATACCACAGCCTTTTATAGTTTCTTATGTGGTTAGTTCCACTAGGATTACAGTTATTTTAAAATATACATGAAAGGCAGCAGTTATTAGCAAAAGCCTTAGAGATTCCTGTTGACAGTGAGTACCAGAGGGTTAAAGTCAGCTATTTGGAAATGTCTGTATATAAAAATACCCACTAGACACAAAGTACTTGCGTGTTATACAGTGGAGCATCATGTCAGCTATCTGCATTTGTAAGCTCATAAAACCCATGCACAAATACCTGATTTAGATGCATACCTTGGCGTTTCCCACATAGAAATGGCAAGTGCAAGTGTCTGTGAACAATTGCATTCACCTCACTTGGAAAATCTGCCCATTAAGATCAGCCTGTACATTTTGAGAAGCAAATCACCTTCCTTCCGAGTGATTATTATTGTAGTGACCAAGTTAGCTTGGAAGCACATAAAAGCCAGGTGAACATTTAGAAGGGGGGCAAGAGAGAGGAGCTCCCATCATATGATTAATCAGACAAATGAGGTATTTGGAGAGAACTGTTTGCATGCAGCTGAGTTTTCTAAAATGTTATGAAGTAATTGCATTATGAAAATAATCAGCTGCTCTGCATTCTGATCATTAGAAGCTGATGATATAATTGTGTTATAATGAAAAGCATTTGGGTGATTATTCCATAGAGGACTTCTCTGCAGATAATATTCAAATTTACTTCATTTTGGCACAATTTCAAAGAAGCTGAAAGTACAGTGTAAACAGCTGGGCTGTGAGGTAATGTTATTATAACTTCTGAAGTATGTTGCATTGTTTAAAATAGCCTGAAAAACTTCTTGGAGTTTATCTGCATAATGGCAACTGACCTTGTTTATGTTTGCTGGTGGCTCATTAAATAACTTTGTTCTCTATTTCCAGTGGGAACCAGCAGTTTTCTTCTTCTTTTCTTTCCAAATAATTCATTAGAAACCATCACAAACCCAAAAAGAATCAATTCTTTCCTATCCTGAATGATGTTTTATCACGTTTTCTCTTCTACTGATGCTCTGTGACAAACTTGAACAGCATATACTACTGGTGACTTTCATTTATAGCTTTTTGCAGGGTATAACACATCTTCCTCCATCAGTAACATCACTATTTTTTCAAAATAAGCCTATGCTATGTTGTCTCAATTTAATCAGCAGTCTCCAAATGAGGAACCTGGTATATAAACCCCTCATTTAGACTGAGGGTTTCCTCCCAAAACCAATTCAATTCATTGGGTTTTAATGGGACAAACAACTCTACAGAGGAATCTGCTTTCTTATTGAATATCTGGCAAATTGTGGCTCTGGGTAAATGAATCTCCCAGACAAATAAGAAAACTAACTTGATCTGCTGTGTTGTTAAAATCTGTGTATTTTTCTGCTATTGCTACAGTATTTGAATGTACCTTGAATAGTAAAACATAGTTTTATGCTCCACTGATTATATTGCTTGCAGGGCTACAACATGGACTAATCTTTGACTTCTAACAAGCTCTTTGTTTTCATTATCCTTCCCCAGATAAATATGTAACTGCAGCCCTATTTAGCGGGTAATAGGGGTGAGAAAGCAGAGGTGAACATTGCTCTACTCAGTAAGACCCATTAGTTGCCCTTTGCTACAAACAAGCATTTCCAATCTGGGATTTTCCCAGTAGATTTAAATCCCCTCCCTGCATTTTTATCCCTGGTACACACGGCTGTTATTTAAATTTGTGGTTCAGTGCAAAGAGAAAAAAAATGCCAATTCAGTGTGATGTGGAGCCAGACAAGTTTAGTCGCAGCAACAGTAGCTAGGGAGAGGAAGGGAAACGGTGTTGAAGAGGGGATACTGAAATTTCAACCTCAAATGTCCTTTTGCATTGAAAAGATCACACTAATTACAAAGTTGTCACATTATTTATAATACTGTAAATATGGGGTAAAGTTACCTTGAGTCCTTGAAAGGGTTTTTGTCTGTAGTTACAGTCTTGTAGAGCTGAGTCTGTGCTGTGTTAGAGGTCAATGTGCACTCTCTGGATCAGCATGTGTTCCACCTTTACCTTAATCCTGCTATAAACCTAGAGTAATTAAATGCCTGCAGCACAGCTCTTAATGCACAAGATCACTTCCCCCCACTTTTCTCACTCTCGGGTCTTTGTAAAGTGTGTTCACATCTTCAGCACCCTGCTTCTATGCTGAATCAAGTGAGAAGACTGGAATAAAATGTTCTGTTTCATTCGATAGTGTTTTTATATCAGCCCACACCTCTCATTGACTCTAATTAGAACAGCACATAATTGGCTGTGTTGAAAATAAAGCCACAAACACAGATGTTTCTTGTCTCAGAAATTGAAAAGAAGGGAAAAAGGCAGCACCAGAACTTGAAAGCGATCTGTGAGCTTCTGAAAAGTATTTAGTTGCCTAATTCCAAATTGCTTTAGCAAAACCTAAGCATCTAAATACACTTAAAGCTATATATATATATTTATTTGTCTATTGTTACTTAAGACATTAACTAAATCTTATACCTTTAGACCCAGAACTCCATTTCCTGCTTTAATAATGAAGTGTCACTGCCAGATGGAAAGAGGTAGGAAAAGTTAACAAGATAGAAAAATGTTGTTCTCCTCCAGCCTCTACAGTTCTGCCAACAAAGAGAACTCCCGAATCCAAATGCACTGATGTTGGAGTTGGCGTATCGCAGACTACTAGCCTATGAAGTCAACTGCTGACTTGCTCTTTCTTACTTTCATACTGTAAGGGTCTCAAAATGGCATTGTAATAATAAAGTGCTGTAACAAGGAGTAACAACTGTGACTCGCTACTTGTTTTGGCTTTTTTACAGGGAGCTAGATTTTTCATGTAACTGCAATGTAAGTTTCTGAGACATCTTTTTCAGTGCTTTTTATTTTACTGCAGTAATCAAAGAGAAAAAGCATTTCTTTGACATGTTATGTGGATCCAGCAGAGAAATGCTGGAGGGAGGCTTTGGGAATTTCTAGCTGCATATTCTACTGGCAACAGAAAGGAAGGATTGGGATAATTCCTGCACCTTTGCTGCGCTTGAGCTATATCCAGATATTGCTGAATCACTGAGGCCATAGAACTTCCACCTGGAACTTGTAAAAACCTTTGGGGCAAGCAGCATTTCTGTTTAAAATTAACCACATTGAAGTATGTATTGAATTAACTTTTTTGTTTCCCTTTTTAAATGCTGCCATGAAGAAAATCACTCAATATACTTCCATTGAGAGACATAATTGGAAGCTCTGGATACGTGGTTCTTCTGGGGAAACAAACCACAAACAACTGCAGCTTTGCATTGGTTTATAAATTTATTTACTAAATAGCGTAAAGTAAAAGAAGCTTTAGTCCCTTTTTGCTGTTGACATCTCCCTTTAGACATCTTTATTTTGAACAACAGAAGCAGATCTGTGAATGTCAAAGTGAGGTAGTAAGAGGACACAAACGTGTGCAAAAAGGCTTGGGAACCATCGGTGCTTCTGTTATTAGACATGGTATATAAGACAGGTCATTCCTCTATCATTCATTACATCTATAAGCAGTGTCTTCAGAGAAACTATATCAGAATATCTCTATTTTAAGCATTTTAAGACCAAATCTCTGCTAACAGTTCCACTAGCCTATAACTATGCTTGATTATATTATTACATGTACTTCTATGGCACCTCATGTTGATTGTATTAAAACACATAGTTCAGCAGCACCTACCCATCAACCAAGGAAGTTTCTCCTTCCTCCTATGCCCACTGTGCTAGCAAATTACGGGTATGGTTAAAAGAATAAATCCTAGCCTTTCTTAGCCCTAAGTTACACGCTTCAAACATTATGCATAGCAGGGTGTTAGTAACAGATGGACAGTTACAGTGTGTGCCTTGAGTACCTACTAACAATTGAACCTATTTTGTATCAATATTGTGCTTGGTACATAAAAATCCTTATGAAGAGTCATTCCTGTGAGTAAGTAGTATAGTCTGGCAGTTTTAACTGGGTGGGGTGGTGGGGAATAACAAAAGCAATCATTCCATATAGTGGAATAACTACCTGCAAGAGCCCCATTTACATAGGCAGTCAATTCTGATTTAGCTTTACTTTAAGCTGAATTAAAGGAAATATTAACAGTTCTCAGATTGAAAGTTTGCAGAAGAAATTTTTAGTGCATGGTGAACTTCTTGCTGCCTAACTAATAAAGGTGTTAATGGAAACTTTGGCAGACCTTTAGTTAAGATAGTTTAAGGGAAGTCTTTGCAATTCATACTAATTCCTTTCTCCTAAATGCATCATGTATGTCCTCAGTATCTGCTCTAATGTTATCATTTCCTCTGGTAATTACAACTCTAACTTCTGTGTAGTGAGTCTCCATATCTATAAAGCTTAATGTTCCACATCCTGTGTTATGCTTCCCTGACAACAGCAGTTTGCTACTACTGTTGGCTTTTCATTATATGGCCCAGCGTTACCCAATATGATCTGTAATAGCCCATTTCCTTCTTTCCCTATTCCTAATTTAAAAGCAACCATTTTTTAATGTTTGTAATATGCCTGTCACTCAGAGCTGATACACTTTGTTTAAGGCCAAATTTGGATCTTCATTGATGGGAAAACTCCCATTCACATCAATGAAGTCAGGACTCATCTGTGGCTGTTTATACCTCCTTTCATTTGGAAAAGTGGGCTAGTTTTGTGCTTGGTGGCTTTGGTATGTCCTTCCAAATAACTGATAACCTTTCTACAAATACCCTTCCTGAAAGGGAACAATCAGCAGAATGAGAATTAAAATGACTTGAAGCAGAAAATGAATCAACCAGGAAACGTTAATGGATTAACTCTTCTCCAGGCAGTGTCCCTTCCAGCACCCCTCCACCTTCTCAAGGACAGAGGAGCATGGAGACTGTCCCATAACCTGGAGATCTACCTAGCAAGAGACTAGCTTAGCTGGTCAGAAAAGTGTGTCCAGTCTTTTGCACCATTTGCTGAATAAATGATTATTTAATCCCCAATTAAATAATCAGGACACTTACGCAAGTGTTAAACTGACCCTTAATACTTCTTTCTCTGACACCTGCAACAAAGTGCTGAGAAGCCTTTGCTTCTTTGGGCTTTTATCATGCAGTTGTTCTCAAACTCAAGTTTCATTATGCTTTCTGCATTAAAATCAAATAAGGCCACCTGATTACATTATACAATAGAGTACCTGACTCACCCTTATAAATATCTTTACTATCGCATCAAACCCAAGAATTGCAAATGTTTAAATCAACAAGAAACAAAATTAGTTCTAGCACTCTTTTGTTAAGGAACTTAGATAACAGAAAAAGAAATTCAGACGGTATAATTGCTTCCCCTGTGCTGCGTCCCAAGCTAAATGATTCTAAATTCCCATGAAGTCACCTGTTCCTGAAGGAGGTAATCTATCAGTTTGTTGTATTGTGTTTGCAGGTTAAATATTCACTAATGGTTTATTAGCACATATATTGTAGATGATCAACTTTGATTAATGCCTAAGTGCTACTGAGTTCTTCATATTTAATAAATATTTTCAGGACTCCCTTATTGCTTTAGCAACATAAATTACAATAACTGTCTAATAATTGTAAATCAATACAAACCCTGCAGTAAGCCACTCTGAAGAAGAGAGCTGTTCAAAAGTGAAATCATGGGGTCATAGAGCTGTTTAGGTTGGCAAAGACCTTTTAGATCATGAAGTCCAACTATAAACCCAGCACTGCCAAGTCCACCACTAAACCATGCCACTAAGTGTCACATGTGCACACCTTTTAAGTTACTGCAGGGATAGTGACTCCACCATTTCCTTGGGCAGCCTGTTCCAGTGCTTGAGAGCACTTTTGGGTGAATAATTTTTTCCTTATATCCAGTCTTTCCTCCTTCAGAAGAGTTTAGAGCCCTCCATTGCAGCACTCAAGTTGTGTAAGTCATCCCACCATGTTTCCCTGATGGCAACTCTGTCATAATTTCCCTGTGGCACGATGGCTTTCAGATCCTCCTGATTGTTACCCAAGGCAATCCAATCCAATGCCAATGCAAATTGCTCTTTCACAGCTTTATTATACTTTCTCTGCTGACTTACTTTTTCAGAACCTTCAGCAATGCTAGGGCAGTATATTGGTTGAATCACCTCTCTTGGACACATTTTTTCTTGTCTCAATTCACTGAAATTAGGATCATGGGTTTTTCTTTTTTTGCTACAGGCTGAAGATGCAAGTGTGATTCTTGAGGTCTTGTGGTTAACTTTACTTTACTTTGCCTTTGGCTCTCCCTTGCTTTGTCTTCTGTTTCGTTATTTAAGTGAAACTTGTGCATGCACTGAAACCAACATAACCTTATATGTATACCCTAGAATCATTGAATTGTAGAATAGTTTGGGTTGGAAAGGAACTTAAAGCTCATCTTGCTCCAACCCCCCTAGACCATGTCTAAACTAACACCTCACACTAGACCGTGTCACTCAAGGCTCTGTCCAGCCTGGGCTTGAACACTGCCAGGGATGGAGCATTCACCACTTCTTTGGGCAACCTGTGCCAGTGCCTCACCACCCTTACAGGGAAGAACTTCTTCCTTATATCCAACCTACATCCCCTTGTTTAAGTTTGAACCCTTCACCCCTTGTCCTGTCAGTACTGTCCTTGATGAAGACTCTCTTTCCAGCATCCTTGTAGGCCCTCTTCAGATAATGGAAGCTGTTATGAGGTTTCCATGCAGCTTCTCTTCTGGCTGAGCAGCCCCAATGTTCTCAGCCTGTCTTTGCCTGGAGATGTTCCACCCCCCTTATCATCCTCATGGCCTCCTCTGGACTTGCTTCAACAGCTCCATGAAGAGATTTAAGTTGAAGATGTAACTTTCCAACGGCTGCTCCCCTGGGTTTCCTCCACCAGCAATGTAGAGAGGGAACCCTTTCTAAAGAGCAGTTCCCAAAGCAGCTATCTAAAGCAGGCAGGATGCATATTCCTTCACAAGTGACAAAAAAGGGATGACTAACTTTGCTTCAACACCTACCTTTTGGATGGTTAAAGTTAAGGAGGATGAATCATGCTTTTGCTGTACTGGTCTCCCTCCCCTTTATGGAATAAGAATTTTGTTGTTGCTCTGTCTTTATGTAGCCCTTACCCCAAAGCATCTACTAGTTTTACAGTCTCCCAGAGACACATTTTACAGACTTATGTTATTGAATTGATATGACAGGCTGGAGATGAGGTATGCAGAGACTAAAAGCCACTGAATTTAACTCCAGGATGTGTTATTTAGTGAACAGACTTTCAGCAAATGTTAGTATGGTTATTTGCCCTGCATTGACCAATCTGTTTAATGCTTCCTGCTCTTTCAAAGATGATTTCAGGTAGCCAGGATCCTGATGTGAGTGAAAGTACTTCTGACAACAAGGTCTTAATTGTGTTGGAGTGAGTCAGTTCCTACTGGCAGAACTGTTTGTTAAAATTACTGTCATTTCCTGCATTATTTGTTAACAATCACTTCTCACCAATTCTATTTATCAGCACTGATGCACCCTCTCTGAAGATTTCTGCTACCAAACCTCTGCTCAGTAAAGTCCTTCAATGCTTAATGAGCACAACCTAAATTAAGACACCCTCCATACATGCCCTCACAGCTGAAAACCTGCATTTTCTTTCCTGTACAGAAACAGCCTATTTTAACTTTTTTTAATAAATGAAACAATTATAAACCATTGATATTAGCAATCCCTGTTAAATACTTGCATCCTGCTCTATTGATCTGATTACCAATATATTGTTTCTTAGCAAGATCTTCTAATATTCCCACAAAGACTGCTCCTGCTTGAGATTTTTAAAACCACATCCACAACTTCAGCTGCAGGCAATAGATGCAGAGATGACCCAATATATCACAGAAATGAAGCTTATGAGGGTATTTAGGTGCAATTGTTTGGCAGCAAGTTTTCTGGATTTCTTACAAATATCAGAAAGAAGAATAAAAACAAGCAAACAAAAAAGAGTAAGACGGAGAATAAAGTACACGAGATATTAATTCTTAGAGTCACTGAGCTATACAAAATGAAGCCCAGGAACATACTCCACGTTTGTGAACTGCTGAATGATACCACCTCTCCTTTCCAGCAGGCACAACTACATTAGAAGATGCCATGAAATGAAAATGTAAAGACAAGAATGGAATTATCTACTTTAATTTTCCCCAAAGGACAATGCAACTTATCACAGAAGCTACAGAAATGCATAAACTATGGCCTAATTTTGACGATTTATAAACCCAGATAACACCATCATGTTCACCTGGTTTGACCTTTGGTACAGTTTATAATATATTCTTCCATTGAGAAGTTCTTGCATCAAGTCTATAACTTTTGGCTGCGTTAGGATTCTTCTCCTAGAAAAACATCCCAAACGAATCAATAATGTGCTTTGTAATTTGCTACAAAGAACCCCCATGGTTAAAAAATGTGTGGTTTATGTCCAAAATGATTCAAAGGATTTTGTCCACTGGCTTTTGCCATGCTTCTGTCAGCTAGGTTAATGACCTTCCCGTTATCAGAAGTCTTCTCTCCATGTTCCTACTCTTAGATTAGAAGGTGACCGAATCATAATCTTTTCTCAGATAAACTAAACAAATCAATCTATCTTGTTTAGTCTTTGACTGGAAAGAAGGCTTTCCAGACCTCTATAAATCCAAACACTCTTCTAGACTCTTTGCTTTGCAAGATGTGGTTTCATATCTGAAGTATCAAATGTATTTTCTGCTTCTATTTGTAGGACTTTTCCTGGTTTTATTGACATTTCTGCAGCTTAAATCAGGCCACCTCATCGAATGATTCAGAATGCTCTGTGAAATCAGTTGTTCATTGCAATTATTTCTTAAAACTCAAAGCTCTTATGATTAATTAGTGTAGGGATGCTGTCTGATCACTTCCCCCAGACCTACAGTGCAGTACAGTTATGATCTAGGCTTTATTCAGGTTTCTGGAGAGTTCTGATGGAATGTGTTCACATCACATTTGCAATAAACTCCTCTCAGAAAAGCACAAAAGAATTCTTCCTTGCATTTATTTTTATCACAGTTTCATGGCCTAACTCAGCTTTTCACTTCTGGATAGCTGTTTCATATGCAACTTCTGATGGCAAGGTTGGAAAACACTATGATATGATTTACTTATTTATTCACTTTTAATATAACAGGTCTGGTGGTCTTGGTCTAGTCTGAGTGAGCAAATATGTTCCTCTAAATATGAGCAAAATAGTAGTAGAGTTTACACACTGATTGGTCAAAGGCTGCAAATACCACAGACTGCTTTCTTTACTTGCACATAGGAGAGGTGCTAGCAGTATTTGTGATAGCATATGGGCTAGCTCCTTATCATCTCTAAAATATTTCCAAGCTACATCATAAGGCGGAGGAGTCAGAGATATTTTGACTTGGTTACTCCATCATGTACGATAAGGAAAGGCTTTGGTAGCTCTAAGCCTAAAGGAGATTATTCAGGGAAGATTCTTACTCTATTACCAAGTATGTGTGTATATATATACACACACATATATATGTATTTATGTATGTATGTATATATATTAACCTTTCTTCTCATTTACATGTGTTTCAACAGTCTTACAGAAGGTGGTAGCAGCTACCCTAAAGAAAGCTTTACATGACTTCCTTTTACAGGAAATATATGTTGGGTTTTTTAGTTGGAGACCACTTTGCTCTTTAATCCTATATGGTTTGTATAGGAAGCAGTTGAAGTAATTCTTGTCAAGTGAAAATATGTTAAGGAACAGGAACATTTCATGTGTTTTCCATGTGTTTATGGCCAAGAAGTCAAACTTAAATGAGAATCTCAGCACCATAATCTTTTAGCAAATGTTACCAGCTGTTCAGTGCCACACTTTCTTCCTTTTAAAAGCAAGTAAGAAAGTGAGAATCCATCATACCAGTCAGCTAGTAGTTCTTAGTACCCTTACCTTGACAGATGATACATCAGAGTGCCTGTCTTCCTGAAAATTTTAATTTTAATGGGCTGAAATCCATCTTCCTGCAAATACTAAAATAAAAATATGCATCAAGTCATTTGCATATGACTGGAGCTTATATATATATAGGCTCATTTATATGTTCTTCTGAGAAATAGGACTTAATTTTTCTTCTATGTCTATTTATTATGTCTTCCTATATTATTCTTCATTGAAAAGGCCAATGAAAGTAGCATGGCTGCTTTACTACTTTGACATCCTTCCAGATACAAAGAAGTGTGAGAATACTTAACAAAAAATAAAGAGATTTATAACTGGTAAAAAATTCCTGAGAAATTTGACAAGAAATTAATGTAAGTGAAAGAATGAAACAAACAACCTCATGAAAGGGGAATAAAAGAGCTCCAAAGAAAGCATTTTCTAAGTGTTACAGTCAGTGGGATCCCAGCAAAATGCTCCTTTATACATCTATAATCCTATGTTATATATAATTCTAAATTGTATGTATATAATCATATGAATATATCATCCCTATTGTCATATAAATATATTGTTACCTATATGCTGTCTTACCTAGACTGCATCTTGCTCTCATGGCTGTGCAGAGCCCTGCATGATGGAGTATGGATGCTAAACATTATGTTAGATGCTACTGTAGTAAAGATCAATATATAAATTTACTGTAATAAAGACAAATAAATTATCAGGGGGTGAACATGTTTTTTAAACACTATAATCTTTGTCCACACAATAGCAAAACAATGTTTAACACTGAACAGCTAAAATGTGTGGAGGAAAATAGCCTCTAATCTAGGCTTTTTGCCAGATAGGTGTGACCTTGGTGGCAATGGGAAATAACAGATAGATTACACTGTATGTTTTTAGCACAATAGAAACTGTCCTGAAAATATGGGTTTTGAAAATTTTCTCTTCTCTGGCAAATAAGAACTCCTTTGAAAAGTCAGTTGAAACCATACGCCGTGTATACCTGGGTGTATACCTGCCAGGGTAGCCTCATGCCACTGGGCTTTTTTGACAGCAAAAGTGGAGAGAGGACAACAAATGGGGCACATTTCAATCCACAACGTTGTGTATTTTCATTTCCTATATGGGGGAGCTTGCAAAAAATAGAATAACTGAGATGCAAGCCTCATCTGCATGTCTGTATCAAGTAAGAGCTTCTTGACTATATATATAGCCTCATTGTCACTCAGCTCCAGCCTGTTTGACCCATTAGCCTGTTAGAACACCAGCCTTTCCCAGTATTATCAGACTACACTGTCAAACTGCCAACTTATCCTGTATATCCACACTTTCCCTTGTACTACTCTTAAATTATAGAAAAACTCCATCTAAAATCCAAACCTCCATTACCTCATCTTTCTCCAAATCCTCACTTACAGCTCACATCTCTCACATAACCTACTCACGCCTTGCTTTTTTGCTACGTGTTTACTTCCAACCTCTACCCTTCCATTAGCAACCACAAAAATACTAGAAATGTGTGAATACCTGATTTCATTTTTGTTATTGTCTGCTGACTGAAGTGAAAAATAAAAATAACTATTTTCACTTGATAATTCACTTTAGTTTCATTTCTAGCCAGTCTGGCAAAAATGAAAAGAAAAATGAAATTATTTTGAATTGAGAAAAGTATTTGCTTGACCCTAAATAAAGTAACTCAATATTTCTTATGCTATATTTTTCATTAAAAATAAATTCTCTTCAAAAAACATTCTTTTTATATAAAACTTTTTTTTTCCAGCTTTTTCCCTTTTTCGAACAGTGTGTGCATATTTCGGTTGATGTGATTCAGCCTCTTTTTGTTTTCAGCAAGGAGATATGATAGGAAAAATTCCCCATATTCAGAAACATAAATGAAACAGAAATCATTATAATACTTCTTTAGCTGTGTTCATTTTTGTGCAAATTCAGTCTTCATGTGTTTGTGTCTTAATCTATAAAGTTTGCTGAGCAATGATGCCTCCTTTTAGTGTTTGTGCAATGCCAGCCACAACCTTCGTATTGACTTTTTATCCACAGTCCAAACCAAATGCCAGTAAAGGATGGAAATTGTTTACCTTCCCTGCCCTTTCCAGATTGAAACCTAGATCAGGTATCTCACAACAAATATACTGAAGAGAAATAGCCACATGAATAAAATAATCATACTTATGCAGTCAAGTGGGAGCACTTTAGTGTAGTTTAATGTATAAGCACAAAACTATTAGCAAGAACATAAATTTTGCCAAGAAAGTTGGTAAGTGATGATTCATTCTTTAAAGGATTTATCTATACCCATTAGTTTAAATCTTCAGCAAGACAATAGCAAAAAATATAGCTCAGGTGTCAGCTTAAAGGTCTGAAAAATGTTGGAGAGGCTCTGGATAGGAAAATTCATCTTCTGGTATGCTTTATACAGTTTCAAACCCAAAACCTCTTGGGCACAAGTACGTAATTACTTGATGAGTACGGAGTTGGTTGCACATGGCTGCTGTTCCGAGACGTGGGTAGAAGAGAAAACGAATCATCCAAACAAGGAGCAACCCCCTATCTATCTAGGTGTGTAGTAAAGTCAGATAAAAAATGGGTAGAAGTCCATATGCATATATATATGTATATATACACATATATTTTTTAATTGTCATTTGAAAAGACAATATTGCCATTGAGTCAGGATTTACTCTGGCAGGTGTTGTCTATCCAAAGCTATTGATGTTCTGTACCTACTCCTAGGCTGTACATAGGAACTGGACACTACAAAGTTGTAGGCTTCTGGAATGATGGTTAGCTTCTTCATGCCATCAAAGCCAAACTGACTGTTTAAGGAACAAAAGATAAAGGCACAGCATTAGATTTGTCTCCTATGCTCCCCAGGTGAAGTATATAACATGTTCTGCAGACTCAGGACTTGCTAGTTCTATGGGAATGTCCCATTCACTGGCAGAAATGTTGGAGGGGAGCAATGATCTCAAACGCATGGCCTATTTTCAATTAGGATCTGCAGTGTCCTTTCCTAATATCACAAAAAGGCCATAGAGTTTCAGTATATCCTTAGGACATCATATAAAATAACTGCACTAATTATTCCTAGCTGAGTTATAGAATAAAATGACCCTTTTATTTTTAACCTCCCCTTCTGATCCTCTTATAAACCTGCAGCACTTTGATGGTTTGGGACTATAATCAGTATTTCTCCATGAAAACTTATCATCTGATTAAGCACTGTTGGTTCAAGCTGATAGGAAGAATTGCCTAAAAATAAGGAATCACTTCTGAGCTAAGCGTTGGAATTTTAAAACCAGTACTTAAAAGGTAATGTAATTAGTCAGGGTTGTAACTAGAAACATTTTGAGGATAGCTTGAGTGAGTGACATTTCTTGCTTAGCTGTGCAGTTTGGAAATACTAAAACCTGATTCAAGTTCCCAAAGTAACTTTTGTCTTGAACTTCGTACGCTGTAGAAGTAGAAAACTAATTGGTAATTTCTTTGGGGTGATGCTTTTCTGACGCCCCCCCCAAAACGCTTTTGCTACAACATTGCTCCTGCATCATAGCATTTATTCAGACCAAAAATCAATTTCAAGCAACCCAGCTTTGTGTCAGATTGAGCAAAGACTAATCCGACTTTCGATCTTGAAGATTTTCTTGGAGGAAGCACATTATACAGACTCATTTAGTACGCGATCTGCTGATTAGCTTTCCATTTCTCAGCCATCTGGTAAAGCTTCATGGTGGTTACTAACTTCTTAGCATGTAACCACGTATGCCAGAATTGTGGTTTACTGTCCCAGTGTGCATCTGTCGTGGAGGAGTCAGACACTTCACTCGTAAGAGAGAAGCAACAATATGCTTTATTGATAAAACAAATGTGACAGTGGTTGAATATGATTCAACAGCAAAATTCACTAGATAATATATTTCATAGGGGACAAAGTTTATACATAGAACTGTCAGGAGGACCCTTCCATTGAGTAAAAACGTTCAGAGAGGACACCTTTGTCTTCTAAATTCCTTCTCAGAAGGGAGACTGGGTGAAGCTGTATCCATTCCTAGTCTCAGACTTAGTCAATGGTTTATGTCTAAAGGAATACATATATATAAATATATATAGATATATATATGCACAATGAATCCTTTATATCACTTAGTCAAGGTTTCAAGGTTTATCACGTTATTAGTCACTGCCATGGAGGCCCACAAAATTGATTTAGATAGGTTACAAGCCCCAAGAGAAGCTTATTCTAGCCAAAAATTATTTAATAGTCCAACATCAGTAAATTACAGGTTCTAAATGCCAAGTGGAATCAAATACTGCATGATTGACTTACTTAAGCATAAGTTTTAAAGGAAATTAACCCAAAACATGTTTCATTCACTAGTTACAATGAGGACTCTCAACCTTGAGGAGTTACCTCAGGCAGTGGCCCCAACCAAGAGGACAGTTGTCCACTGCAGACCTGCTGCTCCGAGGAGGACTGAAGGGCTCAACCCTTCCTCTCCATCGGGACCCCATTTATACCCTCCTTGAATCTGATCTGTGTTCAAAAAATATGGTCTGAGGGCTCTTGGCTTTTGACTGAAGTGTGGGTCTAGCCATGGGCAGTTGTACTACCCTGTTGTAGCCAAAATCAGCAGATTTTGTGGTTACCAATGTATTGTGGCTCAATGGTCCTTTCATCGGGATGAGTGCAACTGCTAAGTTAATTCAACTTTCATATAGTGAAAGAGAATTAAATTTACCTGCATTGGCTTTCTTCTTTCACAAGGCAAGGGCACACACATGAAGAAATGCCATGTTGTAACTTGTAAGACTTAGCACTTTCCTCTTGGATCTGAACACAACGTTACAGATAGGACCAAGGAAAGCAATACTTGGGCTAGGACTGCCTTTTGGCTAATGTTCAAAGCTTCGGCTGTGCAATACCTTAAAATTCAGCATCATTTGTATTTTATGAATGAGACTGGAAACTTATAAAATTAGGTGTTAATTTGTAGTTGCCTACTCTAGTAGGCGTTCTGCTGCCAGATGTCATATTCTAATTGCTTTGATGGAAAACTAGTAAGGAAGCCTGCTGTTTGAAAAGGAATTAATTGAAGAAAAAAGAGTTAATAAACATGAATATAGAACAGTATAAAATGGATAAAGATAGAAAAGACTTTACTGAGGGTCAGGGTTATGGATGGTTCTGCATGAACATTAGGAAGGAAAAATAGTGTGGGATAAATGTTGAGGGCACAACTAAGAACAGGCTCAAGTTTGGAAATGAAGAATTGAAGGCTTTTTATTTTTAAGGAATTAAATGCATTTTCTTAGTATACTTGAAACCTCTTCATTCTAAGAGAAAAGAGTGGATATTTTTAATGACTATCTGTTCAGCAACAGCCTAGTACAAAAACCCATACATCATTTTGCTTCTATGCACACAAAAGAAAAACTGGCTATTTTCAAAGCTGTGTAACCTGATCCTCTTTTTTCTTCCTTGTAAAAGTTGCTAAATCAAATGTTCTTTCACATAATCAGTGATGGATGGAATGTACAGATGTTTCATCATCATTTAACACTGAGTAACCCTTTCTCCAGAGCTTCTCCAGATTTTCTCATCTATGTACTGCCCTGTTTAAAACTATGACTGATTTTTGCTACACTAAGTCCTTTCTACAGAGTGAATTTCTTTAACAGTATGTCATTGATTATTTTTCCTATGGTATTCTGTTTTCATCTTTGTCTGTCTGGTGTTCTGTTGTTTTGTTGTTTGATGGGTTTGTTCATATTTGGAGGGGATGTCTGGTATGGTGATTTATTTCACGATGAACCTATCTATTCAAAGGTAGTATCAGCTAAAAAACCTTCTATCTCCTCCAGACTTGTATTTTTCATAGCTCAGCTGAGCACAGGGAAGTGTTAAACAGTTGTATTACGGTGAATGTTTGGCACAATCCAGTAAGTCCACAACTCACATGACACTGCAGTCACTGTGAGAGAGGGACGGTAGCAGCAGCCTGATTAAATATCAGCACCTCGGAGGAAAGCTTTGCCTTGCACCCTGTGACATCTTGCAAACTTTTGTTTAAAATGTGCGTAATTTTGTAGATACAGCACTTACAGACTTTAATCAGCTGCAACAACGAAACAGTATTGCTTTTGTACCCCTGCTAAAGCTCTTTTCATGTAGTGTCATTTGAGGCTCAGCAGCCACATTTATCTGAATGCCTTGTACAGCCCACACAGTCCATGGGAGCAAGAACATTCCTTACTCTATTTTCCTATAGAAAACCTTTCCAACACATTTTCTATGCCAGGTTTATGATCCACAATTAATCCTGCAGTCACATTCATCTTCACTCATCCCACAGCTGTGCAGGACCCCCCAAAATGTCAGAGCACGACTCCCCTGCTATTCTGTAATCCTCTCACTTTGCTGATGGCCCTGATTTGGCTAAAAACTCCAAATGTGAATGGTAGAGGAGGAGGTTAAATTGATCCCTAACAAGACAGCTCTGACAAAATCATGTAGGAGGATTTCTTTCCCTTTCAAACCTGCAGGCATATAAGCAGACTAGAACTAACAAGTGCCAAATATAAATGTGGTACAAGCTGATCTCTTTTTAGTTGAGCGGAGTAATGCAGCTTTCACCCAGGTGATGATCTGGCCCTTTGTTTCTCATTAGTAAGAAATAAATGTCCTTTTATAGACAGAGGAAAAAAAACCCTCAGCTCTAAAGACTGTTCATCACTTCTGGCGTAACATCACTTGGATTAGGTTGGGAAAACTTAACAAACTAAAATTAAGTATCTTAGGAGAATTTAAGTGCAATGCACTCCTTTCTGTATGTGTCTTTGACCCTCTGATTGCTGTTTACTTTCTGCAATGTTGCAAATTGTAAATCCAATGTAATGTAATCTAAAATTGTAAATCCAAACAAAACCAAATCAGGGGACTACAGTTATGCTGCACTGTTTACAGAGAAAAAGGTTTGTGCTGGTCTCATAGCAGGAGGATAGGCAAGAACATGACATTTACCTCTGCTGTTTGCCAACAGCCAGCTGGTCTGACAGGGTATGTGTATTAGCAGGACAATTGGCATAAGAAAATCTTCATGCAGCATGTGCTATTTCTTGCAATGAGGGATCAAAAACCTGGACACATTAAAAGCTGGGATACTTGAAGATTTTGAGGAGCGTATATAGGAAATGTAGGACAGAAATCCACAGAAAGATTAAGTATTTTAATGCTATCCATGGATGAGCTTACTGTACCTTATGCGTAAATAACTGACATTTGGGTCCTTTTAAGATGAGCTTCTTTAGAAAAGCTGCAATACCTTGCTCATCTTAGGGTCTCTGATGATTAAGTAATTTTGACTTGATTTTTATAAATACAGAAAATCGATGGCTGGAAGCTTTTCCTTCCCTCTATTTAAATTTGCAGTGCAAAAAAATATTCACATTAGAACAGTTTTTGTCAGGGAAAGGGTTCTTGTCCCTATAGCACCATAAAGAATTTGGAAAGAGAAGAGGTGATAAAGAATTAGGGCACTTTAGCTATTTACTTGATTGTATGAGCCAGTTCCTGAAGAGGGATATTACTATAGCCTAACTACTTCGGTTTCTAAGAAGCTGTATGTACATACATCCTCTCCCTAGAGTACTTACTAAACCACATTATTTCTCCTACACTGCACAAAGCATGATCATCTTGAGTGCATCAGTGGTTATTTGCAATGGTTATTTGCAGTGGTTTGTGTGCAAAGGTTTTGGTAGCGGGGAGCTAAAGGGGTGGCTACTGTGAGAAGCTGCTAGAAGCTTCCGCCATGTCCAATGGAGCCAATGCAGCCAGCTCCAAGAGGGACCTGCTGCTGGGCAAGGACGAGCCCATCAGTGATGGTGGCAGCTCCTCTGGGATTACAGATTTGAGAAGGGAGAAAAAGGGGGCAACTGCAGCTGAGATGTGGCTACCCCATGCCTGGCAGTGCTCAAGGCCAGGTTGGATGGGGCTCGGAGCAACCTGCTCTAGTGGAAGGTTTTCCTGCCCGTGGCAGGGTGTTGGAACTGGACGAGCTTTCAGTCTCTTGCAGCCCAAACCATCCTATGATTCTATAATAAATAATAAAACCACTTAATTTGGGGTCTTCCGCAGACAGAAAGGAAAAAAAAGCTGGAACCTAAATTTGTACCCTTTGCTAGAGCCTTCTTGTTCACTGAGTAAACTGCAGGAGGTGAGGGGAAGTAGAGAAGTCACCAGACCTGCTGTTTGGCATGAGAAGTAAAGAACTTGGAACCCATTTACTGCCTGGAACTGTAGGGTACTGGTTTGCAGTCCACTTTTCCTGGAAAGATGGTATTTCTAATTTCCATTTTACTGACACTAAAATAGTCCCAGGAAGAAACATAAAGACACAGGAGACGTAGAAGGCACATATGAGCCAACACCAGGAGGTCTGCCTAACAGCCGGAAGCAGCAGCTCCTCTCCTGTGCTACAGTCCCATGGCTCTGCACCCCATTACTCTTACTTACACCACTTTGCAATAAAGGCATCAGTTTTACTCCAGCTTACACTTTGGCTCCATATAGCTAGCACCTTAATTTCCTCTGCCCTATCATGACATAATTTTCCAAGTGTATATCATTATGGTCATTTACTTCAGTAATTTGGATTGACTCATTAAACTGCTGCCTTTTAATCTTTACAGATGAACATTATTTAATGGCTGTATTACATATCATACACCCACCAGGACTCAGCTGAACTTTCTTGAAGGGTAGTCCAGTACCATTACATCACATTTATCTAAGCATCTAAGTCTCTTTCTGAAGATGCCAAATGTTCTTTCAATTACTATTCTGGTCACTTTTTTGAGTTTCATTATTATTTGTAATGATACCATTTTCAGACAAAATCTGGAGATAAAACAGAGAGAGATGAGGCAATTTTTCAAGAGATATCCACTGTCACCTTATCCAGAAATCGTTATAAAATCAGTCCTCAACGTATTAGAATGCATTGGTAATGCTAAATATTTGCTTACTAAGAAAATGTTCTTTCCAACATCCTGGTTGGAAAAAACATTACCAAAACTCTCAGAAGGAGAGGTGAGATGCATAATATGATAGAATTAAAGCTTATTTGCTCCATATCTTACTCTTACAGTTTCAGCTTAGATATGGTGTCCACACAGCTGCAATTTATCAAACTACCTTGTAATTTACATCTTTATAATTCCCTGTAACTAATAAAAGGTACAATAGTTAAGGTGTTAACTGAACAAATGGAGGATCTTGTGATAACAACCGCTGCTCACTCCTTCCCTTCCACCACTGTTATTAGCATTAGGTGCTTCATTAAGTCAAATTCAGACCATGCTACTCCTTTGTTCTTACACAGTCCTGTGTTGTGGGCAGTGACCTGGCAACCTCCCTCCCATCATCAGTGGCTCCCTGTTTTTCTTGCAATGTGAAAGAGGGAGTTTCACCAGAGGCAGACCAAGGAGCCAGTGTACATCATCACATCATAGGCATCTGCAGCATTGAGGACAACAAGAGTTCAAGATAATTTCTCGTTAACATTTACTAGACCATACCCTGTGGCTATTGCTCCAGGTTTAGGCATATTAAAGTCAAAGGAGATACTCATGTACCCTGTACAAGATTTGGACCCTTTGTTGTTTTAGTGCCTTCTGTACGATTGGGACTTTAAAGAGGGAGCCATGTTGCAAATGAAAGCTACATAAGCCTCAACCCACTTTTGGGAAAGGGATGTTATTACATACTACCTAAGAGACTCTTAAGATAGTTCTGGCCACTCAACAAATAATGAAAATATATATTCAATACTTGAGGCAGCAGCATACTTCTTAATACTCTAAAAAGATAATTACATTTTTAAATATTGCTCATCTTTTATGGTTGCTTGTATGTCTTTTCTTAAATTATTAGTAAGATTATTAAAACATTTAGAGAGCCAAATAAATCACAGATTTGAACCACTCTCACAGCTTTTTACTGTTAGGTAAGGAATAAGAATTAAAGGGAACGAATAAAGCAGTTGAGAAAGTATCAGTGATGTACAACTGAAGCACCTTTCACTTGTTGAATGGTAAGCTCTTATTTTTCTTTCCACATGATCTTGAACATCTTTATTTTGTCATTTGCTCTTATATTTCTATGATTGTGCCCCCTCAAGCATGTTCATAGCTAGTGCAGCAATTAGATACTCTTAATACCCATGTGATATTTGCCCCTACATAAATTTACACCTGCTGAGCCTTTGAAAGTGTTATCTTGTACATGCTGCCTCCTGGTTTTACAGTTTCTCCATGTCTAGAACCTGACTAAAAGCACAATGGCTTGGAGTGCTGAGTGACGGAAGTCTTTGGACACGTGTTCTTACTGTGCTTAGCTGGAGAGGTTTCATAGAGAAAGATTTTTCCTTTGTCTTTTTATGAAAGGTACTATACAGGTGCCCCCCACTCAGCAGCATCTCCAGTTCCCCCACGGCAGCCTGCAGCTGCTTTTTATTCACAGCCTGCTTCTGGTGGCATTATTTCTATGATACTATACACACTCACAGAATCAATTTGTCTGTACATCCTCAATACGTATAAAAAGCAACTGATACCTGCTGTTTTTCTGTGCATGGTACAAAGTAGTGTACTGACAGATACACCTAAATGTGTGTGCCAACAAGTTTGCTGTCCTTGAGCCAAATGGCCTCTAACAGAGTCAAAGCCCTCACATAAAGCACTTGTTTTCTCATCAGCTTTATACAAATAACCAATTTCCAGGAGCACTTTCCATTTTACTATCTATTACTCCAAGCTCTCCCAAACCATACGCATTTATAACCTGTTAAAAGGACAAAAATGTTGAAACATTAAAATGAAAGCATAAAATAAATGTACCTTGCTCCTTGCAAGTCAGCTGCAAAAGTTGTATTAATGTCAGTATGGAAAAGAGAAGAACAGTGAAGGTAGCTAGAGTTTGAATAGTAAAAAGAAAATAAATCAGGAGTTTCTCTAACATTTCATGATAATAATTTTTCACAGCATTACATAATGTGTCGCATGCAGTTGTAGGGAGCATCTTTTTTTATTTTCCCATTCCCTACCGCTTAACATCTCTGAGACAATTCCACAGTTCGGGTGAGAAAAGAACAAGAGAAAAGTCTGTGCAAGCACAATGCCTTTCAACATGTGCTAAGACACACAACTAACACTGGCTCCTGCAGTTCCTCAGCTCATTGATCAGCTCTTTCCTGACTCCCTTTTCAGAATATTACACACTCTGCCTGTCTCCCTCTTCTTTTTCAATAAGCTTTCTGGTTATCTTCTTCCTTGCTTCAGGGGATTCCCTTTTCCTTCTTTCTTAGCAACTTCAGAGCACCAGAAATAAGCAGATATAAAATGATTTCTAATTTCTTGACAGAACTCGAGCATATATTGCTGCCATGTTGTAGTTCTTGGATCACATTATGGGAGACTGTGGCATACACCAACATAGAGCTAACAGTCAGTCTTAGGAGATACAAACAACTGGTAATCCAAAACACCCCTTTGCATTAAACCCTATGATTAACCCATGCCTACGGGACACATCTGGGTTAATTTCAGGGAGGCATATCTGTGAATTTTAATTAAAGAGATATCTTTAACCACAATTTATCAAGTGAACTCTATTTTTGGCAACTTCTTCTCCAACCTCTAGTTCTTATGTTCTGATGTCAAGAAATCCAAAACCTGAAAATACCCAGTCCTTTCCATACCTCTGAATGTGAAGAGTCCCATTTGGTAAATACCGTCCCTCATAAAAACTTTGAATCAGCTTTATCCTGCAAATGCACTGACACAGAAAAGACATTTATTTAATTATTACCTACACTATTATCAAAAACTTATAGTGGTCCAGAAGCACCAATTATTATATGAGTTCCTTATGTAAGACATCATCAGTGAAGTCTGTACAATAGATGTGCTATTTTTATGTCTGTTCCTTTGAGATTTACAAAGGACTAGATGCAATTCCCTGTATCCACTTAGGATTTCAAGTGGCGTTGTGCTATTGGGACAAAAACCAGAACTATTAATATTTTCATGCAATGGTTCGTATCTACACTATTGACTTTCATTTCAGGAACCACTAGAAACAGTTTATCCAATGTTAAGTGTCATTTATTTTTCAGTCACTTGTTATACATAGCAGTAAACAAAGTCAATTAAACTAACAATATTGTATCCAATGACATGACTCATTTATAACACTAAAGCTATGTTCTCATGGGTTTACGATGATGCAGATGGAAGTTAGAGCATTTGAAATTAGTCTTCATCTTTACTTTGAAAAATTCTGAAAATTAAGGCATTAAAAAAATGCCAAGGAAACTTTTCCAAAAGGAAAAAGTTCTGTTTTGACAGAAATGGCTTCATCTTGACATATTTATAAAACAAAACAAAGATAAAATAGAAAGATTTGTAGGAACTGTCATAGCAACCTCTTTTTATTTCATTTGCCAAAACTCTGTTATGGAAAATAACTAATTTTTTACAGTGTATTTTATGTAGTCTTCATGAAGAAATCGTGAAATGGAATGGATCCTAGTACCCTCTCTGAGGAATTACCAGATTAGGATAGTGATAGGTGTATTCCCTCCACAACATAATATTGCATGTTCTATGATCATTATAGTTCACTAGACATTCCTTCAATATTTCTGAGCTGGCTCACTCACTTATTGAAAAAGCATTTATCTGTTTTCTTTCTTTCTTTAAGGGATGCCTCATTCAGCTGGCATTCAAATATGAAGAATGCTTTGAAAATCTAAATATTCCTGCAGTGTCCTTCCCATTTGAGGTGTGCTTCATGTAATGTATGTAAGGACTTAATGTGACTCTTGACCCCATTGATCAAGAGGTGCAACCATTTTCAGAAGCAATAAGCTGCATAATTGAATTTGAATGTGCAGAGTATTTTTGATATTGAAATCAAGATTTTTACCTAAATGTGGCAAGTAAAATTTTACATGGAGTATTCTTTTCATGCTTCTCTTATTTCTCTCACTATTAATATGTCCATTTTGTGGATCTGTTTGAAAATCCATCTGTGGATTTTCAGAATGTCATTTTATTTCTGTTTGAAACTACATTCATCTCCAAACTGGAAGTGGATGAGCCTGCTGCTAGATAACTGTCTGCCTTCATAAGCCTACGTGATTATTCGCACTGGTCATGACAAACACAAAAAGGAATTCTTTGTATCATGCTTTAACTGTAAATGAAAAGTGAAGACAGGGCAAAGGGGTGTGAAATACTCCAGGATTATTGCTCACAATTTATTAATGTGCTCAGAATCAAACCCGCTAGGTTTTATGTTGCTGTATTGATACTGTAGATGAGGAAAGATTTCTTAGTTGAAGTACATGATCTCTAGCAGGAAAAAAAGTTTGACCCTTCTAAAAAAGTGTATTAACAAGATTCTGTAAATTAGGTCACAAGGTCCATTAAGATGCAAGAAAATTTCAGCTTGCAGTAGATTGGTCACCACCAGTACTGGCTCTTGTCATCAGCTTTCCATTGCTTAATTTTGTTCTAGATTTTTCTTCTTCTTTTTTTTTACTTACAGCTGCTGCTCCTTTAAAAAAATCAACTTTCTGTCACTTTCATGATTCATGAAGGCCTGAAGGAAAAGACCAGAACCATCCGCAGTCTTCTCATTTGTGACGCAGCCAACTAACAACTTCATTAACTTTCTTCAGGCCATGTGTTAGTTAAAAAGTCTTTAGTGCATTTTAAAAGATGTGAATGGGAAGATGCTTCATCTTGGGCTTCTGTCAATAGAGAAAAAAAAAGAAATTAAGAATTTTACATACTTCAAGATGTGGCAGATAATTTCTGTAAACATTATTGTGTCTCAAACAAAACTTGATTGTATCTCATCACGACTTTGTGCCCACAAGATGGAAAATGCATTTAAGTAATTACATTTCTTCTGACAAAACCAATGTTGAGCAGGTAATATATCACAAGTGTCTGTTTTATGCCCTACTTAAGTACAGACAATCTTTAATGTAGTGCAAACCATAAATTATAAACAGAAGGAAAGGTTAATAAAAAGAAAAGCAAGTTTCTTTTTCTGGCAAATGAAAAGCTCTGCTAGTAGTTTCCTCTAGATTACCAAGATGCAATGTCAGATATGGATATTCCCAGTCATGTTTTGTCTACTAGAAGTCTCAGAAAGACAACAGGAGTTTGTATAATAAGGCCGAGAAAGGATCAGAATTTAGCCCAATACTTGCAAATGACATTTCAGGAAAGCACTATAATTCAGTAGAGGAATCCAGCAATTTTCACACGGATGAGCAAGGACCAGACAGCGTTCCATCCCACCTTGTAAGTATAGAAAGCACAACAGCATGTAATAATTGAAAAAGCAGAAGGATGAAGACCATCGTTTCCCTGAAATGAAGCAAAACCATTGGCTGTTTTCTTCAACAGAGGAATACTTAATGAACTGCATTTGGAGCCCTGGCAGCACAGAAACACCTTCTGTTCCTTTGACTGAAAATTTCAAAGAGAGTCATTCTTACTTTGTGATAGTTATTAGCATCTGGATATTAATCCTTCTCCCTAAGCCTTCCTGTGGTTAGGAAAACAAAGGAATTCCAGGGACAGAGCAGTAATAGAAGACAAGTTTATCTAGTTCTGCAAAGACAGGAGCCAAAAATACATCCTGCAGTTTTTAATTTGTGCATCTTCTGCAGGGTTCCTCTACCACCTCCCATCCCTTCTCTCTCACTCTCAGCCCAGATCTCTCCTTTGGTTTCTCTCTCACTTGCCTTTTTCTCCCCCCTCCTAAAACATAAACTAAACATATACTCTGTGAATATATGAGCTACATTTTCTTACAGCTTGCAACATAATTGTTTCCTTCTGATAAATTTCAGTCATTGAAATACACAATGTTCTGGCATTGTGTAGGATTCATAGTCATGGACAGATTTCCTGTTGCTTTGATGCTGTGTGCAAACATAAGAAAATTGAGGTTGTATTCCAAGGAACTAACATCAGCAGCACAAGACATGAAGTATTTACAAACAACAGATGGGAAACAGTTAGAAGGTGGTGGTCAACAAGGAAATCAGCACTCACTGCTTAAGAGCTGCTTATCTGATCAAGGTTTCTGTAAGATAGAAGAGCTTTAAGATATAAACCCCAAGTTTTCTGATGCAAGTATAATTATGAAAACAGATGCAGAGACAGTGAGGCAGCTTTAAAGACGTGAGTTACTCAAGGAGACTTGAGGAAGAGCTGAGAATTTATTTTTCTGAGTCTCAATTTATAAATTTCATAAATGCATGAGATTCTATGACATTTGAATCAGATATTCCACAGTTTGTAGAACATTCTCTGAGCATATGCAAGATTTAAAAGCCCTTCTTTCTCTAGGCCCCTTTCAAAATACAGAGGTTAAATAAACCTACCACACATTACCCTTCTTGCAATTACAGGATGAGAGATCATAAAATCACAGCATGGTTTGGGTTGGAAGGGACCTTAAAACTCCTCCAGTTCTAACAACCTGCCATGGGCAGGGACACCTTCCGCTAGAGCAGGCTGCTCCAAGCCCCGCCAAACCTGGCCTTGAACACTACCAGGGATGGTGCAGCCACAGCTTCTCTGGGCACCCTGTGCCAGTGCCTCAGCACCCTCGCAGGTCTAAATCTACCCTCTAAAGGCCTTCACAAACACACCCCCTGCCCTGCTAATAGGTGACATCAACTGCAGTTCAAAATTTAAACAAAATTTAGAGTATGCTTCCATGGTTTTGAGAAGAAACCAGATAAGGAAAAGGCCTTATAAAACACTGCTATGGAGATCATTAATCTAGTGAACATTAGTCTGACAGCAGCAAAGAGCAGGTGTTTTTTTTTTGTGTTTCTTTTGCATTTTTGAAGTCAGCTTTCTGAAAGAAGTGAAGGGAGCAGTCCCATTCTCTCAGCATAAAGAAGTGGATTGAAAAACCCCCTGTGTTTTCTTCAAAACAGACTGCATCTGCTATGTGCCTTTTAGCTGTTTCAGAGGTACGAGTCAGGGTACATCCCTGGATGCTCTGACTCGCAGACACTTTTGAGCCAGAGAAAACAGTCAAAAGGTGTGGCAGAGGGCACGGCAGGCAGGAGACTCTTCGTGTCAGAACCCACCTTGCATATGACTCCTTATACAATACCCAATTTAAATGACCTGCTGGCTGTGAAGGTCGGTTGTTGCTTACTGTGCTGCTCACACTAATATCTAGCATGGAAGTGCCTCACTGCAGAGAAGCAGCAAGAATTATTTGCAACCCACTGCTCAAGCAAATGTGCCAAAAATGAGATGCCTAAACCAAAATACAGGCCTTTAAAATACCTAGGTAAAAGGTACCCAAATATGTTCAGGGACAGTGAATGATTTTATCTCTGTATATTTATGTGCACCCAGAGAATTAAGTTTGAGAGATAATGTTTTATTAATACAAGGCACTGAAACATCTTTCAGAGTGGATTGACAATCTCTCTTCAGCATAGGCAGTGAACTACCTACTTTAAAGAAACAGTTGGTTTGTCTTTAAAGATAACTGAGCCTAAAAGAAGCTTAAAGTATTCTAGGTTCCACCTGCAGCTTTCAGAGTCTACTTGAGTTGCCTAAGAGATACAGATCCTCCTCATTTTCTCTCCTTTAGATAAGTTAACTGATTATTTCTGTTAATACCCCGCTAGTTTTAGCTTTTCTGTTCTCAGAAATACTTGTCAATAAAGCACAAATAGGAACAGTGGTTCAGGATCAGGCAGTGAAAGAAACAAAATCTACCTAGACACAAAGAGATACTGAGACAGTAACAGAGGAAATAAGAACTCAAAACAGTTCATGCTCTTGAAGTGAACAATTGAGACCATTTTTAGCAATAATCTCTGCTCTGCCTGAGAAAAGATGAGCAAAAGGTGTGGAGGGTTTTTTTTTGTGTGTATGCAGACCCAGTGCTAAGACAATATGCTGGAACAAGGGGGCTAATTCCTGCTGTGGTACTTTCTTGAGAACTAGATGTAAAGATAAAGAAATACTTGTAATACTTCAGGGCATGGACTAACCTATTTGAAGACTGAAAACATGTCAAATAGTAAGTCTTACTGAAGAATTTGATATTGAATAGTATTTGAATGCTAGGAAAAGATAAGAAAATTGAGAAAAAGAGCTAAATGACATGACATATATTATAGGAAAAGCTTAAGCGCTCAGTAATTAAGACAAATGTGGGGGGAAAAAAGATAAAGTGATTGTTATGTTAAAAACAAGAAAGAAGAAAGAAAAAAAGCTGGAATTAGCATTAAGATATAATACTGTGATTATATTTACAAATATACTGAGATTAATTTTAGATCTACCCTAGGTGTAAATTCCTTTTATATGCTGGAGAATGTAAAAATCCTAGATTATCATCTCCACTATCCAAAGAACTTTTCAGAGAACACATGTATTTGTATGGAGAACACCTGTATCCACTGGATATCACGTCACAGCTATTGCAACAAGTTACTGTTTGATTGCTACAGATTCAAATGGCGCACAGAAGAAAATTACTTCCAGTACATTACATCATGGCAAGGTACCCGCTATCTAATATTGTCATTAAAATGAAATAAAATAAAAAGGCTACAAAGATATTTGATCCAGTAAATCAAGTTCAGATCTGACAAGGCATCAGTAAATAGGTCACTATGTGAAAACTGGGACTGCCAGGTGCTGAAATTCACTATGCAATAACCTTGGAACCAGCGATCTGCCTATATAACCACAAGTGCCAACATGCAGCTCCTTAAGCAGAGGAACTTAAAACCCCTTCGATTTCTGCCACTTTTTATCCCAAGGATCCCACAGCTTTGAGTTCTTTAATAGCAGCAAAGAGCACTGCACTTAGAGGACCTAAATGCTCATTCTGCCATGCAGTCTCCACAATGTAAATACTGCACATCGTCTACTACTTTGCGGTTGACCACACCACCTGCATTAACACCTTTCAACAATGAGACTACTCATTTCCTGATGGCAGGGGAGTTGGAACTAGATGATCTTAAGGTCCTTTCCAACCCTAACTATTCTATGATTCGATGATTCTATGATCATTTATATAGAAAAGGACTACTATACCTAGTGGAGTGACAGGACAATTTGATTGTTTTCATGGCACATAGTGGACTAAGGCTGTGGTATGCTGCTTCAAGAATCCCAACTTTTCCAGGATCTTAGCCCATGTGTATTTATGTGTCTCCAAGTGTGCATTCTCCTCTGAACTTCCTACTTCAATTAGCTGCACTCTTAGTAAAAGCTAAAGTGAAGGCAACTGTATCCAACTAGTACTCCTTGAGTAACTATGTATTGCAGAGCTCAAGATGAAAATCGTAATGAAAGCTAAAGATTTAATAGCCAACAGAGTCCAGGCTCACTGATGAATGTGAAACATGGACTCTTTGTATTTTTTTCCTGTAGTTTTTGCTCTAATCATTCTTATTTTCAATGCACATGCTTAATATTTGGGTTCTATTTTGTGACAAGACAGTTCCACAGCCTGGGTAGAACTTAAAAAACCATCCACTCATGTTTCACTTAAGCAGAATGGTCTTTTTGCCTGCCATGCTGATCAAAGTGCCCAGTATTTCTGATGCTTAGGTGATGTCTCTTTCCTACACGTATCTGAATGGTGGCAGTTGCAAGCGTTTGTTGGAACAGTCAGTTGACCTCCCTTGGCTGGAGAGAGCTACATTAATTTACAGAGCAGCTTAGCATCTTATCTTGGTTTTAGTAAACCGTGGTAACAAGTTCAGTTTTCCTCTTTTTCTTTGAGACAATTAGCAGTGATCAAAAAAAGGAGGGTAGTTTTAAAAACTGGTTAATAACCTAAAGAAAAGAAAGAAATGTCTAACCAGCAGACAAAGCCCACTTACAGGACCATGAAAGAAATATAAATTCATACAGTTCTTCCAGATTTTCAGATTTCTTCATAGCATTCTGGCAGAGCTCTCAGCAACAGCCCAGTAATCCGTGTCTTCTGTCTTAGATAAAGTAATCTGGACTAGGAAGGTAATCTGATTTGTTTCTTAAATTGACACACTTTAAACAGAAACTCACGGCTAGCTGCATGAGTCCTTTGGTTTGAATTTACAAGAGATGTATTTGCAGTTTAAGGAAGTTTTATCATTTTTAATAGTCATGCTTATTTATTACTTGTGGTTCTTATATATACACCACAGCTCATGCTCATTTTTGTCAAATGCCTGGAGAAACAGCTGACTTCCAGTTCATGGTGTAATGCACTGTGATAAAGGAGTGGGTAATTCACTGTGTTCTGTTTGAGAACCTTGCTTGTTTCCATTCATTTTCACAATAGACTAGACAGTTACAACAAAGAAGAACCAGCGATCCAAGACATGGAGCATAGAAATGAAGGCAAGAAACCAAAGGTGTGTAAGTAAAGGTTTCCTAACATCACACGGCTCCATTCAATAGTATGGGAAAGATGATACCTTGAAAACTAATTTGATGCAACCTGAAAGCCTATGGAAGACACAAACTAAATGCCTAGTTTGCCTTACAGCAGTAAGTTACACATCATCATAAAGTGGAGGTCAGCCTAGCATGATCTCTGTTTACACATGCAGTACAGGTCACGTTTCAGTCCTAAATGATATCATGGGGTTAAAATAATTCAAAGTATTTCTGTATACTACTGACTATGACTACTTACATCTGTTATATGGCTGTACAAGATGAATCCAACCACATCTAAATTCATATTTAAATAAGCTCTCGCCTAAGAAATGTTTTTCCCTACTTCAAATTCTCCCTTAGAGTCCCTTTTTGTGCCTTTGTAGGGGGAATTCAGGTTCTAATTCAGCTCCTTTCCTCATTTATTCATTGTAAAAATGAATACAGAGCCTGATTATATTTTTTGTCAGCCTGGGGAAGACAGAATAAAAAGACTGTCAGCTACTGCCTCCACTTGAGGCCTAACAGATACCTGTACTACTCACATCATTCCCTTACAGGCTGAGGCAGGGAAATTGTTTTGGCAAGTTCCCTCCAAGCCTAAAACAGGCTACAAAAGGTAAAAACACTGAAGGACTCATCATCCTCCCCTCCTTGTTGGCTCCGAGTTTACATAGAAGCTGGGGAAGCAGATGGATTCCACAGGAAGTGTGTGGAACAGCGGCACATCAGCGGGATCACACTGCCTCAAAACAGCAAAGTCCCTTCAACAACACCTACACCACAGGGATTCTTCACCACCAGGGCTTACGGGACTTCAGGCTCAGGGATTCTGGAGCAGGAGAGTGGCAGCAAGTTCCACCCAACGGAAACAGCAGAAGAAGGTGCTGCAGCATAGCAAAAACCTTTATGCTTGGTAAGATTAGCAATGCAAGTAATGTAACAGGGGAAAGAAAAGTGCAAAGAACAAAGAAAGAAAACCTTGCATTCGGTGCAGAGAAGAAAGCCATAAGCAAAGTTGTTGTAGTTTAAGAGGAGAACCGAAGTTCTTGGAGTCAGTCCTGACGGTATACTCATGCATCAACCCCCTTCCCCCTGCGTAGCATCTGAAGCAGCACAAGAGATGATGGACGAGAATAAATCCCCATGAGCTCCCCCCAGCTCTTTGTTCGCCAGCCCCTTCTGCCACGGCCTCCAGTGCCGGCCCCCGGCGGAGCCCCCACTGCCCGGCGCGGCCTCCTCCGCGTTACCACCCGCACACCATGGGCACACCATGGGCACACCACGGGCACACCACGGGCACCGAACAGCACGCGCCATACCCCCATCCCTCCCCCGGGGCTGCTTTCCAGAGCCCCACAGAGCCCGTTCACCGGGATGTCCTCACCTCAGCCGAGCTCGGCTCTCCACCTGCCGCCGGCCACCACAGGTCTACCTCCGAGCCTTCCCCTGCCCCACACCGCAGCCCTCTCCCCTCGGGCACCTCCTGCCAACCCCACTCCCCTCCCCTCACACCCCCGGCCCCTTCCCTCCCCCAGTAACGCCGTCTCCATACTCACAGCAACTGCGCACTGAAGCGGCCCGCAGCCGGCCTGCAGCCCCGCCGAGCCGGGGCCGGCAGCAACGCCTCCCCTCGCCCGCCGCCCCCTCGGCGGGCAGCCCCCCGCTCTCCGCTCCCGGCCCAGCGGTTGCCGGTGGCGCAGGCGCGCTGCCTCCTCCTCCCCTAGTGGCTGCCGCGGGGAGGCTGGCGGCCGCGGCGGCAGCGCCCGGGTCCCCTCAGAGCGGCTCGGGCCGGCGGCGGGAGGCGGGCGGCGAGGGCGGGTAGGCGGGAGCCGGGGCCGGGCGCTGTGCGGGGGAGCCGCGCCGCGCCGCGCAGCCAGCCCGTCAGTGACCGGCGCTGCTGGGGAGGAGGAGGCGGCGGCGGAGAGAGCTTCTCCCACCCCCACCCACCGAGCCGAGGTGAGGCCAGGGCAAAGCATCCTCCTTTCTTCCCCTCATCCCTTCCTCCCTTTCATCCTCCACCCCCCCCCCCTTCTCCCCGAGAGCCTTCCTTTCATCCTTCTTTCCTTATCCTCCTTCCCCCTTATCTCGCCTTCTTCTCATCCCTCCTTGCGCTTCCTGGTCCTCCGTTTCTTTCTTCTCTCCTTAGCCACCTTTCTCCACTCCGCCCCATCCCCCAGACTCCTTCTCCCCGTGCACATATATCGCACCCACCAGAAATAATAATCATGCTGCCTTTTCTTCCTCCACCCCTCATGCTTTTCCTTTTTTTTAAATGCAATTTTAATTCTTGCTCGGTAAAAGAGACAGAGTCGGTCACAGCGATAATCCTCCTTTAAAGAATGGATTTGAATTAATGGTCATTTTGTGGTGTGTGTATTGTGGGAAGAAGGGGGTTAGATGCAGGGAAGAAAAGAAAGGGTCAGAGGTGTGGTGTTTCACTTATTCACCTATTTACCTAGCATCACTTCGAGGTAAAATCCACCTGCGTTATTTTAAGTCCTTTTTTTTATTGTTTTACATGATTCTCCTTTCTTCAGGCATCAGAGGTTTCTTCCTCCCTTTTCTCCATCCACTGTGTGTCTCTGTAATTTACAGCGACTGCTGCTGCTCTGAGTGCCTGATGACAGGGAAGGGGCGCGGGGCTCTGCGCTGGGGAGGGGGTGCTGGAGAAAGCAGCTGCCTCTGTCCCTTCCCTTTAGGCCTCTTCCAGGGGCTGGGACCTCTTAACCACCCTCTTCTTATCCCATCCAAAATGTGCCAGCTCCCACCCAAGGATTTGCTCCAGTGGCAAAGAGCTAAAGTTTAAAACGTAGCTTTATCTGTTCTCGGGGGATAGTGAAAAGCTGCATGGATGTTGGCTGAGAGGTGATGGCCAAAGGGTCTTGTGTGATGTCTGGAGTGGAAGTTTTGCTTAGATGTGGTGGTGGGGAGTGATGTCGCTGCTGCAAGACTTTCGCGGCTGCCTTGCGCATTGGGAGTTAATGTTGTGGGTGCTATGGGGAGCATCCATGTGCCTTCAGTTTGGGAAAGTAACTTTTCCGTCCTTATGACAGGGTGTAGTGTGAGGAGTAGGTGGCACGCACTTGCTTCTCTGTAGATTGGAAGGGCAAGCGCACTCCCTCGTGTCTCACCGGTTGTGTGCGGTGCCTGTTTCCTTTTTTAAGGTGATGCTCCGTCAGTTGAAATGATCAGTTGCTGGCTGTGTTTCTCCCTTCATCAGTTGTGTAGTGGCAGAACGTTTATTGGATTGTTAGTATGCTTCAGACGGTGTCAGCCTCTTTAAAGCTTCCGTTTGCTGAATTAGAAGTTTGTTTATATTTTATTGGGATAGATATGCTTCAAAACCCCTATTATTTTAGAAATCTATAGATACCACAGCAGCCAGTACTACAGCAAAACTCTATCAGCCTGAATAATACCAAACCATGCGTTATGCATTATTTTGGCATGTATTCTGTGAGAAATGTTGATTCTGTTCACTTGTTGAGGTTACAGGGAACACTGTGTGCTTCAGAGTATGAAGTAGATAAGTAGCATCCATAGGGGTAGTCTCAAATGATGTTCCTGATATGAACAACAGCTCTTGCTGGCTTTGTGGCTACTACAATGCTGCTGGTTTTCCCTTTTACCTGCAGCGCCTATGATTGATATCATGTATTGTGCCAGGCTTTTTATACTCCAGGTCAAACAGAATTCTTTCTAGAGGAGAAAAAGTATGGATGTGGAGGATGAACTTTTGCACTCGATTGTGTAAATCATTGTTTATCGCTCTACCACCTCAGCTGTGTATGAGACGGCTGTAATTTCATTAATGGACTCTGCTGGTGACAAAAACCTCAAAGGGAAAGCTCCAGTGTCACTTGAGCCCTTAAAAGGAAATGCAACCCTAATTTATGGAGATTTCTTTTAATATTGATGTTGAACATGTACGGTACTACCAAAAAGCCATTGAACACTGCAAACCAAGAGTATTCATAGCCTGAGACTTTAAAGCCAAAGGAAGCAATTAGATCTGCTGCTCTGACCCCTTGACTATTACAGCCAGTTGGATTTTATTCAATTACTTTTGAGTGCAGAAACTTGCATTTGGCTGAAATGTATTTTCCAGAAAAAACTGGAATTTTGATAGGAAGACAGTAAGAGGTAGAGAATCTGTGGTTTATTAAGTTATTTGGCTTCAACTTCCAGTCACTGGCTAATGGTGTGCTTTCCTCCACTGTGCTGAAGAACTCAAAGTATTTTCTTACCATGGAGGTATTTATTTGCTGTAACTCAGTATTCCCTCTCTTTTTTCTATTTGGAAAAAAAAAAAAGGTGGAACTAAAATTCTTTATATTCGTCACGGCATGCGTTTTCCTCACAACTCCATTTCTGTGGCTTTTTTTTTCCCCCGAATCCACTTTTTCAGTGTTTCTGTGAAAACGTGAGCTGGGTACAGGCTGGTTTAAATATTACCTCTGTAGTGTTACTCTGCTGGTTCTACATGGTGTTTCCATATGAAACCTCCCTCTGCAACACTGTGTTTTGATCCCAATTTCACTGGGTATGCTCCCTGGGGCAAACCCTGTTTCTTTCCATGGGAGTTTATCCTTCTGGAGTTTAGCATGCATTTCTTGGTTGTAGCTTTATAACTTTGTACATGGCTTTTTTAGAGCATACTTTCTTTCTTAGCCTAGGTTGCAGACACCAACCTGGTCACCTTTTGTAAATGATTTATCTCCCTTATGTAGCGTTCTATCTATTTAGACCTTGTGCAAATTTTGTCATAACTGATCGTGTAGACTTACAAATGGTTGGAAAGCTGTTTTGTGATAGTGGCTCCACTTTTGGGGAAATCCATGTTAATCTGTGTTATGTTGTGATGTGTCCTCCTCTAAAGCTGCTTTTTTTTTCTTTTTGAGATGTCATTTAACCAGTTCTTTACCTACTTAACTGGTGCTATTTGGTCATCAGGCTGTTACAGAACAACACATCAAGTGCCGTGGAAGTTTATACGTCCATAGTGATATTTTTACCAATTGGAAATAGCTATTGTATCAAAGAATAAAACCACATTCTTTTGAGAAGATCAATGTTCATTGATTTTTCTTCCTGTTATTTGTTACGTAGCTCTGATGTATCTGTTGAATCGCATATATTTTTTCTTAAATTGTTGTTCTGCTCAAGACTGCCATCTTTACAACCTTCTAATGGCTGTAAACATTGATTCTATACTCTTTTAAGGAGTGCAGTTGTAACATGAGTGTTCATTCAGACTTCTGAAATTTCCCTGGTAAATTCATGGTGGTGGGATAGAAACCCCCTTGGATGCTTCTGTGAGAACCCTCTGCTATGATTTTTGGTCCTTCTGACTATGAATGTGTATTGCAAAGTAATGTTGTTTTAACATTGTACTTGTAATGGACTGAAGAAGTAATTAATCATTCTCATGAGGTACCAACAAATCATCCCACTTCTTTACAAATGCTGAATTACTTATTGAACGTATCTACCCTTTTGCACTGTTGGTGTAGATCCGAGTCCCTGTTTAGTAGCCCACCTGTGTGAGGGCTATGATTTCTTTTGTTCCTATAAATCCTTGTTTATTTTCTTTCTTTCTTGTTGCCAAGAAATATCATCATCCCCTCCTATCATTTCTTTCCTCTTACTGTTTCAGTAAGTGTGAAATTTTTTACCCCTTAATACTTTTTGTTATGTATGGCTTTTTACTTCTAATACCAGTGTTTATTGAAATTCATTCTGTTACCAAATTGTAGTAGCTATGACAATGCCTTCTAGGTATTACGTGCACTCTGAACACACCACTGTGAGATCTGTTCCCTGTGTACAGTGACAGAAACATACAATATATTGCATTTCAGAGCAGAGGAGGCTTTTGCTTTTAATATAGCATGTTTCAAGGGTTGGCTAAAGCAAAATAAACTCTATTTATGTTCTCTAGGCATGTTCATAGGCAGTAGAAAGCATAGGACATATTTTGGTTTTGGGTGTAATACCAAATGGTAGTTGGATTATGAAGGGCAAGTGTATAGATATAAATAATACAATATGTAGTTGGAAGTAGGAAGAGCAGGGATAAAGAATTAAAGAGTAACAGCATTAACCTGATAGTAATTTAAATAGCACACTTGGTTCATAACTGGAGTTTTTGTGACTCAGGTCTGTTGAAATTGTTCCCTGAAAGCTAATTATTGAGGTAAGATGCAAGGAGAAGATAGAAAAAGAACAGAATGGGGTGTGTGTGCGAGGGTAGAAGTGACCAAATAAAAGCTGCATTTCAGCAGCTGAGCTAAAAACTGATACTTGACTAAGATAAACGTGTTTATTTTGTATAAACATAACATTTGTGAGGATAAACTTTCTTGAGGAATTAGATAAACAGTAAAGTGTATCAGTTGACCAGTGAGAACTTTCCCAAGGCATGGCTTCCAACACAGAAGGCGCCAGCAGGAAGCAAAAGTGGCTGAGATTCTAGTTCCTTTGTGGAGCTCCCTTAGTGATGGGCAAGATCCTCCAGCTGTATCAACAGCACTATGAACCTGGCAGTGATCAAAGTCTACTGTGCCTTGAGAACTGTTGGAAACTAAACAGAGAAAAGTATTGAAGACTACTGTAACAAATGAGGTGAAGACATGGCAGCAAAGAACAGAAACCAGGTTTTGGCATATTAAAAGAAGTGATTAATGATTAATAACTAAGTTATTCTTATATTCCAGCTTCTTATTGTCTTTTGGGCATTCATAATGCATCTATATGTATCTTGAAGAGTGATAGCATTCTTGTATTGAGTTTTCAGTTGGGGAGGCTCAGCACTGTATGGATGTAAATGGATTTTGTCTCAGGTTTCTGGATAAAAGCTCTACATCTCAGTTTTCTATATGGTTTCCTCAACATCATACATGAGCTGTTGAGAGAGTACTATGATATCTGGTTCCAAAAAATGATTGTATACATGATGGCATTCTTGGAAGTGTTCGAACAGTAAGATAGGTGGTAGTCATTTTCATAACCCCAAATCAGCTGCTCTAGAAAATGAAATTGTGAGCATCACTTGTCATCTTTTGTTGAGAGCATTACCAGTAAAGTTGATTGAAAGTCAGGATTTTTGTTTTGGAAGCATGTTTTCCTTTGGATTGGAACAAGCTGGTGAAGTTGAAAATTTCCAGCAAAATGAAAACTGTTTTCCAAGTAGGAATATCTCTGCATCCCACCAACTCCTCATCTCCAGATTTTGTTTCAAATGTCATGTCCTCGATGAGACAAAGAATTTTGGCTTTATAGGGCTCAGGAGGAAAGCTTTTCAATAGTTTTTCATCAGTTGTGTTGAGAAAACACACCTTTCTTTGAAGTACTTTAACTCTGCTGAATCAGCATTTTCTGACAGCAAGGTGTTGGATGTTTTTTCTCCTTGGAATACTTTTGGCTAGCTATGCTTTTCAGTCACATCACCCCTTGCATTAGTATTCTGGTACTGAGAATAGGAGAGAAACATTTTCGACACTGCTGCAGAGACTGCCCAAGTTTTCAGTCTTCTTAAGTAATGAGAATTACTCGCTTAAGTGAAGCAGAATCCTGTAACAGTAAGAACATCTCACAGGGTTTTCATCTGAGTGGTAGAAAAAAATAGTAGATTTTGCAGTTATACAAAAGACTCTTTGCATTCAGAGTATTTTAAAGCTGTTTTCATGGGTATTCCAATCTGTTGTTGTCACTGGTGTTACAATAATTAGTATGTGACATTTCTTTCTCCTATGTACTTGTCCTTTTCTCTGAAGCTATGTATTTTAAATAGAAGTATATGGTACATTATGCCCAAAGTAAGCAAGAATATTAGAACAGAAGACAATTTGAATGTAAATGGAACTTAAGCTCTGCATATACTTTTATAAGCAGAAAGTGGAAATGGCTTTGGTCAGGTTAGGCTCACATTGCCCAGGTGACCTTTGCAAGTGGAGCTTAAGCTTTTAATTTACTTAAAGCTTCTTGTAAATGGATTAATCAGTTTGTTATTTGCCACAACTAATCAACCTTAATTTTTAATACTCCAGTATTTACTAACAAAAGCCACCCCTTTATACTCCACTGAATCTATCAATATGGAAATTCTCTGTTAAAGACAATCCAGCACAGCAGGGGCAGCTGAATCTCTCCATTCTCTAAGTTTCGCTTGTAAGAAATGGATCCATTGTAAATATTTTATTCCTTATATTTTAAGTTGGAAAACTGTGGCCATCCTGTGTAGAGCTGAGAACCACTTTTATCAGTTCTCTAAATCTTTTCAACAACAAAAAGAAACTCTGAAAAACCTCTTCCTAAAGATTTAACTTTGAAAAGTTATGAAATTATTAATATTATATAGTAAAAATACTGCTACAAAATTTTGCCAAGCACTGATTTTATTTCTATTGTAACATCATAATTTTAGTAGTAATAGTTGTGTCCTTTCCAGAGGAACCACATTAACAAACATGAATAAAAGCTCTTGAAAAGAGGCATAAAAATTATTTGCAGTTTTAACTTGCTGCAATAATCTGAGGCAGACATATTTATCTGATGAGATAATTTTTTCTCTTTTGCTGTCTCTGGAAAAAACATTTTTTTGTTTGCTTCTTGGTGTAGTAAAAGATCCTCTTTAAGGTTCTCTAAATTCAGAGTTGGTATAGAGATTTCTGTGAGTAAATAGCGCTAAGTAAATGGAAGGATGTAAATAAATAGAGAATAGGTGTGATGTCCTTTGTGATTAAATATTGTCTTTCTTGAATGCTTATTTAATGGTCTTTCTGATATAAAATATGATCAGCTATGATAAGTTACCCATGGTTAATTTTTGAGGGGTGTTCACGTCAGTAGTTACATGTCCCGTCCCCCCCCCCGATGCAACATTGCCTCTGTAAGCAAGATGGAGCTAATGCATGGAGGTGAAATTTGTTGTGTGATACAACATCTGCTTATTTTTTTGGATGAAAGAGGCATAATACACATTTCCTATTGAGATGACTTGAGCTCATGATAAAACTCTTGGAAGCGAAAACTGCAGTTGCTTTAACATGTGCCACTGTATTTATTGAGCACATTTGAATACAGAACCCATTTCTTTCTTTTCATTCCTATATCTCTGCAAAAAAAGGTATGATGAAAATCATTATTTCAGTTTTACCAAAATAGAACAGGATTGATTTTTTTTTTATGGTGTCAGATTATTTGACTAAAATAAGTTGTCTTATGTGCTTGATTTTGATAAGAGGATTTAACAGAATGCATTCTAAATGGTTACCTGATGGTTACATATGTTGACTTTTTAGATAAAAGACTGTTGAGCCTTTCAAGGAAAGGTATAAAGTAGATAACAGCTACAATCCGCAGTGAGAAGAATCCAGAGTAAGTAGGAGAATAGTTCTTCTATTTGTAAAATACAGGAAGTTCTGTTAATTTAATTCTTGCAATTAACATCCACAGGTGAATCTTTAAAACAAAGGTACAGAATCACAAAGAAAGGACTGCCGTTTGTTACCATTTAGAAAGAAACAATTGCCATTTGTTATCCAGCAATGGTTTTGATTGGGGTCAAAGTGAGAGAGACTCATGTATTTTTATTGCAGTGTGTGAACTAATTTCTAGTTCTTAGACAAATAGTCTTGAGTGCTTACTATAATCAAGTCAGAAATGCAAATTCAGAATTACAGCTGCTTAGTCTAATTTTAAACATATCTATTATCTCTGTAATCTACATTCCCAGTGCTTAGATGCTATGCAGAAATACTTCTAAGAAAAATAAATTGTCAGGAAGTCCATGAATGAAGGAGGATAAGGCTGTGTAAGGATAGAATAGGAATAAATAGAATCAAACAAATACTCCAGTCGGCTGGTAACAGTAGTCAGAGGCCTTAGCAGTATGCAAAGCTGTCACTTGCCCATGCTTTCCCTAGAATGCAGGCTGATTTCATTCAGCTGACAAAATGTTTTGGACTTTTGGACTTGCTAAATAGTGTTTCTGGGTCACATCTGATATCTGGCAAGAACAGGAACATTTAAAACTGTTGCTATCGTATGATTTAATTTTACTTGCATAGCTTAGGGAGAATTCAGTGCACGGCTAATGCAGTCATACTGAATCTCTGGGTGCTTTAATCTGCTCTTGAACACTACAAAGTTTTTGGATGACTCTCATCCTTGAAAAAAGTGTTTTCTTGTACACTCGAATTCAAACCCTTGCATTCGAGCCTGAGCCCAGGAAATATTGGGTCAGTGCAGGGCAGGGCAAAGGAACTATACAGGTGCTTCCTAGGTGCTAAAGGGCAGCTGGGATATGAGTCCTGAGCAGGATTGTCTTCTACTTATGCTCAAACCTTATATAAATTTTATCCTTCTTCTGCATGCTTTCTTCATCTTGTAATAAGTTAAGTATGTTTCCACGGTGCTTTTTACAGCTTAACAAATGAATTTTGGCTTGCCTTGTGCTAATTCTGTATTTACTACCAACAGGATTTTTGTTTATAAACTCAGCCCAAGAACCAGAAACTATATCGGATGCCTATGATCAATATTTACCTTTAGTTGACAGGGTAAGATATAGCACTTTATTATTAATTTTTGTTATATTTAATTAAGATTTCCTTAATGCGATCAGAGAAACCCTTTAGCTCAGATGCTTAAGCGTCTCACTTTGGTTTGACAGATCCTTCCAAACTTGGTTGCATATGAAGGGTGGAGTCAGCTTATCTTTATTTTAATTGCTTTATGGCTTTTGGGTTCACGAGAATGATGCTGAGATGCACTGACAACATGAGTGTATTCAGGTCTCCTGTCAGCCTAATGAGTTTATTTCTGCTGGGTGCTGACAGTCAGCCAAAAGAAACAAACAAAAAAAGATCACATAGTCCAAGAACAGCTTCTTGTCTGATTTTCCATAAAAAGATCAGTCAGGAGGAAGGGGAAGCACTAGAGTTGATTATTTATTTATTTTTAAATCAATTTTCCTTAATGATGTAAAAATTGGGATCTCTTCTTTTAGCCCTCTCTACTCCATAAAAGTGTCAGAGGCAGCGTGAAGTCCATTCAGTTGCTGGGATATCCTGAAGAAAGATTTATTGTATGTTAAGGATGTCACAGATGTAAGAACTTGTGGTGGCTAAAGCCTTTCCTGGGCAACCCTTGGAAGGTAATCAACAACAATACCTCTGCTATGAAGACAGGCTGAGAGTTGGGCTTGTTCAGCCTGGAGAAGAGAAGGCTCCTGAAGGGGAGACCTTAGAGCAGCTCCACTGCCTAAAGGGGGCTACAAGAAACCTGGAGAGGGGCTCTGGACAAGGGCCTGTAGGGGCAGGACAAGGGGGAATGGCTTTAACCTGCCAGAGGGGAGACTGAGATGAGCTCTTAGGCAGAAATTCTTCCCTGTGAGGGTGCTGAGGCGCTGGCACAGGGTGCCCAGAGAAGCTGTGGCTGCCCCATCCCTGGCAGTGTTGAAGGCCAGGTTGGACACAGGGGCTTGGAGCAAGCTGCTCTAGTGGAAGGTGTCCCTTCCCATGGCAGGGGTTGGAACTGGAGGAGCTTTAAGATCCGTTACAAACCAAACCATGCTATGATTCTATGAACACAGTATTTCTTGAACCAGAGTGAGAGATGGTCTCTGTAATGATTAATGCATGGGCAGATCAGAACAATTCATGTTTAGTTACACAAAAGGAACAGCTTCTAAGAAAAGACTGAAAGCCGCAATCACCAAATAAATAAGGTATTGAATTTTAAGCGCTTCAAGTGTTCTTGGAATTAGTGGCATGCCCTGAACAGTTTGTACCTGGATCTCCATGATTTGGAGTGACCTTGTCCTCTCAGCTCTTAGCTATGCTGGTTTGGATATTTCTCTTGCGTTGCTGTTCTTGATTAAAAAGGTTTTTTTCATTGGGGTGAAACCAAGATCATGTAAGTGAGGAAAGAATTTGCAAATCAGTCTTTTAAAAATGCATTTGTAATAAATTCCATCTAGCTTTAATTAGAAATGTCTAACAGTGATTTGAACTAAAGTTGCCTGTTGGCTATTACAGCTTGGGTATAGGAAATAGAGGCAAAGCATAGCTGCAGTGGGAAAGGTGAGTTGCAGGAAGACTTTTAATGGCTCTGAGTATTTAGAACTCCTTTAAATAAGAGGAAATTATGTAACTAATAAAAAACCCACTACTGCGTCTTGAGCAGATGAGTTTCCTTTATGCTTTAGAGGGAAAAAAAGAGCACTCATGTTGAATCTTGGCTCCGGTGTTCACATAGTAGTCCTTCTGCAGTAAATTAAGTGCCTCAAATCTGAGATATTAATTAAGTGCCTTGAATCCGAAATTTCTGCAGTCTCAAGAAATGTGTAAAACATGAGAAAGACATCACAGTGACCTGGAAAGATTTATTTTACCAGGGGCCTCTTCTAGCATTACAGATGGGTTTTTGGGTGTTATAGCTAAGGGACTGGTTTGGATATTCAGATTCTGCAAGATTATATCTGTGATCCCTTAAAATTAATTGCAGATTTTTCATTAATGTTGTAGAGCTCTTCCTCAACACTTCTGGACCTAGCTTTGCCTTTGGCTGTGAACTGTGTCTCTGTCTTCCAAGTGTGGCAGGAGCCAGACCCATGTGGTGTTACAATGATACATTATAAGTTGCTTAAATCTCTGGGAAATTCAAATGCTTATCTGCATTACTTTATAGAGCTTTTCTCCTGAAGTGAGAAACTTGTTCTATTGTTTGGGCCAGTTGAACAAAACATTACAGATGGACTTAGTTACCAGCACCCAAGCTCGTAGCACACTGTTGTGCAGACTTTATAGTATTGAACTTGCTCTTCAGTTAGTTATAGGAACCACAGCTCGTGATTAGTCTTTAATGTGGCAAGGAACATTAAATAATTATGAAGTTTGGGGAGAGTACTGACATTTCAGAGATCCTTTATGTAAGAATTATGAAGGTTGTCTTAAAAGTATGTTATAGGTGTTTGTATCTCATATGCAGAATACCCTGTATGAAGAATATAATATTTGTTGTGGGCCCATATTTCTAAATATAGAGAGTACCATGGAAACTATTACAAGATGAGATGCAAGATGTACCGTAGAATCATGGAATGGTTTGAGTTGGAAGGGACTTTAAAGCTCATCCAGTTCCAACCCCTTGCCATGGGCAGGGACACCTTCCCTTAGGGAAGGTTGCTCCAAACCCCTGTGTCCAACCTGGCCTTGAACACTGCAAGGGATGGGGAAGCCACAGCTTCTCTGGGCACCCTGTGCCAGGGCCTCAACACCCTCACAGGGAAGAATTTCTGCCTAAGAGCTCATCTCAATCTCCCCTCTGGCAGGTTAAAGCCATTCCCCTTGTCCTGTCATTTCAAGGGTGGTGATCATGGTCAGTAGGTTAGAAATGTTTCACTTATTTCTCCAAGGAAACCTTTGTATCTGAAGAACAACTATTGCATTTTCGTTTTTGGATCCCACTAAATAAACTAGATGAACTTGAGGAAGGTTTGTAATCACTTAAGATGTCTTCTGTCACAACAGTGATACTGCTATGTGCAGTCCTTGCACATGTTTAATTGCCATTGAAGAATGCTGGGTTTTTAGCCATATTTATCTTCTCATTTGAAAGCACAAAACAAAGAACCCACCACATTCTCCTTCTGTTGAAGAAAGTATTTGTCTATTGTCATTCCTAAATTTCAGTTCAAATGTCCGTCCAAAAAGAAGATGTCTCTATATTTCTAAATGATTTAATAAAAATTATGTGTAGACAATATTTTTAAAGTTAAAAACATTTAAATGTGTTTAATTGAGTTTTGCAGAATACTGTGGCAAAGACAAAAAACAGACAACCTTATTTTTATTATCATAAATTATGTATGGTTTGGGTGATTTCCAGATATCTTATGTGCGAACATAATGAACAGTTCCACTGCTGAAGTATTTTATACTCAGCTATGTTCTTAAACCAAAGGAAAAAATAGTTTTTAAGAGCTGTATTTCTGGGAAAACTGTTAGCAAATGCTTATCACTATAGTGAGGCCTCAGTAAAATGTAATCTGTTATTCCTTGGGTTTTTTTTCAAGAAAGCTGAATGTAAGGATATGCTTTTTTGCTCCACGCTTGCTCAGAGTTGCTGCAGTCCAATATTTGCTGTCCTGTTGCTATTTTTGGTAGTGCTTTTTGTGGTGAAGCCTTGTGATTTCATTAACGGTTATTTTAAAACTGAAAAGACCTGACAGAGGGCTAAATAGAAAATAATTCTGTTTCCCATGTAGATAAGCCCAGAAAGGCAAGAATAAAAATCAGGTTGACCTCTCCTCCATGCTTCAGAAGTCTCCTGCGTGGATTTATGAACCTTTGGGAAATGGGCCACGTTATCTTCAATTTTGTAAATAATTAACATTCTCTGTTTGATTATTCTTATCCAAAGTATATTTCTAGATTAATTTGTGGATAACAATAGCTGTAGTTCTTAAGGGTCTTTTTTGTTGTTTTTGTCTTTATTTCAGGCATAAGAGAGTGAGATATTATCCCATGAGCCACCTTGCTTCTGTGGGCAGCCATGCATTGAGTGAGGGAGTTAAACACTCTTCACAGACTTTGAACTTGTATTGCATTGTGATAACCCTTAAGACCCAAACATGTATCTTATATATTAACCCCACCTACAGCTGCCAGAAGTTATCTTAAGAGAGCTTTTCTGTCGCTCATAGCATCAGAACACAGAGTCAGGTTTGTCCTTGGAATTAAGCAACAGTGATTAAATTACACATGCTGTCACGATCCTTAGTTTTCCTGCATAAAGAATGATATGGTGACCTTATGTTGACACTATACAGAATGTGTGCTTTGATAGCTGCATTTGAGACCTGCCCCTGAGGTTTAAACCAGAGGCACTTGTTCTACAACACCAGCTTTGTTTTTTGGGGTTATCGCTCTTGCATCTGGACCTTCGCTACTTTAGGTGCCATGTGGTAGTACTTAATCTCCTTGTATCCATTTGATGTGATGTGCTTAATATAAGAAACCAAGCCCGTGCTACATTTATTTTAAAGGGAAGAGGGGGAAAAAAAAGGCTTTCTCTGGAATGATGACTATAAGCTGTTTATTACCACAAGCTGTGCATTTTATTTTCTTTTAGTTAGAAAGCGGTGATTTGTCTGAATTTTTGGAGTGTTTTTTAAGTGAATAATGATATAAGAGCCTTCTTACTTGAGGCTTCTTATAAATGTAGTTATTTATTTGAGGAAAAACTGTTCAAGTGTGGATTATTTATGCAGGGGAGAAAACTGGCTCTGGATTGGTATAATTTTTCTTTCCCATCTTCGCTGAACTAATTTGTTTTCTTTGCACAGTGAGTGCTCAATATGTTTGCAACTTTGTTTTAGACACTTAGGAGCTCCTTGCACCATTTCCCTTGATAAAGTGATCCGACTCAAACCTCGCCTTCTGTTCTTCAAGGCAAACTTTGTTCCCTCATGGCTCCCAAGAAGTGTTACGGCCTTTCCCCTTTCATTTTTAGCAGACCTGGTTTCATCATACATTTTAAAAGTAGAACTAAGGGTTTTTTTCTTGATTTAGTGGCATGTTCTTTTCTTAATTTTTGTATTTTTTTTTATCCTTCACAACAATTGAGAGATGCATGAGATGACTGACTGAACCTTTGCTCCTGCTCTTTTGATATCACTTTTGAGGCCAGTCGCCTCCTAAGACAGTCCAGTCTATGCCTGGAGCCTGCGCTCAGCCCCCTGCGTGAACTGCGATGTGAATCCATGCTGTTTAGCAACCAGATTGCTTCAAGATTGGAAATTCTGCCATTGGGAATGTGCTGGCATTGGCAAAAAGAGCATCCAAGCAGCTTTCCTAAAGCATTGTTAACTATTGACAGTGAACATAAAGAGAAGATGTGGAGGATTTTATATCACTGAAGAGCTCTCCCACCTAGAGCCAAGAATGTCCTATTTCTTTTTTTTTTTTAGACACACTAGCAGGGTCTGCCTGTAAAGTTTCTAAGCAACAGCTCCCTGTCCTCTAGAAAGAATGTCGCTCTTTATCCATGACTCCTGGCCTTTATAGCCCTTCTGCCCAAATCACTGCCTCGGATTAGGGGGAGGTTGGGGCAGTCTTGTCAGCAGTGATAGCTCTCCTTTTTTTCTAGTAGCAAGCACCTAAAGTTCACTGAGGTGTGTTTGAAATTAAATCACTGTCTGCTTGGTTGTTAGTTTCCCAGCAGCTTTGCTGGCACAGTCCGGTACTGTGAATTATTTCCATGGAGTTTCATAAACATTCTGTGATGATTAAAGAACCCCTATTTCTACTTTTTCCATTTAAATCCCAGAGGTGACAAACAAGAAACAGCTAAATAATTTTAATTTCTTTTTTTAATGATTAATTTGTTTGAACATGTTTTAAGGCCAAAAACCAAGATTTTCCCACTGCACAGCAGGTCCCTTTCTTCAGCAAGAGTTGTGTGGCATCTGTCTCAAAGATTGGGCTATTTCAGAAGCAAATAAAATGAGAGCCCTTTGTGATCAGCTTTTATTACCTGGGAACCTACAGCTCAAGTGACCAGTTTTCTGAGACTTACCTGCATTATGCACTTTTGAACAATTGGAATCTAGAGATCAAGCAGGCACAACTACCCTGTGAGCTAACCTTTTCCATGGTGATATAGTGGTAAATAGCAGGGGGAAAGGTACAGATAGAGTAATCTCACTGGACATTTTAAGTCTTTGTGATCAGTTTTAAACAGAAGTTATCTGAAAATAGCAGTCATTTTCTTCTAGGCATAGATCCACAGAAGGTGAAGTATAGCGAAACAGTTTTTAAGGAGATTTTTGTCTGCTTTGTTTTACTACTAGAATCTGTTTAATTCATGTTGATCTGTGGGTTGTGGCAATCAGGTAAGTGGTTCAGGCTATTCGAACTTAAAGTAGTCATAAATGCGAAGTGTTCTGTCTCATGGCTGAGCTACCATGTCTTGCCTTAGCTGTGACTCCTTTTGAGGTGGGGTAGCATAGATCTTGTGGAAAACAGGTTTCACATCAAAGGACATTGGTATAAGATAATAAATTCATTTAGTAAGAGGTGGAGAAGAGTCAGCAGGAATCTGTCTCCCATTCTATTCCAAGCAGCTCTAGAAAAACAACCTTCCAGAAAATATGGTGGAAGTTACTTACAGAAAAAGCTTGAATTTTAACATGCTAATTCCATGGTCCCATTTACGAGTTATGTTTGCCAACTCTGTGAGCCAGCAGAAGAAAACTTTCAGCTCATGGAATACTTGAGGAAGAAGAGTAGTCTTATTGCTCACCGCAGGAAGGTAGAATCTACATAAGTATGTTGTTCATTTTAATTATTTTTAATTTGCTTTCTCTTATCTGCTACTGTTAGAGTTGGCTAGTATTTCAGTTTGAAAAATAGTCTTACTGCTTTTAGTAACAGTACCTAAAGAGAAGGCCTGTGGATGTTGGAATTGGTTAGATTTGGGTAATAGTTATGATTGATAATATAGGCCTGTGGCTTGATTTAAGGGAATTCTAGAGTTTATTTCTTCTCCAGAAGAGGTAAAATTATAGGTCTTTGTCTGAGTGCTTTTGAGAAAAGCAGAGAACTCTTGTCTATGTTTCCTCTGTTACTGCGAGAAGCTGCCTTTTTTCTAACAACTGTCTGCATTTCCTTTGTTTCATTTGAAATCAGAGATTGCCGCTATGTACAGACCGGGGAGTGCAGAAGTAATTGAGGCATTTTTCTGGCTTGCATTAAGAAATAAAAATGAGGAGAAGGAGTTTTGACTTATGAAAGAGAGAGGTTAGATGCTATTATGCGCAACAGGGAAGCACAACACGAAAGGCAGTTTAAAATACCTGTATGTTTAAAATGCTAACATTAAAGTAAAGAAATGTTGAGTTAGAAGACATGAAACATGAGATTTTGAGCAACTTCCAATGAAAAGGGCAATAAAACTAAGATTTGTGACATTCTTATTTTTTAAGGTGGCTTCCTATCAAATAACATAAAATAGGCTGGGATGAAAGACTGAGAGTGAATTCTGGTTTTGACTCTTTTCAGCAGCCTCGCCTTCTCCATTACATTTTGGCCAAGAGTAGTGTATTGTTATAAAATTCAGACCAAAAGTAAGCTGTGGTGGCTTTGTTTATTTCAGTTCATTTCTAACATAAATGAAAGGGTAATCTTGGTCAGTCTCTATCAAAAACTGGTTGGTATTTCCCCCTTGATTGGATAATTTCTTTTTTCATGTAGTAATAATTCCTCATTATTATTTCTGTTACTCTGCGAGTAAGCCTGATGAAAGTATGTCTTTGTTACTAAATATTCTACTGCATACCAAATATTCCTTTCGGTACATGTAGACTTCTTCCATCTTTTGCAAGCTCTGAGTTTATAAAACACCTCCCTTGTCATAAGCAAACTATTGTAGCTCTATTTCCTGCATATATTAACAAAATGTTTGAAGACTGAAGGGAGCGAACATGCAGTGAGTCATCTATTGAGAATAAAACCTGATATATTTGTGAATGGAATCTTGCTTTGTGAAGTAGAGCATGCAGTTTGCTGTTATTGTGTTTTGTTTTGGGTTTTTGGTGGTTTTTTTTTGGTGTATTTTAGCTTTTAACAGATGTGCATGTTAAGAAAGTTTTAATTAGACTTGGGAAGTGCTGTTTTGCACGTCTGTAAATCTGCAAATATCTGGATGAACTGGATTTAAATGACTTTCATACGACTGTAATTCTTCACTATGATGATGGTGAGGTGCTGGCACAGGGTGCCCAGAGAAGCTGTGGCTGCCCTATCCCTGGCAGTGTTCAAGGCCAGGTTGGAGGGGGTTGGAGCAACCTTCTCTAAGGGAAGGTGTCCCTGCCTGTGGCAGGGGGTTGGAACTGGATGAACTTTAAGGTCCCTTCCAACCCAAACCGTGCTGTGATTCTGATTCTATGACTAGGAAAATCTGCCTAAGAGGTTTTGAATAATTTTTTGGAGGTTCCTTCATTGACAATATTCAAGGGACCTTGATTTCTAAACCTAAAATCAAACACTAGGATGCCTGAAAAGTTTTAATTGAACACCAAAAGCTAAATGAAGCTCCTTGACTATTGTGTAGCTTGTGTTAGAACAAGTGTAGGATTCTAGCAGAAATATGAGTTGATCTGATGACATATATGAAATGCCAGAGTCTTCCGCAGTCCGAGAGTATGTTGTACAAAGACTTCTGCAGCTCAGAAAATATTAAATACAATGATTACAGGCAAAGTTAATAACAAAATCTCGTATTCTTTCTGTAATGGTAGTTGTTCAAAATGAAGAGGATATATTTGGGTTGATTCATCCCTGGTTGTTCCACCCTAGCCTCTAAGGTCTTGCAGTTTATGGGATTTTGGAGTCTCAGTGTGGCAACTGGACAATAGTTTTTAATTGAGGACAGATGTATTATTGTTTCCTAACTTCGCTTTTAATTTTCCCTTCATCTCTGAAACATCCTGCTGCAATAGTTCCACAAATCTGAGGGAAGAAGTACGGCCTTTTAATACTTAGAAACCCAGTGACTGAAGTATTTGAGATGCATTTAGGTTCTTGTATTGCAGGGAGTATCGTGAGCTCTGTTCCTCTCTGTGCTGTCTGTCTTCACTTGGCTTTAATTGTATTTCTTTGTGATTTATAGTGGAAATTGAAGATTGAAGTGTGTTTAGACTCCCTTCATATGGAAAGCATTTAATGCCTCTGGTTATGGAGACTTTATGAATGCATCTAGTTCTACCAGGTTTTTTGGAGGTCGAAGGGCACATAGCGTTAAAGATGCAAATGTGTAATAGATTTATACAGTGATATACAAGAATTCCTCTCCACCCTCTTTTTCCTTTTTCTGAACAAAGCTGTGCAGAACTGCTGGTTTTTAGAGGGCTTCCAACTGTAACTCTAGGATCAGTTGCTAACTTAAAGCTAATCATTTCTCATGTGAAGTAGGGCTGCTTTTCCCCCATGTTGTTCCTCTTATTTTGCATTTTCGTCTGACATCTTTGCCCCTCGCCACTGAGTTTGGGAAAACCTGCAGTTGTGTGTAGTGGGATTTACATGGGACTATTCTGCTTTTATTTTATTGTATTTATCATTAGCAAATAGTCACTTCACTTTTCACCTCCTTTTTTCCAAGTGGTGGCAGGAATTCTGTCTCTGATACTATATAACTATAGGGAAGATATAAGGTTCTGCTTTACCTTCCAGAAAGCTTGTCACTAATTTGAGCATGGATTAGTTTCATCTTTTGTAATTCCTGGATTGACACTGTCTGATTTGATGCTGTGAGGGCTGGAGCAGCTCTACTCTGGAGCCAGGCTGAGACAGCTAGGCTGGTCCAGCCTGGAGAAGAGAAGGCTCCCGAAGGGGAGACCTTAGAGCAGCTCCAGTGCCTAATGGGGCTCCAGGAAAGCTGGAGAGGGGCTTTGGACGAGGGCCTGAAGGGACAGGATAAGGGGAATGGCTTTAACCTGCCAGAGGGGAGATTGAAATGAGCTTTTAGGCAGAAGCTCTTCCCTGTGAGGGTGCTGAGGCGCTGGCACAGGGTGCCCATTGAAGCTGTGGCTGCCCCATCCCTGGCAGTGTTCAAGGCCAGGTTGGACTCAGGGGCTTGGAGCAAGCTGCTCTATGGAAGGTGTCACTGCCCATGGCAGGGGTTGGAACTGGATGAGCTTTAAGGTCCCTTCCAACCCAAACCAGTCTGGGATTCTGTTTTTTTTTGGTAATTTTTATTAATGCTTAGTGTATTATTTTGTTTGAAAAGGTAAATAAGGTGACACTTTCGCCTTGTTGTTATTTTCTTTGGTTAGTTGGTTGGTTTATATTATATTATAAAAAATAATTTTTTTTAAACCACTTCATTTTCCATTAGCATGAAAACTATTTGTGTCCCACTGAGCTGCCTGTAGTATCTTATTTACCTGATGACCTGAAAAGTTTCATTGCTGTGTTTTTTATCTGGCTTCCTTTGTTCTCTTAATCTTCACAGAGGTAATTTTTTTCAGACACATTGATCAAAGATTCACTCTCAAGATGGAAACTGTTTCTGAAAAGCAAAGTTTTCCTGTGGAAATATTAATCTGACGTTAAATTAATTGCTTTTTTGAAGAAGGAGCACTTCATTGTCACCTGTTTGCTTCTTGCATTTTCTTCAGCCTGCAACTACTAGTAATTTGTTAATTAATCCCATCATAATGTCAAGTTTTTTATGTATTTATGCAGGAAGTTACTTTGTGTTTTAATGTTGGTAAAGAAGAAAATGAATTTTCTTTCTCCTCGTTCTCCTCTTCGTTGTTCTCCTCTTCGTTGTTCTCCTCTTCGTTGTTCTCCTCTTTGTTGTTCTCCTCTTCGTTGTTCTCCTCTTCGTTGTTCTCCTCTTCGTTGTTCTCCTCTTCGTTGTTCTCCTCTTCGTTGTTCTCCTCTTCGTTGTTCTCCTCTTCGTTGTTCTCCTCTTCGTTGTTCTCCTCTTCGTTGTTCTCCTCTTCGTTGTTCTCCTCTCTTTCTCCTTCTCCTCTCTTTCTCCCTCTCAGTTTAGGGTATTTTCAGCTCCAGTAAGAGTTGTCTTGTACTCAGACTGGAAAGGTTTTTTGAAGACTGAAAAAGAAACAGGTTAGATATGTTGGTTTCCTCTCTGGTCAGGACAGATAGTGACAAGTTAGTTGACAAGTTGCAAACAGTTCAAAATACAGCCCCGCAGTTCCTGTACCTTTTTTTCCTGGGTTTGAAGGCATGAAAAATACTTATTGCTGTTAAGTACCTGTATGTCTATGTCTGTTCTTCTGAGTGGATACTCCCTTCTATGTTGCTTCTCCAGATTCTTCTGAGATCCATTAGAGGTGAAATCAGTTTCCTTCTGACTGTAGCACCATAGCATAAGTGAAAAAATACTTTTAATTCTTTAAAATATCCTTGCACAGAACCTCATGTCATAAAGAAGTTTGATTTTTTATGTCTGAAATTCCAACTTATTTTTAGAACATATTTTTTTTTATTAAATCTTCATATTTCTTTTGAAATGGCCACTTCCAAAACTTGGTCATAGAGAACCAAAAGCATCTCAGATTTATGTAACCTGACTATATGGATATGGCTGTTACTTTTCCATTGGAATGAATTTTGAGGATTCTCAGTAAAATATCTGACAATGTCTCTCTCTCCCTGGAACTGTACAGTCTGTATCCATGTGTGTTTCTATATGTCTGCTGGTTCAGAAAGTACAGTTGAAGAGTGATGGATATTTTAAGGATCAAGCTCTGTTCTTCAGGCCTCTTTATATAAGAGAGATAGGAAGAGCCCATATTTAAATGCTACTTGTTTTCTGGCATATGGATTTTTCTGAGTTTTCAGGGTCAGCCAGTTTTGTATCCTTTGTGGAGTTAGGACAAAACCAAGTAAGTTAAAGTAACTTCTGTATATTTGTCTGCTACCCTTGGCTCAAGAGCAGAGATTTATGTCTGGAAAGCAAATACATTCTCTTTAGCATTTCCCAGTGTGCTTTCACAAGACAAGTGCTGTCCTGCTTCTGGGACAAATGGATGCAATCAAGGCACTTTCTAATCCATGGTGATTGCAGCTTTCTTTGAAGTCAATGGGTGTCCTGAGCATCCTCTTACAGGCTCAGCAGAGGGGATGTTTGAACAGCTTTCTAAGTGTAGCAGGCTTCCCACCAACTCCTGCAAAGTTGCTGTACTTTTCTCATCTGTTTAAAATTCATGTGCTCCTGGTTTCTTAAAACTGCTTTTTCTCTTCTCTGTGTTTGTGATTCTTTCACCTTTAGTCAATAATAGGAAATCCTGTGTGAGCTGAAAAGCTTGTATTACCCAGCCATCAGCTGGCAGTCCCCGTACTGCATCATTCCTTCACATCACTTATTTTATAAGGAGAAGAAAATTGTTCATTACAAACATATTTAATAGAACTCACACCTCTCATTGAGGTTTTGCTGGTTTGCCTGGGGGTGTGAATAAAACCACAATCACCTTAAACATGGCATCCCTTTTATTCAGCATCGCTCTAAAAAGCATATAAAGGTTTTCATTACAGGTTTCTGGTTCTCAGAGTTTTATATCACCTACTAATTTACTTATTATAAGAACATTACATGGAAGGTCCATGTTGAACCAATCACATTTTAGTTGCAGAAAAATGCTTTCTTTCCAGCCTTTCCACCTCTTCAGGAAGGCTTGCAGTTGGCAAAAATTGCGCTGAAAATGCAGACCCTTTAGTTTGGAGAGAACGAAATGTCAGATTAAGGTTCTGAACAGAAAAAAAGTAGTTTGGCTTATGGACTAAATGGTTTTCTTTTTAACAATTATTTTCCTTTTAATTCTATCTGTATGCTCAAAGTTCAGTATCTAGTGGGGTACATGGAATGAACTTAACAAATAGTCAAGAACTACAAGTTAAATAGAATCATAGAATAGTTTGGGTTGGAAAGGACCTTAAGATCATCCAGTTCCAACTCCCTGCCATGAGCAGGGACGCCTTGCACTAAACCATGTCACCCAAGACTCCATCCAGCCTGGCTTTGAACACTGCGAGCAATGGAGCATTTACCACTTGTTTAGGCACCCTGTGCCAGTGCTTCACACCCTCACAGGAAAGAGCTTCCTTGTATCTACCCAGAACTTCCCCTGGTGAAGTTTAACTCCATTCCCTCTTGTTCTATCGCTACATCTATTTAGTAATCCCCCGTAAGATTATTTTTTATCCCTATTTCATAATTGTATATTTATTTACTTCCTATTATGTATCCATATAGTAAGAACTTCATCCATAATACATAACATTATGAAATTGCTTCCAGATTTAATTCCTGTTTTAAAAATGGGGGGGGGGGGGAGGGGGGAGGACAGGAAGCAAGAGAACCTCACCTTGTATCTCTCATACACATGTAAGTAGTGATGGTGTTTGTGATTCCTTGAGAGGGAAGATCAGGCTGTTTTTCACCTATTTTAGTACCTTTGATTTTGAGTCTTGGACAAAGATCTGGCTCTGTTAGTGCTAAATGCCATGTAAATACCTGGCAAATCCAGACTCAAGTTTCTCTGTTCGAAATGGAAGACAACAGCTGGATTTAGGCAGATGGAGAGCAAACACAGGCTGTGTTAGAAGTGATCAGCAAGGTAAGGCTTGGTGACAACAGCCTGTCTCAACCCAGCCGCTATGGAGTTTCTTTTGCATTGTGCAGCCAAGAAAAATACTAGGGGAGGATTGAAAGACAGTGACAAGGAAACAGATTCCTTGGAAGAGATTCCTTGCAGGTGTCAAGTGCAGCTTTTGAGAAGGTGCAGCATTACCTGTTTAACAATTATTCAGCTGTTTTATGGGATGTTTATAGCCGATATCGACTTCCTGTTGCAGAAGGCTGATTTTCAGTGATTCTTTAGCTCCAGGGCTAACTTAAGCAGCTGCTGCTGGTGTGTCTCGTTCTACACCACCTCCTGAGCTATACTGTGTTATTGATGCACAGCTGATCTGTGCTAAATTAACTTTCTTTTTAAAAATACTTATTTCAAACCTGGATTTATTTCTTTTCTTCTTGGTTTCATCTGGTTCATTCTGCACCTGCACAAGTACTTGTATGAGCAGAACTCAGAGCAGAACAGAGGGATGGTAAGACATGGTGAGGAGGAGGTGGATGCTGCCAGAACCATCCCTGCTGCAGAAGGAAAGGCTCATTAAACAACAGCCTGTAGGTGTCTGTAGTAAAGTTTGGAGAAGCTTTAAAAGTGAGGGTGAGCAATATGATGCAGAAAGGTGATTTAGTTAATGGAAGAAGTTTAAGAAAGCATTGACTTTACAAAACCTGAAGTGCCTTTGTAATAGTTTCCTGAGTGCAGATGATGGAATGAGATTGCTGTTAACAGAAAGTACAGAAAGTGAGATACATGATGATAATATCAAGAAAAGGAGGGGGGAGGAAGCTTTGCTTCAGCTTTGTGGATGAATCAGAATGTCCTAAGTGTAGTATCTGGAAGATTTAGGTGTAGTTTGGATTGGATGACGTGAAAGGGAAGCCAAAAATAATGCCTATATAATAGGACAGAGGTACTATTTTCATTTTTGACCATGGTTATGGTTATCCAGACACAAGGTGTAGAAGTAATGTGACTTCTTTCTGTACCTCTCTAGTTTCTTTGTAACTGCTCTAAAATCTGAATGCAGTGTGGCAGCTCTTTTGCTTTCCATATGACCTTTGAAACCTTTTAGTCATTCCTTTTCACACGGTTCCCACTGTCTTCAGAAGCAGTCGGTTTTTTCCTTGCATGCTTTGTACTTTTGCATTTTTTGTTACATTGCAACAGTTTCCTTGAATGATCCCAATTTACCAAATAACTCAGATTTTGTGGCTGAACTGTTTTCACTGTTGCGAGTTTATCTTTGCAGCATTTGCAGTTTTTACCTGTTCTTTCTTTTTTTATTTCTTTCTCCTGCAGAAAATATATAAGGTGCTTGGGGAAAATATTTTCTTTCAAGTAATGGATAGCCAACCTGAAGAGGCTGAAAGATTTTCTTCTACCTGGAAAATCATACCAACAGCTAAACTAATTCTCTTGAGGCAGATGGATACGTTGGCTATGGCAGGAAGATATTTGTGCTGGCAAAGTCTCGTAGTGGGTAGTTAAAGCCCTTGATGTTATCAGTGCTCATTAGTCATGGCGAAAGGAAGGTAAAACAGTAAAGCATACTTCTGAGGGGTTATTTGTATTGGTCACCTGAATGTTGATGTCAGCCTTTGTTACATATTAAACTTTGATGTGCAGATTGTCAGACACTTTTTTCCCCTCATACATGATTCTGAAGAAAACTAAAATTAAACTTGTAAGATGGCACAGAAAATCATCAAGTAGAACATACTCAATAAGTATCTGATATTAACACCCCCCCCCCCCCCCCCCATCCCCACCTCCCAAATCTGGGATGTTTTAGCTATAATTTCATGAAAGATTTCATGCAGAACATACTTGTGAGGTTCTCAGAGAGGGAGGGAACTTAGAATCATGGCAGAAAGAAGTTTGTAGAATTTAAATGTTAGTTTCAATAGGTTTGAAAATGCCTCTGTAGTAAAAAACTGCCCTTAAAAGTGAATTATTGGGTTTTAGAACCATTATACGAATTACCAAGCTTAGGAGAGTTAATTTTCCATTTACAAAGTAACAGGAATATAGTCAAGCTCTTCCATGATGAGAGTATGATATTAAAAGCTATTCTCAAATACTTTTAAAGTCAACATAGTCTGCTTGTGATTTATAAAACATAAGCAAATGAGCAAAAAACTGGAGAGATGATTTGTATATTTTTTTGGACTTATTACTCCAGAAAAGTAACATTTGTTGGGTTGAAAAGACCTCCTGATTTGCCCAAATGCTGAATTTCCCATCTGTATGGGAAACTTCTGTATGTGGCATGAAGTCTGAAGTGATTACGAAATCTCATACAGTACCTGCAAAGGCAAAGCTGGAAGAAAAAGGCAGTTGCTCTTAGAGACAGGGAGAGACTTCTTGTTTCCCTTTATGGCAAATCAGAACTGTGGGATGGCAGAGGTAAATCCTTGGCCTATTATTAGGTACATGAAGGTATAAACCAAAATACTGGTAGTTACAATGTGCAGCTTCACCTGTTTAGTCCTTTTATTTTGCTGCTCTAATTCAGACACCCTTCATTCACAGGCAGTTGTCCATGAAGTATGCCATTGAAGTGGCTCAGGAGACGCGGCCATTTGTGCTAACTTGAGGATGACAATGATGCTCAGGCTGCGCCCAGAAAGCAGATCAGGAGCTGAAGAAAAGGCCTTTGGTTTACCTTTCCAACAGACCCACATCAGAGATGTATAAAAAACATGCATCTTTTTCATAGTATCCTTGTAGTATCTGAAGGGGGCCTACAAGGATGCTGGAGAGGAAGTGTACATCAGGAACTGTAGCAATAGGACAAGGGGCAATGGCTTCAGACTTAACCACGGGAGATTTAGGTTAGATATAAGGAAGAAATTCTTTACTGTGTGAGTGGTGAGGCACTGGAACAGGTTGTCCAAGGAAGCTGTGAGTGCTCCATCCCTGGTAGTGTTCAGGGCCAGGTTGGAGGGGGCTTGAGCAACGTGATCTAGTGCGACGTGTCCCTGCTTGTGACAGGGTGTTTAGAACCAGGTTATCTTAAGGTCCTTTCCAGCCCTAACCATTCTATGATTCTATTTCTTGATGAGGAATAAGTAACTGGTGAGAGGTCTGATTCAGCGGGATGTGAGCACTGTCAGGGCACCCACAGCAGTATCCATGTGATCTTTTAGCATGCAAGAGCAAGAAATCAAGTTGGCACTCATTGGAACCCCTCCAACTAGTGTCTACAAACGAGCATAACACTTTTTTGGAGCATCTCTTTTACAGATGCAGAAAATTTGGATGTTTAAGTAGCCCATCATTACAGAGTGCAAAGAAATGTTGGTGGGTCATATGGTGCAAGAGCTGAGGTGGGATGAAATGTGGGAAGAGAAGACAAGGAGTCCTGCACCATGATGTTGCTTATGTAGCAGCTACCGTGTACAAACAGGCTGTGCTGAACGGGTTGTTGCTGTGATGTCAGTGTGTAGTAAATCTGAGCTGAAAAAGTATTTCAATGTTGAGAGTGCTATTAGATTTGGAAGCAGCACATCAAGGTAGCTCTACCCCAAGAAAAAGAAATGGCTTCAAATGTTCGTTTGTTTGGGATTAAGTTTTGGACTTAATGATTTTCTTAAGTTTTAGGTTTTTTAGTTGTGTTAAATTTTGCCGAGTAACTATGGACATGAAGCTGGTGCTTTCGGAAAGCGTGGATCAGAAATCTCTAAATAATGCCACAAATCCTTTTTTCTAAGGGAAATGGACAATAATAATTTCTCTTCTAAAGAAAGTGATATTACCATTTCCTGCCTAAATAATAAGAAAATTAAAAATATGTATTTTCATGAGGCAGCTTTTCTAAGTAACGTTAAAATTATTTTACTCCCTTTAATCCACTCCTTTTTTATGTATATTTATTATCGTGCCATTGCCAGCATTATTTCATTTCTGTAATTATCAGTATTAAACTGAAAAGCCTTGCTTTTCTGTCAGGCATTTTAATCAATTTCCATGACAGCTTTCTCTTTTCTTCATTTGGTCTGTTTAGTGAAAAGTTTGGCAGTTCTGTAGAATATGGAGTTTATAGATGGATAGTGATTTCCATACATTAAGGAAAAATTAATCATCACTCTTTTAGTTCTGATTATTCCTGTATTATTCCAGTGCTTTAGAAATGGAAATTTGGGGATGGAATTTAGGTTTCAATACTGTGAGTTCTTGAACTCTGTAGAAATATTTAAAACATGGTAAAACAAATTAAAATAAAATAACCAGTGACTTGAGAGTCATAAAGAACAAAATGATAAGTAAAAGAATAGCTCATATGAATTGTGTTTGGTCTTTATACAGGTCAGGCAGCATCAGCAATGTTCAGATCATAGAATCATAGAATCATAGAATAATTAGTGTTGGAAAGAACCTTAAGATCATCTAGTTCCAACCCCCCTGCCAGAGGCAGGGACACCTCCCACTAAACCATGTCACCCAAGGCTATGTCCAACCCAGCCTTGAACACCACCAGCGATGGAGCATGCACAACTTCCCTGGGTAACCCATTCCAGTGCCTCACCACCTTTACAGTAAAGAATTTCTTCCTCATATCCAATCTGAACTTCCCCTGTTTAAGTTTGAACCCATTACCCCTTGTCCTCTCACTACAGTCCTTAATGAAGAGTCCCTCCCCAGCATCCCTATAGGCCCCCTTGAGATACTGGAAGGCTGCTCTGAGGTCTCCATGCAGCCTTCTCTTCTCCAGGCTCAACAGCCCCAACTTTCTCATCCTATCTTCATACAGGAGGTGCTCCAGTCCCCTGATCATCCTCGTGGCCCTCCTTTGGACTTGCTCCAACAGCTCCATGTCGTTTTTATGTTGAGGACACCAGAACTGCACACAATACTCCAAGTGAGGTCTCACAAGAGCAGAGTAGAGGGGCAGGATCACCTCCCTCGACCTGCTGGTCATGCTCCTTTTGATGCAGCCCAGGATACGGCTGGCTTTCTGGGCTGCGAGCGCACACTGCTGGCTCATGTTCATTTTCTCATCAACCACCACCCCCAAGTCCTTCTCTGCAGGACTGCTCTGTATCTCTTCTCTGCCCAACCTGTAGCTGTGCCTGGGATTGCTCCAACCCAGGTGTAGGACCTTGCACTTGGCATGGTTAAACTTCATCAGGTTGGCATCAGCCCACCTCACAAGCATGTCAAGGTCCCTCTGGATGGCATTCCTTTCCTTCAACATATCAACCGAACCACACAGTTTGGTGTCATTGGCAAACTTGCTGAGGGTGCACTCAATCCCACTGTCCATGTCACCCACAAAGATATTGAACAAGACCAGTCCCCACACCGATCCCTGAGGGACATCACTCGTTGCTGGTCTCCAGCTGGACATTGAGCCATTGACCACAACTCTTTGCGTGCAGCCATCCAGCCAGTTCTTTATCCACCCAGTGGTCCAGCTATCACATTGATGTCTCTCCAACTTAGATACAAGGATGTCATGTGAGACAGTGTCAAACACTTTGCACAAGTCCAGGGAGATGACATCAACTGTTCTACCCCTGTCCATCAGTTCCGTAGCCCCATCATAGAAGGCCACCAGATTGGTCAGGCAGGATTTCCCCTGAGTGAAGCCATGCTGGCTGTCACCAACCACCTTGTTGGTTTTCCTGTGCCTCAGCATGCCTTCCAGGAGAAACTGCTCCAAGATTTTGCCAGGCACAGAGGTGAGGCTGACTGGTCTGTGGTTCCCCGGCTCATCCATTTTCCCCTTCTTGAAAATGGGGTTATATTTCCCTTTTTCCAGTCATTGGGAACTTCACCTGACTGCCATGATTTTTCAAATATGATGGACAGTGGCTTAGCAACTTCATTTGCCAGCTCCTTCAGGACCCGCGGATGGATTTCATCAGGGACCTGAAGATCATCTAGTTCTAACCCCCCTCCCATGGGCAGGGACACCTCCCACTAAACCATGCCACCCAAGGCTCTGTCCACCCTGGCCTTGAACACCGCCTGTGATGGAGCATTCACAACTTCCCTGGGCAGCCCATTCCAGTGCCTCACCCCCCTTACAGTAAAGAATTTCTTCCTCATACCCAATCTAAACTTCCCCTGTTTAAGTTTGAACCCGTTACCCCTTGTCCTGTCACTACAGTCCCTCATGAAGAGTCCCTCCCCAGCATCCCTATAGGCCCCCTTGATATACTGGAAGGCTGCTCTGAGGTCTCCACGCAGCCTTCTTTTCTCCAGGCTGAACAGCCCTAACTTTCTCATCCTGCACAGTGTTACAGCTTTTAAGGTCAGAGAAAAGCAGGAAAGAGCAGGTGGTGAGGTGGTTATTCTCCTGCTCCACCATCCCCTCAGGACATATTGGGCACAATTTCTGTGGTTTATAATACTGTTCTGTCCATGGTTGTTGCCTTCTCGGTTTAGATGCTCTGGAGCGCAACCTGGCACTGCAGAAGAACGTGCTCCAGAAAATACATTATCTTTTCAAACATACATGTGTTGTCCTGTATTTATCATTTCTGCTATGCAGAAATGTAGTTTTGAGACCTCTTGTTAAATAGGGAGGTGCGGAAACTAAAGGTGAGGATTTGCAGAAATTATGTGTAACTTTTTGCTTACTAGGAGATGCCGAGTTTGCCCTTCTTTCAGTTAAAGGATGAGAGATCGTAGGATCATAGAATGGTTTGAGTTGGAAGGGACCTTAAAGCTCACCCAGTTCCAAGCCCCTGCCACAGGAAGGGGCACCTTCCACTAGAGCAGGCTGATCCAACCCCTGTCCAACCTGACCTTGAACAATGCCAGGGATGGGGCAGCCACAGCTTCTCTGGGCAGCCTGTGCCAGCGCCTCAGCACCCTCACAGGGAAGAGCTTCTGCCTAAGAGCTCATCTCAGTCTCCCCTCTGGCAGGTTAAAGCCATTCCCCCTTATCCTGTCCCTACAGGCCCTTGTCCAAAGCCCGTCTCCAGGTTTCCTGCAGCCCCTTTAGGCACTGGAGCTGCTCTAAGGTCTCCCCTTCAGGAGCCTTCTCTTGTCCAGGCTGCCCCAGCCCAGCTCTCTCAGCCTGGCTCCAGAGCAGAGCTGCTGCAGCCCTCGCAACACCTCTGTGGCCTCCTCTGGACTCGCTCCAACAGCACCACATCCCTCTTGTGCTGTTGGTCCCCCAGAGCTGGATCAGGACTGCAGGGGAGTCTCCCCTGAGTGCAGAATCATAAAATCATAGAATAGTTAGGGTTGGAAAGGACCTTAAGATCATCCGGTTCCAACCCCCCTGCCAGGGGCAGGGACACCTCCTACTAAACCATTCCACGCAAGGCTATGTCCAGTCCAGCTTTGCACACTGCCAGCGATGGAGCATTCACAACTTCCCTGGGCAACCCATTCCAGTGCCTCACCACCCTCACAGTAAAGAATTTCTTCCTCATATCCAATATAAACTTCCCCTGTTTAAGTTTGAACCCGTTACCCCTTGTCCTCTCACTACAGTCCCTCATGAATCTTTCTTTGCTTCAAAGTTAGAGGTTGCATTTTTCTGTGTGTGGAGCTCACTTTTCAGATTGAAGAATATTGCTTACGCCTTAAGTGAATCTACTGGCCAGTGAACATCTGCCCAAAAGGCATTTTCCCAGCCCCAGCATTTTTGGTGATACGTTTTTTTTTGCCTCAGCCTTTGGAGTTATTGAATCTCTTATTATTGGAAGTTAGATATATAGGTCTTTTTCTCCTTCCCCCAGGTTCTGGTTTATGAATTCACTGAATCATTCCTGTTAAAAATCTCTCTCCTCGTTCTCTGAAACGATGATGCAAACCAACCAGGAGCAACACAAAGCAAAGAGCTAATGTAATGCCTAGTGGCTAAAGTCAAATTTATAAGGGCTTGAAATTAAAGACCAGCAGTAAGATATTTTATTTCACCTTTGATTCACGAGTGCTATGCATGAGAAGGATGCTTAATCGCTTAGTGGGAATTTATTGCTCATTTTTGTCTCAACTGTTTTCCAAGAAGTTTTTGCATTTAAACTTATTTAAATCCAGAATAGCTTCAAATGGCTGCTTTAAAACTGCCTTTACAAAGTTGTATAAGACTTCTTTCTGTTTTTTAAGAAGATAAAGGTTGAAAATAGCCTAAAACACCTGTCTGGACTGTGGAATAATATTTTGAAATAGTGGAAATAAATCATGAACGCAATTCTTTTACTTGAAAATCTCCAAGCTTAATTTAGTAGAGATACTCTTAGGTAGTTGAAGAATAATACAGAAGTCTTGCCCTATCTGAAAATGGTTATAGCATCATTGTTTTGTTAGTGTATATATTATTCTCTCTATATTTCTCTCTTATGTTTCTGTATACAGCATATGCAGTGGATAATGGTTTTAAATTTTGTTTAGATTAATTGTATTCTTTCAACTGGGGAAGAGTTGTTCTATATTTGATATAGAACATGATGGCGTGCTTGTGTGAAAAGGTAAACATGTAATAGATAGATAAGTATCTATGTGTTTTTGTTTCTCATCATTAGAGAGTGTAAAAGGGCACAAGAATGCCAGAAGTGAATGTGTGTAATGTAAGCACACATTGCTGGCAGACACAATTTAAATGAGCATCCCTTTTCTGGTGTTTTATTGCTGATGTTTTATGTGGCAGCTCTGTCTTAAACACTTATTACTCTGTCTTGCTCTGGGGCAATGTATGATCTCCAAATCCTGAAATCCAAGCAATTAGAGTGGGAAAAGACCTATCAAGTTAATACAGATTATTTTCTTGACAATTGAGGGTTTTTTTTTTCCCTTAAATAATGTTTTCAAATGTGTGTGCTTGTCACAAATGCTCTTTCCAGAAGTCTTTTCCACAGTTTCTAAATACAGAACACCATTGGAGAGGCTTCATGTATCTCCAGTTCTGTGGTTTCCTTTTCTGTCTTCTCGTTCATGTTAAAGAATTGTGATTAAAAAAAAAATAAAAATAAAGTTTGTTCCATTTTTCTTCTCATCAGTTACTTTTCTAAGAGGCAAAGCGTTCTTCTTGATCAGTGACCTTTCAAAGTAGTTGATTTACATTTAAATACGGTCTTTCATTTACATTCCTGATAAAATGAAGTCAGGATGCTCCAGAATATTCACATTGAAACATTAGCCTTTGTCTATCACTATAAAACCAGTTTAATCTCAACCTTATAACTATGGAAAATACTACTGTTAAGATTGAATTTGAGAGTCAAAACTTGGCAAACTGGTGCAATGTGGTTATCTTCTAAATTTATTTTGTGATCTTTCACTTTGGCTGTCTGCTTATGAGCTTTTGAAATTACTTTGCTTAATTATTCATTTGTTAATAAGTTACATGCACAAAGGTTCTGGTTAATGTTATTTGGTAGACTGAGATTTTTGTTGAACTTTTCAATGGGGATTTTAATGAAAATGCAGAAAAATGGCATTTGAATGGTTCTTCTTTTAAAATAATGTGAATACAGGATGGTCACATTATTTTTCTTACCTTTTAAATCACTATAACAAATGTTGTCTGTAGTTATGAATTTATTTTTTATGTATGTTCATCATATCCTTTCAATTTTAGAAATGGTGGATTTGTGGTAGATTTAATGTTATTACACCTGGTTTTCCTCTCTCTTTTTCTTTCTATAAAGGCAGAAAGGGGTAGATGAAACAAAGCTTTTTTGGCATGTTCAAATACTAGTTAGCTTCTGAACATTGAATGCAAAAGATGTGGAATTAGACTAAACAGACTGAAACAAATCCAGTTTTCTCCCTACACCTTCTGAAAAGCTTGACCTCACGCGCACAAGTTTCTTCCAGCTACTCAGGCAGTGAATTCCTCCCCTTTAACAATTTGGCTTTCATGTGTAGGGAAAATGTTATATTTAGATATTAATTTATTTACATTTCATCACTCCTTTATGATGTCTTTTTTTCCTTGATAGTTTTCTTAAAATACCAATTTTATATTGGTGGTTTTTGTAGTGTGTGTGTATTATATATGAAATATCTTCTACAGTAGAAACATAAAGCCAACTGTGATTTAAGACTATATGCACAGCACTAAAAAATGCAGCTAGAACTTTGGTTCTGACCTTGATAACTCTTGCAGAGAGAATAGAGCAGTTCTACACTCGTTATTTTGCACAGGGGTGTTGAGGATTGGCTTAAAATTTAACATTGTGTGTATGGGAATTCCCCCAATAAAACATGATTTTGACAAATTCGTGGATAAAATAAGGAAATAAAGAAACATCTTTTTTCAGTAAATAATTCTTCTGAATCTGCCTTTTTTCCTCCCATTTTTTCATTTCACCTGACAGGTTTCAAGCCCTTTACTAAACTACTGATTGAATTTTTCGAGTGAAGTATTCTCTTACTTCTCTAAGTTGTTCACGATAGTAATTATAAAGTCTCTGAAAGCAAACTATTTGTTTCCAAAGACATATGATTAAAAAAACCCAACGTTTTTATATTCGGCTTCATTATAAATTAATGGACTTATTAAATTAGTTTTGCTCATTGTTTTTCATCTTAGTGAGCTAAAAATGCATTGTATTGATCCGAACGTCTAACACCTGTGTGATTATAAACCATAAGTACTGTGTGACAAGCCAAATGGGTGTGTCTCTGATGTGATTTCTGCTTCAAAATGCAGTAGAATTGCGTTAATTTGCTCAGATGGATGAGATTTAATGCAGATTTAATAATTTATGTTATAGGATAAGTATCAAGGACATGGAGTGACCCATCATATCCTACTAATTTTAATTTATGAGGCTCTATATAACTTGCCAGCAAATACTCCCTGTTATATTATTTTAAAGTCAACTCTTAGGGATGTGATGTCAGGTTTCAGTCCAGAATTGGTATACTAAAATGAGGGAGATGGAGCAAATGCAGTTGCAGCTGGAGTTTGCCTATACGCAGATTTATTTCTTTTGAAATATATATCTGCCTTAGAGTAAAAAAGGCCATAAACATCTTCTCCTATGCAGAATATAGAAAAAAAATGACTGTTTCCTCCCAGAAGGTGATAAATGTGAACTCCATACGTATTACAAATACTGATACTGTATTTTGGGGGGAGGGTTATGTATCAGTGGAAGAACGTTTTTCTGCTCTTACCTGCAAATCCTCTGTTATAAACTGCCTGCTGACAGGAAACCATCTGTTCCTTTTCTTCTGTGGGAGCTCCCTGTAGCAGGTTCTGGGGAAAAGCTTTTTCCAAACCTGCTCTTCCTTGAAACAGGAGCATGGCAGAACGAAAGGTGTAGAAACGCATTTGGAAGGTAGTAATTCAGTGTATATGTACATTTTTCTAAAGCACATAAATGTTCATGTTAGATAAAGAGTGCATTCCAGTACTGAGAGCATACTGGGAAGCTGGAGAACAGCAAATTTTAAAAGCATTTTTTAGGTGAGGATGGACAGATCTTAGGCAGAAGTTCTTCCCTGTGGGGGTGCTGGGGCGCTGGCACAGGGTGCCCAGAGAAGCTGTGGCTGCCCCATCCCAGGTAGTATTCAAGACCAGGTTGGACACAGGGGCTTGGAGCAAGCTGCTGCAGTGGAAAATGTCCCTGTCTGTGGCAGGGGGTTAGAACTGGATGAGCTTTAAGGTCCTTTCTAACCCAAACCATTACGTGATTTCATAAGCTTTTCTTTGGTCTGGCCTCTCCTCCCCACTCATTTTAATGTGTTGATGTTTTTAAGTGACCTCTTACTGACTGCTTGATTAAAATGAGATGTTTTACGTAATCAAATGAGCTTTCTTGACCTTTCTTGCTTTAATTTTTGCTTAATGTGGAGACCTCAGTGTTACGGCTGATGGTCCAGGTATTGCAGTATATGGAATTTATGCTCAGTAAGATTTTCTTTTTGACATGTGTGCCTGCATTCCTGTAAGTGATTCTTTCAGAGAGGTTGATGTGATTAAAGGGAATGTTAGTTGTGTTTCTATACTTAGTCTTTTTTCATTAAATTTTTTACTTTTATTTCCTCCTTTTTTTTTCCTTTACATCAGTTATTTATAGACTTCTCAGTGCGAATAATTTACAGTTCAGAGCCTTTGGACTTTAATACCTTGGGCTATATTTGGATTTCCTGATTCTGTGCTATTAAAAAAACAACCCAAAATCCCCAACAGTGGTTAAAGCAGCAGATGGACACGTTAGAGCATCCTCTTCTGAAGTCTGATTTTCTTTCTGCTGTTTGTAAAGCTTTTGTAATTCCTTCAATACGTAATTTTCCTTTTCTTTTTTGGTTTGACTTTGTGAACCTTCTTAGATAGAAATGTTGCAAACTTTCCTTTTCTCATTTCTGCCATCACTTCTTTATTTGATCTTTCTTATGAAGTTTGCACGAATTTCTGTCATGTTTAACACATCCTCTTTAAAAGCAGTAAAACTATTTCATTATGGCAAGGCAGCCTAAAGTGAAGGTTGAGATACCTGTAGTCACTTGTCTATCCCTACTATTGCTTAAGTTAATTACTGGTGAGTTTTATGAAACTGTAAACACATTTGTCTGTGTTCTTTTAATCAAACAGTTTCTGTGGTCATTCGGTTCTAAGAATAATCTTTGTCTTGGTTTTGATTGAAGCCTTCACTTTCAGTATTAACTAATGTTTTCTTTCAATGTTGCTGGTACAATAGATGCTTTGATATCTTTGCATTTAAGTGTCATTATCTATTAATGAATGTAACAAAAAACTCCCACAAAGCCAAACCACCCACCACTACTCTTTAGTGTCTTAAAACAAGAAATTTCTCAGTCTATTATGAATTATGAGGTGGCTTCAATCATGCTGTTTATAGACCCATAATTGGAATTACTTTTTTAATCCTTTTAAAATCCTTTTTTTGCTGCCTTTTTTCATGATGTTTTGTTCCAAGTAGCACACCTGTAAAAGGAGGGTTGGGTAGTGCTGTTGCTGCAAGGACAAAAAGACTTGGGAGCTGTAGAGGAGAGGAGGCTGTGGTCTGTTACGTAGGATGTTTTCCTGGGGAATAAGGACTGTGGGCTGGGGAAAGTAGCAAGGGCAGCTTTCTCTTAGTCTGTTATGAAGGCTTGTAACTTTGAGCTGGGTGATGAGACACCATGAAGAGAAGGCTCCGGGGAGACCTTAGAGAAGCTGCCAGTGCCTAAAAGGGCTTGGCAAAAAAGCTGCAGATGAACTTTTGACAATGCCCTGTAGAGACAGAACAAGGGAAATGGCTTTAACCTGCCAGAGGGGAGACTGAGATGAGCTCTGAGGCAGAAGTTCTTCCCTGTGAGGGTGCTGAGGCGCTGGCACAGGGTGCCCAGAGAAGCTGTGTCTGCCCCATCCATGGCAGTGTTCAAGGGTAGGTTGGATGGGGCTTGGAGAAACCTGTTCTAGTGGAATGTGTCCCTGTTTGTGGCAGAGGGCTGGAACTGGATGAGCTTTAAGGTCTCTTCCAACCCAAACCAGTCTGGGATTCTGGGATTCTGTGATTCTATGACTGCTTCTTACATCTCTAGATTCAGAGTGGCCATTGATGGAATGCGGCTGTTTGGATGGAATGGATTACTGCGTGAAGGGGCTGCCCGTTATGAACTGCAGTGTGCAGCACTGTTATCTGGAGCCAAGTCCTTAAAGCTCTGAAGTAAAAATGGGCTTAAAATGAACTCTTTTCTGTTTCCAGACAGCTATTTCAGATGGGATTCTGCTCTGAGCGTGGCTAATTTGAGGCAATTTGAGGCTCTGGTTATCACAGAGTCAGTTTAAAGACTTGACTCCACTGGCAGGTTCTTCCATAGAAGTTCAGTATTGCAACAGAAAATGACATGAGGTATTACTCAGTAATAAGGAAGTTTTAGAGAGATTCTTATGGGAATCTAGTGGCTTCAAGAGAATACAGGCTGTGTAAAAACAAATATCCGAGCAGTTGCATGTTAGTGTCTACAGTCCTGTTTCTGATCTCCAGGCTGGTTTACTTAGTGTGAATTACAGTTGGAATGGACGTGACTCCCTGTTCCGTTGCACAGCTTGAGGTATGACACCTCTCATGCTCCACCTCTGGACAAAAGGCACCGAGGAATTGCAGCCAGGGAGGGATCTCCCCAGGCTGGTTGGGCAGAGGCTGGTCCTGGGTGCCCAGTGGCCATGGGCACGATGCTGCCACCATCACAAAGCCGTGGCGGTCACTTTGGAGGCACCCATTGTGATGGGGACACCCATGGTGACTATAGTCTATTTAAGGAGTGAGTTCCCTGGAGTCCAGAGGAGACCCCTCCCTCAGGAGGCTGCGTCTCCCCTGGCTGCCCTGGGGATCCAGGTATATGTCATTTCACTTTTCAATTGTATTTTAGTGCTCATTTTATGTCAGTGCTCTAAAGGGAGGAGAAGCTGTCAGGAGATGTGCTGGTGCCATCCCAGCTGTAGGAGCAGCGGATAGGTGAGGAGGAGGCACTGGGCTTGTTCATGTGCTTGGAGCTCCCCTCTGCATGCAGAGGTGCTGCGGGTCAAACAGGAACCTTCTGAGTGCAGGAGCTGCTGGTGTCAGAGGTGCTGAGAAGGTGTCAGGGCAGGAGCAGCCCCTGGGCAGTGCAGCTGCTGGTGCTGTCACTGGGAGCACAGCACAAGGGGAATTTCCTGGCTCTGGCAACGCCTGTGGATCCCACCGGGCATTGCGGAAGGCAGGAGGGGTGCTGGTGGGCTCTGGTAAAGCTCAGGCCAGTGCCGGGCATTGCGGAAGGCTCCAGGGCTCTGCTGGGCTCTGGCAATGCATTCTGGAAGGTGACAAAGGCCCTGGTTAGCACAGGCACAGCCCAGAAGCCCACCGGGCATTCCAGAATGCAGCAGGAGCCCTGGCAGGTTCTAGTGATCCCTGTGCCGGGCATTCCAGAAGGCGCCATGCGAGCTGTTGGGTTCCATCAATGGAAGCCCTCCAGGCACTGCAGAAGGCAGCAGTGTCCCTCACAGACTAAGGCAAAGCCTGCAGATGCCCACCAAGAGTTATGGCAGGCAAGAGGGGAACGTTGGGGCTCGGGCAAGGCCCTAGGAAGATCGTTGGACATTGTGAAAGGAGAGGGCCCTGGCAGGTACTGCCAATGCCTGCCAACACCCACCGGACATTCCAGAAGGTGGGAAGGACCTGGTGGGCTTTGGCAACACTCCAGAATCCCCCCTGAACCTCCAAATCAGCTCTGAACACCCAAATTCTCTTCCTCCACCAGAGAGGAGCATGGGGCACTAAGGAGAGACTTGAGGTGCATTGGGGTTGGTGTACAGGCAGTGGTGTGGCAGCAGGGCCAGGGCAGTGATTGTCCCCCTGTACTGGGCACTGGTGAGGCTGCACCTCAAATCCTGTGTTCAGCTCTGGGCACCTCACTACAGGAGAGACGTTGAGGTGCTGGAGCGGGGTCAGAGAAGGGCAATGGAGCTGGAGCAGGGCCTGGAGCACAGTGTCATGGGGAAGGGCTGAGGGAGCTGGGGGGTTCAGATGGAGAAGAGAAGGCTCAGGGGGGACCTGATCGCTCCCTACAACTGCCTGAGAGGAGGATGGAGCCAGGAGGGGGCTGCACTCTGCTCCCAAGGAATGAGGGATGGGACAAGAGGAAACAGCCTCAGGCTGCACCAGGGTAGGGTTAGATGGAGCTGAGGAACAATTCCTTCCCCAAAGGGTGCTCAGGCATTGGAACAGGCTGCCAGGGCAGTGCTGCAGTCACCGTCCCTACTAGTGTTCACACACCACATAGACGAGGCCCTCAGTACCATGGGTTAGTGGTGGTCTTAGCAGTGCTGGGGTGAAGGTTGGACTTGATGACCTTAAAGGTCTTTTCCAACATGGTTGATTTTGTGTTTCTATGATTCTATGTGCCTTCATTCCCAAAGTAGAGTAATCCCATACTAGGAAAAGACAGTGATATTTTTCTCTGTTGGGTAGGCATATTTTCCATGTAAGAACTAACCCCCTTTCTTTTTTGTCAGGAAAACTAATATATTTATATTTTGTAATAGGGAAAAATGCATCCAGGTATATCTTAAATAAATAATCTCATTTAAATGAGTTTATTTTGGAATATCAGGCATATTGTCAGCTCTGATGCTATTAGCCTAAAAATGCCCTGTTGTGAGACTAAGATTATACTGATGATTTTTCTAGTCGCAGTAGAATCAGAATCTGTTCTGAGGTGTTTAAGGCTGATAGTTGATATTTGTTTATCTAAAAGAATGGTTAGACACTATGTAGCATGCAGGCAGTAGTAATATGTTGCCATAAGGGAACAAAAGGATAGTGCATGAATCCCAGAAATCTTTGTAAAACCAATCTACTCCAAACAGTAAGAAAAACTAATTTTAAGTGAAAAAAGATATTCAGACTCTTTGCACTCGGTTTGTCTAAATACAGGTTCTGGCTTCTTAATGAGAATCTTTACTTTATATCTTGTTGTGGTGGAAAATTCCTCCTCAATGTAAATATCTGTATAAATTCTGTTTGTGTTTTTGTGTGATGTTATTGTAGACATCTCGATTGTTAAATTCTTGCTTGAAATGTCTTTAGAATCAACTTAAAGTTTTGGAAATGCTTAACTCTGGAAAGTTAACCTCACACTTTCTGTAGGGAGCATGGAACATCCTTCTGGTGAAGTTTAGCTTTTAATAATGTATAATAGGAAACTCTTCATGACCAATATTAACATTTCTGCTTGAACATAGTTAAAGAAATCCATCTAGATAAAGAAAAGCGTTGGTCAAAGTACATTAATATTTGACAGCATGAATTGCTGAACTGTATTCGTTGGAATAGTTGCTATGGAAATTCCTTTTTATTTGCAGGTTTTTGTTACGTGTGCAACGAGGTTTTTAGATAACAGAAGAAATTACAGGGCAAGTTCAAGAAATAGAAGTAAAGCTTTTAGTGGAAGTATTCAGAATAATCACTGAATCCTAGTTGCCTAGCGCTGTCCCATTCCTTTTTTGCTTTCTCTGTTCTGTTCACAAGTTGACTGTACACTTCAGTGTTAGTGGTATAATAGATAATTTTCCAGGGAAATTTGGTTAAATGAAATAAACAGGCCACATTAGGAGCTGGTTTTATTGCTGATGTTTTTGTATTTGCCTCTCCAAAGCTAGGAAGGATAAAGTTGCTCTTGACCCAACACAAGGGGTGGGCTTTGAGGTCCAGGTCTCCCCTCAAGCTCTGTAGCACAGCATTTGCTCCCCTGACCTTTAGAACTGAATGAATCTAGGTGAAGTATCCTCAGTAATGCTTATTTCTTTGTATAGAGATTGTTTTCTTTCTCTGAATCAGATCTGAAAACATTATGAGCTTTCTAGACCAAAGTTGGTAAACAAACATCTGACACTATGATTTAACAGCCATTATTTTGTGTCACTGGTTCTAAAATGTGTGATGTTGGGAAGAAAGTTCTTATTATTGTGAAGGTTTTATGTGGAATCCACAATTCAGTTCTAAGTGCAACAACTTACTATTATAAAAGGGGACAAGAATGAATCAAAATCTGCTCTCCCATTTCTTTGCTTTTTCATATGTACAGAGTAACTTTATTTTCAAACATTTAAATGTGTGATGTTTAATGTGCACTTGAAATTAAAACAAAAAAAAAATGCAGTTATAATCAGAAACTGACAACAGAAAGTAACATGTCTTTGAAATACTGTGTTGATGGGAATAGGTGGCTTTAGAAAAGTGTTTGAGAGCTACTAAGAGAAGATAGATCTGGGACAAGTCATCTGATAAACCAAATTAAGGAATATTCTCCAAAGGTTATTAATAAAGCAGTGAGATGTGTGTAACAGTAGAAAGGGAATCAGAAACATAAAAACAACGATGGCCTTCAAAAAGACTAAGGGTTAAATCATGCATGACAATTTTAGATGCTTTATTCACCATTTAGCCATCATCAGTTGTACATAATAGCAAGTCATATCTTTTTGCCATTGAAGCAATAGAGAAAACTGCTAATGGTTTCAATAAAACAGGTTTGAGCCCATAGCAGTCTGCAAGGGGAGAAGAAAATCCCCACACTTCTAAGATCCCTTTGTGTCTGACACACTCAGAATTGGCAAGTGACTGATGAATACTCTCTTAATCTGCAGCACTTAGGGTCATAATTATAACTTAAATGTGGTAGATTTTCTACAGTACCAGCAAGTATTGCATAAAAAGGAAACAAAAGCTATTTTGTATGATCTTAAGAATGATGAGGTGTTACTTGAGACTTGAGTCTCAGGTTTGTAATTAGGGTCTTGATAAAAAGTATGGATAAAAAAAAAGGCAATTAAAGGCTGGTTTGTCTGTGAAGTTTGTACACTATGCAAGGGGTCAGATTTTGTAAGTTTAATTTGCCAAGGTTTGAATGAGTCATGGCTCACAAGATTAATAAATGTATCCTTATTTTTTTCGTTACTGCCATTAACTTGGTTATTTATTCAGAAGGTAGAAGGCTTGAGAGGTGGGCCTGTGTGAACCTTGTGAAGTTTAAGTGCAAGGTCCTGCATGTGGGTCAGGGCAGTCTCAAACACAGGCACATGCTGGGTATAAAGGAATTGAGAGCGGCCCTGAGGAGGAGGACTTGGGGGTATTGGTTAACAAGAAGCTCCCCATGACCTGGCTGTGTGTACTTACAGCCCCAACCTGCACCCCCACTGCATGAGCACCAGGTCGAGGGAGGGGACTCTCCCCCTCTGCTGCACTCTGAGCAGATCCACCCTGCAGTCCTGATCCAGCTCTGGGGCAACAGTACGAGAGGGATGTGGAGCTGTTGGAGCGAGTCCAGAGGAGGCCATGGAGATGCTGCGAGGGCTGCAGCAGCTCTGCTCTGGAGCCAGGCTGAGAGAGCTGGGCTGGGGCAGACTGGAGAAGAGAAAGCTCCTGAAGGGGAGACCTTAGAGCAGCTCCGGTGCCTAAAGGGGCTCCAGGAGACCTGGAGAGGGGCTTTGGGCAAGGGCCTGTAGGAACAGGATAAGGGGGAATGGCTTTAACCTGCCAGAGGGGAGATGGAGGTAGCTCTTAGGCAGAAGCTGTTCCCTGTGAAGGTGCTGAGGCATGGGCATAGGGTGCCCAGAGAAGCTGTGGCTGCCCCATCCCTGGCAGTGTTCAAGGCCAGGTTGGATGGGGCTTTGTCATGGGTTCAGCAGCAGCAGGCATTTTTCTCCTTCGTAGTAGCTGGTGCAGTGCTGTGTTTTCAACTTTCGGTCTGGGAACAGCGCTGATAACACCAATGTTTATAGTTATGGCTTAGAATGTTTTTGTCTGACCAAGGACTTTCTGAGTCTCATGCTCTGCCAGTGAGGAGGGGAAGCTGGGAGGAAGCAGAAACAGGATACCTGACCCAAACTGACGAAAGAGCTATTCCATGCCACAGCACATCTTGCCCAGGATGTAAAACTGGGGGCAAGAACCTGGAGGAGTTCAGTTCACAGCTCGGTTGTTGGGTGGTGAGCAATTGTATCCTCTTTCCTTGTATTTCCCTGGTTATTATTACTATTGGTGGTAGCAGCAGTGGTTTGTGTTATACCTTAGTTACTGGACTGTTTTTATCTCAACCCGTGGGAGTTGCATTCTTTCGATTCTTCTCCCCATTTCCTCCCCCTCGGAGTAGGGGGGAAGAAGGAGGGGGAAGTGAGTGAACGGGCTGCGTGATTTACGGCTTAAACCACGGCAAGCTTGGATCAGCCTGGTCTAGTGGAAGGGATCTCAGTCCTGGATGCATCTTTGAGGGCACTGTAGAGTTGCATGCTGTACTGGTAATTATGATTTATTTTACTTCTATCTACAATTACTTCAATATATGAGTAAGATGGCTTGATCTTGCTCTAGTTGCAGCCACCTCCTGTTAATAGAGTAAGCTAATAGTCTTCTTGGCTGAAAAGTTTGAGCACCACTGAACTGAACAGTCATAAGGATGTGGAGTTATTTTCTTGGATGCTGTCACTACCATTATTGCAAGTTTCTATGTTAATCAACACAGTTTAGTGAATTGCATCACTACCATCCAGAACTGTCCCTTTCTTTAGAGAACCAGGCTCACTGGTGTAATCTGTGGGATGGATACTTCACAAGTGGTGGTCCCAGAAGGATTTTATAAATACCTACTTCAATGGGAGGCGATACCTGTGACTGGTGGTAGTGGTGTAATTCACAGTTATGTATTAGTGTGAAGGTTCTGCAGTGAAATTAATGCTCCTGAAAGGTCAAATTGAATGTATGTAGTCAGGTCTGGCCCTGTTCCCAGATTTTATGAATGGAAACATAATATTGAGCTTGTAAAATCATATCCTTTCTCTTTTAGTGGAAAGTAGCCCATTTAGCACACTTCCTTTAGTATTTGTAACTGCATGTGTAATCTGGTGTGAAAAATGAGATGCTTTGCTCTTCTGTTTCCGTGGGTACAGGGTTGTCCTCTGTGTGGTCCTTTCAGATTATTGCTTCTTTTGTGTTTCATAGTGAATGCCATTAGAACATTTTGGTATGACTAAGCATATGTGTATCGATGGCTGATAACTGAAATTCTTTCCATCCAGAACTTTGCCTAGGTGTCTCCTTGACACCTAAAGCTTATTCTTCTGTAGCTAGCAAAGGAGAGCAAAAAAAACCTGGCAGATATGTTGGGAAAAATTCATGCATTTTGCTGCAGTACAGGAAAATGACTTGGTAGTTTCTGGAGAAGTTACACAGCCTAAGGCAAAGCTGAAGTGGTTTATAGTACTAGAGTCCTAAGTGAAATATGTAGATGTATATTTTACCTTGGTTTGTTCTGCTTATTATTTTATGTAGCTTAGCTTTTTTTCTTCCTTAAGGCATTTCATGTAGAATCTCAAAAATCATAATGTGGCTGTCAGTGGGAACGTAGCTTTTCGTTTAGCTTTTCTAGTGTGGCTGGCATTTTAATTACTTTTCCTTTCCCATTATACTTCCTAAAGTAAATAGTCTTTAGAGAACCTCACTCTGTATTTTATTTGTAATCTGGTTTTGAGCATTTTATCATGTACAAATTGCCTGAATTACCTGTGGAGTCAACACAAGGGTTATAAAGAAGCAGCTACCTACAATATCAAGCTATAGCACCAGTAGGAAGGCAGGTGTGTTTTTTGTGCTCAGAGGACTTTGACCATGGCTGATGGAGTCATTAATCAAATATAATTCCTTATTTTCTTGATAAAGAAGAAGCTGTTCAGGTAATATGTCTGTCTGAAGTGTGACATTTTCAAATACCCTTTGTAGGTCCTGTTTTTCCGTGCTCTTTCACATTGATTATGCTGCACTGTGACAGTGAGCCAGGAGATATTTCAAGATGAGGTTCAAGGAGTAAGATGTAATCACTCAGCTGGCAGATGGCATTGCTCGTTTTCTAGATGGGAAATGGTGATACACTTTTGGTCTGAAAGTGGTAAAAATTGTCGTAACTTGGGATTGTGCTTGAGCAAACATATACATCCAACAAGGTGAAACTTAGTCTTGAGGTATGACCATGCAGTCATGTGCTAATGTCTCTAAACTGTTTTGGGACCAGGCATAGATCTTGTTCTGCTTGGACTGAGATGAAAACCATGACATAACTATTTTGTATTTAGAATGTGCTACCACATGTACAGAGGAACAAAAGAATCATAGAATGGTTTGTTTTGGAAAGGACCTTAAAGCTCATCCAGTTCCAACTTCCCTGCCGTGGGCAGGGACACCTTCCACTAGAGCAGGTTGCTCCAAGCCCCATCCAACAGGCCCTTGTCTGAAGTTCCTCCCCAGTTTTCTCATAGCCCCGTTAGGTATTGGAAGTGTGTAATAAGTCTCCCTGTAGTCTTAAAAGGTTGGTTTCCTCCTTCTCTTTCTCTGTCCTTCAGCCAGGTTCTTTTTGGAAATAGCTTTTTCTTTTTCTGTTTTATATCACAAGAGAAGAATAAGAGAAAGAATTAAATAAATGGAGATTTCAGTGATTTGAGGTGGCAGAATGCTATGTCTTTGTTTTAGTGAAATTAGAATTGCCATTCACCTTACCTAGAACTTCCTTACAGCTCTCTCAGGTTCATGAGGTTTAGCACTGCACTTAGCGGAAATCTTATATGTGAAACAACATATTGTGCCTTTCTATTACTAATGTATGCCTAGGAGAAGTCGTAGTTTTTTAGCTGAAGGAATGAAGACCTTGGAGATGCAAATGATGACAATTAAAATACTTAGTTAAATATCAGGAAGTATATATCTCTTCAAAGTACTAGCAAAGTCCTCCAAAACATCTATGCAGTTGTCTGGAGGAGGCTACGAAGGCTAGAAAATATGCAAATACTGGATTTAAAGATAATTGGTGTAAACTGATGAGCTCTCACTGCTAATAATTGGAATTTATGTATGTGCTGGCATATGGGAAAATCTAATTAACCACTCACGCCTAACAGTGCGTAATAAAAATGGTAACTTATAGGCAAAAGCAGGAAGAACTCATCAGATGCTTGTAAACAGGAGCCATGATTCAGATTTCTTGGATTCAGGGTTCGCTATAGTTTGACAGTACAATGTTCTGTTGGATCAGCAATGTGCAGTGTTAAGCTTTTTGTGTACTACATGAAGAAATCCTGTGTAACAAATCCCATTTCAGCTGGAATTGGGTGGCTTGGCAAGTCTAAGTGAGGGAGGTTCCTGTAAAAGGTGAGATTAAAAATGGTCTGTGCCTCTTTTGGCTTTGGCTGGAAAACCAGTAGACACTGGAAAGCTAAAAGTAGACAGTGAGAGAGGCAGGTGATGGGTGGAACCTCCAAAAACCCCATCAAATTGTTAGAAATTAAATTGTTAGAATTTAAATTACTTTGCCATTTTGTTGACCAGCACTCACAGGGAATTTGATTTTCAATGCAAATATGTAATCCTGAGTGGAAAGTTTTATATGTAATTTTAAAGCTGTTATGTATAATTTTATGTTTAAACACTTCAGTAATTGCCACGTTTGAGGAGAAGGAATTAGTATATAAATGCTTGCTAAATAAGTTAGTGTTCCCCATTGTCGAACAATGAAAGGCACAAAAATGTGGAATTATCTTATTATATTAGAAGATTGGCTTTGTGGGGTTTCGTATTCGTAATAAAACTTAACCATATGTAGTGTTCTTCTGTGGTGAATGCGGAAATTAAGAGTCACTTGTCAAACTGATCTTTATAATTTCAGCTAGAACTGTTATACATGCTTTCTTTTTCTTCTACCTAGAAGGAATAACTTGAATTTCCTAGGTTATTTTAAAAAACACCTAGTTTTTTCTTTGTTTTATGTTTGGGGGAGAATAAGAATAAATAGAGGAAATCATTCCTAAACCAACAACAATCCTTCAGGCATGAAAATATATTGAGTCACAAGAAAATAAATGCTTAGTATATAATAGTAGATTTCCATGCATTTTTAGTTGTAATTTTAAGCCGTAGTTTACAATAACAATAGGAAATTATAGTATGGTCCTGTGAGGGTAATTTATGAGATGATGCGTTTGTATTTAGGCAGCTGATAAGGACAAGATATAAAAAGGAAAAATCGCAGTCATAGGGAATTGAAGTGACAAAGGAGACAATTTATGTGATTCAAACAAGACAGTGTAAAAGGTTGTTTCAGAGAGCAAGGTCAACTGTGGACAACGTGTATTCTGAAAATGTTGCATATGAATTAATTAAGCTTATTTTAATGGAATTACAAGCAGCAAGGTCCTTACAGGGTATGGCTTTTATCTGGCCAGGATAAGCTGAGCTGCTTCTCATTCTGTTTCTTGCTGGTAAAATGAAACAGATTCCCTTAGCGCATTTGAAGAGAATGGAACTATGGATGATGGATAGATAAGTCTGAATGAAAGTAAGTCACAGCAGCAGTGATTAGGGTGTTGATTGTGTCAAGAGCACTTAAGGAATTGTCATTTTTACCCTTAGACACTTGTCTCACTGATGACAGGATCAAATATAATCGCTTTTTTATTTCATGCTTTTTTTTCTCAGGCGTGAATACTGTGTTTTTAATGAAATACGTAGAATCCAAACTATTAACAAAAGGGAGAAGTTTGTGGCTCCCCATCTGAAGAGAATTGTATCGAAATTGAAAAGGTGACATTATAATGATAAAAGCGATGATGAATGCTGAAGGTCAGTTCCCTTTAGGCCATCATACTCTTGGAGGCAATGCTCTTTTTGTAATGAGCTGAGTCCAAATGACAGGCAAGACTAGGACATGTCCTAAATTATGCCAGCATTTCCCAAATAGGTGCTATCACAATGTGTGATAATGTGAGATAGTAACAATAATGGAATTATTTGATCTTCTTGAACTCAGGCTTTGAATGTGGTATTTCAGTGGCAATAGAAATAAAATGTTAAGCTTTTCCTCTTTGTAATTGTTACTTATTATTTTGGTAGGAAAAAGAATAAGTAAGTTGAGTTGTCTGTCTGAATTTAATGCACCCCTATAGGAGAGTGGAGCACCTCCTTTATGAAGATAGGCTGAGAAAGTTGGGTCTGTTGAGCCTGGAGAAGAGAAGGCTGCGTGGAGACCTCCTAGCAGCCTTCCAGTATCTGAAGGGGGCCTATAAGGATGCTGGGGAGGGACTCTTCATTTGGGACTGTGGTGATAAGACAAGGGGAACGGGCTCAAACTGAAACAGGGGAAGTTCAGATTGGATATAAGGAAGAAATTCTTTACTGCGAGGGTGGTGAGGCACTGGAATGGGTTGCCCATGGAAGTTGTGAATGCTCCATCGCTGGCGGTGTTCAAGGCCAGGGTGGACAGAGCCTTGTGTGGCATGGTTTAGTGGGAGGTGTCCCTGCCCATGCAGGGGGGTTGGAACTAGATGATCTTAAGGTCCTTTTCAACCCAAACTATTCTATGATTCTATGATTCTATATGTATTTCTGTGATAATGCTGGCAGAAGCCTCTGGCCCATAAATCTTATTTCCATTATTTGATTTTTTTAGCCAATGCTACCTTAAATTCCCCATGTAGTTACAGATTTCTAATCTGTGTTTCTATAAAGAAATTTTTCTACATAGAGGTTGGCATGAGAACGGTTGATTTCTGGGATTATAATTTTCAATCATTCAGTAATACACTGAATTTTGCAGGTGTTCACAGGTTACATTCATTTATGGATTTGACTAAATGTGCTTTTTGTTGTGAAGCATTAGTGTTTCAGGGCTTACATAGCAAAGATTTATCTTTTGTTAATATTTTAATTTACTTTGCTTACTTGCAATTAAGTAGTGAAATTATGTAGAACTAATTTTTTCTCTCACAACTGCATCAGTGGTTACCAGTCGTTGCCCAAAAGCTTCCTTAAGGATGAGTGGTGATGTTCCCAAATGCATATCCAGCTCTTACACAACAAATGAGGGCCTACAAGAATGCTGGAGAGGGACTCATCATCAGGGACTGTAATGGTAGGACAGGAGGTAATAGGTTCAAACTTAAACAGGGGAAGTTCAGGTTAGATGTAAGGAAGTTGTTTACTGCAGGGTGGTGAGGCACTGCCGCAGGTTGCCCAGAGAAGTGGTTAAATGCTTCATCCCTGGCAGTGTTCAAGGCCAGGCTGGACAGAGCCTTGGGCAGCATGATCTAGTGTGAGGTGTCCCTGCCCATGGCAGGGGGTTGGAACTGGATGATCTTAAGGTCCTTTCCAACCCAAATCATTCTATGATTCTGAAACTTTCCAAGTTATGGAGAGTTCAATATTTCAAAGTCACAATGAACTTCTAGGGGAAGCTGAGGAAGTGGTTTTAATGGTACAGTATAAAGACCAATAAAATTTCTGATTAATTTCTGATTAAATTTCTGATGCTACTGTGTTTGGAAAGTTTTAATATCATAGATGCTGTCACTAGAGATAACTTCAGGAAGATATAACAACAGAGATAAATAAAAAGAAATGGATGGATTTCTTTTGTTGTAATAATTCTGTCAGTTTATACTGCAGTCTTTTTTGTAACAAAGCTGGAGTTGGTGAGATTGGCTATTTTTTCTTGGCAATTAAATATGTAAGTGCTTTAATAGAATGAAAGAAAATAGCAACAGGAATGCTAGGGATAATTTGATGGGGTTTCATAATATGACCCGAGAGATTATTAATTTTTCTCCCACTGTGAGTGTTTAAGAATGCTAGGGTGGTTTTGTGCTGGAAAAATGAGAACAGTAGTTTCTTGATATCTTTTTGATTATGGTGTATTTTATGTGTTGGGAGATTTTAAAAGTTAAGTTGCAGGAAAAAAATGGCATATACTGTAGAGTTTATTAAAGAGAAATTGGCATGGTTAATTTGGTAATAATTCTGTATTTGGAGAAAAGCAATGTCTAGTACTGACTTTATAGTAGATGGCAAATGAAAGACATCAAGTGTTATCAAGATGTTGCTAATAAGATATTAGCAAATTATTTCTTTAATAATAAATTAATACTTTAATAATTATGAATAATTTATAAAATTGTTAATAAATTAATACATTTGTTAATAATGAAAAAGCAAATTATTTTGTCAGATTAGAGAAGTATAGCATGGTTCAGGTTGGAAGAGACCTTTAAAGGTCATCTAGTCTAACACCTCTGCAATGAGCAGAGACACCTTCCACTAGAGCAGCTTGCTCCAATCCCCTGTGTCCAACCTGGCCTTGAACACTGCCAGGGATGGGGCAGCCACAGCTTCTCTGGGCACCCTGTGCCAGCGCCTCAGCACCCTCACAGGGAAGAGCTTCTGCCTAAGAGTTCATCTCGATCTCCCCTCTGGCAGGTTAAAGCCATTCCTCCTTGTCTTACGCTACACGATGAGCATTTCATCTACCGTTACCCTCAAGTCCTTCACCTCAGTGTTGCTCTCAATCCATTCTCTGCCCAGACTCTATTTTATCAGGGGTTGCCCTGACCTTAGACTTGGCCTTGTTAATTTTCTTGGGTTGCATATGAGCCCACTTCTTGAGCTTGTCCAGGTCTGTGTGGATCCCATCCCTTCCCTCAGGTGCATCAACTGCACCATACAGCCGGGTGTCATCTGCAGGTTTGCTGAGGGTGCACTCGATCCTGCTACGTCATTAAGGAATACATTAAACAATACTATTATATAATTTTCAGATATTGTGGTGGGATACTTCTCCATCCATGACCCACACAAATGTGAGAAAGAAAAAGTTTCAAAGGGAAGTATTTTCTTAAATATCTGGTTTCAGACGAGTTTGCCCTTATGTTAAAAAAACTTATTGCTGGTATGAATGTTTGAGTTCCTTTCTGTGATCTGAGCAACTAATTAAATGCTGTTAAATAGAATCCTATTTCTTGAAATGCGTTCACTTTCTTTAGAATTTTCTCATTAGCTACTATCTTACCATTAAGTAATTGTTCAAAATCATCCTGGATTAAAAGCAGTAAAAAGGGTTTAAATATATATTGCTTCCTTTGAGAATGTGTGAACTATTGAAGGTCCTTTAAAAGCTTGGACTAGAGAAGGGAAGAAGTGCCGGGAAAAAAAGTGAAGGTTTGACTGAATATGATATTGTACTGTCAAACTAAGGTGATAGTGAGGAGCTGATCAACCTGACGTGGACTAAAAGGGGTTTTTATATTTTGTTGCTAAAATGAGGCAGAAGAGAGAGGAGATGTACGTTACCTCTATGGGCAAGACAAGACAAAAGGGTCATCACTTTGCCTAATAAATAGGTCATGTATACTTCTACATGGTCTACATACATGTTGTCTCTGATGTGTTTTCTCTCTCTTTTGGCACCCATAACCCATAGAGTGTCATCTGAACACTCCTTCTTAACTTCTTTGTGTCGTCTGAACACAAGTCACTCTTGACTTCTTTTAGTGTGAGAGGCATTGAAAGCAGTACAACTGTGTTAGCACCAGATCAACACTTGAGTTATTCTCCATGCCTGTCGTTCTCAGTAGATTCCTCACTTCCAGCAACGTTGTAGATATGAAGTCATTTTCTTGAGTGCTTGTGTGCTAAGTTGAATTATTCCCTCTATGTGCCTCTTTTAGTAAATGATGGTGCTCATGTTTGAAAGGCAAATTGGAGCTGTCATCTCTGTGTTTACCCTCACTATCTGCTGGATTCCTGACCTGCCTTGTCAAGGCAAAGCTATTCCTGCTGTAATAGCTTGGCATGATGTGCCCTGGTATATTTCTCACACAAGAAGAGGAAAGAAGATTTATCTCACTCCAAAATGTTGGACCAATCTTTTATCCCCTTGAGGTTTCCTTATCTTCCTGGAGATTGTCTCCAAGTGATTTGGCTTTCTCTTTATACCAGAATAGACAGTAGGCCACAGTGTCAACAGCTTTAGACTCGTTTTAATGAGGAGATGAAATAGTTTATGCCTGAGGGTGAAAGTGTAGAGAAAGGCTTGTGTCCCAGCCTCTGACACCGTGCAGTTCAGGGGCTTCATGTCAATCTGTTAGGTTTGTGTTGTTTTGTGGTTTTTTTTTCTCTTTCTTTCCTTTTCGTGAATGTATTGAGTTAATTTATGAGCTAATATAAACTTCCAGCATCCTAGAACCCTATCATGAGAGGCTCCAAACTCTTTGCTGATTACTTAATGTGTAGGTATTTCATTTATCACTTTTTTCTCATGGAAAAAGACAAAAGCAAAGGTTGTTTCACTTTATCCATCAGGTTTTGTTGGCTATGTTGTATTCCCCCTCAGTCTTTTATTCTGCATAATGAAGATTTTTAATCTATTTAGTTGTTCCTTGAAGCCCTTGATCATCCTTTTTGCTGCTGTATTTCTCAGTTCTGCAATATTCTTTGTAGAAAAGTGATGACCAAATAGTATTCATGGTACGGATTTTTAATGGTGTTTTCTGTTTTGTTCTCTTTCCCTTTCAGAATAATTCCTCACTTTATTTTTGGCTGTTACTCTGTGTTAAGCTGGCATTTACATAAAGCCATTATAATTCACAGATTGCATTCCTGGCTATTAATAATCAATTCAGAGCCTAACGTTAGGTATGTAATCAGGATCCTGGTCCTTTTTCCTGGTTTTTATCTCTTTGCATTTGTCAGAGTTAAATTTAATCTTTTTTTTTCGTAGCCATTTTAAGATGAAGAAGAGCAATTCTGTGCTGTCTTCTTTTTTAGTTGCAAGGAAGGAAAAAGGGAGAAACATCTATATAATGATTGGACTATGTTGGTTGGCATTTTGCACTTCAGTAGATGCTGGTTTTAGTCCTGAGATCAGTTAATTTTTTGCCAGCAACATAAGAGAAGGAGGAAAGGACTTAAAAGTAATGGAAAATAATAAAGCTTGGGCTATCCATAGTGTGTTTGAATTACAAAAGTGTGATGGATTAGGAAGGCAGTGTAAGATACAGAGGCAAGTGAAGAACCTGTAGCATTATCGGAAACCTGATGCCTTCTTAGATAAGTTATGAATAGACACCCAAGAAGATGTGTTATAACAATGTTGGAAATAGATTTTCTCAGGCTATCAAAGATATAGTAAAATATGTTGGTTGCTACCCAACAAGCCTCCACAAAATACTAGACCTAAGAGCAAGATTAAAGGAAAAGACTTACCCCAAGAGGACACTGTGGAAGGGAAATACAATTGTTCAAAAATCCTTTTAATTTTGATTATCTCTTTCTGAATTTTCTTTATTATTTTGGCCAAACTCTGTTCTAATAAAATCTACTTTTACCAGTTCAATGCACCTGTAGTATTTTTGGTTTGCTTAATTGAAAGAAAAGGTACAAGTAGATCTGGCTCAAAGTAGTGCTTGATGCGGGGCCTAATGTTTCAGGGATGAAGCTGATAACTTCTCTTGATCTGTTAGCAATTGCAGTCTAGACTGGCTGCTGATTTTATTGCAACTGTCTTGTATTCACTCATGGTTGTACCGTGGGTATCAGGAGCTAATGTTAAAAAGATTTCTGGAACTGTGACTGTAGAAGTTCTAGCTAGTGTAGAGAAATGTCTATATGCATGACAATGGACTTCCCATAGCTAGTGTAGAGAACATGTGTGTATGACAACTGAATGACCAAAACTGGAAAATTGCCACTATGATTTTAGTTTTGTTTTCCATATTTCAGATACTGGTTAGTAACACAAGTCTGAGGAAATAATTGTGTTTTTTTAAATATGATTTTGGGCTTTTGAAAAGCAATATATTATTGAAAAACCATTTGTGTTCTGTAGGTGTCACAGGTAATGTTGGTTTGGCCTCTGAATTAAAGCTAAGAAGACAACACAATTACATTTCAGGCAGAAAGGAATGAATAAGTCATAAGGTGTATGAATAGGAAAATTATAGTAGTGGATTGTCATTTGTCCTTGGGATGATTGGTTCCTTCATGGATGAGCTGGGGAAAAACATGTTCAGTTATGAGTACTGCACAGAAAGCAAAAAAAAAATATGATGACAATACATTAGGTATCATGTTCCAAGCTAGACCATTAGTAGAGTTGCTGAGTAGACTAGAAGCTGCCACATCTAGTTTGCTTTCAGACATTAGAAAGATGGAGCTGCAGTGATAAGGATTATTAAAACCCAAATTGTATGGCACAGTGGAATAATGGCAAGATGAATAGGGAATTTCAGGAGAATGATGTAAACATGTAGTGAAAGCCAAGTGAACAACAACAAAAAATAGCCACAAGGGGCAAGCTTAGAGTGCTTTGTCCATGGCAGCAAAACCAGCGATAGGATGCTATGGATTAGTGAGAGCAGGAGAATCACCTATTGAGTAGATATTTGAATGCAATGTTAAAAACAAAGAACTGCTTAGGCATACAGGATGAACATGCCACGACCAGGGGCACATGGTGATACTGGATATTTTCCATGCCTGTGCAATGAGGAGAAATAATGACGACACTTGCTATTATTGAATTATCTTCTTTTTCTTTAATTCTACTGTGAGGACCTCAGTAAAACCCAAGAACATTCATGCATCATTGTGATGACTGGCAGCATACACTGGAGTTATTAAAGATGTGGATGTAAGTCAAAGAAAACAAATTGGCTCTCCTGAAAACTGACTTTTTTCCTGGTAAGATACAAAGTAAGAAACTTTGAAATGGTGGTATAGTTAGGAAATTATACACAATGATATACACAATGATGCTAACTTTTTATGCTATTGCTGCAGATGTATAATGTGAATATCAGCTGTCACTAGATTATCTTGCTACCTCCTGCTTCTGTAAGTAATCCGTTTAGCTAAAGCTGAAGAAACATTAAACAAACCAACCCCAACATGTTTATTCTTCACATCAAATAATTTTCTTTATTTGATGGCTAGTTTTAAACAAATAGTGGATAGTACCAGTCTGTTCCAGTGGCTTTCCAGCCATATGAATTATGCTGCCATGGAGCATAAACCTCTGGATGTTGCTGGCCTGTCTGACCTACACTGGCACAGTTGTAATTAGCAGGAACTCTTAAATCTATATGTTTCTTATCTTAACAGAAAGTACTGCTGTATATATAGTGTTCACTGCTAGAATTCAAGGGTTCTGGAATTCAGTTTGATCAAAGCTGAATTTAGTTCTTGCTGGAGCGTGTGAATCGGCTTCTCTAGAAACATGGGTATTTGTTGGGTACCATAAAATGACCTGCAGTGTGTTCATGTGGCTGTGAAGAATTGTCCGAAATGAAGCCAGATCCCTTTGCTTTTGTTTTGTTTTTTTTTTTCATGTCTTGTTAAGCATTTGAGGTTAAGTAGCAAGTTCTCTGGGTGCAATGCAATGGTAGTTTTATATGTTGATTGAACCAAGCATTCCTTCTACCAAACTAGAAGCAGTGTATTTTCATATGCAGTCAGAAATGGCGTGCTGGAAGGAAGAGATGCGATTAGTGCAATCACCTGCATAACACACTGTCCTGGGTTCAGCAGTAGCAGTCATTTTTTCTCCTTCTTAGCAGCTGGTGCAGTGCTGTGTTTTTGACTTTCAGCCTGGGGACAGTGCTGATAACACCGATGTTTTTCGTTGCTGCTCAGTAATGTTTACTCTGACCAAGGACTTTCTGAGTCTCATGCTTTGCCAGGGAGAAGGGGAAGCCGGGAGGAAGCAGAGACAGGACACCTGACCCAAACTAGCCAAAGAGGTATTCCATACCACAGCACGTCATACCCACTCTATAAACTGGGGCACTTACCTGGAAGGCCTAGATCACTGCTCAGGTTGGACTGGATATCGGTTGGCAGGTGGTGAGCAGTTGTATTCTCTTCCCTTGTTATTTCCCTTATCATTATTATTTGTGGTAGCAGCAGTGGTTTGTGTTATACCTTAGTTACTGGGATCTTTTATGAGATCATTCTGTCTACAAATTTTAAGGAAAAGCACAACATTTTTTTCGTATTTTTCTGCTATGCCTTCAGTATTCCATATATTAAGGAAAAATAAGGAATAATCCTATTAGTCTGAATCTATAACAAAATAAAGAGAGACAACAGGGGTTAGGAGGTCTGGTCTCTCTAAAGGGAAATCTAATTTCTCCAAAGTTGTATGTAGGTTTTAGGACAAAAGGTATTTTTATTATAAGTTTTTTCATTAAGCATGTCATCTGCATTGTTTTGGCTTTAGATGTCCCCTTTTTCATTAGGAATTATATGTGTCCTCTGATTGTCTGCATTTCTTCTTTTTGAACAAAGGACTGTTCCAAATGGGAAATACTGACCTTTATTATCTCTAATTAAATTAATTCATTTGAGAATATAATGGTGACCTGTTTCTTATGCACATTTCATGTGTTTCCAAGTGTTTCCATACTTATGAAAGTAAGTTTTCAAATCCTGCAAGCACACAACTAAGAATGACAGAAGTTTTTGGATATCATCATGGATCATAGAATCCCAGATTGGTTTGTATTGGAAGGGACCTTGATGCTCATCCAGTTCCAGCCCCCTGCCATGGGCAGGGACGCCTTTCACTAGAGCAGGTTGCTCTAAGCCCCATCCAGCCTGGCCTTGAACACTGCCAGCGATGGGGCAGCCACAGCTTCTGTGAGCAACTTGCGCCAGCGTCTCAGCACCCTCACAGGGAAGAATTTCTTCCTTATATGTAACCTAAATCTCCCCTATTTATTTGTGAACCCAGTACCCCTTGTCCTATTGCTACAGTCCCTGATGAAGAGTCCTTCTTCAGCATCCTTGTAGGTCCCCTTCACATGCCGGAATGCTATCTATGTGTTGTGCATTATTTAAAACATTCATCTGCATAAGAATAACATCGGGAAAGTTTCAGTAGTAAAAGCTGAATCAAAATTAAAGAACTTAGTTTTTACTCTTAAAATGTATTTCCATCATTACAGACTTTTACTCTGTCCTTTTTTTGGGGTTAGTGGAACAGTGGTAAATAATTATGGAATGATACATGTAGCTTCTATCAGAGTAGGAGTCCTGTTCAGAATGGGTTTACTAAGGGCAGAGCAACTTTCTTTAACATGTTTAAAAAAAGAGCAAATTTCATGAGCAGAAGGTTAGATGACAATTTTTTGCTAAGATTTGTAGGAATTTCTCAGAGGCAATTGATGAACAGATTGACAAACGCAGATACCAGCAGCAAGACAATGTGTGTCTCTAGAAGCTGGTGGGAATGTTCAGTAAGGTTATTAATGGCCCTTCATATTAATTGCCAAGGAAAATGTCAACCGGGCTCCCACAGGGCTTTGTTTGAAAACAGTTCTGTTTCTTGTGTTAATTATGGAGCTGGAAAACGGAACAGCTCCTCCATAGTGTGGAAGCTTGTGGACTTTACAAGGGCAAGGGTTGACTGTTGTCATCTCATATGTCACAGTGAAATTGTACAAGCTTTGGGCTGGTTGTATCTGTAGTTCAGATAACAAAAAGATTCTGTTTGGTGCAGGAAAATAGTGTTGCATCTGCAAAAAACAAGAGCAAAACCCTCTTCATTGAAAGAATTAACAGTTAGATAATTTAAAACTCAATGAAGGAGGAAGATGCATAGAGATGATAGTAGCAGCCTTGGTATTGTAATGAAACTAACAGGGAAATAGTCTTCATAAAAAGGAACCAAAGCAAAAGTAGCACAAAACCCCCTGAAGCTTTGACTCTCCGTAGGAAAACATGTAAATTGTTTCATCTGCAGGCAGCAATGGTTGATCTTGTGGAATAAAGAGTTGTCCTTCAAAGAACCCGAGAAAAGCTGCAGGGAAATACAGAAGTAAGGTTAATCAGAGTTTCCAAGTATGAGGAATTGTAAATAGGGTATTTTCAGTGAAAGGATGACCCCTGCATTCAGAAGCAGAAGTGTGCCAAGTCCTGGTTGGAGCCAAGGTCAGGAACTTTGTTTTGAAAAGCAGTTGGAATTTGAGCTACAAATTCTGTGTTGGGAAGCAAATGTGCATTTGCTTAAACCGAATATGCTTAATTCTTCTCTGCTCCTGTAAAATGTAAGGTTTAAAAAATGCAATTTAATACAGTGAATAACAAGAGGTCAAATGGATTTAGAGACTAAAAGTTTATTTCAACTTCCTCCCCTTACCCCCTGCAAGATGTGAGATTAATATTTTCATAAGAAGAAACTGAACTTGAAAAGGGTGTTTAAAAGTTTTGTTTTTATTACTAGAAAAGGAGTGTCACTTATATAAACTGGTTATAGCTACAGTAAAATAAATGCCTCACACATGTATTGCTTTGCTGTATGCAGAAATTTGCTGTCATTTGGGGGGAAATATGATGGAGGCAGAATGCAGAGCAAAGGATCTGAACCAAGGACCTGATTTAAAATAATTTGGTTTTCCTGGGCTTGCAGTGTGACCCTGCATGAACCACCATCCCAGCAGCAGTGAGCTCAGAGGCTTTGATCACATCCAGAACTTTGTGAGAAGACTTTTATTAGAGCTGTGTGAATACAGAGCGGTTTGTGGAAAAGTCTTTGGTTGCACAGAAGTGACTTGGCAATCTTTTGTTGGGCCTTGGGCTCCCTTGTGGGATAGATTCCTTAAAAATTGTTTCACTGAGCATTTTAGGAAACTCTCCTACTTTGACCGCAAAAAGTTCTTTAGTAGAAAAAGGCATCTTGTTAAGAGTAATGCAAGATAAATTATTTGAATATAGTTTATGTATTATTGTTTAAAACAGTTTTCAAGCACTTTAATTGCTTAAAGATCTTGGAGTACAGCAGTAGAACTGTTTCACATCACACAGTTCTAATATTTATTAGGGCAAACATATAGAATCATAGAATGGTTAGGGTTGGAAAGGACCTTAAGATCATCCATGCCTCACTCTAGATAGACCAAGTCGCCCAAGGCTCTGTCCAACCTGGCCTTGAACTCTGCCAGGGATGGAGTATTCATCACTTCTTTGATCACCCTGTTCCAGTGCCTCACCACCCTCACAGTGAAGAACTTCTTCGTTATATCAAAGCTGAACTTCTCCTGTTTCAGTTTAAACCCATTACCCCTTGTCCCATCACTACATCTCCCTATTTTTCACCCTTCCTAAGGATAGTCCTCCCAATATCACCAAGTTATTTATGGAGAACCAACAATTAGATATTTAGGTGTTTTAAGAATTGGCTATTGTATCTAACATGCTCATAGACTGAGGATCTTCTATGTAGTGAACCTGAGAGTTGAATTCATAGTCCAGCCTCTTGTCCCAGTGTCCTCAGATTCAAATTACAGCTTGTTGAAACTTCTTTTTGAGTTTTAGAAAGGGCCTGTTGAGGACTGGGTGAAGCTCAAAGGTTTGCTGCACTAAAGGGGATGTAGGTTTGTAGAGCTCCTGCCACATTGTGGTATTATGTTCCTCAGGGCTAATTTAGGCAATGTTGATGTGAGAGCCCAGACAGGTACATTCAATCCATAGTTGTAGGTGTGAGAGCCTTTAAAGTAGAATATTTCTAAGCCATATTGGGTTAGAAAGCCAATAATATATACTATATAAAGCAATTTGAACATTAAATCCACAGGCTTTGCACACAGTTTTGTAATGTATTATGACTGTTTTTATTTAAAGCAGAAGCAGCAGCAGGTCGAGCAGGTGGGTGTAGATGAACCTTTCTCTTACACTACCCCTTACACTGCAGTTTGCATATTCTCTGTGAGTTCTTCATGTGGCCTCTTTGATTTCTGAAGGCAATTTGCTCTCCTGGCTCAGTCAGGTCTTGGTGTAGGCAGTTGCCTCCAAGACTGAGCTGGTTAATATGACTGAAAAGTGTGAATGACTCAGCCATTGCCTTTTTATAGCTTTCCTATTTCTGTGTCAGGGCACCCCCTGGTCACCTTCCCACTGGCTTTGTTACCAAGATAATGCCACCACCACAAGTGTTGGTACTTCTAATGCCCAAGGCCATTTTCCTCCTTCCTGCTTTATTGGCTACAAGTCTTGAGTTTGCACAATGGGCTGCTTCCATTTAAGAACTTCGTTTTGTTGAGGTCAGATCAGAATCTGAGCCCAATGTGGAGGTGGAGGGTTCACAGAATAGGAAAGGGCTGTGAATCCTAGAGAAATTTGAAAGCTTAAACCTCAAATTAAAAATTCTCTGCATGGTTAACCTTGGGAGTGGGGCCTAAAGGTTTATTTTGTCTTGGTTTTTTCCTGCCTAATTTTTAGGAAAGAAGAGGAAGCATCATACATAAAACAAAATAAACAAGTATGTCAAAATCTTTTTCAAACATAGAATCATGGAATGGTTTGAGTTGGAAGTGACTTAAAGCTCATCCAGTTGCATCCCCCTGCCATGGGCAGGGACACCTTCCACTAGAGATGGTTGCTCCAAGCCCCGTCCAACCTGGCCTTGAACACTGCGAGGGATGGGGCAGCCACAGCTTCTCTGGGCGCCCTGTGCCAGCGCCTCACCATCCTCACAGGGAAGAACTTCTGCCTAATGTTTGATGTAAACCAACTTTCTCAGTTTAAACATGTGGAGACAGATGTTCCTACAGATATTCCTACAAAACATCTTGCCTCATTTTTTTTCTCCCTTCCCCCTGTTCTTCTTTCTCCTTTTTTTAAGAAAGTGATGGGAATTGCCCATGTCAACTGATTGTTTCGACTGATCTGCTGGAGGCTGTACTGGGCTGTCATTGAATAATGATGGTGTTTTTATGTGTAGAAAGGGATGTTCTGTATTCTCTTTTCTATTGCTCTTAGTCCTCATTGTTAGTCTCTGTCCTTTTAGCATTTTCCCTTTATTTCCCTTCTTCGCAATTGTTATGCAGTCATTCTTCTTTGTGTCCTTCTGTCTCTGCTTGTATTCTCCTATTAGCAGAAGCAGAGAATGGGCAGATGGATTGAGAATAGCCTTGGAAACCAGTCTCCTTTGAGCATCAAGCTTTTGCAGGGGCACTTTACAATGCTCAGATCAGATCTCAAGGTATGTCTGCATTGCTCAATGCTGCAGATAAACATAAGGAAAGAGCAGAATCACAGCTGTATATACCTCCAAGTATCACTGCAGTTCTCTGCAAGCTAGATCAGCCAGATGGTGGGTTTCTGTGTACAGTGTTGGTACTTCTAATGCCCAAGCTAGTTTGTCCTGATCTCCAGCCTACCCTGTACCCCTATGAGGGAATTCAGAGCCAGGCTGGGCATCTGTCATGTCATGCTGTTATACTCTGTAGGCGTACTTAAGGATATAACCATTCATGTATTTAGACTTCTAGCTCCCAGTGAAGCACATAAATGCACGAAGTCAGTCAGAATTTTTCTGCATCTCTCTCAAGAGATGTAGAATCTACATCTCTACATTGTCTTGTAAGGAATTCTGTATTCTTCACATTAATCTGTCTGTGTGTAGAGAGGTGTTTGTTTTGACATGGTTATCAATACAAGGATGCAAACCAAGAAAGCACAAACTGTCTGTTGTTCAGTTTCTCAGTCATCTTGAAACAGTCATCTGTGTGTATGCTGCCACTGAAGAGGCACTTTTGCATCCCCTCACCTTACTTTCTACCTTTCTGGACATCATTCTTTCTCATCAGTGAATCTAAATTTTTACCTTCCAGTAGTAAATATACTGTTAGAAGTAGAGACTTGTACAGCATTGTACAAATATTACAGTAAAGTATTGCCAGTCTAGTATTGCCATGACATTAATCCTACGGATCTGCTATGAAAATGATAGAATGGGTTTCTACTTTATTCGGTATGAAATGTTTGCATGTCCTCCATGACTGCAGTGTTCTGCATTGCAGATGTGAACTGGACTAACACTTGGAGGCCTGTTCTAGGCTGGCAAGGTTTATAGTTATATTAAAATAACCAGTTTGCTTTGGCAAATGTTGCCTTTGCTCATGTAAAATTAAGTTGCAGCATAGAAATGAGATGGACTGTCACCTGTGAGCAGTTTTTGGCAATCAAAAAATGCATGTGTGTAAGTTGCAGGGAAAGTGAATCTCTTGCAGAGGAAAGCAATGCAGTGTAGTGTGATGGACTAACAAGTAATTTCATGTGCAGATTATGTTGGTTTTGTAGAAGGTTCCAAAAGTAAAGTTCTGCTGTATGAGAAAAGTGTGTGATAAGGGTGTTGGGGATAAGATTTTTTGGCAACTGTTGCGTTAATGAAGAATTCCACTAACATGGAATTCGACTCTCATGTAGGAATCCACTTTAATGATTTGTTGACTAAAGAAAATACTTAATTGCTTTACAGATAGGCTTTGAAAATAGACTGCCTAAACAAATGTTCACATTGAATCATAGTTACTGGCCTGGATGGAGATGCTTCTGAATTGCTGTATTGAGGAAAACCAAAAAGCTTAAAGCAAGACAGGCATATTTTGGCACATGCTCAGGGAAGAAAAAGCACAGCTAAGAAATAGAATTAAGTAAATATATTATTGCAAAAGTGTGGAGCTAGTGTCAGGATTAGGACTGTAATCATGAGTGTGCTTCTTTAGCAGTATTATTATAGTGCTATTAACATACTTTCCTTATTTAGTAATATCAGATTTTAAATGCAGACATGATAATCACATTCTGCCAGTTGATAATAATATATGTGAACAACACAGATTAAATTTCACTGAAACTTTCTGCTAAAAATATATTTTCTTAACTCTGCAATCATAAAAACACCATGCGAATTTTAATTCAATGTGATTTAACCCCCAAACCAATCAATGCATGTTTCTAAATTGTAGGGGTTGGAACTCAGATGCAAAAACCTAATTTCACATTCTGAAGAAAGAATGGGTTGTTTTCCAAGTATGTTGCCATTAAAAAAATGATAATAATTGGGAAACTTCAGGGGAAAGCAACAAATTTTAACCTACTTAAACAAATAGTGGATATCTGTCTAGTCTAAAAGGTAATAAGAAAGAAGATCTCTTATTGCTATTACTATTTTCTGTCATACTAAACTCTTATCTTTATATGAGAAGTATTGGTAGTGCCATTATCCCCTGCTCACACAGCTTCTCTTCCTCACAGGTGTAAGCTGTGAAGCACACCCAAAGCCAGGTGTAAGCTGTGAAGCAAATTATGTTTTCAGTGAAGTACCGACCCAAGATGTGGGTGTGGAGTAGTTGGTCAGGTAGTCATAACACAGGGTTAGGAATCTTTCCTTTATCTAGTTGAGCAGTCCCTATTGATTTGCTCAGTCTGGGGAGATCTCTGGAAATGTCAAGGAAGAAATATTCCACGTATTTGTGTGCATACACTTGGGCAGGTAATTTCTTTTTAGTCTTTTGTCATTTAAAAATGCTATTGTGACAGCAGCTGGAGAAGTGTTGAGGGAAATGCACTAATTTGACTTTTTACTTCCTTGCTTTCGTGGGGTAGATTTCACTGCAAATGAGAGTTTCTCACAGGCTTTTAATAAGGCATTTTCTTGTGTGCATCCTTTTTATAGTTGAAAGTGTTGCTCACCCTTTTGTACTGGATTTTGAAGGGTATTTTTAGTACAAGTTGAAACTGAAGCAATATTCTGATTGAAAGAACTGATCATCCAGGTTATCTTTTGTGTTACGCGTATGACTGCCATCCAATGAAGTTAGTTTGCTTTTGTAGGTTTTGGTCTGCGTTACAGCTTTGAATATATCTTTGTATAATAAGAGGTGTATGTTTCAGAGCTAATGTTAATAGTGAGGAAAAGTGTGTCTGTTAAAATCAAACTGTGGTTGACACATTTAAAAGTATCATAACTCATTAATTATTGACTAGAAAAATTGTCTATTTAAAACTTACTTTTGAATACAGAGGCCAACTGGACTAGAAACTATCTCTATATGAAAAAGGTTCTGAAAGATGATTAAACTGTTGGAAAAATGAGGATATCTCCCACATTAACCATGCTTACAGCAACTAGAACCTGTCTCTTGGTTTTCTTTAATCACGTGTATGGGTGTTTTCAGGATTGTCAAACATGAAGCCTACAGATTTTTTGCAGAAGATATGATAGCAGTTTTGGCACACACTAGATATTATCGGATGGTCCTTCTACCAAATGTTTGCCAAGGAGAGGAGGCTGAGGGCTGGTTTTATATGTAGTTTATGAATACATTGATTAGGAAGTTCTGATACGCCTCTCTTCTTGAGCAAGTATTTTAAATTGTCTGCTAGTAACACACTGAAAAGCTTTTGCAGACTGTGAATGATTTTTGCATAGACTTCCTAGCCTGGTAAAAAATTGTGAGCTGCAGCAATTAGTCAAGATGTTCTGAATAAAGCAGTAGGACTTACTTTGTATATACTAGATAATATTGCTAAGTACTGAGTATGTACCTTATTGAATTAAGCTTTATGAAGTAGATTATTATTCCAGGAGCAACAGCTGAACTTCTTTTGGACGTGTTCACTGGGTTGTGCGTTGGTTTTTGGAGGTTTTTTTGTGTGTTTTTGAAATGAGTTTGTCAGTTAAACGTAGTTTTCTGGAGAAAACAATTTTAAACTTCTGGGTTATTATACGGGGGGGCTTGATTTGGACCTCGCGCAATGTACGACATGATATTGGTTTGTCTTTCCCTGTTAGAGTTCTCATGCTGTTCTAGGTATATGTGACATCTAATTTAGTGTTTTAATTTTAAAATAAAGGGAAATATTTAAACCAGAAATATTTAAAATGAGTGGGTTTTTACCAAAGTTTTCTGTGTCTCTTTTTTCGTAGGCAAGTTCGTTTACATGGAGCATTACTTGTCACCAAATACTTCTGTCTCTTTAAAACACCTTTCTCCACCCTGGCTTTTTTTCTCAGTCTCAGCATCACTCCTGACTCCTCTCCCTCCTTGCTTCTCCTGCCTTGGGTAGTGAAGGTGGGATTAAGGAATGGGGGCTGTAGCCAGTTCGTAATGCTTCCTCTCTGCCACTTCTTCCTCACACTTTTTTCTTGGTCCAGTGTGGGTCCTCTCCTGTATTTGCTCACCATGGGATGAAGCTCCTTCTGGGACATTTCCATCTGCTGTGGTGTTGGGTCCTCTATGACCTGCAGTAATATCTGCTCTCTTGTTGTCCTTTATGAGCTGCAGGGAAATACCTGCTTCACCATGCTGTTCTCCAGGGCCTGCAGGGGAATCTGTGGAGCATCTCCTCCCCCTTTGCCTTCTCTGAGCTTGGGATTGCAGTGATTTTTCACACTTCCTTAACCTCACTCCTCATGCTGCCAGCACTGTTTTATGTTTGCTAGAGGTGTCACCAGCATCACTATTGTGCTCAGCTGTGTCCTGTGGTGGGTCCATGCTGTCTCCAACATGGGGCAGCCCTGTCTTCTTCTTACAGAGCCCACCTTGTAACACCCACCACTATTAAAACCTTACCACAGACACCCAGTACAGCATGTATACAGCATGATAGGGTATCTGTTATTAAGGGGTGCAAGAGAGAAGAAATTTCTGAATAAAAATGTTTAAGCAGTGGGTGGTTATGGCAGTGGTGCACCTGGGAGTTCTCAGCCCTCAGCAGAGGAATGCTAGAAAGATTATAAGACAGACTAGGGGCAATGTAAGCTTTCTCCGGAAACTATCAGGAGAACTGGCTACAATGGATCTGGGGAAGGCTGAGGTTCTTGATGACTTCATTGCCTCAGTCTTCAGCGGCAAATGCTCTGACCACACCACCCAACTATTGAAAGGCAGATGCAGAGACAGTGAGAATGAACACCCTGAGCCTGCTGTAGGAGAGGATCTGGTTCAAGACCATCTTAAGAACCTGAATGTATGCAAGTCCATGGACCTGATGAAATCCATCCGAGGGTCCTGAAGGAGCTGGCAAACGAAGTTGCTAAGCCACTGTCCATCATATTTGAAAAATCATGGCAGTCAGGTGAAGTTCCTGATGACTGGAAAAAGGGAAATATAACCCCCGTTTTCAAGAAGGGGAAAATGGATGACCTAGGGAACTACAGACCAGTGAGTCTCACCTCTGTGCCTCGCAAAATCTTGTAGTAGATTCTCCTGGAAGGCATGCTAAAGCACATGAAAACCAACAAGGTGCTTGGTGACAGCCAGCATGGCTTCACTAAGGGGAAATCCTGCCTGACCAGTCTGGTGGCCTTCTATGGTGGGGCTACGGAACTGATGGACAGGGGTAGAGCAGTTGATGTCATCTACCTGGAATTGTGCAAAGCGTTCGACACTGTCCCAGATGATATCCTTGTCTCTAAGTTGGAGAGACATCAATTTGATAGGTGGGCCACTCGGTGGATAAAGAACTGGCTGGGTGGCCGCACGGAAAGAGTTTTGGTCAGTGGCTCAATGTCCAGCTGGAAACCAGTAACGAGTGCTGTCCCTCAGGGATGGGTGTTGGGACCAGTCTTGTTCAACATCTTTGTCGGTGACATGGACAGTGGCATTGAGTGCGCCCTCAGCAAGTTTGCCGATGACACCAAGCTGTGTGGTTCAGTTGATAAACTGGAGGGAAGGGATGCACCTTGACACACTTGTGAGGTGGGCTGATGCCAACCTGATGAAGTTTAACCATACCAAGTGCAAGGTCCTCCACCTGGGTTGGAGCAATCCCAGGCACAGCTCTGGTTTGGGCAGAGAAGAGATTCAGAGCAGCCCTGTGGAGAAGGTCTTGGGGCTGTTGGTTGATGAGAAAATGAACATGAGCCGGCTTCAGTGTGTGCTTGCAGCCCAGAAAGCCAACCATATCCTGGGCTGCATCAAAAGGGATGTGACCAGCAGGTCGAGGGAGGTGATCCTGCCCCTGTACTCTGCTCTTGTGAGCCCTCACTTGGAGTATTGTGTGCAGTTCTGATGTCCTCAACAGAAAAAGGACATGGAACTGTTGGAACAAGTCCAGAGGAGGCCACGAGGATGATCAGGAGACTGAAGCACCTCCCATATGAAGACAGGCTGAGAAAGTTGGGGCTGTTGAGCCTGGAGAAGAGAAGGCTGCGTGGAGATCTCATAGCAGCGTTCTAGCATCTGAAGTGGTGCTGGGGAGGGACTCTTTCTTAGGGACTGTAGTGAGAGGACAAGGGGTAATGGGTTCAAACTTAAACAGGAGAAGTTTAGTCTGGATATAAGGAGGAAATTCTTTACTGTAAGGGTGGTGAGGCACTGGAATGGGTTGCCCAGGGAAGTTGTGAGTGCTCTATCGTTGGTGGTGTTCAATGCCAGATTGGTCAGAGCCTTGGGTGGCATGGTCTAGTGTGAGGTGACCCTGCCCATGGCAGGGGCGTTGGAACTAGAGGATCTTGAGGTCCTTTCCAACCCTAAATATTCTATGGTTCTGTAAGTGTTTTATATGTGAATGGGGACAGCGTATGCGCTATTCCCTAAATAAATTATAGGCAGTATTTTAATATTACACTAATAATTTTTATTGATTTTTTTGTACTTTTGTCTGTTCTAGGGAGTATGACTTCTGCAACGTCACCTATCATTTTGAAATGGGACCCCAAAAGTTTAGAAATCAGGACTCTCACAGTAGAGAGGCTATTGGAGCCACTCGTTACCCAGGCAAGTACCTTCAGTTTCTTTTGTTCTTCCTTTAACCAGATGCTATGTTTACTCATTTTACATAATTATCTTAATAAGCTTTGATAATAAAAACTTGATCAGTTTTTCTTTGTGGTCTGTGGTGCAAAGCTCTGTTCAAATATGTGTAGAAGTTCTTGTTCTAAATAATTTATAGTCTGAAAGTATGAGTGGGAATGCAGTAACAACAACTATTTACCTTATGCTTTTCTTTTAAATGCAATATAGACATTTATGAAACGGACAATTTAAGACAGGGATATGACTGAGCACATACTCTTGGTTTGTTGTTATGTCATGGAAGACAGGTTCACATTAAAAACGAACGAAAGCAACCAAATAAATTAAAGAAACTGTAACCCGTTTCATTTCTTCCTGTGATCAATGGGGAGTGTATGTTCAACCAGTTAGCTTTCAAGTGAGTAGAATTTGTGAATAGAAGGTAATGCATTTGTCCAGTGGTCTAAAACGAGCAATGTGAAAGTGATGCTAGGTAATGTGCATAATGTATATATTAGTGTTACTCATTTTTTAACCAGGTAGACCAATATGTGGTTGGAGAAGACCTTTGTATATCTATGTATGTTATGTTTCCTGTGTCTGTACAGATTTCATGTGGTGTGAGTGCATGCAGAGGGGCAGGAGCTGTGCAGTCACATAAGTAGACATCAAACTTTTCTCACTGTGGAGTGATTTGTTGACTTTGCGGCCTAATGCCTTTCTGTTTCCAAGTTGCCATTAATAATGGGAAGCTGGTTACATAATTTTATGCTATTATTTTAAATACACAAGTAATTTTTCTTCTAGGAACGCTAATTGAAAATGAACACCAATCCACCTGTTACTAACCATATTCTTGTGGATGTTGTGGATCTTAGACTGGTCTGCTGGATAGAAATGTAGGCCCTCTTTTGAATGTAAGAACAGGCTGGATATTTTTGTTTTCACAATATAAGAGACGAAATATAAATCACTAGTATTTTAATTCCTCAAAAACGATGTCTGTGTGGTTTCTATGCTACTTAGTGTTTCACTTTTTCACAGAAATTACACCTATTCTGTCTTTGTTTTTTGAAAGAAATGAAGTTATCTTTCTACAAGTTTCATTATAAACCTGGATAATTTTGTTGTTGGTATGGAACTGAATTCATTTTGATACCAACTGCAAATGAGGTTATGAGCTTGCTTCTTCTGGTTCTGATGTTGCCATATAAAGTGATGCTGCTATGACCTGTTGTGATGTCATGGGTTCAGCAGCAGCAGTCATTTTTCTGCTTCTTGGTAGCTGGTGCAGCGCTGTGTTTTTGATTTTGGGCCTGGGAGCAGCGCTGATAACACCAGCGCTTCGGTTACTGCTTAGTGATGTTTTGGTCTGGCCAAGGACTTTCTGAGCCTCATGCTCTGCCAGGGAGGAGGGGAATCTGGGAGGAAGCAGAGACAGGACACCTGACCCAAACTGACCAAAGAGGTTATTCCATACCACAGCACATCATGCCCAGGATGTAAAAGCGGAGAGCAGAGACCTGGAAGGGTGGGGGGGTGCGCTGCTTGGTCGGGCTGGGTATAGGGGTGAGCATTTGTATTCTTTCTTTGTATTTGCCTTGCCATTATTATTATTGGTGGTAGCAGTAGTGGTCTTGTGTTATACTTTAGTTACTAAACTGTTCTTATCTCAACCTGTGGGAGTTGCATTCTTTTGATTCTCCTCCCCATCCACCCAGGAGCAGGGGGTAAGAAAGAGAGGGGAGTGAGTGAGAGAATGGGCTGCGTGATTTACAGCTTAAACCACGGCATATGAAAAGAGCAAATAATTGGGTCTTCTATGAGTGAGTTTCCTGTTTTCCTTTCACTTTTTGTTTTTTTCAACACGTTGCCCCAAGAAAAGAAAGTATATCGGCCAACAAGTGAAACTATCATTGTATTTAAATAGTTTCTCAACTTGCTTGGGTTAACTTTTGGTTTAGGTAGATTTATATTTGATAACACACCTCAACAAATGTAAGTAAAGAAATTACAAGTTGAGCTAGAGGACTTGGATATCTTCATTGGTGGAAATGAAGGTGTCCAAGATCCTTACCTTTGTATTTTGATGAGGAGTAATGTATTTCTAGTTTAGCAGTATGTCAAGAAGACTAGAGAAAATCAAGTGCAGTCAAGAGGGAGTAGGGAAATGTTGGGCTATTGTTTTATTCAACACTTATGAATACTTCCATTCTCATTTCTTTTTGGAGGTTTATAGGTAATATGAACATGTTAAAAAAAACTTTGAACATGTAATTTAGTTTTCTTGTATTAGAGAAATAAGTAGCTTTAGTGATTTTCATTCACTTTGAATCTAGTGAAGTATGTTTGACTAGAGCATGATTTTGTGAGCCACATAAACATAATCATAAAAGCCTCAAGTGACGACAAATGTGCTACCTTCAGACTGTGTTTATCTGTTGCATTTTTAGCTTCAGTTATTCTGGTTTCTGCTGCTCTTTCTGTTCTTCCCAGATAAGTTAACATTCAGTTTAAAGGCTTTTCTTGCTTATACAGTCTGGTCAAGACAAGAATAGTATCTCGTTTACCTCTGGGCTTAGATTGCAATCTGCCTCTGCAGTGACAACCTCCGCCATGTGCACATAGCACATGGAAGATTTGGGTCTCCTTAAAAGGTTTCAAAGCACTTTCCTTCCTAAAGAGAACATCTAATTTGAAAGTTGATCATAGCAAATAGATACATAAATATTTAAACCCTGTTCAGTTTGAACTCTGAAGTCTGCTGTAGGTTCATAGGAGCTGCTTGATGCACAGTTCATAGAATCATAGATTAGTTAGGGTTGGAAAGGACCTTAAGATCATCTAGCTCTTCCTTAAGTTATTAAAAATAGGACAGTGGACAGAAGAGAGAGGTTTAATGGCCACAGAATGTAATAAAACTGTGGTGTACAAATTCCTGAGCAGCCTGATCTCCCTTTGAAGGAAGCCCTACTTTGACCGTGAGTTTGTGAGTAGCTGACATTCTGTATAGCCAGATTTTGTCTGGTTCTGTGATTTCTAACACCACCAAGACAAATCCATGTTTAATTTTGGAATTCACACTTGAATATTTAGATTACTCTCTTGTTCTCCAAGCTGTGTATGATTTTGGAGAATGCTTGAATAAACAAAAGTGGTTGTACAAAGACTTTAAGCTCTGAAAATGCTAATCAATCCTTCTGTATTTGTGTGTGTGTGTGTGTGTGTGTGTGTGTGTGTGTGTGGATTTAGGCTCCGAACTCAGTGTATATATAGGCACAAGAATGACAGATTCTCAAATGTTAGTGCATCTGCTGAAATTTTGGGGAGTAACACAGAAATGTAGAATTCAAAAAGAACACCTCAGTGACTCAGGAGAATGCTGCATTAAAACTGAATTTGAGACAAGCTCATTAGTGTTCCTGAAGAGAACATGTGGACAACCTATGAATTGATTTAAAAGAAATTACAAGATGGGAAGGTTGTCTGAGCTGGAGGCAAAAGGAAAAAATAATGAAATCCATTAACTGATCATGAGAACACATGAAAAATGACAAAATTGCATTTATTCTAGGAAGCCCTGAACTAGCAAACTGATTAAAACTCTCTCTGGCTGTCAAAGATGTAAGAGTATTGGAGCTCGCCAGCGTACCCCTTTCCTCAGTGCTTTTCATGTTTGAAGAGTAACAGATATACCCTGCCACGTCTTTTATCACATTAACATCACTGAGATTTGGTGAGAAATGTCTGATTGAAAAAATTATTAGAATCTCTTTTCTCAACAATATTGAATTTAATACTTGAAATATGTTTTCTTTGGCTTTAATGTCACAATTAGCTAGAAGTATAAGTTAAGTGTATTTATTGCTAGTTTTGCTTTTTGGGATTTTGTAACAGCCACCTTTTTTTCTATAAATTTTATAATTTTAATTCTATGGAATTTTTATAGGGAAATATAGAACTAAAATATATTGTAGAATGTTTTGGGTTGGAAAGGACCTTAAGAACATCCAGTTCCAACCCCCCTGCCATGGGCAGGGACACCTCACACCAGACCGTGTCACCCAAGACTGTCCAGCCTGGCCTTGAACATTGTCAGAGATGGAGCATGTACCACTTCTTTGGATAACCTGTTTCGGTGTCTCATGTCCTCAAAGGTTACTGCCTCTTATTCTCACCTTCAAGCGTAGTAACCAAAATGAATTAAAATTGTATTTGTTAGACTGTGAATGGTTTTCATAAGAAAAAAAAAATTGCATTTTTAGGAAGGGCTTAACTGCCATCACATGATAATTTATTTGTAGCTGGAAAATAGCACTTGTGGAGGTTGCCCATAAGAATCAGGGATTTTTTTTTAATGATTGTTTCTGGTGGTTTTGTGTAATAGTTAAGTACAAATATGAATTCAAGTTATATCTGTTAAGAAGGGAAAACAGACAAAAACCCAACATAAACCAGTAACTCCAATGCAATTGATAACACCCAAAATACTCACGTGTGAACACATGTAGATGAAAAGATGAAGGAATTTTGAAGGTTTTTTAAGGTAAGACTTGCTCTTATGATGAGATTTCAATTTTCTAGTGTCAATCTGTGTTTCTGTGTTTGTGTTCCCTAGGTATTGTAAGTAGCAGTGTGGCTGTTTTACACATGTGCCTTTATTACCAGAGCTGTGCAGCAGTTGTGCCTTTTAGGATCTTTAAATATTTGGACTATTATCATAGAATCACAGAATAGTTTGGGTTGGAGGGGACCTTAGAAGGTCATCTAATCCAACCGCCCTTCAGTAAGCGGGGACACCTTCGAGTAGATCAGGTTGATCAGAGCCACATCCAGCCTGGCCTTGAATGTCCCCAGGGGTGGAGCATCCATCGCCTCTCTGGGCAACCTGATCTAGTTGAAGATATTATGTACTGTTCCATTATTCTAACAGTAACACAAATAATAGTGAGTTTTCCTGCTGTGTATTTTTTGTGAATGATTATATTTTCCATCAGTATGACGCATTTCTACTTTTCTAAATTTGTTAGGAACAAATTCAGAATTGCAATGCATGTTTTAAGATGCCAGTTACGGTAACGTAGAATGAAACCGCAGTATGTTGAAAGGCAGACAAAGAACTGATTAATGATTCTGGCTTTCTTTTGTGTATAGTATCACTCACTAAAATTAAGTACGTATACCTATAAAGCAAACAAGTCATTAGATAAAACCCCAAATAGTTTTAATTAGTGCTATATATTTAGAAAATCAAAATAATTATGACTGTTATACTTCATGAACTTCTGCTTAATTTAATTCCTTGTGTATTGTATTTCGAAAAAGGACCAGTCTCTATATTGCCAGAAGAAACATAAGTATATTCTCAACCATTCCAGTTAATCAGATTTGTATTCAGTGAACCTTGTTTTTATTGCATTTGAACCCTAAATCTGGTGTGGTAACTAATATCTATGAAAAACATATAATTTATTATTTTTAGGGAGCTGTACCTGAGTCACACCTATGCACATACACAGATGTCTTTCCTGCTGGAGGGTTTGTCAATGTGTACATGTGTTTCAAACAATTTGAGAAAAGCTGAGTAACTGCTAATGGGGCACTGTGTGCCTGATACACATTCCACTTGTTTTAATCATTGCACACTTTGTCTATTTGACAGCTGGATTCAGTTGAAATCATCTTCAAGACAGACCTAAGGAAAAAACGAATTATAAAGGCTTATTTTTGATCATTCAAGCTCAGTTGTGAAGTTATTTCTGTTTAAGCTCTGTTTCTATGAGAACACTCCCAGATCTGTGTTTTTTCTGGGAGTGTGAGAGGTTGGACTGTGCATTGTTCTTTGCTGGTATTAGGCTAATTCATAGAATCATAGAATGGTTTGTGTTGGAAGGGACCTCAAAGCTCATCCAGTTCCAGCCCCTTGGCACAGACAGGGACACCTTCCACTGGAGCAGGCTGCTGCAAGCCCTGTGCAACCTGGCCTTGAACACTGCCAGGGATGGGGCAGCCACAGCTTCTCTGGGCGCCTGTGCCAGCGCCTCAGCACCCTCACAGGGAAGAACTCCTTTCTAATATTTAAGTGCCATTATTAAATGATGGCCGTTTGTGTAAGGGAATCAAAGCTTGAATCTTATTGGAAAAAGCATATGGACTTTTTGTTTTCTAATGGAAACTGAACTTTAAGCATTATTTATGAAGTTATTCTGTTGAATAGGTACAGAATCCACTGTACTTTCTCTACCACTATACTATGTATTTTTTACAATAACTTCTGAACCAAAAACTACCTGGTGCCTATGTACTTCATGGTGGGTTTTTTTTCGTACATTGGATTCTGCAAGAAACAACTGCTGGCCATCGCTGTCTTGTTTGGCATAAGATCCACTAACATCTGCGCCTCTGCCAGCTCTAGTTAGGATCTTCTTAGTACGGAGGCTTTTTATGCTGGCTAAGAGGACCTGTAGCTAATTTTCACCTTTTCTATTTTTATTCTCCCTTGCTTGAAAACTCTAGGCTATTTATAATATGCAGTGTCCTGTAAGGTCTGGACCTTGTCAGTCTGTGTATCCAAGTGAATTTAGTCATTCTTTAAAGGTGTCTGTATACAGCTGTACTCCTGAGTTTATGCATATGAAGGTTAGCATTTGCTGGGGGAGAATAGACTTTAGATTTCAACTATTTTTCTGTTACATAAAGAAATTTGTCCCTGTGAGGGTGCTGATGCGCTGGCACAGAGTGCCCAGAGGAGCTGCGGCTGCTCCATCCCTGGCACTGTTTAAGGCCAGGATGAACAGGGCTTGGGGCAGCCTGCTCTAGTGGAGAGTGTTTAACAGGAGAAGTTTAGGTTGGATATAAGGAAGAAGTTCTCTACTGTAAAGGTGGTGAGGCACTGGAATGGGTTGCCCAGGGAAGTTGTTAATGTTCCACCCCTGGTGGTGTTCAAGACGGGGTTGGACAGAGCCTTGGGTGACACGGTGTAGCGTGAGGTGTCCCTGCCCATGGCAGGGGGTTTGGAACTGAATGATCTTCAGGTCCTTTCCAACCCTAACTATCCTATGATTCTGTGTGTCCCTGCCTGTGGCAGGGAGTTGGAACTGGATGAGCTTTAAGGTCCTTTGCAACCCAAACTGTTCTGTGATTGTGCCCATATTCTGTTTTTATGGAATAATGGTGCACAAATTCAGAGCCTTGCAATTCAATGGCTACTTTGTCTTCTGCCACAGAAACCAATATGGAGAGATACTGAGAAAATTTGTTATTGGTATATTACAGCTGTAAATGTTAGTTATGTGGGACTGTCACAGGTGTGCAATAAGTGGTGACTGAAAATCTTAGGGCTAAAATGAACCTACTCTAGTGTGTAATTCTCTATATTAAATGCTACGTTTTCCATTCATTGACAAACTGTTTGGTTTTGGTCATCATTAGGAAAATAATAGTGGTTCTGCATTACCAGAAAGTCTTTTTGGCTCTTTGTGGTATGGTAAATATACTCCAACATTTTCATCACAGTTGAAGAAAATCAAGTGCGGCCTTGACTGTTATGTGAACAGAGTATAATGTATTAGCAGGTTACAGTCTTTTATGACAAAAACAGTAATTAAAGCAGGATAGGAAGATCAGGTTATGTTTGAAAAGATGATTGAATAGAAAATAACTGGTGACCCTGTTACATAAGAAGTAATGGATTTTCATTTTGGCTTATAAGCAAATTCTTGTTGGTATTACAAACTTAGTAGTAAGTAAGTAAGTAATACTAAGAATACTTGTCATGTTTTTTCCAGTGGTTAAAATGAGACTTCAACATTATTGCAGCAGACACAACTGCTAATGTAATATCTTTAGACCATTTAAAAGTCTAGAGTAGTTTTGTAGTTTTTGTGGTTGAGTACTTCAACAAGGGATATACTTGAAAAAGAATGCTTTCAGTATCAGCAAGTGTGAATCAAATGCATTATAAATAATGTCAGTATGGCATTATTATTATAAATATTTTCAGTATGTCAGACAGTATGAGCAGGGTGCTGCTATGGTTTGTTAAGCAGCAACTTCAAAATAGCTGTTATGATATCCGACAGAATGTGAGGTCATAGTAGGAAAAGATGATGTGATCCTTAAGTGGATGAGTTGCTGGGTATGAAGTAAATTTAGTGAGGCAGTATTACTGTTATAACATTAATGAGATTACTATTGGAAGGGTTCCCCATTTGCAAAGAAGATGTTGACAAGTGGGAAGGAGATCAGAGAAGAATTATATGAATGATTTTTGTGTTTTAATAACAGATGAAGGACTTTGGATGTCTCTCATTTCTATTCAGGCTTATCAATGAAAGTAAATTGTCTTAAATGAACTGGCAGTAGAGATTTTAAGACTATTTCTGGTAGCACAGTGTAAATAATATTCTAGAATGAATTTAAACTAAATTCTAATATGGGATCCACATTGTAAAAGGACAATATCCCCTTAAATGGAAGAATTCTCCTAGAATGGTGGGCAACTGAGTTCAACCTGAATCTTTTTTTAAGATCTGTATATATCTCTGAAGGATATGCCTGTATCTATGAAGGATATAAGGTCTACCAGGACTTATAAAACTGAGAAGAATTACTGGAAGAAAAAAACCTTGCAATAGTGGCACTTTTCACTTAGGAATCTGGGAAGAAACGGGGTTGTTTGTTTTCTGTCATAGACCAGATTTGCTAGGAAAAAGAGAAAGCAGAGATACACAACCTAAAGTGATTAAATATGTATGCTTCTAATGACTTTAGAAGCAATTTGGGTATTAAAGTTTATAATCTATCTTAGGTTCATTCTTGAGAGTGATGGAAAAATCATGTTTGCTTTCTCATTTTTCAGTAACTTAATTTACTGTATGTCATCAATTGGCAACAGGCTGCAAAATAATCCTGATTACAAAAAGAATGCACTAATTACAAGATTTTGCTTTAAGGTGTTAATTAAACTATTTACAATAGACCATGTTCTGCAAAGCAATGGCAGTCTGTTTTTTTTTCCTTGCAATAGGAATTTCTGAATATTAGCTGATTTATATGCAGTTGAAAGGATTCAGGACATGGATATGTGGATTTTTTAAATCTCTTCTATGTTTTTTCCTTTTATTTGGTTTTATTCCTTATGTTAATTTGTGGAATATTGATTCCATTGGGTGTGCATCTTTTAATGGATCCAAACAAATTTTATAGCTATCTTTGGATGTTTTATGAAATGCAGTAGAATGGAACTAGAGAGATAGAATCATAGAATAGTTAGGGTTGGAAAGGACCTTAAGATAATCTAGTTCCAACCCCCCTGCCAGGGGCAGGGACACCTCACATTAAACCATGCCACCCAAGGCTCTGTCCAACCTGGCCTTGAACACCGCCAGCGATGGAGCATTCACAACTTCCCTGGGCAACCCATTCCAGTGCCTCACCACCCTTACAGTAAAGAATTTCTTCCTCATATCCAATCTAAACTTCCCCTGTTTATGTTTGAACCTGTTACCCCTTGCCCTATCACTGCAGTTCCTCATGAAGAGTCCCTCCCCAGCATTCCTATAGCCCCCTTTCAGATGCTGGAAGGCTGCTCTGAGGTCTCCACACAGCCTTCTCTTCTCCAGGCTCAACAGCCCCAACTTTCTCAGCCTGTCTTCATAAGGGAGGTGCTCCAGTCCCCTGATCATCCTCGTGGCCTCGTGGCCCTCCTTTGTACTTGTTCCAACAGTTCCATGTCCTTTTTATGTTGAGGACACCAGAAGTGCACACAATACTCCAAGTGAGGTCTCAGGAGAAGCAGAGTAGAGGGGCAGGATCACCTCCCTCGATCTGCTGGTAACACTGCTTTTGGTGCAGCCCAGGATACAGTTGGCTTTCTGAGTTGTGAGTGCACACTGAAGCTGGCTCGTGTTAATTTTCTTATCGACCAACACCCCCAAGTCCTTCTCCACAGGGCTGCTCTGAATCTCTTCTCTGCCCAACCTGGAGCTGTGCCTGGGATTGCTCCAACTCAGGTGTAGGGCCTTACACTTGGCATAGTTAAACTTCATAAGGTTGGCATCAGCCCACCTTACAAGCATGTCAGGGTCCTTCTGGATGACATCCCTTCCCTCCAGTATATCAACTGGACCACACAGCTTGGTGTCATTGGCAAACTTTCTGAGGGCATGCTCAATACCACTGTGTATGTCACCGACAAAGATGTTGAACAGATCCAAGCTTTTGGCATATTTTAAACAAGACCTTGATTTGCAGCCAGAGAAATTCTACAGTTTTGCCTTAAGCACGTGATTGAAATTGCTATGTTTAGTTTCCTCTTTGAGAACCTCATTTTTAGTATCTCTTCCCAGAACCTCCTAAGAGTTTGGTGTTCTTGAATATTATGAGTCTGAGCAGCAAGTGCTCACATTGTGAGGTAATGTTCTCTTCTGCTTGTCTCTTTCAATGGGATGATTAATATTTTTCCCTTAATGTACCAAAGATTCTATCTTATTTGTATGTCTGTGTAGTGCTGTAATCACTCAGTACTCATTGATGAGACTTCTGAAATGTTTTATGGCTCTATAATGGGAGTATTAAGCATGTGTAACTCATGCTTAGCGTATTCAATGCAGATGTGTTCAATATATGGATAATCTTTTAAGAATACAAAAGCAATATTGCTCTGCTGAGTAGAAATTTTCCATTTTGTAGATATCTGTGGGGTTTTTTTACCATAAATTTTTACAAAATCTGAAAGAAGTCAGCATCAGAATTTTCATTCTCATTTAGTTTGTTGGGTCAGTGTGAAACAAAGAACTACTAGCTCAAATTTTCACTCTTGGCTAATAGCTAGCTCATAAATGAAAGGATATTCAATGAAAAAGTTTAATTACAGAATGGTTTGGGCCAGAAGGGGCCTCAAAGCTCATCCAGTTCTAACCACCTGCCATATGCAGGGGCAGTTTCCACTAGAGCAGGTTGTTCCAAGTAGAGCCCAACCTGGACTTGAAAACTGCCAGGGATGGGGCAGCCACATCTCCTCTGGGCACCCTGTGCCAGCCCCCCACCACCCTCCCAGGGAAGAACTTCTTCCTTAATTGTCAAAGAAGAATTTCTTTACTGTTCAAGATTTTCTTTTTTTTTTTTCCTTAAGTTCATGATCCTTAGGATACAAAGCTATACAGTGACCTTTAAAATATGAAATCACAAGCTAGACCTGTACTTGTGAGCATCGTATTATGAGATGTGCACTTTCGTGTTCGAAAACCTTATCTGCTTGTACAAACAGTTAAACTGTGAGTTTTCAGAGAATGATTTTGGAGGAATGAGATTTGCAATAGGAATTAATTTTCCTGATTCATTTCATTTTGCTCTCTAGTAATGAAAATGTATTGTATCTGCTTATGCTAATAGTGAATTCTTTTATTAGTAGGTATTCATGTAGAAGCAGAATGAATCCAGTATACTGAATGGCTGCTGAACAGAGTTGTTTCCAGGGGATACATATTAACCTATTCATTTTTTCCCAGTGAATTACACGTATCTACATTTTGTAGTGCAGAACGATTAAGCTTTTACTACTCTGCTTGAAATACTTTAATTGCCAGGTAATGTTGTACTTCTCTGAAAAAGCAATTGGCTCAAAAAATGGAAGGAAAATGCAGGCATGAGGCACAATGTATATATTTGCTTTTCAATCTTCTACTCAGTCCATATTCTTTAAATCTGTTTCACTCATATGTTCCACCACATAAAATTTCTTTGAATGCTTCCATAAACCTGTAATATTTATATTTTTATTTCTTTTTAAACTGAGGAACTGTTTCCATGTATGTGCAATATGATACTGTTGACTATTAGAATGTGGTGGATTAAAAAGGTTTGTGGTAGTGGTTTTATCCTTTATAGGAAAGGAAATGGGCTTTGTTTGAGAAGTTCCTGTCTGACACAGCTGGAGTACTTGGTAGAGTAACTGAAAACGTGGAGGTGTACCACTGGGGTAATACTGAGTATGATCAGCTAGTTCATTTTATAATGTGGTTCATGCCCTATAGGTTAAGCTTTTCTTTCTGAGCCACTTAGGGGAAGAATAAGTTCACTGTCAAATAGATATATTTATTTGAGTTTCTGAATTTAACATGTTCTAGCTTGTTTGTTCAAGAGTTATCTGGGATACATCATTTATTTCCAAGTGGGAAACAGTGCTGCTTTATAAACATGCATTCTCATCCTGAGCAGATTTTTAACTGCATTATTGCAAGTATCGATAATTCAGGAAACATCATTTGTGCGTGTGTGTGTGTGTGTGTGTGTGTTTGTACACAGAACAAGAAAGCTACATATGTCCACATCCCCGTGTGGCAGATGCATCTGGACACAAGTTTCGACTTACTTGCCAGCTTGCTTGGACAAGTACAAGAGATGTAGGAATATTATATTCTGTTTTCATGTTGGTTGGTATTTCATCGCTAGAGGATGCTGGTCTCTCTGTTTTAGGGGTTTTCTTGCGTTCCCAGCTTGCTTGCCTGTGTGCCAGGTGTTCTTGGATTGTTCATGTGCAGTAAAGCCAGGTAGAAAGCTACAGTGCCACACCATGGAGGGTGAAACGTTGCTCTTCTCAATCAAGTTTAAATTTAGGAGCCTCAGCACTTTATCAAATGTACTTTATTATCATCACAGCAGCCTTCCAATACGTAAAGGGGCCAACAAGTAATCTGGAGAGAAGCTTTTACAAGGGCATGTAGTGAAGCTCATAAATATGTCTGTGAAGTCAAGATTATTCTCCTTCTGTCTTAAGAGCGCGTATCCTGCTGTAAGGAATTCCGTATTCTTCACGTAAATCTGTCTCTGTGTAGAGAGGTGTTAATTTTTACGTTATTCTCAATATAAGGATGCAGAAGGTGCAAACTGTTGTTCAGTTTCTCAGTCATCTTAAAACATTCTGTGCGTGCTGAAGAGGCATTCCTGTCTTCTCTTTTGCCTTTGCTACAGCATGTTTGGAAAAATTCTTCCCTGTGGGGGTGCTGAGGCGCTGACACAGGTTGGCCAGAGAAGTTGTGGCTGCCCCATCCCTGGCAGTGTTCAAGGCTAGGTTGGACAGGGCTTGGAGCAGCCTGCTCTAGTGGAAGGTGTCCCTGCCCATGGCAAAGGGTTGGAACTGGATGAGCTTTGAGTCCCCTTCTTGCCCAAACCATTCTATGATCATTCCTTAGCCATTGTTAGTTTGGACCATTAGTCAAAACTGAAGAGGCCAGACCTGCTTCTGGAGTATGCATATCTAACATGACAGGTGGAGAATGGTTGCACAAATGGGCAGAATGATTCAAGTTGTAGATATTACCATACTGCCTTTGTTGATTGATACGGGACGGTGGTACAATACACAGAATGGACTGACGTATCTCAGAGCTATTTTTTTTTTTCTCTGTCAAAGTACATCTAGTGAATTCTTACCTTTGTTTCACTTTGTTTTGAATATTATGTAGAAAGTGAGAGGTTTTTTGTTAGAGGAAAAGATGGGGAGGGTACTTTGTGACACTAATACAATTGAGGACTTGTGCTAGTCTTTGGGGTCTTTAGTCTCCTATAAGAATTGACTTTCTTCTTTCAATAGATAAAAGGCAAGACTGGAAATTATTACTGCAATCATCATTCTAGAGCTTTTGCAGGTGTTTAAATTTTACTGAGCAAAAGTTACTAAGCACTTTGAAATTGAAGACTGAAATTTTGAGCTCAGTGTAGTAGTTACTGCATAATGTGTTAAAAATTTTCAATGAGAGCCTAGTAATGCATATGTTCTTCACACCTCTCAGCTTTTTTCAATGATCTGAAAATGTTCACAAGTAAAACTGGTATATGCAAGTTATACAACTGTGTTCTCAAGTGATTGGTCCTGCAGTCCTCTTTTTAGATTTAGAGGAGTAACCTCAATGTGAGGGGTTTTGACTTTTCTGGTTGTGTTTTTTGTGTGGATTTTTGTTTTGTTTAATTTTTTTTCTTTTCTTTGTTTCGTGACTGTTTTGGCACCAGTAGCTCTTCAGGCTGGATGAGCCAGCACGGACATTAAGTATCCATAGATCACTTATTTCGCATCTCTCATGGAAATGAGCTGGGAAGCCTAGGGTGTCAGATTGTACTGAGCAGTGTGAGTTGTGTGTGTGATCAAATAGTTAAAATGGTGTGGTTTTATACCTACGTTTGTCAGCAGTTATGTTGGAAACTAAGTCGAAATAAATGAAGACAGTCGTGGTGCTTCCCTCTTCATTAACAGTGTTGGTCCTAAAGTCTTTTTACTTTAAAGAGGGCTGCATCCTTCAGAGATCTTCTGTCTGCAGTCTTTCACTTCGAGTCTGCTGGGAAGCAAGACTGACATTGGATCGGATGCAGTTGGATCTGTAGATGTCTCTGTAAATGCTCTTCTGAGCTTATGACCTCAGAAGTCCTATTAAGTAGTCAATAATTTGGCACTTACCTCCTCTGGAAATAAAATCATTACTCCTTTGAAGAATCCAAGTGCAAGTTGCTATGAGTGGCATGGCTGTGAGTGCTGGTCAAGAGAGCTTTTTGGTTTTGGGGTATCTAGAAATCATTAGCTGAAGAAGATACATGCTAATGTGCTGTTCAGATGTAGTTGCGGATGTAGTTGTAATCCCTTATTCCATTAATGCCTTATTCACTACACTCTTTACTGTGTGAGACTGAGGACTTCAATGATTGCAGTGCTTGCACTTGGAGTATTGTTCTTTGTCACTTTACCTTTTATTTCTGTTCCAAAGTTTTGCATAGTTTTGAGTAACTTACTAATAGGCATGTGCCAGTTGCATCCGATTGAGATTACAGACTCATCCAATATAAGTAATATAAAGAAGAGCCAATGGTCACACCCACAGTATGTTTTTTTGAGCATCCTTAGAAAAACAGTCAAACCTTTTAATTTTGGGTAGCATTTTCTTCTTAAATCTCAATTCTGAAGAAGCATTTGGCTTTCTAAAATATTTTACAAAATGCAATAACCTTGCTGCTTCTAAGGTATCTATTCTGATAGCAGAGAAGTAATTGTACAGAGTGTGTTTCTCTGTTCAATATTGGAACTGGGTGCAACTGCAGAGCTGCTGTGAAGGACAAAACCTTGATCTGAAATGATTGTCTGCTAGTGCTTCTGCTCACCTACCGCTTGTGACTTCCACTGGACTTGATACCTAGGGTTGAGCTGTGATGGAGAAGCCAAAGGATCTCTTAAGTTTGTGTAGTGTAGTCCTCTCATCTCCTTGTCCTCCTGGCCACCCCTCCAATCTTTTGCTTTTGCTAATTTCTTGGTTTTGTCCCCAGGCACCATTCTGTTCCAAAATACCAATAAAACTTATGAATTATGTGTCAAGAAAGTGTAATTAAATACTTTTGAACTGGAGGGAAAACTACTGAAAACATTTCTCATTCTTTATGGAGGAGAAATGTAGTAGAGAAGCTGTTTTAGAACTTTGGAGGTGATGGTTTTAGTTGAATTTCAGTTTTTAGCTTCTGATAGTAATTTAATGCAGGATTGTCTTACTACTCCCATTTGACCAGTCCCTTTCTGTCTACTCCTTTATATACTTCCTTTGGCCAAAAAAATTTTAGTTACTACATCATGATTACCTAACACATATGTGACAATTCTACGTCACAATGTCTAACACATAAGTGGTAATACCTAACAGTGAAAATTTGTTCTCTTTTCTTCTTCCTCCCTGTTCTTGCTGGTTGTAGTATCTGGGTACTTTAGATTCTTTTAAAATCATTACATTAAGAATATATCACATCTGCTTTTAACCCAGAAATTCTTATGCCTTTCTTCTGCCACATTGTGTTGTGGTTCATGTTTTTCTCAGACACATTCTTAGTAGTTGCTTGCTTTTAGAGTATGTACATCAGTAGTTCCATAAGGCTCCCATGGTAGCATCTGTCCACTAGGTACTACTTTGTTCTTTGCTCTGACACAGCTTTTGGGCTGGTGTATTTTTTATTACAGAAGAGGGCAGGAATCACCAGGGCTGCATTTTTTGGTTTAGAATTTCCTGGTATAGAGAAAATTATTTTAGCTTAACAGGCTGGTGGGGCTGAATTCATTGGCTCGTTATATATCGAGTTTCCTAGGCCTCATTTAAAGAAGTCTCCTTCATTCATTGGAAAATCAGTCATGTAACAAATGTTCTGTATACTTGGCAGTCTGAACTGCAAATTTAATTATAAATTTTCCATTGAACTGCTGGCAAATGCTTAAGTAATGTATACTCTTTATGAGTCAACTCAGCTGCACTGAGTCAGCTGCTCTTCTAACATCTATGTCTTTCACTGATGTGGCCATCAAAAAGCTAAGGCTTCAAGGCCACATATTAAGATACGTAGTTGAATGTAATATATCCTCTTTTTCTTTGTTTTACCTCTTTTCTCCATCACACTACCCAGTACTGTATAGAACATTATCTTCATTGATTTCCTTGTCAGTGGTTGCTGTAAGCTTATAGGATGTATATTTTGAGGTTAGATGGTTTGCTATGTTGGTATGTGATACTGTCACTGATATATTTGTCACTGTGGTATCTGAACACTCTGCAAGTAGCTTATTTAGCCAGAAAATGAGTGTATGTAATCAGCATCTAATTTCATTAAAGTCAAACAGGGAAGCTTATGCTGGGTTCCTGCATTTCCATTTATGTAGGGTAGAACTATCAAAAAGCAAATTGTTTCATCAAAATGTGAGTTATACTGCATTCATTAAGTTCCACTTATGTCCACTGAGAATGTGTGGGGAAACTTGATATTCATGAAGCTTTCAGTAAGATGTATAATTATGTTTTATTCTACTGCATATCTCATTTTTACTTGAGATTTTTATGTAGTTGCTTGTCCTTGTGAATTTATTTACCATGTTCTTAATTTAGTAAATCTTATACAAGATACTGAAGAACTTTACATAAATAACATGATCAGAGGCTTTTCTATTGAATTTTATTCTTGTTTGACATATTTAGTTACTTAAAAAGAAAAATCAGTGTATTTCAGATCTTTGAGACGCAGTAGAGATTTATGTTTAATAGATTCTGGGTTCAGTAAAGATTCTATCTTGATATAAGTTGAGAAAATGCTAGCATTCTACATTATATTTTCCATATTGACCAAGTCAGTGTGTTCTCTTGACCATGTTTGTCAATTCTGATTAACCACCTTAGCCCTGAATATCCAGTTACTTTTATGGCACGAGTCGCACGTTAATCAGATAGTTTTCCTTTTATAGATGGCCTTTTGTAGGGATGTCATCTACCACCATTGTCCCTCTCCATAAAGCCCTCACCAATTTAATTCATCATGTTGAATTTGAAAATATATTGTGCATATTTTTTTCTCCCATGTAAAACTTTACATTATATGATATTCCCTAGCACAGTTTATATTCTAACTTTGGCTCTACCTAGAGATGAAGTGTGTATGAAAGTTCATTCTTTATAAGGTATTTATGCTTTCTATATCACATATATTCATTTTTCATACACTTTATTTTTATGAGTCATTCTACACGGGGAGATTATCAGCCAGCAGATGAATTCCCATGCAAGCATCACTGTGAGCCACTCAGCCTCTTGGCAGCTGGTGGGATGTGGATTGTGCTTACTGGGAAGGGAGTGATAGGGAGCTGGGAGAACACAACACTTTTAGGGAGTAAGATACTCATAGAACAGGAACTCACAGAACAGTCTTGCTTATTCTGAGCACTTCATCCGAAACGAAGAAACTACTTTAAGGCTTATCCTCCCAAGGTAAATTTTTATGACAAGAATGTTGTCCCTGAGTTTCTTACTAGTCTTATATAAAAGATGAGCATAATCTAGTTGTAATGAAAATCTGACCTGCTTTTGCCTTGCTACTGGAGAGGCTGATGGGGGGAGAAAACACTCCTGGGTGAGTCAGAGGAGCAGTCTTCTTCTTTCTTGAAAGAAGGAAAAAACTAACAAAAACCTGAGTGTGTGAAGAATGCCGTAGGCAATTTGAAATGTTTAGAGCTCAGGAGAGAGATTGCTCGTTTGTGAGGTCTTTTATGAGGTGCAGTGGCACTGCAGTGATGATACACCAATGTACTTTGAAATAAATTTTCTGTGAAACATTGTTTGTTTCATGGGCTTTTATTAGTATTTGGTTGGGGTTTTTGTCTGGAACGGTTACCCAGCTGTGGGATACAATTATAACACATTCAAGGCTTATCATCTAATCCAAAATCAAAATACTTTCAAGCATTATGTTTTTGTTACTGAGTTATGCAAAAATGCAATGGTTTGTTATAGTTTTATATAGGAGAGTGAAATTATTAATATTTAAGTATGCTTGAAAGCTAAGGAGTTAGGATAAGATCCAAGGTCCTGTGAGCTTTTGAGTTTTTCCTCCTTGTTGTTCATTTTAAGATTCCACGTTAGAAAGGTATGGAAATTTCTTGGCCATGGTTTGGAAAGTAGAAACAGTAGAAACAAAACCCACCAAACCAACATTCTTGTTGGGCAGCGTTTTCTTCCTCTTGCTCCTTCAGAAATTACATGTCCACAATGCAAGAGATGAGGACACTGGGTTTCCTCAATGAAAGGCTGTAGGAAATCGGCTGAATAATGTGTTTTGAGTAATACTGGTCTGGAAATGGTAAAACCGTTGGGGATGATCCTCTTCATAAATGATGTATAATGTGTACATCCAGTGTGGAACACTGAGCAAGGGAGAAGGTATATTTTTGTGCTGATTTATAAATACTTGAAAGCAGAGTATTAGTAATAGATGGTCTCAAGTCTAATACTCACCACTTATATGTTTATGAGCTGTAATTATAATTTCTCCTTGCTAGTTCTTGCAAGTTTCTACTGTTAGCCACCGTATTTCTGTCTTCCTCATTTACAGCATGGTTTCTTATAATCCTGTTGCATGACTGGGGTTTCCTGTAAGCAGTGCACTAGTTCAATCTCATTCACTTTATTTATGAAAACAGTTGAACCTCCTGCTAATTCAACTACACGTGCTTGTTTTATGCTAAGTACATCCTTAAGTGCCATCCTGACTACAGGGGTTTCTTTGAGATGCCTTCCTGATAGGAACTGCAAATTTCAGTCCCCTGTTCCTTTTTAGTTCTTGCTTGTTATGTACCAAGTGGCAGTTAAAGAGAAGACGGGGGGGAAGGCATGATCCAGTTCCTTTTATGTTCCTTTTGTGACAGTGGAAATCAATAAGGCTGTCCTGGGTTGGTTGGGTTTTTTTACCAGTGCTAAATAAATAGACACTATTCTTAAGTGATATAATCTTAACTTCTTTCATAGTTGCATGGCAACATTTGAAACATTTATATTAACTTGATTGTTGCATGTGACAGAAAATAAATTTAAAATAATAAATTAGTACTTACAAAAGGTTTAGCTTGTGGATTCTACAAGTATCCTTAGATTTATTTTAACATTGCATACACTTGTGGAAATCGATTCCTACAGTTAAATGTAAAATCAAGTTATTCAACTGAGTAAATGCAAGTGATTTTTTTTCTTGTGAAGGAATGTTATAGATAAAAACCTTTTTGTTTTCAATTCTGTATTTCACTAAAAGATATTCAAACTGTAAAATGAAAATCTGTTTTTCTAGATGTTAGAATGAAAATTGCATAATATGACCATACGCAGAGACTGCAAAAAAAAGCAATTAAAAATGATGCTGCAGAAGAGGTGTTTATTGCCATGCCCTGCCACTGCACATTTGAGTAATGTTGCACATTACTCATTCAGCTGCTCTAACCAACCTGTCTTTGCTGTTGTCACCAGCAAATGCAGTAGTGGACTAGGGCAGATTTATTACCATTTGTTAACATATCAGTAGAGTCGAATGCCCCAGTTGCTAGGCAATTTCTAAACAGATTTTTCAATGGGACTGAGTATGGTTTTGGTTTTTTTTTTTTTTTTTTTTTTTTTAGTGTTCTGGTAGCCAAGAAATAATTTTTCAGTGGCAAAACATTTAATTGGTTCTACTGAATTTTTCTTCAAACTTTCTAACATTACAACACACTGACACAGGAATTACTAGTGCTGTGAGATAGCTGCTGCAGCCAGGCAGCCCTTTTCAGAGGTCAAACTTGTAATTGCAAGTCCTGTTACAAACCAGCAAAACCCCCTCAAGGATAGATGCTTTGATAAAAGCTGATGCTTGTATGGGCTGTCAGGCTGAGTGGTGGCTTGTCATGTCTTCTGCTTTCACCACTGTCCAACAGCAGATAGTTATGGAAGACTGCAAGGTTCAGTGACTGTAGAGATGACTGTCTTTGAAGCACTGATTGGCAGGAGCAAAGACTTCTTTACCCTTAGACTTGGGGGCAGAAAGGAGGGAGGAGAATGCAGAGTTCATGACGGCTTTGCAGTTATTATGAAGGTGTGTGTGCAGGGAGAAGAATTTGCTCTTTCTTGTCACTTTTCATCCTCTTTTTTTTTTTTTCCAGTGCTATCGCATCTTTTTTTGAGGGAGTGATTTTAATTTCTGCTGGTAGTCAGCAGCACTTTTTGTTGAGCCATAAGAAACGTGGATTCTAGGTGTTACCTGCTGTAACAGGGGCTACACTTGGTCAAGTAAAGCTTGGTGCCATGTATCTGGACTTCATTAAGACTTTAATACTGCCTGAAATTACATTCTGAGGAAGAAGCCATGGTTTAGGTGCAGCTGGTATGAAATGAGATTTACTACCAGATTTCACTGTCAATATATGTGAGTCAACTGAATAGTATTCAGATATTTTTCAGTATTTAACTAATGGTCCAGGCAATGGAATGGAGAGACACCTACTACAGAGAATGAAGAGCTGGAGCTGAGGCTATTAGTGTGCTGGTAGACAGAATTAGGAGTCAACATAACCTCGGCAAATTGCAAGTGATAATCTGATAATATAGAATGTAATTCAGTACAAGCAATTAGAAAGCTTTGCACTTGGACAGGTGTAATTAACTGCAAAAATAGATGTCAGTGACTTGCCAGCGTAGAGGAGGCAATGAATGGTAGTGGATCGTGGCTGAGCATTTTAAGTGTCATGATTTACTGAATGGGCTGGCACTAAATTCAGCTTTAGGACAGAAATGCACCTTCCTGAAAAATAATCCTGCCATGCTTTTCAGCCCTAGGAGGGCTGTGCTGGTCAAGTAAGATGCAAGGTGATGTCCAGTTTAAGCAGTGCATTTCAGGAAAGATTAGAACAGTTAGGACAAGTTACAAGAATAGTTAAGAGAGATAAAGATCAGAAGTCTAGAAAACATGATGTTCTGTGAGAGACTGGAGAAACTGGAGCTGTTTTCCTAAGGAAAGATGGAACGTAACAGTTCTTGAGTAAGTGAAAGGGAATGCAACAATTTGTTCTCCATGCCTGTGGTGAAGAGGATAAGAACTAATGGAATTAAACTGTAGAGGGGAAGATTCCCTATAGGTGTCGGAAGAAGCTTTCTCGTATTCAGGATTAGCAATGCACTGAAATAGATTTCCCAAAGAAGTCAGGAAATGGATAGTATTCGAGTTCTTTAAAACTGGAGTAGATAATGATTCTACCATGCTGCTGTCAGCAATGGCAGAGGTAGGGCAGATCCTGTTTTGATGTGAGGTAGGTAACCCAGGTATGTGTTTGACAAATTTTCCATGCATATAGTGCCAGGATGATTTTTGTTTGCTTTTCTGAATTGTTTTTTTGTTAAGACTTTGCCTTTTTGACCATCAACGAGTAGTGGCATTCAGAGCATTTCCTTGAATTCTGTCTTTAATAGTGATAGATTTGTAGATATCATTGTTTTTCCTTACTGTGCATACGTTTATTTCCAGTATTGAAGTTTATCTACCATGAAATCACTAAATGCAGCAAGTGTCCTCTGTGCTTCTCTATGGTCAGTTTTAATTTTAATATCATTAGCATACTACTGCATTTTATGCATAATGTGTCATCTGTTTCTTTTCCACTTTATTTGTATATCAAACACCAGAATTGTTCTTGAATTTTCGAGGATCTTTCCTGTGTCAGGAAGTTCTTTATTGTGAGGGTACTGAGGCACTGGCATAGGTTGCCTAGAGAAGCTGTGGCTGCCCCATCCCTGGTAGTGTTCAAGGCCAAGTTGGATGGGGCTTGGAGCAACCTACTCTAGTGGAAGGTGTCCTTGCCCATGACAGCGGTTGGAACTAGATGAGCTTTAAGGCCCCTTCACACCCAAACCAGTCTGGGACTCTGTCTCCTTTGCTAAATTTGAAGGCTGAAGTATTTTGGCTAAAAATCTCTATCGGAAGCCCATGAGGAAGAAGAAAACTGATATTGATGCAGATCTCTGATCAAAGATACTCTGCATGTAAGTTCTTGGGCCCAGGAAACCTAGGTGTTACATTTTAATTACTTTTATTATTGAGTAATATTATTCTGGGATTTATAGGAAGTTATGATTGCAATCTGAGTAATTGCCTGGAAAAAAAAAATAGAAGAATGTGAACAAACCCAAGTCATGCTATTAAGATATTTGTCATAAAGAACAGAGGAAAAGTCACAATGCTTTTTCTTTTTTTTTTTTTTACTGGCTTTTCTCTCATTTCAAGTCTCAAGACGTTTTTCTTGTAAGAAGAAAAAGATTGGCAGATTCTACTATTTTCTATATTCTAAGAAAGCTGTAAGATTTTTATTGAGTGTTGAGATCGGGATCAAGGACTGGGTCAAGAATAAACAACCATAAGGTTTGTCCTCACTCAGACTGAAAATCAAAAGTGATGAGCAATCAGACTCTAACTAAATATCATTGGAGTTTTCATGGTGTTTTGCTTTTTTCTGTGAATATTCTCTGCCATCTCTTGAAAGACCAATTCTTTTCTCCATGTCAAAAACAAAGAGGGAATGCACTCCTGGAGAGTGCATGTGTATCTGTAGGTGTTAATTTTCATTATTTTTAGACAAGCTCAGCACTGAGGATTCTTATTCTGGTAGCAAAGTATTCCCTTCCACTTAGTCTGAAAGAGCCTAATATTCCTGGTAAGGAAGTTCTGGTTTCCCCCTAGAGCTGGTACTCAAGTTTGAGACTAATAAGGAACCTAATGCCTTCTTCAAAATTGGGAAATTTATTAGCTGGAGATAAATCAGCAGGCGTTCTTCCTGTGGTAACAGTATTATCAATGGGGACTTTATCTTTGAGTGCAAGCTGTGCCCCCAAGTCAAAATGAAGCAGAGTTCTGATTCATTACAAAATGCTCAGGCATTAGCATCTTATGCCTACTGAATAATGTCGTGAATTTGGACTTCAATCTCCTCTCGCCTGTGCTGCTGTGGATCAGAGCTCCGTTGCACTGTGTACCGTGCTATCTCACAGCAGTGATTCTTCATACTTTCAAGAGCTTTTCATGCCTTTATTCTGTGTTGTTTTTGTGTTTTGTTCATTTCTTGTGCATCTCTCTCTTAAATTCTAAGCAGGGAATTTTTATGAGGCTGTTTGAGTGGAGTGTTTGAAACAAAGATGATCCAAGGGCTGGAGCACCTCTCCTAGGAAGGCAGGTTGAGTTGGGCTTGTTCAGCTGGAGAAGAGGAGGCTCTGGGGAGACCTTAGAGCAGGTTCCAGTGCCTAAAGGTGCAGGCAAGAAAGCTGGAGGGGGGCTTTTGACAAGTGCTGGTACGGATAAGAGAAGTGGGAATGGCTTTAAGCTGAAAGTCAGTAGATTTACATTAGACATTAGAAGTTCTTCCCTGTGAAGGGTGGTGAGGCTCTGGCACAGGACGCCCAGAGAAGCTGTGGCTGCCCCATCCCTGGCAGTGCTCAACGCCAGGTTGGACTGGGGCTGGAACAACCTGCTCTAGTGGAAGGTGTCCCTTCCTGGTCTATTGGAATTTAAATGGGAAGTGGGGAAACATCCTGCAGAGCATTTGTCAACAGGAAATATTTTGGTTTTAAAAGTTAATGGGTGTTAAATATTTACTTGTGCAACTGAATATTAAAATGAATCAATTTTCCATTAATAACTGATTATATTAAAGGTATCATAAATACTTAACTACTTGAATTCTTATTCAGGCTAAAAATAATTAGCAAAAAGTGGATTTCTATAGTAATTTTCTAAGTTTGTCGAACTTGATGTCCTTTTCCTGACTTCAGTTTCATTTGAGATATAAAAGTGAACATTTAAGCCTCTTGAACACATCCCTTTTACTTGCTTTTGCCTGTGTAAGAAGCAATCAGGTTATTTAGATTTTAGCTTCAAGTTTGGTTGTCAGTGCAAAGTACTGGAAATATTGCAGGACTGTGTGTGAAGTCTGTTTATAAAATAAATCTGTCATTTTGAGGCAAATCCTGCCTCATTTAGAGGCAAGTTTGTTGTTTGCCACTTGTTTTAATGCTGTATTATCTTTATATGTAATTTAATTCTATCTTATCTACTTTGAAGTCAATATTATTAAAGAAAAAATAAACCCCCATGGAATTTTCTGTGAATTTTAATTTTCCAAACAAGCTTTTGGGGTGGAATAGATATCCCAATGCATATTCCAGCATTAAGCAGCTTCTAGCTCTGCTAAAAATCTGGATGTATTCATAGAATCAGTTTCTGTCTGTCTAATACTAAGGATATCTCTGGGTTGATATAGTTACTTAAGAACAAAACCTTTCCTGCTGATTGTATTTTAATCAATTTCCACACTCTTTGTATTCACAGTCATGGGTGAGAGTTTCTCAACTTATTAAAACCAACAATAACAACAAAGCTTGAATACAAAGAGGAATATTAGATAAGAGAGGCTGACAACCAGGAAATGTAGATCTTCCTAGTTATTCTTCTGTGGCACACTGACGGGTTTATCTTCCTGAAAAGAAACATCTCGTGCTATTGAATGTGTATAATCCCTTTCTTAATTTCACATAAATACTTCTGGAAAAGATGTTTGTTCCCTTTGAACACATCCATCTTAATTGCTGATGTTGTCAAGATGTTTAAGATGTTCATCAGGCTTTACAGGGTTTCTTCATCAGGGGCTGTAGTGGTAGGACAAGTGGTCATGGGTTCAAACTTAAACAGGGGGGATTTAGGTTAGATATAAGGAACAAATTCTTCACTGTGAGAGTGTTGAGATGCTGGCACAGGTGGCCCAGAGAAGCTATGGCTGCCACATCCCTGGCTTTGTTCAAGGCCAGGTTGGATGGGGCTTGGAGCAACCTGCTCTAGGGGAAGGTGTCCCTGCCTGTGGAAGGTGGATGGAACTGGGTGATCTTAAGGTCTCTTCCAACCTTAACCATTCTGTGATTCTTGTTATGTAACAACAGTTGAAGCCAAATTCTCTTATTCTTTCCTCAGAAATTAATAAATTTAATAATTCTCTTAGTATATTTCTGAACATCATCACTATTGTTAAACCTCTGTGACTATCTGCTAGGATGAGTGCAATGAGATTGCTCATCAAGTTTCTCTCGAAGCAGTGGATTAGTTCTCAATTCAGCACAGATCAGTAATTTTTGTTTCTGGAGATTGCATTTTCCTACTTTAGAAACACTCTGACCAACCAAATAATTACTTAGCAGGCTTCGAGCTGTTTGTATGGAAATGCAGGTTCTTTGTTTTCATGGTAAAGCATAGAGATATTAGGAATTTTATAGTTCCTTGTGTTTCAGTGTGCTGAGATTTTTATTTGGCTGCAATATATGCCCTGAGCAATCCCTTTCCTCTCCTTGGGAGTAATGATTTGAGATAAGGTGAAACCTGGAATTCAAATGAAATGATGTCAAATATAGTTTAATGACCTATTTAAATTTGACGTGCATTTAGCTTTCAAAGGAATACAAGTAACTGGCACTATATAATGTATAACTGCTCAAACTTTTTAAAAAGGGTATTCAACAGGATTTGTTCCGTTATTTTTTTTTCCAGTTCACACATTAAAACCAAACAAACCCCAACATTTGTTAGACATGCTTTTGTATACCATACTCCCACATCTGCTTCTAAAACCTCTTTCCACATTTCTGACAGTTTGTCAACACAGTGAATCACATTTATTTGGCAAAGAATTTAATGGAAGACTAGTTCACTCAACAAAGGCCTTCAGACTTAAAAAGGCATTTTTAATACTAAATAGTTTACTTAATAAATAGTACCACATAAGTATAATTTGTAAGACTGATATTTAAACTCGAATCCTTAATCCTAGTAGTCAGGAAACACCTTGTACTTGGTGCTCTACCGTGAAAACTTGGTGTACAACAAAGGTTTGTATGTTTTTTTTAATGAGAGAACTTGAGGCCAAAAGGAGTAAAACAATGTAAAAAATTTGGAACAAAAGAGCAAAATCAGCTTGGGGTAGAATCATGCTTGATCTTTTAAATGCTGCCTTATAATAGATAAAAATAGAGTCTGAATGCGTTGACCTGCACTAAATGCATGGAAGTTCATTTTCTCCTTCTACCATTATTGTGTTTTAAATGTCAAGTTGACCAAAGAAAATTGCCTTGAAATCCAAGGTTTACATATTGAATGGAAAAAGTGCAAGATCATAATTTTTTGATAGCTACATCCTAAACAGCATCTAACCATTGAAGTAATATAATCAATCTTTGTGCAAGGGCTCTTACTTTGGCTGGTTAACTTTGTGTTGTTATTTATGTTAAGCCATTTGTAGTCAGGCAAAGCGATAAGGCGAAGTATGCTTGATTGTAAATTTGCAGTAATTGGCCATAGTGGGCTTTGCACTACTTTAACTCAATTAATTTGTGAATAAGAGAATTTATTTGAGCCAAGTGAAAATACAGAATGGTTATGGTCTGCTGCTGTAGCAGGATCAGGAGCTGCAAGTCATAGACTCTCATTCAGGATGGGCCAGTTGGCTTATAAAGTCCCTGTTGAGGCTGCAGAGTGCAAAGCAGCCATGCTCATGGAAGAGGAGATTCTCCATCAGCAACAATTTTCAGGTAGCCAATCTTTCTAGTACAGATCTGGCCTTAAATATGGTTTTGCAAGAATCCAGAATTTACAGCATTGATTTACTTTAGGCTTTAATATCTCTCTTATCCCTTCTTTTTCAAGAACATGTGGTGACACCTCCAAAATGTCATACTTCATCAATAAAGACGTTTTGATTTTGGTCACAGGCTGAAAATGTGATTTGGTCATCCTTGTGGTTAATTCCCACAAATAAAAATGTATAGAATTTGCCTTGATGAATAAGTCTTAGTGAAACTGATGTTCAGTGATGTGCAGTGATTCAACAGCAAAACTGCTGTTTGTTAACTCCTTCCAGAATGTACCTAGGTTAATCTATATATTGCACTATATAAATGTAGTTCTCATTTTACTTACAAGGGAATGCTTTCTGTAGCAACTCATAACTGTGTGCTTCATAAAAAAAAAATAGAAGCAAAATTAGGGGTCATTTTGGTTCCTTCCTTGATAATGATGTTCATATAGCTTAGAATAGCCAAAATGAGAAGTTGCCTATACAGAATGCAGGAGATGCATTCATATTTAAATGTAACTCAAATATGGGTAAAAAAAAAAAAAAAAAAATCAGGAAACTAATAATATTTCATTGTATCCAAGATAAAAATGCACAAACAATACCCAACACAAGTAAAGATATGCTCCAAAAACAGTCAGAGTACTTAGCCTAATGTTCAATCTCTCAAGTGGCAGACTGGAATAATTTATATGTTTAGTTTGACTGAAGATTGTTATTTTAATCTTTTGCTGTACTTTCACTGTGGAGCTTTACAAACATTTTCACTCATAGATACTAATCTTAATATTTCTATTGCCAGTCTCTAGAGTCTCCTAGGTTATACTGCAGATCATATTTTGACAAGCTGTTACATATTCCCTACGATAACTGCCTGGAACTTTCCACATTGTATGTTCTGGTGTATTTATTCATAAATTTTTTTTGTCTTTTGCGAGTCAATCCTTTCATTTTCCTAGTTGTACAAATTTCTACTGACTCACTGCATTGCTCTTAAGATGAACCAATTAAACTGCATCCTCAAAGGCTATGTTGGAGGATGTTCTGCACATCTAGTAGCGTACTCTTCTGTTCTTGCACGATAGTTAGAAGCGGCGGCAAATTATGTTACAGAACAGTTCTTTCTGCGACAGTTACATTGGAGAATTTTGGCATTTTTGAAAGGCTTCTCCTTCCATAATTACAGAAAAGAGAGTGAAGAGATGCTTGTTAGGAAGCTAACTGGAGAAAAGCTCTACTTTTGAATAAATTCTTAGCAGCCATAGCCTACTGAGATAATAGGTGTAAAAATGTAATATGAAGTTATACAGATAACATCCTTGTTAAATAGCTTATTGTGAAAAATAAAGCTGAAATCCTGATACTTTCCTCTTAATACATTTGTTTTTTAGTAAAAAGCTTATTTTGTGTGCCTTTGCTTCTGCCAGAATGAGTTGAAAACCAACTTAATGTCACTTTCTGTGTTTCAGACATAACAACTTCTCTTTGGCACCTGCTGTTCTGTTCTGCCAACTGCCACTTACGGCTGGGAATATATATCAGATCTTTTCTTTTACATCTCTTAAGACTTCTATTGTTTGTCTCTTCATTAGGGACTGTAGTGATAAGACAAGGGAATATGGGTTAAAACTTAAACGGGAGAAGTTTAGATTGGATATAAGGAGGAGGTTCTTTACTGTAAGGGTGGTGAGGCACTGAAATGGGTTGCCCAAGGAAGTTGCGAATGCTCCATCACTGGCGGTGTTCAGGGCCAGATTGGACAAAGCCTTGGATGACACGGTTTAGTGTGAGGTGTCCCTGCCTATGGCAGGGGGGTTGGAACTATATGATCTTAAGGTCCTTTCCAACTCTAACTATTCTATGATTATATGATTCTATTGGCTGTCACTGCTGGATTGGTTATTTCCTCTCAAATTTGTAAGTTTATTCTTCTTCGCGTGGTTAAATGTAATCTGAAGTTATTGTTGCAGTGTTACTATTCAGACAATTGAAGGTGATAGTAGTAATAGTAAGAGACAGTGGGTTAGGAAGGACTGTTCCATTTGCATCAGGAGGCGAAAACAATCCTATCTCTTTGGGGAAAATCACAAATACAAATTCAGTTATCAGGTAGGCAGACAAATGCCTGTGACAAGAAGGGTTTGGGTACCATATGCAGCATCCTAATTAGATGTATTACTCATGTTTTTATCGAAACAATGAGAAAATTGTTGATGTCTACTCAACTTGCTCTATCTGTGGAATGTGTGGGACAGAAGTAGCTGCTAGTTCTGTGTGGGAGAATGTTGCTGCTCTCCCTTATTCAGACAAAAAAAATGAAGATCAGCAGAAGGAGTACAGAGGTGATTTTTATTCCTTTCAAATTCTGAGTGACAACCAGATGATGATGATGATGACAACCTCCTGAGTACAGGTGCAAGTACACACACAGAGGGAAATAACTCCATGCTTGTAGTTTGCCAAAAGGTGGTTTCTGGAAAGGTTCTCTTTTGCCATGTCTAGAATTTTGTCTCTGAATAGGCTATTTGAATTAGCAAGTTGTATTGCCATGCAGGTCCTCAGTGATGAGTTTCTGAAATGAAATTAAATAAATCAATGTGCCAGCATAGTCCAATGCCCTTTAATGCGTGGACTGTGCTCTGCTGAAAAATAATACCCACCCCTACCCTTCCAGCCCAAATGATGTGTTGGTTGTCTAGATGTGTTGTGTTGGATGATGTGGTCACTGTCTGGTGGCAGGTACGCAGTTATATATGGTGACCATCAAAAGACAGCTTTGAATCTTGTATTAGTTGGATAGTAAGAAGTTGAAAGCTCAGTCAGTTGCTATTAAAAACAAACCAGAAGAAACAAAGCAGCCTTACAACACTCATGCAATTTGTTTGCAGTTGTGTCCTTTTATTTTTTTTAGGATAGCTTTCTTTCCTGTATTGCTGTGCAAATGGAAGGTGTAAAAGGAATGAATCTTGACTGTAGATGAAATACAGGCTTTGCTTTTTAAGCCTCTCTACAATGTGTAGTTGATAGGTGGACTACAAAGCAGATCAGAAACTAGCTGGACTTCTGGACTTCAGGAATAGTTTTTGGCAGCCTCATCTACTTCAAGACATCCCTGCTTATTTCATGGGTTGGACTAGAAGACCTTTGAAGGTTCATTCCAACCCTAACTGTTCTATGATTTTAGTGATCAAAGATTGATGGCCACCAGTTGCCAGGGCACTCTACAGGGCTTGGTGTCAAGCTGATATTGCTAAACATTTTGTCATTGTTTTGGGCAATGGGAGTGAAATGCACCCTTAATAAATTTCTAGACGATGCCAGTCTGGAAGGAAGATTGATAGGCTCAGAAGCTAGGGCTGTCATGAGCAGTATCTTCACAAGCTGAAGAAATGGACTGACAGAAGCCTTGTGAAGCTCAAAAAAAGTCAGTGCAAAGTCCTGCGGTGGGATGGAATAGCCTGATATGACATGGGCTGGAATAGGCTGCATGGGCACCGCTCTGCGAAATAAGGACAGGAGTCCTAGTGAACAACAAATCCAAAACAGGAGACTGGAGATCAATATTGTAGGAAAGAAGGCCAGAGTCCTATGGAACTGTTTTGGTGGGTTTGTCATATGCATAAACAGAAGGTCAAGAGAAGTGATTGCTCCCCTCTAACCAGTTGTTGTAAGACCATATCTGTAGTACTGAGTCCTCAAGAGTAAACAAGACCTTGCTGTACTAGAATACATCCTTATCTTACGTCAAAGTTGGCCCTGCTTTGGTGAGGGGCTGGACTAGAGACCTCCGGAGGTCCCTTCCAGCCCAAATTAACTTTTTATCATATAATATAACACCACAATTTTTGAATTTTAAGTTGGCAAAGGAGAGATCATACAGTGTGTGAAATGTGCAAAATAAACAGCCTAAAAAAAGCACCAGTCAGGGAATACTCTGCTCTGTCTCAGAGTGACAATTTGTGGGTGCTCTATATATACAATCTCTGCAGTGTTTTCTTAGCTGCTGTTAGTGGAAGCATGGCAGCAGCTGGAAGGTAAAGGTGTGACTCTTGATGCTGTTGTGCTATTCTTTCAAGGCTGCATTTCCAATTATTTCAGAAATGAAACAACGGGCAAACTAAAATGGAAAGACTGAAACATTTCCCTCTGTGTGTGTGCTTGCACCTAATCTGTAAGTTGTCATTATTAAGAAATGGGTGAAATGTGCTAGCATCTGAAAATTCTTGGTCAGCAATGTTATTTTGTTCACATTAAGTAATTCAAGTTGCTCTTTCTCCAGTATGGGTAGCTGGGTGTGTGCTGTGGTGGTTGATTAAGGGTTAAAAATGATGGGGAAAGAAAATGAAGTCTAATAGTCTGGTCTCATCTGTCTCAGATCATACCATTTCTTAGAGGTATGATTTCATTTAAATAGATTAGGTTTGGATATCCTTTGGATAATGATTGACGTGGTTAATAATACTGGCTTTAACCTATCCACATTTTGCTTTGAAGAAGTTTGTATGATGGTCTTAGGGGAAAAAAAAGATTTTCTTCATTTTCCTGGTAGTCATTTTAAAGAATTTTCTTCATTTTCCCCAGTTGTTTGTTATTTAAAAGTTAAAAAAAAAAAAAAAAGACGTGAAGAATAAGTTAATTTCATTATTCTTGATAGTATTGGAAATAGAACTCCCAGAAAATTAAATAATATCCATTTAGGGTGGATTTTGATTTAATCTGTTGTATAAATAGAGTGGAAGATCGTTTGCTTCCGTTCTCTGCTGTACTTTACTGGAAAGGCTTTCATTTAGAAAGATATATTACTTGTTACAGAGAAACTAGAATACTAACCGCTGCGTATGTCTGAAGTATTTTACTTCCTTCACTTCCAGCACTTTACATTAACTGAAAGGGAAACTCCTGGGAATCTTTAGGGTTTTAGTGATGTATAAGGTTGTTGTAAGTGCTGTTAAGGAGACTTCATGAACAATAAAATGACCTTAGGGGAGCTACTCTTTGAGGCTCCATCAATAGGTGATGAGGGCACTGTCAGGAGCACCAGCTTCTCTTCTTGGGGTAGTGGAAGCCTGGGGAGATCAGTCTGCCTATGATAACCATAAAAGCAGTGCTACCTTTCTTTATAGTTGCCTTCTATCTTAGTTTTAGTATCCAGGTAAGGATTATTTAAATTTGTTTATTTCCCCTAATATGATTTCCTAGACACTCGGGGGTGATGGGGGGAGAAAGATGGTATTCTCATCGAATCACAGGATGGATTGTGTTGGAAGAGACTTTCAATCTCGCCCAGTTCCAACCCCATCCATGGTCAGGGACACCTTCCTCTACAGCAGGTTGCTCTAAGCCCCATCCAACCTGGCCTTGAACCCTGCCAGGTATGGGGCACCCACAGCTTCTCTGGGCACCCTCAGAGGAAAGAGCTTCTGCCTCAGAGCTCATCCCAGTCCCCCTTCTGGCAGGTTAAAGCCATTCCCCTTGTCCTGTCCCTACAGGCCCTTGTCCAAAGCCCCTCTCCAGGTTTCTTGTAGCCCCTTTCAGGTACTGCATATTATTTAAATATTGAAGTGTCTGTTCTAGATGCAATATCTATTAAGGTAGAAAATAAAACATTTCTTTCCTCTCAACATACATAACCCTGGAATTACTTGGAAAAAGCTGTTGAACCTTACCAAGGTAATTGCCACTTATGCTTTTCTCTTTTTCCTTTTTTTTTCCTCACAGCCAATACAACTGTTGCCTGCTTTTTGTTGAGTTCCTTTGAGAACTAAATATTAAATAATACTGCCTTTAAGATTGTTAACAGACCTTTAAATGGAAAAAATATTGTCAAGAAAATGGGATGTGAAATATCAGCTAAGAATTTCACTCTGTAAAGTTTGTGTTGTTTATAGTGACAAGTCTGCAGATTCAGTAATAACAGCACAAAGTACAATAATCCCAGGGATTTCAAAAGCTGAGTGTTTTACTATTACTCTAGTGTGGTGTGCCCTCATGTGGTTTAAGGAAATACCTTATTTGACTAAGTCAAGCACTCTTTGTTTCTATTATTTATCCTACTGAAGAGCTGGGAGAAATAGAGACTATTGGCTAAACAGGAGATAGTCTGATGCAAAATAGGGTTTGGTATTATTTTTGTTGTACAGCTTTCAAATTATTTGGTACTTAGAGCTGAGTACAAATATGCTTGTGTTTGGTTGTGATTCAATAACAGATGTGTGTATCTTGCTTGTCTTGGGTTTTGAGATTTTGAGGATCCACTTTCCAATATTTAAGAGAAAGTGGCTTCATTTCTCATTGGTTAACAGTGATAACTGGTTAATACTGATAACCATAAGTATGGGAATGGAAACTTGTTTGTTGAGTCTTTTCCTATATAATATATAATACCTGTAGTCTTACGATACCATTTAAGTGCCACAACACTTAATTTTGTGATGAAAATACATAGGTAGCTACTCTACATATCTCACACCATGCATATTATGTGTTTGCAAGCTTGACTATTAGTTCTGTATTCAGTTTTGAAAGGAATCAAAGAGGTTATATTTAATTTCTCATAATTGATGTAGATTGCTAGCAGCTTTCCTTGAGGCTTTGTATCCTTACAGCAGATTTATCTGTTGTCATAGGATAATGACTCTTCTTCTGCCCGTGATAGTAGCGGAAGAAAGCTTTGGCCCAAATTAAAGGTTTGGAAAATTGGAAAAAAACAGGAAATTGCTCTTATGGCGCCAGTGACATTTGCTGGTTTAATGAACAAGGAAAACAACAGATGTCAGCAGGGGCCGTGCACTGCAACTTATTAACTGTGAGAAGTTAAATCAAGTTACTGAAGGCAAAAAAAATTACTTCATCCTCAATTTCTGCACAGCTGTTGCCGAGGCCACTGGGCCCATATATTAAAGTTAACATTTCTGTTGGGTTTGAGGTCATTCCTGTTTAATGTGTATTTACTGATTAACAGGTAGATTTTACATTTCTGACTGTTTTTAGCTGAGGTGAGAGAAGCCTTTAATGTTCAAGGGGATGGTTTTGGATTGTAGCCTGTTAACCACTGCTGAGTTATACACAGATGTTTTTTTTTTGACATAAATAATTTGCCTTTACTGGTTTCAACATTTTAAATTCCCACATAGATACATGATGTTGTCTCAATAGGACAATGGTAAACAGGAGTGTGGTCACAAGTCTAACCATGACAAGTGCAAGGTCCTACACCTGGGTCGGAGCAATCCCAGGCACAGCTCCAGGTCGGGCAGAGAAGAGATTCAGAGCAGCCCTGCAGAGAAGGACTTGGGGGTGTTGGTTGATGAGAAAATGAACATGAGCCGGCTTCAGTGTGCACTTGCAGCCCAGAAAGCCAATCGTATTCTGGGCTACATCAAAAGCAGCATGACCAGCAGGTCGAGGGAGGTGATCCTGCCCCTCTACTCTGCTCTAGTGAGACCTCCCTTGGAGTATTGTGTGCACTTCTGGTGTCCTCAACAGAAAAAGGACATGGAACTGTTGGAACAAGTCCAGAGGAGGCCACGAGGATGATCAGGTGACTGGAGCACCTCCCGTATGAAGATAGGCTGAGAAAGTTGGGGCTGTTGAGCCTGGAGTAGAAAAGGCTGCGTGGAGACCTCATAGCAGCCTTCCAGTATCTGAAGGGGGCCTATAGGGATGTTGGGGAGGGCCTCTTCATGAGGAACTGTAGTGATAGGACAAGGGCTAATGGGTTCAAACTTAAACAGGGGAAGTTTAGAGACTGGATATGAGGAAGAAATTCTTTGCTGTAAGGGCGGTGAGGCACTGGAATGGGTTGCCCAGGGAAGCTGTGAATGCTCCATCGCTGGTGGTGTTCAAGGCTGGATTGGACATAGCCTTGGGTGGCATGGTTTAGTGTGAGGTGTCCCTGCCCCTGACAGGGGGGCTGAAACTAGATGATCTTAAGGTCCTTTCCAACCCTAACTATTCTATGATTCTATAAGATCACAAGCAAGGAGGATTAGTGTCCCCAAATTTTGCTCCAATTAAAATTCAATCTATGCTATATAAAAGCCATAAGCATCCTTAATGTAGAACTTTAAAAGACTCAAACATATGGAGATGCCAAGTCTTTTTAGGCACCTAGCTGCTGGAGTATAATTCATAAACCGAAATTATATGATTAGGTTCCCTGTTCAACACATGGAGAAGAGAAATGCCTAGGAGTGAGATTGGGAAGATGGTAAGTGGGAGAGATGTCAAAGAAAGTAAGACTTTTTGAAATGCCATCTCTTTCTGGAACTTATATTCTTAACTCTAAGCCTGCAGAGGGGAGCTTATGTCATACACTGATTAACAGCAAGTTTGCTTGGAGTTAGTCTAAAGTGGTGAAAGAAAGTTAGTCTTCAGGGTGAAAGAATGGCTTATACGTCTCTTCAAACCCAACCACACGAGTGTTGCAGCCCACCTTCTTATATAATATTCTAGATTTTAATGTATTCACCCATTAAGGAAGAAAACTTGATTCACTTCTCTCCTGAGCCTAAAGTACCTCAAACCCATGTTTCTTACCCTCCCAAGATAATGCTGCACCCACCAGTTCGTAGCCTGGTCTGTAAGCTATGTAAAGTTGACATCCTGCTAAAATTATGGCATTATGTAGGGGGAAATTCTTCTTCATCTATCCATCTTAGGAAAGTCATCAGCTATTCTTATCCATAATGAAGAAATAGATGACAGAAAATATGTGGTTAGCACTAAACATGAACTTTTGAAAAGGTACAGACTGACTTGCTTGGTGTAACCTAAAAACCTGAAATAGCGGAAGTCTGTGGATTTCGTAACTTCTTTGGCAGTTGCCCTTTGGGAGCAAGCCCTTTTGTGCAATTGTCGTGGTTTAAGCCTCTCAGCCACGCAGCCCGTTCTCTCACTCACTTCCCCCTCTTTCTTGCCCCCCACTCCCGGAGGGATGGGAAGGAGAATCGAAAAGAATGCAACTCCCACAGGTTGAGATAAGAATAGTTTAGTAACTAAAGTATAACACAAATCACTACTGCTACCACCAATAATAATAATGACAAGAGAAATACAAGGAAAGAATACAATTCTCACCACCTAATACCAAGCCCAACCACGCAGTGCACCCTCACCCTTCCTGGTCTCTGCTCTCTGCTTTTACATCCTGGGCATGACGTGCTGTGGTATGGAATAACCTCTTTGGCTAGTTTGGGTCAGGTGTCCTGTCTCTGCTTCCTCCCGGCTTCCCCTCCTCCCTGGCAGAGCATGAGGCTCAGAAAGTCCTTGACCAGACCAAAATATCACTAAGCAGTAACCGAAGCACTGGTGTTATCAGCGCTGTTCCCAGGCCGAAAATTAAAAACACAGCGCTGCACCAGCTACCAAGAAGCAGAAAAATGACTGCTGCTGCTGAACCCATGACAGCAATTAAAACACAGTGAATTAGAAATAGGAACATCTTAAAATTTGACTTCTCTATTTCACTAGACTTAAAGGCATTGATCAGATTTTTAGGAGTCAGATTAAGCCAGTGGTTTTGTTGAAGCCTGTTTTCTCAATGTGATAGTAACCCATTGTGTAATTGCTCCAACTAAACACCTCCTTGAGCTTTCCTAGTTTGAAAATCTGGAATTATCAAAATTCCTAACAAGATACTAGAAACCTGTATTCTGGAAGTGCAATATTTAGTTTCTAGAGGTTTTGTAATCCTAACAGCACAGAGACAGAGAGCAGATCTTGTAATTAATGTTGTTGTTGGACTGCCAGTTCCATGAGATGGACTTGGTCCTGTGGCATTACCAGTGGACCAGTGTCCACACCACAGTGTGTCACCCCTGTAACTGGCACTAGTTGGTGTTTATCTTGTCAGGCTTTGTGTGGAGATCGAATGAGCTGCAGCAATCGGAGAAAGGTTTCTTTATCTTTAGGGCTTTTCCTGGGGTCACAGTCGAGGTGAGTTGTCTGAGTGGTGTGAGGAATCTCAAGTCATGTACATGAGCAACTGAATCTATAGGAAACTTGAGGAGAAATCTGCTATTTTTCATGATTGATATAATCTCTTTTTCACGTCTACCAGGCAACTCTTTGTATGTGGAATGATAAGAAAAGAAGCTGCAATTTATATTGGCCTTCTAAGTAGCATCACTGTAATTTAGTGTCCCTTCACAGTAGAATTTTGTCACAAAAGAAGGATTCAAAAATGTTTGCCTCTAAATTATTACAAATCAGAGGCAAAATATACCAAGGGAGACATTTTATTAGCTGAACTTCTATCGGTTCTTGTTTTAAAAGTGGGAGAGTCAGTGAAAGCACATTGCAGAACTGTAGGCATGTTGTATGAAAATAACTTTTCAGCAAGATAAGTGTGATGTTAAGTTTTCTATTGTTATTTTTCTTCTTTTTGGTAGCAGAACAAGTAATAGAAAATTCCACAGAGAATTAATACTTGCTGAGGAACTTTAAAATACTGGATAACTTTAAAAGTGCCTTATATAATATTCATTCACAGTGGCTGAGATGGAAGCCTCTTCCCGTGGTGTGAACACTGATAAGAAGAATATAAATTAACAGTAACAGTGTTGCTATCTCTAAATTACATCCTGAAGGTACATCATGTAGACAGAATAGCAATATGCAAATGTGTTCAGGATTATGTATTTGGGAGCAGGAACGTGAATCAGAGCAGTTAGCTGTCCTCAAGCTAGATTGGATGAAAATATACTGGCTGTAATCAGTGTTGCCCGAGTTATCTATGTATTTTGCATCCAAAGGTAGGTGTGTCACTGGCATTTTTAACATCCTAGCTAATAATTTATACATTAGAGAGAATAGTCTGCTTATTTATCAACCCTTCTAACAAGCAAGCAGCTGTTTGCAAACACTGAAGGGAGCTGGGAAGGGAATACAAGCAAACTGGGTTAAAACATTGTGTTTTAAATGAAAGTTCTATTTGTCAATGAAACTTCACATATCTATATAGAATAGTAAAAGAATTTCAGATTTATGAATTGGGTAGACAGCTAGTGCTAATTGTGCAGAGATTTTTCCAAGAGTTAATGATTTAAGCTGTTATGAGTTATGGGCTAAGGACTGGCGAGTAAGTTGATAGAGAACTTGAAGAATGATTGTTATGGAAAAAAGAAGTTATATTAAGGACTGAATTGTGCTCTGCAGAACATCTGTGTTCACTCTTATATTGGTGTAATAAGGAAAAAAACCCTTTTTTTTAGTAGTACTAGAGCATAACCACAAATATAGAAAAAAAAATTGTTTCTTTTTTGTATGTGAATGAAGAAGTAGTTGTTGAAAGTATTTTCTACTGTATTTTGATGAATATTATCTTGTAGCTGAATGAGGATTACCTCACGCATTACTGCTGAGAAACATATCATAAAGTAAGTTTGGGGTATGCAGTTGGGAATATATAACGCAAAGTCTCATGTGGTTTTGCTCTGGTTCTGGGTGGTCGGAGTGAAGAAGGTCACGAACACAGTGTTCAGGTCTGTTCTCTACTTCATTTTGAGCACAGAATTGAATCTGATTTTCCTACAGCCCTGCCAGTGCTTTAACCCATAACGCATTCTGTTTCTCTCCCAAAGTATTTTGCAAAGTCTGTTTCATCCTGCAGCCAAAGGAAATAAAAAGAAAACCCAACAGTGAGTTTGGAAGTGAAGCTCTTGCTTTCTACATGGTTGTAGGAATTTTCTTTCTTTGTTGAAACTAACTTCTTATGGAAAGTGGAAGATTTTGAAAAACAATGCTCAGGGGGATACCATTAGTATAACCCATGAGGCAACAGGATAGCGCATTCTGGTGGAAGGGTAACCTTACTTCTAGAAGCAAAAGGGTTCTTGCACTAAAATATCAGGGCTGTCTTTCTTTCAGGTCATTGAGTGTTTACAGCAGCTTAGTGATGTATGAGCGTATGAGAAGAGAGGAATAACTTGTAGCTGTTCACATTGAAGAAATGCCACTGGGAAGAATAAGTAATATTTATTTGAAAATTGAAGGGACATAGGGAAGAATAGTGATTTTATTTTTGCAAATAATTAATGGTCTTGCAGGGAATCCCATTTACATTGATGTCACCTATCAAACCAAACCAAAGCAGTTGTGCGAATGATTTTCATAATGTATGTGTTTGCATAGCCATGTTGATTTACCTGCTTTAGTTTATTAGAAACAAGCAAACACATAAATGCTGTTCATGCTCTGAAAAAAACTCCAGCAGCATCTGTCATTGATATTGAAAAACTGTAGAATGATTTGGGTTGGAAGGGACCTTAAAACTCATCCAGTTCCACCCCCTGCCATGGGCAGGAACACTTTCCACACTTCAGGTTTCCTGTAGCCCCTTTTGGCACTGGAGTTGCTCTAAGGTCTCCCCTTAAGGAGCCTTCTCTTCTTCAGACTGAACCAGCCCAGTGCTCTCAGCCTGGCTCCAGAGCAGAGCTGCTCCAGCCCTTGCAGCATGTCTGTGGGCTCCTCTGGACTCACTCCAACAGCTCTACATCCTTCTCATGTTGGGGCCCTAGAGCTGGATGTGGTACTCCAGGTGGCACTTTTGATGCAGCCCAGGATCCGATTGGTGTTCTAGGCTGCAAGCACACATTGCCAGCTCATACCTAGTATCTCATCCACCGGTATCCCAAAGTCCTTCTTCTCAGGGCTGCTCTCAACCTTTCTGTCACCCAGTCTGTACTAAAAGAATAATTACAAGGCATCAGTCCTAGGTGCATGACAAACCACAAGGCTTAGTATAATAATAAGAAAATACCCAACAATATTCTCCTCAAAAACTGACAGTACAAGTATATTTTGTCCTGTGGTTATTGAAAATCTTGCAGTTCAAGCAGATACTGAGGAAAGAGAAGTGGGGAACTATTGCTATTTCTTTTAATCTTTTGGCCCATGCATTTCAGAATTCTGTAGAGAAGAGCTTAATTCACAGGGCCAGGAATGTTCTTCTGTGAGCTGTAGCTGCTGACTAGGGATTCATTGGATGAGTGTGTGATCCAGCTCTATCCCCTTTCACTTTTGGCATCACTGCCCACCCATGACCTCTGCAATAGGGAAATCTATGCTAATGGAATTTTCTGCTTTCAGAAAAGACATCCTCACCTTTCTTTTGTGCTGCTGAAGCTGTGTAAGGAAGACTTAATTCAGGATGGGACTGAGATATTAATTAATGAAGTTCAGTTTTTCCAACGAAGATCCATGATAGAACTCTGTGAAGCTTCTTTAATAAAATAAGAGAGCAAGGTTCCCTAGTGTGATCACAAAGCCAGGATCATTATAGGGCTGCCAAATGAGCTTATGGTAATTGTCAAGTGATATATTTGATAATTGTACAGAATTTGGGGTGAGGTCTGTATTAATTGGTAACAGAAGCTGATAGAGACATCCTTTCCTTTGTACCAGCATAGGTGGAATAAGATACTTAAAATAAACCAGATAGCTTTAAAGCCCTGTCAGAAAACTGAGCTGTGTTCTTCTCTTTTCCCATATCTTATTTTATTTAATGTTATCTTTTTTAATAATAAGGTCTTCTGGGTAGACACTTCTGAAGAGCTCAAGGACAGTGTTAATAAGGTTATTATACTTTTTATCCTGCAATTCATATTAAGTTATAGGTTGATACTGCTTTTTAAAAGAGGATAGCTAATATGACATCTTTTTCTAGTGTACGAAGTCTTCCCCATTTCTCTCTCCCAGTGTAGCTGACTTGTCTGAATGGTGCTTCTAATTTGGGAAGAAACTGCTTACTTAGCAGTTCAAGCTGATAATGTAATTTAAAAGAAGCTGACACAGGGTGGGCAAAATTGCAAGACTCCAGGGTTTTTTTTTTGAGTGTTTTTTTTCTTCCTGTAAGGGTTGTGTGTTGTGCAGAACCCAACCTGTTAGTGCAAAGGCTGGAATCCAGAACTGTGAAGTGAATATCCTAATGCCACATTGAGAATGATTCCTTTTTGTTGTATGAGTCTTCCATCTCTTGCTGCATGATGGTCCAATGTTGCTTAGAGAGAAGAAAACCCCACCATTCCACTTAGCATACAGTTCATTGACAACAGTACTTCCTGGGAAATTAGAATCATAGAATCATAGAATAGTTAAGGTTGGAAAGGACCTTAAGATCATCTAGTTCCAACCCCCCTGCCAGGGGCAGGGACACCTCCCACTAAACCATGTCACCCAAGGCTCTCTCCAGCCTGGCTTTGAGCACCACCAGCGATGGAGCATTCACAACTTCCCTGGGCAACCCATTCCAGTGCCTCACCACCCTTACAGTAAAGAATTTCTTCCTCATATCCAATCTAAACTTCCCCTGTTTCAGTTTGAACCCATTACCCCTTGTCCTATCATTACAGTCCATAACGAAGAGACCCTCCTCAGCATCCCTATAGGCTCCCTTTCAGATACTGGAAGGCTGCTCTGAGGTCTCCACGCAGCCTTCTCTTCTCCAGGCTCAACAGCCCCAACTTTCTCAGCCTATCTTCATACAGGAGGTGCTCCAGTCCCCTGATCATCCTCGTGGCCCTCCTCTGGACTTGTTCCAACAGTTCCATGTCCTTTTGATGTTGAGGACACCAGAACTGCACACAATACTCCAATAGAACTGCACACAATACTCCAATAGTCCACACTGGGTGGAATCTCTTCTGTTTGTGTTTACTCCTATATTACAGTTGCTGATAAATCCAGAACGTGGAATGTTTTGTTGTTTGTTATTTTGGTTGGGTTTTTTTTTTCTGTGTGTGGTTTTTGTTGTTGGGTTTGGTTGGTTTGTTTTTTTTGTTTTTTTTTTTTTGGAAGGGCATATATTTGCATGCACAAATTATTATATGCAGTGGAGGTCTTAATTTATACTTCTTTTAATTTAGCTGAAATATGCATACATGAAATTGGGCTTCAGTGTGTACTTTTTCTTAAGGTAGCTATCCTCAAGTGTTTGCTTCTAGAGCTGGGAATGTGACTCTCTCTACAAAGGATGCTTAGTGTTGTTTTGATCCAATTACTTTGGGACCCTCACTCAGCAAAATAATTAGTTTTATATATTTTTATATTATATATTGCAGTCATTTAAGTGGATGTAATATTGAGCAATTTTCCAAGCAGATTAAAATATCTTGAATAGAGAAAGGAAGGTAAATCACAGATGTGATGTGTATAAGGTCAGAAACTTGAGTGGTGGTGTGGTTTAAGCTGGGACTAGAATAGATACTTTTTCTCCACATTCACCTGTAGACATGCAGGACATGTCTACATTCATCATGTAGAATGATGTATTCTACATGTGATGAATTCTGCATTCATCTGCAGGACATGTTTCAGTAGTAGATGTTATGATATTCATGCTGAGCATGTTATTGCTTTTCCTTTTCTTTGTGTCTTCTACTCATAAATAGTTTTTCATTAATCTACATCAGTCTTTTGTTTGGTCTTAGCTGTTTTTTTTCTTTCCCTAAGAAATCTGTTTTAATGGAAAAAATTCAGGTCTATCTTTCAAATAGTTAAGGTTTTTTCAATAGTAATGTGAAAAATCTAACTGTTCCTGTTGGTGTTTTTCTAACCTAGAGAGCAAGAGAAAAGAAAATTATCTGGTCACCAGTTAGGTTAATTTTTGAAGTAGGTTCTATCAATTTAATCAGGAACTACACAATCTTAATTTATTTTTAAATCTGTTGCAAATATTTACAATCATAGAATGGTTTTGGTTGTAAAGGACCTTAAAGCTCATCCAGTTCCAACCCCCTGTCATGGACAGGGACACCTTGCACTACACCATGTTGCCCAAGGCTCTGTCAAACCTGGCCTTGAACGCTGCCAGGGATGGAGTATTCATCACTTTTTTGGGCAACCTGTTACAGGGCCTTACCACCCCCACAGTAAAGAACTTCTTCCTTTTATCTAACCTGAACTTCCCCTGTTTCAGTTTGAACCCATTACCCCTTATCCTATCGCTACAGTCCCTGCTGAAGATTTAGAAACAAAAAAGCAGGCTAATAGGCCTTCATATAAACCCATTCCAGCTAGAATGAGTGTTGTTAATATGGCCTAATTATTGTGCTAACCTCAGATTAGATCTAAAATAAAAATAGCTTCATGTTGGAAAAAAAATCAAGAGTAGTAGCCAACATAGCTGTAATGGGCATTCATTCATTTTCTTATTCAATTTAAATGTATGTAAACCTCATCTCAGAGTCCACTTAGACTCAAGATTTTTCCTCCATTTGTTTGTAAACGATCTTACCTTTGTGTGCCAGGTCACCTCTCTGTAAGCAAACTGCTAACATCTAAATGCTGTGATTCAGATGGTGAGATGTTGCTGTTCACGGATTTCATGTTTGTAGTGTTCCCTAGTTTAAAATTCATCAAACTTTGCTTCAAATTTACAAATCTTTGAGATACGTTGGCAAATGGTGTCTCTTCACCATTTGTGATCTACTTTTACGCTTTTGCTAGCATGTCTCTTATATGAGTGTGTGATTATATTTGAGTTTGAGCTTTTGACACTGGAAACTTTTTAATACCTTTTTTTCACCCAATACGTCCATGCTTATGGTGTTTTCAAACCATGAGAATCCTTTTTGTTTTGATTTTTTTTCTCCCTCTTCTTTCATTGTCTATAGGTTTTAGATGTGATTTGAAGAAAAAACCTAGCTCAAAGAGCATGACAAAAGGCTCTTTGGTCACAACTGTACCAAATACCTTGTGCTTCTTGTGATTGGGATGACAGTGAATTTTACACTTTGTTCTGAAGTCTTTTGCTTTGTAGTGCACTGCCTTTATTGCAAAGAGTTTTATTTTCTCACAGTAAATTTCTGGCTTAACACACTGATGTAATTTTTAACTGCCCTGATTTGCCTCCTGGTTCTGGAGATACGTACCCCTGAGCATTATGGATCCATTGCTATTTTTCATGCATTTAACATTTGATGATATGCAATTTGGCATTTCTGTTTTACAGGATGTCAGTCTTTTACTGGAAGAGTGATACAGGATTCTTTTAGTCCAGCGGAAAGCTGTATTGTTAAGCTTTGTGCTTTAAGTTTCTGATCAATTTATCAATAGCTCAATAAGGAATTCCTTTATGAGATTCTACAAACATGGGAGCAGATTTTGTTCCTTTTTGAATACTGGGATTCTTTCACTGTCTTCTGTTGTTTTATGCTGATATATATAAATATACTGTAGCAATACTAAACTGAATAGTTTTAACCTGGGTATTTCTTACAGCAGGAGCTATTCTTTCCTTAATGCCTGGAACACAGCCACAATGGTTTGTCACCACTTGTTGTACCTGACAGTACTTATCTCAAGAGATGATTGCTTTTTTTTTTTTTTGAATGATTTCTGACCTGTATGTGTTAGGTTTTCATTTTATCAATTTATTCATGTCTCTAAAAATGAAAACCAGTGACAAAACTGATGCTTTAGCACCAATGCCCTTCCATACCTATTTCTTATCTTTTTCTCCTTCACTGCTTGACTGTGATTTGCTAAGCCCAGAATAAGCAGAGATTGAAAGGAAAAAACTTTTTTTAGGTGTGCTCTGCCATGCTTTGGATTTTAGGCTTTAAATTTTCTTCATTCAATACTTGTGACCATGGCATCATTTCAAGAGTGAAGGAAATAGTGCAGGTATTGAATGAAGTGGCCGTCTATTGTGCTGTTAATAATTGAAGAATCCTTCAAACCGACAAATACTTGTTTTTCTTCCCCAAAGGTAACAACGCTTGTTAACACAAGCAATAAAGGACCATCTGGCAAAAAGAAAGGGCGCTCTAAGAAGGCTCATGTGTTGGCTGCTTCAGTGGAACAGGCCACTCAAAACTTCTTGGAAAAAGGCGATCAAATTGCTAAGGAGAGCCAGGATCTCAAGGAGGAATTGGTTGCTGCCGTAGAGGATGTACGCAAACAAGGTATGTGGAACCAAATGCTTAATGGGGTAACTGCTTCAGCTGATGCATTCCAAGGTTTCTTCCAAAATAAGTGTGTGATTTACTCTGATAATGTAACTAAAACTATGTCCTGTGTTACAGTATAGCTGTAATAAGGCATATAAATATTAAAATAGCTATACCTTCATGAATGGCAATGAGTATAAAGAATGTTCTAACTTTGGGAAAATAATGAGTTTGGGTAGTTTTCCCTGTTATCTGTCACCAAATAGTGAACTCAAACGTTATTTAGCAGCTGTGCTGCCAAGTGCCAAAGCTTGGTGTTTCATTTTCAACTTGCTTTTTATTCTGCGGTATAATAAACTGATGTGATATTTTTTTTTCTCACTGTGTTGAATTTGAGCAGTTTAAAGCTTCCGGAGGCAGATGTAGCATTAGGATTATGGTGTATATATTTCTGTATAATCTAACAACTATCAACAAAATAATACATCAGTATAGGTTTCAAGTATAAATTGACAGATATAGATAGATTATTAAAGTCTGGAAATACAGACATAATAGCAATATTAAAGGCATTTTTTATTCTGGACATTGGTGATAGTAAGATAAATGTTAACATTGGTTTGCTTGCTGCATAGCTTAAGCTGCAAAATTCAAGATATGCAATATTACAGGAAATTGCCTAGTTGGGCGTGGGGCTCAGGTATGGGATGATCATGTTTTATTTACTGGCAGAAATAATCCTGCTTTTGCACAATTTAATATTTGAAGTTTAAGTTGGTATAAGAAAACTACTTTAAGGCTTTAAATGTTAAATATCATACATATACATAGCATGACTGTTACTTGAAAATTTTCCTTCAGAAGGTAAAATGTGTATCAGATGCTTTCAAATGTCCATATGTGGCAGGGAAAAGAGATGTTTTCAATATATGTCCACATAACAAAACTTTTCCCTTTCACTGACTTTGATTGTAATTATCTGCAGTGCAATAGAGTTAAACACCTTTCAGGGCTGCTTTTCCATTGTAAATCCTATAATCTAAAGATACTACCTGCCAGCATCACCAGTCCTAGGTTTTAGAACAAGACTGACAGATCTCCAACTGAGATTTTCAATAGAGTTTAAAGGACTTAGGTATAAAATACTGCAGTCCAGTGAGTTAGTCCCCCAGCACTTATAGGTTATTTTTTTCAGTTAGTGAAAGTTTGACTCAAATGCTTCTATGAGCAGGCACGGTTAAAATCTTGTGTGCATAAACACTTGGTTTGTGAATATTCTAGTCAGTTCTACCCTGAGGCTGCTACTTCTTCCCATCAACTATATGTATGTTTGGTTTCACTGTTTTCCTGTTCCTGTGTATTTTGATCAGTTTTCTTTTAAATATTCAATTGCCAGTACATTAGACTAAGTTGAATATTTGCTGTATACTTTATGTATGGAGTTATTGCGCTATTCTGATGGGTGTTTTTAGTTTGCTGTTCAGTGGGTTTTTGCTGTTGTTGGGGTTTCTTTGGGGTTTTATTTTAGAATTTGATGCTGATGGCTGGTTGCTCTGGCATGCAGCTTCATCTGTAAACTAATGCACTTTCCTGTTGCTGACGTTACTTATTTTGAGTGCCCTTGCTCCCTAGGATTTATAGGGCTCTCCCTTTGGGGCTGTGATGCTGACCCAGTGTTGCTAGCTTCTCCCAAAGAGCCTGAATTAGAGTCATCAGCCTCAGCTATTGCATGCTCTCTGGTCTAGGCAAATATACCATTAGCATAGTGTCAGAGCTTCTTGTTATCTAGTTTATTATTATCTATCTAATACAAAACTCACTGGAGCTTTGTATTAGTTAGCAGTGATTTCTTTGTAGAATTTTGCTTTGAAAACCTAGAGGCACCTGAGAAAACTTGCTGTGGAGAGTTTTGGTTTTCTTTTTGACCGAATTTCTGACTTTTGATAACAAGCTTTTCATTCCTTTTTATTAATCTGTATTTTAAAAAAAGAATGACGCAGAAACCAGGAAAGAAACATCTCAAACCTCATTATGTAGAATGATACAGGCATTCATCTTTTGTCAACACTGAAAAAATCTATCAGAAAAATGGAGCAGCTCTTTTAGGTCTCTACAACATAAGTCCATAATTAAGAGAGCAGGAGACACCAAACACCATTATTAGCACACACGAGTCTTGTAAACTAGACCAGCCTTGCTGCAATGTGAAATGATATGTTTAGCTCAATGACATAAAGAGCTGGATTAATGAACTGAGGCTGTGTTTTGCCAGAGTAGCACTAGTTGATTATCTGGCAGAATTCCAGGTTGGGTAATTACTCCAGCAACCTAAAAATATCTCCTGCAGTTACAGCTGGTGCGCTTCTCATTTCCTGCCCTATTTTGCTGTATACTATCATATACTACTGTAGACAGTTATTGCAGTTCATCGCAGAGAGAGTTGCTTTCCACTGATAAGCATGAAACAAATGTACTGTATCATTGTCAAAATACTTTGGGATTAAAGTAAGTGCAAAGATAAAGCTTTAAGGCTCTTGCTACTTTAATTACTTGGAAAGGTAAATTATGTGTGCTGTAAAAAACTTTGACCAACAGTTTTGATTCAAGGGTAAGTTTAGATGACATCTTTCGGGAGAAACTCTTTACTATGAGGATGATGAGGTGCTGGCAGAGAGTGCACAGGGAAACTGTGGCTGCCCCATCCCTGGCAGGGTTCAAAGCCAGGTTGGATGGGGCTTGGAGCAGCCTGCTCTAGTGGAAGGTGGTCTTGTGCATGGCAGGGGCTTTGGACCGGTTGAGCTTTAAGGTCTCTTCCAACCTAAACCAGCCTGGGATTCTGTGATTTACAAAGTTGAATTCTTGAAAAGATTGTGAAGTTTTGTAATGTGTTTTGGTTTTTGTTTTTCTCAAATTTTATGGAAGGGTGTCAATACTTTATGCGTAGAGGTCATACCTATGTATATATGTCTGTGTATGTATGTATCCCATAACAATTCCATAATAGAAATATTTTGGCCTTACAGTTCAAACATCAAAGTGAAATTATCCAATTGCGATGCCATTGAATACTGTGCTGTATGGGTATTTATTCTGATGTTGTCAGAGTTGTGTAAAAGATCTCTCAGATGAGGACAAACAAGATCCAAGATATGTTGAAGTTTGTCATTCCTGTCTCCTTACATTAGAGGTCAGAGAAAGCAGACAGTCTTCTGCATCTTAAGGTTTTGTATGTTTTCTCTTGATTATAAAACCCGCTAAGCCCTCAAGCTGTAAAGCCTGAGAAGTGCAGGAGGTGAAGAATAACTCATAAAAATAAGAAATAGAGTTTGGGAAGGAGAGCAGAGGGGAATGTTCTCCCAGAGTGTTTAAATGCGACTGGCATTTTACTGATCAGAAAAGAAGGAAAATCCCTGTGGAGAAGACATCCAGGTTTTGATTCACACAAAACTCTACAAAGGATTGCAGCTCTATTGGGCCCAGGTTTGATTAAATTTATTAAAAACACTTTGGGGTACTGAGGAAAGCAAGACAAGGAAACAGGTTATATTTATGTAAATGTATTCTGTTAAATGACTTTGGCAGTATCTGTCTTGTAGGTATGTGCTAGTGACTGCCTGATTTTAATGTCATTTTCCTAGAAGGTTTCTGGCATATAGCTGAGATTTCCATTAAAAACGTGATTTAGGCCAGCAGCTGGTGGTTGTGTTTTGAATTTTCACTTTTCAGGGAGGGTAGATACAATTTCATGCCATCGCCTGCAATTTATGCTTCGATCAAGGGTCAGAATAGCTGTTGATGGGGTTTGTGTTTGAAGATGGCATACTTAATTTTTTTGTTCATGTGGATTTATGCACGTTGTATAAAAGAATATGATTCATGTACTCTGTGACTGTGGGCTTGAAAGTATTTGTCAGCATCTGACATGGAAAAATTACTTAAACTTTCTTGGTAACTCTTTTCTCTCTGATGGAACATACTAAAAAGTAATATTTTTATTACTTTTTCATGCTTTTAACTACCTACTTTTTAAATTAATGTTTTAAACTAAACCCTGTGAAAGGTCTTTTTCCTTCTGGTTACCTCCTGTCTTCAGATACCTTGGGAGAAAAGCTGGGAATCTGCACAGCTGAGCTGGTGAGAGCAAACCTCAAAATATACATATACAAGATCCTGTATGGTTTTATAATAATTGATAATGCTCTTTGAGCTTTTCTATTTTAATGACAGCAGTATGACAGGGAGAGGGACAGTCTGATAGCTGCAATGTCACCTACACTGTCACTTGAAACTGTCTCAGTTTTGTTCCTTGAGACTGCCAACCTCTTAGCGGGATGCCCGGCATTTTTTGCGTATTATGCCAATATCCCAGTTCAGCAAACTGAATTTCAGGAGATCTTTCCTGATTGTATAATTTTCTTTCAGTTAGACTTTGTTTGTTTCTTCCTAAAACTCAGTCCTCAGAGGGAGATGATATCCCGTCTTTAAGACTCGCTGCCTGAAGGTCTTGACTTTCCTAACTGAAGCAGAAGATCCCTGCTTGGATTTGACTTCCTTAAAACTTATTTACTCTTCAGCTTTTTGTTTTCTGCCCTCTAATCCAATCAATTTTCTCTGACTGCACTATAAAAGCAGCCACCTCTGTTTTCCAAGCAGTCTCTGCTACTCTTCTCTCTTTCCCTCTCCTTTTCCCTGCTGCCTTCATGTGGTCATACACCTGTTTTCCTTCAGTTCAAGGCCTGATCTTTCCCCTGGCTCATGGTCTCTTTAGATCTCCCGTTCCTGGTAACCCTTCTTCTTTCCATGTCCATCTCAAATCCTTTTTCCGTACTCATGTAATGACCTTCTTTTCTCTCATGTTCAGTAATGGTTCTGTAATGTAGAAATAGGAAAAAAAAATCAAATATCTTGATCTCTTCCCTCCCCCCCCGTTTTACTTTGCAAACTTAATGTATCTTGTTTGGCGTCCTTGTTTTCTCTACCAGTAGATTACACTTGTCTCTGAAGTATTGTGACCCTGGTATACAAGTCACACCATCCTGTTAGCCCATCCTTCTGATTGTACATATTTTTATCCATTCTGTCCATTTTTCCACTAAATTTCCTGTCTTTCTCACACTGAAAGCATTCCTAGTAAGCCTGTCTTATTTACATTTAAGTCCAGGGTATGAACTTCTTCTTACATAGCGTGTTGCACTGATGCTTCAGATGTAGTTGCTTAGCAGAGTCAGCTGCAACAGACTTTGCAGGAGCCGTGATTTACCCAATCTGCTCTCTCTGCTGTCCTTTTGATTTGTTTGAATAAAGAAAAGGAAAAGTGAAAAAAGGTTTGTACCCGTTAGTATGTAAAATCTTTCCTGGGACAGTTTGGGTGTAACACTTCAAGTTACATTTCAAATATAAAAAAAGCCTGAGCTGAATACATTACACTTTAGTTAATAAGAATTCAACTACTGGAGGTAGGCTTGCTCTCTGTCTCTCTGTTGCTTCTTTCACAGTTTTCCTAGTTTATAAAATATATGGAAGTGGAATTACTTCATTTCTGTAGAAGCCATTAAAAGACTTGTCACAATACAACTGTCACTTGATGCAGGAAAAGAAGGAATTCTTTTTATAGAGAAAGCAAATGATGAAGTATTGTCTGATGTCTGCATCTGTTTTCAACTCTGAGTCCCAGGGACTGGATTCAAAGTGAAGGGCTGATCTGCAATTGGAGATATGTAAAGGTATCCCTTACTGTAATAACTAAGCATTGATTACTTCAGGGCTTTTTTGGTGTTTTTCTGAGTCTTTCTGGCTGGTTGTTATTCCCGAAGTCTGAGTTGAAGGAAAAAATTGTAGTTGGTTGGGTTTGAATCTGGCAAGGATGAAGGAGGAATAAATAGATCCTTTAAAACCAAACTAAATTGTCTATATAACTGTCATGGATTCAGCAATAGCAGTCATCTTTTTCTCCTTCTTGGTAGCTGGTGCAGCGCTGTGTTTTTGACTTTCGGCCTGGGAACAGCGCTGATAACACCAGTGTTTTCAGTTACTGCTTGGTAATGTTTTGGTCTGACCAAGGACTTTCTGAGTCTTGTGCTCTGCCAGGGAGGAGGGGAAGCCGGGTTGAAGTCAAGACAGGACACCTGACCCAAACTGACCAAAGAGGTATTCCATGCCACAGCACGTCATGGCCAGGATGTAAAAACGGAGGGCAGAGACCCAGAAGGGTTAGATCACTGCTCGGGTCGGGCTGGGTATGGGTGGTTGGCGGGTGGTGAGCGATTGTATTCTTTTCCCTTGTCTTTCTCTTGTATTATTATTGGTGGTAGCAGTAGTGATTTGTGTTATACCTTAGTTACTAAACTGTTCTTATCTCAACCTATGGGAGTTGCATTCTTTCTCTTCTCCTTCCCATCCCTCCGGGAGGTGGGGGAAGAAAGAGGGGGCAGTGAGTGAGTGAGTGAGAAAACTGTGTGGCTGAGAGGCTTAAACCACAAAAATAACCTAAGCTATTGTTTCTTACCTGGGATAGGGGCTAGAAATCTTTTTGTCTGGGAGGGCATCTCATCTTTTCACTTAAAGTATGGTCTCTCTATGCGCATTTATAATAATTTTCATTGAAGTGTATGAGAACTTTTATTGCCTACAGAATTTAGTCTCCTCTAATTCTTGATAAAGGAGAAGCTGTGTGCATGTGGAAAGAAATTGCAGAAAAGCAGTTATTTCAGGCACTTTCTGAAAGATGGCAGCAAGCCTTGTGGTCAACCCTACTTAATGGGGAATGGATCTCGGTCTGCACTTCTGAAATAACTTGTGTGCATGATGAGCATATTCTCTACATTTGGCAATGATATCTATGATGAGGTGCTCTGCAACTTGCTTTTTGCCCATTTCGCTGATGGCTTGTGCCTGTCCAGCTTGGAGTATGAAAACATGAAATCTTACATTGGGTAACTCACTGAAGCTGTGGCCTGAAAACTTTATCTTGTTATTCGGAAATTTAATCTATTTTGAAATTGCCTGTTGCATTTGGAAGGGATTCAGTTGCTATTCATGTTTGCAGTGCTCAGCCTAGGAAATATGGCTTGCTAAATGTCATTCTATGCAAATACTCTAATGCTAGTTCTTTCAGACCCTTTTCAGATCCATTAATTCTCTTCCAGCTCTCAAAGAACTTGGTTCTGAAAGACAATAAATTTCCTTCTCTAAAATTATATAAAACTCTTCTGATGAAATACTTTGTACAGAATCTGAGTTGTTACACAGATAAGTGGTGTGAGGGGTTCCCAAGTGGCCTCTTTTATCCTCTTATGCTTCCATTTTTCCATGTTTGTTCCTCCCCAAATCATCTTTGTGCATTTTACCAGCTTTCAGATCCTCCTCCGAGCTTCCCATTACAAATCTTGTGGAGTCCTAAAATGTTCTTCCACTGCATCCCATAATGAGTCCTGTATTTATCCATCATATTTGAAAAATCATGGCAGTCAGGTGAGGTTCCCGACAACTGGAAAAAGGGAAATATAACCCCCATCTTCAAGAAGGGCAATATGGAATACCAATGGAACTACCAACCGATCAGTCTCACCTCTGTGCCTGGCCAAATCTTGGGGCAGATTCTCCTGGAAGGCATGCTAAGGCACATGAAAAACAACAAGGTGGTTGGTGACAGCCAGTATGGCTTCACTAAATGGGAAATCCTGCCTGACGAATTTTGTGGCCTTCTATGATGGAGCTACGGAAATGATGGACATAGGCAAAGCAGTTGACATCATCTACCTGGACTTGTGCAAAACATTTGACACTGGTTCAAACCTACATAGGGGAAATTTAGGTTAAATCTAAGGAAGAAATTCTTTACTGTGGGGGTGGTGAGGCACTGGAACAGGTTGCTCAAGGAAGTTGTGAGTGCTCCATCCCTGGCAACGTTCAAGGCCAAGTTCGACAGAGCCTTAGGTGAAATGGTTTAGTGTGTGGTGTTCATGGCAGGGGGGTTGGAACTAGTTGATCTTGAGGTCCTTTCCAACCCTAACTATTCTATGATTCTATGGTTCTATTTTTGAGGAGGAGCCTAACCATATAGGAAGAACTAAATGCATAAGGTGGTTTTCTGTATGTGCCCTTAATATTTCAGGCCTTTGGAGAGATCTTAAACTGATGATGACCCTGGTTTTTGGTAAATCCAGCTGACTGAGAGCTTGTGCTTGTTCTCTGGACCATTTTCAAAAGATTTATAACTGTTGCAGCTTTGGCTGGAGCTTTTTTAGTGTTCATTTCAGTTTTCAGTATTTTGTTTAAGCTCATGGTAGGTTAAATTTACGATGACTTGCATCTCTCAGATATCTTTGTTATAAAGGGTAGTTGGCATTTGATACATTGCCCAGATATGACCATTCGAGACAGATTTTACAAGAGTGCAGAGATATATATTTGAAAAATAAAGATATTGGGTGTTTTTTCCTTTTCATGCTATATTTATTTCTATTGTCTGTCTTGAAGATTTTATTGCTATCATGACTATAGCAGAGAAGAATGAAATTGCTTTAGAATGTCAACTTATGACAGCTGTCAAAGATAAAATTATACTCCAGAATTGAAAGCTATAGAAATAGTGTAATAGGATCTGATTTTAGAGTTCCAAATTACTACTTGTTCTTTCAGAAGCAATATTTCTGTGAGGAAAAGTTTTATTTGACAAATTTGCAGAAATATATGATAGTTAAAACCCCAAAATCTATCAAGGGATTATAACTAGGGCACATGTTTCAGTAAATATTTTATTCCACCACAATCTAGTATTAGTATACATGAAATTTCTGAATTTGGGTTGAATTTAGAAAGTAGTTTTACTAGGATTTATAAGAAAATAAAATGAGAAGGGTCTTACAAAGTGGAAGAGGCGCCATATTCAGTTATTTTGCCCTGCCCAGCAAAGCAGGGTAGGCTTAGTCCACAGTCAGTAATTCTCAGCAGTGATAAATGTACATCCTTTTCAATTAAGTTTTGAGATAACCATGAACAGTGTTCTGCAGGAAGATTTTCTTGCATGGATAAAGTCTGTGTTCAAGTTCTTTCTGTGTGTAATTCAATATGGAGATTTGAATTGAAGGCTCTGACTCCCAGAAGAGTGCTGTTACCATAAAGCTATAGAGAATCATGGGATGAGCATCTCAACTCTACCTCCTTTTGAAGCTGTTCTAATTTATGCGCTAGTGAAACATCATCTGGATTGCAGATGAGTGCTTGAAATCACTGTTCATTCATTGGACAGAAATTTTGAACTGAAGTTCAACCCCACATTTAAACAAAAAAATGAAAGGAAAAGTCCGATTTGCCCTTTGAACTGGAGAACTGGCTATTTTATTTTATCACATTGAAAGTACTTGGAAGGTGACAGAAGTTTTTAAACAGTAAAAGTAATAAGAGTTGCACCATTTTTCTAATGTAGCAAGGGATAGGGCAAGCTGGGGGGAGAACTTGGAGATGCAGAGACTTTGTCCTGGATATTTAAATTAGGAAGTAGCCTGGTGGGAGAAATTCAAGGAGATGGGCTTGAGATTTGTTTATTGTTTTGTGCTTCAGTTGCATTGCTTTGAATTAAGAGCTGTTGGATGTGTTGCAAAGCAAACCTTGATACAAGGGAAGGACAGTTTTCCTTCTGGACCACCACTGTTGTCCTGTTGCCTCCAGTTCTCCAGTCATTCCTCTCTCATTGTGCTGAAAGATGGATTTTTAGTCTTCCAAAACCTGTAACTGGGGTATTTCAAGAGTGATTTTCTAAAGATTGCGCAGAAAAAAAGTTGGCAAAAAAACTTATAAAAAAGAAATAAATCTCATTCTATTGAATGTTGTAGAGGGCGTAGCAAAATACATTTTCAATTTTAAAAACATGCTTTCTTTGTTCAGAATGTGCTCGTAAATACTGTGGTCATTCAGCTAAAAAGCAGGAAACTTTGATTCTGGTCCATGTTGCCAGGATTATTTCTGCTATTTACCCAGTTGCATTTAATAAGTAAGATATAAGTAGTCCTTGGCACAATAAACTTCATCTGGGAGTCTTTCTTGCACCCTCCTCTTTGCCTAAAGTGTGTTTCCTTCTGTGTTCTTTATTTTTGACTGCAATTTCCATGGCAGTCATCCAGCTTTAAAAGCAGCTGTGAAGAAGCATCATTCTCCCATACAGATTAGGCTTTGATTTTGGATATGGTTTCAGAAAAAAGTAGTTGAGTTGATGACAGCATGAAAATTTGTAATATTCTTCCTAATATCTGAATCCTAAAGGGTGCTTAGTCAATATAGGAAAGACTTTGATTTATTGTCTTACATTTACCATTTTGAACACGTCTCTCTGAAGTACGTTTCTCACATATTAAAAAGCCCTCTATTCTGAGGAATGCATTATAGAGTGAGGGAGTACAAATAGTTATAATCAAATAACACAAGCTGCTTCCATCTGAGAACTTTCAGGTTATAGTATTCAGATCACCAGGTATCTGATTCTCTTTCAGTTTTAGTCTATTTTTAATCAGAAAGAAATACTTCTAAAACTTCAGGTCTGCAAAATATTATGAGTGCTGTTTATATATGAAAACTGGAAAGGAAGACCATTCTGGAGGACCTACAGAATTTAGGATTTTTATATCTACTAAAAATAGGCCAAAAATCTCTGCTGATTCTGATGTTTGCCAATCTCATTCATTTGTAATGTCAGATTTGACGTTCAGATCTGTGCTTGGTTTCAATTGTTTGCTTGTTTTAGAATCATAGAATCACAGAATAGTTAGGGTTGGAAAGGACCTCAAGATCATCTAGTTCCAACACTCCTACTATGGGCAGGGACACCTCCCATAGGTGGACCATGTCTCCCAAGGCTCTGTCCAACATGGCCTTGAACACCGCCAGTGATGGAGCATTCACAACTTCTTTGGGCAACCCATTCCAGTGCCTCATCACCCTCACAGTTAGAGAACTTCTTTACATCTAACCTGGACTGCCTCTGTTTAAGTTTGAATCCATTACCCCCTGTCCTATCACTACAGTCCCTAATGAAGAGTCCCTCCCAGTATCCTTATAGGCCCCTTTCAGATACTGGAAGGCTGCTCTGAGGTCTCCACGCAGCCTTCTCTTCTCCAGGCTGAATAGCCCCAACTTTATCAGCCTGTCTTTATATGGGAGGTGCTGCAGCCCCTAATCATCCTCATGACCCTCCTCTGGACTTGTTCCAACAGTTCCATGTCCTTTTGATGTTGAGGACACCAGAACTGCACACAGTACTCCAAGCGAGGTCTCAGGAGAACAGAGTAGAGGGGCAGGATCATCTCCCTTGACCTGCTGATCACGCTGCTTTTGATGCAGCCCAGGATAACGATTGGCTTTCTGGGTTGTGAGTGTGCACTGCAGCCGTCTCATGTTCATTTTCTCATCGATCAACACCTCCAAGTCCTTCTCCACAGGGCTGCTCTGAATCTCTTCTCTGCCCAACCTGTCGCTCTGCCTGGGATTGCTCCAACCCATGTGTAGGTCCTTGCACTTGGCATGGTTAAACTTCATAAGGTTGGCATCAGCCCACCTCACAAGTGTGTCAAGGTCCCTCTGGATGGCATTCCTTTCCTCCAACGTATCAACCGAACCACACAGCTTGGTGTCATCGGCAAACTTGCTGAGGGCTCACTCAATCCCACTGTCCATGTCACTGACAAAGATGTTGAACAAGACTGATCCCAACACTGATCCCTGAGGGACACCACTTGTTACTGGTCTCCAGCTGGACATTGGGCACAACTCTTTGCGTGCAGCCATCCAGCCAGTTCTTTATCCACCGAGTGGTCCACCTATCAAATTGATGTCTCTCCAACTTAGAGACAAGGATGTCATGTGAGACAGTGTCAAACGCTTTGCACAAGTCCAGGTAGATGACATCAACTGGTCTCCCCTTCCCATCAGTTCCATAGCCCCATCATAGAAGGCCACCAGATTGGTCTGGCAGGATTTCTCATTAGTGAAGCCATGCTGGCTGTCACCAGCCACCTTGTGGTTTTTCATGTGCGTTAGCATGCCTTCCAGGAGAATCTGCTCCAAGATTTTGCCAGGCACAGAGGTGAGGCTGACTGGTCTGTAGTTCCCCGGCTCATCCATTTTCCCCTTCTTGAAAATCGGGGTTATATTTCCCTTTTTCCAGTCTGCAGGAACTTCACCTGACTGCCATGATTTTTCAAATATGATGGACAGTGGCTTAGCAACTTCATTTGCCAGCTCCTTCAGGACCCACAGATGGATTTCATCAGGTCCCATGGACTTGTGTACGTTCAGGTTCCTAAGATGGTCTCGAACCAGATCTCCTACAGTGGGCCCAGGGTCTTCATTCTCGCAGTCCCTGTGTCTGCCTTCCAAGACTTGGGTGGTGTGGTCAGAGCATTTGCCAGTGAAGACTGAGGCAATGAAGTCATTAAGAACCTCAGCCTTCTCCAAATCTAGGGTAGCCAGTTCTTCTGATAGCTTCCAGAGAGGGCTTACGTTGTCCCTAATCTGTCTTTTATTCACTACGTAACAGTAGAATCCCTTCCTGTTATCTTTAACATCCCTAGCCAAGTTGAGTTCTAAGTGGGCCTTAGCTTTCCTAACTTGGTCCCTAGCTTCCCGGACAACATCTCTATATTCTTCCCAGGCCACCTGTCCTTCCTTCCACCTTTCATAAGCCTTTTTTTTCCCTCGAAGTTTCCTCAGCAGCTGTTTATCTATCCAAAGAGGTCTCCTGGCCCTCCTGCAGCACTTCCTTCTAGTTGGGACACCACACTCCTGCACATGTAGTAGGCAATTGTTGAACACCAACCAACAGTCTTGGGTGCCCCTGCTCTCTAGGGCTATATCCCATGGAATCATTTTAAGCAGGTTACTGAAGAGGCCAAAGTGTGTTCTCTTGAAGTCCAGGGCAGTGAGCTTGCTGCACGCTCTTCTCACTGTCCTGAGGATCTCAAATTCAACCATCTCATGATCGCTGCAATCAAGGCTACCCTGGCGTGTCACATTTCCAACCAGCCCTTCCCTGTTGGTGAGCACAAGGTCAAGCATGTCACCTCTCCTTGTCAGCTCCATTACTTGCAGAAAGAAGTTATCTTTCACACAATTGAGGAACTTCCTGGATTGCTTGTGCTGGGCCATATTGTCCCTCCAAACAGGTATCAGGGTGGTTGAAGTCCCCCATGAGGATAAGGGCCTGAGAGTGTGAGGCTTTTCCTATCTGTCAACAGAGCGCTTCATCCACAGAGTCCTCTTGGTCAGGTGGTCTGTAACAGATCCCCACAGTAATGTCTTCCGTCTCTGTTCTCCCTCTGACCCTGACCCACAAACTTTCAGTTGACTCCTCACCCATCCCCAGAGTTCCATACTCTCCAGTCTACCACTGACATAAGTAGCGACTCCCTCTCCCCATCTGCCGGGCTTGTCTTTTCTAAAGAGCCTAGTTGCAAACAAGTCAGTTTATAACCTCTGTTAATATTATTTTTATTACTGTGATTCCTACAGTATTTGATGAAACATACCTTGTTTTTCTTCACATAAAAATGTGTCACCCCTCTCTTCCTTTCACCTGTCTCATTTGGGCCTTATGGTTTTAAGTCACTTTTTGATTTTCTTTGGTCATGCTGTTATTTTATGGCCAACTTAAAATCATAGAATGGTTTGAGTTGGAAGGGACCTTAAAGCTCATCCAGTTGCATCCCCCTGCCATGGGCAGGGACATCTTCCCCTAGACCAGGTTGCTCCAAGACCCATCCAATCTGACCTTTTGAACACTGCCAGGGATGGGACAACCACAGCTTCTCTGGGCAACTTGCAAGATATGTGCCTGAATTAAGCTACTGTTCAGTTAATGTATTTCCCACTGGATGAAGCAGTTTCCATTTCCTCTTGTTATTTGTCTTGTTTTGTTGTACCTCCCAATTCCTGGAGAAGTAAGGTTTTGGTTTTCAGAGAAGTAAGGAGATGGGCCAACAGGACTATTATCTTGGGCTTCTGGAGGGCATACATTGGGCTGTTCAGGAGCCCGGTTGACAGAGTCCCTTGGGAGGCAGTACTGAAGGAAATCTTGAAGGCACAGGAGCAGCTGAAAGACTTCCCTGGTGGAGAAGAGGACTGGTCTAACTGAACAGAGAGCTTTGGCTGGAACCAGGAGAAAAAGAACCATTTATGACTTTTGGAAGAAGGAACAGGAAACTCAAGAGGACCACAAGGATGTTGTGGTTATGCAGGGAGAAAATTAAAGGGGCCAAAGCGCAACTAGAACTAACCTGATCTCTTTCCATGGTATGGTGACCCAGCTTAGTGGATGAGGGATGAGGCTTTGGGTGTTTGCCTAGACTCCAGTAAAACCTTTGACACTGTCCAAGTGTCAAACTTACAGTGACAAACTTTATTTTCTCTGTTCATTTGTCTTTACTTTCTCCTTCCTTTTCTCTATTTCACGTTTTTTTCTTTTCTCTTTGGCTTTAATTTTCCTGACTAATCCAATCTCTATTTTCTGCCTTTGCCTTTGTGAAAATTAAAGATGTGCAATTTCAGGATGGTTTTTGCAATTCAGTGCAAGGTGGAAATGCTCAGTTAGGTCTAATACGTTAGCTTAAGTAGCAGACATGCTCTAGCTAGCTTAGCATAGAAATCTATATGGACTAATATAGCTGCTGACAAATACATCAAGTTGATGCAGCTGATGATCATTCCTGATACTTAAGCACAGTTTTTACACCTCTCATGTTTCTTAATATGCTTCCTGTATAAGCAGCTCTACCTAATGATTGTTTGTTAGTGTTAAAAATCTATCAGTAAACATTGTTTATGAACCTTTTATCACTCAAAATGTACTGATCTGCTCTTCTGGCTGGTGGTGATGGTTCATACATCAGCTTTGTGTCACACCAGCATCTAATTTCACAGTATGAAGTTCAGATAACTCTTTATCTCTCTACACAGAAGCTCTTGCAGTTTTTAAGCATTGACCCAATGTATATATTTACATCAGGGGCTATATAAGATTGCTAGAGTCTTAGAATATATATACACATATTTTTAATGTAATTTCCAATTTTGGAAAGATAGGCTTAATTTTCATGTAAGTTGATGCTTTGGGCATGATTTCAAAAATTCTTGACAAGTTCTTTAATGGTTTAAAAATAACTGCTTTGGGACTCAAATGTAGGTTACCACAAATAATGTATGCAGATTGTGTGAACAGAAAGTAGAAATGAATAACTTAATTCTTTGGAAGTGGTATGGTACCTTCTATCTCTTTCACTATGCAAATCTGCAAGTGTTCTCCTTTGTATTCTTTATTGTCTTTCTCTTGTCTTTTCTTATCATGAGCCTATACCATAGACTTACCCTGTGCTGGTGACTCTTCTTTGTCTCCTCTTCTCCTTTCCTACGGCATCTCACACTAGAGTACCTCTTTCAATTTTTCTACTTAAAATTTACCTGTTTTTTTTCTTTCTTGACCACAGAACCCTAAATTGTTCAACATTAACATGCCTGTTCTCTTAATCCCAGTCAGGGTGTTGCAAAAAGGCTGTTTCTTAGTTTCATCCGTGTTTGTTCCCCAGACTTTTAATAATAGCAAGAGAACGTCATACACCTCTATCATATTCATTATGTGCCCATGTACTTTATCGCAGGCTCATCACAAAGCTGGGTGATTGGCAGGCAGCAATACCTCTTGCTATGATTCTATGACACCATTCTATGATTCTATATTAATCTCCAGGCTATAGTGTGCTTGGAAACACACTCTATTTAGAGCCAGGTGGTCTCTGCTTCTCATACTGCTTCTGTCAAGTCATTCACAGATAGGTGCTAAGTATAAGAGCATAAATTAGCAAGGATACGAAACTGTCCCCTTCAAACAGGTTGTGAGCTGATCAATCCACTAGACTGATCAATCTCAGCATCAATCCTACCCACCTCCTCACAGTGCTTCCCTTGTGTTGGTGTTAGTAACTTGCTCCTTCTGTTCTCTGTGCTCACTGAGAATTTTTGGTAGGTTTTGATAAAAAATGTGGCTTGCTGAAAAATATCAACCCTTTGAAACTTAACTCAAAAAATATTAATTTCAACTAAACTTTTTATTGGGCAATTTTTTTCTACGTGATAATAAGAATGATGGAACTGATTCTAATTATGATTTTGAACGTAGTTCACAGTGCCTAAGGCGTAGATGTAATCTACCTGCTAACTTGCTTGGTATACAGTATTTGTATGCATCTTCAAACCCCAAAATGAAAGCATTATCCAGACTGACGGAATCTGGTATCTTAATGGAGAATGCCACAGTAGATATCTTACAGCACGTCCTTTTCTATGTATGTTGGAGAGCTGTGTGTACTTTTCTAATGTTGTTCCTTTCTGTACCTGACATGTTGCATTCAAATTGATTAATCTCAAGTCTCTTTAATTGTTATACAAAAAACCTAGTAAATGATTAAATGCAAGGCTTTAATTGCTAGGACTCACAGAAGAAGATTTTCCTTTGTCAGTTGCATTCAATTTGGTCCTGTTTTACAGTAATTATTTTAATGAATTTACTATGTACCATTCACCAAAAAGATACCAGCTCTTCCTAGGGATTGCCATTGTAATTATTTCCATAGCTCTGTCCTGTTTATGTGGTGAAATATTATATTCATTTTGACTGTGCTTCTTGTTTCAGTTCTGCAGCTACTGGGAAAATATAGAAACTTTTTTTATTAGAAATCTCAAGCTTGTAGGATAAATATATAAAAGTTGTGGAAAAACTACTAAGTGAGTAAAAAAACAACAGGCTTTCTTGCAGTGCTAAATCATTCCTCCCATTATCTTATTGCGTGGCAGAAATCTGTTCTACTTTGTACTGGTTGTTGGAAGACAGTCCTACCACATTCCACGGTCCTGTCCAGAGGAGCTGTGGCTGCCCCATCCCTGGCAGAGTTCAGGGCCAGGTAGGATGCGGCTTGGAGCAACCTGGCTTAGTGGAAGGTGTCCCTACCTGTGGCAGGGGTTTGGAACTGGATGAGCTTTAAAGTGCCTTCCAACACAAGCCATTCTATGATTCAGTATCAGAACTACCCAAACAAGTGCACAAGGTTTCCTTGGAAAGGATATTATTTTTTTGGCTTCACTCCCAGCTGGAATGTGAGAGCAAACTAGCTTTTGTACAGAGTTGGACTATCGGGTTTATCAAGCAAAGCAAGGAGAGAGCCAATTTATCATACAGATGGTACTCCGAGATGAAAAAAAACTTTTTCCTTGTCTTCTGTACACCACTGAAGTTCAGCTTCCTGACTTTTCCCAGGGTACAAATAAGGCCATGCCATAATTCAGTTGAGATTGAATTTTTTAAAATTTGCCACTGTATTTATTGATATTTTAGGAGGTCTGGTGTGTTTTCATGTTCCCTACACCAGCCACAATGTTGAACATCTAATGTTCTTGATGTTCATGAGCTCTTCACTTCACTGAAGGCTAACCAGTCGTTTAGTTTATCCCTGAAGGGTGTTAACTGCAGAGTAGCTGAGAGCTGCAGCCAAAGAGGGATTAGAAATGGTAATGTATTCCCACATCCAAAACAATTTACTTTTTTAATTGAAATTTAATTAAAGTTGTATTTTATGTAAATGCATCAGTGATGTTTCAAAGGCTCTATTAATCTGACAATTAATTAGAAAAGTGCTTTCTAAAATGTAACGTTGGCAAAATCAATTGTTCTAGATTGTCATTGATATGCAGCTAAATACCTGACCTTTCTGTATTTGTGTTTTATTGTCCCCTAGGGAAGATGTAGTTGGGTTAATTAGAATAACATATTTTAATGGGGTGTGAAATGCATGAGATGTTATGCTATTGGATCTAGTCAAATATCAAAACTAAAATACATACTGGTGTTAAGAGTATCCATTGTGCTTTAAAAAACATAGCGATCTTCCATTGCTCTATCTAAACGTCAAGTACAAAGTAAGTCAAGTTTAAGTGAATTAGGTTGTCTGTATAATCAGTTCTAGAGAGACACTGCTCTAGTAGCTGAATTTTAATTGGAAAAGATCAGGTGAGATCCAAGGCCAGGTTGGATGGTGCTTTGAGCAACCTGATATAGTGGAAGGTGTCCCTGCCCGTGGTAGGAGATTGGAACTAGATGAGCTTTAAGGTCCCTTCCAACCCAAACCATTCTATAATTCTATGATCATTGGCCTTGAAATCTATTGATGAGAACTGTTGTCATTCTTCCACAGATGGAGAGCAAAATTCCAACTTCAAGTGAAAAGAAAGATGAGTTTAGGGGACATAGTAGTAATGATTTAGAAGTAAAATATTAGGGATGGTAGGATAAAGATTTGACAACCATTTTGTGTGAAGTTGTTTGAATTCTGAATAGAATTTTAATACATTTTTATATTTAGTAAATATACATTCTTCGGTATGAAAATATGAAATACTTCCCAAATATTAACAAATGATTCTACAATGTCAAATAGAGGTTACTAAATGAAATGAGCACTTTTCAGTTATGGAGAATGGATTTTAAAGTACTGTAAACAAAATATGATGGTTTAATATATGGAGTAAATAATCAGTATGATTACTAAGGTCAGAGGAATACAGACATAAGAAATCAACTATCAAAGACCAGATTTAGTTCATTATTCCTGAATCAGAAACTTGCCTGTTGGCAAGTCTACTAGAATGGACAGTAGGTGGTCCTGCTCTGCTTGAGTCTCTAGACAAGTCAAAAGGGGATAAAATTGCAGATCTTTGCATCTTGAAGGGATTGGTTTTGTTTGGTTTAGAAACAAGACATCACCCATGAGAAGAAGATTAAAAACCTGATTATGTTTTTTACATGTAACCTGTTAGCAATTATGGGTTATTTAAATCTATGGTATTATCATTTAGCATTATCAATACTCTTCTATATGGAATCTGCAGCTTAGTTTGGGTCTATATACTATTATAATTTAGAATAGCTTCCTAAAAGTGCTTTTGCTCTAATTCCAAGGAGAGCACTCTCAAGTACTTTAATTAGGTCATGGATCAGCGGTGCTGTCTTTTTAGTCTTGGACATGTTGAACAAAAGAAAATCTGAAAGAGATGGATTAAATAGACCATGGCTTTATTAATGTAGTCCATTTGAGAACTACTCAGGAATGGTATATCCAGTCAAGCTGTTATTGTTTCCTTAATAATTTCCAGAGGTTTGGAGTACTGTCAGCTTTCCCTACTGATTATGGCTGTTCTCTAGCTTGTTGCTTTGTGTCCTCCATCTTATATCTCTTAATAAATACTCCAAGACTTTGGAAAAATGGCATTTCCTTACTGTATTAACCACTGAGAATTTTAGTCCATTCCTTTATCCATAGGTAGATGATTAACTTTTAGTCTGCTAATGTTTCCAAAAGTTCCAGTAGCCCAACACAGCATGTTTATGCACCCCTAAATCAACATTGGTAGCTCTCAGCCCTCCCTTTGCTCTTTTTTTCCTGTGTGACATCCCTAACTTCCACTAGGCTAAATAAGGTATTGCTTTTATAAGGCATAGATCAGAAGATATCTTTTTCACCCATGATAAATCCAGTCAATGATTTCTGTAGCAAATAGTGAATAAAATGTCAGCTTTTCATGTGTTCACATGAAGTTTTTCTGTGTCTATGGGGCCTTTTTGTAAACTGCATGGAATCAAGTTCATAGTTTGTAGTTTAAATGCTGTGCATTTTGCAGTTATTTTTCAGTGCGTTTTCAGCCCATCATGTTGGTTTTGGCATTTGACTGATATAAGGGAGGACAGTTGAGTTTGATGAGCAGGTAGAAAATTGATAGTTTTATGTCTGGTTAGGTTTTTGCCAGCTCATAGAAAACCAGTTTATAGGGAGAAATGCCTGCCATAGTTGGCACAGTGAAGGCAGCAGGAGTGGGTGTGTATGCTGAGTGAACGAAACACAATTATTGTTTCTCCAACTTAGTCATGTGTCATAAGGAAATTGGTTGAGGAGAATAACTTCTAAACAGGATTCCCGTTCTTTAACTGAAAAACAAAGAGATTGTGTCTTTGTTTTTCAGGATACTGTAAATTGCTTAATAGTCCTAAAGAAGGCATGATTGAAAATATTTCTTTTGCTTTTGTCACTACTGTTAAACATTATGTGATCTTTGTCTGAAAAGAGCTGATGATGAGATTGAATAGATTGCCTTGATTTTCAGTGTTAAGAAATTGCGCAGTTCAAAGCTTGTTGCAGTACTGTTGTGGTACAAGCTTTAGTTGCATGCTCCTGAAGTTGTTTGATATCTGGAAGAAGGAGAGGTTTCACAGAATCAAGGAGGCTGTGAGGGACCTCTGGGGAGGCACTTCCCTCAGTTTTAGAGCTCTGCTTTCCATTTTACGTTTTGAATAGGTAAAAATAGTCATGGCTGTCCAGGGTAGTGGTGGAATCACCATCCCTAGGGGTGTTTAAAAGATTTGTAGATGTGGCACTGAGGGACATGGTTTAGTGGTGGACTTGGCAGTGTTGGCTTAATCGTCCAGCCTAAATGATTCTATGACTATGTCCAGTCTATTTAAATGTTCCCTAACCAAGGGTAAGCCTGCCTGCCTTCTTTCCCGCTGCTCTTAGTGGCCTGGGATTCTCAAAGACAAGTCTTACCAGTAAAGGCCAGTTATTTAGCCTGGTTGTTATTTTTGTAAATATCAGTAATTTGTCGCTCCACTTAATATGGCCACACTGATATTTTTAAACAGTTTTTTATCACAGTATTTGTAAATTACATCCTATGGAAACCCATATTTATGAAAATAGCATGGTTGCTTTTTGTCACAATGCATGCACATGCATAGATATGTATATATGTTTTTGTGTGCATGTCTAAGAACATCACATAATACTTACACATTCCTGGTTTTTATTAAACACTTTCCCTAGATAGTGGTATAAAAAATATTTTCAGTAAAAAATAGGAAGCAATCAGCCTAATAGTTTCTTGAAATATATTCAGAGAATATAAAAATTCTGACTGGATGTGTGCATACACATAGTTTTTGAACATGTGTCTATGTATATAAAATTACAGGGAAAAAATGCATAAGTTTAGTGACCTAATTTGTTTTTTAATCTTTTTTCCTCTTAGATTTTCACTTTTGATGTGTAGTAATCAGTTACTACCTTGCCAGTTGTTTGGGGCCTTACTCCATTTTAAGACTTTAATAATGAGAAGTAGAAATTTTAATAGGATTCAACCTGAGGCATGCTGTGGATTGTACATTCCTTTTGCCTTTTTGATGTTCATTTTCTGGGATGTTCAGAATTTTGGTGACCTTTGCAATCCTCTGCTGATAGCTTGATGCAGAATTTAAGCTTGTAGTGCTTGAATTCCCTGGCACAGATTACCAAGTAACTTGTATGTGTATGTGATTCTGGTTAATTGCATTTAAACATCTTTAACTGCTCCTATATGAGTGCCTGGACCTAATACCCAAAATGATATGACATCTTGCTTTGAAAATCTAAGGGTTTTGTTGAGAATCAGGTCTAAAGACTCCATTTCTAGGTGCTGTAACTTTATTATGATGAAGTGACTGAGTACCACTAAAAATAATCTTGGGCTACCCCTCAAGGACAGATAGGTAGGATGAATCTTCCAGTTGAATCCCATCAGAGCAGGCCAGGTGGTTTGATAGTGATGTTGGGAGAGATGGTAGCTGCAGGTTTGAGCCTTCTTAAGCTGATGAGATCCCAGAACTTAAATAACAACTTTGGACACATCTGATCCACCCCCCTGCTTAAACAGGACAACCCAGAGCAACTTACCAAGGACTGTCCAGACAGCTTCCGAGTATCTCCGAAGATGGAGGCTTCACAACCTCATTGGGCAACCTGTGCCAGTGCTTGGTCACCCTCACAGAACCAAAAAATGTGTTTCCTGATGTTCAGAGGGACCCTCCTGTGTCTCAGTTTCTGCCCATTGTCCTGTCAATGAATGCTGATGAAGAGAGCCTGGCTCTGTCCTCTTTGCAACCTCCTACCAAATACACTCCCAGGTATTTGCTGGTAGTAGTACTACCAGTAACCATTGGAATTCAGGAATGAAGCTGAACTTCACTGTTAGATTTTTGGTTGGTGGTGCATTTTAGGAGTGGAAATTTTTTTGCTGTTTTAGGTTTTCCTGTTGGTGTCATTGTTTGAGGGTTTTGTTTTTTTTTGTGTCGTTGGGGTTTTTTCCTTCTCTTTTTTTATGATACACATTTTTTGTGTGGATAATAAGGACTTTCTCCACAGAATGTTCTAGGGTTTTAAAATCACTTTCTAACCCAACTAAGACTCTTCGTTTACAAAGTGTAACCAAATGCTTGCTTTTTTTTCTCAAAGCAAGATGCCAAATAATTTTGTGTGTGGGTCCTAGCAAGAAAGTGGCTGACGCTGTGTCGAACAAAAAAGTTATATGAATCCTGCAAGGTGTAGGTGAATGTTTCTCATAGCTGCAAATGCTATAGGAAACTGCAGTTCTTACCACATGTATTCCAGAAACATAATTGCTTCATAGGGCTGCTGTGATGGTTAATTGGAATGGATATTCTATGCAATAAGAGGAGACTGAAGTACTGACTTTAATTTGTCATGGCTCATCGCAAAAATGCATGATGTGGAAAAAGGGACAATAGGAAATACAGTGGAAGAAGAATACTTATTTAAATTTAAAGGATAAATGAGGCACAAGAAGAAATAGATATAATTTATGTACAAATGGAGTCAGTGTGGCATTGAAGTGTCTCTAATGAAAAAAAAACCCTGTCAGATTCTAGAGTTTGCTTTGGAATGCCTTTCCTACTTCCAGTAGGATTAATTGGGGTTAAATGTCTGAGCTGTTTCTAAGATGGAAACTTGATTAGTTTATGAGTGTAGTTATTATCATATTAAGGTTATTATTAATTATATTATGACATGACTGTCTGCAGTGGCAAGGAAGCAGGCCTGATGACTCAAGATGTCTTTGTTTCTGGCGTTGACCTAATTTTCACTGAAAGCAGTTTAATATAGATTACAGAATAGCTTGAAATGAGTTTGGAAAGGAAAGGATAAGTAGGGTTATCTTTTTCCAGATAAAAAGGTTTCTCTGGAAAATAATTTGAACTGCTGTAGCTCAAACATTACCTTTGGCCTTCAGAGTGGTTTGATACCATTGCTGTACAAGGATAAAAATGATAATTAGCACTGAGATAGACAGTCCTTCCTCCCCTATAACAGCTATCATTTTCTAGATTATTAGACTTTAAATTGTGAACTTAGTTTTTTACAAGTTTTAAACAACCTGCTATGAACTTTTATATTAAGAATTTTTAATTTGCTTATTTGCTTATGTCCGTTTAACACTTTCTACATGACCATTTTTGAGGTTTATTTCGCTGAACTTGGGCTTTCTAAGATTAAATAATGAATCCAAACTTTTTAAACTGTTTTTGACCCTTCACCTTTTTTCTTTCTGTCCGCCAGTGTTGATTTTCAAATATATTTGCTAGTAGTATCTCCTTGGGTAGTCAAACACAAGAAGATAATTTTCCTGCGTGCTTTCCTGGTGCCACTGGCCAATTAGCAAATATTATTTCTTTTATACTTCAATATTAATTATTTATCTGAAGTTACAGGCTAGTAATTTGACAGAAAATGGTGGAATCTCTTCAGTACCAAAATGGAAGTCAAATAATCTGCAGGCATCAGATTCCAAAATCCAAAGATTGCTTTGGCTGCCATTTCATCTTGGATTGAATACCCTATCCCTGGAAGTGGTTTGGGTTTGAAAGAACCTTCAGATCACCTAGTTCCAGCCCCTTGCCATTGACAGAGACAACTTCCACTAGACCAGGTTGCTCAGGGCCCTGTCAAATCTGGCTTTGAACCCTTACAGGGATGGAGCATTCAGAACTTCCATGGGCAGCCTGTTCCAGGGCCTCACCACCCTCTCAGTTAAGAACTTCTTCCTTATATCTAACGTGAACTTCCCCTGTTTCAGCTTGAACTCATCATCCCTTGTCCTATCACTACAGTCCCTGATGAAGAGTCCCTCTCCAGCATGCTTGTAGGCCCCCTTCAGATACTGGAAAGCTGCTCTGAGGTCTCTATACAAAAACCTTGTTTGGAAATTTGTTTTCTCTTAATCTGACAGTGATTGCTCATTGTCTCTTAAGAAATCTTTTGAGAGTTTTGTCAACCTTCTGGAAATCTAAGCAAGCAGCCTTAGAAATGAGACGCTGGAAATTTCCTACTGAAATTGCATATTATTAACTTATCATCCAGGATGCACTGCACACAAATCATAATAACAACATGCAGTCGTAATGACAATACAGTAAGGAAAGAGTTCTGATGGGTATTACTTACTGTGGGAATTATTCACAAAGTCTTTCCCCTGCTATTTGCATCATTTTATGGGAATCTGCATCTCTGGGGAGTGTTTTGAATGTTGTTACAATGCTCTTAAAAGCAATGTAAATATGCTTTGATTTCACATTAGAATTACTTTCTGAGTTTCTACACTGGAGATAAACAGAATTATTTTCATTTTTTAATAATAGCAAAGTTTGGGTTAATATAAAATCTCATTTGAAATGGTGTTTGTCTTTCAGCTTGATTGCAGTATAGTAGCAAGGCAGGTGAAGATTCAACCTGTTATTTCAAGGCCAGGTTGCACAGGGCTTGGAGACATCTGGTCTAGTGAAAGGTGTCCCTGCCTGGTAGAGACTTGGAACTGGATGAGCTTTAAGTTCCTTTGTAACCCAAACCATTCTATGAACGTATGATTTGGCTGTGGAGGCGCAAAGTATTATTATATAAATTAATACAATTGTGTTTTGAAAAGAAGGTCATAATAACCAAAATTAATATAGAAACTGCTGAAATTTATGATGCTTTAGAAAATGCTGAGTTTGAAAACAAGCGACTTGCAGAAAGAAAGCTCTGTATGCAAAAGGTAACAGTATAAAGAAAGCTGAGACAGTAATTAGGTATAGCCACAACAGAATTCCAAGTAATGCATTGATGGGATTGTATTCCATAGCTAGGTTGGCTTACTTGAAATACTTTTGACAAGTCTACACGGCAGAACATGGTATATGTGGGAGATACCCAAGTAGGTCTGAAGGTAGTAAAGCTGCATATCTGCAGGGCAGCCCTGTGCAGATATGATAACTTGGATCTTGAGTCATCAGCCCGGCACAGTCTAAGCTGGTTAGAACTGGCTCTGAGCAAGAATCATGCACTGGAGCTTGATGCATCAGTTGCTGCTGATCATGGAGACAGTGAGTTCCTGCAATTTGGGTTTAGAGGTTTCATAGAATTATAGAATGGTTTGGGTTGGGAGGGACCCTTTCCGTGTATGAGGTTGTTTTCCATAGCCTTTACAAGTAATTTAACACAAGTGTTCTTCTCATAGATTGGATTAATAGTACATCTCTTAATTACTGTTATTTATTTTTATTACTATTTTATTGCTACATGTTTTTTCTTCCATTTCTTTATTTTTGAAGGTAGATGATGCATTTTCACTTCACTAGTAATCAGCTGACACTGTTAGGAAGTGGTGTAATCACCTACTTCCTACAAGGCTGAAGGTAGATATGTATGTTTTCCCTGTTGCTTAGAATAATGTTCTGTTAGTTTACAACAGTTTTTAAGACTGTGGCTTACTCAAATACATTCTAATAAGCTTTTTGACCAGTCATTTTTTTCTGGGGGCCTCAGCATTTCATACTAAGCTTACTTCTGTATTCTAGTCGATTCATTCTTGATGTTTTCATCACAATTAGGAGTCAGTTGGCTTTCATTTCTGATGCTACAATAGTGATCACAGTATAGTTATTAATATAAATATGTAGATTTTAATGACAGGTCCATGTTCCTGTTTCTACATCTAGAACCATATTATTTTGCAAGGAACTTTTGCCATTGGAAAATTATAGACTGGTATATGTTCAGTATTTCTGTATGGTCTGTGTGTTATATTAATGCTTTTCTGGTGGTCACAAAAAAAGAAACAGTTTATGGTAAAAGTCCCTTCACTGTCTTCTGTGAGTTACATATGAAAGGAAAAGATATATGTAGTTCTTTTTTAATTACCACTTCATTAAACTATTAGTTTAGTAGTGGTGTGGTATTAGTTTTTCACTTGCTGAGTCTTTTCAATATCAGATTTTATCTGATGTGATGTTAACCACATTTCCATGTAAGTAAATGTAACGTTTGCCTTTTTGGTTCAGCTTCATGTTCTGTGTTGTCTTAAATTAGATTATCAAATCTTTGAAAGATGCTTATGACTTTAAAAAAACCTTTGATGCCCACTTATGCAATGTATTCCTTGCTGTATATAAGGGGTGGAAGTTCCTGCTTTCTGATTTCAAGGTCTTTGCCACCGGTATCTTGCCTACGCTGAATGCATTGTGCTGTCCTTGCCTTACACTTCTTTCTGTCATATATTTTCTTCAAGTTCTCCCTGTCTTTCTTTTGCTTTTCACCTTAGTCCTAGTCTTACTCCTTTAAAAACACTATTTCCTGGAAGCTATTAGATCTCAGGTTTACAGAAAGAATTGAAGTTTTTCAGTGCTGCTAGCACTAAGTACTGTTTATTCTTTCTTAACACTTCCATCAGCTAAAAGGAAGTAAAGTTCATCCTTAAAAATCTTGATTTAGTTATGAAGTATGGTGCTGAATAAAATGCTTGTGCTGGAATTTAACAGGAATAATGTGTCCAGGCACCAGCATACTTCATTTGTTGTACAAGAGTGTCTTGCTTCATCCACAGAGAGGCAGCAGTAGGGATATCTGGACAGTTTGGGATGGTGAATAGGCAGACAGTAGAGGAGACTGGGCAGTAGAATCATGGCAGTAATGGTCACAAAGGGAATTACGAGATTCAGCAACGCTCAGTGCTCCCACACTTGGGTCGTAATGACCCAATGCAATGCTACAGGCTTGGGGAAGAGTGGCTGGAAAGCTGTTAGGTGGAAAAGGACCTGGGAGTGCTGACTGACAGAGCTGAACATGAGCAGCTTGTGCCCAGGTGGTCAAGAAGGCCAATGGCATCCTGGCCTGTATCAGCAATAGTGTGGTCAACAGTGATCATCCCCTTGTACTGCGCAGTGGTGAGGCTGCACCTCAAATCCTGTATTCAGTTCTGGACCTCTCACTACAAGAGAGACATTGAGGTGTTGGAGTGAGGCCAGAGAAGGACAACAGAGCTGGTGCAGGGCCTGGAGCACAGTGTTATGGGGAAGGGCTGAGGAACCTGAGGGGTTCAGTCTGGAGAAGAGAAGGCTCAGGGGGGACCTGATCGCTCCCTACAACTGCCTGAGAGGAGGATGGAGTGAGGTCAGGGTCAGTCTCTTTTCCCAAGTAACAACTGATAGAATAAGCGGAAACAGCTGTGAGCTGCACTGGGGGAGGTTTAGGTTGTATATTTGGAGAAGTTTCTTCCCCAGAGGGTGCTCAGGCATTGGAACAGGCTGCCCAGGGCAGTGGTGGAGTCACTGTCCCTGGAGGTATTTAAAAGATGTGTAGATTTGACACTTAAGGATGTGGGTTGTGGTGGACTTGCAGTGCTGGGTTAGCTGTTAGAGTCATTTAGGCTGGAAAAGACCTTATAAAACTGAGTCCATGATTGGAGGGTGGGGAATGTCTTCTGTTCATAAGAGTGATAACTCTTCTACGTGGAGAGCAGAGTAACACTGGGGAGCAGGAGTGAAGCAGAAGGATGCAGTGTGAAGGCAGAATTGTAGAGATGCAATTAGGATTATACCAATGGGGTGTTCTGCTCTGTCCTTCCTACCAGTGCAGGTGACTTCCTTATTTCTGTATCACACAATGATGTTTTTCTTGCATTGTGCTGGTTGTGCTCAGTAGTCTGTCTTGCTGTTTTGATTTCCTTTTTAGTTGTTACAGGTCCCTGCAGACCCTACAGGTCTTCTGGAAGAAGAACAGTTTGGTAATAAAGAAGAAAAGGCAGGGAGTATTGAGGCAGTGCTACATATGTTTTACAAGCTATTTCTCCTGTGCATTTCAATACCCAGTAACTAAGCCATGGATTTTTTACCTAACAGTGTTAGTTTATGTAGTGAGTTGCTTATACTTTCTGGGGAAAATACAAGTGTAAAACCTCTCTTTAATTACTTTATTTTCCCAATTCTAGGAGAAACAATGAGAATTGCCTCCTCGGAGTTTGCTGATGACCCCTGCTCTTCTGTGAAACGGGGCACCATGGTGCGGGCAGCCCGTGCCTTGCTTTCTGCTGTCACCCGCTTGCTCATCCTGGCTGATATGGCTGATGTCATGAGGCTTCTGTCACATCTGAAAATTGTATGTATTTTTAACGCCCTGTATCAGTTTTGAGTAGTTTGTGTGTAGAAAAATAAGGAACAAATCAGTAATGGATAGTAGTGTTCACACTTCATGATGTATTTCACAGATTTTAATTAGTGCTGATAAAGAGGTAGGAGATAACGCAGTTCTACATTAGTCTTATTGATTTTCTAATTTTGCAGAAGTTAATACTGGGAGACTTGAAGTAAAAAAGTACTGGACTACTACTATTCTTAAGCAGCTTTCTTCCGGGAAGAGATACATTTACTTAACTCACATCTTATCCTCACTGTCTCAGTACTTGTAGAGTATTGCTATCTTGTGGCTGAGTTTAGGTACTACAGTTCCAATTTCTTTGCATGATTTCTGAATGCCTCAGAAGATACAATCTTTAATTTGGAGTGAGAAAGTAGTAGAAGTGTGTAATCAGTTATCAAAGATGAAAAATAGAATAAAGAGGAATTAAAGATTGCCAGATAGCTTGGTGTGGATTTGTATTCACTTTTGCCTGCCACTGTTCATGGTTTATTTATGCAGGAGTATTAAAAGACTTTGCAGTTGAAACTGGGATATGTAATTATTTATAGTTTTTTTGATAGTTATTGGATTATTTTATTGCATAAGCAAATAAAGTGAAATAATCTGTGTGGTTTAGTTGATACCCTGGAGGGAAGGAATGCCATCAGAGGGACCTTGACATACTTGTAAGGTGGGCTGATGCCAACCTGATGAAGTTTAACCATGCCAAGTGCAAGTTCCTGCACCTGGGTCGGTGCAATCCCAGACACAGCTACAGGTTGGGCAGAGAAGAGATTCGGAGCAGCCCTGCAGAGAAGGACTTGGGGGTGTTGGTCAATGAGAAAATGAACAGGAGCCGGCTTCAGTGTGCGCTTGCAGCCCAGAAAGCTAACTGTATCCTGGGCTACATCAAAAGGGGCATGACCAGTGCGTGGAAGGAGGTGATCCTGCCCCTCTGCTCTCGTGAGACCTCACTTGGAGTATTGTGTGCACTTCTGGTGTCCTCAACATGAAAGGGACATGGAACTGTTGGAACAAATCCAGAGGAGGGCTACGAGGATCATCAGAAGACTGGAGCACCTCCCGTATGAAGACAGGCTGATAAAGTTGGGGCTGTTCAGTCTGGAGAAGAGAAGGCTGCATGGAGACCTCAGAGCAGCCTTCCATTATGTGAAAGGGGCCTTTAGGGATGTTGGGGAGGGACTCTTCATTAGGGATTGTAGTGATAGAACAAGGGGTAACGGTTCAAACTTAAACAGGGGAAGTTTAGAGATTGGATATAAGGAGGAAGTTCTTTACTGTGAGGGTGGTGAGGCATTGGAATGGGTTGCCCATGGAAGTTGTGAATGCTCCATCGCTGGCAGTGTTCAAGGCCAGGATGGAGAGAGCCTTTGGTGGCAGGTTTAGTGTCCCTGCGTATGGCAAGGAGGTTGGAACTAGATGATCTTAAGGTCCTTTCCAACCCTAACCATACTATGATTCTATAATAAAACAAAATTTTACAAAAAATCATATAGAAAATGCTAAAAGCATGCAGAGTGCATGTGTGAGGTCGGCAGAAGAGATGGAGAGTTTCTTCCTTGTAGAGTCTGTCCCAAAAGTATTTTATTGTTTTTTAATGTCTTTTTCATGGTGGCACTGTACAATGATGATATGTTCTAGAAAAACAATGAGAACCCTTCAACTTGCAAACTGTGCAAATAACCTAAATGGTTTGAAAACAGCTTCCATAATGAAAAAAACAGGTTTTTCCACAGAGGTTTTAGTGAGCTCTGCTCTAATGAACAAAGTGCTGCTCTTGTAGTTGTCAGCATGTGCCTGTTATTTTGTGCAGTGCAAGCATTGCACTCTCAAGTATGCTTTTAATTTTCCCCACTATAGCACTCCATGCAACTGTAATTCAAAGTCTTTTGTTGGGGAGGCACTTTAATTTTATAAACAGCAGCTTTTTCCTAACGCTATGATTGAAATTTTATTTCAAGCTCTTTGACAAGCAATGAGAAATGTTGTTCTCACATCTGAGATTTCTTCCTTCTGTGTACTATGTTATGTACAACACAAATATCCAATACTGTACTCTGAGTGGGTGTATTTACTTACACAGTTTGCACCCTAGATTTGCAAGGGCAGTGTACGGCATCGTGGTTTGTAATCTCTGCATTTATCGGATGTTATTGTGAATTCTGTTTCTAAGAAGGCAGAAAACTCTGGTTGTTTTCAAGAAAATTCAACTTAAGAACTTTAAATTTGAATTATTGAAAGGGTAATTTATTTCTGAGGATTGACAGTGTAAATGTTTTTATCTTACCATATTATAAGGCAAAGTACTTAGATTTTTATGAGTGGGGGGCAAAGAATTTATATTTTACAAAATTGATGAAGGAATAGCTCTTAAATTGATATATTGAAGGTAACATTCAAAGCATGGTGTAATTTAACCATAAAATTAATAAACTAAAATAATTTTGCATGTCAGAGTTATGAAGCCTGATTTATACTGAAATGTACTGTAATCAGTTTTCACTGAAAGCGTGTCAAAGACTTCATGGGAAACAGTGCATTTTAATTAATGTTTTAGAGTGAATATATGCAGATGCTTTCTGGAAGGACACTTGGTCATTTCACCTTATCTTTTGTGTTACTAAAATAAGTGGTAGTGCTTATTGTGGTGAAGCTTGTGTAATAATCATAGCATGTATAAATATATTATGTGATCAATGCATATGCAGAAGTATGAGTCTATTATAATTAATTACACGGTAGCTAATCAGAGGAATGCATCTGTAAATTTGAGTGAAGTTCCGGTGTTTTGAGGGGAGGGAATTTACTTCAATATGAATTTGTAAATTGTAATAAAACAGGGGTTTGTGCTCATGGGCTTTCTACTACTTCTTATAACCAGTTTCTTCATTTTGGAATTTCATGGGCTTGAGGCTGGGCTGACACAATAGAGTGTGATCAGCACCTTTTGAAATCTGATTATCAAAGTGGAATCTGTGCAATTTTACTTAATAGGGAGCTGGCAGGACTTACCAAAAACAAGCTCAAGGTTTGTCATGCCTGTGCTCAATATTGCAAATATATTAAAGATGAAAGTTTCAGGTAAAGTCAATGCCTCTTGATATGAAAACAGGATTTTCATATTTTTCAAGGAATTTGCTGTGAGAACAAAGTAGTAAATAGAATGATGCTTTTGTAATTTGCGTTAAAGCTTAATGCAGTCAGATTGTTCAGCTTTAAAAGCTGCTGTTCTTTTTAAGAGTAAAAGAGAAGAGAATTGATTCTGAATAAGGTGTAGCTTGCAACTCTTTGGCTTGATGTAAGATTTTCAACATAAGACCTATGGATTTATGTGCTTGAATTCTACGTTTTTCAATGGAAATATATGGTTTTGCTGCTCTACTGCCCTGTAATTTGTAGACCAGTAGTAAGTAGGTAAAAGCTCAAAATAAAAATATCCTCTCTGGCTTGTAGGAAAAGAGCCACACAAATGAAAAAGCAGGTTCTGCACATGACTGTGTCTTTCTGAGTTCATTAGACACCAGCTGCTGCTGGATTTATGGATTCCCAGCAGCAATTGGAGAGAAGCTGCAGCCTTCTGCTCTTGCATTTCCTATCACATTTAGAATCATGGAATCATAGAATAGTTAGGGTTGGAAAGGACCTTAAGATCATCTAGTTCCAGCCCCCCTGCCAGGGGCAGGGACACCTCCCACTAAACCATGCCACTCAAGGCTCTCTCCAACCTGGCCTTGAACACTGCCAGCGATGGAGCATTCACGACCTCCCTGGGCAACCCATTCCAGTGCCTCACCACCCTTACAGTAAAGAATTTCTTCCTCATATCCAGTCTCTAAACTTCCCCTGTTTAAGTCTGAACCCATTACCACTTGTCCTCTCACTACAGTCCCTAATGAAGGGTCCCTCCCCAGCATCCCTATAGGCCCCCTTCAGATACTGGAAGGCTGCTCTGAGGTCTCCACGCAGCCTTCTCTTCTCCAGGCTCAACAGCCCCAACTTTCTCAGCCTATCTTCATACAGGAGGTGCTCCAGTCCCCTGATCATCCTCGTGGCCCTCCTCTGGACTTGTTCCAACAGTTCCATGTTCCTGTTATGTTGAGGACACCAGAAGTGCACACAATACTCCAAGTGAGGTCTCACAAGAGCAGAGTAGAGGGGCAGGATCACCTCCTTCCACCTTGTGGTCACACTGCTTTTGATGCAGCCCAAGATATGGTTGGCTTTCTGGGCTGTGAGCGCACGCTGAAGCTGGCTCCTGTTCATTTTCTCATCAACCAACACCCCCACGTCCCTCTGCGCAGGACTGCTCTGAATCTCTTCCCTGCCCAACCTGTAGCTGTGCCTGGGATTGCTCCTACCCAGGTTTATGACCTTGCACTTGGCATGGTTAGCTGTTTCTCTAAGAGGAAAAAAAGTGTTGTGGAATATCTTTGCACTTTCCCATGAATTGAAGCTATAGGTTTTCTATCGAAGGATGAATAGAAGCTTTTCAATTCTCAGTCTTTGTGCTTGGAATTGCATTTTTATCTTGTGAGGGAGAAAAATACAACTTTGAATGCCTACCTTGTCACAGGAAAATGTCATGCATTTGCTGCATGAAGAACATTTTATGCATTCAAATATTTTTTCTTCCTGTACAAAAGGTAAAGTTTCACAGCAGATTTGATAGACGGGCTTGTTGATATAACTGGGGGTTTAAATCTTTGCCTTTAGCTACAGCATGGCTGAGTAACTGCAGGTGTGCTTTCTTTGGTAGATTCTTTCCTCAAATTTGAAGTAACTGAAAAGGGAAAACTGAGAGCTGAGAACAAGGAAACAATAAATTTATTCTCATTTGAATCTAATCATTCATTTATTTCACAAAGACACAGTTTTTTGGATGTATCAAGGTATATTTAAACCTTAGCAGTACGTCTGAGTTTCCTTCTTATGCATTATTTCTTGTCCAGAATGAGCAACTTGGCTTTGTTTTCCCATGAAGCGTGTATCACAGATTAAGAACATATTAAGTTTTTTTTTGTTCACCCCACAGATATTTAATTGGTATTTCATCTGGGAAGTGTGAGTGGGAAAATTAATATAGTTATGCATTTTACATTAGTTTCACGATAGCAATGTACAGTAAATGGAAAGTAATGCAGGATGGCTATTAGACATCTTCTCTATTAAGAAACTTAATTAAAGTTAGTGGGACTGTCATAAAGCCACTAGAGTGATGGATATGAAAGCTAAATTGGGTCTGTATAATGCAGAGTGTTGGGTGGAATATTTACAGACTATGTCAAAGAGTGCACCTGGATTCAAGTGCTAACACAGTTAATATATTATGTTCTAGGTGGAGGAAGCATTAGAAGCAGTGAAAAATGCAACAAATGAGCAAGACTTAGCAAACCGCTTTAAAGAATTTGGAAAAGAGATGGTAAAACTGAACTATGTTGCTGCGAGACGACAGCAGGTGAGTTCCCTTAAAATCTGTGGTTGAGAAAGTCTCACTTCTAGAGGTCTTTTATTTTACGTCTAAGTGTGGTTTGAAATGCGCAATAAGTAATTGCTGTGTCATGGCCTATAATTTAATCCCATTGATTTTTGTTGAATGTGATGAATTTTTTCATACATGCAATTTCTGTAAGAATATTTTGTCAGTGGCTTCAAATAGAACCAGAATGAAGGGTAAAAAGGCGGGTGATTTAGGAAGTTAAAGATAGTTTTCAGTTGATGATTATTCTCATTTAATTCTAACCTATGCTGATTTCAGGTCACTATGACAGCTGTTAAAGCAGGAGTTTTCTGGTACTGTAGTATAATTCAAATCCAGGAAGAACATAAGTCTTTGTGCTTAAAACTGTCATTATTAATTTTCAGATACTTAAAAAAGGGCAAATATTCTGCTGTCATTACTTAGACAGATGTAAAAAAGACCAGAAAGTCACAATAACATTTATTCAATGCCTGCAATTATGCAACTTTGCAATAAAGATTATTTTCTCCTGAACACTCTTCTCTGTAAGAGTCCAGATGGTGCTGCCACTGTGGAGTTATGTAAAGTCTCTCCTGCTTTGGTTGTATTTGAATACAACCAGTCATTCAGGGGTGTGTTGGCTTTATATTGCATAGCACAGTGGATTTAGAAACCTGACCTTCCATATTCATCCATCGATTTACAAATTTCTGTGTTATAGTAATGATAATATACTTCTGTATTGCTATTGTATTTCTTGTCTTTTATTGTATAGGCTTATCAAACAACCGCCATCATCTGTGCTTCACAGGCAGATGGGCCTGGAAGTGCTCAAGGTCAGATTGGATGGGGCTTGTAGCAACCTGGTCTAGTGGAGGGTATGCCTTCCCAAGGCAGGGGATTGGAACTGGATGAGTTTTAAAGTCCATTCCAACCCAAACTGTTCTAGGATTCTTTTAATGTAATCAAAGGGGTTTTTTTTTTTGAGTTAGACTGAAAGTAAATGACTTAAAAATGTAAAATCTAGTCACTGTATGAACAGTCCTATTGCGTATGTTCAGGTACATCCTGAGTGGAATTATAGCTGCAAATATGGGGAAAAAGAGAAAACTGTGAAAGCCAATGGAGGTATAGGTATCTTAAGTTCTTACTGGAGGTGTGAAAAGAGAACAGAAAACTGTAGTTGTAAACCTTTTAAAACTTTCTTCTTAAGGTGTACTTTTACAATGCTAGTGAGGTTTCCCATATAAGGGGAAAATCTTGACAGCATGAGAACTCACTACTTACACCTTCATACATGTTCATTTATCTTTTCTGTTTTGTAGCCTGATACAGTTTTTAGGAATTTAATTCACTCTAAAAGCTGTTGCCTGTCAATCATGTGTGGTTTAAATTGTCAATGTGTACAGCCTTTAAATCCAGAATATCTGGGCTCCCTTTAGTTTTTGCCATAGAGTCTATGTGTTAACATAACTATTCAGCTCTCCATATTCTCCTTAGGAGTACTGTTAGGACTACCTTACTTAATGTTTGAAAGGCTTTCATGGGCATATACCCTGTGTGATATACCCTGTAATTAAATAAATTCATGGATTAAATAATAATACAGTGTTATTTTATCCTGCTAATGTTGTACTCTATTTGATGCTTGTTGTCAGGGGAAACAAAGCGTGTCATTAAAACAAACACTAAATGAGATGAGGAATGGAGCAAAACAATAAAGGCTAAAAATAACAAAAGACATATTAGGCCTTTAATAACCAAAAACATATTCATCAATGTAATATTTTTATTTTTATTTTTAAAAATGAAATTATAAGGTAGACATTTTTAAAAAGGGCATATAGTATACATAAAAATATGGCAAACCCTTCTTGTGCAATGGGATTCTTGCACTGGCATTGCATTTATGGAATCAGGAGGCTGAATCCAGTCAATCAGGAAGAGTAATTTCGAATGTTTTATGTAGATTTTCTTTGAGTCTTTGAATAAGGAAAACAGACTCTTGGCTAAGAAGATATCGTAAGCAGAATGTAATAGTCACAATGGATGTTTTTGGGTAGGTGGGGGATTTCCCATAGATTCATAGAATGGTTTGGGTTGGAAGGGACCTTAAAGATCATCCAGTTCCAATCCCCTGCCACAGGCAGGGACACCTTCCACTAGAGCAAGTTGCTCCAAGCCCCATCCAGCCTGGTCTTTATGGTAGATTTTGTTACTGATTTCATCTCTGCAAAATCACTGGATGGTATTTATGCATGGATGCTTAAGCTGCATAGGCTTATGCACATTCTAACATGAGAACTTTCATTTACAACTATAAAAATGGTGTGTTTTTAAATAGGAACTGAAAGATCCTCACTGCAGGGATGAAATGGCTGCAGCTCGAGGTGCTCTGAAGAAGAATGCCACTATGCTGTACACTGCATCCCAAGCATTCCTCCGTCACCCTGACGTTGCAGCCACACGGGCCAACAGAGACTATGTCTTCAAGCAAGTACAAGAAGCAATTGCTGGTATCTCCAATGCTGCCCAAGCCACTTCACCCACTGATGAGAACAAGGGGCACACTGGCATTGGAGAGCTTGCTGCTGCATTAAATGAGTTTGATGTAAGTATCAGAAATGTATGGAAAATGAAGTGCTTCTCCGTGCAATCTACAGTGCTTTTAACGAAGTGGTTGTTAAACAGGACTCAAATTTCCCTTTTCATTCAGGTCCATTTCCTGAGGCTGCAGAGGCAAAGTACAGACCTTGATTTGTATTATTTTTAATGAGGAATGGTTGCTGCTAATGGATTTGTATTATAAGGAGTTATTTGTACTCATATACAGTGGCTGTGATAGAGGGTCAGTCCTCTTTTACCCTAATGTCCTTGAAAAATCTAGCTATATGGTTCTTAAAGTCTGATTAATCTGGAAACTTAATTCTATGACCAAGGTCTGTGATTAGTTGAATGGCAAAATGATGTTTGTCTGGTAAGTCAAGAAGCCATGACAATAAAATACATACAGTGATGGAGCTGTGTATCCTGGAAACATTAACATTCAACTTGAATAATGATTTCTGTTAATCAAAGATATGGAAAAATCATCTTTTAAGTGCAATTGAAAAGTTACTTCAGCTGCAGGGGAAGTGCTGCAGTCTCTGTTTCAGCAATAGCTACAGTTTTGCTTAAGCAACTTACTAAATGTTGAACTGTTACTTTCATTGCCAGTCCTGTCTTGGGATTTTTCCCTATCTCACACTTGAGGGCTGCTCTTTAGAAAGTAGGAAAAATCCCCACAGTTCATTGAAGACAGTATGTGGAAATATTTTCCTCTTTCATTCTGAGTTTGGGTAAGGGTTTGTTGCAATTATTGGGGAGTTGTATCCTTCTCACTTTAATACACACATTACAGTACAAGCATCTGTCAAACACAATCAGGAGCTACTCAATTCTGCTGTCTTTAGCACTGGAAGTGAAGGTGTAGTGCAGGTGCCTCGTCTCATGTTTTGTCGCTGCATCTGTGGCTTACTGTCATTTCGGTCTATTTTAGAGGTGGTATCATCAGCACCCTCACAGTAAAGAATTTCTTCCTTATATCCAACCTAAACCTCTGCTGTTTAAGTTTTAACCCATTACCCCTAAATAGGATCAAGGATTATATTGTATGATCAAGGGGAGCTTCAGGATTGGGTAACATACTGAAAAATGGCAGAGAATGTGTATACAAATAACGACAAAAGAGAAATGGGTTTAGAGGGGAAACATAACAGCAGCAAATGCATGGGTAGGAGTAGAAAGTGACAAGCAAAGAGAGTAAAACCATGCAGAACTACTGTAGGATGCCGAGGTTGACTCCAGCTCCACCATACACTTTTCAAGTCAATGAAAGAGCAATACCTGCATCAACTATACAGATTTATTTCTTTTTAATATATGTATTTCTCAAATCTATAGTTTTTTCCCTGTACAATTATTGTGGGTCAAAATTGAATGAATTCTGCATGGTTTTCAGGGCCTTCTCAGCTCACAGGTCCCTTATTGGTAAGATCCTGAAAATAGCATCCCTGTTTGGTCTGGTTACTCTAGCTTTTGTGGGGAACTTTGCATGTTACAGACAGCAGAGGTTTGACAGACAGTAACTGACAACATGTGACTTCTCAGTCCCAAACTGATGATGCTGCTGCTGCTGCTCTCTGGAAAAGGCTGCTGTTGAATGCAAAGAGGATTTGTTCGTAGTGAAAGTAAATTCAGTGAAGACTATGTGAGACATCTGATAGTGTCCTTTTCCTCTTTGGGAGAATATTTGTTCATCATTTTTCTCCACAGGTAAAGTCTTTTCCAGTCTATGTGATGTTACAGGCATCATGAATGCATATGTGAGACATATCTATAGTATTGTGTTCTGGTCACAACTGTGTGTGTAAAACCAGCTTGTCATTTTTGAGAGTTTTCTCCTTTTTTTAAATAACTGAATGAAAACTTTCTTGTGAGACTTATGAGGCTGGAAAGATTGAAACTATTGTTTTATCTTCATTCTAGCAATATTTACTATTTTGCTCACTGTTTTGCCTCACTGCTTACCTGTTGAAAGAGATTTATTCACACCTAATTTTGCAACTGAGACAACGTTCCCTAAAGTCCGGGAAAGCAGAAATTAATAGCTGTGATGGTGGAATGATTGTGAATTTATCCTTATGTTTTACAAGCAAGAAAGCAGGAAAGATTACCAGACTCATGAAACTATGTCATGTGTAAAAAGATGGTGGAGAAACAAGTTCGATTTTTCTACTGGTGATATATTCTTTCAGCAAGGGAAAGGAAGTTTGATTTCTAGTGAAAATAACTTCATAGTATATTTATTTTCCAGTATCAGTCATATTGATTGAGATAAATGTGTTTGGTATGAATTGCATACTAAACCTTGTATTAAAAGATGAGATAATTCTTCTATATTAAAAAAAGTTTACAGGTTTTCCTATACTATTTCAAAATTCTTAGCCTTTATAATTTCAACATTCAGAGTCAGCCCTCTGTGGCTTAATGCTTCAAGTACCTGCAGTGTAAATCATCTGAATACTTTCTCACTCCAAACATGTAGTAGGAATTATTCTACATATCCTGCATTTCAGCTATTGTGTTTGAATAGGTGTCATGTTAATTGTCATACTCTATACATTGTGGTGTAAAGTAAAATGTGTATTACTAGCAGCAAAGGTTTGTCATTTATTGCTCTTTCAGTGAATCCATGTAGAAATGAGGAGAGTTCATTATTGCATTACTTATTGGATTTGCTGTTTGAAGTTGAGCAGATTCTCCTGGAAGGCATGCTAAACGCACATGAAAAACCACAAGGTGGCTGGTGACAGCCAGCATGGCTTCACTAAGGGAAAATCCTGCCAGACCAATCTGGTGGCCTTCTATAATGGGGCTACGGAACTGATTGAACTGAGCCGGCTTCAGTGTGCGCTTGCAGCCCAGAAAGCCAACCGTATCCTGGGCTGCATCAAAAGGGATGCGACCAGCAGGTCGAGGGAGGTGATCTGGCCCCTCCTCTCTGCTCTCCTGAGACCTCACTTGGAATATTGCGTGCAGTTCTGGTGTCCTCAACATAAAAAGGACATGGAACTGTTGGAACAAGTCCAAAGGAGGCCCACGAGAACGATCAGGGGACTGGAGCACCTCCCTTATGAAGATAGGCTGAGAAAGTTGGGTCTGTTGAGCCTGGAGAAGAGAAGGCTTCGTGGAGACCTCAGAGCAGCCTTCCAGTATCTCAAGGGGGCCTATAGGGATGCTGGGGTGGGACTCTTCATGAGGAACTGTAGTGATAGGACAAAGGGTAATGGGTTCAAACTTAAACAGGGGAAGTTTAGATTGGATATGAGGAAGAAATTCTTTACTGTAAGGGTGGTGAGGCAGTGGAATGGGCTGCCCAGGGAAGTTGTGAATGCTCCATCACTGGCGGTGTTCAAAGCCAGGCTGGAGAGAGCCTTGGGAGGCATGGTTTAGTGTGAGGTGTCCCTGCCCCTGGCAGGGGGGTTGGAACTAGATGATCTTAAGGTCCTTTCCAACCCTAACTATTTTATGATTCTATGATTGCAAAAGTATGTATTTAATGCCTTGGGTTTGTTTTTGTTTTCCTTTAACTCAATTGTTTCTACTTTAGTTTTAGATAATTTAATTCCAGATGTTCCTAGTTTTATTATTAATTTATTAGTAAAATTTGGTATATATTGTGCAGTCATTAAATATTTCTGTGTTCTTACTGCATCAGAGGATGCACCATGTACCTCCCCTCAAGACGCCCAAATTTATCCAAGTTACATAGAGAAGTTTCTTAAAAACTTATTGGGAATTCTGAAAATATTCTGTTTTCACTCAGGAAATGGTAGTTTTGGTCTGATAAGTTCGCAGCCATTCTTGTTATCAAGGGACTTTTTTGTTCACTAGTTATCAAGGGACTCACATGTTGAGTGTTGTGCGATTGAGTCAAATGGTATGCTCCGCGCTCTCCCCATAATCATCACGATGTGTTCCGGAGACAGCACCTGTCCATCAAACTGGGTGAAAATTAGTGTATTCATTCTTGTACAATGCTGTAAAGGTAGATGTAACACTTTGGTGAATACGAAGATATTTACTATGCATACACCATAGCCCTATAAAAAGGAGTATTTCTGGTTTTGGAACACGGCTTGGATTGTCTACAATAAATTATGAATCAAGGATAAAAAGCATTAATAAAGCTTCTGACTTAGACAGGGAAGAAAAACATATCTAAAGGAAAAAAGCACCAAAAAACCTTCTTTCCATTTCCAACTAATGAGATGGTTTAGTCGACCTTGTCCTTGAGTGTGTGTGTCTATAATACATTAACAAATTCTGGATCTATCAGTGGAATGGAATGATATTGTATTTGTTAAAGTGTGTATACATGTAGTGCTTGCTTTTTAATACATGCTAAGCAGACACAACCTGTACTTCATGTTATTTTAATACTCCAGTTATTTGTTGCTTCTCTGTGCGTGCACACAGCTATTTGCCTTTAAAGTTGCTTATCAACACTGTTGATCCATCCTGAACTGCTGTGCCTGTGCCTGTCACCCCTTTACTGTCTGGTTTCAAAATCACTTTGGGTCTAAAATGAGTATGAAAACAGTTTGGATTATAAAGGATTTGATCTGGTTGAGAACTGAAAGAAGTGGTTGCAATGATTTTTTAGTACTTGAGGTATTTCTATATTTGGATAGGCGCTGAGGTATTGAAAATATACCATTTTTTTTATGAGAAGGATTTGAACAGAAAAATTCCAGGCAGAATAACTCAATCATAATAAATTTTGGAAGGCTGTAACTCTACCATTTGGGAGATGACTATGTCTGATGAGAAACAGTGTCTGATGGCGCTGGTCACTGTCCTTCAGGCTGTAAAATGGAGTCCATACTCAATAAATAGACTATTATAGCATATTTCTCAAAGATATTAATAATCCTTCAGGAATCTTTTTCAGAGCTAGTGAATGCAGTGCTCTTTATATGGAGTGAAAGATTTAATAAGCAAGTAATGAGGGGGAAAAATACATAAATACTGAAAATACATAATACTTGGGTACAGCAACAGCAAAGGCTGGGTTTTTTTTGGTAATAAAACTAAGACAAGTCATAATGTGACATAAAGGTAGAGGACAGAAGAAATGCTGTATCATTAGGTGACTGCCTGTAAAATATTGCTTTTTGGACAAATAACTGTTGTAGATATTCATCCTGAGAATGGATCTTGTAGAATATTTCTGGAATTCTCAATTTCCTTGTAAATCTGTTCTTAAGAGAAGTGATTTGTGATACTGGAGATAAAAGGGCAAAATGTGAGCTTCAAAATAAGAATTGAAGCTTGATTGTTTCAGTATTGAAATCATAAGAGGTTATTTCAGAACTATTGCTCACGTCCCGAATAGCAATTGGAAACTGGACTTGTTGAGCTTCAGTGTCTAGGGAAGGAGAGCCAAATGGCTGTTGCTGTGTAGTAGCAGTTAAATATTGAATTTAAATAGAAATGCTTGTGTTACTGTCCCCTGGAGTAAACGTGTTACAAATTCAGATAACTTCATATATGACTTTGAATGAAATGCAGGGTGTTTTCTTTTCTGTTGAGCGTCTGAAGTGGCTTTTAAACTGAAATGGTGTTGAGTGAATCATTTCATGTGTGAAGGCAGCCAGGCTGCATCCCTATGCTTCAGAAGTTCCTTCTATTCAGTAGAATAGAAGGAGGATTCTATTCAGTGAGAACTTCTGGAACTTTCTGCTCTTCTCAGATCTCTCCTTAATAGGGAAATATCACAGACTGGTCATCCTCCACATATTAAAATAATGAGCAATAGCACAAAGTTGTATTTTACTGTAAGGGTGGTGAGGCACTGGAATGGCTTGCCCAAGATAGTTCGGAATGCTCCATCCCTAGCGGTGTTCAAGTCCAGGCTGGACAGAGCCTAGGGTGACATGGTTTAGTGAGAGGTGTCCCTGCCCATGGCAGGGGGTTGGAACTAGATGATCTTAAGGTCTTTTCCAACCCTAACTATTCTATGATTCTATGATGGTATCCATAAAAACCTTACTTGTTTGTAGAAAAATATCTTTGAGGATGGTGAAGTGACCTTTCAAGAGAGGAATAAGCAGTGTGAATTTTCAGGGTCCTGATGATGCTAAGGGGACAAACAAGCTTTTTCTCCCATATTACTGCTGCGCTTTCCTGCCTAGTACAACCCCTTCTGTGTGTTACTTTTGTGCGTGTTTGTTCCCTCCCTCCAGCCTCTGAATTTCCCATGCAGAATGTGAGTAGCTTAGCAGCAAGAAACACGAGTTTGTATTGAGGGTAGACTGAGATGAGCTCTTAGGCAGAAGCTCTTCCCTGTGAGGGTGCTGAGGTGCTGGCACAGGGTGCCCAGAGAAGCTGTGGCTGCCCCATCCCTGGCAGTGCTCAAGGCCAGGTTGGACAGGGCTTGGAGCAGCCTGCTCTAGTGGAAGGTGTCCTTGCCCATGACAGGGGATTGGAACTAGATGAGCTTTAAGGTTTTCCAGCCCAAACCATTCTATGATTCTAAATCGTTTTAATTATCTGTTTTAGAAATTCATTCTACTTTCAAACATAGTAGTTGGCTTTATGACATCGTTAATGTTTTATTTGTACTTATGTATGTTTATGGATGTATATATATTGTTATGGAAATGTCAGCTCCAGAGTACAAAGGAGCACTGGAAATAACAGGATTTTTGTATCAAATGCATAGTAAAAATGTGAGCTCTGTAAATGAAACACCCTCGCGTACTGGCAGCTAGGATCTTATGTTAAGTCATGTTTAGCAATGAGGATGTGGCTGCTGCTCTGTATTTTCTGTAAAAGTGCACCATCTAGTGGGTTTCCCTATTTTTATTTCTAGTTCTTTGTTTATTTTTTTATTTCCTGAAATGCTCCCATGTAGTTAAATAGTACTGTGGAAAGATGTAGTACACAAAAATGCTATTTGTAAGTTTAACCATAGCACATGATGGTAGGAAAAGTAGTATGCCAACACGCCAGGTGCTTCGTGTGCTTTCCTGTTAAAAACAGGTAGTGCTACTTGTTTGTAGTAGGACAGTAACCAGTTTCTTTGCAAAGGAGAATTTATAGTGAATCCTCATCCAAACAGGTTTGTTAGAGGTAGAGTCCTAGAATGAGTTTGTGTTGGAAGGGAGCTTGAAGCTCATCCAGTTCCAACCCCCTGCCACAGGCAGGGATCACTTCCACTACAGCAGGGTGGTCCAAGCCCCATCCAACCTGGCCTTGAACACTGCCAGGCATGGGGCAGCCGCAGCTTCTCTGGACACACTGTGCCAGTGCCTCAGCACACTCCCAGGGAAGAGCTTCTGCCTCAGAGCTCATCTCAGTGTCCCTTCTGGCAGGTTAAAGCCATTCCCCTTGGCCTGTCCCTACAGGCCCTTGTCCAAAACCCCTCTCAGGCTTTCTTGTTGGTCCCTTTAGGCACTGGAAGCTGCTCTCAAGTCTCCCTGAAGTCTTTTCCGTTCTTATTTGATTGTAAATAATAAGTATGAATATCTGAACTGTTAAAAAGACATTAAATGTTTGTCAAGCTACATATTATAGCTCAAAAATAACAGTAAGTGAAGTTTTACAATTCAACTACACTTGGAGCTGTTATTAGAATGTTTGTTTAGCACATCTGAGGTGCTCATATAACTCAAGTATGTGTTTGTGGATACCACCAGTATATCAGGGAAACAATATCTCCATTTCTATTTAGAGAACAGAGAGAGCAGGGGGTTGAGAAGTTGGGGGCTGTTGCTATTGCGTCTGCTCTGTGCTCCGTGCACTTCTACCTGAGGGTCCTATTCATCAAACTACTGTGAATTTAGTCATCCCACTGTCCCAGGAGGAAAGAAATTCCCTTATGTCTCTGAATTAGTTCTTTATTCTTTTATCACATCAGACCAGCTCACCAGAAGCTGCAGTGTGCTATCATATGGTCACATTGTTCTTATTTCTTCATCATAGCTCTGTGATGTCTGTGGAACACAGCATGGTGATAGGTAGAAACATTTGATTTATCACTAAACAAGAACTAAATACCTTGTTAGCACTTTAGGGGACACTGACACACATATCTAAACCAAACCATGAGCACACTGCATTTGTTTTCAAGTAGTTCAGGCACCTCTGACAAAGAAATACATTGAACACTCTATACACTCTTGTCTCCCAAGTTGTTCTGAAAACTGGTTCCCTCGATGCTTTTTACACTGAGGCAGTTTCTCATGCTGTCACGTGGTTGTGACATTGTTTATTTAAGATATCCATCAATTTGATTTTTTCATGGCATTTGTCACCAGTTTTGATTACTTCTTCTGACATACTGCTTACTTTGTGCTGGTATTTGCCTTAAAAATTGTGTGATTCATTGTGATAAATCACTGAGAAGTATGTTAGGGAATGGTTTCTGCCCTGCTGGTTTTGCATTCTAAATAGATGACTTGATAAAGTGTAAAAAGAGAAATAGAGGAAAGGAGGTTTCATTAATCCAGAGTTGCACAACAGATTCATAGAATCATAGAATTCCAGCCTGGGAGGGACTTCAAGCATCATCTGGTCAAATCTTTAATACAACCTTAATGTAACAGTTAATAAAGGAAATGCAAGGCTCTGTAGTCCAATTAAGAGTCTCTACTGTGCTGTGCAGCTTTCCATGGTACTTAATCCATCATCTGAGTTTACTGGGATTGTGTTGGATGTAAATTTTCTTAAAACTGTCTTATGCAAAAGTTCCTTACTTGAAAGTTATTTTTATTCTATCTAGGATAATTGCTCCCCCTGCAGAGTTTCAGCTAGGCAGTGCTGTGATTGCAACAGCTCCTTTATCGCCTTAATGCCACTATGTTGTCTTGTACAAATACTTTTCAAACTTAAGATGTGGGGTTTTTTCTTTATAGTTTCTTACATTAGTTTCACAATCTATTATTATGCCTTCAAGATGTCTTTCCTGTCTTTGAGAATATGAGTGAAAAATCAATTCAACTTCCCTTCATTCCCTATAGGAGCATGAGTTGTTTCTGGGTTATTAGTCTTGGTTTGGGTTTTCTGTGTCTGTTTTTTTCTCATCAGTGCTTTTAAAATGTTTCTCAGATAAGAGGGTTGTTTCCCATTAGAACGGAACAAACGGATATAGAATTTCTGTTATATGATTTGATAGTTTCTTTTAAAATTCATCTTTACTCAATTACAAGAGGAAACCACCTGTTTCAATGAGGGTTTTGTGTTTTTTAAAGGGCAGAACACACATAATTGTATAAAGGGCCCAAAAGGGACCATTGTTATTCTCCTCATCCTTTTACCAATAAAAGAAATTAAGGAAGTACAAGGAAATACTGAATTCTTCCTTGTCCACTCAGTCAGACATTTTACGGTAGTTAATTGAACGGGGAGTTCTAGAAAGAATCTCTATGAAGGCAAGAATCTGACCTTTACTGTTACACAAATACAGCCAACTCTACAAACAGGAAAGCTCTGCAGACCAGTTGGTTGGTTCCTCTTTACTTCCAAAAATGTTTTTTGTCACAGTATTTATTGCAAGTTATAGCAGAGCTATGATTTAAGAATCTCTGTGTTATGAGCTCTGAGGTGCTGTGCTTTCGTTGAGGCTATTTGTTTTCAAACAAATCATATACCTTATTTTTAAGCTTGCCAAAATACTGAGCACTATTAAAGTTTATAAGTTGATCCCGTGACTTAGTAATGAATTTGAACACATCTTTTGTTGGTTGATTTTCAGCTTTTTCAGAACTGGAGATTCCTCCCTCCTGCTTCCCAAATCAATAATATCACTTATGTGTTTGAAAAGGGAAAAAAAAGTGGTTCTGGAGAAGCTGCTGAAATTTCCCTTAAGACTTCCTGCTTACAGAACCCAGTAGCCAAGCATTGATGAGCAATAAGACAATGCCCATAATAACTAAGGTTTTGCAAGAGCATATACTTAATTTGGAGGACTCAGATAATGATACAGTAATCATAGTGCTTTTGGAGTTGTAAAGTTGTTTTATAAGATCAATTATTTAGTGTTTTGGGTTTGTTTTTCTTTATATTTCTAATAAACCCTGCTTTTTTGCTGCTGTTGAAAAAGATATTCCTATGCAGATAAATTTCCCACGTTTCAATGATTATGTGCTTTCTGATAATACAATGCATTGATGTATGTCATGATTTTCATTTTGTTTAGTCGAGGTATGAATAATCTGTCTGATATTTTTAAGTGCATTACATGAAAATTCATAACCATACCATAAAGTTCACACTTTGTTGTTTATTAGTGTTCATGATAATTTATTGTTGTTTAATACCATCAATGGCACATACTTCCTTATTTAGAATGTAAATGGTGTTTGTACTTAGCCTGTATTGAATTTCCTAAACTTATTCACGGAGTATGACATAACTGCTTGTGAAAGTAGTGAGTGGGGTTTCAGTGATCAGATATTTGATCCGCAACTTGTTCATCCTCAAGGCTCGAAAAGGATGGAAGTAGTCCAGGAACACATTCTTGGTAGGTCTTTGGGTTACAGACAAGATTGAGTGCAGGGTCTCCAAAAACCTATTAGAAGAAAAGTGATTCATGACTTGCTGAGAGGTGCAAGATCTGCTCTTTGAAATTTGCTGCACAGGTAGAGAACCTTACACCTACAGCTATGAGGAAGAGAAGGAAAAGTGAGGCATTTCTGGAAGGGCTGGTTATGTTGCTATCATTGAAACATGAAAATTGCTATGGTATTGTATGGATGTTGCTTTGATGGAGTTTCTGGCTTGAGAAAGGGGTTTGCTACAAATAGAACGTATGTTGGCTATTGGAAATCCCCTAGTCTCCAGTAAAGTACTTCCTGACTTTTTTAATAACCATTTTTATGGTCGTTTGGAAACAAAGCAAAAAATCCCACATGACTATTAACATAACCATTTTATGGTCATTTTAAAGCTCAGCCACGTTTGAATAAGGAAACACTGATAATAATCTGAAGCACGCAGCTATTTTTGTCTTATGGTGGCATAAAATGCTGAGATAGTTCATTTGATGCAATTTCTTGCTACTACTAAACTGTGCTGTGACAATGAATTCATATAATTGATTTCTTAAAATCCCAAGTATCATAATTCGGCTGAAAGGCACAGCTACATAAATATGCATAAGCTAAAGTCCTGGAGAAGTCGTTTTCTAATTTAGATGCTTGTAAAACTCCTCTGCTTACTGCTGTGAAACACAGACCTCAGAAGATACAGATGGGACATTATTTCACGTTGTGGGTAATGCTGCATTTGTTTCTGCCAAGTCAGCATGTCCTGGAGCTGGAAAATACATTATGTGGTTAAAATTCTTCTATTTGTTCTTTTTATTAAATTATTAATCTTTATAAATTACCTGACATCTTTATGTTTATTACTATATAACTGCTATGCATTCAGTTAAGATGTAGATTTCTCCAGGCTTCATTCCCCTTTCCCTGTAGTTATGAGAGTTATGCTTTTTGTGTGTGGAGTTAATTGGAAGTTTTATATTGAGAAATAAGCAGATCTTTTGTAAAAGCCTTGTCCTTCTAAATTAAAGAAAACATATTCACTTGGAATCAGAATTTAGCTTCAGTGCATTTGAGCATATTCTGATCTATAATAAACATATCCAGTTTTCAGCATTAAAAGCAAATGTCATGTCATAGAATCATAGAATCATAGAATAGTTAGGGTTGGAAAGGACCTTAAGATCATCTAGTTCCAACGCCCCTGCCAGGGGCAGGGACACCTCCCACTAAACCATGTCACCCAAGGCTATGTCCAACCTGGCCTTGAACACCACCAGCGATGGAGCATTCACAACTTCCCTGGGCAACCCATTCCAGTGCCTCACCACCCTTACAGGAAAGAATTTCTTCCTCATATCCAGTCTCTAAACTTCCCCTGTTTAAGTTTGAACCCGTTACCCCTTGTCCTCTCTCTACAGTCCCTAATGAAGAGTCCCTCCCCAGCATCCCTGTAGGCCCCCTTCAGATACTGGAAGGCTGCTCTGAGGTCTCCATGCAGCCTTCTCTTCTCCAGGCTGAACAGCCCCAACTTTCTCAGCCTATCTTCATACAGGAGGTGCTCCAGTCCCCTGACCATTCTCGTGACCCTCCTTTGGACTTGTTCCAACAGTTCCATGTCCTTTTTATGTTGAGGACACCAGAACTGCACACAATATTCCAAGGGAGGTCTCAGAAGAGCAGAGTAGAGGGGCAGGATCACCTCCCTCGACCTGCTGGACTCGTCCCTTTTGATGCAGCCCAGGGTACGATTGGCTTTCTGGGCTGCAAGCACACACTGAAGCCGGCTGATGTTCATTTTCTCATTGACCACCACCCCCAAGTCCTTCTCTGCAGGACTGCTCTGAATCTCTTCTCTGCCCGACCTGTAGATGTGCCTGGGATTGCTCTGACCCAGGTGTAGGAACTTGCACTTGGCATGGTTAAAGTTCATCAGGTTGGCATAAACCCACCTCACAAGCATGTCAAGGTCCCTCTGGATGGCATTTCTTCCCTCCAACGTATCAACCGAACCATACAGCTTGGTGTCATCGGCAAACTTGCTGAGGGTGCACTCAATCCCACTGTCCATGTCACCGACAAAGATGTTGAACAAGACTGGTCCCAACACTGATCCCTGAGGGACACCACTTGTTACTGATCTCCAGCTGGACATTGAGCCATGTCCCTAAATCCCAATTTGTATTTTAAAACACTTAATGCGCTTACTGTTTTTTTTTAGATTGACTGTATCATTTGCTTAACATTTGTTGATTGGCTTTGGATATTAAAGAAAATCAGCTAATCATAAAGATATCTAAATGCTGTGAACATTAAATGCTTCTTTAACACTAATCTGCTGTGCTTTAAAATAGGTGTATTAGAAAGCAAAATACTTTTAATTCGTATTTCATAACTTATTTTCTTTTAAAGCTAAAGTAAGTGTGCTTCTTACTGAGCATTTTCTGGCAATATGCAGTTATGAAACTTCTTTGCATGATTGCAGCAAAATGTTTCTGCATTACGTGGTGGTGTTAATGTGCGTGTAAGTAGGAGTAGGCAATTATTGCTTTTGTATTTGTTACCTTGAACTACAAAAGGAGAAAACCAGGTCAGAATATAATCTAGTGGTGACTCAAAACTCATAACATTACAGAAGGCTGTACACTGACAGGGGTAGAATCTTATGTGTTTTAGCCCTATTTGATGTTTGGTAATACACTTTATATATAAGGTACACAAATTTTTAGCCATGATCATAATTTCAGAATTAAGATGTCTTTAATAGGAAACACTCTTTGAAAATCATTTTTTTTCTGTGGAAATAAAGATATTTTGCTAACCAGAAGGTTTTTTGACAGATTAAAGATAGTTTTAAGACCATCTTTCTACAGTGTTCTCTTTTTGTTAAGTAATCAGCACTTTTTCCTGATTTAAAACACTTAAGTGGGCATTTTCTACTTAATATTGAAGTAATCTACTAGCATTTCAGCAGTGTGGTCTACTAATAAAAATAGCTAGGAGGAATTAATTAACAGAGAATATTCCACTTTCTCTTCAGTTATAAAAACCTTGCACTTTTTACATGAATTTCCTGAACATCCAAAAAAAATTTCTGAGGATTCAGGGAAAAATATTAGTTTACTTCAAGATGAAGTATATACATATATTATATAGAGAAACACGTGCATATTCATTAATATGATAATATTTTGTGTTGATTTTTTTTATACTATGAGCTTCCCAAATACGTATTTGAACCAGTTGTGGTTTTTATAACTATATATTGTGAATTCTCTATAGAATTATTTATATGTAGAATTATTTTTGATTTTAGAACTACCAGATGTTTCTGTAATATTGTAACATTTTCAGGAATGTGATAGGTAATTTATTTATATGAAAGACTAAAACCATGTGAAGCCACTGAAATTAGAGACACTGGAAAAAGTGCCGAAGACCCATAATTTTCCCGCTCGTATTTTGTCTTTTAGAACAAAATCATTTTAGACCCAATGACTTTCAGTGAGGCCCGCTTCAGACCATCCCTTGAAGAAAGGCTGGAGAGCATCATCAGCGGAGCAGCGCTGATGGCAGACTCCTCCTGCACACGAGATGACCGCCGAGAGCGCATTGTTGCTGAGTGTAATGCCGTGCGGCAGGCGCTGCAGGATCTGCTCAGCGAGTACATGAATAATGTAAGTTATACACTTTTCCTACTGGCTGCTTCTTCAGTTGATGATTAAACCTTTCAGAGGCTGATGCTATGATTTTACTATTTAACAAAGCCAACAAGGCATCCTTGTACCAGGAGTAATGGTAATGCTGTTTGAATTATCTGACTTCTTAATGGTAATGCTGTTTGAAATGTTTGACATTTTAATATACTGTAAATATTTGCAGAAGTTTGGTACAATCAGAAGCTCATAGGAGTGTTTTACATTCAGAAGAACTGTGTTCCCTGTAGCTTTCACATTAAAGTTTGTTCTGATGCAATAAATAGGCAAGGTAAAGTACCTTTAAAATGACAACTAGGTGCAAGCAATTTAAGTGGGCAATGGCCCAAGGCTTTTCTTAATGAAAGTGAATGTGATTTCCACTGTGTGATGGCTGTCGTTGTGCTTACTTATTAGGATGTCACCTATAGATACTCATGTAAGGTTGTCTATTTGCAGTGTGGGGTAAACCAGTGAAGGTTTTCACTTGGTGTTGGAACTATTAAAATACTCAGTTACTGTGAAAGTAGCTGTTCACACACAGAAAGGTATCTGCAGTTCTTTAAATACAGCTGGCTGCTGTAGGGTTTTAAGTTGTTCAATCTGGTATTGACCTGTAGTGCTTCTCTTCTGCATAACTTACCCCAGAAAATTCTCTGCCCAACAATATGAGTTAAAACTAATAAATACTATTGCTGTGTCATTTGACGGACGTGTGGGAAAGTCCTAAGCAACATCAACAACCTTTATTTAAATGGAAATGTTGGTAAACAGGTTTCAAACTGAGCATCCAATGCTGTGCTGTTGTCTTGTCTGACTTGTCTATCGTTGCTACCAGAGTATCAGGTGGCACATTTTGATCCCCTTTTGCTAGAATCATCAAAATAACGTCTAAGTGGCTGTTCAAGTATGAACCTCTAACATTGTTATTTTCACCAGTACTGTTATAGTTGGTTGGTAGTGATATGATGCGGTATCAATAATGCAAACTTCAGTCCTTTAGTCATTGTACAGTTCAAAATTAACTGTGATATTTCTTAAGGTATAATTCCATGTAGCAGAGTCACCTCATGGAATAGCTGGTTTTGGTGGAGAATTTAAAAGCATATGTTATTTACTTTTTAGTTTTTATTAAGTGAGAGTTGAAAGGTTTTTGCAGTGCATGAAAGCAAAGCCTATGCTGTTGTGTTAGGGGTTAGAAATTATAAAGAGAGAGTTACATAATAGGTGATGAGACTCTGGCGGAAAAGGACTTGCTGGTTTGCTTCCTAGAGAATCCTTGTTTAGTTGAGCTACTACTGTAAGGTGTAATCTTTAAAGGCTTTTAAAAACCTTTGAGAACTGATGGATTGTGGCTTTTGATTTTATTGTGGTGCCCCCAGGTTTTTGGTGACAATACAATTTGCCCTTTGACCAGAAACATTCTTGTTTTATTTCTGACCACATCTACAGAGGTGAGGAGAGTTTTAAACTACTGTAGGAATTTAAGACCACACTGAAGATGGCTAATGTGTAATTTCATAGTTTTTACTTACACATAATTGTGTGAGCATCTTTTATGGTTACTGCAATGTGTTTTTTAAATTTCTATTCCTTCTTTATTGTTTTTTGTTTTCCTGTTCTACTTAATCTGAGCTGCTCAAAAGCTATATTTTTTTTTTTATTTTCCTACTTAATATTGGAATGGAATCAATTTAAGCTATTTTTTACAACTATTGAGTAAACACTGTAAGAACTAAATGTACACTTAAGTTACATAAAGTGAAGTATTTCTAATTTAAACACGACTGGGATGGTAGAATTTGAGAATGATATTGCAATGATATTATTGTCTTCAAAGCTGAACTCTGCAGATATAAGGAATTGGATTCAGTTTTACAGATTAAGACGTCTAAATTTAGGTTTCTATACGTAAGTACAGACAGGCAAAGTAGGGGACTCAATTCAGTTGTTTAAAGATAGATGCTTAGTGCTGTTTAAAACAACCAATTTAAATAGCCTAGTGCTCATTTGAACAGGGGCTTCCTGATCTGCCACTCAGAAGCGTTCGATTCTACCGTGGGCCTTGTGTCATATCTGCCAGCCACAATTCCATGTTGTGTGTGGGAAGAACAAATGGCCAGATGCCTGTCTTTATGAAGTTGTTGGAGCTTAAGCTCCTTTGTAATTGATGGAGATCACATCAATACTGTCCGGGGAATCTGAAGAGCCATGCAGGTGGAGAGATGTTATAATCCAACATGGGATAGTTAAATAACTCTGGACTCCTCTGTTTATATAACTAAATCCCCATTAACAGGGCTAGAAGATTAGATGCCTAGCTTTACAGGCAGTTCAAGCATCTATCTAAAGACAGAATTCCATTTGTTTGTTTTCCCTGGCAGAATTTCCTTCCGTATTTAACCATTTCTTGAAACCCAGGGATGGATGGGTTTTCTTGCAGTTTCAGTGGTGATGAGCATGTCCATTATGACCAAAAATTTCACTTGGAAAGCTTTTTTTAAAGCTTGGTTGAGTTTCAGAAGGGTGAAACTGAAAGGCATACATCAAACATGACATGGTTACAAGTCTTATGAAGAGTTGGCTAGACTATCAGAGCATGTTAGCTTTGAGATGATTTGGGGAAGACAGACATCATTAACATCTTCTGCCCACGCAGCGTTAAACCACTGCAATCTGCTCTTGTGAAATGAATCAGGCATTAGTGATCTCCTTTTTGGGTTTTTTGATGTTTGGCGATTATCTGGAAAATGACAGCTTATTTCTTGGCTGATTGTCGATCAAATGTGCATATTGTGTTTGATGCTTGCCATGAGATATAAAGAACATAGAGCAACTTAAATATTTTATGGTCATATTTTATGGTTAAAAACAATGAAGTGCAGGGTATAGGCAGTGTGCTGTACAGTCAGTGTTGGTTCAGTCCTTCTCCAGCTTAAAATGGTTTCTTTCAGTTTATCTATTTCTATGATTTGGGTTCGGAGGGGTGTTTCTTTTTGCATACAATAACATTTCTATTTGTTGTTATGTAGATTATATATTCCCTTTTGCCTGTTGGATGTTTGACTGCAAAGCTCTATATAAATTGGTTGTGGTTTATGTATTGCATGAAGTTTTCATAGAAGCTAAGTAAAATATCAAGTGCAAAAGAACATACTCAGAATGGTGATGTTCTTGATGCCTCACTGATCTTTTGCCTTTGCCCTAGTGAATGGTTTTGCAGGCATGAATCGGAAGCTGGAAGCTTTACAAGCAGCTGCATGAAATATAAGGCTTGCTGTTTGATGCTGTATACTTTCTAGCATTTCAAACAATGAATGCTGAAGGCAATACAAGGAGCAAGACAAGGAAATAGCTTCCTACTGAACAATGCAGGAACTTTTAAACAGAATAAACTGTATAAGAAAAATTCTTCCACCTGCAGAACAACCCCTGTGCCCATTTCTTTCTCATAAAGTTCACTGTAGGGAGTTTAGTGTCTTACCTTCTGTGCTCCAGCAAGGTTTTTTCAGTACATCCATCATACTTCCAGGTCTATTCTGTGTAATCTGTTTAAACATTAGGCGCTTTACCAGACTTTACTGGATAGATATGCTTTGCTACATGGGGTGGTGAAAATTTAACTCACATGATAGTGATGATTTGCTCATTTGTCCACCCATTTTTTATGGATCAATCACAGGCTAACAAGAAGATAAGACTGTTCTTACAGTTAGTTCCAGGGTATAGTTCGGTGTATTATCCAGAGTTTTACCAACGTAAGTTAAAGCTGGTTTGCACTTTGGAAGACTGGATGGACAGATGCTATAGGTCTCTTTATTTTGGTTCCTTCTTCCTTCTCCTCAGATAAATGTTGGTTTGACCCATTTCCTACATGTGGAATAAGATTTTTAAAATCTATTTTTGAAGCCATCTTTACAAATATTTAGATGTTCTGGCCCCAGTTCAGAGGTTATTTAAGCAATTACTGCTGTAGGAGGTTTTTGTCTGATTATTGCTAAGGGAAAATTAGTCCTCGGGATCTTTACAGTTCTATGAATAATCATGTATTTGTATAGTATATTGCATTGACTAGACCTTTGCAATTCATAAAGCCTCTGCAAGATCTTCTGTGGAGATGAGATGTAAACTGTTTCATTATTGCTTGTATATCTAACAATATGTATTAGTTTCATTTGCCTTATCTGTAACTGTCAAAGCATTTTCCCAGCATGGTATTTATTTCTTCTATGGTCATCTGAACTTTAAAGCCTTTCCTTTCTGGGAAGAATGGGCAGGAAGACTTTCAGTTACTGGTTCATATTACTTTTCTTTAATATCTCACAGAACATTGATGTTTGTTCTTCTGTTTGTTTGGGGTTCTTTTTTTCAGATTCTTATTTATGTGGGATAAATCCCATCATTTGTTTCTATATAAAATTACATTTCTAGACTTAGTGTCCTACAGGGAAGAACTAAATACAGCTCCACAGAGGCTCTTAATGCAATTGTTTTACATTTATCTAAATGAAAACATTATTTAGCGGATGGTTAGCTCTGATTGTGGTCTAGTTTCCTGCTGGTTTACTGTCCTGGATCCTTCATGATTTGTATTACAGGCTGTCAGGGAGCAAAAATCCTAGAAACCTGGGAGTCCCAGCTCTTAAATTCCTGGATTAGAAATACACTGCTAAAGTCATATAACCCAACACTGGATACCATTTCTAGCAAGCACCAGGGTGCTGCTGTGTTGGTGTCTGATTATAAGAAAGGAAGAAAATGATATCTTTGGAAAAATTTGCCTTAAAAAGAATGCTTTGAATTCCCTCTGATATCATCAGTTTCTGTGCCAAGCAGAGGCAGGCTGCATTTTGGGTATCTGGGGTGTAGTGAAGAGAAATTTGGAAAGCAGTTGACAAGTGAGTCAGCCTTGACTGTTAAACACCTCTGTAATCACATCAGTACTGGCTTGGCATTAATTCAAGTCTGCATTTGAAAAGGCATTTCCTAGCTGGTTCAAATACATGGTTATCTTCATGAACCTTTGGGCTCATTATTAAGCTAGCCTTCATTCTCATGCCTTCATTTTCCTCTCACCCAGTGCTCCTGATCCCAGCCACTGCCAGTGTTTCATGAGAGCTTGGGGTTTGTTTTTATCATAATTGTGCGTTGGGACAAAGAGTATTTCTATGTATCCAAGTGGAACGAATAGTCTTTTATAAGTCCTTGTATTACTATGGTTATTTAATGTTTAGATGTGAGGACCAGAGCTCTGCAGGCCAGATTTTGTTTGTTGTTTTTTTTTTTTTATATATATATATTTTACTGATATTACCATAGGAATAATGTTGCTGAATGTTGGTTCTTCATGATCTGGTTCTCTACAATTTCTGATGTCTGTTCACTGTAACCAAGATAAGCTCCTATTCCTGTTTCCTTTGGAGAAGAAAATGTCATATCTCAAAAATGCAAATATAAGAATGAATGAAGAAGCATGAGTCTACAGGCAGCTTTTCTTCACAAATACATCCGTAAAACATTTGAATTGCTCCGAGTGAAATTATAGTGCTGCAGCACTGGAAAATGAAATGTCCTTAATGGACAGCTGAAGTCATTGTGCTTGATTGGAGAATGAAAAGCATGACGACAAATGCAAATCTATAGACTCTCAAGATACTGTCAGCTTCCAGATTGAACAGCTCCATCCGAATTCATATTTAAGAGAAATGTAATAATTGTTGTCTATGTTTCAGTTCTGGTGCTGGCTTGTGTAAGGTCAGTCTGGGTGACAGTGAGCAGTAAATTACAGTTATGAGACAGAGAAATGTCTGTAGCTGTCCTGAGATGAGTAATAGGGGATGAGTGACAAGAGATGGACTGCTGGGTCATCAACTGATATAGGACAATTTTTCTGTGGTACCGTGGAAGAGTTCCTAGCTTTGTGAATAATTCTTAGAGGAAAATGTCTTGTTTAAAGCTTCCTGCTGTATTTCAAGCTTTTTTGCTCTTCACTTTGCTATTTTAAAGGCTCTAAGAGCAGATTTGTCTTTCCGAATTTGGAGAAAACCAGGTAGAAACATGGTAGTTATTACTAGAGAAATAGGATGTGTTCCCCAATGAGCAAATGTATAATGTGTCGCAGCATTGCTTCTTGGTCACTTTTAGTTTCTTTTCATCTGTGTGTGTCTCCTGAGTGCCTCAACTTCTTATGCCTGTACCTAAATCACTAAGTATGCTACCTGCAATGGAATTTGAGCCACCTTTTAAGGAACATTCTGTCTCTTTGTTTTTTGGGGACATTATCAGGGCCTCATAGGGATGCACAATATTTTTTGCTAGTGTGATAGACTTGCACAAGTGAGCTTTGATTTATTTGCTGATTCCTCTCTCTTCTGCTTTTGCCAGTCCAAGTTCAGAGTTTTTGTTGCTCCTGGTAGAACCAGAGAACCACGCTGATGTTTTCCATCAGAAACAAATAGAAAAGCTCTGTAAGAAAGTGGGACTTTATGGCTTGGAAATTACAAATAAGCTAACAATTTGCCTAGACTTCTGGTTCTGGTGGTTGCAGATTTACATAGCCCTGTGGTATTTTGTCTGTTTGCATGAGTAGATTTTTAAACTTACTGAATTGGCATTTCTGGGAGGAAATGATGTTTCTGAACTAGAGTGCTGATAGCTTTTCCTTGGTTGTGTCCACTGGAGAATAATTTATCGGTGCCTTGTTTTGCTCTTTCTCTTTAAAGGCAGACTGTTGTATGTCATGAGGCAAGTTTTGTATGCCTTGTTAGAATAAATCATGAGGCTTTTAGAATCTAAGGCTGAATTGCTATGTAAGGTTGAGTGATGCTTCTGACATGATATTTCCCTCCAAATAACCTAAGCTTTGGGAAATTTAAAATATAAAATGACCACATTTACAATGAAAACAGATAAATTTGTCTTAACTACTATGTTTTTATTGTAGCTATCATCGGGTTTTAATGGTTTTCATCATTTTTAGCATCTCGGGCCCCAGTAAGTCCTATGCACATTTAAAATTAAGAGTTAAGTTGTGGTGGAATTTAGTCACAAGTTTAAATGTTTTGCCCAGAAATATTATATCAAGAGACCCATTCTGGGGGGGTCTCAAGTGCTGACAACTTCCAACAGTTCAGCCAGAGGTATTATATGTTCCCCCTTTCTTTTGACATGCTTGTCAGTTCACATAAAATAAAAGTTAATCCAGCATTAGCTAACTCAACTTCTAAGAATTACTTTAAATAATTATTTTTTGGTATCTCATATAATCTTTCTGTAAGAATTCATATTTCTAATAAAATTTTATTAGATCTTTTTTCCTCTGGATTTTCCACTTTTATTCATGTATCTGTCATTAAAAGTGCTGGGTGCCTAATCAGGAAACGCTTTTTCCTCATGTAAATTCATTTGTTTCAGTGTCATAAAGAATTGAAGTACAGGAGAATTTTATAAATCATATTTGCTCTGTTTTTTGCTCTTTATATTAATAGGTAGGAAAGGCTCATGGTTTAGATATTGCCTGGAAGTGAAGTTATTTGCTCTTCATCACTGATTTTCTAGGTTCTTCATAGTCTTCCTGGGCTTTTGTTACCACAGTATTAAAACTGTGGTCGTACCAGACTTACTTAATTCATTGTCGTTTAAGTGCCTTGCTGTTTCCACATTGAATTCTGTAGTAATAGTGCAGTATTTGTCTCACTGTTAGTGTTTGACTGTTGGAGGGTGCACATAATGTTTACCTCTCCAGAGGCAGAGGATTTCTCCGATTTAATTTCTTCCTCTTTAAAGACCACATGAATCTCCTCAGCGCATGTACTGAAGTTTTGCTGTAACTGGGCAAACAGTGACTTGTTGTATTTGCCTATTGAACTGCAAACCAGGAGAAGAATGACATGGAGCAGAATGAAGTGCGCACAACAGTCATGGGAAATATTACATAATTTGTTTGTTTCTGACCAGCAATACAAGCTGCTTTCCTATGAAATGTGATATGAATTTTCTACATGCCATAGATTGGAATACATCATTCATTACGTGGACCCCAAGTTCATCAATAGTTTGCTTCCAGGAAGTTTGCCTTTTGGATAAATGCATTTATTACTCCTCTTTGTTTTGCTTGATACATGCATCTGTGCATACAAAATGCCTGGCTGGGCTTCTGACACCTTATCAGAGCATGGCCTCATTTTAAACTTGGTGTATGCAGAAAAAAACCAAAACCAACTACAAAACAAGCAAAACCAAAATAACCACAACAAAAATCCCAAACCAAACCCAAGCAACCAAGCAACCAACCACAACAAAACCAACAATGAATAAACACCAAACCAAGCAATCTCCCAAAGCACTGCATTTTCTTGTGGTGATTTTCACATTTCAACTTGTTTTATTTTGCAGTAGTTAGATTTGTTTTTTCTGAAGTGTGTTCTTACAGAAGTAATGACTTCTGCATCACTGCTTTTAATATGCTGGAAAGCATTGGCTTAACATTGGCAAGACTTAGGCTATCTGAAGGTAATGTTGTTAAAGCTATTTGTTCACCTGTAGAAAAGCCCTTTATCAATCCTGTGTATACAGTGTGATTCATAACTTCTGTAATTTTTCTTTGTACTGAAGTTAGCATTTATGGGTCATTAATTTGTTGTTTTTCCATGTCTGCAAGTTAATATCAGTATGAGATACATTTCTCATGCGTTTTATACTATACCAATAGCAATATTATTAGCTCTCTGTACACATGCTTCTGGTGTATGGGTCTTATTTTCAGTATTTGCACAGTCTAGATTAATATTATTATGCATTGTATTTATTTGGATGCAAAGAAAAATATTCCCAGTGGCTGAAGTGTTATTGGGAATGCCTCAAAATAAATCAAGCATGGACCTGCTGAAATTATTGAGCTTTCAGGAAATCACATCAAAACCCTGTCTTCTGGAGGTTACATAACATTTTCTGTTCACTTAAGGTTGGAGGGGTTTTTTTTTGTATGTATAATGTGCCCAGATTCTGGTGCTGATGTGGAAAACCTGAAGGTAGCAATGGAACCATAAAGAGTGAATTGGTTATTCAGTAGTTATTTCTCTGAGCAACCTGATGTAGTTGAAGATGTCCTTACTCATTGCAGGGGGGGTGGACTGGATGACCTTTAAAGGTCCCTTCCAAACCAAACTATGATTTTGTGCTATGATGCATTATAAGATGGTAGGAAGCCACACAGAAAAAGGGGAAGGCTAGAGGATGTGATTTTTTCCCCTTTATTACATTATATCATCATTTCTGTAGTCAAGGATGCATTTTATCGCAGGCAAAGTTCAAAACTCTTTTGTATTAACAATGTAATTACAGTATTTGCACTTCAATAAGCGATCAAAACTGCACAACTAAAAAAATGACAATAGTGTTGTAAACCTGCAGCTCCTGTGTCCTGCATTAGTCAGCATTATTTTCTGTTTACAAAAGGAGCATTCTTGCAAATGTGAAAACAAGGCACTTCAAGTTAGTGATGAAAGAAATCAATGGCCTTTAGACAATTGTCATCTGAAGTGATGGTATCGGGTGCCCAGAAGAGGGCTCACTTGCACACCAGAAGTGTTCCATGCATCACTAAGGATCTGCATGCTGATGTGGCACAGCTGTAATCAAAGAAAATGCAGTAATGTAGAAACTGAAGAGCTAACCTTGCTAGTAATTATGGGGTATTTAGAAAAAAAAGATAGATTCAAAAGGTTATTTTGGGGGGGAATATAAATATTAATCAAATCAATATTAAGTGTGTGAGGTATCAGTTACAAATTATGTGGTAAGTTCTACATGCATTTTTAAAGGCATTGATAATTTGATTTCAAGAAGGAATTTGGTGGGCAAAAGGTAAGAGTCTCTCCCACCCTTAAAAATTATTTCAGATGTAGATATATGCCACAGAGCTCAAGTGCATTGTGCTTCAAGCTAATTTGCAAGTTGCTTTCTACAAGACTCAAATGTAAGATACTGTGAAATGAGATATATCAATGTTTAATGGGATTTGATATTTGATGTGGGAATAAAATACAGTCCAAATGCAAGAGCATCATGTCTCATGTCACAGTAACTTGTCGCTTTTTCCAGAGTTGTGGATTAGCCAGACACTGAGAGCACATGTAGTTTATTTATATACTGTTACTTGAGAAATACAAGACAGAAAAAGCACCTCTATCATAATCAGTTCCCTGAAAATTTCTTAGTGAAAAAGAGTGAAAGGATTGTTTCATTTCCTTTGAGATGTCAGAGCTGAAGGAATAAGTAATTTTCCTTTTGGTTTGGATGCTTTTTGGAATTTTTAAGTATTGATCCGGTTTTCATAACATTTAATAGGATTTAAAAAATTTGTCAGAACCTTCCTTTTAACAGATATTGCGACTCTTTAAAATACGTCAGCATGCATTTGGCTTCAGCAGAATGAAATGAAACCTTTGTGGAATTAATTTGTCTATAATAAAGCTTTAAGCTCATCTGCTTTATAAATTAAGCTACAATTGAGTTTAGGGTAACATACTGACCACACATTTACACAATACGTATGTTATATAGGCTTTTTATGTTTGTTGGATTGACTGCTGCCTTGACCAGTTCTTTCAATCATTAAACATTTATTTAAAAAGAAAATGCAAAACATCACTAGAAGAGTGACAATGCAGATAGATGCCTTATAATTTAGGGGGACTACAAGGATGCCCAAGAGGGACTCTTCATCAGGGACTGTAGTGATAGGACAAGGGGTGATTGTTCAAACTCAAGCAGAGGAAGTTCAGGTTAGATATAAGGAAGAAATTCTTTACTGTAAGGGTGGTGAGGCACTCGAATGAGTTGCCCAAGGAAGTGGTGAATGCTCCATCCCTGGCAGTGTTCCAGGCCAGGTAGGACAGAGCCTCGGGCAATGTGATCTAACATGAGGCGTCCCTGCACATGGCAGGGGGCTTGGAGCTAAATGGTCTTAAGGTCCTTTCCAGTCCTAACTATTCTATGATTCTAATTGTAATAATCCATTAACACTGTAAGGAAATATATCTGTTTCCATGTAAAATCAGAGATTCCCAGACTATAACTCTGTAGCTTTAAGTGGACAATGGCTGAGCTCTTTCTGACATGATTTAAAATACCTTGGGGCATGAAGTGTAGTAATGTAGTTACTGTAAGGCTGTCAAATGCATTGCCAGATAGTATTTGAATCCTGGGATAGGATAAATTAGATTTTAATTGGGTTTTACGAGTAAGCTGAATCAGTGGATAAGGTAGAATTAACCAGAGACATATTAACGTAATGAAACTTTTGGTTCTCTTAAAGCTATTGCCTTAAACACTATACAGTCTCTTGTTGAAAAGAGATGTCATGGTAGAGTAGATTGATAGTGATGGGTAAGATGGATGGTGGTACCCAATGTAATCACATTGCAACCACGTTATCTAGAGCACCATAAACCCAAGAAACTGGAAAAAATTGCATTAGTTGTATTTTATTATAGCATTTTGAAGGGAAAGGAAACAAACGGAGTTTCTCAAACTGGTGGGACTTTACTGAGGCTATGGAATGGTCGGGTATTTTGTTTCATATAGAGCAGAACAGAAGCTGCTGCATTGTGAGATGGCCAGAACATTTGCTTTTGTATTTCTTTTCTCTGTGAACCGCATTATGATGGTTTGATGGCTTTTTCTCAGTGGAGTTTTTATTTTTATGGGATGCATGATGTTTTTTTTTACTAACTTTCTTTTGTCTTCCATATGCGCACATTCAGATGATTAAATTGTTTTAAATGTTATAAAATTCAAGCATTTGAACTCATTTGGTATTGCATTATTTTATCTTTAACAGTTTAAATTATGGCAATATGTTTAATGACTACAGGTCTTGCGATGCGAACTTGAGTGTGAATAATTTTAAGGTCTTTTTCAACCTTAACCGTTCTATTGTATGAATTTATTACACAAGTAAAAAGAGGGGTTTGTGCCCTGAGTAAAGGCTCCATAATAACACTGAGAATCCAAAATCAGTAAATTATTCGGGTATTTTTTTATTTCCTACATAAATTACAAAAAAAAAATCTGGAAATATGGGAGGAGGAATTTTTTTGATGTTGGTCATAAATCCTTTACTTTGTTGCAAAATTATGTCGTTTTCTGACTGGGTAGGTGAGCAAAAAACCCTTATGCCTCATGAAGTAGTTTTGCTTCTGTCATATGGGGGGAGGACCACAGAGCCAAATCCCATGTGTGTCAGTGGAGAGTCATTCATTGTTACAGAAATGTGTAAAGGGTTCTTTTGGGAATATAGAATGCCTGACTTTAAGTGTATAGATATCCCCAGGAAAGGCAGGAAAGCTAACTTTCAAGGTTTAAAACTTAATTATATGCATTATTAGATTTGGGTCTTGGCTTTTAAGGGGGCTGGCTCTTCCCAGTGTGTTCTACATTGACAGCCATCACATAGTTAATACAGATGTTCAATTATAAGCATTTTGTTCATGTGAATTTAAAATTATGAAATCAGGTGTTTAAAAACTCAAGTCATATAAAAGTTCATGTTTTGCCATTTCATGTCATGGTTTAATAGTGAAATATGTTTGGAAGAAGAAATACAGGCTTTTTGTCTTTTCTTTCTTTTTCCTGTCAGAAGCAATTGAGGAACTTTGTTTAAAGAAATCTGCCCACACCTTTGACCATAAATCTTATTTCTCTCCTGAAGCATTTTTTTTCCCCTCTCCTTTCAATGTAAATAAGTAAGTGAACGAATAAATGAAAGGTATGCTGGAATGTGAGTGTGTAAGACTAATAAACTAGACCTACATCCAACCACTTGTATGTACCAAACAATAAAACTTGAAGGCTTATTAGCTCGGAATGACCCAACTGTGTTTTATGTGAAGGGGTCATTTCTTTACTAATGAGCTGCTAAGCCAGATGGCTCACCCCATCCTAGTCTGACTACATTAGTGTGATTTAGATTTTTAGGCAAATAGCTTTTCTTTTATTTTCTTTTTTTTTCCCCTTTTTTTCTTTTTTCCCTCAGACAGGAGCTAGAGGGGCAGCTTTTTCTACAAGTGGGGAAACAAAGTATTTTGCCTTAAAGATAAATATCTAAGGTGACTTCTTTGGGGTTTATACCAATTTCTGTAATTTTTTCTCTGGTTTCTAGCGATGGGAGTCTATTAGATTTTATCCTTCCTGGAAACTGTTTTGAACAGTAAGCTTGTTTGACTGTTTTCATCTATATTGGATTTTGTTTCAATCATTAATCAAACACATTCCTATTGCCTCCTATCTGCATATGAAAATAGGTGTGAGAAGAAGAATGATTCTGCATACATGACAGTGCAAGAATAATATTTGCTTTTTAGTGCATTTTCTTATAGAATTTTTACTTGTCTTTGTGAATTTAAGATGTTTCAGGTGATCAGGATGAGGGATGGTTGCTCATTTAAGCCTGGATTCATATAATGAGAGAAGTGAGAAACCAGGCCTTTATGGATTACCTCAAGTCAACTGAATTGATTGATATCCTCAAAGCATACCGTATTTTAAGTGACCTGGATTATTTTCCAGGAATGCTTTTCTCTCACTATTGTCTAAACCATACAAGGCAAGTTCGGAAATGATATAAAACTCTATGCAGAGAACAGCAGTAAAAACAAGAGTACTTAAAAGAGAGCAGTTTATGAAGGACATCATCAGCAAGATGGTTTTGAAAGTGTCTCAAACATACTGTACTAATTGTCTGTTACTGTGAATAACTTTGATGATTTAATTGTATCTTACGGGAGTTTGTTGCAGTGATGTTGGATAATTGTATATAGCTTCTTAGCACTGATAGTTGGCCTTACCTTCAAAGAAAGTAACTACATTTGGGGGAATAAGAACATAAATAGCTTGGAATAAAGCTTTATCTGGCCTAATGTCTTATCTTTGATAATAGTCATGGGGGATGACTAAGGAAGAGTATATGAACCTGATGAACATACAGTGATTGTGATTCTTTCCAAAATGTTTCATCTTAGCCTCCAGCAATTTATGGTTCAGGGAGTTTCTGAACCAAAGGTGATATTTACTGCTTAAAAATGAATAATCTAGGATCCTTACTTAAACAGCCTGTAAAGCATTAAGATTTTAAGGGATTTACACAGGTTTCTGGAATAGCTATTTTTCATCATTAAGACTATCCCTTTTTATTTTAAACTAATTTCTTCACCCTTTTGAGTTTTGGAAGATATTTAGACCAAGAAGAATTAGGAAGGGGAGAAATGAAGTCAGTAAATAAAGGAGAGATGTGAAAACTGTTACACTTTGCTAAAACATTTTCGAAACACATTTTGGTAGACATGGTTAACCTGCAATCTTTTACATTTTGAATAGTGAAACTAAACTGAACTTGCTGCATGATGTCTTCTCAATGTATCAAGCCTAATATATTGAGATTTGCTCACTTAATTTTTACCCACTATTTTTCTGCTATACCTGTCTCTCACTAGCACCAGTAGCTTCCAAAGAAAGCAGTGTGATTTTCCAGTGTGGGAGACCTGCCTAAAATTAGGTGGGAAGACATGGAGTGGGAGATGGTCTGGAACCCATAAAAATACCCATAGTAATCTTACTATGTGCTTCTTGAACAAGCCACATTAAGAGGAAACCTGATAAGAAAAGAAAGAATCAAAATGAAGCCATGGCCAATGTGCTTTTATTTGTCCAAAACTATTGTAAAATGGTTAGTAAATTTTAACTTCAGTAAAAGGGTTTTCCTCTAAGCAGTCAAAGTCAGAATCAGGGCCAAAAACGCATAAGGTAACTTTCTCCTGAGAGGAGGAATAAAGCCAGTGTCAAAACATGAGAAAATATAAATGAGTTTTTGATGTGAAAGTGCAGGGAGATCTTCACACTGTTGTGATTTGCCAGTGTTCATAAATCTTTCTGCGAGAACTGGGACACTGGTCATTTTCTGGTGGAGATGTTAATCACAGTGAAGAAGAGGTATTTTTTCTGGTTTATCCTGATTTGAGCTCATATTCTATGAGTTGACATTTCACAGTATATCTGTGTGTGTGTGTGACTGTTTATATGTAACATTTATGAGCTTATATCTCTCTTAACTAAAGTCTCTTCTGAGCCTGATGTGTTAGGAATAAAGTCATATTCAAGTCCATCGTTCCTTTTAAGATTTATTTGTGAAGATAAAACTTCTACTTTCTAATAGAGAATGGGAATTTGGTCTCCAAATCATACTTTAAGCTGTAGCCTGGGAAATGTAAATGGTATTTTGTCTCTTTACTTAGTGTTGCCAGACTAACAGAATGACAATATTATAACTGGGTTTTGTCAAACCATATAATTAAATGGCTATGAAAACTAAAGAGGATTCCATTCACTGAAGAGTGGTTCCACTTTTACTGCCATGCAAGCAAAATTGAAATAACAAAATGATAAAGCGTCATATGCCGTGTACATTTTTACTTGTTAATAGCAAATTTGAAATGATAAATACTTTTCCTTCTGTAAAATTTAGTAACTCTCTTGAGAATTCAGTTGCACTGTAAATGTAATCTGCAGTTCTTTACAATTATAGTTTAAATGGACCAAGTCTAAAGGGACTCTGCCTATTTGATTTCCAAATTTGCATCACTTAAAATCCAATCAGACCAACTGTTCAGATTTTTATTAGATATGAAATACATGAATGGATTCAAGGCCACACTATGTATAGCAAATACATACCTTGTTTTACAGCACGGATTGTCTGACTTCTTACTCAGCATATGCGGTTCAACCTTCTGACTGCTTAGTGACTTCTCAACTTGTTACCATATTAAATCCTTTGATTTTCAGTAACTGGTGTTTTATAGTCCAACAGATTACATTTGATTTGTGGATTCGCTGTAACATATTGAGTTTAATGGATTTATGCAGGAATGTAAAACAAAACTACTACAGCAGGAGCTCAGAATTTTAGAACACAAGGGCATTAGGCTTACAGATGGCTGATGCGGATAATGACATTGAATAATTCAATGTGGAAGGTAATCTGGTTTTGACAGAATGCACTGACATTTAGCCAATGCATATAGGTAGTGATCTGCATGTTCAGATATAAGGCAGACAGGAGCTACTGTGTGAAGTACAGCATTATTGTCTTGCAGACTATGCTAAAGAAGGAGAATCTGTCAAAATGCATGACCACAGAGTTAGAAGACCCTCACTGTTGCAGTTGTTAAAGAGATTCTTTCCCATTCATGTTTATTATGTCAAAAGATGGCTTCTACCTTTCTCATCCAAATTCATGATGAGACCCTCAAATCTTTTTGCCATGGCAAAGTCTTTAAAATATAGTAAACAATGATAATCTCAGTAGTTGAAAATTAGAGATAATCAGATTAATAATCTGTGACTAGTGTTCAGATCCCCTCTTTGGGTTGCATTTGCTGGGTTGTGTATGCGTTCCACTAAAGACTTGTGTCGCATCTTTGCTGTTTTCTCTCCATGTCTCACACTCAGAGTCACAGACCATGTTAGTTTGTTTTATTTCCAACTGAAGTTAATTTACCATCAGTATTATTTTGGTTGACTGGTATGTTTGGAAGAGAGTAACCAGTTCTTCCTAACTCTTCAATGACATGCGCTTCTCTAAATGTATTTATGTATTAATAAGGTATTAATAAAGGTCAAAAATGCATATACTTTAGGGAGTATTCATGATGACACCAGGTAATGAATATGTGACTTATGTACATCATCTTTATCAAATTTAAGACTGATATTTTTTCAGGGAAATCCTGAATTCTTATTGCCTTGGTCCCTGAAAGGGGGGCCAAGAACCAACCAGTTTGATCGTTTGGGAAGTTAAGGAGCAAACTAATTCCTTTGGACACATGTAGATGGTAACTTTTTTGATGTCCAACTGCAGCACTCAGGCCATGCGTCATCTTTTCCAAGCCCTAAAGACAGCATCTCTCCTATGGAGGCAGGCTGAGGGAGCTGGGGTTGTTCAGCCTGGAAAAAGCTCTGGTGAGACCTTGGAGCAGCTTCCAGTGCTAAAAGTGCCCACAAGAAATCCGGAGAGGTAGTTTTACAGGGACATGTAGTAACAGGACAAAGGGGAATGACTTTATCGTGGTTTAAGCCTAGCTGGTAGCTCAGTACCACAGAGCCATTCTCTCACTTCCCCCCTTTCATTCCCCCTGCTCCCGGAGGGATGGGGAGGAGAATCGAAAGAATGTAACACCCATGGGTTGAGATAAGAACAGTCCAGTAACTAAGGTATAACACAAGCTACTGCTGCTACCACCAATAATAATAATGACAAGGGAAATAACAAGGGAAGAGAATGCAACCGCTCACCACCTGCCAACCAATACCCAGCCCGACCGAGCAGTGATCTAGCCCTTCTGGGTAACTGCCCCCAGTTTATGTAGTGGACATGACGTGCTGTGGTATGGAATACCTCTTTGGTTAGTTTGGGTCAGGTGTCCTGTCTGTGCTTCCTCCTGGCTTCCCCTCCTCCCTGGCAGAGCATGAGACTCAGAAAGTCCTTGGTTAGAGTAAACATCACTGAGCAGCAACTAAAAACACTCATGAATAACCTGGGCAATAGTGTCCATTGTCAAATCCACCCCTCAATCACAAACTCATCTGTATGTTGCATCTCTGATGGCCCAGATGGCCTGAAGTGTCATGGGCCCACCAGGCCAAAAATAATTCGCCTTTATGTTGCCAATCTAAGTCCATCTGAGCCACTTTAATCTTGGCAGCTTTATCCACTTGTTGATTGTTCTGGTGCCCCAGCACGTTGCCATGATTTGTCCCTCTCTGGTATGACCAGAATGACAGCACACCTCATTTAAGTGTTTTACTAATTTTTCTGGATTTTGCACTTGTTCAGTGGTGAAATTTCAAAGCACTGGAGGGGCCGACTGGCCTAGATGCTTGCCCATACTATCCGACACACCCTGCCACTCATGACTGTCCAGCCTCGTGGAAAACCTCTTGGTCCTCTTATATAGTCATCTAACCCTAGATGAGGCACAAACCTGATTCTACTTAACTCTTGAGATCAGATGAAATGGTCATGGGTAAAACACGCTCTGTATGCGTGCCAACATGGTGATCCCCATCACAGTCAGCAGGCAGGTCTCAAGGGTACCTAAAGGCCATTCAAAACCTTCAGAACTCTCAAATGATGCTTTAAATGGTCTCATGGGGGGGCTGAGAATGTAAGGGAATGTATTCTTCATGGGTTGACCACCCAAGGAGGGGAAAAAAGATGTGTAATTGCTAAACACTTCTATTATATACCTCCCCAAGTATAGAGGTGGTGACCACGCTGGGAATGCAAGTCAGGTCAGTTTCATGACCAATGATTCCATTGTATTACAAGTCATTACCATAAAATACAATGAAACAAGAACCTTAGCCCAAGGCCCCCAGCCGATAAACACTAACACAGCAAATAGCGGCAGTAAGTAAGGTAGGACATGCTGAAACTCTGAGATCAAGAGCAACAACTTTGAGAGCCAGTAATTCAGCATTGTGACAAGTAACTATTAATCTGAAACAATGAATGCTTATCACAAATATGATTAGGCACACTCTGGTCAGATCTGTCGTTATCTCAACCCGTGGGAGTTACATTCTTTCAGTTCTTCTCCCCATCCCTCCGGGAGCTGGGAGGAGGAAGGGGGGGGGGAAGTGAGAGAGCGTCTCTGTGATTCTGAGTTATGACTGGGCTTAAACCACAGCAGGCTTTAACCTGACAGAGGGGAGGTTGACCTCTTAGGCAGAAGTTCTTCCCTGTGAGGGTGGTGAGGCACTGGCACAGGGTGCCCAGAGAAGTTGTGGCTGCCCCATCCCTGGCAGTGTTCAAGGCCAGGTTGGATGGAGCTTGGAGCAACCTGGTCTAGTGGAAGGTGACCCTTCCTGTGGCAGGGGGTTGGAACTGGATGAGCTTTAAGATCACTTCCAAGCCAAACTAGTCTATGAATCTGTACCCAACTTACTGCATGGTCAGCAGTGGAGTTGAGCTAGTCTACATTTTCAGCTTTCAGCAGAAACAAGGCAAGAGAGCTTGCTGAAGTTTGCTGAAGTTTTGATTTCAGATGGAGCCTTGTGTAGGCTGGATCATTTTCATGACCACTCAAGCACTTCCAGTGTCCCTGGCTGATTGTCGTTATTGAACCCAATTAAGAATTAGATGAAAGAAAGGGGGTGAGCTTTCAGCAATGTATAGTATAGGGGTTGAATTGAGTTAAATTTGCTGTTCTCTACGTCTTTTCTCTAGTCAAAAAGGCAGTAGCTATCTGATTTTCTGGAAGATACTAACACTAGGTAGAGCCAAATGTGGAGAATTTCCATTGAACAGTTGAAGGTTTTTGATATTGTATGAAATTGAAAACTAAAGGATATAAGGGGAAGAAACCTTAATACAGTTAGCACTCACTACTTATTTTATAAAATAAAGCATAAGTATTATAAATGCCAAGAAGAGCCAAAGCATCATATTGATTTTGTGAAGTTGTGCCTGACTCGACTATTGCAGTGCAGTGACATTTCATTACACCCATTGGAACTAATAACTGAAGTGAAGCACTAGCTGATAAAAAAAAATTAAATCCATCCTCAGTAATAAAGAAGTGACTTCTGCACAGAATAGAATACCAACCAGTTTTCTAGTTTTATAATGTTCAATTACAACAAGCTATAAATAAAAGTATGTATTTGTTGTAACAATACTTCTTGTGTATCAGCTGCCAATCAGATAACTTGATTTCTCTTTGATTCTTAACAAAAAGCTCCTGTAATAAATGCATGTCCAACCCTACTATTATGATATTTTGTATTCTACAAAATATTTAATAAAGTTTCTTAAATATCTGCGCTTTACACGTACATACAAGTAGATATGAAGATATTTACATGTGAAAATATTCAGACGTGCAAAGAAACCCCAACCCGTTGTTTGGAAAATATAAATCTGGCCCTGCTTTAATGTTTACACAAATACAGTATATCTGCAATTTTCAAGACCTCAAAGGACTAAACATTAAGCAACATCAAGAATTACTTTTGATAGGAAATATATCCTCTTTATTTCGGACAGTGAGTGATAGTTACTTTATTTAATAAATAAAACAAACTGCTAACCTAAAAAGACCAAATATATATAGTCTATGTATTTGCAGTCATAGGGCTGCAATGTTACTACATGCACAAATGTGAGAACAATTTCAGTCTTCGAGCATTCAGAATTCATATGTTGTCCTTGGATACATTATTTTGACTTTTTCCAGGTTCTATTTTAGTATTTGGAAACATCTTTAATACCCTGTTGCTATGAACAGATAGTAGGGCAATGTTTTTGTTTCCCCATGCACATGTTGGCTTGCGTAAGAGGCCCAATAATGAGACTGAAAGACGGATAACTTGAAAAGGAGTTTGAAGCTAGAAAGATGAAGAATGTCATGTTATCAATATCTCAATGGCGTTACTTTTTTAGATAATGAACTTAAAACCAAGAAAAGAAACCCAAACAACCCCATAAACAAGAAAAATTAAAAACCCCCTCTCTATTTTGTTTACAGCCGTCCTCCTAAACCAAAGAGCTTGTGCCCTTGTCAGGGAAGTGCTTTTTTTCCCCAATGTAACTGTCATGGTTGTGGAAAATATAAATAGTAAAGGGTTGTGAAAGAATTAGGATAACTTTTTAAAGCTCAAACTTAAGGCAGTAGCTCGACATTAACATACATCCTTATATATATATAGATAAAGCATATACATATATATGATTCAGTGCATGGACAGACAATGAATTAGTAGAGAGAGAGGTACTAGATGAAGCCTCTGAAAACATTAGGTGTAACTGTATGGGTTTTAGTACTTGTAGGGGCAGCTGTATGGTAAAAGGCTGAAGTAAGCTCCTGTCTTAATGTGTGTTATACAGTGCCCGTATACATTGCCAACCCCAAGTAAATCCACCAGTAATGGCATCAAGATCCTTTTGGTTTACTGTTATCACTTGGGTTCCTCATTGCTCTTCTTTAAACACAGTATTTACCCTTGATTAACAGCTTGATCTTCGAGGTGACCAGCACAGGGAGGAGCTTGACTTCCTTGTTGACCTTTTATCTGTATACTAGTTTATTATTTGATTCTGGACATCCAAATAATCACTTGAAATACAAATTTTGCTTTTATTGATTTTCTGGATGCCAAAAGCCTTTGCAAGGGTATTTATTATGGCTTATCTGATTGACGGTATTCTGCTAAGGGTTGCTGTAATTGGATTTTGTGAATCTTAAGAAGGGAGAAGCTTGCATCCTTTGCGGCATTGCCACAGCCTAATGCAAAAAGAGTACTGCTAGTCTACTAAAGGATTGGACTTCATGACAAATAGATCGATAATTAGTTCATGTTCTCAGCATTGTTTTGCACAGCTTTCTCTCAACTGCAAGCTCTGAGAAAGGCAGGATGGTAGGTTTTCAATCCTGTGATATGTTATTACAAAAGTGGTTATATACTTTATGCACCTTCTACAATATATATGAAAGGACATATTTAATTTAGTAAGTTTTGGGGAAAAGGAATACTAAAATTTGTCTTTTTTTAGTTCATTCAGTTTTCCTTTGTGGAAACTCAGAGTCGTTAAATGACATTTTGAAAGAATTATTAAGAATTCACAACAATTGTTACAATTTTCATCTCAGTCTTGATGTCTGTATTACTCTTAAGTAGAGCCAGTTTCATTTCCCTGTCTGCTTTCCAAATTTCCTGACATATGACTGACAAGATCTACCTGGAACATAATGCGTGAAGACCCCAGCTGAAAGGGAGCAGGAGCCTGAAGCTGGGATATGAAATGCAACCTTTGTCTGTCACTTTTTGATATTAAAGTGTGTCTGCACCCGTCATCACAGTTGTCTGAGGGGGATGGTAAAAGGTATAATTGAGAAGTTCTAAACTGTTCTGGTTTTGCTTTATGATGGTCTTAATTTTTATTTTCCTACTATCTGATATTTTATGGGCTTGAGGGACCTGTAAATATTTTCAAATTTCCTCTTGGTTCTGGATATAAAATTTCTTGCTATCCAAGAATTTATATTTTCTCAAGTAAAATTGGCAGAAATAGATCATGGCTGTTGGGAAAACCTGATTTCTTCCCATGCTTTTTAAAATATGGGAACAGTCTCAATGAGTTCTTTTAGAATACCATTCTGTGGATAGCATCGGGGGCGAGGAGATGGAAATCAGTATCTGATTTTCATTGTTGTTGTTGTACCCAGAGTGAGTATGGGACATATGGGTGAATTGCTTTGCCCATAAACATTGCGTGTTTTGTTAGCCTGGCAAAAAGAACTTCCAAAGCTAAAAGTTTCTTGGACTTAACTAATGGAATTGCAGAGAAGGGAAGCAAGACAGTCACCAGGAAGTCTACATATATGAGAATGGCTGGTGTTCCAGTCAGTGGTTTCCCTAAGGAATTGCTCGCTAGTACCTGCAACTTTCTCTTAGCAGGGAACTGAATGGAAGCATGGCAAATTTCCCGTATGTGTAGGGGTTTGGCATTGTAGAGATATTCCAGCTGTTACAGCCAATGAACTGGCTTAATTTGGAACTCTATTCAGATGCCTCTATACAAACACCCATAGCATGGGGAACAAACAACAAGAATTAGAGATGTGTGCACATCTACGGGGGTATGATATAATAGGCATCACAGAAACATGGTGGGATGGCTCCTATGACTGGTGTGTTGGAATGGAAGGTTACAGGCACTTTAGAAAAAGACAAGCCCGGCAGGCAAGGAGAGAGAGTTGCTATTTATGTTAAGGATAGGCTGGAGAATATGGAACTCTGTCTGGGGACAGGTGAGCAGTCAACAGAGAGTTTGCTGGTCAGGCTTAAAAGGAGAACAGCAATGGGAGACATTATTGTGGTGATCTGTTACAGGCTGCTGGACCAAGAGGACTTAGTGGATGAAGCGCTCTATAGAGAGAGAGGAACAGCCTCACGCTCGCAGGCCCATGTCCTCATGGGGGACTTCAACCACCCTGATACCTGTTGGAGGGACAATATGGCCCGGCACAAACAATCCAGGAGGTTCCTCGATTGTGTGAAAGATAACTTCTTTCTGCAAGTAATAGAGGAGCTGACAAGGAGAATTGACATGCTTGACCTTGTGCTCCCCAACAGGGAAGGGCTGGTTGGAAATGTGACACTCCAGGGCAGCCTTGATTGCAGCGATCATGAGATGGTTGAATTTGAGATCCTCAGGACAGTGAGAAGAGCGTGCAGCAAGCTCACTGCCCTGGACTTCAAGAGAGCAGACTTTGGCCTCTTCAGTAACCTGCTTAGTATGGTTCCATGGGATATAGCCCTAGAGAGCAGGGGCACCCAAGACTGTTGGTTAGTATTCAAGTATCACCTACTACACGCTCAGGAGTGCTGCGTCCCAACTAGCAGGATGTACAGCAGAAGGGCCAGGAGACTTCCTTGGATGGATAAGGAGCTGCTGAGGAAACTTAGAGGGGAAAAAAGAGGCTTATGAAAGGTGGCAGCAAGGACAGGCGGCCTGGGAAGTATACAGGGATGTTGTCCGGGAAGCTAGGGAACAGGTTAGGAAAGCTAAGGCACACTTGGAATTAAACTTAGCTAGGGATGTTAAAGATAACAGGAAGGGATTCTACAGTTACGTAGTGAATAAAAGACAGATTAGGGACAAAGTAGGCCCCCTCCTGAAGCTATCAGGAGAACTGGCTACCCTGGATTTGGAGAAGGCTGAGGTTCTTAATGACTTCTTTGCCTCAGTCTTCCCTGGCAAATGCTCTGACCACACCACCCAAGTCTTGGAAGGCAGACACAGGGACTGCGAGAATGAAGACCCTGGGCCCACTGTAGGAGAGGATCTGGCTCGAGACTAGCTTAGGAACCTGAACGTACACAAGTCCATGGGACCTGATGAAATCCATCTGCAGGTCCTAAAGGAGCTGGCAAATGAAGTTGCTAAGCCACTTCCATTATATTTGGAAAATCATGGCAGTCAGGTGAAGCTCCCGATGACTGGAAAAGGGAAATATAACCCCCATCTTCAAGAAGGGGAAAATGGATGACCTGGGGAAGTACAGACCAGTGAGTCTCACCTCTGTGCCTGGCAAAATCTTTTAACGGATTCTCCTGGAAGGCATGCTAAGGCGCATGAAAACCACAAGGTGGTTGGTGACAGCCAGCATGGCTTCACTAAGGGGAAATCTTGCCTGACCAATCTGGTGGCCTTCTATGATGGGGCTACGGAACTGATGGACAGGGGTAGAGCAGTTGATGTCAACTACTTGGATTTGTGCAAAGCGTTTGACACTGTCCCACATGACATCCTTGTCTCTAAATTGGAGAGACATCAATTTGATAGGTGGACCACTTGGTGGATAAAAAACTGGCTGGATGGCTGCTCACAAAGAGTTGTGGTCAATGGCTCAATATCCAGCAGGAAATCAGTAACGAGTGGTGTCCCTCAGGGATCAGTGTTGGGACTGGTCTTGTTCAACATCTTTGTCGGTGACATGGACAGTGGGATTGAGTGTGCCCTCAGCAAGTTTGCTGATGACACTAAGCTGTGTGGTTCGGTTGATACATTGGAGGGAAAGAATGCCATCCAGAGGGACCTTGACACGCTTGTGAGGTGGGCTGATGCCAACCTGATGAAGTTTAACCATGCCAAGTCCTACACCAGGTCCTACACCTGGGTCGAAGCAATCCCAGGCAGAGCTACAGGTTGGGCAGAGAAGAGATAAAGAGCAGCCCTGCGGAGAAGGACTTGGGGGTGTTGATCGATGAGAAAATGAACATGAGCCTGCTTCAGTGTGCGCATGTAGCCCAGAAAGCCAAGCGTATCCTGGGCTGCATCAAAAGGAGCGTGACCAGCAGGTCGAGGGAGGAAATCCTGCCCCTCTACTCTGCTCTTGTGAGACCTCACTTGGAGTATTGTGTGCAGTTCTGGTGTCCTCAACATAAAAAGGCCATGGAATTGTTGGAACAAGTCCAGAGGAGGCCACGAGGATGATCAGGGGACTGGAGCACCTCCCATATGAAGATAGGCTGAGAAAGTTGGGGCTGTTGAGTCTGCAGAAGAGAAGGCTGCGTGGAGACCTCAGAGCAGCCTTCCAATATCTCAAGGGGGCCTATAGGGATGTTGGGGAGGGACTATTTATTAGGGACTGTAGTGATAGGACAAGGGGTAACGGGTTCAAACTTAAACAGGGGAAGTTTAGATTGGATATGAAGAAGAAATTCTTTACTGTGAGGTTGGTGAGGCACTGGAATGGGTTGCCTAGGGAAATTGTCCCTGCCCCTGGCAGGGGAGTTGGAACTGGATGATCTTAATGTCCTTTCCCACCCTGGCTGTTCTGTGATTTAACAAGATTATCAGTTTTCTTCCAGGAACACGGTCAGGCATTTGCACAGTTTGCCCAGAAAGGTTGTTCAATCTCTATCTATGGAGCTTTTAAAGATGAGACTGGGTAAAGCTCTGAGCACCCTAGTTTGGTCTCATAGTGTATTCTGCTTGGAGCCGGGCGTTGTGCAGGTTGCCCTCTGAAGTCTCTCCAGACTGAGTTATTTTATGGTGCTATGATGGTTAAGAGGGTTTGGGCACAGCAACAGCCAATTTGATATTTAGAGTTCCTGTACATCCCCAGCTGGGAGCAGTTTGTATTTCTGGCACTTTGCAGAGTGTGGTAGAGCTGGCATTCCTGTGATATGATGAAGCAGCAAGAATGTAGGATAGTAATTAAAAATGGATACTGATTTCTTGTAAAAGGGTGGTACAAGTTACAGTAAGGTCCCATCTGATTCCCCATATGCTTCTGCCAATTTTTAAGCTAAAAGCAGACGCTGGGTACTTTTGTGACATTTGCTTCTTTTTTTTTTTGTTTATTAATATGATGTAAAAGGGTCACAGTGTTGGTATCTTGGGTTTGGGTTTTGGTTTTGTGGGTTTCTTTTTTTCTTTTCACATATTAGGAAAAATAAAAAAGGTCTTTACTACACTGCCTGTAACAAATGTCTGACAACTTTGTGAAGCAAATTCAGCGTAGAGAAAATGTGCATTGGTTCTTAGTGAGAGCCCTGAATTCTACAAGCAAAACTCTACAGAGCCTTGGGCAACATGGTCTAGGGTGAAGCATCTCTGCCCATGGCAGGGGGGTTGGAACTAGATGATCTTAAGGTCCTTTCCAACCCAAACCATTCTATGATTCTGTATTTCAGAATAATACATATGCGATAAAAGAAAATAACAATAAAAAACCCTCTTTTGATGTTTTTTTTTTTTTTTGCTTGAAAACCATAAATCACTTTAACAAATTGAATTACTGTCTATATATCTTTCATTTTATGACTACTTCATTTTATCAAAGGGAGACTTAACTTGCTTAAGTTAACCAGGAATTTACAAGCAGAACTAGATATGGTAATGCTTACCATTTTATTCTGTACTCTTCCAAAATTTATGTGAAGCTTTTTGTAAGATAAATTATTCAAATCTACTGTTGAGAAATTGGGGATAGATATTTATGATGTTATTCAAGGTGAACATCAGTAGAATTTATTTTGGGGTTTAATGGTCTAATGTTCACATACACTTTTGCATTCATTAGCTCTATGGGAATTTTTTTTCTATTAGAAATCGTTTAAAGAAAAAAGAACAAAATTTGTGGAAATATGCAGTAATACATTATTTTATAAAGATACTTATTAGACTTTCAGAGGGGATTTTTTTTGTCTTAACTGAGAGTTACGTCATTGTGTTGTGGTTTAAGCCCGCCTGGTAACTCAGTACCACTCAGCCATTTGCTCACTCCCCTCCTTTCCTCCCCCCACTCCTGGAGGGATGGGGAAGAGAATCAAATGAATGTAACTCCCATGGGTTGAGATAAGAACAGTCCAGTAACTAAGGTATAACACAAACCACTGCTGCTACCACCAATAATAATAATGACAAGGGAAATAACAAAGGAAGAGAATACAACCGCTCACCACCCGCCAACTGATACCCAGCCCGACCGAGCAGTGATCTAGCCCTTCTGGGTAACTGCCCCCAGTTTATATAGTGGGCATGATGTGCTGTGGTATAGAATAGCTCCTTGGTTAGCTTGGGTCAAGTGTGCTGTCTGTCCTTCCTCCTGGCTTCCCCGCCCCCCTGGCAGAGCATGAGACTCAGAAAGTCCTTGATCAGACTAAACATTACTGCAACAGCTAAAAACATCGGTGTTATCAGCGCTGTTCCCAGGTCAAAAGTCAAAACTACAGCGTTGCACCAGCTACTAAGAAGGAGAAAAAGTTACTGCTACTGCTGAACCCAGGCCTCATTGCTTTTCAGTGTAATTTTGCTTTTGCATGTTAGGAGACAAAATTATATGTGTAATTGAGGCCCAAGCACACTTGCAAACTTTCACTATGTCAATTTGTAGTTAGTTTTACATGTTATCAACAGGCTTATATTCCTGCCAAGGATGTTGAATGCCACCCCCCCCCCACCCCCCCCCCACCCCCCCAATATATATAACTTCAGTTTTCAAGTAGATTAGCTATATTTGAAGCTTGATGGCTGCAAGCCAAGGATGTAACGTTATAAACTTGTTACTTGTGTCATTACAACTTAAGAACACTTGCCAGATAAGTTCTTTGGTAGTTATCATTTCCAATAGAGGTTGATTTGTCTTTCATTATGTCAAAAACTAATGATGGCCGTATTTGGTTTAGAAAGTAATTTGAGATTCTTTGTGAATGCTTCAGATTTCTCAATGTCTCTGCTTTGTACAGCAAATCTGTTGAAAGAGTGATTTGCATTAGTTTGTGTTGTGTTATGAGTTGAGGACTCACTTTTGAAATAAGTTTCCACTGCTTGTTGTTCATGAATGTTCTTTGAATTCTTTGGCAGTATCTTGTGAGTGGTGTTTTCAGTTACCCCGATTAAAACACATTGACTGTCACGTAAACTATGTTCAAACTATGAAAAGGTGATGTATAAGACTACTGGCTTTTCTTCACCTGTTCATTTTTTTTTTTTTTTTGTGATGTAAACCTTTAAAAAATACTTAAAATATTTTTTTAAAAAGATTGCTAAATCCCCAAAGTTAACATCATAGATGGTAAAAGAAATGACTGTTCTGGACCCATGCAAAAAAGAATTCCAGTTTAAAATTAATGAGCTTTTAAATAGCTGTTGTGGTTTAAGTCTGCTCAGCCACGCAGTTCACTCACTCACTCCCCCCTCTTTCTTCCCCCCAGCTCCTGGGGGAATGGGGAGGAGAATTGAAAGAATGCAACTCCCACAGATTGAGATAAGAACAGTTTAGTAACTAAGGTATAATACAAATCACTACTGCTACCACCAATAATAGTAATGACAAGGCAAATACAAGGAAAGAGAATACAACTGCTCACCACCCGACACCAAGCCCGACCCCGCAGTGAACCCCCCCTTCCGGGTCTCTGCTCTCCATTTTTTCCATCCTAGGCATGACATGCTGTGGTGTGGAATACCTCTTTGGCTAGTTTGGATCAGGTGTCCTGTCTCTGCTTTCTCCCGGCTTCCCCTCTTCCCTGGCAGAGCATGAGACTCAGAAAGTCTTGGTCAGACCAAAACATTCTAAGCAGTAACTGAAAACATGGGTGTTTTCAGCGCTGTTCCCAGGCCAAAAGTCAAAAACACAGTGCTGCACCAGCTACCAAGGAGGAGAAAAAATGACTGCTAATGCTGAACCCATGATAATAGCTCTGTCCAATAACATCCTATCTTTCCAAAGTTTTTTCTGAAGGACTTAGGCATTTGAAATAGAAGTGGATTTATTTGACATTGAAAAGAGTGCAATTTTGGTTAAGATCCCAGTTCACATTTGATTGTTTAAAAGATTTTACTGAAGCTCATTTGATGATAGTTTTGTATAGAATCAGAATGTCATGAGCCTGTAACCAATTTTAGCTTCATAGAAGAGTCACAGTAACATAACTTTGAATCATGGTGGTAGTATTTACATACTTATTCCTTTCCTACCAATATGTATTTTATTAGTAAAGGAGACACTGTAAAATAATTAATCATTTAAATATTAATACTGTAGACATTCATTTAGGAATAGAAAAATCCTGAAACATTCTAGATGTTGGTCATGTATTGGGGATTATGAGAGGTCTACATGTTCCATACAAGGATGAGAAGAATTGACACTTTTAAAAATGCTTTCAGAGATGTAGAATAGAAGTAATAAAGTTGTGTCTACTTTTGTCCTGAGCAACAAGTCATGCTGATAAGATTTGACTAGAGCCATGATGTTGAATAGAACATTTGATTTTCCAGTAATGGTTGGGCATAAGAACTCTCTGTGTTCATAAGTTCTGTTTTCATTCCAAAAGGCATTTTTTTGCCACTCTGTGCTCTAAGAAGAGGCTCCTATACTTCACTATTCCTTTCACTCTTTTTCTCTGTGAGGGTGTTCATGTGACTGATGATTAGTAAAGTAATTTAATTGCTCCTCCACCTCCTCACCACTTGAACATGTGGCCAGGATGGGGAAAAAGTCAGTTACAACCTCTGCTTGGAAGGGATCTGCATCCTAGCCTACCTGCTTAGAGTTCAGCATGCTAACCAGGAGCCTGACTGGTTTAGAATCATAGACTAGTTAGTGTTGAAAAGCACCTTAAGATCATCCACTTCCAACACCCCTGCCATGGGCAGGGACACCTCACACTAGACCATGTCACCCAAGTCTCTGTCCAACCTGACCTTGAGCCCTGTGAGGGACGGAGCATTTACCACTTCCTTGGACAGCCTGTTCCAGTGCCTCACCACCTTCACAGTAAAGAATTTCTTCCTTATATCTTATCTGAACTTCCCCTGTTTAAGTCTGTACCTATTACCTATTGTCCTATCACTGCAATGACGATTTAGGGGGTTTGAAAGTACCTTTCACTTCTACATTAAAACTAGTTTAATTCAGTAGAAAGTCTATATGTGTATTTGGGGGAGGGGATTGTTTCCAGGACAATGTTTACAACTTTTGTTCTTATATGTTATTTTTCCATATGTGTCATGTTCTTAATTTTTATGTTAAAAAAGAAAAAAGATAAAAAAGTGGGTTTACTGCCTTTCAAATGCCCAGAATAACAAAATGAGTATTATGCTCTAGCTTCTGGCAAAATCTTTTAAATCCACGTTCAGTGTGGTAAGAGAAATCACAAATTCTCTGTTCACTTTTTTCTCTGGGCTTTGTGGAAAAACAAGGTTTCTTGTTTGGATCTCAACATGCTTACAATACTTCTCACTCTAAGACAGTAATTATTGTCCAATGTCCTAGGGCAAGCACGTCAGGTGAACTTTTAAAGCATAACGATTATGTTATTCAGTGGGTAAATGTTGGGAAGGCAGAGGAATTGTTCCTTTGTTCTCTGCCTTCACCAAGGTGATGTGTTGCTCAGACTTGTCTGTATACTATATGAGTTTGGAAAAATCTGCCTGTCTGTTAGAAATGTAGTGGGCCATTAAGATTCTGTGTGTCTTTAATGATCCACTACCTCAGATTTTTAATGTGTAACTGATTTCTCTTTTAAAAATTATATGTCAGTGCAGAGACTAAAATAAATACAAGCATTGAAGATTTTGGTTTTTTTCCTTCAGGGCAAAAACATGGAAATGTAATCACTCTGGGAGAGATGTGTGTTCTTAGAAATGAGGTCACCTTGGCAACAAAATCTTCTATTATTCTCTGAAAGAAGCTAATCAGTGATTTGGTAGGGCAAGAGAATGATAAAAGGGATCTTTGAGCCATTCTGTCTCTTTTTGGTCGTCTTCTGCTGTACAAGGTGATGGTAAGGTGCTTGCATCAGAAGGTGGAGGAGGCTCCTGCCTTTCTGCAGTACATGCAGGCTCTCAGTGCACCAAACAGAGTGGTACCTCTCAACAAGAGAGATCTCTTCTTGTGGTTTAACAGTTCAGGCAGCTAAACACCACCCAGTTGTTCCCTCAATTACCCCCCAGTGGGATGGGTGAGAGAATCAGAGAAGAGACAAAACTGGTGAATTGAGATAACAGTTTAATAGGGCAGAAAAAGAAGGAAAAAATTATTATAATGATAGAAGAATATACAAAAGTGATGCACAATGCAACTTCTCACCACCCGCTGACTGATACCCAGCCAATCCCTCCAGTTTTATTGTTCAATATGACATTGAATGGTCTGGAATGTCCCAAAACATTGGACTTCTACCTTCTTGTATCCCCCCTTCCATCCTACTTGCTGGTAGTGCAGCATGAGAATCTGGAAAGTCCTTGACTTAATTGTTGCTGAGGAGTGCTTACATTAAAACATCAGTGTGTTACCAAAGTTATTCTCATCCTAAATCCAAACCACAACACTATACCAGCTGAGGAAGAAAATTAGCTCTATCACAGCTGAAACCAGGAAAACAGATTCAGCTTTTTCTACTGATCTCTAACACCTTGTGTTTTATTCAATGACTCAAAGTCATGATTTGTTCAGAATGATGTAAAACCTTTCTGTGTATGACTATGTGCTTGCTTGTTCTGATGTGTTTGTCCTGGAGGATTAGACTGATACCCATGAGGTCCCTGTCTTTGCTGTGATACTAGGAAATGAATGAATGTGAGTGGTGGCTACAGAAGTACCAATGAGGACTGATTCCTAGGGATAAGTAGCTGGGCTATCCACTTGTGAGATAGTGTCAGCTACACTAGCTTAATAGCCGCAGATTTTAGGTGTACTTTTAAGTTTACTGCCAGAGACCTGCTTTATTTTGCTAAAGGAAAAAACTTTTTGATTAGGTCTTTGAGTAATAATGTATCTTTTGAACCTGACTCCTGTGATGTGTCTCCCAAATCATTTACAGGGACAACTTTGTGAGATGAAAATATAATTGAATCTTCTCTCAGCTTAGGTAAGCAGGGAAACTTTGTATTCTTGCTTTATTTATTTGCCTTTGTCTTTCTCTGCCACCCTTTTGCCAGCATTGCTTTTGCATTGCCCTAGTAATTAGTTCTCTGCCATTGCAGTTGCCTATGCCTTCTTTATTTTCTTACTGTGATGTATGTGTTTGTTTTGGAGGATAAGAAGGGGAGGATTTGAAATATTTAACCCAATTGAAGTCTTGCTTACCTGGTGTATTTGGATGAAGTGAATTCATGTGAGTTATATAAGGTATCACACTAGATCTAATGATCCTTTTTGGGTTTGCTTTCTATTGATCTCTGGATCAATAGCAAACCAGTATGTATTTACTTGTCTAAGTATTAGGCTGTTTTCTCACCCAGAAAACAGCTTCTGGTATTGTCAATAGAACTTACAGTTTGCAATGAACTCTATAGTGCTGTGATGAAAGTTATATAGGAACAACAGGCTCAGTCTTGTGATGCACTTTGCCTTAGAAAAGAAACATTTGAGTCAAATCAGGTAAAGGAGTTGCTGTGCAAAAAAATTCAAATGAAATTCAGTGCTGACAGGGGAATTTTAGAGTACAGAACTATTGACAGTGTTACACCACTTCGTTAGACTCCCTGCTACTTTAGTGAAAGTGCCTGTGATTTAGGCATTTAGAGCCTCTGGGAATTAATCTTTTTCTGCATAGACTGGACATTGTGTTGAGGTGTTAGACACCAAAATCATTAGTTCTTAGAGCAACTAGTTAAGAAAATAGAAACAAGAAAGAGAATCATTTATTTGGTTGTTCTCAGGGACCAGAACTGGTTCAGGATATTGCTATCAAATGTATTTTGGTTGACACACAAAGCCAGTTTAATTAAAAAAAAACCCACAACAAGAAGCCCAAAGCATAATCAGTTTTTAATTACAAGAAAAGTCAGTTTGATGACATATTTCCAAGCAGTATGGAGAACTTCTTACTACAGCAATAGACATAAAGCTAGGTACAAATCAGAAAGCTCCAACAAAGAGTCAAGCTCTTAAGACTCTAAGTCTTAAGCTTAACTTAAGAGTAACCTGGTCTAGTGGAATGTGTCCCTGCCTGTGGCAGGGGAGTTGGAACTGGATGATCCTTAGGTTCTCTTCCAACCCTAACCATTCTATGATCAATGAACACATACCTGCATGATTCTGTAGCAAAGAAAATGTGTGCTATAAATAAAAGTACTTTATGTAAAAAGTTGAAGTCAGATGTTATTGAGGAAAATTGGTAACTGAAAGGTAAATTGAATATAAAATCACAACGAGAGATAGACCAAAGTAATGTTATGAAATGTGTTGCTGAGGGCCAGCTAATTTCAAATATACAAAAAAGGAATTGGATGCAACTAATTGGTAGTAAATTCAGTGTTGTGAAGATGCATCCAGTGGTTAAAGAGGTTGCCAAATATGTCTTCACAGTCCCAAACTCTACATTAGGTGTTATCACTTAAGCCAGGGCAGGAGAGAGGAAGAGGAGAAGACTTGGAGTCATTGTGGATACTCCTGTGAAAACAACAGCACAGTAGCCTCAGAAGGCAAATGGAGTACAAAGAAATATTGCTGAAGGAAAAGATAGCAATGTGCTAAATGCCTTGTTCCCACCATAGAAATTCATTGTACGTCTGTGTTTTGGATAATAAATGTAGTTCTATTTTTATACATGAAGAAGAACAGAGGAGGTTCAAGGAAGATTGACAATGATGACTAGAAATCTGGAGATGCTTTATGAAAAGGAAAGAAATTATTCTTCATCTTGTTTAAAAGATGATTGAGGGGAGACATTGTAGGAAATGTGATAAAACCAGGAATGTTATGGCAAAAGCAAATTGGGAACCATCATTCACTCTGTGGCACATAAAAACATGAAGAAAAGTTTAAGAAATCAGATCTAAAGCAAGAAAGAAATAAGCCATTTCTTTTGCATGTCATATTTATAGAATTATTTGCTTTAGATGTTTTGAATGCAAAAGTTTAAATTATTTCAAAGGATTATATATCCAAGGGCAGTAGGACATTGGGTGGTGTTTAATCCTGGTGGTTCCCTGTAATCACCTTCAGAGTTTCTAACCTTCAAATTGCCTGGAGGCAGCCTAAGGTCTTTCCCTGGTAGGTCTTAACATTTCTTCCATTTCTTCTTTTGCGTCCTGTTGATATTGATGTTTTTTTAAATCATGTGCATATGTGGCATATGTTTCTTATACCATGTTCTAATGAAGCTGTGAAGAGGGTTCCAGCTCTCCTCCTGGCATACTGTTAAGTGGGAAAAAAGCTTGGAAAAGATGTAGGAAAAATGACATTTGCATGAGTCCTGTCCCAAATAAGATTTCTCATTTCTACTCTAAATATGTTATATAAAATTTGAACATATATATATATAAATTTTGAGTTAATATTTTTTTATATATCTCTGAAAAATACCTTGTGCATTATTTGCCATCTTAACCTGCCAGTTGTTTTAAAATTGAGCTTGTAGATGAAATCTTGACCTCATGCAGTCGTTAATAGAAATACTTTGGAGGTCACTGACATTAAATCTAACCATGGAAAACAGGCAAACACACAGTGTGATTTGGGTACTGTTGTATACTGATAAGGATTTCCCACTGCTAGACAAAGATAAAAGAAATAAATAATGAAACATTTTCACGTTCCTGTTTAAAGCAAATAAGTACAAGTCCCATTTCTATACACTTGTTTTTGTCACGGTAACCAGCAGTACTTGCTGAAAAATAAAGCTGATGTTCTAGATTGAAAAAGCAGTTCTAAGAATAAAGTGGGCATGTAATCTGTTGCCTATTTTACTAGTTATTCACAATTCTTCACTGGCTTCATATTCTTCCACCTTCAAAACATTGTATACCCATTTTTTCATCTATCTTCTGAACTCTTTTAGATTCCTTGTGTTGTGTTTAACTCATCAACAAAACTCATAAAGAGATTTGTTAGCTGGTATGTCTTGTTTAATAGACAACAGGGCGATTCTGAGATTTACTTTTGGTTTGTCATTTGCTAGTGTCAGACCAATATATTTTATAGAATCATAGAATGGTTAGGGTTGGAAGGGACCTTAACATCAGTACACTGGTTTGCACACACTTTGCAGGAGGACCACAGCAAAAGGTATTATAAAACTGAATAAACATGGAAGCGTAGGAAAACATATTTTAGAGCACAAGAGGTAAAATGCAGGTTTCACTGTATTTATTTTTAAAAGCCTGATAATTCATATAAATGTTTGTATTTAGTGACAATATCCAGTGAATCATGCAAATCAATAGACAAACAGTGCCATGGCATTTATTCCACTGTGACAAATCTGTAGTTTATTGCACCCTATATACCGGTAGTGTGTGTGTTGCAGTGAAAATATGAATTTATAAGTAATTAAAGTAAATGCTGCTGTGATCTTCCTGGGTAGCCCTTTGACATTTTTTATGATAGTTGAATATCTTCCTGAATTTTACATCATGCTGAGAGCTGTCTTGTTTCTTTTGTCTTGTAAATAGCTTGAATTCCATCTTCATGGCAGCGAGTACATGAACGTAAACTGGAAACAAAAGATTGCTTTGCAAGTAAACCTAGAATTTCTGATTTTTATCTTCTTTAAGAACATAAAGTAATTTTCCTTCACATAAAATTAATTATCTCTTGAAGGTGAAAAGGAAAATAAACCTGTGCCTACTTCTTTTTAAATGGAAACTACTTATAAGCATGTCCATTTAATATGAACTACTTTGATTTCCTTTTTCAAGACTGCAACAATGGATCAAATTACTCATTAAAGACTGGTAGAAAAACCTGAAAGAATATCTCATGATATTTCTATTTCTGACCTCTTGGCATTCTCCAGTGAAAAAACAGCCCAATGTCTGAAAAAATACCGATAGCTTTGAGACTGCCTTTTTCTTTTAAAGTGTTGTTATTCAGACAAAATTGCTTCTATAGCATGCAGGTATTCAGCTTAGTTTTTTCCCTACAGCATTACCTTGCACAATTGACTTATTGAAAATTGTCCAAAACCCAGTATGAGATTACTTCATACCTCGTTTTATCTGTGTTGCTAAACTGTAGGACCTAAGAGTTTTCTGTATACAGTGATACAAACTGACTCACTGAATACCTAAGTCAAAATTGCTTGAAATATCTACTAGTGGTGGTGATGGAAATTTTTTCTTGGCTACTATCTGATATTCAGAATAATATACTGAAGATTCAGTAAATATATCCTGAATGCCTGACTTGCTTACTTAATAATAATAATAGGCAATAGGTTTTCTAGCTATGGAAACCCAAGCTTTTTATAGATCCTTTTCTTGAGAGATCATAGAATCACAGAATGGTTTGGATTAGAGGGGACCTTAAAGCTTATCCAGTTCCAACCCCCTGCCACAGGCAGGGACACCTTCCGCTGGAGTAGGTTGCTCCAAGTCCTGTCCAACCTGGCCTTGAACACTGCCAGGGATGGGGCAGCCACAGCTTCTCTGGGCACCCTGTGCCAGCGCCTCACCACCCTCACAGGGAAGAATCTCTTCCTGTTGTACATTTAAAACCAGACATTTGACTTGACATGTTTTTCCATGGTAATCACATGCCGATCTATGAAGTTAGGAAAGGAATATTCATGAAATGAAGGAATGTTCCTTGAATTCTTCCAAAATTATACAAAAAGGGAAAAAATATAAACCCAAACACCCACAAAATGAAAGATTTTAGGCTTTTATTTCATTCCATAATGTAATGCCTAGAGAAGGAGTTCTGTCAGCTGAAATGTATTGGGATCAAGCAGAAATATTATACTAAAATGTACGTAGGAATAGAAAACAAAATTAGTAGGTGCTAGATATTATTCTCTTATCATTGAGCTGTTTTAACAGCTGTTTGCAGAGAAAAAATCACTAATGAATACTGGTGCCAGATTGAAACTTCTTTCCATGCTCCACTCTTTGGAATTTAATTTTACTTGCTGCTTTCTGGTGTACAGTAATTAATGGGTAGTTATACCTGTTCCTTTGTAAATGGATCCTGGAAAAAGAGTCCAGGAACTTATCATGGTTTTTTAATCTTTTCCAATAATATCAAAGAAATAATTTTGTTCTTTGAACCACATTTAATGAGATGTTAATGCACCTAGCGGATTGAGGAGGCAACAATTAGATCCTAGCTCTTTATTGATGAGGAAGCTGCTTCTCTAAGGTAGACAATACATTGAACCTGTAATAGTTAACTGATACATTCAGTTAATACTAAATTCTTAATTAAATATTATTGTGCCTATAGTGGTAGAAAGTGCTGTTCCTGTGCTTTTGTCTGATCACATCACTTGCTACATTAAGTTCATTAGAAATATTAAGCAGTGAGTAAAGGCCAAGGGAGATGAATCATTTTAAGCGAATGATGAATGTTACTGAGACTATTTATTGAGGAGGAGTAATAGTTACAAAGAATGTTTTTCTTCTTCTGTTGTCTACTAAAATATGTGCAGTCTTGGATAAACACTTATGCAAGCACTTCTGTGGCAGAAACGTCATGAAAGAACAAAAGATTGCTATTATACTCATATTAGCCTATTCTGAAAGAAGTATCTTTTGGCAAACCTTAGAGAAGAGGGAGAAATTCTTCCTTACATCTAACCAGAATCTCCCCTGTTTAAGTTCAAACCCATTCCCCCTTGTCCTGTCGCTATAAACCCTAATGAAGAGTCCCTCCCCAGCATCCTTGTAGCCCCCTTCAGATATTGGAAGATGCTCTGAGGTTTCCATGCAGTTTCTCTTCTCCAGGCAGAGCAGCCCCAACTTTCTCAGCCTGTCTTCGTACGGGAGGTGCTCTAGCCCTTGATCATCCTAGTGGCCCTCCTCTGGACTTGCTCCAACAACTCCATATCCATGTGTTGAGGATTTTCCTTACTTTTTTTCACATTAATATCCATTTTAGCACTGATCTATGAAAATGCTGTTAAAATTCTAGGGTTTTTAAAAATTTATTTAAATGAAATAAGTGGTCCTTCCTTGAATATGCAGTTACAAGCTTTTCTAGTAATGAAATTCCACATCAATATGAGTTAGGATTTTGTTGCACATGAAGTTCATGTTTCTTCATAACAGGATATTTACTGTTTCCTCTGGCAACTTTACTCAGGAATTTCTCCCCAGTATTAGCACTCGTCTTCAGCCAAGCTTAGATAAATTATTTTAAGTCCCAATAGTAAGAAAATAATTGAGGAAATTTACTTGGTATAATTTCATTTCTGCAATTCATTGAGGAAAAATTTGCCCCTCAACAAGTTTATGGTGTTTCAATGTTTTAGTGTTTATGTACAGCTTGTATGACTCAGGACTGGGAAATTCTGGGAGATATATTTGCATATGTAAGGAAAAGGGTTTTGAGTGACTTGATACTTAAATGTTCATTTTAAATTAATGGATGGGGAATGTGTAAATAAATTCAATTGAGAAATATTCTGGTTTTATATAATTGTATTGGGCTATGCTGCTCACTCTTCTTTATATGCTTCATTACATAAATAGTTTTGCCAGTTGTTACAGGATTACATGCGGACTAAAATAATTCAGGAGCTGAACAAGTACGTTAGACACTGAGATATGTAGATTTTTACAGGGATTTCCGCATTCCTGCTCTATCGTCTTAGTGTTTGCAGAATGAACCAGGCAGAAGTCCTTTCTGAGAGGATTTGTGAGGCTGAGCAACTGCAAGTACTTGAGATGGTCAATACAAGAATCTCAAAGCAGCAGTAAAGCACACAAATCAAATTATGGAGGAAAAAAAGGGAAATAAGAACCGTCCTTTTGAGGTTTTCTTGGTGACCTGGTATTGCCCCTTTAGCAATGAAATAATTTTACATCTAAGACTCTTTTTCCAATCTTATCTGATTTTAAAGTCAAAACACCTCCAAGAGAGATGCACTATTGATTTGTGCATTTGGATACTCTAATTATCTTAATGCGCAGAGCAGTTTTGACTGTTTTATGCTGAAACTATTACAAGTTTTTATTTTGATCCCTAGGCATATCTAGCAAGCAAATGTTCTTTGTTTTAAAGAGGAGAGAAGCTTAAAAAATGCTTAACAAATGTATTTTTTTTTCCAGTAGAAAAACCCAGAGCCTTTTATTAAAGACTGGTTTGTAGTCACAGAACTACATTCTTTGTCTCCTCTCCCTGGCTGTCAGCTTTCTATCCCCTTGAAGGTTGCAGTGCCAGAGTTATAGGAAGCAAATACCTCAAATGGCTTGTCAAATCATGCTGATTCCTTTCTAATCTCTGTGCAAGCTTTCACCTCATCAGAGGTCCAGGAAGGTTATGAAATTAAATTCGACAGTTAAAGAAAACTTCTTACAACTACAGAGAAGAGTCTGTGGTTCACAGGCTGTTTTAGTCTATGTGTTCTGCAGGATTTACCCATTATCCCAAGTGGAGCAGGTGGAATCGAAATAGTAAGTGGTGCCAGATACTAGAAAGTATTTTTTTTTATACTTTCATTATACTGCAATTGCTTCCTAAGAATAAAGTATAAAAGCTCTATTTAAAAATACATAAATCCTTCTGTAGTCTTTTTTGATATTTTGAAGAAAAAGAATAAATTCCAGAGGCATTTAATTCTCAGGCCTTTAATAATAATTCAGTGTTTTGACATAACTTCAGGTTAGGGAAGGAAACTTCCTAATTAGTAATGACCCACTAATTATAAAATCTGATACTTCATTTTTATGATCACTTTTCTCAAATTTGTATTGAGTTTAAATTAGTACTGTCACCTAATTATGAATAAAATGGTATTGCTTTAATTACCTTCTACTATAGGTGTGAAAATAAGCAAGCAGTTATCATAGTCATTATACCAAATGCTGCAACATTAAATTTCTGACCCTACTACTGGCAGACAGAGCTGTTCAATTGCAATAGCATCTTCATGTAGTTGAGTAGTTCTAATTATTGCCTTCTCTGAGTGCTATGTTTTAAACTTTGTGCCCTGGCCTGTCTTGTTCACAACTAAGAAATAACAAGTGGCTTCATCAAAATGCAATGGATTCTCTGACATTTTGAAATAACTACTAGAACCAGCTGGGGGATAGAAAATAATTGCCATTCAAATATATCATCTTTTGGGTTTTCTTTCTTGCCTCACCAGTTTCCTGTGCAGTGAAGCTTAGTGACGTTCCTAAATCATAAATAAGAATGAACATTTGGGAGGAAATCAATTCTGCTTAATTAGGCTCTTCTCGCAGGTAATGTCTCACTGAATTTTCTTCACCTTGATCCAGATGGAGACGTTTGCTTTAAAACAACTGTGGTTCTCTTTATTAGAGAAAGGTCAATTCTCTAAACATACCAAACTGAGTATGTTAGATCACCAATCTTCCACTGAGAGTCTGAGTAATGGAGGGAAATGTGGGTTGTCTTACATGCCGTGGGTAGACCTGTCCTGAGGACAGGTGCCTTGATGGTAACAAAAGCCTTCTGTATAAATTCTGCCTGTGCTTGGAAGGTCTTGTCTTGCATTTAAGTCTGTTTGATTTGAGCAACGTGGTCTAATGGAATGTATCCCTGCCCATGGCAGGGTGGTTGTAACTATGTGATCTCTAAGATCCCTTCCAACCCAGATCATTCTATGACCTCACGAGGTTCAACAATACAAAGTACAAGGTACTGCACCTTGGTAAGAGCAATCCCAGGCAGAGCTACAGGTTGAGTGGGGAAGAGATTCAGAGCACCTCTGCAGAGAACGACTTGGGAGTGTTGGTTGATGAGAAACTTAACATGAGCCGGCTTCAGTGTGTGCTTGCAACCCAGAAAGCCAACCGTATCCTGAGATGCATCAAAAGGAGCTTGAACTAGCAGGTTGAAGAACGTGATCCTGCCCCTCTCCTCTGCTCACCTGAGGCCTCACTTGGAGTTTTGTGTACAGTTCTGGTGTCCTCAACAGAAAAAGGACATGGAACTGTTGGAACAAGTCCAGAGGAGGGCCACGAGGATGATCAGGGGACTGGGGCACCTCCCATATGAAGATAGGCTGAGAAAGTTGGGGCTGTTGAGTCTGGAGAAGGCTGCATGGAGACCTCATAGCATCCTTCCAGTATCTGAAGGGGGCCTATAAGGATGCTGGGGTGGGACTCTTCATTAGGGACTGTAGTATCACTACAAGGGGTAATGGGTTCATACTTAAACAGGGGAAGTTTAGGCTGGATATAAGGAGGAAGTTCTTTACTGTAAGGGTGGTGAGGCAGTAGAATGGATTGCCCAGATAAGTTGTGAATGCTCCATCACTGGTGGTGTTCAAGGCCAGGCTGGACACAGCCTTGGGTAACATGGTCTAGTGTAAGGCATCCCTACTCATGACAGGGGTTTGGAACTAGATGATCTTAAGGTCCTTTCCAACCCAAACTCTTCTATGATTCTATCATTTAAATCAGGAGAAAAGGGCAGAAAATATAATATCACTTCCAAAAGCATGTAATTGTTTCTTTTAAAGTACATATGTTAGCAGCTAAAATTTAATGCTTCATAGTCTAGCAGTCTGGGAAATAGGTTCTCTGGACTGCAAGGGAAAAGGAAAAACTGGTTCTTAAGTATTGAGAGTAAGGAAAATGAGATTGTTAGAAAGAAAAAAGGACACAGCTATAGCATCAAGGAAGCTGAAAGACAGTTGTTTTTCCATCTTCAGTAGGGCAGGCTGGGCAGTGTATGTGTTGTGGTTACCTGTGTGGGAGATGAGATCCATCTGGTCTTAAAGTGTCTGAAAGGTCAAGGATTGACTAAGGAGAAGGATGTTGAAGTGAAAGGATGGAAGATTAAAGCAGCTGATTTGCTGCTGACAAATTATGCATATCCTGCGTGTATTTGTCGTTAGCAAGGAGCCTGGAAACTCTACTGGATTTGAAGAAAGACATTCATATTGGTTAATTAGAGTATTTTGAGCTGTTATATGTTTCATTAGGCCACAACCTGTGGTATTGATTCAGAAAATGCACTTAAGTAGGTGTCCCATTACTTTTGGTGGAGCATCTCATACACATATGAAGGAAGACATTTACCCAAAAATGACCATAAGCTAACCAACTGATGAACTGTCATCCAAGCCTCAGGAATAATTACATGATGGCAAACCTGCTTTTGCAGTTATGCAGCACAAGAATCTATTGAATTGCTTTATTAAGAGATTTGTCACTTTTTCTGATGTGCATTTGACTATTTGAAATAATGTATAAATACACAGGAACAGACTTACACATTTTTATTTCCTGTACCAGGAATTATAATCTTGTTTCAAAACATTGAATGGAATTTTATATCATATTTTTTGGTCTCGAAGGCCAAAAACCATGACCAAAATTGCATCTTCTACTGTTAAGATCTTTAAACCTGTGAAGAATTTTTAATATGTGGCAAACTTTGTTTTTCACTTCATTCTTCTTCATGAACTGAGAAACTGACTTTTTTTCCCTGTTCAATGAGAAATGGTATCGTTTTTAACTTGTCTGCTTATTGTAAGAATAGTATAGGTGTGTTGTTTTTAATCTTCATTACACCTCCTCTGCTTTAATGTTGGCTTCATCTGTGTTTTAATATAATCACAGATTTGTTTTGTACTCCTATAAATAAGTAGTATACTAGCAACACTCAGTGATTCAGAAACTTCTTACTCAATTGCCCATATATGTTATTTTGACTAACATCACTGATATTTATTAATATGAACACATATTAACATATGCAATATGCACACATTCTCAAAGTGAAAACATAGACATTCTAGTAAGTTTGCTCTATTACCCGTCTCTGAAATACTCTTCATAAGACTGGGGAGGTTTTATGCATGACATAAAACTTGGAAAAGCAGTAAATAATATTATCCTTATTCTGCAAATATTTTCACCACATAAACTTGCAGCCTTGCCTCCTGTATTAATTTCTTAGTCTACTTACCTTAACTTCTTATTTAATGAGCAAAGAATGTCTTTGCTCGATGAAATTTTCATCAAAAAGAACATTCTGACTTGTAAGCTTGGCACATACAGAAGGCAAAAGATTCTGCTTGTGCTGGATAGTCAGGAGTACATAGTTAATTGCATCACATTTTAATATAATTCCACTCTTTATGATTGGAGTGTTTCTAATTTCTTGTGTTTGCTATGTAGTCAATGAGAGACCTTATGGCAATTGAAGGTAGGTTTCATGGTTCAGTTTTGGTTAAGGCAAAGGAAGAAATGGCATCTTTTTTCCAAATGTTTCTTTTTAAACATTTGCCAGAGATTGTATTAGTGTATTGCACTAAATTGTATTGCATCCTTGTGTTAGTGTGGTACTGAAATCATATATTCCAGAAGGCAATCTGGTTTTGACTGGTTGATGACATAGACTTTCTGTCTGGTCTACACTTTTATCTAATACCTATCCTACAGTGTGACATTGTGTCAGGAAAAAGAATAAGAGGCCCATCCATTGGCAGAAAAAGTCATTATTAGTAAAGACAGAAGCGGTGAAGACAAGCAAAGGTTGGGTCTATTCCCACGCTGTGATTGAGAGAGAATGACTAGAGACAAGGTTTTCATTATCTATATGCCAAGGGTGGCTGGAGAATGAGAGACCTGTGGGTGGGCAGAGGAAGAGCACTGGCTGCAGTGGCCACAGATATTAAAGCTGGAAAGTAGTAAAACTCTTAAAATATAATACTCAAACAAGTGATGCAGATAGCTAGATATAGGTTCTGGGACATCTAGGTCACACTTTGTTAAGAAAGATCGGACTATATGATCCTAAGGTCCCTTCCAATCTAGGTTTCTATGAGTCTGTGATTGATTTCTCCACTTTTGCAGCTTTTATAGTATATCAGAAAGGAAAATATGAGTCTTTGGGTCTAGTCTTTGTTTCCCTATTTCATGTGGGCTGTATAGCTTGTAGAATCTAAAGGAACTTTGCTATAAAAAGTGCTTTAAATCATCTTTGAATATGCAGTAAGAGCAAGGAACAGGCAGGCTAGAATGTGTATTTTGCTTTTAACTGTGTATGCATGACCCCAAGGAATATAGTTGAGGGTTATTGGTAGGACATTTTTTCTTTCCCATATAAAATTTCTTCCTCTGGAAACATAGTAGAAGGATGATTGTGAAGTTGCTCTGAGGTTTTGTGCCCTCTGCTGATTCCTCTTGCAGAAGTAAAAACCTTTGAAGACATGAAGGCAGTCTGTGCTAGTCATGTCTAAGGCTATAGCTTAGCTCACTGCCTTGTTTCAAAGCAAATTGAAAGTACGGCATTGTGTGATGCCCTTGCATTGTGTTATCATTGAGTAGCAACATCAGAATCAGATGCTACCTTTAGTTTTGGTGCAAGATCAAAATAAATATGCTTTATTTTTAATGCTACAGTATTATAAAAAAAAGCGCTGATATTAATGTAGAAATGAACTAAGAATATAATTTAAAGAATCTCAGGTTAACTTCTAGTTAACCCATGTTTTCTCGAGGCTGTGAATTATGAATAGACTATTACTCATAAATGAAGCAGTGAATTTCCTAGTGTGTGAAAAAGATGCGTAAGGAGTTTAAACTCGGAGGGGAAGCTTAACCTTAATACATATAAATATACTCTGAAAGTGGTTATTTTAATTTTCTCTTGACCCTGTAGGTTTCAAAATACTCTCATGTAGAAATAAGGCTTAACTCAGTGTTAAGGAAGTACTCCTCTGGAATACCAAAAATTGATACAGTGTTGGTACATTAATAGAAGGATTTCTTGGGATATATAACCCAGTATGGTCTTTCCATTTCTTTTGTCTAAGATTGTTTCCACATTTATGTTATCTCTATCTGACTTTGAAAGAGAATTAGCAAAGGAACTCTATATTTATGATTTTAGACTCTCTGCACATTTTAATAAGGCTTAAATATAACATTCTACTAAACACTGTGGGGGAAAGGCCAACTGAAATCACTAATTGCCAGCCACTTTATTTAGAATGGCAGAATTATTTTTGCCTGTAATAATAGTCAGCAGTTTGGAACATGTTTGACTACCAGTTGTTAAATGAGCTTGGATCATTGAAGAGTGGGAGAAGAACACTTGAAAAAATAATTAGAGTATATTTATTTTAAATACGCAAATTAAGCTGTCACAAATACCATTAAGAATAATTTCTAATAGACAACCTTCACAGTTTTTTGAAATTAGCAGTTTAAACCTCCCTTTGCATCATTTTCCTTTATAAATATCTTTTAGAATGATGTGAACTTCTCTAAATGTTTTTACCTTATTTTTGTTGTATTTAGTTTATTATTCTATATTGCCAGCTCTGATTCTTATTTTTTGTCATTTTAACCTGAATTAAATGTAAGAGTATGAGAATGTACAGTTCTGGACAGCACATTTATAAGTGCCCTGATATTAAACACATTTTTATTGCAAAGGGTTATTTCCCTGTTAAAAAAAAAAAATCTATGGAAAAATCATTCAGGATCTTATAATGCCCTAAGAAGAGGACAAACTAAATTGATATTTTCCACTGTCAGAGGGTTTCCTCTTACTTTAGCCTTTCTGTGTTAAAATAATCCAGTGGGGTTAGATTCCCTGGTGGACAAATCCATTCTTCCATTCCTCATCACTGATGCCATCATGATGGCATTGTAAGGTATCAGGCAGGGATTATACCAGTTAAAGCTGGCTGTAGTCAGCTGCTGGGCATCTAGGGCTGAGCCATGTTGTTCTTGCTTTTAATAGGTATTTGGCCTATTCTCACTCCTAGCTGTTTACTTCTATTCTCATAGGAGTCTGGGTTTCTTTGGCCTTCAGCTTATTTGAGAAATGATCCTATTAGCTATATGCTGCTGGAGTCTGTATTCCCAACCCTAAAAGATATGTGTGCTATTTGTCTCTTTGGAAGTTGGTGCAGTGATGTGTTGGCAGGTGAGAAATAGTAGTTCTTTGTGTTGTAAAACAGTGTTTTAAAATTAATGCTTCAGTAAATGAGCAGAGTAATGACAGACCTGCATTAGCAAGGGACTGAGTGCCAAGGGAATAGAAATTAATACAAAAAGCTATTGGGTAACCAGAAGCATGAGGGAAATGGCTTGAAATTGTTCTGACTCCTGAATAATTATCTCTTCCATTTATTTACATCTCTAGGGCTTCAGATCTGTCAGTGCAAGCAGACCTATATGCTGACTTGTCCAGAAAAAAAAGACCAATCAGCAGAGACCAGTTCCATGCATGTGTGAATGTATTTGTATCATTATTTCATTAATACTTTATTATGACTGCCTGTTTATGATGATCTAGTCTGTGTTACGTCAGATTAAAATGGGTGACAGCCAAAATAATGACCTAGAAATGGAAATGCTTAAACCTAAATAGCTGGGTAATTATTTATGAGAAAGATACTGATTTAGTGTCCAGCAGTTCAGGCAAAGAAAGCAACCAAAAACCTGTTGGCAGTTAAGGGATTCATCTTGCAAATAAGGGATGGGATTTGGAGAAAGGACTGTCAACTGACTGAGCAGAATGCACAAATCAATACAAAACTAGGGAATGGATCTGTGCAAGACAGACGCTTGTGTGAAAACAGGAGATTTTTGGAAATAAGCTGAATTACACTTAGAGGAGTTAATAAAGACAGGAGTCAATATGTGTGTGTGTTAGAATGAAAGAAATACTAATCTTCTGAAATGGTTTTCTTGCCTTGCAATTAAATTCTGCTTGATTTTTGGAAAGAACTGCTTCTGGAAGAAAACAGTTTTGTTTGGTGGGAATTAATTCTGTCCCAGGTTTCTAACAGAACGGAGTTTACAGGCTGCAATCCAAACTCCTTAATGTGACTGTGAAGATTTCCAAGACAGAGTGATAGAACTCTCTAGTTCCTTCTACAGAAAACTCGCATCAGAGGGCAAGGAGGCCAGAAAGGTTTCAAAATTAAGCTTGTTCCATAAGTAGCAATAATCTTTTCAAAGAGAAGAAAAAAGCCTACCAAGCCTAAAAACAAATGCACATGTATTTTACTGATTAAGAAAAACATATGGTGTCATACATTATATTCTGAAATATAACTTGGTATATCCTTATATAATCATTTTTTCCATGTATTGTCACTTTGTGAGTACTTACTGGGGGAAAACAATGAAATTAGTCACAGAAAAAGTCCATAAAGATGGATTGCTCAAATTATATAAACTCTATTATGAACATTGAAGAGGTGGTTAGATATGTAAAACAAGCCAGTGTGCTTATTTTTCTGGAAACAAATCCATATATCAACTTCTTCCAAACACATTCCAGATTTCTTTTTATAAGAAACCTTCATGTCAGTAGGTTAATTGTGTAAGCAGTTGTAGACATGGGATGGAAATCAGTCATAACTAAGGTCCACTTTTCTAATGCTTATCATCTTCTTATAAAGGGCTGCTTTAAACATGTTCAGAACTTTAATATTGGAAAACTTGTGGGTTTTGTGGTTACATGTATAAATTCCCTGTGGATGAAAATATGATTTAAGGGTTAATTAGTGTTCTTCAAGACGCAAATATGTAGGGGGATGATGTTAATTTGTCATACCCAAACCTGTTTGATCAATATTATTTGCAAGAGCAAACCACTGGAGCATTCTTGCATTGATCAAGGTGGTAATGGATCTTTTCTGGACTAGAGGTAGAGAGGAAAAAAAATAGCCCCAAGCTATTAGAACTTTTCAATTTAAGATGTATTCTGTATAGGTAAGAAATAGCAAGTTTCCTTATGATTTCAAGCCCAGCTGTATTTTTGAAAGATGGTTTATATTCTTCTATATGTGATTAGATTAACAATGCTGAAGGGAAATAGTTCATCTAAGCCACGGAACTGGAATTTTTAGGGTTTACAGCCTTGTATATATTGTACAGCCTTGCACATATATTTGGTACTTGAACTCCCTAAGAAGTATTAATATCTTTTTCCTCTGAAAATAGACCAATTCTCTAAATATCAGTGTACCAGCATTTACCAGATTTCAAATACTGAAGCAAGAAATGGAAAGAGAAACCTTGCAGCAAATTCCTCTTTCTAAAGAAAGGGACCAAAGGACTTTAAAGTAGATATCTGGAAGAAAAGCTTGAGAGAGAGTTGAATTAGCTTTGGTCTAAACCATTTCTAAATTAAATAGAATTGAGAGCAGTGCAGTGATTTGGATGTTCCTGTCCGTTGCAACACTAAAAGCTGGATTATGTTTACAGGTTAATTAATGTGCCCACGGCAGGGAGGTTGGAAGTAGATGATCTTAAGGGCCTTTCCAACACTATTTTATGATTCTATAATCCTGTGTTTCCCAAGTTTCCATTTTCAGAGGAAATATATTCACCAAAATGGGGCTTGGAGCAGCAGGAAAAAAAAGCTCAGGTTTACTGATGTCCCTCCTTTGCAAGTGCAAAAGTGGCACATTTTGAGTTCCCCAGACTGTATGCTCTCTTCTTGATTACATTAGCATGCAAACTTTAAGTATTTCTTAGAGTTGTTTCAAACATGTGCAGTGTGTCTTTTTTAACATGAAAGAGCTGGGAATGTCTGCTATTGATCCATGGGCGCTTCAGGAGAAGGTTTTTGCAAAAGAGAATGAATTCCTTTTTGTTAAATTGTAAAGTATTTGTACCATAAACAGTCTCAGTTACCTATTTAGTACATCTGCCAGGTGGTTGAGCTGTGGTGATTGCAGCCTGATTGTAGAACTCCTTTTCAAGCTAATGAGCTATTAAAGGAGAACTCTGTGCTTTAAGAAGGCAGATGTTGGACAGGCTCCTCCAAGTGGCTTTCTTGATTTTTCACTTCAGATTCAAAACTCCATTTATTCTTAACTGTAGATCTTCAACTTTTGGCATAATGTAAAGACTTCAATGAAAAAAATGCAGAATGCACTTTGGAGGTTGTCCTCAAGGTATACAATAAGCTCTAACACTTCGAGCACTAATTAAATAGTTTAACTTGTGCTTTCCACTGGATTATACTTTCTTACCTTCCCCTCTACTTTTTAAACGTGATCTCTTTAGAACTGTTATTTTTAGTTTAAACGTTTATGAAGATGAGCTTACAAATAGCTGTTAGCTGTTAAGTCTCCTTGATCACATAATGAATTATTGTGCTGACTCTTGCGTCACTCTCTCAGGGATATGTGATATTATTTCTTTAGATGTCTTCCAAAATTTCATGCAAGGAAAAGAAATGCACAAAGGATATTTAAGCTTTTCTTTTTCTGTCATTGCCATGGAAACATTAAAAGTAAGGGGAACTGCAGGAAGAAGATGAAAAGGTAGAGACAAAGGAGGAGATACAGAGCAGTAAAGAGAAAAGGAAAGCATGAGGTAGTACGTTAAGTTGTAAGACAATAGATACTGTTTTGGTTCAGAAATTCTGTCATATTTGGAAAAGCTATATTTTTCAGACCTGAAATGAAGGTTAATTTGGTCAATTTGCATAAAAATAAAGCTAATTTTTCCATTTGACAGAAATATTGAAAACCGCACTTCAATTCATGGCTTTTCTGATGTTTTCATAGTATTATAATTCTGATAATGTTAGAGATTTATGGCTGATTTGTATTATGCTAGTATGAATGCTTCTGGGCTAGCATGTGCATTCGGTTTGCTCTTCTGTTTTTCACATAGCTTGGACAATTGCTCAAGCCCTTTAGAAAAACCACCCTGGGAAGTGTAGAGAAGTGGTGAAGCCTGAATCCTTAAGTCTAATTTTGCCTGAAGGACTTAGATGTTCGTATCTCAGGTGCCTGAATCTAATCCAATTTTATCTGGATAAACTTACTATAAATATCACCATTTCCCTTGTAACGAGGCACTCCCTCTGCTTTATCTCCGTCCATCAGTCACGGATTTATCAGTCCTGACTTTGTATTTGTATATTGTCAAGCTCCAGTAGGTGGCAGCCCTGCAGCATTGTTTGGGGATTTTTTAGGGTGAATAAAACTTACCGTGCGTCGCAAATGGCTTCTGTTACAAAACTCTCTGCAATAACTCTGAAGTTCTCATCCCTTTCATGCCCATGATTTACCTTTTTCAAAGAATAATATCCTCAAATCTCCATTCCCTATTTTTTTTCCTCTGATACTGTCTGCTATTATATCCCATGATAAAATGTATATCAGGTGTATTTTTTTTAGTTGCTGGAATCTCTTCTTCAATCCCTTACTTTCAGTTAACTCTGACCACATGCAGCAGTTACATTGCATTAAGCTGATAAAGCCAAACTGTATAAAGACCCATTCTCTATTTTATTTTTAATAAAAGGATTCTATGAGGCTTGCTACCACCGTTTTATTTTGGAGACTTGATATCTTGTTTGCATAGTCCAATGCTGTGTGGGAGTGAAGTAGGATGTTGTGAGAAGTTAGGCTGGCATGCTTATCTGTGTGTCACCTCTCCAGTCCCCTCTTCATAATCTGATATAGTAACAGGACTCCCACTACATCTATTTTTTCCTATCTATTTAATCTATTAAGCAATTTATCCACTTTTAAAGATGTTCTGGGCTTTCATGAGCACAGGTCAAAATCTGGTAATGTAGTACTTTCTACTACCAAAGGAGAAACAAGTTTAGTGATGACCTATTTATTAGAACTGTATTCTTTCAAGCAGTTTAAAACTAGAAGTGCAACTTGATTTTAGTCTTCCACATGCTGGTCCTATAAATCTTATTTGGGTTCTGTGTTGAGAACCTGCTCTTACGAGAGAGCAAGGGCATAAGACAGAATCACCCAGCTTTCCTGGTATGAATGTCATGAAGCTGTTATTTTTTGGACCTACTCATGCATATGTTATTCTCACAGCCCTTTAAATAGCGTTGGTGTTGCTAAGCAATATTCAAATCATTTCAAGATATTTTGAAAGCAGTGAATACCTGTTAGCAGTCCTTTGGGCTATGCTATTGATTTACTACTGAATTGTATTCATGCATTTTTCTCTGATTTCCCCCTTTTGGTTGTTTTGGGAGTTGTGTTGTTGGTTTTGTTGTTGCTGTTGTTTTTACTCCAAGAATTTAACCTTTAAACGTAAGAAAACCCTGCAAAACCTGAAATGAGAGGAGAGAAACAGTGTGTGTGTGTGTGGAGGGAATATAGGATGAAGGTGGACAAAGGGGCATGCTCTGTTCATTAATGCATGTTTCCTACTTTTCTACTCCTTGAATTTGGGAATTGGAGAAAGCGGAGAGATAAGAATTGCCAGATAGTGTGTTGTTGCCTGGCAGCTTGTAGAAATCATACGATGCTACATGAGGCTGCCTGACCTAAGTAGAATAGATATTTTTGAGCCTTTCTTCTTCCTGTTAATTCTTGAAAGAGCTGTTGGGATACTGCCTGGTTATAATGCTAAAAATGTCTTCAGTGGAGGAACACATATAGATACCAGTATATTTTTAGATGTGATGCAATTCATATTTTAGTTAAGGTGGTATATTTTTACATTCTTAGTTGGAAATGAAAGATGTTCTCATAAAAAAAGGCTTTACTGCAGTTTGTGATGGTAGTGTAGGCTGCTACTAATTGTGAATATTACAAGTAGCCTATGGATATTTTAGCTGTGCACTGTGTAGATTGTATTTCTCTTCAGAATTAAGATTTGATATTAGCATTTTTGCTTTTATTTCAAAGGCATTGTCATCTTTTCATTTGAATGAATGAAATCTTTGTAGTAAATCATCCTCTGTCAGTCTGTAGGTTGTTTTTCTTCATTTTTAAATCAAACTCACACTAATAGCAAAACAGGGAAATTCTTACTTTGATATGCTGCATATGAATCTCCTGCATGTCAGTGCAGCTTGTAGAAGCAAGATTTAAAGAGATATCTTATTAGGTATAGGTGAGTTTCTCTTTCTATTAGCTAGTTCTGTTAAGGAGTGAAAAACATCACTGAGTTTTAAATTTGTGGAACTCACTTATTAACTTAGTGAACCTGTATCTAAGTTTTCTTCTAATTGGATTGTGAAGAAATTGTTTCCTAAAGAGATGACAGTTTTAAAACCTGGCGTTTTACCGATGTGTTGTAAAATGTCTACACTGGGTCTCTGTTACAAGTAATGATGATAACAGTAGAATTTATTACAGAAGACAGCAGGTAACCCCACCACAGTTCAGAACTCCGTTGTGGTAGGTATCATACATGCTAATTGGCAAAGTGTTCTTAAGAGGCAATTAGTGGGTTTTCTAAGACAGTCTGCAAATATTGGAACTTTTTAACGAATGGTGAGCTAACAAACATCAGGGGAAATAGCTTGTGAGGAAAATATTTGAAAGTCTAAAATATATGTTAAATAGACATTTTCTCAACCAAAAATATTTTTATCGTTCCATATTACATTTCAGTGGAGTTTGCCTCATAAAGTCATTGTTTTGTGCTTTCTCCTACCAGACAGAAATATGTTGAGTGATAAGCTGTTCTTCTTGAGTTCTCAGGTATTATCTGACTTGTTCTTCTGTGGTTTATAGTCAAAGCAGCTCAAGATAACAAGTCTGGATGGTGTTCATTTCTTTCTATTGCTGATCACTGGTTCACTCTCTGTTCTCAGGATGATTTTGTCATGAATTGGACACTTGTATCGCACATGCTCAGTTGCAGATATTGTTTTGGTTGCAGAGGCTTTAGCTTACATGATCCCTTATTAAACTCTATTTGCTCTTTCATTTTTCTCATGGTATATATAAAAATTGAGACACTTCTGTTTTTAACTGTGGCAAGTACATGGTTAGATAATCTGGATGGACGCTTTTTATTAGACGTATTTCAGCAGGCAACATTTTGAGGTCCAGAATGTGTCCAGAGAAATAAGTAATGCCAAATGATAAGTTTAGAAATGCCAAATATCTGAATTGAAATGTTTGACCTTTTATCACAACATTATGGTAATCCTGCCTTGAGGCAGTGTATTTACATGCATATTCTTTCATAAGCAATTGAACTCATAAAATTATAAGTTTGGCTGTTATCTTTCATCACTGTTTTTGTAATTTTTGAACAAGCACACTTCAGGTCACATCTTCAGCAGCAGTGGTAACAATGCTACTCCTTGGAGGTACAAATAAAAGTCCAGAATCAATATCTAATTTTTTTTCCCAGCCTACAAATTCAAATCCAGCTTTACAGCATGTATCTATAATAGGATTTTGCTTAGCTTTTTAGAGGTTTGAGGGATAAATTTGTCTTTTTAAGGATATTTATATAGACAGTGCTAACCCGTGATCCATCTTCGAGTAAGATTTGCTGGTGTCCAACTTGTAAGTTATAAGGAGGCTGTTTCTTCTGACACTCACAAAACTGCAAAACTTACATGTCAGCAGGGTTTGATCATACTAAGTGGTCCAAAACTTGCTGTTATATTTAATTTTTGACAAATTTTAATTGCTAAAAAATAAGTTAGGATTTCAAATACTCTGTTTTAAGATTTTTTTGACTGTGATTTTGACACTTTTCTACCGAAATCAGGATTTCATGAGTGTTGTAAAATCTTACAGTTATCTCAATTTCCCCTGTTGCTATTATACTACACTACTTACTAATGTAGACACAGCCAGAATAGACAGAAATTGCCAGAAGACGATCTCAAGAAAAGCACGAATATAATGTCTGATGGAGAAACCAGTCCTGATCTGGAAGAGGTGCTTTGTGTTCAGTAACCACAGCAACATGCCCATTCCCACAGTTAAAACAACGACAAAATAAGGTAATTACAAAAATCAGTTGTGGATTGAGGTCAATTCACATCATGAATCACAGCATTGCAGAGAAATAGGGCTGCCTTTGTAATTAGGTAACTATTTTAATAGCAAACAAGATAGTTTCTTAAGGACAAGAGTTCTATATATTTCTATATGCAGTTGCCAGTAGCCCAAGAGTGGTCCCAATCTGCTTAAACTCAGACCTCTTCTTGAACTATGATTTTCCAAGCTGTAACTTCAGAGCAGAATGCAATTGGGGAAGGTATTTAAAGATCTTTGTCAGTAAGTGACTCTGTCAGTGACTCAGTCTTTCATGTCAGTATTGTCAATGAATCCCATTCCTGTCTTTGAAATGCTAAAATTACCCAGCACTAGGTCCTCCGAGGAGCTTGCTGATCTTATCCAATTGTGAATATTCCCGTACTTATGTCACTGGTACATTTTGAGTTGTCCTGCCAGACATGTCTATTATTTCATGCTAACTGAGGGGGAGTTACTTTCACAATACTGTCAGATATTCAGAATGTATCACAGGTGATGAGGCTTCCAACAGCACAAGAATCCTGACTCCTCACACTATTTTGGGATGCAAGAAGAGGATCTTTTCTTCTTCCACAGAACTCCTATCTGTTTCAGTCAAGCAAAACCATATTGCAGTACTTGTAAATATCGGTGACAAAGAAACTTTGTTTTGTGTATCTGCATCATGGATACTAATGAGCCATATAACACTGCGCATTTGTTACTAACTTCGAGGTGATTGATCATTTTCATCATGTGTGGATAATTATTTCCCTAAATAGAATTTCTAATATCATGACAACTCACACAGCCTCCTCAAACTGATTCACTTGTGTAACTATGGCAGCTTCTTGTTGTATTGTGCTGCAAAGATTGTCTGATTAGTAAGAAATTATAATTTATTTGAATAATCAAACTCAGTGTACTCAACAAGGAAACTTAATGATCTCAGAAGTTCTCACTGTGAATTGTATTCTCAATAGCATAATAACATTAGGTGGTTTTTTTTCCTCAACATTAGCACATAGAATTCAAGTTTATGAACAACCATTACTGCATTGATACAGAATCAGAGAATAATTTAGAATAGACTGAATGAGAGGATGTTATCCAGTTCAAATCTATTCAAAGCAAAGCTACCTTCAGTGTCAGGTTAGGTTACTCAGTGCCTTGTCCTCTCAAGGGTGGTCACTCCACAGTCTCTTTGGCGTACCTTAGTTTAGCAATGTCTTAGGCTTTACCTGGATGTCAGTCAAATGTCTTAGGCTTTACCTGGACGTCAGCCAAAAAAAGTTTGAGTTGACAGGTTGGATTTAGTTGCTGGAGGTTTGTCCAAAATGGAAGATGGTGTCTGGCTATGTATGTGCTTCAAAGGTTTTGGCATAGTCCTCTCCAGAGATACTTTCCCTCTGTTTGTAAAAGGGACCTGAAATAAATAAATAGCATTGTGAGAAGTGGACACTTTGGAAGGGAGTGCCCCCCTGCAGGATGATTTGGATAGGCTGGAAGAGCGGATTGAGAAGAACCCAATGCAGTTCAACAAAGTCTAAGGTCTTGCACCTCGGTAAACATAATCCAAGAGTACAGCACAGGCTGGGATCTGCTTGGCTGGGGATCAGCTCTGTGGAAAGGGTCCTGGGGGGCACAAGCTCAAGAGGAGTGAACAGTATGTGGCTGCTGCAAAGAAAGCCAACAGGATGCTGGGTTGCATCAACAAGGTGCATCACCAGCAGAGATAATGGTGTCCCTCTCTACTTAGCGCTGGTCAGGCCACACCTGGAATACTGTGTTCAATTTTGGCTGCTGCTATCCAAAAATGATGTGAAGGGGCTAGAGAGGGTCCAGAGAAGCTCCACAAAGATGATCCAAGGACTGGGAAGCCATATGAGGAAAGGCTGAGAGAGCTGGGACTATTCAGCCTGGAGAAAAATAAGGCTTAGGGGAGATCTTTTCACCGTGTTCCAGTATTTAAAGAATGGCTACAAAGAAGATGGAGACTCCGTTTTTACAAGGAGTCACATGGAGAAGATGAGGGGTGATGGGAACAAGTTACTGCTGGGGAGATTCCAGCTCGGCACAATAGGAAAATATTTCACCATGAGAACAACTAGATACTGGAATCATCTCCCCATGGAAGTGGTGACTTCGCAACATTAGACACTTTTAGGATTCAGTTGGAGAGGGTGCTGAGCCATCTAGTCTAGATCATATTTTTGCCAAGAAAGGTTGGGCCAAATGATCCAACCTGGTTTTCTATTGTACTATAAAAATATTTGTACCTAAATTGAAAGACATTTTGCCATAAGGTTAACTTAAGTCATGTATAGCTAGCAGATCCAACTATTCCATGATGTAGTTCAGACAGGGGTTTCTATACTGGCTGTGGGTTAGCAATAGTAAACTGATAATACATTTGATTGCCACGATTAAAGGCATTTGATTCCATCAGCTTGGAAGATATTCTATAATATGATTAAAATCACCCTGGAACACATTCAGCAGTTTTACACTTCAATAATATACAATATGGAATGAAAACCTGGCAGCAGACTGGATGAATTCAATGTTGCATGCAGGAATACAGAGTAAGCACAATTACAGTGCTTCAGAAGTAGCGGACAAGTAATGCATTTCAACAAATTCTGCTTTTGTCTTTGCTTAGTCTTCAAAATGAAGCTTCAGGTTTCACAAGTGCGACTTGTAACTCGTTCAAGGTTAATAGTTATTTTTGAAGCTGTTCAAAGATTAGGATACATGCTTTATTATTTGTAGGTACTTCACATTTAAATGGAATGCTTAACCGAGCTCTTCACTGAAACATCTTTTATCGTTTGCTTCCTGCTTTTCTTTCCTCTCTTGTTTTCAAAGCCTGATGTGTATTACTTATCTTTTTGCTTTGATCCCCCCCCACCTTCACCTTTTAATCTCTCATTCTTCATCCATTCCACTGGGACTCTTTCATTCTTTGCTTTCCCTCAATTTACTTTCCCCATGGAAAGCATCCATACTGATATCACCAAAGATACATTCTTTGAAAGTGCCTTTCTTGTAAGTTAAAGGTCTAAGGGAGACTTTGCTCTCTTTAGTCAGTTTGATTCCTCTGCTTCCTTCGGTTGTCTGTTTCCTTTATTATGTCTAAATTCCCCCAAAGTTGGAAAAGGCATCAATGGCAAAGGACACTTTGAATTGAACCTTAGGAGGAATCAAAAATTGAGACATGGAAAGGGAATGAGGGAGTAGAAGATAAACTGAGCTGCCAGCAAGCAAACAGTAGAATGGTGCAGAAATTCCATGATGGTAAAATAATATGGGTTTTGTCTATTCTATTACCTTATTTGTTTGCCTTTGTTTTCTAATACTGTAAAATTTTTGATGCAGTGTGTGGCTTTTTGGTACTAAGCTGCATAAAGTATATATATATTTGTTGAGCACTAGGGTAATAATTCAATGCATTAAGAATGTAAATTGTTACTCATTTTTTTTGAGTTTTCATCAGCTAAATTCTTATGCATAGAATGAGAGTTAACTTCACTGCATAGTTTTTACTACACAAATCAACTTCAACCTACTGAAAGCATAAGTGTAAGTGCTGTCTTGCCAGTATCCAATTGGTAATAAGGTTGTATCAAAACCAAAGAATTTCCATTGTGCTTTTGAAGTGACAAAGTCACAGAACCAAAAAAGTGATAGAACAGGCTTCCCTTGGAAGAATTTTACTTTGGCAAACTGTTTGCAACGTGAAATTCATGTTACTCTATGGTAAAGCAAGACTCTGGTGTCAGAGCGGAGAAAACTTGTGGAAGGTTGTGTGGTAGTAGACCTATAGAAAAAGGAGTGCATCTGTAGGGCAAAGGAGTTAGTGCTGAGCATCTGACGTCCACATCATACCCATTTCAGAAGGGTTTGTGATGACCTAGGTCTCGTGTGGACTCATGGCATGAAAACTAGCAGTGGCTGGAGCTCCTGGTTTAGTTTTATCTGGAATTAGTCCAGTCTGAATATCTGAAGACCACACCATGGTATGGACCAAAGTGCAGTAAACAGGAACCAACAGAGGAACAGTACTAAAATATAAATGTAGAGTCACGCTTGGTTCCCAAATAGTTTCTTTATGGAGTTTTATCTATAAGGAGACTTGTGGACATATGAATCTCCACCCCAACCTACCTTTGAAGTCTGTTATAACTCTGTTCCTTTCCTTTTCTCTTTACTATCATGTTATGACTAGTAGTTTCCACTTGATGCCTATTAATCAAATCATTGTTATTTTCATGAGACTTCATAAACAACATAGAATTCTAAGTGCCAGGTGTTGTTTCTTCTATGTTCAAACAACATGATTACCTTTTAAAAAGCTGTCACTACAAAACTAAACTAAAAAAAGGAAAATATCAAAACCAAAATGAAAGTTGGTGATCTTGCTCAGAATTTGATTTACTGCATTTTTATATCCCTTTTCTGGTAGGTGATAATATTCTTCAGAATTAAACAAAATACTCTAAATACTTTGTCATGGGAGTATGCATGCAGAAAAAACACTTTACTGGGATTCATGGATAATTTCCATCTTAACCACAGAACTTAATCACACTAACAAAGTACTGATATTTTATGGTATTAAAAATTTACTTGTGGTGCTTTGCATTTTGATTGTTCTATTGAATAAAGTGTTTAGTTCATAGAATGGTTTAATTCAGCGAACAAATACAATTCTATGAGAACTTTTACCAGCACCACCAGCAGATATTGTCTGTATCAATTTAAACTATCAAAAAGAAACTGCCATCTCACATAGCATAGAATCATAGAATAGTTTGGGTTGGAAAGGACCTGAAGATCATCTAATTCCAAACCCCTGCCATGGGCAGGGACACCTCACACTAGACCATGTCACCCAAGACTCCATCCAACCTGGCCTTGAGCACTGCCAGGGATGGAGCATTCACAACTTCCCTGGGCAACCCATTCCAGTGCCTCACCACCCTTACAGTAAAGAACTTGATTCTTATATCCAATCTCTAAACTTCCCCTGTTTAAGTTTTAACCCATTACTCCTTGTCCTATCACTACAGTTCCTCATGAAGAGTCCCTCCCCAGCATCCCTATAGGAACCCTTCAGATACTGGAAGGCTGCTCTGAGGTCTCCACGCGGCCTTCTCTTCTCCAGGCTCAACAGCCCCAACTTTCTCAGCCTGTCTTCATACGGGAGGTGCTCCAGTCCCCTGATCATCCTCGTGGCCCTCCTGTGGACCTGTTCCAGAAGTTCCATGTCCTTTTTATGTTGAGGACACCAGAACTGCACACAGTACTCCAAGTGAGGTCTCAGGAGAAGCAGAGTAGAGGGGCAGGATCACCTCCTTCGACCTGCGGGTCACGCTGCTTTTGGTGCAGCCCAGGATAAAGTTGGCTTTCTGTGTCCCACAGAGGTAAGCAAGCCTGTGCTTGAAAACTGAGAACCATGTATGGGAAATATTTAAGAATGTTTCCATATTCCCAATTAAGCAGAAAATATTTGCTCATCAGGTAAATATTTGCTCCAAAGGTTAAACAAAATCCAAATAAGCAGAATTTTGGTTTTAAGAGAGAGAATCATGCATAGAGAACCATACATATAGGAAGTTTTTTCGTTTCTTGCTGGCTATTAGAAGACAAAGGGCTCAATATTTTTCTTTAATTTTTAAAAGAAAAAAAAACATGGGGAAAAATACAAACAAATGGGGTTTTGAAAAAAGAAAAAGTAAGGCCAAGACACAAACATTGCAGTGGGTCAGACTGGCAGACCTTTAGCTTGCTGTCCTGGTGTTGATATTTGCTAGCAGCATATGCTTAGGAAAGAGTGCAAGGAGCAAGGAGAGTGTGGGGTGAGCTTTCCCCTGCTATATCTTCCAAGCTTCCATGCAGCTGTGATTTAGAAACTTCTAGAACTGAAATTAGCATCTGAATCACTGTTTTAATAGCCATCAATGGGCCCATAATACACTCATTTTGCTAAGGATTTATTGAACCCACTCATATGTTTGAGCTTGCCTGCAAGAATGAGTTTCTGAAATTAATTAGATATTGTATGAAATAGTAATTATTGTTGTTCATTTTAAATGTACTACCTTATTATCTTATTTTGTATCTCCTCATTTATTTATTAGTGGCCAAGTTACAAAATAATGGTGTCTCTCTTTCCTTTTCTGCTGACTTAATGACCATTATCTTTGTTTAGAACCTGAACTGCTGCATCGACTAGACTCTCAGATGCCAAGCCGTCAAATGTATATTTTGCTCTGTCATATTATTCTTAAAGAAAAAATACTCTGGTTTTCCAATGTATATGATTATTTTTTTAATCTCTCTTTTTTTTAATACAATGTTTAGTAATTTGGTGTTATTTACTAAGTTGATTTTAAAAATGTGGAGGCAGTGCTTATATTCAATTGAATAAAATCTTTCAAGAAAGGCTTTGTTATAAGTCACGTAGTGCAACTTATTAACCTTATGTGGACAGTTAGAGAATTGCTTTGTGTCCTCACAGAACTGAAAAGAATGAGGTAAAATCCAAATCTATACAGAGCTCATTTTCAGACAAGCACTGGGGTAATTTTTTCTTAGAATTGGCTGTGCTGTTAGTAAGAAAATGGCACTAGACTGGAGTAGTGAGTATCCATTGAGTATCTTCTTCAGTATTCACAGCCACCACCAGCAGCACTGAAGTACAACATGATAAATTTATGCTGATGTTATAAAGTTTATTATCTTTGAGTAACCTTTGGCTGACAGCTAGATCTGAATAATATTGACAAATCATGATGGATCAGTTTAATTTGGTTTTAATACAATTTGCTAATTACTCTGGAAATTAGGTTTTTAGGAGGTTTCATTGTAATGCTGGAAAAGTATATCGAGGAAGGAATTGAAAACTTGCAGCAATAAGCACAATGCCTTAATTTTAGGCTATTTCTGTAAAACATTACTGCCATTTTAACAACAAGCAAGGGATCAAAATAAGATGCTTGGGAAAAAATGAGAAAGAGTAATAAAGTTACAGCTAGCTGTTTAATGGGATGTGATGATGGGGAAAATCAGTTTGCAGATCTGACATACGTTCTCTCCATTTGCCTACATTCATTTGCTGTGTTAGGCACATTCCTTAGATTTCCTTAGTCCATGTACACTTTTCTGGAGGAAAACATCTTAATGTGGGCCATCATGTGTGAATTTGTGATGCATTAAGGTAATTTGCTTTTGTTAGCTTTCTAGAAGTAATTATGGTAGTGTAAAATGAGTTGCTGGTCTTCCCAAATCAATTGAAGAATAATGAGATTAATCATGAATAGGAGGGGGCCCAGTAGAAATCTAATATGGAAGAGCAAAATGGGATTATGTGGAACATACCATCTTTTATCCCCCTTCTGTTAAAAAGGGAAATATTCCACCATGTGAATGGATTCTCCTGTGGTGTTACACGGTTGCTAAGCAGATGAGGTCAAGTGACAAGGCCTCTCTGTGAATGATGAAGTGGTGCAGTGCCTTGAATTCCAAGCATCATGAAGATACAAAATCAGTGAAGAGAGTTCATAGGTGATAAACACTCCATATTATGCCTCCTCACATGATGCTTTCTGAACATGGCTCAGGCTACGCTTTAAAAGCATTAAAGATTCAGGCTATGCTTTAAAAAGAGCTATAAATTAAAGTCTTAACAAGATGATGGTATCTCCATCAGAAAGACTGTTGTGAGAAGAGCAGGCAGGAGTGAGACGTAAAGAGGAGGGATTGGAAGTACTGCTGAGGCTTTCCATGTGTCATATGCTTTTGCTGTCCTTCTCTATGAGGTGGAAGTGTAAAGAGCTGAGGGTAGAGGTGTCTTAAGCTTCAGTCTGTCCCTAATCCTCATGCATCAGAAATAACCATTCACCCATTATCTTAAATAGGGTATGGACATCTCATGCCAAGTTGTCACTGGTGTTTTAACTTGGATAGATGGGTGTAGATCCATAGATCTGTCATTCCTTTTGTGTGCTGAGAAGTATTCAGGCTTTGAAACTAATGTGATGGAAAAGTGCATGGTGATTTAATAATTTTTGAGGCTTAATTTTATTTCAAATAATCAAACAGGCTAATTAAATGGCTGAATTTCACAGAAACATTTTGTCTAATCGAGATCTTGGAGAACAGTGGATTTGAAATGAGCAGATCTTTTCTTGTTAAATATTGTCAAACTATGAGCTATCACTCCATATGGCATATTAAGAAAGACACTTGTCCAATCACTGGCATAATTTTGTCATGTTAAATAATGCAAATAGAAATGTTGTGAAAATCTAGAAATTAATTAGAAAGGCAATAGTAAAGCAAGGTAAGTGGGAAGTTTGACTTTCCAATTAGTCAAACTTTGCTCATTAATGAGGTTAGTTAAAACCCGGAAAAAAAAACCTGTCACGGGCTGTTTGTTCTGGAACAGGGTCTGTGTAAAGAAGACAGCATCTAGGCTTTTCCTTTGACTACATTTTTAAAGCACTGTAATTTTCTTTTTATTATTGATAGTCTGACAAACCTGCTTTTGTTATTATAGTAGATATGACCCAATGTTCTTAAGCATTTAATTTAAATCGTGGCTATGTTATTTTTTCTTTTAGTGGTTTATCAGCTTATGTGGTGAGATGTTAAGTAGTTTGAGAAATATCACAATAATTCTGTTAACGATCTGCTTTAAAATTAACTTTTGAAGCTATGAGAAAGAAGTTAGACCCATGCAGGAGACATGAACGTTACCAGAAGAAGCAAACCCCAAACATTCTTTTGGAGCATTTCTCAATGCTCATCAAGGCTAACATCTACTTCAGGTTGTATTGCATTGATGCAAGTGGTGGCTTACTGAGATTTGCAAATGTGTGTCGCAGGCTGTAATGTAACAAGTAAGTTTTAGGGTACTTTAAGGCAGCCTCAGAAATTGGATAGTTCCTAAATTGTCAGAGGACGTCAGGGCTCCGGAAATGTTATTTTTAGTACAGCTGTGCTGGCCTGTCTCTTGCCTGAGGTTGTTTATGGAGCATTCTCAAGGTGGTTTGCATTTGTCAACAATAAAGTTCTTATGCCCTAAACACTTGAATTCTCTATCTCTACTTACAATGTCACAAAACTTTTTCTTCCACAAATGATGCTTGTTCTAGTTACTGGGTACCTCTGAATTTCCCCTTTTGGAAGGCGTTTGATCTATAGTTCTCTCAGGTGTTTTTGAGCCTGTTCTGCAGGTCTCTCTTCCAATTCCACCTTGGGAAGACTAGAAACTGTGTGCGTGCATATCCCAGGAGGTTAATAAGGAGGCTGAGACAGTGGTGGTAAGGAGAGACCTGGGACAGACTCAGAGACTTACCCAGATATGGTGGGTCTGAACACCATAAATGTGGAGTGTATTTTGAATGATAAGACTTTGCAGGGAATGCTCATGGAAAAACTGGCATTCCTGAGGTTACCTCTGCATAATAGAGTGTGCTGGAATCATGGAGGTACTTTTTAAGATGCACAAATAGGGTTTAGTAATCATGCAGCTTGGATACTTCTGTGGATGGGGATCTTGGAAGCAGTAGAACCAACACCAGCTAAGACTTGTTTTGTGTCTAAACTGCAGAAATTATGCATGGACACTTTAATTATTATTATTCTATTTACATTACTCTTAAAAATGAGCAATAAGTAAACTAGCTACTTTACATCACTGATCTTTAATATATGAGTGTCATGGGTTCAGCAGCAGCAGTCATTTTTCTCCTTCGTAGTAGCTGGTGCAGTGCTGTGTTTTTGACTTTTGGTCAGACCAAAATATTCTAAGCTGTAACTATAAACATCAGTGTTATCAGTGCTGTTCCCAGGCCGAAAGTCAAAAACACAGCACTGCACCAGTGTCGTGGTTTAAGCCTCTATAACTCACGCAGTTTTGCTCACTCACTCCCCCCTCTATCTTGCCCCCCACTCCCGGAGGGATGGGAAGGAGAATAGAAAAGAATGCGACTCCCACAGGTTGAGATAAGAACAGTTTAGTAACTAAAGTATAACACAAATCGCTACTGCTACCACCAATAATAATAATGACAAGAGAAATTACAAGGAAAGAATACAATTCTCACCACCTAAAACCAAGCCCGACCACTCAGTGCACCCCCCACCCTTCTGGGTCTCTCCTCTCCGTCCTCCATCTTGGGCATGACGTGCTGTGGTATGGAATAACCTCTTTGGTCAGTTTGGGTCAGGTGTCCTGTCTCTGCTTCCTCCCGGCTCCCCTCCTCCCTGGCAGAGCATGAAACTCAGAAAGTCCTTGGCCAGACCAAAACATCACTAAGCAGTAACCGAAACACTGGTGTTATCAGCGCTGTTCCTAGGCCCAAAATCAAAAACACAGTGCTGCACCAGCTACCAAGAAGCAGAAAAAATGACTGCTGCTGCTGAACCCATGACAACCAGCTACTACGAAGGAGAAAAATGACTGGTGCTGCTGAGCCCATGACAATGAGTTACTAGATGTACTTAAAATATTAGTTACAACTAGGTGTTAGGTATTAGCTACCAGGTCAGCAAGGGACTGAAAGTGCAGGGCTATATACTCTTCTTTGCACATGAAAACTGTTGACAGCAGAGGAGCAGAACTTCTTTGTGATTCTTTTTCTCATAGGATCACTTCCCAAAAATAGTGGCAAATTTGTTCTGAAAGATACTGAATATTCTAGAACCTGAGCAGGAGTGATGGGTGTGTTATCTGGAGTCTCTTGTGCATCACCGATCAGCCACTCACACAAACACTGGTTTGTGCTTTGATGTAATTCATTTCCTCCGTTCCCTTCTTCTGTACTACAAACAGCCCATCTGTTAAAGTGAGTAGACTGTAAACAGCATTTCAGCTTTTGGAATGTGAAGTATTCTTGAGGTTTTCTATAGAAATATGAGGTCCTCATAAATCCTCATACAGATTCTCTGCAGTGAAGGGTATGTATTTTTCTCTATCTACATCTGAAGTTGCAGAAGCGTAGACGAGTATGAATGATAAAGAGAATGAACAGTAGCAATTGGCTTATTTCTGGTTTTTCCCTTTTTGGAAAAATATTGCAAAAGCCATAAGAAGGACCATCTGCTATTGCCAGGTGATCTTGATCTTTTCTACTTTGATTTCTTTTTAATGAGCATGGCAGACAAATTGGATTATTCCTGAGTGTCTGCATTATGGTCTCACCTTAGATAGCTTATGTTTTCATTACAGAGTTACAATTAGATATTAGAATGAAAACATCTCATTACTCTTTGCCCAGAGAAGCTGTGGAAGCTCCATCCCAGGCCAGGCTGGATGGGCTTGGAGCAACCTACTCTAGTGGCAGGGGGTTGGAACTAGACGAGCTTTAAGGTCCCTTCCAACCCTAACCATTCTATAATTATTTATAAATGATGCTACTTGTTGCACAATTATACTATCAAATTTGGCCATAATAATTCAACATGTTAGTAATGAGTGAATATTTTTTATGTTTTACAAGGTTTAGGTTTATTTTCACTTAACAACTAGACTGGTGGTTCGCAAGCAAAGTTTATATTGAGTCTTTGGTGTAAAGTAGGAAGAACCTTCTGTAGGAGTAACTGTCAGCAACTGCAGAATACTTGAGGCTGAGCAAGTGTTGGCTTTTGCATGGTTCTTTCAATTTGCAGTAGTGTAGTTACACACTGGCTTGGTCCCATTGAGGATCTTGGTTCTTTAGGCTGCTGTGAATGCAGCTTCCATGAAAATTCTGAGGATGTAGGTTTCACATATTTGTAGGCTTCATACCCACAATACCTTGTTTTACACTACTGAAGTAAGATAAAATTTTGTAAAGCCCTAGTGGAAATATAATTCTAAATATTTGGGGTTCTTCTGATTTCTCACACATCTCTCTGTTTTTCAATCAATCCCCCAGTATTCATCAAACAGTTTGTTGTAGGTACTTGGGCATGGTCAATCTGCCATCCCAGAGATGATAAATTGGGAGCAGGATGAATAGTTTTGTCCCCCCTTTTTTTTTTTTTTTCACACTAGTATAGTAGCATATCTGATACTAAGTCAGTCTTTTTGATTACTATTTTCTTTAATAAACCTTTGGTAGTGTATTTCTGAGGGGTTTCTTATTCTCAGATAAGAACGTATTCTTTTTGGTTTTATTGACTTCCTGTAAAAACTGCCACAACAAAGAGGGAAGGCTGAAAATGTAGTTGTTTTCCATAGCCATCATGGATTTGTTACAACATTGCTTCAGTGTTCTTAATTAAATTTTCTATTAGATATTTTCTATTTCTTGGTACTGTGTTTTGTGCAGATAAAAGTTAAATTTATAGCATTACATTTCACCACATGCAATATTGTTATGGTAAAGTCTTTCTTTGATGCTGCCATGTTAATTCATTTTTTGCTTGTTGTTCTTTCCATTCTTACTCTTATCATAATAGCTATAGTCATTGTGTGGTGGTTTAAGCCCAGCTGGCAACCCAGAACCACGCAGCCGCTCGCTCACTCCCCCCTCATTCCTCCCCCTGCTCCCAGAGGGATGGGAGGAGAATCGAAAGAATGTAACTCCCACGAGCTGAGATAAGAACAGTTCAGTAACTAAGGTATAACACAAACCACTGCTGCTACCACCAATAATAATAATGATAAGGGAAATAAAAAGGGAAGAGAATGCAACCGCTCACCACCCTCCGACCGATACCCAGCCTGACCCGAGCAGTGATCTAACCCCTCTGGGTAACTGCCCCCAGTTTGTATAGTGGGCATGATGTGCTGTGGTATGGAATGCTTCTGGCTAGTTTGGGTCAGGTGTCCTGTCTGTGCTTCCTCCCGACTTCCCTTCCTCCCTGGCAAAGCATGAGACTCAGAAAGTCCTTGGTCAGAGTAAACATTACTGAGCAACAGCTAAATACATCAGTGTTATCAGAGCTGTTCCCAGGCTGAAAGTCAAAGAACACAGCACTGCACGAGCTACTAAGAAGGAGAAAAATGACTGCTACTGCTTAACTTAGGACACATTGCTATGAATTAAGCCAGGTTGTAAACTAGCTTGAGTTTTTACTGTAGAATGTTTCTTAAAGCATCTTTTGTATTCTTTAATTACCAAAGAGAATTTATATTATGCTCCATGAAAAGCACATAAAATGCACAGTGAAAATCTGATTTTGTGTTTTGAATTTGATCAGAGGTATTCAGTGATGAGCATCACTATGTCTCCTTGGTATCCTGGATGATTTGAGCTGAGTGTAAGGTTGCCAAGTCTTTTATGAAGTTTCACAGTCCTGAAGTTGGTGTGGAACTAAACCCCACACCTGTTTGAATAAAGATTTTTGTCATTCGAATGTGGGTAAAAGACTAAATTGTTAAGCTTCCTAATATAGTGAATTTTTCTAGGCAGGTCTATATGACTGCATCTTGTAGAGCTCATAGGCTATTGGAATATCAATCTACACAACAGGTTAGCAAATACATATTAAAAAATAATAATTAAAGTGAATTCCTCCTACATTAAGAATTTAACTGTATTAAACTTTCTTTTTCATCTGTATTTTTGTTTTAACTAAGAATCACTTTCGCTTCTTTTATTTGGCTGTTGACAGCTCTCTGCAAGGCTGGTTTAGAGCACTGGCAGTCCATTATAATTATGGTGGAAAATTAAACTTCTAGAGATAACAGTACAGGTTACTATGTGAAGTATGAAAACTTGGGTAGTGCTAAATATTGAAGAATAATGAATTAAAAAGAAAATACGCATCAGAATAATTTAGAAAATTTGGAGTGTGTGGAAGCAGGTTGGTATAGCCATAAATTTTCTAAATCTGTTTTGTGTTAAAGCTGACTGTGATTTAGAAATATACAATTGCTCCAATTAGCTGTCTAAAACTGATGCATTTGAGAAGTTGGCTTTGTGAAATGTGAAGGAGTAGCTAACTGAAAAAGAAATGGGCTAAATCAGAAACCCATATAATGCAGATAGGTATAGTGTGGCATATTTTACATAAATATTGCTACTTTAAAAACAGGGCATGGAAGCAATAAGAGCAGTATATTGCTAGTTTAGAATTTAGCAGTAAAAGAGACTTAAGAATTAGAATCTTATTAAAATCATATTCCTAATTAAATGACCCACAACAAACAGGCTTCAAAATACTTTTCATTTAGCAATTTGGTTTTGATACTTGCAGCAGAGATGTTTCCTGTGAAATTTTGTCCTGTCAATTAGTAAGGTCTGAGGAATAAATGTATCAGTTTGCAGCTCATAAACTAATCACTGTTAAACTTTGATTTCAAAGAATTCAAAGTGCTGAAAAACCATGTAAGTCTTCACAAACTCCTCCAGTGGGGGTCCCTTCCATGGGGAAAGAACACAGCCTTGCAATGCAAACCCAGTACAGCCGCATCATCATCTTCAGGGTGCTCAAGTATTAGGGCATCTTTCAGTTTACCTAGAAGTTATCCAACAGTTTAATTATATAATGGGAATTTCTTTCTTGATTGGGAAGCTTATAATGGTTTATCAGTATCTTTAGCAAAACAGATTGAGGTATTATTTCAGATGGAGCGATCTGGATGTTCGAAGATAGGCTGAACATGATGGTAGGTGGCACCAGGGAAAGCCAGGATGGGCAGGGATGTGGGATATTTCTAAAGAAAAGTCCTTCTAAGAAAAAGTAGCATTGAGCTGGTTGGCCAGCACTTGAAATTAATGAATGTCAACAAGTGTGTGTGAAATGGTACCTAATAACATTTTATGAGTCCTTCTGTATTGATATTGAAGCCCTTGGATCATGACAAAGTAGAAATAGATGCCTCTGATTATTTGCATTTTCTGTGATGTGCTGCTTTTGTGATAGTTATGGGAAGCATGATTAGGAAAACCTTGTAAATTCATAAACATCAATCTTACAAAATGAAAAATGCTGACTTTGGTAGCATTGTGTTTCACTCACTGTCACTGCTGATTTGATATTTTAGGTAGAGCTCTTTCCGCCTCCCTCCTCTAATCACTGTTCCTGCCAAATTCATAACTGATGGAATATGCCGTTAAGAAAGAGAAGCACAAAGAACAAGCAGATCCACTGCTTTGTGCCATTTAGGATTTTTGGTTTAGCTGGGTGACATTTTGGGGATGGGCTGCAATTACTTGTTGGATATTGTGCTTTTGAGTCGGAGGAGGAAGAGGTGTTCTTGTGTTCTCTTTCTCCATATGCCAATGATAATATTCAATGCATGTTCTTTTTTTTCCCTTTATCTAATTATTTGTATACTGCTGCATCCCTATTAAGAAGACTATGTATTTGATCACTTAAGCCATTGTTTCTTATTTTACCTTTGTCACCTTTCTTTTTGTTGTATATTTCTAACTACCACTATTTCTTTGCTGGACAGTCGTAACTGCCCTCACAAGTCCCTGTCTCCAGGCCACACTTGACCATCTTCTACTTTCTTGCTCTTTCTTACTTTGGAAATATGTTTGTTCTGATGATTAATATTTTATTTTTTTTTATATTTCCTATCATGAAAATAAGACAACTTAGCCAATAGATATTTCCCTATGTCTTACTATGTCTATGGGAGGACTTTTTTGGTTATTCAAGGTTGTATGGGTTTCTCTGCAAAGAGTCCCAAGATAAATCAGTTGACCTTTCCAACCCTTCAGCCAAATGCAATTAAGTGCCTGTGTTTTAGAGATGGAAGTACTAGAAAATGTATAATATTAGACTATGAAATATATGAATTTCTTCCATAAGGTAGTTGTACCATGTATTGCCACAAGCTCTGCAGATAGCTAATAAACCGAAGAAAGAAGGAAAAGTACTTTTCTCTTATTCAGTGTGTTAGTTGTCTGTGAGTTCATAGCACTTATCTAATATAATGCATATGCTTGCACTATTGTATTGGTCCTTTACAAAATGAGAGAAAAGGCAGAAAAATAGTCAGAGAGAAGAGTACAAAACTTTTCTTTCTCTTTGGGACTTATCCAGAACCAATTAAATTCCAGTTAAATCACTGAAGTACAACATGCACAATTAAAAATAGGAAAGGAGATTGGAAATCAGTGAGATCAGCAAAGCTTCTTGAACCTCCATTTGCATTCTCTCATCAGACTGATAAAATTTCAAGTTGCTTGCGTCCACACAAACAGCTTGTTCGATCTGTGGATAATGTCGAAGTCATGATTAGGGAGGAGATTCATGGTGTTCTGCCTTGCTTAAATCACTGAACCAAAGTTTTCTTTCAAGCAGGAAATAGGCCAAAACCAAAATTGCTCCTTTCAGCAATCATTTATCATGATAAAGAAGAATATCATGTAACTGAGTGCTCGAATTACCAGTAGAAGGAAGCAAGGGGGAGAGAGAGAGTATATTAAACATCTTTAATCTTTGCTGCAGCAAATCCATGCACCTTGCAAGTGTATTTTTGTTTGTCTTTGTGCTTCCTGCTGTTTTACTTCTCTGCTTGCAATTATTTGTACTATATACGGTAACATAATAATTTTATGATAGAGTTCATGTATTCGGAATTGTACTCAAGTTTCTGCAGGAGCTGGTACACCTGTAATAATAGGAAGTTATGGAAATGTTTCTGGAAAAACAGAGCAAAACTACTGTTATGATTACGAGTAACATCAGGTTTTTTTGTTGCTCCTCATCTACTCTTGAAATGGGTAGTTGCAGTGGAATGGCAGACAGATATAATTTAATCTTAAAGAGCATACTATGTTGAAAGTAACTTCAAAGCTATGATTAAATGTACTTACAATAAATAGTTTCAAAGCATTCTAATTCCTAGCAGTGCTCGAAGAATTCAGCATCTAATGAAGTAAAATAAATTGCACACCACTTTGTTCATTGAATAACCAATTTTCTTCTCCTAACCACCATTTATCAACAGATCCTTTTGCTAGAAAACTTCTCAGCTCTCCTTTAAATATACTCAGACCCAAGCACACTCCTCATTCTCCCTCCCACACACACACATTGAGCTCGATTATAATACCTTTATTGGATTATAATGTACAAAACCTAATAGTGCATTTTGGATTATGAATTGAATCAAGAGAAAGGAAATGTTCAGTGCATTCTGTAACACTTTGCTCTAAAGAACTCCTGTTAGTTTTGAGGAAAGAGGAAAAATTGCATGTCCAAAATTCTATTTTCTGATATTCTTAAATAATGCTAAATTGAGCAGCTCCATGTGCTCTATAATTCAAAATGCAATTTCTCATGGAGAAAACATGAAACTCTGTATTTGTCATTGTTTCTTCACACCAGCCAAGTCAATAGGTTAGTATTTTCGATGACTGAAGCAAAAAGTATAGTATTTGTATATGCACAAGTAATCTCACTGGCGGTAGTGCAAATCTTTATCAGAGATTTTGACCAGAGGATGTGAGGTATCATGTGAGTTCCCTCCCAGCAACACATTTCAGCAACAGCAAGAAAATGTAGGTAAGAAATTGAGAGAAACAGGGGAAATTTCCATGTGAGTGTACAATGGGGGAAAAGGGACTAGCAAGTGGTCATATAGGCAGGGTTTCTGGTTCCTTATATACCCTAAGTAGATAAGTACTGTAAGTACAATGAGAGAGTAAATTTGCTTGAAATTTCTTATTGACTGCAAATGATTTAAGTACAATGAGAAAGTAAATTTGCTTGAAAATTCTTATTGATTGCAAATGATTTGCAGTACATGTGATGTGGCAGCCCTTCTGCCTATTATCTCTTTGGAAACTGGAGCTGAAATTGGACTCTGTAAAACTGGGAGAACCCAGCACATAGGAAAATGGGAAAGAGGTCTTATTGTTCCTACCAAGCTTGAAGTTCTTTAAGTTCCTACTGTCTTTAAAGATTGTGCTGTATTATTTTTCCTAAAGTAGGACTATAGTACAGTTAACCTTTATATCTGCCCATACAGTGATTTAACCAGAAAAGCATAATGTTCCTTGCTCCTGTCTTAGAATAAAAATAATTTATTACTTTATTCGACTGGAGTTTGAAACATCTCTTGATGAACTGTATAGCTTGAACACCTAAGATAAAAAAGGAAGATCACTATTTTCTTCCTTCTCCAGTGTGACTGGTTTTTCTTACAAGGAGAATTAAACTGAGCATTTATTCTTTAATTTATTCTTTCATTCTTGCTTTCTTGCTTTCTTTCTATTTTTATATGTGTATTCATGTCACAGTTCACCGTGGGCCTTTCTAAATTTAGAGTTTACATCTATCTGGTCACAATATCTTGAACAATGTGTCTAACCCTTCCTAGGCCTATTAACATGAATAATAGAATTTGTAAGGGTGATACAGTTTGAGTAAGTGTTTGCTGTATTAAGTAGTCTGTTGAGCTTCTGTACTAATACTCAAAATGACATAAAATCCAGAAGTTTAATAGTAATTTTGAGAAACGATATGATTTATTTATTGCTAAAGACTGTAACTTATGAAAATGAGCTTGCATGCACTTTAAAATGTTAATTTTAAGCCCCTGGGAAACTGGAGACAATTTTAAAACAAGTTTCCTCATTAATTTTCAATTTATAATGAGTGTTATGGAGACACATTTTAAACCCCTTGGGAATAGTTTGTCATAGATTAGTCTCTTTGTGACGTAATATTTCATTTAGGTAAAGTAAAGTAATGAATAAGAAGACATTTTAGAGAGATATATATACACATATCTTATAATCTAAATACACATATCTTGGTAATTACATGTTTATGACCATATATATGGAAGAAAGATAAACAGAGATAACAAAGCAATTATGATACAAACCAATGAAACTTCAGAAATTAAAACTTGAAGGAAATGTTCTTTCTGTAGTCTTACTAGTCTTGCAGTCGCTATCATCCTGTGTTGATTATGCAATATGGATTATTTATTGAAGAAATCCAGCAATAAAATATATCGTTTACCTGCTGCTCACTGAGGACATGAAGGATTGGAGCTCTAGTTTGTTATAAAATTGTAAAGGATGGTCTTAGCAGACATAGTTATTGATTTGGTATTCTTATGATTTGTAACACTGTATGAATATAAAATGTGGCATTGAATGTATAAAAAGCACTCAGTGTTTCATTTTGAAAGCTTTGATTTCTCCTTGTTACCATGCAGAAATTTTAGGACTATACTTGGTATTCCATGACCATACTGAGCAGGTTTTACTTTTGTTTTGATTTTTTTTATTTCCTGTGTAGAAAATGTATTTTATTCTGCTTGTACTAAATTACCAGACCTAAATATATATATGTACGTGTATATATATATAGCAGCATTTGCATATGTAAGCTGCTGCCTCTGTATTCCCATCTCTGAAAGAGACCCGTAGGACTAGACTCTTGCATTTACTCTTTTTTTGGGGGGAAATCATTTTCTAATAAGATTGCTATGACTTTGTGAAAACATAGAACAGCAGAAGCAACAGGAGGTGCCTAGGGAAAAAGAACATATCCAGAGAACAAGTGTGAAGTGATGTTTCCCTAGAATGCTTTCTCAGCCTGTGCTGCACCACAGCTTGTAAAGTAAGATGAGACAGAAAATGAAAACACATTTGTTAAAAAGTTAAGGGACAAGTTTTATTCCCAGTACTTTTCATGCAGACATTAGAAATGTTCACGGTTCTCAGCTGTTCTGTTTAACTGGCTTCTGTTGTTCTGATTTTTTTGGGGGGTAAGTAAATCCAAATTAGCATCAGGATGCATAAAATGATGTTCTAAGGTGATTCCACCCCTGTGTTTTCAAGCTAGTGACATCTATCCATGATAACTTAATGTCATATTTAGAAAGTTTAAGGAGATTCAGATATAGTTGTCCTGAATTTTGAAGTTTACTGTTATCTCAGCTCTTTTTTTGCTTTTTGGGTTTTTTTTAGTAAAAAATATAGCTTTATTGAGGGGCATAGGTCATAAAACTACGGAGTTGTGCAATGAAAAATACTTTCAAATATCTTTACTCTATTTGCTGCTTTTAACATATTCACATGATATTTTCTTTTGCAAGAGTCAATTTTGTTTCATTGAGTTATCAAAAACAAGTTTTGAAGAACTTTAACAGTTAAAAGGAAAAATGAAAGGAGAAAAACCCTGATATTTTTCAGTGTCTCTGATCCTGCTTTATGCCCAGAGATGTGTGTCAAGTTTATAAGGAGTTCAGAATTCTACACTCTCTTTTTTCTGATTGTATTTCTGGGTTTTGGTGTTAAAGTGACGTGAGCTGTGCCACTTAACGCTCCACTGGAAGGTGCTAAATTGATGTTTTGTGGTAATTAGGATTGTATTAGAGCGTGCCCAGGAAAAGAATATATTCCTAGGTGCTGAAGCTGAGCCATTTGCACTCACTGATGAAGCTGAAAGATACCAGCTCAAATAGCCTTCTTGCTGTGCCGGCTTTGGTTGAGTCCACAGCAGAAAAGCAGGACTTCCCATTAGTTTGATGATCAGTGCCAAATGTTCTGTGTTTTCGAGATTTATTTTGAAAAATGCATTCAGGAAACAAAAAAAAAAAAAAAAAAGGTCTTATCACCTGCAGTCTGGGAGCTCTGGGCTACCCCTAGTATCTGGTCAGAATAACATTCCTCAAAGATCAGGACAGAAAGCAGGTGAGATGGGACCCAGTCAATGTGCTGGTGATGTTAACACAATCTTACAGGCTATTTAAATCTGAATAAATTAGCACTTTCAACAGAAAACTGTCCTCAAGGCGTAGACAAATACTATTTTTTCATGGTAGTATTAATGTGTCTGTATTGCATGAGGTGAACCCTTATTTCTTTTTCTACTCAAGATATATAATATGTATTTTCATATGTATGCTTTATTTAGTAAGTATGCAAAGTTTTGGTCTCCTGTCTCTATGTTATTCTCCGTCTCTTATCTCTACTTTTATTTTCCTCCAATATAATCTCTCAGGCTTTTGATTTATAGTTTTGCTTGGGTTGTTGTTTTTTCCCCAAAGGGATAGTATTTGGGGCCATGCTGAGTTATGTAGCATTGACAGAAGTGGAAATAATTATGGGCACCTCTACAGTAGCCCTTTTAACCAGAACTTCCCTGGCCACCAGTCACCTTGGGAAATTCAACACATCGCTTAAATCTGGCTGCTCCTTCAGCTCAGTTGCTGCGGTCTATTTTGTTCCCTCTAGATCCACTTTCAGGCTTCAGCTATTGCTTTTGGATGTTGAAGATGATGGTGGTGAGGCTCAGAGCACTCTCCTTTGTTTGAGCCTGCTCTCGTGGGCCTGGGGTGGATTATACTGAGAACAGAAACAAGAATTTATTTCTTGATGTGCAGCTGGGAACTAGCAACCAGAGGGAAGAGGTTTGTTGGAAGACCTGCTCCAGTTTTATTTACTAAACAGTGGCCAGTAACTCATGTGTGCGCTTACAGCCCAGAAAACCAAGCGTATCCTGGGCTGCATCAAAAGGAGCGTGACCAGCAGGTCGAGGGAGGTGATCCTGCCCCTCTCCTCTGCTCTTGTGAGACCTCACTTGGAGGATTGTGTGCTGTTCTGGTGTCCTCAACATAAAAAGGACATGGAACTGTTGGAACAAGTCCAAAGGAGGCCCACGAGGATGATCAGGGGACTGGAGCACCTCCCATATGAAGATAGGCTGAGAAAGTTGGGGCTGTTGAGCCTGGAGAAGAGAAGGCTGCGTGGAGACCTCATAGCAGCCTTCCAATATCCGAAGGGGGCCTATAGGGATGCTGGGGAGGGATTCTTCGTGAGGAACTGTAGCGAGAGGACAAGGGGTAATGGGTTAAAACTTAAACAGGGGAAGTTTAGATTGGATATGAGGAAGAAATTCTTTCCTGTAAGGGTGGTGAGGCACTGGAATGGGTTGCCCAGGGAAGCTGTGAATGCTCCATCGCTGGCAGTGTTCAAGGCTGGATTGGACATAGCCTTGGGTGGCATGGTTTAGTGTGAGGTGTCCCTGCCCCTGGCAGGGGTGTTGGAACTGGATGATCTTAAGGTCCTTTCCAACCCTAACTATTCTATGATTCTATGATTCAAAGAAAGACAAAGAAGTAACTCTTTGTTTGGTGTTTTAGTCATACACTTTTCTTCTTGTACGGAAAAAACCCAAACAGACCATCCTTGACTCCTTCAGCAGTGTTCAAAAGAAATCATTGTTTCAGCTTACATAAACATAAAAGACAAGTATAGACGTAAAAGACAAGTATTGGCTAGATGAAGGGGGCTAGGTTTTATGGATATTCTTTTTTTTATTTTATAAGGCAAGTCCTGCTTGTCTCTCTGTTGTTATATTTTGCAGATAGGCAGCCAGCTTTAGCAGATCACAGATGTAAATCTAACAGCACTGGAGATGTTCAAGGCAAATTTAGGAAAATTAACAACCTGTGAAGGTTGCAGGCCCTCTTGTTACTGAAAATCAGAGTTAACTTGTATTCCTGAATTTGTACTGCAGATCATAGAAGCATAAATAAAATTAACTTGTAGAGGTCAGCTTATCCTAAAGGAAGAACAACTAAAGTAATGCATACATATATGTGTGAAAAATATACACTATAGAGTATGAGCATATCAGAGGATCATAGAATGGTTTGGGTTGGAAGGGATGATAAAGATCATCTAGTTTCCATCCGCCTGCCATGGGCAGGGACACCTTCCACTAGACTAGGTTGCTTCAAGCCCCTGTGTCCAACCTGGCCTTGAACACTGCCAGGGATGGGGCAGCCACAGCTTCTCTGGGCACCCTGTGCCAGCGCCTCAGCACCCTCACAGGGAAGAGCTTCTGCCTAAGAGCTCATCCCCAACTCCCCTCTGGCAGGTTAAAGCTGTTCCCCCTTGTTCTGTCCCTACAGGCCCTTGTCAAAATTCCCTCTCCAGTTCTCTTGTCAACACCTTTAGGCACTGGGAGCTGCTCTAAGGTCTCCCCTTAAGGAGCCTTCTCTTCTCCAGGCTGAAGGGTGCTCTCAATCCCACTGTCTGTGTCACTGGCAAGGATGTTAGACAGTGTGTGTGTATATATATATATATATATATAATCTCAAAACTGATTGTCCTTTCTATATGATAGTTTTGCCCTTAGGTCATTATTCAGCTTACCCTTTGAATGTTTATATAATCACCAAGACTCAAAGTATAGACACTGTTGACTAATGCAAGGTCTAGTGATAACAGTGATTGTCTTTGTATCTGGAATATTATGTTATGGCTCCTGTAACTCTTCAAGCAGGTAAGGTGAAAGATGTGGAAAACCTGAAAAACAGTGGGCCATAAATGATAAAGGGACTTTAATAATTAAATATATTACAAGTTAAAAAAAAAGCAACCAATCAGTACAGGAATTATTAATGATATATTCCATGGACCACTAACGTCGATGAATTTCAAGTTCAGCTGTTTGTGCCGAGCAAGGTTAAAATGGCAAAAAGACTATATTTTAATGTACTATAAAGGAACTAAAAGCAGCCAGCAGTCCATAAGGATATCATCCTTCAGTTCTGAATGTAATGCCCGTTATCACAGAATAATTTAGTCAATCATAGGGCAGTAACTAATTCTGCAGTGCTGCTGTAATTGCCGATATAATTGTATAACCAAAATTTACCTAGATTAAATTCCACTGTTGCCTATTCCTTTAGTAAGAAATATAGTTTCTTCCTTCTTTCAAGGGGTACTGTATTTTATACTATTGTATTTTCTTCTGGCATTTAATATACAGCTAAATTGTCTAATTTTTGGTGACGTGATATCTGGTTTTTAGTTTATTAAAAGGAAAATTCCACATTCATTTCCTTTGCTTATTCACACATATGCAAATATTTGACAATAAAAAGCGATTACTTTTCTATGCATCATTCTAGTATTGCAATTAACCCTTTGGCTGACAGGATTTTGCTGACAGGATGTGTGGTATTTTTACTGTGTTGCAGTTTCAACATTCTCAGCACACCAATGTATTTATCTGTCGTCCCAATAGTAATTCAATCAGGCAAAGCCCACCAGCAGCAGTATAGCTGAAGTATTTGCTTACCTCTATATTGCAAGAGAATTGTGGGGGTTTTTGTTGTAGTAAATGTTTTTAGAATTGGATTTTATGCCTTAGACTCAGTTGAGTTACCATTTTCTGAGTGGGCAGATTGTGTTATCAAAGATCTACCATTTGGTGTCACAGCTATTCCATCCTTCACTGGTAAAAGAGATGACTGCAGTGCCACATGTAGAGGTTGCACAAATGTGTTTGCTTCCTTCAGGTCAGGGCTACCCGCTAAGTGCCTGCAGCTGAAAAACTATGTGTAGGGCAATGGGCTCCTGTATGTGAAAGCCCAGAAAGGCTAAAAGCATTGCCGTAGCAGAGTGAATATAAGAGTGGAGCTAAGTGACCCACTGTCCTTGCCCTTCCTCCGCTCAGAACCCATCTTCTTCTCTTTTCCTTTGTGCAGGACACTGGACGTTCCTTTAGAAAGAGAAATGCTTTTCAATTCCAGTTCTTTCTGATTGTCTATCATCAGAAACCAGCATATTAAGCAGAAAAGAAAGCAGTTTTCTTGCAAGTTTGTTGGAGCAACAGCAAGTGGGGAGGAGGCAATCTGAAAAAGTGAGAAAAGCTGCTTTTATGTTTTAGTTTTTATTTTTTTATATTATTTCACTGTGCTTGCTTGGCATCTGATTCTGAGCAGCAGCAGAAACACTGCAGCTGTCAGGCTGAGGAGGCATCTATGGCGTTGGTACCCTTGCTTTCTTGTTTCAGCAGTTATCTTTGCAACAACAAATAACAGAATCTCTTTTTAATATAATTTAAAATAAAAGCTGGTATTCTGTAGACATTGATGGGAAATATTTCTTCTTACCATGAAATATGGCTTTCTTAAACTTAGGATAAGAAATGCATAGGATATTTTGAACAGAAAAAGGACTATTTATTTCTTTTCTTTCTATTAATGAATCTGATTTGATAAACATATGGTAAGCATTGAAATGGAAGATCCTCTGAGGGACCTGGGGGGTTTAGTCTGGAGAAGGGAAGGCTCAGGGTGGACCTTATCGCTCTCTACAATTACCTGAAAAGTTGTAGTGAGGTGGATGTGGGTCTCTTCTGCCAAGTAACAAGCAATAGGATAAGAGGTAACAGCCTCAAGCTGCACCAGTGGAGGTTTAGACTGGAGAATAGGAGCAAATCCTTCCCCAAAGGGTGCTCAGGCATTGGAGCAGGCTGCCCAGGGCAGTGCTGGAGTCACCATCCATTGAAGTGTTCACAAAGCATGTAGACGAGGCTGTCAGTGATACAGGTTAGTGGTGGCCTTGGCAGTACCTAAAGGTTGGACTTGATGATCTTAAAGGTCTTTTCCAACCTGGTTGATTTTATGAAGATTCACATCAAGAGTACAACCTGACCTGAAGGTTTCCAGTGATGGAGCATCTAACACCTCTTTGGGGAGCCTGGTCCAGTGTTTCACCACCCTCATAAAATGTTTCTTGCTTATATCTACTCTTAAGACAAAAATCATGTATGCTAGAGAGGAAAATGTCACATCTTGGTGTTAAAACCTGTGGATGATAAGTAGGGTATACAACATGTGTCTTTTCTTACAGCACAATGACAATTGGAGCTCTGCCTTAAAACATTTGAGAAAGAGTAAGTAGCAGTGTTTACTGTACCAAAAGCAGGAAGGCAAGAGTGAGAGTTTTTCCAACTGATACTAAATTGAGAGATAATGACCATAAGGACATTTTAAAGGTGAGAAGAACAAAGAACAAAACGACAAACTGCACATTTTAGAATAATGGATATAAAGAAGGACTTGGTAAAAGTAGTTATCATTTATTAGTCAAGCAGAAAAATAATGAATGAAACAAATGTTTATTACATACAGAATATACACTTATGTCTCTGGAGTAAGAAATGTGGAAAAACAAATCACAAATAAATGAAATCTAAATCAGATTTTTTTCATAATGTGAAAATAAATCTACAGTTGAGTGCATCTTCCTAAATCTAAGAGCAGAAGGAGAGTGGGAACAGAAGAACATGATTAATCTTTAACAGTAAACTTTTTCTTGTCACTCTGAATCAAAGGCAACCATGCGTCAGATGTTGAATTTGAACTACATAAATGATAAAAATGCGTGATTTGATAAAGTCAGTGAAAATTACTGATTACTGATATTTGGTCGCATAAAAACTCTCTCTTTACTCATATTTAACATTGATTGGTTAATGATTCCCCTGATTCTCATAGGTAACTTTTGAAAAATACTGATTTTCTTATAAAATTACTTGATTTTAAGACAAAAGAGAAAGGGAGGGGATAAAGCAACAAAAGAAAGGGAGAAGATATTTTGCAATTACCTGGCTTTGAAAGTAGTGTAGATCCCCTGGACTAGTAAAATGTATTGCTACAATTATATTGAGGATTTTGCTTTTGAGGAACAAACTTAGACCAGCCATAACTTACATACAAGCTCAGGAGTGTAGCATCCCAAGTAGAAGGAAGTGCAGCAGGAGGGCCAGGAGACCTCCTTGGATGGATAAGGACCTGCTGAGGAAACTTAGAGGGGGAAAAAGAGGCTTATAAAAGGTGGAAGCAAGAATAGGTGGCCTGGGAAGAATACAGGGATGTTGTCCGGGAAGCTAGGGACCAGATTAGGAAAGCTAAGACCCACTTAGAATTAAACTTGGCTATGGATGTTAAAGATAACAGGAAGGGATTCTATAGTTCTGTAGTGAATAAAAGACAGATTAGGAACAAAGTAGGCCCCCTCCGGAAGCTATCAGGAGAACTGGCTACCCTGGATTTGGAGAAGGCTGAGGTTCTTAATGACTTCTTTGCCTCAGTCTTCCCTGGCAAATGCTCTGACCACACCACCCAAGTCTTGGAAGGCAGACGCAGGGACTGTGAGAACGAGGACCTTAGGCCCGCTGTAGGAGAGGATCTGGTTTGAGACCATCTTAAGAACCTGAACGTACACAAGTCCATGGGACCTGATGAAATCCATCCGCGGGTCCTGAAGGAGCTGACAAATGAAGTTGCTAAGCCACTGTCCATCATATTTGAAAAATCATGGCAGTCAGGTGAAGTTCCCGATGACTGGAAAAAAGGGGAAATATAACCCCCATTTTCAAGAAGGGCAAAATGGATGACCTGGGGAAGTACAGACCAGTGAGTCTCATCTCTGTGCCTGGCAAAATCTTTTAACGGATTCTCCTGGAAGGCATGCTAAGGCGCATGAAAAACAACAAGGTGCTTGGTGACAGCCAGCATGGCTTCACTAAGGGAAAATCCTGCCTGACCAATCTGGTGGCCTTCTATGATGGGGCTACAGAACTGATGGACAGGGGTAGAGCAGTTGATGTCATCTACCTGGATTTGTGCAAAGCGTTTGACACTATCCCACATGATATCCTTGTCTCTAAATTGGAGAGACATCAATTTGATAGGTGGACCACTAGGTGGATAAAGAACTGGCTGGATGGCAGCACGCAAAGAGTTGTGGTCAATGGCTCAATGTCCAGCTGGAGATCAGTAACGAGTGGTGTCCCTCAGGGATCAGTGTTGGGATCAGTCTTGTTCAACATCTTTGTCGGTGACATGGACAGTGGGATTGAGTGCTCCCTCAGCAAGTTTGCTGATGACACCAAGCTGTGTGCTTTGATTGATACGTTGGAGGGAAGGAATGCCATCCAGAGGGGCCTTGACATGCTTGTGAGGTGGGCTGATGCCAATCTGATGAAGTTTAACCATGCCAAGTCCTACACCAGGTCCTACACGTGGGTTGGAACAATCCCAGGCATAGCTACAGGCTGGGCAGAGAAGAGATTCAGAGCAGCCCTGCAGAGAAGGACTTGGGGGTGTTGATCAATGAGAAAATGAACATGAACTGGCTTCAGTGTGCACTCGCAGCCCAGAAAGCCAACCGTATCCTGGGCTGCATCAAAAGGAGCATGACCAGCAGGTCGAGGGAGGTGATCCTGCCCCTCTACTCTGCTCTGCTTCTCCTGAGACCTCCCTTGGAGTATTGTGTGCTGTTCTGGTGTTCTTAACATAAAAAGGACATGGAACTGTTGGAACAAGTCCAAAGGAGGCCCACGAGGATGATCAGGGGACTGGAGCACCTCCCGTATGAAGACAGGCTGAGAAAGTTGGGTCTGTTGAGCCTGGAGAAGAGAAAGCTGTGTGGAGACCTCATAGCAGCCTTCCAATATCTGAAGGGGGCCTATAGGGATGCTGGGGAGGGACTCTTCATGAGGAACTGTAGTGAGAGGACAAAGGGTAATGGGTTAAAACTTAAACAGGGGAAGTTTAGATTGGATATGAGGAAGAAATTCTTTACTGTGACGATGGTGAGGCAGTGGAATGGGTTGCCCAGGGAAGCTGTGAATGCTGCATCGCTGGTGGTGTTCAAGGCTGGATTGGACATAGCCTTGAGTGGCATGGTTTAGTGTGAGGTGTCCCTGCCCATGGCATGGGGATTGGAACTAGATGATCTTGAGGTCCTTTCCAACCCTAACTATTCTATGTTTCTATGATTCTATAACTTAATTCCTTCCTGAATGTTGTAACATCAGTTGATAATCACCTATTAGCAAAGGTTAAATTATTCTTGCTATCAGAAAATGAAGCACAGGAGAAGCCACTGCAGAAATGTGGATTCATCCAGGCAGTGTCAAAGATGCTGTGGCTTCTGTCCTATATTGTAGTGATTTTGGAATGGATCGACTTTGCGTGTGAATGTCTCCTTGATCTACTCCAGATGCATGGATTTTGCAGTGTCTTCTCCCATTAAAAACAGACAATAACGTTAGTGAGTCGGGAAGCAAGGAGATAAAACCATGGTCATATCTGTAACCCCTACATGAGGTGACGTGTTTGTGGGGAGTCATACTGTGCTTGGTGCAATTGCACCAGGCCATGCTATCAGACCAAATGACCTGAAATTATGACACCACTGGGTGTTATAATTCCTCTACCTGGAGCAATGCATCTAGATCTGGAGTCCTCACTGCAGGAAAGACATGGACCTCTTGAAGCAAGTCCAGAGCAGAGTCATGAAATGCTCAAAAGGCTGGAGCAGTTCTGCTGCAGAGACAGCCTGAGAAAGTTGGGGCTGTTCAGCCTGGAGAAGAGAAGGCTCCTTAAGGGGAGACCTTAGAGCAGCTCCCAGTGCCTGAAGGGGCTACAGGAAACCTAGAGATGGGCTTTGGACAAGGGCATGTAGGGACAGGACAAGGGTGAATGACTTTAACCATGCAGAAATGCATGTTTCTCAAATAATACCTGAAACCTGTTGATTTTAGCTTGCCTTCTTTACACCCTGCAAGATATGTTAAATGCTTAGCTTCTGACTGTATCTCACACCACCACCTATTAAGGCTTATAAATAAAAGCTGCGTTATATTTTTTATGCGATAAAGGTTTGGTTTTGGGGAAAACAACTTACTAATGTCTCTCATAATGACCTCTGTCTCTCTGGGAGCCAAGAGAAATGTGAAGAGAAAAGGACAAAGGCACCCACCAACAAAACCCTTCCCACAGTTGGTGTAACAAAAATGAAATACAATTATATGTGTGAATGGAAAGGAATTGAAGTTCATTCTGCGTGTAAAGGGCTGAAGCCCATTTATGGTGCTAAAGTAAATTAATTCCATCCTTGTCTCGTCTTTTCCTTTGTGATTTACTGAGTACTGCAGAGTTGGTGCCGAAAGCTATGTTGGCCCAGTAATATATTTTTTGTGCATTTTAAAGGAAACACTAAATATTAGTGCCTGCTTCTTGTCTGCAAATTCCTGGAGCTATATTTAGAAATACTGTTTTGCCCAAGAGGTTAACTGAATGCTGGGAGAATCTATTTTCTTGCTGAAGTTTCCAGCAATTTTTGTAAGAAGAAAATGTGCTGCAGCACATGCTCTTCCTTTTCTGTCTATCTTAGTATGGAGAGAGATTGAAGTCAGGATAGATCCTCTGGCTTGTTCTAAAGTGAATTTTGGAAGAGAAACTTAATTTTGTGGGAACCCCATGAAGTAAAAAGCAAGTTTAATGCACTACAGTAAAGTGCTTGTTGTCTGAAATTGCTTTTATAGGGTCTTCATTATTACCGTAATAGCTTATTGTGTGTAAGAAAATTGGCTTAATGTCTGGTAGAGATCTGCCCTTTGTTTTTGGTGTAGCTTGGAGCACATGCCACAGTGCAAACAGCAATTAAAGAATCTTTGATACTGTTTTCGATATTCAGGATCATTTATTCACAATTTTCCTCTTAGTAAAATTGTAACTATCTGTTGCTGCTTTTGTGATAGATGCCATCATTTCACTAAACAACAGCAAGAATGGCGTGTAAAAAAAAAGGCTATTTAAGTGTCTGTACATGTGTATAATGCGTCCTCTTAAAGTTTCATGCAAATTTCTTGACTAAATAAAGCCACAACAAGGACTGTGAGAAAGAGCTGTAGCTATAGCACTTATGCACTGAAGCACATTTCGTTCTACTTGTGAGATGATAGATCGTAGGTAAATGATATCTGTATTTTAATGGGTGCAAATGAAAAGAAGCAAAGCGTGTCTCTTATGTGGTAGGTAAACCTCTTCTTCCAAATTCTGTAATCTGAGAGATCTTCTTACTGCACCCCACGACTATGGCTCTTGAAGAGGAAAAGGAGCACCATGGATTGAGTAGGAGTGCTTGCCAAGGCAGGGCCCTCTCCTGTAATCAGTAATAACAGGGATTCTGATCTCATGCTGGTATCAGCTTTTAATTTACTTTCACTTTGTGCCTACTGGCAGCATAGACTGGCAAAGCCCAGTGTACCTGGCCCAGCAGGCATGGTGTCTCTTGAAGTCCTCTGGGTAATGCCAGCCAACTGTAATGTTGGGAAGAGAATGGGTTACAATGTCCAACATGCATTATGTGCTAATGTCCTCTTATTGGTGGTTGTTGCCAGCTCTCTGTAGAATAAGAAGCTGTTAAGTGCCTGCAACACAGAAATAATGGCTGGTGGCATTTGTGTAGAACTTGCTGTATCTTCTAGTACCTAAACTTAGAGAAGAAAGCTGGTGAGGGGCTTTTGACAAGGACCTATAGGGACAAGACAAGGGGGTATGGCTTTAATCTGACAGAGGGGAGATTGAGATATTAGATATTAGGAATAAATTCTTCCCTGTGAGGGTGCTGAGGCGCTGGCACAGGGTGTCCAGGGAAGCTGTGGCTGCCCCGTTCCTGGCAGTGTCCAAGGCCAGGTTGGACGGAGCTTGGAACAACTTCATTAGGGACTGTAGTGATAGGACAAGGGGTAACGGGTTCAAACTTAAACAGGGGAAGTTTAGATTGGATATAAGGAAGAAATTCTTTACTGTAAGGGTGGTGAGGCAGTGGAATGGGTTGCCCAGGGAAGTTGTGAATGCTGCATCGCTGGCGGTGTTCAAGGCTGGGTTGGACAGGGCCTTGGTTGGCATGTTTTAGTGTGAGGTGTCCCTGTGCATGGCAGGGGGGTTGGAACTAGATGATCTTCAGGTCCTTTCCAACCCTAACTCTTCTATGATTCTATGATTCTATGGTCTAGTGGAAGGTGTCTCTGCCAGCAGGGGATCGGAATTGGATGAGCTTTAAAGTACTTTCCATCACAAACCATTCAATGATTCTGTAACTTGAAGCAGCAATGATTGAACTTACTGCTTGCCCTGTTTTATGTTCAGTTTCATGACTTTGCTAAAGTTATGTCAGGTTCTCAGTTTCCTACCCATGAAAATAAATAATAGTGTTTTTCTTATTACTTGGAGGCTTCTTTTCCTTGCAAACTGTAAGCTTTTGTTTTCTGCACTCTGTGGAAATATTTCCAGTTCCCTTCAAAACTGTGATAATGGGGTCATACATGGTGGCATCGTCATGGCTGAGTAAAGAAAGTTAAAATCTCTTTGAGAGATGGGAGGAAATGAAGCATTTTCTGTGTCATACATTAAAGAAAACCCGTTAATGTCAAAATCTGAAGCTGTTGTATTAGTGTGGTGTCTGCAGTGTGATGGCTGTGGCTTCCATGCTTGGGAAGCTGCCTCCAGCAATGAGAAATGATGTTCCTTACAGATGGTCTGTTAGTATAAAGGGGTGTGGATGGTGTACTGTTTTCCTTCAGCTGATGCTCTCTATACTGTGATATTTCCTTTTAGACAGACTTCTCTCCTAGGTCATGATTGTTGTTGTCTGAAGTGGCATGATGCTTGCTGAGTCAGCTCACAGAATGACAGATATGAGTGTAACGTTTGCTCTAGCACAGAGCTTTACATGACAAAAAAGCCATGTTTGTTTGTATGGGAATTAGAATCCAGAAGCATAACCCCCCTCCAAAAGAAGTATGTATGTATATAGGATGTGTGAAGGGGAAAGTAAAAGCAGAATGCTATTTAGCTCTATTTTATGCTTTAGCATTTAATTTAGTATCTATATATAGCACACTTATTCTGGTGACTAATAAAGTTTCCATATATTTATCGGTGAATGAGGGTTGTTTTTAGTCTCTCTTTTAACTAGAGCTTAGGGGGGGAAATTGGAAAAGAAATAAAAATTCACAACCAAATGACACCCAAATGTTGAAATATTTGGAAATATAAAAAGGCAAAACCAGCCACTGTTAACTTTCTTGTTCACATGCGTATTTCCCCTTCTTTTTTATTAACAAGGTAATTTCAGTATTCTCTTGATTGTCTTCACTTTTTCCTTCCACGAGACAGCAAAAAAAACCTGTCAAGCTTTTCTTCTTCCATCTGTTTTTCAGTACCTCTCAGCCAGCTTTTTTACACCTTCAGTTGTATTTATTTCATGTATCTTCACCACTCTTGATCTTTTATAAAGCAAGGTGGTCATTAGTGGTAATTGGAGGGTGAACATAGCTGTGCAGTGGAAATGAGCTATTGTTGCTGCTGACAAGTATACTAGATAAACCGAGGCAAAGGTTTGATGTGAATTTATTTAACATGTAATGCAGGAATTGGGACATATGCCCATGAAGTTATTGAAAAACTCCAGCAGGTGGAAACAGACAAGTAAATAAGAATTAGATATACTGAAATTACTTAGTGGATCATAGAATCAAAGTGGTCTGAATTGGAAAGGACCTTAAAGCTCATACAGTTCCAGTCTGCTGCTGCTTTCCACTAGAGCAGGTTGCTCAAAGCCCTGTCCAGTCTGGTCTTGATCTGGTCTCTTGTTCAGGACACCAGGTTTATGATAGAAGACATGGACACTAATTGGCATCACTATCATTTAATTTACCATTCGAATTTGCAATTATAATTTGATCACACATTTATAGTGTCGTCATTTCCATCGCATTGTATGTGTTCATGTCTCTTGTCTTTCAGATTATAAGTGCTTTAGGATAAAAATATGTTGTTATCCTTTTCAACATGGGCACTTAAAGTTCAATAAATATGAATCCACTGGGAGGCAGTTCTGTATTTTAGGGGATATAAGTTGTCCATCCCAAATTTTCATGCTCTATACCCAGAGTTCCTTATTGATTTTTATTGCTAGATATGTACTGCTAGCCACCAAGGCAGAAATGTAGCCATGCATTGTGATGCCATAATAAATGTGTTTTGAGGGAGACCCTTATGCCCCTTTTGCAATCAGTAGAAGCAAAAGCTGGAATGTGGTTAGCGCACAGTGGGAGGAATGTCACATTGTTAACAGCATCTTGCACCCAGGAGCAGCAGAACAGATGATTCATTGTTATAAACTGGAAGAGAAAGAAGGATATGCCAATGTAAGTTGAATTTTCAGACAGGGTGTGTCAAAGCCCTAGATCATGAAATGAAGGGTTGGTTTGAAGTTCTGACAGCATTTAAATCCTTCTTCTGCATTATATTTTCCTACTCTATTTTGGTCCACAATTAAAAGTTCAGTCTCGTAGGGTCTTTTGTTTGTTTATTTGGTTGGGAAATTCAAAGGTTTAGTTTCCAGTATTAATTCTTCTAAAGGAGAATCTGCAGTACCGTTACTTGCAGTGCTTTTGGTCTTGGTTTAAGCTTCATTATTCAGCTTAAAAATATTACATTTCTCTTTATTTTCTAAGTGTAAGGGGTTTTTTTCTCCCTCTCTCACCTTTTTTTCTCATTCTCTCCATATTCTTGATAAATAAGAGGTTTGGTCTCTGCACATGGAAACATTTGCTGGCTGGGTGAAAAGGGATTGCTAGAATAAGTAAAGGCAGGGAGAAGAAAAAGAGGGTGGGTATAAAAGAGAAATGTAGATGGTTAGTTAGATGGCTAAGTTAGAAAAGGGAAAATGAAGGAGAATAAAAGCGGGAAAGATATACGAGAAAATTGTCATGCACATTCTTTGTAAATCTTAAGCTCTGACAGCTTTCTGTTTCAAGTATGGGGAAAAAAAATATCAATACTCAGACTATTGCCCAGAAATAAGCTTCTTAGCAAGCAGAGAACAAAGATATTGTTGGGTCCTGCTTTTTCACCATAAAACTGTATAAATGTATGAAAACTGTTCTAGAGGGCTATGTATAAGGTACCAGAAATCAGCACTGAGAACTGCGCAGATGAAAAAAAACCAAAAAGCAGTAGTACCGCAGGTGACATAGGTGGAAAAAAGCTTCAAGACAGTACCACCACCATACAATTAAGAAAAAATATTCACATGTAGCTTCTAAAAGAAATGTATTCTTGTGTGCGTTGGGAGTATGCATGCAGCAGAAGTGTGGAGTCCATATTATGTTGCACACAAGTTCGATGAACAGTCAGATATTGTACAACTTACAATTATCAGATCAGCCACCATATATTAAGTCTATAATTAGGTTCCAGTATTTTCGTATGTTTCTGTATGCCTTATAGCTGTGCTGCTTAGTATACCATTAAATATCATGTGAACATAAAGATCACTTTACCCTTCACTATTTAAATAGTTAAGGATTTATTAAGAGGTTGAAATGATTTTTCCAGATTTAGGCTACTTTCACTTTGCTTGGCAATGAATAATAGTAAACTAATGATTGCGCAATGTATTTTCTTAACAACAACAACAAAAGATACTTTCCTGTCATTGCTATAGACTGCAGTTGAAGCAGAATTTCCCAAGATTTTAATGCACTCTGCCTTAGTGAAGTATCTTTCATTCTCATCCTCCTTCAGAAGCACATAAATAAATTCCTAGTGAAAGACAGGCATAGATTTACAGCTGGTGAATCAAGGAAGGATCGTTTTGATCATCTGTTTTGACCTCTGCATAACACAGAGAAAAGAATTTCCCTCATTAAATTCCTATTTATACTGGGTTTGCATAGCAAGGTTTTAGTAGTGGGGGGACTACAGGGGTGGCTTCTGTGAGAAGCTGCTAGAAGCTTCCCCCATGTCCAATAGAGCTAATGCTAGCCAATTCCAAGACATACCTGCCTCTGGTGTAATGTATTTTAGAAGGGTAAAAATTATTGCACAGGAGCAACTTAAGCTAAAGAGAGGAGTGAGAGTATGTGAGAGAAACAACTCTGAAGATTTGGGTTTATTTCTCATTATCCTGCTCTGATTTGATTGGTAATTAATTTCCCTAAGTGGGGTCATTTTGCCCATGATGGTAACTGGTGAGTGATACCTCACTCTCCTTATCTTGACCCATGGGCCTGTTTTCTCCTTTGTCCAGCTGAGGAGGAGATTGATAGAGTGGCTTTGGGGGACACCATCCATCCAGAGTCAGCCCAGCACACTATTCATAGAAGGGAATACTTTTCAGGAATAAATCCTTTCTTCATTTTTAAGTGGCCCATTATGAAGAATCGAGCATAACCATTATCAGACTTTTCTAATGATTAATTATTTTCTTTGAATTAAAAGTTTACTTTCTTGTGGTCCAAATTTTATGGTTTCAGCATTCAGTAATTGTCTGTTCTCATGTGTTTGCCTGCCAGTTATTCTGCTTCCCTCTTCTGGGGCTGGAAATTGTGCATGCATCTAGGGAGCAAGTAGTTCATAAGTCTTGATGTCTGCAGATGATTTTGGAGCCTTTCTGGAGGACTCTGTGGATCAGGAGAGAAACTTGACGACTTCCAGACACTACTTTTTATCTCACATATTGGAGAGCTGAGTAAACAACTAGATGATCTTAAGGTCCTTTCCAACCCTAACTGTTCTATGATTCTATGATTCTATGATATTTTCCTTGTATCTCTTGTTTTAGGAGTAGAAAAAGGTATGATCTGTCAAAAGGTTCCTGTGTGACTGACAGATTTTGAACACTTTGCAATAACTAACCAGTGCTTGGCCAGCTTTCATCTTTTTTAGTTCAGGTAGCTTGGAGGCTGATTCCAAGATCATTATCTGTTGTGTTTGACAAGGTGATGCTTTACTTGCACTTTGTCAAAATTACTCTGTTTTCCGGTACTGCTGCTGGAGGTTGTTCTGAAGTTTCTCTGTGTTTGCATCTCCAGCCAGGCTGTTCTGAGAGCACTTGCAGGAGAGCAGTAAGTCACAATGGAAAATACATTGGCAAGAAGAGAGCAACAGAGTAGTTATGGAGTGCCTACAGCTTTGGCAGCAGGAAAGAACAGCACTAGTTATACTAAATGAAAAAAAAAAACAAAATGTTTGCTGATGTATCTGCTTGGTGTACAAATTCAGGTTTCTCTTTCTGGAGTGACTGATATGGGCATTGGTTCTGTGTTTTATCATATTGGGTCTCTGTGCAAGAAATACTGATACGGGTGAGTCACAGAGTGGTCACCCACCTGCCAGAAAGCAGGGGAAACTAGAAAAGTGATATGAAGGGCCAGGACAGATTTATTCACTGGGAATATTGTATAGGTGAGGGAGAGAAAGCCAGAACAACTTTGTTAAATTGCAGCTTAAAGATAGCAAAGCAGATTCCCAAAAAGCAGAGGACTTTTCTTTATCCTTTGTATAGACTTCATGGTGCCCAGGACTGGCCAAGAGCAGTGTTATGGGGCTGTTGAGGAGTCACTTTCTTTGGTTTTCTAAAGTAGAAGTTGACAGTCTTGACCTTTTCTAAGAGCATCAGCAGAACCTAATTCCCACTGGGGCTTGTCTTGTTCCGTTTTGTGATTTGTTGTTTCTTTTAAAAAAATGGCACTTTTACACAATCTGATTGCTATTTTTATGGAACAAACAAGCCATGAAATATGCTAATATTCCATGGATAAATAATGAGGGATTTCAAGCCTAAAAAGACAACTGTCTGGTTTTCCTTCAAGTTTTTGAATGGTATGCAAAGGTAAGTTAACATGTTCTGTGACAGTCTCCATCACAAGGACTGGTTAGAGATCATCCACATGTGGAAGTTTTATAAGGAACTTGATGCAGATGATGTGAACTCACAGTTGTTCAGTGATTTTGCAATTAAAAAGAGAGTAAGAAAATTTGTGATTTGAGGGGACAGTAGGTCATTACTTTTACTAATGGGTTTGACTTCAGGTTGTTATATGGCTTCTTTTCATTAGGAATATAGAAACAACTGCTTGTTTAGTTTAATCCCAGCGGTCCTTAAAGCCCCCCAGTCATTGTGTGTCAAGTTGCTGCTTGGTTGCAGTGTGTGGGGAAAAGAAGGCTGCAAAAGGACTTGGATAAACTGAACAGGCTTGTGGGACCCTCAGACTCAGCAGCATGCCTGCTCCTGGCAAGTCCGTGGGACAAGTTTGTTCCAAGCGTGTAAGACCTCATGTACTCCCTTGTCTGTCTTCACTGCCTTAGGATGGGACCTGCCGAAGTGCCAAGCATCCTGTGCCCCTCCAGCACCCTGTGGGAGCTGGCTAGGTTAGCTGCTGCCCTTCCCCTTGGGACCGAAGTTACTCCCTGCTTTCTGCAGGAGCTGGAAGGCCATGGATGCATCCTCTCTTCTTGCTCTTCCCTCTCTTTCCTTGTATGTTCCTTGCCTCCATGAAGAAAATGTTGCGTCAGGGCACTGCTTTTGTGGAGGATGTCCTCAACATAAAAAGGACATGAAACTGTGGGAACAAGTCCAGATTTGGCCACGAGGATGATCAGGGGACTGGAGCACCTCCTGTATGAAGACAGGCTGAGAAAGTTGGGGCTGTTCAGCCTGGAGAAGAGAAGGCTGCATGGAGACCTCCTAGCAGCCTTCCAGTATCTGAAGGGGGCCTATAAGGATGCTGGGGAGGGACTCTTCATTAGGGACTGTGGTGATAAGACAAGGGGCAACGGGCTGAAACTGAAACAGGGGAAGTTTAGATTGGATATGAGGAAGAAATTCTTTATTGTAAGGGTGGTGAGGCACTGGAATGGGTTGCCCAGGGAAGTTGTGAATGCTCCATCACTGACGGTGTTCAAGGCCAGGCTGAACACAGCCTTGAGTGGCATGGTTTAGTGGGAAGTGTCCCTGCCCCTGGCAAGGGGGTTGGAGCTAGATGATCTTAAGGTCCTTTTCAACCCTAACTATTCTATGATTCTATGATTTTATGATACAACTAATGGTCTTTCAGTTCTTCCATGCTCTTGCAACTTGCATTACCTACAGCTTTTGTTAAAAATATACATGTTTTTCTCCATATTCTAATCTGTGATTGTTAGAAATAGCCTGTGAAAATGATGGCCACCTCAAGGTTGTGTTTCAGAACTTTAACTAGTGTTTATTTGTGATCTACAAGAAGAAACGTTTCCTAAAATCTCATTGCTTTTTAACTAGTCCTGTATATTTGAAGGTTAAAAAATAGCCAGATGATGCCTCAATACCTGTATGCACTCCTGTCTAAATTCATCAGACAGCTGGATGGAAGAAACTGTAATTTATCTAATCTATTTGTCAATCTGCAAAAAAAATTCAATTAATTTAGAGCAGTGGCTTCGTAAAGGCACTGTACCCACATCTCACAGAGATGAACATAAATGGACTACGTGTTGCTGAAAGTCATCTGAAAGCAAACACACCGAATTAAGAGCATGAGGAGAAGTTCAGAAAGGTGTTGGATTCATTTAATTGTTTTAAGGAAAAGATTCACAACTATTACTGTTAATATCCAATTGTAGAAGCAATTTTTCATCTGGTAAAGGACACATTCAAAACTAAACACAGACAAGCACAGAGCCTTGAAAGTTTAAATAGTCATTTGATTATGAATCAGGGCCCTTGGACTGTGTTTTCACCATAATTTAGAGATTCACTTACTTAGATAAGGCACATAATCACACTGGGTCTTTTTCCCAATAGCAAACCAGAAATAATAAAGCTTAGCAATCTAATTACGAGTGTCTTATTAGGCTTAATTAATTTTTAAAGAATGTTAATATCACCACATGAAAACTGGCACATGGTGTGAAGTGTGTTTGTGTATAATTATATTTAATACACACACGCACACATCCTGTTGTTAAAAGAGCATGTTAGGGTTTGATGGCCAAGCAGTCAGAAGGAAATATGAGTTTTATATGCGGACACTCCCTTGTGACTACTCATTATGGTAAATATTTAATTAGACTGTCATATGCTGCCATCCCAACAGAAAGCCTGTCTCATTCACTTCATACGAGCTTCCAATTTCCACCTCTGTTAGCCAACCAATCTGTTACCGCTCACTTTAGCCATCAGATTGTGCTTTTCTCCTTTCTTATCCGATTTCTAGGTTCCTTCCTCTTCCCTGTCCTCCCAATGTCCTTGGGAAGTTACTGAAGAAATAGTTATGCCAACATATTACTTCTTGATGTCTCAAGAACCATTCCTTGGCATTCAACAGACCAGTACTTGTATGAAAACAGTGGCACTGTCTTCCTGATTACAGATAAATTTCATGAGCAAGTTTCTAACCTGACTTACAGAAATCCAGGACTTGAGTTGAAAGAAAGTTTTGGTCAGCTGGGATGTGAGTGATGCAGTACAATTTCGGGTATCTTAACTTTAATGTTGTACTATGTGTGTTGAACAAATGCACATTGACATTGGATGAGATCGTAAATTGACCTATCCTGTGTAGGTCAAAGAATAATAAAACTCCCATTTGTTACATCAACTCCTATTAAATTTCATATCTATGAACAAGGAATTTTGTGCCAATGCTCATTGCTATTTAAAAGTTACTTTTAAGAGAGAATAACTGTCTAGTACATGGCGGGAGGGTTGACATCCGTATTTCACCTTCCTAGGAATGACTCATATATGTTCAAGAAACTGATGAGTGAGGCAATTGTTTTCTAAAATTAGGGATGAGGAAATCCATGGAAAAATCACTGAAGGCAGTAAAGCAGAATTATAGGATATATTATTGTAGACTTTGCATTGCACATTTCCCCAAGCTATATGGTTTCACCGACTCTTAGGAAATATTCTTTCTGAAAGCTTTTTTTGTGTTAAAGAGCAATTGCTACTGAGGAGTGCAAATATAGCTAAACTATTATCTGATGCAGCTAAAATATATTTATTTGCACTGCTTAGATATGCAGTGTGATACTATTACATTGATGCTACTTTATGGTGTTCAAATGTGAATTCATTGAGGATCACTGAATAAAGCCTGTTTCACTCATCTGGGAGAAAGGGTTATGAAATTAGCAAAAGTGCCATCGTTAATGCCTGTTATTCTTGTACTTCAGTAGGTGAGAACCATGCTCATTGCTCTTGAGTGAATAGAGGTGTTTTTCCAGGGCAGAAGTTACAACTTTCTTTTCTTTCTTATTTAAAATGATTCATTATTTTGCAAATAACAAGGAGAATGCTGTAGGACAAAATCAGCGTTAGAGACGAAGAGAGTTTTTGCATTAAATTAAAAATATTGCTCGTTTTATGTCATGGCAGAGACCAGCTCCAATGCTTTATCGTTATTTTATTTCTTATTTAAACAGTAGCTTGTTCTTAAGATGCAGACTTTGTTTTAACTCCCCAGTCAAGTGTACCTTAGACTCTACTGAAGTGGTAATAAAAGAGATGACCGAGAAGACTTACAGATTTATCTAAACAGTAGGATGCAAGAGCCTCTTCAATCCTCAGATGCAAGTGCTGGTAGTGGATCTGAGGATTCAAAATAGCTGTGCATTAACTGTGGACTAGCTTCAAGTGCTTTCTACTCTGGCTTCATGTGACAGGGGAGATTTAGGATGGATGTAAGGAAGAAATTTTTTATTATGAGCATGCTGAGGTGCTGGCACAGGGTGCCCAGAGAAGCTGTGGCTGCCCTATCCCTGGCAGTGTTCAAGGCCAGATGGGACTGAGTTTGGAGCAGCCTGGTCTAGTGGAAGGTGTCCCTGCCTGTGGCAGGGGGGTAGAACTGGATGATGTTAAGGTCCTTTCCAACCCAAACCATTCTATAATTCTGTGACCATTGAAATGAATTTGGTCCTGTGTGCAGACCAGCAAGTAAAACCATTCTGCCAGCCCAAAGTATTGGGGATATGGGATCTACTGATACTGTAGATCTAAGAGAATGCTGTCACAGTCAGGTACAGTGGCCCTGTGCTGATAATCTGGATTTATGTCACTTGGTTTGGAGCAGTTTCACCATTACTTCCTGCACTCTTTAGTTGAATTATACACGTTCAGTGAGAAAAACAAACACACCAATTTGGCGACCTTAGGTTTCTGTTTCTTAAATTTCTACATCTAAAAGTCCATAATTGGACTGTTGGACCCAGGGCAGACTGTCGTATAGATGAAATGAGCAATAATTCTGGCCTGCATACTTCAGGCTTTAACCTTCACATGAAAAAGAACTATAGAACTATTTGCTTAGAAAAATAATTTAAAGAAAACCCCAAAACAACAAAAGAGGCAGCATTTAATGAGCTAGCTGATATGTCAGCTCTTGTTTGATTTTGCAGCCGGAGATAATAATGACTTCCGAGGCACTGTAGCCAAGAATATTGCTGTAAACTTTGCAATATTAATGAAAGCTGTAGAAGTATCTCTGAGTGATGTGAAAGGTGATTTATACGGTGACTGCTGTCTTAAATATTTAGAGTTGTCTAAATGCGTTGTATATTTTTCTGTGCAAATAATTTTAGGACTAAGATATCAAATAGTTGCAAAGATAAGTAAAAGGCCAAAACCATAATGATCGTTGTAGAATTGACCTTTAAAAGATATTTCTCTACACTTTGTACTCAGATTGCTTTGAACAATCAAATGTCTATTTTAAATTCTAAATCTAGTTTAAAAAGGCAGTCCTTGTGTTAACACAGTGATAGACACTAAAATGTAGTTCTAAATATAGAAAATGCCTGAAAACATATAATCTCTATATGCTAACAATTTATGAGTAATTTAGAAGTATTATTTTGTCAGGTACTGAATAATTGCAAAGTAATATTGATGTATTTCTTTGACTCACTGTGTCTCTAACACTATGAAGTAATTGTAGGTGCATGGGGTGTGGTTTCACTGATGAGAGGAATTTGTCAGAGCCACTGAGCTGGCTACTCCTACGCTGCAAGGTCCACCAGGGATCATGTCTAATCAGGAACGTGCAGATAGTGAGGATTAGGTGTTAAAGGATGTAAAACTCATGGGCAGCTGAGGACAATGAAGTTCATTATGAATGTATTGAATATTTTGAACTTTTAGGTGAGAGCTGTGTAAAATATGCAGCAAGAGATGGCATTTTATTGATTGTAATATGTATTACTTGAAGAAAATCTTGCCTATAAGCAACTATTTGATGAGCATCTGCAGCATCATAAAGCTTGAATGTATTTGTCAAAGTTAAACCTATTGGGTTCACCACTCCTTGAGTTTCCTGGATCTTGGAGTCTGATAATAATACAACTATAAGTCAGCATGCTACCAAACCTACTTAACTGTCTCCTACTCTGCCAACAAACTTAGAATGAAGAGTGGGACCACAATAAATCTGAAACTCTGAGGGGTCAACAATAGCTGTAGACTTCAAATTACTAAAGATTGAGTATTAATAACTCAATTTTAGGTGGAAAATTGAAGGACAGAAATGGGATACGACTTGTACAGCATCATTCAAAGGCAAATGTCAGAACTGGCAGTTCCTTTGGTTGCACTTCTGCAAACATTGCATGGGGTAATCTGGTGGAACTGATCCACTGCATCAGTGATTTCTCAGTGGAGACCATCCCTTTTACTGTTCAACTCAATGTGACTGATTTGGCAAACGGAGAAGGTAGAGCAGGTAGATAGAGGGGAGAGAAGAAACCAGGGCTAGTACGCAGGGTAGTTACTTGGAAGCTGGAGAGAAGAGAGAATGCACAATACAGTTAGTTTGCTAAATCAGCTTTTCTCCAGCAAAATTAATTTTTATTGCTGTAAGACTTTGGTTTTATGGGGTCAGACATTTTTAGCGTCTCAGTGGCGCTGCTTGACAAAGAGTGAATAATCACATGAATGCAGTTACTAGTCATCAAGGGAAAGATCTTGGAAACAGAAGCAGAGAAGGACTTGGGGGTGTTGATCGATGAGAAAATGAACATGAGCTAGCTTCAGTGTGCGCTCGCAGCCCAGAAAGCCAACTGTGTCCTGGGCTGCATCAAAAAGAGAGTGACCACTAGGTCAAAGGAGGTGATGCTGCCCCTCTACTCTGCTCTCCTGAGACCTCACTTGGAGGATTGTGTGCAGTTCTGGTGTCCTCAACATAAAAAGGACTTGGAATTGTTGGAACAGGTCCAGAGGAGGCCACAAGAATGAACAGAGGACTGGAGCACCTCCCGTATGAAGATAGGCTGAGAAAGTGGGGGCTATTGAGCCTGGAGAAGAGAAGGCTGCGTGGAGACCTCATAGCAGCCTTCCAGTATCTGAAGGGGGCCTATAGGGATGCTGGGGAGGGTCGCTTATTAGGGACTGTAAAGATAGGACAAGGGGTAATGGGTTCAAACTGAAAAAGGGGAAGTTTAGATTGGATATGAGGAAGAAATTCTTTACTGTAAGGGTGGTGAGGCACTGGAATGGGTTGCCCAGGGAAGTTGTGAATGCTCCATCGCTGGTGGTGTTCAAGGCTGGATTGGACATAGCCTTAGGTGGCATGGTTTAGTGTGAGGTGTCCCTGCCCATGGCAGTGAGGTTGGAACTAGATGATCTAAAGGTCCTTTCCAACCCTAACTATTTTTTGATTCTATGAAACAGTTATATAAAATAAGATAGATGTCCTGGTATTAGGTCAAATCATGTTTCTGGAGCAAAACCAGGAAATAGTTATGTTAAAACATGTTTTGTATAGCTCTTATTTTCTTGAAGAGACAGATTAGAATTTGGAGATTGAAAATATTTTGGTACCTAAAAAGAAAATTCATGTTATCCTTATATTTATTCCTTGTAGTATGTGGCAATTCTGTCGTGGTGGTAAAAATCATAGAATAAAATCATAGAATCAACTAGGTTGGAAAAGACCTTTAAGATCATCAAGTCCAACCATTACCCCAGGACTGCCAAGTTCACAACTAAACCATATCAGTAAGGACCTCATCTAAACAGCTGTTGAATGCTTCTAGGGAATATTCATCTTCTCCACAATGTTTGAAGCTCTTCACTAACACTGGTGAAGTATATGCTTCTCATGAGGCTGTCCTAGCACAGAACCCCAAGTACATTATGGAAGAGCAGTGGAGATGATCAGTATGAATGTTTTTCCCTCCTTTCTTGGAGAAACAGACCACTGCTATAGCTGCATGAACAGACTCATCCAGGAATCACACATATTCTTGTAAGAGGGATTTTCATCAAGGTCTTTGGCAAGAAAATGGGACAGAAAGGACAGTTTCCATATGTTTATGAAGGTGTGCCTCTACAAGCCATTCTGGGCAAGACCCATCTTCCCTGAAATCATTCTCTCAGGCTCAGTCTTTGAGCAAAGAAGAAAATAAGTTTTCTTGAGGATATAAATAGTCTCATTACTTCTTTTAGAGATACTTTAGAGAGCCAAGTATTGTGAACTAAAAGTTTAGGTTTCCTCTTACTGACTATGAAGGGATCTTAGACAGCTAGGTAGACATCTCATGACTGTGTTGGAGATGCCTGCCTAGTTAGAAAAGTCTCACTTTCTGTCAAGATGAGGGTACAAGATTGAGAAGATACTGAGTTGGCAAGAACTGTTTGAGAACTACCTCTTGTCAGTTGGAAACATGTCAAGATGTGCCAGAACCTTTCTCATCTACCCAGCTTTGGTTCTTTTATTTTTATTGTTTTTTTTTTTTTCCTTAAGAACACAAAATACTAAGCTAAAATATTGTACCTCTGTAAACAGAGATGTGGGTAAGACTCAAAAGGCATTTAATGAAGACTTGATTGCAGCATTTAATGAAGAAGTCTGGAACTCAGTCTCCCTGTTTGCTGTGTCCTTGTAGATCCCTTCCTCCAGCCCAGTTTTCCTGTCAGCTGCTCACAGTGATTTTCTGTTGAATAAACTCCATGTGCTTCTTATGTATTCTTAGGAAAGTGGAAAGGTATGTCAAAAGACCTATTTTAGAAGAGTCACTGATGTTGCTTTTATCAACACACTTGCAGTTCAAATCAGTACTGCAGACCAGGACACTAATCCTAGTTGTTTGCAAGTTTATATTATCTCTGTAAGCCATCTCTTTAAAGTAAAGTTGTTATAAAGTTTGAACAAAAGAAATCAAATTCCTCTTTCTAACTACTTGAGTTGGTCCAGAGGTGAAAATTGGATATACTTCAAACCTTGTTAAACCATGAAAAAATATCCATTTTTAAAGCTTTTAAAAATAATGCAAATACTTTGGCTAAAAAGACCTATTTTTTTTAAGCAATGCATTGGTCACTGAAGATGCCAAATTGACAGTCCTGCTAAATAGCAACCTCTGCTTACAACTGAAAGCCATAGATGCAATCAATTGTGATGCTGATTTCCATACTTTGAGCTTTACAATTGTTCTGTGCATACTATTTAGGCACAAAAGATTTCTTCAGACAGTGCTGATGCTATGAAATTTTTATTCTTTCCCCTTTTGGCTTGAAATGGCAAGTTAAAAATTGGTTCTCCTGACTAACTTTTCTTTGTAGATGTATCTCTGCGGTGGGTTCATACTGTGATTCTCATACATTATCTAAAGACATTTGTTGTTCTTTCCCTAGCTTTATGTTTTTTTATGTATAACTATTGACTTTAATGGAGCTGCTCCCATCTTCCCTGCATGCCTACTATTTATTTTATATTTTGCTCTTGCTTAGGCAGTATTGTGAACTGGAGAATAAAGCTACCAGTTTGTCCTTTCGAAATATCCACCATTCTTGCTGTTTATTAGAGGCATTATGAAAACTATGAGCTAAATGGAGACTGTGTGAGGAGAATTATGATTTCTCTGATATATAGGATGTATCTTTGGGAAATGGTGCCTCTTACCCTGGGGACCAGTTTGGCCGTTCTTATAGATGCATATGGAAGATGGTTCAATTATTCTCCTTTCAGTATGTTGATAAATATATATTGCTGTTGATAAAACTGTTTTGTTGTTGTTCTTTCGAGAACTCCAGGCTAAATTATGAGCTGTACCTATTCTCTAATTTGTGAAAGAAAGCCAACAGAGAAAATAATAGGAGAAAGTGAAGACCAATTTCAGAACTTTCATTTTCAAAGTTTTACCTATATAAATCCTATACTTAAAGAAGATCTGTATAAAACTTCAGACTGTACATTGAAAGTAACAGGAAAATATCTCATTTGTTTCTTACATATAGGCACCACACATCCTTTGTGTCAAGGATAGAGGTAGCAGTTTGTGTTTTGTTAGTTGATCTGTATTAGAATCTTTGCAGTCCTAGAGCCCATTCTTCATGAGGTCAGCAGCAAAACACCAGAAATGAACTTGCAGAAATGAACTTGTTGGCAGCACGATGGTGTGGTACCAGACAGGCATATCCCAGCTGCTATTTTAATTGAATGAGAGCTTTAATGAGCAAAGTGAGGTTAATGAACAGTCCCAGCATACCAGCCAATTAGATTGACAGTGTTTCATTTTGCTGTCAGTGTTATCAAAATGTGTCTTTTCTTCCCCATGATGTTCCCTTCTTATAAGTTCTGCAGTAGTAAGGGAATGTAATTGATATGCAGTCATATTGTTCCTGACAGAGAGATTTTAAAAGCTTTTAGATAGGATGTAAAGGAGGAAACTTTGTCTTCTCAGAGTCTGCTTAGCCCATCTATCTGCATTAAGTGTCTAACAGTTACACTGAACAAAAATGACATCTTAAAGAAGACTCAGTGCTGCTTAACTTTTTAATGTCATTCTTAGGAAATCTGAAGTTGAGTTTTTTTGGGTTTTTTTCTGGTTGCAGTATCACTTCATCATAACATTTTATATAAACTAAACCAGTACCTGTAACTGACTTTCTACTCTTCCTTTTGCACCATGGATATAGGAGTTTGTGTCTCAGCATATAGAGAGAAGGCAGCACACTGATAAAAATGCCTATATATGGATTTGTGGAAGAAGAAGTACAAGCCATAAAACAGCCTCTTGCATTTCTTATGACCAGACTCCCACTGCTGTAGATGTCTCTTTTAATCCTGCATGTGAATCCATGAAGATTCTCATTCAAATTAAGGGTTACTTTTGCCCCAACACTTCCTGAAGGGCTGTTTCAGAGCCCCAGTCTTGTTATTTGCAGAAACATTCTATTTTTGATTGTATTTATTCATAGCAAATTTATACCTGTTTAACTTTCTGCCAACATTGTACTTCATCTTAAATAAATCTTACTCCTTACAGTTTCATGTCATGCCTTCTAACAGAGCAGTTGTACAACGTCCTATTGCAGACTTCCTTTTGTTAAAAGTAAACAATCCCAGCTTTTTTAGCTTGCTTTCAGCAGCCCTCAACTACTTTTTCTTCTGCTCTGCTCATTTAAATTCCTTGTTCTTGAACGTAAATGACAAGTGCACAGTGCTCTACTCAACACTTCCATCCCCAGTACCATTAATATTTCCTATCTCCACTTGCCCAACACTCATGGTATTGCATTTGCTTTATTCACAGGCGCATTATACCAGTGGATTATACGTATTTACAGTGATAGGCCTTCCCTCCATTACCATTTGCACCATATGTTTATCTGACTTGCAGCAAGTTCTTGCCAATAGTAACTAGTGTAAGAAGTTGAGCTTAATACTCTGACTTTCTGACCTGTGTCTTGTATTTAAACCTCATGGATATCCAATTCTTCACAGTGGTAGTCATTCAAATTTGTATTGAAGATTCTGTCCAATTTTGTTTCACAATCAAATTCCATGACTGCCAGCATTGATATCTCATGGTAGTATCTGCTTAGCCTCTTCTACATTAAATCAAGGTATCTTATGCTTAAAAAAATAGTTTAATTAAATGGAAATTAAAAATATCCTATGTCAACCACCTATTGATTAAAGTAGTCAGGCCAGCAGCCTGGGTCAGATGATAGCACATACTCTCTTCCTACTTGTAGCATTTCACAATGAGTTCATTTCTTTCCTGCACTGATTTTTCTCTTTCTCCCTCACCCAAGCTCTGCCCTGCCATGTATTCATTGGTCATATTGCATCACCCTGCAGATAGGATCCAGCGATCGCATTCTTCCTAACCCTGTTGTTACTCTTTTGTGCTCCAACTTCCCATTTCTGCCTTATTCCTGACCTTGTTGCCTTTTGATAAGCACAGTGGCGATGCGCTTCTTCACAGGCTTAATTGCACAGAACTACACTCTGAATTTAATATGCATTTATGCATTTGTGCTTCTCTAATTCCCATCCTGAGTGTTTAACTCATCGGGTTATGAATACACAGGATGAAGTGGAGGAAGCCCTGGGAAGACTGATCTAATTTCTCATAGCTAACCCTTGTTTCAGCAGGAGATTGGACTAGCGACTTCCCCATGGCTCTTCAACCTGAATCTTCCTGTGATCCAAATGTTGCTCATTTTGAAAAATCAAAACTCCCTCCTTTTGTCTTCCACCTCTCCTTTTTCTTTACTTTTTATAAAGTGTTATGATTCAAAAAACAGTTTAAATTATATTTCTACTTGGGCTCATGGTATTCGAATGTGTAGATAACTTTCCTGAACACTTTTCTTTAACAAAATAACCCTAATATGGAACATTTCTAGAAGTGTTTATTTGTCTTCAATATTACCTACAAAAGCTTCATCTAAATTGACATTTCTGCCTCTGAGTTACACTTACAAGAAGTACAGAAAAGGTCTATGATTACTTAATGTGAAATAGGTTATTACAGCTAAGAATAGTTCAAGGAAGTTTTACTTTGGAGAAAGATCTATTTGAGAGAAAAAGTACTCAGCTGTTCACAGGAGCTAGGTCATCTAAGTACACCAGTTATTTTCAACATTGTATCAAATTCAAGGTTAAAAGCTCATTCAACTCCTTTGTGTTAAAGGTAATATTTATGGCTTTGGTTACACTGGCTTGTGCTTCTTGAGACATTTTAATATTAACAATGTAAATGGTACAACAATGGTACCTCTGAGAAATATGTAATATATGTATGTGCTCTTAATGCTATTCTTATTACTGTTATCTACTTTATCTCATTTCCATTGAAGTGATGGATATTAAGCAATATGAAATAGAAATGGCCATTTTTTCTATTTTCTGCTTTGTTAGCTGGCAGTATGTAACTGATGAAAACTCTTATTTTATCCAGCACGTTTTATATTCCAAAATTGGATTTTGATGAGGGAATACTAGAAATAATACTAACAATGTCTTTGGTCATTAATACATATAGGCATTTATGAGGTGTGCTAAGGGTATTCGGTAACTTCCTTGAGAAATGTAGCAATCCTTATAGCCATGCATAATTTAAATCCTTTTTTGCTATTTGTAGCCATGTAACAAATACATGGGAAATTTTTGTTTATGTAATCTAGAAATGAAATTTGATTGGGTTTTGTTTAACTTAAAACCCCAGAAGAAATACTTTAAGGCTTCTTTTGGTTTCAGATTTGTCCTTTCATCTTCTTTTCAAAGGATCACAGAATTGCCTACAAGACACCTAAGGAAATCACCCTGTCACCTCCTCTCATTTAATGGCAGGATAAAATAGAGTTCCTCTCCAAAAGATGTTCTTTCAGCTTCCTAAAGTACTCTTGTGATTGGCATTACTCAAGCTGTACTTCACTAACGTGCAACTATCCATCCTTTTTGTTTTCTTCTTAAGAGTGAAGGATCTTCTCTCATAGGACATTCCCTGTATCTCTTCAACATGCTTGCAGTTTCCCTTTCTCCAATAATATGGAGTCTCCCTTTCTTTAAAAATAAGTTTGCAGTTCTCTTAAAATACAATGTCCTAAATGGACTTAATGCTTTACCTGAGGTTCTTTTCCACAGCCACTGTCACCTTTCCTTTGTCATTGTCTTTATTGTTGACTCATTCAATTCCAGAATATATTTGAACTTACTTCTCCAGTCATGCAAATGGCAGATACTTGCCAGAAGTGCTCCCTTTCAACATGTGGTGCATGGGTGTACAGATAGAAAAATCTCTTAAAAACAAGGAGATTATGATTCTTTTAAAATTCATAACTACTTTTTTTTTTTTTCCCATAGCCACTAAAAAAGAATGCTGCAATTTATGTAATTACCATGTTGCACAGGAAACTTCCAGGAAAAAATTCAAATGAATATGAGCCATTGGTATGCAAAGCCATAACTCAATACGGTAAAAAACATTTATGGGCTGGTGATTACATTCAGTGCAACTTACTTGATTACTGCTTCTTTATTACTTGTAAACTGTGAATAAAATTTGAGAAAGGTACATGCGGACACACTCATTTTATTGGTCAATGTGTTTATTTTGTATAGTAATTAAACCTTAAGATAAACAGATCCTGAAGTGAGAAAATTATATCTTGGTCCTCACCTTTCTATTCCTACTGCCAGCACAGCAACAGCTTTGGGTGGCCAGAAGCCCCAAGACCACCCCAAATGCTTTTTGAGTCACTTGATTGTGGTGTTTCTTTGTTGGCAGATGATGCAAAGGACTGAGAGGAGGTACAAGCTCAGGGTGCCCAACATTGTTTAATATAAAGCCTTAGGAAATAAGTAATTGAAAATTGTAATTGACTTCACATAATTATATCCCTAATTTTCAAAGCATTTGGATGTTAATCCCCAGCTAAAATTTGAAATCCACTCTTACGGGTTGTTTGCTTGTTGTAAAGACAGAATATTAAAAAAACTTTTGTGTTATTCCCTTGCCTGATTGTGTAGTACAGAGAAGAAATTGTACAAATACAATGTGCTGGGACAATTCAACGCTGAGCGCAGCAGCCATCCTGCTATTTAAATGCTGGATACCTGCCAAACAATCAATAATAATTCATTTGATATCACGTTATTTTAAATACTTTGATGAAATAAGGAAAAGCAACAAGGCATTAATTATATGATTCTGACAAAGTCTGTGACTTTCAGCAAAGAATTTTAACTCTCTTTTGAAAGAATTTGCTCAGTATTGCAATCATGCCAAAATCTGTATCTTCTTTGTAGGTGCAGGTCAGTGGCATCAATCTGGAAACTGTTTCAGGATAAGTTTTGTGTGACACAAACCAAAAAACATATTACTTATTAGTCATATAATCATAGAAATATAAGGTTGGAAAGGACCTTAAGATCATTTAGTTCCAACCCCCCTGCCATTGGCAGGGACACCACACAATAAACCATGTCACCCAAGACCCTGTTCAACCTGGCCTTGAACACTGCCAGGGATGGAGCATTCATAATATCCTTAGGCAACCTATTCCAGTGCCTCACCTCCCTCATAGTAAAGTTCTTCCTTATATATAGCCTAAACTTCTTCTCTTCATATTTAAACCCATTCCCCCTTGCCCTGTTGCTAAGTGCCTAATGAAGAGTCCCCCTCTGGCATCCTTGTAGGCCCACTTCAGATACTGGAAGCTTCTCTGAGCTGTCCACGCAGCCTTCTCTTCTCCAGGCTGAACAGCCCCAACTTCACAGCCTGTCCTCATACAGGAGGTGCTCCAGCCCCTGATCATCCTCAGGGCCTTCTTTGGACTTACTCAAGCAGCTCCATGTTTTATAGTCTCAAGATCTGGTAGATGATGTGGACAAATGCACTGATGACTAAACTGAGGGATATGAACAGAAAATAATTTGCCTTCATGAATTCTTCCTCAGCTTCTCCTTCTCCTCTTCTGGAAACAGATTTGAAACATAAGCTTTTAGAGGTTTCTCTTTATGTCTCCTTTGTTATTTGTCTTCAGTGCTTACAATTGAAAGCTGCTTTTTTATTTGTATTTTTTTCTTTTTTTACCTTAACCTCTTCTGAAGTGCAAGATTTAGTTGTTGCTCAGATGTGCAGGCTTTCCCTACACCGTGTTTTAACAAAATCTGGGCTAAAATTGGGAGAGTCTAGGTCTTTGAAAAAAATAATTCTGCCTCTCCCCAATTAGTGCAGAAGTTATTCTGGGAAAGCTGTCAAGTTCCATGAAGTGCTTTAAATGCTACTTCACTAAGTTGCTATATAGTCTCATGACCAAGTAGTGCTTAAGAGTTCCTGAGGTGAGATAGATGGTACCATTGTTATTCTAAATCCAGGATCTAATTTAGTGAGAGGAGAGCCCTTCATCTATTTACTACTCCCACATAAGGGTGTGGAAGGGATGTTAGGAACTCTTAAATGATGTTTGTGCAACACAGTTCCCAGGAGGACACATTGCAGAGTACATATTAGTGTCCAAATTTATCTGCTTCCCTTCCTCTTGCTCAATTGCCATCTTCTGCCAGACTGTCTGCCAGGTAGACAAAAGCAAGGCCAGCATTTTATTTTGAGTTTCAGACAATAAAAGTGTGTTGTCAGGGTTTATGGTTATTGTCCTTTCTGTTTGGTTACTTCAGACCAATGGGACTTAAGACAAACAAGGATGGGGAAGATGTGCGTCTCGGCTGGCCTGAAGTCTTGCTTTTGTTGCATTGTTTCTTGCGCTGTCTGCAGTCTTGCTAGATAAAAGGACGTCTAAGACTTTGGGTCATGGTCTCCTTAGGGTTGCAGTAGGGTATGAGGGCAGGGCAAGCCCTTATTCTACCCCAGCTTGGTGTCAGTTCAGCTCTGTAATGCAGGAGATGAAGGACAGTCTGTACTGTTTCAAGACGTTTATAGGAAACCTCAGCAGCTGAGGATGGGAAATATTTGTGCTCAGCAATTACTGTCACGCTTTATACATGCTGAGCCAGAAAGGATTGCAATTTCTAAGACTGGGGTTTATCTGCAGTATGCAACCACATAGGAAATTCTTTTTCCTCTTTTTTCATGTTGGTCCTTGGGGATTTAAGTAGAGAGGGTGAAGAACAGCCTTGCACTTGGGAGTCAACCTGCATTCCCCCCAGTTTGAATAGTGCTTGAAAAAATCTTGCTCAGGACTTAAATGGTGGGTAAACAAATACGAATGTTAGCAGAGCATCCATTGAAGGACTGCTAGAAAGGCTGATGGATTTGAGATGATTTTTTTTTTGGTGTGTCTGCTTGTAAGTTTTTAGGCTAAAAGAGTTTTTGCATCTCCTTGTTCCCAAGTGTGATGTATTTTCAGAACGTGCTTTCTGAACATACCCTGAGGAACTCTCAAATTCAAACCACATTTTCTTCACCAGAAGGGGACAAGTGACAAAACTGCATCCAAATGTCAAGAAGAAACAAAAAACAGTTTAGAGAAAATATGTGGGAAGAAATCCATGTGTGTGTTAGAAACCCCAAAATAAATTGATACCCTTCTTGGGTGTACCTCAGAGTGATATGCTGATGACTTCAGCGGGTTATACCTACTGTGATATAGAAAGATATGTAAAAGCCCATCAAGAATCCTGCTAATAATTTTAGGGCTCTAGTTATTTGAATCAATGTATTTCAGCAAGTTCAGAGAACAATAGATAACCTATTGTAGGACTTGAGCAAAAAATAGTGAGTAATGATTAAGAGGATGGAAATATACCATGCATTTAAGTATGAATGAAAAGATGAGATGGGTAGATTTAAAGTAGTTTGGTATTAAATATACCTGAAAGGTACAGATAGAGGCACAATAATGGGCTTTTTCTTATAGCCTCTCTTGGCTTACACAAGAAAAGGGGAGGCAAAACACACTAGCTTCATGAAAAGACTTCAGGAAATCATTTTCATAGGTAAGACTTCCATCTTTTCCATTCAATGTTTCTGACATCTACTTAGAATCAAGACCCTAAGAAAAATCTGCAGAGAAAAGTCTACTTTTACATAGTGGCAGATTAGTTACACAATATATCTTAAAGTTGACTTTACTACACCAAACCTCTATGTAATGTTAGTTTTTAAGGCTGGGAGGGTGGGGGGAAATCAGTCTAGATTCAGTTAATTTTTTTTGGATTTCCAAAGGAACAGGTAAACAGCAGTGTTGAATTTAATTATCAGTAGTGAAATTGCACATGTTGGTACGTCCCAGCATCTCAAAACTAAGAGCTTAAAGGCTCTCATAGTCTTTCAGACTGTAAAATACCTTGATGGTATTTTACATTAGTAAATAGACCATTCATCTTTAATTAAAAAGGAACAAAAAAGACATTAAAAGAAGTTATTCATGTAGTGCCTTAGTGTGATGTTTTGAAGACTTCGAGACTGACTAGCCTTTGCTTCTCAGGAGAGCTTGACAGCAGTGATGAGCACTGAACCCTTACTGCTGCATAGCGCTTCCTCCCATGGGCTCATATCTGTTGGTCATGGAAAAGAGTATTTAATGAAGTAAGGGAATCCCATTCAAAATGCTGAATTAGTGCCATGGTTTCAATTATTCATTGCAGCAGAAACCATTGCTGTGCAGTTCCCCAATGGCTGGGGAAAAAGAATAGACACCATGGTTGGGACACTGAAAAGGAAGGGAAAAGGTTTAAAATAAAACCTTTAAAAATAATCATAACACCCCCCCCCCCCCCCATAGGAAGGTGGGTTTCTTCTTTCAGTGTCTTTGAGCCACTGTTACATATCTGGGGCCAAACCTGAAGAAATTCACTTAAAGAAGGTATTAACTGAAACTTTACCCTGTGCACGGCAGCTCACCCTGCAGCCATTTAAATAGATTGAGCTCCAGCTTATTACCCAAGCATGGGTTAGAAAGATTGTGATAAATAGTGGGCAAAAATGTGTGGAGACAACCGAGTACTTAAGCTTAAAGTCACTGTAGTCTTGGTATGGGGGACTTTCTTTTTAATATCCCTTTGAGTACAGTTCTGCTCTAAGAGAAGTCTCTTAATGAGTGAAGGGGGGTACCCTCTGGTCTCATTCTGGGTCAATGAATGTATTTCCTGGGTTTAGAAATTTTGTCTCACTAAAATAGGGAGAAGAGGAAGAGATCCAGAGGGGGCAAATTTGGGAGCCTGGTAAGGACACTGCCAAATCAACCATGGTTGTGATGTTGGCAGGAAAAGATGACAGTGCCTCTGAGTTTCATACCTGAGTGTGCAGAGCATTTACCAAAAGCTTCTTGGGTATTAAGGCATAATCTGAAGTAGGAAACAAAATCTGACATTTAATATAAAGAAAACTCTGACATAGTTAATAGAAATGATTAGAATTGTAATCTCCCCTAGACGTGTTAATTAAAATAACACGACAAATGGTGCCTCAGTGCAGAGTCTGACATGCACTGTGGCTTTAAGTTGTTTTTAATAAACATAGTAGACTGTAATATCAATTTGGAAAAAAAGATAAGCAAGACTGAAATTCAAATTTAAATGCAAAGGTTAGAAGAGAACAGATGACTCATGCTTTATCTATATTGAAGTAATTATACATGAGAACTCAGAACAGTGGCTTCGGACTTATAAAGAGCAAATCATCATAGTGAGATTTATCATCTGCCTAATTTTATGGGCAATACAAAAGTTTCTAAAAACTGCTACTTGAAGGATGGGTATGAAAGGTCATTGCTTCGTTTCCTCCTAGTCCTTCTACTGAAGGACTTAAAAACCATCCATGTTTACCAAATCATTTTACTTTTTCCTGAGATTTCTTGTTGAGGCTGTTGATTGCTTTTTCTGTGCATCTCCTAAACTTTTCAAATTATATTCATGTCTTTGTATATGATCAGCTAGAAATGGTTGCCAGTACATTTGTAGTGTAAGAGTCTGTAGGCATGGTGATAAACAACACATTCTCCAAGGAGATTTGCTAGATTACTGTGCTTTTTATTGTGCCTTAACTCACCTGTGAGCATCTTTAATGCTGGCTGGGACTGGTGGCTCTGTTTTCTAAAGTGTTTGATCATGAACAGAACAAAGACATTTTAGATATGAGGATTATAGAGATCTTGATGGAAGCATTTTTAAAGTCTGCTGCCAATAGATGTCAACCTGCAGTGCGTTAGAAAGTCAGATTAGTGGGAGGCTATAAGGTGGTTTGCAGATGGCTGAAATGCTGCACCAAAACATTAGAAGAGATTTGTAGGGTTTATTTTCCCCTCAATCACAATTTCTCATTTTAAAAGCATTTCGCTTTTGTTTGGTATTTTTTTCCCCACACAAAATAAAAGTTAAAAAATTACTGTTATATCTGTTGTCTGTCTGCATTCAGGAAAACCATATTATTAAATGCTTTTCAGATTAAATTCTACCTCCTTTGACAAAAGGAAGAGAAGATTCATTAACTCTGTAGTATGGAATAAACTTTCACCATTCAGGAAACAGTTCAGGAGGGCAGGTGGGAAGGTGAGTTGTGAGGAGATTCTAAAGAGATGTCCTGGGTTCAGCAGTAGCGGTCATTTTTCTCCTTCTTAGTAGCTCGTGCAGTGTTGTGTTTCTGACTTTCAGCCTTGGAACAGCGCTGATAACACTGATGTTTTTAGTTGCTGCTCAGTAATGCTGACTCTGACCAAGGACTTTCTGAGTCTCATGCTCTGCCAGGGAGGAGGGGAAGCAGGGTGGAAGCAGAGACAGGACACCTGACCCAAACTAGTCAGAAGCATTCCATACCACAGCACGTCATGCCCACTATATAAACTAGGCATAGTTACCCAGAAGTGTTAGATCACTGCTCAGTTGGGCTGGGTATCTGTCAGCGAGTGGTGAGCTTCCCTTGCTATTTCCTTTATCATTATTATTATTGGTGGTAACAGTAGTGGTTTACATTATACCTCAGTTACTGGACTGTTCTTATCTCAACCCATGGGAGTTGCATTCTTTCAGTTCTCTGCCCCATCCCTCCTGGAGCGGTGGGAGGAAGGGGAGGGGAGTGAGTGAACGGCTGCGTGGTTCTGAGTTGCTGGCTGGGCTTAAACCATGACAAGAGACCATTCCCCTTCCTTGTTCTTTATTTCCCCATCTTCTCTACATCCAGTTGCAGACCTGAATGAAGTGCAATGAAACTCAGTGATGGCTGATAGGGAGATGAAGACTTAATGCTATCCTGGAGAATTGGGATGAGTTTGGCTTTTCTGTACCTGAGTACCTGTGTGCTGTAGAACAAGTCATTATGAAAGTACTTGAAGTAAGTATTAGGCAAATACATGTATCTAATCTAGTACTTTATATCATATTTTCTGGTTTGGAAACAATTGACTCCTTTGAACAGTGTTAAGCATTTATCTAGGGCTGTCCATCTTCAGATTCCCAAGAAACATCTGTCAGTCTTTCAGTCCACTAACCAGACTCCTGAAATTGTATCAGTTTTCTTGGGAAATGGCTTTTCATGTTAATTTTCAGTTCACTCTTCAGTTTAATATAAAGCTTAACAGAACCTGCTTTTCTCAGTGGTATGCTGTGGTGGTGCTCAAAAGTGGTTTCCATTTTCATTTTACCTAAGAGTCATTTAGCATGTCGAGGTAGAAGGATATGGGCAGCCTCCCTGTTTGTTAGTGTTGGCTATCTCTCTTCAGTTCTGTTTGCAACAGGAGGAGTAAAAGACTAGAAAATAGAGTACATGGGCTAGAGGAAGGGTGGAATGACATTCTTGCAGGATGAATCTCTAGGCGTGGTTGTACTGAAGAAATCAGTTGATTTCTTTGTGTGTTTATGATATTAAATTCCTATTGTTCCTACCATTTCTATATTGGTATTCAACACTGCTATAGGACGAATAGGTGGAATTATTTTGGAAGACTGTTGTGAAAACATTAATTTTCAGCATGAAATCATACTTTTCTGCATACATATATATGTATTTAGACACAAGCACTATGCAATATCCTTATTGTTTTGCCCATTTTACCTGTATTGTTAAATAATTCACACATTATAATACAAAAAGTGCCCTTGTGATTTAATGCAAGAGTAATACTGGTTCCTCTTACACTGCAAAAGTTTTGTTTGGCTTTTTTCTCATCAAAGCTCTTATCTACATAATTTGGGATTATGAAGATGTTCTTGGTTGAGTGGGTTCTTTGTTGAGTGGGAGTCAGTCAGTTTAAGGAGCAGGACTTATCCACACCAGCAAAAACAACTCTACCTTTGTATCATAGAATCATAGAATAGTTAGGGTTGGAAAGGACCTTAAGATCATCTAGTTCCAGCCTCACTGCCAGGGGCAGGGACACCTCCCACTAAACCATGCCACTCAAGGCTATGTCCAACCCAGCCTTGAACACCACCAGTGATGGAGCATTCACAACTTCCCTGGGCAACCCATTCCACTGCCTCACCACCGTCACAGTAAAGAATTTCTTCTTCATATCCAATCTAAACTTCCCCTGTTTAAGTTTGAACCCATTACCCCTTGTCCTATCACTGCAGTCCCTAATGAAGAGACCTTCCCCAGCATTCTTATAGGCCCCCTTCAGATATTGGAAGGCTGCTCTGAGGTCTCCACACAGCTTTCTCTTCTCCAGGCTCAACAGCCCCAACTTTCTCATCCTATCTTCATATGAGAGGTGCTCCAGTCCCCTGACCATTCTCGTGGCCCTCCTTTGACTTGTTCCAACAGTTCTGTGTCCTTTTGATGTTGAGGACACCAGAACTGCACACAATATTCCAAGTGAGGTCTCAGAACAGAGTAGAGGGGCAGGATCACCTCCCTCGACCTGCTGGTCACGCTCCTTTTGATGCAGCCCAGGATAACGGTTGGCTTTCTGGGCTGCGAGTGCACACTGCCGGCTCATGTTCACTTTTTCACCAACCAGCACCCCCAAGTCCTTCTCCACAGGGCTGCTCTGAATCCCTTCTCTGCCCAACCTGTAGCACTGCCTGGGATTGCTCCAACACAGGTGTAGGACCTTGCACTTGGCATGGTTAAACTTCATCAGGTTGGCATCAGCCCACCTCACAAGCGTGTCAAGGTCCCTCTGGATGGCATTCCTTCCCTCCAACGTATCAACCGAACCACACAGCTTGGTGTCATTGGCAAACTTGCTGAGGGTGCACTCAATCCCACTGTCCATGTCACCGACAAAGATGTTGAACAAGACCAGTCCCAACACCGATCCCTGAGGGACACCACTCGTTACTGGTCTCCAGCTGGACATTGAGCCATTGAGCACAACTCTTTGCATGCGGCCATCCAGCCGGTTCTTTATCCACCAAGTGGTCCACTTATCAAATTGATGCCTCTCCAATTTAGAGACAAGGATGTCATCTGGGACAGTGTCAAATGCTTTGCACAAGTCCAGGTAGATGACATCAACTGCTCTACCCCTGTCCATCAGTTCCGTAGCCCCATCATAGAAGGCCACCAGATTGCTGGCTGTCACCAAGCATCTTGTTGTTTTTCATGTGCCTTAGCATGCCTTCCAGGAGAATCTGCTCCAAGATTTTGCCAGGTACGGAGGTGAGACTGACTGGTCTGTAGTTCCCTGGGTCATCCATTTTGCCCTTCTTGAAAATGGGGTTATAGTCCCCTTTTTTCCAGTCATTGGGAACTTCACCTGACTGCCATGATTTTTCAAATATGATGGACAGTGGCTTAGCAACTTCATTGGCTTAGCAACTTCATTTGCGAGCTCCTTCAGGACCCGCAGATGGATTTCATCAGGTCCCATAGACTTGTATACGTGCAGGTTCTTAAGATGATCTCAAACCAGATCCTCTCCTACAGTGGGCCCAGGGTCTTCATTCTCACAGTCCCTGCATCTGCCTTCCAAGACTTGGGTGGTATGGTCAGAGTATTTTCCGGTGAAGACTGAGGCAAAGCAGTCGTTAAGAACCTCAGCCTTCCCCAAATCCAGGGTAGCCAGTTCTCCTGATAGCTTCGAGAGGAGGCCCACATTGTCCCTAGTCTGTCTTTTATTTGCAGTGTACCTATGGAATCCCTTCCTGTTATCCTTAAGATCCGTAGACAAGTTTAATTCTAAGTGTGCCTTAGCTTTCCTAACCTGGTCCCTAGCTTCCCGAACAGCATCACTGAATTCTTCCCAGGCTGCCTGTCCTTGCTTCCACCTTTCATAAGCCTCTTTTTCCCCAAGTTTCCTCAGCAGCTCCTTATCCATCCAAGGAGGTCTTCTGGCTCTCCTGCAGCACTTCCTTCTAGTTGAGATACATTGCTCCTGAGCTCGCAGCAGGTGATCCTTGATTATCAACCAACAGTGTTGGGCCCCCCTGCTCTCTAGGGCTATATCCCATGGGACCTTACTGAGCAGGTTCCTGAAGAGGCCAAAGTCTGCTGTCTTGAAGTCCAGGGCAGTGAGCTTGCTGCACGCTCCTTTCACTGTCCTGAGGATCTTGAATTCGACCATCTCATGATCGCTGCAATCAGGCTGCCCTGGAGTGTCACATTTCCAACCAGCCCTTCCCTGTTGGTGAGCACACGGTCAAGCCTGTCACCTCTCCTTGTTGGCTCCTCTATTACTTGCAGAAGAAAGCTGTCTTCCACACAATTGAGGAACTTCCTGGATTGCTTGTGCCGGGCCATATTGTCCCTCCAACAGATATCAGGGTGGTTGAAGTCCCCCATGAGGACAAGGACCTGCGAGCGTGAGGCTGTTCCTGTCTGTCTATAGAGCGCTTCATCCACTGAGTCCTCTTGGTCAGGCGGTCTGTAACAGATCCCCCATAATGATGTCTCCCATCACTGTTCTCCCTTTAACCCTGACCCACAAGCTCTCTGTTCACTGCTCAGCCATCCCCAGACAGAGTTCCATACTCTCCAGCCTATCCCTAAACATAAATAGCAACTCCCCCTCCCCGCCTATCGGGCCTGTCTTTTCTAAAGAGCCTGTAACGTTCCATTCCAACACACCAGTCATAGGAGCCATCCCACCATGTTTCCGTGATGCCTCTGATATCATACGCCCACAGACGTGCACACATCTCTAATTCCTCTTGTTTGTTCCCCATGGTATGGGCATTTGTATAGAGGCATCTGAGCTGAGCTCCAGTTGAAGCCGGCTCATTGGCTGGAGCAGCTGGAATATATCTACATAGCTCTGAATATTTACTGTATTTCACTGTTCCAGCTTTTTCCCACACTAGCTCAGATGTTGCTGTACTCTGTTTTTATTCAGTGCAGATACAGTATCTTGTGTTATACCTTATGTTGAGGCACGGTAACCAGCAAAGTGAAGAACTTTCAGTTAGGTAAGTTGGATAGTACCTTACATAAAGTCTTGTCAAGATGGTGGATAAAAGCAAGGAAACAAAGTCTCCTGTGACTCTGAGTCTAGTGTGGCCAGCAGGAAAGTGCTGGATAGAGGAAGCTCTTGATTTACTGTATATCAGTTAATAAACCATGCAATGAGAGAAAGGCTGGAGGAAGTGCTTGGGATAGCAATATTCTTGGAATGAGGAAACATAAGATGAACCTGTCTTCCACTTAGCATCACAAAAGACTGATGTCTTAAATAACTTTCTTTAAAAGAAGAAATTCTGTGTGTGTGTGTATGTATATATATATGTATATATATATATATATATGGGGGTTTATTTATTAGTACTTTTTAGAAAAGGACTCCTGCATCTAACATAGGCAAATCTTCAGGGCTGGAAGATAAAATGTTAAGAGATGCTGAGATTCTTTTAACAGATTTCTGGTTTATTTTTGGACTTTGAAGGGAAGAATTAAAGTAGTAATCCATTATATTAAAGCTTAATAACTTTTGCTTTAAAAGTGAATAGGTGAAAGCAGAAGTAGGATTTTTTTTTTTCCCCTTCACAATATAGTTTTGTCAGCTAATTAGTTAAGAAAATAAATTCCAGGCAGTAAATAATTCTCTAAAACCTAAGGAATAATAGTCCTTAGAGAGCAAATGTTTCAAGACTTCAATGTGAAGTGATGCTGGAGCCCTAATGCAGATATATCATAGAATCATAGAATTCCAGACTGGTTTGTGTTGAAAAGGAACTTACAGCTCATCCAGTTCCACCCCCCTGCCATGGGCAGGGGCACCTTCCACTAGAGCAGGTTGCTCCAAGCCCCTGTGTCCAACCTGGCCTTGAAGACTACCAGCTGTGGGGCAGCCACAGCTTCTCTGGACTCCCTGTGCCAGTGCCTCAGCACTGTCACAGGGAAGAGCTGCCTAAGAGCTCATCTCAGTCTCCCCTGGGGCAGGTTAAAGCCATTAAATAACAATCTTGTCCTCTTCCTACAGGCCCTTGTACAAAGTCCATCTCCATCTTTCTTGTAGCCCCTTGGGCACTGGGAGCTGCTCTAACGTCTCCCTGGAGCCTTCCCTTCTCCAGGCTGAACAACCCCAGCTCTCTCTGTCTGTCTCCATAGAATGCCTATCATTACCTGAAGGTGCTTTGTAATATAAGGAATAACCTTTGAATTCTAAAGGAAAGAGATAAATACACAGGAAAAGTAACAAACTAAACCTGAGCTCTGCTGTAGCATCAGGAGATGTTGGGAGGTGGTGGTTAGCAGCGCGTTTAACCATGATGATTACTTGCATTTCACAAGAGTCACCTATTGCTAGAATCAACATAGAAATCTCTAGGCGTGTTACATCTTCTGTTCCACCTGTATCTATTAAACAAAATGAAATTGTTAAATGATAGAATCACTCACATTCGGTCTTGTTTTCCCTGAAGAGTCACTAATATAATTTTAGACAAGAGTTGTGACAGATGGGCTCTAAGGCAGATCTGGCTGTGTGGAAGTTTAGATAGTTGCTATGACATCATGAGCCCTGAAATGATGGTGGGAGGATGATTTTGGAGAAAATACTTGGCATACATAAACTATCACCTGTACTATGCCATGAATAGTCTTTTGGGAGATCTGACAGCAAAATGATAACTTGGGAAAGATATGCAATCGTTTGATAAAAATACTTCAGCAAACATAAAAATGTTGTGAAGGGCAGGAAGACATTCTAAAAGTAATGCCTTTGCCAGTGTATTTCTGGGCTTCTGTCTTGGGCAAGGAAAAAAGGAATGATGGAGAAACACAAAACTTCTCCAAATAAACTAGTCTTGAAGTGTCAAGGAGATAGGAATGTCATTTCTTTCCCCTGCTTTAAAGGTCAATTTTGAAAGGTTCAGGGATGAAGTGCTGCTGCAGTTCCTTGCCTTCACGGCTCAGGAACGTTCACAAAGAAATCCTGCTTAGCGTCTTGAAAGGGAGATATTGTGTTAAATTTTTATCTTCTCTAACTTTCGGAATCAAGAATTTAATCTCTCACCATTGTTTTAACCAATTAAAATTTTTGGCATTGAAAAAAGCTGGAATGAGCCTGGCAGATGCAAGACATACAGTTTCCATGAGGGCAAGGAATTGTAGCAGACCAGGGGATGCAGATAAATCTATGAACATATTTGAAGACTATTGGAGGCTTAGCAATGTGGGGTAGTTTTCTTATGTCAGTGGAGAGACCATTTCAGTAAGGTCCATGTGTAGTGTTCAACAGCGCTGTTCTGTAAGAGGAAAGCAGCAGAAAGCTGGCTTCAGATGTGACCATGCTCTGTTGCGTCCTTACTCTGAAGGTTATTGCTCCTTTAGTAGGATCAGCAGAGAAAAAGTGTGATGATGCATTTACATCCATATGCACAAAGGACAGCTACAGTGGCCAGGGCTTGAGGACAGGCTTACTTTATCCGAATTTCTAGGGCCAGTAGTATCTGGCAGAGGGACAGAGTGAGCAGCTGGAGAACAGGAACATCTTAAATCACTACAGCTGTTTGCTTCTGTGCAGCTGAGCCAGAACTTCAGTCAATTCCCCATTAACTTAAACTGTAACAAGATAAATTGAAATAAAGCAAGGTTGCATTCAACTAAATCAAATTGCGAGCAGTTATACTGAAGCAGTGTTTGCACGTAGATAAATCCTATGACACATTAAGAAGATAATTCGAAATAGAGTTAACTGCAGGAGGACTTCATTTTGGAGTCAGGATTAAGAAAAACAACAAAAATAATGTCTTTTTGAATGAGACTGTATTATGATGCATGATGAATGAGTACGATTTGGAAAACAGCTTTATCATCATTTAAACAACTTCTAGGGGAAACTGAAACATGAGTCTATTCCTTTACTTTCAGTCATCAATGCTGTAACTGTAAGCAAAAAGTAAATGCTTGGTAGCCAGGTAGAATAAGCTATTTATTCCAGTAAAATCAGTCTGGATTCTGGTTTTGGGGTTGTTACTAAAGGTAGGCTTGTATGCCAAAGAAAAGTGAAAGTGCAGAGTTCTGGTCTGATGCACAGTTATACCATTAAAATTCTGGACGCAGGTAGAAAGGTCAAAATGGAAACACAGCCCAAAGGATAGTGATGAGTGTGGAGCCAGCAGGTTCACAGCTCAGCTTACACTGAAAGTCAGCTGAAGTCATCCACTGATGGCTTTAGGGGGGATGTCAGTGCTTCATTCTGATTGCTGTGATTTGCTCTCTCCAATTCAGATTCTGTTTTTTCTCATGTTTGTAAATTGGATTTTCTTTATAATGTAATGCATGGCATAAGGGTATTTTTATCCAACCAGTTTCTTTTTCATTTGAAATTTGTAATAACTTGTTGAAAATCAGGTGGGTTTATTTTTGTTTTTTCTTTCCAAAATGATAATTCTTTATAGCTCTGTTGCATTAAAGAATTTTGCAATCAATGCCCTAATGAATACGTTTTCTTAGTGTACATTATAGTCATGCAGTTAAATTTGAAATATAAGTTATTTTTAAAAGGTCCAACTGTTGAACTTGCTAAATTTCCTTGCTCTCATGTTTATAAGCTGCTTCTTCATCTCATTGCCATTGTAGTGGTTTTCCCCAATTTTCCAGTAGCATATATTTAGTGATATGTCAAACAGCTGCTATGAACTCTTTATCCTTCTTGTAATCCTTTTCAAAGTGAAACTACTTTTGTCTGTAAGATGGGCATTGCATTATTAATGTTTAATTTTCTCAGCACTCTTCTCTGGATCTGCTTCCTCATCTTCCTATATCTTTAGCTTTATTTTTGTCTCTGTGTATCTGCATCCTTATCTATTCCTTAGTCTTCTCTTTATTTTTATTGAACATAGACATTTGTGTTATTTTCTGTGGTTATATTTTCCATCCTATAGTTTCAAGCTGAGCAATAAAAAAATGTCTCCTGCAGTGAAGAGTTTTACCTTTGTCAAAAGAGTGAAGGACAGGTTTGCTGTTCTCTCTGCAGCCTGCATGGCTCAGAAATCAGTGCTGTTCACTGCGCTGCTTTCTTCAGGCTAAAGCTTCCTGTAGGGTGATGGCTTCTTGCCCAGCAGGAAGGGAGGAAGTTGGTTACAGGTTTTACAGAGGAAAAATAACTTTTAAAGTCCTGAGCTAATATCTATCTATGAGTTTTAAGCTGTATTACTCACTGGAAAATTAATTACATTAAAGTTTAATTAGATAGATCTTTCTGTTATTGCTTTAACATACTTGTCTTGTTTCAATTACAATTGTAGGTGATAATTGAAAGTTGGATGGTGGGGAAGAGCTGGTAAGAGTTTGAAGTGTTTCAGTTCGCTTGCATGGGCACAGGGCTGAATCACACATTTACTCTGTTTTATTTTGACCCAGAAAAGTGTTATTCTGGTAGAGAGTCATTGCTTGTACCTGGCAAAAACTCAGTCCACAGTCATTGTTGTCTATTTGCCATTGGTAGATGAGTCTCAGCGGGAAGTTGCAAACCTTATTAATCGTAAAGTAAAGCATGTGTGTTGAGGATCATAATCAAATGTTTCAAATGAACTGATTTTGTAACCAGATATATGTTTTCATACAAATTACTGTATTGTTACTGACTTTCACTGTCACACAAACATTTATTTGAAGTTATGTATATGTAGCATCATTTATTGGGTAAGAGAAGATTTCTCTCAGGGAGCAAGATAGCTTAAAATATAAAGTTAATGTGATTTTTATCCTTTTCCCTTAACTGAGTACAAAATAGCTGGTTAACATCTGAGAAGATTTGAAGCAGTTAATCCCACCTTCAGGTGAAGTATTATTAACATTTCTAAACTATCTCTGCAGTCATGGACGAGGTCAGGTTTTGACCCTTATTGAATTAAGCGAAGATCAGCTTAAGGGAGAAGAGAGACTAATTAAAATTAAGTCTCCAGGTCCGATCAGCTCTCTGTGGCAGGCAGCTGCAGAACTTGAAAAATGACTTGCTGCTGCCTAGCCAAATTCTGGTTATTTCCTTGGCTGGATAATAAAACCATCCATGACCTTCAGCAGTGTAGAAGACTACAAATCTTTTGTGGTGGAGAAAAACCCAGAAGCAATAGGAGGACATTACCATTTCTGAAGTGGAAACTCTCAAATCTTCTTTAATACTTATGTAAAAGAATTGTCAAAATATAGTCTGCAGGGAGAAAAAAGGCCATAGAAATGTCCAAGACAGGTTTATGTCTAAAGCATAATTTTGAAAAGTTTTATTTTAATAAGCTTAACATTCTAGAGTTTTTATTGCTTTGATTTATTCAGATGCATAGCCTACTACCTGTTGAAGATGTCCAACAGTATATTAGAAATAGGAAAACAGTGTTGCAAGCAAATACAAATAATGTGGAACACCAACTAATTAAAATATTTTTTAAAAGGTATAAAAGTTCAAAGTTCTGACTATTTAGCAGTACTGACTGGGTTTGCTAGTACTGCAATACAGCTTTACTCATCGCTTCAGACTATCTAACGGGCAGATAATGGTGGTCAGGGCAGGTGATGTCAAAACCTCATTCTGACCTTAAAACGGTGTTGTGCCAATTACTGATTGTGTTAGTCCAGAGAAGCATTCTTATGTAGGTACTTGCACTGTTTTTCCATGGCAATTGTCTTTGTTATGTGTTTTGGGGTAATAATTCTAAATACAATGAGTAGCGCAGCTACATTTAGCTTGTTTAATGGAAAAAACTCCCACTGTCTCACAAGTATGTAGTTACCTTTCTGATGATGTTGGTGATGATGAAGAACAAGGACTCATAAATTTACTCTAATTGGCTATTAGTGGCAGCAGCAGTGTTGTCTGCCTGTACAGTAAGTGCAGGCAGGCCCAGGAAAAGATGTGACATGAGTCAGCAGTGCTGCTCGTGCAGCTGAAAAGCTATAACTGTGTCCTGGGCTGCATCAGCGGGAAAGCAGCAGTGAGGGATGCTTGTTGCACTTGTATATAATGTTATAATTATATACATATGTATATAATATGTATATAATGTTACATATATATGTATATAATATTACATATCATTGTGTTACATATGCATAAAGTGATACCTGCAGTATTGGTATATAACATTTGGTACCTATATTATGTGATTTCACCCTTTAGCCCTCCTGTGCCTGATTGTGTCCCCTTACAATATATTGTTTGCCAGTGCATAGGGTCAGTACATATGAGACTGAGCTACCCCATGGCTCTGGAATGTGGCCATTTGCTGTTACTGTCTTGGCAGTGGTATAACTGAAAACAGGAGAACAAAGTTTCCAGAGCTTTCCTGGCTGTTCTGCAAAGATGGCTGGGGAAGGGATAGGGAAGTCAGGACAACTGCACCATGGTAGCAGTGCAGGAACAGGTTTTCAACTCTAGCAGCAGCTGGTTTAAATCCATCGGCACCGCAGTTTCTGAGAAGCATGAGGAGTTCTATCCCCCCTTGCTGAGCACTGCGAAGGTCTTCCAATGCACTTAAACCTTAATTAGTCACCTGCTTGGTCCTTGTATCAGTGATGTGGTTACACCTTGAAAATAAAGGCATCAGTAGGCTCCTTTCAGCCTAAATAGCTTCAACTTAGCCATTTTAATTCAAAATGGTCTGTATTGTTTCTTGTAGCCCTTTATCATCATCAGAATGCATCCTTTCAGATATAGGATAGAAAATGGGATCAGATTATAAATGTCAAATTAATTTGAAATCTCTTAGTTTTAATATAGAGCTGTCTCTATAACAGTTCAAAATATTGTAGCAAAGAAAACAACATATGCTATTGCTGCAGAACAAATATTGTCTTTAGCCAGATTAGCAATATTAAAATGCTTTCTTATTTTGGGTAGCTGAACTCTATAGAGAGAGCTATTTATAACAGCTTTTCAGCTCAAAAGGGAAGACAACTCCAAGCATGGACAATAATGTATATTTGTAAAGGAGTGGAAAAGTATGGTTTATTTATTAAGGAGTTTATATGCATGTGTTTCTATGCAGGTTTTACATCTAGATAGTTCAGTCAGACACTCTTTTTTTACTTTTTTTGTCTGAAGTGAGTTGATGCTAAATAGTAAGGGATTTCATATAAATACCTGTCGTGGTTTAAGCCTAACACACGCAGACTCCCTCTCAATTACTCCCCCCTCTTTCTTGCCCCCCACTCCCGGAGGGATGGGAAGGAGAATAGAAAAGAATGCAACTCCCACAGGTTGAGACAAGAACAGTTTAGTAACTAAAGTATAACACAAATCACTACTGCTGCCACCAATAATAATAATGACAAGGCAAATACAAGGAAAGAATACAATTTCTCACCACCTAAAACCAAGCCCGACCACGCAGTGCACCCCCCACCCTTCTGGGTCTCTCCTCTCCGTCCTCCATCTTGGGCATGATGTGCTGTGGTATGGAATAACCTCTTTTGTCAGTTTGGGTCAGGTGTCCTGTCTCTGCTTCCTCCCGGCTTCCCCTCCTCCCTGGCAGAGCATGAAACTCAGAAAGTCCTTGGCCAGACCAAAACATCACTAAGCAGTAACCGAAACACTGGTGTTATCAGCGCTGTTCCTAGGCCCAAAATCAAAAACACAGTGCTGCACCAGCTACCAAGAAGCAGAAAAAATGACTGCTGCTGCTGAACCCATGACATTATCCACCCCTTATTCCATACCATTCACGTCATGCTCAGATCCCACATTTTCAATATACCATCACATGTATATATATACATAAGAGAGTTTCCCCAAGCCTGGACAGCCAGGAGTGGACATACACACACAGAGAGAGGGAGAGAGATCATCCCTCAGTGCATAAACCAATCCCTACAAAGCTGCTGAGTCCATTCGATCCGTGACGTCAAGCTCCATCTTCTGTAACAGCCTTTTAGAGCAGGAGAGGCTGTGTGCAGAGTTCACACTCGTCAGTAACCTGGGCCACAGTGTCCATTGCCAAGTCCACCCCTCGATCATAAGTCCATCTGTGTGCTGCATCTCTGCCCTGATGGCCTGAGGTGTCATGGGCCCACCAGGCTCAAAGTAATTCACTCTCCCCTCCAGCAGTTTCTGCAGCTTGTCACTGGGGACTCCATACAGCTGCCTTCCATCTCCAATGCTTCCAAAGCACTGGAGGGGCCCAGTGGACAAGATACTCGCCCATACTGTCCCACACACTCTGCCACTCATGACTGCCCAGCTGCAGGGAAAATCTCTTGGTCATCCTGCATTGCAGACTAACCCCAGACAAGGCCCACACCCCACTCTGCTTAACTCTGGGGACCAGACAAAATGGTTGTGGGTAAAACACACTGTGTATGCATGCCACCATGCTGATCCCCATCACAATCAGCAGGCAGGTCTCAAGGGTACCCAAAGGCCATTCAAACCCTTCAGAGCTCTCAAATGAGGCTGCTGTACTTGTCACTGGGGCTGGTGTAGCTGCCGTGCTTGCCGGCTCTCTCACCACCAGCTGCTCTTTGTCTGAGTCCAGATCTTCCTCCTCTGCCTTGCTGGGAAGTGCTGCGGGGTCTCCTGCGTTCTCCTGCGGCTCCGCGGGCAGCTGCCGGGGAATGCTCTCGGCCGCCACGAGGCTGGGCTCGGCCACGGGACTCTGTTCAGCCTCGGGGCCCGGCTTCTCTGCCGTCTCCTCCTGCCGCTCGGTAGCCTCCCCCTCCCGCGGCTCGGCAGCTGCCGGGCTGGGCTCAGTCGGGGGGCTCACCCCTTCTGCTACCTCCTTCCTCTGCTCGGCAGCCGTCGGGCTGGGCTCGGTGGGGGGGCTCGGCTCCTGCTCCCCGGGTCCGCTCCCCCGGGCCGTTTCGGCAGCCGGCGGCTCCCGAGGCAGCCCCCCCTCGGCTCTCCACAGCCTCGCCAGGACGGTGAAGAGCAGCCGAACTGCCAGGTACACATTCGCCCCCCACGGCTTCTCGAGCCCGCCCGTATCACAAGCCATTCCAATAAAGTACAATAAAACAAGAACCTTAAACCAAAACCCATATCTGAAACATGCTAAGATAAGAAATACCGGCTGTAAGTAAGGTACAACAGGCTGAAACCATGAACGCAAGAGAACCAAAAGCAACAACTTTAAGAGCCAACAAATCAGCATTGTGACGAGTGGCTATTAATCCTGTCGTTATCTCAACCCTTCGTGCCCCACGTTGGGCGCCAAAAAGAACTGTCGTGGTTTAAGCCTAACACACGCAGACTCCCTCTCAATTACTCCCCCCTCTTTCTTGCCCCCCACTCCCGGAGGGATGGGAAGGAGAATAGAAAAGAATGCAACTCCCACAGGTTGAGACAAGAACAGTTTAGTAACTAAAGTATAACACAAATCACTACTGCTGCCACCAATAATAATAATGACAAGGCAAATACAAGGAAAGAATACAATTTCTCACCACCTAAAACCAAGCCCGACCACGCAGTGCACCCCCCACCCTTCTGGGTCTCTCCTCTCCGTCCTCCATCTTGGGCATGATGTGCTGTGGTATGGAATAACCTCTTTGGTCAGTTTGGGTCAGGTGTCCTGTCTCTGCTTCCTCCCGGCTCCCCTCCTCCCTGGCAGAGCATGAAACTCAGAAAGTCCTTGGCCAGACCAAAACATCACTAAGCAGTAACCGAAACACTGGTGTTATCAGCGCTGTTCCTAGGCCCAAAATCAAAAACACAGTGCTGCACCAGCTACCAAGAAGCAGAAAAAATGACTGCTGCTGCTGAACCCATGACAATACCTAAATACCTACCTGTATGCAGATGGATTCTTTAAGATTTTAAAGGGTTAAAGAAAGGTCATAATGCTGCACATAAAAAGAGAATAATGGAATGTGTGGGTTTTGTGGGGTTTCTTTAAACTTAATTAAGAAAAATAAAGCAATGGAGATTTTTAAGACAGTTTAGAATTAATTGACACATATCAAGCTCACTTCTGTACCCCTGATAAGAAAGTAACCCATGCACTGATTCCACAGAATACCCTTGAGCAGTGGCTTAGTAATTAATAGCTCTTTTAGACAATTGAGAGGAATAATCCATAGCCAAAATAAAATACTGGCTGTAAACACTTAAAATACACAGATCAAGACCCTACATCGTAATCTCTAGTTGCCCTTTATCCCCATTGTAACATACCAGTAAACTTCAACTCCCCATATCATCACATTAATGATATCGGAAAAGTAACGAAGATTCACACTTCCATATTTTTAATGTGTTTAGCTTCAAAATTGCATTCTAGAAGCATTATGTGCACTTTTGTAGTCTACAACCCAAAATCTGTGAGATTACACCTGAAATTATGATTTCATGTGTTTATAAGGTTGTTCTTACAGCTGTGTAAAAGTTACATATCTAATGTGTGACAGTCATCCTTCTGTACTCAATGAAGAGATACATGGAGGAAAAAAATGTCATAAACTGTGTAAGACACCTATTTGTGATGGGATGAAATTATTCCTTGGAAGTATCAAGTGCAGTGATTTTTCATGCTTTCTTTTTCTAAAAGAATCTCACTTAGCATAATAGAAAGTTGAATTTTGAAACTCCCTATAAATAACTACTCAGATTAAAAAAAAAATAAATCTGAAAGTCACATAAAGTTGTGTGGATGAACATAATTGCATTCATTGCAAATAAAGGCTTTAATATTGCTTATCTGTCTTTATGCCTGTTCTCTAGAGATGTCAAAATACATAACAAAGCATAAGAAGTATCACTCTTCAATTTTGCAGATAGGTTAACTAAGTACTGTTATTTTACTCAGTCACAGCTGACTACAGTAATATCCCAGTTATTTTACCATGTCAAAAGCCTTGTCCACTGGCACATGCTGCTTTCAATAACTTTTCAACCCAAATTGGATTTCCATTACCCCTCATAACTCTAGATTGAGCCACATGTAAAATCTATAGCGCTGTTTCAAAAAAGTAATAAACTCTAAATGGCTTTCTCAATCACGGGTTCGCATTAAAATTGATGCTTTTCAGAATTACCATATCTTGTGTTTTTTTCAGGGAAAGAGAGAAAGAAAGAATCAGCTTTTAGCAGACACCTTCCCCTTGCTCTAAATACTTGTCCTGTTGCTGATTCTAGCAGAAAGTTTTACTCATATTTCTTTAATAGGTCAAATTTATGTTGGTGGCTCATCACCACCAAAGGCACTTTAGTGTAATAGCTGTAGACTTCTTCCTCTTTTCATCTTTCCTTTAAGCAAATACTTCTTGCACTTAATTCTTTTTAACTTTTCCTCTCTTCTGATACTCTGCAATAGAAGAGCAAATGCTGCAGTAAGTAGAACTTCCTAGGAAATGTTTTACAAAGGTGCTTTGCTATTTAAAGTGAGAAGGCTCTTTTAAAACAGAAAGAAAACAAAATGTAAGTGTCATGGGTTCAGCAGTAGCAGTCATTTTTCTCCTTCGTAGTAGCTGGTGCAGTGCTGTGTTTTCAACTTTCGGTCTGGGAACAGTGCTGATAACACCGATGTTTATAGTTATGGCTTAGAATGTTTTGGCCTGACCAGGGGCTTTCTGAGTCTCATGCTGTGCCAGGCAAGAGGGGAAGCCGGGAGGAAGCAGAGACAGGACACCTGACCCAAACTGACCAAAGAGGTATTCCATGCCACATCACGTCATGCCCAGGATGTAAAAGCAGAGAGCAGAGACCCGAAAGGGTGGGGGATGCGCTGCTTGGTCAGGCTGGGTGAGCAATTGTACTCTTTCCTTGTATTTGCCTTGTTATTATTATTATTGGTGGTAGCAGTAGTGGTCTTGCGTTATACTTTAGGTTATACTTTAGTTACTAAACTGTTCTTATCTCAACCGGTGGGAGTTGCATTCTTTTGATTCTCCTCCCTATCCACCCGGGAATGGGGGGAAGAAAAAGAGGGGAGTGAGTGAGAGAACAGGCTGCGTGATTTACAGCTTAAACCACGACAGTAAGTTTGTAATAATCTTAATGGTTAGCATTTGTTGCAGTGCTCAAAGCTCTTATTCATATTTTGCTACTTATCACAGAACTGAGACTAGTTAGGGTTGGAAAGACCTCAAGATCATCTACTTCCAACCTTCCTGCCATGGGCAGGGATGCCTCACACTAGACCATATTGACCAATACTCTGTCCAACCTGGCTCATGCTTTTACCCATTTTGTACCATTTCTCCCCAAAAAATCTTCCACGTTCTACAACATAAGAATCTATACTGTGGTCACTGGAGGCTCTTAACCCTTCTTACAAAATTTAGTATGAAGTCTTCTCCCAACTTGCGTGTGTGTTCATATGCATCACCTAAGCAAGTTTTGCTGTGAGGTTACAGCATCCTTCATCTTATGGAAAATTCCTTATCTGTGGGGATTTTGCACGTTCCCAAGTGGCAATACTTGTCCAGCACTTTGTGAATTGTTAGGAACTGTGCCACATCTGTGGAATTTGGTTTCTTTAAACATTCTCTAGCTTTAAAAGATCAATAGCTATAATTTAGTGGAAAAAAAAAAGAAGAAAGAAAAAAAAAGGTCTCCAGTTGCTAGGAAAAAATAACAATTCTTACAGGCTAATGAGGCTCGTAGGTTAGATTTCACAACTCACCTACCTTAGTTATAGTGAGAAGTGGATCAGAGCTGCATCTGGAAATCATTGTCTGAATCACATGTAATTTTGTTCCATTTTGCATAATGAAATGCAGAGTGGGGTGGAAGTCTGAGAAAATATGCAGCCCAGATCAAACGGGTTTGAGGGACTGGATGGAAAGGTTTCCAGCCCATAGATTTGTACAGGTGGTGACACTGGGGCAAAAATTAAGAACCTTTAATATTTTAATAAAATAGTAATATTTTAATATTAATATTAAATGTCTGCATTTTGTAATGCACTTATAAACATTTAAAAGTTGGGTTGTTAACTTTCATGGATATTTAAATATATATGCATCTTTATGTGTGTGTGTCTGTGCGTATGAGGAAATTTATAGGTTACATAAATACATACATACATAAAGTACAAATGCATATATATAAAAATTAGAAAAACAGAGTTCTTGGCCTAGAAGCCATCTATTTACTGCTTAAGTTACTTGTCAGCATTATCAGAAAGCAGTGTAAATATTGCATCTGTTGTCCCTGGAAAATGCCAGAAAATATATGTGGGAGGTAGGAAGTGAAAGAAGATAGGATGCTGAAAAATGGTACACCGTGGGAGAAAGAATTGACCAAGCAATAATTTGTGAAGCTTTATGCTTGCTATATAAAACCTCCCTCCACTGTTTTGGATTTCAGGTTTATAAATCATTAGTGTCTTCTCCGTGCATGTGCTGTACAGAAATGGACTTGGGGTTTTGTTTGGTTTTCTTGTATTTTAAATTCTTCTCCTAACAGAAAGATGCAACTATCAAGCTGGTATAGCTTCCTCCTAAGATAAATCAATGCCAAACTGTAATGTTCTGTTTTCACTTTTTAATACTGTATTTTACACATTTACATGCATTAGACAAGATCTTTGTCTTTGACCTAAAATAATAATGATGTCTATCTAAATATATGTATTTTAGGTAAGTTGAGTAGTTAAATGGCAATCATCTCAGTTCCCTGTTTTACAGTTACTACAGTTGCATTTCATTTTCTTCTCTTGTAAGCCGCCTATTTAAGCTTAAAGAATATATAGTAGACAAAATAAACCAGAAATATTTTACTTTCAATAATTAAATAGTTCCGCTTTTATGGTTTCAAACCAGTGCCATCTATTTTAACATCTTAAATAGACTACGGTAAGAAATTCCATCATTAAAAATATAAGCTGGAGAGATCTCAGGAGGATATTTAGTACACTCTTCTACACTACCAAAGTTTAGACACGAAGATCTGGTTGTGAAAAATGTACATGATGAAAGATGAATCAGGGAGAGGGGGACGAGGGAGGACACCTAAAAATCAAACCCAGAAAACTCCTGATGTGAATGGTTGAATATAAAGGGTGAGTTTCAGCTCCCAGTTTAAATGACAGTGAGTGGCCTCAGCATAACGTGTCTTTTTTTTAAACTAAAATATTCAAGCCTCTGATCATAACCACAGATCAGCCACTTATGATTTGAGATACATCTGTGTTATATAGTGAATGAGGCTGCTTCTGTAGGCTCCTTCATTAATTGTATGAGTTGGAAGACTATAGTTGGAAACAGGAATAGCCAGCAGGAAGACAAAAGAATGAGTTAAGAAAGCTTAGGGATGATCTTCAGGGTCCTTCCTTCAGCTTTGATATTAAATGATTTGCTTAAAATGAATTTGCAAGGTACTTGTCAGGGTGTGCAGCCTTTTCTTAGTGCCCAGACTGAGCTCCTTCACTCCTGACATCTGCTTTAGAAATTATAATAGATGTGCGTGTGAGTTACCTCTGATGTTGATGTATGATCTGAACGAAACATGGCTCTAGATCTGTCTCACATTTGATTTTCTGTGTGGCTGAGCAATCTGAAAAGATAACCCAAGCTGACTGTAAATTTTCCAGTATAACATTTTCTCCATGGGAAATATTGAGATTGGAAGTCTCAGTTTTGGTTAAATTCTGATTCTGTCAGCTGCCCAAGCTCACTGTTCAGTTTTTCAGTGCTTGCTCATGGTGAGGTTACACAGGTAGTTATAGGACATTGGAAATATATCATAACTGAATGGTAGCTTGAGTTCTCCTAAAAAACTTTGGCATTTCCACATGATGAGAAATGTAATATTTGTTCAAAAATACTCTCCTCTGCATCTCCAGGTTGTTGGTTTTTTTTCTGAAATGGGAATTCCAGTTTCCATACAACTCTCAGAGCATCACTCAATTGCATCACTACTCTTTTATCAGAAATATGGTTCTGTTTCTCATTTGTGTAGTTTGGGGGGATCGGTCCACCAATAAGTACTTTGACAAGCAAAATCTAATCAAACCAAATTAGTAGATTATGGATCTTATTATAAACTTGCAAGATTTTAGCAGCATACTTCTGGCAAGCTCTTACAGCAGAGAGTGCCAATAATGATTATGGCCTAGTACAAACAGGTTAGCTTGAGGACATCTCCTTGATGGCTGCTAACTCTTGGATAAATTTCAAAGTGCTGATGCAAATTATCAAAGTATTAGGGTTATTAGGAAAACACCAGGGGAAATGAATATCCTGAGGATTCATAAATGACCTTAATAAAGGGATTGATACTGTGTCCTCATTTCTTCTGACAATTGTCAAGAGGACCTGGGAAAGAAATTAAAGTCATCATCATGCAAAACTGAGATTGGAATGTTAAGCTGTGAGAATATATATTCCAAAACAAGAAAAGTTTATGATTTTTCCTCAAAAAAGGGAAAAAGAAACTGAGAGAAGGTAGTTTAGCAAAAAGTGAGTGAAGATAATAACTGCTTTTAGATGTGATGTTTGGAGATTCATGAATTTTCCTTTCACATTCAGTCAACCTTCTTGGTATTTACTTTACTTAACTTTCTCTTTCTCTTTGTTATTGTCTTCTTCTCCTTTCCCCATTTTCTGTGCCTTTCCCTCTCTTTTCTTCTTAGGTTTAAAACAGCAGAAGAAGAATATCTACATGTGCCTCCTAAGATGTAACTCTTTAAAATCATGTTGAATTATATATATCCGTTTTCAAAGCATACAAAAATTTCACTTGCGGTATTTTTTTGTTTTACCACAATACAGCAAACTTTAAAAAGTTGTAGCAGATTAAAAAAAATGCAACAGCATTTGGAAGATATGGAAGTATTGAAGAATATGAATTATATTAGGGTGAAAGTGCAGATAAGAAAACATAATAAAGCAAATTCTGTGGTGAAAATATGGATGTTTACAGGAATTATCAAGAGCTTTGGAGGCCCATTGCAGTAGATATCACAACAACCTAAATAATTCTACTCTAAAGTACATATACTCCAAGTAAGCAATGAGTAAAGGGTATTTAATCCATCTAATTATGAAGAGCTGGGCTACAGGAAAGAAGACTTTTTGCTGATAGTCCCATTGAATAACTTCTCACGACACAAGTAGTCCCATCAGGTAAAATAACAATTAACCTGAACAGCACTATCTTTGTTTCAGAAATGTAGTGACATGTCCCAAGCCATGCAAGACGTCTGTTCATCAGCAGTCTTAATTGCAGCACTGTGATTTCTGTCCTTTCTTCTTGCAATGCTTACCTCACCATCTTCATTGATCTCAGGCTGTTTAGACTATATTTTTTTTTCCTGTCTTTTGATAGTTGTACGTGTAATAGCTCACAACTGTCTCAGTTTGTGCTAAGTATTTAATTTACTGTTGGCATGGAGAGAAGCAGGCCAATCTCTCATCAACACCACTGCTTCCTGCAACGCCCTTGATTCTCTTGGAGGTTTTCTGTGTAAGTACTGACCGCTACTTGGCTACTCCATGCATGCACAAAGTTCCACTGTTACCTTTGTTCTCGGCAGTAGTTGAAGGCTGTTCCTTCCTGTACACTTAAAGATTTTGAATCATAAAGTCACAGAATGGTTAGGATTAGAAAGTACCTTGAAGCTCGTCCTGTTCCTACACACTGCCACAGGCAGGGACGCCTTGCACTAGACCAGGTTCCTCCAAGCCTCATCCAACCTGGCCTTTGAACACTGGCAGGATGGAGCATTTACCTCTTCTTTGTGCAACGTGTTCCAGTACCTCACAGCCCTCACAGTAAAGAACTTCTTCCATATATCTAACCCGAAATCTGTTTAGGTTTGAACCTATTGCCTCTTGTCCTATCACTGCAGTCCTTGATGAAGACTGCCTCTCTGGGCGCTGTAAGGCTGCTATGAGGTCTCCATGCACCCTTCTCTTCTTCAGCCCCAATTTTCTTAGCCTGTAACATAAAGGTCCCATTCTTTGCTGGCTGACAAAGTGTGAATGGGACCCTTATATTTAACATTGCTACATGAGAAGTGAACAAAGAACTGAGCTCAAGCAAAGTTCCTGACTGCTGCAGTAACCTGGAAAATCACACAGAAGTCCAAGATAGTCTTGAAATAGTATCTTCATATCGATTATGTCATTTTAAGTCCTGCATTTTTAATTTTGCCTTTTTTTCCCTGCTCATTGCCAGAAAGTTTGGGGCACTTTCTCCATAAATACACTTTGCTAAAATAAATCATCTCTCTCTCTCTGTAGAGCAGAGACTGCAGCCGTTACTAAGATGGGTGCTGTCTCCAGTAAGTGTTGCGGGTGGTGATGAGTTTGCTCATAGAAATTAGCTAAGCTGTTTTACTTCCAGTGGAAGACAGGCATGCAGAACAGAGGAGGAATCAGGACAAATTCTCAAGATAGGGGCAGAGTGCATTTAAACAGAAATAGCATTAAAAAGTAGAAGATCCATAGGGTACTATTGGCATGTGTTTACAGAGGACATAGGAATGACAATAAATAATTGGGGGAAACAAGATGATTATCAATACAGTCAAAGCTTAGGGTATAACAGGGGAAATATAAGATATCTTTATGGACCATTTCATTCATATGAAGGTAAGGAAGTGGGGTAATGAAGGAAATAGAATCATAGAATGGTTTGGGTTGGAAGGGACCTTAAAGATCAGGTAGACATAGATGTGATAGAGGAACATTTGGTCCATCTCATGTCTCAGTAGGACTGATTGAGTCAGGAAAGCTCCAGTCATAGGTGAGCTTGCAAAGTCACAGAACAAGATTGCAAAATGAAATAGCAAGACTTACATTAATCATCCAGGAGAGTGAGCTTGGGGAAAAGAAGGAAAGGAAAGCAAAAAGAAAAGGCGGAAGAATACTGCTAGAAAGTTGATGTAAAAGGAGAGGAAAAATGAAACTTAACTTCTGTAGCTCCTGGGAAACCTGTCTTTTTACAGATGCTGTGAAGGTGGTGTTTAATGGGAGCTTTTTCCTCAAGAAAGGAAGGAAACAAAGTCCATGTAAAATTATTTTTACACACTTTCTTCAGGCTTGCCTTTACTGTCCAGAGAGTACCCCTTAATTTTTCAGGATCTCAGTATATGTGTCATATAATTTAAAGTGTCCAAGAGGATACTACAAAAACTGGTAGAATCCTTTTTTCTTTTGAACCTAGCCTACCTCCACTTCACTGACTCAGACATTATCCTTATTTCTCTGTTATTCCTATAACACATGTACTACTTTATGGTTGTATGTTAGTGGATGGAATTCCATAAAAAAATCATAGAATCATAGAATAGTTAGGGTTGAAAAGGACCCTAAGATCATCCAGTTCCAACCCCCCTGCCAGGGGCAGGGACACCTCCCACTAAACCGTGTCACCCAAGGCTATGTCCAATCCAGCCTTGAACACTGCCAGCGATGGAGCATTCACAACTTCCCTGGGTAACCCATTTCAGTGTCTCACCACCCTTACAGTAAAGAATTTCTTCCTCATATCCAGTCTAAACTTCCCCTGTTTAAGTTTGAACCCATTACCCCTTGTCAAATCAAAAGTTTTTAAACATTTTATTCTGCAACATGAGATATTCTTGAAAGATTAATCTATTATTCCTACTATTTCTATCTGAATTGACTATCATTTTCTCCTGTGTGGTGTATCAGCTGTGTCTGTTACAGAAAAGACTTGAGTCATACGGCTGGCCAGGAAAGGTTCTTCTGGTTAAGGGGCTCATGAGACCAGTACTCCGTTGATTCTGCCTTAGCCATGCTTATAGTCTTAGGAAAATCACAGAGAGTAGAATTTGACTCCAAACTCTAACCATCTCAAATGTAAAGGTCAGCTCTAATCTTGTTGTTTATGACCCCTCTGCATTTAGCAGATTTATCTTTAGAATGGGATTCCTTCTATTTTAGAACAATTGCCTATATTGGTTGGACTGTAACTTCTGAGAAAGCTTTCTTCTCTTCCATGTTTCTAAAGAAAGCCTAGATAAATAGCTTAGTCTGGATGTCTCGATTTTATGTCTTTATGGTTAAATGAAATTGAAACAACCCTTAATCTGTCTGTGGATTTGTCATATGCAAATTATTGTATTAATGTTTGATTTTCATCTTTTTTTCCCATAGAAGCAATAATTAGATATGACAGAGAGCAGATTGTGTTGAAGCATACAAGTAAACAGCACTTCAGGAGTCATAAAGAAGAGAAGCAGAGTAGATGGTTAGAGGCACAGAAGGCAAACCTGATATGTATAATTGTGTTTTGCAGTTTATTCCTCAGAAACTGTGATGGCCAGAAGTACTCAGTATAGCCTTCTTCATTTCCTGAAAGAAAACAACAGCAGTCTATCCAGAGTTGTGATTTTCTTTTTCAAGGAAATTGAAAGATTTTCAATTTGTGTTTGTTTTACAGTTCCTCCTCCACCCTTCCATTTGTTAGTCTTCTTTCCAGCAACTCCCAGTGTTAGCATTACTGCAGATATGGCTAGTAGAGGAGAAGGTCAGTTTGAAAGGCTTTATGTTTTGAATTAACTTATTTATTATGACACTTTATGCCTATTAATTAGATGAGTCATCTACTTGATTCACATAGGATTTATCCTTACAAATAGTCATGAAAGAATTACTTAGACCACAAGCTAGGTCTGTAAATAGAAGAAGTCTTCTAAATACATAATGCTAAAATAGGAATTATTCGAAACGAAATACAAACAAAACACCCAAAACCCCACACACAATTGAGAAAAGAGTAAGAAAGACTTTAAAAATGCATACTGACAATGGAAATATGGGGAAAGGAAAACTATGAATGTGTGCAAGCTTTCTTATATCAAATTCCATGGATGAATCATCTGTTATGTAGTTTGTGTAAATAGGTAACATCACTCTTAAGTCAGTTTTAAACATAATTCATAAGAATTTCTTTCAGACAATTACATTTTTAAAATTAATAGCACGACTTCCATGGGATCAGTGTAGAAAGTGGAGAATATGAAGTCACTGCCATTAGTAAAGCATATGCTATTGGGCACTTATACTAAGTTAAGAGACTGTTCTCATTTACTTAGAACATACCATTGGATATCATAATATTAGTAAGAGAATTAAAAAATAATGATTATACTTCATAAATATATGTTTTAGTGGGAATGAAAAAGGGAGAAAAGAGTATTGATAACTGAATATTATATAGGAAAAATGTGAGTTCTTTTTGCTTTTGCCAATATGTGATTACATCTACCCAGAGGGAAGAGGGTTTCTTTAAAAAGTAAATCTAGATTGTAAGTTAATTGATCCTTGTGGATAGGACCTGGATACCCCTGGGAAGGGTGGCATATATGGATTTATTATTACTTTTTTAATGGAAGGTGGGTGGTAATTGAGGAAGGGGTATGTCTACCTCAATGTTTGTGTGCATTTAGAAAAGGGAACGGAATTTCATTGATTAAAGCTCCAAATAGTTTCACTATCAAAATTAAAGAAAGGAACAGAATTTTTTGCTCAAGACCTTAAGTCACCCTCCTTGGGATATTTTATCACACCATGGAATACAATTGGTATTTGCTTTTTACAGTCTGTGAGAGCTAAATGTTTCAGAGTTGTCGTGTATGTTGTATGAAGGGTGGCAAAGTCAAGGCCAGCACTGTAGATAGGACAACAAAGCATTCTGAGCTAGCTGGGATTACGTTTTATTTAATGTGACTCAGGTGACAAACCAGGTCTGTTTTCTTACCTCTGCTCAGCTACAGCAGGTCATGCTAATTCAAAAATCATGTGTATAAGGATCATGGTGTGAGAGCTGCAGTTCACGAAAGCTTCTGCTTTGTCCTTGACCTTTACATTTCAGCACTTCCCCAGTCTGCTGGAGTCTGTTGTTAAATGCCAGCCTGCAGTTATGAAGGCATGAAAAATTATCAGTTATAAAAAAACCCTGCCTTTCAAATGGAGATCAATATAAATCCTCATATTGAGGAAACAGCTACATGCAAAAGCATTGAAACGTAGGAACGCAGTGAAGTGTTTGTATTCTGACAGCACGAGCAGCGACAGGGTGAAGGAGGCTACTTTCTACTGTGGATAAGTCTGCTTGAAGAGCATTGTGACCTGTTGGGAGTTCATAGAAAGGCAGACATTCACCAGAGTTTCTAACTGTGCTAACAGGAAAGGGATATTGGGATATGATAATGACATAAGCAATCTTTTGAGGATTTTATGCAACTCTGCTGGTGAAGTTTGACTCTCAAGGGTTAATGGATATGCAGTAGCATGCTTGAGACCGAAGTAGATAATCATGGGACCACAGAATGGTTTGGGTTGGAAGGACTCTTAAAGCTGATCTAGTTCCAACCCCCTTCCACAGGCAAAGACGCCTTCCACTAGACCAGGTTGCTTAAAGCCCCATCCAGCCTGGCCTTAATAGTGGGTCGTATAGTCTTCCAAAAAGCCACAGCCCTTTGGAAGAACAGTAGGAGACATCTCATTGTATTTTCAACTTCACAGTGTGGAAGCTTACATCTGAGCTGACTATAACACTCCAGTAGTTAATGGGAAAACCAGGAAATTTTAGTGGATGGTTCAGCTGATGTGTTTTATACATCTGTCTGCAGATGAGTTTATAGCGCCCTGGCCCTAAATATAAGTATAGGTACTTTATATATCTATCAGAGTACAGATCTATATTGAAAATATTGTATGCTCAGATTAAAATGCCTTTTTGTTTTGTTTTGTTTTTATGAATAATTTCTACATTCCTGCACTGTTTTATTTTCTTACAGCACTCTGTTGCTCTTCAAGCTGATGTTTAGTGTGAGAAGTTATCTCATGAGCAGACATACAATTCAGGTGTGAATTTATTTGTGGCAAAAAGAGAGCTCAAGCGATGGTAACCTGCACACCTCTTAAAACTTTTAATACACCATCTGTGCTTCAGGTCATGTTATGTGCAAAAGTCTTTGCATTTGAGAATCGTATTCCGCTCCAAAAGGAACTACATGCAGTCTTCACCTAATTTACACAGGAAAGGTGCTTGAAGATTTTTGGGGTATAGAAAATACTCCTAACTACTGTGAAGTAACATAACTAGTAACAGAAGTTGCTTCAGAGTGGTAAGGGTTTAGGAAGTTTGGAAGAGTGCATGAAGAAGGCATGAGCTATTTTCACAAAGATGCTAATTCTCTTATATGGGGAAAATCTGCATTTGAAAATGTTAAAACAAGATTTTAGTCCATTCAGAAGTATTTCTCTCAAATGGCTTTGAGGTTTATTTGGGGGCTATTTCTTTTACATTTGAGGCTTTACATTGTGCCAGTCAGGATCCTCCCTCTTGCCCAAGTGTCTGCAAACAAACTTGAATTGCAAGTATGTGTCAGGGTGTAGGAGCCCTTTCTAATTGCATATATCCAATAAATTGTCTAGTGTTGATTAACAGAAAAAGGAAAAAAGATGTTTTCGGAGAAGTTTTATATACTTTCGGGACAGATTTATACACAAATACAGTGAAAGCCATATCCGTAAGTCATGAATGTATTAATCTATTTTAGCTATTTAATCTTCTATTTATCAAAGGCATCGCATGTTGGAAATGTCCAACAAAAACTAGATGAGAGTATCAAAGGCAGGAAAAGTTACAACAATTTAAGAATTTACCATTTTCTGTCTATTCTGGCCTGCAACCAACTACTTGGTGTAAAATATGCCAATAGAACCAAACATACAAGGGCAATTTTAATTATCTTTAAAAACTTCAGAAATAAAGGTTTCTGTTAGAGGGCTGCCTGGTATTATTTTTTTAAGCACTTTGGAAAATTGCATCTGAGATGAGATAAATGCTGCACATTTAAATTAAGATTATCTTTAGGCTAGTAATCTCATTTACTGTTCAGCAATTTTAATTCATGTCAAGACAGTACAATTAGTGTCATCATCCTGCTGGTATTTCTCATTGCTTTATCGCTGTATTTACTGTTGTTAAGACAAGACAGCTCATATAAAGTATAAGTCAAGATAATACATTATTAAAGGAAAATATGTCAGCAAGTACTGCTGGTGCAGCCTGATGAGCTGGCCTTCCCTTCAGACATCAAGTCTGCGTTAGCTCTAAGAAAAAGGTCTCATTAAAACACTTGACAAACTTAATAAATTTCCATTTAAGCATGGAGATAAATTGATTTCAGGTGACATTCTGAAAAGTGTTTGAGTTCCCCCCACCCTTTAATTGTCATCTTAAAATTATAGCTGTTTTGAATGTTTATATTATGGACATTAAAATTGTAAGAACCATTTTCTGTATGATAAATTGTATTACCTCTAATAAGAAGGGATTTTTTCTGCTACCTGACTGGGCTGTGGTTAGAAAGGTATTTGTTCTAAGTCACATTATCCTGCAGTTTGCATGAATATAAATAGAATCATAGAACCATAGAAGAGTTAAGGTTGGAAAGGACCTTAAGATCATCTAGTTCCAACCCCCCTGCCATGGGCACCACTCTCAACCATGTCACCCAAGACTCTACCTGACCTGGCCTTGAACACTGCTAAGGATGGTGCATTTACCACTTCTTTGGGCAACTTGTGCCAGTGCCTCACAACCCTCACAGTAAAGAGCTTCTTCCTTCTATCTAACCTAAACTTCTCCTGTTTTAAGTTTGCACCCATTACCCCTTGTCCTATCACTACAGTCATTTCAGGTGTACAAAATGGACAGCTGCTGTTAACGTACTTTGCCTTCCAAACTAGCATGGTTTTGAGGCCTTTTTATTAGTAGTATTCTTTATTTTTTATATCTACATTAGCAGGTCCCAGAGGAAACCAGATTTCCACAGGTGGGTGATTTTCTTTAAGCCTGCAGCATTAATTACTTTTCTGAATTTGGAATCTTGGCAGTCTAATTTTATCTTTATCTTTTTCCTTGTTTTTATATATAAAAATGTTGTTCATATGAGTGATTCTCTGTGTGATCTTTCAAGATACACTGCTTCAACTTGTTTTCAGTAGCAATGTATTCCCTGAGCCCCACTAGTAATGTTTCCTTTGCAAAGAACTGTTTAGTTACTGCGAGAAGCTCATTCCAGACTGAGTAAAGGCGGACTGCTTTGTCCTGGGGATGCTTCTCTGAATATATTACTCTTATGTTCAATAATTTTATGACAGTAAAGATGAGATCTCCCCACTGTACAATCTGCTAAGTTAGATAGAGTGCAAGCATGAGGGAATTTTTTACAAGGAAAAGAAGAGGCATGAGGGAATGAATAAAAAGCACAGGAAGGGAACTTTAAACAAAAGCAAGAGACATTAGGCTGCATTTGAGTCTTATGTTCAGATGCATAATTTAGCATCAAACTTACAAAGATCATTTAAAAATATATAGAGAGATGCAAGGGCATGAGGGTATATATACAAAATTGCGTGGTAGGCAATATGAACTGTCAGAAATATGTTGTGCCAGAAGTGTTTCTAGTTTCTTACCATTCAGGTTTTTTTACCATAAAGATGTTTAATGCATACCTGTCTTCAAACTTACAAGTAATGAGGTCCATTTGAGTGGACTATTCATGTCTGCCTAAATGCTACCGACTACCTTACTGCTTCAGCAAACAAAAGCATATGGTGTTATTAAGACCTTGTAAGTGCACTCAGACCTTAGTGATCTCTCTCTGTATATCTATATATTTATATATATTTTCAGAATCAAGAAAAATATTATAGAAAGACTTCCCTGCTCTTGTGTAGATTCTCCTTTATGTATACTTGTGAATCGATGCTGCATAAGATGATTCTCACCCTGGCTAATAAATATGCATGTCAAGAGCTGATCCTTGTCTGATTTGCATTGTCTTCCTTTTGGCATATGCAGTATTAGTTTTAATAGATGGTATTTGGGGAAAAAAGGGGAATGGGAATGAGAAAATTCTATGGATCTTGGAGAATGCCATTGTAATGGAGTCACTCATGCCTCATCTCTCTCTAAAGTATTGTGTGTGTTTTGTACTGTTCATAATAATCTGGTATATCAAATTGGATAATCCTGTACTGTATTAGCAGGTAAAAATATTGACAGGTGGCAGGATTTATCAGATTGAGCAGAAAATCAAAGATAAACCAGTTCCTAGGTTCTAGCAAAAAAAGCTTAAACCAGGATTACCTGTCCATTGCTTTTATTGTAATAAGATTGGTTGGTTTAGTGTTTGTTCCTCTGGCTGTAAATTGAGCAATATGAATTTTGGACTTGTTCTTTGCATAACTGAACGGTTTGTGCAATAACCCTGTGACAGTGAAAAGCACCAGCAGAAATTAAAGTACTTTAAGACTGATTCAGAACGTGCCCAACAAGCTTTGGACCAGCCAGTCATCCAAGAACACAGATCCCTAATAAATTGAAGAATTAATTTAAAGACCTCCTCTCACATGGAACAAAAAGTCATCAGATAGAAGCAGCAGTTTCCAGTCATTCAGGGTTTTGAACAGGATCAAGTTCTGATTAGTCCTGCTCAACTGGAAAGAGAGAGGGGAAAAGAGGATATTTTAATATTAATATTTTTATTCTTTCAGTAGTATGTTAATATTTGACCATATTTTTTCATCTCTGCATTGACACCGTATGAGAGGAAAAAAAGTTGCTGCAAAATAATATGGGAAGTGTAGAGCCCGTGAATGAGATTTGATTCTCCATAAAGGAACCTAAACTGCAGCTTTTCTGTTGATGGTAATGGGATTTGGACCAAGCCCAGTACTAAAAGCTCAGTTTTTCAGATTACTATCAGCAGGATTGGACAGACAAGATTTCATTCCCAAATGGATAATCCATTAGCTAAGTTGAATTTAAAGGATTTTTGTCAACTTTGCTTATGGAAACTAGATCATAGGTTGTTTACTCTTAAATCTAGCCTAGGCTAAATGGAAAAGAAGCATTTTTGTGGATAAAAGAACTACTGAAGTTATCTCAGCAGTGTGGGGTTTGTGGCTGGGTTCCCTGGTGAATATTCAAGGTTGACTTTACATTAAAGCCTTTTTATAAGAGGCAGAACAAATAAGATGTCTCCTCTTTACCTGAGTATGTATTTTCGTCTGCTATTACCCTTTTATCAAGTTATAATGAAGCTAAAGAGGGGTTCCTATGGCCTCTTTAGAGAAGGGTAGATAGCGTTTTAGTTCACATACACACAAAAGCCTGTGGATGGGCTCAGAATCGTGCACAAAACTCAGTTTCTTGAGATTGCAGGCTACAAGCAGAACAGGTTTCCTATTCACTAAATACTGACCTACTGTGCTTAATTCCTCTGAGTTTCAAAGCCTTGTGTTTAAGATTTTAATTATTAAATAAATATTTAGTTGTGATAAACAAGTTGATTAAAAGTATTCAGGTTTATTGGAAAGGACTGTTTCATTTGGCTCTATATGTTTATCAGGGAGATTTGGATCCCGTTGTGCTAAATGCTCCATACTGAAAGAAAATTACATTTCCTGCCCTACAGCAGTAGCTTCATTTATGTATTTTCCAAAACAGAATATTGGATGCAATTTGCTGCTGTTGCATTTTTGACTTTTTAATCAAACGCTGGTATTTCTTTCACAGTTACTTATGCAGTGGAATTATTTGAATCATAGGAGGTTGTGACATGATAGCTTCGACAGTGACTAGTTATTTGCATTATGGAGGTGATTGCCTGTGTAAGCACTGGGAAATTCTTTATTTTTTTAGTTAAAAACTGGCTGATATGATAGAAAAAAGGTGAATAAACACTAAAATCAGTTTATATTTCACTCGTCAGTATTTTTTAGGCGATTTGCAGAGTAAGATGTTTCAACTGGCTGTATCATCTCCCAGGGATGGGAATAAAAACATCAGCAGGTCTTAACACTGGGTCCACCCAGTGGTGTACCAGTGCAGAGTTCACTATTTGATAGTTTATCAATTTTTCAGGAGCAATATGCTCTGTCTTTAAGCAGACCCAGTCTATGTTGGTTTGCAGATAGTTCAATCTGCATAAACTTGCATATGTAATAGAAAATTCCACCATTTTTTTTCTATTTTCAATTAAGAAAATATAAATAGATAACAGGAAAATATTAACTTATATTTGACAACATCTCCGCACCGTCATCTGGAAAATACCTTTATTAATGCAAATTAGTGTAACTTTAAACACTGACTTATCAGAGTGTGGATCACCCACGTTTGGGTCTCCCTGTACAATGCAAAAGTAATAAGTCTACAGAATATCATGCTGTGGTTATGATTTGGAAAGGAAATGATAAGTTCAGCTTGAAGGACTTCTCGTCTGGAATTATTTCAATCTTTGATCACTGCTGTCCCTGCAGATTTCCTTTCAAGGATTTCGCAAATGTACATGGAACCAATTGGTCATTTATATGCGGTTTCTATGTGTTAAACTATTTGCAAAGTCTACATGAACACCTACACTTTGGTTTTGAAACAGTGGTACGGAATTCTTTAGCTGGAGCACTGTTCTGTTCTTGACAAACACAGTCTATAGTGAAAAGCTTTAAATTGGTTAAAATGTATTCCTTAATTGCATGCCGTACGTAGACTGCAGTCAATATATGATCTATTCTTGTCTTTTGACAGACTGTATCAAACACAAATCAATGCCAAGCAATCACCTCTCTTATTTGTCATAATTCAGTTAACGCGATGCTTAGTCCAACTTTCAAAGTGTGACAGTGGAGTTCAGTTTATACCACATACAGTTAGAAAATCCTGCCACAGTTCTTTCCTGTGTTTGTTTTCTGTTATGCTTGACCAAAAGAATGACAACCACATATGTTTGGGGCACACTCAGGTATTTCACCGTGAAAAAGGAGCAGCCTGTAATAACGCTATTGCAGGGGGGAGATACAGATGAAATTTATCTGTGTTGCTCTTTATATGCATGAGAAAAATGAATTAAAATCTTGCTTAGAGACCATTCTTCTTAATTTCCATCCAGTGCTGATTCAGCTGAGCTGGGCTGTTGCTGTGCAGGTACAAATTCAAGGCTCTGCCCTTTCTGCACTTCACCTGGTCTTTAAACAAAATAAAGTATCTCTGTGTTTCCCATATTGTCAGCAAAAGGAGGCAAGAAAGTAATTTTATCCACTGCCTTAGGTGTCTGTCTTAAGATGGGAGAAATCAGGCTTTGAATATGCATTTCTCTTTCCTGTCTAATGTAGTTTATACACACAACTTTAAGGTGGCTCATGTCAGGTAAGGTACATTTTATGCTCCTTCATTTTCTCTGCCTTGATGTCCTGCTTTTGGTGCTCTCTTTTGTGAAAATATCCATCCCAAATTGATATGACAATTCTTTATTCTTATTCACTTTTACTCTCTCACAGGGGAGCATCATCAATTCAGGCTATAAAAGCCTGGATTTTTTTCTCCTACTGTGATGTTTTAAAATCTAACAGTTAAAGATCTGCCTCATCCTGGGATTATACTTCACCTCCAAGCAGACATTACTTGGCAGAGCTTGGAAAGGTTTAGGCTTCTTTTTGAACAGGTTTCAACCACCAGTATTACAGCTATAGTAATAACCAGTGCTATAGTATTACAGTTACCTACAGAGCATTCTTAATTGTATATCTTAAGAGGCAATATAACAGTGCTCACTGGCTTTCACATTTCACTATTATATTTAATATGGGCATATATTTTTCTTAGGAAATGTAAGTATACCTGTGATGATGAATCTCATGCTCCGTCTTGTGCACATGGTGTTATAATTTTATTCTTTTAATTATATAATTTACTTCTATAAAACGTGGCCAGAAATCTTGTTTTACAACTAATAAAATTGCAAATAGTCAACTCTATGCAACTTGGTTTAACGTAGCTGTACCAAATAGCTGTAGCTAATATTCATGCGTTAATATTTATAGATAAATGACATTTGCAATGGAAATTTGCTTGCAGATTCTCCATTGCGATATAAATCTGACTTCTGTAGAATGTTTAATCAGCCTTACGTATTGGCTTCTGGTCTTTTCTTCCCTACAATTTATGTTTGCTTCATTATAAACCAAGCTGTTTTGTTGAAGTGAAATCTCTCTAATAGTAAGTTACATTTCTCAGAAACCAGTGTGCCAAATATTGCCAATTTCAGATGTGGAAAGAGCCCAGTTTTGCAAGTGATCTTCCTTTAAATGTCCGTAGAACTTCTGTACAATATTTACCCGGCAATAGCATCAGGATAATTTTCATTTTTATAAATCTAAACATTTACCAATCACCCCTTGTTTCTGCCCATAAGTAAGTGAATCAATAGATGAAATTAAGTCATCCATAGAATTTCTTGATAATTGTCACTCGTGTTTTAAAAGAGGAATAAATTTTGCATAACTTGCATTATAACCCTGTCACTATGTTAAGCACCTCTATATTTTTATGCCTGGCACTTCAGGAGTAATTAAAGCATCATGCTAAGCTCACTGATGGAAAAGCCAAATGCGGTTGGCATCTGAGGCAGGCATGACTGTCTGAAAAACCTCATAAACCTCCATGTGGGTAGAGAAGCAGTAGTGCTGCTTCCAGCACTCACATTGACGCAGCCTGGGAGAAATGCCAGTCTTTGGGAAAGACTGAAACACACCATGAACTCACTGTATTTAAAAAGCTTGAAGCTGCAATCTGTATATTTCATTATTATTTTTGTTTTGCAGGATCAGGTGTTCTGCCAAAACCTCTAAGGTTTTGCTTTCTATTTCTGTTACATATGACAGGAGATTTATAAGTTTACATTGCTAGTGTACTCTCAGATACCTGTTATTTAGATTTCCATCAATGGGTGTGTGTCCTTTGGTCACTGGAACAATGTGAAGAGTCTCCAAGAGATATCAAAAACTTAGAATGCTCCAAATAACTTCAAGTGAAATACTTTGATATAGAACCACAGAATGGTGACCTTTAAAGGTCTTCTAGTTCAACACCCCTACAATGAGCAGGGGCATCTTCAACTAGATCATGTCACCCAGAGCCCTGTCCAATCTGGCCTCAAATGTTTTCATGGATGGGGCACCTACCACCTCTCTGGGCAAACTGCACCAGCGTTTCATCACCCTCATCATAAAAAAATTATTATGTCTAGTCTGAATCTGTCCTCTTTCAGTTTAAAGCCATTAACCCCTTTATTATCTCAAGAAGCCCTATTAAAAAGTCTCTCCCCATCTTTCTTATAATCCCACTTTAAAAATTGAAAGGCTGCTCTAAGGAGCCTTCTCTTCTCCAGGCTGAACAACCCCAGCTCTCTCAGCCTGCCTCCCTAGGAGAGGTGTTCCACTCTTCTGATGGTTTTTGTGGCCCACCACTGAACCCACTCCAACAGGTCCATGTCTTGCCTGTGCTGAGAACTCCAGGATGGACTCAGTTCTCAGGTGGGGCTGTATATCTCCCATTCAACCCAGTGGTGACTGTAGCACAGAATCACTTTTTAATAATGATGTGAATGGAGTGATGTTCTCCAGTAGTAAGAGACAATCAATAATATACTTTACTGATAAAAAGTAGTGAGTTGATAATGTTCTATGGTAAATGCGACAGTGGTTTAACAAGATTCGATGGCAAAATACACTTCATTATTTACTGCATAGAGGCCAGGGTCAGACCAAACTGTCAGGATGACCCTCCCTTTGAGTCAGAAAGGACCCCCTTGCTTTCTTAACTCCTCAGAGGAGTCTGGGTGTGGCTGGATCCACTCCTAGTCATTTACCAGCAAAGATACAGATCCTGCTGTGACCTGCAGTTCTGTGTTTGCTCACCAGATGACAAATGTTTAACCTACATGTGAAGAAACTTAATATTAAGTCTGGATTGAATTAGTAGAGTTAGGGCAAGCTGCAAATTTATTCTATTTAAATTTGAGGAAAGGAAAAGAATAGGTGGTTGGGGACATGCATTTGCCTCGGGTTTCCTTCAGGCTGCTAACTGGAGCCTCCCACCATTTTTCTTTCCATGAGCTCGTGTTCTGGAGGGGATGTGAGGGGATTCCCTTGGGTTATTGTAGTTTTCTACATATTTTACTCTGGAAGGAAGAACATTCTCTCTAGAATACAGGGAAATGAAGCGAACCTCATTTAGAGAAGCTGTGCTGGTGCCTAATTTCTGTATTGTTAAAACACAAAATTAAATTCCTGGTAGCTATGCAGTTTCATATAATTACCACCATTTTTCACCAAGCAAGGGGAAAAAAAATGAGCTATTTGCGTTAAGGACCCTACAGTGATGGTGCAGGAGTATGTGGCCAAGGCTTAGGTCCTCCAGAAATACAACTATTGATGAATTCACACCCTCTTGCCCTTTAATCTTTTATTTCTGCTGTCTTTCATCTCTCAGACAACATTCCACTCTGGAATTCATGATGTCCAGCACTGGATCGTAAACCAACTACCACATCCCAATTCCAGCAACTACATCTAACATGCTGTAAGAAAAAATGATGTTCAGATTCAAAATTCATGATCCTGGTTGACCTGACATTTGTGAGGGAATGAGATTTCACAACTGTCTTTTCTCTGATGAAGCAAGTCCCGTGTTTTCTATCATAACATCCCTATAGTTTTAATCAAGTACTGTAACTGTGCTCACCACCTCTTCTCTGGCGTGTTTTGAAAGTGCAAAAGAAGAAATCCCTAATAATCTCTAGAGAAACATAGTTCATTTTGGATTAGTTTTTTAATCTGGTGATAGTTTGTGTTTGTAGGTAAAAGTTTGCACCTTAAAGCAAAACTACTTCTATCAGAATGTTTTTCTTACCTGCACTAAAAGACTTCCGCAAAGGATTTCAGTACCATTGATTTGTATATCTCTCAGGCTTAACTCAGGCAGTGCCATCAGAAAAACTGATTTATCCCCTAAAGAAAAGAGCACATGTTCCCATGTATATTCTATTGACAAGCTGAGCACTCCGTTGATAGATTATTTCTCAAATCACTGCAAGAAATAAACAGCTTCACAAATTTAATCAAACAGGGATCAGCAGTGGTATAAAGCCTTTAAATGTTTCAGGCTAGAAAAGGAGTTGCAGTAGTCAAATAAGGAGGAGAGGAAATGAAATTGTTACTCAACTACCAGTTTCTGAAGGGAAATACATTTAAGGAGTGCATTTTGTCTTGTATGTATTGAGAAGCAGACAGCATTAGAAGATTTTTACACCTACTGGGACTTTTATGTTGTTGTAGACAGGAATAGAAGAGCAGAATTGATGCTCTGTGTGTAGGAAGCAAATCCATTTCAAAATTTGCCTGGATTTAGCACTGTAACCTATTCTTTCCCCTTTAACATTTTAAAATGTTATTTTTGTTGGAATTCATTGCACTGCCAGTATAAAAATACATAAAGGTATAATACAAACCTTGGGCTTCATCCAGGTACGGTGATGTCAGTAGGAGTCTTCATACTGACTTTAGATGAGACTTATGATTGTTCTCTAGGCAATTATTTATGCCTTCTGGAAATGAATAATTTTAAACACAAAAGTCTAACCCATCTACAGGCTTGTGGAGTTCTCGGGGGGGGGGGGGGGGGGGATTTATGCCTTTCTAAGATACTTCCTACAACAGTACGGAAACCATTGAATTTCAGTCTACTAAGATTTTTTTCCTTTTCTGACAGAAAGGAAATAATTTTCTATTGTATCCATTTTTAGACATTTGAATAAATTGCTTGATTGTTAAAGATACTAAGCATTCACACTTCAGAAGAGTTTTTTTTCTGTTAGTAAATGATGCAGGATGTTTTTCCCCCCAAACAGAGCGCTGAAAAGGAAAGTAAATGTTCTGAAAACTAGTCACTATAGGCTAGTCTGCCTGGAAACAAGCTATACCTGATTTTTCTCCTTTATGTCTTCCTCTTTGGATTCTACAGTTATGTCGTTTTTTGATAACAGCTTTCTGCCTTAGGGTTTCTGTATGGTTTTGATCATTGTGAGAGCAAGTGCAAGGGCCTTACTTCTCCAGGGATAGTGAAATTTGCATGAGGACTCAGCATCAGAGCATAGCCAACAGCCATGGCTGTCCATGGATGATTTGGATCCTCATCACACAAAGTAGGAGGAGCCATAGTAGCCAGGAAGGGCTCTCTGTGTTAAGGAACATGAAGCATGGGAAGTGCTCCGGGTTGAATGAAAAGTTTTGGGACGAATAGGCTCCATCACAGGTTGTCAGGGTTGGGCAGGAAGGGATGTTATGAGTGATATAAACAGTACTTGGGGACAACATGGAGTGATGGGTTCTTTGTGGAGAGCAATATGAGCTGGTAGGACCTGTTGAGGACTCAGAGGAAGATACATGGGGTTGGAGAGAGGTTAGGATGTTTGCCACAAATGAACAACATAGTTGTATCTGCAAAGGGAGAGCCAAAGACCAAAGATCTCCAGGCTTTAACCTGTTTCTGAAAGCAGCTGTTTACACCCACTTAAGTAAACAATAAAACAGGACAAGTGCTGAGTGATACTTCTATTTCGGATTAAACTAATTTTTGAGATAACAGTTGTATCTGGGACATAGATTCATGGAATCCTAGAATAGTTAGGGTTGGAAAGGACATTAAGATCATCCAGTTCCAACCCCTCTGCCGTAGGCAGGGACACCTCCCACTAACCCATGTCACCCAAGGCTCTGTCCAACCTGGCCTTGAACACCGCCAGGGGTGGAGCATTCACAGCTTCCATGGTCAACCCATTCCAGTGACTCACCACCCTCACAGTAAAGAACTCCCTTATAACCAATCTAAACTTCCCCTGTTTAAGTTTGAACCTGTTACCCCTTGTCCTATCACTACAGTCTCTAATGAAGAGTCCCTCACCAGCATCATTATAGGCCCCCTTCAGGTACTGGAAGAATGCTATTAGGTCTCCACACAGCCTTCTCTTCTCCAGGCTGAACAGCCCCAACTTTCTCGTGTTGTATAATAATTCTTGCCTTGCTTTACTGCTTTATCAGTCCTTTTATATATAGCTCAAAGATATCCATGAGAAATGTTTGTATGTGAGAAAGTATTTATTTTCCTCTGTCTAATCATTCAGTGCAGTTATCCCCAAGGCCTTGCATAATGAGAACAATGAGTAATTACCTTCTATTCACCTTTTGCGTTAATACATGCAAAGGCTTCCCCTTTTATTTAACTTCTTACTTCACAAAGCTCATTTTGAATAGAAGAATATTTATACTTGCCTTTATTTGCAGTTCTTTGGCTCACCTGTGGCATTGCAGGTACAGGTACACCCTACCTCCTGATGGTTTCATGGTGATGGTCTCTGTGTTTTTCCCTAACCCTTTCAAAATAGTTCCTACTCTTTGTGTTCTTGATCAACCAAGAACATTACAGCTGTGCTTTGAGAGAACAACCCAAGCTGACACAAGATTTCCTTCCTGAGTGAATAACTAAAGTAGGAAATAGTGTGGCAAATACACTGTTAGGGTGCTGCAAGCACTTTAATACTGATTTTCATCTGGGGATTTTTTGTTCTGTTCTGAGCTCCTTGAGACCTTTCACACTGTCAATTAGTTTTAACTATGCTGGGTATTTTGGTATCATAAGCATATTGCACCAACTCAGTAGCTCGAGATCAATTATGGATATAAAGATGAGCCAAGATCCAGAGCACATCCCCATGGGCTTCTGATAATAGCGTCTCACTGGGGAAATTGACCATCTTTGATTTTTTAAAAGGGTACAAATCTGTGAGGGAATTTTCCCTTGTACTGGATAGTTTCTTGTAAAGCTTCTGTTGAGGCATCAATCACAAATTCTACTGATGGATGTGGCAGTACTGTTCAATTGCCTTAAAAAGCTTAATTATACCTTGCTCATCTACCCTTGCTTGGTGTTGTGTTTGCATGCAGTAGATGGACCTTAAAGTCTCTAACTTGATAAATATGGAGAGACAAACAGACTAGAAAACTTATATGTACAATTGAATAAGAAAATTTTGATAATAAACAGAAGAGAAACAGGACCTAAATATGAGTATATTTAATCAAAATTTGAAGACAACTATAAGGAAGTACTTTATTTACCCTTTTCCTTGTAACATTTATGATGATAAGACTTTTTATTTCCAGAGAACATGTCTGTTGAAAATATAAAAGTTTGATATAACTAAAATTTAGAGTGTGTTTATACTTCATCTCATAATCCAAGACTTTTCATGATCATTAAAACTTTACTTTTCTTCCTGCTTTGGTAGGAAGATTCTCTTTGGCTTGCTATGAGCTTCTGAAGAATCTAGACTTGTTGCAGACAGTATGCTCTTGCTGGGAGTAAGTTCTTCTGCTTAAGGATGTTAAAGTCATCAGATTTAGCGTCAGTAAGAATTGTTTTCTGTCAGAATAATTCGCATATTTTTTGTGACTGAGTTGTCTGGTCTATCTTTTAGAAACACCTTGTTCCATGTAATCCATATGGGAAAAGGGAGCCAGGATGATCATGATGACTGTAACTTGCCATGTTCTCTTCCTGCTGTTGGGTTTACTGGTAACAAAAGTTACCAAAGGTTAAACAAAAGTCCAAAATGACTAAGAATTTAGGCTTTAACTTAATCTTAGGGGGGGTTAAAAGTGGTTTATAATTCCTGAGGCAGCAGTTGCAGGCTGCCTCATTATCCCCTTCAATTCTAAGCTTTAAAGTTCTTCTGAGAGTCCAAATTGTTTTTCTAGTAACTTCTTAATAGTCTTCAGGTAAGTAAATTACTGAGAAATTAGATTATATTAACAATTCTGCAGAGAAATTTGTGGCTATAAGATCAGGCTCCTGCTATCCACTGAACGTCTTTACCCTTCACAGCCATGCTAAATAATAATTTCTCTTGTGTTTTATTACTTTGTTTCTGTTATGTCAGAGTGTTAATAAAAATGCCAGGTTATGACCAAAGTCCATCATTCTATTTTGTCAATGGAGAACTCCTGGCATTTAAAAACCCAAGCAAACAAACAAACAAACAAACAAAAAAAAATGGAAAAAAAAAGAAAATAGGGAATTTATTTTCTTATTCTGACTGGGAATCATAATCATATTTAAATGCAACTCACACAGATGCCAAAATATGAAGGGTTTATAGTGCACATTTGAAGAAAAATATGTTACTGATTCTATCCTGATACATCTATTTTACTAGTAACTTCCAGTCTTGTACAAGGTTATGTCTCATTTAGGTGCATGCATCAGGCAAATCCCAGTGAAAGCATCCAAACTGAATGGGTGAAATATTACAACACTGTCAGACAATCTTTATTTAAAAAGGATGTAAATCTGAGGTTAGTCAGCTTTCCCCCCACACACTCCAGTGAGTTATTCTGTTCATTAAAGTGCTTGTTTGCATTATTTCCAGACACAAGTCAAAATTCTATACAGATAAAATACATTGGTTTGTTGGGAAATAGAAGACTTTTATATCAGCTGTCAATTGAGACAGTGTTAATATTTATTGGGTGAAAAAAACCCTATTTTTTTAAAGATGCCAGCGAGTATGGGATAGCTTAGGATAAATTTCTCTGATGCAAGGTCCAGACCATGTGCTCAGCTTTATATGCCTTATAAATGTTGTTCAGATTTTGTCAATGTCATAAGAGTCGTTAGCAGATTGCTTCAAAAAGTTCAGTCATTTAAAAATGAACTGAGCTTTCTTTAAGGACATCCATTATTAAGAAGAAATATAATAGTGTTGAGAATGACTTTCATCTCCTATCTCTTCCCCATCCATGTAACTGTGTTGCCTTCAAGGGAGCTGTTCCTAATCTGTAACAATTATAGGTATTTAAGTCAAAAAGGCCATTCTTGATTATGTGTAATCTGACCTTTGGCATAACATATGACATAAATTTCCACCTACATTATGCCTGATGATTAAGCCCGTACTTCTTTGAAAGGTGATGGATAATGTATCTCGCCTAACTTCATCTCTCAAAAATTAGTCATATAGTCTCAGTTTTCTTAAGGGGAAAAAAAGAGGCACTTTTTAAGAAAGATTCATCCCACGTGATCATTTATTTAAAATGTAATAATTGAGCTACCCACTGGGGGACTTGTCTATCGCCCCTGCCTGTACTCTGGTACAGACTGGACTTGTCCATTAACTAGCTCAAATCAGTTTATCAAATCATAGAATGTTGCGTTGGAAGGGACCTTAGAGATCATCTTGTTCCACTGCCATGGGCAGAGACACCTTCCACTGGAGCACGTTGCTCCAAGCCCCGTCCAACCTGGCCTTCAACACTGCCAGGGATGGGGCAGCCACAGCTTCTCTGGGCACCCTCACAGGGAAGAACTTCTGCCTAAGAGCTCATCTCTATCTCCCCTCTGGCAGGTTAAAACCATTCACCTTGGCCTGTCCCTACAGGCCCTTGTCCAAAGCCCCTCTCCAGGTTTCCTGGAGCCCCTTTAGGCACTGGAGCTGCTCTAAGGTCTCCCCTTCAGGAGCCTTCTCTTCTTCAGGCTCACCCAGCCCAGCTCTCTCAACCTAGCTTCAGAGCAGAGCTGCTCCAGCCCTCACAGCATCTCTGTGGCCTCCTCTGGACTCTCTCCAACAGCTCCACATCCCTCTTGTGCTGTTGCCCCAGAGCTGGATCAGGACTGAGGGGGGGAATCCCTTCCCTCAACCTGCTGCTCACACTCCTTTTGATGGAGCCCAGGATATGATTGGTTTTCTGGGCTGTAGGCACATATGAATCCTTGCCATGCAGCTTTGATCTTAGGAATTCACTGACCCTTAATCAGTTTCCTCCTGGGTTTATTATTTTTGCTTAAAGAGTTTATTTGTATTCTGAATTTGTTTACCTCCAATAACTGAGAATTGAATCTTTTAAATAGATCTCTATATCATAGATAAAGTCAGAATGTTTTCCGCTACAGAGAGGAAGATGAAACTGGATCAGAAGGACACCCTATTTGCATTTCATCTGAAGTCTGCAAGATATCTGGGATGAGCCTGTGCATATGCAGGCTTTTGCTTTTAGAATCATAGAATAAGCTCAGTTGGAAAAGACCTTTTGAGTCAGATCTTCAAAATATTCCAACCAAGTATTATAAAATGCCTCAGGAAAAGTACTTGGGTTGTAAGTGCCTCAATTCTAAGTATAGCTATTCAGTGGAACGATTCTTTTTGTCCATTTGAGAATGTATGAACCCTGTTAATGTTAACCTGCCTCCTTCCAGAGAATAATTACCAAGTGTCATTAAAACAAATCCAAGAAAATTATTACACAGCTATTGTCTTCTGTCTTCCTGGGGGATTGCATTTTGGTGTAGAATTATTTTTGAATGATATTTTCCATATCATGTTGTATTGATGTTAATAGGAGCAGGACTGCAGCTTCTGGCAGGAAGCAGTCCGTAAATGCACTTGTCCTACACAAGAGACATGCTAAAAACATATTCAGAGCGGCTATTATGACTAGGGATAGGCCTAGTAAACCTTTGATACTTATAGATTGCTGATGGTATGATAATGGCTCCTTCTATATCAAGGAATTTTAATCAATGAATCTGAAGAAGTATTTTAAAATTAATATATCTCTGTTGTTATTTTCTCCTAATGTATCTTGATGTTAAATTTCCTGTAATATGTGGCATTTACTCCTATATAAATTTAGGCATCTTCCAGTGATAATGGCTAACTCCCAGCTGGATCATTGTGAAGGACATTCACATTTGGGACTGTTCTTTTTTGTTATTATCTTAAATAGCTCTGATAAAGGACAATGAATCCAGTGAAGGTGACTATTAGAAAAACAAGGTGTGAACTACACAAACCTGGTATTTTTGAGATCTCCCCTGTTTCTAGTCTTTGCAGAAGCAGCCTCTGGGCTGAACGATCCTTCATGTTCCTTTACTTGCCAATATTTCAGAGCATAGGATCTAGATGCTGACCTGGTGATTCTGCTACACATTGATTCCTAGGAAGTTTGCAGAGCAGTGAGGGCGTAAGAAAGTTGATAAGACCATAGAGAACAGAAATCTCTTTGATACATAGGATTTCGCTGTGTCTGTGGTCCATCAGACAGTTGTTGAAACACAAAAATCCTTAGCAAGGAGCAGCCTGGTAGTCTTATTTGGAGAGCTGTTAAAATATAGTCCTAGATGAAAAGATATATGGAAGTGCTACAACTTGTTTATTTCATTGATTATATTGTGAAAGTGCTTTTATTTATTAACTGGGAGTGAAATTTTGCTGTTAACTGAGTGAATATAATTTCTATAGCTGCAAGAATTTTGTGAGGAGGGCAAATGAAACCGCAGATTGTTTTTATTATTTGCATCATTAGCAGTCAGGAGAAAGCTTTCCCTCTCCCAGCATTGCCAAAAATTATCTTGTTGCTTGTTTTAAATGAGAATTATTAGTGAGATAGTCAAGAAGCAGGCTCCTGATATGCTTCTGAAAGGCGTTAAAGACAGACCTCATCACCTATGGAATGAGAATTGCTAAATAGTTGTTCAGCTATGGTGTGTTTCCATGAAAGAGCTCCATAAACTGCCTGATTAACAGATGTCAGCCCCAAAAAGTCCAACAGAATTATTATGTGGTATAATTTAATCAAGTACTTGAATATACTACAGTATTTTCCAGTTTTTGCTTTGTTTCCTGCTATAAATGTAAAGCAAGCCTAAGCCAGAATGCTTAGAAATGTGCCTGGTGGTAGGCAGTTTATATTAAGTTTAGGCCTTTTCGGTGCTAACACCAAATATCTCTAAGTTTGTCCTTTGCTCTTGTATCCACTTCGGACGCACAGCTTGGCCACCACTTCACTGTGTATGTACAGCCAGCAGGCTCTGGCCCTAGCAGTCAAGGCTTCAGCCACCTTTCAGCCCTCCTGCATGTGACTGTGATGTCCTTTGAACCACCTCAACTCAACCAGCATGAATTTATCTTATTAATAAGGCCAGACAAGTAACAATGACTTTATTACTGGATATTCACACCATATAATATCCTCATTAAATACAGAAATAACGTCAGATCTCTCAACGGATTGGATCACAGCTCAATGACCTTCTGTATCATCCATCAGTTCACGTCAATGCTGTGTTTTGCACACTATGTTGCTAAGAACAGTTTGTATTGTGCAGTACTGGTAAAGGAACAAAGTCTTTTGTGAATGTAGAAAGAGAACAGGGTGTCTTCTGGTGTTCAGCACTCTGTGAAGATGTTTAATGTAACAGCGGTTTAATACGCTGCTTTATGTGTGTTCACGGACCACTGTGAGGCAACGCTGCCTACAGGTCATTTGTTAATTGAAGTTTCAAAGTGTTCAGCTGATTTATGTTTTCTGGCAGAGGGTGTATTAGAAAGAACATATTTTATTTGGGAGACTTGGGTGAAACTTCAGAGTCACATGAATATTCTGTTGCTCTCCTTCACAGTGAGCTGGCAGCCTACTATGAGGGGGGAATTAGGCAGGATAAAGAAAACAGCAAGAGAAACTCTATTTGTTTGAACTTTAATAAGAAATGTCAGTATACTCAAAAAGCCAGACCCAAAGACTTGGTGTCTTTTAATGAAGAATTATATTTAATCAGTGTGCCTCTGACTTCAAACCTGAGAGGCTGTGCATAAGGCTTTCAGCTCTTCTCTAGGAGATGTTAGTCCTTTTCATAGTAAATGAGAAAGGCCTCCTAATGATTCCAATTAAGAGATGTGAAGACCTCATTCTGCTCTTTATGGTCTGATAGGTCAGTTAAAATGTGACAACTAAACATAGGGGAACAATTTAGACTCTTTGTGGAAAGATGAATGTCTGTGACTTAAATAGCAGAAGGAAGAATGAGCTTGCACTGCCCACCAATTACAGTCTCTCTCTCCCAAGAAAATGAAATAATTTGGAAGCTTGGCAAACATTGAAGTGTATTTATATACAGAGATAAAATGGTCATTTTCATGTGAGCAGGAGTGTGGTGCAGAGGTCTGGAATCTCATTGTGTAACTTGCAACCTTTCCTGGACCAAATCTTCCATTATCTAGCTACCAGTGTACAGACTAAGTAATGACTGTTTGAAGTATTTATATGATGGAAGCTTGCAGCATGTTGAGGGGGATAATGAAAATGCTGACAGAGTTGGTCTTTTCAGTGCATGGCAGAAGTTTTGCAATTTGCCCCTGCCATTGGATATGGGAAGTGTTCATGAGAAATCAGAAGCTCCGTTAGATTCCCCCTGTAATTAGACATCTGGGGTTTAACCTTTTAAAGACATTCCTGCTTTTTAATTACAAGAATAACTCTTACTCTTCTTTTTCTCTTGTTAGCCTTTTGCACTAGGTGTCTGCTCCAGTCTCATCCTTATAATTGAAGGATTTGGGTTCAAAAAGGAAGGGAATGTAAATAATTCTTACACCTTGATAATTACATGAATAGACAGTGTACAATGCATCTGGAAAATCAACCGCAGGCTGGTCTCCATCATGCAAGATTCATGTCTCACCTTGATATAGTATTCTGTTCTGGTAAAGCTCCATCTTTTATGCCCCATGTTGGAAAAGCCTTTCCCCCAGTTTGTGGCCTCGGTGTTGCTTGTTAAAATATAATATGATCTGGTTGACATGAGGGCTTGTGGAAACATTTCTTGATTAAAACTATATTTTCAAGTTGCATTTTCTCTTCCATTTTACTGCCAATCCATAGTATTTAGTGCCAGGCATGCTTTTCCTAGGTGTACATCCTTGTAACAATAATGCATGGTCTCAATCATGGACATCATGTGAATCATTCCATACTTGAGGGGCAACAAATGAAAAACCAAGCAGCAAACAGAGTAAATCTTTCCTTCTACTTTTATCTGGAAGTATTAGACTTGTAATTTGAATTGTTTGCTAGTTTTGATGGATTTGTTACGGATTCCAGTGTGCTCTTTAAGTCTTTATAGAGACTGTGGTCTTCAAACCTCACATATCCAAAAGTCTGTCAAAGATCAGAGGGAAACACCTGTATTTTGTGGGTTTTGCTTGGGAAATAACAAGATGTTTAGTAAGTTGGGATGTGTCTGGTTAATGCTAATAGTGAATTGATTGAGAGGGAAAAGGGAGAATGGTATTAGAACAGCTGTTAGAATAGGGGCTCCTCCATCCTGAGGTGTTTATGCAAAGCTATTGTGGGAAAAAGATGTGGATGTTAGGACTGACTTGGCTGCTCCTACTGAAATCACAGGTAACAGTGTTATTTTATTCAAAGGCAAGCACTTTCAACAGCCCAACTAGTGCATCTTTTGTGAAGCACTAATTACATGGAAATAATGCAAATAAATGTACAGGGAGGTAAGGGGGAAAGCTTTCAATAATACTGGGGGTTTAAGCTGATCGGGGTACTTAGGTATCTGTGGGCTATATAAAGCTTTTCACTAAGTGACTATTGAGAGGAGCCATTTGAAAACTCATTTGCAAATTCATATGAAATTCGAAGCACAAACAGATGGCGTGACACTGCATTATTTGTTCAACACACTAATATTTTACTGCATTCTTAATATGAGTATTGCAATGAAAGAAGTTGTTGCTAGAAAAAGGTAAAGAGAATTTGTAATCTTTGAAGGAGTAGAGACACAATGGAGACCCGTATAGGAAGTGATGCAGGCCACACCATCTTTGTTAATAATAAAGGAAATATTTTCCATTGAATTAAAAATTGTCTGATTATGTGGATGAAGTTACAAGTAATAAGAAATGAAATCTCTACAGAGAGAGCTTTTTTCTCTTTTCTTTACCTGTTACTTCGAGTTACTTTGCTGACTATGATTCCCAAAAGTCACCTTGAAGTTGGAAACTTTTCCATAGTTTGGCTTTTATGAAGCATCACAGAAATATAGAACTGCAGATTATGTGGTCGTAATGAAATTGTAATGATCCAAGAATGTGATAGCAAATGTGTTCGTGTAGTGCAGTGGTGAGGGGTCCTGCCTTCTGTCTGCACTGGCATTACCTGGTGGGAACCAAATGCATTGACGTATCTGATGTGTATTATAATGTGTATGATATGCGTCTAGTATTTGGAGTTATGCTGTTTCCCATTGACACGACTGGTCCATCTCATCCAGGGGAATTTATGCTTAATTTTGTAGTATATTTTCCATCTTTGTTTTCTTGCGTTCTTTACCAATACTCACATTTCAGCCTGAAGATTTCATGTTTGCATTTTGCCCATAATGCAACTATTATTATTATAGATTTTATTTTCTTTTTTTCTCCTCTCAAGTGCCTACCATCAGTATAAAGCACAAATCAGGATACCTCCTAGTTTAATCATACAGTGTGTGCCAAGCATTAAAGCAATCTGTAAGTTAGAGGAGTAAATTAATCACAAAAGAGTTGTATTGACTTTTAAATCCTACTAATTCAGTGTCCAGTATGTATCAGGAACTCTGTGCAAAAGAAGGTAGCTGTTAATTTGGAGTATTTAAAATCAGCCTTTCAAAAACTGTGGGCCTGGGATTATAAACATGATATAAGATTGCTATGATATGTAGTTAGTAACATAGTATAATTCAATACAAGTTATAATATACTAGTTTATGTTCAAATGTATTAGAACCCAACTATTCACATATCAGTTCTTAACAAATGATGCGGTAAGAAGGAATTAAAATCACTCTTGAATAGTACTATCTGGTTACTTATCATAGATCAATGATGACTACATTCTGCTGTGTTTTTCCATTGAGGTAGAAAATACATAAGGTGTTTCAGAGAATAAAATGTTTAAGCATATAAAACTAAAAAGTAAAATCAAATTATATTTGTGATATGAATTCATTTTCATGGCCTATGTCAACAGTGCAAATGAATTAATATAATTTCAGTTACTTCATAGAGCCATTGATTTTATTTTTCTCAACCTCTTTGAACAAGAATTGTATCATGCAACTTTAATAACATGAAATACTCCACCAGCTACTAATCCCAACTGAGAAGTCATTTCAGAAACCTTAACATTTTAATGGTTATTTATCTTTTATGAATTAACTTAATTGATTATCATATCTAGTTGTTCTTGGGCCAGAAGTGTACTCTAGCTTGAATCAGTCTTTGCTGCTCCTGTCTTCTAGAGGTTCTGGCTGTACATAATATTATCTCCTTCTGGTTTAATTTGCTCTTGTAAACACAGCAATTTCTTTGGGGCCACATTCCTTACCTGGATACCCCTGTGATTCTGAGTGCTCTGACAACAAATTTCTGTCATAACTTGTATTTGGGGTTTATAGGTCTTGAATAGGAGCGATAGAATTTTGTATCATGTTTCAGTTCCAATACGTTACGCAGCAGTAATGATACCTTTCTCTGTGGCTGACACATGAACCCATTCATACATCTGAAAACCATATTTATCTTACTATTTACTGGCTTCAAATCTCAGCTGAACATTTTAGTTGCATTAATAATGCCCAAAGGTAGATTCAAATTATACAGTAGGGGGGGTTGTAAAGACTGTCTGAATGTGTAAAAGTCAGAACACTAAAGGTTAATAGTCTAGTGTGCTTGGATTAATGTGATTTTTGCACTAGCTAGCTTGCTCCAGCTACTTATCCAATAAATATCAGATATCAGCCCCTCACCAATGCAGTTTGGATGATATTGCCAGGAATATAAATTGAATTTGAAGCTCTCAGCACCATCCAGGATGGTATTATTACAAGACTAAAATAATTTCTAGCTGTATCTCAGAAATGCTGTGTTCATCCAGATATAGCACCATTTGGGCACAGGAATCACATATAGAAAGGGATGGAACAGGTTTTGCTTGCCTTTAGGATTGGTTTGGGTATGTTTTCCTAGGAATGTGACAGCTTTCCATACAATCAAGAAAGTATATTTTCTTACAAAACAAGCTTATTTAAGACTAGCAACATCGGTTGTAATAATAAGATGTGTATAAGTAATATGTAGAATGATAATTTATAGATACTTAACACAAGGAACGACTAATGTATAGAAATATTAATGAGACATCTTCGGCACCAACGTTTTCATAGTCCCTGTAGAAATGCAGTGGTAGATGACACCTAGTGGAGTTTGGTGTTAACTACGGGAATGTACCTAAAACTACAAACTGTCCATGAGCGGAGTTAAAAGAGTAAAATATTCCTGGAGCTATTAAACCTGATTGTTCCTCTTGTTCTAGTTACGGAGGTGAGAATTTTATATCACTGCCAAATTCCTTGCCATGTAAAAAAAAATATGATATTTACAAGGGAACTGTAACAAGAGGGAGCAAAAAGCCTCTTCAGCCTCTACACTTTCCTACTCAATCTTTATTTAATACTTAGGTTGCAGGATTTAGAATTATAAACACACTATTTTTGGCTACTTCTAATGCTAAAAACGTTTTATCTTTATGTGAGAATCATTATACCAAACTATATTGGGGGGGGGGGGGGGTGTGCGGAGGGAGGGAAGGCATTTTCTGCTTACAGAGAAGAAAGTATCTGTTGTATTTAGCTGCTGTCCTGGTCTTTCTCAAAACAGTGTCATTTTACAAAATGATAGCAAATTGATTACATTGGGCTTCACCTCACCAAACAACTCAGTTATTCTTCAGTCCTTAGGAGATGTTTTTAGGGGTTCTTCTAAGCATTGGAAACCCTAAGCACTGTTTTACTGTTGCATCAAAATACCTGGAAAGAAAAATATGAGATATGTTTTCCTTCATTCTGTTTGATAGATCAGTGTTAGGAAAATAGGTGTCATAGAGCCAAACTTGGTTCCCTAATAAAAATACAGTTCAGTTCTTAATCTCACTGAATAAAATGAAAATAACAAATTACTAGAATGGCCATTTGCAGCATCAGATGCTCACCAGCATGCACGTGCTTGGCCTACAGCTTAGTGGATGCATGCTAGTTTCTGTTTAAAAGATTATATTGGTTCATGTTGGAAATCACACTTTTTTGGGGCTGTTATTCCATTGTTTTTTATTAGCACAGGTCTTAGTAACATCTGTTGTACTTACCTGTTCATGGGCCACATTGGAGAATTTGTCAGAAGCTTATGTTTTGGATCTGATTATTAGGTGAGCAGTTTTGTGTTGATTTAGTTGTCTCTGCTTCTTAACAGGATATACATAGGAGCGCAGATGCCTCAGTGAACATACAGAGTTGTAATACATCCAAGGATGTTTGTGGGGATGGTGGATCAGGAAGATTTGGCCCGGCGAGAGGCAGCTGCTGTATTACTGTGTCTTTCATACCTTTTATAATCTCTGGAGAAATTTAATTTCATAACCCATCTCCCCTGAAAGCACCAGTGGTTAATGTTGCTCCATGGTAGATGTGTTAAATTGGCCAGAGTCCATTTTAATCTCTTGTTTACTAATTCTGATAATGAAGTATTGATTCTCCAGCAGATGCAACTTGCCAAGCAGTTCTGCTTACTACTAAGAGGGCCTGTGGGCCAATCTGTGCTGAAGCATAGGGCTTGTATATCCAGTGGAGTGGCATATCAGGTCAGGGACTGCAGGGTGATGAAGTCAGGATAACAGTTGGAATTATCAAATAAACACACATACACATGCACCACAGCAAAATGACTACAGTAGTCCTTGCTTTGCAGTGGTTTCACCAACTATCCTTCTTGTTACTATGCTCAGTAGGAGCATGAGCTTCTACAACTGCTTAAAACCATTTAGGTCTGTAGGCAACTCAAGACAGCGCTCCAAGTTGCCATGCTATATCTTCTGATTGTGGACTGATTATAGCTGTGCTGCATCTTTGAGATAATAAATTTTAACAAGTCTATTGGGTCACTCTGTAAACAGTAAATGTGGCAGTTGAAAGATGGTGGTGCTTGCACATCTGTATCTTCATGCTCAATTGTCTTGAAAGGGTTGATTTAAAATACATGCTTAGAAAATAAAAAAAGTAATTCTGTTGCAGTAGAAGGGAAAGAATTTAATAAATCCATTGATTTGCATTCATTATAGTTTGCTTAATTTAGTCTATAGGAACTTCTGTCATTTAATCAAAATGCAAACCACCAATTGTTACACACCCAAGAGTAAACCCCACTGAACATGCAGGCAGAGAGTATCCCGAGGCAGCTATGGTGACTAGAGCAAATGTCCCCTGTGGTGCTGCTCACTGTATGGTGCTTACTTGTGTGCCATGTGATGCATTCGTGGCCATATGTGATGTCCATCCCTGAGGATGTGTGTGGCCGTGCTGGTACACCATAAAACTGGGTTCATGCTCAGTATTCATCAGTGATACATGGCCACATCACAGATGTAATTTGTTCAGACTCCAAATTAACATACTGCTGGGTGTGAATGCGGAGCAGATGGGCTGCTTTGGGATAATAATACACTTGGACACTCGCGGAGGCAGTGTATCTTACATTCGCACAGAAGCATCCATGGAGAGCACCAAGGGGTAGTCATACTAAGTTTGGCACCTAACTTGGGAAGACTTAGAGCACCAGTGGCAGACAATAACTTGATTTCTGCTCTGACCGCCCTTCTGACAGCACCTATCTTTCTTCATTATCTATATGAGGAAACCAAGCTACATTATATACCTGAAGTTGGTTGGCAAATACCCATTTGTTTGTTCGTGCGAGGGTTTGTTAGTACCAACCATATGTAATTAGCACTGATAAAAGATGATAGCACTTTCAAAGTCCTCCTAGTGAGTAATTTCTGAACTGTTTACTTACCCCATCCCTGCTGAAGAAGAGGCAGCCAGGAATGTTGTCTTCATTATGGTGGGTCTGACTTGGAAGTTGCCACATACTAAAAGAAGTTGCATATACTGCACTAGCATACACATCTTGATTTCACTAAATCAGGGTCATGTTCTTGAGGGGTTTATGTGGTCTGAATGTCACATTACCCAGTAGGAGAAGCTGCTGTCAGAACTTCTAGGATGTGGCTCTGAAAACCCATTTGCAGACCTTTTCCTGTCTGGGCACAGAGGCAGCTGAGCTCACTCTGCTGGCCCTAAAACCCAAACAACTTCAGATCCAAACACCCAACGTGCTGACTCAGCTGTCACCGCCATGACTAACTCTGTGCCTGACAGTAAGATTGTATTTATTTAGTATGTGCTAAGGGCAGACTTTCTCAAGTCAGCGCTTCAGAGCTCCATGCATAGTGAATATACATAGAAGCAAAAGATAACAGTTCTGACTTGTCCACCGGCTCACAAAAGCCTGGCTATTAAAAGAATAACTGGTGAGCAAGCTTCCTGTGTTGGTGCTGACCGTGATGCCTAGTGAAAAGACCTTTTCACACAGCAAAAAGACTTTAAAAAATTAATCTTACAACAGCCTACATAGCACTGAGGGCTTAAATACTTTATTGACCAAATCGGTGTTCAGTCTGTTCCAAAAACTAGGAAGAGCTTGCAGCAATTTATCTCCCCCATGTAATATCCTTTCAGTCATGCATCTTTAGGCAGGGATGGCTCTTTGGGTATTAACATTAAGCTGCTGATCTGCATTTACTTTTGTTTGATACATCGGAGATAAAAACCTGGTTGCAACACTCTAGAATGTGTAGCTGTTCTGTAGTATAATGCTGCAGAATTCAGGTAAACATGAGTAGAAATGTTGGGATGTGCTCCACATTTTGTAAAATAAACTGTGGATTTTAGAGCTAAATCTAGTTAGAAAATAAGCTGCACTCTTTAGGAGCTGTTTGTTATGGGTGGCCAGGCTGGTTTCTGTGCTCTCCATCTCTTTTCCAGTGGGATGCATCGCTGGCAGTGTTTAGGGCCAGGTTGGATGGGGCTTGGAGCAACCTGGTCTAGTGGAAGGTATCCCTCTCCGTGGCAGAGGATTGGAACTGGATGAGCTTTAAGGTCCCTTCCAACACAAACCGTTCTGTGATTCTCTCAAGTCTCTAATTCTATGCAGGGTTTGGAGCACATGCTGCAGTAATACCACTAGATGGAGCAGGGTAGCAGCAGTGCTGTATGGGTTGGGCCGTAAGGGCACTCCCACATGATTATCTCCTCGGGAAAAGAAAGAAAAGAGAGAGGAGAGAATGGAAAGAGAAGCAGAAGAGTGAGAAATGGAGTAGATGAAGAAACAAAGAATAGGCTTTTATTAAATACAATTAAATATTGTCTTTATTAAAAGACAAATAAATGCGTGGCAGAGGAAACCTACCCTGGAGACGTGTAATAGTAATGCAGAAAAACAATATGAAAACAGATGTTGGATCTTATTTCCAAGCCCTAAGTATATTTACATTCTTCTCTAATTTTTATTTTCCTACATTTCTGTTTTCCTCATCTTTTATCATAACTGTAAATAAAACAAATGATACTTTTTATAGGTAAAATCATATTTTTGTCTGATAACCTTGCTTAAAGCTGAAGTATTGTCAGGAATGCAGTAAGTTTTTCAAGCAGTTTTCATTGTTTAATTTCAATAGGGAAGATTTAACTTCACTTGGCTACTCCAGAAATATTCTTAAACTACCATGTGGTTGCGCTTCACTTTTATTGTTCAGATTTTACCTTGTTCATGCAAAGAAAACTAAGGTGTTAACTAGTGATTTTTCATTGCTGTTGTTAAATATTGTTGAAAAGAGGTATTATTTCACTTTTTCCTTGTAACGTGAACCCCAAGTGTAAAGCTACAACTTGATAGATAGTGAAAGTAGCCAACTCCATTGCAGAGTTTGCCTTCTTGATCCATTTGGGGTATTGGGAAAATGTCAAGTAGAAAAAATAATCTGATGCAGTAAACCAGGTTTAGTGCTGAATGATCTCTATGAAATTAGAGTGATATAAATCAGCAGGTTTACCTTATAAATGCAGAAAAATTCATAATGTCTTCTGCCAGTAATTAAGTAACTACTGTTATAATAAGAAATGGATCAAATCCTATGAAAATGGGTAAGACTTCTGTCAGACATAAGTAGGGTTTTGATCAGACCATACTGTTCTGAGATTGTGTCTTTTATAGCATCCTACTAATGTCATCAATTTCAGGAGAGTTCTCAGTGATTCTAATTTCTGCAAGGTACATGTATTAATAAAAGAGCATGCTGGTAATCCATTCTGGTTTGCAGGGAATTTACAGAGAGTTTACAAAGAATGTTCTTTAGAGGAGCACTTCACATTGCACTTTGGTTGAAAACAGGTGATTCAAGACTTTCAGTTATCCCCAGTTGCTCATTTTCACTACCATGCTGTGCAAAACTGCTTTTCAGCTGTGCTTCTGATAGTATGTATGGGACTGCATTAAAAACCCAATCAATAAAGACAGCCAAATTGAAAAATAAGAGTTCTCCCCAAAAGAGATTTTTTCCGTAATCCAAGTATTCTAAAACTCAATGTCCTAGTGAATCTCTGCTCCCCAATGTTCCTTGTGCAAACTTTTTGCATCTTCAAAATTGTGCATTTACAGTTGTGTATCTTCAAGTTGGATATATGGGCAGATGTAGGAAGTAAATGTTTGGAGGAGACAAAGAGAAGTCAGTTTTGAAGGCAGCCTTCAGTTGTAGAATCTCTACCAGTGCCCCATAATGGAGCAAGACTTTCACTGTAGTGGTACAGTGTCTCTTAAATGCTATTTCCTGAAACAGGGTAGATCGAGGGATCACTGTCTATCCAGTGAATCCCCAAATGTGAAATAAGATTCCATAGGTATTGCTACTGGGATCACTGGGCATGCCACCAGCATAAAAGCACTGAGTGTGTAGACGCAACAAAGATGACAAGTTCAGAATTAGGAATTTTCTACTGTATTTTGGGGAGAAAATGGGATGAGAAATTATACAGACATTAAGGTAAGGAATTATATGTGTTTTGATGACTCTTGCCCTCAATGGATTGAGATCACTGTTCAGGAGCTCTCTATATTTGCTCTTCCATGGAATAAAAAAGTTAAAGAGAAGACACTGCAGTTAGAACTGTGATATCTGGGAATAGCCTTGAAAATGTTAACGAATCTCTAATTAGAAGCAGGAGTGTTCATGGGAATTCTGAATCATTTGCTGAGAAAAGCAGATCTGAGCAAATGAAATGCCTCCAAATAGCAAGGACGGAGAGCTATACATGGAATTTGAGTACAGGATGACTTCATCTCAGTATCCACAAAGCAACAAAAGGCGCTGGTGCACAGGAAGAAAAGTAAGCAAGACTTCAAAGCAAAAGAACTCAAGAAAATACAGAGCAAAGTTCGGTAGCACTGCACAGATTCTGTGCAAAATACCCAGCATCAAGACAGACTGGACAACCAAGTTTCTGCTTCCCATGTAGTTGTCCATTGCGTAGTGAGACAGAGTAATTAGGCTGGAAGGGACCCATGAAGGTCTCTTGTTCAAGCCTCTGGTCATCTTAGATCAGGTTGCCCAAGACCTTACCTAGGCCAGTTTTGAGTATCCTAAGGATGACTATTCCGGAATAGCAAAAAAAAGAATACCAGAATAACAGAAATAGAGAAAATAGAAGTAATAAAAGGGAAACAGAACCTACAAAGAGATGATGAGGTTGTGTTGCCAGTGTAATACAGCTAAGGAGACTGAGATGGACAATTAGTTGATGGTCCAGCCCTCAAAAAGTCATATACATTGGGAAAGAGGCTGTGATGAACCAGGAACCCAATGCAGCCACTATAAATCTAGGAAGACAGAGCAGATGTAAGTATAGGAGAGAACTAGAGAAGTGTAGTAGTATGTAGTAAAAGAGGGGTCAGGTATAGGAAAAACTTTGTGCACGAAAGTCAAATAAAATTAAACATAAGCGATTCAAAGACCTTCTAGCCACTGTCTGGTGGAGAAAAATCACCAATGTGAAGTCAAATCGCATCTAACCATGAAAAAAATAAAACAGAATTAATTCTCATTTGAGAACCACTTGAGTGCACTTGAAAGCAGATAAATTAAAATATGATGGCAGTCAATACCGTGTCTTTGTGCTGAAGTCTGGACCGTTAACCCTGTGCCCCCACAGGTCAGGAAATGCATGTGTGGAAGGAATATTAACAGTGCAAACAGATAAAATAGGGTGTAGTGGCATGTGTAGAGCTAAAAGGAAGGCAAATTACTTGCAAGTGACTAGGATATGAAAAAGAGACAAGAAAAAGGAGTAGTTTTATATGTAGATATACACTGGGATGCATATTGAATCATAGAATCATAGACTAGTTTGGGTTGGAAAGGACCTTAAGATCATGTAGTTCCAACCCCCCTACCATGGGCAGGGACACCTCCCACTAAACCATGCCACCCAATGCTCTGTCCAGCCTGGCCTTGAACACTGTCAGGGATGGAGCATTCACAACTTCCCTGGGCAACCCATTCCAGTGCCTCACCACCCTTACAGTAAAGAATTTCTTCCTTATATCCAATCTAAACTTCCCCTGTACCAATAACTAGTGTGGTTGAACAGTCAAGAAATTACCCAGTGCAAGGTGGGTAATGTTTGAATACATATTTAGCATTTGAATACATATTTTAGAGTGAAGTTGAAATGAGGGAATTCACAGTTTGTTGCTATAAAATGTAAATTTTGCTTCTGTCCAGTGAAGCTTATATATGCTTGCTGAGAAGTGGCAAAACTGCCTATGCTGTATTGAAGCAACCCAGAGTTCATGGCCAGCATTTTCGGTAAGAGTGAATGTTTTTAGTGCCTTTATTTTTCCTTTTTCTTTTTCCCTCGTTTTTCTTTTGAGTTTCCAATTTCAGATAACTTCAGTCGAGTCATTTGGGACTATTGACATGCTCTGCGTTTCTAGAAATCAGAAGCAGCTTACCTTAAACTTTACAATCAGCATTTGAAGATTTTTGATATTCATACATTCCTTTGGGCCTTTGTGAGCTTGGGCAAAGGCACAGAGGAATGAGCAGCAGAATGTGGAGTTTCTGCCTGTCATTTTGCTCCTCTAGGGTTTTGCCGAAAGGAAAATTATGTCAATGAGAGGAGTCTCACTGTATCCTACAATTTAGGTGCATGGCAATTCAAGCACAATCCAGCTCCTGTGAAAATACATGAGAAGCACAGAATAAGAAAGAAACTAGATTACTATCACCAGTATATATCCAATCTATTTTCCATTCGGAATGTATTTGGGTATTTTGCAAGGTTTTATTTCTCTTTTTATTTATTTTAATTGGGATAAAACAAATGGAAAATTAAAACACATTAAAAAAGCTATTCTTCAGCACTGCACCATATTTTCTTCCTAACTTTCTGTTGTGAATTCATTAGCTTAGAAGATTGTTTAGGTTTCAGAAACTGTCATATTCTATACAAAGAATAGCTTACGCCGCCTCCTTCCTTTAACTTAGTGTGAATGTTATGCACAAGATAGCTGACACCAAGTTGTGATATTATCACCTTCATTTAACTTCTTGCACTTAATTTACATAATTAAATTTTGTATTCAATTTTGTTACTATTTCATGTTGAGAAAACAGTTTTAAAGGCATCCAGTTCAGGGTAAGCACTCACGTATAGCCAAGGGATGGCAACATGTTTTTGTTGTCGCGTTAAACTGGTTAAGCTTTAAATAGTTGAGTTTTCCAGCTGCTCTAGTACCTATCCAGCTGGCAAAGGTGTGGAATAATCTATGACTCAGGGTTTTCCAGTTTTCAAGATCTCATTTCCACAGTTTGACCAAATGATATGCTAGAAAGAAAAATGATGTGTTGACCACGGGACCAGTATCTGATTTCAAGCCTTGATGCACCAATACTTCAATAGGAAATGATCTTGATGGATGACAGTCTGAAATCTGTCACCAGACAACAAGGTTGTAAATGACTATACCTTGTGTTTACTATAGTTTCTTACTCATAATAGGTGGGAAATGTGTGTGTGTTTATGGTATGATTAAATTACTGAAGGTCACAAATTCCAGAAAGCTGGGGGGTTCTGCAGTTAGGTTATAGATTTTAATGATATTTGTTTAAGTATTTTGCCTTAATATACTTAAAGCATGTTATATCATCATCCAGACTTTTAGGGAATCAAATTCTTCTGGAGATCTTGCAAATGCTTTCAGTATTTCTGTTTTGTAGGGTTAATGCTATCTGGGTATTAGGAACCTGTAATTTAACTTCTCAGTGGTAAACAACTGAAGGTCATGTAATGTGTTTCAAAATCTCTTTTCCCTTTAATTTTCAGAATGGTCTTTGTAGCTTATGGACTGAATGTCATGACTTTTTAATGATGATAGAAAATACATAGGGTACTATAAAAAATGCATTTTTTATAGAGTTCCTAACAGTCTTTAACTTGAGAGCAGGAAGTGTAATTTACCTTTTAAAACTGAGTTTATTTGTAATAAGGGGTCAAATCAATGTCTTAGACTTGTAATGTCTGATTATTTGATATATACTTTCCTCTAAATGAAAAGAAAAAATCTCAATCACTTTGGATACCTAATCATTACTAAACAGATTTGTTTTGAGGCTTCTGAAGGGAAAAGGTACATCAAACTTCTGTTATAAAAACTGAATCTTTGCAGGAATCTCACTGATTAATTTTCTTTTTGATTCTTCTGACTGACTAGGAGGCATTAACTCTCTTTTAAATTCAGTTATATCCTTCTGCATTCAATCAATGTTAATAGATTAATTTATTTTCATCTATTATTATTGCTTATTTGGTAACAAAACACAAACACCAGGAGACAGTTGGAGATGCAGTATCATTTTGCAGTGAGCAATTGGCAGAGTTAGGGTGTGAGACAGCCTCTTCCATGAAACATTTAACAGTTACACTGGGTAAGTCAGTGTGGGTAAAAATGCCCTTCTTACAAATAAAATGGCTAAAATTAGTATTTAGATTGGTTGGCTTGCTTGATTTTCAATTATCCCTTTTTTTTTTTGCAACTTTGAATCAGCCTCTGGAATGATATTTATATGGAATAAAGGGGTGAGAAAAGAGCTACTAAAGGTTCAGGAGCAGTGAAAATGGAAAAGAAAACCTGAGTGTAGGCAGAAGGAGGGTGGGAGTAAGTGTGTGCATCGGGATCAGCAGCACTCAGTCTTTCTCAGCACATTTAGTGATGGTCTCTGTGATATGCACCAGTAAACTATTAGGAGTGTGGTTGTCAGACCATGCACCTAGTATTGAATTTTCTATTCTACTAATTGTTTATTATGCTGTTCAGCCTAAACATGGCTACTAGTGTCTCTGCTTTATTAGGGCTTAGTTAAACAATTTGGACAGCCTTCTGAGTACGGACAGGGGACTTCTCTCTGTAGCCTTCATTACAATCCTTAGATTTTTACAATTCTTTTTAAGAATAACATTGATATCACTGATGTATTGCTTCCAAGTCTGGGCATCTTTCTCAGCATCCTTCAGAATCAGCATCCAGGTTTCATTTTCCCTGAATCACTGTTTATTCATACAGAAGATATGTATTTCTCCGAGGATTGCATCCACATCTGGTTATCACTGTTATGCTTAGAATTAGACTTTTGCTCATCCTAAATCAATTATTTCTGACAGGTGCAAGGCCATAATCCCTTTGGTACCTGGCAGCAAGCAGAGTTGGATAGAAGAGATGTGTAGGTTGGAAGACTGTTAAAAGTCTTTTAAATCAGTTAAATCACATCCTCTTTGGTTACGTATAATCTCAGTTCAAGTACCATCTGAAAGCTTTTTCTGTTAAATTTTGTTTTTAACATTAAGATGTCTAGATTGCAAAATCTTAGAATCACAGGATCACAAAATGGTTTGGGTTGGCAAGGATCTTAAAATCATCTAGTTCCAGCCCTCTGCTACAGGTAGGGACACCTCCCACTACACCAGGTTGCTTGAAGTCCCATCCAGCCTGTCCTTGAACACTGCCAGGGATGGAGCATTCACAACTTCCTTGGACAAATTATCCCAGAGCCTCACCACTCTCACAGTAAAGAATTTCTTCCTTATATCCAATCTAAATCTCCCACTTAAGTTTAAACCCATCACCCCTTGTCCTGTTGCTACAGTCCCTGATGAAGAGTCCCTCTCTGCCATCCTTGTAGGCTCCCTTCAGATACTGTAAGGCTTCTGTGCAAAGAAGTTTCATTCATTACTGTGTATTATTGTACTTGTACAGATCTCTAGTCTGCTTTTCCCAGAATTTACTCCCACTGTGCTATCTGTCCGTCTTCCCAAAATTCCCATTTTTCAGCCTTGAGTAAGGAAAAAACCCAACTCTCTGCATGATTTGCTGTCCCAACATTTTAGCCATGAGAGATCTCAGCCTTGTTGTTCTGGAATAGTTTATTGAAAGGATCCAAGAAGAGCTTGCTATCTGATTAATCTAAAAATCAAGTATTGCAGTTATTTAGGGTTAAATTAATATTAATAGAGTGTTTTTTTTAATAATGAAAATAATATTTTTAATCAAATCATCATTTCATACATTGCTCTTTGTGGTTTTCAGTTGTGCCTTTCATTTGCATGGTGCCTTTGTTGTTTTATCTACATGCATATACAAGTGTGTGTGGTTTTGTGTCTAGAGACCAGAAAAAATTGCTCAAATGAGATTAAAAATCCATTTCTTATCCTGTGAAGCTTTCTTGTGGTATTCTAAATGTATTTTGAGACACAGACCCATACTATTGTAACACAGAATAGCTGAGGGACGTGGGAAACTCGAACTTTGCTGTTCCAGAATTGATGCAGGAATATGAACCTGGCAGTCAAAACAATTACCAGGACCATAAAAGTGTGGAATTAGCATCTCCCACTGCAGCATTCAGTTTGTATACACAATTAAAGACTTATTGGTCTACATAGAGAGGAATTATTTATTCTGCCCTTTGTCTGTCTGAATGATTTTATGTCCATCTTCCTCCTTCCAGAGAGTACATTAGGAGACTGAAGAAAAGCCTTGGAAAAAAATCAGAAATTTTCTAATTTAAAAATAAAATCAAATCCCAGATATTAACATTAGGTTTTCTAAGTGTGTATTTTCTGTTTGCAACTGATTTACAAAGAAATTCCTTTTTTTCTATATATATGTAAGATCACAGTATCTTTTAAGATAACATTAGAAAACTATGCAGGTGGAAAAGTTATTGAGTTGTGTGATTTATGTAGGAGTCCTCAGTGCTGTTGTTTGTGTCTTTCTGGGGGAGAAGATTAGCATGGAAAAACACGTCTGTAGATCACTTTATCTAACTGGAGGAGCTCTGTTGTCACCTGTTAGCTTGAGAGATGGAGTATTAAGGACAGGTCTAGAAAAAGTGAACAACGAGGCTAGGGAGTAAGCTGAGAGTAACGAGTTTATACCATAAATATCTTTCCCATTTTAAAGACTGAATTAAATCATTCATTTGTTTGGATTTCTGATTATTCTTCCCAGCACATGCAGCACTAACTATGAAATTGGCTCAGGAAAACTTTGACTCTACAGAATATTTCATAGCACTGCAGAAATGTGAAGGAGGCACCTCTTTTCCCTCACAGTCATGAGTTCAATTTGTCTTCAAAGCTATGGTTGTTACATTCAGAGGACTTTCACATTGGGGCCCCTGCTGATGCTCACCTATAGGCTGATTTCAGCTATAAATACTGAGCTGCGTTACGCTTATTTTCTGGGCTTGCTTTCATTTTGTTTTGTCACTGTTTTTCATGTTCTTATTTACTCCAAACAAATTGGAATGGAATAGTTCCATACTTATTAAACTATTTACTCCATACAAAGAAGTGGAAATATCTTTTTCACAAAAAAATATACGGAGTATGAAAGTTCGCAAAAGTTTTGAGCACAAGGAAATAGGAATGTACATTGTTCTGCTGTCTCACTTCAAGTGTTTGCTGTCAAACATCCACATCTGCAATACTGGCAAGCATATTGTTATATGCTTGTATAAGATATTCCTCTTTAACCCACTATAAGACCCCAGGCTTCGAAAGTAGAGAGCAGAAAAGGGCTCCCCGATTTAAGGCAACTCAACCCCATCTAACATCAGCTACCAACTTACATAGACTCTTTCCTAAGTAAACCTGTTTTCATCTTGACCATAGAATCGTCAATCATAGAGTGGTTAGAATTAGAAGGGACCTTAAAGATTATCTAGTTCCGACCCACCATATATTCCAGTCCCTCATGCTAGGGTATTTTTTTCATTTGTTATGTCCACTTGTTGATGTGCATCATTAACTAAAATATTTATATATATATGGAAAACCTTTCCTTAACAGCAAACACCTCCTTGTCTTGTGTCAGGGAAGACAGGGAGAACTGGGTTTTGAAAGATCTGGATGACTTCTTAACTCAGGGGTGATAAGACCAAAGCTTACCTATGTGTAAATTTGGCACTCATTAATTTATAATATTTCTGATTAACACTGTCTCTATATATACTATTACCACCCAAGGTTATCTGGATGAATTATCTAAGAAGTTCCAGTGAACTTCTAGACTATTCCTTTTGCACTGATTCTTATGTAGGTATTTTAAAATCAAAGATCCACAGACACAAAAAAAAACCTTCAGGCTTTTCACTATCAACAGTGGCTTTGTGATCTTAGAGTGACCCTCAGAGCTGAAAACAAATTTCTCTTTGTGAAATGTGTAAGGAGACATCTAAGGCAGGGTTAATAAGTACCAGTATGTAGAAATAACCACTTACCGCCAAAGGGATGATGTGAGAAAAGTTAGCTCTATGCAGCTGTGCAATAATGCTGCATGTCTGCTGTATCTTCTGTCACATTTAAATAGGTTTTGTTACTTTTATATGCTTTAGAAAAATAATATGGAATATATTACTAACTAACATTAGGCTCTGTATGAAAATCAGCAAAATCAGGGCATGGCAGGTCATATAGGTACCAAGATACTTTTTTTTTTAACTGCTCCTGCTGATTTTCTCTTGATTTTAATCTATCCTCAAAAGTAAAAAACCCAACAACCCACAATCAAAAACACTTTCTCTTGGCTGAGTTCAAAATTATCCACAGGATAATTCATAGGCCACCTACTCAAAGAAGTGCAATTGAACACCCTCTAAGAAATTTTAGTTCATTAGGGAAAGACCAAAAGCTACAAGTACAATAGACTATTAAAAATGGGTCTTGGGTCCTTGCAATAAGGGAAAATTAGTTGAAAATGACTCCCAGATAAGCAGGGAATGAAGACCAGCTGATCCATCTTTAAGTGAAGGATTATAAAGCAACCTGGCCCTAGCAGGGCTGTTTCTTTGGGGTAGTAGCTAACTGTTTGTGCCATGCTGTTTCCATTTAAATGAAAGATTAGCCACCTTCCAGACTCTTATTCTCCACATCTAGTGCTGCGGTCGATGCAGGGATGTTTGTTACTCTTTTGAAGGTTTTAGCAAAAAAAAGAAGATAAAATAGCATTCATAAGATAAAATTGACCTGTTAGTCTGCATAAAACCTGTAAGTTTCTATGCAACCTGCTGCAAAGTGTTGGCAATGGCTGTGATTTTTCTCTGGAATGGTGGGATTTTGGCTGGGGTTGGATTGTCTTTCCAGTGACATAAAATCATGGGTCACCAACTCTATCACTAGTAAATTCATTAGGAAAAGTTAGCCCTGCCAAGATGAGAAAAATCCCACTTGGCTGCCTGTGTATTCCTTCCTCTCTGTACCATTTCTGTTTGGGCAGGTTTTGCAGTGTACAGAGAGACACTGCAAGCAGTATACACACAATTTAAGAGTAGAGAGCAAATATTTACTGGCTACTACACACAGTGGATTTCTAAGCTAACTACTCAGCTGAGCATTTATACAGTCGCTGCCTCAATGACAGGTTTTTCAGCCAGCTGTGGAAGGATTCACCTTCATTGCTCCTTGGAACAGGCTTCCAACTCCTTGTTGTGATTTTTCTTTTCCTTAGGATTTTAGCTACCTTTTCACAGAAGTATTTTTCTTCCTGAATCTTTAAGATGTATCTTTGGCTCCAAGAGAAGAGCTGAAATCTTGAAAGAGTGATGGAAAGAGGAGCCGGTAGGGAGGTTGAAGGGCAGAACTGACGAGGGAGATTTCAGTGGGGATAGAATGGATGTGGGCTTGACAGCAGCAGAAATGGAAGCTGAAAGATAAGTATAGTGAACACGGAGGCAAATATTTGGAGGCTAGATGAAAGGTAATGAAAGAGGCAAGGAAAAAAAAGCAAAGCTTTTTAAAGCAGTGCCTTTTTTTCCCCCAGAAAATTGGAGAGTAAGCACAGTGATTAATTGTTACACATGCCATCAAGATGCAGATCAAAGCAAAATCAAGATCAAAACCCCCACAATATTATTTGTATAAAGTGTTTGTTTATGGGGGTTTGGGCCATTAGCATTTTTCAGTTATGCATCAGGTTTCTGTATTACTGTGATGGAAATTAGTACAGCTCCTCAGAAGTTAATGAAATGCAGCAGCTCACTGTAAGCGTGACTCTGGCCCTCTAGATCCGATCTGCGTATGGCTTAACACCAGCATACTTCTGTGGACTTCAGTGGTGTTAATCCTACCTCAGGCTTAAAGGAACTTCACTACTTAACTCAAAAGACAGTATTTCTGAGGACATTAACTCAGCTTGTAACTCTGGACAGTCACTCACTGTCTTAATTATATTAATTCCTTAGATTGCTTCCTAAAATCATCTAATTTTAAAACCCTGACAACTTTTTGTAAATGCAGTATATGCGCACATCATTTCTGTACAGAGCTACCAATGTCAGTGGATCAGGGAGATGTTTTTTTGCTCTTTAGTGTTTTTAAACTGCTGGTTCATCCTCTGCAGCTGCCTTTCATTTTACAGGTGCACTAAATTTGATGACTGTGAAGGGTTGTTAAACAGTATACTGTGATAAAAATAGTTCCCTTTGCTAACATTATATGTTTTTTTTCTAAATTAGGTCTGTAAATTACATTAACAAAAACTACTTGCACTTTTTTTTTTTACCCTCTACAATTTGAGACAGGTAAACTAAATTGTCTCTATAGGATCAAGAGCAAAGAGAAGCACATACAAATGATGGAGTTCGCCTTCTGTAGGATGGTAGTTATTCAGACTAAATATCCGTACTCTTTTAAGTGCTGTTATTTAAAGGCACTCAGCTTTTCCATGCCACTGTTAGTAGACCATGTACCTGAGAAACTCTTACACAATATTCTTCTTACAAGGTTTTTGTATTGCTTGTCATCTGAATACAATTAACAAATTCCTGTATGTATTTCAGGTTAAATGAAGTAATATGTTGCTTGGCTTTATCAGGGACTCTAGCGATAGAACAGGAGGTAATGGGTTCAAAATGAAACAGAGGAAGTTTAGGTTAGATATAAGGAAGAAGTTCTTTACTGTGAGGGTGGTGAGGCCTTGGCACAGGTTGCCCAAGGAAGTTATGAATGCTTCATCCCTGGCAGTGTTCAAGGCCAGGTTGGACAGAGCCTTGGGTGAGGCATCCCTGCCCATGGTAGGGGGTTGGAATTAGATGATTTTAAGGTTCTTTACGACCCAAACCATGATTCTATGGTTCTGTGGTTAGCCAGCCTTAGTATTTCTGAAGGAATTTCCTATACTGACAGGCTCATAGAACTTTGCATATAGTATATGTATGTAGTGGACCTCCAGGGACTACAGGTGGAGTTCTGCTCCACCGTGGACCTCTGTGAGCTGCAGGGCACAGCTGCCTACCATGGTGTGCACCACAGGCTACAGACGAACCTGTGCTCTGGCACCTGGAGCACCTCCTGCCTCCTTCTGCACTGACCTTGCAGGGCTATTCTTTCTATATGTTCTCACTCCTCTTTCTGGCTCCAATTGCTCCTGTGCAGTAAGTTTTTCCCTTTCTGAAATACATTATCCCAGAGGTGCTGCCACCATCACTAATAGGCTAAGCCTTGCCTAGTGGTGGGTCCATCTTGAAGCCGGCTTCACTGGCTCCATGGGACATCAGGGAAGCATCTGACAGCTTCTCCCAGAAGCCACCCCTGTAACCCTCCAAAATCTTGCCACACAAACCCCATACAGCGTAGTATGAAATAATACTGATATTAAAATTAGACTTTAAATAGTATCATTTAAATAAGAGATAAGTATTCAATTACCTTGATGTAATAGGTCAAAGAGTGAGCACTGTGGAAGATGCTGACAATTTCAACTGAAGAAAAGTAATAGAGAAAATATGTTCTTCTGAGAAAAAAAAAAAGAAATCAATATAGAAATTAAAGAAAAAAAGAAAGAAATTAAAATAGAAAAAATAATATTTAGAGAACAGGAAATGTAGGACAGCTAATGATAAGCTATATTGTAACAGTCAAGGTCGTTCAAAGAAACAACAGCTTGATTATTCAGCTAATCAAATGAATCAGAAAGGCACTTTTACCTGCTATCATTTCCCAACTTCATACAAGGACATGTACTACCTACTAATAAGAGGAATATCTACTAATAAAAGTATTGTAATTACATGTCTGCACACTGTCTTCTAACCCTTATCCTTCCTATTGAAGGTGTGAAGTCAAAAAGATAACAGATGTACAGAAAAGAAGACCCTTTACTTTTGTGTTTGTTTTGACTTCCTAAGTTCATTTTATAGGGAAACTCTTTTTAGAATGGTTTGGGTTGGAAGGGTCCTTAAAGCTGATCTGGTTCCAATCCCCTGCCACTGGCAGTGATACCTTCCACTGTACCAGGTTGGCTCCAAGCCCCATCCAGCGTGGCCTTGAACACTGCTAGGGATTGTTGTACTTATTCCCCTTATAACTCAGAGCACTGACCATCTAGATCTTTTAAGACTAACATAAATCAGTTAAACATTCTGTTACAAACCTTTAACTTCTATTGGAGTTACTGTTTAATATCTTGCTCCTGAATGTTAAATGTTTCATTATCAGCTAGCATCTTATAAACACATAATATAGACACTTACTGAATCGAATATTCCTTTGGATTGATATTGCTAATATAATGAATGAATTAATGCTCAATTTATTATATGCTTAGTAAAGGTATGTTAATGATTCAACAATTCATCTGCTTTTCATAAAATTCCTTGTATTAAGATAAAATAGGAATAAATTATCAGATTCATCTAAAAAACCAAAACCTAACTAGAAACCAAAACACTTGCAATATTGAAAGACTGGATTTTTCGATTCAAATGTGCATTTCATACCTGTTGTAATCTACTTGGTCCTAATGAACAGTCCTAGCAAAATTGCTCTTGATAGGAGGCCTGATAGGTTTTGAGTAAGAAAAGGAAAAGTAGAAAAGAGGAAGACATTCAAGACATTTGAACTCTTATCACATGATGCTCTGTTAGTTTTGCTTTCTGATTATTTTCTAGTGCTATAGTACTTGAGCTATAGTGTTCAGACAAAATCTGTTTAATTTGAAAAGGCATTTATGGATTTACACAATTTGATAGAGTTTCTTGAAATGTTGCCATTCGTTCTGTGAGAAAAAAAACCCTCCCTCAGCTTGTGTAAATAATGTGGGAAGGGAGAGAAAGTTGACAAGATGACCTCATAAATCAATGTGATGATGAAGAGAAATCTGTCATCAGCTCAGCTAAATTACAAATTGAAAGTAGTAGTTTCACAGTTGTCAAAAGAGTAATAATTATGCCAGATTTCCACTTGTGTGGTCTGGCTTGATTTTTTGTTATTGTATTCTCTAAGAAGATATATAAAAATTTTTTGGCAATATATTACAGCAATTTTAGAAATAAATCTGCTTTATTTTCATGATTTTGTTTTCCTGCTGATGTTATAGCATGCATTTATGAATCATCCTCCTTAACAGTTATTGTTAATTACATTTAACTCCAACTTTAAAGACAAGTTTATGCTTCATATTTATCTTTCAAGAGCACGTGAAAGACCTCTGTGAACTGCACCATCATATCATTTCTATTATGTTTGTGAAGGAAAAGGAAAGTAGACCACCCTTTATTTGTCAAGAGCTTCTTTGCTGTGCCTTGGCTTCCTAGCCTTTCCTGCTCCAGTGATGAAAATGAAACATAGTTTTCATATGAGCACTTACAGCAAGAGACTGTTGCACCCTTCAGAACAAAGCAGCAGAAACAAACATTACGGGAAAAAGAGGTTAAAAAGCTATTCTCAGAAAGGGAGGTAAGTGTAGCTGAATCAAACCCTCCCTGCAATCAGCTCTCAACAGTTTGCTATATAATGGTTGGGAAGGTGCTTGAATATTAGATTTGGCAATCCCTGACTGTTTAAGGCTCAATAATACTTGACATTGACATCCTGTCATAAAGAATTAGTTAAAACATTGGATCTAGAGCAACTAAGGAGGGTGTGATATGTATGTAGGTGTTTGAAAGGCATGGATATGGGAAAAAAGAAAGATAAATTGTTGAAGCTGATTATGTAACTGTTAGTTCCAGTGGTGTGTAACTCGGTGAGAGGAATCAGATGAATCCAAGAAGGATTAAAGCTTAAGATCAACAACGACTTAATTAAGAAGGTCGAGACTAATGCAGAATTACTCCAGGCTCAGTAAACATAGTGAGTAAAAGTCCCTTGACCGGTTTGCTTTACAGGTAAAAATAATTTCCTGGTAATGGGATCAATACACCTTATGCTGAAGTCAATAAGAACATATTGTTTCCTTCTCTGAGAGTGGTGCAAGAACTAGATGACTTTGCAGGTATCTCCTGGTTCTTTTCTTTTATGTAGCTATGAAAATTAGCTGCTTTGCTTCCAGTCTGCCTTACAGAAAGACATGTCTCACCAAGTAAGACTTTATCAAATATTTTTCTCTGCCTTTCTTTGAAAATGAGCATAGTAATTGAAGCAAACTCACTTTGTTTAAAAGTCTGAGATTCAGAAACAAAAAATCCTCTGGCTGACATAGGGTCACGAAGAAACAATGGCCAAGGAGAAAGAGTGTTACTAAATCACTTCCAAAGGTCCTGTGTACATCTCTGTCATTGAATTAACTCATTAATGACACTTCAGGTCTGTGGAGATACATGATTATTCTAGACTTTACCTCTTAAATTTAAAAACAGAGATAATTTGTTTGTCCTACTGAATTAGGGAAATAGCATCTCAGAAACTTAGGCCAATCTCACCATTGTAGATCAGATTTTTGTTATATTCTGCATGTCTCTTCTTCCTTCCCTAAAAGCAATCAAGTGAAAAGAGAAAAACACTGAGGTAGAATGAGATTATTTTCCAAATGTTGCAGTTGCATCATCACATTTCCTTGAAAGATAATGTGTCTTTGTCTGGTCTTTCATACATAAAAATGAAAACTGTCCGAAAAAACAACTTGGGATTCCTTTTTGGAGGGGCAAGTAGATTATTTGTCACTGAAGCCTTGCTAGTTTGGCTGCTGACATGTCAGAAAGAAATATGTTTTAGCAAAGCCATATAAAGATCCCAGAAAAGGAGCCGAGGCTTGCTTTTAGCAGCAGATTATTATCTGACAAGAGTGCAGAACTCTTGGAGATCTTTGCCAAATTCTGACTGGAAATCACTGGTAGGCCTTCACTACGGTTTTATGTATGGAAAAGGCAAAACGGTAGCATCAGTTAAATAAAACTAGATAAGTAATGAGGAACTAAAGGAAGTATTACTTTCTTCACAGCACCTGTGTTTTTAGCTGGGTGGACACTCTCTGAGCTTTGCTGTTAAAAGTAATTCTAGGAGCTCCAAAGGAAGCTGGTAAATATTAACTCCTTGATAATATTAAACTGTTGTAAATACAATTCAAGTAATTCAAATGATTCTTCACAATTATTATGGCTAATTTTGAATAGCATGACTGGAACAGAAATATCAGTCACCATGAATAAATATATCCATCTCTTTATATGTAGTATAAATAAGCTTATATATACATGCTTCTATATGTAGAGAGGTGGCAGGGAGAGATGATCTATGATACTTACCCTGCCTGTGCTAAACCATATTGTAAAGAGTCAAGGCCAGGCTGTGAATTCATTAATTCAGGTGGTGATTGCATTGGAGTTAGGAGATGAACTACTGCTTTTAACAGTCTTGCAGGGTCTATGTGAAATATATGAATGGTTTACACAGATTACTCATGTGACCTCCCAGATAAATTGATTGAATCCAAACTCTTGGCAGTACTTGTGCTAAAGTTTGAAAATGAAGTAGTTAGAAAATAATGTTCATAAAAAATATATTTAATCCTGAATATACAAAATAAAATTTCTAATGTGTGGTAATCAGCGTTTCTGTCTGCTTCTACACAGTAATCCTTTTTAGGAATAACTCTAATGGAAAAGCAGTAGAACTCTGGACGTACCAGGCTATGGTTACTCATGCATGTGTGTACAAAAAAAATTATATGCAATCAGATATTTTTTGCATTAAATTATACATATATATGTATATATAAGTATTCTTGTTCACAATGTGTCTCTAGGTTCATTTACGTAACAGAAAACTTCCAGTGTTCACAGATCTAAGTATTACATCAGTCTGGATTTAGTCAGGGATTTCATTAAACCCAGTCAAATTTTGCCTGAATTAGGACTGAATAGAAACTTTCTAAAGACTGAACTTCTCCAGATGCTAGCTGTTATATAGCTTTAATGCTAAAGCCACAAGTGACAGCAAAAAAAACCCACACTAAAAGAGAAATATCGTATGTTATATACAGAATGTAAATGAAGATGCAAAGTACGTCCCAAAGAGATTACAACCCAAACAGAAACTGGATCAAATGCCTGCAAACCTGATATCACAGCTATACTTCGAAAGTTGATATATTTGGAAGTCATTCTAGCTTAATATACGCACTGAGTAACAGTGAGGCTTGAGGGTGTGATGCATTTGCAGAAGATGTATGCATCAGATTAGCATACAGGGATGGAAAAGAAATCCAGCCAAGAAGAATGTGGTGAAATGAAAGTTGTTTAAAGGGGAAGGTGTATAAGAATGACGCACAGGCCAAAGTCATTAACCTTGGAGACAGAGAAAAGGGCAGGTTTGTGTGTGCAAACAGCTATTTCAATGCAGAGGTGAAAGAAAAAGAGAATTTGTGACATAAATTAGAAGTTTGTGTGAGGTACCTTTGCGTCTATCAGCTGCTGAGGCTGATCTTGGGCTGATTAATATGTGAAGTCTGTTTATTTCAGTGAGCTTTGATTCAAGGAATTATAGCAGTTTAGCATACTCGCCCATTAAACAGATTCACGTCCCTGTCCAAATATTCATATTCTTGTGAAAACATCATTCCTAACGTGTGGTTTATTTTGTTTAATAAAATGGATGTACAACCAAGATCAGAGTTTAAAATAATATTTGGTGTGTCATTTAACCCCAACATGTTTTACACAATGCTGAATTACATGATGTTGTTTGAGAGGTTCTGAAGACAGCTTTGACTTTTCATGATAATTAATATCGTTCCTCTCAGCTCTGTAATGTCTCTCAAATGTCAGTGTACTTGGGTCACATCCAGAAGAAGCACTGCAGTGCTGTAAGGAGAGCTGCCATACTCTGGAAGGGATAAGAAAATGAACCCCACTGACTTCATATAGCAGAAAAATTTCCCTATATACTTTAAAAAACAATATTATTTAGTAGTGTCTTGTCTAATATCTCGTCATTCAGATGACTAACTTATTTTCTGAAACAAAATTGTTGTCTAAAAATAGTATTTAAAAGTGCTTTGCAATGCAAAGTATTTCCAGACTGTAGTTTATGAGAGGAAGGATTTATAATTTTATATGGAATGACTGCCTTATTCCCAGTATTAGGTCACTGTAAAGTGTATCTCCAGTTAAGGATACGGTTAAGTGCCTGGCTGAAATAAGCAGATAAATTAACAACTCTGCTTTGTGCAAATGTATTTATATGTGGAGTTTTGTGCATACACAGTATTGTGAAAATTGAACTTCATGAACGTCACTAAGATATTAATGACACAAAACAGACTACTGTGAGAAAAAAAGGGGTTTTAATATTTCTAAGCATGGATACACATAGTTTCAATATTTATACAGAAGAAAGTAAAATCCTAAATATGTTCCCTTGTCTTCTTCCCTAGATTTCTTTACATAACAAAATATGCATCTTATAACAAGAAACAACTAATTATGAAACAGAGATTCTGTAGAAAAGGGTGTAGGTGAGTTACGGCACATCATAATCTGTTCACATAGGCCAGCCACGTGGAAGTGGGATATATTACCTGCCCACATTTCTAAGACCTTTGCTGAAGTACTGTGTCAATTTGGGGTACAGAAGGCAAGGAAGATGTGGTCTGATTGAAAAAGAAAGTAAAAATAACGATCAAAGACCTAGAAAAATATCACTGATGAGAGAATATTGAGTGAACTGGTGGTGTTTCATCTGGAGAAGAGAAAATTGCTATCATTTTCCTCTAGGTCCTGAACTATGTAAAAGGCTGCTGCAAAGTGGAATAGAATAAACGGGTTTCATTTTCCTGCTGGACAAGAAAAATAGTTCTGGAATAACATTGCAGCAGGGAAGGTTCCGTTTAGAATTAAAGACGATGTGTTAGGAGTAAAGAGATTTCAGCACAGAGAATATTGCCTGAGGATAGTGCAAAATCCTGATCAGTGGAGGGTTTTGATAATAGCCAAGCATTTATTAGGAATGATATAATTGATTCTGACTTTCTGCAGGAAAGTGAGCTAAATAGCTTCTAAAAATGCTTTCAATTATTTTTTTCCATCATTTTAGCTGCTAAATAGCAATACTTAATGCACTTGTATACAATGTTTCAGGAAATGAATGTATAAAGACATCTTTGAATTAAACTGTACCATATCCCTATTGTCGAACCCATCTGGAATTGTTAAAATTTTAGTCCTCTTCTGAATATGAAATATTCAGATATGTAATAGTGATAGGAATATAATAGTGATACCTATTTGTTTTCCTGGGCATCTTTCTTCTTTAAACTACTGCAAAAGAATAAAAATTCTTGGAACAAAAGGCAAGTGGAAAATGCAGGGGTCAAAAATAGTCCAATTTATAAACTAGGAACTTATACATCTGTCCTATTCTGTCATTATATTGTGTATAAAATAAGCAAATAGAATAAAACTAGCATCATATGTCCTTGTTTCTGCCTCAGACTTGCGCTTTACTTTCAAAATCACTAAGCAGTAGTCTGGCTGTGCTGTCCAGTCAAGAGGAATTTGCAGTAACCTGAAGATAAGTAGGGTTAAGTCTATCTGTATTGTATTAGTGACAGCATGTAAATGCACTTACATTGGAAAGTATGAGTTTGTGCTCGTATGAGTGATATCACCATTTAGGTCAAACCTTGCTGAAAGATTCTCTCTACCTGACTGAAGGTTGATGGCCACTCAGTAATGTAATAGTTCAAAATGGTGCAGGCGTATGAACCAATCTAAATGTATGGATTTCTGCACATAAGCTTTAATATAAAGGTTAGTTTTTCCCTGCCAATCACCTCAATCAAATTTAATTATTTCATTACATCAGTTTGCTTTATGTCAAAAACTTGTGAATACAGATGCGTCCACACATATATTTCACTTTAATATTGGTATGTGCAGAGAAGTTTGAATAAAGAAAATTGGTGAGATTCCAGTAAGTGGAAAAGGTCTTAATTTTGTAAAGTAAAATACAAATTGTTCTTGTTGTTGCTAAAAAGCAATATAATATAGACAGTTATTTGAAGTGTCCTTATACAGTTCAGTTGCAACAAAGGATTAAAATGCTAAAATTCTTGGCATAAATAGAAGTTATTTCATCTTTGCAGAACTGTATTTACGTTAGAAAATGCTTTCTGATATGTAATCCAAATCTCTTTTGTTACAAATTGAGCTGATTACTTCTTATCTTACCCTACGTAGACATAGAGGACAATTGAACAGTTTCCCTTACAAAAGATTTGAAAACCTTGTGGTTTTGTTCAGAACCACTTTTGTCTAGAATACAGTTTCTTATCCTGTGACTATCATCTGATGCTATTCTACTGGCTGGAAGTATTCAATTAGCTTTAATTCCACCATTTGATATGCTGGTGGCAGTACCTTATTACAAGAATTCTTTTTTTCTTTTCTGACATTAAGCAAATCTGTATTTTCAAATGACATTACTTACCTACTTGAGGAAATTACTCTGAAGTAGGCTGTGAATTTAGAGTGCAACAATTCCTGAGCCCTGATGGGGAAACTTGTATTACACAATCAGAGATAAAGGACCTTGCTGGAGGTGATTTCAGTGATTTCAGTGGAATTTGCTGCTGAAATTATGGCTGCTTCTGGAAGTAGCTGTTCAAAGTCACTTTCAGCAAGCTGCTGTCCTCTCTGGTGGGACATGCGTGTCCTTGTATGACCTGAGACTGTTCCCTTTCGGTTCTGAAATACGAGTCCGTGCATTTTCTATCTGTGTGAAGAAATGTTGTGTCCATAGAATCCTCCAGATCTCTGGGATGAGCTGCTACACTCTTGCCAGCATAATTCTGGAGAAACTTTACTCATCTTTGAAAAATCTGAAGCCAGCCAGCTGAATACACAGATTTAGCAGAAATTTCCAGCACATGAAGGCTGTAACATCAGTAGAGAAGTAGAAACCTTCTGGATTAACCAGACTACCTGTGATCTGAGAATGAAGCCTTTTAGTTACCATGGCAGAAGTAAGAGAGCAAAAGAAATACTTTATTTTTCTCTTCTTTGATGCCCTCATATATTCATTTTAAAATCTCTTTATGCTGCAACCAACCTCTTTCACATAGGTCTAAAAGAATGGTCTAATCTTCCATGCTTATATTCCATTATCTGTCAGTCGCTGTCTATCAGAGGTAGCCATGGACAGTGAAACGAGACAACAACAAGGTTATTTAGGAGCACTGTATTGATAGGTGAGAATTAAAGATTGGTATGAGATTTAACCATGCCCTTGGTGGAGTGATGTGTCTGAGAAGAAAAAGATCTTTCTCCATCTATCCATACGTGCTCTAGTTTAATCAGCATCATCAGTGCAAAGCTCCCTATCTGTAGAAGTGAGGCATGCTCCCACCAGAGAGGCAAAGGGAAAAAGCTTTGTAACCAAAGAGGTTCTGGCTTCTCTGTGATAATGTTGTAGTTGTCAATCTTTTCAATCTCTGCAATAAAATCAGCCTTTGAAATTAACCGAGCTGAGCTACCAGCTTCTCAGGACAGGCCTAGAAATAACCTGTTGGTTATGAAAACCTACACCAAATAAGGAGATTGCAACTGAGCTCCCATTATGCACAGTTAACTTGGCTTCCTACAAGGCTCCTGTGCTGAGGAGTGTAATCAACTCACCTTCAAATATTGCAATTTCAGATGTTAAAGCCACAGCATTTCTAGTCCAATCTCCATTCCTGGGAAAACATGGTGCTTGATCTGTATTTGGATAGGGAGGCATCCTACTGTTCACGTTAGATGGAAACTGCAATGCTTAATGGCAGCTACTCATCAATGACCCAAGGTTTGCGCTATACCAAAAAAAATCATGCCTGAAATAAGTGACAGAATCAATCCAGCAATATGAGCCACCAATGTTTTAAAATACATACAAGCTTTGACATTGTGCATTAAATTCAGGTATAGACAGTGCTTTATTAATCACCAATATTGTATTTAAAATCTTGTATCTAAAACTGGGATTTTTGCCTGTGGATACTCCTACTCCTTGGCAAAGTTAGAGAGTCAAGACTATGTCTCTTGATATAGGTTTGTGGCAAATGCTGAATGTGTTCCTGACTGATTTTCTCATGTCAGCTGCCATTCTGCCTGAAGAGCTGTTGAGGAAATGAGGCAGATTTCAATTGCAAAATGCTGAAGTATTAATTCAATTATCATACCAGCAGAGGTAACCTCATAACATAAGATTAAGGCAATACTATAACCCATCTAAAGAAATTAGGAAGACTGGTATTTGTTTCAAAGAAGGTATATCCTTTCATATACCTTTATCTTTGTTCACTTCTATTAAGATAGATTCAGTAAAAGGCACTGAGCTCATGCATAAACCTGCATTACACACCATAGGATCTTCCCATTGCCATTACCTTTCTTCTTGATTCAGTCTTGCAGTGAATTAAGTGCTGGTAATTTTATGAGGTTTTTACTGAACCCATGACACTGTCTCAAATAGTCTGAAGGTTTTGTGTAAGAATTGTTAATCTGTTTTTCAATTGGCATTTTTATGAGCTTTCCAGTGATCTTTTTGGCATCTGGGCCTGCTTAAAAGTGTGTGCATATATGATGGTCTTCATAGGTCTTTCCAGGGGTGGAAGGCTTAACCGTGACATATTTTCTTGCCCCAGATTTTCTAGGTGATATCATTTAATTGTTAGCCCGATTATTATGACTGTCAGTCACTGTTTTGTATGGGAACTAAACATTTTAGATCTTGTAATATGCAGTTTCCTTAATTTTGTGAATGTCAAAGCACTCTGCTGTGAGTTAAAGCAGCTTTGTTCATGTACTGGTAGTGAAATGAACAGAAAATTTAAGCAATATAGTTAAAATCATTAGCTCAAATCAATCCAAGACAAGAAGATTGCCAGGTAACTTCTAAAGCTGAACATGAAGCTTAACACTTCAGTGAATTTCAGCAAGTTTCTATTCCTGTGCTATAAATAGGCAATATGTTACTTGAAATTACAGACTTGCTCCAAATAAAACATTTCTAATGAAGACTGGGGGCAAAGGAAGGCGTTATCACGGGAATGGTGTTTCTTAAGTGGCTTAAAAGCCTCTACATCATTCTCCAGTGTCCTTGCTAATGTTCCTAGTGAAAGGGAATTTTCCTTAAGATTTTTCCTTCCTATTGCTTCAGTGCTTTCTTCTTGCTGTGTCAGTTGTTCTTCTGTTGGCTCCCCGGGTTCTCTGCACTTGAAATTGCAAGCAGACCGAGAGGCCAGTCTGAGAACTGTTGCTTCATATGTTTGGTGTCACAGCTATTTTGACATTTGAAATTCCTTTCAATTACCCATTTTTATTGGAATCTGTTACTGTGGTCTGCTAGCCAAAACAAGGTCTTTACTAAAGAAAAGTAATAAATTGCTGGCTAATATTATTTGCATGGTAATTGCTTTGCAGCATGTATTAAATCAGTGTTTCTGGCACAGCTTTGTGATAGCAGAAGTAGGGATATTAATATCCTGTGACAAAAAGCTTTTCTCATTTTCTGAGTTTGAAATTAATTACTATTTTCCCATGGGGGGGTGGGGGGTGGAAAATGAATCTGTTGTTATCCTCAGCTTCATGTGATTTTGATGAGGGCCAGTGCATGGGCTGGTGAATGGGTGATGCTTGCAGACATTTAGGGGAATGCTTAACGGGACGAGGTCAGCTCTGCTGTAGACTTCTTGCAGCTTTGTGGCACAGCTGATCAGCACAAGAGCAGAAAATCCAGTCTGTTTCCAGTTTGAAAATGACTGATGACATGTGCCATTCTTCAGTCGGAATTGCCTGCTGTGTGTCCTCAGCACAGTCAATTTGCATGTGTGCTACATGTCCAGCACCTTCAGACCACGCTGGATTTACTGTCTTTGCCATCATTAACAGCTGAGCACGTACACAATCATTTTGACACATCCAGATGAAATGGACTCTTTGGCCATACGCTTGGATTTGCAGGCAAGAAATATGGATAATTCCTGATTCAGGATGTATAAAGTAACAGCTATTTCATGGCTTGATCTCAGTTTGATTTCTCCCTCCAGAGCATTAATGGCAATTCGGTAGTGAATATATTGTATGGGAAGAGTCTTCTGAACCTGACTGCATTTGTTATGTCTGGTCAAAACTGCTAGTTGGTTTTAGTAAGCAGTTGATGAAATTTCGGATTGCAAAAGATATCCTTACAGGAACAATTTTTAATGTTATACAACGTATCCTGCTTTAATCATTGCTAAAATGCTTCATATACCAAAGCTCTTTTGTCTGTAAATTCATCATTGCATACCATTATTTTTAGCTGCCTTGAATTAAAAACATTACTGTAAAGACAAAATCATGCATTTTCTATGTGATTAACTCTTTTTTCTTAAGTGCTCACAGGACTCACTGCAATTTGTAACTGAAATTTAATTAATTATTAGGCATATGTAACTGTCAATCGATAATTTAGATTCTTCTGGCTCGCAGTTTTTGGAATGGAGCTTGGTGAACAAATATACCATTCCATCTGTTAGCCAGACCACCTGGCACAGAATCATTTGGGACATAATTATGTAGTTGGGAAGAGTTTAAAAAAATGTGATTTCTAGAGTTTTAATCCCAGTTGATGCTTTACTTTGTAGTGATGGAAACCCGGCTAACGCACCAAGGGCCAGTTCTTTTTTTCACACTTCTGAATAAAATGACTTGTGTTCACCTTGCAAAAAAATGCTTAGCATTGATGAATGTAGAAACAAGGAGACAGGCGTGAAATAATCCTGGGAGCATAATCACAAGAATGGAATTGAAGCTGGTCTGTTGTTATACAGTTGAAGGGAGTCACGTAGGAGTTGCATCATTGTCCTTTTAATCTCCGTAGGAAGAAACTTGGGACAATTTGGGAAATGATTTTTTCCTTCTTGATGGGAGTGTGAATGTTTTTCTGAACTCTGGGTTGTACAAGATTGCTACATCTGCAAATCTATTTTCCTATTCTTTCCGTGATAAAATTTCTTCTTTAATCCTCTGGAAGCACAGAATGTACACATAAAAAACTGAGCAAATTATATTTGAAATATAAAGAAAATTTTATCTTTTTAACTCCTGGAAGGAGATAAAAAACTCCTCCAAGGTTACCTATAGGTTAGATGAAACTTCTGAAATAGGAGCAAATAGATAAACTACTTAAGAAGAAAAATACATTGCTTCAACTAAGAGGTAACTGCTGGTTCCAAACAGTCTCTCTGTGCACAGTTGAACATCATGCAGAAGTTGCACAAGAAGTATGCATACGCTATATATTGTAAAGCTGCAGCTGAAGCAAGGCTGATTTGATGATGGAAGGTTTGTAAGGCACATCAGGAGACTGAAGCAGGTAGTTAGCATCAAATTTAGTCCTTTTTTACTCAAACCAATGAGACTATGAAACAAAACCTGGACCATGTTTTTGAGTTCTACCCTGCTGTTGTTCAGAGCATGTGGTCACACCTGAACAACTTGTCTTTCTGCATGTTACAGGAACACAGAGGGAAAAGTTGCAATTGAAAATGCAAAGAAATGAGGCTATTGAAGATGGGTCTTATTTATGAAAAGAAACACTTGCCCAGAATAGTTTGCTTTGTTCAGGTTTGCTTCTTTATGGTTAATAATTGACCAGCCATATTTTAGTGTCTGGGGGTACAGCATCCTTAGTTTAATTCTTTGCATGGTTAAAGTCATACAGTTACTCATTTTAATTAAATGGCTTTTAAGATTTCGTTTTAGTGAAGGCTAAAAATGATCTATCATTAAAATGATGATTGAATGTTTTCTGAGGGATTTTTCTGGTTCTCTTTTTCATTGTGGCAGATACCAGGGAAGAGCCTTTGAGATAACTTTAGTAATAAAAATGCCTCTGGTACTCTATAAATATGTTATCTGTGATGGAAAAAGAATTTTTATATTGCTAATTAATAAGTGATGAATTAGTCTGGAACCTGACACTCAATTTACCCCAGTAATGGCATACAAGGGAAATCGCAGGTTACCCTAGGCTGTCATTCTGAGGAAGGCTGTTTTCTTCAATTTGTAGAATCTTATGGCTTTTCAGCTGAAAATCAGAGTTTGCCTTTTGTGTACTGTGAGGAGAAATGTAGGGAAAAAAAATACTTATTCCTTGACAGAGTAAGATTGATAAGATGAAGTTCTGTTTATGAAAATATGCATTTCCTCTATAAAACTGAGCATATTATTGCACTTAAACAACAGGTAAAAAGTTCCCACCCAGTATGAGATGCTCAGTCAAATACTCCAAGTCACTCTATCATTTCTATAGTTGCCAGGAATATGTATATGCCTCTCTGTAAGTATTGATGGAAAAATAGATGTCTTTTGCAGATCAGTCTGAATGTCTTCTTTCTATATTGAGCAGGGAATCAGTTTTCTTTAAGTTTCCCCATAAGTTTTAAATTATACTTGCACCCATTCCCATAATACTCAAATGTCTTTTGTTATATTTCAAACTGTTTGTATAGTTCCGTATTTTCTTCTCCTTAAAACTGTTCTGACAGCAGACATTATGAATACAAGAGTTGTTAGAAATGGCATCGGTAAGGGATAGACGATCAAACTTGCTCTGACCGTGGATAGTAATGATTAATTCTATGCTGGAATAGCAAATTGCTTGCAGTATTATATACCAATCATTTGAATAATCTGTTTTCTAAATATTCTTAATTAGGTAAAATTGTTCAGACACATTGGAAATGTGTTCCGTTTTGCAAAGATGTGGAAAATCAAACTGTCCCTTGTTTATTTTGTTATTCTTTAGTTTCAGTCGAACAAATTAATAACAACATATTAAAATGAATAGGAAAGTGCTAACTCTGAGCTCCATCTAAACTAGTGTTCAGCCTTCACCAAAAGCCACAGTAAGATACAGCAAGGCACGGCCCTAGATGGCTAACAGGTTGTTTCAGAATAACCTATAGAAGGGCAGTCACTTTGCTTCAATTAAATACATACAGGAGTGCATAGTGTCACAAACCTTAGAAGCGCATTTTTTGCAATTTCTAAGCAAATTATTTGTAGAAAGGGTTGCTTTTTTTGTCTATCTGATGCATAAATCAACCTATATGTAGAAAAGCACTAGTAAGGATAGCATTTGAAGCAGATATTGGGAAAATTAAAGTGATGGAAATATTTTGCAAGAGAAAAACTTAATCCCTTGTTACTTCTTATCTTCCCTATAACCACAGCCTGTTACACCAAAGTTTATTAGCTTGGGGATGTAGGAGGCTTCCTGAAAGGGCAACCAAAAGATGTTCAATTCTGCTCCACTTCTGCTGTTATTCTCTTTTTTTGTAGAGAATAGGAACTTGAGCAAGACATGCAGTACTAACCAAGTGTTTGGAGTTGTCTCAACGTGAAACACAGCACAGCTCCTTTCCAGTCCTCAGCATCTTTCAACCACAAAATTTTCTAGGTTAGGAAGGATTGTTAAAATGCAGGAACAGAAATTGTTCTGTTACATTGCATTATTCAGAAAAAAATGGGAAAAAATGGAGATTCTTCCAATTTTAGCAAATATCCTGAAGAAAACAGAGTAAGTGACCAAAAAGAACCTGTGTGCATTTGAAGGATGGGGATGTGAAGGGTTCATGTGGCCTCAATTTCTCCAGGTGACTCAGTTTCTTCATGTTCTATGCAGATTGGTTGGAAACACTGACATTCAGTGCCTGGCTCATGAGTAGGAATTTAAAAGCACTGTTTCCACTGCTTGGTGTGACTTGTCCCAGATGCTGTTCCTAAAAAAGCACCTTTCTTCATCTAAAAAGTATTCAGGATACATGTACAGAATTAATTCAGTGTTCTCATTTCTATACAACTGTTCCTTTTTTTTATGCCTATTTTTTTGCATCAGTGATGTCTTGCCCAATGAGATCCAAAATTTATTCTTTAATTTATGATTATTTCTGATGGTAGAGCACACATGAGCCTCATGTCACACTCCATATCCTTCTCTTGCAGGTAGGTACAGACACATTACAAAAAAATTATGTCTGCTGTAAAACATCTTCTACGCTAAGTAATGACAAGAAACAACAAAGGAATACAGCAGGCAGTTTAATGAGAAATAGCAGATACTAATAATAAAAAGTGAGGCAAAATAAAATTGTAAGGGGAATAAATAAGAGGGGGGGTGTTCTTGTTTTAAAATCAATTGCCAGTGTATTGCCTTTCTCCTACGTGATTTGATTTTTGCAGCGGACTGGCCACTAGAGGGGGAATGGATACACGTTTTGAGGCTGTGCTGCAGTTGCAGGTCCAGTTTCATTGCTTCTAGTCTTAAATACAAACTTTCCCAAATCATTCATCCTTTTACTTGTCAGCAGCTTCACCTTATCTAGCAGTTATGTCCTTTCCTAACTTATCCTCAACATAACTGGAGACTGCTTTCTGAGGGCCCAGCAGTGATTTATATCAAGCTATTTAACTTCTTGAGAACTGTTCTGCTACATGTTTGAGACATTATTTCACTTTTCTTCCTTTTTTTCTCTCTGTGCACCAAGCAGAGATTTTCAATATCATATCCAGGAAATATTTATCTGATTGTTGCATATAACTTACATCACCAAGGCACGGATGAGCAATTTTCTTTGTATCTTGTCGTTTCCTCTGTATCTTGTCGTTTCCTTTGTATCTTGTCGTTTCCATTGTATTTGACAATTCAGAATTTCATCCATCAAAGCTTCTGTAGCCCTCAGCGTTTGGAAGTCCCTTTGCACATCCTCATGGTTTTTATTACTTATTTTGTGATATAAGTAATCTGTCATTTGAAAAATGACAACACGTTTCCTGATTGTAGCTAGGGTAATTTGGCAGCCCGGGCCTTTGGACCATACTGTGCTCCATTTTTTCACTCTATAGAGTATTTTTGGGTGTCTGGCTAGTTTTTTATGACCATGGAGGTTGTCTTATTTATGGGAAACTGAATATCCTTTAAAAGCATTTTGTTAAAAGCTCTTTGTAAGTCCAAATATAAAATTGCTTTTTTTGTTTGCCACTTTGTTAATATTATTATGGTAGTTCAAAGGTTCAGAATTGCAAGTTATTAAAGAAGCGCAATGTTGCTCTACAGTCAATTTATCCTTATGGTATGGTATTGTCTTGAACAACTTGAACAACTTATCTTGAACAACTTGGTATTATCTTTGAACAACTACTGAGATAAAACTTAGCAGTCTCTTGCAATCACCTCTAACCAGCAGTAGGTTAACTGCGGTGTGGTTTAGTTATTCAGGTTCTGGTGCAACTGCTACTTCTAGTAGAAATCTTAATTTTTTTACTAGTTCCTCCGCTGCATTTTCCTACTTCCTGTAGTTTTAATTTCTTGATAAACACCATTTGCTTGTTGCTTTAAATGCCCTAGTGCATTAAACACTAATCTTTTATTTCCCAGTTGCTAACATCTCTATTACCTGGAAAAAATGGATCTGAGATTGATTTTAGTGGTTGTTTCAAGTTTGATTTTCCAGGACTTATTCATCAAATCCTTGTTAAAAGTCACCATTAACAGCCATAGCTTGACTCCTTTGCTAATGAAAAACGACAGATTGGGGCTAGAGTATTCTACATAATGGGCAAATATAACCAGGGAAAAAGGAGAAATGTTTTCAGCTCCCTTTTTTATGACAGATGCACAGTGTAACTTCATAAAACTACTTAGGGGAACTTTTTGGGAAGATCTTCGTTCTATCAACTAGAATAAGTTAATGTAATGCCTAACAGTTGCTGGAAATACAGAGAAATACGTACACGAAACCAATACAATAGGGTTTACATCAGACTAGAAGTTCCACCCATTGAAAAAACAACTATTGGTTTAGCATATTTCATATAAAGTAAAAACATGGTCTCCAAGTGTTCAGTTCTGTACAATAAAAGCAATAAAATAGTTAAGATTTTCTAAAATATACCAAAAAGCCCATCATGACAGAGGAATCAGCTCAGGCTTCAACTTCGTGGAACTTCATGTATGGCTGTTTTCCCCACTGCAAATATATGGTTGTATAAACTCACTTTGTCCTCAGGTATCAAAATTGTGCTTTTTTTTCACTTGGTAAGTTTCTCCTGTGTTATTTATCACTTAATTCTCTGATAAATCTGCTATGGGCACTGTCCCCTTTTCAGTTTTCCCCTTTATTTTTAGCAGTGATTTTCTCTATCCCATGTAATTCACCTTTATACAGTTGATGGTCAATGGCCTCCACCTTACGCAAGCTTAAGTACTCTCATCACTCAGTGTTTTTTGGTTTGTGGGTTTTTTTTTCCCCATAGAGACTATGTCAGATGCATTTCTTCTGCTCATTTATCGTCTCCGTTATTTGTCTTTCAGGCCACAGGATTCACATTCAATTTATTAGACTACAGCAATTACATAATAAATTCATGGCATCCAGTTGTTAGGGAATTTGATCTGACACCAGCATTGGGTTCAGTGCTCTTTGTAAAGGTAGTTACGGCACAAGGGGAAGGTTTATGAAGATGGAGGCAGGTGTATATGCTGGTGAAGAAATGCAGAACGTCCAATGGGATGTGACATTTACATGAAATTAGGGTAAACATTTGACATGCAGTGGCCTCTTTAGCATGGGGTTTGCAAACCTTTTAGAAGCAGCACAAATTTCTGTTTGCTGTTGGAAATATTGCTTTGGGAAATAATCTGGATCAGAGAAGTAAACTTTGTGTCAAGATAAACTTTAGCATGGAGCCAAGTTTAAAAGAGGGAGGAGAAAAACTCCCTAGGTGGTTTATCTCATTATTATTAACATTCTTTCATATTTACCAGGCTGTCTTGGCAAACCCAGACTGTCAGTGGAGGCACTGAAATACTGAGGCAGATTCAGGTTTTCTCCTGGGAGGTCACTTTACCTCTCGTCTTGCAAAGAGGGTTTCTAGTGCATGAGTTTCAAAGGGCTGGGTGTTGTTAAAAGAAACAAATCCTCTGGCATTCCATACTGTGGACTGCTCTCTGAATCATAGAATCATTAGGGTTGGAAACCACCTGAAGATTATCCAGTTCTAACCCTCCTGCCATAGGCAGGGGTGCCTCACACTAGACTATGTTGCCAATGCTCATTCCAGCCTGGCCTTGAACACTGCCAGGGATGGAGCATTTTGCCACTTGCAGTTTAGTTTGGGATTTTCAGGGTTTTCCTCTTCCTCTTGCTTTTGATTTACTCTTCCTGTGGGGTTTTGGGAATAAAAAATGGGAGAGTGGGGAAAAAAGGGTGAAAATTAGAGAGAAAATATATACTCTAAAAGATGCTCAGAAATTGTTTTCACTTTGAGTCGGCTCCCCAGGTGTTAGGCAAATGTTTGCTTATACCCTGTTGTAACCACTAGGGTACAGAGGTGTTCTACCTCAGGGAGATTTGGAATATAAAATCTGCATTGTCTTCATTGGCTAAGCTCTTAAATCAATTGGATTTGTCCATGCGTGTTATCTTTATCTCATATTTTACTGAAAATACAATTTTTAGTCCTCTCTCCAGTGTCACACTCTAGTTTGCTATTGGGAGAAAGGTAAGTTATGAAAAAGGCCAGAGCAAAGTTTGTAATAAATGAACGACCAGGCTTAGTGCCTAACCATGTCAGGCAGAGAACTCTGCTGTGCTAAAAGTGGGGATTCAGTGATTAAGTAGTTTTTTGTACTTACCTATTACCGTTGAAATCTTAGATTTAGTCTTTGTTAGCTCAGAAATGGGACCGAATTGGTCATGTTCCCACAGCACCCTTGTTGAAAGACATCTTTCTGGTGGAGGTTACTGTGTCTGGTGAGGATGTGAAGAACATAGAATCATAGAATCATAGAATAGTTAGGGTTGGAAAGGACCTTAAGCTCATCTAGTTCCGACCCCCCCTCCATGGGCAGGGGCACCTGCCATTAAACCATGCCACCCAAGGCTCTGTCCAACCCGGCCTTGAACACCGCTAGCAATGGAGCATTCACAACTTCCCTGACAGCAGTGCAGTGGTTTAAAATACAAAGTGCCTTAGCAGAATAGTAAGTGCTGTTTGCCAAGCACAGGCACACATAATGTTATCCTTTAGCCACTGCCAATTATCTCCAATTTCTACAAGTGATGTACATATTTGGATTTTCAGGAAGAGGAGAAATGGAGGCAAAGGTGAAAAGCTTGTCTTTGTTTTTAACTGAATTTCTTCTCTTGTAATGCAAATCTGGGTACTTTGAACTTAAACTCCTTTCAATGCAGCCTGTTACATTTGACTCTCTCACCCAACTATCACACCAGCAAAGGCAAGTAAGAACAGTAATTGCTTTAAAGGCTGAATAATTGTGTCTGAATGCCAACAAGTGACGTTATCTTTATAACAAAAAACAATTGCCCTGTTCTCACGGAAATACAGATTTCATTGCAAATATGTTCACTTTAAAGCAGACACACTGCAATAAAATTACAGTGCTCTGCAGCATTCATCTCAGATCTTCACAGCCACCCACCCAATTACAAGTTGTGTCTTGCCAGCAGAAGATTGTTGCTTGGTTTCTGTAATATTTTTGTAGCCTTGCTTTCCTCCACATAAGCTTAGAGGTAGACTGTGCTCACTCCTTTCCTTTCATCAGGTTTTTCTGCTGTAAAAAAATAATTGGCTAGTATGAGAAGTCTTTCACATGGCTCTAAATGTGATATTCTTTTATGTAGAATATACTCTGAGTAGTTGCTTCTAATACCTTAATAGCTCTGGTTTATGTCAGTAATTATATGAAAGGTTAATCTTTAAATCACCAGCATTTCCTAAATTCCTAATCAACTTCATGCTTGGAAAGGAACCCACATAAATGCTCAATTTGTTAATACTACACTGGGTTGAGCAGGTCAAGCAAAAATATAACCTTGATGCATAATGATAAATTGAACACAGCAAAAACATCTCAGATCTGTTTGTCTTAATAGCTGTGAATACAAAAGCTGAATATGAGGGGGAATGAAGGTGGATATAATTAGCAGAAGAATCTGCTGTAGCTTGAGATCACTCTTCTTTCTAGATGGCGATTTCCTAAGCAATGGTTTTTTTTTTAAAAAAAGAGATATTTTGGGTAGAAAAGTCTGATTTTCTGGAAAGTCTGCGATGAAATGTGATTAGGAGAGCTAAGAAGTCCAGCCAAACTAAATTAATGGAAGGGGCACAATGCTGGACTTCAGCAAACATAATGATGGATGAGGAGGACATTGTGCTCCCAGGGAGCAGAAAGGTGGCAGAGGAAATGACAGGGCTGCGTGCGTGTGTGTTTGGGAAAGCATGTCCCCCTGCGCCTCTGTAAATGAGAGTCTGTGTGTGACTGACTTTGAAAAGGCAGGGAGATAGAGAAAGAGAGATGCTGGGTATCTTGCTTGAATCTCTGCTGTTGCCCTCGCCACAGTCTTAACGTGGGAGGTGAAGGCACTGAAAAAAATCTCGTTTTCCATTTGTGCACAGTGGTCCCCTTACCTTCTCACCAGTTCTCATTTTCCCTTTCATCCTGTCCCTTCACCCCTTTCCTTTTCTCTTTCTTGATTAATGAAGCTATTTGGTACCATATCTTCCTGTCCAGAAGCTGCTTCATCCCTGCTTGCAAAGTTTTTTAAAAATGCTTTCTGAACCACCTTCAGTCCTGATTTTTTCATCTGTGCTAGTCCTTTAGATTTACCAGCTTTAAACAAGAGAAGGAATCCAGTAAAAACCCATCTAGTTGCCGTTACCCCAGTCTTTTCCCTCATCTTTTGTCTCCTCTTTATTTCTCCAATTGTTATTGCTGTTGTTATTATTATTATAGCACTAGAAATAACCTTCCCGATTAAATAGTCCTTCATATTTGCCATTCTGAATACCATTGGAGAAGCTGGGGGAAGGGGAGGGCTATTCAAAGTGTCCTTTTGCTATTAATGCAGAATGAGACACAGACAAGGAACAAATTGAGTCCATCTCAAAAGCAAATGAGGGGCTTTTTATCAGAAGCAAGGAAATTGCCAGATAGACTCATTTTAAATGCCCTCCAACGCCTTAGCCATAAAAACATACAGAATATATTAAAGCATACAAAAATATCGTTAGGTATCCTTAGTGATGTTTCTCTGGCAGGCGTATGCAAGGCAGTTATGAACCAGGCGTGCAACTGCATCTTCAGACTAGTACATTATTGCTGTGCACATAGAGGAACAAGTCATACCCTTAGTCTAACCCTCTGCGTTACTCAAACAGCATGGTAAAGGAGGGAATTTGCAGCTTTAAAACAGTATTTCTTTGTATTTTACATATTCAGACCAGAAACAGAATGTGGTACATTAGCACTGAACCTGTGCTTTCATATCACTTTTCTCTTTTTTAAAGTAGTACAGAAAGGAAGGACAAAAGACAGAAAGGAAAATAAATCATCCCTTATATACATCCAAAGCATACACAGCAACAGTTCCTTCATCACAGGGCACACTGTGAGTGTGTATTGATGTTAGCAGCAAGAGATTGCATATTAGAGATCTATATCACTGCTAGTGTTAACCATCCTCAAAAAAAAAGTAGTTCTTTTGCTTGCCTTTCACTCTCCCTTCTATGCTAAAAGACACTTGAACATAAAGAAAATCACGTTAATTACCCAGTTATAAAAGGGAGATTAGTCCTATTAAGTGGAACATTAAAAGGGGAATATTTAAAATGTTTTCCTTCCTTTGATATTCCCCAAGCATTTCCTGAACAAAACACTGTCACAACTAACCCCAAAAGCATCTTTTTTCTTCCTTTTGATTTTGGACCCATTTCATAAGCCAGAATAAGGGCATCAAAATAGAGGTAATGACATATCTCTGGACAGTTGATGAACATGAAGTATGGAAGAATGAATTAGGGAAAATTTGCCCCTGCAGTTGCTATAAATGCAATACAAATATAATAACGCTCATATATACCAATGCAAGCAGCCTGGAGCAGGATGACTAACTGGATTTGCAATAGCTGGGTTGAAATTAAACACTTGCTCTTTCATTTCTTTATTATCCACATGTATTTAATGTAAGCTTTCAGACTAGATTTGAATACAGTGTGGAATACCTTCGTGCCATGCAGTAGCAGTGACAATTCTCTTTTCCACCAGTAAATATTCAGAGGGTATCAAGATCTCCAGATATCCTCTAGAGATCATTAGGGGGTTGTCTCTGTATGATACTACCCTTAGGAAAGGTTTCTTCATGAAGATTTTGAAATGTATAGTTTTCTGAAGTTAAATAAGTTCTCTGCTCTATATGGAGGATCCATCCATCATCCTGCTAAGGGTGGCAAGTCATTGGTGGTCATTACTTCTCTTCAGGAGAAATGGCAACAGGCAGTACCAAAATCAGCTCTCATTTAGGAAATCACTACACCTTTAAAGAAAAATGTGCTGTTCAGTTTACTTGAGCTGTCAATGCAAGATGCATGAAGCACAGAGGAGAATAAATTCCAAGGATGGAATTGTTCACGTCTTTGCAAATGTAGCTTGAGGTTGCTAACACCAATAAACAGCAGGAATAATTCCAGAGGGGTGCAATCACTAGTGTGTTTAAAATACAACCCACAAATCTGCTAAAAATACATAGAAATACAACCACGGGATGATTGTTTGCTGGTATCAGTCTTACATCAGATTTACAGGGAAAACCATGATTCCTTATAGCAACAGGGGGTCAGTATGGAAATAAAGATAATTCATATATTTTTATTACCATAGGCAGACAATATTTTAACAATCTCAGATGGTTTTGGAAGCTTCCTGGCAACTAGCTGTAACCAGTCCTTTGGGCTGCCGTGCTGCATGTTGATTTGAAGAACATGTAGTCCGAAGTTAGCCATTTTTTCACAGTTAAATTCCCTATTGATTTCAGAGAAGGGTTCAATGGCAAAAATACATATAGTTTGGCCCTTGGTTAACATGGCATAAAGTATTTTCTCTTAAAATATGAGCAGGCACCCAAAGAGACAAGGGGCTTTGTGCCTATTCTCTGTCCTCACTGGCAAGTTTGCACATGAACACTCAACCCTTCATATCACTTGGGGGTTTCAGGATAGATCAGGCCTCTGTGGGTTTGAGGCATAAAACCAGAAATGTGCATTTGTTTAAAGAGACAAAAGCCTAGTTTTACCAGTGCCAGCTTGTTTCAAAGCTGTGGGTGAATTTTCATTGCCTTTAGTAAAAAAGCATTTGATATTCATTGCATTTTCTATGTAAAAGTCCTCTCCCAATACTTAATCTCACTGCTTTCACAGATGACATTATAGTCTCTGTAAATACATATTTTGCTTAAGAGGCTATGGTCATATTCAATATTAAAGAGGTTGAGATTTAAAAATAGAGGAAAATAAATTCTGACTCCTTAAATATAGTGTCAGTCAGAAAAAAATATAAAATTCACTCTTTACATTCAAAGTTAATGGCTAAAACCTGCTGTACAGGGAAAAGAAATCATTTATTCTGTGCCTGTTCTCTGCTTTCTAAGTCTGCTGTAGCCTTTTAAGAGTAGGTGGCACTTTGATGCTATAAAAAAGAAAAAACCTGTGATCAATGAAGATACATGTTAGATTTCTGATTTTTCCCTTATTGGTGGTAACCTAAAGATAGAAAAATATGTACAAAGATAGAAATGTTACCCAATGCATTACCCATAACATTTTATTAGCATGTAATGCTGTATGAAGAAAATTTCAAGAGGCTCTGCCTCATGTTATAAAGCTACCTCATCTTCATTAGTATGAGAGGAGTTGTTGAAAAGATCAATCAGTAAGTTGTTCGCATATTGGAATGAAAAATCCAAAATACAAGGAAAGGAAGGCTTTATTTAAGGGCAGTCAGATAAAACAGCTCTGTGATTCCACATTATTAAATCACTGCTTATATCCATCAATTCCATTCATCAGTCATTAGTAAGGAGGTTTTGTATACTTTCAGCCTCTGCAAAGATTTCAGAGTGGTTTTGTTAGTGAAGGCTGGTGGTGAAACTGAAGCACACGACATAGGCTTTGCTAGCAGTTTACTATAGGACCCAGAAGTATGCTGTAATAACTCTGTCTTACTCTGGCAGTGTTAAAGCCAAGCTTTTACTCCTGAAAGACACATAGATTTCACCACTGAGAACCAAATAGCTTTTCCTCTTCTCTATTCACCATGGCACCACAGTGCACAAAGCAAGGGTTTCTTTACTATTAGCATATCTCAAAACAAGCATAAAAGTGGAAAATGCTAGTAAAACCCCTTAAATTTAGAAGGTTTTTGTCCTTTTTACTTTAAAGAAATTTATGCTAAGGACATTTTGGCAGTGATTTGATCATTTTGGGTTTAGTTGGTTGTTTTATTTTAATGAGACTTTTCAATATAATCAGTTTTGATACAAAATACTTTCAGGGGTTAGGATGCAGTTTTTATGGATCTTACAGCAATGAACAAGTGAGCTGTACTTAAAAATCCTCAGAAATCCTGTCCCAGGGACACAGTCAAAACTTTAGCCTTTCTGAGGTGCATTGACTCCTTGTTGTACTGACATCCAGTTGCAGGTAGCACATTAACAAAAATATAATTCCAGTATCATGCTTCATATCTTCAGTAACATGATGTAAGTGAACGTGTGCTAATTACAGTGTGAAGCCATCTGGTTTATTTTAAGCTTTCTATTTTAAAGTGGCTTCTTTGCTCCTAGACTTTCATTTCAACACTCAGAATGAAGAGAAAAAGAGGTTAAACTGTTGCATTTTTGTATACAGGGAACAAGTCATGTAATATACACCAGTCTGTAAAAACTGTAAATGCTATTTGTTTTTATTTTAAACAGTTTCCTTAGTTTACAAAAGATCAATAATTGGTACCTTTTTACACTCTCAGATTCCTGAATATTGACAGATCTTCAAAGGGAGTTATTAGCATATGAAATCTTAAGATTGACTGTCCTGAATGTTTTTAAGACACGATAAAGCTAAAATATCAAGTCTTTTAGACAGCCCCTCTTAATTTCGGCAGAGGAGCACATCAGAAATCACCAGCCAAGCACAGCAACCCCCCACCTCGTGCCACCATCTGCCTGCACGCTGTTATTTGGTTGCACACTGTTTAAATCCCCAAGGAAAATCACACCTCACATTCCCTCGCTGGCTGCTGGTGACAGGAACAAGATCCATACTCATTAATGATCACCAGGGCTCCCTCAATGTGGTTGGGTTTGTAATCAACGTAATACTCCTGGGCTGACATGGCAGCCATTTGATGCATGGTCTGTTTTTGCTTCTGCTTTCTGCGCTGTGTTATAAAGCACTGTCTTAGTTGCCTTAAGCTGGCTGGAAAGCACTTCCAGGAGACGTACAACACCAAAACCACGATGAGGAAGGAAAAAATCAGGGCCATAGTCCCCGTCACCACCTTATGAATCTGAACGGCGTTCTCCGAGTTCTCACCGGGCATGGTGACAGTGATGGCATATGTTGTCCAGTCCTCGTCGCCGTCCTGCACGTCGTACGTGGCGGTGGCCAAGCCATAGCTGAACGTTTGGTCGCTGTTGTTTGTTACCGGGGAGAGGGTGTTCACACTCGTTGGGTCTGTTGTGTCTTCACACAAGTGGAAGGCGTAGACCGCGTCCAAAACATCCTCACCCTGTGCATACTCAGGGGTGGCACAAAGCAGGTTGCTGTCATAGCGACCCTTGAAGGTGCTCAGCCAGGAGGCCAGGGCGCAAACGTTGCGGCTGCAATCCCAAGCATTTGCAGAAAGGCTGATGCTAGTGAGGGACTTCCAGGAGTCGAGGACTCGGGAGTCAACGTAGGTCAGCCGGTTGGAGTCCAGCTGCAGGGATTTGAGGTGAGGTACACTTTCGAAAACGTGAGGTTCGATGTACTCGATTTCGTTGCCGGAGAGATCCAGTTTCTCAAGTTGCCATATCCAGTCCAAAGTGTTTACTACAATGGTAACTTTATTCCTTCTCAGGCAGAGAGACTGCAGGGAGATGAGCCTGGGAAAATGGGCTAAATTCACTTTCACCAAGTCATTGTGCTCGAGGTGCAGCTCAGTGAGTTTGAACAAGCCCGCAAAAGAGTTTCGAGCCAGGCTCTTTAACTGATTGTATCCTATGTCTAGAAACTTCAGGCTGCGACAGTCCTGAAAAATTCTCACTGGCACAAACTTGATGGCATTCGACCGCATGTGCAAAGTTGTGAGTTTTCTCAGCCCGTGGAACAGGTCAGGCTCCAAAGACTGTAGATTGTTGTATGATAAATCCACACTGCGCAAGTTTGGCATGGGTCGGAAAGTGGTGTTGGGCAGTTGGGTTATTTTGTTGGAACTCAGGGTGAGCTCTTTAACTCGCCGCAATTTTTGAAAGGCATTCCCCTCCACTGAGCAAATGTGATTGTGATCCAGATAGAGCCACGTGAGCTGCATTAACCCTGTGAACTGTCCATCATGCAGCTCTGAAAGGCTGTTGTACCGCAGAGACAAGCCCATCATGCCCGACAGGTTGCGAGGCATCTCTGTAAGATTCAGTGATTCACAGTACAAAAGCCTGCCCTCACACCGACATAGCTGTGGACACCCACTATTCACAGCTGGAAGCATTTTAGAAAAGATACCCAGCGTACACAATATCAACCCCGGGGGCTTCCTCAGCAGCCAGTTTAAACAGATACCAATAAGAAGGAAATCCATTAGCAAGAATATTTCCAAATATGCTTGAGAATGTCCATTGAATCTTTTTCAAATTCTACATCATATTTTATTTAAGGGAAAAAAAAAAGACAAAAAATAAAAAATACAAACCCAGACCCCAAAAAACCCAAAAACCGAGTCAGAAAACCGAAGCAAAACAGCAAACAGAACAAACACAGAGGCAAATATTTCACTTTACAGCATGCAGGAGCTGTGCAGCATTAAAGTTCACAGACATTCAAAGGTAAAATGATAGTGATTTTGTTCATGTTAAATGCTGCGGCAAAGGAAAAAAAAAAATCTTTCTTCATGAAAGAATTTAATTAAAAAGTGTCTTACCCACCCTTTTCCAGAGAGTGACAACCTCCATTCAGTTGCTTCCTTTGTGTTTGGACTAATTATATGCAGAGCTAAAAAAGACCCCTCTGTGCTACAAATTCAGTCCCTTTCAATTTTGTGCAAGGCTGGCAAGCTCACAATGTCTCACTTTGCTTCTGCTCAAAGAGCGAAAGGCTTGTCCAGCTAGCTTTTTAGCTGACTCCTAGGACCTGCAAGTTTCAGAACTATGTACATGAGCTTGATCTTCTCCTTCTCCCTCTGTCCTTCTCTCTGCAGTTAACACTGTGGCGTGCAAAAAACTCCAAACTCTGTACTAACGACTCCACAGGATTTGTCAATCTGTTTAATGTCCATCATTTGCAACGACCATTGACCGGCACAACCTTTACTCCATAGAGAGATTACCATTCATTCACTGACCGGCTAAGGGTAGCTTTATTTCCCATTCTTTGTTCGCTTTGCTTGTTAGGTGATGCTTAGAGCAGAGAGAGACAGCAAGAATCCCTTCCCTTCAGCTGAGCAGTATGTTGCTAGAGCATGCAGAGGCACCTAGTGTTCACTGAGTGTCGTAAGCTGCTCATGATTGTACGCCTGCACTGTGCATCTCAGACATGGGCAGATTGAAAAGGGGTGGGCATAAAACCAACACTGGAGCGAACCAGGAAAGTAATATATGCTCTTTGATGAAATGGAAAATACTTTAAGCCTATCTCGCCATTTCTCAAACAGGCACGCACACACAGCCGCACAAATCATCAAAAGCGAGGCAGTGCTAAGTAGGAAGCTTGAGAATTAGGATTCTTTTTATTTTTTTCCTGCTTTTGTTTAAAGACTGAATTTATAAGCTATTATCCGGGAGAGGGAGATACTCGGTTTCTTGGTTTGGGAAGGAATATGTAAAGCAGCATCTTTGGATTGCTTTTTCTCTCTAATTCTGATGATGATATTTGCCTTTTGGAGTCTCGGGGTGGGGGAGTGCGGTGGATGGGGGGGGAAGAATGTGTTTTTCTTCTGACATTGTCTAATTAGAGCATGATTTGAAATTCTGTGCATTCTTTCTCATAGAGATGCAGCCAGAGCTCTGCAAACAGGAATGTCTGGTTTCATATAAGCTTTAATTACATTTGTTCTTTTTCCATCCTGCATATTTTGTGTGTGTTCAGCACATGCCTTTCCTAAAGGCTTTTTTTTTTTTCTTGCAATGTACGCTACGGCACACAAAACTCTTAATTTCTGCAGCATAAGGATTGCTGTGCCTTTGGAATAAGATCAGCGTATAGGTTACTCTGACCGTGTCGGCAGCATGCAAAGAAAGGGGTTTGAAACCCAATTAGTTCCTAAGTTCTGCAGATCATGCTGGTTTTTGTTCTGTGTACCAAAAAAGATCCTTGCCTGGTAATTTGCAGTCCTCATTATCTATGGGAAATGCATCGACAATGAGCTCTCTGTAATTTTGACTGACTGAAAAAAATCTATGATACTTCTGTCAGGAAAATGCTGGCCATCTTTTCCTCTTGTGAAATAGAATCTAATGCCTGTGTGCTGGTGAATGTGATCAGAGCTGACAGCTCACAATTCTGCAGGAATTTGCTATGAAGAAGTTTCACATGGAAATACAAGTATTGCAGAGGATCGTGCTAATTTTTAAGTCAACATCGGTTGTGAAATGCTGGAGACAGGGCAAAATCATGATAGTTGCTTTCTTGTTCACAATCATATTAATTTAAAAAGAAATCTATTTTGGAGCATCTGTTGCAGAGCTGTGAAATCCTAGAGCTGTTCCTTGTGTCTGAGTGTGGCTGGCTGCTGGGAGCGTGTGCTGCTCAAGATCAAGGAATGCAGTTAATCTGGTGCAGTAAAAGTTGCTTTACAGAAGTCCTGGAAAACTTAAGCTCTCGGGCATAAAAACGTGGGGTGGAGATTCATTACGAATATATTTGCCAAAAATGTCTCTAAATAAGTTACAAATATAAACCATTTTGACTGTGGTTTCAGAACCTGGAAATCAATGTGCTTTTATGCTCCCCATTCAGTTTATTTACGTTTTTCTGCTATTCACAGCCCTTGCGTTTTAGTGGTCTCAGAGCAAAAAATGTGATGCTTTAATGGTTTATGAGCCTTGTATATGTGTTAGTATTTGGGCAGGAAAGCTGAATATGGTTTTCCTCTCCCACTATCGTGCTGTTTTATTCAAAGCAGCCTGTTTATGCAAGTGTCCACTGGTTGCAGTACACCTTAATTCTGTTTCTCGGTACACAAAAACAAGAAGGAAAGCAATGACAGAACCAAGAGAAAGAGCACTGAAGAGGACAAGACTAAAAAATCCTTTTCCAATAATATATTCCAGATTGCATTTCTGAATATTTTGATGCAATTAACAGGGAAAAAGAAATAAAAAGATTACTTGAACTTTACAAATACCAAAAAAAGCTTCAAAGTGATAAGGTTGTATCCCTTAAGAGACTGCAATCCTACAAGTCTTCATGGGGAGGTCTTAATGCCTTCTCCCATATAACAGTCTGAGAAGAGATCTGTAACAGCAGCCTTAAAAAAAACCAACTGTATCTTCAAGGAAAGATGACATTTTTTGCAAATCAGGGGTTGATAATGATCACTTAGTTACCATCTAAATGTTATGTATAAAATGAAGAATGAAACTCCTTGATACATCACTGTGAAGAGCTAAATACCCTTTTTTTTTCACTGCTTCTTCCTATCACCTGGGATACAGCTTGGATCCTAAGCAATCTGCCTATTCCCATGCTGCCATATAATCCATTACCATTTGGTTTCCAGAGGGAGAAATTAGAGCAGACAGTAGCAAACCTATATAGTATCAGCTGGAAGACTGACAATCAGAATTAGGGACCTAGAATTAATGGCCCTAAGCATGTCTCAAAGCTCTGTTAGAGGTCTATTGCATGGTGACTCTGCTCTTCTTTTGCCGAACTGTAGAAAAGATTCCAGGTAGTCTTGAAATGAGAGACCTCAACGTGTGTTTGAGGCTGTGATGTTGAGGCAGAGTAGTGACCAACTTCAAGAACTGTGGGGCGTGGATCTGAAAAGACAAACTTGGGTCAATAAATGTCTTAGCCCTGAAATATCTTTGTAAGTTTGGTTTTCTTTGATACTTTTGAAATGTACTTTTTTTTTTTTTTTTTGCATTAAAACTAGGAATCCACTTTGAATGTGATCGTAATGCAAAGGACTTAATTTCCACTGTCTGAGCTGTTATCACAGCTAAACTGTTAGGTTTACACATTTTCTGAAGTTTCAAAGCCTCTGGCAAATCTCTATAAATTAGCAGATTTAAATTAGCTTTATTAAATGTGCTATTATAAAACATTTTAAGAAGTGCAGCCTAAGTTTATATGTGTTTAAGGGAGATTGATTAAATCAATGAAAAAGTAGGTTACAGAAGAACAATAAGAGTAAAGTTTTAGGAAGTTTAGCTGGGAAGCTAATTCTTGTAGTCATGACAAGTGTAATTCCCTGGCAACACCTGCAGTGAATATCAAAACTGTTCAGGTTGAAAAAGGAAAGCATTTTTTCAAGGTATTCAGTCTACACAGTTCTAATATTGTGTTCAGGTTGCTGTCACGTATCATTTAAGTATCCTCAGAATCATTTCTTTCTTACTAATTCCTTGTATTGACTGTCATTACCTAGTTTGTGCCTACCTGCCCGAGTGTTCCATCCAGTACAGATGAGGTTGAGACAGAGTGAATAAGATCTGAATCTGGCCACTGATATCTGACTATGCCTATGCACATTGTTCAATAAATTAACCGGCAACATATAAAAAGACAAAACAGCATATTTAATACTGAGTATATTTCTTCCTTCTGGTATTTCTGAGTGGTTTCTATCAGTATAATACAAAGTGGGGCTTTTAGTGGTGATTTTAATTTCCTTTCATGAATGGACAGACTCAAATCTTGATCTTACATGGTAGTCTTTAATTTTCAAGTGCACCGAACCATAGCATTTTGTATAAAGGAAAAATTTAAAAGCAGAAAAGGAAAGAAAAAGACATGACTCAAAGTAAAACAAATTAAATCTTTTTTTCTCTGATATTTATATCTCGGTCATCCCTGACATTTGGCCAGCTGTCCCTTCTGTGTTGAATTTAGGGTTTCATCTGATAAGGAGTCCATCACCTATGTAACATGTCTCTTTTAGTAAATATAAAAATGCACTATATTATGCAAGCTTTGACCGAAATATTCCTGGTGTCTCCAAGTGTCCAAGTGATAACTGCCATTCAATTCTTGTAATGCAGAACAGACACATTGGATTTGTTACTACCTTTGCATAACAGATACTCTTATGTAAATCACCTTATTGTTTTTGACAACGTGATAGACACTTTTCTGTCTCACTGCAGTCATTCCATTCTCATCTTCAGCCACATTCAATAGCAAGTAGTCATGTATAGCTCTGCAAAGTCGCTCACAGAAGAAACCTATGTGCACAATTATCAATGCAGTGCAGAAATGTCTATGTTTAGGAAAACATATCAGTGGTAAGATGAAGTATCTCTCTCCTCTGTTCATTACTGATAGACTACTTGAATAAACTAAAGAGTTACTGACTCTCTTAAAGTATCTGTGAAATTGCCTATGGATTTCTGGACATGCTGTCAAAGCTCTAGACAGTATTAGGGTTTGTGAATGTCCAGCTCTAATGGAAAAATGACAAGAAATAAAAGAGATCCTTTTGTGATTCATCAACACGTTGCTGAAGCATCCTGATTAAACAAAGACTAGTATGTGACAGTCAAGTTACTGGGTTGTTGGAACTCCTGGTTTATAGAGAGGGTGGAAATTAAAAGCTTGGTTTTAAATTAACTCTTGCTAATTTATATCTCTAAAAATGTCTTGAGAGTCTTGGGGGGAACATGTGTAGAGTACAGTGATTAGCAGCTGTAAAAGTTTTAGTTAGTCATATTTAATTGGAAATCAATTAGTTCCCCCTCCAGAAATGCTAAGCTAGACACTCCAGAAAGGTTTGTCTCAAGATATTCCCAGGCATTTCTGGAAGTGCCAGCAAATGAACTGTAATTGATTTCCAATTAGCTTGAGTGCAAAGAGGGCCACAGCTTATTCATACACTTAAATAGGTCTACTTTTCCCTCTTTTATCAGTGATAGCTTATCTGTAAAGATTATTTTCAATAAGCTATAGTGCTAATTGTTCTTTTATTTGTGTTTTAAGACTCCTTTTCACTGGAAGGATTCTGTTCTTACATGGATTTATCTAATGCAAGATGAATTTTAACACTACTGCAGCTCTTGTTGGTTGGTTGGTTGATCTCGGTGTATTTACTCAGATTCATCAAGCCTGAGAGAGGTTGGATTATGATTCAACAATGAATACACTAGAAAGTGACAGAATATTAGGGCTGGTTAAGGGCTGTGAAAATTCTCCCCTGTAGCTGAACTGGTTATGGCCCTAAACCCATCATTTGTCCATGACTTACTGGGATTTTATGTTCTTCCCCAGAATAGCATTTGTTGCTCAGAAAGTTGTAAAGCCTGACCTGGGGATGGAGGTATAACCATGCCAGCAAAATCCTGTTGTACAGAAGTCATTCACATTACTCTGGGATAGCCATCCTGATGTAAAACAGTTCACTCTTTTTCTCAATGCCACAACTTTAGTGGCAAGAAACACTTTAGAATTTCAAGGTGCAGGAAGTAGACAGAATTGAGAGGAATTTGTGAAATCAGTTATTAAAAGCTGGGATGAACAAGTTAAAAGCTGTTCCTGGCAGTCTCCTGGAAAGTCTTTTTACAAATGGATGAACTGCTCTTGGAAAATTTTCCCAAAGCCGAAAATCTGTTCTTCTCAGTATTAGACAATCAGTTGTTCTTAATCCATTTGTTTTGCTCCTTTCCAAATGTATTTTAAAGCATTACCAAAAAAGACAAAAACTTTATGCTGGCCTTTGCAGATACATTATTTCAAGAAATAAAGGTTGGTGGTAAGGTGGTTGCTAAACTAGCATGTTGAAGTCAAAGAAAGACTTTTACTGGGTTCTCTTCTATCACAGAGGATACCACTTGAATTTACTCCAAAGGGGTTGTTTTGCAGGGAAACTCTGCTTTTGGATAATGTCACCTGGAAAAAATACAATTTGAGATGTTCTTAGATCTGACTCCTGGATTTACTAAATACCTGAACAATGTGAACTAGACTATGTAGTCATGGAAATAGATGTTGGACCATAGCAGAGAGCCTATAGCAAACAGGCAGTCAGATCTTTGGCAGACTGTATTATTCTCAGTTATGTGTGCTTCTCAGTATATTTTGGCAGATAGAGAAGGCAGGATTTTTATGTTTCCATCCTTCTGTTCTGATGATATCCATAATCTGGTGGGAAAACTCAGGATAAAATGTGTTGAAATCCTGGTTGCTTGCGTATTGCATCTTATTGGGAGAATAGAGGGAATCTGAATCGTTAGCTTATACCCAGAAGTAATAATGCAGAAACCAGGTTGAAAACTCACATTTCAGACAGAAGTCATTGTGATTTTTGCAGACTTAAAGAAGACGGTTTGTTGACTACCTGAAATATTTATGGCTTCATTACGTATCATTTGCAACTGATGTAATGTCTAAGAGAAATATTCACAGGTCAGAAGTCTCAGAAGGACTCATCTAAAGGCATAACAAAAGATAGTCATGCCTTCTAAAAAAAGAGAATAACCTGACCTTTTTCTGAAGAAAAAACAACTTAAAAATACTCAGGCGGTACTCAACGGTTTCATAGGTAGGAGTGGTTTGTGTGTAGCGTATATGTAATCTTAGAAACCCTGCTTTGCTCAGCGGCCAATTTTGTGAGATCCAGTGGCAGCCTTTGAAATGTGCCTTTCTGGCTCTTGTTTGGCTTTATTTCCATGTATTTATGTGTCTGTGCTAAAGGCTTTTTATGTTTTATAAGGAAGAAATGTACAATGTAATCAAAACGTGTTGCTCCTTTATTCTCAATATATGCATAGAATGGTAAATTCTAATAACATATTCAAAGGTCCTGAATTTACCTGAAAAGCTATTGAAGGCATATGCAAACCATGTTCTCAACGTACATTCAATTATATGAATGTAAATTACCCTCACATTATATATGTTTTTAAAGGTGAAAAGGCAGGTTTGGGGGGTAAATAGTGAGAAAGCTGGGGGATTTCCAGCCCTAACTATTCTATGATTCTATGATTTACATCAGATATGTTTCAGAATCATATTTCCTCTCCTCCTGCTGAATCTTTAATAATCCTGTAAAATGAAGAGCTTATTGTTTCTTAAGATTCAATTTATATTTTAAATGAGTGGAAAAGATGCATAATCAGCTTGAGAAGACAGGCAAAGATCAGCCTGTTTTTTCAAGATACAGGACATTTTACTGTGTGTTGTGAATTCTGGAGAACATTTTTAAAGAATGCTTGGCTTACTTCTGCTTTTTTTTTTTTTGTAGCGCAAGTTAAATATAATTTGACAAGAGTGTGCTTGATTTTCTTCCTCAGATTTGGTTTAGAGCCAAGCTTTATTAGTTAGAGCCTCTAAATCAAACTCAAAGGTCAGTATCTGCGAAATGCCTGTGACTCGAGGTATATTGTAGTTCTTTTGCCCATTTGTCAGAGATTTTTGTCCGTGAAAAGGTGTTTATTTAAGTGGATGTTATATGTTGCATGCATGAATGTGGAAGAATAGCCATTTTTCATGATTGCACCAGTAGCGTTCCTAACAGCAGTCCTAAAAATGTGGGAAATCATTGCTGTAAAACTCATGAACTATGTACCTCTTTGATGAGGTCTATAAATGCTGGCTGAGGGCTTATGTCCAACAGCATGTTGTGCCCGGTGTTTCCCCTTCTCCCCCCAGTCCTGTGGGTGATGAGCAAAGAAGCTGCTCCCAAATCTCTCCCAGCATCATTCTTCAGCCCCCAAAATCTGTACTGGCATCACCAGTTGCTCCACAGGGACCCATTTGGGGAATTGGCGGGTATGGGACAAAATGTGACTAAGGAAGCTATGGTTAATGATTGCCACATATGCCAAGAGAGATCAGAAGGTGAGCAAGATTGGCAAATGGGCATCATTTCTGTACTTAAAAACCTGGAAGCAGCAGTGTCTGAGCAGAAGGGCATTAAAAATGCCTATCTAAAAAAACAGCAGCCCTGGAAGCAGCACTGCGTGTCCTGATCCTCACTTTGCTTCGAATTGTATATCATTGTTTTTCTTGTTCTATGCCTTTGTTCTTCGTACATCTATGGGGTTTTTTTATGTTTGCAGCTCTTAATTTCAGGGATTCTCTTCCTGTATCTCTGTATAATGCCCAGCATGACCTATCTTTTGCTGTGTCCTAATGAATATGATAGTAAGCAACATAGCCTGGGTGTTTGAGGCAAGAATTAGTGAATTACAGTGCTCCCACACATGTAATCTATACAACCAAGGGTTTTTCATGTCATCTTCTGAAGTCTATTTTGCCAGCTGAGCTTGAACCATGCACTGATGTTAGGTCAGCTGAAGTCACTTTTAGCTATTTTCATGGCATGAGGGCCATGAAGGCAATAAGCGTTAGAAGAGATTGAAAAAGCTTCCCTGGTGCCAGAGGGATGAAGTTGGGAAGTCTTTCCTTCTGTACCTTCTTCCCAAAGAAAGTCATATTGACAACAGCTATAAAAGCATTTATTGCATGACCAGCTGGACCATGGTGCCTGTTGGATGCCTCTGCAGCTCTGCAAAGTAATGCTGACCTTGGGGTACTTCCTTGAAACACATTCAGCTCAGAGTCCTTTGAGATGTGTTCTCTGACTTTCTGGATTTGCTGGCACTGTTGTACCCATTAAATACTGATTAGATTTAAGAAATCCAAGAGACCAAATAATGCTATCATCTGTTCCCTACTTATCTTAATAATATTGCCAGTAATATCCCAATATATCAATTCTAGGATCTTCTATACCTAACCTGATGCATGAAAAACAGGGACAGTAGACTGCTTTTTTTTTTTTTTCAGGGGCTGAACAAAACCAGTTTATTTATTGATTGGATTTTGCTATATTGCCTAAAGATGAGGGTAAAAAGTAAAAGCCATTTTCAAGGGCTGTTAGAGAAATGCATCATTTTTCATAAGAGTTGATGAATTGCTTACAGGACTTGTTTTACGTAAAACTGCAATTAAAGATCACCCTCAAGTCAAAAGAAAAATGTGATAAAAATGGGACTTGAAAGTGGGCAGAAAATTTTCTCAAGCCCTTTGGGATTAATTCCAGTAATTATTCAATCTGACGTTTTCTAGAGAAATAACGCTTAATGTATGAACTCCATTAATCATAATAACATAATTCACATGTCAGATACTTCTGTCCAGTCACTTCATACTCTACGTTTAGTAAGAGACTAGACTATTCTCTTACTTACTTAGTAAGAGAATATCTTCACAAAATATGAGCCAATATTAAGCTGCTTTAAAAGAATCCCAGGGCATTTGCATAGTTTTTAACTGGGTTTTGGTCTGGTGATGTGGGACATGTGCTTATGTCTACAAAGACACTGAATTTCCAGGCTGTAGCTGTCATCAACATCATGTCCCCTGCTAATTTTGTGTGATTCCATTCACAGCACTTTAAGGACATTCTTGCTTTCTTTTTTCTCGTCTGAGCTGCCCTGGAGAGGTCTGGTCTCTCTGTCCAATTGTAAACCCTTATTTTATTAATTTGCTTGTGTAAATAAATGGTCTTTTGCAAGACCTGTGTGTAGGAAAGAAATATTCTTTAAATCATCTGCATAAACAGGAGTGAATACTTTTCTTCTTGCTTATGAACTTATTACACATTATTGAAGCTGCACAGTGACTATGGTGTAACTGTCTTTGATGATAAGCAACTCTAAGGAGGTTTTTTTATGTTTGTCAGTGTTTTATCAACTGAAGATATTCCCTAATATCATCTTGTGTTTAAAAGAGGTGGTTTGAAAACGCAGCAGTGGTTAGATGTTCATATTTGAAGAATTTACAATTCTTTCCTTTTCAGATTCTGACATTGTTTTGTGCTTTTGAAGCTGGCAAGCGGAATTATCCATATTCTGATGAGAAGTGATAAATATAAGCTTTTGTTGAATGTGGATAAAAGCTGTAGGCAAATTAGATTGTATTAGCAGAGCCTCCTCGTGCATCTCCCACCTTCTCAAAAGCTAAGAGTGGAGAATAACTCCTTGCCTTTGGAGATTTGCTTTTCCTTTTCTTTTAAGTTGTGGAGCAATATACGATGTGCATAGGCTGTTACTGTGACTAATGCTTTCAGCTTTTTGCGTGTCAGTTGTCATTCCTTGCACACTCCAGTAGATGGCAACTCCAGTCTTCTTGACATGTAATCTCCATTCAAACTAGTAATATTTTCTGCGCCCCCCCCCCCCCCCATCTTCTGTATGTAAAACGGCTACGGGTTGCAGGAAAACCTTTCAATTTTACTTTTATTGAAAACACCACATAGTATCTGATTTGAACTGAAATTGTATCTAAAAGAAAGGAAGAACAAAAAAAGAACAGGCCGGTAAGCACCGATTCTCCTGGATCATAAAGCACACGCTGATTTCTCCATAACTTTTAAAAATATTTTAGGAGTTTTCATAAAAAGGATTAGTACCCAAAATTTCTCTTTATGTGGAATACTTGAATGGGTTGGCTGCAAATACAGCATAGTGGCTATACATTTGATGGTTTGCCCGTAATGCTTATAGTGCTCACATACCCAGCATTCATGTTAACGTATTTCTGATCTGCATAGTAAATACTTGATCAAACTTCTAAAAAGTTGAAAATTATGAGTTTTTTTGTGAATTTGCTAATGATTTATCTATACGCTGCTTGCTTGGGTGAGGGAAAGAGTAGGACCAGGAGTTTACTGTGTAGTATTAGACTTCAGAATAATCTCCTATCCCCCCTCTTGTTCAAAGTGCTGCTATGTTCAGCCTATCTTCTTTGTGCTTTTATTCCATCCCATCAATTGTATTACCACAGCATCAATGCAGAGGAGTCTGTTTCTCCCTTTTCCTCCGCTGACTTTCACAACTGAAATACTTGCCTGTAGAATTTGAAGATGTAAAACAAAGCATCTCTCTGTGAATGAATGCCAGACATCAACAATAGGCACAAAAGATTGTGCTTGCTCTGCCTTGGATGGAGACTAATGATCATAACAGGCACACAAAGGATGCCTTCTCTGTCTGTGTGTATCAAGACTGTAGTTTAATTTCCAGATCGCTTCCACTCTTTCTAGCAAGGTCTTATTTTGCAGTTGGTGGTTCAAAAGGGGCATATGGTGAGGGTCAGATGATTTTTATTTTCTTTTTAAATAAGTACAGCTCTAACTTTAGAAGAATGCATGCTGCTTATCAGGTTTTGTTGTTGAGTTTTCAGTAATTGCATAAGAAACTTTCAAACTGCCACAGTCTGCAGCATCAGGGATGCTTTTAGATACTTGGTCTTACGGTCACAAAAGGATACAAACACTTACTGTTTAAAATCAACCGCAAAAAGTTCTAAAGCAGAGCAATTTTTAAGGGCAGATTAAGATGTTCACACTTTTATTGGTTTAGTAAAAACTTTAGTTTTCAACCCAGACTTGATTAGTCTATGGATATTTCTACTTCACAGAAACAGTATTAAAATAAATTATGTTCATATAAGACAAGCAGAATATTGGTCCATTTAAGCCTGACTGATTTTTATGTAACAAATTAGTGAGCAATGTAATTAAATCTCTTTTGGATGACTGTTTCATCTCTGGAAAGAATCCCAAGAACCTCAGATAACTGACTTTTGGGTTATATACAGGTCCTGGGTCTATTGCAGCTAAGTGGCTTGTTTCTCATTATTGCATTTAGTGCTACAGAAACTGCTCCACCAGAGTCTTTATTAAAACTTGCTTAAGGCGAGCATTTTCCCTTGGGTCAATAATGACTTTAGGGGAATTGATGTAGAAGCTAGATTTGTTCTAGCTACTGGAATGAATTATGTCTCATTGGGGCCCCCAGGCTAGTATTTCGAATTCGCCACCAGGCACTTCATCAAAAATTCTATTCCAGTTTTGAAAAGACCTTGTACTTATATTAGGAAAAGCAGAGCATACATTTGGAGATCTTCCCCAGCACCCAAACTGTACGACTATATATTTTTCTCCTTTAAAACCCCATTGAATTACCACATGCACCAGTGAAGATGTGGTTTAGAACTGTATCCTGAAGAACTTGCGCACCGGGGAGATGGTTGCCAGTTATTTCCAATTAAATATGGAGCACAAAGCATCAAACTGACTTCTGTGGTGCTCCTAGTGGTAAAAGCCATTAAAATCCTACAGCTCATTTTCCTGGTGTGCGCACAATATTTATGAGAGGGGTACTGTGGAAATACCATTTCCTCCTGCAAATCATTGCTTATAAGTAGTCCAGTCAAGATCAGCATTGCTTAGCATTGCGTATCATAGAATCATAGAATGGTTTGGGTTGGAAGGGACATCTGTAGTCCAACTCCCCAGCATAAGCAAAGACACCTTCCGCTAGTCCAGGTTGCTTACAGCCCTGTCCAACCTGGCCTTAAATGTTTCCAGGGATGGGGAAGAACTCTGGGCAACCTGTTGCAGGGTCTCACCGCCTTGTCCTGGTTTTGGCTTAAGCCCCACCACTATGGACCAGTATCTCAGCTATTAGTAAGCATTCATCTGCTCAAGAGAGAGGATATAGTGGGTATGTACTGCAGGCCACCACGAGGTTTTACCCACATGATCACGGAGAGGGCATGAGGAAGTGGGAATGAAAATTTACCTCAACCCTGGAGGCATGGGTAGGTGAGCTGCGAGGAAAAGCAACCACCTCTGTCTTATGGTGAGACAAACGTGGTCTTACCCTAGCCAAAAACTGAGCACCACACAGCTGTTTGCTCTCTCCTCCCCCCCTTGTTGATGGAGAAGAGACTATGGAAAAAAACAGTAAATCTGTGGGTTGATATAAAGGCAGTTTAATAGGACAGCAAAAGAAGATGAAATAATGATCATAATGATAATAATGATAAAAGAACATACAACCCATAATATTTTATGATTCTACGATTCTATACAAAAAAAGTGATGCGCAATACAATTGTTCACCACCTGCTGGCCAATGATCAGCCCATCCATGAGCAGTGACTGCTGCCCCCCTGGCCAATTAACCCCATTTATATACTGTATATACATACATCATATGGAATATCCTTTCGGCCAGTTTGGGTTATCTGTCCTGGCTGTGTCCCCTCCCAGGTTCTTGTGCACACCCAGCATAATGACTGACATGGTAATTAACTCCATCTTGGTCAAAACCAGGATGCACCCTCATCATAAAAAACTCCTTCTGTAAAATTTCTGTCCTACTCATATGAACAAGTATTTCTGAAATATGCAGTTCCTTAATAATAAAAACAGCTGGAGGTTGTTTGTTGTTTTGTTTTTTTTTTTCTAGTTTGGAAAATCTGCTCATGTTGGTGGTAAGATTAAATATTGACTTAGAAATTACTTTGGATTGATGATCCCCCTAAAAAATTGCTAGCTTTCCCGTTACTGGTCTGGTATAAACACATGACGTTTACAAACTGTGGTAGTATAGCAGTGTTTGTTCTCTTCCAGTGTTTGTGCAGACTGAAGTATCTGTTGAAATGCAAAAGTGTTTGATATTAAAAAAGAGATTGCTACTGGATAACAGGCAGGCAGGTGTTTGGCTTTTCTTTGTGCTTGTCAAGGACAAAGTCTTCCAGCATGCTACATGGATAGCTCACAAGCACATTCCCATTCTCCTCTTTTCTTGCTGACTGGATTTCCCCTGAGTGCTATGTTCAGAGATTTCAAATGCAACATTACCTAAGAGGTGCTATTCAAACCTGAATCAAATGGTGAATGTTATGATATTGCACTTTTATTGCTGTCTGTAGCCCAATATTAAATATAAATAATTATTTTTATATATGCAGTGAAATTTTCCTTATAACCATTTCCATGGTTTATTTCTAGCCTAACAACTGCAGGAACTGAAAAAGCATCTCTTCCTATTGCTATATACCATACACCTCATCCTTACTTTCCATTGCAAAGTAGATTTTCCAGATGTTTCTCTACAAAGCAGAATAGACTGGTTTAGGAACTACAGCAGACTGTAATAATATATTTGCTTTCTTGCAATCTGTTTATTCTGTATTGGAATTTTAGAGAATGCCATTTTAGACAACATCATGGCAAGGCTAATGTAGTAAATTCTGTGTATGCATTAGATTTTCATGGCAGTTTGTAAGACTGAAACAATACCTTTCATATTAGGAATAAAAAAACACCTTTATATGAAATTTGAAATCAAATTAGCTCAATCGAAATATTAAGGAATAGAAAGAATAATTGTAGATGCAGTATGTATAGAATAATAAATTCATTTAGGTTGAAAAAGACTTTTAAGATCACTTAATCCAACCGTTAATATAGCACTGCCATGTCCATAACTAAACCATGTCACTGTGATCCATTTCATATACATTGTATTTAATCCCCAGGATATAAGACATAAACTTTTTAATGAACGTTCTCCATTTAGTTTCCACTTTAAACCCTAGTGATGCTATAAAATGGTGGTGCTCATTTCAGGTGCTTATTTTATTTTTTGTCTTTTTTAAATCTTTTACTTTAAATCTGAAGTTAAACTTCACTGTTTTGTTTTTTTGGAGTTATTTTAAAATACAAATAATAGACAGAAGTTAAGAACATGGGTTCTGGTTGGACCTAGAAGATCTTAAGGTCTTTTCTAACCTTAACTGTTCTATGTTTCTATGATTCTATGATCTAAAGATACTCTGCAGCTGAAATAAATTCTCACCAAAATCGTGGGATGTGGATGTCTGAAGTACCTTTATAGCTTTGAGTCTTATCCTCGACAGTATTTTGTAGCCTTCTTATAAATACTCTTTTACTTGGAAGTTCCCATCTAACCCAGTTTTCTTAAAGAGCTATAAACGACTACGAATATGAGTTAAAAGTCCCTCTGCTCTGTTTAATGTGATTCTTTCTTTTAGTTATAGCTGGTTAGGTCATAGCAACATAAAATGTCTTAGTTCATAGAAGTGCAATGGATTTAAGAAATCACCGAGACCATCTTTTTGCTCCAAGGCAGTATTAATTTTGTCATTCCTGACACATCAGCTCCTCTTGTAAACTCCAGAACTGAAGGCTTCTAAAGGAAATCTATTCAATCTATTCCATTGCTTTCCTTTTCAAATTCTGAGAGTTTAGTAAGCCCAGTATGTCCAAGCTTTTACTGCCAGTGGAGGTTTTTGCTCATCTTTGGTAACTGGTTTTGATCTTTTATGGATCCACTCTACTTAGTCCACATTTTCTTAGTATTTGAGCTGAGACCTTGCTACTTCAGAGAACATCTCCCTTGCTGCAGTTGGGTTTTTCTGCCTAAGAATGGGGCCTGCCTTTCCTGCAGCTGGGTGACACTGATAGCTCATGTTCAGCCTGTGATGCACAAAAACTGCTGGAACCTTTTCTGCCGGTTTTCTACATATCTATTACTTGCTCTGTATTTTATAGCTGATTATTCCTGACTGAGTGAACATCTTGCACATGACCCTGTTGGATAGCATCTCTTTTTTTTTTTTTTTTCCTCCTTTTTGGGGACATAAATGCAATTTGTCAGAATCAGTTTAAATTTCTATTCTGCCCTCCAGAGTACTTTCAGTGCTTCTCAGCTTGGTGTCACCTCCAAATTTAATAAGCATATTCCATGTTCTATCACCTAGGTCATTAATGACAGTTTGAAACACTGATGGGCCCTGAAAAGACCTTTCTGTGACATTTCTAAGGAAGTCAGATAATTGCTTTTAGGTAGCATACTTGTTATATGGCATGGATAATTATATTAATGAAACTGTGAAAAGAAGGAAGTATCCACATCTAACAGTGATGATGGTAGAACTCACCTACACTAGGATTTCCTTTCCTTCTCTGAACTTTTACCTATGATGAAGTTATATGCCTGTGTTTCATTACCATCTAAGGCTCACAGGGAAGACCCAGGAAGAACAACAGAGGTTTTCTTCTTATTCTAGGGCCGAGATGCGCATTTAGAGTCCTGTAATGAGAAAGAGTGAACAGGTAACATTCATAAACAATGTAAGGCATGCTTCATTCTGCCTGCCCAGAAAGTCTGTAGTGTATGAATAAACACTGCAATTTCCGTAAGGAAACTTGCAAGGGCTTGCAATATAAGGGTTTTTCTTCCTGTTTGCTTTGATCCCATGGATGCTTGCACAACTGCAGCCCCCATCTTTGCCATTTTGGTCTTGTAACAGCTTTTCACATAGAGCTTCGTGAGGCTAAGCATTCACTTAAATGCACAAATCACTGTGTGCTGAATTATGTATTTTCTTAACTTTTATTTTAATACGAAATAAGATTCCAAAATATATTTTCAGTGATCTACTATGGAAATAGATACATTTCATTCCTAGCTGTAAAGTTTCTGTGAGAAGACGTACTACATTCATATATCCTATCTCTGTGAGCAAAGCATAGCATTTGAATTACTGATTACCTGCATTATGTGTTAAAAATCACGGAGCTGGACAGCGGTGACCCTGAGGACTCTCAAAGGCATTAACTGTTTCAGGGAAGTCCTGGAATATATTGTATCCATTCAGTTGCATGCATATTTGCTAGCCTTAAACAGTAACACGTCAATATCATCCCAGTTAATCTGTAACCATCCAATATGCAGAATATATTCAACTAGGCGACAGCTTTGGTTTGCTGAGTTGAAATAAAGCTTCTGTTGTTTTTTCAGTAGTACTATGCTCCAGGGAGTATACTAAAAGAGTTTTGGTTTGCTTTATTGGGATGACTTACAAGGCCACACACACACACAATAAATGACAAGCTGATAGGATTTTTCTTTTTGTTGTTGTTATCTAAACAGTATTTCCATGTGGAATAATCTATTATATTATTACTTTCAACTTATTTGACACCTGTTCAATACTCCTGACATTTCTAGCTATCTAAAGTACATCTGTAGCTTCCCGTACAGTAGGTTTTTCGCACTTCCAATATTTTTCTTGATGTCGTTTATCTTCAAAATACCTGTGTGAAATATTCCCGCTTATAAATAGAGAGTGAAGGTAAACAGAGACTAAACTAACATAACACCACACATGAATCCTATGCTGAAGCAGAGATTTTGTGCTTCAGAAGTCATAAACTGGCACCCTGGGTATCCATCTCTTTTCATTTGTAGCTTGTCGCATAGAAAGCATCGTGATCAGCTCATCGCCACATATCAATTTGGTTTTTATGCCTACAAGGTCATAAGACCTTAATGAAGCATGTAAAATAAAAAGAACAGCTTGTCCAGACCTGGCTCATTCTTTTGTATTTCTCATTCTTTTATTTTTATCTCAGGTTTTGTTTCATTGTAATCTGCTTTTCAGAAGAGGTTCACTGTCACACACGGTCTATTTTGCTGACTGTTTCAACACCCAGGCGCTCACATGCCTCATCTCATCACCTCTTTGTAGGCCAGATAAGTTATGCTGCCTTCTAGGCATACATTTCCACCATGGGGTCTGTGAAGGGCTGGCGGCAGGTGAGCAGAGCTATTCTGCTCAATCCTTTTGCTATCAGAAGCTTAAAATCTCTATAGACGTATTTTGCTGCATCATGTTACGGTTTTTAAATGCTTTATGTAATACAAAGTTTCCCCCAGTGCAGCTTCAAATCTCATCTCTTTATTAAATGCTGAGGGGATTTTTTCCCCGATGTGGTAAAATCTGTCATCTTTATTACTAGTTATGATCTCATTTAATCTTGCTGCTACTCCTTCCTGTAGGGCATGAGCCAATCCTAATGCTTTGCTTTGGGGGGGTTGCTGTGGGAGATGGAGACATGCCAACAGCCACACAGGTTTGAGGGGTTTTGGTTTGGTTTTTTTTGCAGTGGGCATCACCTATGCAGAAGCATTTACAGAAGTAAAGGCAGATTCCAAAGGCAATCCTTTGGTATCTGCATATCCCTTGAAACAGGTGATGCTGAGTGTGCCTTGTCTTGCCCTATTGCTTGCTTGAGTGGCCTAGGAGAAGGAAGTAGACCAGTTCCTGGATAGCAGATGAATATTTTCAGATGCATCATGTCTTGTACCCACTCATTGTCACGAATCACAGGTTAAGGAGCAAACCTCTGCATCGTGCCTTGACCTACTTTGGTCACACACAAAGGAGAGCTTTGCTGACAGTTTTTCCACCACCACCTCCAAAAGGACTGTTTTATCCTACAAAATAATGTGAAGTTTGGTTATGAGGTTCCTCCCTTATGCTTCCTCCTCAATACATTTTCTAAGCTTCCTTTTTCATGTCCTGTAATTTTATTCCTAAATTAGGTAAAACCAGAGATGTTCTTTTTCAGCCCAAAATGGAACCTCAGAGCTAGGACTAGACAAAACACGTGCAAATTGGCAGTTCAAAGACAAGAACCACTGACAGCACTTTAAATCCTTTCCCCTCTCCTGTGAATCTCAGCCATTCACATGGCCAGAATAAGCCCAAGTTAGTCAAGGCTCCTTGGCTTTTTGTGAGGAGCTGGGTTAAAGCACAGCTTCTAAATGCGGAGTCAGAAATTACAGCTAGCTTTGAAAGACAGGAAAGTAAGGGCAATGAATTTGTGAGGTTGAGATTGTGAGTAATGAGACAAGAGAGAAAATAGAGGCAGAATTGATTCAGCAGGATTTAAAGCAGAAAGTTACTGATATGGGAGAAACACAATATTGAACAGAGGCAGGGGGAAAAAAAACCATACATTTGCAAATACTGATATTGTGAGAAAGTTGCAGGAATTTGACAAACTGGTAGAAACAGTTTAATTTGGGAGACAAAAGTACAAATATGCATGTGTAGTGATTTGGTTGTTGTAATTGTAAGAAAAATGTGTTCAATACAACTGATGTATGGACGGGTGCTGGTACCTCAAGATCTGCTGAAGCAATTCTGCAGTCTGTTATTGAGATACAAAGACCATATTCATTGGGTTTACTTACAGCAGAGAGGAATATAGCATATGGGTGGTACAGTTTGACCCTCTTAGCATATGGAGAAAATGGTATAATGCCAATTTGCTGCTACCGTGGTAGGTTGCCTAATAATTTGGGATAGTTGAGTATGCAATTAAAATTAAAATCTGTGAACATAAAGGTACTCAGTAGCTTTAGAATAAGGAGAAAAAAAAAAAAAGAGGGAGGGGAAGTCTAATAGTGGAAATTTAAAATGACATTTAAATTAAATTTTTGCCTCTGTACATGTGGCAGTGTTCAATGTGGTTTTGATTGTGCAATATGCTATCTTTATAGCGGCATAGAGATGGAATTTGTTCACAGTGCACTCAGCATCAGGTTCTTGTGGGTGGTGGGGGATGTCCCTTCATAACAAGCACTTGATTTAAGTGGGACAAATGAATTAAAAATGGGTCTGTGTCTGTAGACACAGAAAGCCAAGCGAGAAGGCCATATCTGTTCCTCATGGAAAAGCTTCACAGAGCTGTTTCACAGCTTCTCTTTGAGTGCCCCAGAGCCCAGGAGAAATTCATACAAGCAGAAAAGGTCATATAATGCCCCAAAGAAATTGCTCTAAACTGTGTAATCTGTAGGGGGAATAAAGAAGGCACAGGATTTTTTTTCCCCTCCAGAAATTTACCCTACATTTCTGCTTTGAATAGATGTCTTTAAAAAGCGTGTGGGAAATTTCCAGGAAAGTCTCATTCTCTTGAATGTTGTTATGTTTCTCAAGTGCAATAATGATTTCAGGAGATGACTGATGCTATTATTTTTGCAACATTTTGTGTTTTGGTTCTTTTTATTATGTTTGCACAAATACAAGTAGCTTGAACACTAATCGCTGTAATAAATTGCTGAAAAAAGAATATATAGAATTGCAGCATTTATATAATGTTTTCCTAGGCTTGTGAAATGTTTCCATACAAATTTTTTGCTCCCTTCCGAGATTTATTTGATATTCATGTCTATCTGAGGGCAGTCATACTAGTCAATGAACAACATTCAACCCTGTCATTCAAAATAAACCTTTGTCTATACCCTGCCCAAGAGAGACTGAAGGCTGAATAGTCAATTGGTCCAAAAATTTGGGGCAGCACTGAAGTAAAGAAATGAAAGCAACAAGGCAGAAGAGAGGTTTTAACAGATGTTTTGAGGGCTGCATTTTCAGCAGAGTGGCTTAATAAACCAGGAGGTGTCTCCTTTGAAGCCTCGTGAGCTCTTCAGGTGTTGGCAGGTCTCAAGTCCAGAAACTATTTCATGGGTGAAAGAGAATGACTTGGATGAGTGAGGAAGCATAAGAAAGCATACTGAACCATGGCAGCATCTCAGCTCGGGGAACAAAAACACACTGTTACGGAAATAAGCAAAATCTTGAGCATACAAAGGTGTTCTGCACAATATTGAATGTCTACAGACAAGACCCAGATTTTTAGGGGATGTATGGAAAGGGGAAAATGAACTTATGAAAAGGACCACGGATATCATTTTGATTCTATTGTAAAACAAATTACTCATAACACTATCTTGGTAGTCAGTTTGAGGTGGAGGTTGTTTCCGTGGAAAGAAATTATACAATAAACAATAGAAATACCACTAAAACGAGCAAACCTTGAATAATACTTTTGATGTGGGCAAGAAAAAGTAGAAAAGACACACAAATCTAGGAACTGAAGAGACAAATGACTAAACCAACAAGCTATCATGCCTGTAGCAAGCCTCTCAGACAATATTATTGTTACTAATTTGTCTTCACCCTGCCCTGTCCTACTCACCGTAACATAGATCACAGTTCGACCCTTTGAATGGGAACTACTAGTCTAAGGACACTGACCTTGATGGAGGGATGTGAATTTTATTCTGGAGGTGTGTCTAAGTGCTTATACAGATGGATAAGCTTTTGCATATGTTTGTATAACAGCAAATAAATGTTAGATAGCATTTGCAGTCTTCACTGAAGTGATTTTGAGGGAGTAGGTGGTTACTGCCCTAGGATAAGGAAGAGGTTTGATGATATGAGTAGGAGGATAATTAAGATTACAAACTTTATTCAGTTTTTGTAGATACTGTAGCTAACTCTTCTGTTGCTGTATCTTCACTTAAGTTTTCTCACTATTCTCATATATTTGTTTAATGAAAAATATTCTTAATTTTGTTTTACTAAAGGAAACTTCTAACCAATGGGCATGCAGAGAATTATTTGAAACAGTCCCTTATGACATAAAGCGAGAACACAAATAAGTGTAACACAAAAAAGTATTATTTTATTTAAAAGTTTGCATATTTTAAGCAATATTCTTTTGTTTTCCTAATCTATAGTAGGATTTTAAACTCTTCAGACTGCCATTATTCTGTCTAGAAGTATATCTCTACTATGTTCAGCGCAGTACGCTGATGTTATCTGCAAGATGTTTGAAGAGTGCTCAGAAAAGACTTTTGGAAAGATACTAAATATCAAAATTAGTTGATATTTTCCTGCTATGTTTATAATGCGTGTTCTAGGAATCAGTAGAGGAGTTTGTTGTCCTTCCACTAGGTTGCTAGTTCCACGCAAGTCCAGAACTGTATCAAATGAAAAATATTTTATATATACTCTGTTGTGGTCATAGAACATTTATCATAGCAAGCTGGTTAAAGCATCATTTAACTGTATGATTGGTCTCTGATGCTCTAGTGATTGACATTTAAAAAAGACTCAAGTAGAATAATGTTTAGGTTATTGGCTTTTCAAACAAATATTTGCAGATCATATTTACAAAAGAGAGGATTTCACCCTCTGCTTATGAAGCAGGAAACAGGTCTGTTCATTTCCAGTGCATTCTTTTAGAAAGTGTTTTGTATCTAGATACTGATTTTTAGTGTTCAATTAAATACAGTGTTTACTTTCAGAATTTATTTTTATGGTGTGTATCTGTGCAGGAGATCGCAAAGTGGCTCTTCTTATTTACAGTCTTGGTGAGTTTTTCTTGTTTAGGTGAGAGGGAGAATACATGCCCAAATTCTCATTCCAATTCACTGAAATACACAGTTGATGCTCCCACTGAGCAGAGCACAACCAGTATCACACCTGCTACATATAGTATGAGAGAATGCAGAGATTAAATTGGGACATTTCCAAAAATGCAGATTTTGTTCTTAGACCAGTGGATTCATTCTCATTCCTTGAATACAGAGGTCAGAATTTGATTAATTTCAATTATCATTATTAGAAAAAAAAATAATAAAAATACATATGGAAATCCCAATAAGCATAGAATAATTTGAGTCAGAAGGGATCATTAATCATTATCTGCCCAACACCTTTGACATGGGCAGGGACAACTTTCACTTCACCAGGTTGCTCGAAGTTTCCAACCAAGCCGACCTTGAATGGGGTCTGCCCAGGGATGGGGCATCATCCAACTACAAAATTTGAACTTTGAAATTCATAAAATAGTTATGAGAAAAAGGAAATAAATCTCTATTTCCTCTGAGTGTCTGTATTTATTTCACTGTGCTATCTGAGGAATAATATAGCCTCTAAATTCCATATAGCGTAGAGCAACACAAAAAGCAGTAGAAGTATTTGTTATTCTGACTACTCTATTTTTATTTCTTTCCTTTTTTACTAATAAATATGCTGTATGGAATAGTTTGTGATCTCATTCAATGACCTCTGAAGTCAGTGAGCTTTTCCACTCACCATCATAAACTTGTTGTCAGGCACAGAAGATTAGATGTTACCATGTCTTCTAGTGCCAGAAACTGAAAATTGTTCTATATTCATGAACGTGCTATATAATAAGCTGATATAAATCCAGTTGGGTTATTAGGATTTATTTCCAAAGGGAAGAATCATGGTCTCACTTAATGCTCCAGATTCAAGGTTTACAAAAAATTATCAATTATAATAGTGATTGTCTTTTCTTATCAGAAAAAATACCAGAAGTGATAGCAAAACCAGTTAAGTAAATATAATTCAAAAGTCAATTTAAGTCACAAGTCATGAGGATATCAAGCCAAAACCTTTTGTATTCAAAAGAAAATATTCTTCCACCCCACTTTTTGCTGTTCTACATAATTTCTTTGCAGATATTTCATAGTGAATTAATTTCGTTATTTCATGACTTTTAAATATTGAATTAATTTCATTACTTTCAAATACTTTCTTGATACTGTTCAGCATCCCTACCGCTCAACTCCCTCCCCATCACAGGGAGATTCCTTTTGTTCTAAAGTGCAAACAGGTCTGAGCAGATGTGTTAAATGAATATCCATGTGAAACTTTGCATTCCTTTGTAAGTCCCATACTACTGTCAACTTGAATACCATTTTGCTTATAGAAACATTCTGATATTTCAATAGAAAAAGTTGCTCTGCTCTTCCAGGACTATAGTCTTAAACAGTATGTTTTCTCACAGCTGAATTGTGGTTTTAGTTTTATAAGGAACTGTTTATCCAGCAATAGTTTTAGACTATTATATTAATCTGTGTTAATTTTGCAAACATATTTTAGCTGTATCAACAACTGAGCAACAAATGAGGCTCATCTATTCTGTGCATGTTAGTGGAGTTCCAGCAGAAAAATTAAGATCTGATCGTATAATTGAGGACCGTACAATAACAAGTGTGGATGAAAACATGGGAAAGTCAAGCTGAGCAGGCAGCTGTAATATTAGTGTAATGGGGTTGCATGACAAGGCTTTGGTAGCAGGGAGCTGCAGGGGTGGCTTCTGTGAGAAGCTGCCTGAAGCTTTCCTTATGTCCCATGGAGCCAATGCAGCCGGCTCCAAGATGGAGTGATAGTGGCAGCACATCTGGGATATTGTATCTACAAAGAAGAGGGGGAACTGTGCAACTATAGCTGAAGTGGGGAGTGAGAATGTGTGAGAGAAACAACTAGAGCCATTTTTTCCTGAAGTACTGCACTCCATGGGATGGACACATGCTGGAACAGGAGAGGAGTGTGAGGAACCTCCCTTGACGGGGAAGGAGCAGCAGAGACATGTGATGAACTGACGGCAATCCCCATTCTCCATCCCCCTGCACCACTCAGGGGGAGGAGATAGAGAAATTGAGAGTGAAGTTGAGCCTGGGAAAAAGGGAGGGATGGGGAGAGGGTGTTTTAAGATTTGGGTTTATTTCTCATTACCCCAATCTGATTTGATTGGTAATAAATTAAACTCATTTCCCCAATGATGGTTACCTGTGAGTGGTCTCTACTTGTCCTCATCCTGATCGATGAGCCTTTTGTTATATATTCTCTCCCCTGTCCAGCTCAGGGGAGCAGTGACAGAGTGACTTTGGTGGTCACTGGGCATCCAGCCAGGGTCAACCAAAACTGGTATTTTATTTTCAAGTGTTTAGCTCTGTAATTTGCACAAATTTTGGCATAAAAAGGAAGTGGCAGTTTAAATAAGATATTTAGTGTAATGCTCAATACTGGGTGTTGCCCCTCTTAGCACTGAATATATTTAATATGTCAGTTAAGATATCACGGCTGTTTTGAATTTTGATTTATTTTGATTGCATAAAGGTAAAAGATAGTGGATTTGAATTATAAAAGCGTTACATACAAATGCACAAATATTTGTCATCCAGCTTTCTTGTTGTCTTGATAAAATTTTAAGTTATGTGGAATATTGGAAATAGCTTTCAGAGGCAACAGCTCATTCTTCTGCGTGTTGTTGCAATTTGTTTCTGATGTCAAAAATATATGGTTTTGGAGAGCAGAATGATATTAGAAGTAGAGATTTTTACTAGGAGATGCTATTTGTTGTAATAAACTGCTCTGGAATTCATCAGTCAAAATGAATGCTAGCATGGGGAGTCATTCTGCTGGCCTTGTTTTTTGTTTAAAGCACTCTTACCCCAAATTTCTACTCTTCAGCTATATTAGGTGATTTATGGACATTCTTATCTTGATTTAGGAAGTTATGTAAGAAAGGAAATTTTATCCTTGAGTACACAAATACCTGTAGATGTGTGCACACAGTTGTGTATTTAAGGCAGTTATTTTTTAACGAGATGGATGTCTCTTTCTAAAGAGAAGCCTGTGAAATAGTAATTCTTGTTTTGCGTGAGCATATGATATTGGTAAACAGGCTCACCTTAAATGTTTTAAGTACCTCGCCTGTTGTGGTCATGCATTTGAGGTTGTCCACTCCTCATCTTGTCCATGCACATCAGGGCTACAGCTATCAGTGAGTGTAACATGATGGCCAGAATAACCATCCTGGTGTAGTATTGCTACCTTTGCCTAATTTTCCTACATTATAGGGAAGCTTACAAAATCTTTTGGTATTGATTACCTCTAAATGCAGACTAGCCCCATCTTACAGTTACTGTATTTAAATGTATAGTTATTTCTAAAATTATTTAATATATTAAAATATTGCATCATGGCACTAGTAAAATATTAATGTATTACAACCTTGAAATGCTAAAATATTATTTCAAAGCCCTGCATTGAAATTATTGTATTCTATCCATTCTCCTCCTGGATATAACACTTCCTGATCCCAGAGAACAGGCTATTAACATACAGATATTTCAGCAGAGAAGAGCTCATTTGATATATTTAGAGCCTTTTTCTGCTCTGTTACAGAATGCTGTGCAACACTGAGTTGTTAAATGCTTTCCAGTGGCCAACCCTAGTCAATCCATCTGTGTTATGTGAAGTTCTTCTGAAGGTCAAACCTCAAAGATAGTTTTAAGACCAAGGCCAAAATGAGTTTATGCTTTGTTGACACACATTTGCTCTTTCTCCTGAGCAGGTCACTAAATGGCTCTGTGTTTGTTCGGAAGTCATAGCCTTTCAAAGTATAATTCAGATATCCATATGATATTTAATCTGTGAAAATAACACTTTCTGATCTTTTGGGGATGAATCTCTTATGTATATGAATGAACCCAAACAAAAGCCTGTATTGCATGTTGTTGAAACAGATCCTTAAAGTAAAATATTTTCTCTTATTTGTACTTGAGAGCCATTAAACCCAGACTAGTATTCTCTTGCTTAACCTCTTCTGCCTCTTGGCTTTTATCTGAATTTCACATGAATACTGCATAAATATTTTATTTTATGTGTAATTAACCTTTAAATGGACAGCCATATTTTAGCCAACTAGTGTACACAATTCATTACTACCAATCTATGTCACCTTTTGTCTTGGAGAAGGCTCTTTCTTAATTCTTACGTGGTTTTCCTCTTTCTCCTCAGCCCCTGCAACTTTTAATAATAGTTGTCAAAAAAAACCTCTCAAACCTGAAAAAACAAAGCAGGAGAAAAGATAACACTTTCTTCTTGTTGAAACAGCTTGTTGTTATGCATCTAGGTATTAATTAATTACAAGAATCCTCTGTTTTCTCTGGAGCAATCATAAGTGTATTTTAAATCCATGCTGTGAGCATAACTTCTCTATTAAAATGTTCTTTTTCCACTGGTCTCAATACTGAGGAATAGGATGTGTGTGTAATATGACATTCTTCAAGACGCACTTAAAGAAACACTGTGTTAAGCATTGATTCACAGAATTTTCACTGGAGCATATCCCTTGACGTTCCCAGAAATGCTGGTCTTTAATATGGGAGATCGTGTCTCCTTCACGGAATCATAGAATACTTAGGATTGGAAAGGACCTTAAGATCATCTAGTTCCAAGCCCCCTTGGGCTTGGGGAGGGACGCTTCACACTAGACTATGTCACCCAAGGCCCTGCCCAACCTGTCCTTGAACACTGCCAGGAATGGAGCATTTACCACTTCTCTGGGCAATCTGTCCCAGTGCCTCACCACCCTCATAGTAAAGAACTTCTTCCTTATATCATGCATTCCTTAAATAGGCAGCATTCACAAAATGTATTTATAAATCACTAGGCATTTCCTGATTGCTCATGAAATTCTAGAGCATTCTTCCAGAAACAGTATGGGGACTAAATAGTGGAGCACACAGTAGTTTCACAGGTTGAGTCTTTGCATTTCTCTCCTACATAAAAGATCATTAGAAGAATTAAGTTTTCATTTAGGTTGCCCAAGGAAGTTGTGAATGCTCCATCCCTGGTGGTGTTCAAGGCCAGGTTGGACAGAGCCTTGGGTGGCATGGTTTAGTTTGAAGTGTCCCTGCCCATGGCAGGGGGATTTGAACTTGATCATCTTAAGGTCCTTTCCAACCATAACTATTCTATGATTCTATGATTCCTGTGCTTGCTCCTGCAAGATAACAAAAAAATAAAAAGACCGTTCACTTCATACTAGAGAGGTAAGATGCATCATGGCACTACTTTAAGATGAGCTACTTCCTACCCATTTCACACTTTAGAAATAATTACTTAACACAGTGCAGCCCATTTTATTCACAGCAACTTTTTCTTAGTAATTTACTTCGCAGTTTTGAAGTGCAAAGCATCACAAAATCAACTGGAATCATGTGGTGTGGAAAGCCACAGAGCTTCTCCTGCTGGGCTTCAGTTTATTTGTATAAATTTCTTTAGGCATTTGATCATCATGGAATTGATTCACCCTAAGCACTAATTGCCATACAAGAGAAAACTTCACTAAAATATAGTCTGTTAGAGACAGAACTGGACGGGTAATTGGAAGTAGTCTAGTTCCCATAGACCGTGGATTCAGTTGCTGTCGTGGGTGTATATCATGACCATGTATAACATACAGAATCTCTACAATTGTTCCTGTTTGATTGAAATCATTGATTTTTATAGGAAACACTTATTCAATTATAATTTTGTAGATAATACTGATCAAATTATAGGGTATAGCATATAAGAAATGAGTAATAAATAGGAACTGTGGTATACTTCAGTATGTTACTACTGAAATTGACAGGGAAGTCATGGCAGAGCCAAATCAGTGAATTATTAGAATAACACTATTTAAAATTGAGTTTGGCATTATATATTTAATATAGGTTTAATTTCAAGCATGAAAGTTTAAGTGATTTAGGAGGGAAAGAAGAAAACCTGATGTAAAGGTCAGTTGGCACTTTTACCACTTGCAATTAGTTTCTATATGCATCTGTCATTAAAGAGATTATAAACAGCTGGAGATGTCTGTGGATAACATTTAATAATGCATGATTTCTACCAAGACTTGTAAGCTACTGTGTTTGTCTTGATACAAATCATGGACTCTTCCCCAGTAAAAAATCTCCCACAGTGAATAACTCGGTTCAACTCCAAATCAATAGTTCACCTCAAAGCCAATGCTAATTGATAATGGAAGGCACAGCCAAGATAATTTAAGAATTTAAGTTCCACAGACTTCCAGGTTTTTTAAGAAGTGCACACTTTTCTCATTAAATGAATTTTCAAAAGCATCTAAATAATTTAACAGGATATAAATAACTTTGGAGCTGACAAACCAGAGCCAAGCATATTTTAATGTTCTTTGGATAGCTCGTCTTCATTTGGCACCTTTGAAGGCTCGTTCGGTTTCATTTATGAGCATTAGAATGAAGGTAGTGCCAATTAGCATCTGTTTCAGAGTTATTTCAGGTCTTGCAGTGGAGCCACAGGTTTCAGTCTGCTGTGATTTCATTTACCATTCCTTAAAATTTTTTACACTTCATGTGCTACAAGAAGTCTTTGTGGCAATCTACCAAAAGAACTATCTCATTCCCACCCTTTTTGCAATATTTTGAGTATTTTAGTTGTGCCGGAAGATAAAGGTGTATCAAGGAAATTTGATAAATAGGATTAATTTTATCTTCTTTATTTCAAAAAGGCAGACTGCAAACTGTACAGTGGTTTTTGCATGTTGCATATTCATATACTTCCATTTCCATTAGCTCTGAGATGGGCTCCAATGGCACTTACCTTAAGTTTCCATGCCATCATTGTCAAGATAGCACAGTTAACTTGTCGTATTACACACTGGATAGTATTAACTCTTTTTGGAGGCATTTATGTGGATGTACCAAGCTATTCATCCGGTCACTTTGTGGGCCAGACAGAGATGGTCGTATTAACTACTGTCTCGTGAATACAGAGAATAAAGCGCCAAATCCAATTAAAGACCTCAGGGTCTATGAGCTTGGAATTACCACACAAACTTTTCAAGTGATTTTCTTTTTTGACCACAGGGGTACCAGGACCTGGGCTATGCGTTGTGACTATTAAAAAAAGTGAAGTCACCTCAATCAGATTTAACTGTGCCTCATATGAATCTGGGTCTCCATGCCTTCTGGATCTTAAAAACCAAGTCAGGGCTGGAAGGAGAAGGCTTTTTACAGCTTATGCTCTATCCTGAAGGCATGTGTTGACAGTTACTTTTCTGAAAACACTAAGTAAGGTTCTAAATCACACAGGGGTTATTCTGACTCCTGTTTGCTGTTTTGTTGTTTCTCTTAATGGTTGAGTATCACCCAGGAAATGAAAGGCCTTGGTCTGATTTCCTGTTATGGGGAATCATGAATCCTCTTTTCCATTATACCTCTGAACTGGGCATATATTTTTACCTATCCAGTTGCAAATGAGCTTTGGTGCACCTTGAGATGAAAGGATCAAGGGGACTTAAGACACTGGAGCCCACCCAAGCATATCCCACAGAGATGCTGGAGAGGGACTCTTCATCAGGATCTGTAGCAATAGGACAAGGGGCAATCGGTTCAAACCTTAACAGGGGAGATTTGGGTTAGATATAAGGAAGTAATTCTTAACTGTGAGGGTGGTGAGGCACTGGAAAAGGCTGCCTAAGGAATTTGTGAATACTCCATCCCTGGAAGTGTTCAAGGGCAGGTTGGACAGGACTTTGAGCAATGTGGTCTGGTGGAATGTTTCCCTGAGTGTAGCAGGGGGTTGGAACTTGATGATCTTAAGGTTCTTTCCATCCCAAACCATACTGTGATTCTATTTTATGACTCTAAGCAAGGCTTTGGGAGAAAGTTTGTGTTTGTTTGCTCTTTTGAATTCAGCTGTCTTGTATCCCTGCTTTCAGGGGCAGAAGGAGGGGCCCCTTCCCTTCCCTGCTCCCATTTCATCCATTTAATCCAAGTCATCTTTTTGATGATTCCAAAAATACAGCTTATATTCAATGTAAATTTGGAGTGTCCGTGAAAAATGAATGTTCCAATCATTCAATGGAAATAATGGTAAAAGTCCTGCTGGCTTGGGAGGGTGTGCAGAGGCTTTGTCAATGCACCAGTTATCGTTTCAGTAAAGTTCTTTATGCATTTAGTTTTATTCCAAGAACAGAAGGTAAAAAAATTCTGATATCTACAAGGATAAATAAGGACTCCAATCAGTTTACAGATATAAAGCAATATTTTTTGCCTAATTAGTTTGTGATAGCAGTTACAAAGCATTTTTTTTTCTTCTGTAAAAAGACTATTCATGAAAATGTCAACAATTTTCAACAGGCTTTTGCTTCAGATATTCCACGTGGACATTCTGTTATTTTGTGCTGTTTTTTACACTAATGCCCTGTAATTGTGTTTCACTTCTGCTTAAACTGACAAGTCATTTGAATGGGTGTCAATAAGCACATTGATCTGAGGAGGTGACAGGAATAGACCAAGGCTTTGCTCCATAAAAATAGGAGCTGGTCCTTTGTTCTTGCATTCTTTTGAAAGTCTGGGTGGATTTTAAACAATTCTTTCATGTTTATTGTGTTTTGGTTTATTTAATCACTAATGCCTCATGGTTGTGATGTCCCACAAAGGAACATTTGGCCACAAAGAAGCCAGTACTCAAAGTGGATGGTTAATTACTGCAATGAAAATTGAGTTATTGTCTTTCCTAGGTTTCCTCTGCCTCCATTCATTTAAAACAGTAGCTAAAGTTACAGTATGTGTCCCATTAAACCTCATGTGCACTGTTTGCTTTTAGGTGGGGGTTTCACTGGAAATGTGTCAGACTGAAAAGCTTTGTTGCCAGACACACATCACTGCCCTCAGAAAGTATGACTCATGCACTAACCTGATATTGTGTAGACTGCACAATACACTGCCAAGTAGGGTGACAGAGCTGGAAAGCAGCAGTGGTTTCACTGGCTGCAAGAAACATCAACTGAAATAATGTCAAATATTGTTTTGGTGTAGGCTGTAATTGAAAGTGTTCAGAACAGGTTGGAGGATAAGGAGAAAGCAAGAAGAAAAGCAAACAAAAAGCCAACCAGGGTGGTCTGGAGGGAGCTGGCAAGATAAGGGACTACAAAGTAGCAATGGATTTGAAAAAGCATTTAATTCCCTGTTATAAGTACAAATATTGAGTTAGCATTGATTTTCAGCTGTATGTATTGGCAAAACCATTTTGGTTAGGAAATAAACAAGACCTCATTTCCTTATGCATCATCCAAGGAATAAAAACTTGATGCAATTAAAAACAAATAACTGCAGTATGATAATATATATCTCAACAAGAGATCTATTAGATAGCGACAGAAGCAGTGAATGAGCTGAAATCCTGTTTTTCCATGATTTTTGATAATCAGAGCAGTGTAAATGCAGTCAAGATAGTTCTGTGTCCTACAGGCAGGCAAGAACTGGAGGTTTTGAACTCTAAGGCTATATGATATCTGCCTTTATGCCATTAACAATTCTACATCTAAATAGAATGGCATCATTGGAGCTTCAGTACATTCATGAAGCCAGCATTATAGTCAGATATTGTCATCGAGTGGAGCCTTTTTCTTAAATTCATAAACCCTAAAATCTTTGCTTGCAACCAATAACAATATGGGGTTCTCCTTTTTCTCCAAGAGAGAGACCTGAAAAACACTAATGGGATGTTTTTAAGGGGTGGTGAGATATCTGAGGAAGTCTTGCACTTAATTCCATGAATAAGTCATCCCTGTGACTCATAATAGAACCTTTATTCTACAACCAACTTGGAAAAGATTGTTTACAAGTGCTTTCTAGTGAGTGAAACAAAACCTAGGCCTGTGGTCATATCCGATATTAATATCACTTTCATTAAGAGTTCTAAGTATTTCCACTCATCTATAACAGAAACATGACAAAGTTTTACTCAGTAGATTTCTGGAGTTTAGATGCATACAGTATTATTTGTTACATGTTGTAACATGTCCTGCACTTCTCTATGACTTCTCTTAGCTGCCTGGTATTACTTCAACTTTTAAACAGATAAGATTTTAATAGAAAATATGATAGAAAGCTTTATTAATTACTAATTCATTACATAGTAACATCAATTATTATGCTTATAATAACAGAATAGTCATTTCCCAAGAGCTTCTATTAAAGTGGGTAAATTTTAACACTTTAACACTTGTTTTAACACTTATTTACATAGTCTTTCTCTATGGGCTTCCAAATCTGAAGGAAAAGAAAAAAATGTGTACTATACCCTTTTCCTCCCGTTACTTTAGATTAAAAGAAACCATACAGAAGCAATTTAAAAGCAGATTGCAATTTACAGCTGGAAAGCAGTTGGTGGTTAAATGAGGAGTTCGTAGTGGACCCTTTACAAATAGATGTCTGTGAGGAAATGAGAATAATTTAAATTCTGGAGTAAACGTTTTTGACCTTCTAAATGGAAGCATCTGCAAGATTTAATTTAACTCATGAGTGTGGAAATTCTCAGCTGGTGTGAATTAGTGTGGCTTCAGTGAAGCTGATGGTTTTATAACAGTTTACATCATCCACACTTCTTTCCTCAGAAATTTTATTTTTTTTATATGCATTTAAGTGTAAGAGCATCAATTTTGTACACTGACATCTTCTGAATAGAAAAATGTAGTTTACTTTATGAGGAGCTTTATGGCTTCCTCTTTGAGTCCTCTGCGTAAGCATTGCAAAGGAAAAGATGCTCTTTAACTACAAGAAATATTCTGCAGTTCAATATTCTAATACATAATGTTCTGAACTCACACCCCTCAAACGGAAAGGAATGAGGGGAAGCTTCAGAGACATCAGTACTCGAAGACATGCTAAAACTCATATCACCTGCATTTACAGTGATATAGACCACTTTACACATGTATGGGAGAGATTTTTTGAGGACTTATCAGAAAACCTGCCTCTGTTTATCAGTCTTTTGACTTTCTAGGCAAAAGCATGAGCTAGCCTAGATGTCCCCGTACCCTGCCCAGCCCAGTCTTGAAAGTGTCCGGTGTTGGGGAGTCCCCACCTTCCTGGGGATATTATTCCAATGACGGTTGTTCTCATGTGAAAAATGTTCCTCTTGTGCCCAGTCAGAATCTTCCCATGAGTGACTTGTGCTCATCACCGCTTGTCTTTTCCACGGGGATTCCTTGTAAAAAGGCAGTCTTCATCCTCTTTGTAGTCACCTTTTAAATACTAGAACATGGCACTGTTTGTTACAATATAATCTGAATTTAATTGAGCAACAGAACTCTTGAACGATGTCAGGATATTCTTGCCTTCGGGAAGAACTTCTAATATGTGCACAGCTTTCTTCCCCCTTCGAAAATTAAAAAAAAAAAAAAAAAAAAAAAGAACCAGTGCATATGTTTTAGCTGATGAAAATTAATGAGATTTATATGTTGCACTTGCCTTGTAACTAGGTGTCGTGGTTTAAGTCCAGTCAGCCATGTAGCTTGTTCTCTCAATCCCCCCCCCCTCTTCCTCCCCCTGCTCCTGGAGGGATGGGGAGAACAGTCAAAACAATGTAACTCCCACAGGTTGAGATAAGAACAGTCCAGTAACTAAGGTGTAACACAAACCACTGCTGCTACCACCAGTATTAATCATGGTAAGGGAAATAAAAAGGGAAGAGAATACAACCTCTCACCACCTGCCAGCAGATACCCAGCCAGACCCGAGCAGTGATCTAACCCTTCCGGATAACTACCTGTCGTGGTTTAAGCCTCTCTAACCACGCAGCTCGTTCTCCCCTCACTTTCCCCTTTTTCTTCCCCCCCCCCTGCTCCCGGAGGGATGGGAAGGAGAATAGAAAAGAATGTGACTCCCACAGGTTGAGATAAGAACAGTTTAGTAACTAAAGTATAACACAAATCACTACTGCTACCACCAATAATAATAATGACAAGAGAAATTACAAGGAAAGAATACAATTCTCACCACCTAAAACCAAGCCCGACCACACAGTGCACCCCCCACCCTTCTGGGTCTCTCCTCTCCGTCCTCCATCTTGGGCATGACATGCTGTGGTATGGAATAACCTCTTTGGTCAGTTTGGGTCAGGTGTCCTGTCTCTGCTTCCTCCCGGCTCCCCTCCTCCCTGGCAGAGCATGAAACTCAGAAAGTCCTTGGCCAGACCAAAACATCACTAAGCAGTAACCGAAACACTGGTGTTATCAGCGCTGCTCCCAGGCCCAAAATCAAAAAACACAGCGCTACACCAGCTACCAAGGAGGAGAAAAATGACTGCTGCTGCTGAACCCACGACATTATCCACCCCTTATTCTATACCATTCACGGCATGCTCAGATCCCACATTTTCAATATACCATCACATGTATATGTATATGTATACATCCACACACACACAAAAAGGGAGAGAGATCATCCCTCAGTGCATAAACCAATCCCTATAAAGCTGCTGAGTCCATCCAGTCCATGATGTCAAGCTCCATGTTTTGTAACAGCCTTTCAGAGCAGGAGAGGCTGTGTGCAGTGTTCACACTCGTCAATAACCTGGGCCACAGTGTCCATTGCTAAGTCCACCCCTCGATCATAAGTCCATCTGTATGTCGTATCTCTGCCCTGATGGCCTGAGGTGTCATGGGCCCATCAGGCTCAAAATAATTCACTCTCCCCTCCAGCAGTTTCTGCAGCTTGTCGCTGGGGGCTCCATACAGCTGCCTTCCATCTGTGATGCTTCCAAAGCACTGGAGGGGCCCAGTGGACTAGATACTCGCCCATACTGTCCCACACACCCTGCCACTCATGGCTGTCCAGGCTTGGGGAAAATCTCTTAGTCATCCTAGATTGCAGACTAACCCCAGACAAGGCCCACACCCCACTCTGCTTAACTCTGGGGACCAGACAAAATGGTTGTGGGTAAAACACACTGTGTATGCATGCCACCATGCTGATCCCCATCACAATCAGCAGGCAGGTCTCAAGGGTACCCAAAGGCCATTCAAACCCTTCAGAGCTCTCAAATGAGGCTGCTGTGCTTGCCACTGGGGCTGGTGTAGCTGCTGCGCTTGCCGGCTCTCTCACCACCAGCTGCTCTTTGTCTGAGTCCAGAGCTTCCTTCTCTGCCTTGCTGGGAAGTGCTGCGGGGTCTCCTGCGTTCTCCTGCGGCTCCGCGGGCAGCTGCCGGGGAATGCTCTCGGCCGCCACGAGGCTGGGCTCGGCCACGGGACTCTGTTCAGCCTCGGGGCCCGGCTTCTCTGCCGTCTCCTCCTGCCGCTCGGTAGCCTCCCCCTCCCGCGGCTCGGCAGCCGCCGGGCTGGGCTCAGTCGGGGGGCTCACCCCTTCTGCTACCTCCTTCCTCTGCTCGGCAGCCGTCGGGCTGGGCTCGGTGGGGGGGCTCGGCTCCTGCTCCCCGGGTCCGCTCCCCCGGGCCGTTTCGGCAGCCGGCGGCTCCCGAGGCAGCCCCCCCTCGGCTCTCCACAGCCTCGCCAGGACGGTGAAGAGCAGCCGAACTGCCAGGTACACATCCGCCCCCCACGGCTTCTGGAGCCCGCCCGTATCACAAGCCATTCCAATAAAGTACAATGAAACAAGAGCCTTAAACCAAAACCCATATCTGAAACATGCTAAGATAAGAAATACCGGCTGTAAGTAAGGTACAACAGGCTGAAACCATGAACACAAGAGAACCAAAAGCAACAACTTTAAGAGCCAATAAATCAGCATTGTGACGAGTGGCTATTAATCCTGTCGTTATCTCAACCCTTCGTGCCCCACGTTGGGCGCCAAAAAGAACTGTCGTGGTTTAAGCCTCTCTAACCACGCAGCTCGTTCTCCCCTCACTTTCCCCTTTTTCTTCCCCCCCCCCTGCTCCCGGAGGGATGGGAAGGAGAATAGAAAAGAATGTGACTCCCACAGGTTGAGATAAGAACAGTTTAGTAACTAAAGTATAACACAAATCACTACTGCTACCACCAATAATAATAATGACAAGAGAAATTACAAGGAAAGAATACAATTCTCACCACCTAAAACCAAGCCCGACCACACAGTGCACCCCCCACCCTTCTGGGTCTCTCCTCTCCGTCCTCCATCCTGGGCATGACGTGCTGTGGTATGGAATAACCTCTTTGGTCAGTTTGGGTCAGGTGTCCTGTCTCTGCTTCCTCCCGGCTCCCCTCCTCCCTGGCAGAGCATGAAACTCAGAAAGTCCTTGGCCAGACCAAAACATCACTAAGCAGTAACCGAAACACTGGTGTTATCAGCGCTGCTCCCAGGCCCAAAATCAAAAAACACAGTGCTGCACCAGCTACCAAGGAGGAGAAAAATGACTGCTGCTGCTGAACCCGTGACACTACCCCCAGTTTATATACTGGGCATGATGTGCTGTGGCATGGAATATCTCTTTGGCTACTTTGGGTCAGGTGTCCTGTCTCTGCTTCCTCCCGGCTTCCCCTCCTCCCTGGCAGAGCATGAGGCTCAGAAAGTCCTTGGTCAGAGTAAACATTACTGAGCAACAACTAAAAACATCGGTGTTATCAGTGCTGTTCCCAGGATGAAAGTCAAAAAAACAGCACTTCACCAGCTACTAAGAAGGAGAAAAAATGACTGCTACTGCTGAACCCAGGACAGTATCCACCCGTTATTCCATACCATTCACGTCATGCTCAGATCCCACATTTTCAATATATTTTCATCACTCTTATATATATGTACATATATATGTATACATACACACACACACACAGAGGGACAGAGATCATTCCTTAGTGCATGGACCAATCCCTATAAAGCTGCTGAATCCATCCGGTCCATGATGTCGGGCTCCATCTCTTGTAACAGTCTTTCAGAGCAGGAGAGGCTTGTGAAGTGTTCACACTCGTCAATAACCTGGGCAATAGTGTCCATTGCTAAGTCCACCCCTTGATCATAAGTCCATCTGTATGTTGCATCTCTGCACTGATGGCCTGAGGTGTCGTGGGCACACCAGGCTCAAAATAATTCACCCTCCCCTTCAACAGTTTCTGCAGCTTGTTGCTGGGGACTCCATACAGCTGCTTCCATCTGTGATGCTTCCAAAGCACTGGAGGGGCCCAGTGGCCTAGATACTCACCCATACTGTCCCACACACCCTGCCACTCATGACTATCCTCGGGGAAAATCTCTTGGTCCTCCTATATCGTCGTCTAACCCCAGACAAGACACAAAAAACGACTCCACTTAACTCTGGGGACCAGACAAAATGGTTGTGGGTAAAACACACTCTGTATGCATGCCAACATGCTGATCCCCATCACAACCAGCAGGCAGGTCTCAAGGGTACCCAAAGGCCATTCAAAACCTTCAGAACTCTCAAATGATGCTGCTGTACTTGTTACTGGGGCTGGTGTAGCTGCTGTGCTTGCCGGCTCTCTCACCACCAGCTGCTCTTTGTCTTAGTCCAGATCTCCCTCCTCTGCCTTGCTGGAAAGTGCTGCGCGGTCTCCTGCATCCTCCTGGGGCTCGGCTCGCGGGGCTCAGCAGGCGGCTGCCAGGGAATGCTCTCTGACGCCGTGGGGCTGGGCTCGGCCGCAGGGCTTGGCTCCTCCACCGCCTCCTCCTGCTGCTCCGCAGCCACCTCCTTCCTCTCGTCGACCGCCCTGACCTCCTCCACTGGCAGCTGCTCCCTCCCGGCCTCCTGATCCCCGGGGCTGCTCTCCCAGGCTGGTTCGGCCGCTGGCGGCTCCCGGGGCGGCCTCCCCTCGGCTCCCCACAGCCTCACAAAGACGGAGGCAAGGACGAGGGCCAGGACGGTGAAGAGCAGCCTGATGGCCAGGTACAAGTCCACGGCCATGTCCATCCCCCACTGCTGCAGGAGCCCGCCCATATTACAAGTCATTACCATTAAGTACAATGAAACAAGAAACTTAGCCCAAGCCCCCCATCTGATAAACACTAAGACAACAAATGCCAAATGTAAGTAAGGTGCGACATGCTGAAACTGTGAGATCGAGAGCAGCAACTTTGAGAGCCAATAAATCAGCATTGTGACAAGTGGCTATTAATCCAAAACAATAAATGCTTATCACAAATACGATTAGACACACTCTGGTCAGATCTATCGTTATCTCAACCCTTCGTGCCCCGCATTGGGTGCCAAAAAGACCTGTCATGGTTTAAGTCCAGTCAGCCACGCAGCCACTCGCTCACTCCCCACTCCCCCCCACTTTCTCCCCCCTCTCCTGGAGGGATGGGGAGGACAATCAAACCAGTGTAACTCCCACAGGTTGAGATAAGAACAGTCCAGTAACTAAGGTATAACACAAACCACTGCTGCTACCACCAGTATTAATCATGGTAAGGGAAATAAAAAGGGAAGAGAATACAACCACTCACCACCTGCCAACAGATACCCAGCCAGACCTGAGCAGTGATCTAACCCTTCCGGATAACTGCCCCCATTTATCCCCCTGTCTCTGCTTCCTCTCGGCTTCCCCTCCTCCCTGGCAGAGCATGAGACTCAGAAAGTCCTTGGTCAGACTAAACATTAATGCAACAACTAAGAACACTGGCGTTATCAGCACTGTTCCCAGGCCAAAATTCAAAAACACAGCACTGCACCAGCTACTAAGAAGGAGAAAAAAGTGACTGCTTCTGCTGAACCCAGGACACTAGGAAAGTTCCACCAGTTGCCTTTTCTGCATTTTTGGTACCTCAGTATGCTGTAAAATCCAATCTTGGCTAGTAGCTAGAAAAGGACTGTATCTTCACCATAGTGATCTTGGAAACCCTAGTTCAAAAATCACAGAAATACAGAAATATTCAATATATATCTACAAATGAAAACAAGACCACAAAACCCAACAAACTGCTGCCTTCATTCTCAAGAATGAAAAAGTTCTTAATTTCAGGCAACCTCTAAGACCATTATAAATACATATTCTTCAGTCAGCTCTTTTTTTACAGAAGCTTAAAAGCCAGTACATGAGAAATAAAATACTTCTTTACACACAAATCCTCCTTCTTGTGAGAAGAAAAAAAAAGAAACCACACACGGCTGATATTAAACACAGCACTTAATTCACCAATTCACCACTCCACTTGAAGGCATTCAGATGTTGTGGTGATGTGGGATGCCTAAAAACATAAAACAGAAAAAGAGACTCTTCTTCATCCATTTGCATATTCAGTTTCCATAAGTTCTGCATTTCATTACTTAGTTTAATCATGTACAGATCTAGATAAAACTTGCTTGGATCCAGGACAAGATTCGTACACCTCAGATACTGATATGTCCAGCTCATGGTACATTTGTATTTTATTGACTTTATTTGCTGTCTGGCATTACAGGGATGTGGCTTGCCCAGTTTCTGCATAGCTGTGATTATTTATGCTACACTGGAACCAATTACACTCACTGTGATCTGGTTACAATTTGGTAAGGTAATTAAAAAACTGCTGAAAGCAATTGTTTTATTTTAGGGGAACTTCTTGCCTGTAACATGCATTTATGAGCAGGTTATCTAGTGAATAACATTCTGAGACTGAGCAGTATTGTGGAGGTGCCATGAAGAAAGCCTGTAATTCAGTGTTTCATTTTAAAGTGGCGGAACAGTGGGATCTTTCTGTCTTGTCCTTTCTTTGTGGTGACTGAACCTTTCTCCTTTGCAACTGCATAAACCAAAAGCCAAAAGCCCTGAGCAGAAAAAGGGTATCTAAGCAACCTTTTTTCCCCTTTTTATGCAAAATTCTCTCCTTATTTTCAAGAAAAAAATAATTATTAAAAGAAAAAAGGAAAGTACAAATATTCATTCCACGGGAGATGATTCCCTAGCAAAACTGAATATGGAAATCAAGTGATTGCAGAACCTCCAATGTAGTTACTTCCGGTACATGATATAATGCAAAGTAATTTATAGGAATAAACAAAACGTGTGGATGAAATCACTGAGCTGAGCAGAGACAGTAATTTACGATCACTCCATGATCCTAAGACACTTCTTACTATTCTTTCTTTTTTGTTTTAAAAACTTCTTTATTCTAAGATGTCTTCTTTAGCTCATCCAGAGAGGAATCACACAGGTTTTCTAAGATGTGTTTTCCTGATCCATCTCCCTGGTGGATACCTAGGATTTTCAGTGAAATTTAGTGTCTACTCACTTCTGCTGGAAAAAAGTAGTTTAGCCTTTTCCTGACCCATAATTAGTCTTAATCTGTCAGGAGGAGACTGTGAATTGATACATTCAAATCTAACTTTCTGCTTAAAAGCACTGATCCATCTTATATCTGCTGTTCAAAATGTTTTTTTTTCTTAGCACTAGCTTCATAACTTTTAAAAGAGCTTTTGAACCTGTGCATAGTTCTTTAAGAGTGATGTTGTTCCACATTTAAAATAAAATATTAGGGCAGATATCTTTTTGAGCATCAATTTATACCTTAATAAAACATTGTGTTATTGAAGTTTTCAATAAACTGTAAATAATGGAACCATCTACCTAGGGGATGATGAAAATTTAAAAGTACATCAAGGTCTGGTAGCTTTTGGATCAAAATATAATCTTTCCACCTGTCTCATGGAGTCTAAATTACTTGATTAATGGCAGTAAAGATGTCTTAGACAAGCAGCATGTAATATGTTAGGAGACCCAGCTCTCCCAGGTATTTTGGCCTGTATGTAATGTGGCAGACACAGAAGAATGTGTGAAAACAGCCATTGCAAAAGTTCTTACACAGTTTTAGGCATCATCATCATTATTATTATTATTGTTGTTATTAAATTGAAACACTGATCTTTTAAATTATGAACTTTAAAGGAAAAGAGGAATAGCTCCCTCTAACGTCACTCATTTAGCTGTGGTATACATTGTTTTGTCTGCGATATTATGTTGTAGGCCTGCAGTTGCTGCACTTTTTGTGTATTTCTTGGCGCTCCAACCTCTTCTTTAATAGGTTACTTTTGTCAGCCATGTTCTTTGCCCTTGATTATATTTTTTCAAAAATAACATGCTCAAAATAGTATGTTTGCATCTCACACAACTGTCATCCTAACTTTTCAGTACAAGGATATTCATTACCATAATATCTTAGCCCTTTTTATAATAATAATTTCAGTAATAGCAATTTTAGCTGTTTTATGTGCTGAAATTTAAGCTCTATGATTTGGTGTTTGGAATTATTCAAATCAAACAGCACAGTTTCAGTCTGGAGCATCTTCTTCCTAGGTTGACTGTGTCTCATCCAAAATGTGCTATGTCTCTAGTCTAATCGGCCTGACTGCCCATCTCTTGACTCTATAATATTCTCTATAGTCGGAAATGAGTGTCCTGCTAGGTACCTCATGCTGATCAAGACTTCTGTAATGAGCAACTCATGGGATATAAATGTCTTTAATAGTTGTGAGATTTTTATTTTCCTCCAACAATATAAACTGTGAACAGCTCATGAAGAAAAGGGGAAGAAAAAGGCCTGTTTTCAAAAGGAAGAGCAGTCCTATAGAAATCATTGTAGCAGATGCTAAAACTTCTTACCATCCTTAAGCGCGTTTTGTTATTTTTTCATTTCTCTTCCTTACCAAATGAAGTTGAAGTTCCTTGTCTAACTAAGTGCTTACCTTAAAATTATATGAGTTTAACTGTGAGGCTATTTAGACTTCGCTTAATATAAGGAAGGCAATGATTATATTCTGTACTTGGTTTATTGTTTCAAGTAATGTTGACAGTTGTTGTGGCTGTGGATGTTTTGTAGGGTAATAGAATAGTACCTAGATATCTTCCACTAACAGGACATAGATGTGTTGAAAAACTACTCCACTTCTCATGCTAGGTAGCAAATTAAGCTTAAAAGTGCTTGAAAATTATATTTAGGGATCTGGATTTATGTTGCATGATCTGGGAGGGGGACTGCAGCCTTGGGGTAGAAGTGCAATGGAAGATGCATTCCTCAGTGGGGGAAGGCCTGCAGAAATTAGCTTATCCTGATCAACTGAGGGTAAATCCAACAGGCAGGGAAGAGCTCTGAGGAAGTTAGAATGGTAATAAAACAGATTGAGAGCATAGTTTGAAAATATCTTGAGTAAAAACAGTATGTAAATGCTTTAATGGTCCCTAGAAATCAAGGGCCTGATTAATATATTCTCCTGTAGCAAAGTTCTCCTCATTACACCATGAATAGACATAATTTTGTCCACAGGAATTCTGAATAGCAATATTTTGGCATTGAAGGAGTTCTGTGCATTTCTCCTCCTTCTCCTTTTAATCCAATGCCAGCAGCAATTTTTGCTTCCTTTTTATCCCATCTCCAAAGTATCTTTCTTCCTTTTGCAGAAAAAGATTAACAGAGAAATACTATAAGGCTTGGTACTAAGCTTTATGTTTTTTTCAGGAAACCACTGAATTCCTTTCTATCCCTTCTAGGAATGAAGGCCAGAAATTTATCACAGAGCAACATTAATATAAGAGTATTTAAGGATTTAAATAAATAAACTTTAATAAACTTATATTTTCGGCACAGAACAGATGGTGTTTGACAGACCTGCCTGAAGCTATGTAGCATCACATGCCATGCTATTTATTTTTCAATAATGTGATTTACTAAACAAATTTCTACTTCTTTGAAATCAAACAGTGAAGAAGGGGTTTTGTATACAGATGAAAGGCAGTAGCCATTTTATAAGTAACAGGTTAAGGACACAAACTTCCTGCATAAGTAAAAATGTTGTGTGGCATGGAAGAAGTGTCTCTTCAACTTCACCTGTATTCACATGTGTTAATAAAGTATTTCCATTGAGAGAGCTCAACTGGATCTCTGCCCACTTGATCTGGTCGCCTGTTTTCCAGCACAGACTGGTTCATGCCATTTAGCATCTCAAACAGCATGTAGGCATGATTCAGGCAATTGCACAGAGCAGGAAGTTATTCAGTAAGCAATATAGAACAGGCTTTTCTCTATTTTGGAGAGAGAAGGGGCTGGCCAGATGGATATTGACAGTCAGTGTTGTGTGGCCTAAGGGTCACAGAAGGGTTTCCAGTTGTCTTGCATTTCACAATAGGATGTACCTTAAGGTCCACTGTTTATGTAATTGAAAACTAGAGAAAAAAACTTACATGATAAATTTGAAGAGAGGCTTAGGAGAGATGCCAGATGTATCATGGGCCTTCTCTCAGTGTTAGTTTCCTCCTGTGAGCAATAAAACCAATAAAACCCACCCAGGTTTGGAACCTAAATTACAAACATTAAAGTTAATCTCAAAATTCCTATTTTTTTTTTTTTTCCAATTGCTATTTAGGGAATGTCAAGAGCCTTTGCTCCTAAACAGTGCAGGTTATCAGATGCCTGATTTATTTAGTGTTATTGTATCTCATAGCTGACCACCCTGGAAGAAGTCCCAAGTTTCTATTCAGGACAATGTTCTGACCAACAATAATGGGTGCCAAGCATTAAGTGCTTGACCTGCATGATGATGGGAACACAAAATATGTTTGCCTTGCATGAGCTCAGTGAAGAATTGTGAACTAGTTATTTTGTTTGAGAGCTTTAAAATACCATCCTGATCTAGCCTTAAGGGTCACAACCTTTGCTTTTTGATGATTCTCATTGTATTAATATTCACTGCAATTTACACACTTTAGCTAATTATTCCCTGATTTTATTTTAAATAAAAAATAAACCTTTGCCGCAACAAAAAATGTCTTAAAACATTTTGTGTGGTTATGTATCTTTCTAAGCCAGTGCATTAAAGATTAAACAATGAGAAGGAAGAGAAGAATTTAAACAATATTAAAGAAATCTAATTGTTTGACTGGGAAAATAAAACATCCCAGAACACTAATGTCACCAAGGATACTTGGTTCAGCTAGTACATAGCACACAGAAACAGTAAATGAAAGTTTTCTTAGAATATAGCTTTGTAGTCTAACACACTAGGAACCTGGCTGAGACTAGCTCATTTGCCGCTCCCCGTTATACCATTTCAACAGTTAGGAGAGACTTTCTATACCAAACTTTTCTGCCTCATTTTTATTGTGAAAATGAGTTTTTCAACTTGAAAAACTATAGATTGTGTGTGCATATGGCAGCTGCTGGCTTGGACAAAATACCAGGATCTGAATTCAGGACATCAAAACCCAAAAGCATACACTGACATTGCTTAGGCTGAAGAGCTGCAGTTCTTCAGCTGGGGACCAGAAGAACTCAGTCAAAGTATGAACACAAGAAAAGTGAGATAAAAATATCAGCGGGTTACACAGATGCCTCCTCTTGTATCATGGCAAATGCTTTCTCTGTTTTCTAGTGTCAATTTGTACAATTAACTCCAGAATTTGTAATAGATTCTTTTTGAAAACCTAAGAGGTAAATTTATGGTTTTATGTTTGAATTTCCAAATTAAAAAAGGGGATGGGCTTTGCAGATTTATAAATGATCATAAATGCATAGGCCTCATATCATAATTAGAAGTACAGACGGTAATAGAAAGCAGGCATTCTCTGGAATGAATGCTTCAAGCACAAGACTAGAACACAGGCCACTTGCCAATGTAGCCATGTAGAGCTGATAACAGTGCTGTACATTTGTGAAATCGTTATTGAAAGGGTATGTTTAATCCCCATCCTACCCCAAAAGTGACTTCTCAATAGTTTCCAGAAATGTATGCTATTAGGCTCAGCTGGAAATAGAAAATTGCTCTTAATCATATGCAAGGAACAATTCTAAATAGGAGTACTTGAAAACAGCATTGGGAAGGAAAGAGTACTGCCAAGAGAATGGAAGATCATTTTGATTCTTTATGAAAAGCTATCAAACAGAGTTCAGTGTGGTAAGAGATGTGACAAATCTTCAGAAAAACAGTTTTCTCCTAAGAGAAAGGCAATACAGCTAACAAAGTCTCTTAATGCTTTTTCTGCCATTGAACCTAAAAAATATGGGGTTTCATTGGTTATGAGCCACAAAAAAGATTTTTTTCCCTCTTTTTAATCTTTGAGAGGATTTTTGCTTTGAGACTTCCTGCAGGAAAGTCTTTTAAGTGGAATTCTTCTTTATACTGCACTTAATGTCTGCCAATATGAGTCCTGTTACAGACGTAGGGACCATTTTCCTTCTGTCCTCAAGCTGTGTTGCTGCTTATTATCATGTTTAACATTCCCAGTGCCTAGCAGGATGGAGATTAGAAACTCTTAGTATTCGTTTTATAGTGAAAGGTTTTGCCAGATTTTTGGAGTATAGGCTATAATCTATGTACATAATTTATTGGTGGAAAAGTTCTGAACTCCCCATGAGTCACCTTAATCTTTCTTGTTATCATTTTAGGATTGGTTTAAAATAATTTGCTATGCCCCCCACACATAAACATGTTAGAAACATTATATTGGAAATAATAACTTGATAGAAGCAAACAAGAAGAGATGCACAGATTTCCTTTTATAAATCTGTACTGTTGGTTTGCTTTTTTTTGTTTAAGTGTGTATTTTCTGGAGTATTTTTCTCTAACTCCAAAATTTCATGTTTTAACAGACTGGAAGGAAGGAGAAAGGAGACCCTCTCAACATTGCTATTGACAAGATGACCAAGAAAACACGAGACCTTCGAAGACAGGTAACATATGCCTTTTACAATGCATCTTGATTTTCCAAGGAAGTCATTGCTTTTCAACTTCAGACTGGTTTTGCCACCTGTAGAGGTATAAAGAATTTATGTCCTTATTTAGAAATGACACTACATTACACATGACATTAAGCAAAGGAGTAGTATTTCCTGAGCCAAAAAATAGTGAGACTGAAACATATTCCACGTATAGCCCCCAGTGGTCTCAATATGTGGGAGGGTAGGCAGATTGGCCAGACCTTCACTGCCTTTGCAGCCCAGCAACCCAAGTCATAAAAACACTGGCATATGTGCTTATTTGTATTTATTTGAATACTCTTATGAAATAACAGGAATGATCAGAATATGAAAGAGTTTGCAAAAGCAGAATATTTTCAAAGAAAAATGCTAAAGTTTCATATTAAATAAAGATCCTAAGAGCATAAGAAGAAGGTTGATAGAGAACAGGTTGCCCAAGGAGGTGGAAGATGCCCCAATCCTGGAAACATTCAAGCCCAGGTTGGGTGGAGCACTGAACGTCCCAATCTAGTTGACGTTCCAGCTCATTGCAAGGGGATTGGGCTAGATGACTTTTAAAGGTCCCTCCAACCCAAACTATTCTATGATTCTATGAGTAACTCAGCCTGACCCAGTTTCAAGGGAGGTGTGTTGCCTACTAGGGGCTCGGATCAGGGATGTTGCAGAGAGGCTGCCTGCTCTAGTCAATTCCACTGACTATTACCCACTTCTAGTGATCTGTGTGGGTGCTACTGATATAGATAGCAGTAGCCTGGGGAACATAAAAAAGGACTACAGAGCTCTGGGAGAGGTTAGGGGCTCTGGAGCACAGATTGTCTTTTCGTCAATTCTCCAGGATACAGGGCAGGACCTCAAAAAGGCTAGGAGGACTGGCCAGGTTATCAAATGGTTAGAAGGGTGGTGCTATAGTCAGTGGTTTGGGTACCTTGAACATGGGACTCAATTTAGTAGGCTAGGTATACTGGGGGCTGGTGGAGCTGGTCTAACAAAGAAAGGGAAGAGTAGATTTGGTAGGAGGCTTGCCAGACTAGTCAAGGATGCTTTAAACTAGATGTGTTGGGGGAGGGGGGCATCATTCCATCCCAACACACAGTCAGTTGCCAGCACCTATAATAAATGTTCAGAACAATGTAGAGATATACCAGCTGCTCCAGCCAATGAGCCGGCTTCAATTGGAGCTTGGCTCAGATGCTTCTATACAAATGCCCGTAGCATGGGGAACAAACAAGAGGAATTAGATATGTGTGCACGTCTACGGGGATATGATATCATAGGCATCACAGAAAAGTGGTGGGATGGCTCCTATGACTGGTGTGTTGGATTGGAAGGTTACAGGCTCTTTAGGAAAGACAGGCCCAGCAGGTGGGGAGAGGGAGTTGCTGTTTATGTTAGGGATAGGCTGGAGAGTATGGAACTCTGTCTGGGGACAGGTGAGCAGTCGACAGAGAGTTTGTGGGTGAGGGTTAAAGGGAGAACAGCGATGGGAGACATTATTGTGGGGATCTGCTACAGACCGCCTGACCAAGAGGACTCGGTGGATGAAACACTCTATAGACAAATAGGAATAGCCTCACATTCGCAGGCCCATGTTCTCATGGGGGACTTCAACCACCCTGACATCTGTTGGAGGGATGGTACGGCCCGGCACAAGCAATGCAGGAGGTTCCTCGATTGTATGGAAGACAACTTCCTTCTGCAAGTAATAGAGGAGCCGACAAGGAGAGGTGCCATGCTTGACCCTGTGCTCCCCAACAGGGAAGGGCTGGTGGGAAATGTGACACTCCAGGGCAGCCTGATTGCAGCGATCATGAGATGGTCGAATTCAAGATCCTCAGGACAGTGAGAAGAACAAGCAGAAAGCTCACTGCCCTGGACTTCAAGAGAGCAGACTTTGGCCTCTTCAGGAACCTGCTCAGTAAGGTTCCATGGGATATAGCCCTAGAGGGCAGGGGGGCCCAAGACTCCTGGTTGATATGCAAGGACCACCTGCTGCAAGCTCAAGAGTGTTGCATCCCTACTAGAAGGAAGTGCTGCAGGAGGGCCAGGAGACCTCCTTGGATGGATAAGGACCTGCTGAGGAAACTTAGAGGGGAAAAAAGCGGCTTATAAAGGATTGAAGCAAGGACAGGCGGCCTGGGAAGAACACAGGGATGTTGTGGGAGAAGCTAGGGACCAGGTTAGGAAAGCTAAGGCCCAGTTAGAATTAAAGTTAGCTAGGGATGTGAAAGATAACAGGAAGGGATTCTATAGGCACATTGCAAATAAAAGACAGGCAAGGGACAATGTGGGCTCCCTCCGGAAGCTATCGGGTGAACTGGCTACCCTGGATTTGGAGAAGGCTGAAAATGCTCTGACCATACCACCCAAGTCTTGGAAGGCAGACACAGGGACGGTGAGAATGAAGACCCTGGGCCCACTGTAGGAGAGGATCTGGTTTGAGACCATCTTAGGAACCTGAAAGTGCACAAGTCCATGGGACGTGATGAAATCCCTCCGCGGGTCCTAAAGGAGCTGGCAAATGAAGTTGCTAAGCCACTGTCCCTCATATTTGAAAAATCATGGCAGTCAGGTGAAGTTCCTGCAGACTGGAAAAAGGGAAATATAACCCCGATTTTCAAGAAGGGGAAAATGGATGAGCCGGGGAACTACAGAACAGTCAGCCTCACCTCTGTGCCAGGCAAAATCTTGGAGCAGATTCTCCTGGAAGGCATGCTGAGGCACATGAAAACCAACAAGGTGGTTGGTGAGAGCCAGCATGGCTTCACTAAGGGGAAATCCTGCCTGACCAATCTGGTGGCCTTCTATGATGGGGCTACAGAACTGATGGACAGGGGGTGAGCAGTTGATGTTATCTACCTGGACTTGTGCAAAGCATTTGACCCTGTCCCACACAACATCCTTGTGTCTAAGTTCTCGAGATGTCAATTTGATAGATGGACCACTTGGTGGATAAAGAACTGGCTGGATGGCTGCACGCAAAGAGTTGTGGTCAATGGCTCACTGTGCAGCTGGAGACCAGTAATGAATGGTGTCCCTCATGGATCAGTGTTGGGATCAGTCTTGTTCAACATCTTTGTCGGTGACATGGACAGTGGGATTGAGTGAGCCCTCAGCGAGTTTGCTGATGACACCAAGCTGTGTGGTTCGATTGATACACTGGAGGAAAAGAATGCCATCCAGAGGGACCTTGACATGATTGTGAGGTGGGCTGATGCCAGCATTATGAGGTTTAACCATGCCAAGTGCAAGGTCCTACACCTGTGTTGGAGCAATCCCAGGCACAGCTACGGGTTGGGCAGAGAAAAGATTCAGAGCAGCCCTGTGGAGAAGGACTTGGGGGTGTTAGTTGATGAGAAAATGAACATGAGCCAGCTTCAGTGTGCGCTTGCAGCCCAAAAAGCCACTCGTATCCTGGCCTGCATCAAAAGGAGCGTGACCAGCAGGTCGAGGGAGTTGATCCTGCCCCTCTACTCTGCTCTCCTGAGACCTCACTTGGAGTATTGCGTGCAGTTCTGGTGTCCTCAACATAAAAAGGACATGGAACTGTTGGAACAGGTCCAGAAAAGAGCCACAAGGATGATCTGGGGACTGGAGCACCTCCTCTATGAAGATAGGCTGAGAAAGTTGGGGCTGTTCAGCCTGGAGAAGAGAAGGCTGCTTGGAGACCTCATTGCAGCCTTCCAGTATCTCAAGGGGGCTTATAGGAATGCTGGGGAGGGACTCTTTATTAGGGGCTGTAGTGATAGGACAAGGGGTAACGGGTTCAAACTTAAACAGGGTAAGTTTAGATTGGATATGAGGAAGAAATTCTTTACTGTAAGGGTGGTGAGGCCCTGGAATGGGTTGCCCAGGGAAGTTGTGGATGCTCCATTGCTGGCGGTATTCAAGGCCAGGCTGGACAGAGCCTTGGTTGGCATGGTTTAGTGGGAGGTGTCTCTGCCCTTGGCAGGGGGGTTGGAACTAGATGATCTTAAGGTCCTTTCCAACCGTAACTATTCTATGATTCTATAATTCTATAGTTTAAACCATAAAGGTTGACTTTTTTTGTTTCATTTATCATTGTGTTTGGTAATAAGACTGAAAGATCTGTTCAGAAAATTTGAGTTGGAAAAAAATAGAAGGGACATTGGCAAAGGGGAGAAGTACTCTGTAGGTTTCTCTATGTACCTTGACAATCAAAGGTTACCTCTATGAAAATGGTCTAAAATCCAGAAATCCACAAGACCAAGTAAAGTCATAAATGTACCTTCAGATCCCTGTTTGCAACATGACAGTTTCAGAAAGAGTGGCCCCTATAGACGTTTTGAAACTACTGCTCTCCACTGCTAAACCCCAGCTTATTTCATCTCTTCCTTAACTTTCAGCAAATGTGTTTAGGATCATACTCTCAGGGTTTATTTCTGAAATAAAAACTGATATTGCAATGGTCTTGCAGACAATATGAATCATTGTCTCTCCTGTATAAAGCCTAGAATCACATCTGTTGCTTAGCTAATCACAGAAGAAAGATCTCTGCTGTTCTGACCTCCATATTTGTGGGATCCTAGGTTCTGCAGTGGAGCTTGTACCATGTGTCGCCTCCCACCTCTGTTCTTATTGCTTGAAGGAAGTAGCAGACTAACACAGGAGTTGCTGTTCTGTGTGAGGCTCTCAGCAGTTGCCTGAATTACTCATCTCTAAAGCCAAATTTACTCTGAAACGTGATATAAAAATGGCACCTTTCTTAATAAACTGTCTGCTTCTCATGTATATTCAGCCCCAAGTTTGTTGAATTCAATCTCAGAAAGGTTGGAGCTCTTTATGTGGGCAAAATGAAGAAAATATAAAATAGTTTCCTGCTTGGAATGAAGCTTTTAATATAGTTTCTGATATTTATGAAAGTTAATCATGTATGTATAATGTTTATTAAATTGTGGCACTTGCTAGTAAACTAATCAAGATCAGATCATAATTGTGCTAGGTTTTTGCACAAGCAGAGAGGAAGACTGGAGTCTCTGCTTTCATCAATGTGTATTCTGACTGTAAATCATTGTTCTTTAGAATCACAATCAGTGTTCTGCTTCATCAAATACATAATCAACAGTATACATTTGCGTGTCTATCCAGACCTGCCTATACACCTCCCTGCTAAATTTCAGAATGTGAGGATGCCAGTGAGGGTTTACTATAATGCCTGGGGAGAGAGACTTGAAGATTAAGAAGAAATGAACCACAGCTGAGATTGCAGTGTTATGCTATTTTGGTTTTTCTATTTTGGGCTAAATCATGGGAGAGACAACCAACTTTGAATACCATAATGCCTTTTGTTTTTAATGATCCCTTTTGAAGCTTGCTCATCAGATTTAGGAAGCTTAATGTTACCATCATAAAACAATCTACAAAATATGTTTTGGTAATGAAGAAGGTATATATATTTCATTTGGTAGTCAGGCTCCCTTGCAAAGCTTCAGTAGCCAGCCATCTAAGACTGATTTTTCTTTCTCTCCCCAGGTTACATAGCTCTTTATTTCTGAGATATTATTCCATTAGCTACAGACCACACAGACATGTGAAATGATTGTGGATGGGATACAAGGTGCTAAAATTCCATTTCACGATTTACAGTCACATCTATATTTCCTGTTTTAATGGAAATACATCTTTTATACTCATCATTTAACCTCTCATGGGCATTGGAAAACTATTATGGACATCTAATTATGTATCTTAATATAAACTGCCAGTAAGAACATCAACCTAAGTCAGACTGAACAAGTTCTTGGAAGCAGACAAGGCTCACCAGCCTATAGCTTAACCCTGCCATTTCTTACTTGATTTTGAACAATTTGGAAAAGCACAGAGTTCTGTGTCTGATAATAAGCTGTGCCAATTGGCAGGATATGGGGTCTTTTTTCCCCCTGGTACACAAGTCTGTCACAAAAAAAATAAATGAATGGGGAAACCCACAAACCTAAAAGCTAAACAATAGCATATTTCATTGTGCAGTGTAGGAAGTTATATCAACAGCAGGGTACATGTTGATGCCAGTTATTTTCTTTCTTTACTTTACATTTGTAGGGAAAAATAAAGGTACTAACCATATAGTTTAAATACTACAGCTAATCATAAAGCAGCACACATACACAGGATTCCCAGCATTGCAGCTCTGCTGTGACATTGAAGCAAAGATAAGCAGGAAGGACACACCAAAGAGTTTAGCTGACACACAGACTGGATGCCTAGTGAGGACCAGCATGGTTTATAGATCATTTGGAGTTGTATGAGCAGGGCACCAGCTGTTCTGCTGTCACCACCACTGGTAGCCCACCTGTTAGTGCCTCCTGCCCTGTTGCCACCGTCTCTTTGCCTTGTGTCCTGTTCCAGGTGAGCAGTTGAGCTTGTTCAGGCTGTATTAGCCAGTCGGTTTCCCTGCAAGGTATAATAACCAAAACCATTAGTTTTCTCTTAAAAAGCAGATATCTGTACTTTTAGTCATTTTAACAGAGCAGCCTGCCTGCAGTATTCTTCACAGTCAATTGAAATCAAATAATTCTTCATTCTTGTCCATTCAAGCCAGACTAATGCTTCATATGCCTCCAAGTGGAAGGAACTGTAAAGGCATAGGAAGATTCTTTACTAATGATTCTCAGTTTATACGGGAAATGATGCTCTCATACAGCTGTTAAGGAAAATTCATTCACCTGCGGGTTGGTTGATGTCATTGCTAAAGCTAGTTAGAAATACTGTATGAAATAAATACTCAACAGAAAAGTTTCACTTTGTTTGAAACTGAAAATCATCATGAATTATCCAGAAATTGAAATTTGAAAATAAATTTTTAAAAATTTAAATTTCACATTTGGATTTTTTCAGTAGTTTCAGATATTCATTTTGAAAACTTAGTTGTTTATTTTTGCTTAGCATGGCAAATATAAAGAAATATAAAGATAAATGTTGTTGTGGATATAATTAAATATTAACAAATAAAACCAAATTCTCAGAATTTTCAAGAAAGTTTTCTATTGTTTTAAGGCATTTTGATAATTCAAAATTTCCAGGTTTCATTCTAATTGACTATAAGGAAAAATTGAAAAAAAAAAAAATCTTACAGTTGGATTTCTGTTGATCTTTGCAGTTCTATGCAAGAAAACTTTGTTATAAAATGTTTTAATAGGACCTGTGAAGTAGAAAGTCCAGAAATAACTGCATTACCATTTGCATTTTGCTAAATACTTTGAATGCTTAGTCTGATGCCCTGGGCTTTTGTGTTAATGGAATGGATGTCTAACAGAAAGTAATACTATTGTTAGATATCTAAGTGTGAAGTGTCAACAGGGGGTTTTTGCCATCTGATTATTGTTTAGTGGCCTTAGACAGTGTGTTGTTGGGTGAAGTCCAGTTCAACCTTTTGAGCAAATACCACAAAATAACATCAGCACTGTATTAGGCATATACAGTTGGCAGCTAGGACAGGGATTTTGAATATGGAAAGCTGTCATCATTTCTGGACTCAAAGAACTGTGCTTTTTCTTATGGCTAGATAAATTCTTGACGCCATTCTCTGAGGCAAAACATTCTGATTTACCATTTCTTTTTGTCAAAAAATGTCTTTTTCACAGATTGCCTTTTCCAGACAACACCCTACAAGTCTCTGAGGAATACATATTGTGTAATCACAGGACTGAAAAGCAGGATTGCAGCCACCTGAATTAATGAAGCCTTCCTTTGTATAGCATTTTACTGTCTTTATAGGGCTTTCTACAGCAATAATCTCAGGTCCTTCTTATGGTCTCTGATTTTCAGGTTTATTTCTGATTTATTCTTATTTTCTTGCATCTATCCTTCTCTCTGCTGCTTCCTCATCTGCTGTAACTCATTTCCAGGCTGGTTGGTGAGATGCAGGAAGAAGTGAGGCTGGTTTTAGCAGCTGCTCTGCCAACTGGCCAGCTGGTATCCACATGGTGGTCAGACAGCTGGTACCTATGTTGGTACACTGGCCAGCCAGCTGCTGAGTTCACATAACAAATTTCCCTCCATAGGACTCTAATTCAGGTCACTGTTTTCCTACCCAGACAATTTTTCATCAAACTCAAGCTCTATAGCATCCTCAAGACCTTTTCTGTCTGTCAGATTGTTTTAAAGTTGGCCAATAGATTAAAATGTATTTTAAAGAATTGATGGAATTTCTGTAATAAGCCTCCTTTCCTCAGAAAATCAGTCCAGAGACAAACGCCTTTGTGATCAAGACATGGTGCGGTATCCTTCAATATGCTCTCTACAGTGACATGTTTCTTGTTTTACCATATGATTTTCTAAGAATGGGTTTCAGGTGTAACTGTTATTGGTTGCTTATATCTTTGTTATTGGTTGTTTAATTTCAGCTGCTTTGTAGGCTGAAAGCTGGAAGATAGGCACTTCCATGATTTCTGTATAGGTTTGGATGAGTTGTTTCCCTCTTTCTTGCAAATATTGATGGAGGTTAGAATATTGATACCTTCTGAGTATCTGCTTTTTCCCAATAGCTACTATTAGCACCCTACGAGTGGTGACACACATTGGGATACTCAGGATAAGGTTCAGCCATTGAGGCATAAAGTAATATATCATAATGCCTGTGCTAGCATGTCTTTCTAAGAGCCACACACTCAGACCTGTTCAGTAACGCTTTGCAGCAGCAAAATTAAATATATATGTATGTCATATTTGCCCTTTTTATATCTCTAATCAATTTTTTATGTATCATGTAGTTAGTACATCTTTTCACATGACCCTTATGTATTTTTGATTGGTCATTTACATACCTTTGTAAGACACTTGGTGGACTATACATGTGGTGTTCATTAGTCTGTTATCAGTCACATCCTCTAGCATACCTCCCTTCAATTGCACAGCTACAGTTACTATACTCCTTACCTTTTGTCCTTGATAGTACGGTTTCAGTAGCTATATAAGACTCTAAGTCAAACTTGCAAAAGTTAAAGGTTGATGAGGCAAACATCTCCTGTAATTTATTTATATATTTGTAATTATGCAAATTTGATATAAGAAAGATCTTGGGAAGAACTTCTTGATAATACTCATTTTTTGCCTACTTCATAGGTCTCTGAAAGTACTTACAATTCCATATACTTTCTCTAATATGGGTTACAACAGTCTGAATTAGATAACAGGCTTCCTAATGTTCTTAGGCTTATTTGTCATATCTTTTTTTACTAGCTCTTGAGAGGCAGCGTATCTCCATTTGCTCTTTATATCAGTCACTTCTACATAGATTAAGTTGCATCAGTGCTGTTTATGAATGCTATTTGTAGTAACCCAAAAATATTTAGCACTTTGAAACCTGCCAAAAATTGATGTAGACTCTAGAGAGACTCTCAGAATAAAAGACATTAATATTAGCTCATACAGTTAGACTAAGGGGACACCTAAAACTGAAAAAATGTGTTCTATTGGAACACATTTTTATCACAGCTTATCCATACAATGCAAATTGTATTGTGTCTAGGCACTTACATAATAATGATTTCAGGGTTTGGACTTAAATCTCTCAGTCTCCAAGTATATGCAGAACTTGTTTCTTTGCAGTATGTGAATGCTTTGAGGAAAAAATGGGACCCCTTTCCAAAAGAGGGAATTTTGTCATTCTCATTTTGCAGCCAAGGTACTGTCACATATACACACCAGATGACTTGTCAAGTGCTATAGGGAGAGTCAGTGGCACCTACGAATTCAATCTTGCTGCCCTGAATCATCATATACTGAATTCATTCTTTTGTTTACACTTTCTCCCTTCTACAATTCTCTTGAAGGCAAGCAAGAGTTACTGTCCAGTTTTAGAAGAATAATCTGAAACACAGAAAAGTGAAGTTGCCTCTGAAGGTGACTGTGCTTCAACTTAGGTATTCTGTTTGTACCAACTGTAAGAGGTACACAGCATCTGTAAGTTATAATATAAGCCCAAGGGAAGTATGAGTGCTCAGAAAGCAAAACAAAACCAAGATGTTCAGGTCTTCAGAAAACAATAACTCAATTCTAATCAAACTTAACAGATATTAAATAACCAACTCCTTTCAGCTTCTTCAAGAAGCTGAGCAGCACACCCAGAGAAATAAAAACATATTGAGGGGATGGAGAGGGGGGAGAATCCTGAGAATTCACAGCAGCTGATGTCAACTTAGGAAATTGGGTGATAATATAAAGAAACTGATTTCCTTTAATCTTTTATATGATCAAGAGGAAGCTCACCTTCAGAAGGTGGTTTTGGCTTTCAAGGATACATTTTGCAATAGCTCTTTTTTCTTTATATGTAGAGTTTTATGAAAAGTCTGCTTCCTGATTTAGGTGCCAAAAAGATAGGAGCCTAAAGGTAGGTTTATGTGGATAGTCTCTTTACTTTCAAGCTATAAAACCAGTCAACACTGCAATAGGTGCATTTCTAGGAGGGCTGGGGAAGCAAATTCTGGCTCTCATTAGTGTAAAAGTAAGTTCTGAAGTTGCAGACAAGGCACTAGTTAAGGTTTTAAATCCTAAAGGTGACTTTTCTTGATTCAAGATCTGTATAATTTAAAGAGGGCTAAAACCAGAGAGAGAACAGGCCATGGACCTTACTAGCTTGCATAACACTGTGAGAATTTGTGAGAGAGGTTATAAACTATTTTGAAGATGCAAATCCTCATGCAAGTGTTAAGGAGTAGCTGAATATCCAAGAAGGTTGTAACTTCAAAGTTCAGTCTTGTGTGAATATTTGCTGAAGTTTTATTTTGAGAAGACGAATTTGAGCAAGGTCATGTTTAAATAGATGACCCCCAGGAGTCTTGCTAAGGTTGTGATATATTGTCATAGCAGGAGGTCAGAACTAGATGATCTTTAAGGTCCCTTCCAACCTAAACCAGTCTATGACATACCAGTTGTTCACAAGGGAAAGCCCAGTGTGATCCATGATATTGCCCCGTTCTGTTGCATGAAAATATATCTTGTCAAAACATTGGCACTTTTTAAAGTGAGCCAGCCATAAGTCAGTCTAAATGTTTTTGAATCTAAGGCCATCTGTGGCCTTAGAAACTCATCACCTGTTACTTGTTCCTCATTAAGTTATGGCTTTACCTGCAATGACTCTAGTGCTCTTGGTTATGGAAATCTGGAAACTGGCTTTCTGAAAGCAGTCCATCAAATGCTAACACAGATTTATTTCTGTGCCAGCACTGCATGTGTCTTTCTTGTATTCACTTAATATGGGTGTGCTGTATTGCATGTTCATCAGTGCTTCACTGGGTTTCTCTAGCAGCTTGTACAAAGGTACTAGGCAGGAGTTGTGCCTAATACTGGCTTGTAAAGCAGAGATAATAAAGCTCCACTTTATCAAGTCCTCTGCTCTTTCAGCTTTCACTGAATTCATAGACACTCCTTAAAACCATGGAAGTACACTTACTCTGAACTTCACCAGCTTGGAATGGAAGAACTGTAAGCCGCAGCATTGCTGTTCAATAGAGCAACTACTTTTTGTCTGCACCATTAGTAGATCAACTGGTCTATTTACTTTAGCAAAGGTTTTTTAGAAAAGTGTCTACAAATCTGATTGAAAAACCTTAGAGGCAATGAACTGTTATTTAAATTGCAGTCAGTTGTGATTTTGACTTGAACTTATTTGAATGCACATGTCTTCATGTCCCTCAAAATGCATTTCTTCTAGATGTTTACCACTGTGACATTGAGGTTTTTATGGTGCTCAGAAGTGCTTCAGAGGAAATGGAGAGTGTTTTAATACTGCTGATTTACTCTTTCAGGTCTGCAGTAATTTCCTTACTGCCTAATTATAAGGCTTGGTTTAATTTACTCTACACATAATGTTTACTGATGCACATATGGTGCTGTATTTCAGGAAAATAGTCCTATATCAGGTAGTTTTGTGTAAGGCTACAGTGTGTAACATTTTCATCAAAAGAAAACATGTGACATGATACTTAGGATGGATTATTTTTGTCTGGCAAAATCCAAGGAGTATATTAGCTATAGATGTTTTTCTTTTTGAAATAGGAACACAACTGATTGTTGTGAGCACAGAGGGTTGGCTGTTCAAAGTGGCTTGTGGGGAATTATGAGGCAAATCTCAGTAACAGCAATATTGTGTTAGAGCAGATTACTGTGCATTGTTTGTCTATTATTACTCAAATAATGAGTCTTCATAAAAGCTGATATATTTCAGCAAATCTTTGTCCTCACTCCAGGAACTTTAGAAGATACATAGCTCTGTAGTCACTGCAGAGGAGTAAGTATGGAGCTTTTAAAACTCTTTTTAAGGAGAGACACTGTAAATGAGAATCTCAACCACAAAACCACAAACCCCAAAACTGTTACAAGACATTTGTTGATAATAGTTTGAAGTTCTGTAGTGTCAGCTAGAGAATGACCTGTAGTCACATCAGGTAAAGAAACTTATAGAAGTTTGGACTCCTAAAGACAGCTTCTAATGTTGATGTTAATTATTGATAATGCAGTAGCATGAGGTAGGGAGCTCTATAAATGGCAAACATTATTTTTCCAAAGGCTTCTATAATTCTGTTCTCTTAATGAATTTATGAGTAATAATGAAAAAAATAAAATATAATTTTCAAATGGGATTTCAAGATTGCATTTTTTCTTAATTGACATAAATTTTGTTCAGTAACAGTATTTCTAAAGTATTATTAAATTGCATTAATGTTACTTGTTATTAAGCAACCAGAAATATAAAAAGTCTTGGTTTCAGATTTTGACTTGCAGAAAATTGCGTCAAAAAAGAAGAAAACAAAATAAAAATAAAACAAAAATAAAACCAAGAAAACCCCCAACAAAACAAACCCAAGGAAAAAAACACAAACCAGGCTGAGATCTCACTGCAGGAAGGGCTTTTCTGAAAGTATGGATGATGTTCAAACTGAAACAGGGGAAGTTTAGATTGGATATGAGGAAGAAATTCTTTACTGTAAGGGTGCTGATGCACTGGAATGGGTTGCCCAGGGAAGTTGAGAATGCTCCATCACTGGCTGTTTTCAAGGCCAGGTTGGACAGAGCCTTGGGTGGCATGGTTTAGTGTGAGGTGTCCCTGCCCCTGGCAGGGGGGTTGGAACTGGATGATCTTAAGGTCCTTTCCAACCCTAACTATTCTATGATTCTATGTTTGATAGTGTCAGATTTCAGTCATCTCTCTCCATGGAGCAGGATCTGTTTGTGACTTTGAGTGACTCTTGGAAAGGATCATAAGAAATTCATTTCTGCAGACAACAACAGCTCCCAGAGGGATGGGGAGGAAAATCAAAACAATGTAACTCCCACAGGTTGAGATAAGAACAGTCCAGTAACTAAGGTATAACACAAACCACTGCTGCTACCACCAGTATTAATCATGGTAAGGGAAATAAAAAAGGGAAGAGAATACAACCACTCACCACCTGACAACAGGTACCCAGCCAGACCCAAGCAGTGTTCTAACCCTTCCGGATAACTGTCCCCAGTTTATATACTGGGCATGATGTGCTGTGGTATGGAATGCCTCTTTGGTTAGTTTGGTTCAGGTGTCCTGTCTCTGCTTCCCCCCGGCTTCCCCTCCTCCCTGGTAGAGCATGAGACTCAGAAAGTCCTTGGTCAGAGTAAACATTACTGAGCAGCAACAAAAAACATCGGTGTTATCAGCACTGTTTCAAGTCTGAAAGCCAAAACCACAGCACTGCACCAGCTACTAAGAAGGAGAAAAATGACTGCTACTGCTGAACCCAGGACAGTAGGTTTACCAAAGACAGCTGTCATCAGCTTTCATTGGGATTAAATCTCTTGATCTTAGAGAAACTGATGATAATATTTAATATGCCAGCCTCTTCCTGCAGCTGGGGCAGGTGGGAATGCAAGTGGGTAATGTGTAGCTCTTACCCTGTTAACCTTTCAAAGCTTATTGGATTAAACTGGTTTTAAGTGAAGATGATTTCATGAAGGGTTTTCATAGTCAACTTCCTTCTCATTTGTGACCAAATAGCTATTTAACCTCTCCAAATCAGTTTTGTCCCTAATTATTCTCTTTAGTCACTGTACTTATAGAAAACCATAAAGCTCCCAAGCCACTCTACTTGGGTTAAATATCATTTCAACAAAGCCTGAAACAGTACACAAAGATCCACAATGTGTTATGGTTCTTGGTTTAAGCCATGGATGTTTAATCCATGATTTGTATTCCTCCTTGTTACCTTCTTCTTCTACACACTTTTTCTGTACTAGACCCTCTAGACTTGTAGTCTTGGTGACACTATACAGTCAGTTTTCACAAGGGTATTTTTCTTCTTTGCTGGAGTTATATCCTACAGTCTTTGCCATCCTTGCTTCTACATGTAATATCCTGTTCTTCATCCTTCCATACTCTCCTTGTCACAGCTGCATCCTGCCAGGTCATACAGATGTGAAAATTAATCACCATCTTTCACTTCAGAATTATTTTGACTTCACTATTCTTTCCACTAACTATTCAGTCCCTGTTTTTTCTCCTGTTTTTCCATCACGTTTTGGTGGCAATCTCTGTACTATCCTCTATCTTTTAATGATCTTATAATATTTGGTACTATCCCAGCATTCCAATCAGAACTGGGATTTTATTGTTCTATCCAGACATGAAACAAGGCAGACTTCTTGTCCTGAGAGTATTCTTATGTTTGGGGGGTATGTGGATGTCTGGTCCCCAAGCTTACGCATTTTTCTCTATTTTTATGTACTTGCGCTAATGATAGCAAGCCTGAGGCTTGCTTTTGCTGAAAAATGTTTTTTTAAAGGCAGTATAAAATTTGTAAGTTACAAAAGTTGATAAACCACTCTCCTGCTCTCCCCACCCCCCAAAAAAAACCCACCATTTAATCAATGGAGATAAAGTACCTAAGTACTTGGTACCTAGGTGGTTCTGTGCCTCCGGCCATATAGTGTTTAGAAGAATCCGTTGTAGTGACATATGACTAGGAGGAATATTTTATCATGTGCCTCTTATGCTTTTTCAAATTTCTGGCCAAAAGTTGACACTCCAAGTTGCTTTCTATTAGTAAATTCTTCTCTAGTCTTTTCCTGACTAGGGAATTTTCTCTTTAGAGAGAAAAAATCTTGCACACAGAGAAAAAATACGAAGAACTATGATCAGTCTTTGTATTGTAACAGCATTTCTTCCCAGTTTTTTGTCTTAGCTCAAATCTTAAATATATTTAGGTAGTTTGGGTGTCCAAATGTGATGCATGCTTTCAATGTTAATCTTTTTGCTGTTTAATCTACCAAGACATAACTGATGGCATTACCATCCATATCCTCCAGTATGTCATTTTTTTGTCTCATCTTCAGGGGTTCTAGTGTGCAGAATCGACTGAGCCTTTCTCTTTAGCATTAAACTGCAGTAGCTTCTTCTGGTCACTGTCTTATTCTCCAGAACTCAATTTCACAACATATTAGAGGAGAGACACTTTAACTGCAGTGGAAAAGGCTTTATTTTAATCTATTTCAATTAAATTAACACCTGTTTGTGAGTGCTCTGCAGGTGCAAACTGGAGTTGGGTTCAGCTTGTAATGCACTTTTAATAGCAAATGGTGAATAAGGTGCTCCTTGGTAAATTTTTGTTACATACAGATAGCTTTATACTGCCAGTCTTTATAAAGTTTAACAATCTGTTAGAGTCATTAATCTCCTGCTGTGACTTTACCTTCCAGTGTCAGGATTAGACATTTAATTCCTACTAGACTGTTAGTAGCGCTGAGACATTTTGGTTCTAAAATTGTTATATAGCTATGGAAAACATCATTTCAGTGGGCAGTTTAACCTCTCTGAGCTCGATTATAGCTGTGAACTGACAATGATAAAACAGCCCTAAATAGTGCTTAGAACAGTAGAACACGATGCTATCAAAAACAGCAACTGACTCTGCACCATAAACTGACTAAATTGACTGAACTGGAAAGACATAAAATCTGCCTTGTGCTACACCATTCATACTTCTAAAAAATATTTGCTGGTCTGGATGTTTTCCTTTTATATCTTTATGCTGGTCTGGCAAACCTATTATTCTTGTAGCTATATGTTAATTAATAACATCTCCATATCAAAATGAATTAAGCAAGACCTTTATTTGATGTGCTTTCTCCTCTAAGAAATGTAGTTTCATGTAGTGGAAACTACCCACACCTTTGAAGTCACCTCTAGCTTAAAAAATCAGTAAGGAGAAAAAAAAACCTAAAGCATTGTCCTACAAGTAATAGTTTGTGTCATGATTTACATCAGAATGCAGGTTAAATTAAGGCATTGTAAAGACATTTGTTAATATAACTATGTGCACAAAGTCTCATGCTGGTTTTAGAATAAAACTCAATGTGGGTTTGCTGCATGTTTTATGATCATTTAAATTCAAGTCACAGACTTCTTCCATTTCTTTCTGAACTGATGTTACCTCTACAAAACAGTAAAATCTCTGGATGCATAAGCCGTCACTTTGGCTGGACTTTGTTGCAGTATGCAGAGGAACATACAAGATTAGTTTTTCAGTAGTTATTTACCTTGATGAATAACCCTATTTGGATCAAATAGACTGGTAATGGTGAGCTAATACTTTTGAATGTCTTGTCTTGTGCTATTAATATTACCTTGTCATGTACCCATTTGAGCTGTTGAATGAATGTCTTATGTTCATACTCCTGTCACATTTAACAAATGATTTTGTCAACTCATTCTTTACAACTTGTGGTGAAGGATAGCAAAATTTGTGGTCTCCTGCATATAAAAAAAACCATTTACTGTACCTTTCAACTTCAATGCAAGGGCATCCCAAAATTCGGATAATCAATTTCTAACGAAATTATAATGTGTTTTTACAAAAGGGGTCAGAAATATGCTACTGACATCTATGATTAACACAGCAAAGGGCAATAGAATTTGTTAATTTTATATTTATCAAATGTGACAGAATTCAGGGTTTTCTCAGCTGCTGCTACTGTGAACCTAAGAAGGCAGCATACAGTTACCATTAGAAAGAAGATATCCATTTTATTCATCCATTTTGATTCGGATATAACTCTACTGTATATGTACAATTGTAAACCACAAATTGCTGCTTAGCTGATGCTCTTACTGTCCTTTTTATTGGTTTCCGGTATGTGATTCTAGATAGAAGATAATATTGATGAAAATGAGCTGCGTCCTTAAACATCATGAGACTTTTCTCACAGTTCCATGGGCATATTGTTATAATGAGATCTATTATACCACATCAACCTTGATTAAAAATTGAATTGCTTGTTCATTGAACACAACCCTTGACTAAAAATTGAATTGCTTGTTCGTTGAACACAACCCTTTGAAATAGACACCTTCTCATGGAATGACATAAACAGGAAAATATCAGTGTTCATTTAACACTTTATCAGTGCAGGAGATAGTAGGTTTTATTGACATGTATTGAACTTGAGCAAGTGGATTTTTAATTTATTTAAAAAAAAAAAAGTCTAATAATTTTTTTTAAGGCTTTTTCCCTGAGAATGAAACGGAAACTGCATGGGGTTTTATTAAATATTTGTGTGAACACACTGCCATTCGACCTATTTTGATACAATAGGCTTCTAAAAATCTAACTGTACGTACCAAAGTGAAGCATCTAACTTCAGAGCACTATACCAACAAGTATTGGGAAATGGACATCTACAAAAAGAGATGAAGCAAGCACAAGACAAACTCTCTCTGGCATTATCTTTCCTTTAATGATGGCTATAGATGTAATCTTTCATTTAGTAGGGAATGACTGACATACATAGTGATTGAAAACCTATCAGCCATATGATGCAGAGTGCTGTGCTGATGCCCTTTTCTCTGACACTTCACATCTTACTGCATTTTCTTTTTCTTTTTGTACAATGCTTTGATATATTTGGAGCAATATTAGTGTTTATCTGTGTACTGAGATGGTACTTATGAAAACTGTTCATGGACCAGGATCTCCTTGTATACAATGCTATGCAAACCGATCCAAAGGACAGTGTGAAAGAGGTTTCAATATAAGAATAAAATAAGAATCAGCAAGTGGATGTCTGCAGATTGCAAGAAAAAGACAGTACAAGGTGACAATGTGATGGGTAGCAACAACCACACACCAGCTTCCTAACTGTTGGCAGGTCTCTTTGATATGTTCTATTTTTTTGTCTCTTTCCCCTCCCCCATTTTTTGGATCACTGTGTTAGGTATTCTGAGTGCCTTTAACCCTTCTGAAAGTCGAAAAATACTTTCCAGGTAGAATGTGAGTAGAATTAGTTTTAAAGAGGGGTTGAGAATTGCATAATACATTGGCAGCTTTAGTTGTAATAGAAATAAATGAAATACCTCATGCAAACACATATATGCTATTTTGTTTGCCTTGTTTTTATTGCACCACTGGGAGATTGAATGGAAATATTCAAAGTTACCTTTCTACTTATTCAAACAGAGCTGACAATTGCTGCTATCGAACAGCAAATGCATCTTGGATCATGTATTTACAGTGCCTAGCAATATACTGTTTTTCAGTATGATTGCGTGTTATGATGACACCTTGTCTAGATAGAGCTTTCTTGTCTGGACTGCAAAATAGAGGAAATTACCTTTCTTGATGTTTCATCTAACTAAAAATGCATGATTTAAGGAGAGTAATGGCTAGCCAGACTTCCAGGCTGAATAGCTCCTATCTTGCGTTTCAGTCTGCAGTTTTTCTTTTTTAACCAAAAAATTGGAGGAAAATATGCTAAAAATGTTTCTGGTCCATAATCCTACAGAGCAATTAAGTTTCCAGGAAGAATTACTTAGAATTTCAGTCATCTTTCTGGCTGTCTTTCGAATTTTAGTTAAGTTTGACATTAATTAGTGAGTATTAGCAAGGTAGAGAAGTTAGCAACATCCTTCTAACATTAATACTGTCTCAAACAGATGTTTTTATGAAATAACAGGTGTTTAATCTTCAGTAACTTGTAGGGTTGTTGTGGTTTTTTCCTTTGGAATAAATTGTAGTATGTTTTCTAATCTGCATGGAAAATGGCTTAGAAAGGTTTTCTGTTCATACCTGTTGAAGGTGCTTGAAAAGCGAATATGAACCTCAAGACAAGTTAAACAAAATACTCATTATTGCATAGAATACTGTTCAGTGCAGGAATTAGAGAAGGCTTAAAAATATTCAGCCTAATATTTTTAATGGTTGCTTGAAGTTAAGCTCCCTAATCCATATTTGGCTTTTAAGTGAGCTGAACAGTTTTTTTAAAGTAGTGTGCAGGTTTCAATTCTCATCAATTTGCAATGCATTATGTGGTAATCACCGTCATCTTATGTAGATCCACTCAGTCCATGAGGACTAGATGTATGTCAGCACAAATCTCAGGAGAGTTTTGTAGAGTCTAGGCCCTGAATTGTTTGATATTTGTATGCTTGCTGCATATATATGACTTGGAGGAAAGAAAGAAAGTAAGAAAAAGCCAAGCTCCTATACAGTGCTGTGAGATATAACACATCAATGCTTAAATATAAGTAGCACATGAATACAGTAAGAATGTGTATTGATAATTCTCCTTTAATTTACTGGTCTGATTTCTTTTGTCACAGCTACGGAAAGCAGTAATGGATCATATATCGGATTCATTCCTGGAGACCAATGTCCCATTACTGGTTCTTATTGAGGCTGCAAAAAGCGGTAATGAGAAAGAAGTGAAGGAGTATGCTCAGGTCTTCCGTGAACACGCCAACAAGTTAGTTGAGGTAAGTGACCTTATTAATACAGCTAGATTTCCATCTTGCCTATCTCGGAGATGCAGGAAAAATCATATACTGGCTGAAATGCAAGAGGAAGCATTTCTGGAACATAGGTGTCAGGAGTTTCGGTCAACTGTATCCCAGAGATTGCACAACAAATGTCTGGATGACTGGCAGAGGGAAGCACGTGCTTAATTTTACTAATTCATTAAAGCAATCGAGCGTGTTAAAATTGCTGTTTCCAGCATTTCGTCAAAAGTCACAAGCAACAAGCACTAAATTTCTGTTCAGATTTGCTAACAGTATGATAAATTTCAATCTCTATTAAGTAAAAAGACAAATACCTGCTTCACAGTACTATATCTAGTACTGGCCAAAGGCTGCTCTACACTTTAGAGCTTATCTGAATTAAAATATTGAGAAAATATAGCCTTAAGACTGTTCTACTTTTGAAAGGTCTGTATTATGTGTATATATATATATTTATATTCTCTTTCTGAAAAAATAGGCTGCGTAAAGGCAACAGATGATATTTTAAGTCTTCAGGGATCATTCTGCAATAACTCTATTCTACCACGAGGAGTACAAAACATGATGATTGAAACCTGGATGCTAATAGAATCATAGAATAGTTAGGGTTGGAATGGACCTTAAGATCATCCAGTTCCAACCCCCCTGCCAGGGGCAGAGACACCTCACACTAAACCATGCCACCCAAGGCTCTGTCTAACCTGACCTTGAACACCGCCAGCGATGGAGCATTCGCAGCTTCCCTGGGCAACCCATTCCAGTGCCTCACCACCCTCACAGTAAAGAATTTCTTCCTCATATCCAATCTAAACTTCCCCTGTTCAAGTTTGAACCCGTTGCCCCTTGTTCTATCACCACAGTCCCTAATGAAGAGTCCCTCCCCAACACCCCTATAGGCCCCCTTGAGATACTGGAAGGCTGCTATGAGGTCTCCAAGCAGCCTTCTCTTCTCCAGGCTTAACAGCCCAGTTTCTCAGCCCAGGATATGGTTGGCTTTCTGAGCTGCAAGCGCACACTGAAGCCAGCTCATGTTCATTTTCTCATTGACCGACACCCCCAAGTCCTTCTCTGCAGGGCTGCTCTGAATCTCTTCTCTGCCCAACCTGTAGCTATGCCTGGGATTGCTCCAACCTAGGTGTAGGACCTTGCGCTTGGCATGGTTAACTTCATCAGGTTGGCATCAGCCCACCTCACAAGTGTGTCAAGGTCCCTCTGGATGGCACTCTTTCCCTCCAGTGTATCAATCAAACCACACAGCTTGGTGTCATCGGCAAACCTGCTGAGGGCTCACTCAATCCCACTGTCCATGTCACCGACAAAGATGTTGAACAAGACCGGCCCCAATACTGATCCCTGAGGGACACCACTCGCTACTTGTCTCCAGCTGCAAATTGAGCCATTGAGGAAACTCTTTGTGTGCGGCCATCCAGCCAGTTCTTTATCCACCAAGTGGTCCACCTATCAAATTGATGCCTCTCCAATTTAGAGACAAGGATGCTGTGTGGGACAGTGTCAAACGCTTTCCACAAGTCCAGGTAGATGACATCAACTGCTCTCCCCCTGTCCATCAGTTCCGTAGCCCCATCATAGAAGGCCACCAAATGGGTCAGGCAGGATTTCCCCTTAGTGAAGCCATGCTGGCTATCGCCAACCACCTTGTTGGTTTTCATGTGCCTCAGCATGCGTTCCAGGAGAATCCACTCCAAGGTTTTGCCTGGCACAGAGGTGAGACTCACTGTTCTGTAGTTCCCCAGCTCATCCATTTTGCCCTTCTTGAAAATCGGGGTTATATTTCCCTTTTTCCAGTCTTCAGGAACTTCACCTGACTGCCATGATTTTTCAAATATGATGGACAGTGTCTTAGCAACTTCATTTGCCAGCTCCTGCAGGACCCGCGGATGGATTTCATCAGGTCCCATGGACTTGTGCACTTTCAGGTTCCTAAGATGGTCTCAAATCAGATCCTCTCCTACAGTGGGCCCAGGGTCTTCATTCTCACAGTCCCTGTGTCTGCCTTCCAAGACTTGGGTGGTATGGTCAGAACATTTTCTGGTGAAGACTGAGGCAAAGAAGTCATTAAGAACCTCAGCCTTCTCCAAATCCAGGGTAGCCAGTTCACCCGATGGCTTCTGGAGGGAGCCCACATTGTCCCTTGCCTGTCTTTTATTTGCAATGTTCCTATGGAATCCCTTCCTGTTATCTTTCACATCCGTAGCCAAGTTTAATTCTAACTGGGCCTTAGCTTTCCTAACCTGATCCCAAGCTTCCCCCACAACATCCCTGTATTCTTCCCAGGCCGCCTGTCCTTGCTTCCACCCTTTATAAACCTCTTTTTTCCTTTGAATTTTCCTCAGCAGGTCCTTATCCATCCAAGGATGTCTCCTGGCCCTCTTGCAGCAATTCATTCTAGTAGGGATGTGTCGCTCCTGAGCTTCCAGGAGGTGATCCTTGAATATCAACCAACAGTCTTGGGCCCCCCTGCCCTCTAGGGCTATATCCCATGGTATCTTACTGAGCAGGTTCCTGAAGAGGCCAAAGTCTGCTCTCTTGAAGTCCAGGGCAGTGAGCTTGCTGCAAGCTCTTCTCACTGTTCTGAGGATCTCAAATTTGACCATCTCATGATCGCTGCAATCAGGCTGCCCTGGAGTGTCACATTTCCAACCAGCCCTTCCCTGTTGGTGAGGATGAGGTCAAGCATGGCACCTCTCCTTGTCGGCTCCTCTATTACTTGCAGAAGGAAGTTGTCTTCCATACAACCGAGGAACTTCCTGGATTGCTTGTGCCAGGCCATACCATCCCTCCAACAGATGTCAGGGTGGTTGAAGTCCCCCTATGAGAACAAGGGCCTGAGCGAGTGAGGCTTTTCCTATTTGTCTATAGAGCGCTTCATCCACCGAGTCCTCTTGGGCAGGCGGTCTGTAACAGATCGCCAGAATAATGTCTCCCATCGCTGTTCTCCCTTTAACCCTGACCCACAAACTCTCTGTCGACTGCTCACCTGTCCCCAGACAGAGTTCCATACTCTCCAGCCTATCCCTAACATAAACAGCAACTCCCCCTCCCCACCTGCTGGGCCTGTCTTTCCTAAAGAGCCTGTAATCTTCCATTCCAACACACCAGTCATAGGAGCCATCCCACCATGTTTCTGTGATGCCTATGATATCATACCCCCGTAGACATACACACATCTCTAATTCCTCTTGTTTGTTCCCCATGCTATGGGCATTTGTATGGAGGCATCTGAGCCGAGCTCTAGTTGAAGCTGGCTCATTGGATGGAGCAGCTGGAATAGAGTGGATTTGTAGTAAAATAATGATAATATTCATCTTAGTTCGCCCTTTTACAGGTCAGAAACTATGAAAAATGCTTGTCTTTCTTGAGGACAAATGTAACTCGGTGATCTGCTTGATATCATTATGTAGCATTATTGATTTATCTGTACTAGCAGTATTTTGAAGAATATGTGGCCCCTTTGCAGCATCCTTTCTTTCTGGCCATGCTGTGTGTTTTTTGTCAGAGGAAAAAGCTATTGGGGAACTTCTGGTTAGACAAATGTTGTATGATAACTTTAAATGGCTTCTGTTGTAAAAATGGGCATCAACCTAAGTCTCTGGTACCCAAGCTGAAGAAACAAGTAAAGGTTTCTCGGTTACTATTGACAAAACCTAGACAGATCCCTGACAAAATATGTGTGAGAGGGTGTTTTTAGTGGGAATAAGGTGTTGTTCTGGATCATCTTGCTCTTCCTATGTGTAAAACAGAGTCAAGATGCCTCATTCAGGTTCTGAGAGTTGGGTGTTTGCTATACTTGACTTGTAGTCACCTAAAGGTACGTCCCAGGGTTTAAAAGCTCTGGATGTATTCAGTACTGAATGCCATAAGATTTTTTACTTTAATCTGCAAGAGGAGTACAGGACTGTGATCAGCTTTCAGTCCTGACCCCTCTGCATCATGCAAAGATTTGTTATGGCCACCTGGTGACTGGAGCTCCTACCCAAACAATTCTATGATTCTAAACCCAACAAGAAAATGGTTATAGTTATCTGTCTTAGAGTTTTACAAGCCTAATAGTACATTAGACTTTAGTCCAAACTAGAGTTTTGTTACTGATTTTAAACATTATGTGGTCATCTTTAGTTACCCCACCAATAAAACAATGATGATAGATAATAACAATAGATGTCTTGGCTATAATATCTAGTATTTTTATTCCATTTTGGTTGTTCCAGACTATTAGAAGCAGATCCTTAATTGATTCTTTATGTCTCTGACAACTGGTACTAGCTTGTTGGTCTATCTTTACTGTTTTCCAAGGATGGAATGATGTTAGCCTTCTATTTCTAAGGGTTAATCCTGATTGGGGTAATAAAGTATCTTGAAGAATTTGATTTCTAGTGCGATTGGAATTTTGAAACCTAAGTTTCAGTTTCAGCAGACTGCATAAGAAAATAAATATTTGGAATAGATTTATGTCCCTTGTACACTAAATTTTGCACTTAAAATAGTTTCATCATTTTTACTTAATGATGCGCATCAATATCTTAGCAGATGGGCTTCTATGGTTTTGTGGGTCAAGTATTTTGCAAATAGTAAAATGCGGTTTAAAGATGAGACATAATCAAGTGACTATGAAATGTAAGATTCTTTCCCAGGCACAGGGCCAGAATTCCTTGCTAATATATGCAAACACAGCTCCTCTGAAGTTACGTGGAGTTGCACTTGCTTATGTTAGAGAAATTTGACACTGCAAATTCAATAATGTGAAAAATCCATAATATTAATCATTTCTTTTAAAATCAGGATCTGAATTTCTTGGATATTTTACTGAGCTCAGTAGAACATCTATCAAAAGGTCAGGAAAAATAATCCATGTTTTAATATTTTTTTTATATAAAAGCTGCATTTTACCATTCTAAGAAAAAAGAGTGCATTTCTTGATATTTGATGAATACAAATGGCAAAATTTTCTTTGCATAGGCAATATTTTCAAAAACATATGCTGTAAGAATGAAACCTATGGAATACTTTAATCTTCTTTTAAGAGCTATTTTCATTATTCATATATTTTCCATTCTGAGGTCTTATCATAATGTTTTCTCTTTTGCCTTTCACTTGCTACATGTGAGAATACCGCCTCAAGAATAAGATCTATTATTATAAAATATATTATTATTCTTCAATAACAATGAGATTAATTCTCATTTTTCTAGACATACACTGAAAACCAATTTTGTCTATGGGTTATGCTGGAAACCCAGAGTAAGGTGTCATCCCATAAAACCTGAGGCCCTTCATGTGTGATACGTATGTTTAGAAGCCTTCTTGTCTCAGGCTCCCTCAACAGCCCAAGAAGGCAGAACATCTCAATAATAAGACCCAGCTTAACTATAATGTAAATCACCCAAATGACTCACATTGTCATACAGATAGATGAGGTAAAAAATGATAATAAAACAGAATTTAGATGGTACCATTCCAGGCTTGGATGGCTAACTTCTCTTCAAACCATATTTCAGCAGCCAACTCTCAACTGTTTTACCTTCTGAAACTGAAGTTAGAGAAGTCATGGGTCCTTTCCAGGTCATGATCTTTACCTCATGAATCCCTTTAATGTTTCTAAAAGATTTATCTCTAATGATTGAAAGTCAGTAAATGCCTGAGTTGTATTGCCAGCTTCAAATGTGACCTTAGGAAGTCATTTAACTTCTGTATCCAGGCACCTACATTTTTAGCATAAGGTTGATGACAGATAATTCTAAACCTACCATGCAAAGGCACATGATTGATAAATCAGCTCAGATTTATTCAGTGCATGTATCAAAGCTCTATATGGAGGCTAATTAATTAGTTTTTATTATTCTGTTTAGTAAAGCTCCCTTGTTTTAACCATTTAGTCCTCTGGACTGTTTCTTATAAAATTAAATTATCAAGTAGAAATAGTTTTCCTGGGAGATTAAATTCAGCATCCAGTAAACTGAAGAACCGTGATAGTTAGCTGTTTAGTTGCTTTCAATAGGAAGCATAGTGTTCATGGTTTAAGTAAGAACCATGAAAATTCAGATATTAGAGCTTTCTAGTTAAATTAGTGGATTGGATCAGGCTTTCCATTCATCCTCACAAGAATAGAGAAAAGTCTAAGAGACATATAGTCCAAGTTGGGGGGGGGGGTCATATTTTTATCAAAGGACTTCATTATATAGTGATCAGTGAACTTTTACAAGAGTTAAATCCAGTTGCATTATTCTTCTTTAAAACTTATTTCCAGAAAAATTGGAATGAAGGGAATTTTTGTTCTTTAGCATGAACTCATGCAGCACCATATTTGAAGCAGCTGAAAATCATCTTTTGAAAAGGGAGTGCTTTACCAATTTTGCATTAATTTTTATGAAGAATTTTGTTAAGCCTGCATGTATCTGAGTTTCATCTCATACAAACTTAAAGGTTTCTGGAGGCACCCAAAATAATCAAAGTTATCTTCTAAGAACACTTGGTGGGTGGAAGAACTGTGTTAGGCAATGTTTTATGGTGATCAAAATTTGATACAGTGCAAGCAAATCAATAGCATCTCAAGATTGGATAGTACTTTGTAGCAGATGAAACCTAACAGCAGCATTTCTGCTTCTGTTTTATAGTCTTTTTGTCCATTAGGCTTGCTGGAGTCTTTATTAAGTTTCTCATGACCACATAATTGCCGTTTTGAAGAGGATACTGGGCTTAATTTAGGGAGTTTAGGGGTTTGGTGTTTTTTTTTTTACAATTTCAAGGTAGGGGGGAAAGTTAGTGTTTGAACATCTTTATAAGACACAATTCAAGCTACCATTCATTTTCCAAAAACTATATTATTTGTAGCTTCCTAATTCAGACTGATAGTGTGTTTTCCCATCATAAATGTGAAACAGGCTTACACACTGAAGATAAGAAGGAAATAAGCACTGCTAGCATGCACAGCATACTCAACAAGCTGTTGGGCCTGCTCAGTGACCTCTGTTTACTTGATTTGGTAGTGAGATGAGAGAAGAAAAAGTGTGAAAGAAAATTTTACTATGATGGTCAACAGTGAATTCATCTATATTTACATCAGCAGTAACAGAACTCATATCCAAGCCAGTATTTTTTATTCCAGAAACATCTCTCAGATATTTATTAAAGGAGAGATCATGAGGGGAGAGCAAGGGCAGCCATGGGATGTGAGGGGTGGCCATGAGGAGTGAGGGGCAGTCATGAGGGGAGATCATGAGGGGAGAGCAAGGGCAGCCATGGGATGTGAGGGGTGGCCATGAGGAGTGAGGGGCAGTCATGAGGGGAGATCATGAGGGGAGAGCAAGGGCAGCCGTGGGGTGTGAGGGGCAGCCATGGGGGGTACGGGTGGCAGCTATGCAGTGTGGGCCATTATGGGTGGCAGATAAGGGGTGCCTGCAAGTGGAGATTATGAGACAGCCATAAGGGTACATCTTGAGGGGAGATCAGTTTGCTCTTAGTGACATGGTTCAGTGGTGGGCTTGGCAGTCCTGAGGTAACAGTTGGACTTGATGATCTTAAAGGCCTTTTTCAACCTATTTGACTCTGTGATTCTATGAAAAACACACAGAGTATTTGGTTCCTAAGGTACACAATGCTATACTTTCTCTTAGGGAATGATGATCATCTGTGTAAATCTGGAATGCACTTGAGATAGATGGAATTCTGACAGTTTAGTGTGGCACTCGAGCTCACTTTCAGGAGGTACTAGTGATCTTCATCAGGAATACAGACCAGTCAGTCTCACCTCTGTGCCTGGCAAAATCTTGGAGCAAATTCTCCTGGAAGGCATGCTAAGGCACATGAAAAACAAGGTGGTTGGTGACAGCCAGCATGGCTTCACTAATGAGAAATCCTGCCTGACCATTTTGGTGGCCTTCTATGATGGAGCTACGGAACTGATGGACAGGGGTAGAGCAGTTGATGTCATCTCCCTGGATTCTGCAAAGTGTTCGACACTGTCCCACACAATCTTCTTGTCTCTAAGTTGGAGAGTCATCAATTTGATGGGTGGACCACTTGGTGGATAAAGAACTGGCTGGATGGCCCCACGCAAAGTGTTTGCTCAATGGCTCAATGTGCAGCTGGAGACCAGTAATGAGTGGTGTCCCTCAGGGATGGGTGTTGGGATCTGTCTTGTTCAACATCTTTGTCGGTGACATGGACAGTGGGATTGAGTGTGCCCTCAGCAAGTTTGCTGATGACACCAAGCTGTGTGGTTCAGTTGATACATTGGAGGGAAGGAATGCCATCCAGAGGGACCTTGACACGCTTGTGAGGTGGGCTGATGCCAACCTGATGAAGTTTAACCATGCCAAGTGCAAGGTCCTACACCTGTGTTGGAGCAATCCCAGGCACAGCTACAGGTTGGGCAGAGAAGAGATTCAGAGCAGCCCTGTGGAGAAGGACTTGGGGGTATTGGTCAATGAGAAAATGAACATGAGCCGGCTTCAGTGTGAGCTTGCAGCCGAGAAGGCCAATCGTATCCTGGGCTGCATCAAAAGGAGCGTGACCAGCAGGTCAAAGGAAGTGATCCTGCCCCTCTACTCTGCTCTTGTGAGACCTTGCTTGGAGAATTGTGTGCAGTTCTGGTGTCCTTAACTTAAAAAGGACATGGAACTGTTGGAACAGGTCCAGAGGAGGGCCACGAGGATGATCAGGGCACTGGAGCAGCTCGCATATGCAGACAGGATGAGAAAGTTGGGGCTGTTGAGCCTGGAGAAGAGAAGGCTGCATGGAGACCTCGTAGCAGCCTTCCAATATCTGAAGGGTTCCTATAGGGATGCTGGGTAGGGACTCTTCATGAGGGACTGTAGTGTCAGGACAAGGGGTAACAGGTTCAAACTTGAACAGGGGAAGTTTAGATTGGATAATCTAAAGGAATTAGAGGAAGAAATTCTTTACTGTGAGGGTGGTGAGGCACTAGAATGGGTTGCCCAGAGAAGTTGTGGATGCTCCATCGCTGGCAGTGTTCAAGACCGGGCTGGACAGAGCCTTGGGTGGGATGGTTTAGTGTGAGGTGTCCCTGCCCATGGCAGGGGGGTTGGAACTGGATGATCTTAAGGTCCTTTCCAACCCTAACTATTCTATGATCATATGATTCTATGAATTCCTAACGATGTTTTGTTTGTGCTTTTGTAAATATCGTATAAGTTCATGAATGGAGTCAGATTTTCACCTAAGAAAGACAAAACCCAGAGTAACAAGCCTAAGAGGAAAAATATTGGCTTGTTTATTTCTTCAACTTTAGTTCAAGGATCAAAGATTGTTCCTATTGATATATTTCATGAATACTGTCCATACTTGAAATGCTCTATCTCTTTTTATTGAAGTGCACATCTCTGCATTATCAGAGTATATAGCTAGCCGTTTGCTTCTGGTTATGGAGAAAAAGTGTCAATATTCTTTCATGGATTCTGTAATCCAACTTCCACAATGAAAAATGCATGTACCCCTGGGCTTTCTCTTACAGACTAATCAGCTTTTATTCTTATATTTTTCTTTTAGTTGACGTTAAGCTTGATAAAAAATAATATCCAGAAGATAATAATCCTTGGTGCTAATCAAGGAATGTTAAGAAGGTCATAGATTAGTTTAATTCAAGCCCTTCAAGTTGAGAGATTTTATGTGAAATTAAAGCTGTGGGCTACCTCTGTGTCCTAGTGTTTCATCTGCTCATTTTAGTTTCAATTTCCATCCCCGGCCTTTCTTCCCTGTGTGGGAAACAGATGTTCTTAATTCCTAGTAAACATCATGAGTATATTAAAGATAGCTAAAACCACGAGTCCAATTATCTGCAATGAGAGCATGGAAAGCTTAAACTCTCTGCATTTATTTCTTCCAAGTCCCTGCTGCAGCCAAAACTAGTTAGTCCATCTCTTCACCCTGGAGGTCTATATGTCTTTGAGGCAAAGTGAACTCTTCTGGTTTCTTAGATTAGCACTAAAGTGAAGTCAAGTTGCCTTATAGAAAAGGTGCATCACAGAAATAACTGCTGCTTTGTGACTTTTTGAGTTTCTTGTGCAGCTGTCCCTTGAGAAGATAGGTTCTTAAAGGAGTTGAATAACCATTGTCCATATTTTCAATGTTGTTTTCATCCAACAATGGATGAAATTCATCCGTTTCTGCCTTCAGGCAATGTGGGTACACCTCTGAGGCTCACAAAGACTGCTTACAAAGTCTGCTGTAGGAGGAAGCAGTTGCCGGACATGCCTGTGATTTGCTGGCTGCATCGTTGGCACAAAAGCATGTGTGAAATGAAACAATTTGGAGATGAAGAATTTAGCTACAGCAGAGGCTGAAGGCCCTGGATGCTGATCCTTCCAACATCTGCCCTTTGCAGGTTTCTGCGCAATCCAGGACAGCTGAAAGGGAAGGAGTTTCCTTATCTCACTGCTACTTTGGCAATGTGGTTGTTTCCAAAATTTCCTTCCTTTAATAAACACCCAGATAACCAAGCACAGAAGAATCTGTGTGACTATTAGCATTATCTTGAGTAATCACTTTCTATGCAGTTATCCTTTTCCTTTCCTTAGACTGCTGAGCTTCTACATCTTGTGGCATCTTTATTTGTTTACACAGATTTCTGTAACGTACATAATAAGCTAATGCTACATAGAGTTAGCAACCTAGCTGGTAAGCATTAATGGATAATGATGGTTCTTTTTTCCTTCCTAGGAGAAGGGTACAAGCTAAAAAATTAAAAGTAAAAAATATGAGTAGTAAATTACTGCAGAATCTTAGAATCACAAAATAAGGTTAAGACCTTAAGGAAAAGACCTTAAGATCATCTAGTTCCAACACCCCTGCCATGGGCAGGGAATCTTCATGTTGACTTGAATGCATCTCTAGCTTTGGGACTGCAGACATACAGTGCAGTGCTGGTTCTGTTATTTGGTTCCTACAGGTCATCATTCATTAGCAAATGACTCTAATACATATTTTTACACACAGGAAAAAGAAATGCTGGAGGATTTTCTATCAATGAAAATACTTCTGCCAGTTCTTCACGTTTCTTGCTGGAGTTCTTTAGCATATCTTTTCTTTGTGTACTTTATTGAGAAACACCTTGTTTTCTTCTTGTATAAAATCTATTCCTGGTGATTTTTCAGTATTTCCCAGTAAGCTGAATGGGTTTTTTTAAAGAGAATTAACTTTTAACCTGCTTATTTATGGTCTCTGTAAAAGATGAAATCCAGTTACTCACTTTTAATCACTGAGTAATTTTTAACAAATATTTTCTAGTGACTAACACCTGCTTAAATAAGGACTCACTTCCCGTCTGATCATGCTACTGTGTTATGTGATTCATATGGCACATTATTCCAAAATATAATGACTCCTACAAACTTTAGAATCCTTTTATGTCTACTATCACATGTAATCCAATCACATAGCAATCTATGTGACTTAAAATTAGTTAATGATACAGTCAGTGGCTCATGGTGTCATTTTAATTAATTGATTGCATAAATTATGGATTTAGCTCCTCCTAACCACTTGTTTGAACTTGTAACCTTAGTACAGCAAGGTGGCACACAACATCTGGGCTGAAAATCATCCCCTACCACTTCCAAAGGAAGAACTGCTTTGAAGGGAGTGAATGTATAAACCTGTTAGCAGAAGGGACCCTTTGCAACTTGGAATTCCTTTAACCTTGAACTTAAACTCTGATAGACAAGATTTTTATTTACAGACATATAATTTCTTCCAGCAGGGAAGAGGTTAAAGTAAGTAGAAGCTCCTGAGACAGCTCCTTAGTTACTCTCTCATCAGGGAGAGAAATAAAACTAGTTATCAGAGGCATTGCTCTCAAATTGTCAGGATGAATCCACAGCATCTGTGTGATAATATGGAATAAAATTCCCAGCTGTATGACTGCTCATTCCACTCTTTAGTAACTAGAAATCAATACTGGCAGGTGTGTCGTTTACCTACATTCAGTTTCTTTTGCATATAAGGGGTTTTTCATATTTCTTTTCACTAGGCAACAATTATGAAAGTCTCTTCACTAGATGAAATATATTACCAGCATTTTGCATTGACCAACCTATTAGTTTTTTGGCAACACAGAAGAAAGCAATCTCTTACCCCCCAAAATGGATTGCAATTGGAAGTGGGAAGTTCATCAGGTGTTACTAACCTTTGAGGGAGGTTAACAAAACGAGATGGAAACTGCCTGTACTTCTAAAAGTCATATGACATGCCTTGCTTTCTTCATGTGTCAACAGGGCATGACTTCTAAGATTACCTTTTCCTCTCTCATTAACTATTCTTTCTAACAACTGGAAGATGCACATTTTTGAGGAGGAAGATCAGCCTATAATAAGATACATAGTTGGAGCTAAAAAGGCCAAAGATTATTCTGAGGAAACTTTATCTCTTTCAATTAATATGACTAGGATATATCAGGTAGAAATACAGGTAGTGCCACAGCTGACCTCCACTAACTTCCTTGCCTTTCAACCTGTTTCAGATGTAGTAAGGGTATTGGATAAGTTTTCAAGATGAACCCAGAGCAAGACCCTTTTATTATTGTTGACTTGAAGACTTGTGGTTTTAATATTTAAAATGGCTTTTGTCCATTAACTTCCTAATCTCTTAATTTCATTTGACTATCTTCAATCTGTTGTGCAGTGCAGACATCTTTGCCAGCTGTGGGGATCTGAAGGGAATATGTGCTTTTGAAGACAGGGAGGCATGTTAGCTGTTCAAAGGTTATATTTTCTGGACAACCCCACCTAGATGCCCCCAATATGAAATAGGATATAAGAGTAAAAGTAATGTGTTTTATTTATGTCTCTAGTAATATACCCTAACCATAACTGAGTCGCTTTCCAGTGTTTCTTTAAAAAGGGTGCTTCAACCTATGCTGTATGTTTGGATTAATTTTTGCTACTCAAGACAGGTTAATATTATATGACTATGTAAAATGTTTGGCATCTTGGCCTTTGTTCTGTAATGTATTAGTACGGATAGATTTCAGCAGTGGAACTGTGCTTTTACAGGTGCATCTATATTTTTACTGTTACAAAGAAGTTTAATCAAATAACCTGTCTTAGAGCATGAAATTTTAGAGAAATAAGGGGAGTGGTAGGGAATAACAGAAAGGACGAAATACAAGAAGCTATGCTGGTACTCCAAACTCATAGCAAAGGAGGAAATTAAACAAACAGCTTATATTACTATAGAGACAGGTAATCTGTCATCCACGATTGAGCCATTTCCAGCATGAAAGACAGAGATAGAGGAACTAGATCTATTTTAGAAGCAAAAAAAGTTCAGTTCAAGCAGTAAGATACTTCTAAGGAAATTGAAAGGAGCATTTACTTCAAAGAAGTGAGTCAGAAATAAAGGAGAGCATTCAGTCATGGTCAAAAAATCAGCAGATGTCCAAGAAGAAGCCAGGTCAAAGACCTGAGGAGAGAATGGCATCTTTACTGATAGACTTTTAAACTGATGTGAAAGAAGAAATTGCAATCAAGAAATCTCATGATTTCAAACAAAAGTCATAGCAGCTTTGGTTTTAAAAAAGATTGCAATGGAGATATATGTGGCAAGATTTCAAATGTAGTAATAAATGGAGTAATAAAGTTAATTAATCCAGAACAAAGTATGCAACTGCAAAAAGCATCATCTCCAAACGCTAGTATCTCTTATTATAAGTCAGATTTTTCCAAAAGATTAATTACCTGTGTGACTTATCTCTATACACCTATTTTTCTATCAGTTTCACTATTATGTCTATGTACAAACATAAAATGTCCTACTTTTACTTACCATTTCCTAGATAAAAGTAATACCTGTAGGCAGTGTTTTGTGACTTTACTGGAAAGAAAAAACGCATCAGTATGTATTGTGCATTTTCCTGGAATTCTAGGTGTTTTCAGCACTGAAATGCACCTTTTGCCATTTTGGATAAGTTCAGCAACTGTTGTTATTGCGTTTTCACACCTATAGTCTAAGCCTTGGATGGCTTGTGCACCTTTTAAATATTTTTCTGTCAAAATAAATCCTCAAGAATACCAGCAGAGTCAGGCAAAAAATGTCTTTGTTTCCCCCAGGATAGTTGCTATTTCGACAAAATCTACATCTCTTGCTGGAAGCTTTTGCTACAGAATTACATGAGGTAAATGGCAGCAGAAAGCAGGGTAATGCTATGAATGGACCTAGAGCAGGTTGTAAGAAATAAAAGTCAGGGAGGGCTGTTTGGGGAAGAGAAGGCTTTAGGGTAAATTTTCACATTTTATTTATATGTGCCTGTAGTGCTGCTGCTGAATGTCAAGTACATACAGGACTAGATTTTTTTTTTACTTACTGACAACCCATGGATTCAACAAGAAAATTCAACATTTCAGGTAGATATGGATCCAGAAAGTAAATATTCTCAGCCATAAATTTCCTAGGTGAAAACTGGTGCTCACTTATGAAGGAGAAGAGATGTCAAAAAATTTTTCATGCCGCAAAACCTGGTATACCTCATTAGATAAATAGAGTAGTAAGCTAATTCAAAAAACATCTAGATATTTCCAAGTAAAATACTAAAATCCTAATAACAAGTTTCCCCAGTGTTTGAAAATTTATTTTATACCTTAACTTGGAGATAAATTTACAAATCAAACCCAACTACCTCACTACTCTGTTATAAAAAAAAATACAACAAATGGGTGAATCACATTTCAGTAGAAAATCCTTTATGAGATATTGATGATAATAAAGGAAGGCTGACTTCATGGCTTAGCATGAAAATCATTGGATTTATTACTTTATTTCTAAGCTTGGATTTCTGAAAATCTGATCAAATAATTAAGTGGATTTTCTTCAAAGTTCCAGAAAGTTTTCCCTGTGGCCTCAGAGCAAGCATGAGGAACTTCAGCCTGAGGACAACTTCTTAAGAAACTTTTAAGTAGCTCAGAAAAGGATTTTAGCATAAAAGTGTAATCTCAACAGCAAGTTTAGTTTCACAGTACACAGGTTATAAAATATGTGTTTTGATGATCCCAAAGTGCTTCCAAAACTTCAAAAGCCTGGGTAAAGAAGTTCTGTAAGAAATAATCTCTTTACAATATGCTATGCTTCAAAAGCACAAGATAGAGGAGGGAGGAAAAGTCAAGATTTTATCACTGCCCATACTTCTTGCCTTCAAAAGGATTGTAGGATAGAGGTCCTGATTCTAGAAGATGACTAACTTACAGGCTAGTGATATCACCCTCATGTCTGGGTCATTATACCTGGGTGGGAAAGTCAAGTCCTTGCTTTATAATATGAACCTTTCATTGTAGAGCCCAAAATGGTGTTGTTATGTGTCTCTCTGTAGTGCATAATTCCATAGTCTGTCCTTTGAAGCACGAATTAAATGACTCTTACTTCTTCTTCTTTTACTCATAATGAAAAATAAGTACAATTGTTACCCAGAGATGTGGGGAGTATGTAGCAGATTAGCTGTTACATTTCCAAAACACAATTCAAGTGTACTACGCATACTGTTCAGTGGTTTAAAGGGATCTCTAAATTTTACCATGCCCATGGAAACTGTAAAGAGCAGCCATAAGATCTTAAACCACTGTTTGTGACATGAGTGAAGTCCCATGGATACGTTTATGTTGCAAAAATTGCTATTGCCATAATGTCAGAAGGAAAATAAATTTACTTACCGATGTATGTTAACAAAAGAACAAGGAAATTAACATAAAGAAGTTTTTAGATATGTGAGAGGAAAATGAGAAAGAAGCAATAATAATACTTTATTTGACTCAGAATGTAACTTTCTCAGTGGGATAATTATTCATGTTGGGATGCCAATATAGCCAAGTAGAGTTTATGTAGGAGAGAAGAAAAGCTGAGACTTTGTGATAGCCCTCTCAGATAATACCAGTATCAAAAGCATTCCTTTTAACACAAGAATGCTTGGTAATTTTGTTGGTTTAAGTTATAAAAATTGAGTTGTACACAAGAAATGGTTGGAATACCTGCTAATAACCACAGCTCTTACAATATTCTATAATGTTAAACCTCTAATTGTATGTAATATTGGAACTAGTCACTGAGTTACCTTGACATCCGCTGGTTTAAAGAAAGTCAAACACATAACTAACCCAGGTAGGAAGCTGTAACTTTTCACATTCACAGTCTGTATAAGAGAAAACAAGAGGAGGCAAAATTCTGAACCTTGGTTTGCACATAAGTATCTAAAATATTACTGTTATCTTTGCCCATTTCATTGAATAATGGTAAATAGGATGAATAGATTACTGGCAACCTTATACAAAAGGTTCTACATCAGTGCAAAATATTAATTATACTAATTTGTGACACATGATTTCCAAAAGTCTGACAGATAAAAGCATTAAGACCATAAATCATTAATTTAATCTGATTATTTTCAGTCAGTCTTTTATTTACTGCCTGCTCAACTAAAAACTGGAGTTAATGAATCTTTCAAATGTACTATAATATTCTAGTATTCATTATTTACCCTCCTTCACCCTAGGTAAAAATGTATCTTTCTTTTTTCTCCTCTCCATCCCTTCTTGGGTTAGAGAGGAGATTCTGAGTCACGCCATATATTTTCATTTCTGAAAGTCGCTGATAGCCATTTTCCCATCTGAAATGATGTACGGAGAATGGGATGGCAAAAATCCAGGAAGCAGTAGGAGCTCTGGAGAGCAATGTGCAAGTTTTACCTTAAGCCATACCCAACATCTTTCTGTCTCTGCCATTACCTACAGAAGTTACCTTCTTTCTCATTCATGGACAAAATCATCTTTTACTTTAGTTTTATTTTTAGTAAAACTCAGAATTCTGCTGAGAAACTTGCATCTTTTTCCCAATTTTTGATGAGTTTCAAATGAATTGAGGTGTTGTCCCAATATGCCCAGAACTGGTAACAATCATTAGAATGATTCATCTTTTCTTATGTGTTAGGTACAAATACAAAAACATCTTCCTCAGTATTTTTAATTAATATGATCCTATTTTTTTACCTTCAGAAAGGCTTTTCTTTTTTAGAGAAGGATTATTTCCCGTATCTTCAAAGCAGGAGAATGGCTACTTTTATTACTTCTCATTTTGCAATGTTTAACAAAAAAAAAAAACTTGCTTGGCATTTTGCAAGCTGTAAGTAAACACATAAAACCAGATTTTCAGTTGGTGTAAAAATATAGGTCTTCCTTCATCCTCATAGCAGCAGAGTCAGTCTCCATCATCAATCAGGTGTAAATCCAAGGCATGTAACTTGACTGAACTTAGAACAGCGCAGATTGTCTTAGGACTTGGGTGATACTTCTTGCCTCAAACACCTTTTAGTGCTCAAGAGCACCAAAAGTCTTTTCTTACCTCAGATAATTTCCTTTTTAAACTCAAAATGCTTTTTAAATATAATCATAGATATCATCTCCACTTCGAAGGTGACATCCTAGAAGATGACATGATTTGCTCAGAGTGTATTAGTGGACCTGTGGCACATCTAGAAAAAGAATCTGATCACTGCAGTTTCTGCCTGTGGGTTATCAGGGCGGCTTTCACACTCCTTTATCCAATTTCTAGATTTTAACTGTACTATCTTTTGAATTTTTGTTGACTTGCTGTTTACAGGCCACTTAAAATAGAAAACCAGATACAAGTGAGCAAAAAGCTTCGAGCATTTAGGAGCCATTAGATACAGCCTACACTTTACTATATATAAGCCAGTAAAAGTAAACATAGTATACATCCATGATTCATTTCAAATAGCGAGGGCTTTTTTAAAGCACAACATGAAATTAATTTTGCCTAAATTTTGCCTTAGACTAATCTATCCTTTTAGATAGCTATTGCCTACACCCTCTGGGTCATTGCTGTAGAGAGCTGTACTTCTAAAAGTTATTTCTCACCATGCCAAAGTAGGGCTATCAGTTAAAATGTGTGGGATGCATTGACTCTGAAGTTATCCTTCTCTCTTGTAGGGAACCTAGACAATTAGGTGGCAGTAGATGCCTTTTAGATAGCTAATGTTGAGTTACGTATAGTGAACCTCTACCTGTAATAACAAGTGTCATCTGTGGTAAAAGATTTTTTGCCGCAGAAGTCACTGCTATTGCCTGTGGCGCACTAATTCTGCCCTCAGTTACTTGCAGTGAGATGTTATGTTCTTGTAATTGCCTTCTTGTAAAAGCTCAGAATGCTTAATCTACATCAAATTCTTCTCTTATAATAACACTATAATAATAATACCAAGTCTTTCTGAAAGTGAGACAACCAGCGGTACATGTCTAAGAGGAGCATCATCATTTCCCACCTCATGCGTGCTGAAGATACGTCTCTCTAACATTTTCCTTTAAGCTGCAGCCGCTGCTTGTGGCCAGTTGAATCTTAAGCTGTGTGAGCTCTCTGTGCTTATTTTAGTCTGCAGTGTCTGTCAGACCTGCTCCTTTTTCCATCTTAATGTGCATTGAAAGCTATCTTGGCATGTAACTGTAACACAACAGATGGGACACAGTGCAACTTGGATGACCTCTATTTTCAGCATTTATATAGCTAAGCTGATTTTATTACCATAAAATAAACTTCCAAGAATTTCTTACAGTGTAGGCCAAGGTAACAAGTGCCAGTTGCAATACTTTAATTGTGATAGCTGAAGAGGTCAGTTTTCGTAAGTTTCATGGGAATGAAAGATACTTCCATTGATTTTAATGAGAACCATAGGGATGAAATTCTTAGAAAACTTCTGCTTTCCTCTAAGACAAGAAAGCCAAAATAACATTGATAATAGTGCATGAGGGCTTCATCAGTGTCTTTCAAAAGTCATCCTGTTATTTTTCAGTATCTTTGAAAAGAGAATGAGCACAAACCGGGCTTATACCATTGGGAGAAGAAAAACTGTGCCTAAAAATGGTCAATACACTTCATCTCACGACTATCATGTTTTCGGGGAAGGTTTTCTTTTTGGTAACATTGTTTTCAGTTCCAGATGAACCCCCTTTTCTCTTATTCACCATCTGTTTAGGCTGGACTGTAACACCATTGGCTGCCACTACTAGATCTTTACAAGTGTAGGTTTTATTTTCCACCAGCGACTCCCTGGGGCAACTCAAGAATACCATCCCTTCAAGAAAAATAAACACTGTAAGTTTTAATATCTATTACAATGTGAAGATCAGACAGCAGTTATTAAGAAGCAGCTGCAAAGGCCACTTGCCCTATGCACCTTGGTTTCTGACAGAGGGGTAAAGGTCTCATTAGCAATTTTACCTTTATCAACACTTTCATCTTTAAAACTGATTATTAGTATGCTTTCTCATGTCTAGTCTTCATTTTTCATACATGAATTTAGGCTTCATCCTTCCAGCTCCTATCCCATTTGTCAGGCTGAAGTGTAGATGCATTTGACTCAACTCACACTTTGGCAAACGCTGACCAGGCTTTAAAATATTAACAAAAAATTGCATAATCAAATCCATGGGCATATATTCAAAAATGTTTGGTGCATTCTTTACCAATGTGCAATATTTATGGAATACAACTACAAAAGTTGTACATATAGTTACAGATATAACCGTAACTGTGGTATGGTCTAATAACACGGACATAGTAAAACTGATTTTCCTTTACCAAATGTAAGCACACCATTTAAGTCTGGTTCTAGATGGGTTAATTTTTTTTTCCAGTGTTTACAAAAAAAAGGACAAAACAACTTTATACAATTAAATTATAAAGATGTCTTTCACAGCAGTTATTATAGCAGGGAGGAAGAAATCTGTATTTTTACTTACTGATACTGTTCTCTGCAGCTTTTTCTGCACCGGCTTTTGTACTTGTTTTCATTCTTCCTGCTTGCCTTTTCCTTCAGTAATACAGTAGATAAAATCTATTAGATAGATAATATATATATGATAGATATAATAGATAGAATATAATAGATAAGAACTATAGATAAAGCTCTTGTGTATTCTTCTTCATGTCCTATACTGTAATTATGGTATTTTTCTTGTAATATTGATTTAGAGGGAAAAAATGTTCATCTGTGTTTCTGTTCATAAAGTAATGGAAATTTGAATCTTACAAGAGGGAGTTATTTAATCTTTATTGAGATAATTTGTAGAAGGCTTGTAGGAAAGAGAAATAAAAGTATTGTGATTTAAAACTCTACTTCTGTTTTGTAAGAAACCTTATTACAAAGAATATATTTTTATTATACAAATAATTATCTTCCAGTTCTTGTAATCAAATTAAATACCATGTTTGTATCTCATCCTGCAGCACTGTCATACTTGCATGATAATTGTAATTATTGATTTTTCATCTCAGTGTCTAAGAGAGCCTTTCTTTGTCTTAGAAGACATTTAGGGCAGACATTTCTGAAATTCTTCTCATAGGATGTATGAGATCCTGCACTTAGAAGGGGAGCAGAATAATTGCTATTGAAGATGCAGATGTCTGGAAAGTAAAAAAAAATGTGGTGTTGAAAAACTTTCTTATGTGCTGAAAATTATTGAAATGAAATGCAAGAAAGACCATCAAGATGGTAAATAATCAGATCATATTCTCTAAATATTCCTTAATCTAATTTCTCTTTCCAGTCTGATTTCTGATCTGTAAACTCCAGAAACTTTCAAACTCTTTATCAAAGAGCTATTTGAAAGGTGATTCCAGAATTTCATTCCCATAATCATCACAAATCTCCTAAATGTCATTTTAAAAATCTTACTACAATGTGGAGCTATTTTTTATCTCCCAAGCACTTAAACTCAAATGCGTCTGTAAAATGTTATTGTACCATTCTCAAATGTCCCAGCCTTCTCAGAAACACTTTGCACTTGTGCAGTTCACGTTGCTCTTTTTACACACAACTGTTCCAAGTGAAGTTTTGCAATGTTTTATGCTAAGAAATTATGGTGTTTCATCAGATTGTGACTATTGATTTTTTTTTTTCAACATCTTTAAATGCTTCTGTGTCTCGGATGCTTTATCTCTGATCTGGTCTTTTTAGTTTTTAAAATTGATTACACAAGTATGACTCCTATAATAGATTATCATCTGTACTTGTAACCTGTCAGAGTTGTTATAATTCCTTATGATTGATCAGGCAATATAATTTCCATCTCTCCTTAATCTTCTCTGTGCTCTGCAGTTTCTTGGTCTGATGGACATTGAGATAATCCATGTTCCTTTGGCAGTTCCTTGGAGAGCTAAGTCCAAGCCTTTCAGCCTCATAGGTACATCTATTTTTCTGAATAAAAGAGGATCAGAGAGTTGATGAAAAGCTGAGATCATTCAGTGGAATTCTCTTATTTAACAATATAGACATAGCCTAACATCTTTCTCTTAAAACAACCATTTATATCCCTTATTACATGAGTGAATTACATTTTAAAGACAAGAAGGATCTATTGGGAACACATGTGTAATCTAAGGGGACAGAGAGACAATGTTTAATCATTTGTGGAAATCACTTTGTGCCTGGAGACTCTTGTGAGACTGTTTTACTTGAAAAGAAAGGCTCCTTCTCGGAATACAATTTGTAGAAGTCTGCACAGGCAGAATGATAATGGCAGCAGCAAGTGGCACTTCATTGGAATGGCTTTTTTTCCACCTCATTTTTGGCTGCGTGATTTCAGCCATTTTACAACATGCTGACATATATTTTGTCATGTCAGTACTCTGAAAAATCTCAGGAATTCCCAAAATGCCTAAGAAGCTCCATCTCTCAGGTAATTGATGGTAATTGTTTGATAAATATATGTGCATCTACAGTGTGTGACTAAGTCTGAAAAATGGCAGGATAGTGCAGCAAAATGACAGTTTTGTGAAAAATAAGTAGAAATCTTCAATGAACAGGGCTCTCCGTTGAAAAATACGGCAGCTCATTACATTTAGTTGGCGATGTCAGATGTTCATCCACACACTAAGAGAATAGACTTGATAATGAAGGGAAAAGCTTGTAGGTGGCAGGTAAAAATAGTGGGCTTATTTTCATGGTAACAGGTTAAGTCATTCTGAAGCTGATGCAATGAATCCGTACAGTAGAACACTCTTCCCAGCCCTCTGAACAACTATATATCAGGGATGTTAAATACAGAAATGCATACTGCATAATTAATTATCCCTAGAGAACCTGGAACTAGTAAGAAGCTGTGTGAAACACCTCATATGAATGGTTTCATAGTAAGAAATTCAGTTGTATGTTAACATAAACTATTTGTGAACATTTACTGAATTTGGCCAACAGAAATATACTTGGTGTCAACCTGAGACAATTTTTTTGTGATTATTTTTCATGGCAGCTCTATTTTTTGGCATGTATTTCACATACAGATAGTCTGTCTGGCACAGTTGCTGTATTTTTATTCTCTTCTTATGAATCTGTCATATATGTTTATAATAAATCTCAACCCTCACCCATGTATATATGCTACTTAACTAACAATAACTATCTGGATGAGCAATGCAAGGATTAATTAATGTATTAATAATATCTTTTGAAACTGTGTGGGAAGTCTCACATGTTTCAGAAACTTGGTTGTGTTTCCTGCAGTAGCGTAATATAAAGCATAATACCCTAATTACTGATACAACTATATTTCTCAATCCTCCTCATTTTTGTTTAGTTAATATTTCTTCATTTCCTTACTTAAGCTGAAATAAGAAATTGCCAAGGTGAACAAGAGGTAACAGCTTCAAACTGAAACAGGGGAAGTTTAGATTGGATATGAGGAAGAAATTCTTAACTGTGAGGGTGGTGAGGCACTGGAATGGGTTACCCAGGGAAGTTGTGAATGCTCCATCACTGGTGGTGCTCAAGGCTGTATTGGACATAGCCTTGGGTGGCATGGTTTAGTGTGAGGTGTCCCTGCCCCTGGCAGGGGGGTTGGAACTAGATGATCTTAAGGTCCTTTCCAACCCTAACTATTCTATGATTCTATGATTCTTGTAAGCAGCTCCACTATAAGAACCCCCAGACTCTTCTGGAAAGATGAAAATTATTAGCTATTATTTTAATGAAAAATAGCATATAGATATTAAAGAAAATAAAATTGATCTAAACACTGTATTAATACATACAGTAGAAGGGTAAAAAATAACAGGATGATATGATCTTGGTTATTTCTTGATCTAGACATTTTCTTAAGATGTTCTGTGAAATACAGTTGGCCAGAAGCAAAAAAAAAAAAAAAAAAAACCCAAACATTATAAGGAAGCCATTTATTGTTTTTTATTTTTACTTGAAAGTCAAAGAACTTGATACATGATCCATAATTCAAGATAGAAAGGAAATCCTGCAAAAATGTATTTTACTTTGGTTAAAGGTATGGGTTACCTTTAGTAAAAAAAATAATGTTATACTAGATCAGAAAGAGTATATATGCTAGCATTTCCTAACTCTGTAGCAATTTAATACATGACCATATACTGCAGACATAAAGAGTTATGCAAAATTATAAATGAACAGGTGCGATTGCTTTGATTTTCCAGAACTAGAATTTCTTTGCTTTAGCAATTTTAGCTGATTTAGCCTGAGTTTTACCAAAGAATGAGTGTGTTCTATTTAAAACTCCATTTGAAGGTGGTTCTGGATTATATGCAATTGTCTATATTTGGGTTCAGAACAAAGCCTTCTCTTGGTTTCTCACTGAATCTCAAAGGCTAGTTAATGTTAAAACTTTGGGACAAAAGCAGCAAGTCTAAGTGCTTTGTAACCTGGTTGTTTGGGCATTGTCTACAGAGGTTAGAGCTGTGGGTTTGTGCACCTTCAGGTAAAGAACAGAAATAGTCCTAGATATCTAAAAATAAAGTTATTGTACAAAAGTGGGAATTCTTGATTCAAAATCAGGAGTCGCCACTATTGTTGGGAAGGTAGAATGAGAAAGGACATGCATTCTTACCTCCTGGACAATATAAGCAGTAATGCTTTGGTACAGAGATTTTTTCCTTGGTTCACTCATTTGTCCTCTGAGAGCAAAACCAGGTTGAGATTCTGTAGTCTCTTAAAACTTGCTCTGAGATCTTGAAGGCAGTTTTCACCTCCAATATTGACTGTTTCTTTTGCTGCAGAAAGCAATAATAGCTTAGCTGAGATCTGAGAGCCTGAGTAAGAATATTTTTCCAGATTTTGTTAAATAACTTGAGAAAAATTAGTAACTTTTGGCTTCACAAGTTATTCATCAGCTACAGCAACGGAGCTTCAAATTTGTGATATCATAGGTGAAAGCTGAGCCCTCCCTGCTCCTCCCTTCCAAACTTGCATAGCCCTTCACAACCACCTGATACTTTGAACTAACTTGGAAAAAACAGCATAGCAGCAAAAAGCTATTATACTTTTTGTTTCTGGTTTGCCTTTGTCAATACTTGGGGGTATTCATTACAGAAAAAAAGATAAATTCCTTGTAAAGCAGTGTTGAGACATCATTGGTAAGTTAAAATGATCTCCAAATTTAGGCCAGTTAATTATACATTATGTACCTTTATACAATGTTATTGAAGTTTTAGCTTGTTAGAGAAGAAATCTGCTTGATAGCAGCAGCTGTGCTATCAGTGAATCTTAAGGAAGATGATTATCCTAGTTGATTTGAAAGCAGCCTGTGTGCCAGCAATCTAGAGAAGAACCTCTAGTCCCACAGATCCTCATAAATTGCTCTCAAGTTTGATAGAATAGTTATTATTTCAGTTGGGTAAGAATTCTTTTTTAATTGGTTTATTCTCTGTATAAATGAAAGAGTTTCCCTCAGAATATGCGTGGGGAAAATAAGAGTTTGCATAATTATTTAAGGAATAAAGAGTTTCTATTCTGCCAAGTAAATGCTAGACAGCTTATCAACAGTAGACTCTTTGGGAGCTGCTTCAAGCTTGTGGTATTAGTGTTTGTTCTGTCTTCACCCATGTTTAGTGTGCTTTATGGAAGCCTGTAGTCTGATATATTAGCTTTTGTATGGAAAGCAAGCCCTTTATGCTCATTGGATTGGTTTCGTGAGTTTTGCTTTTCTCCACTTACAGTCAACGTGATTGGAAAAGACCCTTAAGATTGTCAAATCCAATCATTCCCCAGCACTGCCAAGGCCACATTTTGCCTTTATAAGGGTCACCTCGCATATAGCAAGATGAATATATAAAGAACTGGAAAGTAGAGACTGCCGTCCCTTGACAAATAGAGCCATTAATTAACCAAAGAGGAAAAGACATACTTCCCTGTAGGCCATTTGGGGATACAAGAGTATAGCTCAAATATGAGGAACAGCTCTCTAAAGCCAGTGAGTGACTGAAAAATGCTTCAAAATACTTTGGAACCTTTCATGGCAATACTGTAAGCTTGCACTGGCATATTTGGGCATCTTTTCTTAATTCAAGTTTGCACAGTGTTCCTTAAGAGATAGAACTGTCACTTGAGCACCCTCAGCAGCATATTTGGCATTTACCTGAAGGCTGAAGAGTAGGCTTCAATTCCACTGCATCTATCCACAGTAAGAACATGAGTTCAGTCCAGTATGTCTAATTATGCCAGTAGAGATGAATGCAGTATCTGCTCTATTTCGTATGCCAGGTTTTTCAAGAGAAGATTTATTCTTAGCTGGAATGTTTGAATGTCAGTGTCAAATGTCAGCTGGAGTGATAAATGTTAGTTTGAGTGCCTGTTGTTTGAATTTGTGTTCCTTCAGCCTATATAGATGAAACTAGCATTTCTCAGCCCGTTGAAACCGTGTAGGATTTTTTTCCGCCTTCCATAAATCATGTGAAATCAAGTATAACATTGAGACTTTCAACTTGACTGTGTTTGCGTTTAAACTGTTCCCTTGAAATGAGATCGAGATATTAAATGTAAATCACCTCTGTGCTCCCTTCTCATATTGAATGCTTGCCTAAACTGGGGGTAACACGATCAGCTGTTTTTCTGTGAACTTCTAAAATGTGCTTAAGATCAGCTTTACTCACCAGTGTTTTCTCAACATATGTTCTATTCAAATATCCTCTGCTCAAGTCCATTTGCCATTACTTTTATTGGGTTTTAACTGCTAGGAAAAGAAAATTTAGGAATTTTGGCCCCAATTAATAGACTGAAAAATTATTTTTTTTTTAATTTTTCAGAACAGGAATCCTGAAAAACTACAAGCGTGTCTGTATCTGTGTGATGTTCAGTTTTTTGTACTTTTAACAGAACAAGTGAGCATTCATTGCAGCAACATTTTAGAATGGTTTGGGTTTGAAAGGACCTTAAGATCAGCTGGTTCCAACCCCCCTACCATGGGCAAAGACCTTCCATTAGACCAGGTCATTCAATGCCCTGTCCAAGCTATTCACTACCAAATTTGAGTGGCACTCTCATCTTGCTACTTAATACTGTATTAGTTTGCTTAGTTCCTTGATGTGTTTCTTAAGACTACAGAGTAATGTCAGTGCAATTGGTAGCAGGTAATAATATTGCAGATTGTTTGACTGTCCTTCAGAAAAAGTAGTTTCTCAGATGGGAACTGCCTGGGGTAGGTTTCCATTGACTCAGAAATGGAACGGGTTTCCTTCTGTATAGTCAATTACATATTTTCAATAGCTATTACCCTCAAACTACTGAGCTTTTTCTGTTGTCATTCACACTGATGTCGATCAGAATCAATTCTGCTGAAGCTAGACCGTATAATAGCAAATATATAGAAAGAAAATAATTAATTTAATAGCAATTTCTAATTTTGTTAAAAGACACAATGAAAAGTAGTATTAAAAGCTTTTAGCTCTGAAAAGTCACAACATGTTTCCATTTGGGAATTGCTGTCTGTGGGACAAAGCCCCGTCACATGCTTGGTTCAGCCACACAGTCAGACCACTCATGCCATTTCTGCCCCTGCCCCTTTAGCTGGCCGGGGGCTGTCATCATGGCAGCTGTCAAGGCGTTTAAAGAGCGAAATAAAAATTGTAATGAAGAAAAGTAAGCATTTAACAATAATGATAATTAAACAAAAAATAAAAGCATGAGCTTCCTGTAGTGCATAGAGCAGCTGAAGCAAGAAATACTCACCTGACTCTTCATCTTATTGTTATTCTGGCTTCATTCTAATGCAGTTTCTTCCTGTTCAATATCAGTTTATAAAAGTGTGTTACATGTTCACTGACCCCCAATAACCAAACAAATCCCAATGTACAGCTAGATGAATAAATTCCAGTGTGTAGTAGTATAAATATATGCTAATGGCTGCTCAGTGAATTCATAATGAATTAACCATTAAAAAGATGTGAGTTACAAGAATAAAAGGGTATATGAACAATGTGTTTGTGTAATACATAACTTGATATCTGGTAGCAATGATATATACCTTTTTTTGATAGAGACTACAACACATTCTTTGGTCAACCTATTGTGTCTTCTTGATGCCAATGAAAGAAAAGCTTCTGTGATCAATTGCCGCATTTAGAAAATCCTTTTTTATTTGGCTCCTCTTGTACAGGGACTGGCACTACAAAGGCTTCTACAGAGTCCTGTAAACATTTCTGGAATGTCATTGTACATACAGCGAAGTGGAAACAGAGCAATGTTTACTACCATTTGTGTATCGCTGGTGGATTGATTGTGGAATTCATTTCTACCTTAGTTTGTCAAAGCTGCAATTTATTGACCAAAGTGCAATTTATTGACCAAGGCTGTTGTAAATCACTGAAGCTTTGCTGAAATGGAGCAAAGTTGCTGTACATCAGATGGGGATATTCAACTTCGTCTCATTGAATGGATTGAATGAAAAAGCTTGGTCATTTATGTTAGGGTTGGTGAGTTTTGTATTTCTACTTGAAAACTGTGTTATTCAATGAAACGTTGAATGTGATCGGCAGTTCTTTACTGTGGAAGTGCTTAATCATTTCTGTTTATAGCTGCACTTGAACCCCCTCTATCTCTTAGTTTCACACACAGAATTTAATGATTTTATATTTAAAATTTGCTAACATTTAATGTGTTCAGGCCTTCTGTTTGTGTTTCTCACTGTGAGAACAGGGACTGGTTTTCAAATAAGTAGAATTGAGTTAACCACAGTCCATTTTAAATAACACAAGTAGTGATCAAAACCTGTACCATTATATTTGCATTATTCAAGTAGTCTAAGATACTACAAACATCTGAGTAAAGACAGCAATAACCATGCATTAAGCCTGTTCTGAACATAACTTGTCAGAGAAAGGAAAATCCTTCAAAGATATGTTTTGATAGTTTTTTATCTTTTGGTCTTCCAAGTGCATAAAGATATTGTAAAAGCCTGGGTAATATGTGGAAATCTAATTTGCAAGATGAATTGTTTAGACTCAACCAATAATCCTCTTCAGTAGCGCTTCGAGCACAGAAATGCACATGCAAAAAAAGATGGTATGAAAGGATGTCAAAATTTCTTTTAGCTACATATGTCACCTACACTGATGAATGAAGCTTCTCAGTAGATCCTATTATAAGGGTGGTTTGGTTTGTGTTTTTTAAGGTGCTGAAGTTCTGTGAATTTACTATAAGCATGTAGATAGATCTAATGGCAAATAGCCTTACTGCTGTGCAGTAGAAAAATGGGTTTTTTTCTGTTCTCTTTACTCACAAAGTCTAATAGCTCAGATTCAGATTTTAGCTAACAGTGAGTCTGCAAAGGAGAAATATGCAGACGAAAGAAAAATGGGGGGTTGTTAGGTTTCTCAGTTTGTTTTTCTTCTTGCTGTCATTACTCAATCTCGTAATATGTATTTGAATGGGTCCTGAATGCAGATTAGTGCACACTCGTTGCAGTTGTTCTGGTAAATCTGACCTCGTCACACACTATTGCTATTAGTTTCCCCTAATTTAATGTTTCATATACAGGAATAGAAATCCATACAACTGGTATCAATGTAGACGGGTGAGACTAAGTGAAACAAACATCTGTCAGGAATAGTTTAGGCACAGCTGATCCTGCCTTCTGACAGGAGCATCATCTGTCAAATTTCCTTTTGGCTCAAATTCAATGACTCATAGTAATATTGTATTAATATTGGTGTAGTGAACTGGATGTTCCTGTGGTATCCAATCTCCTGACAAAACTAATCAAACTTAGCCATTATGTTCTCTACATTAGAAGAAACTTGTTTTGCCTACTCCTAAAGAAGGACATAGGGAAGCGTTATTCCCCATCCGATAGGCAATCTGTGGGTTAACAAAGAAAAGTTAGCATCCATCACCTTATCTGGACCTGTTCCTGGATGCAGTTACTGCTTCTCAAAAGAACATGGCAAGGTCCTGAGAAGAAAGTTAATAATGCTCTATTTTGTTGCTGCATGTGTCTTTTCGTTTCCTATGTTCCCTTTTTTTCCTGTTTAAGGATATCTCCGAAATCATTTAATCTGAAGACAGGTGTTGGAAAACTGAATGATGACCTGCAATGTTACAGGAAAAAAATCTACTCCCATAATTCATTCATTCACTTGTGGCTGATTATAAAGGTGATTTACTGAAGGAGTTCTTACAGGAACAAGAAGCCAAAGTGCCAGAGCAATTGCTCAGCCCAACCTGGCATTTCACATGTCCAGTGTGGTACTGAAAGTGTTAGTATCAACATGCTATAATGGCTAGGCATCCCTATAAAAGCCGGCTAAAACATCTTACTCCAAACCTGTCTTCTTATAACCAGCCTGAGAAATACAGTAACTCTCCTGCTGCCTAGTTAACAGTTTTTCTATGTGACTCTTGCTGTGGTTTTGTAGGAAGGAGTAATCTTTTATTAAACAAGCAGCTCTGTAAACACTAGAAATTATGATCTCTGGTTTCTTAGAGATTTTCATTTTGTGGTCAAGTGTCAGATCCACCTGAAGCTTTTCACACAGAATTTAGGAAGTCTCTCAGCTACTCATATGCCTCAGTGCAGCCCGTCAGGTAAGCTCATTCCTCAGTCAGCCATTAAGAGGCTGACAAGTCTCGTGCCCTCAAAACAGTTGCTTCTTTTCATTGAAATTTTAGGAATTTAATTTTCACTGAGATTTATGTGTTACTTTGAATTAACTTAATCAAAAGCTTTAAAAAAGTTATTAAAATTCACTTGTGGAAAGACTCTACAGCTTTATCATGGACCTGCTAGCCACAGACTTTAAACTACCAGTTTTAAAAGAGCCCAAAAGCATACTGACACTGCCATTAAATGTAATAGCAGAGACAGTGGACTAATACTGATCTCTGCATGCCAAGAGGCCCATAAATCAAAGCACAGTGAATTAAAGATCTCTGTCTGCAGTTCCATTTAGAGTTTAATGTCAGTTTTGATTTCTTAGATATATGTTTGTTCCCATTTAATTTTTGATGCTAAAAGTCATATGAAGAGCTCTTGATATAAAGCCTCATTATTAAAAGAATTTGTGTGTGAGCTGCATTCATATGAAAATTAGTTGGTTTTTTGGAGGAGTCAAAGAAAAAGCCAGAAACAGCACTCTAATACACCAGAAATAATTTGGGGTTTGTTCAAATGGTTTTGGATATTTGAGCTAATGATGATCCTTTGAGAAGGTAATCAGCTTTCATGCACAGAACTGCAGATGTGTGAGAACTGGATAAAATGTAAGACTGAGTCAGAATGTAACAGGTTTTAATCAAATAAACCGTATGATTGAGTTTATAACTCGGATGAAAATATCAACATTTTTATTAGTACTGTAACAAAACCAAAATTCCTTTTTTTGTGTATTCCCCTTTCAGAGTGGGAGAAAGAACTAAATATAAATGCATTACTTTCTCGCTTCATTGTTCTTTACTTACCTGTTAGAACAGATCAAGATGTAAGGTTTCTCAGTGCCATCTCTTTTGTCCACACCTTTTTAACAGATGTAAGGGAAATCATGCGCTATGTAGATGAGGTAGTTCAGGCTAAAACTCCACTAAGGATTACATTTGCAGTTGAAAAAGGTGAAAAATGTGCTCAAGTGCTCAGGTCTGTGGTTAGGTTACTGGTATAAATGCAGTTGCTGTTAAACAAGTCTATGTAATCATCTTCCTGTTTCTGGTCATACTAAAAGTGTACTACTAAAAGCGGTAAGACAAAAAGGGAGGAGTAAGGTAACTGACTAGTTTTTTATAATACGGAAACGGGAAAATGCCTCCTATAGCCACATACTTTTTTTTTCTGCTATATACTCTAGGTCTTTGTTTCTTGGTATCAGACACTCACATTGTAAAATTAATTGCCATAAATATGGCTTTTCCTACAGAAAATGGGGTATATTAGTAGGAAAAAAGGGCTACTAAGCAGATGAATAAACTAAATGATGTTTCAAGCCAATATGAGCTCTGCATTGCAAGGTTAAAGCATACTGACAGGAGGAATAAAAAAGGGAATATCTCATTCTGTTGCCTTGTCTACACATTCTGGTTCTGGGCAGATGTCATCGTTTTGCATTACTGTGGAATCAGTAATAAAGTATTGTAAAAACATTTTGTAGACTATTATTGCACAAAAATTGGATACATATAAAAACAGTCTTCCTCTGAATGTAACTTCGTAAGACTTTAAAATATTACTCCAAGTAAAAATCTCTTTGTGTACCCCTATGAAGGCAATCATAGTATTTTGCAATGTTTTGTTTGTGAACAAGGGAACAAATAAGTCTTTATTTCTTAAAAAATATGTATAGATAATAATAATAATGCGTATTCTACATGCACTTTACCATGATAATGTCAGATTTCTTTGACAGTAGCAATCTTCTTTCTTATGCAATACCTGCAGTTTTTCCTCCAGTCTCTGTGGAGGTGTATCACATTTCTACTTTTGTAACATCTCCAGTTTCCACCTACGCTCCTATTCTTTCATCCGCATTAATTTCCTCATCTTGTCTTCAGAGCTTCCTTACATGTTTCCTATCTCTGTTTCCCTTCATGGATGGCCAAATGCATCATGAGCTGTAGCTGAATAAATGATCAGGCTGACCAGTGCTTCCAGCCAGTCAAGTAGTCCAAATAAAGTAAAAAGCTGAATTCACCCTCAGGGGGGACACTCATCTTGACACAGATGTGAACTTACATATAATTTAGGGGATGACCAGCACACTGGTCACAAATCTTAACCTCGCCTCAAACACAGGGTCATGGATGAAGCACAAGCACTAGAGGTACATTTCACCTTAATGGTAATAAATAATATTTACATAGATAGCAATGCAGGTTAGCAGACTGACTAATTCTGGATATTCAAATTTCAGTTTTTTCATGTGAACAAGTTGCTACTGTTGTATGCTTATATAGAATTTAAAGATGTCTCCACCTTTATTATCAATCATTGTAGGAATTGTAGTAGATGGTTATACAAGTCTTCCTTTATCTGCACAACTTCAGCCCTAAAATTCATACACTTATAGAATAGTTTGGGTTGGAAGGGACCTTCAAGGTCACCTAGTTCCAACCTCCTGCAGTGAACAGGGCCATCTTCAATTAGATCAGGTTGCTCAGCGCCCCGTCCAACCTGATTCTGAATGGTTCCAGGAATGAGGCAGCTATCTCAGTGAAGCCATGCTGGCTGTCTTGAATCGCCTCCCTGTCCTCCATGGGCCTTAGCATAGTTTCTAGGAGGATCTGTTCCATAATCTTCCCAGCTACAGAGGTAAGGCTGACAGGTTGATAGTTCCTAGGGTCCGTGGATGCAACGTTTCCCTTTCTCCAGTCACTAGGGACTTCACCTGGTGACTGCAACTTTTCAAACACCATGGGTTGGAAATTACACCAGCCAGTTAGCTCAGGACTCTGGGATGCATCTCACCAGGTCCCATAGACTTATGTGTATTGATGTTCCTCAGGTGGTCTCTGATCTTCTCTTACAGTGGGAGAGACTTTGCTCTCCCAGTCCCTGCCTTGTAGTCCACCCACTTGAGAGGTGTGGGAAGACCCAGTGAAGACTGAGGCAAAAAAGTCATTGACTACGTTAGCTTTCTCCTTGCCTGTTGTTACCAGTTTGCCAGTCTTGTTCCTAAGAGGTACACTTTCGTTGACTTTCCTTTTCTGGCTGAGGTATCTGTAGAAGCTTTTCTTATTATTCTTTGCATTCATTGTCAAGTTAAGCTCCATCTGCATTGGTCAGCTAACTAAAATTGGTTCTATCTGACTCACAAGTTACATTTCTTTAGGGATCAGTAATTTGTGATTTGTTTACACCCTGGAGTGTCCAATATCACACTGTGTCAATATCTTCAGTGCTTCTGCTACTATCATGAAATTTTTTGAGTTCTTACCACAATCCCCTGTTTATCTTCAACAACTGTCAAAATGCAGCTTCCTGATAATATAACATTTAATTATCACAACCCAGTCAGGGATGTATCCTTGTTCCACGGTCACTGACTAGTTTGCCAAAATAGTGGCCTGTTATTAGATAGATGGACTGCTTTAGTAGCTACTTGCTATTTATATGTATTAATTATAGCGCTGCCAGAGGTATGTTGTCAAAATTGCTTGATGGGATCAACACATACACATTGCAGTCTTGTAAATCTTGTTTCCATAGGACAGCAAGTCTCCTCTTGCCCCTTGAGTATTTCAGTATACATTGTTCATAATTCATTTTAATACCCATTACCTTGGTTGCAGATTAACAGAAAGAATTAATACACAAACACCCTGAATTTCTTCCTTATTTGTTGGTATACTGGAACAAGAAATTCTTTTGGCTGTTTCTGCATGCATTGGGGCATAACTGATACCGTTGGTTAAAGGTTCTGTTGTCTGATATTTCAAAGGTGGTGTTATAGTTTTTGATGTTCCTCTGTATTATTTGTTCTCTGTTTTTTCAGTATGAACAGACCAGGTATGGAAGAATGGTGTCAAATGGTCAAATTAAATAGAAAAGTAACCGGATCCTACTAACAGAGGTGAAAGAGCACTGAGATGGGTCACTGGTCTCCAACAGGGTATCTGCTTCATGGCCAACTGAATAGATGGGAAATAGAGAACAGATCCCCTACAGCTTCATAAGATGCTTTCTTATAGGAGAAAGACTTGCTGCATTTCATCAGTGCAATTCTGTATTGCTCAAGAGGCGTTAAATCAAAGTAGGAATCTGGTTGTAACTACATTCTTGAGCCTAAGTTCTGCTCTTCTTCTTAGTTTACTGTGGCTGCTTGCTGTTTATTTCTTCAGCAATGGATGCACATGTACAGAGAGAAAATTGAGAAGTTGGATTGATGTAGTGAACAAATCACTGAAGGGAAAGATCCCATCTGTCAGAAGCTGGGTGCCCCACTGCACTTCCAAACTCCTTTGGGAGTGAACCTCAGGAGAGAAGTCTTTTTTCTGCTGTCCTCATCTCCCTCACTGCTGGGCAGCTGAGCAGCATACGGGTTCCCCACTACTACTGACTCTCAGTTAATTGTGCTCCAGTTGAATGGCACAGAAATACACCTTATGAAAACAAAGGACAATCATCTGTAATACCTAAGGGAGTTTTTTGTCAAAGCAGAAAGCATTTCTATTGATTTCAGCTCTGGGAAATAACATTCACGCCTGCTTTTCCAGAGTCTTTTAATTTCAAGCTATTTATAGAAATGGTAGAACAGAGAAACCCTAACAGATTTATGCCTAGACTTTTAATTTTGAGATTGGGTCTTCATGTATGGTAACTGGAACAGCTCCGAGCCTGAATAAGAAAAAAAAGTGTCAGTAATTACTCCTAGCAAATATCTTTTTTATTCATATTTAAAACCATTATTATTGTCTGTATTAAAAGATTGGACACAATACAATACCCTTTTCTTGTGTACTTTGCTGGCAGTTCTGTAATTCAACATGAACCAATGTATTTTAGTTATGAACATAAGAATGTAGAAGGATTTTTCAAGGTATTTCATTTTTGTTCTCACTTCTATTCCATCCTATAGGCAGTGATTATGGCGTGTGCCAGAAAATGGAGGAGATACAGACTGCATAAACAACACTTCCCTGAAATTGTCCAAAGCTGGGATTTTTGCGTCTTGAGTTGAGCTTTCGGTACACATGAAGTTTCATTACATTTAAGTTCCTTTCAAAAATCTCAGTCCAAGACCCACTGAATTTATTCAAGTCACAGTCTGAACTTTACCAAAAGCAGAAATATCTTAAAGCTCTTTTAACTAGATCTGATATGGGGGAAGTCTGAGGGAATTTAAGCAGAAAAGCCTTATTCCTGTAGTAAGTATGAGTGAATATGCTGTTGACCTTTTGAGAAGTAAAGACTTTCACATAGGTTCAGTGGGCATCATATAAGACATGAAATAAAGCATTCAACTGTTGTGCTTAAAATTCTCTGTAGCTTTCTAATGTCCTGATGTTACTGCTACCTATTGTAAAAGTCTGAACAGTTTATATTAAATATGTTCAGAGTTTGGTATTAAAATTCTTCAGAGCAAATGTCAAATTCAGTAAGTCAGATCATCAGTAATTTACAAAAGCAATGCTTTTTTTAACTATGTGTACAGGCAGATTTCTTAATACATGTGAATGTATGTACATGTGAAAAACCTTTAAAAATGCATCTCTTATTAAGATAAGACTATGTGACTGGCTAATATAAATGAGTGAAAATTTTCAGTGTTATCCAGTATGAGGTTCCCCACATGCCATATGGAATAGATACTGATAAAGAGACCACAGTCTAATATTTTCATGGTAGTACAAATTGGCACTGTGGTGCATGAAGAGGAAGAGCGATATGTACTCTCAGTGACATTTAGATTTTTGGCACTTGTTTGTGTATGTGCAAAAACATTCTGTCTAGTGATAAATAGAGTTTTGCTCATAATATAATGCTTGAGTGAACAGAGTGAGGATAAACAAGTTGAAGATCTTGGGTAACTTGAAGATAAACAAGTTGAAGATCTTGGATAACTTTGCTTCAATTCTGTGCTGTCCTTTAGAAAAACTCTTATTTGCAGCTCCATGAATATCACTGGGCTGTCTACAGCAGTACCAACATTAATACATGTCCAAACTTTGAACCGTTTGAAACAACATCTGGAAAAATTACTAAGGGGATAGATAACTAATTACAAATAGCTAAGATACAGCAGTTCAGCGAGTTATCACTCATCAGCTGAAACACAGTAACTGTCTTGGCTCTAGTCCACTGTGAATATTACAGAAGATTCTGACTTAAACCACCTTCAACTCCAGCTGAATAACTGAAAGTTTCAGTTTTTTAAGCGTGCGGTGTAGACAAGTAAGTTTTGTGGTGTCTTGGGTTTGTTTATGTTATTCTGTTCAGCCTGGAGAAGAGAAGGCAGCGTGGAGACCTCATAGTAGCCTTCCAGTATTTGAAGCAGGCCTATAAGGATGCTGGGGAGAGACTCTTCATTACGGACTGTAGTGATAGGACAAGGGGTAAGGGTTTAAAACTTAAACAGGTAAAGTTTAGATTGGATATGAAGAAGAAGTTCTTTACTGTAAGGGTGGTGAGGCACTGGAATGGGTTGCCCAGGAAAGTTGTGAGTGCTCCATCACTGGCGGTGTTCAAGGCCAGGCTGGACAGAGCCTTGGGTGGCATGGTTTAGTGTGAGGTGTCCCTGCCCCTGGCAGACGGGTTGGAACTAGATAATCTTAAGGTCTTTTCCAGCCCTTACTATTCTATGATTCTATTTTATGATTATATATTTCCCTAAAAAAAGAATAATTTGCTGTAAATCTTTTACTTCCTAATATTTCCATCTGTTAATTGCAGTGGAAAACTAAATGACATAAATAGGAAACACATATAACAAAAGTGAAAAAAACCCATATTCATAGAATCATGAAATATGTATTTACAATAGAATAGAACATATATTTGCAAAATAGACAAAAAAACTAAGATATTAATGGATTGCATTCTTTGCCTTGGAATGGTTGCATGTTTTGGGAAACTGAAAGGGCTTTTTGTGTATTATTTCTTCTAAGCAATTTATGAGGATTGGGGGAATAGAATATACACATTAGCTGCAGTATTCTAGCAGCCTTTGTGTTGATACTGCTCCTTTGCTAGAGCATATACTGCTCCTTCCTCCTCTCCCTCCCCCCTTTTGCTTACACTTTTGTTCTAAAGAGTAGATTCCTTGTATGGGCCTTTTCATTTACATTTGATTCAGAGTGGCCATGTTAAATATTTGAATTTAAGTCTGAACGAGAGGACAATATATTTTTTTACTCATAGTTATCTTTAATAACACAAAAAGCTCGAGTCAGAGTTGGAAACATTCCCGGTTTAAAAAAACACCAAAAGGTAACTGTGCCTTCTGAGTAAATTGGCATGAAAGACCTTTGATTACTTTTGTAAATTGGGGTGCAACTTTATGGCAGAAATAAAGGTTTCCTGTTGTAATTAGTATGTATCGCAAAAAAACAATGCATTGAAAAAGTACTAATCCATGCTTCAGTTGCTACCTAGCAAAAAACTAGTGTAGGCATTGAGTATCCACACAGTACTTGCATGTCCAGCTGCCATATAAATACATCTTTAGATAAATCCTGTCATTAGTATGCCCTTACTACAATGGTAGTCAAAATTTGCTTTAGAAACAAAACCCTTCACCACCTCCATCTGCTGTACAGCAGAAAACTGTTTGAGGCTGAAATGTAACCAAATACATGCAAATACATTTTGTTGGGACTGATCCTGCATATGTTTTGAATAATTGAAACTGATGGAATTATTTGCATGGCCTAATATACCTAGCAAGGTGCAGAATTGCATCTTGGGCTTTCAGTGCCAGTGATAGGAAATTAATCTGAAGGAGCTGGTACACACTTTTTCACCTCCCCAGTTCTAGTGTTCGTTCAGCGGCTTTGTGATTGCAAAAGAATATAGCATCACTGAAGCTGGAGCATTTATTTTCTTGTTCATTACTTTTCCATCCTCTTGCAGGACAGGTTTGAGGTGTTTAGCAATTTTTTTGATTGTATAAGAGTAGCTTAGCAGACCTGAAATTCTAGACAATAATGTTTACCTACACAGCAGTTTCAGTGTTCTTAAGTTCTCCATGCATTTCAAGGATGATTCACAGTTCTTTGATTTTGGTATTTAAAATGTTTTCATTCATATAAATACTCTTCAGTCAGTTCTCATTGATCTTCATACAAACTTTAAGTTCTGTGTGCTCAAGGAACTCAGTAAACAGAAGAAAGAAAAGTTAATTACCTGGTTGCTTCCACAGCCTCTCATGAAACTTCCTCTTCAATGCTTTGGTGGAGGCAGAGCCCTTGAAGCATAAAGTTAAAGGCTGTCAAATCAAAGTCTGGGCAAATTGGCAGCTACAGTAGCATACACCCTTTTAATTTTCCTTTCCAAGCTATCTGCTTCATCCAGCTCCAGGGTGGCATATGAAATAAATTCCCAACCTTGAAGAGTGTGGGTTTCTGACAAAACATGTTGTATTCAATATACATATGCAAAATAAGTAACTATTCTATGATTCTATGATGCACCATTAAAACATCTGTTATTTCAGTAATACCTTGTTCAACAAAAACCAGGGCCAACTAAAATCTAAGTTTAAATAATAAACTAGACACATCTAGATAGTCAAGCAAAGACCTGAAAAAGTCTCTGAAAGTGCCTTTCTCTTTTTATCCATTATCCAAAAAGATTAGTTTGGCACCTAACCAAAATGTCTCAGCTAAGTGGGGTGGAATTGGGTCTAAGCTTTTTAGGCCATAGTTTTAGGTAGGAAAAATATCTAAAGTCACTGAATTTATATTAGGCTAAATTTATAGTAGGCTAAAGTTGAAATATCTCACAGTTTCTATCAACTAAGAGCATTGTTAAGTCAAGAATCTTAATTGATGGTTACTTGATTGTGTATTTGATAACAACGTCAATCAAAATAGTTAAATAGTGTTGTATCTGGTGATTGAGTGCACTTAAAACTTGGATTGTTTCACAGATCCATGCTTGTATGATGACACTGAAATGTGGGCATTAAAACATGTCTTGCCATGTTTTAAAAATACATTTTGGGTAAAGTGATACTATTTTGGATTAGTACTGCTAAATTCAATTTTATCCAGATTGCATCTACCTTTGTAGAATTTTCTTGTGACTATGCTTATTTGACATAATCAGATCTTCCCATGGTACAGGCTGGCATACTCTGCTGAATTGTGAAAGGAGCATTGCTTTCTAACTGCTGATGATACAGGGCTATATTTATGCAAGACTTGAAATATACCACAGCACCTGTTTAGATTCAAATTATACATAGTATGCATCTTAGCTTTTAAGCAGAGAACTGTAATGCTCTTGTCAAGCATATTTAATGTAGCCATAGATTACATTAGTTCTCTTTCTCTATTGATAGTAACATCCAAAACAATGTTCTGAACTCTGAATTATTTTACAAGAGGAGAAAAAGTTTCCTGTGGTTATGTCTGCGTCCTTCCTTGGAAAACCAGGAAACTTTATAATACCTCATCAGATTCTATTCAAAGAGTTAATTAACAGAGGCAGAGAAGAAGTAAGTTTCACTGGTTTTTTTTTATTCCAAAAGAACTCGCAGACCTGCTTAATAGTTTGATTGCCATTTCATGACACCCAGCCCCTTCCAGCCACATAATCCCGTTGCTGTCTGAAAAAGAGTAAGATATATCGTGCATCTGAAGCCTTAGGAAAGATTTTCATCATGATAATCACAAAATGAAAGGGCAATCTGAAAAACCACTTATTTAAAATAGAGGAAGATGGCTTTTGCTGAACTTATTACCATTTGCTAGTGTTTAAGGTCTATAATTTCCACTCATGTTAATGCATTCTAATTATTATCCTGCTTAGCTTTTGTTTCCCATGAAGATTACAGCAGGCTGTTTGATGTGTGCAAAGAAATTACTAGAGAAAATGGTAAATTAATTGGAAGATGTCAGCTTAGGAGAGTGTTTTCGACATGAGTGCTGTAAGGCTGTTAACAAACAGACTAACTCATTTGTCTCACCATGAAATGAAAATAAAAATCACAACATTATGATAAAACCTTGACTAGGAAATGCCTGCAAGTCTCTTTGAAGCCTTAGGTTCTTTTCTTCCCTGGGCTTTGGCACTATGATATATGCAAACCACGTTCTACATAACTGTGAAGTGAAATAGGTTCTATGCAGAACAGATGGACCAGGGCTAATGTGACGATGTGCACTGGAGACGAGAACAGATTAATACCACAAGAGGAGACTGGAGGAAAATTAGAAAGATGGGGGTATTTGAACTATTTCATGAATCATTTCCAACTGATAGTTATGCCTTCAGGCACAGTGAATAATGTCAAGGAAGCATATTTAAAAATGTATAAGTTTGTTTTAATGTAGATTAGGATCAAGAGCCATACTTTTGGTTGATTAAAAAAAATATCTTGTATTCCACCATCCCAGAATGTACCTTTATGATTTAAATATCCCTGATGTGCTTAATTATGTGCACTATGACACGAGTTACTGTTTGGAAAACCTGTGGACTTAGCACAAAGCTTTTGGGAATGGATATTTTGCAAGCAGCACTGTATGAGCTGGGAGAACATTCTCTGCCACTTACATCCAAGCCTGCAGTGTCTGGAGGTCTGATTGCTAGATATCATTCAGGTGTCTTTCTAAGTCTCCCTTGTCTTATCTTATCCAAACAGCCTCCAGTCCTGTGAGGTTCAGACTTCCCAAAGCTGTGCCAGAGCAAGCACATGTAGATACTTACATTTTTGAGTGAGATATTCAGGGATATGTTACAGAATGAGGCTTTCAAAAGAGGCATTTCACGTGACCAAGTTATGATACTCTTGCTAATGGACATTTTAATCTGCGGCAGAAAATCAAGTAAAAATAAAGAGGTTCACCTGAGAATTAAAATTATTTTTACATGCATAAAACCACCAGAATCTGAAACAATTAAGATATTTGAGAAATACGTAACTTCCCAGTATCAGTGAAGGTATCAGAGTTTTGTTTATCAGTTAAAAAGCACAATTCCATGTGTTAAGGCATCAAAGTTTCTTCATTTTGCAGAGCTTAGAGTGTGTGTATGTATGAGCCTGATTACTAGTATTAATAATGGACATGATTCCTAAACGGAAAAAGAAACTGTGAAAAGGAAACGTATAGATGATTGTCTGGATGCTTTACATCCTCTACATGACTTCTCAGGAGATTTTCAAGCTATAAAGGAGTATGTGAAACACTTGACAGGGAAGATTTTGAGAAAAATCAAATTATGGCTAGTAAGGAATTAATCTACATGGGTTGCTGCTCACCGGCATAGAAGATGTGGTATCATTCCTCTTGTATACAATTCTTTCATTCTAGGCAGGGCACAAGAAGAAGAGAGAAAGGTATAAATGGATCACTTGCTTAAAACTTGATTCCCATTCTGCTGATTTCATTGCAGGTTGCAAATCTGGCCTGTTCGATCTCAAATAATGAAGAAGGCGTCAAGTTGGTCCGTATGGCAGCAACGCAGATTGATAGTCTGTGCCCACAGGTAAGTAATATTCCTGCTAAAAAGTACTCAAGAACTCTTTTGACATTAAAAACATTAATTAGCTGAGACAGGGAAAACAGCCTAGATGAAGGTTATAGCCTTACCTTTGTCATTACACTGTTGCCTGCTTTCCATTAACGGCGAAAAATGTATTCATATCCCGAGACTGGGGTGTAATGCTGTGGTTTTAACAGTCTGTTATCTATTTGTTCTTTCCCTTGCGTAACAAATTATTTTGAACAACAGGTAATAAATGCTGCGCTCACGTTGGCCGCCAGACCCCAGAGCAAAGTAGCACAGGACAACATGGATGTCTTTAAAGATCAGTGGGAGAAACAAGTGCGAGTTCTCACTGAAGCTGTCGACGACATCACTTCAGTGGATGATTTCCTCTCTGTTTCAGGTACTGGGATCAAGGGACTCTTCTAAAAATACACTTCTAAATTAAAGTAACAGGTTAGAGCAGATAAAACCTGTAATTACTAAAGCATCATTATTCCATTAGTCTGTGCCTGCAGGAATGCTGATCTTCTACAGTCACTAGGAGCAACCAAGCCATGCTAATAAATCCCTGGTTAGCTTTTCATCTCAAAGAGAATAATATCCTATTTGTGCTTCTATTTCTAGAGAAGTTTTGTTTTAACACAGGCACAAATTAGGATTTTTGCCACCTTTTGAAAATTTATTCGAGACCTGCGTCAGGCTGACAGTTTTACACAAACCTTTATTAGAGTCGTCGTGCAGTTGTAGTCAAGAGGAGGAAAGACGAACATTCCTTACTTTGTTTCGTAGCTTTGCTCAGGTGAGCTGTGCCTAAAAACTGGGGCAGATATACCATAACTCCAATTATCTGTACCAGGTTACTAGGCCCTGAAGAGAGGTAGAAAAAAGAGAAATGCTACATGTGAGTCCTATCTAGGTGTGTTTTCAGGACATGAATAGTGTGTGCATTTCCAGAGAGCAGGGAAGCACTTCTGGGTCCCAGAGTTACTGGTGTAGAAATGCAACCAGAGAGAAGTAGTAAAGTAGCATAAGAAATACCAAATCTTTTTTTTTAAAAAGATTTAAAGCCCAGCCGGTAACCCAGAGCCATGCAGCCGCTCACTCACTCCCCCCCCCCCCAGTGCTTTCTTCCTCCCCATGCTCCTGGAGGGATGGGGAGGCGAATCGAAAGAATGTCACTCACATGGGTTGAAATAAGAACAGTCCAGTAACTAAGGTATAACACAAACCACTGCTGCTACCACCAATAATAATGGTGAGGGAAATACAGGGGAAGAGAATACAACCACGCACCATCCGATACCAAGCCTGACCCAGCAGTGATCCCCCCTCTTCTGTGTCCCTCGCCCCTCATTTTTACATCCTGGGCATGATGTGCTCTTTGGTCAGTTTGGGTCAGTTGTCCTGTCTCTGCTTCCTCCTGGCTTCCCCTCCTCCCTGGCAGAGCATGAGACTCAGAAAGTCCTTGATCAAACCAAAACATTACTGAGCAGTAACTGAAAACACTGGTGTTACCAGTGCTGTTTCCAGGCCGAAAGTCAAAAACACGGCGCTGCACCAGCTACCAAGGAGAAAAATGACTGCTACTGATGAACCCAGAACAGAGAAGTGCCACACTTCTCTTACCTCAGTAGGAAGGATTACAATACAAAACAAGCTTTTTTATGAAAGCATAGAAGATATCTTGGCCCTTACATAAAGAAGGGATGATGAAGTGAAGGACATTGGCTTTTTGGGTTGCAGTCTTTTTTCCATCCTCCTTGTGAAGTGCTATAACTAGGGGCAGAGTGTATTGTTATAATAGTCATACACAATGAATACTATAATTGCAAAGTGCTGCATCTCTTGTGTTAATTGTCAGCTGTAGACAACTTATTTTCCTATTACAGTTTGAAAGAGGTGAATTTTGTTGTTGTGAATAAGGACATAGTGTGGCAAGTGTGCTTAGCTTACTGCAATGTCACAGAAGAGCCAAACTTCAGGAGATAGCTTGGACTTAATTTTATGTTTCTTTTCCTTAGTGTTTGCTAAATTTCCCAATAAAAGTTTAAGATATTTGGGGAAAGAAAAAATATTTATCCATTAAAAACATCCATACTTTTCTTTCTTTGCTTTTCCCTTTATTTCATTTGGTTATATCCAGCTATTATTAGTAACAAGGAAGTGGTTTGTTTTAGTATAATGGCACTGCATTGTTCAACACCAATGCTAGAGTGTTTACTGCAAGCCATGCCAAGAAAATGAAAATGAACTCTTAGAATAAAAGGGTACTTCAGAATCTGGTCGCACATAATTTTTTTATTTGAGATTTGAAGCTGGCAAACACTTTTCAACAGACCTAGTTCTATAATGAAAGAGCAGACCAAGCTATAAACCGCAAACCCTGTCAACAAGCCAAAGAGAGGGCAAACTTACTTAAATGACCATTTGGTTATTTTTTTGAAGACTTTTCTCACTCCAAGCACTTGTATCCATAAATTCAGAAATTATTTGAATGGAAAATATTTTTATTTTTTGTTTTTCTCAAATCATATTTTCTTCTAACATAGCCTTGACTTAGATCCAAGCTTTCCAAGGCAGCTAAGATGTAGTACGTCTGCTGGGCTTAGACTTTTTTCTAACACTCTCCATAGACATGGCTATAAAAGATGAGAAGACATCACATGTATCCAGAAAAGCTGTTACAGCTATTGCTGTAAACTTGGAGCCTCAGCTTGCACAGAATATTTTTGATTTTGGATATTAAAACAGTGAAGCATTCAGAATGGGCTAGTGTCTCCTTAAGCGTACCTCATGAACTGACACCTCTTCCTCTTCATATTGAGTGTCACAGTTTATGGCATGTTTTAATAATGTCCCCGGGAGACCTTGGAGCAACTTCTGGTACCTAAAGGGGCTGACAAGAAAGCTGGAGAGGGGCTTTTGGCAAGGGCAGGTAGGATAGAACAAGAGGCAATGGCTTTAAACTGACAGAAGGGAGATTTAGATTAGACATTAGGAAGAAGTTCTTCCCTGTGAGGGTGCTGAGGCCCTGGCACAGGGTGCCCAGAGAAGCTGTGGCTGTCTCATCCCTGGCAGTGTTCAAGGCCAGGTTGGACAGGGCTTGGAGCAGCCTGCTCTAGTGGAAGGTATCCCTGCCCATGGCGGGGGATTGGAACTGAACGATCTTTAAGATCCCTTCCAGCCCAAAATTTTCTGTGAATCTGTGAATAATATCATGGCTGCCAGAAGAAAGCTGACCATAATTTTAATCAATTACTTTAGATTCCAAATGTACTCTCTGTTCAAATCCATATAGCTCCTCTTGTTGGGCAGAATTTGGCTATGCCGTAGTAAAAAAAAAATAAAAAGGAAAGACTGGTGAGGAGGAAATAGTGAATAAATATTTTGGCAAAGCAATGTTTTCAAAAATATGAACAGAGAGTTTTTTAAACAAAGAATTTTGCCTTGCAAGTTACTCTGATTCACAGCTTGGTGGAATTTCTGTTTTCATACTGAGTTGTTACAATTTAAAATTCAACATCATGTAACACATTTCTGAAACCTTCGAATGAACCAACCTTGGGTTTTTTAACAGTGAAGGTTAACGTGTCATTCTATTTATGTGGCCAAGAAAAATTAACAAAAAGCAGTTGTTGAACTGATTGGTTCTGGTTTATTTATTACTACTACAAAGAAGAGCATTTCATTTTCTGTTTATTTTTGTCATTGGCAGAACAGTTGTTGTTTAGTCACTGAGTTTCTCAGAGTGAGCTGATCAATTATAAAATTCAGACTTTATTTTATTATTGAAATGATTTTTAACTATACTGGCTGCAGGAAAATAATGTCTGACCTGGTCAAAATCTTCTTCATCTTTTCGCATTATCAGTATGTGAGAATATCACATCAGTTGTGATACTGCAGCACATGAGAGTAGATGGCCTGACGCTGAGCCAAGAAAAAACAATGCAGCTCCCAAGATTTCAATGAAGACACTTGATTTTACATCATCTGAGCAGACTCACTGTTGTTGACTCTTCTTTCGGAATATGCATAATCACATATGATTATACTGTATGTCATTAAAAATTCACAGCTTAATCTCTGGCATAAATAGAGTAAAGGAGATGAACTACTCATGCGCAGGCACCCTGCTATCTGCAAAGGCCATTTACTGTTGTCTTTTCGAAATGTCTTATTTTCTTTTCTAACTTACATAGGCACAAAGGAGCCAACCATATTAAGTGTTTATGAGAATGTGTAAATTCAGCTTCAGAAAATTGTCCAACTGTTTATTAGAGCATCTGCATAATACTTGAATGCTTTCCTTTTTGCATTGATTTCTATTACACTTTCATTATAATAAAATTCAGTGTGATGTTTGAAATGAATGTGACTGCTTTTCAAAGAATTACGGGTTGGTATTTGCAGTATAGGTAAGAGGGGGTAGTTCATCCCCTTTGAAATATAAATATCACACTTGGGATTATGTGTCATAATACCACAGAATGGTATTTGTTTTTCAGACCTGGATAAGGACCGATATCAATTTTTTAACATACTGACATATGCTGTTTACCCAAATCAGTAAGCTTTGCTATGAGGAAGAAAGACATGAAATGAGCCTTATTTTTTTCCTGCATTCCAGAAAACCATATTCTGGAAGATGTGAACAAGTGTGTGATTGCTCTCCAAGAGGGGGATGTCGATACACTGGACAGAACTGCAGGTGCCATCCGAGGCCGTGCAGCCAGAGTTATTCACATCATTAATGCAGAGATGGAAAACTATGAAACTGGAGTTTATACTGAGAAGGTGCTGGAAGCTACCAAACTACTTTCTGAAACTGGTAAGCTTACTTGTAATGTTTTTTAACATTAAGTCACTTAAAACTTTTTGTTAGTTCTCTGAAATATGTCACTCAGAGGGTGTGCTTGAAAATCAAGTTATAAACAAATTTATGAATGTGAGCTGTTTTTTTATTCTCTACTCAGTGTTATTGCAGAGGCTATGTTGACAAGAGCCATATCAGAGATTCAGTAGCCCATCAAGGCTAACCTACATCCTCAAAGTTTCAATGATTTGAGTAAATACACAGCCTTTTCTTCAAGTTCTTTCTGAGTCAGTTGGTTATGTATTATGTGTTGTTACAAACATTAGTCTGTGGTTTGTACAGGTGAACCTACTTGTTGGTGGCTGAAATTGTGTTTCTGAACAAAACAAATTTCAATTGAAAATACATTTAAGCAACTGAAAACGTATTATCTGATTGAAAAAAAATATAAAAGGCTGGTAGATTATATAAAATATGGTGATTATATAAAATAAATAGATTATCCAAAAATAGAAAAGTCTGCTAGATGGATAGACTAGGAAAAGCACTGATGAATTTTAATTTGTTATTTTATATATTTTAAAATCTATTATATCTATTTATATGTATATATTTATATATTCTTATAATATATAAATATATATTTATATGTAGATACTTGTATATTAATTTATTATTATTAACCCTTTTTTGCCTTCACAGAGCAGGGAGTGGATTCATCTAAGTGTAGGTGTTTACATGTAAGTTGGTTATATTAGGCTCCTTTATACTCGGTATTACCTGTTGCTATGTGAGTCTGAATTGTTCAGTGCAGGCAGTGCTTTCAAGTGCCCTCATCTTAAAACAGTGGTCTACCTTTGTTTGGATGAATCATACTTCGGATTTCATTGACTTCACTGTACAAGTGTCCAGCTATGATATAGATACACGTAGTGCGGAAGTCTGAAAATGTCTGAGCTGATCCTCCCTTATTAGGCAACACTTGCTCATCTGGGCTTTAAAATCAAGAGTATTTGGGAAGAAACAAAAGAGAATGCATCAGCTCAGGGCACACCAAATGTAACATTCAGACAAAACAGTCAGGCATCTCCCTATGAGATAGAAAAGCAAAATCTGTTGTAGCTCGGGCAGCCTCTGTGTCAGCCTTAAGAGCAGAATTAAGCAAAATGATTTATTGTAATGTTATGGTTGTCCCCAGCTTATTATCTTTAAGCCCTAATAGGGAACCCAAGCCCTATTTGCACAGCTAAATCCCAGTGACCAAATTCAAGAATTTCTTCTTCTTTCTTCTGACCTTTCATTATCATTTACTGGAAGTTATAGCTGAAGTGTGGATTCTTGTGGTTGTGATTATGACTATAAAGTTGTGCCTCGAGCACCTGTGATGCTTGTGCATTCACACCAGCCTGTAGAAAACACCTTTCACAGACTCCTGTGAGCTGCAGAACAACATTTTTGAGAAGGTCAGAAATCAGTAACATGATTTTCAGCCTATAGAGCACACTCCATTTGGCTCTACACAGCTATTTTCTATACAGCATTCATGTTCACTTTACATCCAGCTGAACTTAAGTTTTTAAATCGTGTTTTGGCCATGTCCAGCTTGAAAAGAGTGCAATAGGGTTTGCTTTGTTTTTTTCCCTCAAAGTTTAGTGATTCTATTTGTGTCATGGTTTTGAAATAGAAGAAGCCAAAGTGGGTCTGAAAATTGTTTTTATTAGTCCCCCTATTTTTCACTACCCAGCAAGAGATCAATGGAATAAGTAGTGTATGTTTAGCTTATTTGAAAAAGTCTATGGATTGGTGTGCATTCACTGGCTGAAAAAAAAAACCAGTTCAGTTTGATATGGTAAAATATTCTGTGGCGCTCTTGTGTTAAAGTCTTCTTTTGGTAAAGGAGAGATTTTGAAGAATGCTTCCCGTCAGTGGGATTTCTTTATTAACCAGCACAAAATACATCTTTAGGCTTTTTATTCAGCTAAACTTTCTGACTTAGATTTTATTAATAATAATATTATTAATTATTATTAATGATAATATTGGATTTTCAACAGAGTAACTGACAGTTATAAAAGTCAGTTACATAGATCAATAATAGGCACAATAAATACCATCCATATTTAATGCACTTTTGTATAATTTGAATTATAATTAAGTGCTGGAAGCTCTGGACTAAGTGCATATTGACAACATCAATTTACTAATTCTGGTATTCAGTACTTAAGACTGAGTCACTGTTCCTTAAACTCAAAATTATTTATTTTGTATTTTGTAAAGTGTGAGTAAATTTGAGTAGTAAAAAAAAGTTTAAAAGTTATATTTTAAATGTTAAGAACTCTGTCATGTACATATTGTGCAGCAGAAGTTCAGAAGACAGAATGGGCCCAGATTCAGTGGAGTACATGAAGCTAAAATAATTTATGCCAGACACAAATGTGGATCATTAATATTACAGCACAATTTCTATCTGCAGCTTTTCAGGACATTTACAAAAACATTTATTATTCTTTCTCTATGATTTTTTATTAAAATATGTAGAGTTTGCTGACTCATTTTGTCACTCTAGAATAAAATGGTTGAAATGTTATGTAGGTCCCCCAAGCACCATTCCATCTGTGCCTTGGGCATTTATACCCTGCTCTCTCCCCTGGAACAGGTCTCTGCATACACGTCTGTGTAGCTATGGATATAGAGATATGAGTATCTATGAATACACACGTATATTTATATAGCCTTTCTATTCATTACCTTGAGATCCTGCCTAGATTTTATCAAATGCACTAGAATGGTGAGATGAATTTATTTGGAGTTAGGCTTCACCCACAGATGCACGTATCAAAGTCTTTGAGAAACACAATGATGAAGACTCATTTTCAACTTTGCTACTCTTTTTTAATCGACCTTCATTTATTTTTAAATGAAGTGCTTTTGAAAGCTGGAAAAATTTAGTTAAATGACAATGGAAGGGAAATAAGCGCATTACCTTTATCTTATATTTATTATTTACTTTTAACTGTCATTTCAGGAAAGCAAAACTTTTGGTAAGCCTCTTTTTCCAGAGATTTCATATTTTTATAGGAGTACTGGGTTTGATCTACAGTGCACAAATATGGTTACACTGTTTTGGACAGAGAAACACTTTGCTCATGTTGGGGAGGGTGGGGGAAAATTAATCTTTAAGGGAAGCAATATTGGTAGATTCTGAGCAATTGAAACTATGCATACCTTACTTTTAGAACTGGTCTCCCTTTAAAGATTTGCTTGTTTGTTGTGTTATTGTTTTTAATTTACAGCCTTTGGAACATATATTTTGGATTTTTTTAGTGTTTTAGTGCTTTCTTGTCTGTGCTTCACTAACCCACTGCCTTTATAGCCAAGTAGAATCATATAATCATAGAATAGTTAGGGTTGGAAAGGACCTTAAGATCATCTAGTTCCAACCCCCCTGCCAGGGGCAGGGACACCTCCCACTAAACCATGCCACCCAAGGCTATGTCCAATCCAGCCTTGAACACCGCCAGCGATGGAGCATTCACAACTTCCCTGGGCAACCCATTCCAGTGCCTCACCACCCTTACAATAAAGAATTTCTTCCTCATATCCAATCTAAACTTCCCCTGTTTCAGTCTGAACCCGTTACCCCTTGTCCTCTCACTACAGTCCCTAATGAAGAGTCCCTCCCCAGCATCCCTATAGGCCCCCTTCAGATACTGGAAGGATGCTCTGAGGTCTCCATGCAGCCTTCTCTTCTCCAGGCTGAGCAACCCCAACTTTCTCATCCTATCTTCTCTGACATCAGTATTATGGATCGACAGATTGGTTAATATCTTTTTAAAATTGAATACTTTTATTTCCCTTTTGAACTGACATAAAAACTTGACTCTCACTGACTTGCTTATAAATCCAAAATGAAAACTATAAAACCATAGAGTCTATGGGCCTTGCTGGGAAAAAACACTAAACTCATAGAGTCTGGTGCATGTTAACTGTGTGCAGGAGTAAACCAGCGCTTCAGGCACTGTGAAGTTTGGGGCACTGTGAAGTTTCACTGGTGTTTTTAGCTCAGTTTCCTAAAGAGCAAGGCCCAGTGGCAACCCCAGTCCCGGGCATCGGCCACCTCCACGAGGATAGGGATGGATTGCATGGATTGGTAGGCAGTGCCATGCTGATGGCTCCTGTTACATGTTATATTGGTGTTCAGCATTTGTAGACAACTGTGAAATTCTCCTGCTACAGATGGTCCATATTTAAAAAAAAAAAAAAAAAGAGAGAAATGTGGAAAGGAAAAGAGAGGAAAAAGAAAAGGTCAAAAACAAGAGAAAAGGCAAAAAGGGAAGGGAGTCAGAGAAAAAAGGGAGCACAATTTCTGTTTGAATATTGAGATCTCTGATACCTTTCAGCGCCCAGTCCTTGCAATGGCTAAGGGCAGCTGAGTCTCCCATTGCTTTTAAGGAGGAGGAGATCAAAGTCTACCCAGCAATCACTTCAGAAGCTATAACAACTGAAGGGAAGAAGCATGAATTTCTAAACACGTAAAAAGAAGTGTCCATAGAAAGAAAACAAGTAACAGGCAACAAGGCTGAATATTATTTTTGAAGACTTCTGGGACACAGGGAAGAGAAAAAGCTGTGACATTCTTTAAAGGTCAGAGGGTTGAATTTAAATTAGGAAAACTAAAGTAGACTTTGCAGAGTTGAAATGAAAGGAGAGAATGGGAAATGAAGGAGAAAAAGCAGAACAAATGGAACCAGAACTGCCTGGGAAGGGCTGTGAAAAGTTTCCAATGTTTCAGGTTTTTTTTCCTTCAGGTTTCATTGGGATGTCTGGAAACAATCCTAGAAGAGCAAGTACTATAGTACTTGGGTTACTCACTCCTATGAAGATCATTGGAAATCTGAAATTGTCCAATTCAGAGCAGAAATTTGATTTTCAGCTTTTAACATGTTTTAAAACTGCCCTAGTAACATTGTAACTATCTGGTTTTAAATAGGTGTCTTCTGTTTTGACTCAATCTTCTTTATTTTGTGCTATCAAAATGGGCTAAACTGAAAATTAGCACCACTGGCAATTCAGCAATAAGCCTCTGAGAGTTTTATCAGCGTGAGTAGGACAAAATTTAAAGATATTTATCGCTAGGAAAAGGCAGCTCAACGATGTTATCAAAGCTAATACGAAAGTGTGGCAAAGATGGATTTTTCAGCAGTGATATGAAGGGAAACAAAATGTAGAAGCAAGAAGATGAGTTTAAGCATAACTGTAATCCAAGAAAAACCCGTATTTTATATGAGGGAGAGCTAAAGATTTCAAAATGGAGCCTATTTTAAAAATAAATTATGTTAACTTCTTGTTTTATGGGAGTTTCGGGTAGTTATAATACAACTTCTGGATACCATCATCCTGAGAACATGAGATCGTTTATCCAGGGGTTTTTATGAAATAATAGCTTTTATTCTGCAATGCACTGTAGCATTTTCTTTAAAGTTTTGCTAGACTGAAATCCAAAGATCAAGGTATCACCATCAAAAAAAAAACATTTAATGCATTATTAAGGCATTTTACAAAAGGACCAGAGAATTATGTTCTAGTAGTGCTTGGTTTGATCCAAAAATTTTTAACCTGAGAGGCCATATTCAATATACAGAGGAATGCAGTGAGAAATCATATAAAATATATTATAAAACAGCTACATGAGACACATAAGAGCTGAATAAATCACCATGGTGTCTACAAGCTTCAATGCTATTTCTTTTTCTTTCTACTTTTACAATTTAAAAATATAGTATTAAAGGAGAATATAACTTAATTAATACAGATTTTCAAAAGCTTTTCACGAAGTCCTGCACACACAGCTGTTTGGAAAATGGGTAACCATGGAATGAATGTCAAGGCCTTTGATGGATTAAGACTGGTTGCAAGACACAAGCAAAGCATAAATGACCATTTCTCAGCGGGAAGAAAGATAAATCCTATGATGCTTCAGGGGTCAGTGCTGTGGTTGGTGCATAATATATTAATTAAGAAGTGAATAGGCAGAAGCAAAATGTGACAAAAGGAGAATGCTGGTTTGGGAAGTGGGAGTTTCCTTATCAGAAAGGAAACAGTAAAAGATAGTTTTATTTAATTTCTCTAGGTAAATGGAACAATTTAAACTGCATTATCTACATTGACAGGAAAGATCTGAACTAATTCATCCTCTCAGAAAAAATATAGCATCATTATGGGCAGCTGGGCAACGATACCTTTTCCAGGCACTACAACCCTCAATCAGTGGTTAAGTTAGTCTGTACAATCAGGAGTACACTCACTAAACGGCTCAAGTAGTTGTTTCAGCTTTGGTCAACCTAAAAATCTTCCAGAAATGGAAGACAGTCAAGACAAGGATGATAAAAATCAAAGAAATGTGGGGATTTAGAGGCAAATTAGTTCCAGGAGTGGTTAAAAAGACTAAGATTATCCATTTTGGATATGTCAGACATCTTAGATAATGAACAGTAGGTTACTATAATAGAAGTGTGCATTTTCATAAACCATTATCACTTAGTCACTGTTAAATTCTCAAAAGCGTCTTGTGTTCTTAAGAGACATTTTATAATATAAGGAGGGTGGTTGTGGAGTTAGAAAAAGAAGTATACGAAGTCAAGGAAATACAGGCAGAAAAATGCAGTGAATATTGACTAGCTCCAGCAGAATGTTTTGTGAAATGTAAGTGCAAATTGTACAAAAATCTTTTAAAATAAAAACACTGGCATTCCTTGCATCTCCTTGCCTACGCACACCTACATCCAGATATACACAAACTAATAACCAAAGCCAGAAAGGGTGTTTTGCTTGTGTTATATAAACCATTTTTGTGTCCAACAGCATGCAACTGTTTTCTTGAGGTGGTATTCTGAAGAGCTACATCTAGCTTTTATTTGAAATATCAACCTGAAGGGAGCTCCGTTTAGTAGTAATAATATTTTGGTGGTACTCACTGAATGTAGTTTGTGTTTGCACAGGTAGGCAGGAGAACGAGACATCTGAAATTGGTGAGACACATGTCCCTGCAGCCGTCATTTGTTATCCTTCTTTTTATGCTTTGTGACATACCCTTTCATTATATGATTGCCTACTATGCTGGCCACAAGGCACCTCGCCGCAGATGCAGCTTACCTTGGCTCTCCCCTGGCATTCTATCTTTCTGCAAATGACAATTCAATGAGGACAAAGTTTGAATGTTTGGGGTTTATTCTTTTATTTGTGTCCTTATCTCACAGTACTTGGTAAGATAACTGCAGACATGCCATTAATTTCTATAATGTACAGCTCACCTGTACTGCATGTGAACAAATCCAACATTTCCTGAAAGAGTTGCATTGCCATGTCTATGCCTCATAGTTGCATATACCCACAGATAGAGTAGGAGCCTTTGTGAAGTGCCAGAAGATTGATTTAACACAAATGGGCCAAAGGATCAGGACTTGGCCATAAATTCAGGGCACCTTGAGGGCATTGGGTTTACAGTTCATGTCTAAGTCAGCGATGCAGTTATATTGGCAGTGAAGGCTGATTCTTCCTGAAAGTCCCATGTTTACTGCAAAATGCTATAGTGTATGCACATTCATTATTTTACATCTATCCTTTAACCATTTCATTGGGGGAAAAGTGAAACACTAAATAGCAAGAAGATAAAAGATGGTCTGCTTTGGACAGTGATATTTCATCCTTTCCTATGGCATAACAATGAAACCAGCGTGCTGCAATTTTTTGCCCTATTTTTGCTTTTTCTCATTCCTGAGTGACAAATGTGGGATGTGTAGGGTTTGATACCCAGAACTGATGAGGATTCACATTTTTACTAATGAGTATTTAGCTGTAACAGAAATCAGTGTCTGCTTCTCTGAGCACAGAGTAGTGAATACTCTGAAATCCCAATCCAGTGACATAAAGCACAGACATAATTATGGGCATTTAAAATTGGATATTAGGAAAAACTTCTTCACTGAAAGTGTTGCCAAGAATTGGATCAGGCTGCCCAGGAAAATGGTGGAATCACCATCCCTGGAGGTATTTAAAAGACGAGTAGATGTGACATTTAAGGACATGGTTTAGTGGTGGACTTGGCAGTGCTGGGTTAATGGCTGGACTTGATGATCTTAAAGATCTCCATCCTAACTGATTCTCTGATTCTATGATATACTATGTAATAGTTCAGTATTGTTTTATAAAGCTTTTTCTTTTTAATTAGCAATATAATAATCATGACTGAAAAGTTGTAAATTCTGATATGAGACTAGGGCTTAAAAAACATCTGTTGAAATATTTAGGTTCTTCTGATAAGAAATTTCCAGTTCTTCTAGAAACAAACTTTGACAAACACTTCAAGCTAAATAAGGTGTCACATTTGATTACTTATTCATCCTTCAAATTAAATTGAGAAAATATGCTATCTTTGGCAAGTATGTCAGATATCCCATAGGAATTAATTTTATGTGCATAAACTACCCAGTAGACAGTGTTCTTTCCTCAGTTAAGTAAATTAATGGATTAATACAAAAATTTAATTTAAAAAAAGGAATAAATTTCATCCAGAACTCTGACATTTTTAAGCTATAGCTTATAGCTTTCAAGGATCCTTCTTTCAACTTTCAGCAGTGTAGAGGTTCAGACCTTTAGACTGCTGTGTCATTCTTCAATAATATTACCCAAATCAGACCAGATTTTTGCAGCCACTTAAGGGCTGTTTCAATCAGATGATTGACACTTAAAATTCTGTGTCTAGTTTCTATGAACATGGCATAGGGAAATTCAACTTTCTGAAGGACAACTACAAATGCTTTAATGGATGCAGAGCTACAAAGAGATAGCCAGAGGGCAGAGCTGAATACGCTGGAGTATGAGATCAGTCACTTTTCTGGAGCTCAAGCATCTGGTTTATCTGAGGACAATATGGCTTGAGAGAACAACCTCTGGACTTTGAGAAGGTTGATTCCCTTAGATCCAAACCCCTGAATCCTAGAAAGAGTTGAGTAGGTCCTTGTCTCTTTACAAGTAGCTCTGCTGATGCTATTCAACAATAGTCTTCTGGCTAGAAAAGTGCCCCAAAGATGAGACCTCTGGGAACCCTTCATTTCCAATGAGATTTAAATGGAAAGTAGCCACTTCTTGCTCAGCTGGTACCCTCCTAGGCACCCTTCTGATTTAGAGACAGAAGTGTTCTAGGACTTGATGCAGGAATGGGATTCATTTAGGCCCAAATTTGGTTGTCTAAAGCAGCTATCCAGTCTAAGCCAATCATCTGTCCTCCTTCTCTCTTCAAAGGGCAGAGCAGTAGGAGAATTTGGTTCAGCTGAACTTGAACTGCTTTCTTAAAGTAGGTGTGATTAAATGTCTAATGGAAACATCTATTGCTCACCATTTGGTATAAGAAGTCATCGATTTCTAACTTTCAAGATATACGAAGTAGGATGAAACCAGGCCAACTTTCCTAACTCCCATTGATACCACTAAGAATTGGAAACCTGTGCACCTAGAGGGGCTTTAACCTTCATTGCTTTTTTGTGTGTTAATTATCCCTTTCTACAGTTCTGAACATTCACATCTACTTAAGATTCTGAGGATTTCAAGTTCCTAAATAATAAGGCCATAAAAGTGCATTAAATTAGCTAGGCATTCGTTTAATCTTGCATATTAATGAAACTTTGCATTCTAATGCTATGAACAATGACATTTTTAATGTTTTTATCTCAATAATTTTATGTAGCCTGACTTTTCCCTTCTGTGATCTAGCTGCTCCCATATCACTAAACCAAATACCCAGCTCTGTTTTCAAGTACAAACATTCCACTAGAAGTTAATTGTCATTAGAGAAAGAAGTCAATATAAAATATATATTTAGAAAATAGATAATTGTTTGATCTTTTTAAAACTTAGGAGATAGGGGTGGGGTGAGAGAAAAACAAGAAAAGCTTTAGTGAAAAGCTGCATGGAGCAAGGTGGTTAGCAAGAAAATACAGGTTGTAGCAAGGCATGAGCTCACCCATGGTGATGTGCTAGTTTTCTATTAGGCTGATAAAAAAAAAAAATCTCTCTGAAATAATCAATAGATGCAACGGAAGTAATTTTAACTTTGTTGTTTTCCAGCTTTTCTCCACCCGTTCAAACTAGATTTTGTTGGCAGCGATCTTACTTTCAATGCCTTCGAAAACTCATCTACAAAAAGGTTTTAAAATCTTTATTTGTTAGAATGACGAAGTTAGTAACTTAGAAGTGTTGCGATTAACTTGAGACCTGATTCTGTCAACATTTATGCAGGTGCCTAATTAATTCATGTAGTTAGACTGAAAGATGTTAATGATCATATTTTTCAGTCCAGTGTATGTTAATTTTTTCATGCAAAGTGCTGATTTGCTTGTGAATCTGAAATTTGTAGCCAATCTCTGTACATAGTAAAGTAATCAATCTCTGATGCATTTACAAGTTTCAACTCCAGATACAGGTTTTATGCCTTTGCCTGAATTTTGCTTACAGCTTTTTCACTACTGGCATAAGAATATCCTTCTTTGTACAGTAAATGGCAGATAGGACTGGAAGTTTTTTGGGTGCTGCTGAGGTATTTCTCCATGCATCACTGTCATGGAGCTTCTCAAGTGTTGCCCAGTAACGTTAACTGGAGAATAATAGAGTTCTTAACTCAATTTCCAAAATCTTTACTGCATTAAATGACAACGTATGCTTAGAGAAGCTATAAGTAATAGCATCTTATTAGTTTAAGATGTTTTTTCTTGCTTGTCTAATCAGAAATATTTCCCAGTAATGTAAAAGTGCAATTGGCAAGCAATCATTTCATAATATAGTTTAATAGCAATTTCCATTTCGAAACAGCAAATAATGTTCAACTGTAATAATGTAAATTAAGGACTAAATTATAGCCAGGTCTGCAAGGTCAAAATTATTGAAAGAAGCTTTCCTACCCAATGGGCAGACACTGCAGCAATACATGTGATTGAGAATAAATGCCTCATGTACCTCATGTTCACCAAAATGGATATATTGTAACTTTCCATCTCCCCATGGCCTGATGCTTATGAATTTACTATGCTGCTTATTGAATGAGCGAATGAAGTCATGACTGTTGGCATTTTCAGTAGCATAGTACCAGGATTGGGCACACCCTTAGCAAGTTTGCCACCAACACAAGCTGTGTGGTGTGTCCCATTCCTGGAAGTGTTCAAGGCCAGGTTGGACACATCATGAAGCAACCTGGTACAGTGGGTGTCCTTGTCTGTGGCAAGGGGCTAGAACTTGATGAGTTTTAAGGTCCCTTCCAACTCAAGCCATTCGATGATTCTCTGATTTAGATGTATAATTTGTACATATATTATTTATATATTTTTCAGTATATACTGGAAGCATACAAATGAAATGCAATACTCAGCTAAAATAGGCATCTTTATCATCCTGGGGGGGGGGGAAAGGAGGAGTGATCTCTATCAGGCTGTGAATAATGTTCATGAGGAGTTTGTGGAATTTCCATCATTTGAGTATTTTAGCATGATTCAGATATAGCTGCTAGATAAAAGTATAGCATATTATATTATTTGGACTAAAGTATGCAATTGAAACATAGAAATGTATCTCTGGATACAACCACAAAGCACAGCTTTTTTAATTTTCACATTTCTTGCACACATGCTGCAAAAATCTCTGTTAGGTACTTAACAAGTGAACACAGTGCTCCAACTAGGGCCTCACTGTGCAGCTTCACAGTATATTCCCTCAAGTCTTTTTTTCATATTGTGATAATTCTAGATAGACTTTTGCCATTTTTTACAATAGCATCACATTATTAGACATATTTCAAGAACTCACTTGACGTATCTTACTGGTTTGACAATGTACCACAGGTAATTGTTCCCTGAGATGCTTTTTGTCATGGCTTCCATGTCCACCTTAGAGTAATTTAATTTACATTTCCCGTGTTTCACTTTTAAGAATGTCATGTGTGGCCACATCAAAAATCTTGCAAAGTCAAGCTATATTGTATCTACTGTTTCTCCCAATGCACTAGTTAGCTGCCCTGTCAAAGAAAATATTGTTAGAGCTTGACACAACCTATTTTGACAAATCTGTGCTTGTCTGACATCTGGTTATTATTTAGAAGTTAATTACACATTAATTGCTTTACATCGTGTTTCATTTTCTTTCTGGGTACTGAAATTAGGCTGAATATCCTATAATTCTTCCTTTTTTATTCGCTATACCTTTATATAAATAGGTATGTGTTTTTTCTTCTTCTAAATCCCTGCAACTTTCACCATTATTGTTTTTCTTGAGTTCTCCAGGGTGTTTCATAAATTGCTTTGATCATTTTCTTAAGAACTGCAGGGTAAATTTTGGTATGCTTTGTTAACTTGAAAATATGTTTAATAGACACATTTCTTTAGGTTTATGTAGATGTTCTCCAAACTGCCTTTCCTAATTCAGATCTGTTGCACTTACTATTAATTATATTAAATATTTGACCACCTCTGCTAGTTAGACAATCTAGACAGAAATTTAAGGACCCTAAATATTGGGGTTCTTTGCCGCCTTTTTTATTGTCATTTTTGCATTTCTAGCTTTACTTGTTTTATCCCCATGACCCTAAATAAGTTTTCTTTTATTCTTTATGTTTACTTATTTTCACTGAATTTTTAATGATTGCTTTTCGATTTTCACGCTAAAGACTTTCTTATGCAATCATATTAGTCTCCTACTACACTTTCAAATGTTCCCTTAATTAAGATAATTTGATATATGCATTTAATACTCTTTCGGAGACTTGCAGCTCTCTAAAACTTCTTTTCTAATTAGAGTGTTTCCCCTCTGGCTACCAATGTTTTGTTAATGTTTACTTTTTTATATCTATTGTTGCTGTCACTTTTCCATGTTTTCTCCACTACATCCCTAGCACTTACCGAGCATTATCTGCATCGGTGGTACAGATCTGTTCTTTCATCTGTGTATGTGAGCAAACAGATATATATGTGTGTGCATACACAGACATAATAAACAAGATTCCTAGCTGTAAAGGTTTTAAATGTAATTTACTGATAGCTCAGATATCTTACAGTCTTAGTAAATCATGCTTTATTAAAGGAGGCTTTGCATTCTTTGTTGTGCAATTGGAGGAGAGAATGTAAAGATCGCTATTTTCATGCTGTCAGAAACTATGCCAGAGCTCTTCATGTGTAGAGTCAGTACAAATCCATGCCATGGGCCTTCCTATGTCTTGAAATTGTAACAACAGTATGTACCATGTCTACTGGAAAGTATTTATGCCCAATGACAGGTGAAAAATTCTCCAAAAGAAGGTGTCTAATCTTCCTGCCTTTCATTTTGTTTAATCTAGTTATGCCACGTTTTGCTGAACAAGTTGAAGTTGCCATTGAAGCCTTGAGTGCAAATGTCCCACAGCCATTTGAAGAGAATGAGTTCATAGATGCTTCCCGCTTGGTTTATGATGGAGTTCGTGACATTAGGAAAGCTGTTCTGATGATAAGGGTATGTAAAGCACCTGGGAAAAAAGTTGGGACTTACAAGAAAGTATCTCATTGGATGAGAGGAATATGAAAGCTTCTTGGAATCAACATCTTTTCATAATAAGCCAGACAGGCTTGATATTGAAAGAAGCATGAAACAAAAGTATGCAGTAGAAAGGAATTTGTAAGGAAAGAAATGAGGAGATGAACCACAATTAATTTCTTAATTAGCTAGGAGAAGATTTGATCACAACTGCCAATAGATGCAAACTTCATTACTGTTTCCATAGTAATAGCAATATTTTGCTCAGATCTTCACATTTGTGTGGATTTTTTTGTTGGTTTGGGGTTTTTCTCCTGATGTATGTATGCCACCTGGGATATGAGGTAAGTCTGGTTAAAATCTAGAGGAATAAATAAAGTATCTTGCTGCTCCAGTGAGCCTCTGCAGGGATGGTTTTGAATGTTTACTGAAGTAACAAATGTGTCATTTCAGTGTTGTCTACCCAGTCATTCCATTTTGCTTAGGCATCTTCTAAAAAAACATACAAATAAAGTTAATAAAAAAAACCCACAGAAAACCACAATTATTGTGAGAGCAGCTGTGTCTTGTTTTGCAGTGTAGTCTACAGTCAAAGAATAAAGAAGAAAAAATCAAAACTAAACAAGAAAATAAAAACCAGTTTGAACATATGTGATGCCTCTAGGTCGTGAAAGTTGGAAAGGGGCTGTCTACAAGGGCACAAGTGATAAGACAAGAGGCAGTGGCTTTAACCTGCCAGAGGAGAGATTGAGATGAGCTCTTAGGCAGAAGCTCTTCCCTGTGAGGGTGCTGAGGTGCTGGCACAGGGTGCCCAGAGAAGCTGTGGCTGCCCCATCCCTGGCAGTGTTCACGGCCAGGCTGGACACAGGGGCTTGGAGCAAGCTGCTCTATGGAAGGTGTCCCTGCCTATGGCAGAGGGTTGGAACTAGATGACCTTTAAGGTCCCTTCCTACCCAAACCGTTATGTGATTCTATATCTTCAGCAATTGAAACTCTTACTTGAAACGCGTTACCTTGAATCTGCCCCAGTGAAAGCCATGAGCAAATAAGCCTACAGTGAAAATTGCAGAGAAAGCTTACAAAGCAAATAACAGTGCTAAAACAACTCATCCCTTGGAGCAAACAGGTAACTTACACTTGTGTTTGTGAGTATATTATGGCACTGATGTAGTAATTCAGGCAGCTGGAGCACTCCAAAATAGCTCCATTTTAGCCTTCTGCCACTACATATTAACCTTTATAGAGCAAGCTTTTGATAGGCTTAATCTTGTAACTGCAAAATGTAAATTCCATTCCCATACCCAGCGCTAATCTCAGGTAGCCTGAGCTACCTGGGGCATCAGTCATGATTGATGGTGGAAGCAAACATCTCCTGTTTCCTATGTGTGCAAAATTGGTGTATTTGGAACAGTTCTGATCTGGGATGGAAACAAAAGATCTGCATGGTAAAGGAAACCCATTTTTCTTTTGATTATCCGTTTCCTTACTCCATAACAGCAGTTTCCAAACTTTTTTAGGACAAGAACCACTTCTAGGTACATTTTAGTCTTTTATAGTCTCTCATGAGTCATTTTAAATTGCTTGTTGAGACAGTTATCAGAGGGGATCTGCTACAGATGCATGCTTTCCCATCTCCTACACAGTTCTGCCTTCTAGCACCTCGCTGTACATCAGAGTTTTTTTAGGACAGTTAGCCATCAGAGTGTCCATACCGGGTGAGATGTTTCTGATAACCACAACGCACCATTTTAAATTCTGGAGACACATTCACCCGTTTCACCGCTGTCTTGCTGTTATGCTAACTACTGACCTGGAAAGCTGATCAGCATGCAGGCTTCACAGGCCCCTTAGAAACATCTCAGCTTACTTTTGCCATTGTATCACTACTGTTTCCTGCTGCTTGTATGATATGAGTTAATGAATTCTGCTTACCCAATTTTGCATTCTGACAATTAATCTATTTATGGAGCTAAATGTAGTGCTCCTTACCCAGGCAGAGAACCAAAGCACATAAAGGGACTCATTATCCTTGTGGGTTGACTGGGGAAATCCACATATATAAACTTACACAGACCAAAGTTTGCTGAATCTGAACTTTGTTTTGTGTCGAAAACAAAATCAATTTCATTTTGAGACACTTCTTAGCATTCCAATCTGAACACCTCACATTGAAACATAATGTATAATTAAAGTGTGAGGGTGTTAAGCTATAAAAGAGTGTGTTTAGAATTCTTTCTAATAATCTATCAAATTTCATTGACCCTTTTAATTCAGGATGTAAAAACTCTTGCTGAATTAAGAAAAAAAAATAAAAGGGTGGGGGGGAAAAACTGACTTCCAAACTTTTTAGTGCATCTGGCACAAACAATTATTTTTGGGCAGTAATTTTTCATGTACGTGCCATGAAACATTGAATTTATCTGAGATGATTCCCTCATTCCATAGAGGAAATAAAGCCACTTTTTAAATTAATTTTTGTTGGTATTATTACTTTTAGTAAGCTAAATGAGAAGGGGATAATCTCTGCGCTTCTCTTTTCTCTTGAAAAGGGAATATTTAATTGTCCCTTTGGAGGAGAAAGGAGACTCATTTTTACATTGAGTACTATTATTATGATCTATACAGAAGAAAAAAAATCTCTTGCACAAGTTAAGAAGTATAAGTAAATTTAGGAGTATAATTACAAAACCTAAAAATAAGATAGAAAATAATAACTTAGTTCCAACATCTTTTCTATTACTGCATAGGGATCAAATTACACTTTGTTTTTTTCATAGCTACTTATGATGTTCAGTTATTAGACAGAAAACCTCTCTACAGTTAGGAAAAATGACAATGGCACCTTTTCTCATTCTTATGTATCTTTAAGGCCAGTCTTCTTTTCACATGTAGGCTTTGCCATTGATGATTTTGCCATTAGCTGCACCTTCATTAGCCTTAGTGTTCCATTTGGTTGGATCAAGGGTGCATTTTTGGAGCCAATTTCCAGTTGTTCCTTCTTGCCATGTTTTAATTCATGTTAGAGCGTATAAACTTGGTTCTTTGATCCTGAAAGAAGTGGTCTAGGAGCCTGTTAAATGTTCCACTTATATCATTAAGGGACTTTTAGTCCATGGGAGAAGACTACAGCAAACATGAATAAAATGAAATGAGAGTAGCGCAAATGTGGGGTCCTCAGCCCCAATTTTTTGCATCTATGTATGGTCTTCAATGAATGTAGGCTTAGCCATGATCACCCTTGGGGTAGCCACTGCAGTGACGTCCAAAGTGCTGCTACATCTCAGATTCTCTAGAAACTACATTTGGTATAAAATTCCATCATCTTTTTTAACAAATAGCTTATCTCCAAAGGGTGTTTCGAGGTTCATTGTCAATGTAGACTGCTTGTTGCTTCTCAGGTTGAATTTAAAGTGTTAGATTTTAATGTAAGTTATTAAACAGCTGAAGACCTGCTGTGAGGGAGGTTCTCTGACTTTGCCATTCAGGCGCTGCTCACAGCACCTGAGTCACTCAGGCCTTTGTACAAAACCAGATGTATAGAATAGCATGGAGTTGAATAGAAAAGCGTATTACAAAGGTTTTTTTTTTTTTTTTTCTCCTTAGAATTTAGAATTAGAGGATATTTTTATGGTAGAAAAATGGGGAAATGCCATTTCAGGTTGTTTTTTTTTTTTTTCATTACAATGTTATCTTGACCTGGTGTTTATAATGTTGAAATTCTTAAAATCATGCATACAGCACTATAGCATGGTGGAGTTTCTCTCTTCATCCAATATATCTGAATTGGTAAAATATTAAGCAAGTAGTATTTGTAATCCACATATATATGCCATTTTACAGCTTGTACATCCATAATTCATATTTTTATACTGCAATTTCAAAATATAAAACAAAATTATATCAATGGGAGATATTTTATCCACAGCAAGATCTTCAGCAGCCAGAAAGATATTCTAAGCAGAAAAATAAAAAAAAAATAGTCCTTAGAGCCTGTGCTACAAACAGATTAAATTATGAAAATGGTCCATTTTTCTACGAACTCAATGGGTTTGTAAAAACTATTGGTTTTGAAAATTATTGTAGCTCCTCCAGCCACTGGTGGTTGTCAGAGTTTTGTTTGGAAGCTGTCTTCAATCTCAAATCCACGTTTTCTACATCTGTATGACCATAGATTTTGGTGTTTGCAAGACTGATTCGGTCCTTTGGTCTTCCAACTCAGATGAATAAAGTTCCAGGCATCGTTGTCTTGGAAACTAGGTTTTAAATACCATGGTCTTTTTTTATACCTTGGTGTCTAAACAAATAGGAGACCCTATTAAATATGGTTTGCGTCTTTAAGAGATCAGATAAAATGAATGGTGCAAGAGTGAAAAGCGTGCAAGAGGTTTGAAATGGCAGCATAGAGATAACCACTGTCCTTCATCTTAATGAAAACTGTAACTATTTTTGGAAGAAAATGAGGGTGTTAAGTTCACTGCATTTGAAAACCTTAAGAGAATGAATCTGAAAGTTGTTTTTGGATTAGATCTCACATGTACAGAGGGGGAACACTGAGATTTCTTGTGCTTGTAGTATATTATTAACAATTTTAACTTGTCCTTTCTGTTTGTGCTACATATTCTCCAAGTTCAACATCTATACCCATTAAGTTTCAATCTTTTAAAGACCATGCAAATTTTAAGGTTATGAATGTCAGGCAGTAACAGCAGTACTTCTTTTCTGAATCTTTTTTTAAGAATAAATCACTGAAACATTGAACTTTCAGAATATTTTAGCTCTTTTAGAGGCATCCTCATGTCCTTAGCAGTTACAGAGTTGAGATGTAATACTTGAGAAATATGCCTTTACTTTACTCCAACTCTTGCCTGTGAAAGCCCGGGAAAGGGCTGCACATTATCTTCTACAGTCTTATTTTAAAGAAATAAGAAAGAAACTAAGAAGAGTATACATGGTAGGGGGAAGGATACTGGTTTTACAATGACAAGCTAGTTGAATGGACTTGAAGGATGGGGAAAAACCAGCTGGAAGAAAGGGTTGAAGCTCGCCACCCTGTTCCTGTTCTTCACGATAAAGCCTGGGCAGATGAAAAGCTGCGCCCTACGAGAGGAAATGTTCTCTTTTCTCAGGGAGTTATATGATTCTCTTAGTGGCTGGTTTGCTTATGGCATATTTTAAAGTCACATCCTGACCTCAGGCAGCTGAGCAGAGAGAATAAATTGATTAAAGACAATTGGAAATCAAGACCATTGGACATGAGAATGATGGGTCCAAATATTTCTTTTTTTTTTTTCTTTTTTTCTTGTGGCAGTAGAGAAAAGATAATTTTTTTCACCTAAACTTCATTGCCTGTCTATCCTGTTATGCACACTATTCGTACATGCATCTCTTCTGAGATGCAGCCTGTGTTTCATTACCATACTGTCATACTTGATTATTTCTTCCTCCAGCGCTCAGCATCAAATTCATACTCTTTGAACCAAATGAAGATGGCTGTGTTTTACTCTCCCCATCATGTGCACTTCACCATATAACTAGCAAAGCAGCTGATGTCCCTTTACAGTGATGTGCACTTCATATTGGAAACTGGACTGTAATATAAATATCGCCAAAAGACTTCTTTGCATTATGTTAGAAGGTTTGGACCAGTTCCTAGTGACTGAGCGTTTTCAAGACAGAGCTGTAATGACAACTGCAATGATTAGCACCTGTGCTAGCAAACTTGACGTTGCCTCCAAGCATGAAATGCCAGCATGGATAATTTCTTCTGCAATGGTTAGCCCTCTAGGTTAACACCAAGGCAGATGGGTATCCTCTAAGGTGAGGATTTCTCTTCACAGCTGTTGTCATCCTCTTTCCTATTACCGCTATCCTGAATTGTACCTATAAAAGTTACTTGTAGCTGGATTGTTGTACTAGATGCTGTTCAAGCACAAAATGGAAAGTAATCTTCCTTCTAAAGACTATTTCTGGTTTTGCATTATCTATATTAAATATAGTACTAAATAGTGATTTAAATTAGGCTGTCTCTCTGTGAATATCTATATATAAGGAATTATTTTTTTGCTACTAATTTTTTTGCTAGAAGGTAAAAAAAGAAAAAAAAGGATCCATCAGTTACTTTTTTCTTCCTTCCTTCAACATTTTAAACAACCTGAAGCCAGCATACATGTAACTAGATCTGATCAGTCTGCCCCTCAAATCATCTGTTGCAATGAAGAAAATATTGTTTCAGTTTAGGGGATAAGGCAAATTCCAAAGTTTTGTGTCTGAAAAGAGCCACATGAACCTACACGATAAAGCAAATTATAAACTTTACATTTGTTTCATAGTTTATGTTTTCTCTCAAGGGGAAATCTCTTATTTGCTTTGATAAATTTTTATTCCAGGATGTTAGTTATTTTTTCCTAGATACCCACTTTCTCTTTTGAAGATTACATGGAGATTCCAGTAATATAATAGTATGAGTGTCCATTTACATATAAAAATAACATTATTTTTAAATACTGCATTCCGGTTCTTAGTGTTTCCAAAGGATATTTGTTCCTGGAACTGCATTCACCATGTTAACAGCATTAAGGGAAGTTGAAGCAAGATAATGATAAATGCCATTTGTAAAGAAAACAAGAATCGAAACAACTTAATTTTTAAGACAATTCAATTTTGTTTTTTGACTGCTGGGGCAGACAAGCTAATTTAAGAGGAAAGAGAAACAGCATTTCCTGGGCAGGTAGTCAATGAAATAAGAGCTTACTGTACATAGGACTTAGTCTGTATCCTTTATAAGTTTGTCATCTCCTCTCTTGTGCTTTCTCTCCCTATTTCCCTCTCTCTAGACCCCTGAAGAGCTAGAGGATGATTCAGACTTTGAGCAGGAAGATTATGATGTTCGCAGCCGAACAAGTGTTCAGACTGAAGATGACCAGCTTATTGCTGGCCAGAGTGCAAGGGTGAGTACAGAACACAGGCACTGCATTAAGTGTCTTAATAGCTGCAAATAAAAAGCTATGCCTTGGAAAGCAATGCAGTGATTTCAGATCTTCAGGGTCACTTAAAAAAGGACAGGAGTAAGCTGACCTAACTGTTTAAGGGTTTTTCATGTCTCACCTATTTGAAAAGCACTAACTTTATTGAATGATCTTCCTCAGGCTTATGTGATGCTTTGCATCAGCTGTTTGCTCCAGCTAGGGCTGTAACAGAAGGCCTTGCAGGTTTGGAATGTGCTGAAACCATGGCAGTAGTCAGCAGATTAAAACAAAAAAAACACCTCCTATCAGGGCACCATGTGCTGTATCCAGAGAAATCTTATATTAGTCATTTTTCCCTGTGTGCAAACCTGTCAAGAAGATCTGTTTGAGCTACCGAGTAGTCCCTGTAATTTAATTGTAATTGAAGGCATTTGTTACTGAGTCAATGTAATTTTACCAGAGTAATTCCATCATGATAAACTAGAGTCATTGTGATTTGTGACCTCAGCTTGTGTATAGGGATTGGAAATTAAGCTGATGAGTGCTTCAGGGATCACAGGTGCTAGAGAAGTGAAGTTTGTTAACGCTAAGGATTATGCCACCCTCTGATGAATGTTTGGCCTTTACTAAATAGGCTTTTAGTAAAGAAAAATACCCAAACAAAACACACATCAGAATAGAATTTGGGGGATAAGCAACATAATGAAAATATATTTGACTGGAAAGAGAGTTTGAAGAAAAGCCTCGAGATTTTCCAGCATGGAACCAGTAGGGAACTGGGAATGATTTTCATGGATGTTTTGCACAGGTCTTCAATTTCTTTGGATAAGTGTTAGAAGTGAAGTAGTGGACTGAGAACCATCTTCCACACTCACACTCAAATATTGTAGCAAAAGGTGGTAACTGAAACAGTGACTTCTGGAAATGATTTGTAGAGCTGAGAATCTGAACACCAAAAGGCAATGATGCTTTGAATGGTCAATTAAGATGGCCAGGAAAGACCCACAGTATGTTAGGGCTTGACACAAATATTTTACACCCTGAAAAGAAAGAGTAGAGTGATGCAAATCTAAATGGAGCTTACTTAGAGGTATGGGAGGAATGTGAGACTCAGATACAGTGGAATGGGCAGAGGTTTCTTTTTGTCTTAATTTCCCTGAATATTCAATATACAGGATAAATAAACCATTCCATGAGTCAGAAAAGCTGGGTTTCTGTCACTTCATCCACAGGACAAAACAAATTTGTCTTCACATATCAAGGACATATCATATGTATCAGTACACCTGGATGAAGAGCAGATGGATTGTAGGTCCAACCCCAGAGATCTGGGTGAACTGGCACCGAAAACAATGCAGTCAGGGAAATTGCAGAATGTTACCTGCATCTCTTACCCTGAGAACAATGACAGAACCGTGTCCTGGGTGTTGTTGACTATATTTGGGGAATTTTATATTTTAAAGACCAAAAAGTCCAGTTTTATGTATTCAAGGAATTGACTAATAAAGAAAGTCTCAGGCACCAAAGAATTGAGATACAATATAGTTATTTCACAGTCTTTTTTATTGTTTTTGTTTCATTACATCTAGGATTGGGTAGCATACCATCCTTTCTTGATCTGAAAACCAAGTAAGGGCTGCAGTAATATTTTTACTAAGAATCTAGTTCACCTAGGGACTTAGGAGTCTTAAATTCAATTACATTTATTGTAGTTATTATCACCGCTGCACTTAAAACCTTCTGCTTTGATCAGCTACACACTGTATAAACAGAATATATTATAATGACAGTCCCATTCCTGAAGAATGTAGAATGCAATATGTCATAAGAAGCAACAAACAATGAAAACCTAAATGGAAAACCTGGTAAGTAGAAGCTGCCCATGCCCATTCCACAGTCTTGAGTGAGTCATTGAAGTGAGTCCTGCTAAGCAAAAAAGCATCTTGTTTGAACCTTTTCTGTATTAAAATAAAAAAGGATTTTTATTTGTGGAATGTGATGGATTTGTTTAATATGCTTACTCCATAAGGCTATTAGTATTTCAGTAGAAAGACTTGTGTTGGTCCTAAATAAAAATAAAACTTGAATATATGAACTGCATTTGCTGCAGAATATAACTTCTTTGAAAACACATCAGTAGCTGGAATAGAAATGTTAAAACACTGTGTATGAGTTTAAAAGATGTGCGGGTAAAGTTGCCTACAGAAAGAAACCGCAAGTAAGTCTTGCAGATTTGCTTTCCAAATTTTACTACTCCTATCGCATTCACTTAAATTTCAGTTAATTCACATGTTCTATTGTTTTATGTGTATTTTCTGTATTTATTTATTAGCTTGACTTACACGGCATTTTTCCTGTAGAAAGACTAATATGCTAACATTTAAAACTGCTGAATTACATTGATAAGGCCTAATTAAAACTCGTCTTGAATTTTAATTTGATTAACTTGCAAATTTCTCATTTTCTGATCTCCTGTTTATAACCCTTTTTTCATTCCGGGTTTGGAAAAGGTCAATTATGAATTTTTAAAAGCCAAGAGCATTTTAAGAATATGTAGAAAAAGACTTCAGCTGATTGAAAGTGACATAAACAAGAAAAAATGTAATGACAATTAAGCATGTGTCACACCCCATTAAGTGCATAATGTGGGCTTCAGAACCCCTAAAGCCAAATAGGAGCTCAACTTGGAAATAATTATTGGAAATGCCCATTTGATCTTCAAATGTAATTATTATAATTTTATAGGGTTTTCTTTTGTCTTTTTCGGGGGTTGGGGAACTTTCTACTTTGTTGATAATGTCAAGGCAGATTAGGATCAACCTGTGTAGTGCCTTTTTGCATATACTCCAAGAGACAAATAGACCATTAAACATTATTGAAAGGTGCATTCATTACAATCCACTTCAAATGAATTATCTTACATGTCATAGCTTATTTTAGTGTTGGGTTAAGCAAAAAACCTCTGTTTCTGACAGAGAATGAGACTGGGGGAGACACTGGCAATTTAGTCTACCTTTCCCATAGATGTCATTCATTGTGTTTTTCCAAAAACTTAAGATTTAATAACAGTTTTGTTTAATCTTCCTGTACTGGTTGGTGAACAATCTGTATATCATGGCATTACATGTATAGTTTTTTAAATCTTTAAAGTATAAAAACAGCTATAAGCATCCTGTGAATTTGTTTTTGCCTGTCCTAGCAGAAATAAATTGGATTTTCCTTGACATCTTCAGCTGAGAGAAACTAGAATGCCGTTTGGTCCACTGGAAATGTATATTTTCTAACTTCCCTTTTATCATCTCCATCTTCTTCCACTTTTTCTCCAGGCTATCATGGCTCAGCTTCCCCAGGAGGAGAAGGCTAAGATTGCGGAGCAGGTAGAGATATTCCACCAAGAAAAGAGCAAACTGGATGCAGAGGTGGCCAAGTGGGATGACAGTGGTAATGACATCATTGTGCTGGCAAAGCAGATGTGCATGATTATGATGGAAATGACAGACTTTACGAGGTAAGGACAAAAAAACCTGTGCTGAGAACTTCTTCAGACATCCCACATATTTCCTTTTTGTTGTAATTTATTGCTATTAAGATGTGTTTTGGGGCATACAAAACCAGGTAATGCTCATCATACATAACAGGGTAGGCTTTACAGTTCTGTACGCATAACTTCTCTGGATACTTCTCCAAAAGGGATTAATCACATAAAGTTTTTCTCTTATTTGCATACCTGTTTTGTTTGCTGATCATATTGGATTTCGGCAGCAAAGATAGCCTGTGACCTTACAGACACTCAACTGACATTTCATTTAGTATCCATGTAAATGCACGTGCCTCTTAACTTTCAACATTTCAATACAATTTGTGTCAATCAAAAATAATGGCAAAACTATTTATATAATTTTAAATGCTGAACTCCTTAAAAAAAAATCCCAATTGAAATGAAATTGTTTTGATCTAATACTTTATTGGAGCCTGACAGTAATGATTTTTTTTTGCTTTCATTTCTTCTTTCTATTGGTGTCTTGTTCTTCCCTAATTTCAAAGCATCAAAAGGGCATTCATTAATGATCTCTTTTAAACAAAAGAATTCTGTTTATATATAGTCATATTGTCTGTCTCACCAGGCAGAACATTTTACAAGATCCTTTAAATTGCAGATCACCATAATAAATTAACATTTTTTCAGTGATTATTTTTAAGGGGAGTTCAAAAGCTTAAATGGTACTTATCAAAATGTGATTAGACAAAACTGGACAAAAATCTTCATGTTTTCCTTCAGAATTAAAATAAAACATCCATTTGTTCATTTCATTGACATGCTCAAAGAGATTTCTTAATCTCCAGCTGATCACATGCCCTGTGTCTGGAGGAACCTTCAACCCATTTCAGAGGGAGACAGTCTCTGCATTGACAATACAGTGTTTGTCCATACCTGATAGATAGATGGATGGAGGAATAGACAGGTAGATAGATAGATAGGTAGGTAGAGAGATAGATAGGTAAATATATGGATGGATGTAGGGGTGTTTAAATACAATTAATTTTCAAATAGCTCAACTATTTGCACTTGTATAGTTAGTTAATTGGTGATAGGCAGCAGCAAACATTTTTATCCATTTTAAATTTAATAAGCATCTAGAGAGTTTGCTTACATTAATAGATTACTACGATACTTTTTTCTAAGTAATTACTCTCTCCGCCTATTTGTTTTTCTCTCAGTTTGTGCTTTTACAACTATTTTTTTTTTTTTTTTTTTGCAGTAGACTCACCATTCCTTTATAGCAAATGACAGGGTAGAACCTCTTGTAAAAGGTGATATTTTAGATAAATCTTAATTATTTTCATAGTTATATTTTCATTGGGTCGCTGATCCTTCTGCCCAAAACCAGAGTGAAAAACTGTCCAAACAGTGCCATCATTTCATGGAAGGAAAATATAACATTTTAAAGCAGCAGCCCAGAGTATGAGCAATTTTTGCAATTTTAGATAATCTCTGATACATTGAACATCAAATTGAAAGTTTTGTAATTACATTTTCTACCATAAAAAGAACAGAACTAATAGGAGAATGAGTGAAAACTACTGTTACATTTGAAGTAAATTAAAGAAAAATAAATCAAAGAGCACCTCTGTCTACATCAGATTCAATAAAAGCTTGTTTAATATATTCCATTGAAACAGAACAAAGCCTTTCACACCTTTTTGGTTGACTGTAACCTCATCACTGTTAAAATAGAATAATTTTTCAAATGCAAAGAGTTTGTGACAGTTAGATCTGCTGATGTGATTAATGCAGAAGCACCTGAGGTCACTTTGAAGGATTTTTCCTACAATTTTAGTTCAACAGAAGTAAGATACTTGTTGTATTTCAGTATCTGTTTAAGGTGTCTGAAGCTGCCTTTCTCCATAAGGAAAGAATAATAAGGAAAATCAATTCACTTCTAACTAAGCCATTCTTAGGAGCAGTAGAAAATATATTATTACAAACAGGATTAAAGTTTTGAGTCTGATGCAAATTTCTGTCTGCAGTGACTTTTTACTATTTGTCTAGATACATGTTGGTAACTTTAATGACTAAAATCAGAGTTTCGTACATCATCATTAAAGTATAGTGAAAGATCAATTGTAAAGCTAATTATAAACGGTTTAAGTTTAACATAAGGATTATGCTTCACATATCTTCTTTTCTGACAAAATATCGACTAAAAAAGGTTTTCTAAAATGTGCCATACTTGCTGTAGACATGACAGGCTTAACATTTAGCACTGGCTTGGGAAAAACATGATTTTGAAATAGTTGTGTATTCCAGAAGGAATTTTGGCTTAATGAGCACTTAAAAATGCATCTACTATTAAGTATGGCTCATGCGCTTGAAGGTGCCATCAGATTGAATTGCTAGTGAGGCATTTTGTAGGAGGGAGGAAATATATCAGACCGATTTCTTAATCAAGCTATACTGTAGAGTAGTTAAAAGGTGAAATTGTCATAAATTAAGAAGTCATTTGTGTTACTATTTTAAAATAAAACACTAAACAGGGTCACTAAAACTGTTGCCTTTCATGATTTATTTAGATTGTGCATAATTGTATTGCATTTCACAGAGGTAAAGGCCCCCTGAAGAATACATCAGATGTCATTAATGCAGCCAAGAAGATTGCAGAGGCAGGATCAAGGATGGACAAATTGGCACGGGCTGTAGCTGATCAGGTAATAACAAAAATGAGCAGATATATAATGTGACCTCTATCAATGAGTTGCCTTTTGCAGGAAAAGGTTATCTTTAGTTGGCAGAAAATTGCCTGTTGAAAGTCACTGCCTGGATATTGATCTACCTATTGAATATAAGTTCTTTCTTTTATACCAATCATCTTGGGTTTTGCAGTACAGGAAGGTCATAAATGAGTTTCTTTAAAACTCAGTATTGTTCCACAGCCTCACTTCTGGACTCAGGGGACTGTATTAGAATAAAACATGTATTTACTGTCATGAAAACAGGAGAGATTTGGATGCTCTTTTACTCTTGCCATGGGCCTGGGTATCCTTGTATACTTTTCAGCTCATTCTTCCAGCAATTTCCCTTGATACGGCATTCATCTTTTTCAAGATTCAAGATTACCTGACCCTCTTGCATCTGCTTTGCACTGTGCTTTCATCTGTTCCATGTTCTGGGGGCTGTGTCATCAGCCCCAAATTCATGTCACAGCTGGAAAGATAAATTTGCTATATTCAGCCCCTTTCTTGCAGATTGGATTATCTATCCATCTGAAGAGCAAAAGGAAGCATCATGTGAAAAATCAAGAGCCAAATTTCAAATCTAGTTTCTAGGTAGCTAATTTTAGATTTAGGCAAATTAAATTTAACCGTTTTTTCCCTTGTAAACTTCCTATAGTTTCTTTCCTTTCAGTTGACATCAGGAGAAATTTTGCTGGAAGTGGAAACTGATATCTACTTTGCCTCTAGTCTGTCTTTTCAAAATAAGTATTTCTTCAAGTAAGCATTACATAGTGTGTAACACGACCTGCTGGGGAATATGGGCCAGAGTGGCAAGAAACCTGAAGCCACCCATTTTCCTATAACCTCAGAAATTCTGGGTTAGGATTTCTTCAATATCAGCAAGCACTTTTCCTGTAGTTAATCCATTCCAGTCCCTCAAATGTAGCATCTGATCATTTTAGCATAAGAAAGAAGAAATCCATCTGTCAGCTGAAATTCCTCATCTACAATATTTGCAGAGGTGGAATATTTTAAAGAAAGAAATGCAAAGTGACTTGCTATGCTTAGCGTGCATTGGCTTGAGTCGCATTTTAGATTTCAGAAGACTATAACATGCACACTTTAATCATGAGTAAAATCACTGTGAGAATGAAGTATTTGTTTTAATGCTTGCACTTTAATGATAATTTACAGAACTTTGGAGACACTCATGCAATATAAACTTTTTACAGACAGTTGCATTTTTAATTATTGTTCCAATGAAAGAGATCTTACACTTTCATTCACTCCAAGCTACTTATATTTAAAGCCTTGTCAGCTCTCTAGAAGTATTTAAAGTTCATTTCTTTCAGTTCATAGACTTCAAGAGTAGGGTAAATATTTCTGTATTAAATTATCACCAGCAGGAAGAAGGTCTCTTAAAGATTCATGCCTGAAAGATGCAGCAGCTGAGAAAGAAAAGCATTATAGCGTTGCTATAAGTATAGAGCAGATTAAACCTAACAGTCACAGTGAACCTCCAGCTTTATTTATTGTTAGCTTTAAAGGGAGAAAAAAAAGCAAAGTGACTGCTTTCAGGGTTATAGATAACAACATAAGCAACTACTTCACTGCAAACATGTTCCTTGCCAGCATTAGCTGCTGGGGCTAAAGCAGTCACCTCAAGTCAGAGGTTGTGATGTTGTTGAATCGTGTGTGTTTCATTCCATCAGGTTTTGTTGAAGTGTTCTGATAATATTTTACAAAAGTTGAGCATAAACTTTGTAAGATGCCAAAAAGACCTACTCAAACTCTTTGTTCCCCAATTTCTACATTCAAAGAACAAAGACAGACTTTTTTGGGTAGCCCCAAAGAGTATTTATTGGAGACATGCTGTTAGCAATAAACCCTTTAGCCATGTTTCATCAGAGTGAATTACTGAGGTCTGTTCTCTTGAGGCAAGACCTTGATTGTTAACTACAGGAGTGTTGTTTATTATGCTGTTGATATTGCAGGAGATGATGCAGTTTCTATTAAAGGTCCAGGAGACTATGAATAAATTTTACTTGGGTCTTTTCTAGTTATATTGATTATAAAAATTTCACTGAGTCTGCCACATTCGACCTAATGTAACTCATAACAAAACACGTTTGAGATACACAGCATCCAAAATGGTACATGGCTGTAGATAGCCTTTCTTCTAGTATGAAAAGGTATCCATTAGACCTAAAGAGGGACCAATTCATCTCATTGTGTTCTTCAGAAGGGCTGCAGTACTGATGTCATCTACTGAGAGAATCTGTAATATGTCACACTTTACTAAATAATATCCTTCTGGCACAAATTAATGTATTTATGCATTAACAATAAGCTTACCAAATCTGTCACTACCAAACCCAAGCTGTCTCACCTCTGCCTCTTGAGTCCTTAGCATGTCAGAAAGGGTCCTGGCTTCTGCTGTGTCCTCTGAAGGTCTGCACGAATACCAGGGAACCTGGTAACACAGTCAGGAGTTGGCATTAGACTGGATGCAATCAGTTAGAACTGGGTTTATGTGGAATTTACCTTAACCTCAACACCCAGAAACCAGCCTGGAGTTTCACATCAAACTTGGTTTTTCAGCTGCTCAGTAGGTTCTTCTATTCTGCGCAAACTGTACCATAAATGAATCTCAGCCTCAAACATAGCAATCATATTATTTTCACTGCCTTTCATTAGTGACTGACAGAGAGGTTTCTTCTTTTTGCAAAGAGACATAGTGCATATTCAGGTTACAATTCATCAATTGTCAGTTAAATGAAAAGTAGTGTTTGAATTTTCGCATTTCATCAAGTATCTCATGTATAGATGAAGTGAAATGGATTCACCTAATACACACACATTGCCACTACCTCCTCTGAGTGCCTCTCTATAATCAAATAAACTCAGCTACATCTATTCAAATGTTTCTTTTGTCTGCAGTGCCCGGACTCAGCCTGCAAACAGGATCTGCTGGCCTACCTGCAGCGCATTGCCCTCTACTGCCACCAGCTCAACATCTGCAGCAAAGTGAAGGCAGAAGTTCAGAACCTGGGTGGAGAACTTATTGTATCAGGGGTAAGCTGGTATTTGTATTTAGCCATTTATATTTCCCTTGTAGCACTTGCAAAGGAGCATTTTTGATGGCAATAATGTACAAAACAAAAATACAGTGTTCCATAAGCAATTTTTTTTTTTAAATTTTATTGCCATTATTTCAGACCTTACAATAACTTGCATAGAGCAATTTGATTTTCCAATTACCCTTTGTTTATATTAACCTTGTAAAATCTTCATTCTTCCCAAAGAAAAGTAATTTCATAGCCTAGGAATTCATTGCTGAGCTGTGAATATTATAATTATTTGGAGCTTTTGTGTATTTGCTCATTATAAATCTTCTTTCCTTTGTTAGTACTGGTAATTTCCTTCCTCTGTGCAGAAGCCAGCTCTGTATGAAGTGGATATTGTTAAGATGGTGATGACTAATGGGATTTTATTCACTCAGGTTCCAATGCACACTAGGTTTAGCAAAACTCTGGAAGGCCCGCAAAATATTTAAAGTTTTGATGCACGTGCTGTTTTCAAATACTATTGGCAAGCACAGTGATTATATACTCTAATTCCCAGTTATTTCAGTTACTTTCAATAGTTTTTACACACAAAGTTTTTACACACAAACTTTTTTAGAAATAAAGGCAGGAATATGCAGCAGCAGTAATATTATAAACAATGAGTTTCCTATATTTTTGAACTATTATTTCTTCTGTTCTTTTAATGTTGGACTCTGTACCTTTGGGAGATTACTAGAACCAAGCAGTAATAATTGCTGCTCTTCATTATTTTCTTGGGGTTTTATAACTAATCACCCTAGTATTAACCCCACAACACCTTTGTTACCTTCTAACTCAAATACAGACCATATGAATGCAAATGCATGTTTCACTCTCCTGAGTGTGTTTTCAAAAGAGTGGTGATTTGTGAGGCCCAAGATACTTGAAATAAGATTGTTTGCAGATGTGGTTTTGAAAAAGCACCCTTTAATTGTTTAAGCCCAATCAAGTACGAAGATTTTTACGGCAACTAACTTGTGCCCTTTATTCCATCCATAAGATTCCACAGTGAAATCTCTGGACTTCCTCAAACGTATCAGAAGTCAAAGCAAATGTTCTCAATTACATAACATTTCAATTTTTTGCAAAGCACTATAGAAGGTCTTAAACATTTGCCAGGCTTTCTTGGATCAGACATCCTGAAGTCATATATACAGTCCTAAAAGGAGTTACTTCAGTGTTCCTGTGTCTGTCCTGAAATTGGTCTTTGCTTCTTGCCTTATGTAAGCATGTAATTTTAATACCTTGATCTTCCCACAGCAATGAAAAGATCCTCTTCCATTTTCCTGGTATAAATGGAGTGATCTGTCCTTGTATCGCTGACAGCTATGCTGCATAGTAAATGCTATGATCTTTTCTTACCTACTGCCATCTGGGTCCAGCTTTTCATACGCATTGAGTTGTCATATTCATCTATCTATAACAATTACCCAAATCAGTGCTTCTACCAGCTTGGCTTTTGTGGTTGTGTGTGTTTCTTTTTCAAGTCTCTTTATTCAGTGTATGTGGATGCTGAGTAAGTCATTGTGAATCTCTAGCATCTATTCGTTACTGGAACATCACCATCCGTTGTGAAATTTAAGTGGCCGAACTGCTTAACTTCATCATTTTCAGTCTGGCATTGTTAGCATCTGCTGCTTACCAGGCTTCATCATCATTGTGCTTCTGTTTAGTTGGGGTTTCACAGTCAGTTGCAAAAGCAAAACAAGCTTCCACCGCAGCAAGTATTTGAGTCTGTTCCAAAGACTCGGTACTACTGACATACAGAAAATATCAAGATTGCCCAACTTGCTTCTTCTGTGGTTGCTCTGAACAGGAGGTGATAGAGAGAGATAAACTCAAGTGCATCCCTCTTTGAGAGCAGTATCGTGTTATCTGAGGTAACACATCAGTATGGTGCTTTCCTGATAGTATTTTCCAAGCTGTTTATCTTCAAGGTGCTGGGTACTGTATGCTTCTTTGCTATCCAGAGATCTGGCATCCAAGTGCCCATCTACATCTTGCTCGTCTACTTGCCGCTTCTGCTTCCATCTTCTTCATTTTCTCTTGGATAGCCAATTACAAATAAGCAGTATTTTATTTACATTAAAATGAAATACCATTATTTGGCAACTTGCATACAGTACAATGTTAGAAGTTCAATACAAATCCAGAATTCAAGCTTCTTAAGTTACAGAAATAAGTTTATGTGAGTGCACAATTTTTATGTGTTTTGATGTACATATCAAGCACTACAATATATTCCAATATTGCAATTTATTACTGTGCTTTCAAAGAACCACAGTATAATTCAGATTGATCCAAAAGACAAGTTATGATTCAGAACTTTTATGGGAAGTACAATCTCTGCTTGAACTTTTGCCTTATTAAAAATATTAATATATATTTATAAATTAAAATAATTTTATGCATATGAGTGTATGAATACATGTGGACATATGTATATTTATGTAAAAAGGAAAGAGACATAAAACCAGTTAAAACTTAAAAAAAACACATGAAATCCACCCCACAGTTCTCACAGTTCTTAGAGAAAAATGTGTTGCAACTACTTCAAAAATACTGTGTACATAACATATAATGTGCTATATATCTTTTGGTGAAACTTCTATTTCTCCCTCCCCTCCCTCACCCCAAGATTCAGTAGTTCTATATGGTTTATCTCTGAAAATAAGCATAAAGATGAACTTGTTTGCTTTTTCCTCTATAGATTGATATGATACTAGTGTAGCATACGAAGTGGTTCTTTTTGGCATCATTGACTTTGCTGCAAATAGAAAAACAGATCTAAAAGTAAGAAAATGACACACTCCTGAAGTGTAATTTTTAATTTCAGTAAAGAACCCGCTGTTGTTTTTCCCTTTCCTTCTTCCATTTCTTTCCCCCCAGCTATTTCTCTCCTTTGATCTTTCCTATTAAATTCCCTGCATGCAGATAGCAAAATTATTTTCACCAGATAAGTATGATCTGTCAATTGAGAGTTAGCATACATCACCCTAACCTTATTAATATTGATGGTGCAAGGCAAATTTAGACTATCTGTTGACTTGGTCCTTTATGTTACAAGGTGAGACTCTTAACTCCTGATTCCAATTGAGTTTTGAAAAGTAGAATAAGAAACAACTATGTGATACCTATTCTTCAGTGCAAAGCCTTGTAAACTTGAGTAAGATTTTAGAGAAGAAAGTATAGAAAAGAGGTGAGGAGGAAGTTAGATAAAATTAATATATTAGAAATCCATGCTCCTAATAAAAGAGAAATAGAAGAGAGGGCTGCATGGAGACCTCATAGCAGTCTTCCAGTATCTGAAAGGGAGCTATAGGGATGCTGGGAAGGGACTATTCATTAGGCACAGTAGTAATAGGACTACGGGTAATGGGTTCAAACTTAAACAAGGGAAGTTTAGATTGGATATAAGGAAGAAATTCTTTACTGTTAGGGTGGTGAGGCACTGGAATGGGCTGCCGAGGGAAGCTGTGAATGCTCCATCCCTGGCGGTATTCAAGGCCAGGCTGGAAAGAGCCTTGAGTGGCATGGTTTAGTGGGAGGTGTCACTGCCCCTGGCAGGAGGGTTGGAACTAGATGATCTTACGGTCCTTTCCAACCCTAACTATTCTATGCTTCTGTGATTCTATGAAAAGCCTCTCTGACCTTGGTCCATAAACAGATATATGGTTCTGTAATTTTTAAATTGAATATTCAATTTCTAATTCCACTCCAAGAATAAGCAACCTCCTTTACAAAAATCACAGACTAGAAGAACCTCAAAATAATTTTTTTGTCTCTTGCCTTGGTTTATTTAATGTAATGTGCATTTGCTTTGTAATCAGTTGCACTATTGTATTGGAATGATTCTCTGAGGTGCTGAGCATATGCTACTCTCAATAAAGTAAATGACATTTTCATGTACTTAGCTCTTACTGACAGATAGCCTTTTTGTGGTAGCTACTTTTGTTGAATAGAGTTGATTTTAACCATGACGTTTGTTATTTGGATAGAAATTCAGTCTTCTAACTCTAGGGCTGCTTTATTTCTTTAGTATTCCTGTCTGACTCTTGTTAGCTAGACCATTACAATAAAGCAGACCTATATATTAATTTCTTCCTCTAGAATAAATATCCACTTGTTCTGTTTACTGCTGCTCTGAAGCTGATCAGCTCATTTATCTACTATCCATTCAGGCTATGAGCTTGCATTTTTTAAAACTCTTCTTTATGGTAGAAGCTTTGCTACAGTCTTTCCTGCAAGATTAATTGAACAGAATCTGAGAAAATCCCTTACAAGGCAGCCCCCTATTGTGTTGAGGTTTGATTTAGAAATCTACAGATATAATCAGTTTTATTATCAGAAAATTTGCCCAAAGAGTCTTAAACTTCTGAGCCAGATAGATATGCGGTGTCATACAGAGTAACAGCCATGTACCTCTGAACACTGTCCAAAAAATAGTGAATCTGTAGCCAAAGCACACTCCAAACATACTTTAGCTGCATGCAGTTTCCAATTGTTTTCAAAGGCTCATTTGTCTTAGCATAATAGTCTCAGCTATGATGTAAGAGAAGGATTCTCACAACATGTTGAAGATAAAAGACAGTTTGCTTAAGACTGTAGCTTTATCCAGGAGTTCTTGCTTTGTGAATTTAAGTGAAGACTTTGGGGGAAAAGGAAAGGGAAAATTGCTAGACCACCCCAGTAACTTTGGGTAGGACATTACGAAGATTCCTGTAACACTTGGACTGGGAGGTTGGATACACAAAATTATTAACAGATGTGGGTTATACTGCAAAATAGCTGTATGCTTATCCTTGATCAGTGATAAGAATGAGGCAACTGGAGAGAGCTCATCCTCATCAAAACAAAATAAGCCTCATAATTTATCACAGAATAAACAGGTTGAGCTGGCAGTTTCCCTATTAATTCTGCCAATGGATCCTGCATCTAGTAATCCAAAATGTTTTAGAGGTCCTACTTTTCTTTCATTTAAGGCCGAGTCACCTACCTTGTGCTGTAGAAAACACCTTAGCTAAGACCTAGCTTTTCTTAACACCTATATATAGATATAGGTCTATATATAGATATAGGTATAATATATATCACTGATAGATTTTTTTGTGTTTTGCCTGCTCGTGATTTGATTTACTTGGAGCTGAGGGTAAGAGCAGTTATTCCTAAATAATTTCTGTGTTCGTGTCTGTTGGATAGTGGATGCTCAAAGAGTTACACAACACAAAGAAGAGACACAGTCCTATATCTAAGCTGACATCATTGCAAGACTAGAGTTTGCGTCATGGTAATACATGACAAGTGGCTATAACACAAGTGAATATGCTCTAATTAGTAAAGAGAAGTGAAAGATTATCTATAGGGGCTCTGTAGATAATTACTAAATAACCTAAGAATATAATTTGACTTTTGTCAAAAAAGATGGGATTCATAGAAAGATATTTGTTTAGGATGGGCTTGGTGGAAAAGAGTTTTGTTTTAGGACTTGAAAGCATTGGGTAAAGGAGAGGACTTTGGAAATAGTAAGGTGGTAAGCCAAAGAACTTGAAAAATGAGATATGAAAGGGGCAGGCAAAGAAAAAGCCAAACCGAAATTAATATTGGAATATGAAATCAAAGAATTGCTGTGGTGGGGAAGGACTGAGATATAGCCAGGACCATAAAGTCGGTTGCACTCCATAATAATCTCTACTCCCCTAGTAGAAGCAACAGGAGAAAATCAAATCTTAAGGTCTTTATTTCAGCTCTGTACAAAGGCAGGGAGGCTGGGGCTAGGTGGGGAAAGTGAGAGACCTTGATTTACACTGTATATTCAACAAGCTCGTGTCATCTGCTTTGGAATAAATGAAAGAAATGAGAAATAGAGAGAGACGTTTCAGCTGTGTCTTTTGGGATGGAGATATATTTAAGTAGACTCTGCATATGTGTTTGAATAAAGTCATATTGATATATGAAAGGGTGAAATAAAGCCATAGGAAGTATATTTTGTCCCAAAATATATGGCTTTATGAATCACAGGATACTTATAAATATACAGGTTTTGATAAGACTTTATCTGGAACAAATTGTTTGAGCTTTTCTATTTGTGACTAATACAGGAGTTTCCAACATTTCCTGGCACAGGCTGTATCCCTTGATAAGCTATCCAGGAAAGGGACTACCTGATGATATGGTAACATAAAAAATTTATCATCCTGACACTGATGAAATTTACTACTCCTCAAGGATAAAGGCATCAATGAGCTATGTGCAGGTTAATCAAAATGAGTGCTGATAAAATCCCTCATGGTCATGTATTCATTATATATGATGTATTGTACAGAAACACTGTCTTGGGGCTTTCTGAAAGTTGAAACAGTGAAGAATTCCTAATTATCCTATGAAAAAGCTCAAAGACAAATAGAAAAGAAAAAGGCATAAATAGAGGCACCTATACTGGCTCTAACGCCATTCGCAATGCCTGTTTCAAAAATGTAAAAACAATAAAGATTTAGCTCATTAGATGCAGCTTGCCTTTTGCTTCCCAGTAAAGGTAATGCAGATCAGGAGCCAAGAGAGTATGCAGTTGTCATCCTTGAAGGGGTGCAAACCCCAGGTAGATAGTGCAGCAGCTGAGTGGGTCTCATGTTGGCAGTAAACTAATTTCAAGTTGAAAGTTGTACAGGAGACCTCTAGAGGTCTCTTTCAAGTGAAACTTGTGCAGTGTTTTAACTCAGCTAAGTGAAAAAGCCCATAGGATCTTATTTTTTAAGTTTGTAAATTCACATAGTTTTGCTGGATTGGACAGTAGTATATATCCTGAGTTTCTGGGCATTTGAGGAATCATGAGTATGATCCAGACTAAAAATAACACAGAAGATGGAGAGGTTGCTTCACTTTTATTAGTATCATGGTTATTTCTTCAAAGCAGCAGAATGCAGGCAGATTGGTGATGGGCAGAGTTTGCATTATGTAAGAAAAAGTAGATGAAGCTTTAGACATAACTGACAAATTGGACAAGAAAATATTTTTTACTGAGTAATGTCAGTTGCTTTGAAGCTACAATGTGTTGATATAAGGCTATTTTCAGGACTAAGGAAATACCTCATTGTGTAAAAAGATGCATACAAACATAGATACACAAGAAAATGAAACAATATATATACTGCACAAATGGAAAGGTGTTGTCTAGAATTTCATTTGGAAAGCAAAATTCCATTGCACTTTTCTTCATTAGAATATATTCCTGGAGACAAGGAGCACACACACTTTAATATATCTGCATTTAGTAGGATAAAATGTAGACAGGTCAGACTTTTATCCTTATTAAGAAGCATTTTGGCTACAGGGAACATGCTTTTGTGTTTTATCAGGTACAAATATTAATGAGTTTCTGAAGATTACATATATTGAAATTTCTCATTAGAAGAGCTTTCTGCAAAATAAAACATTTCTGATACCAAATGTTAAGCCATTTAATTCCACGAGAACAAAGCAAAGTGTTACAGATTCAAGATTGAGGCTTGAAACAAATATGATCATGGAAAAAGAATAGAGAATTGAAGGAAATATTAATATATATGCTTCAGTATATACTGCATTTGCTTTAAAAATAGTAACCATGCCATAATTCAAAACTCGTCTGCTACAGCAATTATGGCTTCAATCCAGCTTGTTTTCCTATTCCAACCCATGCTGAATGAGATGGGAAGAAATAGGAATATTATGGCTTTCTGATACACAAACTGCACCAGCCCTGCAATAATTAGCAAGGTCTAGAGACCATTCTAACATATGCTAAGGTATGGTCCTAAAAGACTATTCCTGTAAAAAAAAAAAACTGTAAAGAGAGGACTTAAGTGCTCTCATGTTCACTTCTTTTCCTGTCTTACCACCTTTAAACGTTGTGGTTTTGGACCAAGCTTCACCATTTTGTCCTAAATAAGAATTCCTCTGCCCTGGGGCATTCTCAGGTGGCCTCCTCAATGCACAGCACAGATTTGGTAATAGGTACATCATGAGGCTTTAAATAAAAGTTAGGTTTCTTACACATGGCATTGTGGAGAATTGAATTTGCATAACAAGTTTAACACACAAAAGGAGATATTGGACGGGAGTAGCTCTTTCAGTTGTTGCAATTAAGTTCTTGATTTGGTAAAACTTAATCTCACTTCTAAAAGTAATATCAGATGATGCTTTTACAGATATTAAAAGAATAACAACTTAGACTCCTCAGTTTCTTTGACTTTAATTACAGTTCTTGACAGCATGTGTTGCAGATGAGTAACACATGCATAGAAACACTCACAGACAAGAAGACATGCCCTGAAGGGAAAACATCATCAGGTTTTCCCAGCCTGAGCAGAATCATTTGCAAATACCAAACAAAACTGCTTACAACCAAGTATTTAATAAAACTCCCAATAGGAATGTATTTCCATTAAATGCAGGAGGTTGTAACAGCCTTTAGAAAGAGATTAAACTGAATGAGGAAAGTTAAAAGTTGCCTTATATCTTTAAATTCTGAAATATTTCTTCCACACATACTATTATTATTCTTACTATGATTATTTATGAAACACACAGGAGCAAAGGAAGAACTTGTTCTCACATCACATCATTCATCTTAAATAACTGATAAGCAGCTGCATCAAAAAAAGAGCTTGTTTTGTATAATATATTCAAGATATTGATATGGAGTCTAAGTAAAAACCTATCCAATATTAGAAAAATTAATCCTAACCTCTTACTATTAGATATTCTCAAATGTTTTCCTTTAACATCACTTCTTTCCAATTCTGACAAATGCATCATCAAAAATACTTTGTGAACTAGGTTACCAGGTAGGTAACTGTATCACTAGAAAATGAGACAAAACATAACAGTGATGTGTCCTAAATCTCATCAAAAACCAAATTAGAACTCTGTGAAACGGGATTAGAGCTTCAATATCATATGCAAAAGACTGCAGAAATATTTTGATCCTTTTTTTATATCTACAACTAGATTCAGCATTCCCATTGTCAAAGAATTAGAGAAGTTACAGCTTTACTCAGTCTCAGATGGGATGTTACATATTTCATTATTCCTTACCTATGACAGATAATGAACAAACCAGATTTTTCCATTCATCCATCAAGCTGATCAACAGCAGCAAAAGGACATCTTTGGGTCAGAGGTGTGTCTGTCTTAAAGTCTCAAACTTTCATGAAATGTGTCAGCTTGACATTTTTACATAGCCTTTTCGATCTGTTGTTTCAATTTCTTAACATAGATCCATTTCTACCTTCTTTAGGTATACCAACAGTATCCTATAATGTTTCTGTGCGATTGGTTCTCCTCAGCTTTTCATAGTCTTCCCCTGCTCAAACTATAGATAGCAGCCGCTGGTACCTTAGTGGTGCCTACCCATTCCCCATCATCTGTCCATCTTTTTAAGGAAGACAGCAAGCACTTTGGTGTTTTCTTTCCAATAAATATTTGATGTCAGACTGAACATGGACTCTTTTTTTAACTTAATTTCTAGTGCCTGGGTGCAAGTGATTCAATCAATGACTTGAACTTCATTCATAAAGTTTTCTTGTGGTTGTTAGGCTTAAGTTACATTCCTTAAGAAAATATTTTAGAGTATTAAAGTCTTCATTTACTGTCTATGTGCATTTCCATGCATTCATTTAGTAAATCTTACTTGAAATCCTTAGAACACATAAAAGTTTTCCCTCCTCTCTTGAATGTATATACAGTTTTTGAATGTTTTCAGTTAGGTATGTTCTTTCTACTTGTGTTCACAGTTTAGGTGAGTAATGTATTCTAAAGTATGTTCACAAATCATTCTTATCATTTTTGCTCTTCCCTTGTTTTTCTTTTCATCAACTACAGATATCACAATAAGCAGGTCAAAACAAGACTTCAGATTTGAGCAGAGCTTGCCCCAAAATACCATATGGGGTATTATCTCCTATCTAATCTATTGAACCATTTATATCACATTATCATGATGGAATCTACCATACTTCTCCATATTTCTCATCTTGTGCTGCTACTGAAGAATATTCTTGGCCATTTTCAGTCTTTTAGGATTTAATTGTGCTACTTCCATATGTTTCTGTTCCAACAAAAGACAATTTGTTTCTTTTTTGGAGATCTTAGAACTGCTACTACAAGATTAATATTTCTCATATTTAAGGATATATTCTCTAAACATCCTTTTCTATCAGAATGAGGAATCTTGCTTAGGCTTCATAAGGCCTGGTGGTCACAGGAATTCAAAATATGTTCCTACTTTATTTGGCAAAAACAACTGTGGTGCAATAGTCAAGTCATAGGTTACCTAAGTTATGAATTAACTGAATTCTGCCTGGTATTTTTTACCAGTAAAGCCTTTAAAAGCTGAATTTTTCTTTTCTCTTTGGCATGCTAGTAGACAGACATGTTAATAAATAGATGCAATACAGGGTACCAGAGGTAGTTTTCCTCTTCTCTGTTTTCATACATGCAAATAGCTTGAAATCAAGATGATGTAATGAGAATTAAGACAGATATGTTTAATTCAATTGCCAACTGAAATTCACAGCACTATCATCACTTTGCATTACTTAGATGCAGCCTAGTTTTGCATTGTGTTCCTGAAGCTATATATCATCTCTAACGGTCACAATAGCTCTTCATTTGGTCAACTGAACAAGACTAATTGTTGAGTTTTTTAAATCCACAAATACACTGTTTTAAAGTAGCATCTTCAGATAGTACAGCTTTAGATTGAGATGAAAGTTTTGAAGGGTAAAAAGAAAAATACTTGACCTCTGTTGTTTAGGTGAAGTAACTACTACAAGACATGAGTCACGCTGTTTTTTCAATAGAAGGAAAAGAGAGAAAAACAAAAAGCACACAAACAGAGCAGGGAATACTCATTAATCATTACTAAGGCTGAAAACATAATCATGATTAGATTACAATTTACATGATCCTTGTAACAACAAAAAACCTATGGGAAAACGTCAGTATTAACTCAGTGTGCTTATAATACATGCTCTTAAAAGAGATTTTAAGGAACATTCATTTTTCCTCTTCCAAAAGGCAGGGTCTTATGCACTCTTTACAGGCACTGACTAGTCCCCCATTCTCTGAGCAGTTTTATTTAATGGAGTTAGGTTCAGCAGCATATACTGTTTTTTTCAATTTCAGTGTACAGCTAGGTTATTAAGAAAATCCCAGGGGATAATATAAGCAATTATGTTTACTCTTGAACCTGCTTTCCCAGAATTTGGATGATAAAAATTTCATTTACAGTAAATTAGAATGAATATCCCATTTTAAGCCTTCCTCTTGGGAGGTTGCTTAAAAAGAAATGTGCTTCAGCCTGTAAGGTTGTCATTGTCTAAAAATGTACAGTCTTTAAAAACATCACCCCTTTGCAATTCTGTTGATATTTTCTGGAACTTTAAAGTGTGCTCTGTAAATAAATGTGTGCCCAGAATTTTGATACTTCCCTCACTTGTTCCTTCAGCACAGTTTGTCAGCTCTCATTTTCAGTGTGAGAAAAACCTGACCTCCTTCATGCAGAGGTGTAGGTGGCCTACCCTCCGGCTTACTCTATTCAAGGGTCAGCCCAGAGGTCTAAATCATGTAATGTTTATTCAGCACGAGTGCACACAAGTGAAATTCCAGTTATAGTCACTGGAATTCAGCTGATTGCATTAGTGTTGATAGTTTTGTGCAGTTCAGCTGTTCAAAACCATACACAAAATAATGCTACTTGGAAGTTTATTATCACCAAATTCATGCCTGATCTGATGTCAATCAATTTAATGGGGACAGAGCTTTCTATCCTCTGATTTTCATCAAAAGGTGCCAAAATTTATCCCCTTTCCTAATCAGCAAACCCTGTTAGGCCCACATTTAACCCGTGCTATGGGAGCAAGTGAGAGGAACCACCAGACAGCGGGGTTACTCATCGTGGAAGAGTCCCTGTTTCCTTGACCAAGCATAGCTCCTTCAGCACACGTTTTCCTCTCTCCTCACCTCTACGCTACGGCGCAGTATTTTCTCTTGCTCTCTCTCTCACTATCTCTTTTCTGTATCTCTCGGAAATCAGACTGGAGTTCAGAGCACTTTCACTACCTTTTATGAGGTAGAGTGTGATGTCATAGATGGGGGCAGGGCTAGTCAACTTTCTACCCACCCACCCACCTGTGCTGAGGGAGCTACGCTTGAGACCGGAAGCAGTGATTCCTCGACGGTGAGTAACCTCCTGTCTCATTTATATCTTTTAACTCTATAGATCTGGGGGTGGAGGGGAAAAAACATGAGAATGGGGATTTTTTTACTTAGTTTGGTTGTTTTTTTGTTTTAATTAGCCACAGGGTTCACAGAATGAATTGCATGCATCTGACCTGCAAAAAATAATTTCCTTCCTGTTCTGAACTCCTTGAGCTAATGACATCCGTAAAGTGATGGTCATGTTTCTTTGCAGAGGTGGCCCATTTACTGCTGATTAAACTGATCCTTCAGTGTTTAACTTGTATCGTGAAAAGGCAGACTCTGGTCCCCTTGAACACAATTGCTAAACTTCCACAAGTTTAATTACAGTAATGCTGGGCCATAATTTTTCTAAAGAACATTGGGATTAAAGGTAGATGGTGTTGTTTATATATTTATCATTATTAACTGTGGGTTATGCCTGTTTATAAAGAGTGGGATTTTTATTTTCGCTATTCTCTGTTACTGTTTTTATTTGCTTTATGCCAGAATGTTTATGAAGCTATGTATTTGCAATAAGCCAATTATAAGACCTATTTTATAGGTGAAATAAAATTTAAAAGTAAATTGAGAAAGATGTAAAATTAAGCAGGAAAACCCCAGGAGATGTAATTGAGATTTAACCGTTGATATTATAAATCAAAGCATTAATTTTTTTACTGTGGTAAAAGCTTGAGATGGGCAGGGGTACTGCTAACCAAATTTCTTGGTGTTTCTCTTGTGTCACTACCTAAACATTACTATTTTACTTTAAAGCACTGTTCCTGTAACCTATTTCCCTTGTCCTCAAGTATTACTGCTTCACTGTTTTAATATCCCTCAGCATTTTAAAAAAGACAAGATGGACTACGAAGATCTTCTTTTCTGGTTTCTGCCTCTTGGGTATCTATTAAAGCTATCAAGATGTCAAAGCTCTCATATCAAAGGGCAGAAGAAAGTTCATATGAAGATTTTGGCCCTTAGGAATACCACAAATCTTGCTGTTCTTATTCATTTAAAGCTCTTTACCAGCTCCATGTAGGGTCTTGTCATATCTCAGTGAAAGGCACTAAAAGGCAGGAATGCATACTCTATAAATGAAAGACAGAGAGAACGCAATCACGCCCTTTTCAGCAGAGGTGGTCCATAGCCTGATTGATGAAGTGCTTGTATTTTCAGGTGACTACGTGGCTTTGAGGAACTGGGTATAGGATGCAGGCCATTCCATCTTCTAGTCAGTGGCACAGATTGGGGATTGGTCAGTAGTGATGGATAGATATTCCTCCCTGATGACTTAGTGGTGCTCTTTGTATCAATGCATAGGAGATCTGAATGAAATTCTGGGGCAATGAAAATCTTGTTTGTAAAGCTACTGAAACTTTCACTAATGACTGTTTCCCTTCCTGTCACAGAGAAAAGTAAGGATGAAGAACATAAAAATTGACTCCTTGAGTGGTGGCAGCCTTTCTACTTTTGAATAATGTGTGCAAGGAGTTTTATTACCACTGCTTATTCCTTTAGTGAATCAAACATTGAAATCTCCAAATATTTCTTTGCAAAGCCAAGAACTTGTCTAACAAGTTTAGCTTTCCCAGAAAGCCAGTAGGAAATAAAAAGCAGGTTAGTCAATTTCTAACGTTTCACTGGGAAAACTTCATTGGAATTGCTGTTGCTAAAGATAATTTGAGGTATGCTTTATCCAGAGGTGAATGCTTTGAGGTAAAATTTAATTTAGATCCAAAGCATATCCTATGCTGATGAGTTTACAAAATTGTCTTTTCACCTAATTATTTTTGCATAATGCAGGAGGCTGTAATTTTCGCACAGAATTAGTAAAACATAAGGACCAACTGTACAGCGTGCCTAATCTACTTCAATGATATGAAAGCAATTTTAGTGGCATAGAGAGGGAAACTCTATTTAAAAGCATTGGTAACAGGAAATCAGAATTGGTATCATTCAGTAATTATGGTGAATTAGTGATAGCGATCAGCACTGAAGGGGTATTGTGGAACAGAGATGTCAGTGGATTACTTCAAATCCAGATAAATTTGTCTCTAAGTGTATCTTGTAAGATGAGAAAATTAGCAGTTGGCTGACTTAGGTGTAGGGGAGAGTTTGTAGAGGGAATGATATTCAAAATGGCATTAACCATTTTGAGAATTAACCTGGAATATGCCTGTGCCAAATCTAATAGCAAATTTTAGTCCATGTAATCCCAGGATGTAAGTTTACCTGAGTAACTTTACCCTGGAAGAATAAATAGCCTAATTTTATGTTTACTGAGCTAATTCCCCTGATAAATTATTTTACAGGCAGCTATGATTAAAACATGCACAGATTCCTGAATTTTACTGCTTTAGCTTAATTATATATTCAGTCATTTGCAATGTTTTCTTTAAGTGTGTAGTATTTACATGTACATAAATTAAAGTAAAATGGAATAAGGCCTAGATTTCAGCTGATTTTATTAGGTGTGCAATATGAAAACTATTAAAGCAAATATCTGAGCAACTTCTCCCAAAATATACTAATTTAAACAAGTTAAATCTTCATAAGCGCTTTATAAACAGAAAGTTACTTTATGATAAGGCATTCTTGAAAACTGCATTGTGTTACGTTTGCAAGCACATTGTGTGTTGTGTATTACTGACTCAAAGCGAAACCAGTAACTAGCATATTTATACCTATATATTTAAGGAGGTCAGCATTTAAATTACAGATTTGTATCTCATTCATACTACAAGGTGTGAGCAATACTTTAATGATGTAAGACTATATATAGGGATCAAATATTTTTTTCAGTGTTATTAAGATGAATATGTAAAATTCCAAAATTTTCTGTATTTGCCAGGTTGATTTCTCTTACAAGTTGAATTAAAATTTTGTGGGTTGGTTCTTACCTTCTTTTTCTATATGAAAAGTGAGGGAGAGTTGTGAAATGTACCATCTGTTTGCAAATGGTGTCAGCTGGCAGATAGATGCTTATCACCCTGCCCTCTCCTACTGCAGTTTTCGGCTGGTATAACACCATTGACTCAAAATCTCACTTAAGCAAAAGAAGTCACAATGATAGTGCACAGCAGTCTAGAGGACTCTTTTGATTTAAATTGCAATGCTTTTCAACTTTGACCTTAGCTCATTTGAATTGTCAACAAAAATGCTCATTAGCACTTAAACTAAGTATAGTGGTTGGAGGAAACTAGGACTGCTTAAACACGCTGGGCTTTCTGTTTCAGGGACAGTTGCATCTCAAAGACGTTAAACATGATTCTGCTCAAACATAATCCTTTGGGTTTTTATCTGTCCAATCTGAGTGAATCAACACAAACACAATGGTATACCCTTGTAGAACTGGAAAAAGAAGTAAATATTATGACTTTCCTTTTGCAAATGAGAATATTGAGCCACACTCAAGGCGGAAGAGATCTATAGAATCATAATAAATTTCAAGCACTTCATCCTCCTTTAAGGCTTAGATAATTTCAAGACCAGCATTTCTCTGTCTTCCAGTCTGTACTCCAATTTCCACCCCGGATGGCCAAAAAATGATTAATTAACAAAATAAATAACGATCTAAGAGGAGAGAGAGTTCATTGTAGAGCTATTGTTTGAAAAAGATAGAGTTGGAAAGAAATCTTGCAGTAACAGTGGGAAGCTACCCCACTCAAGTTGTGCAAAAGATGAGTAGGCCTATGATGTAATGAAAACTGAACATTTTATTATTCAGAAAGGTTTTACTCGAATTATGAAGATGTTTTGGCTACTCTGTTGCTGTGTGATTTATCTAGCCAAGTGTAAACATCTGCATCTGAGATGTTCACTCCAGGCTTCTTTTATAATTAGCAGAGATCAATCACCATTTTTAGAGAGGAGAACTTCAGGTAGACGCTGATGACTGATTAGACTAGTAACATCTTAGAACTATTACAGAGGCATGGACGAGCCGGTGAATTAAATCATATATCCAGACAAGCATGGAATCAGAAGGTTTAGCCTTGGGGGTCTGTTGAGTGTACGTATTCATATGGAAGTGATGTAAACTTTCTGTGAACTTAGCTGGAGAAAGGAAGCTGCCTGATTCTTTCTGGACAAAAATATTTAAATTGTTTTCTAAGGAGCATTTATCTATATAAAGTAGCTGTCTTGAAGCCCCATCTTTTTAGCTACTGTAGGTTGGAGAGATTGTTTTCTAGTATGTGGGTTTCCCACATATAACACTTATGGGGATCAGAAGAGAAGAATTAAGGAAAACCAATTCAAAAATAGTCAGTAAGCTTGAATTCTTGACCTACTGGGTCAGATCCCAGGACAATTTTTTTTGGAAGATGTTGAGTATCTCTGCCCAGATTCACCCTGCTGTCTTTAGGATTCTAATGCAATTTAGGATCTTCAAGTGTAATTAAAAAGGTGAGGTACTCCATAAAAATTGAATCCATGAAAGATCTCAAGTGCTTCATGGTTCCTTGTCATCTCCACCAAGTACAGAAGGAGCCCGGAATGTCTTGGTCCAGCACCTGGAATTAGGTCGGATGTGTGTGAGATAAGACTTCGTTTATAGAAATGGAAACTCTGAAAACCTCACTTAGGTCACCGCCTCAATGGTTTTTATGAGCAGCCCTATTTATCTTGCCTGCATTCCTAGAGAAATTTCCAATTACAGACATCTGAAAAAGTGCTTCTGGGGGGTCCCGTGCCACCAGCTATGAACAGTTCTTGGATTCGGACTAATATTAAAAGATAGTCATAATTTTTAACTGACACTTGCTCTTGTAACAGTGAAAATGAAATCACCCACATGTGTACTACTCTTTTAGAGACATTTGCATGTATACAGATAGAAGGCTAAAGAGAGATATTTTTGCCTTCAACTACCTAACAGGAGAATGTGAAAGAATCAGATCTGGACTTGCCAGAGGTAGGGCAACAAACAGAAGTTTAACATGGCAAATTCCAGTTAGATAGAAGGAAATAGGTTTTACCTTAGGGATAGTGAAATTCAAGAGGAGGAGGGAGGTCTGTAGTCCAGAGATGTGGGAAATTTTCCATCTTTGGGCATACTCTGAATTTGAGCAAAACCCTGAACAATCTCATCTAACTCAATTTGTTTCGAACAGGGCATTGGACTAGATGATTTCAAAAGCGTTTTTTAATCCTAAAGTAATATATTATTATATAAATATTTTCATAATAAAATCTGAGTAGTATAAATGAGCCTTTACAATTTAGAGTGTCGTGGTTTAAGCCTCTCAGCCACACAGTTTGCTCACTCACTCCCCCCTCTTTCTTCCCCCTGCTCCCAGAGGGATGGGAAGGAGAATTGAAAGAATGCAACTCCCACGGGTTGAGATAAGAACAGTTTAGTAACTAAGGTATAACACAAACCACTACTGCTACCACCAATAATAATAATGACAAGGCAAATACAAGGAAAGAGAATACAACTGATCACCACCCGATACCAAGCCCGACCCAATAGCGAACCCCCAACCCTTCCGGGTCTCTGCCCTCCATTTTTTTTTACATCCTGGGCATCACGTGCTGTGGTATGGAATACCTCTTTGGTCAGTTTGGGTCAGGTGTCCTGTTTCTGCTTCCTCCTGGCTTCCCCTCCTCCCTGGCAGAGCATGAGACTCAGAAAGTCTTGGTCAAACCAAACATTCTAAGCCGTAACTATAAACACTGGTGTTATCAGTGCTGTTCCCAGGCTGAAAGTCGGAAACACAGAGCTGCACCAGCTACCAAGAAGGAGAAAAATGACTGCTACTGCTGAACTCAGTCCGCAGAGCAAGATTTTACTCATTCCAATTCATTCTTTGTTGTCATCTTTGCTTGTTGTTTCTTTGTGAGCTGCAACAGCCTTTGCAAGTGTTTCTGTTTTGTTCTGGTTTCGTTTGTTTGCAGTCTCCAGTAATTCTTAGCTGTTTTGCAGGTTTTTATATAACATTTAGTGTTAGCTAAAGTTAAAAATATAATAAGTAAATGCATTCACAAATTTTATCGTTAGTAATTGACCAGGGGAAAAAAGCCTTTTAGTACAGAACACTTACTGAATGTTAACCATTGATTGTGTTGGTCAAGCAAATGGAGCAGTTAATAGAGAATAATATATTTGGAATAAAATGTTAGCATTTCCTTTACCAATTATTTGTCATATATTATGTGGTGGGAAAAGCTGAAATGGGGCTCTGTCTTGAAGACTACTGTAGAGATTCAATTTTGTTACTTTATTTCATTGCATAGTGTTTTAAAGTCCTGGAAGGTGCTCAGGGAATCAGAGAAAGGAATGCTTTCACAGACTGAGTTGAGCAACACTGCAAGGACCCTCAGCTCCAAGGAAACAAAAGACTTCTAGCACCTCAGAAATTATCAATATCTTGAACGATCAAGCCCTTTATCTGCTTCTATGAGACATTAAATACACATGAATAACAGCAGGCAAACTTTAGTTAGAAAGGAACAGTCCTGGTACAATCTTACATTCTGCAAGAGGATTTTGTTTTATTCATTTTGACTCTGTTTGATGCATTGTTTCCAGGCCCTTTCCTGTAAAAAGCCAGCTATGTCTATAGAGGAGCTATCTTCAAAGTGTCTTTGTGCTGACCTGGGCAAGTGTAACTTTAGAGATAGGAAGCTAGCTGAAGGAGCAAATTTGCCTCAGAATGTGACAGATCCTCACAGTTGAAGACATGGAGATAACTCACATAGAGATACCATTCTGACACTTTTACAAATTCAAACAGAAGTTGGGAAAATACCACATTTCTCAGCACTGCAGCCTGAAACCCTGCGTTATGCTGCTTTTCTTTTTGTTTGCATTGTGACAAAATCATGAGGAATAGAGGGAGATAACACATCCTCATGCAAAGAATATAGTGTTTCTGTGCTGTATTGATTTTTTTTTTCATCTGAAGTCTCCTGTGATTTATCACTGAGTACAATTTCCAGCCAACCAGACTTATTTGGACTCCTTTCAGGTAAGACTGTAAGAAAGACATGCTTTTCTTGATATTGTAACTGTTCTGTAGATAAACAACAAAAGGTTTGCATCCAGAACTCAGTCTGAAAGAGCACTAGATTATTTTTGACTTTTAAAAATGATAGCTATCTGCAAATTGCATACAAATCAGAACTGAAGTCAGGAGGAGGGAGATCAGTTGCACAGACTAGTTGGGTATCCTGTATTTCCTCTTTCAGATTTAACTGTAATTGATATGAAAGTGGAAATTTGTATTGAGATGCTTTTAACAGAGTCCTGTCTGAGCTTTTCTACCTGTAACATCAGGTTCAGACAATGCCATGTCTTGTGTAGACTTCTGGCATATGAATCCTTGTGTAAAATGGTGCATACAGTCCTGGTGATACACAGATCACTTAAATACAGTTTTGTATTAATGACTTTTTACTGGACCTAATACTGAGCTTCAAAAGACTTCTTGATCTAATTTTCTTCAGTAAGGCTACTGGTAATAGTTTGAGTTAGCCTATCCTGTCAAATATAGTTTGGACTTCATCTCTGTTGTAGATGTTTTATCTTCTCCTTGAAGATAAGGTAGAAGCCTATCTTCAAATCAGTTACATGAGAATCTCTTTCCTGCTAATCATCTAAGATGAGAATGTAAATTAAACACATGTTTTAAAATAGCAAAATTCCATAGAAGACAGATAGATACCCATAGCTGGCATACTTCTGTGCTTTCTTGTTGTCCTAAGAGATGGTAGTCTTTATTAAATACAGATAGGCTTGGGCATCCCTATAAGTTAATTAAAAAAATGAAGATGAGGACAGTTATTCAGTGGATTGGTCAGCTATAAAACACGACTACCCCAGAATGAATTAAATATTCAACATGTAGAAAGGAGTAAGTTAATTGCAATCAAATGTGAAAAAAAATAGCTAGGAAAAGAACAATATAATGCTATTTTCTCTATGTAGCCACTTATCACTTTTTAACACAATCATTAGCACATTGCATTCCAAATGACAACATTTGGTTTGTTATAGAATTTCAAATATATACGGGTTTTCTCACAATGGACCCATGTCTAGCAAAAACTTTATGCATATTCCCAAGAGCCTAACTAAAATCCAGCTTCAGCCAATGCATAGCATTGCTAATTCCTATAGCATATAACTCCTACCATAGGGATCAGTGCATCTGAATAGCAAATAGGCCATTCTTGCATTGGCTGTCACTAATAGCATCATTTTATGCATTAAATGTGCCACAGAAATGTAAGACATAAGTATTATGAATAAGATCTTTTTCTTACATATATCTTAACATACATATGTAGGACTGGATTTAATATTAAGCACAGCTGAGAGGAAAATGTTCTGTTGCATGAGAATGTAATCTGGGAAAATGGCATTTCTGATTCACTTTCCAGATTCATAATTGCATCATGTACCCTTAGTTGCTCTAGGGGCTGTTAATAGACTTTTGGTTTGTGAAAACAGCAACTGTAGCTGTCCATGAAAGTATGAACTTGCTTTGAAAAGGTGGAGAAGCTGGGAATGCACTCTGAATTCACAAATAGCCTTGAGGGCTATCTTAAGATAGCCTAAATTACCTGCTAAAGGCATGCAAATCAAGTCTTGGCTGAGTGTTCAAAGGCTTGCAGGTTCTTTTTCAACATGTTAAGTGACAATTCCTCTTCCCAATCTGTATGAAGTAAACCAGACTAAACTCAATTTAACAGTAATTGCTAATACTCTTTTTTTGCATTCATACATTTCAAGGTCAGTATGGGCCATTCTGCATAACTGATTCATAGACTTCCTGAATTGATGTGCATTAAAAATGCCCAATAGTTATGCGTAAAGTGTACATATTAAGCAAAAAAGTCCAATATTGATTTCACCATTTCTAGAGGTAGAATCAGTGTTTCGTGAGTTCTCGTGATTTACTAATATCACTGCTAAAAAATATGAGTTTAGCAATAACTAAAATGAACGACTTCACCTTTCAGCCATTGAGTTTTTTTATAACTGCCTAATCTGTTGAACTTGGAATGCTATCATTTCTCTGTTACTGTGTACTTGCTGATTTTGATCAACTTATATTTTCAGTCATTTACTTAATTCTTGAAAGAAACAGAGTTGACTGAATCTTTCCCATAAAAGACGTTTTTTGCTCTTAAGATTCTGTAAATTCTTACTAGCTCCTCAGTATTGTTCTTGCATTGAGAAGAGGATTCAGTAGTCCTTAACTGTGGACGCACAATGAACTGAATATGATAATTTAACCTATTTCATCAGTGTACTTTTTGTATACTTAATGAGTGATCCCCTAGAATAAAGAATAGAATGGAATAAAGTTCCTTATTGTATAAGTAAGTATCATTTGCTATGAAGTTAAAACTGAAATCTACATCTCTTACTCTTGCAACTTATTAGATATAAAACACTTGCCTTCTGTATGACTTACCACTTTCCCAGTTGTTACATTATCTGCAAATTTCATCAGCTAAGTGACTTTTTTCTAAGTTTTTAACAGAAATATTAATATTGTAAAGCTGACAAACAGTTTCTCCAAGAGCCCACTACAAAAGTCACTCTTAAACAGTGATTTTTTGTGTATACATACTTTGGGAAACTTAGCTGTTAGAATATTTGGAATTATTCTGTATATGCCTTGTTAATTTTGCATCAGCTGAGTTTTTAAACTGTCACATAGTACCAAGCAAAACACCTTCCAAAGGTCCAAACATAAAGACGAAGTTATTTTAAGCAATCCAGAGTTTTATCACGTCAAAATATGATGCAGATTACTCTGAAAATATTTTTGCCCAGAAAACTATTTGGTTGCCATTAACTGTATTTCTTTCCTCCCTTTATATATATAAAGTCTGCAATAGCATTGCACGATGTGTATCATGTATATGGGAGTGATGTCAGCTGAACTGGTCTATAATTTTGTAGGTCATTCTGTTTATGCTGCTCACATATTTCCAGACTAGGAACTATCTACAATTATTTTTATGCTTTTCTCTGCTTTCGAGTGTGTATTAAAATCAACAATAATATAGAACATTCTTAAACAACCACCTCTTTTAAAACTATCTAGAATATATCTTTGCTCACTGGACATACAGATATTTTTTCCTTATTTCCCTTACTTTTTGTGGTGTATTTATGATTAAAAATATGAAGATATCTCTGGAATTTAAATCTCCTTTCTCAAAAATGTGATATAATTCTTGCCCATTACAGTGACGTAACAACGCAGGGAGAACATCTCTTTTCATTTGCTTGCTGTTAAGGAGAAAATTTTCCATCTTTCTCCTCTCCCATTTCTTTAGCTATTTTGGTATTGTAATTGTTGGTTATTTTACTTGGATTACGTGTGTATGTAAAAGAAGCAAGAAATCTTGATTGTCAGAAGGTTCTGGAAAATTCCACATATAGTGCAAGAAAAATGCAGCACAGCTTACAAGCAGATCAAAAACTCCTCAAAGTTTAAAGGATTTTTGGGGGAAAAAAAACCCAAGAATTATCTTCTAGGCAGATAATAGGTTCTCCTGCTCCAGTGTTCTACCCTTGCATTTACTAATTGCAAAGTTAGTCTGGAGAAAAATCCTTTTTCATTATTTTCTGAGTGATATATGCCTTCCCTGGGTAGACGGCAGTTTTGACCTGTGTAAGCAACCGGCTCCAGTGCAGTGATTTTTAGATTCTTCATGAATTTTGAATTTTCCACAGCATTCTGTATTCACTGACTTTTATGGGCAAATAACCTGGATTTATCTGTTGTGTTTAAGAGGACTGTTTTTTCCTAAATGGTGGCAAACATATCTGTAAAGAAATCTAAGTAGCAGAACACAATTACTTTGTGTAGCAAGTCAAAGCCTCTGTTATATTTATAATTCCCTAAGCCTTACTAGGGAGTGAAGTTTGCCTTCTGTACTGTGCAATAATTTCCTAGTGGTACTTTTATTTGAAATGTTAATTTTCCTTCTTTTTTTATTTATTATTAACATTATCTGTTAGGAAAAGTGTATGTTTCTGTGCCCAGATTTTGTAAGGAATTAACGCACTAAGGGCTTGATTCACTGCTGCCTTGTTCCAGCTTTATGCCACTGTAGCTCCACTGATTACAAAGCACAGCTTAAAACTGAAGCCACACAGTGGTGTAGTAAGATCTAAATGTTAATTGAAATTATGTTCACTGAATTTAATTTTTCTTTACTGAGCCATAATAGAAGCAAGAAGCTGGAGGCAATAAGAAAATCACTTAAAGTGCTTAGGTAGCTAAATTGGGTATAAGGGATGGCTACCCACAGATTTTGAGGAACACTCATAGCTTAATATTAATGTGGGGGTTTTATGTCTCTTTTCTGATATCAAAATTTTAAAGCATTTTTTACTATGAATAGACTTTAAGAGCAAGGACTAAGCATCTACATGTTAAAATGTGATTAATAATGGTGAAAATAGGGAGCTGTTATATACTGTAACAGCAGACTGAACTAGAGATAATTCAGATGGTATCAAAATATGTAATGTGGTTTTCTAAAAGACGTCATTGCAATCCACATCCAATCCTGCAGAAGTACATGCTTCTGTACAGCCTTATCAATATACTCCATAAAACTACTAATGTGCTTAAAGGTGTAGATTGCACCCTTTGTATGGTTTTAAGCATTTCATTTCAGTGCTGCCTCAATCCAAAATGCTGCCTTTAATCATTGTGTTCCTTAATATATGCCCCATGTGAAACAGCTACCAGAACTCTTTTCATAAAGAAACTCTGGAAAATATGAGGCTATTAGAAGCCTTCAACAAGTACAATTCATTCAGGAATTTGCAATATAGGCATGATCTCCATAGTCTGTTTATCCTCATTGATTATGAAGGAAATGCTATGTGACGGTATCACTTTAAATTCAATATCAATCCATCGGTGTTTCAAAAAAGAATCATTTAACAATGAATAATGCTTGATTGTAGATCTCTGCAGTAAATTAGAATATCCTAATTTAATAGGGTATGATCTGTTATTTGCCAACAAACATACAGATTGCCTCATAAATCATGCAGTAGGGTGGTTATAGAATAACACTATACTGAATTATATTTCATTACTTCCTATTGAACAGTCATGTTTCTGCCATATAATGTAATTTTCTGTCTTTCAACTTAGTTTCCTAACAGAAAATACAAATTAGTCCTGAAGAAAAATATTTACCGGGGGTAGGCAATTAACTATTCATTTCAGGGAATGGCACCAAGTGTGTGAAAATCATTAAAATGCTCTTTCTTTTTCGTCTCACTGTATGTAGCTGTTTATGTATTTAATGAATCATAATGAGTATAAAGCCACAGCTGAGGAAATAAAAAAGAATAGGTAAGTCTATAGATTTATGTGTTCCAGACACGAGCTTTCTGTAATGATAATTCTTGTTCACATCAATCACTGATGCTTCAGATAGAGGTTTCTCCTGAACTCTTCTTCTGTTAATGACTAAAAATACTTGAGGTGAAGTATATGTTTTTTGTTTTTGCCTTATGATTATTTATCCTGGGTGCCTTGCTTGGCATGCATGTTAAGGAATCATATGCTCCCTAAATATGGAGCAGGAAGGGTTTGGATGGAGATAGGCCTTATACACTGAATAAAAATAGTGAAGAACTTATTGAGTAAGTGGGGTAGAATTAAGGAAGTAAAATAATTTTGCATCCAAAATAATCCCTACAGATTAGGAAAAATTTATAAAACTTTGAGGCAGCTTCCATGGTAGAACTGAAAGGCTTTATCACAAAAAATATATCCCACATTTCTAGTATTTTGGGACGGGATCATTGAACATTCTAAATAGTAACCTGGGTTGCTACAGTATTTAACAGCATATTTTTAGTTCCTACTAATCTGAAGATATGCAGTTGAATTTGGCAGGTGCCTAATTCACATTTTGGAACATTCAGACATTGCTTTGGATGTCCCGTTATCAGTTTAAATTCTTTGGAAAAAATTTGGCCACTGTTATGTACTTGATTTCAGTGTATGATGGAAGCTTCCTGACTGGAAGTCCCAATAGTTTGAAATTCAACAGGTTCTTAAGGCCTCTTGCATCCAGGAGAACCTCAGGCAGCCTTGTGCATGGGAGAAATGCAAAGGTGTATGTATGAAAAGCCTGCTAATCATAAAGTAAGATTCCTTGTGAACATAAGTAGCTCACGTATTGCGGGAGCTACAAGAACCTGCTGTTAACTGTTTCATCTTTTTATTTTTGTAGGGGTTTCAGAATCTCCTTTCATCTTTTCAGATAGGATTCTCTAACAAGCTCACACTGTTCCTGTAGACATCACTGGGGTGTGATCCTGGGCTAAACAGGAATAATTAGAACAAACCTGAACGCTTGGGAAAAATCCCCATTGACCTGCTTTGTCGTTTCTGATCTGTAAAAGTAAATTTTTAAAGGTTTTGGTGAGAAGAAACTTTTCTTTATGAAAGAAAATGCAATTTCTTCACCTGTAGAAAAAGAATCAACAACAAAAAGCCAGACATGAGCTTTTCCTTTAAATTATTAACAAATTTAATGTGAGGTACCGCAGTCTTACCTTTACAGTTTGATGCATGTTTGTTGATGGTGCTTGCTGCTACAAGCTCCTTGATTAATCCTGAGGGAGAGTATTCATTTCATCTTTGACAAGATCAGAGAGCATCCAGATTTGAGTCAGGAAATGGTCCAACGATCCAGTTGTGGAGTTAACCTTGCTCTATTTCATTTTCTTTTCCGTTTATAGCTGGACAGTGCCACTTCTCTCATCCAGGCAGCTAAAAATCTGATGAACGCTGTGGTCCTTACAGTGAAAGCATCATATGTGGCATCTACTAAATATCAGAAGGTCTATGGTACTGCTGCAGTGAACTCACCAGTTGTATCTTGGAAGATGAAGGCCCCTGAGAAGAAACCTCTAGTAAAGAGAGAAAAACCAGAAGAATATCAGACAAGAGTGAGAAGAGGGTCCCAGAAGAAACATATTTCCCCTGTACAGGCCTTAAGTGAATTTAAAGCTATGGATTCATTCTAAACCACTAAGCTTTACCAGGAGGGTTTTATATTCTTTTTGTATGCATACCTGCCGACTTGTATGCGTCTGGCATGGGGTGAGGGAAGCCGTGTCAATTTGCATGCAACCTGAGACTATTGAAGTAACTAACTTTCTGAAATGCCAAAATTTAGGGCATTCTCTTCTGATGTGAAAAGGATTTATTCCAAGCTTCCTTTTTAAACTAAACTATAGCATTAAATTGGCCAACGAATTTGCATCATGGGGGTAAGTGTGGGTTAAATAATAAATTCAAGTCTAAACCCAGAAATTTTTATGCATGCAAGAAACATTAGGTTGGCAGGTATATTAAGTGAAAAACAATGGAATTGTAATGGTAGACCATAAAGCTTGTATTGCTTCTGTTCCAGTGCAAAAATGTACTAGCCAATATGCTTAAATGTGTGGCCCAATAATTAAATGATATAACTTTTAAGTCATCTTCGTTATAGTATGTGAATTTTTAAAACAGATACAAACTAATCCATCTTAAAAAGTCTTCTTTTAAACCATATTTTGTTCTTTATATTCTAGTAGTGTTATGATTGATCACATTTCAGTTAATCCCATTAATATGACCAGAGGTTTACTTTTGCCAATTGAATTCCTTATGGTGGAGTATGAAGCACAATATGGTGATTGACATTGCCTTTTATATTATGATTATTATTATGACGATGATTATTATAATATTAGTAATAGAAGACCTGGTGGTGGAATGTTTAGAGACACGGAAACTGACAGTGTGAGAATTTAGAGGCAAATATGTAGGTGTAGCTTGGATTACAGGTATCTGACATGCCATTGTAACCACTAACTCAATAAACTCATTTAATCTTGGAATCCTCCATATGGCTCGCCTCTTTTAATGCACAGATATTTCCTGCATCATAGTTGATGTACGCAGTGATTAATTTTGCCTCATGCTTCCTTTTTTCCTTTTTGCACTTAGAATCAAAGAATCACAGAATGGTTTGGGTTGGAAGGGACCTTAAAATCATCTAGTTCCAACCCCTGTGCCATGAGCGGGGACACCTCACACTAGACCATGTAGCCCAAGGTTTTGTCCAACCTGTCCTTGAACACTGCCAGGGATGGAGCATTTATCACTTCTTTGGGCAACCTGTGCCAGTGCCTTACCACCCTCACAGTCAAGAACTTGTTCCTTATATCAAACCTGAACTTCCCCTGTTTAAGTTTAAACCCATTATATTACTTTTCTTATGTTTTATTACCAGGATAGCCAAACATGATCAGTGGGTGAAAACCAGAATTTAAGTCTGAGACCAATTTAAGCCTCAATACATAAGAGATATATGTGTTCTTTGGGATTAAATTAATTTGTTTAAATTAACGGCATAAAAATAGTTCAATTTATTGAGTTTATAAGGTTGGGATCTCAGAGCCTTGGATATCATCTATTGTGCCACACTGTATAGACTTGTATGAAGACCACAGTGCAAAGAAATGCAGTATCTGCTTTTATTCCCTTTTAGCCCCAACAGTTGGCTCAACTGCAGAGATTTTATTATTGATATGAAAAAGGTCTTGGCATATATGAAAATGAAACAATAGCCAGAATGTTTTTGTATATGTAATGAAATACTAACAACTTAAAAGAACATTCATAACCTCATAGGCAATTTGAAGCACTGTGATAAACAGTGAGGTATACCATAAGTGACATGTATAACCCTTACAGTTTTCAAGATATATTTGGTTGTTTGTCTCATATACACTGATTTTTCCTCAGAATAGCAAATTGCCAAATTTTGTTCTGTTGCCCTCCTACACAGTCCATATAAAGAAATTTACTCTCAGAGGCCTTATAGAGGATTACTATTTTTGTTTTGTTTAGTTGTACTCTATAATAAAAAGGTTCTCCAATCAGAACTGGTGACTGTACACACAATGAAAATACATTGGAAGATGTGGGGAAGTCCTTGAAGAGCTTTCACTATAATGCCCTGTAGCCTGACATAGACTTGTGGTACCAATAAAAACCTAAAAGTAATTGGGATCTTTACAAATGAAATTACAGAGGCAAAAGATGGATACTGAGTTTAAAGAAAAAATAGCAAATAGCAGACAAATAAAAGTGTCCCAGTGTGATGCATGGAAAAATTAAGATGGGCAAGTCTCCACAAGTAGAAGTACTAGCCCTTCTGAAGTGTTTTGATCTAAAACTATGACGGATTAACTGAACAGTTGTTTTAAAATTGTGTTGTTGCTATAAGAGACCTCTCAAAGTTAGAAATGTTTAGAAGAAAGCATATAGACAAATGCAGTTTATGAGCATGTCTTCTAGAGTGTCTGATGATTAAGGCTTCATGGCTAAAAAGGAAGTTTGTAATAGAAGGAATCTCATATCAATCACTTATTCAAAATAATGATGTCTGCAAAATAATAAGGAAATTTAGAGTCTGTGAAGGTAAAACCAAGGAACATATCAGGCAACTTAGTTCACATGCATTAGAGTCCTACTTTAGGATGGATCATTTACCTTTTGAAGGGGTCCATCTATGCTTTAAATATCTTTATGATAGCATGATAAAATTTAGTATTCATAGAAAAGTAATGCATATGAAAACAAGAACCAAAAATCAATGAGAATATACTAGTTCTGTGTACTGAACAGGTATTATGTATTCTGTTCAGTATATGGAACAGTATACATAACATGTATTACTACTACATGAGCTCAGCTCATGTAGGAAAGCCAACAGAATGTTAAGATTGTTGAGAAGAGGTTTAATAGATACAAAAGAAAATATTGGATGATACTATACATCAGGGATGTGCCTATGTTTTAATACACCATACACTTTTTATCTGCTCATCTGAAAGAAGAAGTGGTGTACAGTGGAGATGTACATGGACATACGAGAAGGATTACTAAATCTGGAACTACTTTCATACAGGGAGAGTCTAAATAAGGCAAGATTCCCCAGTTTCTTCAGAGTCATCAATAGTGACGCTATGAGATGACTAAATAAGGAACAAGTAATCACAGGTCTTTATAACTTAAAAATCAGGTGTGACACAAGGATTTATCTAACAGCAAGTTCAATATTGTAAAAAATACGTAAGTTAATCATGGAATTCATTTTCACCATGACACAGTTGCCACAATGATAAAAATTCCACTGACTACACCAACAATGAATTCATCCCACAGACTTTGCATCTTGAAACCTTGCAGATCTTAAAGATCTAGAAGACCTTTAACTTCAATATAAAGTGTAGGCATAAAATGGTATGTGTGGGGTTTTTAAATGTTCACTACAGCCAGTCCTTCACTGGGGTAAAGGAACTCATCAGCAGTATAGAGTAATGGAGAGCTGTTGGACCTTCAATCAGAAAGCCGCATCTGTTTCTCATGGCTTGGAAGCTTGGTTCACAAGCCAAATGTATGGGTACCATACATATGCCTATATACATACAACCTTGAACATTTTCTCTTCAAATTGCACCTACAATGCAAAAGAAACAGTTACATTGCTGTTTCTAGAAATTACAATTTTCTGTTTTTAAGTAAGTATTTGCTTCCAGCAAATGAACGCACTGCAAGTGACTGATTTGAAGATCAGCATGGAGGTCAGACAGGCATCACTAAACTGTAGAAGTTGTTTCTATCCTCGTGTAGTCTTCCATGCAGTGTTCACTCTACTTGTTATTCACAAACCAGGAATTGTTTCTTCTCTGAGAGAATCTAGAAGCTCAAATTACAAAAGTGAGTTATATGCTGTTTCTAGGAATGGCTTTATCTTTTGACCTGTGGCCATAAGAAGAAGGAGAAAGGAGTTTGGTTTACTTCCCATCTTAAAGAAATATGGAAACAGGGCTAGAAGAATATTTCAGTTTATAATACACTTCTTCAGAAAGAACAGCAGCCAATTTCTGAATTAAGAAGCTAGCAAAAACAGAAAGTCTGAGAACTTTAAGATAACTTTCAGAATAATTTTCCTAAAGAATTTTTTTCTTATTGTTTTATTTAATAATTAAGAATTTGAAAGAGAGGAGTTACAATACCTGAATATGTATTCTAGATCAAGTAACTAGTAAGCAAGGAACTACTGAGCAAGACACAGAATCATAGAATCATAGAATAGTTCGGGTTGGAAAGGACCTTAAGATCATCTAGTTCCAACCCCTCTGCCATGGGCAGGGACACCTCACACTAAACCATGTCACCCAAGGCTCCATCCAGCCCAGCGTTGAACACCGCCAGAGATATTTATCACTTCCTTGGGCAACCCGTTCCAGTGCCTGACCACCCTTACAGTAAAGAACTTCTTATATCTACTCTAAACTTCCCCTGTTTAAGTTTTAACCCATTACCCCTTGTCCTATCACTACAGACCCTAATGAAGAGTCCCTCCCCAGCATCCCTATAGGCCCCCTTCACGTACTGGAAGGCTGCTCTGAGGTCTCCATGCCTATGTTCATACGGGAGGTGCTCCAGCCTCCTGATCATCCTCATGGCCTTCTCTGGACTTGTTCCAACAGTTCCATGTCCTTTTGATGTTGAGGACACCAGAACTGCACGCAATACTCCAAGTGAGGTCTCACAAGAGCAGAGGAGAGGGGCAGGATCACCTCCCTCGACCTGCTGGTTACGCTCCTTTTGATGCAGCCCAGAATACGCTTTGCTTTCTGGGCTGCAAGCGCACACTGAAGCCGGCTCATGCTCTTTTCCTCATTGACCAACACCCCCAAGTCCTTCTCCACAAGGCTGCTCTGAATCTGTTCTCTGCCCAACCTGTAGCTGTGCCTGAGATTGCTCTGACCCACATGTAGGACCTTGTACTTGTCATGGTTAAACTTCATAAGGTTGGCATCAGCCCACCTCACAAGTGTGTCAAGGTCCCTCTGGATGGCATTCCTTCCCTCCAATGTATCAACTGAACCACACAGCTTGGTGTCATCAGCAAACTTGCTGAGGGAGCACTCAATCCCACTGTCCATGTCACCGACAAAGATGTTGAACAAGACCGGCCCCAACACTGATCCCTGAGGGACACCACTCGTTACTGGTCTCCAGTTGGACATTGAGCCATTGAGCACAACCCTTTGCGTGTGGCCATCCAGCCAGTTCTTTATCCACCCAGTGGTCCATCTATCAAATTGATGTCTCTCCAACTTAGAGACAAGGATGTCATGTGGGACAATGTCGAACGCTTTCCACAAGTCCACGTAGATGACATCAACTGCTCTGCCCTGTCCATTAGTTCCATAGCCCCATTATACAAGGCCACCAGATTGGTCTGGCAGGATTTTCCCTTAGTGAAGCCATGCCGGCTCCAAGATTTTGCCAGGCACAGCGGTGAGGCTGACTGGTCTGTAATTCCCCAGGTCATCCATTTTCCCATTCTTGAAAATGGGGGTTATATTTCCCTTTTTCCAGTCATCGGGAATTTCACCTGACTGCCATGATTTTTCAAATATGATGGACAACGTATTATTACAAAGGGATAGAGGCTTAGATGGGGTAAGGAAATGGAACCTGTGTGTAGTAAAATAAGAAGACATAACTCTTCCATCGCACTTTCTTATCCTTAATCCCCAAGGATCACAATTACATCATTAAACTTATACATGAGTTTAAGTGCTTGGCTGCATTTAATGACAGTATTCATGTGCTTAAACAAATGCTTTGATAATAAGGAAGCTGGGGATAAAGCTCTGCACAGATTCACTTTGATCCCATATTTTTCATACTACTGTGTCTTTAGAGTGTGAAATAACAATCAATACTTCAGTTCTTTTACATTTTAAAAAGAGGTGAAAAGGTGTTGAAAGAATCCCACAAAGGCTAATATACTGGGTGGACATTTTTATATCTAGCACATTGGTTTAGATCTCCACATGAAAGCTGGCCGAAGTGAGTTTCCTGTGTCTCTATGAGACTTGAGTTTAATACAGAGGATGTATATTTATACACTTAAAATTATATTTTTACATACTAAAACATAGATTTCAATGGGATTTTCATGCCAAGATCAAGTGAGGGTTTGGATTTTTTAAAATTAAGTCCCCAGTGAATCTAAACTAAAAGCTTATGATGAAAATTAGGCAATGTATCTCCTTCCACTTCATTTACAAATATGCCATCAAACAACCTTTCAGATCGGACTTGGTCTGTTCAGGTTTTTTTTGCCAGGCAAAGAATAAATAAGTGGGTGGAGAAGGAAGGAAGCTGAAATAGAGAAAAGAGAGAAGTTTTACGGTTTGAACCTCATCAGTAGTTTGTCCAGAAGAGAAAGGTCACCGCTGAAGCTTTGTGCAAAGACAGACACCTTATCCCGTATCATTTTAGGAGTAAATTTAAGCATCTGTTTGGAAGCTGACCACATACCGAGCTTGGTGGTGAATTGCACCTGCAGAGATCAAGAATAGTCAAGAGTCTTCCTGATTTCTCACTGAATGACCAAGTGCATCTTCAAGCAAGAGTTCACACATTTCTCTGCTTTAGATATTCTTCTCTTTATGATTCAGTTAACACCAAGCTATGGAGAACTTGACAGCTTGATAAAAGCTGTGGGAGGTAGAGATGTATTTTTGTGCTGTAGTTATACCTTTAAAGGGATAAATATTTAATTCCTTGAGGAATGTTTCCTTTTTTTGATAATGTCAGGTGAGGTGTCATAGGTGAGTAGCTGTTACCCAATATTAGCTTCTCTCTTTGGGTAACATTTCAAAGTGCTGGTGTTATTTGGTAATTCCTGTATAATAATGGACTTAAAAGAGATACATCTTTGCAGCAGAATGTGAAATGTTTATCCTTACCTGCTTTATCTCAGCTCAGTAAAAATTAAATACAAGGAAGAAAGAGAACTAATGTTTCCAAAGCCTTCTAGAATATTCAAAGGTAATGCCTTTGCTAGAAAGATGTATTTGATCTATTACTTTTTAAACATTTCATGCAGGAATTATAACAAAGGGTTCTTATAAGAAAGGCCATTTCCAGGAGGTCATATTAAATAGTCTTAATGGCCCTGTCTTCTGACTGAATGGAGGATAAATTGTAGAAAAATCTGATTTTTATCTTTAATTTCTCTTAATCTCTTTTTTTTTCCTTTAACTGTTTCTGGTTTTATTATTTATCCCAGGATACACACAGATTTAGATGGCCAAGTAGCAATCTACTCCCCAGGAAGAGCACATTTTCTTTATTAACTTGGGATATTATGAGGATGTCACAAGACCTTCTATATGGGATGCATTAAGTTTTGAATATCTCTGAAGATCCCAGTGTCTGACTTTTGAAATATATATGTATATATGCATTTTTATGTATATGTATCCACATATATGTGTGTTTATACATTTTGTGGGATGCTATAGGGAATTCAGGCCTGGTTCAGGTTAACCATAGGCCCCTTGTTTTCATTAGCTTGCCAGCAGCGTTACTGCCCACCATTACTCAGTATTATGCAGCCTGATGTCTGGAACTTGCAGGAGCTGACAGAGACCCTGCTAGTTGTCATATACAATTTTCATTATTAATTAGGCCCTGGTCTACAACTGAGATTGTAAGGAAGATCCATTATTTTGGCCATAATTGTGAAATAAATTAAGATCGCTAGATTTTGTCATAGAGCCATGTGAAGCCTATATGCATCGTGGTTTCATTTGTCCCTTAAGACAGGGTTTTAAGTTTGCAGTATGCACAGCTAGGAGCTTGGAGAAGCTCTGTGGTATTTCAGTGAGCCATTTGTTCGCCCTTGTGAAGAAAAGCTCCTGTTTTACCCTAGTGTCCTGATCTAAGATGATTTGGGTGCTCACACAACTGAGTATGTTTGAGGAGCAGTGGGGGACATTTATGATCTCTCTCCGCTGGTAGTGATATCTCAAAAATCACAGTAGCTGGTTCTCACACATTAGGGGAGACTCTTTTCACTGGGAGCAGTTTGAACTACATATTTATGTCTGTGTGGATTGGTGGAAACATTCCCTGCTGAGATCATAGCTTGTGCTGTATCTTCCACATCGGCTGTATTGCACATTCGATATTAGTCACCATTCTAGAGGAAGAGACTTCATCTTTTCTCAATGTGTGCATCTTTAAGTGCTTTTACTGCTTACAGAAATCATCTTCATTTTTCTTTCAGCTACAACAGTGACTTGTCAAATGGTTAAGTAGGGAAAAAACCCAACATACATCTCAGCACTGATTTTGCATGTACACAATATGAAAGAAATACCTATGTGAAGGAGAAGGAATGATATAAATTCATAAATCATAGGTATTTTCTTGAGTCTTACCAGCAGGTAATATCCTGATGGTAAATTTTCTCTTTATTTCTTTATTTTCTGCTTTGACTGATCCATTTCTATGTATTCTTTTTCTTCAACTAATAAACTTCCATCACTTCAGCATGAAGCAGCTGTAGCACAAGTGTTAATACAGGTTACAGGACAGGAGAGCTCATCTAAAGGCTGGAACCATGGAGAGTCTCATGACTGAAGGGGACTTGGATAACTGTTTCATCTATTAAAATTTTAAGGCTTGTATTTGAGTTTTGTGCAAGCAAAGCAATCATTTTTCTAATTCCTTTAATTTTAAGAGAGTCATGAATAGAGGTTTGTATTCTGTATCTGTATGACAGCATTGTGTGAAAATCATGATACTTTGCACCTTGAAAACTTTCAAATTAGTATCTCTGGGGAGAGGAGGAGAAAAAGAATTTTGAGCTAGTGTTTCTGAAAAGGCAGTCTGGAATGAAGCAAAAAAAACCCCAAATCCTGAGATAAAATATGAAATGGACAGGTACAGTCATCTCAAAGTTCTGTCGAGGTCATATAAAAAAATCCTATTTCCTTGGAAATAAGTGAAGAAAAATGTTCAATAACTTAAGATCAGTATGGATTTGGATGCAGCTGATTTGATGTTAAATTTTAAAGAGAAGTAAAGACATATGAAGACTTGGCATATAAAATTAAATAAAGCTTAAAGAAGAATGTAGGAAACACAAGGTTTTAATCAATCTTCAGTGGCTCTCTCTACCTCTTTTCATTGTCCCAGGGACTTGACATTGTGATATCAGCAGTCAGATGAGCACATTGTGCTTGCCCAGGCTGATGAAATGTTTCCCATCAGACTTTGTGTAAATACCACAGGTCCTCAGAATACCACAGGCCCTCAGTGTTTGGCAAGTACCAGCATCACTGCTATACAAGTCTGAAGTAGGAGTTAATTGCTGGACCAACCTTGTTCAGTATAAATATCAGCAGCCTTGATTTCTGTAGTTGGCCTGTGGCTGTGCAGGGTCAGGACAAGGTAAGCCAATGGCTGTAGCCCTGTAGGGCACAGCATGGCTCAGTCTGTGATCCACAGACAGGGTAAATATATTCAAGGAGAAAATAAAGTTTTTTTATAAGAAGTCTGAAAAGGTTTTATACAAATTCTAAGACTCATAAAGTCCTAAACCACAACGATATGTTGAGAAAAAGTTAATGGAGACTCCCACTAACCCCCATAACCCAGTGACACTAAGAACAACAAAACTGCCAAGTATTAATCTAAATCTACACCCACACAGATACTCACATGCAAACCTGTAATCTATGTTAATTTGTTAAACATATTTCAGCAGCGTAAACAGCATCTCATTGAACTGTCGTGGGTTGCATTTTCAGACGCACGTTGCTACTACATCTTCCTTTGCCACCATCAATTTCCTTCGCTAATTTTTGTTACTTAGCGTGATGTCTAAGAATCTTCAAAGAAAAATATTTGTGGTGTTTTTTTCTTCCCATAAAGAAGAAGTCTAAAAACAAAGTAAAAAAAAAAAAACAAAAAGAAAAATAAAATAAAACAAAATAAAACAAAAAAACTCTTCTACACCCTGATGCAAATTTAGTAGTCTCTCGATTCTTTCAGTTATCAGATCTGTACTATATTGTAAACCCAACTCACAGCACCTGCAATTCACCTCCTAAAGGAGCTACACTTTGTGATCACTGTCATGGGTTCAGCAGCAGCAGTTGTTTTTCTCCCTCTTGGTAGCTGGTGCAGCGCTGTGTTTTTGACTTTCGGCCTGGGAACAGTACTGGTGACATCAGTGTTTTCGGTTACTGCTTGGTAATGTTTTGGTTTGACCAAGGACTTTCTGAGTTTCATGCTCTGCCAGGGAGGAGGGGAAGCCAGGAGGAAGCAGAGACAGGACACCTGACCCAAACTGACCAAAGTATTCCATGCCATAGCACGTCATGCCCAGGATGTAAAACAGAGAACAGAGACCAGGAAGGATGGGGGTGCACTGCGTGGTCGGGCTTGGTATCGGATGGTGAGCAATTGTATTCTTTTCCCTTGTATTTCTCTTGTCATTATTATTATTGGTGGTAGCAGTAGTGGTCTTGTGTTTTACTTTAGTTACTAAACTGTTCTTATCTCAACCTGTGGAAGTTGCATTCTTTAGATTCTCCTCCTCATCCCCTCAGGACTGGGGAAAGAAAGAGTGGGGAGTGAGTGAACGAACTGTGTGAGGGGCTTACACCACGACAGTCACTACCTTCCAAAGTCAAACTATTTTAAGTTTTCCAGATAGAAATATTGTGGATTATGGGAAATTTTCAAATCCAGGTCTGAAATTCCGTGGTACACGTAAACTGACTTCGCAGATAAAGATGTTCACATTAGGAGTGTATTGCCGTGACTGAATATAGGTTAAAATAGAAATTAGATTGAGGAAACAACGGTCTGACTCACGTCCCCCTAGCATGTAGTTGTGTATAGCTACTTACAATGTTTTTTAAGTTCTTTCCTTCAGCTGCAGAAAGATAAGACAGAAAGTTGCTTCCAGTCTGTAAAAGACCTACATTTGCCTCCATTTCAGAAGATTCTGCTTTGGTTTAATGAAGATGTGAAGAAATCACTCCTTAAATGACTTTTCTTTTTCCTTAATCTCCTTCTCAAATGCTTTTCAGACTTAAAGAAAAAATTACCAGGGCAGTTCAAAAGCCTGCTAATTTATACTGTTCTTACTGCCAAAAATGTCTGACTGAGAATATGATTTGTTAATTGACCTTAAAATTGACCTGTAGAACATCATGTGTTGGGCATACTAAGTTGTTTCATGATAGTGCCCCCCTCATCAGGGTTTATTGCTTTAATGAAGCTCATTAGGAAATGAAGACGTAAATTAAACTTGAAAAGAGAAATGGAAATGCTGAAGTTGACGTGGGAATGTCTCAGAGTATCTTGCATGCTGCAGAGGGCAAGCTAGGCTTTGCTTCCTGATGCCTTGGTTAACAGATGCATTTATTTAGGAATTACACCACCCTTTAAATTTAACTGCTTCCTCTGAAGCTGTCCTGGTAAAAGTGAACTTAGTTGAATGAAAGATGTTTCCCATCTGAGAGTATGTGATAAAGGTTTGGCTGTTGGCAAGGAAGAGTTTCACATTTATCTATTTGGTATGTGGACTGGCTGCTGCAAAGGTGTTGGTAAGGGCTTTAGAGGCTTGTTGTCAGATTGTTGAATACATCTGAGCTGGAAAGCAGACTCTCATTTGCGGTAAGACAGAGGTTACTTGTGGTAGGTAACCTGTACTCACAGCATTTCTATGGGAAACAATGGACTAACAGAACTCATTCAAAAGTGGATTTTATTTATCCTTGATTAAACATTTTAGATTGATGAGCCTTATTCTTTTCTTTCAGGATGTGTTTTATTTGGGATTTTTTTCCTATCTTATTAATTCAATCATACAGGACTGCATGCTTTTTAATTTTGCGCTTTTGTATTCTACTTCCCAAGCCATGGGATTTTAGGTTTGTAGTCAAGCTACCAAAAGCTCTGCTCTTGCTTAGACAAATACTCAATTACAGATGATTTTATGTGTTTAAAACTCTTCAGCATTGCATCTCAAGTATCTCCACTGTGACTTTCTTTTCTTCCCCCTCTCAGCATTTTGTGTTCAAGAGGATGCATCATTATTTAAGTTAACCTAATTGGGTGGGCATCTTATAATGTCCCCCTGTGATAACATCAGGAAGCTTTTTCAATAGCCTGGGATGGAGGAAATGTTGCTGTCAAACAGCTTTATCCTTTATCATACATTTCTGCAAGAGAAAGCTTAGACCAAGTGCCTCAATAACACAAAGGTTTCAATAGCGCAGGAAATTCTTGTGGATCTTCATCATGCACTATTCAGATGGGTCCAGACTCTAGCCTAGTTTCTCTTTATTGTCTGTGTCATTTTCAGAGATTGTGTCTATCTTGTGCCACAGAGCATGACTTGGAAATAACCAAACTGGTTGTGCCTGAGTTGAATTTGCAACCAGAAGCTGTATAACTGCATCACAACCCTATTCTATGCAAGTAAAACCCTGATAAGCAGCATTATTACACCAACTGAAAACCCCAAGACAATCAGGGTTTCAATTCAAAAAAAGCCATATGTTTTCTCTGTAATAAACTTTACAAAGGACATCAAAGCAACTGTAAAACTCAAGAGTTTTACTCCCATTCTGGAGCCTGATTTCTTCCTTTCTCCAGGGAGGATCTGCTCCTCCCTACCACTTTTCCCAGCATTTCTCTGCCTGTTCAAAGCTGGCTTGAGAGTCTCTGTCCCATGCTCTGTTTTAAGGTGAAGATGTGCCCTCCATCGCAGGTATGTGAGTTGTGATTATCCAAAGCAGGGCTATCCCAGACCATCTTCAAAGTGTTATTTGTCAGAAGCAAGATGTTCTTTCTGGATTATGCCCTCTGTGATGACTACATTGAGAAAAGGGCTAATAGTTTTCTCTGTATCATCTTGTTATAATGCACTCAGCAGTGACCCTGGAGACACTCATTGCTAAACCACCTTGTTCAGTTTTCTGTTTGGGTACCTGTGAGTAACTTGGTTGGGATGCCCCAGGAAAATAACTAAGAGGCTCCTCACTGTGGGCCAGCAGCATAAAGTCAGAAGAGAGGAGCCTACTATTTCTTTGTTGCGCTTCCACACTCTTTTGGGATACCCTTTTTTTCCCAGCTACTTCAAGTTTGAAACTGGACTGTGTTTACCCTCACTTTGGCTCTGTTGGTTTTGGGGGGGTTTGGATTAGTCCATTTTGCACATGTTTGATATCCTATCAAGGTGCAATATATCTAAACAAGCTTTGATGAGAAAGATGAGTTTTCTGTGTTTTATGTGACAGGGATGTGTGTGCCTTGCTGAACTGAAATTGCGCCTTGCATAGCACAAATCTTAATGTGGGAAGCTACTACTCTTAGCAAGAGCTTCCTTTGCCTGCTAATGTGTTTTTCTAGGCTTTTAATCTTTCATAACAACAGAAAGGCTTTGAGGTGCTTTTATTTGCCACAGACTTTGATTGGCTCCATTTCTAGGCTTGCGTCTTTGTAAGAAACATAAAAATTGCTTGTGGTCTGCAGTATAGAAATGTGTATGCTGAATAATAACAAACTGTTAGGTTGTTTTATGCAAGTAGGACATAAAAGCCCGTATTGAGGCATTTAACATAATTATTTGGGTTAGGTTGGATTTGGAAGTGCAACTAAGCTTTCATAAAGAATAAATGTATGTCTGGCAGATGTGGGTGGTGGTGGTGGAGATAGAAAAGAAAACCAGACCATTATTGAAAAGTACAGGTGGGAGATAAGGTTATCTGGTCCTTCAGAATACTCAGAGTTTCTATTCTAAATGGAGGTGTTTTGAGTTGCCTTTTGTGATCTAGTTTGATGCTGAAGCTTTTCATGCTGCCTGGTTTGTGAGTTCAAATAAATCCATGACTGTATTGCATAGAGCATTAGAGCTGGCTGAGCAGGTTACTACCAGAAGCAGACTCTGTTAAAACAAAACTTCACCAGGATTCATGCTATTAACCTGTTTGCTTTGCTTTTATTCTTACTTGTTTCTTCTTGTCTCATTAACCTGTATGTTCTGTCTGTATGTCTATATGAGGCCACTTGGGTACAGAAGCTCTCTGCCTCAGGAAGCTTCAGAAAACAATATAAATTTGACCACAAATGATCAAGAAATTGCAAAAGACCCAGTTCTGAAGTCATACATGTATATCAAGGAATAGGTACTTCAGAAATATGCTATGCAAAATCTTCTCTACACAATTAATTCTATATTAAAATCCATAGCCTGGCAGATCAGGCGCCAGTAAAGAACGGCTGATAATAAAGCAATGAGTCATATCATCAAGGCCACAGCCCCTTGTGAAGAATTTTATCAGATTATATTAATCTTATTTGAAATTGTCACGAACATCCTTTATTCTAATTATCTTTGCCTGAGGTTCTGTAAAGAAACCGTGTATCATTTAGTACTATATATGCTTCATAACTGTGGATTCTTGTCCTGTGCATTAACATTAAAGTGGTTTTATATCCCTTATGTATACAAATTAAACAAGATAATTCGAAATACCCTACCTTTAGCATAAATTGCCTATAATCGTTTTGGCACAATGATCCATCGGTCATAAGTCATCTTAACTTATAATATGCTGGTACTGAATAAAGATCTTGCTCGTATATATCTACTTTCTCTAACAGTAGTGATTTGACCCAGACTTAAGTTTGCCCTGGCGAGGACACCTTTTCCATGAGCAGCATTTTTTGGTTTGTTTGTCATTTTAAAGAAGGGAATGTTCCTTTCTTACTTTAACAAATTTAATATCAATTGATGGCAGTTCATTATCCTTTTGAAATCCTGTTCCAGTTTTAATGTTGGTTTGGGGGGTTTTAGTAAAATTTCAAATGCGAGCCCAGGGTTTCCTTTACTATCTTTAATGGGCAGCTTTGGCAGTGCTTGGCCCCTGGAGCTTGGCTGCTTGCTCTTACTGGGCAGAAAACTAGGTTATAAGTAACCTAGTGACTAATCCATATTATGCAAGAGTCCGAAGAAGCACCAAAGTAAGGAGGTGGAAAGCTGTTGGGTAGGAATAGCTAAAGGGTTGTTTAGCACCATGGAAGGGATCTTTGGCATGCAGAACATGATCAAAATACTTGACCTGCATTTTCTTTCTGGCAACATATTCCACAGCTCTCGTTAGAAAGATCACCAACTCCATGAGTCTTGTGCCTTTGAAATGCTCCATATGGAAAACAACATGAGGCATAAATCAGCCCAGTTGTGCTCCTCTCCAGGGGAAAGGGCTAACTGTTGATATTTAGCCTGACAGTGTCATACCCAGATTCATTTATGCAGTTTTGTATACATATTTGTCACAATTTGTAAACTTGTACATCTATAAAACTTTGTGAGACTTCTCTTGATGCAGGTAGGATCAGGAATATGGTCCGTTATTTAGACAGCTTTGAGTTTAGCAGCAGGCTATTTGAGTCAGTGAATTCAGATAAGCTAAAGGAGGCCCCAACATTAAACAACCTCAGGTTTCTGGTGATCTTCTGAAATACTCAAACAGCAGGAGATTGTATTTATTTGAAGTCTCTCTAAGAATTCTACTAAGATCCTGAGAAACCATTTCATGCAAACACCAGGCGAACATTGCATCAATAATTGATGGCTGAGGGTTTAATGTTCACTACAGTTGTCCTCATTCATGTATCTTTATTATTGCACTGTGTCGTAACCACGAATTCTGGTTTCATTCAGAGGCCTTGCTGCAGGCATTTAAACTCACTCTCCGCAAGCATAAGGCACATGCTGTCTCTGATCATAAAGCTAAGAAGGAGATCTGAGAACCATGTTACTAAAGAGCATGTGTCTGTGTTACAGTTGGGAGTATTTCAGAATAACTCCTGAAACACAGAGCACCTTGACATCAACAGATTTAAATCTCAAGTAGGGGAAAAGTGCAGATAGGTGGAGGAAATGAAGTCTGGATGGGAAACAGTCAGATTTCTGTATTTTATCACATTTCAGAGCAAATTGAGGAGTCCCTTGCCACTCTTCTTGTTTCCAGGACACTTAAAGACTTGTGATGCTCCATGCAAGAAACAGCCATTGGCAGTTCTGGTCTCTATATCACAATCACTGGCCCATATTTTGCAGAGCCTGGTAATTAGTTTTTTTCAGGGAAGATAAGATAGTATTCAAATGTTGCACCACATCAACACTTCTGCTATAGAAATAAAGAATATTTTTTCAATAAGATTCTAAACTACTGGTGAAAGTTTTAGTTTTTAGTATATATCCAAGGCTTGAAAGATTTCTGTGCTCCGTATCTTTAGAGTAGGAAGGGCAGTACTATAAATGAGAGGAAACCTCTTTATTTGGATGCTCTATCCTTATGCAAAATCCTCCCTCTCTCCTGTCAGTTTCACCTTAAAATAAACAGAAGCAAAGACTAACAATTAAAAGATACTGCTTGCTTTGAATTGCATCCCTTTCAAGCAGACCTGGCTAAGAATCTGTCAGTATTTACTTTGAGGGGAAAAGTATTTATTACATTGTTTCATAAATATTTTCTGAGCATTTAATTTATGGGAAAAAAAAATAATCCAATAAGTAGTTTCCCAAAATAACAAATCTATATCCACTCTCAGTAAGAAAAATCTATACTGAGGCATTGAAGGATTACAGTGAGCAACCGATCTTCCTGCTGTCAAATCTTAAATCAAACAAGGCTTTCTATGGAAACTAAATAAGTAAAAATAAAAAGGAACCTTTTCTGTGGAAGAGAAATTTTGACAATATATAGTTCTGCTTTGAAGAGAATCAGAGGCTTTTCCACAAAGCGGATCTGCATCTGATTTAAGCCAGAATAGCCACACTGACACCAGTAGTTAATCTCTTTAAGATCTTATAAGTTATTACCTGGTAGGATTTTAACAACATGATGGTTTTTCTCTTGCAGAATTATAGGCAGGATTCATCAGGGTCTGCATACTGGAACGGTTCCTCAATATATGCCTGTAAAAGACCCACTTTTTGGATGGAGGACATTTTGCCAAAGTGTAGCCTGGAGGACTGGCATGTTCTACACTGTGCTTATGAACCAGTTGGAAAAAAAAAAAAATCACCTGGATGAATTCTGTTCCATATGAAGATGTGGGTAGGAAAAGAATGTACTGCTTTCCTCTGGGTAAGCACAAAGTGTCTGTTTCCTTGGAAGGTGGGTTTTCCCTCCACTGTCTGGAGTCAAATCCACAACACTTGATCCTGCTTTGCTTGTGACCAGTGGGTATCTCTGAGGATGACTGCCCAGCGGGAAGTGTGTTCCCTTCACCATGTAAATGGAGTGCTCCAGTATGCCATTGGTGTCAGTAACACAAATGGCTTCTAGAGGAGATTTACACAGTAAAGTGTGGCTTTTGTAGAAATGCTTACATTGGCTCTGTGGAAATAAGGATGGATCATAGGCCAGATTGGACAGGGCTTTGAGCAACCTGGTCTAGTGGAAAGCGTCCCTGTACATGGCAGGGGTGTGAAACTAGATGATCTTTAAGGTGCTTTCCAACCCAAACTGTGCTGTGATTCTATGAATAGAAACAAGAGCAGCTTTGTATTAGAGCACATCCTTTGTGTACAGTTGCATTTCAGCACAGAGCTAGGCTATTGGCTAGGTGTTTTCAAGATGTTAAATATTCTTCCTGTGAGAGATTATTCTGACTTTTTTTAACCCAAGTGGTGTGTGACCCCATGAGAAATGCCTCTTAGAAATCTTCTTATGTAAAACTGACACCATAAAATTTTATTATCAACCAAATATGCAATTTCATGAAAGAAGGTATCAAATTAGCTGATAGGATCTGTTTTCAGAATAAATTGTAAATTATTATGCCTTCCTTTAGGTCTTTATCTGTCATATCCCATGTCAGCCATTATTTCACTCAGAACCAATGTCAGGCTGATGTGCTTGTAATTACTTGGTTTATCTAAATACTAACACAATCTCCATTTGAAGAATGTGGATGCAGGGCATGCAGGATTGTTGTGTTTTCAGATTTATTTTATCAGAGATTGGAAATCACACACATTCATCTACCCTAATATGGATGTGTAAATCTTGCAGTCAAAGATGACACTGCTAGGTACAGCTGAGCTTCAGTTCATTACACCCTAACATATAATCATGAAATATGTGAGATTAACTCAGAAATGCCTATTTCTTACTATCAGATATAAAGGCAGTTTAAGACAGCTTGCTCATAGGTGCCCACACTGTCAACTTCTCAAATTAAGTATTTTTCAAATAAAGTAAATGGAACAATGGAAGAATACCAAAGGCTGTCAAGCTGAGCAATGTTTCTTAGGGTGATGTGGTGTGATTAGTATGTGCCAAGGAGGACATCACAATGCACACATGTATGCATACAAAACATAGCTAACAGCACACCTTTAACATTGTAAAATCAGGCAAAACACAAAGCTAAGATGTCTATCTATCTGCTACCTGTACAGCTGATTTTTTGTTCCCTGGTTGGTCTACAGTGGGATACAACCTCCTATTACTTAAGCACAGACAACTTTTTTCACACAAGATCTTGTCTTATTCTATATGTATGATGGACTTTTAAGGTTATATCATGGCTGCACAGAAGAGAAGGCTCTCTGTCAGACTTGCTCCTCACTTCCTGTCAGAAACTGCACTGAGCAAGCCAAAAGATGACAGAAAGAGGAGGTAGCCTTGTGGTGAGGTTAGCTGCATGCTGCTCTGAGGAGTTAATTATATTTCAGCCTCTGCTTTCAGCTTGTATGATAGCCAGCAAGTCACTTTAATAAAACTTTACACAAATGGTCATTAATTGAGCGGCTCTCTCTCCCTGGTCTCTCACCTTGAGACCCTAGGTGATGACTGGTAGGAGCCTGAGCTCCTGCAGGGCAGCCAAAGTCACTGAGTGCTGTTCTGGCAAAAAAACATGTAATAGGGATACCCCTGGCAAAATAACATTCTAGGTGTTTCAGGCTGGAAGCTCCCAATTCTTTTATGGATTTGATTTTAATCTCTTTGTGCTTTGGCTGCCCATTGGTAGAATGGTGATATTGTTGCCTCCCAGCAAGGGTAACTTAGTATTTATTAAGTACTTGATTTCTACAGTTATGAACAACCTAGAAAGTTTGGGAAGAAATTAAAAACTATGTTTTTTAAGCTGCTGTTAACTAGGGCAGAGCAAATAAAGGAAGAGTCAATAAACTAAAAGATGAGAGTATCAAGTTGTAGCTGATTAAGTAAGTGTTGTTCTTGCTGTGTGAACGAGGTGGGAAACAAAAACAATTAGCTATCTTGAGCCCCAAGAAATCAGATGAGTGTAAAATTGAGGCATTTTTTCTATGGAGTTTTCTCATGAGATTTTTCTTTAAAATATTATTTTTACTCTGAGAAAATAAATTTCTTATAATTTGAAAATGATTCAATTACCCTTTTTCATCTGCAAAAGGAAGAAAAAATAAGCAAAGCGTTTTACTCAAGAAAACATGCTTTAAACTCTTTGAACAGTAGAAGGAGACAGTGACTAAATCCGAGTCTTTGTATATTTTATTGTGCAGACTTCCGTGAAATCCCAAAGCAGAACATCAATGCAGACACATAGTTTATGTATTAATATCTGTGTACAGCTCATCACCTGACTTTCTGTCCCTATGAAATACAGGTTTCTGTGTCAAGTCATTCTCTTGATGTGGCAAGGAACAAGGGTGGGTCAGTAATAATGGAGGCACAAGATTTTATCTCATGATAAATTACTTGAATTTACATTGAGAAATGTAAAGAAGGAAGATAGACTTCAAACCTCTAATGTTTCATGTAGCCAATGTGCTTGTGAAAATAATCCTGTCCTGCAGTAGCTGCAAATACTCATTATGATTTGGGTTTTTTTAACTAAAACAAAACTGGTTTGAAAATGCTTCAGGGTTGAGAGCTTTGATTCTAATGTAACACTTCTAATCAGTGAAATTTTAGTTTTAAAAAAGGGGGGGGGAAGACACAGAAAAGAAATAAGAATAATTGTCCCTGTTTTACAGACAGAGAATTGAGGGGAGACACATTACAGACAACAGAAACTGATGTATCGTAAAAAGACAATTCCACACTATCATGGATCATAAAGGTAGAACAAAGAAATTAATCTTCATTGCTCAATTAAATAAACTAGGAATTGTTAAAATATACAATAAATCAGAACTTCTGCTTGTGCCACATAAACCATCATTCTTCATTTCTATATCTACCAGCAAAAAAAGATTGAATACCGTGCCTTATCATAGTGCTGCTTGAAAATGTTCTATTGAACATTACATTTTAAAAAGGATTGCTTTCAGTAATCTGACAAAAAGGAGGGTTTTAGGGTTGTTTTTTTTTTGGTAGTGAGAATTATCAAGTTGGGTTTTTTTCAGCTTTTAGAAGAAAATTTACATATTGCAAACAGCCACATCTAAACTAGTTAAAGCAGAAAGCTACTAATTTATTCAATCCCTGCCCCCGAAAACAATTTTTTTTATGTGCTGATTATAAACAAGAATGTTTCTTTCTTTCACCAAAATTTAGACTGAATTATAATTTTCCTATTGAATGTGAAAAGTATCATGTACAAGAGTTATCTTTCTTTTCCATTGACCTGAAGACTAAGCAAATTATTTGTGTAAGGCAAAATGTTGAGTGCAGATTCTACCATCTTTAGCCTGAGAAGCACAAGGCATTATGTGAGGGGTTAAAAACATTGCTCAGCAGGACCAAAGGTTGAAGAATGTGCTCACTAGCAGAGATACCCATGAAATGTCGTGACTAATTGCAAAAGCGACTCTGAAATCAGCATTTGCTGAATGGTTTAATAAAATCAGCATGGTATGAAGAAAATAACAGCAATTACTGTGTTACATAACTCCCAGGAAACATCTATCAGGCATCACAGACTAGCTGAAGATGTATAATTTAGCATTCCCCTTCCTCAGAACTGCTCGTTCTTGCTCAATATGGTCTCTTTCCACCATATCCCCCATCTGCTCCACCCCCGCTTCCTATTCTGTCTGATTGCTTGTACACTTCTTTATTTTTTATTACTTGTATTCATTTTAAGGAATAAATATAACTTCTGCAGTTGAATCTTCAAACTGCTGAAGGCCTTTGCCAGTTAAAAACTGATTGCAGCTCCCATTAGCTTCAACTCACTGGTTTCAGTTTAATCTGCCAGTTTATCTATTCAGGCTCTGATACTGCTGTCTACCAGTGCTGGCTGTGTTCAGGTTTCAGTTGCATGCTAGCAGGAAAATTTCACAGAGGAATCCTTTCCCAGTAGTTCTGCTTTTAATTTCCCTTCTATGGTGCTGACTGTTAGTTCGTTTGGGATCATGGGGGTGAAATGTCCCAGTTGAGAAACACTGAAGGATAATGTCTGGGAGACAGCAGTGTTTTTGGGTTAAATCCACCCCATGTAGACTAATTCTGATGTTACTTCTTTTTAAATTCATTTTATTTCTTGGGCTGTGCCAGTTTAAATTAGTGGTGGTTATGGTCAGGATCTGGATGTGTTGGATACCTGAAGAGAACTTATGAAGACTTAGCCAAGGCTTCAACACCTTTCATAACTCATCATCGGTGTGAAGAACTGCAGAGGGTTCTGAGCACCTCTCTGAGATGCAGTTCACGTAGGTGATGTTTTCATGAGGATAAACAGTATAAAACTCCCTGATCCAACACTGTCACAGTAACACATGTGGGCAGGTAGTGTGAAGAGATGGGTACAGCAGTCAAATCCCTCATTCCCACCAATGTGTTCTTAACTCCATTAGCCCCAAACCCTCTGACTCCTCTTAGCCTTTCATACTCTTCCAATAGCAATTCTACATCTCACAACTCCTGCCTCTGCATTTTGCAGGTCAGTTGACCATGCAAACTATCTGAAATTTAATTTCAAGGAATGGTGCTTATAAAGATGTATAAATCACCTAAGATAGGACTGTTCAGTTTGAAAACTTAGTAATAGCTTTGCTGGCTTGAGGAGAGAATGGATTTTTTAGATGAGATTTTGATGGAATTATCTGGTAAATTTCAATATTTTCAGATGTATTCAAACCTTTTTCTAATGGCGACTGACAATCTGTGAACACATAAAGAACTCCTTGCATAGACTTGGGGGACCCTATTACCAACATTTCTAATTTGAAAACACATCGTTCTCGGACCACACAGCCTCCTCTTTAAATGTCAGCAACTTATCAGTTTCTGGCTCTTACAGGGAAGAACACCTTTTACAGTACATGGATACAGCATGTGATAAAACAGAAGGAAGCTTATAACTGCCTGTTTTTATTTTATCGACATTTCGGATGTGTGTAAAAGTACTGTAATATAAAGTGAGTTAACCACAGTCCTTAGCTGGGAGAGTGCTAAAGCAGTGACTGAAAATGAGTGGCTGTCTAATAATCACAGGCAATTAAAAACAAAAAGGGAATCTTGCTTACCTAATAAATAGGTCATTTGAGAAAAGGCAGTTAGAGGGGAAAAATCCCTGATGACTCTGACATAATCAGAAAAGTAAAAACTGCCCAGGACTAAGTGTTCAAACCTCCTCTGACAACATCACTTCTCCAGATGGTGTCATAATTGTTTGTGCAATTTTGTGTGACAACAAAATTCCGGTTGTGCTGAAATAAGTTCTATGACCTGCTATTACAGCTTTGTTTCCATTAAACAGTCACTCCTTGAATCCTTCTGCAATTTGTAGCTCATGCTTTTTGACCACAGAAAGACCTCTTTTGGTTGTTTTCTATCCCTTTCTACATAAACATGAAAATCTTTCACTTGTCAGTAGCAATGAAAGAGGATTCAGCCTGGAGGACAAAAGATTTCTCTGCTCAGCTTTTCCTTGGAGACAAAGGAGTACGTAGACAATCTGAATTCTTTAGGTGGAAAAAAAAAAAAAGGAAAGAAGCCCCCATATTCTTACAAACAGGCTTTTATACATGAACTACATGAGGACTTGTTCTTGTGAAATAAATAGAAATAGATTATATGTCTTTGTAAAACAGTTTGGTGAAACTATATCCTCTAATAAAGCTGCTGTTCAATGAGTAGTAAATAACATATTGGAAAAAATGAGATTCAAGAGAATATCCTCACTATGCTATGCTCATGGGCAGCTCTATGAAAAGACCTTTCTTCTTGTGAAAAGGTTTGGCTATTCTTGTGTACTGGGGAATGTAGCCCCTGCTGTTATTTCATGTTTCTTGCGGAGGTGAACAAGAAACATGTTGGCATCACTGGCCCTGATTTTGCAGAGAGCCTTAGTTCTTCCCAAGAGCAAATCCCATGGTATTTTGGGAAAAGGAAGCTATTGATAGATTCAGATATTCTCCAAATTATTTTTATATTACCTGGGAATTTAAGTCAAAGTGAAAATATCAGGATTCATGTGCAGCATTCATTGCACAGAATACAGAATATAGAACCAGCTGATTTGTGTAATGTATTAGACATATTATGTCTTGATGAAGCTTCCTCTGGGGACGATGAAGCTTCCTCTGGGGACAATGTTCAATGTTTAGATGCTCAGAGTTTAACTGGCTAAAAAGGCATTGTATGAGTCTGGTTTGAAGGATAAGAGTTGTCTGACCAAAGATAGACCTCTACAGTGCATACACTTAGATATTTAAATTATTACAGTGAGTCACTGAAGATTCCTCTTATAGTCAAAGAAAACAAGCAAGAAGCTGTAAGGTGTTGCTGATTGCTTCCTAAAGCAGATGTCTACCTTTGGTCAAGCAAATCACACTTTCAGATAACTATTTTTGTCCTTTGACAAAAAAAGGGAACTGAAGTGACTGGCTTACATGTGAAGGTATATAAAGTTAGGAGACATCAATCTTAACCTACATGCACTAGAAGAGGGAGCATTAGGGAATACATAGGTAGGTGAGCAACTAATACTATTTTGTTAAGGAAAATAAGGAGGCGATCAAAATGCCTCATCTAAAATAAGAAGTGGGAGAATGTAAAAAATTTCTTTATTGTTCTTGACTGTAAAGATTGTTTTGAGATGAACATGAATTTTATATCAACTCTTTTACTGAAGGATAAATTAAGCTTGATGAGCATATAGATGAGTAAAGTATGTTCCATCTTGTGAGGAGCTTTTTCAAGCCCTTCCACAGCTAAGGAGTCCAGGTTTAGCACTACTGCAATGGTTTTCATAAGTAAGTCCAGCATTTCCTAGTGCAATATTTTCTAAACGATGAGAGGAGTGTGAAAATTAAAAAGAAGAGAGCTCTATGCCAGCATTTAAAGAGCTGCTTACTTTACCCCTCAGAAACAACGTATGGTTCCTAGTGTGTTTCCTGTGTTTTTTATAGGACAAATATATCTCAGTCTGCAGTCTAAGTTGATACAGCTTTCATCTTCCTGATTTTTATCTATTCTTTAACCTTTAAAGACTAAGAAGATAAATATTTCATGTTATATATAACAAATATGTACAAAAATATTTTCTTGTTCAACGCATTATTCAGTTGTATAACAGCCTCCCAGCTGTCAAATAACACTAAGATGCCATTTGAAGACTTGGTTTGTTTGTTACAGTTTTTGTTACTGGAAGATTATTCTAGTTTTATGAAAGAGAAGGAAAGCGTATATTGACAAATTGTGCTGCAATGGAATATTATCAGACAGATTCTAAATGAGGAAGTATGAAGTTCCACTTTATTCATATAGTACGTCTGAGCTTGAAATTATCTATATGTCACCAAAAAACCAACATAGATGTGAGGAATTGTCTGAAAAGTTAAACTGGATATGCATATATTCAATTGTTTTTGCTCTTACCTCCATATACCCCATTTTTAAGAAGGAAGAAGGTAGAGAGAGAGTTCATTGGTGATGGTATTAATGTGCACCTATAAAACCTGGGGTTCAACTTTCTCAAAAATTTCCTGGGTAGCTTTAGTCAAAGTCCAACTCTCAAGGCTCTGTCCATAATCAACTGTCTAACACCAAACGTCAAAGCACTCAAGCCCCACCAGAGGTCACAAATTGAGGAACTCTTCTGCTGTATTGCTTGAAGGCACTGACAAGGCCACCTTGTAATGAACTCATTTCCTATCTTTAGGTCTGATGAAGTCACATCACCTTCACTGGCGGAGAGGAGACACGGTGAAGCTCTTGCTTAGCTCAGTGCTCAAGGCATTGTGGAAGAAAGGGAGTTGCCTCCTTTCTGCCCTTAATCTTCATGCCTCTATGACCTAAACATGAGCTTAAAGACTTGAACCTTTTCCATATGACATCCAGAAATCAATGATTCATCTTACAGGGTAAGGGATGAATGCAAGAGAAAATCTCTGTTATTGCACCATAGTTTATAACTTAGTTTCCTCTTCCTGTCAGTACCTAAATGCCAAAGACTAATGATGTCTTCTCAATAAATTAGCTACTATATAAAATGTAGTAAAAGTCCTTGCAGCAGAAAACACAAATCAGAAGTTTCCAGATGAGGTCATCAACCACTTGGCTAAAGATTTAAACTCTCTCTCTTTCTAACCTAATGAATCTTTAATTGTATTGCATGAAATGAAACATATCCAAATAGAAGGGGTTAAGGATTTCCTTCCCACTTTTCACCCTGTAATAATTGTAGTCTGGTGATTATCACATTCTCCTGGAGCAAGATGAGGTTTTGAATCCTCTCAGGGAAAAGAGCATATCAGGCATGTATTCCTCATCCTGGCTGAGTCCACTAAGTTCTGACCTGTTACAGAAAATTGAGACAATTTTGTTTCCTGGGTAAGAGCAAGAGCTGAAGAATAAACTCAGCATCAAAGACTCAGGAGTCACACAACCTGGAAGGTACATCTGAAGGTCATCAGGTTGTCAAGACTTGCATTCGCCTGAGAACAGGCCAACAAAGTTGCATCTAACTTTTAAATTAGATGAATTATTCAGGGCCTGGTCCTGGGATTTCTTCAGGGATGGAGATTCCGCACTTCTCTGCATTGATCATTCTAGTATTTGGATATCCTCACGGTGAAAATGCTTTCTCTAATATTTAATTGGAGTTTTTCTTGCTTCAATTTATAATCATCGCCATCAGTCTGTAGTTTTGAATATGCTTATAGTGATTCCTGGGATAATTTCTAATTTACAAAATGAAACCAGTGAAAATCTTCCTAATTTATTCTCTAAATGCCTAAAGTCTCCCAGAGGTTGTGATCTGAATGAGGAGACATCTGATTCATGCCTAAAGATTGATAAATGGTCACTATCTGGAAAAGTCATGTAATGAAGTTGTGCTTACCCATAGGACCACTTCCTGTTCAAGAGTACAAGGCTTACTAGGTTCCATACCATCTGGAATGAGCAGTGTGCCTCATCCATTGTAATTCTTATCTACATGAATTCACACATCTTTACATGTCATCTGCATTTATCTCCCAGAGGATTATGGAATTCTTCAGTATTTCCTCTGTCTATCAAAATGCCAAATAAGAATGGAAAAGAATTCCAACTTTGTTTTGCACATACTATAAACCTCATTTGGATGCAAATCAATCCCCCAAAACAGCAACCAACCAACCAATCAAAAACAGTAACAAAACCCAAACCCAAACCAAATCATCAAAATCAACTAAAAAAAAAGAAAGGCCCCAAATCCCAACCAAACAAAAAGAGAGTAGAACAAAGACTCACCAAAACCAGCTCTTCGGAATATAGAAGAGGCTGAAGACTTCTCTTGAAGTACAGAGTTGTGTAAATGAGAGGTAAAACCATTAGACTGGATCAATGCGAATAAATGTCCAAGCTTTTGAACTTTGCCTGTGCCAGATCTGAAGTCATATAAAGTGGAGTAGGTTGATATGCTATTTACCTTTAATCTTCCTTGATGAATTTTGAAGAGAGGTTAATATTCATTCCTTCTGCCCAGGATCCACCCAGGATCCTTTTACTTATTTATTTATTTATTTGCTTATTTATTTATTTATTATTAAAAGTAACATTGTTGAGGTTACTTTGGAAATTAATCTTTCTGGTGACTATCATCAGTGTGTTTTTCAGATCATTCATTATCATAGCATCTAACATGTCCCTTTCCAAACACTCATCCAAACTGTTAAGTTAATAAAAAATTCTTTTGCAAAATCTTAAGAAACATTGAATAAATGTGAATAACACATAGAGCATTTAATACTCTTCTGTTCTGAAGAATTAATCTGTAAAGAATGACTTCACAAACAATATTTTAATTAGTTTGGGCTAGTTTTATAATGTTAGTTGAAAGGAGCAAAAGTTGGTGGAGCTTGAGACCATTTCCTCTTGTCCCATCCCTTGTTCCTTGGGAGCAGAGCCCAGCTCCCTCCTGGCTCCATCCTCCTGTCAGGCAATTGCAGAGAGTGATAAGGTCCCCCCTGAGCCTTCTCTTCTCCAGACTAACCCCCCCAGGTCCCTCAGCTATTCCTCATCACACTGTGCTCCAGGCCCTGCACCAGCTCCGTTGCCCTTCTCTGGCCCTGCTCCAGCACCTCAACATCTCTCTTGTAGTGGGGGGCACAGAACTAAACACAGGATTTGAAGTGCAGCCTCACCAGTGCTCAGTACAGGGGGACAATCCCTGCCCTGGCCCTGCTGACACACCATTACTGATGCAGGCCAGGATGCTGCAAATCTGTGTGTAGATATATGAAAATCTGCGAGCTGTCAATAATACAGCAAAAGACATAAACAGCGCATGGCCAGAAAATTCAGAAGAGCTGAAGCATGTTCATGTACCATAAGAACTGCATTTTGTCTTTCTGCTCCATTTTCTTTGCCTTTGTTTTTGTATTGGAAAGCTGCAGGGATAGTCTTCACAATCTGTGCAGTAACTGTCATCACTGCTTCTCTGGTCTTGATTGAGGACTCCAGGTGAAACTGCCACAAGATTGCTGATATAGAACCAACATAGGACGATGATCAAAAGCAGTAAGAAGGTGAAACTAACCCAGAAACTGATTTTATACTGCCCAAAATGGCCATGTTTCAAAATGAAGCATTTGGGGGGGGGGGGGGGGGGGTAGGGGAGGAAATGCAGCACAAATGCTACTTGGAAAAAAACATACAATAATTTTGTTTAATCCTAAATCATTGTTGCAATCAATTCAATTTTGTAGGTAAGCTCCCATGACACATCTATTCCTTGAGCTAACAAGAGACAGAGATGAAATATCAACAACTCCAACAGGAGACCAAATTTTCTCATATGATGAAAATCTCTGCTTGGAGAGGTTTCAGATCTGCGTGATCAGTGTGAAATTGAAATTACTCCAAGTGATTTTGATGAGTGCCTGTTTTCACAGATGAACTGCTTGATGTCAATGCAAGAAAGGAAACTGAGTTATATGAGAGCAAATGAAAGATTTTGGGGTGGAAAATGTAAGAAAAATTCTGAAAGGTTTTTTTTTTTCAGTAATCACCATGAAAATATGTGATAGAATAAAAAAGTAAAAAAGTAAAAATGTAATAAGTCTAGAAAGGTGAGCAGGGTTAGGCAGATATACAGGGTTTATTCTTTGCACAACAAAAGAAGAAATGAACAACAGCAAAAGATAATGTTCAACAGCACATCAATAGCTGAAATATGTGCGTATCAACTGAATCCTTCATTTTGAATTAAAGGAGTATTATATTAAAATAAAAGGGATCTCATGCACTTTCTGTAACTTATAATAAAGTTTCTGCCTTTAGAAGGGATGCAACCTTTTAATCTTACGAGGCATTCATACTGACAAATAAGCCAACCCATTTACATTAGCCAACTTGTTCATCTTATTAATTTGCGTCACTAGCAGCTCTGACTGAAATGGAGCCATTCTGAAATCAGGAGATGGTGTTGTGCAAGGTGACACATGATCCCACTTTCTTCTTGCTGTGGATAATACTTATGGCACTGTAATTAACCCTTCACTCTCTTCCGCGAGTAGTCCCACTTCTCACAGGGAAGTTTGGCATTTTAGTGTAAAATTCAGTGTATTTGATGTATAAGGAAACACTGGTCTCACACTCTGAATTCAGGTAGAAGTATATGTATGTGGGGTGAATTTTTTAATGTCAGACTTGAGATTTCCTAAGACAAGCTTTTCAGTTTTCAGTGCTGCTACCTACCACTGCAGCACATTGCATTGTCTCTCGTCTACAGTGTAAGGTCACAGAATACTGGAAGCATACCATATATCTTCTGGTGCTTATGTATAATTTTCATCTCAATTTCACAATATAATCCATATTTTTTCTCTAAGATGGTATTGCCTACTGGGTTGTAAAATGTCAAAATGACTTTAAACACTGTTAATCACACTTTAAGGGCATCTAATGGAAGTGATTTTAGACCTTGCTGAAGAGCTATGCACAGTTTTGCTGTCTGGCAAGCAGAGCTGCATGCAAATTGTGAACTTCAGGTGTTCAAAACCTTGGTCCTTGCTTCATCCTTGCTATGGAGGATAAGAAACCGCCAGCTTCCACTTGGCACGGCTTAGTTCTTCTTACATGCTCACTCAGGTTGGCTTAGCTCCAGTAGATAATGTATTGGCAAGACGGAATCAACACTTCATGTGGCTGGTTTTTAAAATAATGATTTTTGTGTTGTCCACCCTCTGTAAATAAATAAATAAATAGATAGAATTCCATTGCTGATGTAGGTACAAGCAGTACAAGGCTACCTAATGCTTTTTCTTTGTTCCTTGTATCGTTGTGCAAGTGACTTAGGAAGAAACTCTTACCTATTCTTATAGGGCCTGCACTAAAATTGCTGTGCAGCTTATTCACAGGGTGGAAGTGCACTTGAGTAGGCCTGGGACATGGGAATTTTTAAATTGATTCGGGAAAGTAGGTGTTTTACAGCTATCTGTTTTGGAAAATGTTTGCCCAGGACATGAGGTCCCTGGTGTCCCTGCCCACAGAAGGGGGGTTGGAACTAGATGATCTTAAGGTCCTTTCCAACCCTAACTATTCTATGATTCTATGATTCTAGGACAAATCTGACAAGAGTATTCTTGCTTGCAAGAAAATCTACAGGTCTGATTCTTAAGGTTATGGGTTTTGAATGACTCGTTCCAAAGCAGTTTATCTTCAACATTGCTTGTGTTTAGCATTATATAATTATACATATTATATAATCATACAATAATGATGTCTTCTACTACGAAGATAAATTTCTGTTGGTAGTGTTTGTTGTTGATTTTTTTTTCTAAAAATTTGACTGTATAGGAAATTTAACATGTTTTTCCTTCTTCTACTACACATGCAAAGGGAAACAGCAGCCATTTGATCTCCCTGAAGTATGTTGCATAAACTGGGGAATATTTGAATGTGCAATTCTCTCTTTAAAAACTGCGTTTGAATCAAGATTTACCTGTTCAGCTTTCAGGGATACTTTATCTCCAGAATAATTACTTGTATATCTTAGAAGGAGGCTGAATGGCACCTGCAGACTGAACCCTTGGTTTCTATTTACTGGTCTCTGCAGTTGTGGTGAAATCAAGAGGTTATTGAAATGAATTACTGAATGAGTATACACAGAATCAAAGACTGTTTTTTTTACCCTGGATTAACCAAATAACCCTTCTGTTGGCTGCAGGTAAAAGCTTGGAACAAATGTCACATTGTGCTTTTCATTCTCATAGATGCGCTTACAGGGCCACCTAGCTTAACTTGTGGTTGGCAGTGACAGCCTGAGATAGTTTGGCTGCTTGCACCTCATCAGCCTCTGTGGGACAATTAGGTTCATCAGAAGAGAATCCTGTTGCTAAAAGCACAGTCCAAATCACTTTCAAACAACTGGAAAAGCTGCCATAGTTTTTGGATCAGGCATCCTAGTGCAAGCTGGATGTAAGAAAAGCTGCTAAATTCAGCTGGTATTCTTTTCATCCAGATAAAATATAAGCTCCTACTCAAGCTGTGAACTCCCAGGGGGAGAAAAATGAATAGAAGAGTTGTTCAAATACAACAGGCTTGATTGTGCCTGACCCTGTGTGGGTGCTGGGGAAATGGGAGATGAGTGCAAACAACTTTCCCTCCGGAGAGCCTATTCCAGGCTAGACACAGTTGTGCTCCCTGAAAGCAAGGAGCCCAGGGGCTAGCACAGAAGATAACGCCCAGAGCAGGGAAGAGGAAAGGGATGTCAGGAAGAAGAGCTGCTTACCCCAGTTGGTACATTATGAATCCTTTCAAGTGGGCAGCTGCTGCCACACACTGGGTGAGATGCTGGTATCAATAAATCAGTTCAAATTAGCACTTGCTTTGAGGTGCACATAAACTGATCTGCTTAAGGAGATTTGTTTCTGTGCTCCCAGGAAACCTTGCTGGGATGGTACATGTTGCAACTGTGCTTTCTGCACTGAATTAGTACTGAAAAGAGATCAAGCAGTTGTATAAAAAAACCCCAACCGATAAAAGCTCCACAATACATAATTTGACATGGCCTACCAATACATATACACTATGGTTCTGTGAGGATATGCCGGCTTCTCCAGAACAAAACAAGGAGGCACAATTAAATGATCTCAAAATATTAATATATATTTACCATAGCAGCAATTCCCAGCTTGTCAGACTGGTTAGTGAGGCACACCAGGACTAAAGTGCAAGTGTGGAGATGAAGGTGGCAAATCCAGGCGGGAGAAGGATAGAGAGTGTAAGGACTAAGTGTTAGTTATGGAAATCTGAATGAGAAGCACTGTGATGGTTGTGGTAGGGGGCAAAAATGATGGGGAATCTGCAGCTCTGAGGCTACTTAAAAAGTCTGGATTCTGGTGTATACTTAGCATCCTCCCTGCTGCAACACCATAGGGAAGGTGTGTTCTCAAAGTATTGTTGGTTCTCATTATAAAAGGAGAGGATGACCATTTGTGCCTCATCTGGTACAAGCAGCAAGAAGCCATCAGAGCTGTTCAGAAAGGACCTGGGGAAAATATGCGCACACAGTGGTACCTCAGACTGCTTCCTGTTGCTGCATTTCTGTGCTGATGTATGGAAACAAGTTCTGGATGTTTTATTGATCCAAAGGATTAGGTTAAGGCTCTCAAATTTGGAACTGTATTTGTAGCAAGAGATGAGTCAGCACCATTAATAAAGTGTTAGAGTTATTGGGTAAATAAAGCCAAAGCGAAGGCGGTTAGTGAACCTTGCTGACAGTGTCAATTCAAACTAAAGCAAAGCATTCAGTGCCAGCGATAGTTCACGGGCTCTTTAGCAAAGACAGTTTTTCTCTGTCCAGTTGCTATACTTTTTCTTCAGACTTTTAACCTTTATAATCAACAAGAAAAGGTCGTCAATTCTGCCTGTTATGGAAAAAACATTTCCCTTTGTCACTGAAAGGGAGAAGTCAATGGGCCATTTTTTTCTGAGCTGGCATAGCTCCACTAACCAATATTTTTCCAGCAATTTCAGAACCTCTGATGATTGATTCGCCCATTTAATGACAAAGCAGGAAAGTACTGACTAGACGATGGCAGTAAAAGCATCTGTGTACTTCAGGAATGATCTGGAAAGACCATGATGAGAAAGTTATTATTTTATTCTCCATTTTAATCTCTTTCTGATGCTAATTCTGCTGCTCAGTGCTGGCTGAATATGCAATTCGTACCTGGAGCTGTACAAAACAAAATGGTTCAGTTTGTTCCAGCTGACCCCCTCAAAAAATCTGGTTGTGTCTAGTCTCTTTTAAACTGTTTGGGTTCAAACTTAACCAGGGGAAGTTTAGACTGGATATGAGGAAGAAATTCTTTACTGTAAGGGTGGTGAGGCACTGGAATGGGTTGCCCAGGGAAGCTGTGAATGCTCCATCGCTGGAGGTGTTCAAGGCTGGATTGGACATAGCCTTGGGTGGCATGGTTTAGTGTGAGGTGTCCCTGCCCCTGGCAGGGAGATTGGAACTAGATGATCTTAAGGTCCTTTCCAACCCTAACTATTCTATGATTCTATGATTGTGGTTGTAGTGGAAAAGAATGTTGTTTCAATGTGCAAAATTTAGTAATTTTGCTCTGAGTATATCAAAACAAAATATTCTGGCCTTTCTGTAATTTTCTTTATTTTTTTCCTACTGAAACTGTATGAGAAATGTAACTTTTCAAACCTTTGGAGCTGATAATAATCAGAATGTTTTGTGGATCACGCCATTGGGCTAAAAACATATTTAAGATAAATAATTTAAAAATATTAGAAAAAATTCAGTGAACTTAAATGAGTTTAAACCTGAATCCTAATAAGATTAATCTTTTTAGTGATTGGCCCACTCCTTTCTCTGCCTATTTTATAATCTTATTAAGTACTTTTCAATGCTACCAGGGCCTCTTTTTTTCCCTAACCCCAAGCCAGGGCTTAGTCAGCAGTGACAGTCATTTGCCTTCAGTCCTGACTTTAAAATGCAAGGAAGAAAGCATTAAATACTGCAAAACTCCTTCTGACTCCAGCACAGCCAGATTTTTACTCTGAAATGTTGGCTCTTTATACAAGCAGAAGACTCAGTGACATTCTGCTGCATCACTAAATCCATGCAAGCAGAAGTAACTTTTGCCAAAGTGAAGAATATGAAGCTGTTACACACAGTTAAACTTGAAGGGTTATGCCAGAATGATTCCTTGGGTCTTTCTAAATCCAGCTGAAGGTGGCATCAAATTTATCTTCGTAGGCATTATACAGGAGGATAAGACTAAAGTAGCAAATCTGTCTCTGAACCAAGTCTTTATTTAGCAACTAATACCCTGGCTACCTATACAAGGAGCTTTATAAACATACTATAAATATGCATATCTCCTCCTCTTTTCACTGAAGCTAGAGGGAGTTTTGTGATTTAATTCACCATGTATGGATGGATTACATATCACAGGTTATTGAATAAATGCTTCATCATCCATATTTAATTTCCTGCATAAGAATTCATAACTATACACAAAGATTAGACGTTTTAAAGCAAACTATTGTATCTTCAGGTAACTTAGGCTATAGTGATATAATTGAATAACAGGAAGATTGTATTTACAGCTACTTATTATCTGTTGTCTCAGATAAATACTCTTTAAATGGTGGTTTATTTGTCATCCTCCTTGAGAACATTCTGGCGGAATGGTGTTTAAGTTACTTCAGGAACTCTGGTTATAAGCCCAATTTTTTGTAAAAATAGCCAATTTTTTGGATTAACTATATTTCTAGCTCTTGTTTTCCCAGTTATTGCACTGTTTATGTAATTTTTGTTGTATCTTAAGAAAACATTTATATGTTTACTTAGCTCTCAATATGTATTCATCATGTTCACAATGAATACCATTTTTCTGTGTGGGAATGGCATAAAATAGAAGTAAAACTAGTTAATTGATGACCTTGAAGATGAACACAGTCCACTGGATGTTTCTCTTGCTACACCTTCCCCTCCTCTCTGGACTCTTTGGGCCCAGTCCCGTGAACAGTTGTGCTCAGGGTCCCTCGGAAGCATGACTGAAAATGCGTGATCCTCACCTACAAACCCTCAGACAATAATGTCTGCCTATGCCTACTGCAAAAAGCCCAGTTATTCTTTGGCACTGAATAAGAATTAGAAGGTTGTTAAGTGGTGCCAGCTATTGAAATGATCTATTAAAACTGTTTGTAAGGATATAGACAGATATAAGCCTAAAAATATGAGAGCCTGAATGCCTATTATTAGATAATGCCTGGTGAACTTATAAAACAGGAGGTGAGAGAAAGAGATCCCTTCTTCTATTTTTTAATTTTCCATGGAGGTTACATTGTAACAACATAATCTCAGGACATCCTCGGTTGATCTGACCCATGTACAAGGGTCTATACTGTGTGAGCTATTAATTATGTTTTGACTTGTCTTTTGGAGGAACCTACCTCTTCCCATTGACTGCATGGAGAGATAGCACACCACATTTATTTTAGCAAATCCACAAGAATTTATTAAGGATATGGTTGGGTGGTTTTTGTGTTGGTTAGTTTGTTTAGTCTGGTTTGGGTTTTTTATGAATATTGCAAATGGGCATTGAGAAACTGAAGTAATTTTGAGTCCAGGTTGAAACTGAGTAATTTTAAGCAAAATGAGTTTATAAAAGGCTGTATAAATCCCCAACTATTGGCTTGGAATAGGCATAAAGGAAAAAATTCCTTACTCAGGGAATAAGTCTTTTACTGTGACAGTGGTGAGGCACTGGAACAAGCTGTCCAAGGAAGCTGTGAATGCTTCATCCCTGGCAGTGTTCAAGGCCAGCTGGTGTATGGCCGCAACCAACCTGGTCTAGTGGAAGGTGTCCATGCTCATGGCAGGGGGTTGGAACTGTGTGATCTTAAGGTCCTTTCCAACCCAAACCATTCTGTGATTAAGATAGATTAATATTTATACATAACAGTTATATGATGCAAAAATTTGCTAGCAAGATCTATGAGTCTTTCTTGTCCTTACATTATGGCTTAAAGGTGGGTGGTGATCTCCTCTATCAGATGATTTCAGATGGCCTCACAATCTGCTGCTTTCCATTAAGGAGGAGCAGATGATGCCTGGTTATTCCTCCAGATCACTGAATTTCTAGTGGTTCAGCTGGCACGTAAATCTAGCTCTGCCTCCTAATCTGTTACAGAGGTTGTGTGTTTATGGCAAATGTGCCCAAGTAATTAAAAATCATCACATTCATTCAATGGTTTGAAATAGACATTTTCATTAAAATTGCACTTGGGATTATTTTGTTAAGTTTGACTTATCAATTTCTGATGCAGACTTTTGAATAAATAAAACATAGCCTGGTATTACTTAATATCATTTCTTAGAATCCGTGAAAACTAATTTGATGAGCTTGTAGTGAGATTTCTTATTTCCCCAAAGAAGCAAGAGATGACATCTAATTTGCCAGCTAAAAATTGTGCATGCAGCTTATATGAGAAAACTGATAGCAACTCACTTGACTATTGAATAAGATTCACATCAGTAAATATAGTGACTGCATTAATATTACCTGAACTTCCAAACTACACAGTACACTTTGTCTCATTTTATTTGTACAAGAATGGCACAATTATTTTGTGAATAATCAACTCCTCAAGTTAGTCACAATAACAACCTGATCTAATAATTAAAATTGCACCATTGTATTTAGATTATTTGAATGGAATAATTATTTCTCATCTTAAGATTAAAGTAGACCTTTGGGTTTTTTCTTTCAACCTTCAGAAAACAAGATTAGGTTAAAATCATGTGATGGTTCTTCACATCTGTTTGATCTTCATCTGGTTTGACCCACAATGCCGAATTGAATACCTGTAATTCAAACTCAAGAAGTGTATTATTTGAATTGTTTATGGAAGAAACCTTTCTATTAGACTATTCATAAGAAAAGAGAAATTGCCATCAGACTACAACTGAAGTTTCATTTACTTCGATATCTTGTGCTTGCTGGTGTCTGGCAAATAATGCAAAATACTGTAGAGTAGGGAGTTGTTTTGTGCATGGCATCAAGGAAAGCTCCTTAAGAAATGTGGAGGATTTATATATATTCCCTAATACTTATATATTAACTATTTAAAATTCTTAAGTCTTAAGACTTAAATATTTGCTTTCTGTTCTTAAATGCACTTTGATCCACTTCTGACTTTAGACATCTAATTTCTGTGCTGGTCCTACATCCTACATTGCAGTAGCAAATGTGGTCTGTGGAATATCTGCTCATCTACAGACTTCAAGATACTTTCCCTGTGTCCCTAACCTGAAGGACGAAGGTTTTCTTTGTAATCCTTTTGCTTCATTTATGTTTCTGTGCAGCATGTAAACAGGGCAAAATACAGAAATGACGTACACATGCCTTCTCTCCCTCAGTTTTGGAGAGTTTCTTGCTTTTCCTTTACCCATGGGTTCTTTGCCAAACATCAGAGTTGCTATTTCACCTCTCCATGTGCAAACCAAGAACAGGCTCTCTGCCAAGGCCAATCCATTATAAAACTTAAGCAGATCTGACATGTCTGGGTTGATGGATCTCCTTGATGTCTTCTACTGTCACTTTTCACAGCAACAACAGAATGAGATGATTATCTCAAACACCCCAGTTTCAGCTCACATAACTGTTCAAGAAATTGCCTGCCCCAGAATAATGTAGTGGGTAAACTCATATTATACCGAGATTGTAATGTTAATCTTTAAGAAGTAACTAAAAGGCACCTAAAAGGTATCACCAGAGCAAATAATCTGAATAATCTGTGGTATGGACATAGCTCTGGCCACTGCACAAACCCCTACATGTGAGTAGTGTTTTTATTATTTGCAACAGAGATGTGAAGACATTTTATATCAGGACAAAACATCACTACAGAAGGCATGAATACTTTTCACTTGGTGAAAATGGTAGGTGCAATACTGGATTAAAAGAGAAAAAGGTCTACCTTGAGAAAGTGCTTCTTTCTGCATCAGTAATCTCAGTGTTTCTCTAGGTACAATTCAAGGCTTAGTAATAGAAAGCTGCAGGGTACATTAGTATTCTATGATACCATAGAGCTCTTTTTCATATGCATATATATTATATTTCTGCATATATGTTTGCACAATTAAATAACTTATAAAGGCACATTAGAGGAGGAAGAAAATTAAATATATTGTTACCCTTAGCTTCACTGTATGAAACAGCAAAAAAAAGGCTCATAACAGCTAGCACACTATATATTCTTATGAGGTTCTTCACACCTGGTCATCTGTTTTATGAAAGATTTGAAACCTAGTGTGTAAAGTATTCAAGCATCTGTAGTACATTAAAAGCAACATCCAGCAGTACTGCATAATCAATTAGTACTTCATGAAAATGTTTATTTTCTAGCAATTTGCATTTGAAGCATAATCTCGTGGTTTGAACAGTATGGCTGTTTCAATTTTTGACCCTATGAGTGTGATGATAGGCCCTTCTTTCTGCATCTCAATGCTCTCTATAAAATAGAAATAATAACATTTATCTCAAAAAGGGGTTTTAGAATGCAACCATAGAATACACATTTAACACAGTATAAATGCATTCTCTTGATTAGCCTGATTAATTTTAATCAGTGGAAACTGTGCTCTTTCCATGTTATTTCTAAAACTTTTTGTCTTTTTAGAGTAGTTTTGAGCCTCAAGCCTTTGTAGTGTTGCTACATATTCCTATGGAATTCCAAGAAAGGAAACAGGCTTATCCTGGGTTTCTCTAGATTCCAAAGAAGTGACATTTTTAGATGATCATGGCTAGTCCAAAAAATGAAAACAGCATACGTTCTTACTGCACGTATTTCTTGCTGTCCTAAATGATGGCACAAATTCCATGCTTCCTTTGTTTTCCAGATTTAACAAGACTGAAGGCTTTTCTTCTAGGACTGTTTTTATTTTCAATGCTGAAATACTCCTTTTATGGTTTGTGTATTTGGTTATGTTGTGTTATAATTGCCATTAAAAATATAACACCTAGTGTTCAGTTTTCTGCAAACCCAGCAACACTGACAGAACTTGCACTGAAAAATTGTCACCTAAATAATCAGGATGGGCAGAGGATATGAAAGGTGGCCCTTTACATAAGGGCATATTAAAGCTCTGGTAAGAACCTAAGGTATGACACTGGCATTTATACTGGAGGAATAACTTTCAGGGAACAACATGGACTGAGCAGGATCCCATGAGGACTGTGAGAAAGACAGGCATAGTTGGCCTCGATGTCAAAGAACTGAGAGGCAATGGTGTAGGCAGTCAATTAACATGGGAAAAAGAAAATTCAGCTGACACTGTAAAGGAATAAAATATTTGCCTCCTTTTAGCTTCTTTTATGCTCATTTTCCTATCTGGTGCAAGATGTTTTTACTTGTTCTTTTCTTGGTTTTGTTCTCCTGTGACAATGCAGGAAGAAAAGACGCCATGGAGACTTTACTGACAACAAGGCATGTATTCCACACAGTTTGGGATAGAAGAACCCAGAAATAGATTTTCCTCTGTATTTCTTTCCTCCCACTACAAGAACACCTATTTTACTTGGTCCTGCTTCTTAGACTCTCATCAGCATTCAATTAATCTGCTGGCTCTATTACTCAAGACCGCAAGCTTGTCGTCAGCACTTTGAGAAAATATTGAGGATCTCATCAGCTCTTTCAGCTTCAGTTGCTAAACTCTAACAGGTTGTTTTTGCAGACACTGCCTGCCTGACCTAGCTGCAAGCTTTATATGAAAAGAAGTGTTCAAGTAGGCGGAACTGCTCTTCATGTCCCAGTGAACTTGGTAGATGGGAAAGAGCATGTCATAGGGATTTGGAGCGTCTGTTGTGAATGTGCACCTGCTGGAAGCTGATATGGTTGTACCAAAAGGAAGTGTTGAATAATAGCTAGGAAGTTACTGGAAAGCTCTAGAAAGAAAAACAGGAATTAAACAGGAAACAACACGGTATTTTCTGCTTATTATTGCATTTTTAGACTGGCACCAGCATAACTGAAAAAAATCACACAAATGTGACTGTTAGGCTACAGGCTTCCAAGAGTATGGTCATTTGGCTGTTGGTGCTGCTATAAGTAACAAAACTGGAAGTTTGTGGTAGCTAATTTCTTGCTGTTTCTGAGGGTTTGTTTCATGACTTGGACACAATGCAGATAATTTGACAAAGTAGTTTGCTGCCTGCCAAATGGCTGGAGCTGTACGGCCCTGGGATCCAGCTACCTGCAAACCTTTGCCCAGCTAGAAGAAGTCAGCACAGCACTGGAGCTTGCTTCATGCTTTGTAACTCTGAACGTTGGGCTGGAAGCCTGGCTCTGTCAGGGGTCTATTAAAGTCCCTGAACTACTTGGTGTAATATTGACTGGTTTTATTTCAACAAAGTTCATGAGCCCCTAAAATTACACCTGCAGAACCCAAACTTTAGGCAAAAGCTCAGACCCAAAGCTTCTTTTTTACCTTTGAAACTCAGCTGGTACAAAATTACATCTAATTTAGGGTAGTGGTAACTTAACTGCAGAAGAGATTACTATGACGCTGCTGTAGCTAAGTGCCTTATGAATTAAACTTCTGTTTGTATTGAACAGTGGGTTTTAGATATTTTTTAAGGTTTTTTCCCCCTTTTTTTAAAGCTTTTGTGTGTACTCGACCTTTTCTCCTTCACAGCAGCTGAGCCTGTGACTTCCAATTCAAATGGGATAGGCTGCTATGACAGGTTGACATTCTGCTGCTGACATGGTTTGGAAATAATTAGCAGTATTTCAACATCTGGGATTCAATAATTTGAAGGAAAAAAGGTAAACCCCTCCATTTTGTTTTGCTGTAGAATATATGGTTCTAGCACTGAGTCCTTGTGTTGTAGGTTGAACAATTTCACTTCAATACACAAAGCAGAGACAGAGCAGAATGGATATTAACTTAGTCACATGGGAATGCACTATAATAACCTCTGCAAATATGGTAAGTAGGTTCACTGTTCATACCTAGATGCGTAACTCACTTACCAATCAAGAAATGTGTTTAACAAAAGTTTTCTATTTTAGTGAGTTAACAGTATTGTTTCCTGACTCTCCCTATTGTAAATCTGCGTGTTTCACTGTTTATAAAGTCACAAGATCTAGTCTTGTTTTGAGCTGAAGTTTGCTATTCTTGCTGACTTCTCTGTGCTGAATTTTTTGAGGTGGGTTTTGGAGAAGGAAGAACATTCATAGAAGTCTCTTTTTTACTATATACAAAATGTAGACATTAATTTAGAGAAAATTATCTGGTAAAAGCACATTAATAGGACTATAGCGTGAAATTTGGGGATCTGTACATTAGGATGAGCTTACTGAGAACTAGAAAGCAGGCAAGAAAAATAAAAGATCTGGGACTGATTAGTGTTAGGATTGCAGACTGACTAGTTGGACTGAGAATAGAGACTAGTATCACCTGAAGAGCTCAAGAGGGTCACTTGAAAGCAGGAGCTGGCTGGAAAATGGGAAGCTTCAAGGAAGCTCAAGGAAGTGAAAGAAAAAAAGAAAATGAGAAAACTGGGAATGGATGGTCTGAGTATGGAATAAAGTATTAAGAAATACTTAAGAAGACTGAGGAGACATCATAGAAGAAAAGCTCAAGTCTGGGAACAAACACATTTTTATCCAGGGCTGTAAGGCATCTTACACCTCAGCATGGTTTCAAGCCTCATCTGAGGAAAGAGTTCTGTTTTCAGCAAATATCTGAGAAATGCACTGTATCCATTCTGCTCTTCTACTGATTCTTGTAAAGGATGAATATCCCCCAGGGTTATCAGTAACTTTGCTAGCTTACTTAACAGAGAGTCGTGTGATGGAAATGAGTCACCAAGCACACTTGCAAACCATGTGGATGTCAGTATAATTTCTTATACCACAGTTAGATGTATTTTTTGTTAACAGCTAGCTGTAAATACTAGAAAACTGTAAATTTTAGTCATTATTTTAACATATGTTTCCAGTCTTAATTCAAGCACAAAAGTCTGAAACTGTCAGTACAGTTGCTGTCCCCACAACCCTAAATTAGTTTCTGTGTATTTACGTACCACAATTACAATAAGTGAATATAATACATAGAGACAAGCCCTTTGCACCTTCTTGGGATTATTATTTTATTCACTGACAGAAAAGTTGTATGTGCAAGATATAAAATTAACCCAAAGCTGTTCCTGGATGGATTTCATGAAGCATGGAAGTGACTATATTGTTTCATGATAAAAAAAGGTTAGGAACTCATTGGAGACAGATTCTCCCCAAGAAAATATTAAAAACTCCTTAGGTAATGCTATAGCAGTTTACTAGCTGCCAACTCTTCTGAGTGCTGGTTGAGTTTTAAGTGCGTCAGCTCTTTAGTTCCTGAGGAAAAACTTTGTATCTTATCTGCAAAAATACTAAACTAAAGATAGAGGGAGCTGTTTTTTGAAGAGATAAAAGCATATATGCCTAAAGTATTGTATAGAGGTTTTTTGAAAGAGAGATCCAAACAAAACCAATCTTAATCGTCCTTTACCTCAGTTCTCATTCAACAAAATAAGGACAATGGTATTTTTCAGATATTGAAGAATGGTTTTGATTGGAAGGGATCTCTGGAGATCATCTGGTCCAAACCCCCGCTCCTGCAGGCCACCTAGAATCAGTTGTCCAAGACTGTGTCCAGATGGCTTTAATTCCACAGAAATGTTTTGAAAATTGATGTTTTTGGAGCATTTGGTTACTACAGTAATAAGCACCACTGAAGAACTCAGGAGGAAATTGAGTACTATCCACTCTGTGGAAAGCAACAGAATGGAACTACCAGAAACTATATTATAAGGCACACTGGAGAACACTGGCTGATATTTGTGGTTTTGATTCTATGACCTTAATAATCCTTTAGTGCAGTTTCTAAGTTTTTCTTTTATAAATGCTGTAGTGGCCAAGATGGCTTGTCCTGACTATAAAATACTTCATTATGTTGGTGCTTAAGTTACCTTATATTCAGGCTTTGTGAGAATTCTTGGAGTGCTTATGCATAAATAGCAAACAATGAAATACTGCTTTCCATAACATCTTATTTGTTATGTGTGTAGCATAAGTATTGGTCAAGTGAATCAATAAACACTGACTACAGGAGCTGTAGTATGAAGAATATGAATCTAGTAACCACTCATGCTGTATTAGCTGAGATTTCAGCCATTTTGACTCAGTCTTTTCTGTTTGGCAGTATATTTTTGTAAAAGCAGATGAACTTTTTCCTGAGGAATGTGATGGGAAAGTGTTTAATTATGATCAAAATAAACTCTGTACCCTACTTCTCTTCAGTTTTCATAGCTTCTGTTCATTCAGTGCAAAAAGAATATAATTGTCTCTGCTATTTTAGCAGTGTTCTGTGAATCAACATAAGGAAAGCAATGACACTTACTAATCCTCCTTCATGTTAAAATAAAGAATATATGAAACTTGAACTTCTAGCACCTTGCCCTCTCAGATATTCTTGCTTGCTGCTTCTAGCTATATTTCTGGATTTCCAGGTGTGGATTTTTAAGTCCCATCTCCACTTTAGCTGTTTAGGAAACAATGATCTGAATTCTGCTTTCTGGCCCTGAACTGAATCCCTACTTGGTTATATAGTTCTCTAAAAGAGTGGTTTTTTCCATTTTATCTTGCATTAGACATGTATTGAGCTTTATAGTCAATATTAGTACACTTGCTTTAATGTCTTGAAGTGCAAATTAGAAAGTTAGACTAAGTAGGACCATATCCATCTCCATTTTTGCAAAACTTTGTTCCATTTGTCTACATTTGCTGCAATCTTTGCTGGAATATCTTGAGGCATCAGCAAGATAGGATAGACAAAAAGAAAGAGGTTACTTTATAATGTGGGTTTTTCTTTTTGTAGCTTATGGGGACCTGAAAGGCAAAGGTATATGAGAATCATGGATATATGAGGAATGGCACTTTAACGTGTAGGTGACACACTTATTTCCTGTGTGAGATTCTAAGTTTTTTATAGATCCAGACTATCACCAGATTGCACTTGATGTTACAATCTTGGTCATCACATCGGGGCAAGGTACATGGCTACATTAAGAGGATGATACCTATTTCTTTCCTTTTAACTAACTGTAAGAGGGTAATGGTCAGTGTAGGTGGATGGTCACTTAATGGGAATACCAAATGGAGGAGAAAATTGAGGGGATCTGGGTTAATTTACAGTCTTTTTCTGGGCACTGAGGCAATGAAAATAGGACTTGCAGAATCTCAAGGTCATATTTTCTTCATGCAGCTCTACACTGTTGTAGGACCAGAATAATAAATCTCTGATGTTCTGAAATCTCTGGTTTTGGCTTCCATTCAGCAGCCATCCATCTAGGAGATGTGTACAGCTCAGATCACCTCAGTATCTGAATGCCTTGCATCCTTAATGTATTAGTCCACCCAGAATTCCTGAGAGGCAGAAAAATGCTATTATTACCCCTATTTCAGAAATAGGGAACTAAGGCAGAAGGGATAAAAAAGTCATACAGAAAGTCTGTTGAGGAGCAAAGAGCTTAACCTGTCTTAAAAGTTGTAATGCAAAACCCAAACTATCCTCCACCTATCCTAAAGGAACATACAACCCTAACTGCAGCAAAGACTCAGTTGTATTTTTAAACATTTGCTATTCTTTGAGAAGTCTTTAGGTCAGAAAAAAATATGAGTGTAACTTCTAAACTTCGTACTTTTTTCCTAGCAGCTGTATAAAGATATTCTTATTTTCCCTGTTTCAAAACAGGACCAGGAAATCTTGCATATTCGTTTGCAGGTTTTTGATCTCTCTGTGGGTGTATTATTTCAGAGCTCCTTCACAAATTCCTTTCCACTCATATAGTTTAACTGCTCATTGTTTCCAAAGCAGACAAAATCTAGTTCACATAGAATGCAATCAAAACATTTTTCTTTTAATTTGGTGATCTGTCTTGAGATTGTATTCGTTCAAAGTAATATGTAACAGTTTTTACACTGTTCTAATCTCCTCTTCATTATACCCCATTATTTGGACATCTACGTAAATTACTATAAATTTATTATAGTCTTGGTACTTACAGAGATAAAGCAGGCAGTCAGCTGTGTTTTTCTGAGAAGGCTTAAAATGTAGTTCTTCATGTGACTGGAAGATAATGGACTACTATGAGTCTTGTTTTATAAGACAGGACAAACTGACCTGTGGAAGGAGCTCTTGTGCATGGGGATTCCAGTTTGATAATAACTGTGGGTTCATCTGCGCTTAAGAAGAACGCTTAAAAATTTGAATGGCCTATTTTGGTTTTAAAGAATGAAAGATAAAAGGTTCTATACCATAAGTTTACATTTCTTATAATTTCCAGCATTATTATTCCATTTATTATTCCCATAGGTATTTCTGGTGAAACTCTTTAGGGAATCTTGGGGAAAAAAAATATCAGAACAGCAGTACCAGGTGAATAGTGGTTTTTCAATACTCAGAGCTCTGTTTTAAGACAAGAAATCTTTTTGAGACCTGCATGGTTTTGTCTGCATGACAGAGCGCTGTTTGGCTACAGCAGTAGGATTGAGTTAACTTGCTTTGGACCACTATTCCATTTTCCAGGGTTAAGATGTCCCAGGACAGCTGTCAGTCCCATCGTCCAGGATGACACTTATCATGACAAGTCAACATGAGAAGCTTTCCAGATCACCTTACAGACCCACAAGAGTTACTTCTCAGGCAATATGGGACACTTTATGAGAACATTTGAATTTGAACAAGGCCTATTATGGGATGTTTAGGGGAAGAAGCAAAGAAAGGGAAAGGAAGGGCTCAAAGTGGTTGTGGGGGGAGCAAGCATGCAATAAGGGGATAAAAGGAGCTGTAAGAGGATTGCTGGATAGAGTACCAGTCTGGATATGCTCTGCACATACATGAGCAGTGCAGTCTGGTCTGTCTTCTTATCAAACCCCATTTCTAAATGCTTTACTAGGTAAGAGAGTGTCTATTCTGCATGTGCGTGTATGGGGTCTTAGTGGCAGCAGCCAGAGTCAGTTCATGGGTTAGAGTGGTCCATATATCTGCAGCACCAGCAACTGTAGGGATCAGAATGAATGCATATAAATAGTGTGGGTGCACAATTCACTGTGTAATTGCTAGTAAACATCTAGCTGGACTATCCTTCAAATAGAGTAAGAGGCTTGAGGGACAGATTTCAAGGAAAACCTAAGTCTGTGCCAGACACTAGAGAGACAGAAGGATCAGAAAGATCAAAGCCAAATACAGGAGGAACTGTGGGGTCCAGGGGTCAACTGAGGAACCTGTTTGCATGTGTGCATGTGTGTTTACAAGGCAAGGGGATGTGAAGGACCAAGGCGCAGGTCCTGAATAGGCTGTTTAAGCCCTGACACTGGGGAGATCTGTATCATATATGTGATTATTTTCCACTAATGGATCATCATCCTGATCAGCCAGAGGGGGATAATAGCATCAGGCTGGTTTATGTTATCTGTGTTTGTATGCAACTTTAATTTGCATGGTCAGGTGTGTTTACAAGTGTATTATAGGGTATATAGATAGCAGATTTGGCAACGCCTAACTTTCTTATTATTTGCTTTGCTCTAGAGTCCAGAAGTCTTTTTTAAAGCCTAATATGTTCTTTTAGCAGTCAGCATATGATCGACAGTTCAAATGCAGTTTGCTTAATTATGAGGTTTTAAGTGATGTTCCTAATTAGGAATCTACTTTCTAAGTGCTTCCTCTTTGACAGTGACTGATAATTTGGCCATTTTATGTAACGACTCTCCATTCCTAAGAAAGCTCTCTACAACAGGCATATCAATGAAGTTATTCATGTCAACTCTTTCTCTCCTTCTCTATCTCTGTCCTAAATCATAGGTTCCTAAATTATAAACGTATAGTTCTGTATTAGGTTAGGGGGGAACTATTTAGGCTAAATAGCTTTATATTCCAATCCTTACTCAAAAGGCATTGCTATTCTGGAATATACTCAAGGCTGGTTAACTGCAATGGGGCTGGCACCAGATAAAAAGCAAATAAATAATGTCCCTTATTGAGTTAGGACCGTTATCTGGTTTTCCACTAATGCAATTCCACCAAGTTAAACTTATTTCTGACAATTGAAAGGAGAGAAGAATCAATGTCAAGGTCCCACATTGCTCTCCACGGCTGGTAATTTACAGGGGAATGTGAGTACTGACACAAAATCTCCCAATGCTGTTAAGTTCTTTTGAGATCATGGTCTAAAAGTGAAATGGGACTTCCCATGGGTGACTAATGGGTATGGCTTATAGAACTAAACCTGGTGATGGTGATAAAGTTTGTGAGCAGACTTGCATTGTTTGGTCTAACCTCGCATCTGCAGTAGGCTATCTGGAGAGAGATATAGTCAGGCTATGTGACTTCCCAGTGGTGTTTTCAGGATCACTCATGATAAAGACCTGAAAGATTAAGCAGTTGTTCCAAAAAAGAGAGTAAATGCATTATTTTGTTTTGTGGAAAACAGACACTAAAACTTTGAGCTTTTTTTATCATGTGTCTTCGAAGAAAAGCTTACGAAAAGAGTCCCAGGAGGCAAGAAAGTGACCACAAAACAGGAGAGTAAATCTATTTCAGCATATAGAAAAGTCAGCTGGAAAAGCTAAGGATAATTTCTGAAATAAATTTGCACTGATAGAGTGGAAAAAATGGGGAAAATTTTGAGAAAAGATTGATTACAGAGAAAAACACAAGTGGGTAGTCCGTGGATAAAAAGATAGTGTCATAAAAAAAATTCACTAGTGACAATGTACTTCTCTGAATATTGTTACTACTACTACTACTAATAATAATAATTGATTTAGCTGAAGAGAAGGTGTTACTATGAACAAGACTGGCTATAGCCCAATAATTTCTCCTTAGTCTTTGGTGTTGTTATTTATCCATATAGTCCTTCAAGTGTTTTCTTTACTCTTCCTTAAGTAGGTTGAGAAGACTGAACTTTTCATACAGTTGGATGTATTCTGTCCTGGTTTTGCTGGAAAGGTCAGCTAAATTTGGTTGAGATCAAAGCAAAGAGTACAATATGACTGGTAAAATAGGATTTGAGATTCTAAGCTGTCATTCTTTATGTTGCATGAGTTCAAACATGACACAAGTCAAGACACTGGTCATGACATGAATTACTTTAAAAGAATTGTGGAAAATATATCCTCTTTCACCATGACACAAGCCAAAAATAAAAAGAAATTTGCAGATTTTGGACTTAAGCATTTTACAAATGCTATAAAATTCTTTCCTATGTTCTCTCCCTGCCGGATGTTTTCAGCCTTTCTGAACTTGATATACTTCAGGAGTATTAACAAGGTGGTTTTTTCTCTGTTTTTTTTTTCTTATTTTGAGATAATGCAATATATATTTGACAGAGCTGACCAAGGAATAAGGAGAAATTCACATCTAGTTTTAAAATGTTTCTTTACCCTCCCTCTTCTTTCTGAAGTTTGAGAGTTATCTTAAAGATTTATAAGTAGCTGAAAACAACACAAGGAAAAAACTTGTATAAAAGAATCATTAAATTCTTTCCTGACAGTTGAAAAGAATGATTTTTAGCAGTGCAATTTCAGTGACACTTGAAAATCTTTAGTTCTAAGATCCAGTGTAACCCAGGAGTTCAGAGTATTGTGTTTGATGCTTTACTCCTACTGCTGCAGTCCTGTTTATGATATTCTTATTGTTCTTCTTTTCTCAGATTACAAGGCGTGGATATATATATTATTATGTAGGTTGTAAATAAATTTTCATGAGGAATTATATCAAACTTTCTTCTGGTAAATTCCAGTGGGATGTGAGATGCGAAACAGAAAAACATGAACCTCTCCCTGTATCTTTGTCAGTGGAACATAATTTATCCTTTATTCCCTTTTTTTTTTTTATGAGTTCAATAATGTTTCACTAATGATCATTTAGAAAAATATAAATAAATTACTCCTAGGGAAGAGACACTGTAATTATCATTTGTAGCACAGAGGGAGAGCAATTCCAGACTTCACTGTGCTAAGTCCCATGTAAACCCAAAGCAAAAAGATGCTCCCTCTGCTAAACTTGATGATTAAGTATAAAAGTATATAAAATAAAATCTGTGTTAACAAATGCTTGAATCTCATTGTTTCTAAGCAAGACTTGGTGAAAAATAGTTTCAAGGTAGTTCTTGACAATCTTAGCCTAGCTGGCTCTCTTTTATTTCTGGTTTGTTTATGTCCTTCTTCTAATAAACCACGAGTAACATTTTGTGTGAATTTGTTCTCTGGAGCCTCATCATTTGCTGTCTTTGTTACAGTGGCTACAAAGTGTCACACTGAAGGCAGGTATTGATGGGGATATAATAAGTTTTTTAAAGAACTGTCATAGATGTTAGCGGGAAGAGCCCCAAGACAGATGAGATAAGGACGCAAATTCACTGCAGAAACTTCATAGAAAAGGAAAAGGATTTCTAAAGTGCTACAAATAGGTTTGCTTCACTCTAGAAATGAAGTGGGTTAAAGGTGAGTGAAGGCAGTTTCCTCTTTGAGGACACAGATGGAAACAAATTTAACTCTAACTATTAGGAGGAGATAGGAAAGGAATTACCCACAACACAGGAAACTGAGAGGATACTCTTCTGCTACAGCTGTGGCATAGCTCTTTGCGAAATACATACTCCCATCTCTGCTTATGAGCTACTAGATTCAGGTTGGGAAATGTTTAATTAAGACAGTAATTTAAAGATCACTGCCATCAGGAAAAATTCATTTTCTGCCTCTTCCACAATCATTGGAGAATTTCTGACTCAGTACTCCTGAGGACTTGGCATCCTTCGGTACTTTCAGCGTTGTTCTCTGTTATGAACCTGTTACCCTATGGAGTGAAGGCAGAAGAGATTGTACAAATTTACCAAAACGCTGGAAAGTTGGCTTGTTTGTTACAACAGGTGCAAGCTATTGCACATAACTGCAGTATGCAACACCCACGTGGTAGCCAGGAGAAAATAGCTACTAAAGCAATCAGTACCGGCAGGCCTCTAAATAACCCTTTCTGTCCCCTAGTAAAAGGAAGGGGGAAGAGAAAGCAAGTTGGTGGGTGTTATGCTGAGAAAGGTCTGTGCAAGGAAAGGCAGAAGAGAGGTAAGTTCTGTTATTGTACTGTTGAAGACATACATAATTAAGCTTTAATGGTTTTGGTTTTTATTGAACTGCTTGTTGTAATGATATTTGATGTTTATAATTAAACTGTAAAATTTGTTACTATAACTAAGACTGCAGATGGCGGGTTGGACCTCTTAATTTTGGGAAGATGTTCACAGCTTTATTGTCAGATGTAAAATCATGTGCAGTGATGGGAAGGTCTAATTGCAGGGAAGTTTGAGCTCTTCTTTTGCTTAGATGTCCTTGCATACATTTTAGGTACTTCTGCTGACTCACTGGCTCTATGTGTTCCCCTGTGGCTGCCTCTCTGCACAGGTGTTTCTGTATGCAGACAGTATATGTAACATCAGGTATTCTGTTTAATGCTAAATGTCAGATTGGAAAGCAATGTGACTATGATGAAGTAGGGAACATAATTTTTCATGTGGTGGTTATTGGAGGTTATTTTCTTCTCAGTGCTGCTTGGTTTAATTACCCATGCTGACACTGCTATGAGCCCTCTACTTCTCTGTAATTAGTTTCTGAGGTGCAGCCTTTGAAGAACAGATAGGGTTATGTGCTGATTTTGTTCCTTTAATGTTTGTTGACCCAGTGCAGGTGGGAAATATGAAGTTTGGGTGCCTCCTCTGAAGGTAACTGCTTACAAGGTCTTCAATGTGTGGTTCCCATCAAGATACCACTTATGCTTCATTTTTCCAGTGTCCTGTAACTTCTTGGTCCTAAAATCCAGTAAGCTCTTAGCAGTGAACATTCCCTGAAGTAAATTCAGAAGGGACATCCCAGTGACCAGAGACTGTTTTAGAAATAGTGTAGGATCTATTTCATATCAAGAGTAATAGCAGATCTGGAGAGAGCAGTTGGTGGGGTGGGTGAGGAAGATGAAGCATCAATATATCACTGTATTGCTTGTGCTAGAGCCCCATTTCAAAGGCAGTAAGGAAAGCAATGCATCATGAGCTGACTCCTGAATTTTTTCTGTGTCTCTTGTGTTATATTGCCTGACCCCCAAAACTGCTGATGTATGCTCTCCTGAGATGCTGTTTTCTTCCAGAATTGACCTGCTTCCCACTAGGAGTTTAAAAGTTGGGGAGTAGTTCAGATTTAATCAGAGCTTGAAATTCAAGCATAGAGATTTAGAAGCCTGAGTTAACAGTACTACAGTCTATTCCCACTAAGATTTTGTCTGCAGATTGATGTGGTAACAATATGTGACAAAGAAAAATGTCATATAAAGCTAATTCAAGTAGTCTTACATTTCAGAATGGAAACTAATACTGGAGGTTACAGTTTGCAACTCAACTCGTAATACTAAAACTATGCACAATAAAAAATATCGATATCTGATTAACAGAGAAAAAAATCTGAGTATATGTATATCTAGGAGGTATTTAAATGGAACTTAATCAGTGTAGTGATTTCAAAAGAGGAGGATACATAGGTAAAAAATAAAAAGATTATCAAAAGCTATTCAGGGGGTTGAAAAATCCCCCTATGCACAGAAAAGATGGGAATGTCTACAACAGTGATCTGAGAAGCCACAAATATCAACGCTGCAAAATCAGTCAAGAAGCAGGAGTGTCACTCCTAAATGTTTCACCTATACTTGTCATTAGTAGGAGGACTTGAAATGTTAATGAATATGACCTCATATAGCAGCCCTAGGAATTGCTGCCTTTACCAAATTAGAGGTGTAGAAAATGAGGCAGAGAGACACAGGTCCTGTAACTTTATTCATGTAGTCTAACCTTGTCATCTAGCTTCCATCTATAGTTCCTGGAGAGACAGCAACCCTTGCAGAGGGCAATTCAATTTTCTCCTGTTGGCTCCCCAAAGCCATTGAAAAGCTTGGCTATCAGTTAGGTTTCAATGAATCCTACTTTAAGTGATGCTTTCAAGGACATGCAAACCTTCTATGGCTATTTAGGGAATTGAATGCAAATGTTTTTCTTATGCAACTCAGGAAAGCATATAATTTTTTTATAATAGCGCCATAGATATCAGAAAGTACTAACACCAACTTCTGAAAGCCACTGAGGGCTTTGATGGAAGTGAGGTGGAGAGATGCAAAGCATCTGACTGCAGTTTACATAGGCTCTCAAATACTTGCAGGAACCAAAGTAATCCCCACATGGAGAATGAATTTTCCAAAACTGGTGGGGAGGAAAATTTAATCTCTCAATTAAATACATGTATTTAATTTGATTTATTTTCATTGCAATGACTGAACCAAAAATCTATTATTTGTCTTTTTCTTTTCATTCAGTCCCAATTAAAATAAATAACTGAATTGCTACTCTTCTGCAATCATGAACCTCTTTGATCAATATAAATATTCCATAGCATCTATAATCCTGCTAGTGACAGCTTTGCTTCTATTTTATTATGGGACGTAAGATGCTGTAAACACTAACCTAAATTGGTGAGGATCAGTAGCTGTTGTTTGACATCATCATCTCTCCCTTCAAAACCTTTGCTCTATATTGTAATTAATCAAAGCTTTCAGAATTCAGTGTAATTAAGAGCAAGACAGTTCTAAAGGACAAAGTGCAAGCTGTCTGCACTACACCTAAATAAAGCAACCAGTCAGTATAATAATTTCCTGGGCACAATGGAAAGCATCTGATCCTTTTCTTCTTTATCTTGTCTAAAAATTTTCTCTGTGTGTGCTCCTACTAGGCTTTGTTTCTCCCTTTTTAGGGAGAAAATGAAATGCCAAAGTGCTGAATCACTGGGGAGAATGACCTTGCTGGAGAGATGAAATCTGAAAACTAACCACCTTGCCACTTGTGAGTGTAGAGAATAAAACCTGTTATTTGTGAACCTCTCAGGATTAGAAGTACTTTAGCAGAATGGTTTTAGCAGACTGCAGTGTTTCATGAGAAGAGAGGAAAAAATCATTCTTCTGTTTTGATAACTCGTTTTTCTACTGCAGTAATGCATTCCACAGACAATAATAAACTTAATGCAAGTGAACTTTAAACCTGAAATGTTCTTAAGGTGAGCTGGTAGGTGATATCTGAATGGGGATCAGTGACAAGTACCTGACATAGTTACCTCTAGCTGAAAACATGCCAGCCATTAACCACTTAATAGATCTCTGTTGCAAGATTTAGGGACTAGAGTGAGGAAAAATGAGAGATAAAAGAAAAAGCTAATTGGATGAAAGCTAGTAATTGAACTCCATTGAATCTGACAGAAAATACTGGTTAACATGTATGCTTTGATTTAAGATCTTGGTGTGTTGTGAGTTTTACTTGGTTTCTTTAAATGTGGTTTGACTTGTTAAACTTTCCTTCAGCTTGGTTTAAGTCATCAGCTGTATCTTTGATTGCTACCACTTCCTATAAATATCCAGGTCCCATTGAGTCCACCCTACCACAGCATAGCATCTTAGGTCAGATAACATGTTTTGACATGCCCATGATCCAAAGCTATCAGTCATAGGTAGGGCATGCTATGGAACAGGGTCTTGCTGGAGGGTGCTGCCCAACTCACATGACTGTTTTCCATGGCAGGTGGCTCTCATGAAAACTGAACTGGGAAAGGCTGATTCACCCCAGGGAAATAATGGTGGACTAGTTGGTATTTTCTGCCTCTCTGAAACCCTATTATTTAGTATATGTGTTTTAAAGATGAGGTCTTACAACAAAATGGAGCAAAACCAATCATTCCAAAGTATTCTGAAGTTCAAATGGATTTGGAATCAGTTTAAAGCAGATCTGTACCTCTTCTGTACTGGAGGTAATACAATAATCTTCCCATAAGACCTTCATAAACTGTGATTTCTTTTTTGGCTGCTTTAGCCCTACTGCTGATTTTGATCTTTTCAACTTGCATAGCTGCACATGCAGGAAAGCTGTTCAGTTAATCTCATTTTTATGTTTCACTATCTTATCAGTGCACTCATGCACACAGACAAAAACTAAAAATATTTGAATTACAAAGTTACATTCAATGCTATAACATGATCGTAGAGCTAGTTTTTCAAAGAACAGTATGGAACTATATTTTTAATGCCTCTGGCATTTATTTCCATTATGATGTATGGCACAAGTCTGATAAAAGTTCATGGGATGTATTGAAGCTTTAAGACACTGCTATGAAATGTTAGCCTTGCTCAGAAATCCAAATGAATCCCACCATTCATTTACTTGCTCTGTATTGACAACAATAATTAGCAGTAAATATTAATGTGAATGCAGGAGTATGTGAACCCATTAGGTAGAGTATCAAGTGAAGTCTTTATGCTGTTTAAAGCTTCAAAATGTGACAAATGTCAGCTGCCTATCTAGAAAAAATCACTGAGAGATTGCTCTTGATGTGGATGAGGCTTGCACGGGTTTTGACAGATGAAGAAAAATTGCAGATGATTATGTACCAGTTTTCATATAAATCTCTTCAGGAACATGTGACCAGGCTGGAACAGGAATAGGATGCATTAAATCATACTATGGTTCAATATTTAATTACTGAAAGTTGGAATATCCATGGGTTTCTTTTTTCTTTCTCCTCCCTCTCCCCCTTCCCCATCCTTTAAAAATAAACCCAGTAATTAACTCCTCATTTAAAATTGAGTGTCTTGGATGCACAATTTGCTGCCTGGGAGTTTCTGACTGACAGCTAGAGGATGGAGTCTCAATTATATAATTCTTTCTTAAATGATTTTTTCTCTCCCTCTTTGCACACCCCACACCCCAAAGAAAACCTCAACATCATAGATGAAAAACATGTGATGGCCTCAACACAAACACTGTATGACCCAAGAGATATTGAGGGAAGTTGATGGGTTTTTTTTCTTTTACTGTTAAAAGTAAAAATGTCCACGGCTCTTAGGAAATAAATAAGCAGTGCATGTGGAAGACTCCAACAGTATGATATTACAGACTCCAATTATAACTATGAATCCCACTTTCTTAGTACAAAGAGGTTATTCTAATATAATTTGTTATTCTAAAAAAAATAAAATTTAACAGGCCTGTGGTGTGCTCTTCAAAATTTCTTTTATTCATTAATAGAAGTTCATTAGGTAGAGTTCAGGTTGTTCTCTCTTATCTACTTTTCTAGAACATCAGCAGTGACACTCAAACATTGGAAAAAGATAAAATAACTAAATGATAAATACTGATGAGATGCAACTCTTTCCACACCCAAACTGGTGACATTTCTTGTTGTCTACCTGCAGCCACTAAACTGCTTTTGCTTTGTCTAGGTGGAATGGAAGCTAGGTGAATGGCAAACAGCAGTGTGTGAGGTGAGGAAAGCTAGGCCAGCTGGTGATGCTTTGCTGTTTCTCTGTGACTGAAGGTAGTTGTCAATATTGGGTGGGTCACAATTTATTGCTGTTGACACTGACAGCTGTAAAGTGTGGTGCTTTTGTAGTCTATAGCTGCAGTGGTAGGCAGGACAGCACAGCATACAATAATAGGGGAAGGGTTGCAAAAGAGATGTGAAGGTGATCTTAGAAGACAGCTAGAGAATATGATGGGGGCTTCCTCTAGTAGGGTTCAGTTAGGCAGCTTTTCCATTTTGAAGGGAGAAGGTATTTAAATACAAACAATAATTATTGTGGACTCTTCTCCATAAAATTGCATAATCTGTAAGCATAAAGTGTTTGAGCTCAGTAAGTACAGTGAAGATATTGCCATAAAATTTGTGTTTCCTAGTTGGAAGAGTGCTACTTCCAACTATCTTGGAAGAACAAGAGGCTGATCTTAAGTCCATATTAATAAAGTCTCTTTGTTGGTGCCTTTTCCAGGTTATTATTTTTCTTAACGGCAAAAGAATATTTGCTTTGGGAGATAAGGGTCAGTTAAGTAGGTACATGGCTTCTAAAGTTTGACGTCTCTTGTGGCACTTTGTAGAAGCTGATAATTTTCCTCTGTAGAGATGGGAAAGGGAAGTTGTGGGAAGAGGCAAAGTAATTGCCCAAGGCCACACTGCAGAGCAAAAAGTAAAACTTGAGGCTCTTGGGCCCTGACTAAACAGCCTGTTCACTTGCAAAGCAGCTATTTTGTGATTGCAGAATGTTACCTGCTTTACGTCCAGCGGTCTTATCCAATTAGTTATGGTATTGTATAGTTAAAACTTGTGCTTTGATATGTTTGGAATCTTATTTGACTTTTGAGACAGAATGAATATGCAGGAATAGGATAAAATTCAGTTTTCCTAAATTTAGTCAGAAATAAGGAACTAGAGAAGGTATTACATTTTGAGTAATCAAATAATATCAAGAATGTGAGAGAAGGCTGGTATATTCCTTGCTTTCCATCCTCATGCCCTCAACCGTAGTTCTAGCATTACATGTAGCTTTGCCCACTTTCATTTATAGAACACCTTTTCCAGTTAGTCTCATGACATCATTAGCATGTTTAATAGCTGCTAGGAATTGCCTTCTCTGCACATGCTGAGAGTAGCAATTTCCTAGATAGGTGCATGGTCCCTGGGCTGAGGATCTATCCAGCAACATCCATTCCCTTCCAGTATTCCTGAGTGCTTTCCCTCTCCCCCAGACCAATGGCTCTCTCTGTTAACAGGAAGCTCAATTTTATATTAGTTTCTCTTCTTCATGATTGTTACAATTATTTTCAGGACCCTTACCCAACCCAAGTCACCTGCAGGGGCTATAAGGCCTTCTGTTTTCTTCCTTTCCCTCTCAGTCAGTGAGTGTATTTGGGGAAACTGATTTGGTCCTCAGCTCCTGCAAGTATGGGAACATTAAGATATACTTGATCAATTTGGTCTGGAATTCAGGGAACTAACTCTTTTTCCTGTACTTCATTTTAAGAAGTATTTTAAATGTCCCTGATTCATTTTTCTCTTTGGATTTAGTGTAAATTATACATTTCAAAAATAAACCTTGGTAGCAGACTATTTACAAACAATTCTGGGAACTTCTGTAAGTCCAAACCATAACTTTGGCAGTGTGTCAGACAGGTTTATTGATTAAAAGCATGTTCCTTTGACTCACCTAGGGTCTTGTGAAAATTAGCTGCTTTACAGTTCTCCTCACTGGTCATCCTGATCTGCAGCTTGCAATGTATTTCCAATCTCTTGTCCAGTTTTTCCAATATTGTTTCTTCAAAAAAGCACCGAACATAATATACCAGAATAGAATAATATTGAGCAGCTGAAATCATTTGGAGTATGACCAGAGCTGTTATTGTATCCTGAAGTGCGAAGAGGAAGAGAAAAAGTAGAACCTCTGTGAACTGAAAGAAATTGTAATTTTGGTTACGAGTATGCTAGGACAGCATGTACAACGATTAGCTTGTGTTAAATCCAGGTGTAAATGTTGACAAAATTGTAACTTCATGATGCAGTCCCTAAATCTGATGTAACATGACAGCAGTACTGACAAATTCACAGCTGTATGGGCTCTCTCTATTTTGGATACTTAGTTTTCACTGTGCAACCTATTCATTTGCACAAATATGAAAAAATCCAATTTGCACCAAGCTTCATCTTGAAACTTTGTGTCTCTGTTCAGGTCTCATAGCATCATCAGCCCTTTGCTTAGAAGGTCCTTTGGATTATATAGCATCAGCTGAGTAAAAGTTTCCTCCACTTCCAGGAGACATGTATCACTGGAAATCAATGCAGGCAGTCACTTAGATCTTGGCATTCTTATGAAAGACACCTAAAAAAGTTTTCTAACCTTCCTGTAGCAGAGCTATTGCTTCTGTCAGTGCTGTCTGCTGAGTGTTGAGATCTCAGTTTGGTTGTCAAGTGGCAAATACCAACCTTGAACTGCTATGGGAACTAACAGTGGATGCCTGTGCTTGTGTTCCTACCTGAAGTATCAGGTTCTGGATGACCATAAACACAGAAGAAAACTCCAGAAATTATTGCTGTAGTTCATGGTTCAGTATCTTACAAGTATCCAGAAATGCATTATGATCTTTTAGGGGCTTCTGATTTTTATTTAATCATTTTAATAATTGCCAACAGAAACAGTTGCTGCTTGATGCCTGGGTGCAAGTAATTGATTCATAGGCTATTAAAAGATGTTATGCATCTGTTCTCTTTCAATAAATGGTGGTATATCAGTTGATGTGATGACATGGGTATATGAATTGCTATGACTCTTTTGATGGTCTGTTCCCGGTAATTAAACTGAACTTCAATGCTCTTTTTGTCATAAGGATCTGAGACTCAGAATTTTAAAGGGTAAGTGATATAGTTTGGAAAAATGTTGAACATATCACCTACCACTAAAATAACCTGATTTCATGCAGGGGTCAAAGCCTTATTTTCTGTCTTTGTGTGAATGAGTAAGATAGTCAATATTCTTCAATTATTTGGAAATTTAAGAGAAGGTGGCTTGTATGTGTTCGTGGGGGTTGTTTCCCCCTTCTCCCTCACACCACTGGAGCATTGTAGGATTTTTTTAATCTCTTGTAATAGTAAAGTAACAACACTCTTAGTTTCAGTTAGTCTTTGAGACTACAGTTTTTTCTCACTGTAACACATCTTATGACTTGCACTCAAACTGTATTACCTTCTTACTTTCTTTTTTTTTTTGCCTTATTCCAAGTGTAAATTGTTTCCTGCCACTCTACAGGACTTTTCTCCCTTAACGATATGGAGGGAGATAACTACTCATAGTGCTGACAGAGGTAAGAGTACTAGAATAAGTAATACTTCAGATAAAGAATGATGTACTGCTAGTGGGAGTAAACTCAACACAGATTCATATCCCAAAACACTAGTTAGTCTATCAGCACTTCTGCCGTTATCTCTTTGGCCACAAATCTGAGAGAAAGTTCCAAGGTCAGCTGCAACTATATTGAAAATCTGTAGATCTATGAAAAGCCCAGTGAATTAGTGACCTTTGTCAGCTTGGATTTTGTCTCAAAGGTGAGGCCACTTCGATGCCTCCATTTGGCTGGTTAAATGTAATAGAACAAGGGTAAATATAAAAGCATACGCAGATAAAGATATATTTTGGAGAGGAGAAGTAGTAGATAGAAACATCAGACACTTTAGCCACAGAAAGTACAATGTCAGAAGGCATTGTATGTTGAGGCTTCTGTAATTACCTGTGTAAATAAGCATACACCATTAATACTGGCAGTATACTAATCCAGAACTAAGACTGATTAAGACTGGTTGAACAAGCTCATTTAGAACTGGTTTTAATTGTTTCAAAGCCTTTAAAAAAAGAAATAAAATAATGATATGCCTAAATATAAGCAAAGATATAACTTGTGAGCCACTTACCTCAAAGAATGAAAAGTTTTTCAGTCTCTATATAATTAAACTAAATTGATTATTCAGATATGTAAAGACTGTTCCACAGTGTCAAATTGTAATTCATTAATACTGTTTTCAGTGGTGTGAAAAATTCGCTCTCCTGGTCCTCATTGGAAGAATTCTCCACTTTCCCCTTCAGTTTTTGGCTTTGGTGTTATTACAAACCTCAGTACAAGCTGCTCAAAATAGTAGGAGGACAGAAATTATGGTAGAGATTAATTTCATGAAACAATGAAGCTCAGGAAGAGCTCATATGAATTATTTAAAAGAAAAAAAATGTGGGAAGTAGTCTGGTTTATTCAGGACAGTTTGTGAGGGTAGACCCGGAAAAGCACAAACCAAAACCAAAGGCAATTTGTGGTCTTCAGATGTGGTAACAAGATAACTTTCTAGAGAAGTTCATTACCAGTAATAGGGGAACAAAATGAATGAAGTTGTTGGTCCATAAGTTGGAAAAGAGGAAACTCTGTCTACAGATAGGGGAGGAGAAGGCTCACAGGTTTAATGTTTTTCAGCATCAGTCATTCTGGGGAGGAAAATTGCAATTAGATTAGTTAGTATTTGTAATAGATAGTAAGTTCTCTTCCTGCGAGAGGGATATGAAGCAAAAAATACATACTTATTTGGATTGCCTGGGTTTGATGATTTTATATTGCTGTATGCTTCATTCTCAGAAACTTTTTCTTTTAAAGGAGGCTTTAGGAAGAAGCAGCAATATTTCATATAAAACAGTCTCATAAGCACGCCTGTTTGAGATCACTACCATAACTGGTGCCATCCACTACTATTATTTCTAATAGTACTGTCTTCCAGGATTCACACTTGTTCCCCGGGGGAAATAATAACAGTAATCTAGTAGGGCCTGCTGTGACAGGACAAGGGTGAATGCTTTTAAACTAAAGATAGATTCTGACTAAATATAAGGGAGAAATGCTTTAAGATGAGTGTGGTAAAACATTGGTACAGGTTGCCCAGAGAGGTGGTAGCTGCACCATCGCTGTAAACCTTCAGGGGGCTCTGAGCAATCTGGTCGAGTGGAAGGTGTCCCTGCTTATGACAGGGGGAGCTGGAACTAGATGAGTCTTAAAGGTCCGTTCCAACCCAAACCATTCTATGATAATAAAAGCAAACTTTTGAAACCCTGCTGAATATAAAATTAATAGGTTTTCAGAGAGTGTTTAGAGTGAGTCACAGACAGAAATGGAAGCATGAACCAAATGAGGCTCTTCAAGGATCTGTCTGAGTGTGGTGCTATTTTTAAGTTCCCCATGATGGAATCAAAACTTTACTTATTGAATATTAGACTGCGCCAACCTGGGAGAAATTGCAAGTATGGGGAAGGCCAGAAAGAGAATTCAGAATGACACTGATAAATTGGAAACATGGCTTGAAAAATATGGGTTGAGATTCATCAGACATAAGTTCAAAATTCTATGCTTAAGTAGAAAAAAATGAGCTCCAATATGGATCAACTGGAACCTAGAAATGTCACCTCTGAAGAGAACTGAAGGAATCTGGGTTATCTCCTGTAGAAAAGAGGAGACATAATGTAAATGCTACTGCAGAGAAGAAGGAAAAGGGTAGTGGATGGAAGTTAGTGACAAACTCAAGGATACAACTGATTTGTTGGCCTCATAAGCTCACATATGCAGAGTCTTGGAAACTCAGTGCTGTATGGACTGCATGGTGTAAACCTGTCTAAAATAAATTTCACACTGGTATCAGACACTAAGCCTGTTGGCAAAGTAGATCATCTTTTCCCTTGCTTTTGTTTCTCTGAAATCTGTTAGCATGACATTGGCACTAGTGTGTTTTCCTACACATGAGATCAGGCACTGTAAAGCTATTGTATGATTAAACTGTTGTATTTGTATTCATCAGTAAATTTGAGACTTAAATGTATGTGCTCAAAGGTGGCTTTAACCTTCATCTTAACTTTATGAGTAGCTTTTTGCATTAACATGCTGTAGCTGTCTCATAGTCTCATATTACTATCTCAATTTAAGACTGAAAGTACATCTAACTTCAGCAATTGCTTGCTGCTCACCTGTTGAAATCTGCATTTATATTGCTAATTACAGCAAATGATTTCTTTTCCCTAGCATTATGCCCACTAGACTACCTACCACTTACCTGAATTTTCAGAACCCATTTTCTATAATAGGTCAAGAGAACTCCAGAATAATATCTTTTCCGCAAGAAGTATTTTGTTCCTTACACTGCAATAGTTTCAGCACTTTCTACTTATTGTGTTTGTTCATGCTCCCTGGAGCTTGGTTTTAGATGAAACAAAAGCATGTTGGATGGATGCCTTTTCTTATGACCTGAAATTGGCTTTAAACCACCATTTAGAAACAGTTCTTGCTCATTCTTATGAAACTTTAAAGACCATATGTGATTATGTGCTCATGTAACTTCTCAGACTGATCATTTATACCATGTATTATTGCCTTCAAAAGTGGCTATTTGGACTTGCTGCTGTAAACAGTGCACACAATTCTGTATTAAACATAATTTGTTAGGTATTGCATGACTTTAATGAAAACAGTATGTCTTCTTTGAAATCAACTAAATTTTTCCCCTATTCATAGGATGCTGCCATGGGGTTATTGAATTGCTCAATAAGTGTTAATTTGGGATGAGGTACTTTTAGGCTACATTGCTGCTTGAGCCATGTTATGGAAATCTTTGTGCAAGAAGGACATAAGCAACGTTTTGAGTTAGGGAGAACACAAAAGTTGTAAAATGTTTTTTTCATGTTACTTCAGGAAGAATTAAAAATTAAGTGAGTTTTCTCTTATTTCAGGTCCCCAGATGTGCTTTTTATGTTGCCTATACAGTCAACAGGGACAAGTTGTCTGCTTAGTTGTAGATGTGCCATCCTTGGAAGTATTCAAGGCCAGGCTGGATGGGGCTTTGAGCAACCTGATCTACTGGAAGATTCTACTGCACAGGGCAGGAGTGTTGGAACTAGATGATGATTAAAGGTTCCCTTCCAAACCTTAAATTATTATATGATTGTGCCTTCATAGCATCATAGAATAGTTAGGGTTGGAAAGGACCTGAAGATCATCTAGTTCCAAACCCCTTGCCATGGGCAAGGACATCTCCCACTAAACCATGCCACCCAAGGCTCTATCCAACCTGGCCTTGAACACCGCCAGTGATGGAGCATTCACAACTTCCCCGAGCAACCCATTCCAGTGCCTCACCACCCTTACAGTAAAGAATTTCTTCTTCATATCCGATCTAAACTTCCTCTGTTTAAGTTTGAACCCATTACCCCTTGTTCTATTATTACAGTCTCTAATGGAGAGCCCCTCCCCAGCATCCCTATAGGCCCCCTTGAGATACTGGAAGGCTGCTCTGAGGTCTCCACACAGCCTTCTCTTCTCCAGGCTCAACAGCCCTAACTTTCTCAGCCTATCTTCATAAGGGAGGTACTCCAGTCCCCTGATCATCCTCGTGGCCTCCTCTGGACTAGTTCCAACAGTTCCACGTCCTTTTCATATTGAGGACACCAGAACTGCACACAATACTCCAAGTAAGGTCTCAGGAGAGCAGAGTAGAGGGGCAGCATCACCTCCCTCGACCTGCTAGTCACGTTCCTTCTGATGCAGCCCAGGATACGGTTGGCTTTCTGGGCTGCAAGTGCCCACTGAAGCTGGCTCATGCTCATTTCATCATTGACCAACACCTCCAAATCCTTCTCCACAGGACTGCTCTGAATCTCTACTCTGCCCAACCTGGAGCTATGCCTGAGATTGCTCTGACCCAGGTGGAGGACGTTGCACTTGGCATGGTTAAACATCATCAGGTTGGCATCAGCCCACCTTACAAGCATGTCAAGGTCCCTCTGGATGGCATTCCTTCCCTCCAATGTATCAACTGAACCACACAGCTTAGTGTCATCAGCAAACTTGTTGAGGGCATGCTCCATCCTACTGTCCATGTCACTGACAAAGATGTTGAAAAAGACCAGTCCCAACACCGATCCCTGAGGGACACCACTCGTTACTGGTCTCCAGGTAGACATTGAGCCATTGGGCACAACTCTTTGCGTGCAGCCATCCAGCCAGTTCTTTATCCACCCAGTGGTCCATCTATCAAATTGATGTATCTCCAACTTAGAGACAAGGATGTCACGTGGGACAATGGCGAACGCTTTCCACAAGTCCACGTAGATGACATCAACTGCTCTACCCTGTCCACCAGTTTTTTAACCCCATCATGGAAGGCCACCAAATTGGTCAGGCAGGATTTTCCCTTAGTGAAGCCATGCTGGCTGTCACCAAGCACCTTGTTGTTTTTCATGTGCCTTAGCATGCCTTCCAGGAGAATTTGCTCCAAGATTTTGCCAGGCACAGAGGTGAGGCCGACTGGTCTGTAATTCCCTAGGTCATCCATTTTCCCCTTCTTGAAAATGGGGGTTATATTTCCTTTTTTCCAGTCGTGGGGAACTTCACCTGACTGCCATGATTTTTCAAATATGATGGACAGTGGCTTAGCAACTTCATTTGCCAGCTCCTTCAGGTCCCGTGGATGAATTTTATCACGTCCCATGAGCTTGTATATATTCAGGTTCCTAAGATGGTCTCGAACCAGATCCTCTCCTACAGTGGGCCTAGGGTCTTCGTTCTCACAGTCCCTGCATCTGCCTTACGAGACTTGGGTGGTATGGTCAGAGCATTTGGTAGTGAAGACTGAGGCAAAGAAGTCATTATGAACCTCAGCCTTTTCCAAATCAAGGGTAGCCAGTTCCGAGAGCTTCTGGAGGGGGCCTGTGTTGTCCAGAGTCTATAATTTATTTGCAATGTACTTATAGATTCCCTTCCTGTTATCTTTCACATCCCTAGCCAAGTTTAATTCTAAGTGGGTGTCATGGATTAAACCACTATAACTCACCCAGTTTGCTCATTCACTTACCCCTCTTTCTTCACACTGCTCCCAGAGGGATGGGGAGGAGAATCGAAGGAATGCAACTCCCACAGGTTGAGATAAGGACAGTTTAGTAACTGAGGTATAACAGAAACCACTACTGCTACCACCAATAATAATAATGACAAGGCAAATACAAGTTAAGAGATTACAATAGCTCACCACCCGATGCCAAGCCCGACCCAGCAGCGAACCCCCAACCTTCTGGGTCTCTGCCCTCCGTTTTTACATCCTGGGGATGTTGTGCTGTGGTATGGAATACCTTTTTGGTCAGTTTGGGTCAGGTGTCCTGCCTCTGCTGCCTCCCGGCTTCCCCTCCTCCCTGGCAGACCATGAGGCTCAGAAAGTCCTTGATCAGACCAGAATACTACTAAGCAGTAACTGAAAACACTGGTGTTATCAATGCTGTTCCCAGGCCGAAAGTCAAAAACACAGCGCTGCACCAGCTACCAAGAAGGAGAAAAAATGACTGCTACTGCTGAAACCGCGACAGTGGGCCTTAGCTTTCCTAACCTGGTCCCTAGCTTCCCCCACAACATCCCTGTATTCTTCCCAGGCCACCTGTCCTTGCTTCCACCTTTTATAAGCCTCTTTTTTCCTTCAAATTTTCCTCAGCAGCTCCTTATCTATCCAAGGAGGTCTCCTGGCCCTCCTGCAGCACTTCCTTCTAGTAGAGATACATCGCTCCTGAGCTTGCAGCAGGTGATCCTTGAATATCAACCAGGAGTCTTGGGCCCCCCTGCCCTCTAGGGCTATATCCCATGGAACCTTACTAAGAAGGCTCCTGAAGAGGCCAAAGTCTGCTGTCTTGAAGTCCAGGGCAGTGAGCTTTCTGCCTGCTCTTCTCACTGTCCTGAGGATCTTGAATTCGACCATGTCATGATCGCTGCAATCAGGCTGCCCTGGAGTGTCACATTTCCAACCAGCCCTTCCCTGTTGGGGAGCACAAGGTCAAGCATGTCAATTCTCCTTGTCAGCTCCTCTATTACTTGCAGAAGGAAGTTGTCTTCCACACAATTGAGGAACTTCCTGGATTGCTTGTGCCAAACGTCACCATCCCTCCAACAGATATCAGGGTGGTTGAAGTCCCCCATGAGAACAAGGGCCTGAGAGAGTGAGGCTATTCCTATCTGTCTATGGAGTGCTTCATCCACCGAGCCCTCTTGGTCAGGCGGTCTGTAGCAGATCTCCACAATAATGTCTCCCATCGCTGTTCTCCCTTTAACCTTCACCCACAAACTCTCTGTCGACTCCTCACCTGTCCCCAGACAGAGTTCCATACTCTGCAGCCTACCCCTAACATAAATAGCAACTCCCCCATCCTGCCTACTGGGCCTGTCTTTCCTGAGGAGCCTGTTACCTTCCGTTCCAACACACCAGTCATAGGAGCCATCCCACCACTTTTCTGTGATGCCTATTATATCATACCCCCTTAGATGTGCACGCATCTCTAATTCCTCTTGTTTGTTCCCCATGCTATGGGCATTTGTAGAGAGGCATCTGAGCAGAGCTCCAATTGAAGCTGGCTCATTGACTGGAGCAGCTGGAATATCTCTACATTGCTCGGAGCATTTATTATAGGTGCTGACAACTGACTGGGTGTGTTGGGATGCAATGTTGTCGTCCCCCCCCCCCGCCAACACATTTAGTTTAAAGCATCTCCTTGACCAGTCTGGCAAGCCTCCTACCAAATCCACTCTTCCCCTTCTTTGTCAGAGTAGCTGCACCAGCCCCCAGTAGACCTGGTCTACTAAATTGAGTCCTTTGTTCAAGGTACCCAAACCCCTGACTATAGCATCACCCTTCTAGCCATTTATTAAGCCGGCCAGTCCTTCATTCATGGGACGACCAATCTGAACTTGATTTGGTATTTCAGATTCAGGGCCTGAACCCAGAACCCCGAAGATTACTTCTCTGCCAGTTTTTCCCAGTGTCACTTCAGATAAGAATATATACTGTTCCTTTTTATTTCTTATTTGCAACTTCAATACTGCATATTGACACTATGGAATTTGTTGTCTTTGGGGAGATATTCACACATTTAGCCTTCACATGAAATAGGAGAATCTTCATCTCAGCCTTGAATCCCCCATTTTAGATCAGCATTGAATGACTGAACCAATATGTGGGAAAAGTTTCAGTTTATTATTTGTCACAGTAATGTTGAGAATATGGTACTTGTGCTTGGAGGCAGCAGAGTGGTCCTAGAGTTGTCAGTAGAGTTGGACATTTAGCACAGATTGCATTGTCTGGGATTTTCTTTGAGCACTTGAAGAGACTAGGAAAATTGTTTTAATTTTCTTTCCATCTAACTGTAATGTATTTTGATAGCAGCTGACATATGGAAAGCTTGGGGAAAAAAGTACTTTGAAACGTAAGTAGTGTTTCTCAGAAATAGAAACCATGTAGTGATATGACAATAACCAAAGCTGTTTGTATGGCTCTTTAATGATATTATTTATTTTGATTTGACTGAAGTAGAAAACATACATCTACAGACTCTTGTCAGTTTTTTAAAATCACAAACCCTAATTTAATGCCATCATCTCTTTCTGCTAAAGAACAACACAATCTAATACTACCACCTGCAGACACTGGCCTGTATCTCAATTCACCTTTCTGTTGAAGCCAGTAAGCAAGAACAGTCTACAGAGTTAACTAAAAAGTCTAAAGAAGCTGTTTTATCCATTTTGAGGTTTAATTTGCACATACCTAATCCCACCTTTGGTTGGCACCTTTTATATAGCCTATGTACTGTAATCATACAAAAATGACGTTGCGAGGCACCTTAGGAGGTCCGTAGTTCCACCTCTTGCTAAAAAAGAGACCTAACTACAAAGTCAGAGCATGTTTCTCAGGAACTTGTCTCGAAAATCTCCAAGGATAAAGATTGAAACCACTCCTTTGGAGCTCTCTTCTGGCACTTAACCAGTCACGCTGGAAAAAAAACTTTCCTTTTCCTCCCCCTGCTGTCCCAGTTTATGTCAAATCAGTTTTTCTTGTCCAACTTTATTGTTGCCCCTTGTGCTTTCACTGTGTTCTATATTACTGTATGTTTCTTCTTTTAGATAAAGAAAACTTTAACATTTACTGAAGTCTCTCTCTTCCAGGCTAAACAAACACTGCTTTCTTTTCCTGTTGTGTGCATCTCTCAGGTTTCTCCATCTGTCTTTTACTTGGGCAGGGGCACAAAGCTACACAAAGTACTGCAGATACAATCTCCATAATGCTGAAAATAGGAGAATAATAGTTTCCCTTAGCTGACTTGTCATGCTCTTTCAAATGGAGTTGAACGTGTAGTTGACCGTGAAGTTGACCATCGCTGTGATTAAGCCACACACTGACTCATGTTCAACTTCTCAACTGGAATAGCCAAGGCTTTTTTGACTGTCTAGCCAATCAGGCCTCAACCTGTGCTGTAGCATGGATCTCTTTTGCCCAAGGCTCACATCATCTGTCTGTCTTCTACTTTGCTGTCGAAATATTTTTCTGGTTTCTTAACCTACGATCAAGCCAAGAAGCCATTAGCATCCTGGCTTGTATCAGAGTGTGGCCAGCAGGATTAGGGAAGTGATCGTCCCCCTGTACTTGGTACTGCTGAAGCTGCACCCCAAATGCTTTTTTAAGTTTTGGGCCCTCCCAAAAAGAGACACTGAAATGTTGGAGCATGTCCACAGAAGGGCAAGAAAGAAAAAGAAAAGCAAAGAAGCTGGTGAAGAATCTAGAGCACAAGTGACTGAGGGAACTGGAGGTATTTACTCTGGAGAAAAGAAGGCTCAAGGGGAGACAGTATTGCTCTCTATTGAAAGGAGGTTATAGTAAGGTGGATCAGTCTCTTCCCTCAAGTAACAAGTGATGGGACAAGAGGAAATCAGGCTGTTAATGAGCACCATATCAAGGGAAAGATAGAATTCAAATGCACTGCACAGATAGCTACATGGTTGAAAAACTGTCTGGAGGTGATGGAAAAGATTAAAAGAAAAGCTATGAAAGAAAAGCAACAAATTTGGAATGGAATCTGCACACAAAGACACCATATCCAGTTAAATCTGGCCATGATTCTCCCTGCTTCACATTCAAGGCTTTACATCAGAAGCAACATTTACTTGGAAAGAGGCATACATATTTAAAAAAAAAAAAGGGCAAATATGTTTAATATTTGGGATGAATTTTCTGCAGTAGCTGAGAAAGCAGTGGCTTTGTCTGATGGATCCTCCCAAAGGAACTATGGCTCAGAGCGGTATCATACTTGTCTTCATCTTTACAATGAAGCAATCCTGGAAGCAGATAAAGTGCAGAGAATGAACACAGAGAAGGTGTAAGTTTGCCAGTGAGAAAAAGCATTCATTCAAAGCCAGAGAGAGTTGTTTCAAGCAGGTTTCTTTGTTTTATTTTGTTAAACTTCAGCTTGATCACAGCTTGAGCTCGAAAGCAGTTTAAAAGCTATGACAGCACAAACCCAGTCATTCTATTGTCCAGCTTATGTCAGTTTATTTTGATTCAACAGAGGCATTGGAGCCAGGCCTGGGTACTGCTATATGTGCTTTGTGGATGCAGTTTAGTGCTTAGCCTTTTTTTACAATGCCCAGACTTTAGAGGTTTAAAAAGAACTAGGTATAAGGAAGTAAAAGAAGGGTTTGGGGGGAGGAAAGCCACAACCTTTTCCCTTGCTCTCTGAATTCATGTGCTTTCTGAGGTGAAAACATACAGTGTCCATGATGGTACATTTTGATTTCTGAAGAAAAACATCTCTCTCTTGGATTGATCACAGGGTGGACATAAGGCACAGAATTTATTCTTAGACACAAAGCAAGCGGTTCACAGACACCTCATTTAATGAGTTTCAGTTTATATACTGCAACAGGGGCAAAAATCTCAAGTGCAGGGCGGTAAATGAAGAACTTTCCCAGCTGAGGAATTAGTACTGTCACTGTGCTCCCCATGTAGGTTAATTGCTAAACCCGAAGCACTGAGGTGTTTTCAAGAGTGGATATCTGCAAGAAGGCAGGCTTTCTAAAGCAAATGAAGTATCCAAAGCTGCAAGCAACTCCCTGTTCTCTTCCCAGTGTATGATACAAGATTACTAACCATTGTTAAAATAATTAACCATTATGTGCCTTCTCTTTGCTGCCTTCATGACCTACGACATAGGTTGTATACATATGGTGACCTGAACCTGGAACCAAATTTGCTAACAAGCTTTCTGTGAAGCAAATTCAGAGCATGATTTAGGAGTCAAGATGCTGCTGAGGTCATGCCTCAGTCAATGAGGTCTGCAATCAGCTATCATTTTTTGGACCTTACAACCACATATCCTTTCCAACACAGTTAGCTTTTGGGACTGATTTAGGAGGAATGCTGAATTTAGAATGTAGAATCATAGAACAGTTAGGGTTAGAAAGGACCCTAAGGTCATCATCTAATTCCAGCCCCGCTGCCATGGTCAGGGACACCTCATACAAGTTCATGTCACCCAAGACTGTTCAATCTGGCCTTGAACACTGCCAGGGATGGAGCATTCACCATTTCTCTGAGCAACTTATTCCAGTGCCTCACCACCCTCACAATAAAGAACTTCTTCCTTATACCTTACCTGAACATCCTCTTTCAGTATGAACCCATCAGCCTTTGTCTTGTTGCTACAGTTCCTGATGAAGAGGAACTGGCATCCTTATAGGCTACCTTCAGATACTGGAAGGCTGCTGTGAGGTCTCCACTCAGCCTTCTCTTCTCCAGGCTGAACAGCCCCAACTTTTGCAGCCTGTCTCCATATGGGAGGTGCTCCAGTCCTCTGATCATCCTCATGGCCTCCTCTGGACTTGTTCCAACAGTTCCATATCCTTATGTTGAGAACACCAGAACTGCGCACAAAACTCTGAGTGAGGTCTCACAAGAGCAGAGGAGAGGGGCAGCATCACCTCCTTTGACCTGCTTTTCATGCTTCTTTGGATGCAGCCCAGGGTACAGTCGGCTTTCTGGGCTGCAAGTGCACACTGCTGGCTCATGTTCATTTTCTCATCAACCAACACCCGCAAGTCCTTATAGAGTTATAACCACAGTCTCTTTTGCTATGTCTGGGGCTCATGAGAGAAGTCTGTAATTATTTGTGGATATTTTTTGACTGTGATTCAATTTATAACTACTTTCTACAACTTTCAGCTTACCATATTGTAGTTGGCAACGCCTCTTTAAATATTTGACACATCAGATGAATGATTCTGAAGTTAAAAAAAGAAATAAATAAATGTATAGTCCCTGGTTGTTTGAAACTGCAGAATAATGAACAGAACTCAAAGAAACAGAAGGTCAGAAAATGCTCACTGATATCTGATGTTTTATACATGCAAAATCATGGGCATAAGCAAATTAATTCATTTTGGCAGCAAAGCAAGGAGCAAAGGAAAGAACAACTTAGATGGGAGAACGATGAACTGCAAAATGGACAAGTTTCAAAAAAGAAGAAAAAAGAAGAAATTGTCAGGGAAAAGTTAATTTTAACAATAAAAAAATCATAAATAATAATTTTAATACATTGCAGAAAAGTGTCAGTATGGCTATAGATCACTAAAATACCGTTCTGATTAAAAGCAGATTATTAAGGCTAAATCCTATAAACTTAAATAAATAGATCTCCACATTTCATTTATACAGGTTGTAGAAATTACATAGGCAATGGTCAACAAAATATTGTCTGCAGAGTTACTTGCAGAAATTTAACTTTGTCTTCCTGCATATGCATTACAATAGAAACTTAACAACATTTCCCCTTGAGCCCTGGTTATATATACATTTCTTATACAAACAAAATGTAAGAGCTTCATATTCAGCAGGGAGCATAATATTATGGCTGCAGCCTGTATAACATTCTTCTCGAATGTACCTTAAATTCTATAGGTAGTAAATGAAAGGAAGAAAATAAAGCCTCTGCATGTCCCCCGTAGTTAGAATCCATGATCAATGGGAGCTCTCATAATTCAGCAGCACAACGTTGACCAAGGTCAGTATCCTTTTGTTTTTATGCAGTGATTAAGGGTCATGTCATACAAGACATTTCTCTGACTGTTTATGTTATTCATATCTGATAGGGATTGAGATCACTCATGACCAGCTAGACACTCCAGCCTGAGGTGGTTTAAATGGATGCTGTGACTTCAGCTATAGAGTTCAGGTTTTGTTACACATACATATCGTGGGGGATTCTCTGCAAGATACCCTGGAGTTGGATTGGATGTTGCCAGTGGGCACATTCCCTTGATTTGCCTGTTTTGATCTCCCCTAAAAACTTCAAAGTCAGTTTGAGGGTGAGAAACAGTCAAGAGAGTTTTCCAAGTGCCTTTTTCTCTACCCGGCCTTTAAGGAAGGTCTCTGTTATACAGATTTGCTGAGGGTGAAAGAATGTTGTTGGTAGCTGCATAAGAAACTTATTATTCAGACTTCACAGATAACTGGCAGCAGCACACCAATGGACAGCGGTACAGTTTAACTGGTACTGGGAGGTCTGTGGAAAACATTGCAGGGTCCTCCAAAGCTGAGAAATAGGTGTGAGTACAGCAGAAAGGGTTGGGAGCTGCAACACAGGATGCTTGTGGGTGGCATGAGAGTTAAGGGGAATTATAGCAATCTTCCTTCCACTGCTTATAGGGGCATTGAGGGAAGACAGAAGCAGCCTTTTCTTGGGGTTGCACAACGAAAAGTCAGGAGGCAAATGCTACAGGTTTCAGCAATAGAAACTCCAAAGGGATATTAGGAATGTCTTTTTTTCCAAATCACAGTGTTTACAGGGACCAGCAAGGGAGGACTGGAATTGTAGACCCTGTAGGTTTTCCAAACTCAGCTGGGCAATATCCCAAATGTCCCAATATGATTTATCTTTGACGTCCCTGCTTTGAACAATACTCTGAAGAACAAACCTCCAGAAGCTGCTTCCAGACACAACTATTGCCCCATTCTGTGACTGATTGTATATAATCTCTCCTGGGGAAAGGGAGATCTCTTCTGAAATAAAAAGTAGCAATGCAGAAGCAGTGAATTGCATGGCTTTTAATTATGAGGATGAGCTCAAATGGCTTTTGTCAGCTCAGTTCTGAGTAGTAATATATGACACAGTACAAAACTCATGAAAACAAAATTACAGGGATCTATAAATAATTCTGTGATCTCAAGGGGCTTTCCAAAGTATATATATCTTCTGTTAATAAACCAAGCGTTTCTAATTAGTGTAAGTGACCACAAAACTAACCAAAGAGCACAAATTAGAGAAAGCATAGCCTAATTTAATGACTCTAGAAGTTTATTACCTGCCTACACCAAGTTTGACATAAGGCAAGTATTGACTGAATTATGCAGATTGAATAAGAAATCGGGTGGTTGTGTGCCAAGTGGAGGAATGAGAGGTGGAGGAGGGTGGAAAAGAGTGGAAGCTTTGGCTTGTGACTCAGAAGCTCACTTACCCCAGTTCTGAAATCCATATGCTTGTTATCTAGGAGCTGGCTACATCCCAACATGAAAAGCGGAGTTTACATTGTGTGTGTGAACCAGTAATTTGCATTGATTTGCACATGATTTGTGTCTAATTTGCTAATCGTTAAATGCCATGTGATATGTAAATAGGTAGAAAGTGAAAACCCTAGGTTTTAAATTCATTCACTCTGACGTTTAATCTTGTTGGCAGGAGCTGCCTTCTCTCACACAATCTGAGTGTATTGAAGTTCACCTGTCATGAAAGGTTTGCAGAAAGGTCTTTCACTTATACTGTTTTCCTTCTGTTGTTGCTGTCCAAAGGTAGATTGAACTTCTTTAGCAGTGACCTGTGTTTTAGAATTTTTGAGTTACTTAATTATTCCACAGCCATTTATATGACTTGTGGTCCATCTACAGGTGAGACTGACCAGTACAGCTAATTATTACTTTGAGATACCTGACATATAGATGGGATGCAGAGCAGCATAGGAATAGCAAAAGTAATAATAGCTGCCTGCAAGACACTGCAATAGCAGTGTTAATGTGAGCAGGATCAGGTTGAAAATCTGTGAGCAGACCTTCTAATACTTCAGATAAGTACATATTGTTTTATTTTGCATAGATTTAAATGCAAAGTTTACTGTATTGCAACATTTAAAAACAATTAAATAGCAGCTTGGTCTTTCTTGGCTGAGATAGTAATCAGAGGTGACTAAAACACAATGTTTGATATTATCAGTGCCTTAGCTATCTTGGGGTGTTTCAGGATGATGAGAGAGGTGTTATTGTCAAAGCTATAACAAAAAAAAAAAAGATAAAGTTTCAAAGACCAAATGGGTTTGACCTCCTGTTAAAGAAGGTCTTGTCAGAAATGCATGCAGTGCAAGTACATTTAGTTGACTGTAGGAACATGTTAAGTTTTTCTGTTGTCCTAAGACACAAAAATTGTATGTAAATTAAGTTTCATATGTAGGCTGTTTGGTTTGGTTTCTTTCTTGGGAAAAACTATTCAGTCAAAAAGCATTTTACTAATACAACAATTCACAAAGTATGAGTCAGTGAAGGGGGCACTGGATTATTAAAAAAATTATTAGATTTTCTCCAATTTGCTATGTCATCGAGGCAAGACACAGTGAAGAGAGAGAGGAAAAACTTCATTTTACACTGAAGGATGTCGAGACAGGACAGGGTTTATGTTGTGTGGTGTGTGTATGTGTACTAGAGCTTGGACTTGTTAGACGCCAAAGTTCAACGGTGATGCGTAAGCAGATACTGCACAGGATGCAACGTCAGAGAAATGTCTATTCCACATTGAGAATGCTTATCGTTTATATGGGTTTGTACTGAATATGTAGCAGGTAAACACTTCAGATAAAACCGTTGTGAAAACAGTCTGAAAAATTAGCATAGACCACAAAGCAGGTTAAGTTTCCTCTTTCAGCCTGTAGTCGCCTGTAAATTTTGAGGTTTCTCTCTGAAATGCTGATTCAGGTGAGGGTGTAGAATGTATAAGGCACCTTACTTTGGACAAGGTGATTTTCAGGGTCTGCTCACATAGCTGGCACTCTTCAGGACTGTCAAGTGACCATATTCCTATAAATGAAACTGAACTGGAACCTTTTTCCTTCACTCCCTTTTCCGCTTCATGCAGGGAATGTCAATGCTATCAGCAGCCCGAATTTGCAGCATAGCCTATTTTGCATCCAAGCTGTGTAAGATTCTGCTCCATATCAGCTTTCCCAAATCCAGTTTGTTGGTTCACAGAGCAGCTCTCTTTAGTAGAATTGACTCAGGACTTCCCACAACCTGTTCCCCAAAGATCATTTGGCCTTCTTCAGCTACTATTACTTATAAGTATATTACTGGAATCATAATTCCAGTTCCGTATAGGAATATCTAAGATAAGGTAGTACATAGTAGAACCATCTTTGGCTAGTTTCTAATTACCATTTAATTGAAATTACAAAAATATGGATCTAATGCATACAAAACATGGAGGAATAAGCATGAAAGACTAATCGGATGGTCTTGATATATATTACAATGTTTAACATGCTCCCTATCCATACAATATAGATAGACATATTCTCCTAAATATAAATATAGTAATGAATGTCTTTAGCAGGGTTGAGAAAGTTATGGCAAAGGGTCTGCTTTTTTAACATCTCAGCAAATCAAACTGAGTTATTTAAGCCTCCATAACATTTTGTATTGAATTAATTTAGGCTAAAGGACAATATTTGACAGGTATAGATGTTTCCACAGAAAAAGGGGATAGCTCATTATCATCATTCAGATTTACTTCAACATTTTTTGGAATTTTTATTGGACATCTACAAGTTAATTTAAGCTGTTTAAGGCTTTGTTTTGCAAATGACAGAGAATCTACTCTGCATAAAAAACTTAAATATCTAATTCTACTTGAAATTAAGAAAGCTGAGAGGACACATTTTAAAATCATAGTGCATAATTTCTTAATTATAGTCAACACAGGTTTTCTTATGCAGGGCAGAAGTTGTCACTGAAGAATATGATTTGCTAAATTTATCTGCATGGGGAGAAAGGATTATTGATTTCTTTTGAATACAGCAGTATTTTGAACCTCTCTTGTTCAATGTAGCACTTTCTGTGTACCTGAAATAACCACTTTTTTCACGACACAAGATGGAAATATACAGGGCAGTCTTCATAGTGAGGAGAAAGTATCTCCAAAGCAATTTGCTCTCTTCTGTGCTCAGTTTATGCAATTTTCTGTTTAAGGCCATATTTCTCGTTTTCAAAAAGAATAGTTACTTTTGAAAAATTCCTGGCCCAATGAGTTTATGTATCTTTTAATTTTTTCCCAAAGCATTGCATTAGGAAGGAAGTGATCTTAGTTTGCCTATCACTCATGGTGGTGATCCTGCTCCCTTCAAAATTACGGTTGTAAATGTGATTGCAGAGTGATTACTAGTAAAAAAAAAAAAAAAAACAACAATTGGCCAGACTAGTGGAAGATCTGAAATGCAAGACCAGACAACAACTTCAATATTGTTACTTGTGAAGCTGCCAGTGATTAACTCAATTCTTTGTCACTGTAATAAAGATTGGTCAATTTAACTTCCCAGTTCAGTTGTTACCCACAATGTCAAGTGGAATACGATGGTGAAGAAATCTGAATGAACAACATTGCCTTGGTTGCTGGGGTATGTTTATGTGTGTATCTTTTTCTGAAAGCCAAATATGTTGTGAGTTAGAAGCACTACATTTATCAATATCCTCTAACATTATTTCAGATGTTTTTCAATCCTATGCCTTTGGACTGCCTAGAAGTAGCAGTGTTGAGGTCATCTGAAATGCAAATTCAGTACTTTCATTTTGTGTATGAACCGAAAGAAAATGGGCCTTCAAATACAAATGCCTATACGTAGGAAAACTACCAGTTGTGATTCATTCTAAGCTAAAGGGAATACAGTTACCTACCTATATTTAACAGTTGCTGTTAGCCACTTGTATTTATTCCTGTGACTTGTATTTATTCTTTGTATTTATTCTGTGACATAAAAACTTCTGGGCAAAGTGGTAAAAAAGACATGACATGCTGAGAAATTATTCTGAAATATCTTCAGAGTGTGGGAACCAGCAGCTGATTTGAAGGGAAAAAAACACACCAAAACCCCTTGTAGGTCAAATTTGAGACCAAGAGGGTACAGGAATTTCATTAAACATTGTGGAATTTATGTGCAAAAATCATTCTTGTGGTGTTAAAGGTTTAAAGAGAGCTTAGCATTTGTTTTAAAGAGTCAAGGACATATCATACATTTACCTGTTTATAAAAGGAATTATAAACATGAGCATCAAGCTAAGGTTTGAAAAACTAAGGCTGTGCAATCTTCTAATTTCAATGTTTCTTTAACTACAATCATGTTGGAGGAAGATGTGTACCCTGTACATTATTTTAGTCTGTACACTAAGTAATCATAGGATCGTGATGCTTCAGATGGGACTTCTAAAAAGCTCCATCCTTGGGGCTATTTAAAAGACTTCTAGATGCGGCACTTACTTAGCATTTAGCTTAGTGGTAGACTTGGCAGTGCTGGGTTAATGGTTGGACTTGATCTTAAAAGGTCTTTTCCAACCTAAAAGATTCTGTAATTCTACAAGTCCTCAGGCTGAAAAACAATAAGAGTAATTATGTATGATAGATTATAAAAAAGAGTTTTTTAAATTGGGCTCTACTTAGCTAATGGACGTAGGTCAATATGTAGCATGTCAATGGACCTAATCTTGCACCAGTAAATTCATAAGAAGTATTTTTTTCCACTGGGGTGCAAAACCAGACCTTTGAGTCTGAGGTCAGTTTGAATCTTGCTAGCAATGCCTTATGAGTCTGATGGTCTTCTTTGTATTTCACTTCCTTGTGCCTTGCAGCCATTCAATATTGGACTTTTTAATTGATTTGAAGATGATCGGGGGACTGGAGCACCTCCCTCATGAAGATAGGCTGAGAAAGTTGGGGCTGTTCAGCCTGGAGAAGAGAAGGCTGTGTGGAGACCTCATAGCAGCCTTCCAATATCTGAAGGGAGCCTTTAGGGATGCTGGGGAGGGGCTCTCCATTACAGATTGTAGTAATAGGACAAGGGGTAAAGGGTTCAAACTTAAACAGGAGAAGTTTAGATTGGATATGAGGAAGAAATTCTTTACTGTATGGGTGGTGAGGCACTGGAATGGGTTGCTCGGGGAAGTTGTGAATGCTCCATCGCTGGTGTTCAAGGCTGGAATGGACAGAACCTTGGGTGGCATGGTTTAGTGTGAGGTGTCCCTGCCCCTGGCAGGGGGGTTGGAACTAGATGATCTTAAGGTCCTTTCCAACCCTAACTATTCAATGATTCTATGATTCTATTTTGATAGTAAAATAATGCAAATGCTGACCTTGTTAAGGAAAGGCTCTTTCTTTATGACTTTATTTTTTTGTGTAGTTGCTAGCATAGCAATTAATATGTACTTAATAGAATCCAAAATTAGTCACTTGTGAAAGAATTCTGTGCTAATTATGCAATTATTTTATTTTATATAGACAGCAAAAAAAATTGTGAAGGACTTCAATTATAATATCTTTAAAAAATTAAGTCAACTGCTACGTGACTTAAATAGTCATTTATGAAATAATTAGTCACTTGGCGTTTAAGACTTTGTATGTTTTTATGGTATTGTTATTGTGCACCTAACATATTTGATTTTTCTTTATCTGGCACTTTTTTTCCAATTTTAGAAATTTGACATGGGTTTATTTTACATGTTTGTCTGAAATTAGCAGATTATGTGTTTATATTAATTATTAGCTTATTATCATATATCTACCTATATCATATATAGGTATGACTCCTACCAGTGTTGGCTGAGTTTGAAATAAATCTTTTAAGAGTAAGATTTGAAGAAGGGGACTAGAATAATTTTGTGTGCAAACGAGGCTGATCAGATCAAGTTCCTTGTGTATCTGATTCCCTATTTCCTTGTTATGTATTTTGAATCAGTTAACCATTGTTGCTCCATTTGTCAGAAGTGGCACATCTCCAGACAGATAAAGGTTGGAATGTTTTGTGAACATTCTGTCTGAATAGGCAAACAACCCAAACTAGTGCTTCCAATCAAAGAGGAACTACAAAAACTCAGTCTATTCTGTTTGGTCAGCCAGTGCCACAATCAGTACACACTTACTGCTTGCTTATTGATCAACAAGGAGCTTAAAATCAGGTACAGCTCCCCAGGGAATAGTCCGTATCCATGACAAGGCAGATGGAGCATTGCAGTGCCTTGTTCTGTACTGATTGTTGTGACAAGGAAAAGGTTTTGGGAACAGAAGATGAGGGAAAGCAGTAGGAGACAAGACTCAGATCCACAGGAAAGCAGGTTTCCTTAGTTCAGCTATTTATGAGTTATTTTAATTCTGCTCCAAAAGATGTCTCTACAGTGCTTTAGCGCCATAACAAAACATTGTTCAAGATGGTATCTGCTGTGCTCAGAGGGAAACTCTCATTTGTGTACAGGAAACAAAGAGCGTCAATCAAATAGCTCTTATGACCCTTTCTGCGTAATACTACAATAATGAAGTTCTGATTTACTGTTACTCAGACTTCACTGCTAATTAGGAACTCGAATTTGAAGCCTGGTTATTGTAAACAATACAGGAAGACATTCATAGAATACTTACAAAATAATGCTGTGTTGTATGGGAATGTAAGGCAGAGAGGGTTAAGTTATAAACTTGAGGTTTTAAGTGTTTGTTGACTTTAGAACTTAGTAAGTCTTTATCAGTGTTAAAAATCAAGCAATATTAAGGAGTTCACGTTTAGTAACAAATATTTTGCCAAAGCCTTTGTAGATCCTGGATAGACAAGCAGGATTGAAACTCCAGCCCATCTTTATAAGAAGGCTGGCTCTCTTCTTTCTTCCCAGAGGAAGGCTTTCTGATCACCCTCTTGAGATGTGGTTTGTTGCTTTCTACTATTTGGTCTTTCAGATGTTTTAGCACAGAAAGTTTTATGCCTTTCTTATCAGTAAATGTATGGCTGGGAATAAGAGGGGGAGATGTTCCTGGAGTCCCTGATCCCATCTAGCAGCTGTGGGTCTAGATAGGGCTCCCTGAGGAGCCGTCTCCCATAACCTGGGATTACTTCTTGCTATTTCCTAAAAGAGGTGGTGGTAGGTAGGTGTATGTTTCTCTTCTGAGCTTTAAGTTAAAAGAAACGGGCTATAGGGTTTGGATCTTTATCATACCCTTCTGCTACATGAAAAGTTATGGAATAACTGTAGGGAGTCTGGTGATACTGCTAAATACAAAAATATTCTCTACTATCTTTCCCTTCAAATGTCTTCTGTAATCAGCTCCCTTATTCTGCTTTTACCTCACAAACTCATCCTGCTGTGATTGATTGGCAGATAGAGACCACAGCATTGCCAATTTACGTTTGCAATCAATAGAGCACTTAGATTTCCAATGACATTATTAACATACATTTAATAAACAGCAAAGTTAACTTTCAGCTGACATTTATGACTATGTACTGAAGCAGAAACACTTAAAATGTGATTACATAGAACTCTTCCTGGATGCAGCTGTACCTGGATGGGGGTGGATTATGACTAGGTTGTGCTTGGTCATGAAAGCACAAGGAAAAAATATAAGAAAATGACTGTCAATGAAAGGGACTCATTTTCCCTTATTTCAGAGTGGGTATTCTATTGCTTTGAACTATAACAAGCTGTCCCAGATTCAAACCTCTAGCTAGGCCAAGTCTATGAAACCACAAACACAGGCTGAAGGCTGTGCTTGATCAAGAAAAGTGAAAGACCTGTGAAGACTTAAGAGGGAGACGCAAGGCACACACAAGAAATGCTCCATGAAGCTCTGCGATGTAAAGCGTAGTTTTACTGCAGCATCGGGGGAATGAAGAGTAGGGTAAAGAACAAAAGAAAAGATGACAGGCAGAAGAACAAAGGAGGCATGCATCCTGTGATACAGGTTGCAGAAGCTGTGAGGAAAAAAGGCGTACTGGATTTGCATGGTAAGATTTTAGTAGTGAGAGGGCGGCAGCGGTGGCTTCTGTGAGAAGCTGCCAGAAGCTTCCCCCATGTCCAGTTGAAGAGCTGAGCTCTGTTGTCTTCATTACTACCCATCAAGTGTTTATACATGTTGATAAGTTCCCCCTCAGCCTCCACTTCTCCAGGCTGAGCAGCCCAAGTGATCCAGGTTTTTCTTATACAACAGATACTCTAATCCTTTTATCATCATCGTTCCCTTTGCTGGGTTCTCTCCAGCCTGTCCATGAGTCTCCCTAGTGAGGAGTAAAAGGGAAAAGATCAAATATCTGATTGTTGCTGTCTCCCATCTGTGTTTTCAGGCTTTTTTGCATTTCTGGGTAGACAATTTCTGTTTTCCTTTATTTCACATTTTTCCATTGCTTTTCCTTTTGAAAGCATAACGAGAAAAAAATCAGTTGGATGCAGGCAGCCATGGAAGGAAGGACATTGTGGGAGGAGAAGCTTTGCATCAGTATAAGAGTGAAAGAGCTTATTTTTGTAGCAGAAGGAGGATTTCAAGGTGATTTCCACTGCTGGAGGGAACACTGCACACTTAGCCCATTTTGCAACTTCAGCAGAATTCAACTTAAAAAGGCTTCAAAAGCTAAAAATACAACAAATGCAAGTAAAACTGAGCAGTGTCACGGCGCAAAAGAGGCTTTAAGATTCTTTGGGGGATCAAAGTATGAACTTACTTTTCTACTGGGAACAGGGAGAAAACCTAAATTTAAACTCTTTCTTCCAGGAATGTTTTTCTCTGAGAAAAAAGGTCATTGCTGGACTACCTGTAGGGTGATTTAGTGCAAAGATGTTTCGCTCTGGCTCCCAGATGGTTTTGGCAATGTTGTAGCTTAACTGTACAAACAGGAAGGTTTGTCGCCATGAGCTGTGATCTTTCCATCTCTGAACTCCCAAAACCCCAGGAAGACGCAATTCCCATGGGGAAAAGTTGGTCATCATTGTGGGGCAGCATTTCTGGAAACATCGTATAGATTTTAAGTCCCTAGTTTGCCACGTGGGCACTTGAGTTACAGAGCCAGAAAAATTTATACATGTCAGTTGTCATATCTGTCTCTCTGCTCAACCTGGAAGCTATTAAAAACCCTATAGAGAGGCAATTTTTTAATTAGGAGACAGTGGGAGTGTGATAAAGCACCTGCACGAGTACCAGTCTGAGTAAGTATTCTGCCCATCTGGGTGTGCATTAGCCTTTACACTGCTCTAATTTCCATTTAGAAAAAAATTTTAGAGCAGATGTGAGGATTTCCTGCTTTGGTTTGAAATATTTGGAAGGCTGTTAGTCTTAACAGAGCAAGAGCTACAGCAGTGTGACAACTGTGTTATCAAGAAACTTCATAACGCCAGTTGCCATGATTCGTAAATCTGATAGGGAAGAGAAAAGCAGCTGTGTACCTATCAGGAAGTCTGGACATGTGTGTTAAACAAGGTTGCTACATGCGTGCTGTGTATGATGTCTTTGGCAAGGATTTCTGTTTTACAAATCTCAGGGGCAGTATGGGTGTTTTGCCCTGATTTACAGTTGCATAAGCTACAAAGATACCAAATGTCTATGCAATGATACCTCTGCTGAAACACTGTGGAAGATGTTAAGTCTGATTAAATTGATAAAGTTTTACCTATAGGCCTTTTGTTGAGTCAGAGACTGAATTCTAGTGGCAGTACAACTGTATAGCAATAATCCCCCGATGCAACGCAACTGTGTCAAAAGCCTTTTGGGAATAGCTTATTAAAAGAATATATATTTTTCTTGAGGACGAGTAAAACACAGTTTACCTGCTTGAATACCCAACTGCTTAAAGAAAAAAACAAAATACCAAGGGGTTTTCAGAATACATACAGAATCCTAAACTGATTTGTTCAGAGAAATAGCAGCTACTCTTCCTTCTCACAGCCCTCCTCCCCCATAGAACGAAAGCAAACAGTGTAGAGGAAAATCCTCATCTTTAATTTGAACTTTATAAAGCCCTGACAGATCCATCTGCTTCATTCTTTGTAGGAAAAAACACATGCTAATAATTCTGACTTCACATCATTAATCATTGAAAACCAAATTATCTCCATTCTACCACATCAGAGAGTATAATACACAAAAGATTTCTTCATATACCATATTGCCTTTAGTTCGCATTCCTGTCTTCTGTGGAATTGCACCAATTGTGAGTTTTCCCCTTCACCAGTTTTGGTTCTGTTTCTTCATTTGTCATTTCACTTTATTTACTTTATTTGTTGGATTGGGGGGAGAGGAAGAGGGGGCTCAGTTTTTACACTTCCAGTATAAATCTGACTGCCTTTTAGCATCCAGCTTTTATTAAGGCACTCTATTAAAACAAAACGAATGGCACCTGGATGAAATATGCCCATTGCATGAAGAGTCAAACTTTGTTCTTAAATTTTTTTATTAAACCCATAATTTTGATGCCAATTTCTTAAATATTATTGAACTCTTTTTAAATATAACAAAAATTGTGATGTGAGAGTGTATCTGATATGGGCCTTTAGAATGAAACTAACTCAGATCAAACTGAGGTTCTCGCTCTACTCCACTCTGGAAACACCAGGGTAAGGAAGTAAACAATTGTGTACTATTGATTTGACTTCAGATTTGCTAATTTCTCAGTGTGGAGATGAACCATAAATATGTTTTGGTTTTGTTTGTAGTTTTCTGATTGGGAAAGAGGATATCACAGTAAGGAAACAAAACACATGGCCTCTTATTTACCTGCTAAGACTATTGCAAAAGAAAAAAATATATAGCCCTACCATAGGAGAGGAAAAAGAATGTGCTTCCAAACTTCATTGCTTATGTTATTCACACAGATCACAACATTTATGCTACAGCTGATTGAAACCGCAAGTAGTATTCACAAATGTTATTGTCGGGAATCATCATTACCACAACCTCCCCTCCTTATGCCCTGGACGATGTTTGTCTTATCCACACAATTTACTTCAAAGGCTCCTTACCTCGTTGCTCTGATCATATTGCCTATTTTTCACACATGCCCGTGAACCCTCATTTTCCATGTCAAACGTAATATATTTCTTTCTTTGTTTAAAGGTTCTTTCTAATTTAATTTCTATTGAGCTTCTTAGATTTTTTTAATATGTTCATAGGTGGTAATTCTAGCCTAATTACTGTTCCTATTTCTTCTTTTTCACTTCTTATGCAGGCAATTTGCAAACAAGAAAGCCAAATGAGCAGGAAAAATGTACTCCAGACTGTTCACTGAGCTCTAAATAACCTCCAAGCTAATACACATAGTGTTCATACCTGTTCATTTTTTGTGAACTAAGTCTTTAGTGAACATAATGTTCTTAAGGTTCAATATTTTAAAGAAGTTCAGATATTTTATGTTCTTGATCATGTTCCATATCCTTATCCTCTGGATTGCTCATAAATCTAGGCTGGTTGGCTGCCATTTGCTTAGTGTATCACTCCTTGTAGCACTTCCTTGTAACCTTTGTGGGACAAAACTGGATAGTTCTTCACATTTCCAATTCGTTTGAATGTAACATCACTCACTGAACATTAGAGTTTTTACTGTCCTCAGCTGAAAAAGACATTCATAATGGTGGGGGGGAGAAAGGTTTTCTTGAAGCTGAAGGAGTTTTTATTTTATTAATTAATCACATTAATCATAAGCTTGATTTTGATTTCCTGATAGACTGAGCTTGCCTTTGGAGTAATAACATCAGCTCTTTCCCCTTTACTTCTGCTGTTTAGAGTGAACAGGCAGGGGAGGAGGAGGAAATAGCATGAAGTCATGCCTGTGTATAACAATAGTCTGAGTATGGGAAAAAGAAAGTGAATGACAAGTGAAGGGCTTTATTGCCCTTCGAAAAGAAAACGGCATTTACTGAAACACTATTCCAGTTCTTCTCCATACTGCCCAGCAGTACATGGGGATATAGATGTTCCTTCCAAGAAGAAATAGTTAGTTGATTGTTTTCAACCTCCATTGCTACCGAGGCTCTGTTCGTGAATGGGTTTCTTTATTATATCTCTGTGGGATGTAGGGCAGGTAAAGATTTCCCGGAATGTTGCACCAAGCCCTCTTCTTTCATGGGCAAACAGAAAATCAGCAAATTCCATTCTGAAATTAGTGAAACTCTTTACCCATCCTATGTGAAGTTATTAAAATCTTTTCACTCCATGTTCAGAACTATAGTATTTTAGGTTTCTCTTCAACATAGTTTTCATGCAATTGATTTTGTTTAAAAGCACAATTTTTTACACTAGAATAGTTATACAGTCTGCCAGCACAGTTAATAGATGATGTGACTATCTTGGTGGTCAAAACTGCTATTTAAACTTCACTTCAGATTTTTCAATTTCTAAACCATTTACTAAAGACAATGTCAAATCTGAGCCTGAAGCAGTCTGAGATTCACAGATCTGTATGTCAGAAAAATGGTTGTATGGTCTTCTAATGAAATATTTCTTATATAATAGGCTGTGGACCCCCAGACGATAACTACTAAATCACATTCATGTGAGAGTAGCAGGAGGTATTATCGTTGTCACTACCCAGATTCTGACCTTTCTGCTGGCTTGGCTGCCCATTATGTCTAAGACATATCCGGGTAACTGAGTTTCCATACTCAACAAATAATCCTTTGGGTTCTTCTCAACAAGAAAAAGTATTTGAGTTTTTAGTAGCCAAATTCGCAGAGATTTCACAGTCACTTTCAGAAGTTCAGTCTACAGACTAATCACAATTTGATTTTGAGCCCAAAATTATCTTTACTGCATTTCCAGCTGTGTTTTGTTCTTGTTTTGTTTTTCTTTAGTGATGTCTGTCTCTCCTCTGCTGTTTTAAAAATTAATACTCCTTTCTTTTCTGATGCTTAGTTTTCAAATACCCCAAGATAGTTATCTCCTCCCTCCCTCTGGCCATCATTCATCTATGATGTACGCAATTAGTTCTTTTAATCTTTGCTAATAACACATAATTTGATTAAAAGTTAGCAAGGCATTTATTATGAAGTGCACTTTCATTTTTAAATCAGCAGAGCTACGTCATGTCCTAGAAAAGCGCATGTCAGAAAAGCCTTAAGTATTCTTGCAAGCTTTTAAGTGGGTAGTACATGCTGCAGGTAATATAAGAGATTAGCATAAAGATGGTTAAGTTGAAATTCTTGGGTTTGTTCAGTTTAGATGTCGTCCCTGCTTTGTCCTACAGCTGGATGGAGAATCTAGGCAAAGAGAAATAATAAGATGCTTGGTCTCCTTTTCTATTAGTAGAAAATGAACATACTACCACATTTGGTGGTATACATGGTTTTTTTTTTTTTTGCCCTAGGCATTTCCTCATGAACTGGACACTGAACTCCAGGTATGGACTGGCAAACACTGAGTGGGATGATCATATCTCTCTCTCTGCTAGTTATGCCCCTGCGGATGCAGCCCCAGATCTGATATGTCTTTTTAACAGTGGTGTGCTGCTGACTCATATTCAGCTGCTTGTCCAACAGGACACGCAGATCCCTTACAAAAATGCTGTCTGCAAGCCATGCAGATGCTACCTTGTACTGATGACTCTAGTTATTCTATCCTAGGTGCACGCTTTTGCATTTGTCATTGTTAAACTTCGTACCGTTCTTGCTAACCCATTCTTCCAGCTTGTCCAGGCACTATGACATACATTTCTCTTGTCTATCTTTTTGACAACAGAATACACAATGAATTGCTGTTTCATAGAGTCATAGAACAGTTAGAGTTGGAAAGGACCTCAAGATCATCAAGTTCCAAAACCACTGGTATGTCCAACCTGGCCTTGAAGCCTTGAACTTTCTTGGGCAGCCTCTTCCAGTGCCTCACCACTCTCGCCGTAAAGAGCTTCTTCCTTACATCTAACCTAAATCTCCGCTTTTTAAGTTTAAACCCATTACCCCTTGTCCTACCACTACAGTCCCTGATGAAGAGTCCCTCTCCAGCATTCTTGTGAGCCCCCTTCAGGTACTGGAAGGCAGCTATGAGGTCTCCACACAGCTTCTCTTCCCCAGGCTGAATAACTCCAATTTTCTTAGTCCTTCACATTAAAACTGGTTTAGGTTTCTTTGTGGAAAGAATATACAGGGCGATAACATTGAAGACTTAACAAGATGGATTTGCTTACAAGATTTTTAAGTTTTGGCGTTTGGTTTTTTTTTTTTTTTTCAGTCAGCCTCACTAATCCATAATTTTCTCTGTTAATGTGTTGTAGTATTTTAAAGAAGAAGCTTCTCAATTGGTTTCCTCAAACTTTTTTGTCCTCAGGGAACTATCTGCTTTCTGTGTTTTTCTAGCCTGCTGCTAAGTGGAATATAAGATCATAAAGTCTCTGTGGAAATTTTGCTTAGTTCATTATTCATTATCCTTGCCACTGATGATGGCGACAAATGTCATTACTTTAATGGCCATCGTTACCCATTGTCATAATTAAGGGGGATCATTTAATGAAACTGAATATAACTTTGCTTAACGCATCAAATTAAAAAGAGATGTCATGACTAGGTACACAACTTCACCCATCATTTTTAAAGATGAATCAATAAATTAAGCAATTCCTCCGTATTAAACTGACAGCATTGTCTTTTTAAAGGTTCACAGGGGCAAAACAAAAGGGTGCCAGATTGCCTTATTTCTTCCCAAATGAGTGATCACATGGGAATCTGGATTCCTCCACCACTTTCTGGGGTTTAACCAAGAATGTTTCACGATTGTCATTTCATGCTTGGTTTGTGTATGGCTGCACCTCTCTGAACAGTCCATTAGGTATGTCATCTTCAAGTAGTTGCAGCTCAATATTGCTGTAGTTAACAAATGTCTCCTTAAGTGGCAAGTATCTGTATCTCTGCAACAGATCGCCATGAACTCTGTACCATGGATTACTGTGGGTGGTCTGCATATACTTCAGAGGGCTGAAGCAGTCTCTGTTCCACTTTTCTGCAGAAGCCATGGTATATGAAGCACCAGTGCTCCATAGTAGGAATGGCAATAATCCTGCATCAGAAAAAGCTGATGAAGGTCCAGTCATGGTGTCAGTTCCTTTTATTTCAGTAAGTTGAGTCCATGTCTGAGAAGGTTATTCCACCTTTGTCAGACAGATGTACAGGATAGATGTCAGATAGATATGCAGGACACTTGGGCTGTGAACAGATGGCCTGGTCAAACTTTGAGATCCTGTAGGCCATGTGTGCTGACACAGCAAAAAGTATGTGCTTGGATGGTTGTATGAGCTTGGATTTCAGTTTGATGGTAGTATCAGGAATAATACAACATATGGTAAGTAGGCACAGAGGAAGAGAAATTCAGAGACAGAACAGAAGGGAAGAAAAAGGAAAAGATTGAAAGGGAAGGAATGAAAAGATTCACACAGCACAGGTCAACATGTGAGGGGAAGCATTTGGTGGGCATGTGGGAAAGAGGTTTAACTATGGATGATAATGGTTTTGTGACAGATTAAAGAGCCCTGAGTCACTTGTATAGTCTGTGTTTTGTCTAAGCAAGGAGAACAAGTCACCTCATATCTTTGCAAAAAAGAGAAGACCTTCCTTCTTAAAAGGTACGAAGTTCAGCCAGCAGTGAATATGTGACATTCAGATGTTGTTTAGCACAGACTGAGAAAGAGCAGAAGAATGGATGATTACAGGATAAACTCTAGCACAGCTTTGACAGACGAACCCTTACCTCAGAACTGAAATAATTATTAAAAAACTACTTTGTAGGCAACTTCTGTAGATGTTTTTCTGTTAATAAGCTTGAAGTCTTCTGTCTGTCTAAATATTAGCAAGTGCTGAGTTTGTTTAGCCTGTGAATCCAGTGAAATCAGACTAGTAGCTGAGCTGCAAACTGACTACTTTGCAATCACATTAGGAGAAAGAATATCTGCAGGTCTGCGGTTCTGATTTAAGACTGAGCCTTAATGCTGAGGGTGAGTAGGACACCAGAGTCCAAAGTATTAAAAATTATATCCTCCAGGATTGAAAAATTTTGAACAGTCAATTTTATTATTATTTTTTTCAGGACATGCAGTCATTTCTTAAAAATTTATTAGGGGTTGTCGGTAAATCAATGGACAGTTGGCTCCACTGATTGGGATTGATAAAGTGTGAAGTGTTACCACTCTCTAAGGCTTTATTTATTTATTTATTTTCCCTCTTAGTAATAGGAACAACTCTTTGTGAACACTTTCAGCCTCAAGGTCGGAATACATAATTGTGTTCATGCAGTACATCTATCACAATAGGGTAAGAATTCCCTTGTAAGTATTAAATGTGAAATATAGGGAAAGGAATCCTAAAGAAAGATTAAAAGCACATTCTACCTTCCCTTCACAATCTTTAGGTCTCAGCTTTCACTATAACTTAAATAAGAAAGCTGTATAATGGGTAATCTGTGTCCAGCCATTTTACACATCTCATTGATTCCAAGTGCATGCTAAAGCATGACAAAGTGTGTGCGTTTCTGGTACTCAATGAGAAATAATAGCTCTCATTTGGAAAAAAGGGAAGAAAAACCCAACCCCAAACAACAAACAAAAAAACTCCAAAACAGCCAAGGTCCCAGAACTATTTACTTTTCAAGAAACACATCCCTCATTTTCACCCTCCTCTTTTTGACACTGAGGAATAGATTAAATCACAGCCATATAATTTACAGTTAGCCTTAGCTGGTTCTGAGTTATGCACTGTTCACACCTAAAATAGCACAAGGAGGCAAGAAGCACTGGATCAAAACATCTTCATTTTTCTTCACTTTGATTCAATTCATGAATATATATATACTCTTTGTTGAATTTATTTATCCAGCCAAAGAACAGCTTAGGGAAAAAAAAACAACCACCAAAACAACAAAAAAAGGCCACCTTTGCTGACCAATGAAAAATTCTCTTTAGGGACTCTGCATGCTGCAGGCTTGGAAATGTTTTTAGTATTTTAATCATGACTGTAGTCTTGTTACATATGGTTCCAGTTATAGGCATCGATAGCAGGGCTACATATCTATAAAATGCATGAAGAAGCTGTCCCTTTCCAAAACAGTTACTGTATCATTAAAGAAAACAGGCCAATACTGGTGGAAGAGTAAGGGTTTAAGATTTTTTGATGTTTCAATTACATCTGCAATCAGCCACCACAAACACATGTTTAACTTACTGTTAACTGTGTAGCTTATTCCATCTATCTCGCTAGAAATTTTCCGTCTTGGGTTTCACTTCTCAGTACTTCTTCAGTAATTTTTGGCCAAATTCTGGTCCATTGCATTGTGATAATACAAAGGAACTTCAACCAAATCAGTGGAAATATTGTAAAACTGTCAGTTTCATTAATTTTAGTGAACTTAATAATTACATTTATGCATTTTGTTTGGAAGACTCTTTTACAAAGAAAATATCCTGTGTCACTGAACAGTCACCCTCTGCACTGAAATGACAGTTGAAATCAATCAGATTTGCAAGTGCAGATTGTATTGGGATATAAACGTTTCTATATGCTTATTTTTTCAGCAAGACCTTCAGCTTTATGTGAATTTAACTTCACAGCATACTCTCTCATTGTTTCTGTGAAAAATCCTATTTAAGATGAGACATTTGATGGGAGGGGGTATACAGTTGTTCAGTTTGAGAACTGTAACACATAACTAACTGATTAGAATAGAGAAGGGACAACAAGGAATTAAATCAATTAACCCAAAATATCTATTTTTTGTAATTTAATGTATTTTAGTTGTAATTTAATGTAATGCAACATAAATGTGTCTTCTCAGAGCTGCCACAGTGTCTCTGAGTACTTGTTATACACAACTTTGGACATTTTTATTCAGAACTGAAGGGAAGGTGTTAGATGTGTGACATTCTTTTCCTAGCTCTAGTGCTGAGTTGGCTTTTAATTTCAGTGTACCTCTCTTTAAAGTGGCAACTCATGATAATTTGCCTCTCAGGAGTGCTGTAAAGTTTCATAAATATTTTTAAGAGTTTTGAGATCTTTAGATGAAGTGTGTGATAAAGTGAAAACAAAAAAATTTCGAGAGTTCAAGTGGGCTGCGTTGGTTATGTTTGCTTTTCTGACTGCTGTTTAACTTGGCTTATCCAATATTCTGCCTGGTTTGTGTACTGGAACCCATAGGAACTGAAATACCCACTTCAGTTTACTGTCAAGTGCCTCTGTGCTTCCCTGTCCGAGATAATGCAGTCTGTGTATAGAAATAAGGTTTTCCTGTTTATGAGCAGAATCCTTGTATGGGTAAGGAAAAGGGAGAATAATGCAAACAGTTGGGAACTGAATGCTGGCAATAAGCGAAAAGACTCTTATCTCTTAGGAATAGCTCTGGATTAAAATACAAGTTAAACCTGCAGATTTTGGAGCTTGGCTATGAGTTACTTGTCCTAGGTTTTGAAGTGGTTCAGAATTCAAATGCGTTGCATACCTGGTGCAATGCCACTGTGGTGAATAGAAAAAAACATAAATTCTCTTGTTTGGTATATAGGGGAATACATGTTTCACAGCAGAAGTAAGTTTCATTTCCTTATATTTACCCTTCTCTGTCACCCCAGGTAAGGTGTTTAGAAGTAAGTCTGTGCCAGTCTACTAGTGCTTGGAGTGAGCTAGAAGACAGGAAACAAGGTTCCTTTACTTGCATTTACTACACAGATCACTAATTTCTCTAGTGTCTAACCTGCATATGCTTGGGAATATATTTCATGATTCTGCCTTTCACTTGCTCTTAAATGGAGATAAGATTCAACTAAGCTTTGTTGGGGTTTTTTTTGGTCTGTTTGGGTTGTTTTGTGGGTTTTGTATATTTAGATGTCCAAGCTTGATAGTCTTCCTAAATGGTGCCTTTCCTGATGCAGCAATGGTGGTCTTGCATACACCAGGATGCTGGCTCGAGACAGAAAAGTTCTTGTTTTTCCTGGTTCCATCATAACAACTGTGGGAAAGTGTTAATAAACCCACCAATAGGAAAAAAAATTTCTAGAAACCAGGATATTTCCTCTTTCTCTTGGGTTATGTCCCAAATTTTATATAAGCATGTATTTGTATCAGTGTTGACTACAGTTTATTTTTTGATGGCTGGAATGTTTGGATGTAATGTCTCAATCTTTCTGTCTAGGTATTTACAGTTCTGTGAGCATAAGGAACCTACCTGAGAAGGTAGTGCCTACATTTGTACCTTGAAACATCTACCTGCAGATTTTTGCATGTTCTGCTTACACTGTCCCCTAAGTATTTTTTTTTTTAACCTCTTTTTCCCTGCTTGAATGCTTGATGACAGCTTTGTAATATTTTGTCTTTAACTTCAGATAAAAGCATTCTTGAGTGGTAAAAGTGTGATCTTTAAACACTCTGAATGACAGATCTGAGAAATGCAGTTAGAGTGCTTCTGTCACTAAAAGTGAAATTGTGAATGACAGGTTGCTCTTAGCACTTAAAAGTAAGATACATGTCCAGTGATATGTTTGAAGTGTGACTGTGAATTGATAATTAGAAAGCTGGCTTCCTCTCAATGGAGGTCCTTCACATTTGTAACCTGATATTCCCTTTCTGAGCGTTTAAAGCTTCAAGACTGATGAGTGAAATAAGTTTTTGTAGGCTACTGCCCTTATTATGATCTATCCCTATAAAATACTCTGCAGTTTCTTATCTTATACATATGTTTGATTCTTTTTCAGAGAGTGCACCCTTCTTAATTTCTTTACAATAATGGCATACTTAGGACAATTCAGTTTAGTGTGGCGTAAGTTGTGTTCAAAGTTGGCTTGCCATTGGACCTCAAAAAATAGTTTTAAAGAAAGTGATGCATCACCATGTATGATGGTCTATCCATTGCAGTCTTCTAGTGACCAGTTAAAAATATAGTTCTATCCATATCTTCCATGATAACATTTCCCCAAACTGTAAATTTTGTGGTATCCAAACATAATATAAATACAAGTTTGGAGATTTCATGAAGGAGATACAGAAATTGCTCAAAAGCTTGGTGAGTTTTATAAAATCAGTATAATTAGCTGAATAAGACACAGCACAAGTGAGTAAGTATCTGATATTTGAGAGTTCTTTGAACAGAAGCATCTTAATATCCAGTAATTGAAAGGCAGAAGCTGGACAAGCCACAAGGAGGGTACAACGGTTCTTTTGAACAGTCCAAGATGAAAATCATATGTTCTTAGTCCATGTTCATTCTGAATCAAGACCAAACAACTTTCTTAAAAGAGATTCCTCAACTCAGTTATAACTTATTGAGGTTGGTGCTGAAATTGGATAGACACTCAAGCCTGTACTATTTAGAGTTATTAATTATTGACTGTCTACTTGGAACACTTGCATAAAAAGGAGACAAAAAAGATTATAATCTAGTGTGTTTATAAAATGAATCAATCTTATTTTTAATAGGTTTATATCAACATACATTCTTCAAAGATTATACTTAGATTTAACACACTTCAAGACTTGCTCCAAGCTTTACCAGCAATGCAGAGCAACCCAGCACACAAAAAGGTGTATTCATTCTTCATGAGAGATTTCATAGAATATAGCAGATCTTAGTTTTTGCATATTCCTTTAATGAACCACCTTCAGGTATGAAGTGCAGCACTTGTACTTAAAAGTAGCCATCTGTCACAGTGTGGTGAACAGGATGGTGATTCATTCTAGACGGCTGAGGTTTGTGAGCTCTGTGATTCTTATGACCTTTCATCTGCATGACATTTCATTACTTTATGGAACCCTACCAAGTGTCTGGAGCACAGCAATGCTTGGCTGCCCTTATTGTTTTCAAAGACACTCATAGATTTGCAGAAACATAGGCACATTTTACAATCCTGCTTTCCCTCTGGCTTTGTGAGAGGACTGAGAAAAAAGCCAAAGCTATCTATCTCCCCTTCACGCAAAATCACACTCCACTATTTCCATAGAATGAACATCTTCTATATGTTTCCTATATGATTTTACTTCTTCACCCATGATCCATAATTTTGTTAAAACACTACTTTCCTTTTTCTCCCGGTGCTCAATGTCATTCAGGATTTCAGCATTTTAAACTATTGGGATGGTAAATAGAGCTGAACAGTGGGGTTAATACTGATTTTTAAAACTGGTTTTGTGTTCTATTCCAACCCATACTATTCTATGATTCTGCATTCAGTCTGATCTCCAATTATTGATCAAAAGAGACATAGCCTTTTCCAGATCCTTCACGTTACCTGCCAACCCCACCACAAAGCTAAGTTTTGAGCACGTTAGTGTGTGAACTAAATCTCACCCTTCATTTCTTTTATTCAGTGTTTATGCATATATTTCTATTGCTTTACATTAGGGAGCCTTAAAACTTCAGAAAATATATTTCAGATTGTAATACAATGCAGACAGGAGTTGGTTAAAGGAAAGATGCATATTCTTAAAAAAAATCTCTTGTCTAGCATAAGATAAGCAGTAAGTTTTAAAAGGTGAGTTCATTAAAATAACATACAATGCTGTGTGTAAAATCAAGGCAATATTGTCTAGCAGTCAGAAGTATTGCTTATAGATAAAGTATGAACATTGCTGAATTCAAAAGTTTCAGAAAAAAAGTTCTAGAAAATCAGCTTAACACTAAGAAATGAATAAATAAATAAAACATTCAAGCACTTAATTTTAGCAAATGAAGGTTAAGTAAGTGTCATGGGTTCAGCAGCAGCAGTCATTTTCTTGGTAGCTGGTGCAGCGCTGTGTTTTTGATTTTGGGCCTGGGAGCAGCACTCATAACACAGTGCTTTCAGTTACTGCTTGACAATGTTTTGGTTTGACCAAGGACTTTCTGAGCCTCATGCTCTGCCAGAGAGGAGGAGAAGCTGGGAGGAAGCAGAGACAGGACACCTGACCCAAACTGACCAAAGAGGTTATTCCATACCACAGCACATCATGCCAGGGATGTGAAAACAGAGAGCAGAGACCCGGAAGCGTGGGTGGTTATCATGGGTTCAGCAGCAGCAGTCATTTTTTCTCCTTCTTGGTGGCTGGTGCAGCACTGTGTTTTTGATTTTGGGCCTGGGAGCAGCGCTGATAACACCAGTGTTTCGGTTACTGCTTAGTGGTGTTTTGGTCTGGCCAAGGACTTTCTGAGTTTCATGCTCTGCCAGGGAGGAGGGGAATCAGGAGGAAGCAGAGACAGGACACCTGACCCAAACTGACCAAAGAGGTTATTCCATACCACAGCATGTCATGCCCAAGATGGAAGACGGAGAGGAGAGACCCAGAAGGGTGGGGGGTGCACTGCGTGGTTGGGCTTGGTTTTAGGTGGTGAGAATTGTATTCTTTCCTTGTATTTCTCTTGTCATTATTATTATTGGTGGTAGCAGTAGTGATTTGTGTTATACTTTAGTTACTAAACTCTTCTTATCTCAACCTGTGGGAGTTGCATTCTTTTTGATTCTCCTTTCCATCCCCCCGGGAGCGGGGGGAAGAAAAAAGGGGAAAGTGAGGGAGAGAACGAGCTGCGTGGTTAGAGAGGCTTAAACCACGACAGTGGTGCACTGCTTGGTCGGGCTGGGTATAGGTGGTGAGCAACTGTATTCTTTCCTTGTATTTCTCTTGTCATTATTATTATTGGTGGTAGCAGTAGTGGTCTTGCATTACACTTTAGTTACTAAACTGTTCTTATCTCAACCTATGGGAGTTGCATTCTTTTGATTCTCCTCCCCATCCCCCCAGGAGCGGGGGGAAGAAAGAGAGGGGAGTGAGTTTGGGAACGGGCTGCGTGATTTACAGCTTTAACCACGACAGTAAGGACCACTGATGTTCTATGGAAATTTATCCACATGGAGAGCAGACATCTGAGAATAAAAGGCACTTTAGTCCATCAGAAACAAAAAAGTCTGTAAAATGCAGTTTTAACAATTAATAACATTAGTCTTTACAACAACAACTCTATCATTTATCTTCTTTGAAATGAAAATTAATGACTTTCTAAAAGACATTCTAGGTCAAGTACGAGCATTTAATTTGGATGCAGCAATGGCTTTGTGGAAATTTATATTAAAATATTCAAAACAGGTAATAAAGTGGCTAAACTCTGTTAATTTACAGATAAAAGGGTGAGAAAAGATACTGTTATTGTCAAATAGTTGGATGATTTCCTCTTCCTGGATCAACACATGACAGAAATATGTATTTAATGTATTTTTAAGAACTAGATGTGATTTTACTTATTGTCGAGATCTATCTTTTTCTGGTTATCATGAATGTTTGTGGGGTTTTTCTGGTTTTTTGGTTTATTTGGTGTTTTCTTTAATCAAAATGTCCATCTTCTATGTAGAATTTGAGTTTGCTTGGAAAAAATCTAAATGGTAGAACAGTCATTTAATATTATAGTTTAATGTTAATTGAGAACAAATATAAGCAGTGACTTACCCAACTATAAGACCTGGAATTGTATGTACAGTCAATAATTATAGGTATTTCTGTCTTTGAAATAATTTGGAGTTAATCATAGGATAGGAAGAGACTTACTATAATGTAGTATTTTGGCTACTTGCATATGCATATACATTGACTACCATTGTCTTAACTTTGCTTCTTAACAATTTCAACTAGCTAGATAACTATTTTAATTTACTGTTTCATAAGGCCACAGTCCATTTGTACATGAAGAAATTTTAAGATTGGCACCAGATTTGTAAGTACTGGAAGGCTATTCTTATCAAATTTTACCTTCCACTTTTTAATTCAGTGTACAAAAAATACAAGGAAAGAATTAAGCAATGGACTTTGTCTAGCTGTTAATTCCCATGTAGAATAAATCACATATAGTAAAGCTTCGTACTTAAAAGATAATTAAAATTGGAATTAAGAAGTATGAAGTGCCACTTTGCAGAAGAAATAAGAATACTTGGAAAAATAGTGATTTATTAGTGTGATCTGTAAGGGAAAATGGAAAAAAGAGGAGATAAAAAAAGTCTCAACACCCTCTTCTGATATGAGACTTACAAGAAATCTACTGACTAATGGTGGTTTGTGGGACAGATGGATGGAATTCATTTACTACATTTCTTGCAATTATTAAATGTCACAGGCATATATAAATAGCTCATATTTATTTTCCCTTCCTGCTATCTTCATTCATAAGCTCCAGCCCACCTCCAGTTTTGACTATCTGAAACCAAAACTGCAATCTTTAAAACCTCCCCATTCTCCTGCCACTTTGTCCCAGATGCGCTTAGACTGTAGTTTTCAATGTTATTTTCCCAAGCACTTGAATTTCTGCTTCTTGGCATGATCAGACTCCCAAATCTCTCATTGTCAACACAGATGCATACATCACACCTATGGGATGCTGTCCTTTAGAAAATATTACTGCTGGCATTATTTAGCCTTTTGTGTTCGAGTGTGTTTTAAAGAGAAACTTGGACTTAATTGTCACAAATTCATATCAACACTGGCTGTAGAGAATACAACTTCTTTGTTAAACCTATACCTGATATTATCTTCCTTCTCACCATTTGTTTTTGTTGACCATCTCACTCAACAGGATGTATTTAAGCCTTATCAGGAACTACAAATTAGACATTAATTCATGTCACCACTGGGCTAGTTGGGTGGGTCAGTGGCCAGCAGAGAAAGTGCAGGTTCATCTAAGGGTGAGAGCTCTTGTTTCTCTGGAGCAAAGTGGGTGGATATCTTAAACCCCTATGTGACTATATTAGCAGATTTAAGAGGAAAGCTGCAGTTCACTTAAACTTCACTTATTCCATTAGGGATGGAATAGTTTTAATAAGAGGGGTGGGAAGTTTCCCCATTCCCTATACAACAGCTGCAAGCTACTCACTAAGCTTTTATTTTAAATTACATTATCACCATTTCCTTCTATTTTTTTTTTCTTCAGAAGAAAGGCATGTCTGCTGCTGTGATATTGAAAGAAAGATCACAAAGGCTTACCTTTAGTGAATGGTTTCTGCTGGTGGAGCCTAGTGATAAAAAAACCTCTTCTATTTGAATACTTAAGTCCTGGAAAGTAGTTAGATTTAAAAGGTAGCCTATTTCCAGCGCAGAATCTGAAGTAACCAAGTCATAGAGTTGGCAAGCAAAGAACTAGGTAGAAAAACTTACACTGTAATAAAGGGTAACTCATACTGTCTGACTGTTTTTACACAGAGCATGGCTCTCTATAAACCAAGATAAAAAAGAACAACAAACCCAAATAAAAAACAATCCAAGAAAATATAGCAAGTGATATGACAGTCGAAAACAAGAAGTGAGAAATAAAGGCTGACAAAGGTGAATTTAAAAGTGCCTCTATTACAACAGAGAAATTTGTTTCACAGCTATGACTAGGAGTCTATGACAAATTAATAAAAAGAGAAGAAAATGAAGAAGGAAACAGGAGGAACCAGGTTCTGACCTAATAACATCAAGAAACAACACAAGAGCCTACAGTCCCCTATGGTGATGCATGATATCTGAAGCATCTCACTTAATTATAGCTGTGCTAATTTGTAGTAGTTGCTAAATAAATTACTATATCCTGTAGTCTTGATAATGAAATACTAGTGAAATGCTACTTGTGCTTTAGAATCTCACAGTAAACTGGAGCAGGTATTTTCCTACATCATTTAGAATGACCTGCTTGCTTTTCTTTAAGCTCTCCTTGGTGAGCATATAAAAAATAGTCTCTCACTTGGCAGCCCAAGTAGATTCCTTACATGGGTAAGGAAGGTGAAGTTCCCTAAAATTAGGTGTTCTAATATGGAGTATGACAGCACATAAATCATTGTCTGTATTTGTTATTTCATTCTCCAAGACAAGAACTGTTTTGCAGTAGTTGTGTACTAATTTTGGAGTCACTTCGAATACACCCTGGAGTCATGCTTAGTAGCAAAATTTGATTGCCAGTAGCACAGGCTTAACTGTAGGAGTTATGAATGGGAAAGTGCAATTAGGTCATGGAGCAGAAGTGTTCACCCTGGTCTCTCCTCATTTAAAACCAGATTTGTTTAAGATGAAGATATGCCTCATTGTTCTTGAGATAGTCTCGAGAGGGTCTTGCAGCTGGACTAAACAGAAATTCATCCTGATGGTGACACAGTGATCAAGGCTTTCTGGAATGGCTGCATGCTTAAACGTATTTTACAAAGCATTCTGTATTTATTTTACAACCAGAATAAATGTGCTGGCAATTGAAAACTGGAAGCCTGTTGCTGGAAATTACTTTTGCAAACTGTATTTATCCAGTGGCAATAACACATTTTAACATCTGCTGTTACCTTGCTGAAGAGTATGGATTTAGCCATTACTAGGAACTTAATAAGCCAAGTGCCTTCATCAGCTGCTTTCCAAATCACTGTGTCATATAAGGAATTCTTTAGGGAATCAAAGCCATGGTGTGTCATAGTGCATTTAGCAAATGACAAATGCAAACACATTGAAATCAATATGCAGGGAAAGGAAAAATACATCTCCTGCGCTGGATGCTTATCGGACTGTGAAAGTAGTCTAAAAATCAAATAAAGACCTAGAAAGTATCCGGTACAAAAAAAATAGTCTTTGTCTATGAGAGCAGATGTACAAGATAATGGTTATGAAATATGTACAGAAATGGGCTAGATTTATCCATATACTCCAGCTGTTTTACTATGACAGTGAAAAGCAGCAATAACAGTTAAATCAAGCTTGTGGCTGATTTACATTGTTTGACTGAGTCAAAGCATTTAGATCAAAATAGTATTCTTAACAGTTTTGCGTCCATGCAAATAGTGGCTTGCTCCTTGTGTTGTATTGCCCATCACAAAAGTTTGAGTTTTGCTCTTTTATAAATTCTTTTATAATTCCAATACCAGTGAACAAAGGCAAACAAATTTCACTTAATCCTTCAGCTGATCATTGCAGCTCTTATCTGAGTCTTGCATCCTAGTGCTGTCACTTGTGGTGTTTCTTATGGTTTTTAGAACTGTTTGTCTTCTGTTTTCTTCACCTCTCTTATGCCTCATTAGCTATTTTTAATAGGTATGTCAATAACAAGCAGACCTAATTTCATCTAAAGACTTTATCACATCTTCCATGGAGTGTTAGCTCTTGTTTTATGTTTCTTCCACTTGTCACACCTTTCAATATCATTGGTTATCACTGAATTACTTAAATGCAGCTAACAGATTCTTTATTACAAAGTCATCTTCTCGTTGCTTGACAGCTCCCTGCCTGGCCTGTTTTGGGGCCTGCATAATGAATACTGCTCTCACTGATTATACAAAGAACATCTGCAACACTATTAAGGAAACTAATCTACAATAATTTGTACAAATAGTTCATAGGCAGTGTAGAATGCATGTGTTTTCACTGTCTGACTTCTGTTGCCTGTTTGTCTTGCATTAACTTCCAGCTTCGGCTTCCAAATCTTAAAGACCTAGCTGTTTACAGGAGAGACTATTTAGGAGAACTTTTAGAGCAGAGCCTCCTCTCTTCTGCAAGGCCCTGAACATACCTTGTGTCAGAACTGTATCATTTCAGCACTTCTCTGCTCATTGCAGCTATGCTGATATCCTGCAGTTACACAGAGGCTGCTGTGGAGGTCTTTTCAAGAGGAAGGAGCACTGTCCTTTAAACCTTGACTAGTTCAGTTGCTGCTTTCATGACCAGTCCTGCTGGTTTGGAAGAGCATCATCAGAGGAGTAGGAAGTTCAAAGGGAATAAAAAACTGGCTCTAACCTGCTCAGTTTGCTCAATGTGTTTGGACCAGTCTCCCTTGGATAGGCGCCTTCTGAATAATCCAGGGAGAAAAATCTATGACATGTATGACTGTGCTGAAATATATAGCAACCCAGGCAGAACAAATGAGTTTCATTACAGAAACTCCTAAAAACTAACAGGATACAAGTCTGCATATGAATAGCAAGATAATGATGTACGTAATAATAAAAGTTTACTACTGTACTACAAGGAGAAGTATGAAATAGTAGCTGTAGCATATTATTCACACACTGTTAGGAGAAGAATGTGGCTAACAGCTCTAAATACAGGCTTAAGTAGCTTTCAATTATTTACCAGTGCTCATATGTCTATGGTAGCATTTCATAATAAGAGTGTTGCATTGCCTTACCCAGAGCATGCAACTATCTCCTTCTGAATTTCAGTTCCCTGAAGAGCCACAGTTGCTGCTGATTCATGAAGATTGACTTGATTTCCTTTGTATAAGTAATTAGCAAACTGTTTCTAGATTACTGAATATGTACTCCTGACATTTATGTTTCCACACATCTCTCTTTCCCTGATAGATGCCAATGTGTTGTAACTGTTTTAACTTTAGCTGTAGTAACCGACCTTTTCCTCTTCCCATTTTCTCTCCCTCATCACGATGATGGGGCATGAGTGAGTGGCTGTGTGTTGCTTCACTGCTGGCTGTGTTAAATCACTGAGATTTAGGATGCATAGCAGGAAGAAGTTTAATTTTTCAAGAGGCAGGTACACTGCAAAGCTCTGTTCAATGGATTAAACTTTCTAACAAACTGGAATCCACATTCACCTTTGCCAGCTTCTAAGTTGAAATAGACAAATTTATGCCTTTTTGAATATCCCTTTTCACCACTACAACTTTTGAAGGCCATGGGCTTTAGTGAAGGAATTGAATCCTATAAAGTATTATTAAAAAAAACAATAAAAAGACAAAGGAAAGAATTTTAAAGGAACTTCTGGGAAGTTTTGATTAGTAACAAATCAAATTCAAATTTAAAAGTCCTCAGAGACAGCAGGGAGGCAAAAAAAATAAGGATCCTATCTCAAAGGTACAGCGATAGATTTAATTTAATTAGTAACAGACATTTTCAGCTTGGCAATGGGCATTAATACAAGAGTGCAAAGAACACTGCTGGGGAATGGTGTTTTACATGGATGAGTAACTGAAGGCTAACCCATGACTCTGTGCATTGTGCAAAAAGATGTTTTGGTACAACCTTTATTTGCCAGATAAAAGCTCCAGGAAGGCACAGCTTTTAAAAACACAAAGAAAGTATTTACCTTCACATTGGGTTTCTGGGGTTTCATTTTAACATGACTTACCCATCTAGCCACCTACACAGAGCAGCAAAGGTATGAATGGAAACCTACCCCTCCCCTTCTCTTTTCTCACTGCTAAGACCAGACCTTCCCAGCGCTATCTGCATGTCCATGTACCAGTGCACGTTTGACCAGTACAAGGAGATTTAAACTTCAAGCTCATTAATGTGACAAGTCTTCCTGTAATATTAGTATCAAAGACATGAATTTCAACATCAGCATATGTGATGGAAACATGTCATTAACCCCAGGTGAATTAGAGTTGCAGGTTTACCCAAGTCGCATAAAATACATTGTGATCCTTTGTCATAGATCATGAATCTACTAGCAATTTGATATGTCTTCAGGTATGCTTAATTCAGAGTGACAAGTGGCTGTTGTGAAGAGAACGACACACTGTGTACCTGAGCAACTCTTTGTCAGGGAAATAATACCAAGACAAGGTTAGAAATACAAATACTTTAATTCATTACATAGTTTGTTCATTCTCTGAAAGCACTGACTCTTAAAGAGTTTAAAATCAAACTAGAAGGTAAAATGCTTTAGTCACTTAAATACTAATGGCATAAAGTGTTTATTGTAGCAATAGGCACTGGTCTCATTTTGCAAGCTCTCATGCCTTTAAAAAAAAAAAAAAAAAGAAAAAAAAAAAGCATTTCTGTGATTTAGGGATCAAAATATTTAGCTTCAAAGTTGCCAAAGTAATTTAGGTGCGCTTGATAATTTGAGCATTCACATTTGCATGTTGGGTCTGTTGGGTCACACAATCTGATTGTGCGCAAAGCAATAAAAGAAGTTGATCAAGTTGAACAAAGCTGAACAAATTAACATCCATGGAAGAGCTTTTTGACCAGACCAACAGGCACCTAATTACCATGAAAGTTGATGAGAAATAGAGTCCTAAAGATAAACTTCTTTTCCTTTCCTACTATAGATCTTAAGCAAGGAGATTGCATTATCCATGTCTGATAAAAGTCAAAAAGAGCTATATTATACAGAATTATATGACAATTAGTAGAATAAAAAGCTGAAGATGAGGTGGTACTTATACTTTCACTGGCATGGCAGAAATATACTTTCCATAAGCTTTTAATTAACCATATGATAAAATCATAATCATGTACACAGACAGTCAATGACAGTCACTCAGCATTTCCCCAATTCTTGACTTTCTGTGTATTTATGAATATAATACAGTTTTTTGATGCACCCATACAATCAATCAAGATCATAATTGGGATTATCACAGTTAAGGAATTTACCAATGCCTTTATTTAATGAATGTATTTAATGAATGAATAACTGTATTAAAATTTAACTTGTTGGATAGTGTCCCAGATACTTAAAGAGAGGTTTTTTCATGTTATCCAGTGGTTTCTGAAATATGTAAAATAAAGGAATATAAAAATAACTATGTTGGAACATACCATTGAGTTTTGCATATGTTATGTTCCTATTCAGCCAAAAAATTTTGCAATGAGAACTTCTATTGATGTTTACATGTTAAAAATGTTTTTCTTGTCAAAGTTAGCAGCCCAAATAGCTTGTTACAGTGCTACATTTCACAAGGATATCATAGGCACTGCATATTAATACACTTTGACATGAAACTTGTTTATAGAACCAATGTAAATCACCCTTTCCCTTCTTATGTATCTTGGGCAAAATCCTGATAATATGTCTAATAAATAGTGATTTTCCTGCACCAAAAAGTGTTCTGTCCCATTCACTTTGATGCAAATAATAAATATGATATAGCATCGCATTTCTTCCCTTTTTTTATGTTGAAAAATTCCTCCTTCATAGGTAAACTTGATTATCTTTTTTTAACAATGCCTTTTGTAACTTTAGAGCAAGAAAGGCTGTGTGTATGTGCATTTTACATTTGGTGCGAAGATCAGCAGATCAGCAGCCACTGAAGTGATGAGGGAAGGAGGATGCTTATTTAGTTAGACTACTTGATTAACAGCCGGAACATATTGCCTCCACTTTCTGCTTCATCTCAAGTTTTTAGTATGACTTTTGTTCAGTTTCTCCTGTCAGTGCAAGGCATACTTTATCCCCCAAAATGGGAAGAGTGCGGCTTGATTCCTTTCACTCTTTTTATGTCTTGCCTATTCAAAATATGATGTCTTGTTTTAACATTTGCAGCAGTGAAGCTCCAGTGCTATTTTCTGTTGCAAGGTAAACGACAAATGACAAATATTGTTTATCTGATGGGAGAAATATGGCATAAAATAATGAATTATGTACACTTTCAAGCCTTTCAAGCCTTTAAGGCTACTTTACCCTTATTACACCTTCGTTCCCTCTTCCAAATGCTTAGAAAGGTTTATCTTGGAAATTGGCAGGATGAATAATATGAAGACTGGACCATTAGACAGAGCTTCAAATTAGGGATAGCACTAAGCATATTGAATTCTTTTCTTTCATAAGAACACATTAGTAAAGAGTCAATTATTAACTCTGCTACTTGATTTATTCCAACATTTTGAATGTATTAGAGGTCAATGTATTTAAATGTGGGTTTTTAAAATTATTATTTCAAGTGGCAATTCAGTTCACAGAGGGTAAGTAGATTATAATAGGTCCCAGCTCCTGGGCCCATGCACTGGTATGTCAGTAGGATTTATTATAACTTGTACCTTCAGAGAATAAGAATTACATTCTTTTGAGGTTAATGAGATTATATGCTGTTCAATAGGTATTTTCAGTGTGATTTGGTAGCGAATTCTTACTGAGAGATCCAGACCTTTGCTTTATCAATATGATTTCTTAATTTCTGAACACTTATTTTTGTACCTTTCCAATTAAAAGTCATGTTTACAGTTTAATATGCAAACATACCATCTAGTTCTACCATACAGCATTACTTAATGAGAATATTAAGTGAATATCCAGTGAAAGTTCACTGAACAGTTAATTGAAGGCAGACAGTCTGCAAAATATGAGTTTTAAGAGTTAAGCAGGTGAATTATATGCCATTAAAAAGAAGGGAATGAGAGACCACTACTTGCATTTCTGGGACAGAAGCTCAATGAACAAATGATCCTGGCAGTATAGAATCACAGGACTCTTTGGGTCGGAAAGGACCTTAAAGCTCATTTAGTTCCTATAGCTCTGCCATGTGCAGGGACACCCTCCATTAAACCAGGCTTCTCAAAGCCCCATCCAACCTGGTTCTGTTATCTAGAACACATTGCTATAAAACGTACTGGTTATCAAATCAGACTTTGTCAACCCTAAAGGATTTTTATTCTCCTGATTTCATTAAGTTGCTACGATGAATAAATATCAATTTAATTTATTAACTGATTTACTATTTACTTAGAGACTGAATTTATGTTATTATTTTTGAAATATCTGGAGGTTTTTCCTCCTTAGTTTAAGGAAACACAAACCAAAATCATTACAGAATCTATTGTATCTGCCATTAGAAAATTATATGACTGTTCAGGCACAAGAAGGGATCAGATTGTTCCTTATTTAGGCATGAAGTGGGGAGAATGTAACAGCAAACAAAAATTATAGTTAAGACTTTCCTCCGTCATTAAGTTGGAAAGAGATGTTACTTTTCGTTTCCTACAACTCTGAAATGAATACTGTCTTTACTGCCATTAAGGAGCAAAAGAAGTTGTTTTCTAGGACAATAAAATTTAACTGCAAATCATTTTTCGATATATAATTGCCCCTCTGTGTGTAAGTGGCAAATCTTATTGTGGTTCTTTTGGGGAAATAAAGGGTATGTGAAAGATTTCTAGGTTCCTACTTAGGGAGGTCTTTGGAGCAGGACATACAGGAAATAGAAAACTTCTGGCAAGAAGGCCTGTTCTTCAAGATGACCTCAGTCGGAAACACTGAAGTGCTGATTTGTGTTTGCCTGAGGCTGGGTTCTTTATTTAGAAAAGAGGCATATCTTGAGGAGATGAGTAGGGAATTATTTGATTTGATTTATTTACGTATTTTGTTCTGGCTGATGAGTCCCCATGCAAACTGCAAACTTCGGTACTGTGACTTTTATAGTCATAGAATCATAGAACAGTTAGGGCTGGAAAGGACCTTAAGTTCATCTAGTTTCAAACCCCTGCCATGGGCAGGGATGCCTCCCACAAGCAGGGATGCCTCCCACAAGCAGGGATGCCTCCCACTAAACCATATCACCCAAGACTCTGCTCAACCTGGCCTTGAACACTGCCAGGGATGGAGCATTTACCACTTCTTTGGGTACCCTGTTCCAGTGCCTCACCACCCTTACAGTAAAGAGCTTCTTCCTTATATCTAACCTGAACTTCCCCTGTTTGAGTTTGAGCCCATCATCCCTTGTCCTATCACTGCAGTCCCTAATGAAGAGTCCCTTTCCAGCACCCTTGTTAGCTCCCTTCAGATACTGGAAGGCTGCTCTAAGGCTTCCATGCAATTTCTCTTCACCAGGCTGAACAGCCCCAACTTTCTCAGTCTGTCTTCATACAGGAAGTGCTCGAGCCCCCTTATAGTCTTTGTGGCCCTCCTCTGGACTTGCTCCAACAGCTTCATGTCCTTCATATCTGTGAAACATACCTTCCATTGCAATATTTTATTTTGGGTTTGATTGAGGTTTTTTGTTTTGTTTACTGTCCTTGAGAGATTTTTCCCCAACACTTTTTCCAGATAGAGATATATCATTAGAAAAATAATCAGTATATTCTTGCAGATGCATGTAAAGTTCAGCTACCAGAAGAATGTAAGAACTAGAAACTTCTTTCCACTTGTCTGTTTTGTCCTAATACCTGTTTGCTCAGTGTCCACCAATCTTAGCGGTGCAAGAAACTACAATATTGGTAGAATTAAAAGTCTTCTACCTATTAATTGGTTCTAATGTATAAAGGAAATATTGAGTTCTCTTCACGATTATAAATGATTTCCAGAACACTGAAAAGCTTGTTTTGAGAATCAATACATTTTCAAGAATATTCTGAAAATCCATAAGTGATTTTTTGAAGTTAATTTAGACATGCAACAAAATGTGTTTTGATTTTGTCTTCGATTGAGACAAAAATTCCAATACTGAAATAAGAATCAGATTTATCTATTTTTCTGAATCAGAACATGAATTCAAAAAAAGAGTAAATAAATTGCTGCGGATGTATAGTAGAAAACAAATTCCTCATGATTTCATTGCATTTATTCTCTGGAGACAACAGTACCAGACTGACTCAATTTAAGAAGAAAAACATTCTTTGGGGTTTCTGATTATTCCTCTAAAATTTAACTTTAGCATTAGAATAAGACTGTGTAAAATCTAGGGATCCCAAAAAATCCACGTTCCATATGAAATTAAATAAAAATCTTCCTGCAGTTACTTGAAATTGTGCACCTTTCTTTACGAAGAATTCACTGCAGGGAAAGAAGAAATGTATTGATTCTGACAGAATAGGCAGGTTTCTCATTATGTTCAATTGGACCCCTACTAAAATTGTGGCCTAGATACTCGTCTAGTGCTTTCTTTTATTAACTTCAAATGAGAAAAATACCTTAACTTGCATTAGGTCAGGATCTTTCTTCAGAGCAGTAGTAACTCACAAACATCCAAGACACTTCAACTTGAATACGTGTCGCAAGTGAAAATTTCATCATGTAAGCGGGGTCAACAAAGGAAAATGCAGGTTGCTACTTGACAATTTTACGAATCATTTAGGCAATTATTTACTGCTGGGGAAGTTAGTGTCAAGATGGCTTGGTGAATAAAGTGGTTTTCTGTGTTGTTAGCTGCTTGTGTCACAGTTGTCAGCCCAAGCAAAGTACTGGGGTAATGGTAGTGCTCTTGTTATCAATACTTATTATTTATTGAGACTGTCACTGCAAGTGGTGCATAACAAATGTAAGTCAAGGCAGGTTTTCCCTTGTAATATTTACATGAACTTGTTACAGAAATCCTGCCTGAACAAGAAATTCAAAAAGATAAAGGAAAATGGAAAGGAGAGGTCAGGTATCGTCAATAAAATCATTTATCCAGAGTCTAACTAGCATATATGGACAGGTGAAGAAGGTCTATCTGGGCCTGAATGGGGCTGATACCACAAAAGGTGACAAAGAAAAGAGATGAAGGGACAAAGATGATAAACCAATGTAGTGATTCTTCTTCATTGTGTTCTGAGTTGGCTGATGTGTTACAACATGATTTCCTCATTAGCCATAACTAACAAAAAAGATTGCTTCTTCAGTTTATTGGAACAGAAAAAAAAAATTCTACTAGTGTCTAATGGAAAAAAAATTACAGCCATAATTCATCTGCATATTCATGGTGATTTAGCTTCTTTATTGGTGTACTTCCTACAGATAATATTAATACTAAATTTGTGGATTCATGAGTTGAAAGCTTTTGGGAACAAAGTTCCTCAGAAGCATTGTTTGAGGTAATCATCAGGCTCTATTATCAGAACTCTTTCATAATGATTTCCAGTGCCCCATATAACTTTGAGTTGATTTTCATGGAGAAATTATTCTTGAAAAAGACTGTGAAATGAACATATTATTATTATTATGGAATAATTTCTGAATGATGGTGACTTTATTAAACCTATTTAATGCAAATTAACTAAAACAGACTAGTTTTGAACTTGTGTGACTGCATACTGCATGTGCAATTCTCAAATAACTTTGTCATAATCCCTATGAAGATAAATCTTGTGCATGGAAGCAAGACAGACCATCAGAATGACTATAATTATTAGCAGAACTTTTTATCCATTCTCTTAAAAAACAATATAAATTAAAAGTCTTTTAGAGAAAAATTACTTCACACTGTATAGTGGTCTGAAAAATGTGATTGTTGGACTCCCCTCACAGCTGTGGGTAGATGCTGCTAGAATTCATGGTGCTTAGAGAAAGCAGATTTTTCAAGGGAGGGCTGGCCACAGCTTGTTTGAAGGTGATTGTGAGTTTCTTTTCAAAAGGCCCCAGGGAATCTCGCAAAGGACTTTAAATAATTCACATGGCAAAAATGCATCCAGAGAGCTTAAAGTCAATAAAACCTCTAGCTCTTTATAGTACTTTACGACTGAGCCCTAGTATATTAATTCAAGCTCTCAGAAGCAAAGATACCATGTTCTCAGTCTGCTTGGGTGCAAATATGAGATACCATATGGGACTGAGCCCCGAGAGGGAGGATACAATAAACCCACAGTCAGACAGCTTAAATAAGAAGTGGGATTGGTTTCTTCAGCATAAATAACACTTTTGCTACCCTGCATTTCATGAGCTTACATTGCTGATGTGAATAATTTTGAGTAGAAAAAGTGTGATAGAGTAGAAATCTGTGTAGGATGGGAGATGAATTTAGGTCTGTAATGAGGGACAGTTTGAATTATGTACCCAGTGTATCAGCTGTTAAAGGCATTTTTCTTTGCTGCATTTTTTTTATGCATAAGTTTCAAAATGTTTTCCACCCAACACTATTTCTTTCACTTCCTGTGGATGTTGTGGGTTTCTTAAACAGAAAAAATCCGCAAATAGCATAAAAAGCTTTCATCTGAGCCCATGACCACTTTCCTGCAAGCCTATGTTTAAGGGAAATGAAATTCAGATCTGACCAAGCAGTTTCTTGATATTAAAAATGCAACACTTCAGCAGATGTAAAGAATGTACAAGACAGATTTGTTAACATAACTGAAGACAATTACTCTTATTTAGGTTAAAAATTAATATCCAATTTTGTTCATTTGAACAAGCTTTTTCAAACTCACAAAGAAAAGATGCAACTTCATGACCAAATTGAAATTTAATCAGAAGATATGGAGCCTTTTTATCCATGGTTTTTACCATTCTTTCCTATCCTTGTTTAAACTGAACCCAGGACATTTCTGTGCAATTACGAGAAGTTAGAAACACCGGATCCATCAACACAAATATAAGGTTTTTATGCTACCATTTTTGATGTATAATATGCAGTTGCCACCAAATTTTAGGAGGAAAGGAAATCCCAAGACAGCACAAAGACCTAGGGTGAGGAAAATATGATAATTGTCATTTAGGTTACTGCTTCCTGTTAGAGAACTTCTGAGCAGATATTGTTTGAATATGAGTGACTATTCCAAGCTCATAAGATTCAGGTGAAGAAGCAAGAAAAATGGTGGCATGGTGGAATAAAAGTCTTCAAGAAAGCAGGGTGGAATAAAATTCATATGCAGTTTTGGGCAAGACAGATAACTTCTCTGCCTCAGTTTCTAAGTCTATATCAGTAAGATGCTGGGGAGGGACTATTCATTAGGGACTGTAGTGATAAGACAAGAGGTAATGGGTTCAAACTTAGATAGGAGAAGTTTAGGCTGGCTATAAGGAAGAAGTTCTTTACTGTGAGGGTGGTGAGTCACTGGAATGGGTTGCCAGGGAAGTTGTGAATGCTCCATCACCAGCGATGTTCAAGGCCAGGTTGGACAGAGCCTTGGGTGACATGGTTTAGTGCAAGGTGTCCCTGCCCATGGCAGGGGGATTGGAACTAGATGATCTTAAGGTCCTTTCCAATCCTAACTATTCTGTGATTCTAAGTTAATAATTATACCACTTACAGGGATAACTGGTTTAGGTTAGCTGAATTTTTCAGGACTGAAAAGGTCTCAGCCAAATCCTGCACAACTTTTTCTGTTAAAGCCTGGCGGATATATTTGATCCAATGATCTCAGCTATCTAAACATTATTTGTGAATAGCATCAAGAAGGGTGTCTATACAAGCTGATATCATTAATATTTGGGAAATATTCCTTTCATGCATCTAACCCTTTTCTATTGTCTCACTTCTACATCTGTCAGCTTTTACAGTTATCTTGTGGTGTTCCAAAAAAAAAAAAAGTGATTTGACCCCTACCTTTCTTGCTTTGAGTCCTGGTCCCCCCCAAAGACAGCATCTTCTAGGCAAACACAGCATTCCCTTTTAAAGGAATTCCCTTACCTGTAATACAGAAATCCCCTTTTAAAGCCTGTCAATGCTGTTTCTTAAGAGCTGGGAATATTTGCTCTCAAGTTAGCAAGAAAATACCTGAGATGTCCAGTACAGAATCCAGTGTCCTACAGAGCATAATACTAGGAATGCCAGAAAAAGATATAAGAATTTCACATTAGGCAGAAGTGTAATAAACTGTTTTTTACATTGTCATCTTCTAATCTCCAAAATGTAAAGTCTGTATTAAAACTGAATGTGGTTCTTAATAATCTTACAGAACTTATTAGCATTAAGTACTATAGCTCTACATTTTTTTTGTAGTATTAATGATGTCCAGTCTCACTGATGTCCAGCCTCTCTTTCAGTCTATTAAACTGAAAGTGGGTTTTATTTGGTTGTCAGTAATGCTCTGGAATTAGATGCCCTGTGTCTATTAGAGAAGAAGTGTGTTACTCTTGGGCTTGCAGAAAGTGCCATACTTCATCTTTCAAGTGACTGTTATCCACCACGCTTTTCATAATCCCTTTTAAAAATTAAATAACAGTCCCTCTAAATAATAGGAGAAAATCATACATTTTGTATCAGGTTTCAGTATCCTTGAGCCCTACATGTTGATCCACACTAATATGGTAGGGAAGAGAAAGTCTGAGAACAAGGAAGGTAATTTCTGTTAACTTCCCATTGAGCAGTGCCAGGAAGATGTTAGAAGTAAAAGAATTACAAATGCCAGAAGCCCACAGCCTTGCTCTTCTGTCCTTAAATTCAGTGTGAACGTAATATATTGATGGATCAGGTCCTCAACTCAGCTGCCAACAGAGGGTAAGAAAGCTGGGAGATGGCATGTTCGTAAGTTGTCACTGGAACTGAAAGACTCCTCTGCCTGTTTGGCAGGTGAATTTGGAAAGCTCTGTCCGTCCATCCACCCACCCACCCACCCATTCAGACTGCCTTATGGTGTCAACAGATGCTGAAGTGAGTCACAGCCTGTTTCCCCCTCCAAAGGCACAGTTGTGTTAATGAAGGATATGCAGAGAGTGCTCTTGGCAGAGAGGTCTTTGGCGGATGACGTAGGCAAAACAGCCCTGAAAGAGAATAAAGTGCAGATGACTAACAGAGCATCCATAACTGCAAATTGTCACCAAGGAGAGAATGCTAAGAGAAGTAAACAGGATTTAAAGTTGGGTGGATATCAAATAAATTGGTTGGGAATGAAGGCAAACCCATGACTCAGGGATCAACAAGACTGTAGGACTAAAAAGTGAGGCTACTTCTGGCTCCATGTGTATTGGTCTCCATGACACAGCATCTGGCTCTGTTCCTCAGAGTCTGGAAAGCTTGAATGATCTGGGTTGAAAGATGAGAGTTAAAAATACCCAAGATATTCATAAATTTCCCAGAAAACCTACTATTCTACAGCAAAGAGATGAAAAGAAGCAGGTGATACTGAAATGAAGTGTTTAAATGGCACCAGACTGATAGTTTTGGCTAAGGAATATTGAGTCAAGTATAGGGAGTACAGGTTGTATAGATGTGATGGCCTTCATTTAAATCTATTCATTGTCAAGAGACCTTCAAACAATAGAGAAAAGGCTAAAATGGACCAGTCATGTCTGAATACTCAGTCATGAAATCTGGGCTGGAAATCCTTTACGTCTGAGAAAGTCAACCCCCAAATTACCCATTAAAATCAAGTATGTGTGCACTGTTGCCAGCACCATACTCAAAGAAAAAGTGACGGAGCTGGTGATTCTCAAGAATCAGAATGCAAGGAAAATTGCTTGGATCAATGTCAGAGGCTCATAATTGGAGACGACTGAGAATTACAGGACGCTAAACACTAATTCATTAAAGCTGTATGTAATGAAATTGCTGGGCAGGAATTTATTATAGTCTACCTAATCTCTCTAAAGAATGACCTAAACTATGTCAAAAATTGTGTTATGCTGAGCAATTTCAGCTGAGGGATATTAATTAGACATTGCAACAAAACCCACTTAATTCTTTTAGCATCAGAGATACAGCAAAGTCCTGCAGCAAGGGATAAATTTTATATTCTCAGTAAAAGTTAATCACTAATTTAAAATACAGCAACTTTTCAAGTAACCCATGTTTATCTCCTGGTAGGGTCTTTTTTTGCGAAAAAAATTTGTAGCCAACAGCAAAATGTGGGAATGCTACAAATGAAATCAAAGGAGTGGTGAACTAAACAGGCTTTAGCATTAAAAAACTATGTAACAGGACATCTTAAAATCAGATTTGACTTCCCCAAGGTCTGGTGATAATAGGAAGGGGAGGACTGCTTGCACTTGTTTAGAGAGTAAAGAGGAGGCCACTGCTGATGCAGAAGGTGAGGCAGCAGCTTATGTCAAATGTAAATGAACTGTAAATGATGATGGCAAGAGCAGAGACAGGCTGTTGCTCTGTTTGGAAAGGGGTATTCTAACTGTGCCGGCATAGCTTGAGAAGTTAAAATGGGAAAAAAACCAGATGTCACCACTTGTGTTGGTAGAGTAGATAGCTGCTGATTCATGACACAGGCATATACCGATATACCATCCTAAATAGTGTGAGGAAGAAAGATAGGCTGCTGTTCCCTTGTCATGTGCCAATTGCAAGCTGTTTATCCCTGCTGCAAAAGATGATTGAGCTTTCCCTTGTCTTGCAGGTGGAATAGAAACCTTTCAAACCCTAATAAAGTAGCAAACCAAGGTAACTTATAAGCATTAAAGGAGTTAGCCCAGGGACCTTCTGAAATTGGTTGGTAACCAAGTTTGAAAGATTATGGATTTCAATATTGAAAAAGGCTAAAATGAATTAAGTGGGGAAATATATTGCATCAATCAGTTGATTTTTTTTGTACATAAAATAACATAACTAATAAAATATGGAAGCAGACTCCAACAGTAAAGGCCTAGAAGAAGAACTTGAGATGAATGTCAGCCTATCTTCAAAAAAAGAAGTTTTTGTAAAACAAGAGCATGTATTATTTGACAGAATTTCAGGTTTAGCTGAAAAGGTCTGTTTGTGATAGAGAAACTTTGGTTTTCTCTGAAGTATTTGACGTATGACTGTCTGACATTTGAATAAAAGAAACTTTCCATACATAGAATGAACAAAGAATATTAGGTGGATTAATAACTGTGTAACAGACAGATCTCAAATTAAGTTCTTAATAGGAGATGTCACTGAAGAAATTGTTCCTCCTGGGTTTCAGTTCTATATCCAAAGACCTGTATCTTGTCAAATCATGAGTGCAGCAGACAGATTGCTGGGATATGAATGATGTTGGCATGAACTGACCTCCCTGGAAAATGGCCAGAATTCACCAAAACACATTTTGTTGTCTTTGTCATAGAGGAATACATTTAGGAATACAGAACTCATTTTTTTTCCGCAGGATAGGGGTGTCTCCTGGAGCGCAGGGACCTAGAGAAGATTTAAGAGTTATCTCAAGCAGTCAGCTCAAGCTTCATTCACTGATATAAAACAACGGACTGTAGTAGCTCTCATTTTCTCTTTTGTTTTGCATTGTTAGGTTTGCTTTGTTACTCAGGAAGCATTTTCAGTCATTTCAGTTCTTGAGACCTTAGGGTTTCTATTAACTATCCAGATGTTTTAAACAGCTTTTGTGCATTGGATCTTTACAGTGTCTTAGCATTAGAAATCTCTCAAAAAGAAATTCTTTACAAAATTAGTCCTTCCCCATTCTACTCTGTTGTCGTTCCGTGGTATTTTATTAAATTAGTTATTTTTCTGTAAGAGAGAGGAAGGGAAGACTGGCTTGAAAATGTTTTACAGCTGAAGAAAAGTCCTATTGAATTATTTTCCTGTGTTACTGATTATGCAAAATGGGGCTGATGAAGGAACAGCAATTTAGCAGCCTCTTATAGCAGTCTTTATGAGCCATATGGAAATAATGACCAGTCAAATTGCATGCATTGTGCTTTTCTTTCTACACAGGTGACTGCATTATTTCCTACCGTGCCTAAATAATAACCTACATACTTATTTAAAATAAGAAAAGAGAAAAGAAAGCTTGTATGTTGTGCAAGGAGAAATAATACTGTCAGAAAAATCAAAGAGGAGATACCAAGCACAGCTAAATCCTAGGCAGATGTGAGAGCTTTTTGGCTGGCAGGTGAGCTTGACTCATATCTACTTCCTAAAGGAAATGGCATTTATATTCCATCAGTCCCTTCAGGTGTTCTGGTAGACTTACTCCACTAATTTTACCATTATAATAAATTTAGTGAAATCCTGATGTGTCCCATCTTTCTTGCTGGGAGGTACAGAACGGAATAGTTATTGCTGAATGGTGGGCTACCAACTGGATCTCTATGATAGTTAGAAGAAATGATTTTTTTCTGTCTTACAATATTTGTCCATTAAGATTGAGAGATTCAAAGGAATATAACAGCTATTCAGCTTGCAAACAGGCAAGAGTGAAATAGGATCGTTTATGCTTTTAATCCATAATGGCTATCTAAATGGATATCCCAATGGGAACTTTATTACTAAGATTTCCTGCAAAGACAAGAACCTCCAAAGGTGTTTTACAGTTATAACCTGCCAGTGCCAGTTTTAATTGCTTCTGTTCTTGAGCTGAAGCTCATCTAGTGAACCCACATCAAAACCTATGAATATGGCTATTCTTTAAGCTTTGCATTTGTTCAAAACAGCTAATAAAGCAATGCTGCTCTCATGCGAGCACAGATTTGAAACACCTTTTTTGATTGTAGATGCTCCAAATTTAAACTTGGACAATGATTTCTCATTTCATTAATACTAGAATGGCACAGTCCAGTTCTCATTTTAAACTCTCTGGGCTTGAGGGCTTCATTGGTTTTTTTTTCTGGTTGATTTCCGTGATGATGATTTACCTTGCACAGCAGTTAACAGGTATCAGTACTAGAACAGAACCACCAATACTCAGTGGAGCTTTGATTTCAAACCAGCATCAGGCACTGATACTGTTAGGCTGGTAAACACAGAAACTACGACACATCGATTTCAAAGAGAAAGAAAGCAAGCTTCTAAAAAAACCCTCAAACCTTTGTGATGCTTATGAAAGAAACTGAAGAGGGAAAGATGCAATATTGCATACAATTTCACCTGATTTTACCAATATCTTTGAACTTAATTCAGTGTTTATGTCTTTGTCAATGCAATCACCTGGAATACAGTGAAATTGCAACAGGTAAAATTGGAGGTTGTCATGGGTTCAGCAGCAGCAGTCATTTTTCTCCTTCTTGGTAGCTGGTGCAGCGCTGTGGTTTTGATTTTGGGCCTGGGAACAGTGCTGATAACACCAGTGTTTCGGTTACTGCTTAGTGATGTTTTGGTCTGGCCAAGGACTTTCTGAGTTTCATGCTCTGCCAGGGAGGAGGGGAAGCTGGGAGGAAGCAGAGATAGGACACCTGACCCAAACTGACCAAAGAGGTTATTCCATACCACAGCACGTCATGCCCAGGATGGAAAGCAGAGAGCAGAGACCCGGAAGAGTGGGGGTGCACTGCGTGGTCGGGCTTGGTATTGGGTGGTGAGAATTGTATTCCTTCCTTGTATTTACCTTGTCATTATTATTATTGGTGGTACTGATTTGTGTTATACTTTAGTTTCTAAACTGTTCTTATTTCAACCTGTGGGAGTTGCATTCTTTTCGATTCTCCTTCCCATCCCCCCAGAAGCTGGGGGAAGAAAGAGGGGGAAGTGAGTGAGAGAGGCTTAAACCACGACAGATGTACAGACCAATCAGTTTTTATTCTATTTGTGTTTCTCAAAACAACCAATGTCAACGTATTGCAAATATCTTCGCTACTTAATGCAGAATTAAGGGTGCTGACTTATCTTTTCTTAACTATTTTTTTATTCACTTAACTATTTTTTTATTCAAATATTCAGAACAGTGTTAATTAGTCTGACTATATAAACACAACAGTCTCTAACTGGTTTAGTTACAGCTCCACTTATTCTGTATGCAAAGATCCCCTCTTGCCTTGTTTTTAGTGTGTATGTGTTCATATGTGTGGTTTTATTTCTAATTAAAAGTTCTAAAGGCAGAAATACCAAAAAGGAGCCTACAGCATATCTGGAGAGGAACTTTTACCAAGGGTATGTCGTAACAGCACAAGGGGGGGAAAAAACTGACGGGGGGAGATTGAGATGAGCTCTGAGGCAGAAGCTCTTTCCTGTGAGGGTGCTGAGGCGCTGCACAGATTGCCCAGAGAAGCTGTGGCTCCCCCATCCCTGGCAGTGTTCAAGGCCAGGTTGGACACAGGGGCTTGGAGCAAGCTGCTCTAGTGGAAGGTGTCCCTGCCCATGGCAGAGATTGGAACTGGATGAGCTTTAAGGTCCATTTCAGCACAAACCCATCCGATGATTCTATGAAATGTTCATTCCAGTTATTCCTAGAGTATTTCCATGCCCTCGCGTACACAGCTCTGTATGTGCTTGCCCAAACGTGAGTGTGGCTGTGTGGCTGTGCATAAGTTTAAGAGGATGTTTAGCTTTTCCCCTAACCATTTGTCATGGTTTAAGCCTCCCTCACTCACTTCCCCCTCTTTCTTCCCCCTGCTCCTGGAGGGATGGGGAGGAGAATCGAAAAGAATGCAACTCCCACAGGTTGAGATAAAAACAGTTTAGTAACTAGAATGTAACGCAAATCACTACTGCTACCACCAATAATAATAATGACAAGGCAAATACAAGGAAATACAATTCTCACCACCTAAAACCAAGCCCGACCATGCAGTACACCCCCCACTCTTCCGGGTCTCTCCTCTCCGTCTTTACATCCTGAGCATGACGTGCTGTGGCATGGAATAACCTCTTTGGTCAGTTTGGGTCAGGTGTCCTATCTCTGCTTCCTCCCAGCTTCCCCTCCTCCCTGGCAGAGCATGAAACTCAGAAAGTCCTTGGCCAGACCAAAACATCACTAAGCAGTAACCGAAACACTGGTGTTATCAGCGCAGTTCCCCGGCCCAAAATCAAAACCACAGAGCTGCACCAGCTACCAAGACGGAGAAAAATGACTGCTGCTGCTGAACCCATGACACCATTGTTTAGGGATATCATGGTGGTTCAGGTTTTTATTCAGCTTCCTGCCAGAGGCAGCTCAGGGCCAGAAGCTGTTTCTGAATACTTTCACTGAGCATCCTGACTGTTTTCTACAGCTGTGGGTAAGTGTGAGGACTGAACACGCTGAGGAAAGTTTTTTCCTCTCTTCTCCTCATCCTTAAGTCTGGGGCAATAGCAAGAGCCTTATTTTATTTATTCTTTAGAAAGTTAAGTGATGGATGTGCCCGACCCAGGTATACAGCTGTTTGTAGCAGTCTGGGAGACAAAGATGCCCTCTGAGACTGATGCTGCAGCTCTCATGGTGTCAGATTTCTACTGGGCTGCAACTGGGGAAGGGGAGATGAAGATTAGAGCAAATTAAGAGAGTGGAAAGGACATAAAAGACAGAGAGAAAATACAAAAAGCAAGTTGAATTTTTTTTTCTCTAGCCTCGGTCAGACCCTGGAGGTGCCTCCCCACTGATGTCTCCATTGCCACATGACCATTGACAGTTCAAGTTGTTGCCTCAGGCAAGATGGACCATGGCCATTTGACTTTCTCTCTGTAAATTCTCTCCTAATATCTCTATTGCCTTCCAAATAGCTAACTACAAGGCAGCAGGAGTTGCAGCTTTTCTCTGCCTGAATAAAGGGAAGTGAAATAAAGGTGCAGCAAAAAATGGTGGGGTGAGCCAAAAGTCTAGGGAAATCATACTTTTACAACTGCAGCTGCCCGGGAGCCATAGCACCTCTTGAGGGTCTGTATCTTTTGAGGATCCTTTGAGCATGCTGATGCCAAATTCAAGAGATTCAGCAAAGTGGCTGTAGTGACTCCTACTTCCTGCACTGCAACAAATGAGATTCTTTATCACAATTACTTGACATTTTAGGGTTACCTTTAATGGAGGTTTGGCAGTCAGTATTTGGTAGTCCACAAGCCTTTCACTGTTAACAGCTCTTTTATACTATCAGGCACTTTTTTAAGCATCACACATGACATTCTTTCATCTTTTCTTCCAGGTTTTTTGCCTGAACTTGACGTTTTGTTTGAACTTTGCTTCTTTTTACTCAAGTTCCCCCCACAAATAAATTAGTTCAGAAATTTTTTAATGAAATTATTATTCACTGTATGCCAGGTGCTATATTAACTCTACTTTCTGGCACCATCTCGCTTTTATAGAGCCCTTTTTGTCACCTATCTAACACTGCAGTTTAATTGGTTTCCACCTCGTTGCGCATCTCTCTCACTCTCAGGCACACACAGGCAGGCAGCCACACATGCACAGCACTTCCTTCCTTGCTCAGGATGCAGTATGAGCGTATGAAATCAAAGCCTGCAGCAAGGCTGAGCCTGTTACAACCAGTGGGCCTGGCACTGATGGGTATATTGATTTTCTACAACTTCCAGGGAGGTAACAACAAACATTTTATGATCCACTGAGTTGTGTGTTCTTCTTAAGTCACTTCTGCACACTGCAGTCCAGATAGGCTCTTCACTCAGCATGGTACTACATACTGCATTTTCAGGTTTGAAATTCAGTATCTTATCTGGAGTCTGAAGAATAATGTCTGCTTCTGCTGGAATTACCACAGAGAGTTTGTACAATACATTTTTCATGGCTCTTACTCAGAATCCACTGTTGTGCTACATGATTTTATTTATAATCTTTATTGTAGTTACCCTTAGAATTGATGTGACATAGGACATTGCTTTTGTTCTGCAATTTAGCATTAAAAAACAAACGCCTCTACCTTCAAAGTTACTCAATTATCTAATTCCAGGGGAAAAGCCCATTTAGCTTTAAGATCTGGGGTTAAATTATATGTTCAATGGCAAAATAGTAGCCTGTATTTATAAGCTTAAAGTTATTGCATAACAAGTCCCATTTTGAGTTTTCTGCCTTGTCAGTGTCTTAATGCTGCATTTCTACAGAACAGATAATTTCTGGAGATTTTACCTTAAAATCATTTATGGCATTACACTCCTACATTTTCTCACATATGTTGGGTCCTCATCTTGTTATTGTTGAAATACTTTTTCATGTTAGAAGTAAGGAATCTGGGAACAGAGGCTACGGGAAGGCTGCTTTGTTCCTTTGCAGTACTATCATTTTACCTGAGTTCCTGCAGTGTCTCCCTTTCTCATTCTTTTCCCATGTGTAATCACTTCTGGCGTTTGCACAGCTCGGCACTTCCCTCACTTGTTGTTCATCTCATCTTATCTTTATATGTTCTGGGGCTCAAACTGTGACTAATCATTCCATAAAGAGATTTCTATATTACTCTGCAGGCCCCGCGTGCTGCTCTATCAGCATGTTTCAGGCATTCTATTCCCTTTGTGATGCCAGGGCTGGGGATATTCACAGTGACTCTTCCTGCCTGGCTCTGAGCACTGTAGAAACTTGCAGGTTGCTCCTTCTACTTGCAATTGATCCTTTCTTTCAAGGTTATGACTTTTATCTTTTTAAACCAATAAGTCACATCTGGAGCATGTTGGGTTTGCTAGTCCTCTATTATTTTGGCTCCCAAGTGGAAATGCAAGGAGATTTTATAATTCTGAGGGATACGTTAGTCACAGATTTGCTGGCATGACACCTTCCAGCCCAGTGTAAGGACTGGGGTGTGGAGTGGGGAGCAATGTACCACCTTTATTCCCTCAAACAAGGTACAACCAGCAGCTGTTAAATCTCAGTGGTGAAAACCTCAGCATGGTTTGAAAGGCTCTAATGCCAGGGCTGAAAAACACTGTCAATACTTTTCCACCTATTTTGCGTGATTTTGAATCCTGTTACTGTGCCACCTCAAAATGGTGCTGAACATGACTTAAAGATCCTTGGATAAAGTACCTTTTCTTACATGCTGGCAAAATAACAGACTATAGGAATTTAGCTTCTTAGTTGTATTTTTTCTGTGTATGTAATATTGGTTGTTCACAGGGAACATGAGCTAGAGTGACCAGAAGCTGCTGGACAGGCAGGTTTTGTCTTCTTATACATTTCTTGCGCAGATGTGTGGAATTTCTGCCTGCTGTTTTCATATTTGTCATAACAAATTCAGAATATAACTACAAGCTCTAACTTTCTCAGCCATTCAGATGGCAGGTCAGCACTCATAAACGTTTGTAATGGGGCAACTGAATCAAACATGGATGATCTGAAATCAATAAGAAGAGATACTTTAGGTATTGAACTGTGTCTGCAATGAATTGATTAAAAGACATGGGAAAAAAGGACCAAGTTTTCTAGTTTATGTCCAGTTTTCTTTCTGGTGGAGGACATTTCTTCAGACGTGTAGACAAGATGGCACTGTACATATAACAATTCAGCTTCTTTCTCCTAGAGAGAGCTTTCGGGCAGTTTGTAGGGGGAAGATAATTGCACTTGGTAGCATAGAGATTTGGAGGATTTAGCCTTCCAATTTTACACCCCTGAAGCATGCTGGCTCCCTTCTGCTTTCATGCAGGGGCAGTCACAAGATGGATGATTCAGAAAAGTGATTGTCTAATCTAGCTATTCACTGGATTCCAGTCAAAGGATGTGGGGGTTAAAGGAGGACAGTTGTTCCTGCCAAGTACTTGATCAAGAAACAGTAACAATTAGGAATGAATGCTTTACTTTTGCAAGCCAAATATTAGCACATTTATTACTTTCCAAAATTATTATGAAAGGACTGCAATAATTGTTATCTATCAATCCATTAAATGTAATGGGGCATGATACCTATTACCTTAATAATGAGATTCAGTGTCAGACACTCCATACATATTGCTTTTATGCACTGAAGTCCACATCCTTGTTTAGTGATAGTCTAGGCTGGAAAGGAAACCCTTTGCCAGAAGATGAATTTACACTGAGAGTGACCACATTAACCCTGATTTATATTAATAAACACATGGAACAGTAGCTGAGAACAAACTTTTTTTTGCAGCAGATGTAATTACCCAGCATAGTTTGTCACCCAGACTAGTTGCCTTTCATTTAAGGCAAAGCAAAAACACCAAGGGAATTTTCATGATGGGCTTTTTAAAGGTCAGGGTGCCTGCTCTCCCAGCCACGTGTGCAAATACAGAGAAGACAGAAGAGATGGCCAATACACTGTGTTACTACTCACAAGGACACCCAAATCATAGAATCATAGAATAGTTAGGGCTAGAAAGGACCTTAAGATCATCTAGTTCCAAACCCCCTGCCAGGGGCAGGGACACCTCCCACTAAACCAACCCACCCAAGGCTCTCTCCAACCTGGCCTGGAACACTGCCAGTGATGGAGCATTCACAACTTCCCTGGGCAACCCATTCCACTGCCTCACCACCCTCACAGTAAAGAACTTCCTCATTATATTTAAAATTCTCCTGTTTAAGTTTGAACCCATTACTCCTTGTCCTATCACTACAGTCCTAATTAAGAGTCCCTCCACAGCATCCCTATAGCCCCCCTTCAGATGCTCGAAGGCTGCTATGACGTTTCCACACAGCATTCTCTTCTCCAGGCTAAACAGCCCCAACTTTCTCAGCCTATCTTCATAAGGGAGGTGCTCCAGTCCCCTGATCATCCTTGTGGCCCTCCTCTGGACTTGTTCCAACAGTTCCATGTCCTTTTTATGTTGAGGACATCAGAACTGCACACAATACTCCAAGTGAGATCTCACAAGAGAAGAGGAGAGGGGCAGGATCACCTCCCTCGACTTGCTGGTCATGCTGCTTTTGATGCAGATCGGGATACGCTCGGGTTTCTGGGCTGCGAGTGCACACTGAAGCCGGCTCATGTTCATTATTTCATCAACCAACACCCCCAAGTCCTTCTCCACACGGCTGCTCTGAATCTTGTTCTTCGCCATGGGATGGGGATGCTTCTGGCTTCTCTTTGTCTCAATCGTTTCTTTATCCATTAAGCTGGGGAGCATGGATACTTTCCTGTATCATTAACATTGTGTGAGGTTTAGTTCATCCAATTACGAGTTCTCAGATGTTGATGTGGAACAAGGGACAGGTAAGAATGTGGACAGACCATTCTGCAGAGCTCTTTTTTTTCAAGTGCAAATTTTCCTTTGTCCAAGAGTTGATGAACACACATTTGCATGTCTTTAAATGTTTTCAAGATACTAAAGCTAAGACAGTCAGGTGCTGTCAACAGGTTCTCTGAGTATTCTTTGAGGTTGTTTTAAGGAACATTTCTGCATTTAGAAGTTCAATTAAACACTTGACTAGATTTCTACTAGGTGATACTTGACATATAGTCTTTCATAACCATGGCAGGATGTAATTATAATCTCTGACGGGACATGCAAAGCCTGCAGGTGTTACAGTTAAACTTTTATTTTTAGGATAATGGATTTGTCCCTGTAACTTCAGGAGGTAGAGTCTGATAAAATGATGCCTCAGTCAGCTAATGTGAATGTTGCCATTGTACATAGGATTTGTACAGGTCCTGATGTAAAGAACTCAGACCTGGCTTGTTCTTTTCCTTAGGCTGTTTAGTCAACTTTACAAAGACCTACTTTTATCTCTTTACTTTCACTTGTCTTAACCAACACTCACTAATGAAGTACAAGCATCAATGCTATTGATGCATGATTAGGAGTTTACAAGTTAATATGAAATATAAGGTTTAGTGTATAGGAAAAACTTCCAAAGATAATTGCTCATTGTCTGTCCAACTGGGGAAGAACCATTAATATTTTTCTAATGTCTACTCAAGTGCAAGAGATAGCACCTGTTTTTCTGAAGGGCCATTACCATTTCCAAGGCAGTAATGGCAGTCAATACCTGAAAGAAGGAGTGCTGAAACTGCCTCCTAAATAAATTAAGGATCAATAACGTTTTGTGGGAGGAAGGAGGATTTTAATCTAAATGGAACCCCTGTGAGATTTAAGGAAAGGATTTAGCATAAAAACTAGCACACCTTGCTAAGAAAAGCCTGTTTCCTGTTATTGCAACCTGAGCACAAGGAATGGGCAAGAGAATATGTTGCTGGCCATGGGATTAAAGCAAACATTGACAATACATCAGGTAGACACAAAGAGGGAGATTTTGGATTTGATTTTAGGATAATTAGATTAAACATTCTTAATGTTCTTCTGCCCCCTCCCCGCCATATCTCCTAGTAATCATAAACCTTTGCTGCTGTGTTACTGGTTTGATGCTGGAGGTGAATTTTCATTGCTTTCACCAAAAATAGCTCCAGTTTGGTCATAAGTGAAGCTTTGCATGATCAGGAAAGGGATGTATCTCTTCTTTGACACCAAGTCCGGCACCCTTCCCCCTTTGTATAAGTTGTTCAAGTGTACGTCCACCTAACCTGTGCTGGTTAGAAAGAGGCAACACAGGAGCTGAAGGTGGACACGTCTTCTGTAATCAGCATTAAACAAAAAAAGAAAAAAAGGCTTTCTGGATTTAAGAAAACATTAGAGACCACAGTTGTGACCTATCAATCTCAGCTGAGTCTGTAATACCTCATGGAAAAACTGAGATACCGGGAATATAAATATATACGTCTCTCCAGAGTGAAATCATAGAATCTGGTTTTATCTTCCTCATGGACAAAGTGAAAAAAATCAGTAGGAATGCAGCTAAGGTAGATAAAAATACAACAGATACAAAATAGTCACTAGACTAATCCTGAACTTCCTATATTTTGTGCCTATACTCTGAATTGTGAAATCTAGCCATTCCAGGAAGCTGTAATATTAATAAAGGGATTTACAGAAATCATTGAATAAATATAATTTAAAATTTGAACATTAATTTTACCAACACTTCAGCATGTACATGCTTTAATGACCTTGTATTATGCATACATACTTTCTAGAATTTGACATTTTAAATTACATCTATTACAGTGCAAATTTAAGACAAGGATTTCTTTGTACTTAAAGTCACAATCGGTTTCATGCCAAGGTTTCTATCAAATCAGTTAATCTTTACAAATTTTAATGTGCTTATAATATGAAGAAAATATCTTGATCTTTCAGATTTTCCTTTATTTCTTCAAAAAAAAACAACAAACCAAATACAACCAAAGACCCCTCTTATTTCCCCCCTCCCCCCCCCCCTTAACTAACAGCTCAATGAAAACACACTTATTGCTGAATAGGAGCTGAAACTGTGTTAACAGATTTTTTCTAATGTTAACTTAATTTAATAATCAGGATTGTGTTGTTTCTTCTTTTTTTTAATTCATTTTAGATTAACCTATTTAAGCAAAGTATTAAACTTTAAATAAGCATATCCTGAAGTAATTTGAAAAGTTCATTTTACTTTTTACTATTAACAAAAAACTAATACTTTGTACACTGATAAAAACTGAGACAAAAACGTGTGAAGATAGATAAATGACACTGTTGGGTTAAAAAGTCAGAATCCAACTTCTGAAAAGAAATGAAACAATGATTTTAACTAAGCAGTTCATTAGTACTTCATAAGATTTCAATTAATACAAACTTGAATTTTCTTATTAAAACCTTAACCAGAAATTTATATCCAAATTTATCAGATATTTCTCTTCATTTTTGTCTTATTTCATCCTTGAATTAGTCTAGAGAAGGTACAAGTATTCAAAGAAAACAGATTATGTTCCAAAGAAAACATCTTTGCAGTGGAAGGAAAAGAAATCACTTTTTACAAATATAACAGAGCTATCTGGACAGGCATCACTCCTTCTCATCAAGAAAATTCAACAAATTAAAAGGAGGATTAGCAGATCAAAGGTAATAATTCTTCCACAGGCTGCATAGAGGAGAAATCATGCAATACCAGTCAGTTAATCCTACACATTTCCACCAACACTCTTATTTAAGTATTTTGATTGAGCCAATCAGTGGTGGCATCACAAGATAAGACTGGATGTGGGTCTGGGCAACCTGACCTAGTAGATGTCCGTGCTCATTGCAGAGTAGGTGAACTAGATGATCTTTGAAGGTCCCTTCCAACCCAAAGTAGTCTATGATTCTATGGTCCATGATTCTATGAAATTCTCATGACCAGTTAGAGTCATTTTGGAAAAGCTGAATCTTACTAAAGGAGACCTCTTTGCATCTTTATGTAGGGCTGACCTTAACACTAAATTGTGCATTCCATAAGGCTAGTAAATAAATTTCCTAGATTCCTCTCAACATGCTGGTAAAAATTCTATAGTCCCTCTTGCAAGCATCTGTAAAAGGAGAAACTTCCAAATCATCTATGTCTAAGTATCATTTATCATCAGTGTATCTTTTTTTACACAGTTCTGTATAGCAGAGAAATCATATAGTCAAAAATAATTACACTCTTGACTTCACTCTGACAAATGTTCTGATGGGATGCTAAGATTTCTAGCAAGTATTTTCTTATCAGAAATTACAAGTGTAGCAAAAAGTATTCAAAATGAGAAGTTTCCTATTAGGTTACAATATCAGACATTATTACTTTTGCCAGAACATTTCCATCCCATACAAAACTAACGCAGAATTTGCATTAAATGTCTTTCTTTCAGCTTCCAGTTATATATCAAGCTGCTCTTCAGTTTAAAAAAATTAGAGGACCAAGGTATTGTTTCTGAAATCTGAAACTGTCATTTTTCTGGCAGTTTATGATGAATTAGTATAGTATAATATAATGTAATATAATATTTATTTTAGTGAGGTATGTGATTTTTCATCCCTTCTTCTGACATTCTTACAGACCTTGATCTTGCAAAGAGCAGGAAGAACAGATCCTCAAAGGAAGTCAGCTATCTTAAGGTATAAATATGCATATTTAAGCAACATGAAAATGGTAACTTCACTGTGTCTTCGGATATCACAATGAAGTTATTGCTTTATTCCCACTAAAAGCAAACAGCTTAGAATTTTGCACTTTGTTGAGTATTTACTGTTTTATATAGGACTTGTATACAACTGACAGGTAAGGCAGGAAAAAGAGCACACTATTATGGGTCTCTGTAGCTTAGTGGTTAATGTACGATGAGTATACAGAAGTTCAAGGCTGTGCCCTGAGGGCTTTGTACATAGTTAGAAAGAATGCTTGATGTCTAAAATGCACAGATAGCTTATGGAGTGTGAACTACAATATGGAAATTCCCTGTGCAAGGGCGGTTCTACGGTTGTGGAGTTTAAGAATCTGGATCACTTTTGTAAACTGTTGGATTTTTCCCCTTCTTTCTTTTCTCCTTTTTGGCCTAGAGATTTTAGCCGTCCTATTCAAAATAGACTATTCTATCTCCAGTGGCAATCACCTCTTTGCTGGTGATGGAATTCCTCTCCCAGTGGGTGAGAGCTGCAGTTCTGAGGCTCAAAAAGGCAGCAGAAGAAACAGGATACTGCTTTCTCATGTTATGGTCATGACCAGAGAGCAGTCTCTAAACACTGGAGATGTTCTCCTATACCGAGTCAAAATGACCGCCAGAGGTCCTATCCTTCAACCATTCCATGATCCTTGGAAAGGAAAGACATCTTTTTCCACACTTGGATTTTGAAATAAGCATGTAGGCATCCTTCAGAAAAGCTGATGAGCTTTTGGATCTCCAGTGAATGGAAATGGCAAATCAGGTTCTGCTTCTGCTTTTGCTTCCCTATTTGCTGGTTTAGAAAGTTTTCCTGACAGTTCTTCTCACCTTGTAAAAGAAAGTTAGCTAGCATTGATTACTCTACATGGACTAGAACTTAAGTGTTATAGTACTGAATATTCATACTTAGGGTGCCAAATTTCTTCTTCTCACTCCTCAAGCATTCACAGTTGCACAACATTAGAAATGGGATAATATTCTATTTGTACCTTTGGTCTGATGTGTTACAGACTCTTTCTTTGAGTTTTCTCACAACTTGTAATAGCTTATGTCTTTTTGTACACATGAGTTTTAGTTTAGGATGCTTCCAGAACGAGAACCTCTTAGCTTAAGGTAGAAGAAAGATAATGTCTACCGTAAATATTGGAAATCTTGTCTTGTGAATCTTCTAAGTGAAAAAAAAAATTATAGAATTAAAAGCTAATTGCTTTTGAACTGAGGTGTCAGGTACATCAGGACTTCTAATGATATATCTTCATTTAGCTTCAAAAATGTCCTACGAGAAATAAGGTAAACTAGCAGTAATAACTTCATTAATATTAAGCCAACATTATGAGTATAATCAACCCAGCTTTGAAATCAAAGGTAGTTAATAAAAAAGTTATTTAAAATAAAATGGAGGTCACTGTTGATGGCCCATCTTTTAATTATGCATGACAAAGAAAGAATTAAGCTTCATAACAGCATGGTCTGGCTTACCAATGAGGACTATCTGCTCTGTTATCTACTTTTCAAAAACACAGTGTGACCAAGAAGAAATAGTGGCTAATACAACCAATAAGTCCTCTAACCCAGAGTAAAAATACAATGCAGGACAGCATTGGCTTCTGAAGTACAAGGAATTTCAAACAGATGTTGGGTCATTTTACTTCTAATTCTGTAATTCTAATTCTTACTCACTGTGGGTCAGTGATAAGTCAAAATAAATTTTGACTGTTCTGCAGCTTTCCATGCAGAGGCTCAGAATTCAATACACGTTCTAGTGAAAAATTCTCTATGCATCAAAGCAATTAGGGTTGGCATTAATTTCTATCACAAGTTGTCTTTTCTAGTTCATGACAGTATCTTGAGAATGGCAGCTGAAGGAGGTGACAACACAGTATTCCCTATATCATTTTGTGTTATTCCCTCCTTCCTATTATAAACTTCCACAGCAGATGAAGGGGAAGGAAGTTAAATAAAAGGTCATCCTTTTCCAAAATACTTTATTCTTTTGAGTGGTCAAAATTAAAATCATCCTGTCAACCTAGATCTGTTTTGTTTCCAGGTATATATTTCTGAGGTGATTAATAAAGGAGTCTCAACTTACAGAAAAGATAAAAGTGTTAATTGATTTGTTCCTAAATGAAACAAAAAAGGCAGATGCTAACTCAGAGAAATAGAAAGGAGGAACACCCTTTTTTGCTAGGTATTAACCAAAAAAGTGCACTTCTACTCTCATTCTCCAAAGGAACTTGCTTTTATTTTAGAGTTGTCACACCCTAAAAACTGTGATGAAATCTTGATAAACATCACCCCAACATGTACAGCCCTCAAGATGAAACACAGTGCCTACAGTTCGTCTCCCCACCTACTCCACAAGCTAGAATAAATAATTTAATTCATTATAGATATGCTTCACTGCTTATAATTCAAGCATATGGGGATCAGTTATGCACTGGACTCCCCTAGCATCAGTGTGAAGTGTTTTTCTGAAATACACAGGCGTCTTGTCCTTGACAATTTTGCAGTTGTCAGTCTTCTGAAATCCCATTTGTATGTACTAGTAGAGCAAGATACCTCCATGAAAATCTTCATCTTTTCATGCTGCTGCTTCTCTTTCAAACCTGCTGAGGTGAGATTGCATCAACTGATTGACCAGTCTCATACCTTAAATCTTCTGGTCCTTTTTACATCTCATCATTTCAATTTAATAAAGGAAAATGATCTGTCCTCATGGTACAACCTGCTTGGTTTTCTTTAATGACTGCTTGAGACTCAATACTCCTTATTCTGTGCAAAACCAGAATGAAAACTTCATTGTGTATCTCGCCCTATAAATCTTTACTGTGATGTTAGTCTCTGTTACTTGAATAGGGACAAAGCTACAGGAGAAACCTCAATTGCTATGAATAAGGATTTGCAGATGAAGTTTCACTGTCATTATCCTGGTGCTGAGGTGGTATTGATTTCCTTCATGAGTATACTTCAGTTTGCAACTAATGAGGGTTCTGATTAGCCAGTGTATTTCTCACATCCCTGTTCAGTCGATCGTTCCCTACCAATGAAGTATAAAACATTATTCAGGTGGCAAAAATACATTAGGTAATTTGTACTTCATATCCCACTGTGTTAGTTCAGGATAGTCCATTTCAGTCTGCAAATTATCTCTTGCTTCTCTGCTGGTGTACTCAACTTATACCACTATAAAAAAAATGAGAGACATATTGTATATTTGCATTTGTAAAATTTCTGTGGAATTATTAGCTTTGTTAAAGCAGTGCACTCCAGTGTCTCACTCAAGTATTAATGTGAGACTGAATAAAACCCAAGTTCTGCTTCTGTCCCTGACAAAGATTCACAAAACAAGCTAGCTTTGATTACACTTTGACAACATTTTTTTCTTTCATTAGAATGGCAAAAGAGGGACACCATTATTGGAATCTAGGAACAATTCATTATTTTCCATTATGTTTCAAGCTTTTGCACAATTTTAAGAATTCTGAACTTTTCTGTCTGTTTCTTAAGTGATAATTTTTATTCCAAGTACAACAGTAAGGTTTATGAATTCCCTCCCCATCCACTTGATAAACTGTTTTTCTGCACTAAGAAAGAAAAATCAGAGAAGTAATTCTATAGAATTGTTTTAATTCCACCTTACCTTTTGAACAAAAGAAATACAAAGTGTTTTGTATACCTAACAATGACATCTGAACAAAGTTGACTATTGTTTTATTATTATTTCAGAAAAAAAGAAAGCAAAGAATTTATTTAAATTAAAAAGACATTGTAGCTTGAATTTGCTCTGTAATTGCCGAGATGTATCAGAAGAGGATGGAAGTGTTTTGATCTGATATTTAGAATAGGTGGTGTGACTTGCCATCCACAGTATCTATTACTTTTTCTGCCAGAACCTGGACAAGTAATTCCTTTCTATATTTTGGTTTCCTCATCTGTAAAACTGAAATCTCCCAAGTCGCAGGAACATCGAGAAATTAGCTAGGACTTAGGGTGCCATTGTTTTGACATGAAATTGGATTCCTCAGGGCTCCTGTCAATGGATACATGGTGCAGCAGTCCATCCACCCCAAATTAAGATGCTGCTGGTTTATCATTATTAGTAGATTTTACTAACAGAAAGAAAATGTTCTCTAAGGAATAAAAAAACCATGTATGCTTCTGAAGAGAAGTTAGTAATCTTTTCCTTTTTTATTGTAAAAACTGTGCTTTTTAGCCAAGTATGATCACAGTCTAGACTAGAACTTCCAGTTTATATTAACAGTAATAATAATAGCATATTATACAGAACATGCAGGCTTATGTCCATAGTGCCTTCAGGTTATCATTTGTTTCCTCATAATGTCCTTATGCCTTGGCACACCACCAGATTTAGAATCAGTACTTTTAGAAAGCAACTAGGATTAAGTGCTAAATTATTTCACAGCCAGGTGAAATGAAGCCAACCTCTTAGCTTCAAATACAATAAAAGGTCAATACTAGTAGGGCTGGAGAGCTCCACTCATGCAATTCTTTATGGCCCTAGATTCTTTGGGGGAGTGGGCAGAAAATGAAATGGGGATTTTTGCATACCAACAATCTTTTCCTGTATAACTTTTGGGAATTGAAATAACTGCTCGGTATTTGAGAAGACCTGATTCCATGTGAACTTACTGTTTTAATTGCTTTACCTGTATCTTCTGCAGGCAGAGGGTGTGGAACCCTTGCTGGTTTAGCTGCAGGGACCAGCTTACATATGGGAACCAAATCTCAAACACTTCTTAGGGCTGGGTGGGAAATTATATCTTGCTGAGAGAGAGCTTACCATAAAAACATACATGATTTTAGCATCTACTTTCACGTAACAGCAGTCTTTGTTTTTTGCAATACCAGTCCAGAATTTCATACTCTTACCCAAACTGAATTACTTGCCTTGCTTCCTATGATCAGAAATAGTTCTTCAGTCACTGAAGGATGGTCTCAATTATTAAATAAAAGGGGAATTTCAACATTTATACTGGGATTGTCCACACTGAAGCACTAACAGCTCACTTCCCCAGGTCCCAACTTCCCTAGTTGTTCCCCAATCTGCTACAGATCAGGATAACTCTAAGAAGAAGAGAGATGAAATTTGTAGCACTTGGTTCCAAGGTGTGAATCAGTCCTTTCCTTCTTAAACAGTCTAAACTCATAAAGAACAAGCACTACAGAATATGGGAGAGTCCTAGAGATTTCTTCCAAATCTGAAGTAATGGTGAAACCTAGATAAAAGGGAGGTATTTTTGTCAAAAGTCTCTATCATTTGATGAAAGTTTTAATGTTTGAGCCTGAGAATCTGCATCTGTACTATTTTAAATTGATAATATGACCAGGCGTGTCACTATTTTGGAAGTGAAGTGGAAGATACGAATGATGATGACATGCACATCACTCTTTTGTTGTTTGGAGACCTTTATCTATTAAATGGATATTTTTGAAGTTGGAAGAATGCAAGTCATAGAAAACTTTTATCAGGGATGGATGATTTTGTTGTAGAATGTATGTCCAGATATGAAAAACAAGAGATCTTTTTATATATATATCTATATGTGTATATATATATGGTAGAACGGAAATTTTTTTAGTAATTGGCTTCAACTTGAGACTAGATAAGAAGATACAGAATTTTATGTTATGTCAAGAATACTACTGTTCATAATAAATCATTTAATGTTGCTATTACATGTAGACTCTATGATACGCATACGGAGTCATTACCCTGCAGCCGCCTTTGATAAGTTTAACATGATGCCCTAAATCCTCAAGGTCATCCGTGATCAAGTTGACCAGCTACTGCTTTTACAATTCATGTGTACCCAGGCCAATGCGTTGGTTTATTTTGTTGTTTCTTGTCTTGCTGATCCAGCATTTCCTAATACATTGGACACATAAGCAGTTTGGTTTACCATCTCATGGCTCTGCAGTAGAATGTGGTATAAAACTGAAAATCTTATTTGCAAAGTAAAAGCCAACCCCAAAATTAAATGTCATTTCAAGTAAGTTAAAATAATCACAAATACCCAAGGAATTAATCTAGTGTTTTCAGTTTGACAACAGGGGAAGGAGTGGAGATGAGGAAATCAAAGGGGTTTATGTCACCACTTCAGAAATTCAAAGTTTTGAAGCACAATGCTTGTGTTTGGAAGTTTATCTGGATTTAATTAAAATAATATATAAGTACACGTAGAAAATATGAAATATAGGAATTTATTTCTGTGCTACTCCTGCTTTTCTTTTCTGTTACTTGAACTAAAACAAATTCTTTGAATAATCCTAATCTGAACTGAATTCCGCACTGTGGAATTAACCAAAGGTCTCACACAGTGTTTTAGAGTGAAATCAGCTCTAGGCTCCCATCCCAGGCCGGGCAGTGACTCAGAACACAGCTGTGGGCAAATTTATTCTCAGCACCACATCAAGTCGGGCTCCCACTAAGGAGGGATATTTGCTTGGCTTCAACTGCCAGGCAAAAGCCCCATCCATCAACCACAGAGGACCACTGATGGGAATGAAATTGCAGGTTCAGTGTGTCTGTATTTTCTTACAAGTAACACACAGTAACAGAACTATGGAATATTTTTGTCCCACCTTAATGCTTCTGCCAAGCATCTGCTGTGAAAATCAACATAACAATGGGTTTCCAGTGGTCAATTCCATGAAAGCTGCAATCATGCTTTGCCCAAGGCTACACAACTTTAGTTTTGTGCTCAGTCTCATTATCTGGGGGAGCTGGACCTGCTTAGCTGTTGAGATCTCATCTAATCTCTGCTTATATTATTCTTGTCTGGTTTGTGTTGTTTTTTATTAATATGTATATACATACATTTATTTTTTTCTGAGAAAAGACCTTGGGTAAATATTTCACTATATACCTGCCAGCTTTGTGCTTCCTTTCAGTAGCTGTCCTACTGTGTATAACATTTCTGGACTTGACTGCTGTTAAAAAATGCCTCCTAAGGAAGCTGTCCTGTCTTATTTTTATGATAAGCTACTATAGCAGGTAAAAAATGTGAGGTAACAGGAATAAGATAGAAAATTAACCTGAATTTATAATTATTCTGATTCCCAGTTTGTATCATTTTACTGAATGTTAATTATATAAGGATATTTTGTGTATTCACTTAGTGCAAGGGAAATGATTCCCTGTTGACTGTGGTTACCCTTTTCTCCCAGTTATAATTACTGAAAAAATGCCTTGTTCAGAACTTTGTTTGTCTACTTAAACAATAAATTGAAGATATGCATGCAACAAAGTAAAACAATCCTTCAGTAAATCTTTTTTAAAGCCACTGCTAGAATAGACTAAAAAGATGTTCTTAAGGCTGCTATATGTGAGCCTACTGGTATGGGGCCAATAATTACTCATGAGATAGGACACTGCATTGTGAGCAAGCTTTTCTGAAGCTGTTTTTATCTGGAAGTCACCATCTATCACTCAACAGACACATAAAAGTTAATCTGTATTTGGCAGAAAGCTAAACAATTAATGGCAGGAGAAAGAAGAGAGAATTGAGCAAGTGAATGACAGCCCTTCAATTGAGTAATGGTCCATCCAGGAAGCTCTTCAACAGTCCTTGTTATTAACAAATGGTCTTGCTGGCCTTGTCCAATGGAAAACATCTTCTCTGCTGGAATTAAGCATAGAGAAAGAAGTACAACAACAAGCTATTTACTCAGCAGCGCAGTATGGTTAATTAACTTGGTTTCATACAGTACCCTGTTGAAGAGGTTCAGATCCAGTGTCCTTGTGTAGGTGGTGGTGGTCTTCTACCACTAGAAGACTGCAGAGAGAAAATGATAATTAGATGCCTGACCCAATTTGTGAGCTTTTGGGGTCTTCTGTGGCCTCTACAATCTTCCCACTCAGATATACAAATACCAAATGCATTTTCTGGTGCTTAAAACCCAAATACAGGAATGAGGCATTTCAGATTCTGTTACTAGTTTAACTTTTTATGCATTATTTGATCTTCCATAAATCATTTGCTGTCTGTATGCCATTTTCTCTGTCTGTAAAATGAGAAATATGGTATTACAAGCTCCACAAATCTGTTGCTTAAAGCACAGACTTACTTTCATTTGGTGCTACAGAATTTGTGAAATACCAACATACACTTGAGCCATCTTGTGGCACCTTGTCAAGCAGTAATTCATGGTCATAGACATTAGAATTCTTAGTCACACTTTCTAGGGGAGAAGACAGAAGTCTACTATCAGATGGCTACTTCCATACCACCAGAGCAGGAGCATATTGAACATTTCACATAGGTCCCACTGCTTTTTCCTGAAATCCCCCGTAGTAAGGGCACGTTGTACTTAGAAAATCTCAGCATTAAGAGACAGAAGATACATAAGACTCCTGTGAATTAATTCCCTCTGGAGAATTATTTAAAATGGGTGTGTTTTTTTCCTCTATCTTTAGTTGTAGCAGAGAGAAGCATGTGAAATAAAACATGTACAGTATCTTTAAAACTGTAGGTGGTGGTGAGGCAGAAGAGAACTGAGAATGGTTTAGGCATAAGTATTACTGTGAACAGAGGAAACAAAAGCTGCTTTGGGGAATAGTATTGCTTAGTTTATTCTAATGTTGTATATCATTAGGATTAAGTTGTTTTTCCTTATATCATATAACATATGGCACCTGATTCACACAGGGAAAACATCCAGGGTTATTCAGTGCTTTGTCAGTGGGTTTATGCTGATTTGGCGTTCGCATTTCTTTTGAACCAAACGATACCTTTGCATTAGTATTTATTGAATTTCTCTCACAGCACCAACCATGAAACAGAAATAACTTCGTCAAGAGAAATTTAGAGCGCTATATGTCCAAAGCTAACACTTACTGCTTCTTTCTCCTTTCAGTTCCCACCATGTCATCTCCAATTCTCACCACATTTGCAGTTAGAGAAAACATTGCTCTCACATTTGATATTTTACTACAGATTTCTTTGTCTTATGTCTCATCTCACACTAAATAACAGTACAAGGGATCATAAATTACATTATTCAAAATAACATTGAAATCTGAGGAGGTAACCATGGTATTTCTCTTTCTTAAACTGCACCTTCTTTTCCTGCTTGCAGATCATGATTGAAATGGAAAATATTTTACTTGTTTGTCAAGGTAAGCAACCATAAATGTGATAGCATAATTGAGAGCAAACAGGACTCATTCTCTCCTTGTTATCTCCGCGTATGTTTCAATATTGGTTAGGATTTATGATGTGCTGTGATTTCTTATTCACAAGGCTGTTTAAGGAATCGCCCATAAAGGCAGAGCTGTGATTTGTACTTGTATGGAGGGTTGTGTTTATGATTCAAATGGCAGTAACTGGAAAATCCCACTTCAACACATGTATTTTACTAGGCCTATAAAAATTAAAACAGAAAAAAAAGTGGGACAAGTCTAATTCTTTTAAGTATAATCCATGGTGGATATGGAGCAGCAGATTTTACTCTTGCTGAAATGTCTGTGCTTATACAGAGCAAGGTGATAGTAAAGAAGGTTCATTCGAACTCCATTGAGAACAACTAATCAACTACTTATCATTTAAAGTACTCTGCCTTCCCTATGAAAGTGGAAGGGATCCAACTAAGGGTGGAAGAAGCTCTGCTGAGATTTCTTTAATAACTTTATAGTAGAAGGAAGTAACATATGGAGTTAAGAGTCTAATGTCAAAGAAAGCGGAAAAGAAGAAAAATTCTGATATCCTGAAGATCCTGGAAAATATAACAAAATGCAGCCTTCAAGAACCCATTTTGTGGGGTAGGAAACACACACAAGCCCAGGATCCTACTTAGGACAGAAAGAAGGGTTAGATGAACACCTCATACTCAATTTGACCTTATCTTTTTCCTGGGAACAAGTTTTCTGATCAGTGGTGATTAGCTGTAGAGGTGCCATTCAAGGAAATAAATACTCCACTGCCACCACAGTTTGGTGGCTGCAACGACTGCACCAAACTGTACCATGCTTCTGGACAAGGATAAAAGAACATATTTTGTTTTACTCCATTATGGTGAGGGAAACAGTGACTTGGAAACTTCCAAAGGTGCTTTCGTGGACAGATTGCCTCTGGCTTTAGCAGAAAGTTTCAAAGAATTGACTAATAAAGGCTATTGGGATACAGACCACATAGTCAGAAAGAAGGATTGAGCTGAAACTGCAACAGTGATCTGGACCACCTCCTTGCCCCCAGCCAGGATGACCCATAATCAGGTAGTGATGTATCAGTATGAGTCAGGGGAGAATGCAAAGTGGAGAGGTATGATCATCAGATAATTGGGATTAAATATTTGAATTATCTGGGTTATCTGTCAGCTAACACAAACTGAACCCAGTATTGGGTAGACCTGCTGTACAGGAAGCAGCAAGCCATGTAATCTCTACCCCAGTTTTCTTCTCTATGAGGTAGGGATGAAATTATTTTCTTTAGTGTCCTTTTCTCAGAAAATTAATCTTTAAATGTGTTGTTAAGAAATACAACAGAACACACAGTTTATCAATAACTGTAGGCTGCACAGAGTTATTATTTATTTAAGGAATTTGATGGGTGAAACTGAAAGAAACATCCTAATAAAAAATAGTCTTATTAATGGGGCTTCTCAAAGTGTATTTTCTTGGCAATATAGGTATGCCAGTAAAGGTTAATTAAAATAGAAGGCATTCATGATCAGATTAAATGGGGTGTATACTAGTCTCATGCACTTGCATGAGAACCTAATAAACATGTGACTTGAGTATGACAACTGAAAGGAGAATATTTTTAGCTAGAATCAATAGAACTTTCTTCCACTCAATTAATTTCTGCATAATATGAAGATGAAATTGCAGATTTGCTTTTCTTCCCATCATCTCCATAGGAGGAATGAGGCATAATAGCAATATTTTTGGCACAAAAATATGTGTATGAAAATTTGAGAGTATTTCAGGAAAGAGAAATGCACCTATGAAAGATAAAGTGTTAGCAATTTCTTTTCATTTTCTTCCTAGTTTTTCTTCTGTGGGACATATTACAGATACATACATATCTACTCTTTTGCATATATGTATGTACAAAGAGTAGGTGTTTTACAGGAAAAGGAGAAGGAAAGAAAAAAAGGAGAAGGAATAATGGAAGACTTAAAACAGTCAATGCTGTACTGCCTGCTGGTCTTCTGTTCAACAGTATAAATAAAACTGCATTTGCTGTTTGAATCTTACTGAGCGTTACAAGAAATTATACACTTATGTATGAGTATATATGTTAAATGATCGTGTGTCAAGCACACCATCTATGGTGTGCACATTCTTTTTGGGTGAAATGAAATCTGCCTTAAAATGTGCAGATTTAGCTCTCCAATAGAAGCGCTTTTTGACAGCATATATTTCATTTTTGATACTCTACTAGACAGCTGAGCATGACTTCCAGCAGCAGAAGTTAATGATTTCCTTCTCCCTTTGACATCAGTGATAGTTTAGCCATTAATTTTATTATATTAAGACGATCACTTATAGACATTTAGATGTCACTACACAATTTTGGGGGGTAGGTCTACCTCTTTTACTGAACAAGTTCTGGTAAGACTTTTGTCATCTAAGAAGAGCAAAGAAAGGTGCAGAATAAAGACCTTGATAGGTAGACTGGTATCTATTGAAATGTGAAATGCTAGCCTTGTCACTCATTAAACACGGTAGAAAAGATTTTTGTCCTCATCCTTGATGCAGAGAATCTAAGAACAGCCCTGGAGTGGGGCAAAAGGTATACTTTTCTTATCAAAAGATTTCAATCTTTGAAGACTGTCTATAATAATGCACTGAGAACACTACATGGCTGCTAAGGATGTCAAATTACGACCTTGAACATCTGAAGTTCAAAACACTGTAACTTTCTGAATAAGCACCCAAATCCACAACTTTTGTTCCAGACATAGAATCACAGAATGGTTTGGGTTGGAAAGGACCTTATGATCATCTAGTTCTCTAGATGATCTAGTTCCCTAGATGATGCCATGAGCAGGGATGTTTCTCACTAGACCATGTCGCCCGAGGCTCTGTCCAACTTGGCCTTGAACACTGCCAGGGATGGAGCATTTACCACTTTATCGGGCAGCCTGTTCCAGTGCCTCACCACCCTCACAGTAAAGAACTTCTTTGTTATATCTAAGTTTATATCTAACTCTTACTTATACCTGATCTTATATCTAACTTGCCCTTTGTATTCCGACTGTCTTGACAATAAATGAGCAGCAGGTTTCAGATTGATTCAGGTACTCCATCTCCACCTGTTGGCATGGAAGAAATATATCTGAATGCTATAAAATAACTTGAAAGGAAATGGTTGAGATGAGAAAACTTGGTGGATGCTGTTGTTCCCTTAATTTTACTCTCGTTATTATAGTTTCCATGAGCTAAGTTCTGGTAACTCAAAATACCTGTGAACTTGCCGGGAAGGAAATGCAAATGAACTACCATGAAAACCATTGTTTGCTCACATTAAGCTAATGCATTAGAAAGATGCGGTTGTATTTACCATGAAACTTCGTTTGTTTTAATTTATAGACTTCTTTACGTCCATACTTCTGTATCCCTAAGAGCCATAAAGCAAAACATGAACAGAAAATACAAAATTAATAAAATACATCTTAGCTTCATTTGTGTTAAAATCACAACAAAAAGAGGAAATATAGTCAATTTAGATGTTGGTGTACTTTTATTTATAAAGGCTATTGTTTCAGACTGTTTCAATTATCATCAGAGTGGTTACTAAACTGGCAGCACAGAGAAGGTTGTTTCCCACCTTTTCAGAGACATTGGTACCTAGTTCTACCTGAAGGACACTTACTTTAAAACTAGTTCTATAAATCATTCTCCATGTCTATGTTTTTTGTGGCTTCATTCCATCATTAATTTTTTCAAGTGTATTTCCCTTTAATTTCACGGGTCTTACTTGCTAATTCTTTGTGGCTGGATGAAAGGAACCGAAAATTTCAAGTACCATGGTGTACAAGACCAAACAGTTTTGCTCCTATGTGAATGTTATATGGAGATGTGTCTTCCCTAGGGCAGAGCAAAATATATCAAGCTAGATTCAACTGCTGAGAAACAGTAGTGTTCATTTTTATCAATAAAATTGGTGCAGAATAGGAAAATGAAGAAGGAATATCAGGAAGCACCCAAAACAACACTGATAGTTTTGTGTTATTACTGCAGCACATCTAAAACTTTCTCATTTAAAAAAAAAATCAGAGAAACAAGCAAACTGAAGTTTTTCATATTGGAATTGCTCTTCCTATAACTCTCTTAAGGACCAAACAAATCTTGTTACAATTTAACTGAATGGCTATAGCACAGTGCATTATAATCTGCTCAAAGCTTTCCAGTATGTGGTCTATTGCTGCTTGCTGTGTTTCTGTGAAACAATGTCCAGCAAACAAAAATACAGTACATCTTAATAAATTCTTTCTGAAGAAAGCAAATAGCATACTGAGACCTGTACTGCTGCACAATGCAAAATGCTCTGTAATCAGGACAGAATAGCATCTTCTCAAATAAAGCTTTTAAAAGCCCTGTGATTTCAATTAACAATCCAAACTTTGTGGTTTGTATCAGTGATGGTAAAAAAAATGTTATCATTATTTAAGACTGGTTGAATGGATTAAGTATAGATCCATTAATAATGGATAGTACACTCTTATATTACGTATTGATTTTCATCTTTTATAGCATAAACATATAGAGGTTACTAAAGTTATGTTTCTGTTTGGTTTATGTTTGTTGGGTTCTTTTTAAATTACTGTAGGTAAACTAAATGTCTCTTCTTAGCCACCAACTGAAATATGTTTTATTCCTTTAAAAATATTAATTAAGAAGGGAGTGTATTATAGACAGTGTTATTTCATAAGCAGAGACAAATTTGATCAGATATTCAAGGATGAAAATAATGTGATCCCAAAAGCCCATTATGCTTCAAGTACAATAAACATGCTATATGTTAACTAACCACTGTTTAAAAGCAGCTTGTGAAATATTAGGGGTTTAATAATTTTACAGATCATTACATTTAAAAAAGAGAAGGGAAATCATCCCAGATAATTCGGCTAGACAGTAATAGCACACATAAGTCTGAGAAAAGATGCCTCTTTATCGCTGAAATTCGTCCACTTCCCTCGGAATTGCTGGGTGAAGCTGGTGAAAGGACAAAGAGCCCAGATCTCTCCTATGTTCCATGTACTAAGCACACTATGCCTTGCAATACAACAAACAAAAAGACAAATACAATTATGTCAAGGTATTCAAAGAAGGTATGGATGAATTTAATTAATTTGACAAATTTTAATCCTAGTCTTACTGTGCTGGTCTGGGGTATATATTGGGGGGGATGTGTGTGTTTATCACTTAACTGAAGTAGTGTAGATCTGGGAATAAAAAATCCACTTTTTCCAAGTGTCAGATGCCTTATGTTTATAGATCAACAAACACAAAGTGGGAGAAATTTCCCATTCAAGTGTACATCAGAAAGTTTCATTAACAGAATGTTTTCCCTTCCTTGCATTATGTTTGGGTTCAACAAATAACAGAATATTTCCATTTGCATTGCTGATTTGAAAGAATTCAGCTCTACCACAAAAGACTACTTTAAGAGCCTTTTTCACAGAAAGAAATCAACTGTTCCATCACTACTTTTTTAAACCTGACTGGTTTAGCATAGTTGTACAGACATTGAAATGTCTAAACTTCACCCAGCAATCTGTTGGGATATATAAACTCACAGTTTTCTCATAAGAAATATGTTACATGTAATCCATGACCTAAAATGACCTGTAGGGTTTGCAGAAATGTGTTGTAACATGAGGGGTGTTTGCATCTGAATTATTTTGGGGTTTTGTAATAGAAAGCATCAGAAACATCTGATTGTACAGTGCAGATGTAATGCTGACATTTAGTAATCTCTCTTTAATCAAAGGATTACTCAGCACTTAGGAAAGTCCTGGTGAACCACCTCAAATCTCAGCTGGGTGTACATAGGGGTTTTAAGATAGCAAGGAAAACTTTAGATGGTCTTAAATATGCCTAGAACCATGAAAAGCCAAAATCATCTGATCCTGTATCAATATCTGTTCATTTTAATTGAATCTGTTCATGTTAGCTTTTAAAGTTATTTCACATATCACCCCTGATCTCTTATGGATGGCAAATGCATAATAGTCCTTTGTGCTATAAAATGCTCATTTCATATCTCTATTAGCTGTTATTTGACATAGACTCACTTGGCATCTTCTTGATTATTACACTGATATCTAAAATAGCTACAATGTGAAGCTGAATGTCAGAACTATAAGCTTTCATAGTAATGAATTTGTTGTGGTTTTGTTAATACTTCATTCATAATGCAAGAAATGAGAACATAAAAGCAGAGAGAAGGATAAACAAGTTATGGAAGTCCCTGCTTTAGAGCATTGTATCACAAAATCTCAGCAGGTCTAAACAGTGAAAAATATGGAGTAATTTTTTATGGGATAATCTAAAAAAATATATAATTAAAGTATTAAATAATGCAAATAATGATTATGGAACAGAGCCCTAATATGACTTTTTTCTGAATACTCCATCCACCAAAACCACATTGCTCCAATTTAGCAAAAAGGATTTTGTGTGGGACAATGTCAAAGGCCTTGAAAGAGACTGAGAGAGATTTCAGGTAAACTCACTGAGACATTTAGAGAGCTGGAAGGCTTAGAGAATCAGCTGGGCTTATTGAATATGTACCTGAATTAAGAGTAGTTATAAGCACCTTCAGTCCACAAATCTTCAAAAGCTTTCCTAGCATTAATGGTATTATCCTTGCACAGTGCTTAAGTGAGTATATTTTCTTATCTTTATTTTGCAAATAGGGATAACTAAAAGGCAGAGTGTGATTTTCCAATAAGCCAAGTGTCTTCAGCTCCCACTGGTTTCAAAGGAGATGCTTGAAACTAGATGTGTTGGGGGGGGGGGACACACATCATTTCATCCCAACACACCCAGTCAGTTGTCAGCACCTATAATAAATGCTCCGAGCAATGTAGAGATATTCAGGCTGCTCCAGTCAATGAGCCGGCTTCAATTGGAGCTCTGCTCAGATGCCTCTCTACAAATGCCCATAGCATGGGGTACAAACAAGAAGAATTAGAGATGTGTGCACGCCTATGGGGGTATGATATAATAGGCATCACAGAAAAGTGGTGGGATGGCTCCTATGACTGATGTGTTGGAATGGAAGGTAACAGGCTCCTTAGGATAGACAGGCCCAGTAGGTGAGGATGGGGAGTTGCTATTTATGTTAGGGATAGGCTGGAGAGTATGGAACTCTGCCTGGAAACTGGTGAGTAGTCAATAGAGAGTTTGTGGGTGAAGGTTAAAGGGAGAACAGCGATGAGAGACATTATTGTGGGGATCTGCTACAGGCCACCTGATCAAGTGGATGAAGCACTCCATAGACAGATAGGAATTGCGTCACGCTCACAGGCCCTTGTTCTCATGGGGGGCTTCAACCACCCTGATTTCTATTGGAGGGATGATGTGGCCCGGCACAACCAATCCAGAAAGTTCCTTGATTGTGTGGAAGACAGCTTCCTTCTGCAAGTAATAGAGCAGCAGATAAGGAGAGGTGCCATGCTTGACCTTGTGCTTACCAACAGGGAAGGGCTGGTAGGAAATGTGACGCTCCAGCGCAGCCTTGGTTGCAGCGATCACGACATGGTTGAATTTAAGATCCTCAGGACAATGAGAAGAGCAGGCAGCAAGCTCACTGCCCTGGACTTCAAGACAGCAGACTTTGGCCTCCTCAGGAACCTGCTCAGTAAGGTTCCATGGGATATAGCCCTAGAGGGCAGGGGGGGCACAAGACTGTTGGTTGATATTTAAGGATCACCTGCTATAAACTCAGGAGTGATGCATCCCAACTAGAAGGAAGTGTTGCAGGAGGGCCAGGAGACCTCCTTGGATGGATAAGGAACTGCTGAGAAAAATTCAAAGGAAAAAACAGGTTTATAAAGGGTTGAAGCAAGGACAGACGGCCTGGGAATAATACAGGGATGTTGTGGGAGAAGCTAGGGACCAGGTTAGGAAAGCTAAGGCCCACTTAGAATTAAACTTGTCTAGGGATGTTAAGGATAACAGGAAGGGATTCTATAGCTACATTGCAAATAAAAGACAGACAAGGAAGAACGTGGGCCCCCTCCAGAATTTATTGGGAGAACTGGCTACCCTGGATTTGGAGAAGGCTGAGGTTCTTAATGACTTTTTTGCCTCAGTCTTCACTAGCAAATGTTCTGACCACACCACCCAAGTCTTGGAAGGCAGATGCAAGGACAGTGAGAATGAAGACCCTAGGTCCCACTGTAGGAGAAAATCTGGTTGGAGACCATCTTAGGAACCTGAACATATACAAGTTCATGGGATGTGATGAAATCCATCTGCGGGTCTTGCAGGAGCTGGCAAATGAAGTTGCTAAGCCACTGTCCATCACATTTGAAAAATCATGGCAGTCAGGTGAAGTTCCCCACGACTAGAAAAAGGGAAATATAACCCCCATTTTCAAGAAGGGAAAAACGGATGACCTGGGGACTTACAGACCAGTCAGCCTCACCTCTGTGCCTGACAAAATCTTGGAGCAGATTCTCCTGGAAGGCATGCTAAGGCACATGAAAAACAACAAGGTGGTTGGTGACAGCCAGCATGGCTTCACTAAGGGGAAATCCTACCTGACCAATCTGGTGGCATTCTATGATGGGGCTACAAAACTGGTGGACAGGGGTAGAGTAGTTGATGTCATCTACCTGGACTTGTGCAACGTGTTCGACACTGTCCCACACAACATCCTTGTCTCTTAAGTTGGAGAGACATCAATTTGATAGGTGGACCACTCAGTGGACAAAGAACTGGCTGGATGGCCACACACAATGAGTTGTGGTCAATGGCTCAATGTGCAGCTGGTGACCAGTAATGAGTGGTGTCCCTCAGGGATCGGTGTTGGGGCCGGTCTTGTTCAACATCTTTGTTGGTGACATGGAGAGTGGGATTGAATGTGCCCTCAGCAAGTTTGCCGATGACACCAAGCTGTGTGGTTCGGTTGATATACTGGAGGGAAGGAATGCCATCCAGAGGGACCTTGACACGCTTGTGAGGTGGGCTGATGCCAACCTGATGAAGTTTAACCATGCCAAGTGCAAGGCCCTGCACCTGGATCAGAGTCATCCCAGGCACAGCTCCAGGTTGGGCAGAGAGGAGATTCAGAGCAGCCATGCGGAGAAGGACATGGGGGTGTTGGTTGTTGAGAAAATGAACATCAGCCAGCTGCAGTGTGCCCTCCAGCCCAGAAAGCCACCATATCCTGGGCTGCATCAAAAGGAGCATGATCAGCAGGTCGAAGGAGGTGATCCTGCCCCTCACCTCTGCTCTCGTGAGACCTCACTTGGAGTATTGTGTGCAGTTCTGGTGTCCTCAACATAAAAAGGACATGGAACAGTTGAACAAGTCCAAAGGAGAGCCACAAGGATGGTCAGGAGACTGGAGCACCTCCCTTATGAAGACAGGCTGAGAAAGTTGAGGCTGTTCAGCCCGGAGAGCAGAAGGCTGTGTGGAGACCTTATAACATCCTTCCAGTATCTGAAGGGGGCCTATAGGGATGTTGGGGAGGGACTCTTCATTAGGGACTGTAGTGATAGGGCAAGGGGTAACAGGTTCATACTTAAACAGGGGAAGTTTAGATTGGATGTAAGGAAGAAATTCTTTGCTGTAAGGGTGGTGAGGCACTGGAATGGGTTGCCCAGGGAAGTTGTGAATGCTCCATCACTGGCAGTGTTCAAGGCCAGGTTGGAGAGAGCCTTGGGTGGTATGGTTTAGTGGGAGGTGTCCCTGCCCCTGGCAGGGGGTTTGGAACTAGATGATCTTAAGGTCCTTTCCAACCCTGACTATTCTGTGATTCTATTCTATGACTGCATGATTGAGCTTGAAGATCGAAGTTACAAAAGACCTCTAGGCTGTGTTTTATTCAAGTGTTTATAGCCTTCTGTATACGAAACACTTTTGAGTGTCTGTCCTCAGTTGTTGTTAATAAAGCACTTTAAAAATATCTCATGCAAAGGATACGCCTGCAGGAATGTGGCCAGCTTTTACTAAAGGGGAAAGTGAAGCTGGATTGCTCAGCTACTTCCTATGCTTTTAACCACAATAGCAATTCCTTCCATGTTTTCTTCTTTTTCCTTACCAAGTCAGACCTTTTGCATGACCCTAAGACAATGCCCTAAGAGAGGTCATCAAGGAAGAGCTTAAGAGCTTTTTAATTCTAGTTTTTATTTACATTCCATCTGCATGCTGATTTTAAACCAATGTGGGAAAAATGTTTCAACAAAATCTGTTTGATGGGAGAAAAGAGTAGCATCAAATGGATGGAAAAGCTATGCTAGTCATCCAGAGGTTAATGAAGAGAATTCTTTTTTTCTGTGGGGGAATCCTTGATTTCTAATATTGAAAAATAATGAGAGGAAACTGTTATTGATGGAAACTGTTATTGCTGCATTTCTGTCTTTAATTGATTGAATATTTATAGTGGGTTTGCAGATATGAATTTTACTCACCTTAAGGGATGCTGGAAGCTAACATTATTTCTATAATACTTAAATATAGCATACAGTTGAATGTATTTAATGCTGTTTAAATTAAGGTTTCAGACATTCTGTACTTTAAGCCTCACTGTTCTCCAGTATTATGGAGCAGGTAAAGGCTGTAAAATACCTCTGGATCTCTAACTCTTCCTTAAATCATGTGTGTTTATTTATAAGCTGATCATATTAATCAGTAGTCTGTATTTAGTTTTGACTTTCTTCATGTCTTCTCCCAGTTCATTTTGCATTGCCTCATATGATGGAATAGTTTTAAATATTTATAAGGTATTATAGTGCTATTATGAGAAACTCAGGTGGGGTAAGGTCCCCCAGAGTTGAGTTTATATGTTCCTGCTCTGCTGTGATTCTATCAGAAGGTTGTAGGTTCACTCACTTGGAGACCTCTCTGAGTGTGCAGTGTAACTGATGTTTAACTGATCCTAATCAAAAATCAAAGCATGAGAAAATTTAGCATGCAGTGATTAGTTTAGTTGACTCCCACTGAAGTATCTCAGCAGTTCTGCATGCTGCTGTGCGCCCTGTAAGACTGATCATTCACACTGCTAGCAACAAGATAAGTCTACTCTCTAACAGCGCAGGAATTTCTCACACAGAAAAAATCCTGTGGTGTTTTTGCATAGTTTCCAGTTATATCTGCAACTCTGTTTTGCCAAATTTTAGGTTAACTCAAATTTGTAGATTTTTTTATTCACTTAGAAAGTTATTGGTTTTTATTTCTAATTAAATGATCTTCATTTTCCTTAGCTTGTTTTTCATTATCTATTTAACATTAAAGTAAATTTACTGCCAAAATAATATATGCCTTAAGTTTAAACTGGCAAGTAATAATGCAAAATAGCAAGGTGAGAATAAACAGTGGGAATGTAAGAGTAATAGCTTTGAGTTTGCCATACTATGCATTAAAATAGCACAGCATGTGAGCATGTTCCTTGGTACTAAAGAAAAATACTTTTCCATGAAAATCAGTGATATATTAAAACAAGCAAACAAACGAAAAAAAGAACTATGGACCATCCAAGATAAGTTCATCTCTATCCTGCATATTTGTCCTGGAATAGGTAGGTCTAATTTAGAACACATTTTGAAATACAGTTTTCATAGCCTATGATAGTAGTGAGCAAAATGCCAAATTACTTGTTAGCTGGGTTGCTTTGTTTCTTTTTCTCTATATCTATTTGTTGACTTACTTTTATCAATGGCTATAGATAAGAAATAAATGCATTGGCATGTATAGAACATGTATTTCTATGCATTAATATATTTATATAAGCAATTAACATTTTGACAAAAAGAAATATATCTCAGCCTGAAACATTTTTCTTAACTACAATTCCATGGAAACGGCTATTTTCTTGTGAAATATTTTCTTCTTAAAAGAATTGCAGAGAATTGTAAATGATTTTTTTTCCAAACTTATCTGAAAGTCATCACCTAACTTTGTAAAAATGAGAAGAATGCATAGGCAGGAGGTATAAGTATATGCGAAATAAGACATAAATTTGCCTTGTCTACATAAACCTATTAATGAGCAATAAGCAATTAAAAAGATAGGAAAATCGAGTTGGAAACCAGATATAAGGGCTCAATCACTGTGCTTCCCAATGGCAATGGTAATTTGTTCTTATGCAAATAATCTAGTGAGATATCATCTGCTGAGCGAGGACATGCCGTAACAAGAGAGGTCTCCATATGTGAAACCTTAAAACCAAGGGAAATATGAAGAATACTGAGTACCGAGAAGCTTGTATCCACAATGATCTACTGAATTGGAGTTGAAAAGCACATGCCTTTCCTGGAAGTGTTATAATATTTATATTAAAAACCTTGTAATATTTAGAACTGATTAATTTGGTGCCTTATGGTATTACAGAAGAAGGCAGCTTACTGTGAAGCTTATTATTTTTAGAAGCAAGATGCCAGTGGTCTACCAAATCTGCCACTGAAAAACATATATCAGAGCAACTTGGCAGACAGGGACATATTCAAGTATGACATTCAGAATTTTGTCAATTAATGCATATATACACTCTGTGATGACAATATATTGACCAAAGTTTGAATACCTCAAAGTCAGTCAACATGGACATAAGAAGATCTGGATGCTTCTGGTCTGGGCAGGTGGGTTTTTCTAGCCATCCTATGTGCTGTTAGAAACTGTCTCTTTTCTTTCTCCGGAAAGCATTTTCTTGCCCCCAGGTCCCACATTCAGCCTGCCTTCTGCATGTGTCTTGGTCAGCACAGAGCAGACAAGAGATCAACAGCATTGTTCATTTTGGAGGGAATGGGGAGATAATAACAGCTGTTTATTCAAATATAGGAATCACATAAAATCCTGGTTTGGTATCAAGGGCATTTTATCTAATAGAAGAGGTGATCATCTCATCTTATGTCACCAAGTATGAACTCTAACATGTGAAACATTCCTAGCTCTGTACTGGTTTGTCAATAGCTAGCATATAACTGAAAGGTAAATATTTAAAAGGTCCTGGGGTTTTGTTTTAATCAGACACTTTGCTCCCTAGTCTTATTCCTAATGTTTGGCTACAGTAGCGATATAACAGCCGTAGCCAATTTCTTCTTCCTAGCTGTAAGAAACTTTTGATTCTGGTTTTATTCTGGCACCACAGAATTTAGACTGTAAGATTTAAACTCCTGGGACTTAAGCTCCTGGGACATGCTTGCAAATAGTAAAAGCAAATGTTTTGTAAGCAACACAATTCTCTTCTTGTAGGTATACTCAGGATTTTGAGTATAAAAATCCTTTGACAAGGATTTTTTTCTTCTTCCTACTCTAAGTTTAATACTTCGTGGGTACCAGTACCTGCTTTGTACATAGTGAAGTCAGACGGAGCCGTGACTCATTCTGAATATTTATTTTTGAGGTTAACATAAGTGAATGCCTTTCCAGGTGGAATTCATCAGGTCCACAGAACATGTTCTTGTCTACAAATTCTTCCTGTTGCATTGTATTGCTCTTCTACAAAACGTTAAATGTCTTGATTTGCATTTGCATGAGTTGATTGAACCCTTGTTCTTGTTTGCCTTCTTAACAGTTGCATTTTATCCTCCCTTTTTTTATTGTAGTTCTTAGTTCATGTTTCTTTTAGAGCCATTGTTACATGTGCTTAATTTTCCAGTTATTTTACATGTATTTTCCATAACATCTTTTTCCATTGTCACTGTGAATTGTGATAAAAAAGTTGGCTTTATTTTCTTTCCTTCACATTTAATATTCTGCTCACCTTTTGAAACCTCTAGTTGCATCTTTTGAGGGAGGCTGAATGAAGTGCTTTCTTCATTTAGAAAATTATTCCATGCAGTAGCATGTCAAATTGTTTTTTACACAAAAAAAAGACAAGAAATCGAAGAAACCCACATTCTTATCAAATCATGTTCTAAGCAAAACTTGCAGTGGTACCATTATACTGATCTGTGTGGGAGATGTCAGAATAAAGGGCCCTTATTTTTAGAAAAAGAGCCATTTTATTTTCTCTACTATGCCAGCCTCCTTAGAGATCAGTGAAATTATCTACATACATATTAGGAATAAATGAATTTTGATACAGTATTTCTCATCTATATTTTTCTGTCAAATTGGAGATTTTACTGTTCTGACTCGTTCAAATAAGAGTGACTAGAAGGTTTAAGGGTGAAGTGGGAGAAGACACTTGGGTCCTTTCACCCTCATTTTTAGTGGGTAGTAAAATCACCATTCCAAGCTCAGATAACTGAATTAAAACATCTCTTGGTGACTAGCCAATGTGATCTGATGCATTTTTACTTTTAGAGATATTAAGTGCTAACTACTCTTACTGATAATTCCCCTCTGAAAAGCAGACCAGTGTGGAGGTGCTTAACATAAAACATAATTGCAGATTTTGGTGTCCATTCAGAGTAAACATTGGGGGTTTAGGAAAAGGTCTTTGTATCATCTACCTCACCTGAACATTTTCTGGACTGGATTATGTTTGATTGTTGTCAACACCTGTGATTCAACATTAAATGAATGCTGAATGCGAAAGTCAGTGTTGAAACTACCTATGATCCCTAAAACTCTCTATTTTACCTGCTACTTCTCTGTACCACCTTACTTTTCTCTGAACTTCCTTTCATTTATTGAGACTGCAAAGCAAGAGGGAAGATAAATTATCTTCATTGGTTTATATATCTAAGATACAGGGACTTGTATAAAAATAATGGTGGATGCATACGTGATTGATTAGAGCATGTTGTTTGTATTGTATTTAGAAATGAAAATGTTGGAAAGAGGGAATTTCAATAGCAAAGTGGAAATGGTTGTCATCAGGATTAATGTTAAATGATCATTCATGTCTGCCTTATCTCACTAAGTTTTCTTTAGTGGAATTTTAATATTGTAGACTATATAGTGCATTATGGTGATAAGATCCTTCCAATGTTCACTACAGCTGGTTAATTTACAGGAGCTAATTTAAAAGGTAGCTTCTGTATTAGGGAAGCTGTCCTGTTGGATTGATAACCCAGGTTTTAGAATATTATTTCCACATGAAACAGTTGTTTGTCTTTTCTCCTCATCTATGCCCTTGCTCTCCAGCTTCTAATTATTCAAGTTTACAGGGAGCTTCCTTCATTTGTAGACACAAACATCCTCACCACACGATTTATATCTGTAAAGTGAACTTATTCTTTTGGCTTGTATTTCTGAGGAATTTTGTAATATATTAAATTTGTGTGCAGGGATAAATATAAACTCTGTCTTATATAATCCCCTCTTGGAGACAGATTTTTCCCCAGAAAATATATAATCTATTTACCCACAAGTTTTATCATCAAATAAAATCATTCAGAATACAACTCATGCGTGCTTATAACACTTCACAAACACTTTTCTCGCCACTGAAACTGAACGCCTGAAGTTGAATGTGGCAGCTATTTGACAATTCTCATCTGTGCAATGTGAGAGTTTAAACAGAAAATGGCCTTACTACTCTCCCAACTTTAATGCATATTCAAACATTTTCTGTCAGCTGCCATTCAGTTTCATAAATTCCTTTGTGTGAGCCACTGGCTGCCATCTCTGTTGTCACTCTGAACAGAACGCTGGTATCATCTTGAAAGATTTTATTCTGTGTTGGCCTCCATACAGTTCTCAGCACTTGAGTATTTAGAGAAACTTCAAATAATTCATTCAAAAATGTGACTGACAAAATTAAATTCTCTGTCTGGTTCCTGTAGCCAACTCTCATCTGTTCATCAGCAACAGTGAAAGATGTAGAAAATATTTAGCAGTGAGGGGTTTCAAATGCTCACGTCCTTTCTGCACGCATCCAGACAATAAAGTTTTACTGGCACAAATGTTCACAACAAATGAAACTCAAAGCCTCGTTTGAGCATCTGCAGAAGGTGAGATTTAAATCTGGAAGGCATCCTACGGGAAGTCCTTCTGTGTTCACCCATTCAAAAAATGGGAAAATAGGAAACATGGCATATTTTCTAATTGAAAGTGATGAGCAACACATGTTGAATCTCAAGTATTTGCACTCAGTCCCTGGGGTAAAATACTGAAAGGTGACAATGGTGAAATAAATTCATACAGCATCCAATCTAATACTCATTAAAATAAATGAAAAGACAGCTTGAAATTGGACTAGGCCTGTAGATCCCAGTCTAGTAAGCTACTCAAACATCTGAGAAGCTTTATTGTCTTCAAGGAGAATAAGCATGTATTTAAAGTTATGCACATACGTAAATGCCAAATTGGTTTGGGACCAGAATAAATTACATTAAGGAAACTGTTACTTGCCCTATGGGAATTAAAAAAAAAAAAAAAGGCTAAATTTGCTTGATACATGCTAAATGTTCAACAAAACAGATTCTCCAGTTTAATAGATATCTTCAAGGAAAGTTTTCTACAGTTTCCATTGGCAGAATGTTAAATAGTTCACCCTTCTAAAGGGGCAGAATCCTGGGTGCCATAAGAAAATTTTTCCAAATCCTTTGGGTTTTTTGCAGATTATTGTTCTCTGTTACTCAAGCATGCTTTGGTGAAAAGGTGAGAATTAAAGACCTTGCTTTTCCTCTTTCCCGTTAGATATACAGTGTGAACCAACCAACAGAACTCTGTCCAAAACAGCCACACTTGAAAGCTTCATATTGCATAACTCCATGCTCCATGTTGGATTCTGAAGATAAAGCTTATATCGAATACATCCTTCAAACTCCTTCCCCACCCCCAGAGTCTTGTGGTTCTATTTGAAACATTTTTTATTCAAATTTTAACTGAATTTGGCAGTTTTATTTCAATAAATTAATCTAAGCTATGTGTTATAGGTGTAGAAAAATTCTGCTGTCTTTCTTAGATTAAATATGACTTTATTCTGAATAGCATTCTAGTAATGCTGAGTGTAACTGCTGGCACACGCGACATTAGTAGATGTGGTGTTGTATGTGCATCTTTTAGGAAGACAGATTATTGAAAAACATTTCAGAGGAATTTTATATCTCAGGAATATCAAAGCTAGGCTGCTGAATTTATATTTTAATTACATGATACGAACAAAAGCTTCATATACAAAATCAAAAGAAAATGGAACTTTGTAGCTAATAACAAAAGGAATGGGCAGAGGCAATGGACCGTATTAATATTGTAATTTTAATTCAAAGTTCTAGTCTCCTCTGATTGCAAATCATTGTTTACTTTAGTGCTGTACATGAAACCAATTTCCAGGTTGATCATCAAAGTAATCATTTTTATTCTCAGAAATATGGAATGTACATTATTGGAATGTTTCATTTTGCTTTGTTATCAACTTTGTCATGGAAGGAAAGAAATCCAATTTCAGACTGTATTCAAAACAGAAATTATTGATACTTTATCTGCTGTTGTCATGACAGGTAAAGATTTTTCAATATTTCAATTCTAAAATCTTAAAACTTTATACCTTATCTCTCAGATATTTAATATAAGACAAATCCATAACAAACCTGAAGTTGAAAAATAACATCATGAATCTCAGCTCATTAACTTCTCTCAAACATGCTTCCTTTGTAACTTATCACTTTGTGGATGTGCACATCTAAACATTATATATCAAATTTCATACCTGCATAAAGTGCTGAAATAAATGGCTTCATACTGGTGTAAAAATCCAGTGACAGACTGGACTCTGATCCTGCTTATTTTGTTCTCTTGGGAAATAAGGCAGGAAGACAAAGACAAGTAAAATATCAAGAAGAAGATAAAATGTGAGACAACATAAATGGCCTGAAATTGATTCTTTTTACTTTGGTGACATTTCATTAACTTCAGTGAAGTTTTGGAGGATTTTTGTAGAAAGGCAAGTGAGAAGAGAATAGGGAGAAGGCAAAGAAAACCTTTTCTTGCAGACCCCAATAGCCAGATTTGCTGAACTGTGATTTTATATAGAGAAGAGCAATCCACTACTTTCCAAAATAATCTTGTCTTTCATCTCTTTATTTACTTGTGACTTTACAGGTCATTTGTGTCAAGAATTTCTGGAAAAGACCATTGCCATGCAGCAGTCCAGAAAAAGAAGATTTGTACATAAAACTGCTAATCACAGCTCTGGCATTTTTAAATGAAAGTTTTTCGCTTTCTTACTAGTCACAATAACAGGCTATGACTACTTTATTATTCAGAAATGTTCCAGGAAGATGGTTCATCTAAGGGAACCACATATATTGTGTTTTCAATCTACTGGTGACTACTATTTTTTTTAGTTACTTCAACCAGAACAAAATGTACAGACACACAGCCGCTTTTTAATTAAGATTAAGCAGTGAATAGCAGTCTGTGTTTGGAATATCCCCCATTCCAAACATTCAGCAGGGAAAAAAATAAGTGCTAAAACATTTCCTGACTTCAAAATTGGTCTGCAACCAGAATTAGGACAAAAGTTCCTGTTATTTTTATCATCGTATAGTTTAGTACTTATACTGGTTGAGGAGAAACATGAAAATTTGGGGTGGGCCTCAGCTTGCAGATTCTGATACATCTAAATGTGGATGTATACATGTGAGAGTCTTGAGTCAGTTGCTGAAAACCAGCCATCTGGAGCCATTTCAAAAGCAGTAGTAGATGTGCGGCATCATGCTTCATCCTTGGCAGTGTTCAAGGCCAGGTTGGATGGAGTCTTGGATGATATAGTTTAGTGGGAGGTGCCCCTGCCCATGGCAGGGGGGCTGGAACTTGATGATCTTAAGGTCCTTTCCAACCATAACTATTCTATGATTCTATAATACATGACGATGAAAGACAAGCATACTCTGGACTGGTGGTTGCAGGTCATGTAGGATGTCGCAAATGACACTAGATGCTTTTGAGCAATAAACTGAACCCTAAGCTCCATTGTTAGCTGATGAGGGTCAGATAAAGAGCTAGTCAGTATACACCTTCATTAAATATCTCTTAAGGCTCTGTTAAGTTCACAGCTATGGCAGCGCTAATCAACGTTCTAATTGCCTGCATATACAGCAGTAAATTCAGGTGTTCTAGCCTGAGTGCTAGACTCGTCTTTTACTGGAGAAACCACTGACATGGCAGTCAAGAGAACCACTCTGCTTTAGCAAGTTGGGAATTGCTCTGTGATTTTAGGACAGCTGATAACAGAACATGAATAAATCGCTGGATCTTGAAAACAAACCAATAAACGCGCTGTAACTCAGGCTTTATACTGTGTGCTGCATTGAAGAACTTGCCTTATATCAATAATTACACAGCTGGTGCTCTTGTTCTTAAAAATCTGTCATTTCATTTTCTTTTTAAAACAACATTAAAACCCCCTTCATGACAGTCAGTCACCAGTGGGACAAAAGCAAGTTTTATAGCTAACTAAAAATCCATGAAAATCTGTATTCCTTACAGAAACATTGACACAGCTGCTGGTGTGAATAGCAGCGCCCTAAGGTATGCCTATATTATTTTGTGAGTGATGCATGCAGTGATGGGTAGTTGAGCACAAAGCTGCCAGATGCTCTTTGTGACTTGTATATTTGTAGGTCATCTGTGCATTCTGATGTATGAGGCATAAATGATAAAATGATGGAACAAACAACAAAAAATTCATATCAGGCCTAAAATTTGCCTCATGACTGCAATGACACAGCCTTAGATCAACTTTTAATGTGACCAAATTGAATTCAGAAGCAGCAGTCTTGTGTCATGATCCTACCTGTTGTCAGCTGCTGATAATGCAGTTTTCTCTCCCATGCTTGCAAAGGTTGCATTTGCGAAGCAAATGTGCTGATCTGTATTTGTTAATCTCATGTGTAACTTCCAGCTTTATTTGTCCAGAAGGGCTCTTGATTGTTTCAGTTTGTACGAGGAGTGCCATGTGGTAAGGACCAAATTCTTATTTTTTACAAAAATGCAAATGTGATGTTATCATTCTGGTGTTATCTAGAGACATCAACAAATGTTTAATCCCTTGTTCTATTCTCCTGTCAGAGTAAAGAGAAACTCCTGAAAGTCTTCTAGGTTAAATTCACAGTCAAAAAGATTGAGGTGAAAGGAAACACTGAGCTGGAAACGTTCACAGCAAATATTCCTATATGATACTGAATATGTTGATCTATCATCCAGAGACAGATCTGAAATTACTCCTGATAGGATTTGGAAATGACCCAAAGATTCATGTTATATCAAACAAGAAGGGGGTGCACCGACCACACAAAGTAGTTTGTTTTACTTGGTAACTTTGGTAACTCAATCAAATTATGTGTCAGCACAACTGAATGAAGCTGTAGAGATCATGGAACAATGAATGCCAGCCCTGTAGAATGGGAGACTGTGTGTGCTGGAAATTTATAAGAAGGTATAAAGATTTAACAGTTATGAAATCAAACCTGTAGAGCAATGATGTGACTGTGATTCCTGATGTAGAAGGCAGAGATTAATTCGTTAAAAATCGAAGTTAACAGTAGCTATCTTGTGGTATCTGCTAGCCCAGTATGGGAATACTGCATACTCACAGAGTACCCTGATTTAGTAGGATTTTAACAGGTGAAAAATGCACAGACAAGAGGCACAAATAAAGGGTTTCAAAGACTAAGAAATGACATAGAGTGATGAATGTTTGGTTTTTCACAAGAAGATTGAGGGATTACCTCACTGGAGTTCATAAACACTCTCACTGAAGAAAGTACCAAGTATGAAAGGACCTTTAATCCGGTAGAATGGCTGGAATTTAGAAACAGAATAACGTAAATTCAAACCAAATCACAAATCCTTAACAAAGAAAATAATCACATCAAACTACAGAAACAGAGATAACTTCTCAGCCTTCTGAAAGCCTCAAAATTGTACAAGTGTATGGAAAAAAGAAGTGACTGCTGTCACTCAAAAGATAATTCAGTGACATTAAGTGGCCTATGGTATATAGGAAACTGAGTGATGTAAGAACTATTTGAGGATTGGGTAGGCTCTTCAGGAACACTACGAAGTAGAGGAATCAGGAAGTCTGAACAGGAGTGCTGAGATAGATGAGGATGTGCTGAGATAGATGAAAAATGTCAGGGTGGACCACAGAGAAAATTGATGACATGACCAAAGTTTGAGGTAGCCTGAAACAAGGATGTAGACCCCTAAGAATACAAAAGCAGCTTTGAACTTGATCCCAAAGCAAAAGTGCTGCTATACAAGGTCTTGGAAAGTGTTGCTTAATGATCACACGTATTTTATAGCTAAAACTATTGACCCTGCCAGTTTCTTTGCTTTCTTTGTACATATCACTTATAGAAGTCTTAATTTGGCTTTCTTTCAGAAGAAAAGTTAGGCTCAAGAAACCAGAGTAGATGCCCCTCTAAGGCTTAGATGACACTTATATAGCTTTCTGTGATGCATCTGTAATAATCATAGAATCATAGAATCATAGAATAGGGTTAGAAAGGACCTTGAGATCATCTAGTTCCAACCCCTCTGCCATGGGCAGGGACAGGTGGAGGAATACAGATTCCATGCCAAATACACCAGTCTGTTAGTATATACCAGAAAAAAAAACCTCTTTGGAAGTACTAAGTTCAAAAAGAAAATAAATGAAAAATATCTTTAGTGTAAAGCATGAAAATGATATTAAGTAGGGCATGGCAAAATATATTAGGGAAGCTCTTATGGGAAAGTTTATTTATTGCGTCTCTAACCCAGTTTATGGATCAGATAGTTGTGGATAAGTTCAACTAAACTCAAATGTTTCTGCATGCTTACATCAGTAAACTTTCAAACCTTCTCAGATTCACTTATATCATTAATCATAGTTAGGAATAGGCAAATATGAAAAGCTACAGCCCACTCCTCCTGAGTGTATTCTGATATGCATTCAGATTAATTTATCCTTATTTCTATATCTTATGAGTGCTGATTTATGAATTACAAAAGACAGCACAGTGAGGACATGTTAATGTAGTCTTTCCAGGGCAAAGACACCACTTAGGCAAATATTTGGCAAGAGCTAGTTAATATTTTATGCTTGCAATTAGCTTTTGGGTCATTTTCTATATCAGTGGGAGTCTCATCTGACAAATCATCCGCTACCGTTAAGCCTTTCTTGTTACATTTATAGACTCTAAAGCCAGAATGCACTGCTCATAACATTTTATCCATTGATGCCCATATTAATTCCCTAAAATCATCTGGTTAGACTTGCTAATATCCCTTAAAAAGGCGTCTAATCTTGATTTGGAGACTTTAGCTGATGGAACTGATCATGTTCTTGGATAAACTTTTGAAATGGTTAATTAACCCTCATCTTAAAACTTGTAATTCATTTCTTATGCGAATTTGTCTGTCTTTGGGCCCCAGAGATAGCATTTTTTTTTTTGTTCAGTGCTTTCTATTGTCAATGTGAACATTTCCCCTTCATCCATATGCTGCATATCAATAAAACATGATAAGACTGAGATCACTCAGTGCTTCCACGTAGGATATTTATGTGTAGATGATGATCCTGCATGTGATGGGGAAGTTGTAAGGCTTGGTTATTGCATTTAGGGCAACTTACTGTTTTTTGTGTATGTTTGATTCTGCAGTAATATTGTTCATTATGGTAGCTGAGGTAATAATGATTTCTGATGATGAAAAGTTCTGCTTAAAACATCCTTGCTTTGTAAGCTTTCCAGTACAGTTTCTGGTATTTCTTATCAACCATGAAAAGAAAAGGCATACAGCTCAATTTCCAGGTTTTAGCCATTCTTTGCCCTTGTGGCTATGCATAGGGTTTGCATGGCAAGGTTCTGGTAGTGAGGGGGCTACAGGGGCGGCTTCTGTGAGAATGGACCCGATGCAGCCAGCTCTGAGACAGATCCATTGCTGGACAAGGCTGAGCTCATCAGTGGTGACGGTACTGCCTCTAGGATAATGCATTTAAGAAAGGGAATAAAACCCTGAGCAGCTACAGCCAGAGAGAAAAGTGAGAATATGTGAGAAGAATAGCCCTGCAGACACCAAAGCCAGTTCAGGAGGAGGCAGCAGGTGCTCAGGTGCTGTAGCAGAGGTTCCCCTGCAGCCCATGGAGGCCCACAGTGGAGCAGATATCCACCTGCAGCTGAGGGAGGACCACACATCAGAGCAGTTTGTGAAGAACTGCAGCCATGGGAAGGACTCCCATTGGAGAAGTCCCTGGAGGACTGTCACCTGTGTGAGGGACCCCACGCTGGAGCAGTGGAGGAGTGTGAGTCCTCCACTGAGGAGAAAGGAGTGCCAGAGATGTGTGATGAGCTGAACACAATCCCCATTTCCCATCACCCTGCGCCACTTGGGGGGAGGAGGTGGAGAACTGGGCTGTGAAGTTGAGCCCAGGAAGAAGGGAGGGGTGGAAGGAAGGTGTGTTAAGATGTATTTTTTTCTTCTAGCTGCAATAAATTACACCACGTTTAGAATAGAGATCAGTTATCAAACCACAGTGTGTCAATGGAGGTTTACAAGGGTAGGACGTGTCAAATATTTCTGCTGGGTAGACCTTTTAGTGTCAATTTATTGCTTTTCATTATTTTGAGTCATAAAGTAGTTAATAATAATTATACAGTGCCTATTATATACATAGAAATATCCTGCTATCCTAACTGCAAGATATGTTTTAATGGTAGGATTAAAAAATCATGTTGGTGAATGATTTTATGTAAATGTATAATTAATTTGCATTGTTAAATTGATTTCTTTCCAACCAAAACAGAAGGAAAGAATAAACCAGAACAAATAAAAATGAACAATAGCTAATAATTCCATTAGTGAATATTTACAAACTGCACAGTTATGTAATTTCTCACTGAAATACTATTGGTTTTATAATTAAAACAAAAGTAAAGAAGCCATTTGCTTTAAGCGTTCTAATGTATGATTCTTACTAATGTCTAAGCCATGAATTTTGGTTCTCGCATTTTGCTGAGCTATTTATTACATATTTTATTGCATCCTCACAAAATCACTCCTCTTCCACTTAGCAAAGATTTTATTACCTATCTGGACTTTGCTACTTGTCTGATTGCAGTAATTAGACAATATCTAAGGAATCATTTTTATTTTCTGAGGGAAGAGATATACAAAATTTAAAGAAAATAAATATTTGCATCTCAGTTGATACTTGGTGTCTATTCATGTGCTCCCAGGGTCAGAAGGGTAAAAAGTAGCAAGCTGTGGATAGAAAGAATAGGATAACTTCTACTATACAGACTGAGTATCAGTATCAGTCAGAATCAGTGTTCTAGAAAAAAAACATCAAATACACTGTTGAAGACAGTCTAATTCCCTGGAGGTAGGGGCAAGAGTTTAGCTTCCTATAAGTTTCTCCATCTTCTCTCTTTTTATGCTTTTTGCAATAGAATAATCAATTGTACAGAGCTGTGGTCCAGGAGGTCGAAGAAAAGTAACATTTTTTTTTGGCTTCATGTGAGAAATTCTTGGCTTATCTATTGCTGAGTGAAATATTTCCAAGAACCATACTTAGACTGTCAGCATTAAGATGGTTTAAATTATACTGAAAAGGATCAGCATACCAAAGAGGCAGAAAGACCTCTCTCCCCATTCCTAAGAGCATCTTAGCTCAGTACCAAAATCACAGTCACACCCAAGACGCCAGGGAAAATCTAATTATTTTTACTACCTTTTCATTAATTTCAAACCTTATCCATTTATCAAGGGATGAGCCCATATGGAGCTGCTTAAAGGAGGCTGCGGTGCAGACCTTGGTCTGCAGTAAATGCCAGACCTTTCTCCTGAGGCAGGGACAGGCAGCAGACCTGCCTGCAGATGGTGTGCCCTGTTGGAGGACCTCTGCAGTGGGTGGATGAGCTGCAGGAGGAAGTGAGGAGGCTGCACAGCATCAGAGAGGCTGAGAAGTAGCTGGACAACAGGTTCCAAGTCTGCAGTGGACCCAGAGCCAAATAGCCCAAAGCTGCCCTAATAGCACAAAAGGGAGGAGGGCCAATAATGCAGAGGAATGGAAGCTTGCAATGGCAAAGACCTGCTGAAGGAAGCTTTCCCCCGAAGCCACTTCACTGCCTTGCAGACTGAAGTAGGAAGACCCACCACAGCAGGAGAGATGCTGGAGGTGAGTTTGGCAGCCCAATCTGCTGCCGGTGTAACAACCAGTAAAACTAAGAAGAGGTGATGGGGGATGGATAGTATTAGGCAACTTTTCTGAGGGGCACAGAGGCACCCATTTGTCAGCTCTAGAGAAGTGTGCTGCTTACCAATGAGTCATACCAGGGAAGTCACCAAAAGACTACCAAACCTCATACTCCAGTATTATCCACTGCTGTTTCACATGGGCACCAGTGATACAGCTAGAAGCAGCCCAAAGATTATCAAGAAGGATTAACAGAGCACTAATGGTGGTCAAGGACTCTGGAGTAGAGGTAGCTTCCTCATCAATCATCCCAGTCATAGGGAAGAGGCTTGAAAGGACCAGCTGAATCTGGTGAGACACCAGCACAGGCTGCCCAGAGAAGATGTGGCTGCCCCATCCCTGGCAGTGCTCAAGGCCAGGTTGGATGGGGCTTGGAGCAACCTGATCTAGTGGAACTGGTCCCCACCCATGACAGTGGGTTGGGGCTGGATGAGCTTTAAGTCCCTTCTAACCCCGACCATGCTACAGTTCTATTCTGTAACTCATTTCTGTACACAGTCTTCAAACATGCACAGAATTTCTCTTAATTCCACTCTTTAAAGTCTGCTTTGTTCACTGTCTTGGTCAAATTATCAGCTTATGTCCTCTTTGATTTTCTTTGGAAAGGAAGTGTATGAATAATACTATTTCCAAATTAGTATATCTATCAGCTTCAATTCTGATGGGTCATGTGAAAATACAAACACATTCCACTGACTGAACATTGCTTTTCAGTAAATTCTGTAAAATGTATTTGAAGATTTTGCAGGCTGTTTTGACAGTGGCAATTTTTGCCTTGTTAAACAGCAACACAGGTTTGTAAATTTAATGAAATCATTAGCCACAGTTTTAAACTGTAAAGTATATACCCTCATGTGATTGTTGTCACTGCTTTACTATGCTCTGTTTTTTAATAGACAGAATGTTAGTGTAGCATGTATTTTTACAGTTTTTATGGTGAAATGTTAAAACTGGAAGTGTTATCATCACCTTTGAAATGCCTTATACAAGCCTAGTAAAGAAAATTAATATAGTTATATAATGAGGTTTTCTAACACATATCACACTGCGAAGCTGTTACCCAAAGCTCCCACACAAGTAGTATATTATTATTATTATTGTTGTTGTTCACTTTGTTCCTATTTCTGTTTACCTGGACAAAGCGTTACCTAAGAGTCACAAAGCTGTGCAGTAGGATGCAAATAACCATCACCAATTAGCAACTTGAAGGTGACTTTATATAAAATGAATTCATAATTCCTGGTCAATGTCTAATAGATCCAAATCACCAAGAGAAAGACTGCAGAAAGCCAGTTGCACAATTTGTCCTTACTAAGACCTGCACTGACCAGATAGAATGCCCAGTGATGGAGAAAAATTTGCACTCTTCTAGTCTGAGCATCCTTTCCACAGACACCTTCTTCAGAACTGACAGTCTGGTAGCTCTAAACAGAATTTAGCTCACTTTAAAGAAATACATATTACTCATTTTTAATTAATTATCTTACATTTCAGCTCTGAGCTTTTAGGCTGCTTCACTGTAGTTAAATTACTTCTTTTCCTTTCTAATATCTCACTTCCCCAGGCATTCGCCCACTGCCAGTTTCATTTCTTTATAATGCCATAGGTGAGCTGTTTTAATCTACAGTGTTCTTAAGAACACTAGTTTGCAAAAGGCTCCTTGCAAGACAGAATTGTACAGACAAAAAAGGAGTCAGAAGTACTTACAGGAAGGAGAGATTGAACTAGATGCCTTCATCCTGACACTGAAATGGAGTGTGACATTCTTAAAGTATTAGCAGAACATGGGACGTCTAGGAAATAGTAAAATATTTGTGTTCTATTAACAAAAAAAGATGTGTAGATGCATAAAGGAAGATTCAAAACCAGAAATGACAGGGTGGGTTAGGGAAAAAATCTAATAAGTCTTTAATACTATCATGTGGAGGAAACAGTATTGTACTTTATAATAAATGAAAGTTTCTGTCTATTGTATGAAAGAGATAAAATAGAAAAGCAATAAACACTGCATAATCCAAACTCATTGTTCAAGCCATAGACTTCTCATTCTCTGGCAGCAGCCCAAAGACAAACATCAGTTGTATGTATGTAAAGGCTTCTCCCATAAGTATTCAAAGAATACAATACTGAATCAGTGCAGCAAATAAATACAATTTATGCAAATAAATAGAATATGTGAATTAAGGTCACTTGCTAGCACAAAGAATAGCGGCATCAATCTAATCCTGCTCAACCCTGGGATAAGCAGACTCAGTTCCCACTCAAAATCAGTAAGTGAAACATAGAAAGAGAAAAGAGCTCAAGCTTGTGACCATCACATGTATTACTTCTAGTTCAATAATAGTTTATAGGGACAACTAAGAAACAAAGTAAAACAGAAAAATCCTTCCCAAAATAAGCAGCTTTGGTCCTAAGCTGTTTTTGGTCTTGTCATGTTTAGGGAATATTGAAAACTTCCTTTTCTCTGTGACACATGGAGCTCTTATCAGATATGTAACTAAATAATTCATAATGTATTATTTGTCTTTTGTGATACTCAAGCTGAATTCAGCAGCTTTTAAATGGTTATGGCTTTGTACACAGGGTAAACTACTATGGATAGGGTTAATTTCTCCTTTTTTTGATGGATGCTTTGGGATTTCTTTAACATTAGCCAGTATCTCAATACAGAAGTTGAGTGAATGTAAGAAAGAATAAGCATAAAAATAAATATTTTATTTGTTTCACATGAATTTTCTTCTGTGCAAAACCGCACAGACTGCAAATGAAAAGGTTGCATGCTGAGATTATTCAAGTGTTCCACGGGAAGATGAGCAGAGGGTCTTCACAGGAAGAGAATTTCACCGATTTACCATTCTTTAAAGTGATTCTGCTGGAATGTTATCCACATTCTTAACTTTAATTACTGCAGATGACATTTGCCATATTTACTAATGTCTCTACCTCCCAGACCTATCCTACAAACCAGTTACTGCCTCCTGGAAACAAAACCCACATCCTTTAAGGTTTGCGTAACATTACCACTAGTACTCAATGTCAGTTGTTCTTTTTGGTGTCACAGAACAGTGCTCCTACAAATAACTCTGTCACTTACCAGAGCTCCTTAATCTAACTTCTGCTGATGAATACCTTCAATAGCATTAACCCTTTTTCTGTTGTTGTATTAATTATAGGGAGCAAGGAAAAAGAAATAGACAGTTGCTCTCATCACTATAATAAGCAGAATATAGAAGGGGGAAAAAGATGCATTACATTAGTAATAGGATACTGTATCTGTGAACAGACCTCTAATAGATATTTCTCATCTGCCTATTATTTTTTCCCTCCCTACTAGGCTGACTCCTGCATGAAATTCATAACCACTTGTAAGTGTACTAATGTGTTTCTTTACTAAAATGACTGATTCCAAAATGTCAAGTGATGAAATATCAACTGCCCTCCTAAGTATAATGTTCCAATGGTTAATTACATTCATCCTTAAACATGTTTTCCTTATTTCTGTTCTGAATATATCTACCTTCAGCTTCCAGCCCATAACATTTCATTATACCTTTGTCTGCTAGATCAAAGAGGTCTCTTCCCTAGAAATCTTTTTGTGTTAATACTGATCATCCATAATTCTGAAGGTTGAATTTTGATGTTATTAAAGTTGATTTAATTTTTTCATAACCTTTTTGACTCTTGCACTAAATGGATACAGGAATGTAAAGTTGAAATGCCTGATATATTTAATATTGTTTTATTTTACTCTTTGCATCTGTCAACAATCTGAATAACTATTGAAAGTTTAGGGGGTTTGTAATTGTTCTTGTCAAAATAGTTGCTTTTCAAACATGTTTTCCAAAACCCAAAAGACCCTGGAAGCTTTCATTGCTGTAGCAAATGATCTTGTCATGGGATAATGCTTAGAAACAGCCTTTTTTCTGCCTGCAGTGATATAAAACTCTGAGAAAGGGACTGGGTATTTAACAGGATATGGAATAGATTTTGAAGTTAAATCATATTATGAAATTTAGCTAGTCAGTAAGATTTTAATCTTAAGAAACTGCTTTAAAGCAACCTTGCACTGACCCACTTTTTTGTTTGTCATTTCTTCAATAGAAATTGATAACACATTCTTGCCCTTGCAGATTTATTCTGTTGAAAAAGGAAATTTAACTCTATGCATGATTAATGACCAAGGTAGAGCTCTATCAAACATGCAACATGCACTGGGATACTTGATGCATCTGACAGTCCAAGAGTGAACATCCTTTGGAGGAACGGAAAACAGACCGTGACAAAATTACAATTGCTGATGCATCCTGCTGCATCAATGGCACAGCACAACAAATGGGACTCTTGACCTCATCACTTATGGTGGAGCAGATCATTTGTATAAACAAGTTCTTTCGGTGCTTAGACAGCATGATTTAATGTACTTTGTGGTTGATTAATAAGGCCTCCCTCCACCCCTTGCATAACAGATGTTAGTGTTTGGTAAAGGAGACAAGCAAAGCATAGTCTTGGGGATGAGGCAATACACTGGGAATTTGATTCTGTGCAGAGATTTTCTACAGATCTTTAGCTCTAAATTGGGCTCATGACATGTTTGCTAAGGCATACTCATACACAAGAAAGTGTGATTACACCTGTAGGGACCATATACCATGTAAATAGAAATAGTCCAGAAATGCCAACTTCATTTTCATGAGAGACCTTTTGGATGTGCTATCATACTGTGCCAAGCAGAACATCAGCCTCATTTTTAAACCAACATAGCTGATAATTTCTCCCCTAACTAACTGCAGTTATCTGTTCTACTACCAAACTACTAAAAAGCTTTCATCGTACTTTAGGTCATTTTTCTCTTATTTTGGAATTTGAAAACATAGGAGAAAATAAAGCAGTTTCTGTTATAGCCAGAGAGCTTACCTGGAATGTTTTGTTGTGTATATTCATCAGAATATGAGGATTTGCTATAAAGTCAATGATTTATTGAAGCATTAATTTCAATTACTGATTTCTAAAATAACTACTTTTCTACACCCATCTGTTTAACTTGTAGGGAATGAATTTCCAAAGGTCATTACAGGTATCTTAGTATTCCAAGTTGTCATCATTTTCAGAACTATAATCATAAAACCATATAATGACTTGGGTTAGAAAAGACCTTATAATCATCCAATTCCAACTCCCTACTATGCAGGGACACCTCACACTAGACCCCGTCACCAAAGATTCTGTCCAACCTGGCCTTGAACACTGCCAGGGATGGAGCATTTACCACTTCCTTGGGCAATCTGTTCCAGCGCCTCATTACCCTCACAGTAAAGAATGATTCAGATGTAGGGCTGTGTGATTTCTAGGTTATTTCCATTGTGCAGGGAAACTCTCTAACTCCATAGGATTCTATATAAGCTGGTTATACTACTGCCACGCATCAGGCAGCCTGTTCCTGTTTCTTTTCCTGAAAGTAACAAACCCCTGAATTTATCTTAATTTTCTATAATGATCTTTAGGGTTTGTTTAGCATTTTTTTTTAAATTGTGGGTCCATATTTCAATGTAGAAAAAACCCTATTTAAATAATTTCTGATTTCATCTACAGAAAGAAAAACAACATTAATTAGATAGGACTAATGACTTTATAGTCTTTATTTCTGTCTTTTGTCTTCAGAAAGTGGTTAATTCTCTTGCTTTTGCCTTTTTTTGTTGTTGTTTCTTGACACCATTCAAAGGCAAAAGAGGACATTGCTGAACAAAACAGTAAAATCTGGGCTTAAACTAGAGAAAGACAGATCTTAGAAATCTGTCAGGAATATCTGTTCTTGTCCATTAAAAAAAATAATAAAAATCAGACTGCTTAGCTAGACAATCTAAGGCATTTTGGGAGGTTCTTCAGGTCCACATCTCTTTAAGAGCTGTTAGAACAAGTAGAATATATTCTATAGTTGTATATTAACTATTATTTTATTTTACATATTTTCCTCAGTACTACTTATCTTTATATTTTGCTCTTTTTTTTTTTTTTTTGTGCATTAGCAATTACATTAAAGCAAGATGGAAACATTTTAGATTTAGCCTTCATCACAACTATTAGATCACCTGGGAAGAAAACCTGATCTGCAATGTAAGCTCCAACAACTTGTCCAGACTGTCACATTCTCCTCCAGTAGTTTACCTTTCCTTCCACAAACCATAAAATGTGTTACATATCCCCTAGCAAAAATCCTCACTCTATTCCCCCAGTGTGTTATTACCAGGGAAACATCTCCTCACTCAATAGAAGCCTCATGGTTAAACAATTAAACAAATTAACTGTAATTTGTTCAGTGCTTCACAACAACAGAGGAGGAGAAAAAAACAGATGCTACTCTTGGTTGAAGGAAGAAAAATGACTTCTGGGAAAGTCTGTCCATTTAGTGGTCTACTTCATTAAAGTCTGTCCACATTTATCCACTGGGACAAAGCAAAGCTCTCTTTCCTTGTAGAGCAGGAGAAATCTTACATCTACAGCTAATGGGCTCACAAGGATCTTACTAATGATGATGTTTGGCACAGCTGTGGAAATCAAAACCATCACCTTTTACACCCCCTTTGCTCCAACTCTAGAAGCCAGCAAAACTGGGGAAGAGAAACTTAAGCAGTGTTGGGCTGCTCACTGCTACACTGAGTTGTAGCTGTCTTTGCTGCAATCCATACCCTTGCCCTAGGAGCAGGGGGATGAGTGACTGATGTATGGTTAGCATAGGGCAGGACTGACTGGTAGTTATTCTCTTTTGCTGCTTCTAGCTTTTTTCTGTGTAGCTGTTTACACAACCCATGCCTGACACTGGACTAAACAATGTTGACCCTCAGTGCTCTGCATAGATAACCAGCTCTGTATTAAACTCTTGGAGACTTATTTATTGAGCGTTTCATCATCACAAATGTCAATGTTTTATCAAGCAGTAAATCATCTGCTTAGTGCAGCTCTTTGCCTTTCCTGATTGTCATGTTTCCTCACTGTATTGTAGCTAAATCGTGACAGAGAGTAAACATTCTGATTGCTATTTATGTGATCAACATTCATTTGCAGAATCAGTATTAGTGCACTATTGAAGTCATGGGTTAGTACTGTGCTCCCTGCCTTATGCAGCTTTCAGCGCAGGAGGGGTGTTGCTTTCCTGGAATTGTCATTATTCTTCCCTCTAATCTTCTCATCAAGAAACCGCTGCATTTCCTGTGTTCCTGGGGATGCAAGCAGAGAGGAGCTCAGATCAATACCTAGATGAAAACACAGCTTAATTTTGCAGTTAATAATATGACTGAGACTAAAACCAGAAGCTTGTATTCTCTTTTAACCCTAATCCTAGCTCCACCTCTAGGTAGATCCTCCAATTACACTGAGTGAATCTTCATTCAGTTGCCACAGAGAGCAGGAGAAATCTGTCAGCACAGATGATTTTTTGCAGTACCCCTCCATTTTAACTAAGAATGCATAAATTAGTATTTCTGATTCAGTTATGCAATCTTTGTGGACAAGTGCCATCTCCTTGGTGAAGAGTATTGCAACACCTTCCTTGAAAAAAGAGTACCTGTCTAAGCAGGGATGTAGTAAACATAATCTTGCTATCTGGATGTAGTTTAAAAAGATATGACTGATTCACTGTGACTACAGTGTGATGTGTAGTCACATATACATATATACACACATTGATTCATATACATACATTGATTCACAGTGACTTCAGGTAAAGGAGAGAGAGCTACAAATTCTTCACTAAAAGTATTTGCATGTAAAGTATAACCTTCCCATCCTTTTCATAGCCACAAAGAACAATTAGTTTATAATACAGACAAAGATTTCTTGGCAGTATCTTGTGCTTCGGTACGGGAAAATTTCAGCTGCACTGGAACAACTTGCACAGTCAAAAACATGCATGTTTTTCCTTGTTGGAAAAGCAAGTGGTAAAACATGCAGCAGTCTTTCAAAATCTTGTAACGGAAATTCAGTACGTATTGTGCTGCCAAGCCTGTTGGTAGTTTGCAACAAATTGGTATTGTGTTGTTTAGAGAAGTTTCTTGGTGAAATCATTTCTAAAGATAGGGTGAAATGTCATTTCTATCCTGCGACACATCTATATATCTCTTGCCCTGGGGAACCAGCAGCTGCTTCTGTGCTGTGGAGGAATGATTGATACATGTACCAGTGTGAGATGCCATGACCATGTCAGCCTAAACCCTGAAAGTCAAGAGATAAAACTTGTTTCTCCATCATGACCCTGCATTTGTGACAATTTTCTCTTGCTGAACCTCCATTTTTTTCCCAGAGATGAGCACACACAGTGCTTTTGTGAGGTCATGATCACCATGCTCAATAATTGTTTTTTCTATCTGCCCAATTTCTGCTGTTTTCTCATTCAATTTTATTAACCTGGTAATGAGGGGAAGTAGCAAGACAGGTTTTAGTGTATACCAGCAAGTTTCAGGGTAAGGCAAACAATTCTCTTTCTAACTCTACCCCACATCTAACATCTTGCATTACAGAGCTCGTGGGGCTTGAGATACATGGAGGAATTTGTTGTGCCACAACGCATTCTGTGCAGCACCGTAGATAGGGACTTATTAAGGTAAGTAAAGCCAAAACCAAACAAAATAAAAAATACAGAAGTATTTAAACAAAATTCATTCTGTGAAAATTTTCCACTCTACTTGCTTTTACAAGAACTGTGAGCAAACAAAATTTGGAGGGAAAAAAGGAAAAGGCATTAGAGATGGATGCCCAAAGTGGTGTTTCATTCTGTATTTACATAGAAATTGTTGTAGACTTTCTGAGATCTCACAGCATTTTGGAAGCTAACAGAAGCAGGGAAGAAGAGATTTGGCATATGACAAGATGGGGGGTGGGAATTACACTCAGAAGGAGAATGAAATTGGGGACTGTATTGATGTCATAAAACCCAAGAGAGCTGACAGATGAAAATCACACGCACACCTTACAATATCAATTTCAACGTCTAAATGCCAAAGATGTCAATAAAAGCATTCCTCAAAGGTGCAGAAAAAAAGAGAGAGAGAGAATTGTCCTGGGTTTTGGTCTGTCTGAAGCCACCTTTTAGATATTTACAGTATTTATTCATAGTCCAGTGTTGCTTGTGACCACAGCTATCATAGAATCCCCCGGAGGCTAATTCAGCAAAGAGAAATTCTCTTTTTCTGTCTTCTTGAAAGGTAAGACAAGAGTAGTGTGTTTAGTTTGTAGCAAGGAAAATTCAGGTTAAATATTAAGAGCAAAAAGACTGTCAGGGCTCTGTTACACAGGGATATATTGAGCAGACAAGCCGCGGAGTTGCCAACATGGGAGATCATTCTGAACAGGTTATACAAACACCTCTTAGGAATGACATGAACCTACTTCAAAGCAGGCAGAAAAACTAAATGATTTTTGGCCCTTCCACCCAGTTCTATATTTCTGGGATAAAATAGGAAAGCATCTGAGAATTTAAAAAAAATCAAAGGCCAGCAAGAGCAATATAATTTATGCTCAAGTACTTTTCTTCCCTGTGTCTTGCATTTATCCTCTGCTGCCAGCCAAACTCCTTCACAGTTCCAGACCATCTCCTCTAGCAGTCCATTTCTATGAAGAGCTCTCTCTGCTTCATTTCCTGCTGGAGGGTGAAAGATACCAGACGAGAAGATCTGTTTTCAAGTGTTCCTACAGAAGGAGCACACAATCCATACAACTGTGAGGCTTCTGGCATCCTCTTACTGCTTTGACTTTTTGGCAGTTCTCTTTTCCTTATTGTAGAGCTATGTCTTGGTTTTGTTTTTGTTCCTGTTCAAGGTTTGAAAGACATAGCCCCTGCATCATAAGTTTGTCTACTAACCGTTTCTTTTAGTGTTCTATCTTCATTCTCTGCCTGTGCCTCTTTCCAAGGTAGTTTTTGATTCTTGGCCACTCTACTGATCCACATTAGCACATCTTAGGTACTCTGCATTGTAACATTTCCTTCAGGCCCTCTCTCTCTTTAACTGCATAAGGAACGTAGGATTTAAAAATTTCTATTTTGTAATATATTTAAATTAATGATCTGTAATATAGGATGTGATCAGTAAGTTTGTAATAGAGAAATAGAAATGGGTAAGTTTGTAGTAGAGAATTAGCACCTGGTGTAATTTTGAGGTTTTTTTTTTTTTTTTTAAGGGTTTTAGCCATTGATTTAATCCATACTGTGCAAGCAAGTACTTTTAAAAATAACTACTGGATATGCAGTTTTACATGTGCCAGCTGAATATGCTTATGTTCCCCAAAACACTTCTAATTTAACATTATTATTGTCTTTCATTGGACTACCTGAATGAGTAAAAACTTCTCACATGAGCAAGTTCTGTGCCCCAGGTGGTATTCTGCCATACCTGCAGCCTTCACAGCTTTCAAGCTATTCTCTTGGAAGTATTGCAGGATTTCACTATTTGCATTGCATATTTTCAAAGGGAAAGAGACAGGGGCTGTGATTTGGCAGTTCTGGTTTCTCTAGCCATTTCTGCCCTGGGTTTCTTCCATGGCATTAGGAAAGATTTGCTCCTCAGTTTCTGCCTTTATTTAACAGTGAGAATAGTATTGATGTAGAACAGTTCTATGATCAAAACACGCTACAAAATATTTCCCGGTGTTGGGATGGCAAAGACTAGATCAAGTCTAAGTAAGTCACCAATTATAGATAAGCTAGAAGGCAGAGATTAATTTAATATAAGTTGAACTTTTATTGAAATTCACTTTGTACATTGGGTATATGAAGGGAGAAGGAAACAAAAGAGTTTCCATCCACAAATGTGCAAGAAAAATGTGTTGCTTTCTTTTCCCCAAAAAATATCGAGGGCTTCTACCTTTATTGATCCAGATTTACTGCAGTTGGATAGAAGTAGTGCATAATCTTTAAAACACACTTAGAGTTCACAAATTGGCGGAGTGTATGGTATATCATGCCAACACTTACACTCTTTTATTGCAGTGCTTTAAGACCAGGACCTAACTGCATTTCAGAAGACCGAAAAAGCAGGCTTGTAATTTCGTCACTCTCCAAGTAATGTGGTAGTACTGCAGTACTCATAGGCGGATATTGACTCAGTACTTACTAGTATTGAGCCCTAAACAGTCCTTGTATGACTGATAAGGGAATAAGACCTGTGGGCTCTATCGTAAAGAAATGTCATGCTTGACTGCACATCAATAAAAGCATGAATTCAATGCATAAAGTCTGAAGATTTTACCACTAATTCAGAGAGACAACAATCTGCAGGAGTTCAGGCTTGAAGGTGTGCAGCTGCCTGATCAATTTTTAAAATCCCGATTAGGTGAAGAGAACGCTGCTTTTGTTTTCAGGGTATTTTGTTTGTATTTGTTTTCTTTTTACCTGCTGTATATACCAGCAAACATGTTCTCTTCACAAAGACTTTCTTCCCTGCAAGGATTACTGAACTACTTGCAGATTTTTGTGAACAATTCGTGAAGGAAAATATGTCAAATGAATGCGACTTAGCAGTTTAACTTCGTGTGATCAGTGGGTTCTGTTTAATGAGATGTGTATGCACTGCATTTTGGTTTTGGTTTGCATGGATTCATGCCTTCTGAGGTACAGGTTCAGAGAAGTCATCAAACCCACTCCATATCTCCCCATTTATTCTGGCTTCATGCTGAAGCCAGTGTAAAACTTGGCTCCTAGATGTGAAAATAAGTAGGTATGACTCAGCCTTACTTTCTTCCAGTTTTATGCCATTTTTACCTGATTTCAGTGTCAGCTTGATTTCAGAGAAGTTAAATTGACCTAAACTTAAAATGATACAACATTGAATCAGATCCCTCCAGCTTAAAAGATGTATTGCAATGATATCTGTTCACTGACCTTTGTGAAATGAATATTGAGATTCCAGTTCAGTTCCTGTAAGCAGCACACAGTCAGCAGTGAAGCCATCATCATTACATACATCTCCTCTCTGCAGTGCAAGTGCTCAGCAGAAATATAGTCCTTTACTCCATTAGGACAAGTATAAAAGACAGTGTCATACATCTCAGGAGGAGAGGGCATCTCTGGAGTCATCAAACACTGCATTCTGCATCCATATCACACACAAAAATCTCTTTCATGCATTGAAAACCTTTCTCTTTTTCAAAAAGGTATATTTTTGCTCCTCTTTCTTGCTTGACAACAGCTCTTTTCAGCTGTCAGATTGGTCAGTGAAAAAGCATTCTGACCATAGTGAATGGCTCAGTTTGGGTTTTTTTAACTTTCAGTTCCCTGACATAGAATAATAAAATATTCACACTCTAAATAAAGAAACAGTGTTTCACAGATTGCAGGATAACCCAATCACTAGAACTGCCCATGCGTTGGGATCTACAAGAGCATCTGAGAACTGAGATGATTCTGCCTCTTCAACAGCTTACTTTAAAAATCTTAATCCCCTTTTACCCATGGGACCTGATAGTGACCTTTCTTTATCCTCTCTAAGCATTTTTGGTACCTGAGCATGCTTCTCTTATCTTTCCCTACATTAATCACTGTCTTTTGCAGCCAGAGAATGCTTACACATGTAAAGTCCCGAATTACAACCATATCTTGATCACTTCAAAAACAAGTTATTTCCATAAAATGTTGTTGGATAAAGCTCAATTTTAAAGTAATAGTAAATAAACTGCCAATTGCTTCTCTGTTTTTCAGGCAATTGAGATGTCTGTGCCAACACAAAACATCATAAGGTGTAAAACTGAGATGCAGTTTGTACTGTCTGTGAAAAGCCTACTTGAAAGTGTAGGAAAATTGGTGGAAATAAAATGGTTTTATTTTTCCTTCTTATGCAAAACCTGATGAAAACATATTTTAGATGGAATTTTTTCAAACCTTTCTAAAGATTGCCTGTTTTGAAAAATACTTTGAAGTTCACTGATGAAAAGCGTGCTAGGTAGTAGCTGAATATTATTATAAACACATCAGACAGGAGATATGAAAAACTTCCATTATTATTTCCTGACTTACAGTGAAGAACAGCGCAGATTCCTGTTTCCATTTATCTTCTATTGCTTAAAAATTCCAAATAGCTGTTAATAATGAAAATGTGCAGTTTAATAGTTTTCATACCTATGTATTTATCTTGGCAGACCACAGAGAACCTTGATTATTTTCACTGTCTCTATACCATGAAAATTGTCACCTTTTCCATTTCATTTACACACAGGGCTGTAATCATAAACCACCTTAACAAGAAAACTTGTGAGGCTCCTTGCCAGAGCTTTCAGAAAGAGCTTGTCATAACTCAAGAGCCATTCCAAAAGTAATTTCCAAAACCTTAATTTTGTTGGCCTTAAAAATATTTGTACTTTAAAAATTAACTGATAGTTCCACATCCATGTTATTGAGGAGAAAAAATGCAAAATAGATGCTTACAGTAATAAACCTAATCTTCTCCAGAAAAAAAGAACAAAATCCCAAACTTTTAAGGTTTCTTTCACATATAAATTTTAATGATAAAGTACCTAACTGCTATTTATATCTATATCTATGATATATGATAAGATACAATATGACATGATTTATGATGCATGATATCATAATATATTATCATATGTTATTATATTAATTATATTAAATTAAACTAAATTAAACTAAATTACATTTATTATATTATACAGAGCAGCCCTGCTGAGGAGGACTTGAGTGTATTAGCTGATGAGAAACTTAACATGAGAGGCAACTTGCATTCGCAGCTCAGAAAGCCAATCGTATCCTGGGCTGCAGCAAAAAGAGCATGACCAGCAGGTCGAAGGAGGTGATCCTGCCCCTCTACTCTGTTCTCGTGAGACCTCACTTGGAGTATTGTGCACAGTTCTGGTGTCCTCAACATAGAAAGGACATGGAACTGTTGGAACAAGTGCAGAGGAGTGCCGCAAGGATGATCAGGGGACTGGAGCACCACCCGTATGAAGATAGGCTGAGAAAGTTGGGGCTGTTCAACCTGGAGAAGAGAAGGTTGTGTTGAGACCTCATAGCCGCCTTCCAGTATCTGAAGGGGGCCTATAGGGATGCTCGGGAGGGGCTCTTCATTAAGGACTATAGTGATAGGACAAGGGTTAACGGGTTCAAACTTAAACAGAGGAAGTTTAGATTAGATATATGAAGTTCTTTACGGTAAGGGTGGTGTGGCACTGAAATGGGTTGCCCAAGGAAGTGGTAAATATCCCTGGCGGTGTTCAAGGCTGAGGTGGATGGAGCCTGTGGTGACATGGTTTAGCATGAGGTCTCCCTGCACATGGCAAGGGGTTTGGAACTAGATGATCTTCCGACCCTAACTATTCTCTGATTCTATGATTCTGTGATAATGTGTGTGTATATATATATGTGGGTAGGGACATGGTTTAGTGGTGGACTTGGCAGTGCTGGGTTAATATTTGGACCTGATGATCAAAAAGATCTGTTACAATTTAAACGATTCTATGTTTCTATATACACATATCACAGGTGTGTGTGTGCATATTTCAATAGATAGAGCTGTATCCACAAAATTAGTATCTAAAGGTGTGACAAGGATTAATTCTTCCATGACAGCTTTGAAATATCCAAAATTTGCTATCATGATTCAGCTAAAGTACATTTCAGCTTAGCAAGTTTATTACACAATAATTTGTTCTTTCTAGAAGGGATTCATTAGATGGGCAAGGATTTGAGTTTTCAGAAAACTTTCAGTTGAGAAATAGTGTCTTCCCAATTTTATTCACAGGTATGTTGTAATTTATACTTCCATTTTCTTCTCACCTTTCCCTGACCAACTTTTTATCCAAAATAGCTGCAGATATACCCAGGACTCGATCATATCTGAGCCATGTTTGAAATTAATTCAAATCACGAATTTAATGAACAAATCTTTCTTGTTCTCTTAGTGTTGCCATTAAGTCACCAGAGCTATTTTTGGCAAAGGGGGGATTTTTGTGTTTACGTATCTCATGAAAGTTCCATTGATACTAGAGTTTCTTTGATATTAATAAAAAAAACATGTAAACTAAATATTTCTGTATTTGCAGTATCTGTGGGTTTAGTTTTCAATAGAAAAATGTTTTGATGGAATGATCACTGCTTTAATGCTATAAATAGATAGTGAGATATAATAAACCAGAATTTTAGAAATATGTTGTTAGTATTATGACACTTGGTAATTCAAAAGGGATTCAAATCTTCCCTTCCTTCCCATAGGAAGTGATAGGAGTAATTAAACATTGAGCAAGTATAAGATGGAAAGGACATAAGATGGAAAGGCACAGAACTTGAATTTACTGAAGTAAATTCTTTGTTCGTGACCATTGTATGAAGAGAATGAGACAACATAAACAAGTAGGAAAGGTCCTATTCAAATTCCCAAAATGAACCAGATGTCCTAGGAGCTGGACAGCACTTGTCTATGTAAATTTGATATAAAATCTTGACAGTAAAGCATTAGACTTAACTCCTACATTCACAGAATAACTTGTGTTGGAAGGGATTCTGTGTCTGCCTGCCTAGACCTGGCTTCCAGGAGATTTTATTCCAGAAGGATTTTCTCTTTTATAGATTTCTTGGCTGACAGGTAGTGAATCAACCAAGTATCTTGCAGATTTTAAAATCTAAATTACAAAGACTGAGGTTTGTAACTGCAAGCTTTTGCAGACTTTCTTCACCAGATGCTGAGGGCCTGAGAGACTATGTCTAATTAAACCTGACCAGTGGATTATGCAAAGCTCTTTGAAGTCAATGGAACTTCCATTCATGTACACCGTCACACAAATTAACATTGTTCGACCACAGTGTCAGTGTATATACGGCATTACCTCAGCCTGTTTAAAATAACAGTATTTCAGTGTGGGTGATTCAGTTTCAGTGTCCAAGTTCAGTTTTCGATATTAGGATTTAAAAATATCTAGGAAAAAGTTTAACAGTTCTATTGGACATTTTTCACACTCCTTCATCTGCTTTCTTATCATACGCACTTAGCCCTTGAGTCACCTGTCTCCAGTGTTTTTCCACAAGGAGCTCTTAATATTCCCTGAGACTAAACTCTTGACATACGGGCAAAATGAAGCTAGGTGTCAGTGGCCTCAGTTTTACAGAAATTGATGGTAATTTTATCTTTTTGAACAGTGTTTTAATATAAATTAATTCAGAAATCCCAAAGAACATTAATTACTCATTCAGCATTTTATGGATGGGCTGTTAACTGAGCTTTAGAAAACCAAAATTCTTGTTGTGCCACAGATTCTTTGCGTGACATTAGTAAATGCAATTAATTTTGTAATCAATAAGAATAATGCCCCTCCATTGCTCTTGGCTGCACTGTATCTTTTTAGAATATATGAATGGAACTGTTCAGAATTTAACACAGTGGATTTTGACATCATCACAGCCTTAAAGCATTAGCGTGGTGTTATCAATAAACACAAGCTATTTCTGCTGTATCTTCGTTCTTTCCTTCTGACCTCCTTTAAGACCTTGGAATCATAGAATGATTAGGGTTGGAAGGGACCTTTAAAGGTCACCTAGTCTGACCCCTCTGTAAAGAGCGGGGACACCTTCTGCTAGAGCAGGTTGCTCAAAGCCCCATTCACCCTGACCTTGAATGTTTCAATGCATCTACCACCTCTCTGGGCAACCTGGTCCAATGTTTCACCATGCTCATAATGAAAGATCTTTTCCTTATACCAAGTCTCAATCTTTCAGTTTAAAACCATTACCTCTTGTCCTGTCGCTAGAGGCCTAATTAAAAAGTCCATTCCTATATTTCTTATAAACCTTCTTCAAGTATTGAAAGGCCACAATAAGGTCTTCTTGGAGCCTTCTCTTCTCCCTGCTGAACAACCCCAGCTATCTCAATCTTTCCTTATAGGAGAGGTGCTCCAGCCCACTAATCCTTTTTATGGCAAATATTTGCTGATATCCTTCCCCAGATAAAGTTTTATTTTCTCTTTTTTGAGTAAAATGCCACACTCTGCCCTCTAAACCAAGGATATCAAACTGCAGACTTGTCCTAGTTACAATAAGTTACTCCTTTTTGGTCTGCTAGCTTTAATTTAGGGGCAAACTAGCAGAAGATTCTGCTATCTAGGGAACAACCAGCTCTAATGAGAGACTTGGGCAATGACATATTCCAAACAAATATACTTCAGAGAAGATATATCAGATGTAAGGAGTGCATCTGACTGCTGACAACATGACACCATGTCACCCATCCAGTGTACTGAAATATCATAATGCTTGTCCTGCCTTAGATTAATGTTTTACTCTGCCTCAGGTCAGGACAGGCATTTGAAATAGCTTCATAACTTTTGTCTTCATAGTCCTTTTAACCAGCCTAGACTATTTGTTTTCTTTTCAGTGCTTTTAGATAGTATGTTTTCTACTCCATCAGATGAGCCACAAGTACAGTCACTAACAAGATCACATATTCCAACACTAACAAGAAACACACATTCCATTTCAAACATCAATACAATAATCTATGAAGACAGCAGTATTTCACAGACTTTGTCGAATGAATCCTAAGTCTCTGCAGATTTCTTACACTTCTACACTGTTCCAATTAATACTCCTTCCTTTAAAAAAAATCCATTCAGTATAAGTGGGCTAAGCGCTATTCATCTAAAAGCCTCTGGCAGCTGAAGTCTGGATTAATCTTTTAGCCCAAATCAAATCATGTCAACTCAGATCAGCTTCCTTATATAAGCTGATTTTTGAGGGAAAGTCAGCTTTTCTCCCTGGATGTGACCTATGACAGAAACATGAAGAAGGAAACTTGGCATCTCTGTGCGGAGTGGATCCTGAGACGGTGGAATTCAGCACAGATTTCTTCCTTTCCCTAGAACTTTATCAATTTAAATCACTTGAAGATATGGCTTGAAACCTATAATGCGTTTCGTGGACCATAAATTTAGGCAGTAATAAGTCCAAAAACTTATCTACCTATTTTATTGCTTTCTTGTGGTAAAGTTTGTGTGTGTCTTTTCAAAAACCTTAGCTACCCTCCATAATTTTAAGAAGGTCAAAATAAATTCTCATACTTGCTCTCCACATGTGTATTCTTATATTTAGCTTCCTGTTAAGAGTCTACGCTGCTTTGCAGAATTTATGTAAAAAATTTTGCATAAGAAAACCTATGCAAGAATTAATTTAAAAATATCTGTAAGAGGCCTGTGAAAATTACAGTAAACAGTAAATGTTCCTGCAGATAGATATTGACTTTACAGTGTGATTAAATTATATCCAGCTCCTCTCTATCTTTCTATCATGCTTTTGAACTAGACTTCAGTCACTTCAGGTTCAACTCCCGTTTCCAGAGTAATGCTTCCCAGCAGTAACAATTGCTGATGATAATTTTATACTGTAAGCAGGTTAAAGCAGGGTGTTGGAACTAGATGATCTTAAGGTCCTTTACAACCCTAACTATTCTGTGATTCTATGATTCTATGTATTAATTTTTGTCTTAAGAAAGTTACCAAGGACGGTGCATCCAGCAGCAATTTATGTCCTGATCTTAGTTTGGCTTTTGTGTGTCTGGTTTTAACCTTAATTTTGTTATTCTGAACACAAAGTTGCTGATCAGATCTACATTCTGGCCTACAGATGCAGGGTCAGTGATACCTGAATATCATTAGAGTAAATCACAATCACAAAAGAAAACAGTCTATGACAAGACACAGGTCTCTCAGAAATATTCAAGTCTCTTGAAAATGTCCAAATATCCCAAATGCAGGACTGAAGCATGGGAGTATCACAGCTAGGGGAGAATTTTGGCTCAGGCTGTTATTTATTTATGTATAGATTTTCTTTTTTCATTTTTTTTTCTTTTTAATTCTGAAGGACAGTCAATTCTAAATCAGTAATAAACTATCCATAAGTTACTTCACTGTTGGCATTAAATTCATGTCATATATTATGGCCTTTCTGGCAGAAAGCTAAATTAACTTTTTCATTTAAAAGTTAACATTTTTTTCTCCCTTTTCTTTTTTTTTTTTTTTTTCCCCTCTTTAATGTATTCAACATCTTTGACAAGGAGAGATAGCCCCATCTGGAGATTACTACCTGCATGCTATGTCGAATTCACTGCTTTGTAACAATATTCCTGTGAGCAGGACAGCTTAATCATAAAAGGGAGTTATTTAGGGTTGAATGTATAAAGAAAATTGAAGTTTCATGTCTGACTCTTGAATTCAAAACATAAATCCTAAACCGAGTTATCCCCATCTTCCTATGACATTCCTGTTTCCTAAACTGAAGATCTGCAGGTAACATGACATGTGATGCAGAGGTTCCTCAGGAGTTTCAGATTTCCTTTGGAGTATTCCCAAATCCATCTTATTATTGATAAAACTGATCTTTTTCATCTATCAGATGCCTAATCCCTCTCACAATTACAAACTGAGATTTGTTATGCCTGTCATTAGTTCCAGGAGTAATGGGAATGAAATCTCATACAGGATTTGGATTTATTGGTTTTTGACTACTCAGGAACTTCAATGCTGTAACTTCTGCCTCCTTCAGATTTCTTTTAATTGCCAGTAAATGAACTATTCCTGTGTGTCAGAAGGTAAATATCTCTGAATTTCTTTTAATAAACTACTTTTGGACTTTGTGCAGAATACTTTAGGTTTCTTTAAGTTATCAAGCAAAGAGTATTAGCATGACCGTGTAGGCTAATGGATGAGGTATCTGGCTTGAAAAAGAAGATTAAGGGACGTGCTGCATTTCAGTGACTTCTAAATTATGTTATTTAATGTATATTGGAAAAATCACTACAAAAGAGACTTTAGGACTAATATTCTGAGTGGAAAGAATCTATTGACTGAGATATTATATATATATTCTTGAACACCAACAAAAGATACTGCATGAGCTATTAAAAATCGTAGTTATAAAATTAGACTTAAAATTTCAAGCAAACCAGAGTGATGTCTGTTCATTTTCTGCAGAGACATAGGCCTTTGGATATTACGTTACGTGACATCAGAATTGAAGGATAGTAATGCTGCCCATCAACACTTTCCTCTGTCCTCTACAATGCTAAAGTGCCTTGTAAACTCATGCATACCTTTTCTCTCTTTTAAAAGAGTATTACAAGTTCTCTCATATTAGAGATCCTGGGTAATAGAGTGTAGTATCAAAATGTTTAGATTATTCCTCTGTGAGACAGGTGAGCTGGCAAAGCTGGAAATTACACTAACATGAGCCACTGAAATCTCAGTGTAAGCATCTAAGCTCTTCTGTTCTGGCTCACTCGTCCTCTGGGAAATTTTAGCTGGAGCTGTGAATCTGTGAAAATAACGTCTCCACCTCAGAGAACAGTCTGTGCATATTCTGTTTAGCCATTAGTTTCCCTGGAAACTTTGCAGAGACACCAGAGCAAAGTGCTTTTGCTAGGAAGTACTGCTCAGGAGCTGAAATCCTGCTGTCTGCACAGTGCTTACCATCTGTAGGTTAGTGCTAGGTTTCCTTTGGAAGCTCCATCTGCTTTTGCTGCTTTCAGTGACTCATAACTACACAATACTCTGTATTTTTAATATTAAGGTTTCCAGCTGGAGATCACTGACCAAAGCAAAGAAAAAAAAAGGCGTAGATGGACAATATATACATTACTGATTTATAAAAACAACCATGGCAAAGAACTGATGTGCTACATGGGGAAGAAGTGCAACCACTACTTCATCAAACACTTCTGTTCTGCCATCATTCCAGTTTCTCTACCTGCTTACCTTATTCTCGGATCTCCTTCTCTTTTCTTTCTCAAACAATTCTTACTTCCCCTTTTCTGCAGGGCTTCTTGCTTTTCAGTCTACATTTCCTCTCCTACGTTGCTTTATACAATAGCTTATAGCATTAATTTCAGTGTCACCTCATAGAACAAACTTGATCACCATTTCTATTGTTCCCTTTCTAGCCTTTGATTTGTTAATTTACCTAGATTTAATTTTGATCTTGCTTAGGTACAGTCAGTTCTTATGGAATCATAGAATGATTTGGGTAGGAAACAACCTTAAGATCATCTAGTTCCAACTCCCCTGCCATTAGCAGGGATGCGTCACTGTAGACCATATAATCCAAGACTCTGTCTAAATCAGTTATCAATATCAGGAAAATTCCTGGGTTACATTGGGATCATGGTAAGAGTAGTAAAGCTGATCCAAAATGAGGGACCAAGACTACTACTCTTCCAATTTCAACTTTAAAAAGTAGCTCCAGACTTACATGGGAATCAGAACCAGAGACATATAGCCCATAGGTCCACAAGAAATCCCTGGAATGTTACCTTAGGTTTTCTTCTTGTACATCTGTAAAACAGGGAATAGTTCCTACAGAAAACCTAGAGTTAAAGTATCTGCATCTAATAATAACCACAATACTGAAAAGAATAATTAAATAACCCCCCAAACCCGGATAACATTAATTGCTTCACCTTCTCCAGGTTTCTATCACAGATATGGTTATTTCTATTTTACTTAGAGGTGGAAGCAATTGGATCCACTGTTATTAATTTTGTTATTATTTGCCTCTTCAAACCTGGTGGAGTATCTGATGATGAAGCACATATTTTATACAAATATGAACTGACTAGTGTGAAGAGGTCTGGCTGGAACCTGATGAGAAATGTAATCCCAGAAAAGCCCCCCAATCTAGATAAATTAATGAAATTAAGGCTCATCGAACATTCCTCTGGACCCACTGTCAAAGCAGATAAACAAACATCCAGCAGTGTGTGAATGTGTAATCAGATGGAACCTGGAATTCAATGAGGAAAGTGCTTATGCTTTGGACACAATGTCAAGATCATTATTTTGCATTAGACTTTTCTGTTTCTTATACCTCTGCCTCCAGCTCAAAAAATTATCCATCACACATTTAAGAACACAAAGATAAACAGCAAAAAGCCAGTGCATAGAAACTAGCACAGCTCTACACAATGGGAATTTGAACACCAAAATAAAATAAGTGGCATTTAAAAGCCAGTATGAAATATAACTGTGATTCAGTTGGACAGATATTATTAACTTTATAGAATACTAATAGGATATTCCATTTATAACTTCTGTTCTGTCCCATAGCCTCCTGAGATATATTTCAGTGAGTTTTTAATGATAATATGAAATGCAGCTACTTCTGGGGTAAACATCCATCAGAAATTAGAAACAAATTCATAATTTAAAAGCTGGGTAAGAAGAATTTCCCACTAATTCTATAAACAAAAGTAACAAGTATAGCAGACATGTTCCTAAACCTCCATCTAGTCATTCAAAATTCAAAAAATATGGGTAAAACCACAAAACCTGAAGTTATATTATAAAATAACACAATCACCTAGTTTGGAATAAAGACCTTTAAGATCATGGAGTCCAACCATTAACCAAACTTTGCAAAGTCCACCACGTCCATGGAGAGTCCACCACAATCATGTCCTTCAGTGCCACATCTACATGCCTTTTTAATACCTTCAGGGATGATGCCCATGATGCCTACTACAACTCTGGGCAGCCTGTTCCAATGCTTGACAACCCTTTTGGTGAAAAATTATTCCTAATATCCAATCTAAACCTCCCCTGTTTCTTGATGATGTTGAGGATGATTCCTCTTGTTATATCATTTCGTATGTCTAAGATGTGACCTATCCCCACCACACTGCAACCTCCTTTCAGGTAGTCATAGAGAGTGATAAGGTGTCTCTCTATGCAGCCTCCTTTCTCCAGAGTATTATCCATTTCATGTTGTCTTCTCATTGTTCGTTTTCCCATTCTAACTTAAACACAGAGCAAAATGTTGCGGAGTCTATGGCCATACAGTGCAATTGGGAAGTCTTCCCCTCTCATCTCTCACATTTTGCCTTTCTGGTATGTTTGCTTTCACTAATTGACCACTTTTTGTGGTGTCTATGAAGATAAATGGTACGAAAACATGAAGTGATAGAGTAGGGAAGAGGATCTTTCAGATGTTTTTGGCTTATTCAAAAGGATAAAGCATTACTTTCTCATTTGTATCCCTTTGAACCTCTTTTTAACCTACATTACTTATAAGCCTTGCTGCTTGTTTAGAAATGCCAGAGAAAGCTTAGATTCTTAGGTTTTAAACTGACAGGCTGCAGGGACTTCAAGGTGGTCTGTTGTAATGTAAGACATAAATTTAAACTTGTTTTTGCTTTTTTAAAGCATGCAGATATGAACCTATTGGATGTAGCACATTACATTATATTGCTTTCTTACATTTAGCTGGTAAACACAGTGTGTCTTCTAAAGATCTAAACCTCTTATAACTTTCAGTAAAATATTTTTGTCATGTGTATCTAAATCAGATAATCAGTTAAGTTGATGTAAAACACCGTGAGTTCATATTCCTTTCCTTCTATCCCTTCCACTTTTTAAAAGTCTTCAAAGTGCTTTGAAGTATGCAAAGGAAGCCCATGAAGCAAGGGAAGAACAGCCTTACTGGTTTCTGCAATAGCAATAAATTTCACTTTTTATCTGTTTTAGTGTGATTTACTGAAACTGCAGAAGTCTCTTCATTTTTCTCTTGGAATAGCTAGAACAACATACAGAACCTCTTTCAAAGGTATCAGATGGCAGATCATAGAATTATAGAATCACAGAATGGTTTGGGTTGGAAGAGACCTCAAGCTCATCCAGTCCCAATCCCCTGCCACAGGCAGGGACACCTCCCACTAGAGCAGATTGCTCCAAGCCCTGTCCAACCTGGCCTTGAACAGTGCCAGGGATGGGCAGCCACAGCTTCCCTGGGCACCCTGTGCCAGCGCCTCAGCACCCTCACAGGGAAGAGCTTCTGCCTAAAGAGCTCATCTCAATTCCCATCTGGCAGATTAAAGCCATTCCCCTTGTCCTATCCCTGCAGGCCCTTGTCCAAAGCCCTCTCCAGGTTTCCTGTAGCCCCTTTTAGTTATTGGAAGTCTCCTCCAAGGTCTCCCCAAAACTTATCTGTAATCTAGTTTGAAGAGTAAAGGCATATATCTAATTCATTGTAATAATTTTGTTCCATAAAATTAATGTGTAAGTAATCAGACATGTATCCTTGTATTGAAAAAATATGAATGCTCAAGGCTATAAAAAGGCATACAACATTCTCCTGAAAAAGTTGCATTTTATTTTGTTGTATTATGTGTAGACAAGTTCCCCTGTAATTCAGCAACATGTAATTGAACATGCACACACATAACTTTCCCAGATGAAAATTCTAAAGCTTGACAAACATACTGTCAATGATAAGGACAAATTTCACCAAGAAATCCTTACTACTTTCCTTCACCAAGTGACCATTCTGTGTCAGATATCAAAACATTCTGTTGACTGTGCTTCATATAAAATAATGTGCGATTGTGGGGTTTATCATTGTTGAGGTTTTTACATTTTTTAATGTAAAAAAAATGTATTTTTTTACATTTGTTTTACAACGTAAAGGTGTTTTACATTTTTTAATGTGTAATCTGGCTGTAAAAGTCACCAAAGCCTACTCAAAGACAGACTATTCTGTCTTTCTTTATGGAATGTTGGTGCAAAAGGGTGAAGATTGACAAAGTTATAAGTAAGTATCAGAAGACATCCTTCCTTAAATTATTATTATTATTATTATGGTTAATTTTTTGCAATAGATCATGGATGCTTCAGCTATCTTATTGATCCACACAGTTTAGAAACACATAAAAAAAGCCAACATGGATACAAACTCCTTACAGTTAAAGCATCAAGACAAATTTGCCTCAAGTTATGGAGCCAGCATTGTCCTTTTTACAATAAATATCTATCTGCATTTAAAGAGAAAAAATTACTACAAGATGTCACTGAAGACAGGTCTTTATGAGGTTGTGTTCTACTTTGCTATTTCATGCTTTATCTTTAAAAATCTCACATTTTTCTATTTCAAAGGACTGTTAGATGTATAATCAGAATAGTACAGTCCCCTTGCCTTTTATATAACACTGTACCTTAAAAATTTAAGTTCTATTTATAATGTATTTCCAGAATACTGAATGGCAAGAGATAATTAGCTGAGAGTGTTTCAACTCTCTCACAGCTGAAGATACTGAATCGTGAAAATTGAGAATTACAATTAAATCTTATCCAGCTGTTGGGCTGTCTCATGTTACTCTGTAATTAAAACATTTATTATGGAGCTAGCAAAGGGCTACAATGACATATCATCTTTAAGCCTGTCTCATTGGTGAATTTAGCCTTCCTGGCTATGTGCCAAATGATTTTAAAGGGGGACACATATGAATAATGTATACAGTAAAGAGAGTTATTTTCATAACACATGCCATTTCTCAGAGTTATCACTTGACTGCTGAGCATTAGTACAATAATAACAATAATCATCCAGTCCTGCAGAAAAATTAATTTTCATATTGTCATTTCCTACTTCTAGGGTAAATTACCCTATTTAAGGTGAAACTAAATCTTTTTCAGGGAGTAAGTGGAACATACTCATGCATGATAGGTAAAAGGATATGTAGGAGGCCAGTTACAAAGAATGGGGATAGGAGTTCTTTGCCTACAGATTCTGTGTCTTTGTATATATGATTTATTTGTGTTTCCTTCTTGGAGATGCAACAATAAAGGAAACACAAGAAAGTCCGAGTGAAGATTTGTATAAAACATTAATAACTTTACTACAGAAAATAAAAGATCATACATGTTTGTCTGAATGGCAGAAGATCGGATAATCGGAGATATTAGGAAGAGAAAAACATTTATTCTTTCTTGTGGCCCCCGAAAAACTGCTTCCCAACTGCATTCCTGACCACTTAGAAATACATTTCTTAATTTATATGCACTATTCTATGCCTTTCCATGATTTTCCTGGCAGACCGCAGTATCCATGTCACTCTACTTCCCACACTTAAGGCAGCACTCAGGTCTGAGTGGCATGCAATGATGCCTGGCTCACAGCAGTTCTGTTTGACTCAGATAATTCAGTTTGTATTGAATCCGTGGCACAGGCCCACCAAGTGGATGACCCAGGGACTTACAGACTAGTCAGTCTCACCTCTGTGCCTGACAAAATCTTGGAGCAGATTCTCCTGGAAGGCATGCTAACGCACATGAAAAATAACAACGTGGCTGGTGACAGCCAGCATGGCTTCACTAAGGGGAAATCCTACCTGACCAATTTGGTGGTCTTCTATGATGGAGCTACACAACTGAGGGACAGGGGTAGAGCAGTTGATGTCATCTACGTGGACTTGTGCAAAGCGTTTGACACTGTCTCACATGACATCCTTGTCTCTAAGTTGGAGAGACATCATTTTGATAGGTGGACCACTCAGTGGTTAAAGAACTGGCTGGATGGCCGCATGCAGAATTCTGTTCAATGGCTCACTGTCCAACAGGAGACCAGTAACAAATGATGTCCCAGGGACTGGTCTTTTTCAACATCTCTGTCGGTGACATGGAGAGTGGGACTGAATGTGCCTTCAGCAAGTTTGCCGATGACACCAAGCTGGGTGGTTTGGTTGATATGCTGGAGGGAACGGATGCTCTCCAGAGGGACCTTGACACGCTTGTGAGGTGGGCTGGTGCCAACCTGATGAAGTTTAACCATGCCAAGTGCAACGTCCTACACCTGGGTTGGAGCAATCCCAGGCACAGGTTGGGCAGAGAGGAGATTCAGAGCAGCCATGCGGAGAAGGACCTGGTGGTGGTGGTCAATGAGAAAACGAACATGAGCTGGCTTCTGTGTGCGTTCGCAGCTCAGAAAGCCAGTCGTACCCTGGGCTGCCTCGAAAGGAGTGTGACCAGCAGGTCGAGGGAGGTGATCCTGCCCCTCTACTCTGCTCTTGTGAGACCACACTTGGAGTATTGTGTGCAGTTCTGGTGTCCTCAACATCAAAAGGACATGGAACTGTTGGAACAAGTCCAGAGGAGGGCCACAAGGATGATCAGGGGACTGGAGCACCTCCTGTATGAAGATAGGCTGAGAAAAGTTGGGGCTGCTCAGCCTGGAGAAGAAAAGGCTGTGTGGAGACTTCATAGCAGCCTTCCAGTATCTGAAGGAGGCCTATAGGGATGCGGAGGAGGGACTCTTCATTAGGGACTGTAGTGAGAGGACAAGGGGTAATAGGTTCAAACTTAAACGGGGGAAGTTTAGATTGGATGTAAGGAAGAAATTCTTTGCTGTAAGGGTGGTGAGACACTGGAATGGGCTGCCCAAGGAAGTTGTGAATGCTCCATCGCTGGTGGTGTTCAAGGCCAGGCTGGACAGAGCCTTGGGTGGCATGGTTTAGTGGGAGGTGTCCCTGCCCCTGGCAGGGGGGTGGGAACTAGATGACCTTAAGGTCTTTTCCAACCCTAACTATTCTAGGATTCTATGAGTCAAAAGCATCCAGTGGTTGTTGGACACTGAATTTTTCAGTTAATAACTTCAGAAAACTTTAATCTAGCAAGGCAGTTTTTCACAAGGTTTGATTTTTTTTTTTAATTAGACACTTATCACCTTCTTAATTTTTGCTCCCCAAATTCATGAGTCATTTGGAAAACTTGGCTATCATCGCAGAATCATAAATCATAGAATATCTCAGGTTGGATGGGACCTATAAATATCATCGAGTCCACCAGTCCTCCTCTTAAGGACCGAAACGAAACCATATGACTTAAGATCATCATCCAGTCATATATCTGAATCTTCAGTAATGTATGAGACTTATTTTAGATACATTTGCGAATTTGAGGTCAGAAAAGGTATAACTGTGGATATTAGATACACTGGCCACCCTGTAAGTAATAAATAGGAAGGAAAACTAAGCATCCTAACAGAGGTTTGCATTCTGAGGCTTACGAAAATTATCTTCTCAACTGGAATCAAATGCTAATAGCAAACAAAACAACCGAAAACTTAACCACACAACACCAAAACCTGTTAGATCCAGGAGTTGAAAACTGGGATTAATGTTAGCCTTGAAATTTTTAAAAAATTCAAGAATCTTTTGGAAATGCAGATTCATATAATTTACTCTGGTGTAAATTAGGAGTAAATTACTGAAATCTCCATTAGTTGAGAGGCCAAGTTGTGTAACTCTGATCCAAAGGGAACTGAGTTCAGTCCCCACCACCACCTTTGTGGTCTATGCCCCAAGCCTGTCAGTGTATTTAAGAGGCATTTGTACAATGCCCTTAACAACACACTTTATCTCTTGGTCAGCCTTGCATTGGACAGGCAGTGGTACTATGTGATTATTGTAGGTCCCTTCCAACTTAGTCTAAGCTATAACTTCAGTACCCCAGTTCTTCCCAAGAGCTTCAGGGACTTTAGAGATGTTAGAAGAGAGATTGCTATTGAAGTCTGTCATGAACAGATTTCTGTTTACAAGCCTGTGTCTCTATACACATTGTGTTAGATTGAGAATTCCTATTGGTTCCTATTGAATACCATCTGGTGAAGTGATAACTGAATCTCTTACAGATCATAAATATTAATTGCATTAAATGCATTTTAGCATATGAGGCTTGGTGAGATCAAGTCATTTATCATACAGTGAAAGCATCCAAGCAACAACTTAAGGGTGCTATTGGTCATAAAGAGAAACTTGAAGGTCAATAGCTTATTGTATATTGAGGGGTTGCAATTGCACTGTTTCCATGTGTGATGTCTAGAAACTTTCTGTAATTTAATGGAGATGATCGCATCAACTTTTAAAGCCGAGACACAAATCCAATACATCTTCCTGGGATTTCACAATCTGTTCTTTTGAACAGAGAATGCTTCTTTAAATTGACAAACCCCAAAAAAAGATCTCACCTTCTATTCAGAAAATGCAAAAATTAACAGAGACTAATCTTTCCAACATTTAGATATTTTAATGGTATCAAGGGAAGAGAGTGTGTCTGTGCCTGTGTGTGAGTGTGTGTGTGTGTGCCTGTGTGTGTGTGTGTGTGTGTGTGTGTGTGTGTGTTCAGCTTTGCTGAAGAGGAAGAAGTTCTAATATGTAGATAACTCAGTGCTTCTTCCAGGGAGGACTGGATAGTGAATAGTAATGTTGAAATTCACAACACTGAATTCACATCATTGGAAGCTGACAGATAAAACATTGGTAACTTTAATTTAAAACTATTAAACTGAGGAATAAAACTATGTTATCATTTGGGAAATTGATTCTGAAATGTGCATAGCTTTGCAGAAGGTTAAGCATGCTTGGATCTCAAAATTCAAACCCTAAAATTCTAAGCTCTCCAGGTATCTGTGAAAACTCAGTCTGCAGGTATCAAAAAATGACAATCCACTTAATACTTAAATACCGATGGCACCTTTTGTGCCCATGATGAGTCTTTTGTAGTCCTACTTCGTTATCCTTTGAGTATCTTCACTGAGACATTACAGACATGTCCAAACACTATGGGTTTGCCCCTTGCAAAAATGGCATAGATCACCCTTGGCAATATCTCTCTCTTCCTTTTCATGTTTGCCACTAGTCACAAGCAAATTAATTCTTTTAATTTAATGACAAAAAAAGAACTATTCTTAAGATATGAAAATAAACCTGGGAGTGATTGTCTCTCTATGCTGAATTATTTGAAATCTTTGCTTTCGCCTAAGTGCTGTACTCTGAGTATGAAATGCACTTGACTCCACTTTAAACAATGTGGAAGATTAAAGTAAAAGTAAAAGGGTTTTATTGGAAAAAAATTGGGGAAATTACAGTTTTGTTTATAAAGTTGGAAACACATTTACATAAGAAACACATAAACCCAAATATTGTGTGCATACTGATATGGTAGTCTACTTAGAGCTGTGAATTTAGATCTTTTCTGATGTGTGTAGCAGGAAGTTAGCAGGAAGTTAAAGTTCCTGCTTAGTGGGGCTTTACTACCAAATAAAAAGAGCATTTTTTTACAGGCTAATTTTCAATGTTTGCATTTCCATACCTGGGTTTTGTTTCATATTTTTATCTTGCCTGATGTTGAACGTAAATTAAATTTCAGAGCATGTCTCTCATTTTTCTATTAATACCAGAGATCTTTCTTATTGTGATCTTCTTCTGTTGTTGCCGTGTAACATCTAACAGAATAATAAATGAAAACTCTTGAACTTATCTGGGAGTGAATCTCTTACAGAAGTAGAAAGAGACCTTAAAGCACTTAGAATCATAGAATAGTTAGGGTTGGAAAGGACCTTAAGATCATCTAGTTCCAATCCACTTGCCAGGGGCAGGGACACCTCCCACTAAATCATGCCACCCAAGGCTCTGTCCAGCCTGGCTTTGAACACCACCAGCGATGAAGCATTCACAACTTCCCTGGGCAACCCATTCCAGTGCCTCACCACCCTTACAGTAAAAATTTCTTCTTCATATCCAATCTAAACTTCCCCTGTTTAAGTTTGAAACCGTTACTCCTTGTCCTATCACTGCAGTCCCTAATGGAGAGCCCCTCCCCAGCATCCCTATAGGCCCCCCTTCAGATACCGGAAGGCTGCTATGAGGTCTCCACGCAGCCTTCTCTTCTCCAGGCTGAACAACCCAAACTTTCTCAGCCTATCTTCATATGGGAGGTGCTCCAGTCCCCTGATAATCCTCGTGGCCCTCCTCTGGACTTGTTCCAACAGTTCCATGTCCTTTCTATGTTGAGGACACCAGAACTGCACACAATACTCCAAGTGAGTTCATGGGACTACTTGCCGGGATATATTGCTCTGAGGGAAGCAGACAGCACAATTTGTCTCGGGGATCGCACTTGTGAACTTGCTGGGTATAAGACATGAAAACTGAATTCACATTATTTTTCCCTCAGAGAATCTTTCCTATGTGGTGGAGCTGAAATAAATTTGCATTTTTCATTAATTCAATGTCATGTAGTATTGCGTATGTATGAATGAGCTGCAAATCAATATGCTGTATTCAGGTAATTTCCCTATAACCGAAACCACTGCAGGCAGGAAATCTGAGCAGTATAGTTTGACTACTGAATCTTTTTTATCCAAGAACATTTTCATTGTGGCTGGTTTTGAAGCTTCTGCACTGTGAGGGCACAAGCAGAAGAGCCATCGTGATGTTCAGAATTCTGATAAAGTTATTTTCCTCTATATGGGTCATCCCTGCTTAAGGTTTAGATACATTTCTTTGTTATCGATTATTTAGATACATGTCTTTAAGTAATGTTATTAGAATAAAGCTACAGGAGACACAGAAAGAAAGGCTGGTGTGTTTATGACTGCTGAGATTGTGCAGACAAGAAGTTGGATACTTGATGGAAAACTGTGAGGTCCCTGTCTTAATACAAGGTTAAGCTTTCTTTTTTGTTGTTTTCATTTGTTTTGTTTGTTTTTGGTTTGTTTTTTTTTTTTTTTTTTTTTTGTCATCTAATTAAATGAACTGCAGCCTAGAGAAATTGTTCCTGTGTGGAGGTCTTTTACTGTATGTTTTGGGGGAACAAGATCACAGGCAAATGGGTAAAACTCAAAATTATTAATCTGGCTGTGGGACCATTGTAGCTCCATGTTTCTGCAGTGTTAAGAGCTCCAATTGTGAAAAACTGATTTAAACAGGGATAATGTAAGATTAGGAATAAAGTGTACAAATATTTTATAAATTGAATTCCAAAATAATTGTTTTTCTTCACTCCCCCAAAACCCACTACATTTAAAAACATTTTAGACAGGAAATAAATTGTGTAGCAAACACCTCCTCATATCATTGCTTAAAAACTCTTCCTGGTAAGCAACATTTGTGTTGCCATATTTTAATATCAAAACAGTTCATATGGAATGCTGTCAGCGTCAGAACTCTTTTATCACCTAAATAATTTAATTAGGTCCCATACAAAAAGACTTTCTGGCTTGTTATGTTGGATACACTCTTCCTACGTGTTTGCCTTTTATGTTGTTTTCCTTTAGGGGCTTAATGGTGTTTTAAAAACAAGCTTTTCATTGAAATCTTTCTAATGGCTCCTGATGAAGAGTGGGCCAATCTGTGCATTAGGCTGATGTGAGCCCTATTACCTGCAGTGGAAGCTCTTATTGCTTTAAAGTCAAGGTTATTATTTCAAGTTCAGTTTTTATGCTGACTACAACTGACCTCAATAGGATGTTGGTCAAGTCCTAAAAGAAACCCCAGGCATGGAGACCTTAGTAAATCATTAAAATCCTACTAAAACTAGAATTCTTACGTTAGTTACCTCGCATGTGCCCCTCTTCCTTGGCATCTAGCTTTTTCATACTGTAGATGGCTTGACAAAGGAGAAATCTCCTTATGGACATGTTAATACTGAAATTTACTATTTCTCAGAAGCTCCATAAAACAAAGCTAAAAACTACCTTGTGTACCATCAAAGAAAGAATATAGGGACTGTGAAATATCCCCTGGGTTATTAAATATAATCCTGTCCTATTACATTCAATTAACCATGTCTCTAAAGACCTTGTATTCAAAGTACAAGATAAGAGAAAAGAATTGGAAGATCAGAAAGATGGAGAGCATAAATAACCACAAGATGCTCATCAGGATATTTGACTGTTATAACAGCACACTGCCAGTGTACTAGTAATAGTTACCACAGCAAAATGTTTCACATGTTCCAGCTGCAGGAGGTGGGAACTATTTTGCCTTTGCCTGTGATGTGATTGAGCTGATTATTACACCATTGTTACTACTAATTTTTATGTTCTTTTGAGCTGTAAGGTATTGGCAGCTGATAAAATGTTCTTGCGGTGGGTCTAGTTATCTGATCAGGGATAACATGTTGCACATTACAAAAGTTCAAACCAAATGAGGCCAATGAGATCCTGAGTGTATTAGAAATAAAAACATCACCAAAAATCCCACATGCATTATCATAAAATCATCTGTCAAGCTGCCTCATTCAACATTTAATAGGCAGAACAGAGCCTAGCAATTAATGTCGCTATCTGTTATTTTCTTTGTAAATGATGTGGGTTTTCCTTCAAGTAGTTTCTGCTTTGCACTAATCTTATTCAGTATACCTAAATCCCCTTCCACAGGGATGAAGTTCAGTTCAATTCCTTTGAGTGTTAAGAAATGTCATGGATATGTCTGCATCCTGCATCTTGTACGAGGAGAAGAACATACCAAGATGCTTTCATCACAGGTTCATTTAAAACTAATACTGTGCATTTAAATAAACCCAGTAGTCTTTATTAAAAAGGCATGAGATGCTCTGACAAGGGTCATCTTCACCTGGCTTAAATTAGTTGTCTGAAGTGTACTCTAATTTCTTTCTCTAAGTTGTCTTTACTAATAATTAATATGCACCTCTACATTCAAACCTACTTCTTTTAATTCCTAGCAAAATAAATAGAAATCTGATTTTTGCTTATGGAATGCCTTCCTATGTGGAGAAAGGTCGTAGCTCAGCTAAGCAGTCACCATGTACATAGGTACAGGGTGCACTGCACTCAATGAGACATTCTGCAGTTTTAAGATTTAAAAATAGCTTCTTACTACTTTGTCCATCCTTTGCCATTCAGAAAGAACACATGTTCTAATGACTCACTGGTAATATGAGCATCTCAGGAACCTGAATGTGCACAAGTCCATAGGACCTGGTGAGATACACCTGAGGGTCCTGAAGGAACTGGCAAATAATGTTATTAAGCCACTGTCCATCCTATTTGAAAAGTAGCTACACACTAGTGAAGCTCCCACTGACCAGAAAAGGGGAAACATAGCACCCATTTTTAAGAAGGGAAAAAAGGAACTGGATGAGCAGGGGGTTGGGACTGGATGAGCTTTAAAGTTTTTTCCAACCCAAACCATTTTAGGATTCTGTGACTTTGAAAGGTATGGATGTAAAACCTTAATTACCAAGTTCTGTGGGGGACTGATTTAATGATCTTCCATTCACTTTTGCAGGACCGAGTTGCAAAACTCAGGCCTGTCCATTCAAGTACTGAATGGGTGAGCCCATGCACAAAGGATGCATACCTGTGAGAAGGAAAAACTGGGTGACAATGAAGTAATATTGACATCTACCCATCTGATAGCTTTGACATTAATAAGGTCAATGAAGAGCGACTGAGGGTATAGGCCTGTTTAGCTTGGAGAAGACAAGACTCTAGGATGACCTAATATCAGTCTTCCAGTACCAGTTGGCAGTTTATCAAGAAGATACAGTAGGAAGATGGGAGACCACAAACATAAGATGAAACAAGAAAGGCTCAGACTGGATGAGAAGCAGATTGGATTGAAGACCTTCTGAGGTTCCTTCCATCCTGAATCATCTTATGATGCTGTTGTAAAGGACAAAGAGTTAGAGATTGCTAAGTGTCAGGATAAAGACACAGATTTTGTTTTCAATGAGAAGGCATGTCAGTGTTTCAACACATATGGCTTCATTGCTGTATGTGTTCTACAACTGAATGCAAATGTTCTCAACGATATCCAGAGGCTCGTAAAATAGACGCACTGTCTTCCAAGGTGCTAGATTTTCATTTGGGCAAGAGACTTTTCACAAAAATACATTGTTGAAGGTGCAGCCAGCTGCCTCTATATTTGCTTATTCAAAATCTGTCTTCTGGATGTGAGGAGTTCCTGATGAAGGTGGCATGTAAGGCTACAACTGGATAAGTCTACCTCATGATGTAATAAGCTTGAGAATTTAATCAGAACATGTTCTATGGCCATTTTATCTCAGTACACAGTGAAGACTGAATTGAATGGCGTTTAAAAACTTTAGAAAGTAGAAATAACGAAGCAAATGAGAAGGAACAATCAAAGACAAAATGAGGATTTAGCCCATTTCTGAACCAAAAGAGGAGTAAGTATTATCTCCTGCATATACTGAAATTCCATCTATGTTAGATGTTCATCTGATTGTCAGCGGGGCCATTTTAGTTTTCATTTTAGAACTGGCAGATTGTGACAATGCTCTTCTACTTGAAAGATACTCCACTGTAGCATGTTCTGCATGCAGTGGCTCAGACCTCAAAAGATTTCAGAAACTGAAGCTACAGCAGACTGTATGTCAGCTTTCTTCTTAAATGCGTCATGGGGTCTGCCTATTTCAGAAAATCCTTCTCTCTGTGTCATAGTATAATCAGAAAAACAGCTCATCATAAAATCTCTCATGGTTATGAGGAGTTCAATGGTGACATACTTTGCATATCTCTACTGCAATCCAATAGCTCTTTTTTCATCATATTTTACTCAGATTTTTGGACAAGAAGCGTGGTGGGTTTGGCTTTTGAAAGATACAATGTATGGTTACAATAAGTAACCTCTCAGTACCCTCTCAGGATTGTCCTTTGTTAGTAACTTTCTGTATCATTGCCTTGACTTTTTGATATAGCTCATGTACTGAAAGCCTCTGGTAGACATTTTGTTAGTATTCCATTGACATCAGGAAGGTACATGATGATTATTTAAGCTGACATTCTGTTTAACACAGATTTTTGCACATAATTTCTTTCATGTTGAAACACAGTATATAGAAATATTGCAAATTTAAATAAACTATGAATAGGTATAGAATATACTAGTTTCTGAACAGCGTTAATAAATTAATCTGGTTTTGCACTGCACTTCCTCAGGACCATCATCTGTTACAGATAGAGAGAGCTGTGTATATAGAAACACATGAAAAACATTTCCACCTACTGGGAAGTCACTGGCTGAGTAAAGAATTTGAAGATGGTAAGTGTGATAGGGTTGCAATCAACATATGGCAGTACCAAGCAGGCCTTGAAGTTATGCTCGTAGCTTGTTGCATTCTGATTGCATGACCTGAACCATACACCTGCTATCCAGTCCCATGGGAATAACTGAAACATGTTACCCTTTACCTTAATTACTATTCTTGAAAGCCATAGTCTAAAAAGGCTGTGGAAAATTAACATGGCAGTTCAACTCCAGTTCTTGTCCCAACCCAATTTAGCTTCCAAGCTCAAAAGACACTCATTATTATAGCAAACTCATTATTTTACAAAGACTGGGGAATGTTTGTGCATGCTAAATAACTTACTCTGCTGTCCAGGCTGCTCCAATCTGCTGCTGTGAAAGAGGAAACTGGGACCAGAGGGCATAGCTAGAAATAATCAAGACATTACACTGTAAATACACAGCAATAAGTCATTAAACACCTCCTCACTCACACTGTTCCCTCTCTCCACACACTGAGTCTGCACCAGCTGTAATGCAATTAAACTCAACAGTTCACAGGTGTTTGCTGGAATGGTTAAAACACAAAACCATTTTCTCTTTAGGCTTCCTTAACATTTTTACTGATATTTAAGTTTAATCATAAAATCACAGAATAGTTAGGGTTGGAAAGGACCTTAAGATCATCTAGTTCCACCACCCCCTGCCAGGGGCAGGGACACCTCCCACGAAACCATCCCACCCAAGGCTCTGTCCAATCTGGCCTTGAACACCACCAGCGATGGAGCATTCACAACCTCCCTGGGCAACCCATTCCAGTGCCTCACCACCCTTACAGTAAAGAATTTCTTCCTCATATCCAATCTAAACTTCCCTGTTTAAGTTTGAACCCATTACCCCTTGCCCTATCACAACAGCCCCTAATGAAGAGTCCCTCCCCAGCATCCGTATAGGCCAACTTTCAAATACTGGAAGGCTGCTATGAGGTCTCCACACAGCCTTCTCTTCTCTGGGCTGAGCAGCCCCAACTTTCTCAGCCTATCTTCATACAGGAGGTGCTCCAGTCCCCTGATCATCCTTGTGGCCCTCCTCTGCACTTGTTCCAACAGTTCCATGTCCTTTTGATGTTGAGGACACCAGAACTGCACACAATACTCCAAGTGTGGTCTCACAAGAGCAGAGTAGAGGGGCAGGATCACCTCCTTCGATCTGCTGGTCACACTCCTTTTGAGGCAGCCCAGGGTACGACTGGCTTTCTGAGCTGTGAGCGCACACAGAAGCCAGCTCATGTTAATTTTCTCATTGACCACCACCACCAGGTCCTTCTCTGCATGGCTGCTCTGAATCTCCTCTCTGCCCAACCTGTGCCTGGGATTGCTCCAACCCAGGTGTAGGACGTTGCACTTGGCATGGTTAAACATCATCAGGTTGGCATCAGCCCACCTCACAAATATGTCAAGGTCCCTCTAGAGAGCATCCCTTCCTTCCAGCTTATCAACCAAACCACACAGCTTGGTGTCATTGGCAAACTTGTTGAGGGTGCATTCAATCCCACTCTCCATGTCACTGACAAAGATGTTGAACAAGACCAGTCCCAACACTGATCCCTGAGGGACACCACTCGTTACTGGTCACCAGCAGCACATTGAGCCATTGACCACAACTCCTTGCGTGCGGCCATCAAGCCAGTTCTTTATCCACCGAGTGGTCCACCTATCAAATTGAGGTCGCTTCAACTTAAGAGACAAGGATGTCGTGTGGGACAGTGTCGAACACGTTGCACAAGTCCAGGGAGATAACATAAACTGCTCTACCCCTGTCCCTCAGTTGCGTAGCTCCATCATAGAAGGCCACCAGATTGGTCTGGCAGGATTTCCCCTTAGTGAAGCCATGCTGGCTGTCACCAGCCACCTTGTTATTTTTCATATGCCTTAGCATGCCTTCCAGGAGAATCTGCTCCAAGATTTTGCCAGGCACAGAGGTGAGGCTCTCTGCTCTGTAGTTCCCCAGCTCATCCATTTTCCCCTTCTTGAAAATGGGGGTTATATTTCCCTTTTTCCAGTCGTGGGGAACTTCACCTGACTGCTATGATTTTTCAAATATGATGGACATTGGCTTAGCAACTTCATTTGCCAGCTCCTTCAGGACCCGCAGATGGATTTCATCAGGTCCCATGAACTTGTAAGTGTTCAGGTTCCTAAGATGGTCTCCAACCAGATTCTCCCCTACAGTGGGCCTAGGGTCTTCATTCTCACAGAATCTGTGTCTGCCTTCCAAGACTTGGGTGGTGTGGTCAGAACATTTGGTAGTGAAGACTGAGGCAAAGAAGTCATTAAGAACCTCAGCCTTCTCCAAATCTAGGGTAGCCAGTTCTCCCGATAACTTCAGGAGGGGGACCCTGTTTTTCCTAGTCTGTCTTTTATTTCCAGTGTACCTATAGACTCATTTCCTGTTATCTTTCACATCCCTAGCCATGTAGAATTCGAAGTGGGCCTTAGCTTTCCTAACCTGGTCCCTAGCTTCTCCCACAACATCCCTGTATTCTTCCCAGGCCGCCTGTCCTTGCTTCCACATTTTAGATGCCTCTTTTTTCCTTCAAATTTTCCTCAGCAGCTCTTTATTCATCCAAGGAGGTCTCCTGGCCCTCCTGCTGCACTTCCTTCTAGTTGGGAGGCATCGCTCCTGAGTTTGCAGCAGGTGATCCTTAAATATCAACCAACAGTCTTGGGCCCCCCCTGCCCTCTAGGGCTATATCCCATGGAAACTTACTAAGAAGGCTCCTGAAGAGGCCAAAGTCTGCTGTCTTGAAGTTCAAGGCAGTGAGCTTGCTGCAAGCTCTTCCCACTGTCCTGAGGATCTCGAATTTGACCATGTCATGATCGCTGTAACCAAGGCTGCCCTGGAGCGTCACATTTCCAACCAGCCCTTCCCTGTTGGGGAGGACGAGGTCAGGCATGGCACCTCTCCTTGTCAGCTCCTCTATTACTTGCAGAAGGAAGCTGTCTTCCACACAATCAAGGAACCTCCTGGATTGCTTGTGCCGGGCTATACCATCCCTCCAACAGATATCAGGGTGGTTGAAGTCCCCCATGAGAACAAGGGCCTGAGAGAGTGAGGCTGTTCCTATCTGTCTATAGAGCACTTCATCCACAGAGTCCTCTTGGTCAGGCGGTCTGTAACACATCCCCACAATAATGTCTCCCATCGCTGTTCTCCATTTAACCCTCACCCACAAACTCTCTGTTGACTGCTCACTTGTGCCCAGGCACAGTTCCATACACTCCAGCCTATCCCTAACATAAATAGCAACATCCCCTCCCTGCCTACCGGGCCTGTCTTTCCTAAAGAGCCTGCAACTTTCCGTTCCAACACACCAGTCATAGGAGCCATCCCACCACTTTCCTGTGATGCCTATGTTATCATACCCCCATAGACGTGCACACATGTCTAATTCCTCTTGTTTGTTCCCATGCTACAGTCATTTGTATAGAATAATCTGAGCCTAGCTCCAAATGAAGCCGGCTCATTGGCTGGAGCAGCTGGAGTATCTCTTCATTGCTCCGAGCATTTATTATAGGTGCTGACAACTGACTGGGTGTGTTGGGATGGAATGAAGTCCCCCTCCCCCAACACATCTAGTTTAAAGCATCCTTGACTAGTCTGGCAAGCCTCTTATCAAATCCACTCCTCCCTTTCTTTGTCAGACCAGCTCCACCAGCCCCCAGTATACCTGGCCTACTAAATTGTGTCCCATGTTCTAGATAACCAAATCTCTGACTAAAGCACCACCCTTCTAACTATTTATTAACCTGGCCAATCCTCCTAGCCTTTTTAAGGTTCTCCCCTGTATCCTGGAGAATTGACAAAAAGACAATCTGAGCTCCAGAGCCCCTAACTAATTGAAGAAATAGGAAATAAAAAAGTCCCAGGGATTAAAGCCTGAAGTTGTACAAAAGAAAGATATGCCTCCAGTTTGGGATTTATTAAAACATCTCTGCAAACTGTCCCATACCTCCTTCTGTACTACCCTTCAACTTAAAATTTAAGAAATCTCATATTTTGTATTCCGCTGAAAGAATCACTCTGAAAGTAAAGTATGTATTTAACAAAAGAACATGGAATTTGGTCAAATAATATGACGGTAGTTCAAAAGATTCCTCTGTCATATGATAGCTTTCTCCTTCTGATAACCAGCCTGTGCCAGAGTGATTGCAGATGCTGGAGGCTCCTTCCTGACACTCAGCTCTTAACAACTGTTCAAGCAAACCCAAACTGTTCTGTAGATATTTCTTTACTTGCAGCATTTATTGTTTAGTTGGCTTATGCATGCATTTATTACATAGCTACTTGCTGCCTGTGATCTTCACAAAGTATTTAAGTGAGAAGTGGTGGAAGAATCTTTCTATCTACTCTATCTTCGGAGCCAAGAATTCATTATCCCATTTCAGTCAGTGAAGGGAGATAATCAATTACCTTGCCATGGATGCAGAGGACAAACTCCTAAAAATTCAAATTTCACATAATTTTAGACTTCAAAAAAGTACTTATCTAGAAAAATAGATACTTCTGCATTGATTTGTTCCATCCAGTCTAGACAGCTATTTTCATATGGTTGAACTTCACTGACTGTAAGAGGGAGTCTGTGTTGGTGTAGCTTGTATCAGATACCTTTTTGACAGCTTAAGTTAGAATCCAGACCTTTGAGATAATTTTTATGGTAGAATATTTTTCTACACATGTTCTTATTTAACCTCAAGTCTTTGAAATCAGTACAGGATTCTCTCACTGGGAGAAATGATTTGGCTAACACAGAAAGGGCCATCTAGATGCTTATGATAGTATCTTCGCCTTCTTTAGCTTTAAATTTTATGAAGACTTGGATGCCCTTTGTCTCAAAATAGCCTTTAAGCCACTGACTGTAATTATAAAAGACATCACAATAAAGAGAATTTATAGACGTTATCAACAAAGTTATTTTACATACATTAAGATTTTAGATATTTCACAAGTATTACAAGAAATCTAATAAATACAGATACTGACTACCTCTGGAAAGCAGTGAAACCTTCAAATGAATTGCAAATGAACATTATCTGAAGGGAGCCTATAGGGATGCTGTGGAGGGACTTTTCATGAGGAACTGTAGTGATAGGACAAGGGGTAACGGGTTCAAACTTAAACAGGGGAAGTGTAGACTGAATAGGAGGAAGAAATTCTTTACTGTAAGGGTGGTGAGGCACTGGAATGGGTTGCCCAGGGAGGCTGTGAATGCTCCATCGCTGGCGGTGTTCGAGGCTGGATTGGACATAACCTTGGGTGGCATGGTTTAGTGGGAGGTGTCCTTGCCCATGGCAGGGGGGTTGGAACTGGATGATCTTACGGTCCTTTCCAACCTTAACTATTTTATGATTCTATGATTCTATGATTATCTGTGTTATCCAGGAACACAGAATGTTCTTATGCCTTAGATACGGGCTGCACCTTGCACAGTGAGAATCCTAGGTGGTACCAGAACACAAAACACAGGTGATAGCGTATGAACTGTATGAATTTTTCAGCCTTTCGTTTTTCTATATCAGCATTCATTTAAATTCAGGTATGTAAATCAAATATGTTATCATATTGACTCTTTTTCTACTCTTTCATTTCATACTATTCCCATCATCTCATACAATACTGTACTATTTATCTTCCTTAATAACAAAGACAGATAATTGAGCTGTAAACTTCCTGAAAATTTACACTTTCTTAAAAACATTGGGAAGAGAATGGGGGAAGAGGAAGTAATAAATGAAGAAATAAATTAAGAAAACAGCTTACATTTACACTTATATCTAGCTTTTCACCTGTTTCTTAGCAGTGTAGAAATTTGTCAAGCTTTCTTTTAAAGACAACTGTGCGTTGTGTTGCTGATGTACTTCTAGATAACAATCCCAGAACCACTTATCAATTCTATATTTATAAGAATCCAGATAAGTAATACAAAACCTTTTTAAAAATTAATACATTCACTTTATAATTTTGTTTTGCCAGGAGGTGATGGGAGGTGATCCTTGCCCTCTACTAAAGCACTGGTGAGAGACACCTGGATTGCTTTGTCCTGTGCTAAGTTTTCCAGTACAGGAGAGACATAGACATACTGCAGTGAGTCCAGTGAAATTCCACAAAGATAATTAAAGGATGGTTAGTTTCACCACATATAATTAATTACCAAAAAAACCCAATTTATAAGAGAGTAATCTGAAAGATTGGAACATTTCTTTCAGGTTTGTTTCTAATAACAAGGAAAGTTTTACTGTGTATGCAGCATTTCCAAACAAACTTATTCTTTCATTAGTTATGTAAATACAGCTTTACTCAGAATGAAAAAGAAACATTTTTGTATTTAATATATTCAGTCTTTTGCAGGTTTACTTGATGCAAGGACAGAAAGCAGCTCTGTTCAGCAGCTGAAGGCATGACTAGCAGGCATCACTGTTTAAATAACTGCAGCCTTGAGCCTCGTTTTGCATCAGTTGAGCAATTACCCTTTCTTTTGCCTTGTCCAGGTTGAAAGAATTCTAAACAGTGATGAGCAGAGATTTTTCATGAGGTGATCTATTTTTTATAGCATCATGTTTATGTGGTGTAGGAGAGACATTGCAGAAGTTACAGCTCTGCAAACTCCCTCCATAAAAACCAGATGTTGGATCTATAGATTTTGTTGCAATATGTACAACCTTTTTTTTTTTTTTTCCAGGTAAAAATAAGACAACAAATTTGACCGTGTAAGCGATGTAGAAACTTTTCGTGATGCAGTTTAGCAAGTGCAAAAATGAGCATTATCATTGATAAGGGTGGCTGATGCAGAGTAGCAGGGTAACTCCCAAGTATTGATTTGCAAAGGAATCCTTATTTTCAAATGAGTTTAAATCCTCACCTGATTGACATAATTTATTTAATGGACTAACATGGAAACCCTGAATTTGTAGGATCTCTCTCCGCAGCACTTTCCATTGCTCCATTTCAAAGTTTAAAATCCTAGTCATGCTGATCCCTCACACAGACACTTCTATACATCTGTATGTATGTGGCCTTTTGCTTCTTCTGTTTCTGTACATTTTCCAGTTCTACTTTAAGGGTTTTGATGTAGGGAGTATTCAAAATTTGACCATTCTTTAGAAGCTGCACAATTGCTTAATGCCATTTTATCTTTTATTTTCTATTTCTTCCCCAGTAAGCTGGCATTACTTTGCTTTTTGGCTTAGTACTGCATATTGAGTAATATTTACTCAAAGTTATCTCAAATACCTCTAAGATATCTGTTTTAAGTGTTAATAAATCTCTCATTTCCATACTTGAGGCTGTTTTTTTTTTTCCTACAATGGTTTTCATTTATCAACATCTAACCCCATGTTTTATTTTCCAGGCACTAAAAGCAGTGACCTCCTGCTGCCATTCTTCCCTTTTCCTCCTTTGGGTAAGTTAGAATCATCAGTAACACTTGTCAGCTCACTATCAATGTCCTTTTCTAGATTACCTGGGAACACATAGAAAGGCACAGGTTTTAGTACAGATCCTTTGGGATTATGTTGGCAACTTCCCTTCATTGTAAAAACTGTAATTATTTTGTACCTTTTTTCCCTATTCATTAATCAGTAGCTAATCCATGGGATGACTTTTCTTTTTATTCCATGACAATTGAGTTTCCTTTGAAGAAAGTATTTTCAAAAGCTCTTTGAAAATCCAGGTGTAATATTTATATATGAGTTTAAGAAGTGTACTCTTAAAGGACAATTTTTATGTATGGAAAAGAGACTTTCATGTTAGGCATTTTTTTGTGCCTATAATAACTTCTTTATGCTTTGTTTGACATTTTGATAATATTTCTATGAAACTCCATTAAAATTACAATGTTTGAGGAATAAAATTCCATTAATATTCTATGCAATATAAGGAAATAGTTCATGATATATTTCAAGATAATTTCACGGAGGTCATTTTTTGTTATTTTAATCTTATATTGTATTAAATTTATTATTTGAATACTTACTTTAATCTTTATGTAATATCCCACCAGAATTTAAGGAGATAATTCCTGAGTATTGCATTAACTATTTCATAATTACTTTTATGCCTTTTTTTAAATCTCTATGGAACTCCAGCTTTGTAGGCCTTTCTGATTGCGGCAGAAGAAATGTCTTATCAGTGGGACCAAAAACCCCAGTTTACTTGTTTAGGAATCTAGAAAGATGACTAAATGTTACCTGGGCTGCCAGTAACCAGGTCCCTTACAAGGTGCTCCTAGGATAGAGCTCCTCTATGCTGGAAAAACAGCCAAGGCATATGTCTTTTGTAATGGAATACACGCTGCAAAGAACTGCTGTACTTTCTACTGTACTTCTTATAGACAAACGTGTGAACTGCATCCTGTCAGAAGCAGAGGGGCTAGCAGTGTTTTCAGATTTCCTCCCTCATCTCTGCTCTGCTGTATTGTGACAGATGCACATGAACCCCTTAACCGAAGTAGCAGCATTTTAGCACAGGTTCCAAAGAATGCAAAGGTCCGACCTGGAGCTGGGCCAAGAACTCCATCAGGAAACCCACAAATAGGTTGAATGACCCAGTGAGCATCTCTGCATATGAGCTTGGAACACCAATCACACAATTAACACATGGGTAATGGGTGGTTTTTCCAAAACTCATTCATCAAGGAACAAAGAAAGTTGTGCGTACCTGATGTCTCATACGTACCTTTCCCATCACAAGCAGTTTGATTATAAATCAACCACTTTATCCCATAGATAGGACAGCCTAAGTGGGCCTTCTTTGAGCTCTCCATGCTAGGTAACATGGCTGCATGGTGGTGATCTCCTCTTGAGCTGGGACACCTTGCAGGGTTATTTTGTGAGGAAGAGAAGCCTCTCTACTAACAACAGATCTTTGGATAAATCTAATTTGAGTTAAAATTGCAGCTGGACTGCACGTCAGTGTCTCTCCCCTTGAACTGGGACACCTCCCAAGGTCTGAGATTCCTTACTTGAGACTGAGAGATCCTTCCTTACTGAAGGCAGAGGGACCCCTTATTCACAACAGGTACTTGGTAAATTCCTGATAACATGCTAAATCAATACTAATTAAGTCTGTATACTTAATTCCTTTAGACATAAACTGCTAAGTCTGTGACTAAGACTGGATCTAGCCACAGCTAGCTCCATCAGGAGTTTAGAAAGCAGGGGGCTCCACTTTGAAACTCATGTCTCAGTGGGAGTGTCTCCCTTAGCCTTTGTCATCTTTGGTCCTTGTGTAAATCATTCTAGCTTGATTCTAACTCAATTTTCCTTTGTATGCTTTATCCATGTAGTAAGTAACAGAATGAAGCTTGCCACTGAACTTTGTTCAGTTGCACTTGTACAACATCATATTAAAAACACTTTTGCTAGTACCTCTGATGGTCATTCTTTGAGTGACCTAAACCGCTCATTTGTGACACATAATAATTGTATTCATATAGTCGGCAGGACGGCAATTAATATCACTGATAACTTAAAGCTTGGAATAAGTTTGATTCTCAGATTCTCAGAAGTGCCCAATTCTCAGAAAAATGGGTTCATAAAAGCTGGCATGACTGGAAAACTGTGGAAGAAGAAAGAGCTAAACGTTGCCAGGAGCTATATAAAGGCTGGAAAAGGAATTATTTGCCAAATATTAGGCACCTACCTTGAACCACATGTCACTGCAGGAAGAACACTAATAAAAAGGAACAGGACTTAAAGGAAGGAATAGAAGGCAGAAAGGCAGCTGAATTTAAAATGTCTTTAAAAATTGAGCAGCTGCAGAAACACCTATTGGAAGAAAAAGAAACCTTAATTGGAAGAAAAGGTTAAGGTTATACTTATGTGGACTCCAAATCCTCCTGACATTGTACAGACCAGAAAATTAACTATATTCCCTGGAGAATGGGATGGAAACATATGGGGCGACTCTGGCAATAAGAAACCAGGCAAAGATGATTCTTTGTCTCCCTCAAATACTCCTGAACATGAAGCCAGACCCATTGTAAAGACAAAACAATCAGAAGGACCTCAGGGTGGTGTGCCATGATATACTGTATGAGTCACCCTCTGGGATCTGCTAGAAATTGCAAGATTACAGGAAAAAATCAGCAGAAAGCCAAACAAAGTATTTGTGGGGATCTGAATAAACAATGGTGACCAAATACTGCTGGGTGGAGATGAAGCAAATGGCTTTAGTGGTCCAGGAAGACTGCAACATAGGACCCGACCCAGCAGATGAATCCTACTCTATCACCGGTAGCGTAACTTAGTGGACTGGGGAAATGGATGTTACAGAACAAGGTGAACCCCCCATAATCCCCATCAGATTTCTTTAATGAGCACTCTACAGCCATCACAAAAGCTGCCTGCATATGCCGTGTATAAATGAGAACCCAATGATATCTGTACTTTCACATGTGTTTAAGCGTACACTCTGAAATACTTCCTCTGAAGAGTGTACCTGCTGCTGTAAGGCTATGCTTTGTGCTGGATGAAATGGCTACATAAATGGACTTATAATATATATGTTGAACAGTATGATAAAATGCTATAAAACATACCCCACACAGGGATATGATGCAGTAGTCTGAAATGTACCTTATCACATGCACAGATAAAATGCTGTGGATTACACTTCATACAGTTCTGTGATATACTGCTTTGATCAACATCTCAAAAAGAAACTCTATGAAACCAGTTACCTCAAGCGAAACACTGATCAAATTGAAAAGGCAACTTAATCTGAATGGTAGCTAGTTTTTGCAGTACTTGGTAAATGTGTTTCAAGTTAAGTTTTCACCATGAGAATCTGAAGGAACAGTAGGGGAATGGGCAGTAGGACACAGGACTGAAAGTTAGGTGTATGTACAATAGAGGAAGAAGGACTTGTGAGTGGATACCAAAATACTTATTCTCAAAGCAGTAATATTTTTTGCAGCTGAGCCTCCCAGCATGTTTGTTTTGAGTATGTGGGTAGGGCTGGGTGTATTGGTTTTGCATGGCAAGGGTTTGGTAACAGTGGGGCTACAGGATCTGAGGAGTCCTCCCCTGAGGAGGAAAGAGCAGCAGAGACAACATGGGATGAACTGACCACAATTCCCATTTGTCATCCCCCTGCAGTGCTGAAGGGGAGGAGGTGGAGAACTGAGGAGTGAAGTTGAGCCTGGGAAGAAGGGAGTGGTGAGGGGGAAGTGTGTTAAGATTTGGGTTTATTTCTCATTACTTTGACTTCTGATTGGCAATAAATTAATTTCCCCAAGTGGAGTCTGTTTTGCCCATGATGGTAACTGGTGAGTGACCTCTCCCTGTCCTTATCTAGACCCATGAACCTTTCATGATACTTTCTCTCCCCTGCCCAGCTGAGGAGGGCAGTGACAGAGCAGCTTTGGGGGGCACAGGGCATCCAGCCAGTCAACCCACTGCAAAGGGATTTCAACTTTGAACAGGCGTCATGGTTTAAGCCTCTATAACTCACGCAGTTTTGCTCACTCACTCCCCCCTCTTTCTTCCCTCTGCTCCCGGGGGCATGGGAAAGAGAATTGAAAGAATGCAACTCCTACAGGTTGAAATAAGAACAGTTTAGTAACTAAAGTATAACACAAGACCACTACTGCTACCACCAATAATAACAATGACAAGGCAAATACAAGGAAAGAATACAATCGCTCACCACCTATACCCAGCCCGAGCACGCAGTGCACCCCCACCCTTCCGGGTCTCTGATCTCCATTTTTACATCCTGGGCATGACGTGCTGTGGCATGGAATACCTCTTTGGTTAGTTTGGGTCAAGTGTCCTGTCTCTGCTTCTTCCTGGCTTCCCCTCCTCCCTGGCAGAGCATGAGGCTCAGAAAGTCCTTGGCCAGCCTAAACATTCTAAGCCTTAACTAAAAACATTGGTGCTATCAGCGTTGTTTACAGGCCGAAAGTCGAAAACACAGCACTGCACCAGCTACCAAGAAGGAGAAAAATGACTGCTGCTGCTGAACCCATGACAGCAGGTTACACGGGGAAGTAACTTATCTGCTTGTGTTATTCCAAAGTTGAAGCTACAACAATAGAAGCATCGTTATCTATGCCTCTAAATTTAAAACATTCTTAAAATAAATCTTATTTTATGGCCACATGAGAAATCATTTCTTTTTTAAGTGCCCTCCACGTGACTTCCAGAGTGGGTAGCAACTAACATCTTTAAGCTGGTGTCTCCAGCTGTCTCACTCTCTCCCTTGTGTTTGAAAGACCGTAAAAAGAGATACATCCTCCTCAGAATGAAAATCATAGAAATCTCACATCTTCATTGCCTTTGGCATTATCTTCAGTGGAATGCAGCTTGAATCTGAATCTTCTCAAATTCTTTACTATAAAGACAGTTGGTAAAAGGTACTGCCAGAAATGCAATTTTTTTCCCTTTGGTCATTGACTTCCTTCTAATCTACTTTCAGCTCCTTGACCTACAAGTGCTCTGTTTGCCATCCTCAGCTGCTCCTTTAGGAATGGACTTATATATTGCTATATTCCAAAGTTTGTTTCCTAAAGTTTCCTACATTTTCACCTTTCCCCAGGTAGTACTTCACATTTTTTGTCCAAAGTATGGTTTAGTTATGGACTTGGCAGTCCTAGGGTAAAGGTTGAACTTGATGATGTTAAAGGTCTTTTCCAACCTAGTTGATTTTATAATTCTATGGAATAACACCACTGAACTGCAGGCAAACTTCTAAACACAGATTTAAGAGCAATATAAGGCAGAGTAGAGAATAGACTACTATTGTGACACAGTCTACAGTGTCAGGTAGGGGAAGATCAAATTAATGCAAAGTAGAGATGCATCTACACAAAACCTTAACCTGTTTAACTCAGTGAGAAGTCTACTTAATGCAGTCAGGTAGAAAGAGATTACAGTAGAAGCTAGTGTTTCAGCAATGTTATCAAGCCCCTGATTGATTTACTCACTGACATGTAGAGAGAAATTCCATCTGACTGAATGAATGTAGGAATCTACTTTAGGGTAAGCTGAATAGCTCTCTAACCCCCTCTGGGTGTACTACCAGGATACACTGTATGTAGTAATCACTCCACCCACAGATTTCGCCCACATGCAGACTCCTGTATTCAGACATTTAAAACAGCAAGCTGAATCCCACTACTAGATTTTATAAAGCTGTCATGAAACTCAGTTGCCCAAATGGATGTTTATTTCCAATTAAGTTACCCTAATTCCATCTAGGTGGAGCTGACAAATATGATGCTGGCATTTTAAAGGACTTTTCTCAGAAACTGGTTTAAACCTCTAAAGATAAAAAAGAAATCTTCAGGTTTAATTCCATTGTCTACTTAATATCTATTAGGGCCACTGATTAGGAATAGGAGATTATCCAAGTGGAGATGACTGGTGTGAGCTGACATGATTCTTCTGTCTTTCCAAAGTGGTAGCTGGCAACCAGACAGGGTCTTTTAGGGCATCTCAGATATCACTAAGCACTTTTATTTAAACTACTGATCACTGAAGTAGTGGCACTTTTTTTTGTATAGAATGACAGGCTCCCAAATCCTGATTCCTGAAAATTTCATCTTCGTCCTGGGAAGACAAGATATTGAGAGTGTGTGTAGAGCTACAGGTAAAATACCATCATTAACCTTTGTAGTATCTGTATTCCCTCCAGGTAATACTAGTAAGACAGAAGGTAACTGTATGAGCTGTGTTACTGCACAGCTGGCCTCGAGGCTGCTCCCACTACACCATACAGGTGAGAACAGAGATGCTTAATGACATGACAAGGTCATCCAGGAACCTGGAAGCAGAACAGGGATCTCCAGTGAGTTGCCACATACCCAAACCCTCCTGTTTTCCTTCTATCCAAATAACACCAACAAAACTTGGGAGCACCGATAGTCGTACCCTGATCTATAGAAATTTATCTTTATTATCCTCTAGAAGAGAGATGAGGTATTTGGCAGCAATCTGCATGCTCTTTTCATATGGTATCCCATTTGATACTAATCAGCACTAAATACTACTCATTTCTTTGGAAAGAATTGTCATCTGTAAAAATACCTGTAAAAATATATCTACAGATGCATTGTGAAACCAGCCAGAATATACACACCAAGCTATGCACACAATATACATACATTTTATTTCTTTCAATTTTTGAAGTGGTTGCACTTAAAATCAGCCTATAGCTGCTGCTTTTTGAATGAATCAATTGCTTCTTGAAGTAAAATGGGAAAAAGAAATGTTTTGTCTTCCCTTAAGTTGCTCACAACAGACATGGGTGAAAATAAAAAAATCCACACCTCTTCAGATGTAGACAGGTGGAATTTAGAAGATATGAATATACCATGCAGCTTGAAGCTAAGACAGAGTTGTGTTTAATCTTGGACCTGATTATTAACTCAGTATCTGTCTTTTTCACTTGCCAGACTGAATCAAAAATAGCACCCTCTCACCCTATTCATGCCGTGGCAGCTAATATCACCACCATATTTTTAGCACATGCTGGTGTGATTTTTGATGTGAAAGATGCCTAAGATGCGGTTAAAGTGAAGTACCTTATTTTAAATTTCCATGTCAGAATGACATAATAATAGTGACTGCTCAGCTCTGTTTCCCAGTAAACAGGGGGGGAGCTTTCATTATCCACTATCCTGTACTCTGTTCTTCAATACAAGAAGTATACTTTAATTTTGAAACAGGCTGGTGAGACAGACATATTCTGGCATTTTCAGAATGCATATTTATAGTCTTCCACCCAACTGTTTTCTGTGAGTCACTCCTGTAAAACAGAAATCTTTGCTGTGGAATAACAGTCACTTGGCACATGAAGAGAAATGCCAGTCTTGTAGTGAAGGATCAGATGCTATCATCTCATGGCTTGTGGGCCAATGCTTCTCATAGTCACAGGACAGTCAAACAGTTTTTATTTAACTAAAAAGCCACTGAGAGGCATTAAAGTACAGTGTTTCTTGAAAACTAAAATTTAGCTTTTGCTAAATGTCAGTGCCCACAACCCCATCAATGGTGGGTATCATTGACAGAGGGTTTTCTGGAGGCTCAGGAGACTTAGAATCATGGAATCACAATCGTTAGTGTTGAGAAGGACTTTAAGATCATCCGGTTCCAACCCCCTGCCACAGGCAGGGATACCTTCCTCTAGACCAGGTTGCTCCAAGCCCCATCCAAACTGGCCTTGAACACTGCCAGGCATGAGGCAGCCACAGCTTCTCTGGGCCCCTTGTGCCAATGCCTCAGCACCCGTACAGGGAAGAGCTTCTTTTTTATATCTAACCTAAATCTCCCTTGTTTAATTACCATCACCCCTTTTCCTGTCACTACAGTTCCTGATGAAGAGTCACTCTCCAGCATCCTAGTAGGCCTCTTGCCTAACTTCGTGGAACTGTCTACATTTGAAAAAGGTTTTAATGGGTTTCAAAAGCAATTCATCCTGGCTGTGTTTTAAATTCATCCTAAAGGTACTCCTTGTTCCATCTTCTCCTCTGGCAGTTGCCTCACAACTCCTCACACTAAGATGCTTTCAGTATCTCTCTTTTTTTGTCATGGAAAGTTGATTCCCTTCTGAAACCTACACTCTTGTTTCCTACTTATATGGTCAGGGAAGAGTGAGGAACCATCAGCAGTCTGGGAGCTGAGTTAGAATAGAATAAAATTGAATCAGGTTTCAAATCAGAGTATTACCACAGAGACTGTGACTCAGGGATTATAAAGAAACACCAGCTGAGGTGAACTGTGTGCTGTTCCTTGGTGAGAAATCTTCTGCATCTCCCTAGGTGCCTGCCACTTCATCCTATAACTGATTTAATTATCTGCAAACCGCCAGTCTAATGTTGAGTTTTGCTCTGAGTACTTCCAGTGAAAGCAATTTCACAAACTCTTCTGGCAGCTAATTTCACTGTGTAAGGAGAAATTAGATGATGAACTTTGAGAGGAAGCTTTCTTCAGCTTTCAGATGAAAATCTGTCTTCTAAACGGAAACCATCGCATCACCTAACAGGAGCTAATACAACCAGGACTACAGAGCGAAATCTAATACAAAACAAGAATGCACTAATATGCAATTCTCTCCAGTAAGATCTTTTAATATGTACTATATTTTTTGCATGCAGAAAATGGAAATACAAAAGTAAAACACTAAAACGTTCACAGAGTTCATTCCTTTTGTACTGGCCTGAAAAAAATGAATAGCTGTTAAAAATAAAACCAAAAAGAACAAACCAACAAATTAATGCCTGGAAAGAAATAAAGACACTTCCAGTGCAGTAGTTAATGAACAGGGAACAAAAGCAATGCCATCTTTTTCCCTCTCTCATACCTATGGACCAGGAAAAAAAATATAAATCAAATTGAATAAAATCTTGCTTAATTTATTGGATTAATTTTAAAATATACCTCATAATGACTTTATCCTCTAAGAAGTTTCAGAAGCTTTTAATGCTTGAAAGGCCAGATGCTGTACTGTGCTGTGTATATTCATGCATAGCGGGGTCTTACCAGATGAAGAAATAATACCCTTAACAGGTTTTTCTGCCTCAGAAATGCACACAAGGGTAATTTGCCTGACATTTTAAAAATTTAATTTAAGGTTCTTAGGAAAGAGACATAATCATCAAATAACAGCTCACTTTCCATCCACAGAAATTCCTTAATGGGTCTAAATATGATGCATACTCTTAAAGATTACTCGACTCACCACCATGAACTTTTAACACAATTAATTTAATTTGTAAATTGAACAATATACATCATTAATGACTCACAATTTCCAGTTTGCTGAACAGTTTCTGCCTCATGTCTCAGTCATTTTGGTCAAGCCATTTTTGGCAGCTTTATGTTGCCTTTAGGTTCTGTGCAACTTTCCCACCTTAACTCCATAATGGCCAGTTTGCACTTGACTGCTAACTGCTCTTGGCGAAGAGTCAGGTCTTGCTCTACATCTGCTCACATAGATAAGAGTCTTGTATTCTTCTCTCTTTTTCCAGGTGATGTGTGAGTTATGGTCTTAACAGGCAAATTGTTCCTGGGTTGCAGCAACTGGCCAGGAAAAAGCATTTTCAAACAAGATCATGTTAATACAAAGTACACCAAAGACCAACCAAATTCTTGGTGTTTACAGAATGTATAGAGGTTGGTTCCTTGCTCCACCACTGAATTCTCATTACATTAGGGATTGGTGTTTAAAGTTTGCCTTAGAGCAGAAAGTAAAACAGACTTGCTGAGATTTTGAATAGCCTTCTGAGAATACAAATGGTCTATGAAATAAAGGAATGAAATGACTCAGGCTTCTGTAATTTCTAAGGCATTAGTCAAAATTGCCTAAAATTGCCAAGTATTTCAGGAATTTGTGGTATGATGTTGCTGCTGAACAAACACAGCAAATATAATTGTTCTACAAGTCACAGGTGGTTACTTCTGTGCTTCAACAAGGCAATCAGTGATGTCCAAGCTGTTCTTTGAGTCATGATCACAGGCTACAGAACTCTGTGAAAAAAGGAAAGCTGTAGATGCATGATGCTTGAATGATAAAAGAAAACTTTTATGAACCTCTTTGGGGATTCTCCTCTTCAGTGGTTGTGCCAAACCCATGAGAATGATAAAGCTATCTTTTGGAAAAAGAAGCAGTGATAGGACAATAAATTCTGGATACCTTTAAGAATGACATACCACAAAGCTGTGCAACACTTTGAAGTCTTGAATGGGTACTGATGTTCTTTGAACATACCATAGTATGGGATATTTCAATAACATGAGGCAGATGGTGTGACATGCCTGAGAGATTTTGATAACTGAGATTCCTTATTTATAAGGCAGCTTGTGGTAAAAACCATGTGCCCATTCTGAAGCCCAGGAGAAGAAGAACAGAGAAGATTACCATTCAACATTGATACAAGTGATACTGGATCAAATAATTCAGCTCTTTAGCATTTCAGGATGATGGGCCAGCAAGATTAATTATTCCAGGAGTTTTAAAATCTTAGTCTCCAAACTAAATATAAATAGTCTATCTATCAGTAGGCTGATACTCATTTTCATAACAGTATAGCTTTAATATAACTAGTCACGACCAAACAATAGGTAATTTCTGTCTCAACTCACATAAAATGCAATTTATAAGATGGAGGTATATGGAGGTGTTTGGTGATGTCAGAGCTATGTGCTTAGCTATTGTAATACAGCCATTATGATATTTGTCTTTTGTATTTTATTTCATGTGAAAAAACATGAGAAGCGCAAATTCAACAAACTGAGGATTGAAGAAAAAATGTAGGACTTGCTGCAAATTATGCACAGATGAAGACAAATTATCTGAGTGACTTAAATTAACCCATCTTCTCATAAATATCTCATATATAGTAATTGAATGCACACGACTATAACATGCATGTAAAGATTTGAAGGTTTGTGTTGCTGAGTTGTGTTTGACCCAAAAGTATTTGATCTTGCTGTGGTATTTGTTGATGCATCACATATACACTTCCATCTGGGAGAAGAATGTAATCACTGGTTTGCAAACAGTAGGAAAAAATATATGAAAGACCTAAGAACCTTACAGTTTAATAGAATGAATGCCTGTGTATTTGTCCCACGCCCCTCATGGCTGTATAATAATTTAGAACCATTGAAACTAATTGCCTACATTCTTTCCTGTTAAAACATACCTACTTGGTATATTTGGGTCTTCACTTAAGGCAAGATACTTCCTTGATAGTCTCAATCACTGCAGTACTAAACAGAGTTCTCTTGCTTTGGCTAAATTCATTTAAGATTGTTGTTTGTAAAAAGCATTTAATTTTGTAATTATCCTACCCCAATGTGTCAGAATGATGTGACTGAATACTAGTGAAAAGGTCAGAGGAAATAAATAATTGCAACTAGTATTATATTTGCCATTAGGAGAGAGAACACTAAGTACTTTAAAGTGTTTCAAGTTCTATGACTCTAAGTTACATGAAAAACAAAGAACATATTTTGTAAGAGAAATCCACATTTTATTTTTTTCATTGTACAATAATATGTGGCCCATCATCTGTTTTCCTTTTTCTGATGACACCAGGATCTTATTGTGGAAAAAAATAATCGACCCTTTTAAAATGTACTAAAGCTCTGGAAAATCTACTCAAAACTTCAAGTGTAATGTCTTTTTATTTTTAAGAAAATCTCTCAGAATTCTATAGCAGAGCTACAATTCCGTTAGTCTATTCTACAGTGGTCAGGGTAAGAAAGATAATCAGTCTTGTCACATTCAGTTGGACTTCACTACATATATATGGTATATATATACACATATATGGAGAAAGGGTGGGGGTGTGTGCTCATCTATGTATGTTAGGTCACATTTTTAGGTGTTTCAGAATCTAACATATCCTTATAAATCACAGATATTCTACTTTGTTTCTATGCAGCTCTTCAGTGCTTCTTGGTTGTGAATTCTATGCACATTGCACTGCTGAAAGCTTATTCAGTCCAGAATATTTCTGTTAAGTTTTGAATACCTTATACAACAGTACGGCAAAGCAGATTGTGTTATTTATTCTTCCTATTTATTGTGTTTTCAGTCCATTAAACATATACTCCTCTAGTCCCACAGGACATATGAAATCTGTTGGAAACTTATTTTATGTCATATATTGAAATTTCAATGTAGGCCCATGTTAATTAGAAAAGAGAGATTGGTAAATACAAATAGCCCCACTTGGACCTCAGTTTTATATATACATTTTGAAAATAGTCAGATTTCTGAGAGATGGAAGTGTTCTCCTGTCAAGCATGTAAATGATGCTACGATTCTATACTCAATTCATATGGGTTTCTCTTAAATTATTAGCAAAATTTGTATATGAGCTTTGAGATCTGTGTCAACTCAGAAACAATACATCTGCATACTGTATGCAAATAAAGTTGTTGCATCAGATGTGTATGAAACTGAAATTGAATGGACTGTGCTAAAATTATATCAGTGAGAGAAAAGAAAAAGCATGGAGTCACAATGAAGTTTATTAGGTCACACTTGACTAATAACACAGCAAAGAATTATTCCCAGACCATGTTATCATCAAGGTTTTTTCTGCTTTATGTGACTTTTTAATACACTTTACCAAACATAGTGCATATGGCAGCTGATTCATAGAGTCATGTTTTGGGTTGGAAGAAACCTTAAAGCTCATCCAGTTCCAACCCCCTGCCACAGGCAGGGACACCTTCCACTAGACCAGGTTGCTTAAAGCCCTGTCCAACCTGGCCTTGAAAACTTCAGCCTGAAGTAAGTGTACTCTACATGATGGTCTACTAGAGGTGAGGTAGGCAATAGGAACTGATACCTATAGGTAGCCTATATGGAGATAAAAAGAATAGCAGTGCCTTGTGCTGCCCACTGAGCACTCTTTAAATTACCAACATTCACAGGCGTGTCTTCTGTTTTTTAAGTGTTACAGCTACTTCTGAATATAGAAAGACCAGGGAAAAGAAATAAGGACACAGGAAAACAAATTCAGAAAAAGATTATAATGGAATCACAGAATAATTCAGTTTACAAGGACATGTGACTGTCTACTCCAACCACATTGAAAGCCAGACCAAATAATGAACATGTCCTTGTCTAATCAAGCTTTGAATATCTCAAAAGACAGAGATTTGGCAGCCCAGCATGGACAAAAAAAAATTCTCCTGTTTAATTGAAATCTCCTAGGTTTCCATTTGTGTCTGTTGTCCCTTGTCTTTTCCCTATGCTCATTCAAGAAGAGTCTGGCTCTGACACATCCATGTTCTCCCATCAGTTAGCTCAAGTCAATGGTATGGTCTCTTGTTATTCTTACGTTCTTAAGGCAAAACAAATCCAGTTCTCCCAGCCTCTTGTACTGTATCTTCCTAAGCAAAGCAGAGAGTATATTTTTTTTTAGAGGGCTGTAGGATTTACATCTCCAAGTTACTGCAGCTATAGAGCTGGGACAAGTTTTGTAAGAAAATTAGAATGGCTGTTGTTCTGGAAGAACCTCAGGTATATTGACCTAACTAAGTGGCATAGAACAGGACAGAAAATTCCCATTTCTGCCCCACCATGATGAATTGAGAATTTTGAATGCACATAAATGAATTCTGTTCAGCCACGTGTAGCTAATAGTGGCAATCCTTTCCCTCCAGGGTGTCAACCATGCTACACAGGTTGGTGTCACTGGCAAACTTATCAAGGGTGCACTCAATTCAACTGCCTATGGTGTCAACAAAGACACTAAACAGTGCTGGTCCTAAAATGGACCCTTGATGAGCAAGCACTTGTCACTCGTCTCCACCCAGCTGTTGCACTACTGACTGCAACCTCTTTTGAGTGTTACCATCCAGCTAATTCCTTATCCACTGAGTGGTCCATACATCAAACCCATGTCTATTCACTTTAGAGATAATTTCATCATGCTGTACAGTGCCAGATGTTTTGCAGAAGATCAAGTAGATGACATCAGTCCCTCTTCCCTGTGTTGTAACCCTGTCATAGAACAGCATCAAATTTCTCAGGCAAGATTTACCGTTAGTGAAGCCATGTTGGCTGTCACCAATCACCTCCTTATTTTCCACATGCCTTACCATAGTATTCATGATCATGCTCCATGATCATTCTCATTGAGGTGAGAATGATCAGCCTGTAGTTTCCCAAGTCTTCCTTTTTTCCCCTTTTTAAAAATGGAGGTTATATTTCCCCTTTTCCAGTCAGTGGGAACTTCATTGGAATGCCATAACTTCTCAAATATGATGGATAATGTCTTGGCCACTTCATCTACCAGTACCCTCAGGAGCTGCAGATGCATTTCATCAGATCCTGTGAACTGGTGAACCTTTGGGTGTATCCTGGATACATCTGTGCTAGTACCTGCCAAATGTTGCTGATAATGCTGATAATGGCTGCGCTAGATTCTTGTCAAACTAGCTGATCAGCAAATCTTAACTGCTCATCAAATCTTAACTGCTCATCTACTGCTGCTGAAACAAGCCAGGGATACAAAATTTTTCTTACCAGCCTGAAAAGACTAGATTAGAGATCCAAAAATACTTCAAGTAGGACAGAGGGACTAAAGTGATATGTGAAGAGTTTAAGAAAGGATTTTAAAGAGGGAAAAATTTTAAAGGCACCACAGGGACCTTTAGAAAGAAGGTAGATAGACACAGACAGTCTTTTTTAGTGGGAAAGATTGCTGTAGTGGAAGGACCATCCAAGATGGGAAAAAAACCCTTGGTGAAAAAAGAAACTGTGACCTTAAAGCATCTCTGCCTTCAACTATGCCATACAGGTTAAAAGATGTTCATAGCACAAGCCTCCTTTAGATTAGGACCTCACATAACCTTTAGGAAGTATCTGACAGATGAAATGTAACTAGATCCATTACAAAATATCCTGCCACTACTACTGCACAATAATCAATGCCTGAAGTAGGGGGCAGGAAACTAATGTACTGGACTGCTTGTCTGTTCCTATACTACTCTTTACTAGATAAAGACATGCCAGGATTCAATGGGTGAAAACTGAAGCTTACCAAATTCAAGAAAAAGCATGCATTTCAGTATTGACAGTAACATACAACTGGATTTTTATCAAGGGATGTGATCCTGGCACTTGTAGTCTTTACATCAAGAGTGGACATATTTTTAAATATATGCCTAATTCTATACACAACTGTGATGGATGCACTCAACCTCCTTAACCAAAATAGCAGTATTTTGGCACAGCTATAGCTGGGCCAAGAACTCCATCAGGAAACCCACAAATCCCAGTGAGCATCTCTGCATATGAGCTTGGAACACCAATCACACAATTAACACATGGGTAATGGGTGGTTTTTCCAAAACTCATTCATCAAGGAACAAAGAAAGTTGTGCGTACCTGATGTCTCATACGTACCTTTCCCATCACAAGCAGTTTGATTATAAATCAACCACTTTATCCCATAGATAGGACAGCCTAAGTGGGCCTTCTTTGAGCTCTCCATGCTAGGTAACATGGCTGCATGGTGGTGATCTCCTCTTGAGCTGGGACACCTTGCAGGGTTATTTTGTGAGGAAGAGAAGCCTCTCTACTAACAACAGATCTTTGGATGAATCTAATTTGAGTTAAAATTGCAGCTGGACTGCACGTCAGTGTCTCTCCCCTTGAACTGGGACACCTCCCAAGGTCTGAGATTCCTTACTTGAGACTGAGAGATCCTTCCTTACTGAAGGCAGAGGGACCCCTTATTCACAACAGGTACTTGGTAAATTCCTGATAACATGCTAAATCAATACTAATTAAGTCTGTATACTTAATTCCTTTAGACATAAACTGCTAAGTCTGCGACTAAGATTGGATCTAGCCACAGCTAGCTCCATCAGGAGTTCAGAAAGCAGGAGGCTCCACTTTGAAACTCATGTCTCAGTGGGAGTGTCTCCCTTAGCCTTTGTCATCTTTGGTCCTTGTGTAAATCATTCTGGCTTGTTTCTAACTCAATATTCCTTTGTATGCTTTATCCATGTAGTAAGTAACAGAATGAAACTTGCCACTGAACTTTGTTCAGTTGCACTTGTACAACATTATATTAAAAACACTTTTGCTAATACATCTGATGGTGAGTCCTTGAGTGACCCTAAGTCACTCTTCTGTGATAAATTGGCATAGTTCAAAGGACCTTAAATCAAGATTCATGACAACAAATAATGTGGAATTGCAAAAATTACACAGTCTTTTTGAGCTCTGACTTGATCATGGCTATGGCAGTGGATGTTCTTAGTCAATAGATTTAACTTCTGGTTTAAGTTAAAATGATATTTTTCCCTGGCTTCTCTAGGCCAGGACTTTATCAGATATCTTCAAAACTTTCAGAAAACACTGTCCTCATTTTTATCACAAGCATGAACTGATGATGATATTAAAGGAAAATGTGATTACCAAAGCAAATTATTTTACTGTTGAATGCTTAGGATTTTGAAATAAATAGTACTTAGTAAGACAGAGATTGGAAGGAAAGTCACAGAGTAAGAAAGATTACCTTGTAGAACATGCCAGAAGACAGCTACATAACTCTGAACAACCCACAATGCAGAAAGGTATTTGTTCCATTAACATACCTTACATAGGTGTTACATAAATTCTTGTAGTTTTATTTTTCAAAAAAGGCTATCTGAATGCATGTCAAGCCAACACTATTTTATACTTCCTGCAAAATCACATCAGCTTTATAAATATTGACGTGAGGTAATGGTTTATTAAATTAAAGGCAATTAAAAAAATACTCAAATGTCTAAACTGATGTGAGGTAAAACATGTATTATAAAGCTTAGTCAGTTAATTTGCCTCAAATATGGCTGCACCAATATATGCAAGCTTAATGGCAGAACCCAACGCTTTTAAATCATACGGAGAAAACACCTTTTAAGACATAATCCCTTTTTTTGTTAGCGTGTGTAGATATTTAGACTAAATGTGTGAGTAGGAATTTATAATCTAGACTTCTGGTATAGTATGTACAAAAAAAGTTGATTATTACAGGGCAAAATATGACTGGGGGTGTCATTACAGACAAATAACCAAGTCATATACATACTGAAAATGTGAATGGACATAAAATACCAAAGAAATTCAAGTTTGGCACCTTATACAACCAAGCTGAAGGTGGGGTTTTGTGGTTTGGGTTTTGTTTGGGTTTTTGTTTCCCCTCATTTAATCCCATCACCAATCACATCCAAAAGATGAAAAGAAGAGCCATGACCAATATTTAGCACCAAATCCATCATGCATTATTAGGCCCTTTGAATGAAAGTTGTACTACAGTTCCCACTCCTGTACAGTGTTAAAAATTAATGATCAAGTTCTTGGTGTCACAAGCACAAGAGTCTTTAAAAAATAATACAGACTATCAGTGCCTTACTTTTCCCATGTTCCAGGCTGTATGACAACTAGCATAGACAAAATAGTATAAAACAGTTGTTTCGTGTCCCCTTTTGTTCTATTACAAAGCAGGTACCAGAAAACAGATGAGTGACAGGCTTGCACATAAAATAAACTGGTCTGTTGGCCAGTTTAATCTGTTGTAAGGGTTACGTTCTCAAAGTATCAAAACTTTTTAGAGTTGAAAAAATATGCCTTTTAGTGAATTCATTATCCCTCTACCCTTCTGCTTTCTTTCAGCTTTTAGCATATGTATGCATTTCCCTAGGGATAAGCTAATGCATTCCTCAATTCCTAGATTGCTTTAACAACAAGAATGGAAGACAACAACAAAATGAATTCCCAAACCCATTCTAAAGCACATGAGTTTTGAATTTTAAATATTATGTTGTTTCAAAGAAAGAGCTATAAACAGTATCTTCTGAATCAAATAGAAAAGCTTTGGCTTGTGAAATAGCTCCCCATTCTGTCCTCAGTCACCAGTCAAATTATTTCATACTTGTGTCACAAACAGCAAATCCATGAGGAGGTCTTTCAGAAAATAATTAAGAACAAAAAACCCTGAAAGAATACCAGCTATTTTAGATGGGGCATAGTACTACGGAGTTTCCAATTTTAAAATGCAAAAAAGACTTAAAAACCCCAAGAGTATGTATTTATGCTTCTTGCTGTCAAATATTTTGGATTCTTGTCAAGGATATGTCATATTCTAAAAACACAGAGATTGGAAAGCATATAGTAAAAGGCTGACTCATTTGTCAGATTAATGACACTAAGGCTTGATGTCTTGATAATATAGATGATATTACACTGTTTCAGATTTTGACCTCAAACATTTCCCAAGGAAGTTGTAGTTCCTTGTATGAATTCACAGACATGAAGCTTGATTTTATTCTTAACCTGCCATAGACCCTGAAAAACCCCTAGTGTTTCATGTGTGACAAAGTAAAAAACACTGATTTGCTCTAAAAAATACATGAATTGAAATAAGTGGTCTGCTCTGGGTTGCCTCAGGAATTCCTACGACTTTAGATAGATAAAATTTAGAAACTATTATAATTCAGTCATGTAGACAAGTTCTAGTGTCAACAGAGATCTCAAGGTATCTGGAACAAAATTGTCTTCTTCATGTTCCTAAACTGGAAGTTTCAGAGCCCAACAGATTAGCTTGTGCTGACATTAGCACATTTAGATGGCTGAAGCAGCTAATGCAAATCATATAATCCCAGACTGGTTTGGATTGGAAAGGACCTTAAAACTCCTCCAGTTCCAACTCCCTGCCGTGGACAGGGACACCTTCCACTAGAGCAGGTTGCTCCAAGCCCCGTCCAACCTGGCCTTGAACACTGCCAGGGATGGGGCAGCCACAGCTTCCCTGGGCACCCAGTGCCAGCGCCTCAGCACCCTCCCAGGGAAGAGCTTCTGCCTCAGAGCTCACTTCAGTCTCCCCTCTGGCAGATTAAAGCCATTCTCCTTGTCTTATCCCTACAGGCCCTTGTCCAAAGCCCCCCTCCAGGTTTCCTGTAACCCCTCCGTTGAGGCACTGGAGCTGCTCTAAGATATCCCCTTAAGGAGCCTTCTCTTCTCCAGGATGAAGCAGCCCAGCTCTCTCAGCCTGCCTCCAAAGCAGAACTGCTCCAGCCCTCGCAGCGTTTCCGTGGCCTCCTCTGGACTCGCTCCAACAGATCCATATCCTTAAGTCCTTATACAAAACTGCTCAAGAGCTACAAAATGAATTAATTTACACTGCAGTTCAACAGCTTTTCATACAGGTAAAAGCCTAGAGCTGCTTTAAATTCAACGGTATCACAAAGAAAACCGGAGAATTTTGGGGTCCTATTTTATCTGGCTATCTGTGAGGTATTCTTAGCATTGAAAAAAATCTCTCAAAGTGGCTGACTGCTTCTGGGAGCTGAAAAAAATCACTGATGTATTTGATAGGTTCACAAAGGACACAGCATCTAAAATGACAAGAAGAGACATCACCTTGTACTTTGAGCAAGCCCATGCACTATTTCTGTGAGACCAATGTAAATAAGCTTAACTGTTTATTCTTGTAACAGAATCATGTCATCTTTAAAGGCTTTCTTACTCAGGGTATATGAGACTTTTTGGAATAATACCCCATGCTGCAACATGGTTCTCAATTCTTAAGCTGGAGAGGCTTTGTGCTTATAGGAGACAGATGTCTTTGAGAGAAAACATGGAAAGATGGACTCATATACACCTACTCTACCAGCAAAAAAATGTTGTTTTTTAAGATTAAAAGTACAATATGTCCAGGGGAAAATCATTTCAAGACATTATGAAGTAATGAAGTGAGAAGCAAAATGTTACTGTGTAGATACACTCTGGGACACCTTAGTTAACTGCTGTGAAAACATTAGACATTTTAACCTTACTTTATAGAAATCAAAATTCAGACCTGTAGCAGTTCGTCTGCCGTCAAAAAAAAGTACTCAGGACCAAAAGAGATCTCTGGCTCCATCAAATCTAGCACTTCTTTGTTTTTAATCAGGGACATCCAGACTCTGCAATTTCAATCCTAAACTTACCAAATTTTATGTTAAAATGAGTTACAGAGTTTGCCTTTTATATACATCGGTAAAAGCTAGACACTCACTCTGTTGATAGTTAGAAGCTTTCCTGTTTGCAGTCCAAATTATTTATAGCAAGTTTCTGTTCTGCCAACACTGCCTGATTGCTCATAGGGCTGTACATCCTGCTCAGCAATTTGGGCTCTGATGTTGGGCCTGTAGGCTGGCTTTCATCAGAACATCTAGTCCCTGATCTGATTAAGTTATAAAGAGACATAGTGGGCTTTTGTAAAGTTAGGTCTTCTGGAAGGTGAGATACACATCTTTTAATAGAGGATTGAATATGGGTTATTGTCAGTCCATGAGGTTGAATTTGTTTCTGTTTGCTTAGATTGATTCAATGGACACAAACTTTGTACTAAAATCTTCCAAATGGGCCTACATACTTCTAAGAGCATTAGAACGATATTACTGAATCAGGCAGACTTTAACCAAACCTCTGGACTTCCACATTACTTCCAGACACCAGCCACACTACTGAAATCACATTAACAGGCTAGTAAAGACGTCAGCAATCTTTCTTCTCCTGTTTTATAGGCACTATATGTGCCAATCTTCATTTATAGGAAACTATCTCATTAATTAGAACAATCCTTGCCAGCGACTTGCCATTTCATTTTAGTCCAAGATGCAGGTTATCACGTTCCCCCTCCTGAACACATTAAACACTCTCAGTTGATAGGGTATAAAAATCTATTATTCTGCACAGAGTGTAACTCCCTCTCATTTCCATTGTGTCTGCCGTTTAACAAGGTAATAAAGCAGTAGCAAAATAGTCACCCAGAGAGAGGCCAGATATGGAAGTCAAGCTGAGTTTCACTGTCCAAAGGGAAGAAAGGTGAGTTGGAGGCAGAAAGGGTCAGATTCATGTGGATTTGCTCAGGGCTGCCTGTTTGATCTCGCTGATTAGGGACCTGGACTCTGCATTTGCTTTGGGTTTGCTTCTCAGCAGCACAGAGAACCAGAGCTGTTAAAGCAGCAGGGCAGGTGGAGAGATCACATGTGGCAAAAACCGAGAGCCGCAGAAAGTCTAGATGAAAGAAAAAATGCCTAAACCTCTTTAAAAATATATTAAAAATACAATTTTGACAAAATGTGTTTGAACTAACTGCTGATCAAGTGACGCTTTGCGCCTTTCCAGAAAGGTTGTGTCATTTTAATGCTTTTAAATGGAATCTTGTCATTGTATTTAACTGATCTAAAAGAAATAACAGCTCAGGACACAGGATTTGGAAGAGTTCTTTTTTTTTTTTTTTTTTTTTTTTGAACAACAGCTATGAAAGTTTGTGGAATTTAAGGAAGAGGGAAACAATGGCAAAGGTCTTGTGTCCCTTAACCTGTTCTTCATCATAGATTGAAATGTGAGAAGAGACAGACAGATGCATTACAGCAAATTAATTATTTCAAAATGAGTTAGGATTCACCACCGAGGAACCGAACTGCATAAACAAAGTTCATCTCAACCACAAGCAGTGGTTTAGCATACATCATATTCATGAGCCACTATGATACAGTTTTAGTGGTTTATTTAATGCATTCAGTAAACTAGGAAAGGCTTCACTCCTGTGACTTCGAGTAACTCATTAGGCCACAATAACTCAACCACTTGCAATTATTTCTCCTTATCCATACTGAACTATCTCAGAGAGACTTAAGAAGAGACAGCAGAGCAAGAAGGAAGGAAAGGAGTGGTACAACTAAAGTGAATCAATCTTAATGAGAATAAATGACTTAAAAATTGTTAGGAAGCTAACATAGAGTTTTTGTTGCTGTTCTAGAAGCAAGTCCTAAAGCACTACACAACAAATTAAGAATTTAAAAACATATATTAACAACCTACGTAATTATTTCTTTCTATTTTTGAGCTAATAGTAAATTTCTTGTGAGAGAAATGTCATGGAATTTTGTTAGGAGTCTACTGTAATGTGAGCACTCCAGAGGGTTAGCTACAAATGCAGCTGTTGGTTTTGGCATTCAGTGAGTTCTGAGTGCCTGGACTTGCAGCCTTAGAGAACATGTTGTGGAATACTTTTTTGTGTGCTAGTGCATCACTTGGCATCAGAATGGTTCCAGTTTGGGTCATTGGACAGACTGAAGACCTCAGATCCATAGAACAAACATCTGTCACTTCAGCTGCACCAGTGACAGACAGCTGAAGGAGGTTGATTTCCATCACATAGCCAATGATTAGAAAAAGAAGAAAAATACGGTTTGATGGTGGGATTTACTGATGGTGACTCACAAAAAAATGAAGGCTAAGAAAAGATAATCTGGAGTTTCTCCCCATGCAACAGCTCCTATCACTGTTTGTTTATACTTTTCCTGGTCATGACAACATGTCTCCTTCCTTCCCACCCTTTTCAGTAACTTGTTCAGGATTACACTTATAATTTTTTTTTTTATATTTTTTCAATAATTCTGCATGTCATTGTAACACATGGATTTCTTTCTCACAGGTTTCTGTTTTCATTCTGTATATAATATCATATATATAATGAATATATTCATTCATTATACATTTTCTATATACTACTTTTATTTATTTCACATATGTATTATCTCTCTTCTGCCTTCTTGCTCTTTATGTAATCCAGAGCACTTTGAGAAAAGCACAAATATGAAAAATTGAGTTCAATTAAAGAAACGTTACAGGTTAGTTTAAAAAATTGTCAGATAAAATATTTAAAATATTTAAAAAATCAAATCATAAGGCATAATTTAATAGGAGAATGCCTAGAAAACAAAAGTGGGTAATGTCCCCACATAGATGTGACATTGCATACTTCTGAAATCACTCACATAAAAATATACCTGCAGATGCTAAAAGATGTGGCATTTAAGGACATGGTTTAGTGGTGGCCTTGACAGTGTTCAGTCTGCAGTTGGACTCAATGATCTTAAAGGCCTTTTCCAATCTAAATGATTCTAAGTTCTATGTATACATCCATACAACCCTGTTCGCCCTTCTGTTCCTCACTTCTTAGTAAACCAGTCAATGCTTGAGTATTTATGTTACAAATAGACTACTAATTCTGAATTTCAGTGATTATTATGATGAAGTTCAGTTGCAGTAAAAGTAATCCATGGGCTGACAGAGCCTCTCAGCTTTGTAATAAGGTGGTAGATACAATGAGTTGGGGCTTCTCAGTACCTATATAACGTAAGAAGTTATACAGTAGAAAGAGTGGTTTGTACATATTGTCAAACTCCCCCAAGCTTTCTCTGAACATGTACAATCTTTAAGCTTAAAATATGTGTTTACATATATATGTATTGATAAAATTGTAGACATCTTTAACACTGCCCTTGACAACTGGACACCTTTCAAACTCCTGGTCCCATTGCAAGGATTGGAAGAACCAGTATTTCTATGTGGTTGGACTGTAAACACTTTCTTTCTAAAACATCTTCCATTCTTCTTAGTCTTGTTATTGGAGAAAGCTGAACTGCATTACTTGAAGCTTTCAAAATCACATATATTGTGAGGCAGATGTCTGACAGGGGATACATTATGCTGAATAGTTTAAGCTTTAGAAAGCTATAAGCCTGTTTTAAAGTCTTACAAGTGCAACTATTAAGTTACACTGTTTAGTTGTTCTCACCAAGGAACCCTGTAACAACCGTGCATTGGGCTTTTTTCCCCCTGCAATACCCATCTCTAAGGAATGCAGACAATTGATATACTATGTTCAAGCAACCTCAACAAAACTGATTCTTGTTTGCTTTCTTGTTGATAAACCATTCAAATGCGCTAATACCTGTAGATCTCTTCAGAGTTTTAAGGTTTAGTTTGGATCAGACCAAAGGACACATTTTTAGTTCCACACCAGAAACTTATCATTACTAGTCAACTTTTAAAATCATGTCTTTAACAAATCTAGTGAAACCAGTCATCTCCTATACACCAAAGAAACTAATTATCTTCCATACAACCATGAAAGCAGCCTCCAAAAATCCTATTTGAAAGTTGCAATGAATCAAATTCTGCATTTTTAAGGGAGAACGTGATTTACACTATGCAGACAAACAGGTTTTAGGAGGACTTGTCCTTCCTGAATGCAGCAGCTAGGAAATTTTCTGTAAAATACTTACCAAGTCGACAAGCAGTCAAACTCTAGTTGGGACTCCACACAGTTGTAATGATGTCAGGCATAATAATGAACAAAGAGAGGAGTATTTCACCTCCGGAGCAGGCAGGCTACAGATTTGCTTTTTAGAAGACAGAGCAGTGTTTTCTTGCATGTTCTCCCCTGGTTATGGAGAAAATATCTGTGGCCATGACTATGTTAACATGAAGGTATGAACTGATGGGACTGGAAACAGCAGGCCTTTTCCCCCAGGCCTCAGGAAAAAGTCTGTGTTTCATTACAGAGTTGACTTTGGAGAAAAAATGTAGAATCGTGACTGCTTATTCCTGATTTCAGTACAAGAGCAGTAGGGTCTTTTTCTTGGCATTGCAAATGTTTATTTGGATCAGGTTGAACAAGTCTGTTTGTATAGCTAAGAATGAAAACTTCATAGGAGGAACCGACAACTCTCATGAACCTATCACCCACCGGCAGTTAGCAATAATTAGCAGAAATTAATTCTCTTTCTATTGGATGCCCATTAGGAGAGCTGTTAGGCTGTCTCATGCTGTGTACAACCACTGCCAGCCAGTTCAGGCCAGATCCTGTCGGTTTCACAATGACCCTGCCACAGGACACATCCACACTACAAAAAACCTCACTGTCTTATCTTCGAGCAGGGATTTAAAGTCTTATGAAGTACAGAAGTATGTAACATTGCCCTTTTGAAAATAATGAGAGGGTTCTCCATTATTCTACTTATCCTTGCTACCAGCAAATGACAAAATCTGATGGATTAATAAAGTGATATCAAGACGTGTGATATAAACCTCAACCCCTATTTATCCTGGTTCAGGGTGGATGTACTATTTTGTTTCTGGTCTTTCTACTGTATAGTACTTATCTATCTTTAGTAATATCTTTTTACTCTTGGGACAGTTGTATTTTCAAATGTAGTTACGAACCTGGGCTGTGTTACATACAAACAGAAAGAGAAAAAGCAGGTTTTGTTCTCAAGAGTTTACAAATCAAACCTAGAGGTTGATTTGATAATTACAGCAAGTGATTTTCTTACATCTATATTGTTTTGGATACACAAGGTTTCACATCAGGCCATAGTTCTCAATTAGCTCTAAACAAAATCATATTCAGCTGACAGCTTGCACATTCACATTTTATCTAATTTTGCAAAAACATAATAGTATGAATCTTTAAATTGCCAGCAATTTTCTAAAAATAGATAACAAAATTCTTCAAATTCTTTAGCTAGTTTCTGAACATGTGTTCAGACATATTCTTTAAACCCTGCTCTGTCTTATCATGAGTCAAAGGTGTGACACTTACAGTGTAGCAACAGGCTGTGAGCCCAAGTTTTCATTGTTTCATGGAAGTGTACATGGCATAGTTAAAGGCTATCATAAGTGAGGAGGTGTGTATTGGCTGTACTGTATTTTTTCCAGCCCAAAATAGAATCTGAGCAATCTTTTACTGTGCAACAGCTATTCAAATCTAAACTCAACTAAGATTTAAACAGAATTATTAACTTTTCACAGGCATGATTGACTGGCCATTGCAAGTTGTTCAAACCCAACCAATTAAACTTTTAGTAATCAATTGAATAATGACTGGCAGCAGATGATGAGGAACCAGTAAAAAAATAGGCTTAGAAACAAATGAGTTGTAAAGACTCTGACTTATACACATCAGGCAATTTAATCACAAGGAGTGGAAGCTGTGACCTCTGAGTGGGATGTAGGTAATCTGGCTATCATGAAGGTGGCAGAGGCATGATGATCTTTCTTTTCTGAACCACCAAGAAATAGTGAGATGGTTTGTGTAAGAAGCTGTAGCCTGAAATCATAATGTGACTTAACCCTTTCGTTGTTTCAGATTTCGGCAAACTTCTCTATTGCATGTTTATTGTCCCAAGAAATGTGTAGAATCCATAAACCTACATGCCGTGCTATAGCACAACACCCCACAAAGCCTGGCCAGTTTTTTCTTAGCCATTCTTTTTTTGCCTCCCACTTTGTTTCAAAAGATATGCCTGAACCTGTCTCAGCAATTAAGAACTATTTCAATTCTTAGAATGGAATTTGAGTGAAGTTAAAACGTATGTAAGACTGGTGGATCTCAAGACTGGGAAGAACGGCACATTTATATAGAAGTTATTAAAGGAAAGAGAAGATAGATTGTTGCATTTTATTTTTTGCATGAACAGTTTTTCTTTGCAGAAAACTTTCCAGCAGTAATCAAAGACATTACAGAAGGAAAAGGAAAAGCCAAGCACTTTCTGTCCAGCTCAACAGAAAAGCAATCAAATCCTTTTTTCATCATAAACAAAATTGGAAGACATTGGACTCTGCTGCTTGAGGTGCCCAAGTGTCAGAGCAGGCTAAGGCAAAACATGTGGGGTTGGCTTTTGCATCATCTCCTATGCATGCCCAACACAAGTGCTTCAATAACCACAATGTCTGAAGTCAAGAGAGATAAAAAAGCAAATCACTCTCACTCTCTCTTAGAACTATCAGACCTTGGCTTTCTGTAGACTCCAGGATAACTGACCTGGGGGCTAATAGAGGTTATATACCTCCTTATTCACTGCAAGAACTGCTTTATCTAGGCAGTAAGGATGCAGTACTACTGTCCCACAAGTGGTTTCAAAATGGTCCTTTTTCTCTTTCTAATCATTAGCATCCACAATAGATCTGTGATGACTGAGTTGTGGGTCGATGTTGCCTGAAAGGTCTTTTTTGTGACAGTTGCAGGAGCCAGGTTTTGGGTGAAGGCTGTGACTACTGTTCTCAAGCATCCAAGAAAGAGTGAACTTGGAGAGAAAAAGATGGGGGTTTTGGCACTGAATTTGCTGAAGTGACAGATTTGGAGATTTCTAAGTGAGAAAACTTTGTGACACTTGTATATGCTTATGTGTATACGTGTGTGTGAATCTACAGAAAGTGAGAGAGAGCTGGCAGTTCACAGATATATATAGGTAAAGATTTATATTAACTACTCATTCTACTATTTTCTGGTCATTAGCTGCTAGACTTTGCTACTAATACTATCCAGTACAATGCAGAAAATTAAAATAAAATTAATGTCACCCACTGACCCTTATAATTTTGGGCCTGAAAATTTTTATGAGAGGATTTCCTAGTCATAAAATTTAACACTGTTTTTCATTACGGATTTCTTCTGCTTGATTTGCTGGCTACAATAAATAAAATTTTGTTGGTTTAATGTTGCTATGTTTCCAAACAACAACAACGAGTCATATCTGAGTGTAAATTATCTCTACTTTCACTAGAAAAGGGAAATCCAAGCACTAAGAAGAGACTTATTAAGAAAGGCAATCAAATAAAATGTGTGACTAATAGTGTCAACTCCTTACAGTGAGTATCTTCGCTCTGATAATTTGGAAATTGAAAGTTGTTCAGAATCCTCTGAAATAAAAACATTTTCTTCCTGTTTCATATGCCAGCTTTGGGTTACTTATTACATTCATCTAAATTCTAATGGCAATGCAGTACTGAGCAGAATCTATGTCGTACTGTACATAGTGATTGCACAAGTTAATTGCCCTTTTTAAATGAACTATGTTTCTTTACACTAAGTACACTGGGAAGCAAAGATGATTAAATAGTTGCTTTTATAAACATGACTGTGGTGTCTACTGATTACCTCACATCATCTGTGTACTTTAAATAAAAATTTTTTGCTTTTTTTTCCTTTAAAAAGTGAAAATGAGTCTATAACTGAGTTTAAAGCACTATACATCATGTATGAAACATCAACTACAGTTTAGAAAGTTATTCCTACTCAGATGTTTGGCAATACACCGTATTCATATGCTCCTTGAGGACACTTAACTATATTTTAAGTAATGTATTGTTTTGCACCAAAAGAGATCAAATAAAAAGTTTACCAGGTCACTTATTTGCGAATCAGATAAAGAGGTAAGACTTTAGCTGAGTGTTAAAAATTCTTTAACTTGTTTTAAACAGATCTTTTGCCACTTTAACCCATGACAGTCACATTAGAAATAGAAGTATTAATCTACATTTTCCACAATATAGAGGCTAAAGGCAAGTGTATGTAGCTTTCATATAGTACATCTCATATATCAACCTTGAAGCACTCAAAAGATCTGTATGTTCATGCCTATACTGGGAGCAGTCATGCTCTTTAAAGCCTTAGTCCAGGGCAAAGGGCTCAGAACAGTACACACAAGTCCCCTCCTAACTTATACACCAACAGAATATGCTTAGGACTTAACTCCTAACAAAACAGTCCGCGTTTACAGTGTCTTGCATATTTGTAAATGAAACAAAGCAAATGAAGTGAATTGCCTCAGGCTAACTAAAAGACTGGAAGAGAAGTGTCCTGCCTCCAGACAATGTTGCTCTCTGCCTTCCTGAGGTTATGTTTGATTTACAGCAACTGGACCTGCCTATATTCATGTCTCTGTGTTTAGGATTTTTTTAAGAAGTGATGACTGCTTTACACTCTTTCAGTTATGAAAACTAAATTAAATATTTACCTGGATTATCTCTATTGCTTCCGCATGAAGATAGGATGAGAAAGTTGGGGCTGTTCAGCCTGGAGAAGAGAAGGCTGTGTGGAGACCTCATAGCAGCCTTTCAGTATCTGAAGGGGGGATATAGGGATGATGGGGAGGGACTCTTCATTAGGGACTGTAGTGAGAGGACAAGGAGTAATGGGGTCAAATGGGGAAGTTCAGATTGGATATGAGGAAGAAATTCTTTACTGTAAGGGTGGTGAGGCACTGGAATGGGTTGCCCAGGGAGGTTGTGAATGCTCCATCACTGGTGGTGTTCAAGGCCAGGCTGGACAGAGCCTTGGGTGGTATGGTTTAGTGGGAGGTGTCCTTGCCCATGGCAGGGGGGTTGGAACTAGATGATCTTAAGGTCCTTTCCAACCCTAACTATTCTATGATTCTATGATTCTATGTTTTTGAGGAGGAGCTAGAGCATATTGAACAAGGGTATAGGGTGACAGGACAAGGGAGAATGGCTTTAACCTGCCAGAGGGGAAATGGACATGAGTTCTTAGGCGGAAGCCCTTCCCTGTGAGGGTGCTGAGGCGCTGGCACAGGGTGCCCAGAGAAACTGTGGCTGTCCCATCCCTGGCAGTGTTCAAGGCCAGGTTGGACACAGAGGCTTGGAGCAACCTGCTCTAAGGGAAGGTGTCCATGTATTGGAATTGGATGAGCTTCAGCATCCCTTCCATCTATAACCACTCTGTGATTCTATAAATCTATGAAGATGTTACTAAGTGCTTGCAGCATTTTGATGAGCATGTAATTACAATTAACATAGAAAAAGCTCATTCAGACTATAAAATTTATACTGATCATCCTGAAATTTGGAGTTGTGTGAGTAGTTAAACTTCTAGATCACAGATCCAAATCTAAAAAAAATCCACATCACTTGAAAACTATATATTCATAAATAAATTTCACAGCTAAGATGTTTGGTTTATCTACTTTAAGCTACTTTTGAAAGTTAATTTAAGTGACTTTCAGAAGACCCAAGTCCCTTAAAAGGCTAATGGAGAAAGATAAGTTTAAAGTCACCTAAAAAACCTTTCATGAATAATTCTACCCGACTTCAACCTATACAAACTAACATTTGCAGAGCTAGTTTGTCTATGTAAACAGACAGCTGGGTCTGTATGCATGAATCCTGTGAGTAAAACTGCTATCTTGCTAAGTTGTAAAGGACAGTGTAAGCAAAATTAAAGGAGATATTTTGAACCATTGATCATCTTGATTCTAAGGGGTACTGAGGTTTAAAGCAAGATAGCAATTTTTACAATTAAGTGTGGGCTTGTGATATGCACCCTTAAATTTCTTTCCCTTAATTCACATTGCTTTGTTGACTTCACATACTCTTGCAAGCTATATTCAGTTTCAGAATACATTACAAAGATAAATATTGGACCTTTCAGCATGTGGCATTATCGGTTAGTGCATCATTTATAGAAATCATGTAGAAAACTTCCCTAACTATAGGGAAAATAATAGCCTTTCCTCTCTCATCACCTTCATTTTGACAGAATGCAGAGAGAAACTAAGTTATTACACATATATCTATGTGCCTACTGAAATGTAGCTGCAATACTTAGAGCTTCTCTGTTTCAGATGGAACTGCCCATCAGACTAAATCAGTGTTAACATAATAAGCTAGTTATTGCTGGTATTTATAAAAAAAGACAATTATAATAGGGCAAGTACGATATGAGTTCAACAGCTGCAGAGCAGTAGTGGCCTGAAGCAAGAACCAAAGTAATTACATCTCTCACAGGAAGAGGTAAGCAGTAGAGTTAGATGAGTGAGATGAAAGGAACATAACCAGTTCTCTTAGCCTATTTGTTTGCAAGAGAAATGCTTTCTTCTACTTTAGAGCGTTTCCAACCACAATCCTTCCTCCTCCAAATGCAATTAATACCACTTTTAAGAAGCCAGGATTTAAACAGTGGTTAAAATTGCAGAAACAAGCAGAATGTAAATGCATGATCGGCACTGAGTGCAGATTGCCCATCTCCATATACTACCTGAATTCCACAGAGCGACAGCAATGTTAATGTTGTATGTGTATGGAAAGCGGGTTGAAGGACTCCAGCACCTCTGTACTACCATGGCTTTACTGTTTGTGAATAAATGCATCAGTATAAAACTAATTAGTAAATCAGAAATTTCATTCAGTTTATTGTGGTAAGATGCACTCTGTTCAATACATTTAATAACATTTTGTGTCATCTCGGCTAAAGAATTTTAGCTGAATGGGAGTGTTATGTGTGATGCGAGTGCAAGATTTGATCTGGCACCCACAGAAGAGGGGAAGGAAGAAGAAAACATCAGTTAGGTGTTACTGGAATACCATGTCCAGTTCTGATGTCAAACCTTTTAACAAATTGGAGACATTTCTGAGAAATGGTATAAAGCTGTCTTATGTTCTTAAACATGCGCCTCACAGACAGAGACCACACAAGCTCAGCCTACTTCATCTGCTTCAGAAGACAACAGGAAGACAATTTATGATTACCTGTAATTACCTATGCAGGGAAAGACCTTTTTTACTAAACTCTTCCACAGTATAAAAATCATACGCTTAAAAAAACCCAGCAGTGGAAAATAAAATTAGGCTTAAAACTAACTCAAGCTAAGACTAGCTAACAGGAGGTAGGAGCAGTAGTTTGGGATCTACTTAAGGAGGCAGCCGGTGCCTCCACATCTGACAAAACCTGGCATCTACAGATAAAACTAGTTCCCATATGTTTAACAGGCTCCTGCAGGCATTTCAGCACAGCCAGTGTTACTACCTGAAAAAAGGGTATTAATAACTAATGAAAAAGCAGAAAACAAATCAACTTTTCACAACTACAGGGATTCAGCTGGACTAACCTGGGTCATTGGTGGGAAACATATTCCCTTATCCTTTAAGTTCCTATCTTGCTGTTGGAGGTTCCTCAGTGACTCAGACTGAGCTTATCTCTTCCTCACAGTTGTTATAAGATTCAGCTCACAAAGTTTTTCATGGCTCCTTGTACAATCTTATTTTTCCTGCTACAAGCTTTGGTACTGGCTTTCCAGAGGCTCAGTGTTTCAAAGGTCAATACACAGCACAAGTCACTGGTTTCTTTACGGCATCCCTGATTGCTGTTGCGCAATCCTGTCCTAGAGGAACTTAAACCAAGAGAAGAAGGAATCTCTGCTGATAAGTTTTTCCAACTGTGCTAGAAAATGGACCTGGAAAAACAACAGTTATCCTTGTTGTGGATATGTTAGAAATTACTTAGGAATTTATCTGGCTTTATTAGCAAGACTGCAGAAAGCACAAAACAATTCCCGTAAAATCGAAACCTAAAACTCTGATCTTATCTCTTGCCCTTTCTGCCCTTCAGGCTATCAATTTCTATCTGGGAATACTAGGAAAAAAATGGGGTAATCAGAGTAATAACAAAATAATAGGAATGAGCGGTTTTAGGTGTTGTATGGTCACTTAGGGAACCACAGCCTGTGGCATAATTTAGACCCTATCCAAAGGCTGCAATAATCAATTCCTCAGTTCCAGAGATTGGTCAAAACATAATTTTGAAAATGAATGATTTATAGCTGGCTCCCTGTCAGCCTTTAATCCCTCTGCCTGTAAGAAAAGAAAGAAAGAATAAAGAGAAAGCCAGCCAAAAAAACATTCCCTAGTTGGGTAGTACACCAGAGAAATGATGGACTGAGAATTTTGATAGGGAATATGACACTAGGGAGCTTTTGGAGCAAAGTATTAATCAGTTGATACTTTTTCCAGTAAAAATGCATTCTAATGGGATTAAATGCATACTAAAAAGGGGTTAAAGAATGAAAAATTGGGTTTTTTGTAGTTTTTTTCAAGTAAGGGTGTAATGAACTCTAGATGGAGAATTTGGTGCCTGAACTAAGTGTTATACATTACATTACTTAAATAAGTATATATTGTGTGTATATATGTGTCATGGGTTCAGCAGCAGCAGTCATTTTTCTGCCTCTTGGTAGCTGGTGCAGTGCTATGTTTTTGATTTTGGGCCTGGGAACAGCGCTGATAACACCAGTGTTTCGGTTACTGCTTAGTGATGTTTTGGTCTGGCCAAGGACTTTCTGAGTTTCATGCTCTGCCAGGGAGGAGGGGAAGCCGGGAGGAAGCAGAGACAGGACACCTGACCCAAACTGACAAAAGAGGTTATTCCATCCCACAGCACGTCATGCCCAGGATGGAAAGCAGAGAGCAGAGACCCAGAAGGGTGGGGGGTGCACTGCGTGGTCGGGCTTGGTATTAGGTGGTGAGAATTGTATTCTTTCCTTGTATTTCTCTTGTCATTATTATTATTGGTGGTAGCAGTAGTGATTTGTGCCATACTTTAGTTACTAAACTGTTCTTATCTCAACCTGTGGGAGTTGCATTCTTTTGATTCTCCTCCCCATCCCTCCGGGAGCAGGGGATAAGAAAGTGAGGGGAGTGAGTGAGAGAGAGAAATTGCGTGGCTGATTGGACTTAAACCACAACAATATGGCATTATTTAATAGCCCATATATTAATATGACTTTCAAAAAATACCATCTATGACGCTACTAACAAATAATATTATACAAATGAGCCCCAAGGAGCAGAGTATTTTGCTTATAAGCAAAATAAGCAACTTAAGAATATTCTGTTTCTTAGCATAAAATGCTTACTTTTAATTTGAAGGTGTAAGCATTGTACAAGAGAATTATTCAGTGATATATATTTTTATGAGTCTATGTAGTTTTGCCAGTGGGTTTACCTAGCTTCTACCTAAAAGAGTTGTAATTACCCAGGAGGACATTATCTTATGGTGAATACATTTCTTAACAAATTCTTAAGCAGTCTTGTCCACTTGTCTGTGTTCATCTCATGGAGAGCTGGTGCAAATGAGTATGATTCAAAGGCTTTAAACTGACAGAGGGAGACTGAGATTAGATTTTAGGCAAGAGTTCTTCCCTGTGAGGGTGCCGAGGCGCTGGCACAGGATGCCTATAGAAGCTGTGGCTGCCCCGTCCCTGGCAGTGCCCTAGGCCAGGTTGGACAGGGCTTAAAGCAGCCTGGTCTAGCGGAAGGTGTCCCTGCCCGCATCAGGGGGTTGGAACTGGAAAAGCTTTAAGGTCCCTTCCAACCCAAACCATTGCATAATTCTATAAAAGACAAGATGATTTGGTTTCTAACACTGGGCCAAGTACACAAAAGCAGGAAGGTTATAGTCTAACTGCTGCTGGGTGCATGCTATCATGAAAGGAGCACCAAATTCATCTGATTCCCAGATGGTATGTGGGTGCTTTCAAAGACTAGAGCTTTAATAATTGATATGCAAAATATGTAGTAAGTGTAATGCAAAAATGTGAGTAAATGACAGATACATGCAATAGATGTATCAGATAGCAGGCAAATAAACTGTAAGTTAATGTGAGATTCAATCTTAGGAAATGGCGAAACACATTGGTAGAGAAAAGAATACAAGTAACTCTCAATACCTCATTTTACACACATTGGCAGAGTAGTACAGGATTCTGAGGACTGAACCCAAGACAGAGAAAAGCTCTGTGTGTCCCAGCAAGAAGGAGTAAATAAGCATCTAGTAGAGAGAAAGTCAGAAACAGAGAGTTTGGAGAAGATAATTATGATTAATGGAGAAGCAGTTACATAAGACAACAGGAACAAATTCCTCAAGTGACCATTAAGGGAGAAAGATCCTGGGAAACAGAAGACAATCCTGGGCATTTTGTTTATTACCCCTTGTCTGTGATTGCAGTTGAGTGCCATAAAGAGAATGGTGAAACAGTGGCTTACAATACGCACATAACTCAAACTGAAGAGGATAACTGGCATTTCATGACAGAAGAAAATGTGAAACATAGTCACCACGTTAGCATAATGATAAAAAATGGTATGAATATCATCTTAAAGGTAGGTATTGGCATGGGAGAAGTTAAATGGTTCCAAATGACCAAAACGCTTTCCAGAGCCAGGCTTTTTTACAGAACCTATCATTTTATTATTTTTTAATTAGGTTGTTTTAATTTATTCATGATTGTTATTAAATTTACAATACTTTTTAGTTCTTAAATAATTCCTATATTTTTTCCTGAGGCAAAATCTCTTTAGCCTCCGGCACTTAAACTCAAAGACTTCTCACTCATCTGCATTAACTACACCATCTGACTTGAAACAAAAGAATAAATATATGGCACTACACAGGGCAGATATCCAACAGTGTTATAATTTAAAACATTAGCCACTCATCTCAGGAAAACTGGATAATAGTTTGTGCCATTCATCACCAAGGCAGTTTTACTTCATGCTGTCACTGGGGCAACTTTGTATTATCTAGTGACATCCAACTCAGATAATCATGTTTGGGAACCAGCTCCTTGTGCTTCTACTCATTGAGGCAGACTCTTTTACAGAGCAGTTCAAAGCAGAAATCTACTGTAAGTGCTTTGAGTCATGCACCTAAAAAGCCTTTCTCTGTTCTTGATTAGAGAAGAAGCCTTAAAGTGTGTAGCAAACCATTCAGTAGCTGTGAGCCTACTTAAACAGGGTGATTAAATTTCTTCACCACTCTCACTTCTTTTGCTTTTTCCAGTAACAGTGGTCTACATAAACCCTTGGATTAAGACTCAAGAATTAACAACATGAATAAAGCACATCGTTTGCAGATCATTTTTATTCTTCTCCTTTTTCCTCTGGAAAAAAAAACCATGCATTGTGGAATGATTTGTTTTCCAAGGTTCAGTTTGAAGATTTTCTTTCAATTTCTTTTCTTCTTTATTTTCTTTTCTCTTAGAAAATGTTTAGTCTGCTGCATTGGTGAAAGCAGTCCAAGGTGTTAACTTGATATAAAGCACAAGGTGATAATGACTTTGATGACCCTTAATTTGCAGAGAAAGCTCAGTCTCCTGCCTAAACAGAGGTTATTGACGTGACAGAAAACTTGCTTTCACTCAAAGAACAAAGTTAAAGATTATAGATCTCTTTCGACAGCTTTAGGTATTAATTTTGTTTTTGTAGATATAACACCTTTGTGACAAAATAAATATTGATTTTTTCATAGGAAATCCCTGAAGAAGTGAAAAATAAGCGAGTTTTCCCATTATGAGAACCTAAATATTGGGGAGGGGGGGTAAGTGGGTGGGGGGAAGGAAAGAACAGTTACAGTTTGTAGTTGTTCAAAGTGACCATGGAGCAGAGGTAAAGGCATATAGTACCCAGGGACAACCCATCCACTGAGATGCAGAGTGGTTTGAGATGCCATGGTTGAAGTCTATTGAGGTCTATTGCTCTGCAGGGGAAAGTACCCAGGTAGAATTCAGCTCAAAATTAATCATGCCAAGATTTAAATACCTGCCTGCCAATGGCTGCTCTATAAGCTCCCGTTTAGGTGTTTATCTAGTTCAAATACATGGAATAATGTGAGGTTTATGCCACAATCCACCAAATGGACGATGCAAGACCTTTCAGGACAGTAATGTAGTTTTTTCTCGGTACAGCAGAGCTCCCACGTGCTCTGCCTGAGAACTGCACTCAGCTTCCATTTCATTAAAAACTGGTTGCTTCATTGCAAAATAAGTCCCAGTAACAAAATAAAATGCATTTTGTGTGAGCAATCAGGGGACACAGAAGTGAAGGAGACACTTATGTTACTTGACTGTAAAAAGGCACACAGTGACTTTCGAGGAAGACAAACAAACGAATAATTTTTAAGCATATTTCTATGGATTATTTTCATCTGTATTCTGGCTTTATTCTTGTGTACTACACTTTACTGTTATTGTTGTTTCATTACTTACAACAAGTACATTGAAATCCTGAACATGGCCTTTCGGCAAAGTATCATGCCTTCTTAAGCAATGACAATTAAAGGAACATACTGTTCTTTTAAATCTTTCTTTGGCAGGTACTTTTTCATCTTATGCTCTCCATTAAAAACAAAAACATCTTTCTATGCTGTTGTTTTAATCGTTTGGGAAATGTTTCCTATGGAAAACACTTTGGTAAAGGCTGCAGCCAGTGTCACTTAATGTAGCTGTAGGTTGACTATGGGTTTTCTCTGCACAATGTACAAACATAAAGTAACTGCTCAGTTGGTGTCAAGAGATCTGGGCTCAATCTTCTAGCAAGGTTTCTTGATATTATAGAGCAAATTATTTCAGACCAGATCCTAAAAATAGCTCAAAATGACTCAAAATTTCTGGGGTGGGATTGGAATACCTAGGTTAGTTATTTATCTTCCTTATCCTGTACCTTAGGAGAATTAGGTGCCTTTGCATAAGATTAGCTTTAAGCATTGATTTAGGCTGTAGGAAACACTGGAAGATGAGGTGGTTCTGTGACATTGACTCTTGCCGGACTCATCACATTTACTTATAACCCTAAGTTTTAGCGTCAGGATGCAACTCATGTCTGCAAAATTTCCTGACGTATAAAGCTTCTCAGACACTCTTTTAGACAAAACTGACTCATTTATGTTTTTTTATAACATACAGACATATCATTTGGTGTCATTTAGAGACTGGATTATAAACCTGGGAACAAGAGACGTTTGTTCCAGCCTTTCTTTAGCTGCAGAGTTTTCTGATTTCCAGCTTCCTCTCTCCATAGAAGCATTTTTATGAGAAGACCTGTGCTACTTTCACCATCCACTTTGAATTAACAGGAAGAAATTTTTCCCTTGGGAAATTTCACTCAAAAATTATATGATTGTAAAATGTTAATAAATAATAATGTCATATTTTTAAAGTAAAAGCATTTCCAAGACGTTCTGATGACTCTGTTAAGCTGAATGTTTCATGAGCTTCAATGAATTTTATCCTCCATACTCTTCATGATGTAAACCACTCAAAATTATCTTTGCCATTGGAGCACTTCATGAGACAGACAAAATATTTTACTTGACATCACAAACTAAGTGAACTTGAAAATCTCCAGTTCTTTTAAGTCCTTGAATGCCAGTGTCCACTTGTGGGTCCTTCCCCTTTATGTGTTCCTGGAAATAATATTCTCAATGCTCAGATAAGATCAAGAGATCAGAGAAGGAAGGAGATGGACTGGTTTCAAGAAGGTCAGGCTAGGTTAAATGCTTGGTCTACACACTTTGATTGAGTTCCTTTATATGTGCTATTGGAAACAATGTGGTAACATCAATGCAACTTGTTATTTGCTTTCCAAGGGCTCTCCATTAGCCATCTGTCAATTGGGATTTTATCCCTCTGAAGTATTTTTCTTTTGATTTTCCTTTTTCTTCTTCTTTCTCTTTTCCTATTTTCTCTCCTTTTTCCTACTTTTTTTTCTTTATTTCTACTTCAATTTCTTATTTTTCTTTTTCTTCTTCTTTGCTTTTTCTGCTCTTGAAAAAGCATGTCTTAGGAGCCAGAGAAATAAAATCCCACCAGTAGAAAAGAAGTGATTTCCTGTGGGCAATGTCACTGCTAATATGAGGTGTCCAAAAGTAGATGATGGCTGCTCCAGGCTACCCTATGGTATTCTTTTAATCCTTGACAGTGCATCACGGGTACTCAGTAAACTGTATTCATAAAGATACAGTTTGTGAAGGTTTGAAGCTGGTAACAGTACTACAAAATTTATGCAGTCCTGAATAAGCTGTGCAATAATAGCCTCACCCTCTGCACAAGGCTTTCAACAGGGCTGAGACATGTCATTTAGAACAGATGAAGCATAAAGAACCATAAATATTATAAAATTACTCCAAAACGATCATGCATGACTGCATGCATCCTGATTGCCCTTTGCTTGTATGTAGACAGAGCAGTGCAAACACTAATGCTGTACCACTAGCACTACCAACATGCATTTATAAACTAACCTCAGGAAAGACTGTAGGAAAAAGACGCTTGATTATTAGTGCATTATTTAGACCCAGAAAAAACTACTGGAAAGATACCTAAGTGTTCATCTGTCAACAAAAGAAGCTTATGATCTCTATTAAAGTCCACACAAAAAGAAACCCACCAAAGAAAAATTTAAGTGTTTAAAAGCAGGACTTGAACATGTACTGCACATATGCAATGTGTAAGGGACTATGCTGCAGTGAGGGTTGCCATGGAGACTGCTGGATGTCAGTAAAAATGCAATAGGATCCGAAAGTGAGGTGCTGAGAGCATCCTGTACCACCTCTCAGCTCCCACCAACATTGAGGCAAGTCGAGATCTGTCCCTGTGTATTGCCAAAGCAGTCTAGCACTGAGCAAGATGAGACTTAGATGGGCAGCAATAGTTACTGACATAGGAGCTACCAGGAGCTATTACCTTCATAGGAGCTACTCCCCAAGAAGCAACAACCCCAGGAAGAAAAAAGGATTTAATTACTGCTTAGCCAGAATACTGCCTGTGCAATTTTCCTCTTTCTGAGTGAGGAGTAAATTATTTGGCCTTTAAAATGCCTTACCTCAGCTAGTCTGGCTGGTGAACCATAAGTCCTATGCCTTATACCCATCTCTCATAAAGCCTTCGCTTTCTACAACAGGAAACATTGAAAGAGTAGCTGATTCTTGTCTTATAACTACAGCTATGGCTGGAATATGGAGTGACAAAAAAGTGAGCCTTACTATTCTGTACAATAAAGTACAAATGTGACATCCCCATCCGCTACTTCCACATGACCATCACAAGTAACGCAGTGGTGCTGTTATACTGAGAAACACTTCACAGGCTGTCACACTGGGTTTAAGCATCCATCTCAACACACATTACTGGAACCCTGGTCCTCCTGAAATGATGGTACTTCTTCACAGAGTAAAGTAGTGCCACATTTCTTCCATAAAATATCAACTAGAGTAGAAGAGATGATGTTCACATGGTCATCAGTCCTCACTGAGACTTTTGGGGCTGAAGCTGCTAGACCCTGTGCTTTCTTTTCTGAGGTACATTCATGTTCACCATAACCCAATCACCCATGGGTGATTTGGCCCATGCCAAATCCCACTAACCAAACAGTGCCAGAATGCAGGATTCAGATATACATGTGAAGCTCTCATTCCTAAATATCACTTCTCCCTTCCTTAGCCTAAATGGTGACATGAGCTTAAAGCTTGCCTAATAAAAAGACAAACTGGTTATGTCAATGGGAAGAGGTCTTTTTTCAGTCGTAGAATAAACTAGGTAGGAAAAGACCTGTAAGATCAAACCCAATGGTTACCCTAGGACTGCCAAGACCACCACTAAACCATATTACTAATCATCTACATGATTTCTGAACCACTTCCACAGACAGTGACTCCACCACTGCCCTGGGCAGCCTATTCCAATACCCGAACACGCTTTGGGGAAGAAATTTTTCCTAATATCCAATCTAAACCTCCTCTGGCACAAGAGGCTGTTACTTCTTATCTTATCCTTTGATATCTGGGAGAAGATACCAGCTTTGCAATGCAATTGCAAACAGTCCTTGAGCCATTTCTCTCTGTACAAGAAGTTAAAGTTTCTTTCACATGCACAACACATTGTTCAGATCTGCTTTGGAAAAACTACTGAAAGAATTACCGCTTTATCAAATGAATAATCATTGAGACCACTTTTAAGCCAAAATCCCAATGTGCAGTTGATTATTAGGGCATGTCCTTGGGGGGAGGAGGAAATCTGTAACTAAATAGTGCTAAAACATGACTAAGAGCAATTTTTCCCTTAACAGTTCTCACAGATGGAGAAGAACATTTACTACAATCAAGAAGTTTATGTTGAATTTTTTTCATATAAGAACGTTAGATAATAGAGAAAACTGACACATAATTTCTAAACCACTGAAATTATTTCTTGTTGTGCCTATGGAAAAGTAATTCCTTCCACATAGTGCTGATTTCTGTTTTCATTTTAGTCATTCGTTTATCAACATCTCTCTGAGTAATAGAATATTACTTCTTTCAAATCATCCTATCATACACACATAAATAAAAGATAGTAATCACCTGCTATCTGCAAATAGTTCTGCTTAGCAAGCATTGGGAGTTTTTTATCTTGTTTTTACTTTTATTCCCATTTGGGATATCCATATCAGTAACATACAATACCTAACCTTCTGAAGTTAAGTATGCAGAAGCTTTTTGTGCCAAAAGTAAGGTGATTCATGCAATCCAAATCCTGCCTTTTTGCCTCTATGTGCTTCCATATAGGATTTAACTAGAGTGTGACTTTTTTTCTCACTGTAAAAATTCAGTCTTGTTCCTTGAGAAAAGATGAAGAAGAGGGAGGCCTGGACCTCACTCAAAAGTTGGACTGTGTTCTGTAAATCTTCTTTTTGAGTCCAGTGGTTTCCAGATGAGAGTCGACTTCAATGTTCTCTATATTCATTATATTAAATTATAATCCATTACTTTCATTACTTTCAGTAGCTTGCCTATTGAATTAGCATAGCTAAAGTAGTTACTTGAGCAGCTCAGAGCCCTAAAAATTATCAAAATGTTGCTTTAGTGTTTACGTAACATTCAATTTCCCGATGACTTGAAAAAGTGTAATATAACCCTCATTTTCAAGAAGGGGAAAATGGATGAGCTGGGGAACTACAGACCAGTGAGTGTCAACTCTGTGCCTGGCAAAATCTTGGAGCGGATTCTCCTGGAAGGCATGCTAAGGCATATGAAAAACAACAAGGTGCTTGGTAACAGCCAGCATGGTTTCACTAAGGGGAAATCCTGCCTGACCAATTTGGTGGCTTCTATGATGGAGCTATGGAACTGATGGACAGGGGTAGAGCAGCTGATGTCATCTCCCTGGACTTGTGCAACGTGTTCGACACTGTCCCACACAACATCCTTGTCTCTAAGTTGGAGAGACATCAATTTGACAGATGGACCACGCGGTGCATAAAGAACTGTCTGGATGGCAGCACTCAAAGAGTTGTGGTCAATGTCTTGATGTTCAGCTGGAGGCCAGTAATGAGTGGTGTCCCTCAGGGATCGGTGTTGGGACCGGTCTTGTTCAACATCTTTGTCAGTGACACAGACAGTAGGACTGAGTGCTTCCTCAGCAAGTTTGCTGATGACACCAAGCTGTGTGGTTCGGTTGAGACGTTGGAGGGAAGAATGCCATCTAGAGGGACCTAGACATGCTTGTGAGGTAGGCTGATGCCAGCCTTATGAAGTTTAACCATGTCAAATGCAAGGTCCTACACCTGGGTTGGAGCAATCTCAGGCACAGCTACAGGTTGGGCAGAGAAAAGATTCAGAGCAGCCCTGTGGAGAAGGACTTGGGGGTGTTGGTTTATGAAATAATGAACATGAGCCAGCTTCAGTGTGCACTCTCAGTCCAGAAAGCCAACCGTATCCTGGGCTGCATCAAAAGGAGCGTGACCAGCAGGTCAAAGGAGGTGATCCTGCCCCTCTACTCTGCTCTTGTGAGACCTCACTTGGAGGATTGTGTGCAGTTCTGGGGTCCTCAACATAAAAGGGACATGGAACTGTTGGAACAAGTGCAGAGGAGGGCCACGAGGATGATCAGGGGACTGGAGCACCTCCCGTATAAAGACAGGCTGAGAAAGTTGGGGTTGTTCAGCCTGGAGTAGAGAAGGCTGCATGGAGACCTCATAGCATCCTTCCAGTATCTGAAGGTGATCTATAGGGATGCTGGGAGGGACTCTTCGTTAGAGTCTGTAGTGATAGGACAAGGGGTAATGAGTTCAATCTTAAACAGGGAGAGTTTAGATTGGATATGAGGAAGAAGTTCTTTACTTTAAGGGTGGTGAGCCACTGGAATGGGTTGCCCAAGGAAGTTGTGAATGCTCCATTGCTGGTGGTGTTCAAGGCCAGGCTGGACAGAGCCTTGGGTGGCATGGTTTAGCGGGAGGTGTCCCTGTCCATGGCAGAGGGGTTGGAGCTAGATGATCTTAAAGTCCTTTCCAACCCTATCTATTCTATGATTCTATGATCCTATAATTTCTTCCTAATGCATCATGTATAGTGGTGCTTTGGGAAAGTCCATATTTTGATGACACAGTTGAGTGAGCCTATTTTACCAGTGTTAAATTGATATAAATTGATTACCCTGGTCCATGTAGTGCCCTGTATTTCACAACTTAGGTGGTCTTCCTTTCTGACTTCATATCACCTAACCATTACAACAATTCTTTCACATATACAGATGTGAAGATCAAGATCTCTGAATCTCAAAACCTACAAAACTAGCTAGACTTGGAGTCATGATAGTGTCCTGTGAAGAAACACATATTTTTAAATAAGGGAATAACTTAGGATTTAGAAAACTCACACATTTTCTATTCATCAGGTTGTCATTCCTATGTCAGACTTTGACAAATTTTGCTGGTATCTTACTACTATATCATCGCAGAGAATTTAAAATGAATACACATGAAGTGTGGTTGCTTCTTCACCTTAATATTAATTAACAGCCCCACCCACTGGGGATCTCAATCCATGCAGACACCAGTATTCAAGTTGTTGAGTTGGGCACATTTCTTTGCTTGCATCATTCTCATCATAATATGTGGCTTTATCCTTTGCATACCCGAAGCCAGCTTTCAAGCTTCTTTTGAAAGTGCTAATCTTTAAACAGTCATTTACTTCGCTTTATTCCTGTAAATCTTGTGATTTGAACAAGATACCAGCCCTCAATTTTACAGTATTATTGATCATCCTCTTTTCCTATTAACCCTTTTACTCCTCATATCTCTGCTAAACAAGTCACTCTAAACATTTGTGAAGGAATTTTAATGACAGTTTTAAATCCTCCCTTAAAACTTGCCTTGTCTCAGAACTGTCTTTACCTATCCCTCCAGTTTTGTACTGGCTACAGGGAAAGAATTTTTTACACAGCTTCCTCAAGTTATGTTAAATTAGGCATCTGTGTCTTTATGCTGGGAAAGCTCACCAGTTACTCTTTTTTCATCTAGAGACAATACACCATAGGCAGACAATACGCTTTTGCCCTTTGCACTGTTCCTTCCTATGCACTGATCTTTGATTAGCGCTCTTAAGGATACATGGGCAAACAAGGCTGATGCAATGCACTTAAGACTAATATTAATAACAACATTGGCACAACAATCCTCTAACAGAAATTCCCAATTGTTTTGGTGGAAGAACCTGTAACCTTAGTTATTTAAATTTCAGCTGTTTCAAGGAGTGGAATTGTTACCCTAGGGATTAATGCAGTTGTCGAATAGACTAAGTCACTTGCTAGATGTACTGTTACTCTTTTTTATGATCTATGAAACCATAGCACTACTCCTTACAGCTTCACAACTGTTCAAATATAAAGCTTGACTTTCAGTAAGGGTACTGGCACTTATCCTCAGGAGGACCCAGCAACACAAATGCCTTACTGCAAAGGAGACTGTCGTCTTGAATTTCTACTTGTATAGCTGCACTGTGAAGAACTGTCATGGAAGCTGTGATGTGATCAGCAGGGTATGAAAAAAATGGCAACTGGAAGAAGAAAAGAAGAAATGGCTTAAAGCAAGCTGAGAACTGTTGCTGAAGAGTGTCCTAGTCGTAATGGGAACTCTCATGGAATCCCCTGGTGAAGCTTGGGGACATATAACAGAAAGGTTTGGGTTATTTGCTTGAATAAATAAGTAAAGAAATAGGTACAGAAGCAAAAGCACTAGGGAAGCTTTCTAAAGATATGTGGATCAAAAATCACTTCAGAAACAGAGCCACATTCAGATTCGTGGGACCTGTTTGTCAAATAACAAAAGATTGCTGTTCCTTTTATGAGAGGGAAAAATATGTGTTTCTTTCTCTAAGTTAAGCAAATGCAACACAACTGTAGATCCTAGGAATATGAAGTCAAACCAGAGACAACTGTCAGCTGGTCACCTCTGGCAAATACCTCATTTTACATGCCAGTTACTAAAGTCAGAACACTGTCCTGGGTTCAGCAGTAGCAGTCATTTTTCTACTTCTTAGTAGCTGATGCAGTGCTGTGTTTTTGATTTTCAGCCTGGGAACAGCGCTGATAGCACCGATGTTTTTAGTCGTTGCTCAGTAATGCTTACTCTGACCAAGGACTTTCTGAGTCTCATGCTCTGCCAGGGAGGAGGGGAAGTCAGGAGGAAGCAGAGACAGGACACCTGACCCAAACTAGCCAAAGAGGTATTCCATACCACAGCACATCACACCCATTATATAAACTGGGAGCAGCTACCTGGAAGGGCTAGATCACTGCTCGGGTCAGGCTGGGTATCGGTCCATGGGTGGTGAGCAGTTGTATTCTCTCCCCTTGTTATTTCCCTTATCATTATTATTCTTGGTGGTAGCAGCAGTGGTTTGTGTTATACCTTAGTTACTGGACTGTTCTTATCTCAACCTGTGGGAGTTACATTCTTTCAATTCTTCTCCACATCCCTCCAGGAGTAGGGGGAGGAAGGGGTTGGGGGGGCGGGAGTGAGCAAGTGCCTGTGAGGTTCTGGGTTGCCGACTGGGCTTAAACCATGACAAGCATATATGCAGTTATTCGGTTTCTTTAATTGTTCTGTAGGAAAAGTACCTATTTTTATTTTACCTATTTGTTTTATTTTTCTTTTTTTGAGATAGAAAAATTTCCTTCCTTCTGGAGGAAAAATAAGGGAGGAATATAAAGTTCTTTGGGCATCAAAAAGATTAAAAATTGCCTGGTTAATAGAGGCCTGAACCCAAGTTAGCACAATGTGGTATTCACTTTCTCAGTCTAACCTTGAGCTGATTCAGGGCACTTCCAACCTACTTGCTTTCATTGAAAAATGCAGCATGCAGTCAAGAAAATCACATCTCTCGTATACCTTTCATTGACTACATTCCACTCAGAGCTCAAATGGGACCAGAAGCAGAAGCATTCTAAAGAAAGAGAATTTCCAGACTAATGGTATTGATATGGAAATTACTAGAATAATTCCAGTAGTTTACTGCAGAGCTTATTGCTAAAATAAACTAAGGGTACGTCCAAAAGACAATGTTAACTGTGTCTTCAGTAAAGTATAGCCGCACCTGAGTTACCTTTAAATTAATACTGGTCACAAGTAGTTTACTGCAGCACCAAGGAAATCCTGGAGCTATAAAGTCCTCTGAAAAACAGACCAGACTATCCCATCCTCTACTCTCATAATTTTGTGGATATGAACATCTGAATTACTTATCTCATAAATGACTGTCCTACAAAGAAACACTGTGTATACGCTCAAGGCATACATCACAAGTAGTGAAGCTGCTTCGCCATAAGTAAATCAGATTACAGCAGATACTAATTAGATAATTCAGAGTGAGAAATACATTACTTGGTTTTGAGTTTTATTTTGGTTTGTTTTTTTTTTTTTTTTCAGGATTATAAATCCTATTTTTTCCCCACTTTGTTTCACACATAACAGGAGGTATTCCACACCTGCCTCTGTTGGGAAGAGCTACATGGCAAATTTAATGCAGCTGAGAGAAAGAGGGTAACAGTCAAAGCTTGGACCTCTGACTCTTGATAGAACTGCCTATATTTGTTGATATTTTCTGTCTCTTGTGCTGAACAGCTGTTTTCCCTGATTCTGTTTTCACCCTGAGATCATATCTTTCCAGTTCTCCGTGTGTACTTTTGTACCCTTCACATGACTTTCACTCTGTTTTCCTTCTCTCTTCTTATTTCCATCTCCCTATCTTCTCCTGCCACCAAATAGGACTCTGGCTGACATCAAACAGAAAACTTCACTTGCTTTATTATCCCAAGCCTGTCTGGCCTCAGTCTTGGGAAGAGACAGTCTGACTTTGCATTGCAAAGCATAGTTCCATTCTGTTTCTTCAGATGATGCTAATAAAGAGGATTCATAAGATCGACAATTAATCTCAATATGCGTTACCAAAATGAATTAACATTGGTTGTAATGAAAGTTTAGAAATCGAAAAACTACTTATTACTAGTGCTGTTGGCTATATATCTTGGATAGTATTGGGATAAATATTTGATGACCAAAAAGTTCCAATGTGTAATGCTGTCTTGTACTGGAGTGTTTCTGCCATCGGTAGCCTCCGGAGGACACTAAATCAATAGCTTCTATTGACTGTGTGAAGCTATGCATTTACACCCACTAGATGTTGCTCCTTTGGCCACTTTATCACTTGCCTCCTCACGCTTGGCCCCATTGCACCTCTGCCCTTTTCTGACCCTTACAACACTGCTGCAGGTCCCCTTCCCTGAGTGAAGCAGGGTATATGTCTAGTCTTCATTTAAACCTATTTCTTTGGGGAAAATAATTATATTTATTGGTTTCATATTCCATTTTCTCCCAGAGCTTTAGCGTAAATGCTAAGCGTAGTAAAAGAACATCTGGTTCTGTGTCCTTTTGTATAACAGATAATGGGCTTTGCAACAGGATCCTCTTCTTGTATTGGATCTATTACTATACCAACTATAAAGAGCACAAGTCATTTACAATACCAATAAAAAGCTCCAGCTGCAGTAGATCATATTTTTCATTAAATGTATGCCTAGTTATAATCTTAATTTGTCAATCAAGGAAGCAGCTCATGTATCAAAGGAGTCAGATGGACGCTGACCCTGACTTCAGCTTTGGTGCATGAATTGGAATTCCTTTTCTACAGGAACCAGATAATTCACTTCTAACTGCAGATAGTACAGTCAATCCTGAATAGTGAAAAAAGTTTGTCTGCAACTGTAGCATCAATTCTTTAGTTTCATCTCATCTGGATAATTTTCTAGTTTGGCATATTTGTTAAATTCATTTTTGAAAATGAAATCAATTTTTAGAAACTAAGCTCTTAAGTTAAAATTCCTGTGTGTTAAAGGCATGATAATGATGCCAATTACTTTTCCAACTGCTACTGTTTCTATAGTGAGTCAGTGATGTCCACTACATTAAGTGGTACAGTATCCAGGTCACAGGAAGTGCAAACACAACAATAAAAGGGATTTCTTCAGACAGCTTGATAGGGAAAGGAGAAAATGTAAAGACAAAGGCAAATGGCCAGAATAACGTTCCATACAGTTCTTTTTTGCTGTGCTGGAGAGTCCAGCTAAAGCATATGCTATTTTAATACTTAAGGACTCCTCAACTAATTTAACCTGTAAGATTTAAGCTTTGTGCTTTTGATCCTCGGAATTACACTTACTGAAAGTGAAAATTTTTACCTGCAGATATTCTTAAGTGGACAATAATTAGAGTGAAGTCAGGATTATTTGAATTTAGCATTAGAGGCATATAAATCTGATTCTGAGGCACCATCTTTCCCTCCACAGCCTTCCTCCATATACATCACAAACTACAGAGCTGAGACCCAGTGTTTTGTCTGAGTTATTATCAACCAAAAATGTGTCAAGTGTGCCTCACTGGCAGGTATTTTTAAGAAAACTTTTTATTAAAGGTCAATGAGAAAAACTCACTATTCACACACATGAAGGTACAACCAGCCTTTGTCACTGGACTTACTCCATTTGAAAGCTGTAAAAATAAACAGAGCAAAATTTAGTCCATTATCTTTAGGATTAATGCCTGAATGGCATAGCTACAATATATCTGACAGCTTTTCCTGCTAATGTAATTGTACTGCACTGTGTTATCAATATTATTAATTAACACTCCATTTGCAGGTTATCTAATCAGTTAATATACGCCTTTCAAAAATGTAATATTGCCCTACTGCAAACGGACCTTTAAGCTGACTTGTAGAAATTTATTTCTGTTCCTCTTCATTCCAATATTCCTATTTCTAACTTCATTGCTTCAACATTTGGCAGGGAACACTTAGACTGTGTGAGGCATCCCATGATCAGTATCCATGGGCTGAAAAAGCTGGTAGAAATCAGTATGAAAGCTGCAGGGTTTCCTCTAAAAGTACGAGCTCTCTGTTTGATCTCCCTCTCTAACAACATCTCTAATCTGATAAGAAGTAAAACTCAACACTTTCACTAAAATGCCTTCATGTCAGCATAAAGCAGTTCTCATAAATTTTGATGGGACATGTATGTAGATGTGAGTCAAGAAATAAAATGAATGAGAAGTGCAACATAATCCATTTAGGATAAATTCTTCATTTATGCAAGAGTAATAAAGAGGCTCCAATTCATGATTAATCATAAAAATTATGAGAGACCTTTCCTCTTCCTCTGCCAGTATTTCCACATTCCTTGCTTTGTGTTAAGCTATAATTTGTTGATTAAATTAACATTTTCCATAGGCATGTTCATGGAATGAGCAGCAAGGGTTATTATGGTCTTCAAGCAGTTTCCTTGGCATATTACAAGGCAAGCATAAATCGCATTTCGTGTTTCAGAGTTTCTGCTTCCCTCGAGGGCCTTCAATAAGAAAAGTGCTACTTCAGCAGAAGAGAATGAAATGCCTGTATTTTTTGAGCATTAATGCAAGAGGAAAGTAACTATACTGGAAGGAATATTTTGAAAACAACATGGACACTTCCACCCTAGTTGCATGAACTAGCTCTAGAACTTTGTTGTTTCTTTGCTAAGTATAGAAACATTGCAATAGCATTTTCAATTTGCTTATTTTCCTGCTGTACTTATTGTTTAGAAAGATGGTTGAACCATTTAAAATTAAGGTTAAGAAAATTAATAAATAACAACCTATCCCAAGTATAAATTTGTCAGCCCAGGTATTCTCAAGCAGTTGGAACTAATCTACAGCACCTCATATTATCAGCTAAGTATTACGGTGTCATTCCTAGACCACTATCTATATAAGTATTCAGAAAGAGAAAACAAAACTGTATAATCAGAATTGTTTGATTACTGAAAAAAACAAGGATAAAGCATAGTCAATAAGAAAGGATAGTTCTAAGTATGTGCAGGTTATGAAAATGCTAATGAAAAGCTTTGCATTTTAGACACAGACATTTTAATGGCTTAACTACCACATAGTTAAAACGTATTTTATACTTCCATGCCAGGGAAAGCAATGGGTGTATGAGGACACAATTGTAGGCATTTTGATTTTCCAAGTTACAAACACACACGACATATTTATGCTACAGAATAAATTAAAATGTAAGTACCCTGAAGCTACGGATCACTTGAGGTGGTTGGCTGACACAGTACAATGCGGTGTCACAAGGAGATATTAATCAGCATCACAAAGCACTAAATTCCAACCTGTATCTGAGGTATCAAGCTTTGCTTCTCAGCATCCATTAAGATAATGCCAACAGTATGCAGATGCAACTATATTTCTACATCAACCCATAGTCATTATCTTGACTATCTCTGTCTCATTTCCCGCAGTATGGTGTAGGTATAGCTATAGCTGCTTGTCTTATTCAATATCATGTATTTGTTTGCCAGTCACAACCTGATTTATTAAGCTGCTTGAGTGTGCCTATACTCCATGTGGAGCACATTTGAGATCATCTTTAAGAGTCAGGCTTGCCATGCATGCAAACAAATAATTTGCAGTAGCAAACCAGATATGGAATAAGAACCTAATGATTTATCCATAAGGCTAAGTAGGATTGCAAGCTTAAATCTACAGCAACAGCTTTCTTGTTTCCACTGTGGGCTAGATAAACATCAGCACAGAAGAAAAACAAAGTGCTCCCAGAACATACTGCTCTCATCCCAGAACAGTCAGTCCTGGTTAATACTGCACTTCTAGAGCATGGTATCATCCAGAATGCTAGTGGAATTTATAGGCACTTTAAGTATCCTCTTTCAAAAAAGAGAGGAAAATCTGTCTAGAGGGGCAAGGATTTGCCTTGCATAACCCAGTGATTTTTCAAGTCTACTATAAAAACAAGGTTACACTGTTTGTACAATGGTATCAGGCTGATGAGAGTCAGAACTGTTCTGGAAAACAAAATGAAAATGAGATATCAAAACTATGCTGAAAGAGAAGAAAACATAGAGTTTGTCCCAGACAGAACAAATCTTATGGTCCAGGTAAATATTAAGATTACAATCCCAATTCCATACTCAACTAGTTCTGCTGCAACAGCTTTTTCTCCTTTCAGACCTATGGCTTGTAACTTGCTGTCTTATTTGCTCTTCATTTCTGTTACCTTCATTGGGCCAAATTCCAATTACCTGAAGAGGGAGAGTGGGATGGGATGCTACGAACATGCACAGAAATAGAACCTCAATCTTGTTGGATTTAGCAATAGCTGCAGAAGCTTCATTCCTATAAAATATTATTACTGACACTTTCTCATTCTTAGATAAACAAATGTGACATGCAATGACTGGGGTTAGGTGTGGCAAATTGTTCATGGCTAAAAATACCACCTTACTATAAGCCAGTGGATGTAACTGGAGATTTTCAGCTTGGTCCTATTTCTTGCATATAAATGATATTTTCTTTATGTCAGTTTTGATCTTGTCTAAGAGAACTAGTTGTAAATTTAGATAAAATTGCTTTGCTTGACATTCATTTCTTCATTACCAGAATAGATTTGGAGTACTTAAAAAAGCTTTCATAGACTGCTTGAATGAGTGAAATAAAAAAACCCCAGCAACAATAAAAAAACTTAAATACAATCAAGAGAGATTATAAATGTCTCATTAAAATTGATGACAAAAGCTCACTCCCTCTCATCAACATCCAAATCTTTAATCCCTAAAAGGAATAAGACATTAAAAAGCTTCCTCGGAATTAACAATACCAAAATTTTTCTTCCAAGCCCATGCAACCAGAAGGGCCAAACTGCTACAGAAGGATCAAACTAGGCATTGCAACAGATTTATATCCATGTATATAAGAGAAACAGCAAAACTACAAGGTGAGCTTTTCAATAATATTAACAACAAAAAAATCCTTTGTGTAATAATTTTCTACTTTTCAACTTCAGTAGCTATTTCAAATAGTATAGTTTTGCTAAGTAGCAACTAAGAGAATATGATAACAGCCTGCAAAGGATATTAGGACAGGAGAGTGAAATTTTAGGTCTTTCAGGGGAACATAACTAAAAGTAAGGAAATGGAACTAAAACTAGAAAAATAGGTGGCCTGATCCTCCAAACACCCACCAGCCAATACCACACTTTCTATTTTGAGAGCCCCTAATTAATTCCTACCTCTGTTCTTGATCACACTCGACAGATATTTATAGAGCACCAGCTCTTCCTCGCTCATTGCTAAGTGAAGCAATGCTGATGGACTGGTTTTGGTAGTAAATGCAACTCAATACTACATGTTTACAGAAGAAAGCTAATTACACTCTCTAACAGCTTAATAGGAACTGACTTTGAAATGTGTCATTTTGAGGTTCTAATCTTCTAAGCGAAGTGTGAAAGCCTCAGAACTGAGGCTTTCTGAAAGGACTGGCAGTGGGAAAAGCTTGATGTGGTTGTTTTAAAAGGCCTTTAAACTGAGTATTTTTTCTATGCATCCTCCAAGGCCATCCCTGGCAGTGTTCAAGGCTAGGCTGGACAGAGACTTGGGTAAAATGGTTTAGTGTGTGCCGTCCCTTCCCATGGGTGGGGGGTTGGAACTAGATTAACCTTTGCAACCCTAACTATTCTACAATTCTGTGATTTGCAGACCAGCAGGACCAATCATCCAATTCCCAGTGCATTATTATCGCCTTTTTCCTGACTGCAACTTGGGAAATGGCTGCTGATCACGTGAAATTTTCAGGCAATGGCAAGAGACTATTCTGTGCCACCAGCTTTCAGAGCTGCCCCACATGGATGCTCACAGAAATGACTCAGAGGAAATGACTAAAGGCTTCCTTTGGGTCTCTGGAACACATGGCATCCAGGAGTAACACCAGGAAAATTAATCTAGCCTGCCACCCATTTCTAGCCTAGATGTGAGGAATGTGCCTGGACAGAGGTCTCCAAAGATCAGCTTGCAAAATAAGTCATTCCAGCATAAGTCTATAGCTGGATGACATCTTTCCAGGCTCTTCTCTGATAAAAAGAGAGCAGCAAACACAGGCTTTGGTCAGTGTTTGATCTATGAATGCGTGGTTGGCTCTACCGGGAATATGCAATAGAAATATTTTGGGGTGTAGTAGTGGCATCTTCTCCCATCAGAGATTCATGTAAAGCATTATTTGCCAGATGTAGGGAGAGTACAGTTCAGGCAGAAACCCATCAGCTGAAACCAAATAAAGAAAGTCTCATCATCTGCATTTTACTGTAGAAACATAGGATCAGAGAACTCACATGAGTTATTGATATTGGAGATTAGATGTTAAAAAAGTCTCTGGCTTCTAATGAAACCTCATGCTTTTGATTGAAATCCTCAAAATAGCATAATTTTTTATCTGAATGATTGCAACTAAAAATAGATGGAGATAGGTATGGTGTTCACAGCTGCAGGAAACTGTGGACTCCACTTTCTTTTGGGAAGTTTTCACTTTTTTTTTCAATTGTACTCTTTTTTTCCTCTTCACATATATTAGCTCCAACCTAAATCCTTCACACTACATTTAGAACCAAATAAAGCATTAATATGTTCATCTGTGTGAAATGTTCTCTTAACTATTACCTCAGGCAGTCATTTAGTTGAATCTGATAGGGGAATGCATTGACATTGTTAAGGTTAATGACCCAATGATTAACAATACACATTTTGCAGCTCAGTGCTTCCAGTCACTGTTTCACAGAGTAATGTGAACAATGACATGTATATTATGCTACCCTATCTGGAATGGAGTCTTTCTTTCTACATAATAGGTGATGTAAAAGACATCACCCCATGCTCCAATTACTAGTTCTAAAATATGGACCAAGTTTTATACTTGTCAAAAAAGTGGGGAGCTTCACTCAGCTCATAGATGACACTGTATTAATCCTGATTAGCTCATAAAGTCAGTGAGCTTATAATTTGTGTCCTACTGCATTTAGCTATATCATCCCCAATTTTAAAAAGATATTTCTTATGCTCATAATTAGGTCTCACTAAAGCTGTAGTGCTATATCGGATCATCCACAACACTGCTCTGATCTGAACTGATGATCCACTTGATTGCACATCTATCAAGAACACACAATGACTTTTATGCTGAACATGGGTAGACAGTTTAGCATAAAGGTAAACCATCAGGGAAGAGCAAAGGTCAGTCTCACATAAGATCATCTAAATCAAATTTGTCTTTTCTAACATTTTGAGTAAACCTGAAATAGGAACTTAAATTGGTAATGTTTCAGACTGTGCACCATGAGACCACGGTGGTGACTGGTGATACACATGTGCACCGTTATCTGGAAGATTGAGCTGTCTTTGAGTACAACAGCTGCATGGTGAGAATGCCATCCAGAGGGACCTAGACATGCTTGTGAGGTGGGCTGGTGCCAACATGATGAAGTTTAACCATGACAAGTGCAAGGTCCTACACCTGGGTCAGAGCAATCCCAGGCATAGCTCCAGGTTGGGCAGAGAAGAGATTCAGAGTAGCCCTGTGGAGAAGGATGTGGGGTGTTGGTCGATGAGAAAATAAACATGAGCTGGCAGTGTTCTCTCACAGCCCAGAAAGCCAACCGTATCCTGGGCTGCATCAAAAGGAGTGTGACCAGCAGGTCAAAGGAGGTGATCCTGCCCTTTTACTCTGCTCTCCTGAGACCTCACGTGGAGTATTGTGTGTAGTTCTGGTGTCCTCAACATAAAAAGGACATGGAACTGTTGGAACAAGTGCAGAGGAGGACCACGAGGATGATCAGGGGACTGGAGCACCTCCTGTATGAAGATAGGCTGAGACAGTTGGGGCTGTTTAGCCTGCAGAAGAGAAGGCTGCGTGGAGACCTCATAGCATCCTTCCAGCATCTGAAGGGGGTCTATAGGGATGCTGGGGAGGGACTCTTCATTAGAGACTGTAGTAATAGGACAAGGGGTAACGGATTCAAACTTAAAACAGAGGAAGTTTAGATTGGATATGAGGAAGAAGTTCTTTACTTTAAGGGTGGTGAGGCACTGGAATGGGTTGCCCAGGGAGGTTGTGAATGCTCCATTGCTGGCAGTGTTCAAAGTTGGATTGGACATAGCCTTGGGTGGCATGGTTTAGTGGGAGATGTCCCTGCCCCTGGCAGGGGGGCTGGAGCTAGATGATCTTAAGGTCCTTTCCAACCCTAACTATTCTATGATTTTATGATTCTATGTGAAATAGGATTCTTTCTTCTTGAATATCATATTCTGTAGATAATTTTGACCCTTAAAGTAATGTAGTTGACAAGAGTAATCTCACCCAGTTGCCTTTAAACAAAAAGAATTTCCCCTCTTACTTTTATCAAATTGTTCTGAGAGCATTGATATCTAATAGTAGCAAGGAACATTATTATGTTGTTGCTGTTATTTTTATTATTATTAATTTTAGTAATAGTTGTATCAGTATTATTTCAGGAATGTGATCCCCATTTGAGTATTCCAAAATAATTTATAAATATTAAGTAATTCACTGAGTTTCACAGCACCCTAATTTTCTTATTAGCACTGCATTAGCATTTTCAAGCATTCTACAGGATCCAAATGTATGTTTCGACTTGCATGTATTAAATAATTTTCAGGTTAGTTTTAAGCAAAACATAATGATCTGAGCAAATAAATGGGACAGTGGCAAGTTTTGCTAAGGAAGGGCAGGAACAAAATTATACGGTTAGTCATATCTGTCATGAAAGCATCTTAACAGATTAGTGAATACATTTGTTTAGTTATAAATTAAGAGGTGAGTTGAGACATAATCAACTTACAACATATCAGTCTTCCAAATTTAAGCACTTGAGTGTTCTGATTTTCAGAAGGCCTGTTCAAGAACATGTTCTGTTTAATTAGTTGAAGAGGTAAGTGCTCACAGTCTCTGAAATTTTTAACAGTTATTTAGATGATTAATAATGGACTGAAGCAATTTTCTTAATTATTTATTTCAAAAATGTGGCACTATGGCCCAGATCCTCATTTGCATTTACATGTTAGGTCACTGCAGCAAAATATATACACTATAAATTACACAGCAGATACAAATGGGTCAAATTATTAGTCCTGGAGAATGATTTTAAAGGGAGGAGTCCATCTAAGAGGGGCACTGCATTAAAAAAGACATGTCTCTCTTCTCAACCGTCTACATGAACCTCTGCCACACAATACTTACCTTTCCCTCACGTTGGCTCACACACTGCAGGGTTTTAGAGGTCTAACACATTAGGAAGAAAATTTGTGAACTGAGGCTTGGGCAATTACCATCCCCATACATTCTCCTTAAGTACAGTGCTGCACATGCTGCAGCTGGTAGACAGGTAATATATTGAAGCATTCAAAAGTTATCAGCATCAGAATGCATTGCTGTGCTGTGAAAGGTCATTTGCTGAACATTAAGTGCAGAAGGTATATGCTAATCCATGCCAGTCATTCTTTCCAAGAAGAGAAAATTTCATGAAGAGAAATAGCTCTATCATAAAAAAATAAGGATGAAAGGCTACAACTTGAAGGCATGGATCTCAGAAGAAGAAGTAGGAGGCAAATTCTCTCTGCCATGCTTGACAGACTCAGCAGATGCAGACAAGATAATGGCAGAAAACCTACTAAAGACATGTAGCTGTTAAGCAAAAATGTCACTTTAATTCACATTTCTACTCCTTTCTCTCTATAACTTTATGGAAATGGACGAGGCCACCTGATTCATTCTTGACTGGTTTTGAAATGATAACAACTTTTTTACTGGCGTTGTATCTTTACAATGCTTGTAACACTTTTTGCTCATGAATATGTAGATTGTTTAAAGTATATATGGATTACCCTTGTTCTCAGGGCGGGAAATCTTGAGTGCATTTTTAAAGGTTGTGTTTTAAGGAAGCTATGAATAGAGAGGAAACCTCTTGGGTCATACAATCATAGAATTGTTTAGGTTGGAAAATACTTGTATGATCATCAAGTGCAGCCATTAACCTAACACGGCCAAATCCACCACTAAACCATGTCCCTAAGCACCAAATCTACATGTGCTTTAAATAGCCCCAAAGGATGGTGACTCCACCACTTCCCTGGACAGCCTGTTCCAATTCCTTCACAACTCTTTTAGTGAAGGAATTGTTCCTAATATCCAATCTAAACCTCCCATGGTGCAGCTTGAGGCCATTTCCTCTTGTCCTATCACTTGTCCCTTGGGAGACCAACCGTACCTCACTACAACCTCCTTTCAGGTAACTGTGGAGTGTGATACGGTCTCTCCTGAGCCTCCTTTTTTCCAGGCAACACCGCTAGTTCCCTAAGCCACAAGTCAACACTCCTGCCCAGCTTGGTGGTGTCTGCAAACTGACTGAGGGTACCCTCATTCCCTTTGTCCAGATCATTGTTATTAAACAGAACTGGCTGCAGTACTGAGCCCTGAGGAAAACCACTTGTGACCTGTCACCAACTGCATTTAGCTCCATTCACCACAACATTTTGGGCTCAGCCGTCCAGCCAGTGTCTTACCCAGCAAAACAGTACACCCATCTAAGCCATGAGCAGCTGGAAAGTTTATAGTGAAAGCTGCAGGAACAACTGAGATTAAGAGAAATTCACTGATGGTATCGCTAGCAAACAAACAAAACAATATGAAAGCATCAACGAATTAAAAATAATACTATAAAATAGTCAGTATTCTTGTGCAGATACCACATTCACAAGTCAATCCAGGCTCCTAGCAATGTTGAGGGGGTGCAGAGCATTTTCGTAAGTTATAGAAGAACAAAGTTCATCTACATCAGTAGCAGCTGAAAGGTACAGAGGGTTGGTAGTTCATTGGCATAGCTGAGTGGGCCACTGAAACAGCTCCGCAGCTGCCTGTTTGTAGCTGCTTAGCAGTAGTTATGATAGAAGTGAAATCCCCCCATTATGATAAAGGATCTGAGAATACACAATGAAGATCAATTTAATCAAAGATCTGTTTCACTGAGTTATCAAGATTAAGGTTAACCAGCATCCTAACAAGGACCCACTTATAGGCAGATAATGTAAAACAAATCTTAACCTCCTGATATGAGATGGCTTAGACCCTCCTCTGTTGAATCCTTTGCCTAAGGGCTGACCTCTTCCACTAAAGATTTTGTTATCCGAAGACATAAGATAGATAAAGGATATTGAAGGTACACAAGAGGGTTGATGTGCCCCATGCAGATACACTGTAAGGTACAGTGAGCAGAAATCTTCACCAATACTACCCATAGCTTATTTCATGGTCAATGACTGCTGCTCATTTTGAAAGAACAGTGACTAGCACATCAGCCATACCAACTAAAACAAAACCTTGAAAACCTTGAAAGCAAGAGATAAGAACTTAATATTTTGAAGCACTGTTATGTCAGTACATACAGTGGGGCTTTTAATTATGTTTCTAAGTGATCCTCTATCACAGGCAAAAAAGCTGAACACCAGCGAATATGTCTAGCAGCAGAAATGTTAATCATAATGAAATTAATTCTGTCTTCATCAGAGCAAGTAAAATGCCACTTTTACTTTAACAAGCCTGCACAAACGAATTAATTCTAAATGAAGCAGCATCGTCCTGCCAGTTCTCTCGCACGGCTCAGTTCGACCTTCTGCTGCTTTTCTTACTCTGTTTGGAAATTTCTTTTCAGGAGGAAAGATTTCCACTGTGTGAAAACGCCACACGGTAAAATACATACAAAAAGAAAATGAAATCCACACTGTCCTGAATGCATCTTATTCAACTGTAAAGAATTAACTCAGGCACCCATGCTTGGCACCTATTCACCTCAGACTTTTGCTAGAAAATGTTTGAAAGAAAGCAAAATAGGCATTTCTGAAGTGTGAATTAGATCTAGAGCTATATCCAGCAAACACAGAAGGGGTCTGGATTTCAAAGGAATATATATACTTCCTTGCAGAGGCCTGCAGTTAGATGGGGTGAAGTTATGTCCCCCAGCATTTGAAGCACAGTGCTGAAATGTGGAGGATGAGATATTATGTGAACGTGCCATAGCTCCGCATCAAGAGCTATAAGACGTTTTGCACTATCAGAGTAGGAAGGTAAGACCTTCTTACTTATGATGATCCTCGTTTCACTACTATTTTCTACTTAAAATAATTGAAGCAAAGAGACCCTGAGACTTCACTGGGATGTTGAGTCAGTGCTTATTAAGAAGTTTTTGTAGTCTAAACTGACGAGGCAGAAATCAGAGGCATCATCCTTAAACTAATTAAATTATGACAGGAGATTAAACAGTTTGCCTCAGGTAACCCAGAAAAGCAATTGGTGAGCACGGTATATCTGATAGACCTCCAGAATCCCAGTCAGACACTTCAACCACATAAACTTCTACTTCTCCAACTGTTCAATCATCTGGTGACACGCTGTAAGCTAGAGGTGACTGGACACGGCAAAGGAGTGGAGGCAAGTGAGGAGATTTCCTTTATGTCTGCCTCTTGCCTTCACACAGCTAAAGAAAAAGCTTTTCCTCTCTTTGATTTTCAAATCACAGTCTATGACTTCCCTTTTATTTTCTGAGAACATCTTTCCTTTTTTACCTCCCTCTCGCCTTCATCCTTCCCTGCTCCCTTTCCCTATATGGTTTATTTGCAGTTGCATAGCAACAGCACATTCCTTAAAAAAGAGACTTGCTGGATATAAAAGAGTGAATGAAAAAAGTGAGTTGTAGAAGGTCTTAACAAGACTATAAACAGACTATATTTTCTGCCTGGTTCTTTCCAAAGAAATAGCTGGGGAGGTGTGTGGGCTGAGAGGAGGTATGAGTCAAAAAGCATCAGCATTTTTGACACTCATTTCCAGCTGTCCTTTTCTAGGTCCTCTGCAGCTTCCTGTTTGGAAAGACCAAAGAAGAATGTATCATAAAAGAAGAAGTAATAGTTTAAGATCCGAACAACTCATACCAACGAGGCAGAGGGAAGAATAAACCTGGTATTTTTTTTCACAGCCATGCTTAATACCTGCAAAAGCCCTAACTGCACCAATAGCTCTGTAACTTTGAAGGATTCTTCCCCAAAAGCAAACTGACTTGTTCAAGGATATGTGTGAGCAAAACCAAGTCTTAAACTCAAAAGTGATTGATTCTTCTCAGCATATAAAACAGTCACTATCCCACTGTGATGCCTTCTTTATTATTGCAGTTTAGCTGCGTTCATTATAGACAACACTGAGTCAAGCAGGATACTCCAACAAAAGCATTGCTTAAATAACTGAAGGAACATACACACTTCAAACGGAAGCCAGGCATTTGATAGCATGTTGTCGAAGCAGAGCAGAAAGTTGTATTATACAGAAGGTTAACAGTGAGGAACAAAATTGGCTTCTCCAATTTAAAAACAATTATTGTTCTAAGACTGAAATCTAGTACTATGGCACATCATGTGAAGTTGTTGCAAATAACAGAACCTTGACATAATGTTTTCAATCCATAAGCAATTCCTTGCTTGCTACCCCTCATTATGTTAAGAGCCTTCTCTTCCATTTAGATCCACCACTTCTTTCACTCACTCATTCTGGAGAAATAAGAGCATGAGAAACCCAGGTTTTGGAGTAGGATAGATCTGACACTTCTAAGAAGTGACCATGTGTCAACACAGTCAGCATCCATGGCCTTGATCTTCTCAGCTTCCATCATTGCTAAGGTTCTCAGCATGAGGAGTATGCAATGAAATGAACATTGTGCCAGGAAAAGGTTCAAAAGCAGCTCTTCAATGACATGAGTAGCAGCAGCCATCATGAAACAGCAGCTGTCCTCAGCCACCTGCATGATAGGATATAAAGGAGTGTCTGTCTGTCCTGGCCATAAAACTAGAACAGACATAGCTGTACACAGAGAGAGACTGGAAATCTTGGTCAACTTGATTTTTTCATCTTGATCTTATCATCATTTATTCATTTAACTTCTCTGATAAATCCTTTCCTGTAAAGCAGAAATAGTTTAGTTCTATTTCAGGGAAGTTGTGTGATGAACATTTATAAAGGTTTATGAGGATAAAAGCCAGATTTGACTACTAAGTATTAAATGAATGGGATGCAATAAGATAAAAGTCTACGGAAAGAGTCATACCCCTTCCTTTTCTCCTACTACTGGGAAATTTGCCCATGTCTTTACTTTAATTTGAAAAGACCAGCAGTCAGATACTAGACTTGAGCTACAGACTAGCATGTTTATTCCCTTGAAATTTTCAAAAAGAGGAAATATTTGATTCTTTTCTATCTTTTATGGAAAAATGAGGTAATGGAATATTTAAAGAATAAAAACATTTTTAATTTCACACCAGAATGGCTTGATATGGGTAACACATGAGAAAAACTGTTGTGTGGGAAGGAATGCAGAACTCAAAAGTCAAGAGATCTGTAGTAAATCTTTCAGTAATCATCATCCCAGATCATTAGAAAGGAATCCAGAAAAGGAGTTTAGATATTTTGAGGGAGATTTAGGATTAATGAATTCATGGAAAGGCTGATAAATAAGGCTGGTGTAGAGAAGTTATTATGAAAGAATATCAGCTTTCTGTACCATAATGGAGCCAAGTAAAGTGAAAAGGATTTTAAATGTGGGAGACTGAATGTACCTAACGGTGTCTTCTCCTGAAAGCAGAGTGCTAGTCCCATCCAGTGCTTGCCTAGAAAAACATCTGATAAGCCCAACTGTATAGACACTGAAGGAAAGAATCATAGGCGAAAATTAATCACTGAAGACACATAAACTAATATGCTGCATTAGGTCCAGCCATTTTGCTGCTCTGATATACGAAAAGAAAATCACCAGTTCATTTAATTTAATTGGAGTTTAGTAAGGAAGTTGTGATCCCCGCTTGGCCATAGGAAGCATAGATATTTGATGTAGAAAAGAACAGATATGTATAAAGGTAAGAGACTTGCAGCGGTCAAACGTGGCAAGCTTGAATAGACTGAGACTGCAATAGCTGGAGTTTTCTTTTGGATGTAGATGAAAATGGTTTTTAGGATATCATAAGAAACTAAGACACAGACAGCATCAAGAAAACTCCATTTTAAAACATCTGAACATATCAGAAAGTTTATGAAGACATTTTAAGGTAAAGCAGTAAAGGCAATAAAATCTCAATTAAAGATATTCACAAGCAGGCTAAACTACATACCTATAGAACTCCTTCCCTCTATATGACACCTCCTTCACCTCCTGTCTAGAAATCACCGCCTAGGTGGATTTTTATCACTTAAATCCAGATACATACAGTATTTCTAAAGTGCATATTCTTCTTTGAAATGCAGTTTAGTCATTCAATATCAATCTGCACTTTTACCTCTGATGACCATTGCCCTTGCTTGCCAACTTCCAGTAAATATACTTTTAAATAAAGTCTTTCAAATATATTTTTGTGGGTAAATTTGATGCTGGTGCAGGGGAAATTACAACAGTAATAAATAATCTCTCTAACTAACATGAACATTGATTAAACTACTGACACTGCCCTGTGAAGAACTGCATACAGGACTACAGCTTTCTTTTAAGAGCAAGGGAACTAACATTTCCCATTCTGTATCTTCTAGTAGCAGTGAAATATTTCACTTGTTCACTTTGTCCTGTGTCTTTCTATTATCTAAGGCTGTCAGCAAATGCTATGTGGGTTTGTGAATACGGAATACTGCACATGCTCACACTGAGGACACTAAATTCATTTCAATTGACTATCGAATAACTGTAAGATAGAAAAAGCTAATTTCAGGGTGGCACTGCCCTCCTGGGACAAAATTCATCCATTCTCTATATCTATGATAGGTGAGATGAATTACTTCATGGCATTGACTAGCACTCTTCATTGACTGCAGAGGAAGTCTACAAAAGTAACTTAAACTATATACTGAAACTGTAGTTGGCTTAAGCACATCCTTGATGACTTCCTGCTCAATCTGTGATTTCACAATGATTACTTCTTCATGCCATCAGCAACCCTGTGAGCTATCTTATCTTTTAACATTAGGAATGATTTTGCATGAATTGTTTGCCATATCCAGTATGACACTCAAAAAAAATTTCTAACTGAATTTAAATCTGTTAGCAAAGCACTGAATGTTAAGATAGCTCATTAATAAGTACCAATAAAGTGCATTTTTTATAAATTCACTGACATTTCTGTTTTCTCTACATCCTAGTATGTAAGAAAGCAACTTTACTGTAATAGATCATCTCATAACATTTATTCTGGTGTGTCTGATTTAATGATTCATGTTTATTCTCAGAGATGAGTTCTCCAGTCTTCTGTGGCAGCTTAACACAAAAGAGCCCTCAGCTCTCTGTGCATTCATCTACTGGATTTTATCACATCGTCCACATAGTCTAAGAGAGCACATCCCAGCGTATGTGCTTCTGCACTTGAGTATTCAGTACCTTATAGCCACAGTTTGCACTCATGTGGTAGTTGTCTGTGAAGTGGAGTGAACAGTCAGATAACCAGCTTTCTATTAAAATAATAAACATATTTGGCACAGATAAACACAATGGGGCAATAGAGGTAGTATGATCTATTCCTTCACATTAGTTCAAATGGTTCATTTAGAGCCATGAGGATGTGGGAAAACAACTAGAAAAGTTGCCACAAACTAGAGAAATGAAATCTGGGTGATAGACTTCAGGGCATACATGAGAGCAGGACTAATCACAGCTAACAAACATCTCTAATACTGTACAGGATTTTAGTTAAGAGAGCGAGATGATGTTATAGCAAATTAACATTGCCAGAAATTAGAAAATAAAGCACATAGATCATTAGTGATGCACATGATGAGTGTGCACTTGGGGCTTAATTAGTGACTAGCTGCGGACCTGAATGCAAAAATAAACCTGTGAATTACCTGCTGAAGAACCTGCTAGAGCCATAGATACCAGTCCTGGGAGAGGCAGGTTGGAAGGGGCAAGTTCCTTATTTCTTGCACGCTGAAGAACTATCTAGTTAGGTCTTCAATGTGTCAAGCGAGTTTTTGTCTATCCAGCCATCAATAAAGTCATTGCAGCGTGTGTGAGAGCATTTGCTCTCTCTCTCAGTGTTGACAGTAGCAATGAGATTCCTTTCAAGCTCATCTGGTGCTCTGGATAGTGATTAGGGAGACTAATCAGATCTAGACAGTACCATGGCATTGTTATTGGATTGCTGCTGCTAGCTGGGATGAGGCTAGATGGTGAACACCTACACACATTGAAGTATACACACAATCCCAGGTGACGCTGAATAGAAAAGAATTCACCTCTATTTCAAGGCCATGCAAATCACGAGGTCAAGGGAGAAGTGGAGATTAAATTACAACTCAGAGCATGAAAATAAAAGATGCCTTCTACTTAAAGGTTTACATGAGATACCAGTCTAATCTGCGAGAGCCCACATGTGAAGTGAAATCAATCTTCTCTGACACCTGATTCCTTTGGAATAATTAAATAACAAGTGGAGAGGCTAGAATGGAATGGAACCAAGAATCATTTCTGTTTCAGGCAACTGCCAAAATACTTATTTACCACTGAGACCAGAACAACTCTGAAGCAGCTGTTGTGCTCTTCTGGGTAAATGATATGTGTTAAAAAATGTATAAGCATTTATACACATTTACCTTTGAGACATCAGCTTCTCTGAAGCAGACATTTCCCTTGCTGCATACATAATACATGCGTTGTTGAAAAACTGCTGAAATTCATTAATGGAGAAAAACCTGTAGGACAGTGTATGCATACAGGGCTGTTATGTCTTGCAAATACAAACATAGTGGAGCTTTAGCATATAATATGCCCTCATATTCTGTGTTCAAAGTCTTCTGCAATGGAGCTTTAGCATGTATGGCCTTATATTCTGTGTTCAAAGTCTTCTGCAAGATGCCCAAAGCACATAAGTTTGGCAAATAGTTTCCCACCCATTTCTAAGAGAGGGCATGATTTTGCAACCTATTCACTGAACTGCAGGCCTTCTTTTGTCTAAGTCCATGTGAGCCACAGCAAAGAAAAAGTGAAAACCTCCTCAACCAGGGGTGCTGCATAAGGGTTTCATCTCTTTATCCATTAGCACTAGGTATCTAGTCTCAGCTAATAGTTGAGGCTCCCTCCACCGTCCACAAAGAGTGAGAAATATGCTTTGTGCAGAGCTAATAGTAATAATTTGTCATAAAGATTATCAGAAGTAAGTAGCTGATCTACCAGAAGAAAATTATGTTCAGACAATGCATCCAGACACAAGTTCAACCCTTGTTGCTGACCATGAAGAACTACTTCAGTTGATCAAGATATAAGAGCATCTTTCCCCCTCTCTTCCCTCATTTTTTCCTTTTTATTGATATCTGTTGTAATCACTTTATATTCCCAAACTTGATATTTAAAGAAACCCCTTTTACTAATCAAAAGAAATTCATTTGATTGTTCACACTAAAAACCTCCCAGTCATCACTTGTCATTACAATAACAGCATATTGTAAATAATAAGGTCCAGAGCAGTAAGAGAGTTAAAAAGTATGGCATGCAAAAACAAATTCAAGCATTTGTTAATTAGAAATGTCCTTATTGAAGAACAACTAATCCTATATCTGCTATTATTTTCATCTCAAGGCACAAAGGCTAGTGACAGTTTACAAGATGGGTCTCTTGCAATTATGATGCATCTTGTTTTCTTGTTTTAATCCACTTTCACAATTTCAACAAGCTGATCAAGCATTATTCTCCACCTATCATTCCTCATTGCCAAGGTGCCATTATAACCTGCAAAAAGACCTAATTTAGTCTCCAGCATGGCACTTTAATTATTAATTGATACATTATTGATAAAAGCATTAGGAGAGGCCATGGCCTTTGCACCATTAATAGTAGGGTAATCCTATGCTACATTTTAACAAACCCTTATCTGGGATATCTTTCTAATATGTACTCTATTAGTTCAAGAATACTCTTAACAAATCAGCATTATTTCAACTGCACAATAACACTACTATAAAACTAAATTATCAATGTACTCATCAGTGCAAAGATATGCAGATAGCGAACTTATATTCTAATGATACTGACATCAAATTAATTTGGTAATTTTTGTGTGGATAGATGCTATATTGTTTTACATGAAAAATGTTTATATATATAAAAATGTGTTATAAACATTATAAAATCTAGCAGTATTCACTAACCTTTCATGATTTATTTGTGCATGGACATCTACTTCTTCATGGGAATAATTATATTAAATAAAACAGCAGAGCATGGGCAACTCATGGTGGAAATCAGCTGAAACTGCTGATTCCCATCACCTCCACATATCACTGAGTGATTGCTTGTTTGCTTGTTTGTAAGGTCAGGCTCTATAGAAGTTTTCACCTGAGAGACAGCTCAGAAGCGCTGAGCCCTGTAGTGGAATCGCTATGTATACCTTTGTTCTCTATTATAGAAAGGCCATTCTAGGCGATCTAATAATGTTCCCTGGCCTTAGTCACTGTGCTTCTGCAACAGTCTTTAACACTGGGTAGTGATGTGACAAAATTTTGCATGGCAGGCAGTCAAGAATACAAAGAATCCATGAAAACTGAGGGGTATGGTTGTGCCTGACCAGAATCGACAGCTCAGAAAGCAGTGCCACAGCAGTTATTCAGTGCTCCCAATCTTGTTAATTTGGGGCTGAATCTATCATACAAAATAAAATGGGGAATTTTTAAGGAAAGAATATAGGAAAGCTCTGGTTACCAGTTGCTTTACCCATGTATTTCTAAATAGTGTATTCTAAATATGTACTGCTATACAGCTCAAGATGTATAAATATTTCACTGTGCACTAATTATAACAAGGAAGAAAAGCAACAGGCCAGTACATTGGCTGCTAACAGTGATGTTCAGAAGACAGGTTTGAATATGATATATCAAGTGAAAGCAAGCAGGCAAAAGCATTAAAGAATGTTTAAAGAAAACTTTATTATTATTCCAAAACCTAAATCTATTTCCAAAGAGTGTTGGTACTGGCCTAATTCTGAAATCTTCCAGGGGAAGATTAGTTTTAATCATCAAGAAAGGACAGAAATTAAATAGAAAGTCAAGAACATGAAATTAAAAATGAAGTAATTGTCAAATTCAGAATTTAGATTTAAATCCATACAAAATAAAATAAAAATTAATAAAAATTAATAAAAAAAAATAAAATACCCCCTCAGAAGAAAACTTTCTTTTGGAAGATGGTATCCTTTTATTTTGAGTGCCTCCTTGCAAAAGTGCAGCTGTTACAGGTCTGCCCATCTCCACACCCCACCCCAGTTTAAGGCCATCTTTACTTTCATATCCTCATGATATCTCCCTAAAACAAACCCACTTCCAATAATTAGATGTCATGCTGTCCTGGGTTCAGCAGTGGCAGTCATTTTTCTACTTCTTAGTAGCTGGTGCAGCACTATGTTTTTGACTTTCAGCCTGGGAGCAGCGCTGATAGCAGCGATGTGTTTAGCTGTTGCTCAGTAATATTTACTCTGACAAAGGACTTTCTGAGTCTCATGCTCTGCCAGGGAGGAGGGGAAGTCGGGAGGAAGCAGAGACAGGACACCTGACCCAAACTAGCCAAAGAGGTATTCCGTACCACAGCACGTCACACCCATTATATAAACAGGGAGCAGTTACCTGGAAGGGCTAGATCACTGCTCGGGTCAGGCTGGGTATTGATCGGTGGGTGGTGAGAGGTTGTATTCTCTCCCCTTGCTATTTCCCTTACCATTATTATTCTTTGTGGTAGCAGCAGTGGTTTGTGTTATACCTTAGTTACTGGACTGTTCTTATCTCAACCTGTGGGAGTTACATTCTTTCAACTCTTCTCCACATCCCTCCAGGAGAAGGGGGAGGAAGAGGGTGGGGAGTGAGCGAGCGGCTGCGTGGTTCTGAGTTACCGGCTGGGTTTAAACCACGACACGCTGGAACATTATAGCGCTTTTTATGGTGTCCTGGGATTCCTACTCAGGTTCTCAGGTTCTGATTTGAGCCCTAGATTTCTGTAGAAATCTGGGTGCAAAGGAGTCACTGGGCCTTGCTCCCAGAGCTCTGCAGCAGGAAGGGGCCATGCTGTTTCCACGGGGTACTGCTGAGTAACATGCCAGTTACAAAAAACACCCACCCTAATAAATGCGATGAGAGATTAGAAATACAAGGAAAAGTTTCAATACACAGACAATACCCAGAAACTTTTGCAATTGTAAGAGAAGACTCACAAAGCCTTGACACCTTGCTCCAACCTTAGAGCAGGTGGCTCATTGAATTCACTTTTTACCCCTCCACTGCTCTGCTCTCTCTGCTGGCAAACAGAGGGCTCTTGCAATACAGAGAATGTCTCCATTAAAACACCTTTTTTTGAAAAATGAATGCAAAACCCGGTAGAGCTAGATCCAGACACAGTACACCTGATTTCATGTTGCAACAGCAAGTTAATAAGTAATAAACAAATTATTCCAATACTGAAATTGGTTCAGCGAGTTTCCAACATGTGCATTTCATGGCTGAGAAAGATATTAGTTTATTTCTGAAGCTGGTATAAAAATTTCATGTTACACCAAAGCTTTGGACCATTTTGGTCTCTGAAGAAATTACAATTCCAGGATCTTTTTGCAGCTGATGTAGTTTTTGTTAGTTTTCTTTGTGCTCAACAATTTTCTTGGTCTTTCTTTTGTCATACCTGAAATGTCTTTCACAGTGTTAGAGGAGAGCAAGATGCATGCATTGGCAGCAGCATGTCCTGACTCTGGTCAGAAGAATCATGGGAAACCTCCATGATGCTGAGATGCAGGCTAAAACATTCATTGCTTCCAGTGGTCAAACATGTCAGCTGCGTGTGCTGGGAGATGAAGAAAATGATTCACTCTATAACTATGGAAAGGAATACCTTCCTGAATATAAAACCTGAAAATTCATCTTCTCATTCTACTCCAGGCTTTTTCCTCAGTGTTCTTTGCTAATAATCCTTCCTTAAATCTCTTTTTCATGTCCAGGAGCTGAAATGACTGACTTTTTGTGGTAGCTCATCTCCAATAGCACACAGGAGCAATAGAGATTAATTTAAATTCAAGCCTGGCATTGCGTTTGAAAGACAGAATATTAATGGGATACAGAGGCTAAAGGGAATTCAAATAAACATTCTCATTGAGTATTCATGTATTATAGTCACAACTAATGCTTCCCTGGAGCCAAAGCCAAGCTCATGAGAGCAGGGGTAGGAGAAGAGAAGGCAAGGTAGGAGAAGTTGACAGTTGGCCAAGTACAATGCTAAACTGACTGGAGAAGCTGGGGACAATATAAAGTCACGTTTTCTTGAAGCAGCTACGTGTGCATAGTCCTTGCATTTTAGAAAGCCGACTCTCACCTCCAAGACAGACTCCCATCTTAAGGGAGTAATTCTACCCCTGAAAACTAAATCACTTCACTCAACCTGATGTATGATTGCACTGGCCTGTATCATGGACTAAGGCAACTGTTGAGTTTATCAAAACGATTTGCTAAACATGATGAGAAATAACCACAGTGAATGAGTTATCATACAGACATTTGAAGAAGAGGGCATACTCTCTGAATGAAATCTGTACACTTCTTCTGTGATTAGTACATAATGTTTTAATCTGATTACATATGTTACGTCTCTGTTAGGTGCGAGGACTTGATTGGATATACATCATTTAGCTGGAGGTAATACGGAGTCTTACATAAGAAGCAAGTATTAGTTTTTATGTGGGCCTTTAGCACTGGAACTGCATTTTTATATTAATTTAGGAGATAATTTAAAGTGCATTTAATAAGATTACCCTTAAGCAGTACATGAGTTGTTATCACTAATAAATAATCTAAAAAGAAAAAAGAACTTAGAGAATTTATCCATTTTTATATTCAAGCTCTCTCCTTAAATGGAAATTTTATTAGTGTAATTGGAGACAGCAGGAAGTACATGATACAAGACAGCTCTAAATATATAAATTTCAACATTTTACAAGCTTGGTTTGACTTTAAAATGCCCACGTGAATATTGTAAGTGTAAATTGCAACCCTTATAGTCTAAAATCTGAGTCACATTGATGGAGCTGAGTAGCTCAGCAGCACAGACTGAATGTATTTGAGCTTTCTGGAGCAGTCACATTATAGCTGGAGTCATCATATTGCTTCTTCCCCACCCTTTGGGAGAGTAGGAGTGAAAAAGATGTCTGTACTGTATCAGGTGTTATTTTCATACCTATTAGTTTAGGTACAAAATAATCTCAGCATCTGATGATGAGACATTCTCTGGTTTACAAAAAATTCTAAAGCATCCATCTATGGTAAACCTAAAAGAGGAAATAAATCTCTGTAGCATATGCCACTAAGATTTTCTTTTTTCTCTTGGAAAAAGAATATTGAGCTGTCCTCTCTCACCAGATAACCTTCCTCTCACCAGAAACTTAAGCATCCTCAATTTCACTGTTTTTATATAGGATTCAAACTATCCCCAATTGCCTTGCTTCTTTCCAAGTCAAAGTTCTTCCTCCATCACTTCTATGTTAAACTCCCTTCTCAGTATGTCTTCATAGTCTTTTGTTTTCTAATTAGCTTCTTCTTTATACATTATAGCAAAATCAATCTTTTCTTTTTCCCCTTTAAGGATTTTATGTCCCTCAGCAGTCTACCCCCCAAGGGCTGTTCAGCAGGAATCATAAGCTCAACAGAAGGTCAGTTTTCATGCAAGAGGCACAAAAACTTTTGCCCTATGTGATTCACACAGCAAGTTAAACACAGAAACAGTATTCTGCATGGGCTAGGAGATGAGAGACCTTTTTGACAAGTCACTGCAGAAGCTGCAAAGGTGACAGCAAACATAAAGAAGTAGAAGTAGTAGGGAGGGGGAAAAGAATAATTAAAGATAATTGCCAGAAATAGCTGTTTTTGCTTAAGAAGTATGTGTAATGGAGACCTGTACTCAGATATCCCATCTAATCACATATGCCTTCAACATAAAATACTAATTTTATATGAAGCTCTTTGTTGTTTTTTTTTCTTTAAAATGAATGTTAAATTAGTTCCTAAAAAGTGGAACAAATTCAGCAGAAAATAAAGAGGATATTCCTTCTACTTCTGCCAATGAATGCACCTGAAAGATGGAAGGATTCAAATGACCTCCAGTGGGAGGACTCAAACCTAGAACACCTCTAGTTTTGGTGGGTGTCTTCCTAAGAAAAAGGGATTCATATTTGATGCTGTTCCCTCCTTTTGCAGTTGTCTGCTTGAAAAGTGCCCACATCTTCACAGCCTTCATAGGGGATGTCCAAAGTGTTTACTTCAGACCAGCTATGGAACCTAGATATATGTCATTGGAAGATCAACATGAAAATAGTCTCCCAACATAGATGAGAACCATAGGGGCTATAAGTATTATACTGCTTTACAGAGTATGATGAAAACTGTATTATATAAGTTGTTACAGCAGCAGAGGTCTAACAAATTCTAAAGAGAATAAAGGTCCAAAGCTGTGGATCCTGCAAGGAGAAATGAAGTTTATGAGGATACGGTTTAGCTGCACTTTGAAAATGGAAGAACAGTGACATAAACTGCCTTTGATAGACACAGAAAATGCATATGCATTTATAAAAGGAATTGTGAGTCCCCAGAAGTCCTTACATTACAGTGTCCCCATTTATGTCTGCCAACCAATAGAGGTAGCAGCCTGTATTTAATGGGAAGGAATGTGAAAACCAAGTTTCATGTGTGACAAAGCACTGCAGCTGTTGATGTCTTACTGTTGGCACTGGTTTCTGATACAGACACCTGAGGTAAAAAATGAGATGCAGTTTCAAAGACATGAATAAATTTTGACTGTGAATTATTCTATTTAGTTGCACAGAGAAACAGCCTTGTGAAGAGGATGAGGGTTTTTTTAACACCCTCTCAATGGCTTTGCAGGGGATAAACCAAATATATTTATATATTTTGAGATTCTGCAGTTGTCCCATTTCTCCATTTTTAATTAACCAATGTTCCAATTAAATTTCAATTGGATTGCTTCAGGTAAAATAAAGCAAAAAAAAAAAAAAAAAAAGGTGGAGCTCCAAAATGTAATTAATTTAAGTGAGAATTTTTTTATCTTTTCCCAGAGTTACAAGACCTTGTTCAGAAAAATTATTCATTTAGTCTTCTGGTTATATATCTTTTAAACTAACAAGGTGAAGAAGAAAAAAAAAGCATTCTTCTCCTTTCATACTAGGAATATAGCTCACACTCATTCCTCACTAACACCACCTGTGAGATACTGAATGCTGAAAGCATAAAGAACATATTTATGCAAATAGCAAAACACAGAAACTGAATTATAGCAAAATAGAGGAGCTTTGGGAAGCTGGAGAATTCTTTCTTCAGCAGTTCTGGCATTTGCAGTTTCTGAACAGTAGCTCTCCAGTCTACCGTTACTTTAAAGAGAGAAACTGCAAGACCTGATACTGGGAGTACCCTGAACTGATAGCAGCAGGAATAAAATCCATTCAGACCAGGAGGATGGTCAGCTTGCTGATAATTTAAGGGCAGTAGCACTTTAGCCCCTGGCTTTTTAAAGGAAGACAGGAATTGCAAACATGTTCATTAAGTATAAGAAAATCAAGCTAAGGGTAAAACTTGGCTGAGCACTTTGAAACACATAAAGCAGATTATGAAAAATAAACATGATACAGTTGTTATGCACAAAGCAAATAATTGACCAAAGGGCATGAGAAGCATCAGATTGTATACAGGTGATCTCTGATGTGCTGGGGACAGCCATGCCACCCAAGCTCAGCTTTTCTCTGAAACACTTCAGCTATGTGTTGTGTCAGAGTACAGGCCAATCACCTCTGTCCTGCACCTTGTTTATACAATCACAGACTGGTTTGGATTGGAAGGGACCTTAAAGCTCATCCTGTTCCAACCCCCTGCTACAGGCAGGGACACCTTCCACTAGACCAGGTTGTTCAAAGCCCCATCCAACCTGGCCTTGGAACACTTCCAGGGATGGAGCATCCAGGGATGCTAGTCCAATCTACGCTTCTTTATGGTCTGAAGTACCAATCTCAGCTACATTTTGGGTATCTTCCCCACTGCCTAATGTAGCTAGGTCTTACTTCAGAACTGGGATTTGCAGGTGCTGGATGAATGTGAGTAAAAAAAAGGGAAGATATGCATCTTTCTAACAAAAAAGCAAATGGTTCAGCAAATACATCTCTCTATATGTCAAACATTTGTAATAGAACTTTCTTCTCTGGAAGAAGTCTCTAGTCTTTTCTTGTTCCCAAAGAGACAAAACCAATGGTTAGAAAATTTACAAAGGAAATATACTTCAGTTCCTTGGAGCAGTGCAAAGTTACACCTACACACTCTGAAAGCTAAGGGAAATGATATAAAATAAAATTTCTTATATAAAAAAGAATATATTCAGAGAACAGGTATATTTTGTATCAGTCTGTGTGAGGAAATTCTCAAGAAGCAGAACAGTGATATTAATAACCAGTGAAGAACCAAACATTTGAATACATAAGAATGAGTCTGAATGTGATACTTAAAATATAGAGACAAAGATGAAACACTATATTTAAATCACAAAGTTCTTGCTGTATGACTACGCAAGGGAAGACATTGTATCATCCACAGCTTCAGAACTGTTTCTTTTGTTGCATAACATTTTGAATGCAACGTATCTCTAATTTCAATGATTGACATTTCGTATGTCGTTCTAAATTCAAATGCATACTGTTCTATTTCCTTTAGAAGATGATAGGGTTTTTTTGAACAGTTATTTTCTATCTCATCATTACAAGAAAAAGCCCAAGCAATTTCATTTATAAAGGAATTAATGGCTGGTAGAATGCACTGATAATATTGACACACCCATGAAGCAAATTGAGAATCTTCTTTCCCACCCCCTATGTTAAAATTTGTTCTAAGAGTTGGAAACCTTTTCAAATGACTCAAAGCTGTCTCCACTGATACATCTTCTCGTCCAGTTCATAGAATTACATTTGAATTGAATTCTGAACTTCGATTAGGGTGGATCAGTTCTCCTGATGCTTTTAAACGCAGCGCTGTGGGACAGCAGGGAGGACATCTCCCTCTGACCTCTTGCTTTGACCTCATGTCACCATTATAAGTTTCTTATTTTCTCTTTACTCCAGTAAGAAAATGGGTGTAACACTTCATTCCTTTGAAGAAGCACCTTTGCATTCATCAAAAGTAGGAGCTCTGACAAAGAACACCAGAACATTTCAGAGATTTTTAAATAGAAAAAAAAAAGATCCTTTTGTTCTAGAAGTGGTTTTCCCTTTTTTTGTACACTGGATCATTATGCTTGCCATGTTTAAGCCTTAGGATTTTTCTCTAACAGTTCCTTTTGGTTGGGCTTCTGAGATTTAAGATTAATGAGTTCATGTAGAGTAACTCTAAATACAGTTCCCATCAACACTGCTAATGGAGAGAATCCAGATGCAGGTGATCAATATGCCATCATAAGTGTTGTACACACATCTTCTCATTATTTTTATGGGTTTTCTGTGTGCCACTCACTTCCTCTTTGCTGAGGAGTCGCCATGACCTCTTACAGGAGTGTTAAAAGAGAAATCAATCATTTCAGCCAATACGCAACATGCATCAGAGGTGTTAATGTAAGGCCCAGAGCCTTTTACTAAGAGTTTAGGAATTTCACATCTTGCAAGTACTGGCTTTAGTTTTGGATGATGTTCTGCTGACATCCATGGAAGTACAGCCAGGTTGGTATATATGGAGAAATAATCGGCTGCAATAGTGTATGCGTGTCCTCTCGAAAAGCTATTGCTGCCTGCTGCCAATGCCAAGTTCTGTCAGATAGCTTGATAGAGATTAAAGATGCTAGCAACTGTTTCTGGGGGGAGAAGTTGTTTCAGTATTCTCATTTGCTTATTTTCCCTCTCATGCTATATTCTTTACAACTGTTATTTAGGTTTTAATAGTCCTATTCAAACCCTACAAACTGCTGTCATAGAATCATAGAATAGAATCATAGAATAGTTAGGGTTGTAAAGGACCTTAAGATCATCCCTGCCATGGGCAGGGACACCTCCCACTAAACCATGCCACCCAAGGCTTTGTCCAATCCAGCCTTGAACACCGCCAACAATGCTATGCCTTTGTTTGTGCTCTTGCTTCTTTTGGATTTTGAAAAGCAGCTATACTGAAGTCTCAGGGGATTAAAAGTACTTTTATTCCATAATCCTAATGTCAGATATCTGTATTTATCTGTATTTATTTAAATCAACTTGTATTTACTACTGTATCAATTGTTCCGCTGGAATTTCATCCCCTTGACTTTCTTTTTTAGCAGCAATAAAAAATGTTATTTCTATTGAATATATAATGAATAAAAAATAATAAACATGATTTATATTGATTGAGAGAGTTTTATTATTTTCAGGTCAATATTAATAGATCTATTTGGGCATCTTCCTCAAAAGACTGTTCTTTTACATGAGTATCAGTTTAACAAAGACTTTCCGCTAAAATGCTTGCAGCTCTCATAGAATCATAGACTGGTTAGGATTGTAACGGACAAAGATTAAAAGAAAGCACCATTTCTGATCAAAGTCTTTGAATCTAAAAAGAAAGGTCGTTTGTTGAATATGAATCTTATAATTGCAGAGACGCTATGATCCATTTTGGTGTTATTAAACCAACCAAATATGCCAAAACTAGGCCTTTTCCATGTCCCTGTGGTTTTCTGAGCAGCCCACACACTGGAACATACAATTTTTTATTTCTTAGGAACTTTTTAATATGAATACAACAGTGATATTTTCATCTCCAGACAGGTTTTCTTTGATGGTAAAATATATATCATATATGATATAGATATATACACGCACACTAAGCAGCTATGCAACCCTTCTCTTGATCTCTGGATGACAGGCACAATACAGAATATTGTGCCAAAAAGGTAGATGTTTCAAAACTTTTTAATTATGTTAAATGGCTTTGTCACTTGCTTTCTAAAATCTGGTCTTTCTGAAAATTGCAATATTGCTGCATTCATAAACCTTGCAGTTCCAGAAAAATTCCATCAGAAACATGATTGTTCGCAAGGACTTCCCATTTCTTAATACTAGCCAGCACACGTTTTATCTGCTCCTTTTCACAGGTAGTAGCCTCATTGAAAGCAAGGCCAGCTTGTTGAAAGCACCTCAAAATTCATCATGATCAGTTTTATTTCTGTCATAACCCAACACATCTTCTGCATGGTAAATGATGCCAAGCAACCCTGGCACCATCTGAGATTTTCTGTTACTAGAGTGATGCTGACTGGGAGCCAGCTGACACAGTACTATCCTAATATAATGATGAACACAGTTAAAGCTTAGATTGTTTCATGAAGAAGCCAGGGAGGAAAAAGGCCAAGAAGACTTTCAAAGTACATAACTTTGAAGTATTTGGTTTATGGTAAACAAACTAATAGAAGAAACTTGTTTTATTTCTCCACATATGTATGCAAATTTTCTGCTGAGCTTTGGGACTTTCAGCTTATATGAATACTTAAGTACTTTTATCTGTCAAGTACTTCTCCTATCTTCCATTCTCTTCCACTCTTTTTCTTAACTTCCCTAACAAGAAAATACAGGGGTCAGAGACTGTTGTTAGAATTGCTGATGTCACAAGTCCGATTTTACAGTCTCCTGGCAACTCTTCTATTCCCATAAAAACACATGGCTGCATTCTTCAGTGATTTGTCTTTTTGCTACCGATGCATCCTTGACCTTATTTTGGTAGCCACCTAATGGGAAAACATCAGTCTTTGCACAATATCAAGGACTATATTTTTCTCCAGTTCATCTGGATACTGTCCCCAAACACCCCATGCTGCATCCTCTGCTACTACTCCTGTATATATTTTTACATATGCCTTTACAAATATCCATTATTAGATTGACTATAAATTATTACAGAAATTATAATGTCCACTTTTGTACATGCAGGAATTTTTCTCTTACAACAGAAATAAAGATTTGCTGTTACTTAAAGCTGAAATTCCTCAGTTCCTTTACATTATTCTGGGAAACAGGCATGTTGTGCTGCAATGCTCCGCCTCCTGGGGTTGCAATACCCTTTTTCTTCTGCTAAACACAATTGCAAGCTGTACTTTCTGCTTTAGTCCATCTTACACAAATTATCCATCTCTGTACCCTACTGAATTTTTTTTGTCTTTCAATTCTTAAGTGTAGTGAATTCAGTGGAATTCTTTCCTTACTTGTGTCTTCATTTGTTATTCAATCAATATTGTCTGATATTATCTCCCTTCTTGCTGTTAAAAAAAAGTTATATCACTATTTGATATGACTTTTTTTTTGTGCTGGATCTTCCAGCAGAGTGAATCGAGATGTAACTGAAATTGTGCTAATATACCAGTGTCTCTGATGTCAGCAATTAACCTTCTTCTTACTAGGTCTCCTTTTAAAATTTCAATGTTCAGTTAAGACTCACCAGGGTAATAAAGACTGCTTCCTCTTTGACCTGGTACTTCCTTTTACATTTGACCCTTTCATATATATATAAAATATCTGCCTATGAAAATGGTCATCGAAAACTTCTCTGTTGCAATTTGGTTCTGCCTGGCAGTTTCAGAGCATACAGCTTATCACTGTAAGAACAAAACTGACAAACAGCTAAATCTGCTATTACTGGGCTGATCCCTCTTAAAGCAGAAACCTTCCTCTATCTTGTCTGGATCCAGCAAGGGCAGATGTCTGAAATATCAAAATCAAATTGCTCCAAGAGCTGTTTCTCATCTCTGTTCCAGTCAAATGACCACTTTGTTAACAAAACTTTCATGGAACTTTTCCCTCAATTTTTCCCCAGACTGATATTCTGCATTTTTCTGTTTGCTTGTAGAGTCTATTTATTTTGTTTCTCAGATGTTGTAAGACAAAAGACACAGTTGTTGACTTGCCCTTCATGAGCTCTCTTCCTATTATATATGAGATATTCTACCTTTTCAGTAACACATATTCCTGGTTTTTTTTTCCTCCAATATTTCTTGTCTTCCTTAATTTTTCACATAGTAGAAAAATATCACTAACTTTCCAAAAGAATCATCTAGAGAGTGAAAATCACCATTTCTTTCCAATACTACTCACCTTACATATTTTTACAGGCACCAGTAAATTTGCTGACTGTGAGATAAAAGATATTAGGTCATTAAGTAAAGCAAAACACCCCCTGGAAAGCTACAGAAGCACCTGTCTTGCTTCACAAACCACCCAGGCAACCTGTGCCACTGATTTCAGATGACTGGTTTCCTTCATGGTGTCCTTTGCTAAGAAACTAATATTTAATCATGTCTGTATCTACCTTAGATTCCTAAAGTAATTACCCTGGATCAGAGCTTCTGTTTATTTATACATTCACTGTCTGCAAAGGATATAGTTTCAGGCCATAGCCAATCAACTCCTTTACCTCTGCTTGTGGGTTCACTCAGTGACAAAGCAAGAAACCCATTTAACTTCAAGGAGAAACGTAAGCACTTCAGATGTTTTTGGCTGGACAATGGAAACGTTAAAGGCAAATCTTAGGTGACAGTCTAACTACAATCTTACCTTGATTTCTTAGCTCATTATATAGTCTAGATTATCTATATGATTATTTTTAGATATTCTTATTATAAAATTTAAAAGCATATAATTCGGTCACATTTATCAAATGGATATTATGGAACTGTAGCAATGTTTCATTTAATATAAACTAAAGACATGTTTTCTCTTGTATGCATATACATCTTTACAGCCTATGATATGTCAATAAAAAGAAATATATGTCCAAGACAGACTGCATTTTGCTTGCAATGATATATTGCTTCATATTTTATCAGTGAAAGGCTCTATGTTTTTTATTGCATGCTAATAGACGTAATTAAGCTTTTGCCTTTTTCCCTGTTAATAAGTCATTTCCCTTTGACTTTGTCTTTCTTTTCTTCTTTCACTTTCCTGATTTAGACTGTGATTTTTCTAGTTCTTGATTTTGACCACCTAAGCTCTTAAGTACACTGATGTGGGAATTCACCCTTTTTTCCTGAAAAATCCATTTGAGTTTTCTTGGCTCGATGCACAACATGGCAATTCCTGCATTGGCAAATGTACCCACAAAAGCCCTCTGCATGGAGAGCTGTTACTTCCTCTTTTTATTAACTTAAGTTCTTTTTTCTTCCCACTTTTTCATATAATCATTCTGCGCATGTACAACTCAAATGCTTTGTATGCAGAACATAGTGCGCTGGGCTCATAGTCATGTACTACACCAGAAATACTTGGATTGAACCCCCATCTTCCTGCCTGCAATTTAGGGGTTTGCTAACAGAATCTCATTTCAAGACTCTAATTAGAAATGGTCTGGAAAAATAAAGTACTCCAGGGCTAATCACGAGATAGATTATTCTGCTGCCGATAATGCCATAGCTCACCTACTATTTTGATGCTTGTATAATGCTAACCTGTCATGCTTTAATTATTTTTATTTTTAATGTACTATAAAATTATACCCTTCTCAACATTTTATGCATTTATTTATATTTTATGGCAGCAAATAATATTTGTAAAGCATTACAGGAAGCAGATCTCTCTTAACCTGGTAGGGAAAGTGTGCAGCACATGCCGGAACAGCCACAGAGTGTTTCAGAGAAAAGAGGTGTCAAGTTTGTGAAGCTCAAGTGGGTTTTTCTGATAGCATCTGTGACCTGATTCACGAGCAATTTCGTCTCTTGGTGCTGATGTCTAAGCTTATTTAAATCTTGCATGAAACTCCTCATTCTTAAACAGCAAATGAGTGGAAAAGAAAATGGATATCCTTATTTTTTATCCTTCCTCCCAGCCCTCATCTAAGTGTTAATGCTCAGAAAAGGCAACTGGAAGTGTGTGCCTAGATATCATTACAAAACTCAGTTGCAGGCACTGTTGCAATGATTATGACCTAAAACTGCACAGAATAGAATAGACGGGTCCAAACTAGAGTTATCAAGCTCATTGATTCATTTTTTTTTTCTGAAATCAGTCTAGGTGATACACACCTCTGAGTAGATACCACTTTGTACTGCGTTTTCACAGTCTACTATACTACCAGGACCTGATTCTCTTTGGGGCTTCAGGTTGTGACTATAATAACTTTAATTGTGGGTCTGCCAGTGTTGACTTTAGATAATTATATTTTCCTTTGAAAAACCATAAAAGAGGAAAAGTAACAATTTGCATTTTATCTTTTTAGTTTATGAAGTTCCAACTGCAATAATATAAAGGCTGTAAACTGATACTTAGACGTGCTCCCCATCAATCTTTTTTGGCGCTAACACATAGAATCATAGAATCAACTTGGGTGGAAAAGAACTTTAAGATCATAAAGTCCAACCATTACCCCAGGACTGCCAAGACCAACACCAAAACATATTGCTAAGGGCCTCATCTACATGGTTTTTGAATGCTTGGAAATGAATTGTTTCCACAAATTCGTAATTATGAGGAGAAAAAAATCTTGTCTGAAAAGCATTTTTTTCATTAAATAACCCAAATAGGATGAAATTTGAAATCATTTTCAAAAGAAATATTAAAGTGTTTAATACAACAATTTAGACACCCCTTTCAGAACTTACAATTTTCTCAACTATTGGAATTCGAAATTGAAGTCCAAACAATTTAAGACATTTCCAAAACTGATTCCCAATTCACTGTAAAAGTTCTTGCTCTCCTCATTGACTCTGATGAAAGGGTCTCTGAAACCAAATGAGGACAAGGGATTATTTTTATCATCACATTTATCCCAGAGATTGGATATAGTGTGTTTCTATTTGCAAAAACTCCAACCATAAACTAATGTAATATTTGCTTCTCACACCTCATCATCCCAGCAAACACCTGCTAACCACAGTGTGAAACCCTAAGCAACACACGGTTTAGTCCTGAGGCCCCTTTTAATGGTGTGCTGTAATATGGATAAATTACTTCCATCCATCTTTATCTGGAATTAAAAGGATCTGTCCTACAGTATTATAAGAACTTATTTAAAATGCACACACACACAAGAATGCATTCATTTGGAGTAAAATGCCATCACACAATGGCAAGAATAAATATTGAATCCATTTATATGTCCAGGATATTCTAAATCAGGATTCAGGTTTAACTTTGATAAGTATTGTGCAAAGAGAAAGAAAAAGTTTATGCTTAAATGTAGTTGAATGGCTGCAGGAGTTGGCAAAACTGATGAGCTAAATCCTGTGAGTTATGTGAGGACACTGAATCTGCCACTGTAAGAGCTCAGCTAACTTTAGGAACAGAGTTGTTGCCATTAGCAACGGGCCAGTCATTTATAGAGGGAGCGATGTTTATCACTCAGTGTTGCTCTGAATTTTTAGTGCTTTGCTCAGAGTTAAAAAAGCATAGAAAGGATGTTGTGTTTATTTTGTATTAGCTCTGCTCCTGTGCTGGTTGGTAGCTAATTTACTATCTAGTGCAAAGTGCAGCTTGCACAGAGCCACACACCTATATTTGCTGTTGGATGTACTTAGTTTGCTACTGTTTTATTTCAGAGCTTAGAGAGGGGTGGGTATAGAGGGAGTTTACTTTGATTTTACGCTGCTTTGCACAGGCTTTTATACTCTTCTCCCTGTAAAGACCCAGAAAGCCTTTTCTCAATCTCTCATATACAGCTATGGACAAATTTCAGTGAATAATATATATATTTAATATATAAATTTTAACTGACTTATTTTGACAATATATACTTTCCTTCCTGCTTTTGATATTACTGCTTGTACTATGATGTTTGCTCAAGTTCCCTCAGCAAGGCTCTCTTCTGTCAGTAGACCCTCTATATCTTTTTTCTCCTGTTTTTAGTGTTTGAAGGATTTTGACTTTGGCCGTCTCTTTTTCATCCTCGACACTGACTTTCTGTATTTACTAAAACAACTGAAATATTATCCTACCTCTCTTGCTTTTATATTCTCCCCCTATATCATCAAAATCATCTTGATCATTGGGAGCGTACTCTGGGTGTTATTATCCCCTTATCATCTCCACATATAATTTTCTATGACTTTCAACCAGTTTATTAACAGCTCCTATATTGATTATTGCAACATTTTCCCTCACCTATTATTTGACATTATAGATCTGTCCACTAAGGCAAATATACACGAGAACAACCAGAACGATCTTGAAATATGACTCTGAAATATAATCAGAATTTGCTTTCTTTACCTTAGTAAAGCACAACTTTTCTGTAAAACCTGGTTTACAAAACCACAAACTGTAAAAAAAATATGGAAATAAGCTAAACAACAATGTTGGCACAGAAATTAATAAGCTCTCCATGACTGCTCTCATTTTGAAGCACAAACCTCTTCAGTCACTGAAGCAATGCATTTCAGGGAAAATCCCAAAGCAGAAGTATTAGATTTTAAAATGTAAATATTTTAAAAGGAAACTTTGTGTACTTATTAACAAGACAATGTGATAATATTAGATGTGAGTGGAAACAGAGACACAGGAAGTTTGTTTCAGGACATTCATTACACAACGATTTCTCTTCAGTAATGTCTGTAGGTTAATCTCATGCTTGAGGACTAAACCGAGCATGCATCTTTTGTACATTGTTCCCTTGTCATTTGCTTGTCTGTCTACAACTCAGCACTGTAAAATAAGATACAGGAAAACTTAAACACATAATTCTTCGCATAATGGGATGTGCACTTCTTTGGTCCAGTGTCCAGAATAAGTGGAGAATTGTATTAGCACTGGCATCTTTAGGGAAATATAAATGACAGTGTTAATGCAGAGATGCAACTAAGACCTGAATACCGGTAAATTCTGTTTTATTTGAGATGTTAGAATTATAAAACATCACTCCTGGCCATTTTGTCTGGAGAAAACTCCAGTCAGTGAGGCACAGCACACACACAAAAAAAAAAACATTAAAAATGACTCCGATTTTTTAAAGTAGATGATGGAGACAGAGAACAGGAAAGGCACACAGGAGAAATAAGTACCATGGAAGCTTAACAGATGAGAAGTTTAATTGTCATAGCTGTGCAACAGAACTAATGATCTTAACACTGTAACCGAGAAGGAGCTGCATATTAAACTAACAAGGTGGATGTCTGTAATGCATCAAAGAACTTGTGAAGGTCTTAATCAGATTTACAGGGTACTGGATAGGAAGAATATATGTGGCATTAAGTAGGAAAGGACAAACAACTGGAAAATACTCAAATCTATCACTAAAATATAAAAAGGCATGAACAGTACAGATATGGATACTAGAGCCTGGAATTTGTGAGCATGCTGGTCATATAGCAGAATAATTAACCACTTAAAAACTCAGTGAGAAGACAAAAATCATTATACATCGCAAAAGGGAATGCTGAAATACATATTAAAAAGTCATGGCTTGCATTATTTAGCTTCAAGCTGGCAGACAATTTTTCCCATTCTGTTGTATTTGATCAGTGATGCAAAATGGCTACACCTCTAATAAAAAATTAAACATCTTTGGGACTGTTCTGTGGTTATTCAGAGTAACAGGCAACGTACGATCCATGTCTGTGCTAGTGAACTCTTTAGACTCCATATCAAAGTAGCTGCGTCCCAACTGCTTGTTGAAAGTGATCTCTGGCTCTTCCTAATGTCCATATTTTTCTGGAAATCATTTGGAAGAATACTCTGTGGCCAGAGCCAAAAAGATACTTGACAATTTAACAGTACGAACAGTCCAGTTCTTGTGAATAGATGAGCAAATAAATATTGCAGTGTTATAGAGAGCTGGGATACTTAAAAGAAATCATAGTCCTGAAAGTGTCAATAAACCAACGAGACACCATTAGTGCAAGGTCCTTCCATAGAATGTCTTGGAGTCAGGACAATAGCTACCACTGTTTTGCAAAGGATAAAGGACAGCTCCATCACTCCACATGGTCAGATACAAAAGACAGAAAAAGTTCTGGGAGAGACAGAGATAAGGAGAAGACTGATGCAGTCTGAGCCATATGGTTCCCTCAGGGATATGGATAAACACGCCATGATTGTGATCAGGCACTCTGAACATGTACAGTTAACCTGATGTTTCCTGAACGCAAGAATCCTCTGGATGTGGAAAGATTGACGCTGGCATGCCTGATCATTTTAATAACAGTGTATCATCCTTCCCAGTCACTGGGATAAGAATCAAGGACCACTTGAATAAGAAGACTGGGATAAAATCCATTATTTGGAGATATACTCTTCAACTGGAGCCCATTTCAAATTCGTATTTCTTACAATGATGGTCATGATGGTCACATCTTAATACATGGATACATGGTGGTAACCAAATCAAGACATATACTAGATACATTTAGAGCTGAAAGACTAGCACTCTGAACTCAGTATTGGTCCATCAAGTTCAAACCCAAAGAAAAGCTCTAAAAAAAAAGATTATTATGAATTATGATGGAATAAGTATATACAGGCATAAATTCTCTTTCTCCTAGCTCTTGGTGGTTAATTTACAGCCAAAACAATCAGACTTTCATATCCCTATGAAATCTTTTTGCTGACAGCTTAACAGTTACTTACTTTTCTAGGATGCTGCTAATCTTTTGGCCTTAATAATACAGCCTGAAGTCTGTTCCCCATAAATGTACCTCTGCTTTTTGACTGACGGTTTGAAAATGTCAACCTTTAAAACATTAATGCAAAATCAGGCACACTTAAGGTTAAGTATTTAACTTATATTTAATAGAAGTCTCTCTAAATACATTTTTCTCCATTAGCTTCTGTTAAGAACAAATTCAGTATGTCTATATTTAGTAAGTTCTTCATGTAGAGGCTATTTAGCCTATCAAAATTTTCACGTGTGTTCTGCATGTCTATAAATGAAAAGTACCCTGAATGTGTCAATCATGTACTTCCCCCTGTGAAAGACACTGATGACACCAAGCTGTGTGGTTCAGTTGATATGTTGGAGGGAAGGAATGCCATCCAGAGGGACCTTGACACACTTGTGAGGTGGGCTGATGCCAGCCTTATGGAGTTTAACCATGACAAGTGCAAGGTCCTACACCTGGATCAGAGTCATCCCAGGCGCAGCTACAGGTTGGGCAGAGAAGAGATTCAGAGCAGCCCTGTGGAGAAGGATGTGGGGTGTTGGTCAATGAGAAAATGAACATAAGCTGGCAGTGTGCACTCGCAGCCCAGAAAGCCAACCATATCCGAGGCTGCATCTAGAGGAGTGTGACCAGTAGGTCGAAGGAGGTGATCCTGCCCCTCTACTCTGCTCTTGTTAGACCTCACTTGGAGGATTGTGTGCAGTTCTGGTGTCCTCAACTTAAAAAGGACATGGAACTGTTGGAACAAGTCCAGAGGAGGGCCACGAGGATGATCAGGGGACTGGAGCACCTCCCATATGAAGATAGGATGAGAAAATTGGGGCTGTTCAGCCTGGAGAAGAGACGGCTTCCTGGAGACCTCATAGCAGCCTTCCAGTATCTGAAGGGGGGCTTATAGGGATGCTGGGAGGGACTCTTCATTAGGGACTGTAGTGAGAGGACAAAGGGTAACTGGTTCAAACTTAAACAGGGGAAGTTTAGATTGGATATAAGGAGAAAGTTCTTTACTGTAAGGGTGGTGAGGCAGTGGAATGTGTTGCCCAAGGAAGTTGTGAATGCTCCATTGCTGGCGGTGTTCAAGGCCAGGCTGGACAGAGCCTTGGGTGGCATGGTTTAGCGGGAGGTGTCCCTGCCGCTGGCAGGGGGTTTGGAGCTAGACGATCTTAAGGTCCTTTCCAACCCTAACTATTTTATGATTCTATGATTAGCTTCTTATCATCAAGGATTTTTGATCAAAACCTGTCAAAAATGTTCTCTAAATGAACTGTGTTAAAAAGCAAAGACAAAAGAACATGCTCACTTCTTTTGGACTTCTTCAGGCTTATCAGCATGATGCAGCTGGGAAACAGGCAGACTTCAGACATGCAGATGAACTCCACAATAGAAAATGTACTCATCTGGGGACAGTGGTGATCTGCCTCTTTTTCTGAAGTTGTTTCGGATGCTGTTCAGTCTCAGAACAAGTATGGACTGTAGCTTTAATGATTTAAGGTACACAATATTTTTCCTTGAATATTTAGTGCATGGTATAGAGGTGGTCTACAGCTGATTGCCTGTTTTCTTTGACACCTTTGTACACCTAGTCTGAAAGATCCTGGATGAAAATTGAGAGAAAAAGTGAGGTCATCAGGTATATCTGTACTAGCAACTGAAACCTGTTCTCTGTCCCTAAAGAAAGAAAGATTCATGGCATTCATATAGCTGAACACTTCCTTCGGAGCACGTTGCTTTAGCTACAGTGACTACTTGAGAGCAGGTTTAATGCTGCCCACCAGACTGTGACCACGTGCAGTTTGGGAGACTGAGAATGAGCCAAAACTATGTCAGAGAGAATATTAATAATTAAGCAGTTTGCACAATGTGATAGTGTTTAAGACCATACACCGGACCAATTTAGAAGTTAGTATAGACATAGCCATTATATATTCAAGAGATATCACTTTAATCTCTTTGCCTATAGATATTCATTTGCATAAGCACAGGAGCCCTTTACAACATGATGGATGTGGAACTCAATTAACTGAGGACTGTGTTTCTGAACATTAGCAGAATAAACTGAATTTAGAAGTATTGATCATCCAGTCAATAGGAATGCATACCTTCTGCAAATTTAGAATGAAGGATATGTCTCAGTATGGTATGTAATATTGTTTAAATATTAAACTATTTCATGTAAGTGTCTACATGTGAAATACTTGTCTGCGCTCCCACTAGAGTTAAAAGAGATGTAATCAAGGGACTCTAAGGCTCTAGAGACAACTCCATCTGACTTAGATGTCTAAATTACATATAGACATCCACAAACAGACAGACACATGTATGTCTCGATCCACAGACTGAATCCAACCCATGATGATAGGGCTGGACAGGGTACACAAATCAGGTTAGGTATAAGGAAGTTCTTTACTGTGAGGGTGGAGAGGCACTGGAACAGGTTGCCCAGAGAAGTGGCAAATGCTCCACCCCTGGCAGTGTTTAAGGCAAGTTTGGACAGAGCGTTGACCGACACTGTCTAGTGTGAGGTGTCCCTGTCCAAGGCAGGTGGTTGGAAAAGGGTGATCCAAAGGTCCTTTCCAACCCAAACCATTCTATGATTCTACAGTCTTCCTGTGCATGACCTGACCAACACTAGAAAAAGAGCAGTCAGAAAGGCCAGATTTAAGTCAGTATTTTCTAATATGAGTTTTCTTTTACTTCAAAAAATATTTTTCCATAGAGTTGGAAATTTTTCCCAATGCTTTCTGACAAAGTTGGTGTGTAGTCTATAGCACACACATGCATCAGCTCTAATCACATCCACATAAAAAGTATAAAGGTTTTTGTACATGTACTGTAGTACATGTTGCCATGGGTTCAGCAGCAGCAGTCATTTTTCTCCTTCGTGGTAGCTGGTGCAGTGCTGTGTTTTCAACTTTCGGCCTGTGAACAGCGCTGATAACACCAATGTTTATAGTTACGGCTTAGAATGCTTTGGTCTGACCAAGGACTTTCTGAATCTCATGTTCTGCCAGGGAGGAGGGGAAGCCAGGAGGAAGCAGAGACAGGACACCTGATCCAAACTGACCAAAGAGGTATTCCATGCCACAGCACATCATGTCCAGGATGTAAAAACGGAGAGCAGAGACCCAGAAGGGTGGGGGGGCACTGCGTGGTCGGGCTGGGTATCAGGTGGTGAGCGATTGTATTCTTTCCTTGTATTTGCCTTGTCATTATTATTATTGGTGGTAGCAGTAGTGATCTGTGTTATACCTTAGTTACTAAACTGTTCTTATCTCAACCTGTGGGAGTTGCATTCTTTCAATTCTCCTCCTCATCCCCCCAGGAGCAGAGGGAAGAAAGAGGGGGAAGTGAGTGAATAAATTGCGTGAGGGGCTTAAACCAAGACACGTGTTCACATGCTTCTGTCCATGCCATTCCATGGGTCCTCTAGGCTCAAATTAGTTTCTTGCAAGTACATACTTGCTTTCTTTCAAGCAAAGTTTCTTGTCTTTTCTGAAATAGGTATTGAATAGTCCTTTTTCTACATACAGATGCATTGGGTGGTTAACAGAGGATATGACGTAGCCACAGTTTGATAATGCATTTCTATTCATGTTAAAGGTATTTCTAATGACAATGAACATTCCCAAAACACAGGAATTTATACAATTTCTTCCCTCAGAGAAGAAAAGTTCTTTGCCATAGTCTCTTTGCATCCTGCCGGCTGAGGTAGGAAGATGGATGTGCTGTGATCACAATAGCAAAGTCAATGTCAAGGTTGTAAATGTAAATTTGTGGGTTTTTATATTTTAAGGTTTTGAATAAGTTAATATACAATTCCGAGCACAGAATTTGATAACACCCATATCTTAGATGGTGAACCGTCTTAGGCTGACAACTGGTAGTGACAGAGTGGGAATTACTAGATTTGTGTTTTGACACTTCCACTAGATTCCACACATTTTCCAGGTATTTATAAGCCTGAAGGAGTCAGAGTCATAAAAATTCAACCTTGTGTAAAGGTCATAAATAACATGCGGGGGAGGGGGGGGACAAATAAAGGAGGAAAGACCGGATTTTTTTTTTTTCTGTTTTTAATTTCCATTAAAGAAGACTTTAATTGGATTAACAAAGCCCTGTTTCATACACAAGGTATGAATTGTGATTTGTTCCAAGTCAGGTTGGCACTTTTGTTGCTTTTTCTCTTTTTTTAAAAGAGAAATCAAAATAATCATATTGAGTATTTTTTTTTAAATGAAGAGAGTAAATGCCATGTGTAACATTTTTCCTCAGCCACCTACTACAAAGATTTAAATACATGTGTTTTAATTGTCAACCTACTTACCAAATAGAGCAAGACAATGTAAGAGATAAAGGTTTACAATTTTAGAAGATGTACAAAGTCAATTAAGACTTCCAGTTAGTATAATTGTTTGATTTGTTTCTATAAAGATGATTTCCATTGCCATTTGGTTTGATTTTCAGGTGTAGCCTGTGTCTGACCACTTACCTTTTGTTCATTTCTCCATTTTCATTCTTTTAATCTGTAATTGAAGTTTTTCCCATATGCAAGTACTGTGTGTGTATGGAAAACCCACCCAGTACAAGAGGAGATATTTCACTATTGGGAGATTTTCTTGCCACTAATGACTCGAAGGTTATTCTGTCCTGATGCAAAGTGAAGAAGCTCAGACTTCCAAGAAGTGAGAATTTACTTAGAAATTATTCTAATATCTTTTTGGCAACAATCAGATTCATCAGTAATAGCTACCCTTAAAAGTGAATGGTCACAGGGCATATCAGTATAACTCTATATTACTAAGATGGCCTAGACCAGCAAGCAAGATAGCTTTAAAACTGGGAGAAGAATATTTATGTGGGTCTTTGCAGAAAAATTTTATCCCTTCTCAGTCCTGCACTGCCATGTGGATATATTAGACAATCTGGATCCAAATCAGAGCTCTCTGCATTATATGCCTGTCCCCACCTTGCTCTTGTTACTAATCCTTGGCTTTTGCATTACTTTGGGCTCATCCCAGTCTTCACAGTGTGGTTCAGGATTACCAGGCTATCTTGACAGTACGGTTTGGATCCTCCTCTATGTGAGAACAGAGATCTGAACTCAACAGCCCACACAGTTTTTTGGGGGGTTAGCTGATCATGGAAATTACATTACAACACATCCAAAGTGAGTATTACAGAGCTCACCAGGAGCTTAAATTTTTACCTATAGGATAAGACTCTACAGTGTATTTGATCCCACTGTATCATTTGTAATAAAATACTAATTATAACCATTGGAAATTAGCTTGGCAAAAATTATCCAACAATCCAAATAAAAACTATGTACATATGAATCAAGTACATGCTATGTTTTATCAGCATATACTAAGTAACATATGATCTTGAGAGTATTATTTTAACATCTGCTTTTCATCTATGCTTTATTTATGTGATGCAATCTTATGTCTGGATGGGAGAAGGAGGATTAATTACATGCTGCACATGCCTATTTCTCTCCATCAGGTCTAAAAGAGGCTACAAGTATATTGTAATGAGGTCAAGCTCTGTCAGACGCTTGAGTTCATGTTCAAACTGTACACTAAGTGATCATCTCTGTCTTGCATACCCAATACCTAACACATCAAACTCACAATATGAAATCTAGGCATTAGCAATAGATTCAAAATTTATACACTGAAAAGAAAATCTAATTCTTCATATGAAGGGTTTATTTTCTCAGTTCAGAAATTTTCAGGGCTCTTTTATTATTCATTAGAACTAACCAGGAAAGTAAAACAAAAATTAGTAATGCACACTGGATGCTACAGAAGTTCATACAACAAGCACTCCACCAATAGAGCTAATTGTAATTCTTGTTGCTTAGGGCTGAGATTTTTTTTACCATTCTATCTATGAAAGCAATTATGTGAAGACCTTAGCTAATCCCCCAGACATCAGCTTTAAAGTACCGTAGCTACTGCATAGCACATACAGCCTGCACAGAGATGGAAAACACAAGGCAGACAGGTAAACATATGCATATGAGCAAATAGTATTTTGGGACAGCTCTTAAAGCAAGCTGTACACTTCCTAAAATAGAGACAGACAAAACTCTTTTCTGAAATCTATGCAATCTGTCAGAGAAAGATGAACTGATCTTGCAAGATATCTCTTATATGATATTAGCAGCACATCAAAGCCAGCTAATAAGTGAAACATTATCTGCACAGCTGAACAAAAACATGTCCTGTTGTAAAATTTGTCCCATAACTTTTAACTGCTGAAAGTTGAAAACATTCAACCCATTAAGTCTCACGCGAAGAGAACATTCAGCTGAAAAGGGACATGTAATATGTAAGAAGAGACGTGCTGATGTCAGAGTGCACTCTTCCACCTATAATATTGCTGCTGGGGATTCTCTGAGATGGGAAGCAGCAGGTAGTAAGAACAGTAAATTCAGTTATTAGGTGCGTTTGTTCCATGCGAGAGGACCAGATAATAGCCTACCAGTTGATGGAAAAGGTGGAATCAGACCTCTCAGGATAAATTGCATAGACATGCAATGTAGGAGCCAGTGTCTAAAGTCTGTTTTGTTTTCGATAACAGATGTTGGCATCCGTTATACAGACATGCGCAATGTAGGAGTTAGTGTCTGATATCTGTGTTGGCATCAACAGCAGAAAAGTAGACCAGGGCACCTCTGGGATCTATATCCAAGCTGCTACAACCTCTATGCTAGCATTCTCCACAATGGTGTCAAACATGAAGCCTCAAAGGCAGGCAGAAATCCAGAGTCTCAGTGTAGTGATGAGATGTTGGTACAGTAAAGAATGTCTTAAATTGATTATGAATGGGGCAACATTTGGGGATTTGAAGAACCCCTACTGAAGGAAGAGTTGAGTTGTATTCAATCCAAATGGACCCATGCAAGGCCATAGAAAAATACTTTAACTAGGAACTGGGGAAAGCCAAAAGGCACATAAGGTATCCCACAGGAAACAGTGCTGAAGCTAGTTTTGTTCAAATAAACAAGCTCCCCAATCAAGAGAAATTTATAGAAAATGAAAAATTTACATCTGCAGATGCTTCTGATCTCCTTCTGGTAACCAAAAGTCACAATCAGAGTTAGGAACTAAAAAAAGTCCTCATAAAACTGAGAGAATAATGAAGTGGCATAAGTGCTTTTATGTAGTTAGAAGTAATGCATCTACTGAGCAATAATGTAAACCATGTGTACATGATGCCAAACTTTGAACTGAAGTTTTCTAAAACAGTGTGCATTGCAGCCAAAGAAATCGATGAAATGTGGTGTTTTATCCAGAACAGTATTAAGAGCTAGGCAGAGGTGTCTTCTTTTCAGCACTCAAAAAGGCAGAATTTTATTTCATCTTCCTGTTTTGAAATAGTCATTTAGAAGTTTAGAAACCTATTTTGCAGTAAAGTGTAAGTAAAGCAACCAAGATCCTTCCATATGCTTTATCTGGCTTGGCTGTTGCCTGTGTGAACAGATAAAGATGGGGACAAAAGCAGCTCAAAACATGTAGATTAGAGTGAAAGGGCATCCTGGTTTCTCTAATGAAAGCACACCTCCCTAGTTTACAAGTTGTTCTTTGTCTTTTCTTAGTTTCTGCTGCCATATTTCTCAAGGCATGATAATGTAAAAGTGAGTATGGTCATCAACCTGCATGACCAGCCTGCTTAAAAGATTCTCCCAACATCATTTGTCTAAGAATGTTTCTTAAATAATACAAGAGGTGGACAAAGAACTTTGGAAATGATCAAGCAGACCATTTGTGCCTCCCTGGGAACTGAGACTGTATGGATTTATTCCAGAAGTGCTGAAAGCTATCAGTTCAGTTTGCTGAAACAAAACATTACAGACTGGTTTCTAAATAATAAATGAATGGATAGAGCTATAATGTGAGTTCTAAGCCTCATCTTAGAATTTCCTAGGTTGGATTCCAGTTCACACTTAAAAGACTAGTTAATGTCACAGTTTGCCTGGCATGGACACCGAGCCTGATGTTGACAGTCCAAAATATAATATGCTTCAGAGAGCAATTCTCTGTTGGCAGGTGTTTGAAAGCCAAAGCATGAAATTACTTCCAACTCAAATTATAAGATTTAAGCATTGTTTCTAGACTTTATCCCTTTTATGTACATATGTACACATACACATCTATATACCTATATGTATATATATTTATATATACATATATATATATGTCTCAAAAGCGTAACAGGGCAAAATACCCATCCCAAAAGCTGCGCTCAAGGTCCCTGGCTGTGTTATGAGTTGTAAAACTTCTGAAAGTTAAGCACCAGTTTAAAAGCAGAGTTTCTAACACTGAGTTAGGTACCTCAAGTGAAATGCAGGTTAAATTCAAAGTCTTGAATTTTGGCCTAACATTTCAAAGGTGATGTCTGTAACATGTTCAAAGAAACCCTGCAGCTATAAGCAGGGATAACCCAGCCAGGTTCTAACAGGTAGCTTGCACCCAAGTAACAATGTGGGTGTTACTTAGTGTTCATCTCTACTAAGCCATCATGGACTACAGAAATATTTTGTAAACTGAATTAAAACATGTTCTGCTCTAACTAAACTGATACATTTAACCAACAAAGGTAGGATTGAGCTCTGGTGTTTCGCTCCTCCATGGCTTTCAGTTCCGTGGGTTCTGCCTCACTTTTGCTGAAGTGATTATCAGCATTAGCTGTCCTATCCAGCCAGAAGCTGGAGAGAGCCTGTCTTTCCTAGAAAAGGCATGCTATAAACTACAACTTATTGAATAATATATACTGCAAGAAGTGGATAGCATCAAGTACGTCATCCCATGCAACACAGTGAGCCAAGGTAGTTACTCGACCACAGCTAGAAGTTCCTTCTTATCCCTCTTCCCACCCCTCCTTCTTGCAGCAGGTAACGATACACATTGAACCCTTCCATGAGCTGCTTTAAGCCACTGATTTAGCAGAAACTAAAACCAGAAAAAAAAAATCTGGGCTGTTTTATCACATTCTAGTGACTTAATGGAAAGATCCAACAAGCACTGAAGGTGGAGTGAGGCAGGAGGTAAGGTTGAGAGGTCAGTAGTAAGACATAGAGAAGCAAAATTGAGGAAGATCAAGGGAATTGGAGATGTCCCCTTCTTCTGATGGAAGCACTACTTATCAGAAAGACAGAGCTACCTACGAAATTGTATCTTAGGACTTATACGGGCTCAGACTTGTATAGACTCAGGACTGTATGTAAGTTATATAAACCACAGCGACCCAAGATTTGCTACACTTCCATTTCAAACATTCATGATTCAGATATGTTCCCTCATTGTAGCTACAGAAGTAGGTAGATGTCTACGTGTGAAGACAGAAAACCAGTTTGACAGTGTATATCTGAGCACTTCTATGGCACCACAGATGTTTGCTTAGTGCTGTCTTTGGATATCGTGTCAGACAATTAGCACTCACAACTCTGCATGAAACAGGCATCACTATACTAAAGGGCTGGAACTACATCGAGACACAGTGGGTAACATCAGAGGAATCTAAGTTGCTGCAATTTCCCTTCCTCAGGCCCTGATAAAACAGAAATTATACCAACTTGCTCTCCCTTAGGCTACTCATGAAATAAAGATCTCTCCCTGTGAGCCTCTATCAACCTGCCAACACTATTTTCATTGTATAGCACTGTTTCTTCTTAGATGCTCTGTTAGACTGAAATGTTTCTAGGTTGCATAAAGACTGACTGATGAGGCTTGTTAAATCAGGATGATCCCTTAAATGACAAACAAAATCTTATACTAAGCATAGAATCCTAAACCAAAGGCCTTGTACCTCATTAGGAGGAAGCATTTGTCAAAAGAAGGGTTTATTGGTTTTAGCTGGGATAGACTTAATCTTCTTCATAAGTAGCTCCTAGTGTGGCTATAAAATAAGTTAATAAGTGTCTTTGTTATTTTTATGGTCCTGGCTGAAAATTTTGTGGTTTTCATTACCTAACCTCGCATGCTCAAATCCATGAATCTGATGGGGATCTGATTTGTCTCTAACAGATTTGGCAGGGACTCCCACAACAGTGCTCATAAAAAGTCAAACCCATTGCAGTGAGGTTTTTAAAAAGATCTCTTTCTTATGTTACTGGAAAAAGGACCACATTTTGTTCGTTTAATATAGTTTATGTCAATACACATAATCCCATAGCACATCTACCTTGAGAGAATTAAACTATACCAGAAGTCAGGTTGCTCAAGTACCTGGAGTTTGGTGGTTAAACACTTGTAGCTGATGTGGAAGTAACACAGCTGAACTGTGAATTCTCACATCACAGGTAGAGATGAGCAAGAAAATATACCAAAAATAATTGCAAGGTGTGATTGGTATGTAAACTACAGCCAGTTATGGGATAGGGACATTTGCTTGTTAGAATTAACTCAATCAGTGAAGGGAAACTATATAGTCCACTTACCATCTGGTCCTTAAAGGAGGTGGGCAGGAGAATCTCTTTTACAGGGACTATTACAGTTACTAAACCACTTCAAAGTACAAATACTATGACAGACTGTGTCATCTAAAGTGTGACTTTATTATCCAAGCCTAAAGGTTATGTCAAAACTACCTCTACATCTTTCACAAATGAGCTGAGTTGCAGCGAAGAGAGTTTTAATGAGGTCTTATGGATCGCCATAGGAGAGTTTGGGTTATGGTGGTTCTTCGGTATTTTTGCTGTCCTTACTCATGTTAGGCTGAAAATTGTTTCTCAACCTTTTTTTCCCTCTTATCTAGCCCATGAGTCACTTTATTGCGCTCCTGTTAGGCAAAAATAATTTGTTTTGCCTTTTCAGGGACTTCAGTATATCTGCCAGAGACAGTTGATGTCCTCTACCCGTGATAGTATTCAAATAATGCTTAAAGTTGTTTATGCTGTGGGTAAATTGGGTTCAAATATATCCTATGTTACAAGGCCGGCCACTCTTTAGTTTCTTTCTTGTAATTGTATCTGACCACATTTTTTGAGAAGGCCATGAATCCAGCCTGAATGGCACTGCTTCCCACCAATTTTGTACAGGTATTTCTAAAGTAGGAAACTCTATCTATACCTATATCGTAGAATCTCTACCTATACCTGTAGACTGAACAGATTAAGAAACACTAAGGCCTTTATATCAGGACTCAACATTCATGCTGAGCCACATCACCACTGCCCTCAAGTAAAAAAACAAGGAAAATCCAATAAGGAAAAAATATTAGTAACCAGTTAAGAAAAAATATATTTGTTGTGCATTTGATTTTATTATGGCTTTCTTGTTTTGACTGATTTGATTTTATAATATTTATATTCATTGACTGAGGGGTTTTATGCTCAGGTTTTTGATTGATTCGGGAATGAGCAGAGATGACATGTAAAACATTAGCTCATAAACAGTTACAAGCAAAACAGGTGCAGCAGTAATAATAATAAAACCACAAATCACTAAAACGTTGGTTTTTTTTAAAAAAAAAAAGCAATGAATTGTTATTGAATGCACTGTTGTGCTGAGATAAATTTTTATCCCTTAAAGTTTCTATTTTCTCTAAGATTTTGACAAATTGTGATTATTTCCTGCTATCTCCCATAGGATAGAAAGGAAGAACAGACATTATTAATAGATGGATTCCTAAAACACAGCCTGTGGGAAGACAAAAAGAACAATGGAAAAAACCAAGGCTCTTTAAATCTAAAAACTTTCATTTCAAGTTCCCATGTAAGGCTTTTTCTACACTGATGACATTTAAACCTATTTGAATTTGAAACAACATTAACATTTTATTTTAAATTTAGGTAATAAAAGAAGACCAAAGTATCTGTTTCTCATCTGCTCTTCATAGTGCTCAAGTTAAGGCCTATATTGAAAGTGATATTTGATCTATAAAAGAACTTTTTGTTTTGTTTTAAACCACAGCATTGACATAGTATTAAAATTGTAAAGCTAAGTGATAAATCTTAGAGCAGCCACATTTTCCCCCCAATATTGTTTCATAGGTATTACCTGCTGAATGCCTGAAAGCAAAAATTTATAGTTTACTAAAATAATGCACCTTTCTTTGAAGACCAATTAAACACAAAGTCTTCTTGGCAAACAAGACACAAAGCTGCCTTGGCACCTTGAATAAGTGGAGTGAGAAATAGGCCCATTCTAAGATGTTATTTAGCCCAGGTAAGATATATTGCCTTCTGGAGTTGTTTATCTGTTTCCATTCCATTGACAGGATACCGAGACATTGCTTTAGATGAGACACCTAAATTTAAGATAGCCTAATTTTAAGATAGCTTTTACACTAAATCCTTGGGGGAAAAAAAGCATCCCTTAGTTCTTCCTTTTTTGAATATGAAAGGAGCAGGGTTGGAAATTTTTCTGACCAAGCTAGGAAATGAAAGTTTTTTTATCAGACCAATTTCTAACATGAATTTCCTGTCACTTCAGAGCTGCAAATTCAGGGAAAACAAATGGCAACAAAATGCATATTAGAAACAACAATCAGCTGTTATATTGCTAATGAAGGTAATTGCATGTTCATTCTCTTCAAGGATGAGAGGCTGGAATGGGCACATGAAAATTAATCAAGTCATTTATAGCCTTCTTGCAACACATACCAAAATTTCAGAATCAGTCAAAAACATGATCTAAATTTCAGACAGCAAAGAATCCTTAACAATATAGAATGTTATATTACTTATAAAAATGAAATATATTCATTAACAATTTCTTGGTTTACCATAGATTGGAAAAAATAATAACCAAAAAATGGGGTACTAAGTTATCTTCAGTTATTCAGAGAAGTCTTTTCAGCTTTCTTACCCATTTCAGTTGGAAAATGATGGGACAAATTCTAAGAAACAAGTACATAACCTCGTAGAAACTTATAATCCACACGCTGCTCTGCATTTAGCTAATGCTTGTGGATTGTGCCTGTAGTAGCTGCACTGCATGATGAATCAAGCTGTATAATGCAACTCCTCTATTTTTGTGAGTCACTTATAACTGGCCTGGAATGCATTACATTCATAGAATATCATTACAGTTGCACCAACCAAACGCAAATGATATTAAGTACACAATTCAACAGGAAATCTTGAGCTGTATATCAAGGACCAGATTCAAAGAATCTTGTTGACGCACTCTGAAGACTACACCATCTCAATACTCATCCATAGGAAACTTGTCTGAACACCAGTAAATAGCTATTTAACCTGCCTCTCTTTAGAATGTTGAACCAGTGAATACTTCTTGGTTGTACCTTGTTTTATTGCTAGGATCAGGTTTTGAAGGTCGTGGAGACTCTCCTTTGATGGAGAATCTGAGCAATCATCTATTTAGATGTTCAAGCTAGATATGAAGTCTCCCACCTTCACTGCCTCAAGTGCCTTCTTGTTTGTACACAGGGAGAAGCAATCTACTTGGTTCAGACTTTTTGTGCTCTCAGTGCAATGCAGAGAATACAAAAAAGTGAGTGATGTCCTATTCATTACACATGTAGCTGCCCCATTACTCTACAGGATAATGTGGTTCAGTTTCAGTTCATAAAAATTCACTCCTTTGCCATAAAGAACTCGATGTATTATAGCTCCTATGAAAGGGGATTTTGAAGTGAGCATCTGATTTATTCGCCATAAAATACTAAATAACACAATGACCTCTAACTGATCTATGGTGCACCAATCATTTCCGAAGAATTTCAATTTTCCCTCAATCTATACAAACCATGTTCAGATGCACATTACAAGGAGACTGTCCAGTTGTGCAAATAATGTATGCAAGATGCAAATGGCATATGTTATTTACTTTAAGGGTTCCATTATTTTACTTAGCATAAACCCATTTAGTTGAAAAAAAGAAATCCGAGTTTTCTCTGACAGTTTTAGATAGTTAATTGCAAGGAAAACAAAGTTAGATATGGTTTGCAAGAAAAAAAACACAAGGAAATACGGATTAAAATTCAAGGTAAAACAATTTTCTCCGCCTTTTATGCCTAAAGCAATTCTCCTGTTTAATATAATTGCAATAAAGTCTTTGCATATTTATCCAATAAATACATATTTCTGAAGTCTGGCCCTTGTAACTGCCTGAACAGCAAAATTACTGAAATAATTGTTATTGAAATTACTAATTTTCAGTCAGGATTTAAACAAAAAAGTTATGATATAAATCTAAAGGAGAAACAGAGGATGGTTGTAGCATGTCAAAACAAATGTCCTCACATGCAGTAACAAACAGCAGATATCTAGAGACAGACTATAAGACAGGACACAGTGGTATCACCTTGTGTACTTCCCAGATTTTGTTTTTAATCTAAGGTTTTACTAATGGGATTTAATTTGGGATTTAATTTTGTGCTATTCAACTGCCATTCTAAAGTGAGATTATCAATCATCAGTAGCTTTAAATTGGGGTACATTTCTGGGGCCAGTTGGATGAGTTTTGAGATTTGCATAGATTCCTATAGAGGTGTTAATACAGTCATTTTTGATCTATCCTTCCTTCTGGGCCTGCATGGCTACTAGGATTCAGGGACACCACCTCTTTACACATAGTTATATTGCTTTTAGTCTCCTTTTTACACAGAGCCAGATCTTTGAAGGTCAGAAAATAAGCTGCCTCGAACAAAGCAAACTGCCTCAGCTTTCTACCTCAGAGCTTGTGAGGCATTTTACGACAAAGAAGGTATATCTATAACTGGCTGCACCTCACTTCATGTGCTTATTAAAGGATAGTTTTTCCATGGCAAATGCATGAAGACTTTCAGAGTTTTGTAGGCTCCTCAAATGCAAAGAGAAATTAAATCCCTCTTTCTCATCTCCAGACATATAGTACAGGCAAACACCTCACGATCTTGCTGCAACAATGAATAGGTAATTCTCACTTTGCATTCAGTGTAGCTACCAGTGCTACTGCAAGATAACTGAGTTTAAAGCCGATGACAAAGTTTATCAAATCAGAATAGCAGTACCTGACTTTTTAATATATCATTTTTTGTTGTTCTCATCTGCCTTTTTCATATACCTTTTTCCCCCACACTGCATGATGCTGCAATTTAAGATTCTGGATTGTTGCCATCGATTTTAGTGAGAGGAGAACCACAATTTAAATTACTGCACAGACCATGTAATACGGACCAGGATATTGTCACTCTGCTCTCAACTTTGCACAACCATTTCCCAGGTTGTTAGGTGCTCTTTGTTTCCCTGCCAACCCTCTCTTTTTATCACTATCCATGCTTAAATTGCACAGAGAGATGTTCAGTTCAGGGGTTATCAATTAATTATTATTTTTCTGTAAATATTTGGTATGCCTTGATATGCTGCGAAAATGGAACCAGGACTAATGTAAACCTGCCAAGGCTTTTCATAAAAGAAGGCTGGTATCAGTCAGGTAGCTATTGTTGCTTGGGACAGAACACTGCTTAAAAGACAGTGAGGCTCTAAGAAACTTCTAAATGATGGGTTTTTCAGAAGAAAAGAAAAGGCACATTTCAAAGGCTTTAGAATCAGAGAAACATGCAATGATTAGGGACAGAATTGTACTATTCTGAAGAGCTAGCTCATCTATAAAGAGCTAGTTTTCCCCAAGGATGTTAATATAAGGTTGTCTATGGGAGTGTGGAGGAGTGGTGGCAGGGGGGAAGAGAGTTTTGGTAGAAAAAATGCTGATCAGGGAAGAAAAGAAGAACATTTTCTTCTTAATATAACTGAACAGTGATCTTTGTACTGTTCAGCTCATACATACCAAAACCTAGGAAAAGTACACTTGTGACTTTTGCTCTACTGCATGCTGATCTGGCTACTATACAGTCTACCCAAACAGCATTATGCTGTCGCAGCTTACAGAGTTAAACCTGTTTTCTTGGCTGTCAGCCACAGCTTGCAGCAAGACATTTCTGTGACCTGAACTACTGATGTGAAGGCAGAACAAAACATAAGCAAGGTAATGCAACTTCTAGCATTTTAACCATGCTGAAGAATAGCCCATATGAGGAAATCTCAGCTATAAAGCGAAGGGGAAAAAAGAGTAAAGAAAAAGAAAAGCAACACAGAAGAATGTGGTAGGGCTGGGGAGAAAGGCTGCTCTTTTACAGGGCCCTTCCACTGTGCATCTCCTGTCAGCAGAAAGCCACAGTTAACAATGGGGCCCCGTTGTCAGATTGATTGTGCTTTTTTGCTTTAAAGCATACAACTGATTGCCGGTCTTGCCTTCATTGTATAAGTGCTCTCTGTATTCACATCCCTCACTCTATTAGCTGCAGCTGCAAGTCATCTCTGCTGCTGGAATAGGATTTTTCCACTGCCAGTTCATGGATGTGTTATAATTGAGTGCACTTGAAGTATCTACCGTGTGCACAACTTCACAGAAGTTCTTGTTGTTGCTTCTTAGATTCTTTTAAAATTCCTATATCCTGAGATGGAGCAATCAGGTTTAGTGGAAGGTGTCCCTGCCTGCGGCAGGGGAATTGGTACTGGATGAGATTTAAGGTCCCTTCCAACCCAAACCAGTCTGTGGTTGTATGACTTTATTGCTTGGATTCTCTGAGTTTTCACTGTCTTCTCCTGGTTAGGAATGGATAAGTGAATTTACTGTGCTTTGCTAGGGACAGGAGCAGAACAATGTGCTTGATATTTATGGAGACTCCATCTTATAGCAACATAGGTTCTTGATATTCATAGTGTTTATCCCAAGGGCAGCAGATTATGGCACATTTTACTTTTAACCTATGGAATGGTGGCTCTTCATCTGGTTACAGACAATAAACTGGTGGTTTAGTCTACTGGCATGACTTTCTTTCTGAATACAATGGAGTATACCCTGGCATTCAGAGAATGAAAGAGGATCTGGGCATTTGAAAAGAAGAAAATACCCAAAACTCAGTGCTAAGCAATTGTATCCCAGTCAAATTGGCTGAATGATTAAAGTGATGGAACATGAACAGCTGAGCTCACTGCAGCAACAGAAGAGGACAGCCAGACAGTCAGTCACAGTATGAGGTCTGGTAGTAAGGATGAGGGAAGTTGGGTTCAGCTCAGTAAGCCTTTGAGATGATTCAGGCAGATAGACCTAACCTTAACTTTAAGCAAGAATAAGTTCTGTTGAGACAGAATGTGGTTTTCCTTGTCCATACAAGTGATTTGCTCCAATGGAAACATACCAATGGCTGAAATCAAGGGTTCATTCTTATCTCCTACGTGTTGACAGTTAAAGAGAATAGGCAAAAAGAGAGGGAGAAAAGTTTAATAACTACATGCACTACAATTTTTTACAATAGAGAATGACTGACACATAATCTTAAATAAGGTTCAATGAAAGAAAAGGTTTCTGTGAATTTATGTAAAAGCTGGTGAAATAAGGAAGTGCTGATAAGAGGCAGGAGGATCATGGGGTCACAGTTGTGATTAAATTTCATCAGGCAACATGATCAGGAGGATATCTCATGAAATATTTTCCTCTGCATGGAGGACAGGCAGAAATGTAGATAGGGAAGTTGTAGGTACATTTTCAAAGAGCAATGCATCATGATAACATGAAGCACTACAACGTAGTGCAGGGATGCTAACTTGCGAATTATGCCATCATAGGCGGATGACTTCTATATATGCAACAGCATATGAGTAGTAAGATGGTTTCTGGTTATTTTAACATGAAAGTAAGAAAAGTCACTTGAGTAAAAAAAGACTGGTTAAAGATGGATATTCCTCTGGATAAGATGGAAATTATATAATTATATAGAATAGCAGTTGGGGATTGACATTTCAATGTGCAGTGCAAATGCAGTGACAAGAGTTCTTGTACGTAGCACACAATATTTCCTTCATGCTTAGTACAGAAAAAGAATTTGATCGAGATGCAGATCACTCCCAAGTAGACTTGAATCTAGCAAGTACAAGGCTTTGGGCAGACAAGTCTTAAATGTTCTATTCCCATCCAAGCCATTCCAGTGAAACTCGCTTCAGTCAAGAAAGGGTTTGATTCCTGATAGAACTCATTTGGCTGAATCTTCAGTTCATTTTTATGGTATTCCCAGCTAAATGTCCAAATTATACCAGCAAATTTCTGCCACCTAAAAGTTAATAAGGACTTGAGATGATCTGCCTAGCTCAGCAACCTGTCTCTTCTCCATGGCCAAAAATGGGTTCCGAATAAGAAACACTGGAAGAAAATAGATCAATATGCTGTGCGCTGTCAGGTGCACACCACTTCCAGCTCAGACTTCCTGAGTCAGAAGTGGCTTCTATACGTTAGTAAATCTAATCCATCTGTCTAATCTAATATTCTAAACCAGCTTTATAACTATGATAAGACAGACATCTCCAAAGAATATTTGTCCACTCTGAATGTCAGAGTCCAGGGTAGGTAACATGAATTGCTCTTGGATTCCACTTTCTGTGCTTTCAAATGTTCTGTTACTTAAAGCTCCATCTTAATGCCATACTACATCCTAAAAGGTGGCAAATTCATTGAGGATAGCTGGAAAATCAAGGGAGGAAATAAATTTGACAACAGGAGGAGACGCAAAATCTAGTAGGAACAAACTCGTCCCAATTTGCCATTTAAATCAATACATTTCATTTGAAAACTATGTATATTGTTGAGTCAATTTGGCTCAAGATAGCCATATGAAACAAATATCTTTCACATTCTTGCAGATTAGGTGAATTTTTAAAGTCACCAAATGAGGTTTATACGGAGAAATAGGACCTGAGTTTTCTCTCTCTGCCAGTGCTCTGAACATAAGCATTTGCCTGCTCAAATCTTCCAAACTGTGCCTTTGGTTTTAAGAGCTCATACATACAAAGCAGGGGAGGGGATGAAGAAAACTGGGAAACCCTAATAGTTACTATTCAGCTGTCAGGTTAGGAGCAAATAGAAGAAAATACCATAGATATATATGTTTGTTTTAATTAAACATATTGTGTAAATATAAGACACAAATTCTGTGCAGTCCTTAGGCTCTTGGCAAATTGCTAATGCAGCGAGGTCTGGGCTTCCCCACTGGTGATTATGAAGTTTCCTTGATAGATCTATAAATATGGAACATTAATCTGATTAGTATGATAATTTGCTGTTGCAGAAGTGCGTATAAATGCAAATTGATACCACTATTCTTTTGCATGACAGTGTATGAGCAGAAGGGAGAAAAGTGAAATAAATATTGTCTTTGCCTGGGTACTAAGAACTCAGGATTTGAATGCTGAGTCCTTTGTAACTATAAACAAAGTGGAGATAGTCTGGAGCTAGATTCAGACAGGGAAGCTAGTCCTAGATGTAACTTTGGTGTATGACACACCAGTCACTGCTTCTTTGCAGGCTCACTGAGTTCGCACAGCTTCACCTATTATTCAAGCAGTGGTGGGGAGGCTGCATTGCAAAAGGAGCACAGCAAAAAAGGTGTTTCTCCACTACAGGGCTGGGATGTGAACGCCAGTTTTACCAGTCATCGCATGCAAATCAGTGCCACAGGAATGTCAAAATAAACACAGAGGTTTTAAGAAATTTCATCTGTCTGAAAACATACTAGTGTGTGAAAAATAGCTGTACATATCCAATTCGGGGCAGAACATGCTTTTGTTAAGACATATTGATATTAGAAACTGCTTGATAGGGAAACAGTGACTTAGAGCAATGATAATCCTTTATATGTGAGTCATCCTTTGGTTTTATTTTAGAGTAGGATGAGTGGACTTTTCACCTCTGTGAGATATTTGGGTAGGAGAAGCAGTAGGGAATACAATGGTTAAAGCAGGAAGGCACAGCTTCGAACATTAAGTTCAGAACTACCACTGCTCCAAAGTCTTCAGGGAACAGAGAGAAATGTACCTTGAACAAACTGTGGAGCTGCTTGGACTTGAAATCAAGTCCCCGAACTGCTCTACCCTCTCAGTGAATGGCACAACTCTTAACAAAGGACCCCATATACATTTTGTAAATAAAATTAATAAAAACATTTTTCTACAGGGAGAAAAGAAAAAGAGAAATTCATATATGATTGCAGCTGATCAGACATTTTTCTTCTGGTGGGCATTATATATGCTGTTTCTGGCCATATAGCTTTTCTTTCTCAGTGATAAAGCATCAAGAGACACACAGAACAAAGTACTTAATTTCCGGTCTGTGTTTCTAGTGCACTCCTTATTCCTGACCCAAATTCAATGAATCCTGAAGAATTGGGGGTGGGGTTAAGTGGAGTGGAGAGGGCAAGAGGAAGAAAGACCTCAACACATTCTTCCATTTCCCCTTTGCTGCAGCTAGACAGTCCCTTTATGGGACAAGAATGACCGTTTCAAGATCAGTGACATAGATCAATGCAATTGCCTGACACTTGTGGGTAACTTGATTCCAACCTGCCTATTTAGCTATTAACTGTAACTAAATTATGACAGTTGCATGTGAGTTTCATCACTTAATCAGTTTTTATCTACAAAAATCTGCCAAAATAAATCTTGGACTCTTTGAAAAACCCCCAAACACATAAGAAAATCCCTATTCTTTTAACGTAGAGCAATTCTGATAAAAAAACCCCAAAACCACCCAAACTCATCACCAAAGGAATTAATCTGTCAAACACTTCAAATTAAATGACATTATGATGTCTTTATGCTGGCTTATTAGTGACAGTTATAGCTGAATGACTATTTGCAAATAGCGATAGGGGAAAAAGTAGCAAAAGTTGTGACTTGTTCCGGACTGCTCCCAAAAAACTCCATGGTAACAAATACTGTTACAAACCAGTTTATTTTTGCAATGTTTTCTCCTTATTTCTCTCTGGGGTCCTCCATTTGAACTGTTTGTCTCTGCAAACTGTCCCAGATGAAAGTGCACTTATGTATTCTCACAGGAGCAAGATGTAGCGTGTTGTATCAGTAGCGGTAATATATTACATGCACCTCTGACAACATTTTTTGGGGAAAAAACGACTAAATCAGGAGTTCTAAAAATCAAGAAAGTATTTGCCATAACTCAAGAAAAAGATCATGAAATTTTAGCACTATAACCAGTAAATAGGAAACAGCCTCAAGCTGCGCCAGGGGAGGTTTAGTTTGGATGCTGGGAATAATTTCTTCATAGAGAGAATGGTCAGGCATTGGAACAGGCTACCCAGGGAAATTGTGGAATCACCATCCCTTGAAGTGTTCAGAAACAGTGTAGATGAGGCCTTTAGTGACATGGGATAGTGGTGGCCTTGGCAGTGCTGGAAAATGGCTGGACTTGATCTTAAAGATCTTTTCCAACTTAGCTGATTCGATGATTCTAGCTAAGTCAGCATCTACGCTACTTACAATGGTTCTGGTAAATGTTTAAATCTTGAAAGCATCAAATGACCAGGTTCTACACCCTTTTAACGCTATCAGATCAGTGCTTCACTCTACTTAACCAGTGGATTTAAAGTAAACATGAAAAGTCTATGGCATCTTACTCTATCCACAGTGGATATAGAGAATAATTTCATTCTTTTCATCTTTGCAGCTCTTCTTTGAATGCTTGTTGCATTTGAAAATCAATACTATGTGTCCTGAAGGTCTTCAGGACTTGATACTAAGTCACAAATATTAAATCAGTTCAACACATAACACTTATATTCAAGTGACTAAACCATCTGCAGCTTGGGAGACCTAATCTGCATTTTCAGAGTTATGCTAAGGCCTGTACATTAAATCTGTTTCTTTCTTTAGGAAGGTCTCTTTTCTGTTCAGGGCTAAAATGGGACAAAACCCAAAAAACTAAACAAGGAGATTAGTTGGTTTAGATTCTTGACTCCCCCTCAAAAAAAAAAAAAAAAAAGCCATAAACCCCCATTATTTTTTAATGTGAGAGTAAAGGAACAAACACAAATCCTTGCACTGTTCTTTTCCACTGTGTCTTTTTGAATCACAAAACTTCTGTAGCTATATAAAAATACAGACAAGAAAAAAAGGAGCAAGAGTCCTCTTTCTTTCATCCTAGCGGAATTCAAGAATAACCCCACTGACATCTGTGGAATTACGATGATGTAAAACTGGTGTATATGAGGGGGAAAAAGCCATCCAGAGGAGTGTACTTCATTGGTTTCAATAAATTCTCTCCCTTTTTAACACCAGCTGTATAAAAACCTCCAATAAAATTTTATGTGCTAAGTCTGGTGCTGAAATGACCAGACTCTTTCCAATAGCATAAAACTGCAGTGAGCAATCAGAATATTTCTGCTTAAATATGTTGTTCCAATTTGTTTAGTATCTCATCCTGGAGTAATTCGCCCACATCACACACTATCTCCAGTATTATCAGCATGATTTTATCCAAGATACAGAGGAATATGATACTGAAACTTGCATTTATATCTCCATCTTTCTGAATATGCATTTCCCCAGATGTAATATGCCAAAGTATTTCTCCTGAAGTTTTGTTGTTGCCTTGTTAGCAATTACATTCAAAATGCTTATGTTTTGTACTCCTTTATTCCAACTATGAGAATATCAAACAATCTCCAGCACAAATACTGTGCAATCATGGACACTTACAGATTAAATATTATAGCACATAGTATTTAGTATTACAGTCTTGTATGAATTCATTTAGCTTTTAACTTACCATCGTATTTTGCATTTGGGTAGCAGCATATGAAATTTTTACTATGAAAAAACAGATTTCCATAATAATTTGGCCAGGATTTAGATGGAGTGGAAAAGTTCTTTAAATATATATTATTGTTATTAAATCCCCACATTTTCACCTTCAGTTAATGAGCACATATATTTTAGTGAAATTGTTTAATGTGAAATCTATAGTCACCCACTTACAGGTTGCACTATTCCTTCTGTTACCATGAATAATCTATTTAAAAGGTCAGAACTGAGTTTCTTCCTACAACTACCATGGCTGTTACACTGAGCAGAAACAAGTAGTAGCAAAGTTTCACTATTGATTAATACGGGCAACTAGTTCAAGTTCTAGAATGTGAGCCAAGATTTTAAATGCCTGTGACATATAAAACTGTGACAATCACTACCAGGGGCTGAGGAGTGACAACACAGCAGGGAGGTAAACATTTCAATGATGAACAGCAGAAATAATCCTTGCATGGTGAGGACATCAGATTAAAGAGTGTGGAAAACATCATTTATACACTTAGGCTAATACAGATTCTTATCATAAACAAATGTCTTTATTTTAGCTCATCTTAAAGTTTTTCCCCCCCAGCTTTTAAAATACATGTTAAAATATAGTTCATCTTTCCAAACTGAATTCAAATACCTCATTGAGAAAAATGTCACATTTACACTGTCCATACTGTGTGTTTGCATTAGCTTGAGCATCCCTATTTAGTCTTTGCTACACAGACATTTTGGTGCACTAACTCTCTTTCCTCTGTACAGTCCTGTGATCATGGCAGGGTGGGCTTACTTTAAAGATTGTGAAGCAGAGAATTTTCATGAATTAGAATGAGACTAATTTAAAGGCAGATACAACACTAATTCTACATCAGAGTGGAACCAATTACACAGCTGGAGAAGAAACATCTGAGTTTGAGTACAAAAACTCCAAGATGTGAATTTCTAGGGGCCATTTCCAGTGCTAATGTTTCAAGGAAAATTTTTTCCTCCCTGTCAAACAGGAATTTCTCTTGTTCCAACATGCTTTGCAACACACATAAACATGCAACATGTCGCAGAACTATATAGTGACATGACTGTCTCGAGAGGGGACGCCTGCAGCGCGCGTGATCGGGGGGGGGGGGGGCTCTGCATCCAGGAGCTTCAACTCGGAGCAGCAACCGGCACCGAGGGAGCCTCAAGTCCTCGACAGGGCTCATCCGGGAGCCGGCAGCTCAGAGGACGCGAGGAGCTGACTCAGACGGGGCGGTGCCAGCAGGAGCGGCACCAGCCCTGGGTGGGTAAAAACCTGCCCAGGGAGCCCAGCGAGCAGGGCGGGTTCGAGGCAGTTTGCGCGGCAGTGTGCGCGGGATGGTGAGCGCTCGCCGTATGACCAGGGCTCGGTTTGGGAGCTCTGCTCTGGCTGCCCTGGCCGTGGCCAGCGTAGGCACTCAGACGGAGCCGATGAAAGGGGAGGCTGCAGTGCAGAGCTCGGGGTGGAGAGAGCGCCTGCACTGCTCTCCTCAGAGGAGGGTGCACAATGGGCAGGGCTGCACTGTGTGCTCCCTGGTGGAGGTCCTCCTGCAGCAGGGGCTGAGCTGCGGGACGCTGTCAATAGGCTGAAAGGTGTCAGGGAAGATGAGGGGAAGCAGCACTGCTTGCTCCAGGACCAGACTGTGCAGGGGCCCCAAGTATCCACTGTCACTCATGCAGGAAAGGAGCTGGGAAACACTAACAGAAAAAAAAAAAAAAAAGGAGGAAGAGGACAATTAAAAGCAAGGGGCTTCCTCCTAAATCTGTTGTCCTCACTCAGAACCGCTTCACAGTTCTGCACGTGGCTGATGAGGAAACACACTCGCACCAGGAAAATACGGCTGATGCACTGGTAAAGAAGATCACTACTGGTGCTGCCAGGAAAAAGCAGCAGGTCATAGTGGTGGGGGACTCTACTTTGAAAGGAACAGAGGCACCCATCTGTCAGCCTGACACAGGCTCAAGGAAGGTGTGTTGCCTACCAGGGGCTCGGATCAGGGATGTTGCAGAGAAGCTGCCTGCTCTAGTCGGTCCCACTGACTATTACCCACTTCTAGTGATCTGTGTGGGTGCTACTGATATAGATAGCGGCAGCCTGGAGAACATAAGAAAGGACTACAGAGCTCTGGGTGAGGTGGTTAGGGGCTCTGGAGCACAGATTGTCTTTTCGTCAATTCTCCAGGATACAGGGGAGGACCTCAAAAAGGCTAGGAGGATTGGCCAGGTTATCAAATGGTTAGAAGGGTGGTGCTCTAGTCAGAGATTTGGGTACCTTGAACATGGGACTCAATTTAGTAGGCCAGGTCTACTGGGGGCTGGTGGAGCTGGTCTGACAAAGAAAGGGAAGAGTGGATTTGGGAGGAGGCTTGCCAGACTGGTCAAGGATGCTTTAAACTAGATGTGTTGGGGGAGGGGGGCATCATTCCATCCCAACACACACAGTCAGTTGTCAGCACCTATAGTAAACCTTCAGAGCAATGCAGAGATATTCCAGCTGCTCCGGCCAATGAGCCGGCTTCATTTGGAGCTTGGCTCAGATGCCTCTATACAAATGCCCGTAGCATGGGGAACAAACAAGAGGAATTAGAGATATGTGCACTTTTACGGGGGTATGATATCATAGGCATCACAGAAAAGTGGTGGGATGGCTCCTATGACTGGTGTGTTGGAATGGAAGGTTGCAGGCTCTTTAGGAAAGACAGGCCCAGTAGGCAGGGAGGAGGTGTTGCTATTTATGTTAGGGGTAGGCTGGAGAGTATGGAACTCTCTCTGGGGATAGGTGACCAGTCAATAGAGAGTTTCTGGGTCAGGGTTAAAGGGAAAACAGCGATGGGAGACATTATTGTGGGGATGTGTTACAGACTACCTGATCAAGAGGACTCTGTGGATGAAGCACTCTATAGACAGATAGGAACAGCCTCACGCTCACAGACCCTTGTTCTCATGGGGGACTTTAACCATCCTGATATCTGTTGGAGGGATGATGCGGCCTGGCACAAGCAATCCAGGAAGTTCCTCGATTGTGTGGAAGACAACTTCCTTCTGCAAGCAATAGAGGAGCCAACAAGGAGAGGTGCCATGCTTGACCTTGTGCTCACCAACAGGGAAAGGCTTTGTTGAAATGTGGTGCTCCAGGGCAGCCTTGGTTGCAGAGATCATGAGATGGTCATAGAATCATAGAATCATAGAATAATTATATGAAGATAGGCTGAGAAAGTTGGGGCTGTTCAGCCTGGAGAAGAAAAGGCTGTGTGGAGACCTCATAGCAGCCTTCCAGTATCTCAAGGGGGCCTATAGGGATGCTGGGGAGGGACTCTTCAACAGGGACTGTAGTGATAGGACAAGGGGTAATGGGTTCAAACTTAAACAGGGGAAGTTCAGATTGGATATGAGGAAGAAATTCTTTACTGTAAGGGTGGTGAGGCACTGGAATGGGTTGCCCAGGGAAGTTGTGAATGCTCCATCGCTGGCGGTGTTCAAGGCTGGATTGGACAGAGCCTTGGGTGGCATGGTTTAGTGGGAGGTGTCCCTGCCCCTGGCAGGGGGGTTGGAACTGGATGATCTTAAGGTCCTTTCCAACCCTAACTATTCTATGATTCTATGCATTCAGTCACTGAGTTCCGGTGTTTGTGCTGCCGTTTGTATGTGCATATACATCATTATGTATACATATATTTTATATATACATATGTAGAGATATGATGCTATGTTTGTAAATATTACATGCATATGTGGATGGAGTATATCCAATATACATTTTTTAGAGCAATATTTGGGCACAAATTAGTTAAATTTACTAAGGAAACTGCCGGCATCTGTATGAAAAGTGTGAGCGGAATTAAGAGCTCCTGAACCCTTATTTAAACCAATGTTGTTCTCTGACAAATGAAGTTTGTTTCTGGCAAAAATTCACCGAGCTTAACAACCTCAAAACCGCTTTCCAATTGTCATTTTGTCTTTGTTATTGTTTAAAAGTATCTCTTTAAAAGGGTCTAAGGGTTTCAGATGAAACAAGAATATGTAAGCATTTCTGAAAACTAATGTCACCCAAATTCTCTTGCCATCTGAAAGTTACAATGTGAATAAAAATTGTATCTAATGTGCAGTGTGGATCCAACACACTAATTGCAATTACAGGAGAGTTTGTGGTTAGATCCATCAAAAATGCACATAGAGTCCAGTGTTTCCAAAATAGACACCGTTCAAGGTATTAATTATTGAAATAAGCCTGATTTTAAACACCCTATAGCTTTCAGATATGTATATGGTGTGCCTGCAGATACAGAGTTTGTCAGCATCCTGGTTTTAGCTGGGTTAATTTTCTTCCTAGTAGCTGGTGCAGTGCTGTGTTTTGGCTTTGGTCTGAGAACTCCATCCATGGGGTGAGAGGTAAGTGAATGAGTGGCTGTATGGTATTTAGTTGCTGACTGAGGCTAAACCACAACACCCAGAATACTCTGTGATCTTTACTGGTTCTCCTTGGTGACCTTTTCTCACAATATGTGTGACAACCATCTTTTTGGCCGTTTATTTACCTTTCTCTTGTTTGGCTTCTCATCACTAGTCTCATCTTTTCCTCTTTCTTGGGCTAAACCTTACACGATAATTTTTGCTCTTTTGAGTTGTGAAGATGGCTAGTTTTCATTTTCAGATCTGTATATTTTCACACATCTTGCCAAACAATCAGCAACTAATTTTTAACACTCCTATATATTAATTACATTTTGTTATCTTAGTCATGCAGAAAGACAACCCAAGATGCAAGCAGGTCAAATAAATTTGTCTGAGACTACACAATGAGTAATTAATAATAGAAAGGGTCAGAAAAGTATCAACAGTTTCTGACTTTCAGTTCAACAGTTAAACAAAGGAATAAGACTGTGCCTTTATTTACTTTAAGCAGTTCATTAGAGTTAAGAAAAACAGACAACTACCATTTCTTACTGTGCCTCTTCACATTGCTAATGTATTACAATCTATGCCTGTAAGTGGCGTGAAAATAACACATAAGCTCACTGAGGTGATAGAAGTAGTAGTACTGAATAAATGACTATAGAATCCAGTATGACACAATGTTAAGATATTGGGAACCTCACAGCAGTATCTAACTAGATATACATCCTTTGTCATAGTAAGGAAAATATGCTGCCAGCCATCCAGTCAACTCAACAGTGATTGTGGAGTTCATAAAGTCAGTTAAAATAAGAACAGCAACAAACAACAAATTTTAATTAAAAGGTCACAGAAAGGAAAAATGTAAGAATCTCCACTATTGTGGAAGCCAGCCCTGACTTAATCTTCTATTGCAAGCAAACACAGGTTCAAGTACAATTAAACTACCAAATAAAATTGATTGAAATCTATCTAATTATGCTTTACTTTTTACAGCGAATAAAGTTTCAGACAATGAATAGTATAACAGTAAATTACAATGAAGGAATCTCATTAAAATACCAGGAAATTAATACCAATGATAGGCAATAACCAAAAATAAATAGTTAATTACCTTGCTACTACCCAAGGCAACAGTATCAGTGTAGAGCTCTGGAACACACCCAGTTTTCATTTTCCAATCACTGAATTTAGCACATTAGCATTTTCTTATCTAATGTCAATCAGTACTTTTATCCTTTTTAAAATTCTGTGCATATGTTCAACTTAATCAGTTCTGTTCATGCAATGTGTGACAGATTACTAAAACATAATCCTTTAGCATCTCTGCTCTTTTAGTAATGGCAAACATAAGACCAGATAGGTCCATGTGCCTGCAATGTTTGTAAGAGATTATAAGACTTCTGCTTCAGCTGCACTCCTGCCTGGACCTCTTTTGTGAAAGGTTTATAATCTGCTTGAAATGACCATATTTGTCATTAAAAGTATAGGCATACTGGCAGTTTTGGGCTTTGTCACTGGATTTAAATTTTCAAGGCTGGATTTTGATGCTGAATCTTTGAAGGGATGCTAGGTGGTGTTCTTGTGAACTGAATTATCATTTGTATACTCAAAGACAGCTTTTATGTTTGATAACTATAATCTAGCAAAGATTAGAGCCCTGGTACATCCAGTTTTGTGAACTTCTTATATTTCTCTGGAATCAGAGAATTATAGAATCACAGAATTTTGGGTTGGAAGTGACCTTAAAGTTCCTCCAGTTCCAACTCCCTGCCACAGGCAGGGACATCTTCCACTAGAACATGTTGCTCCAAGCCCTGTTCAACCTGGCCTTGAACACTGTCAGGGATGGGCAATCACAGCTTCTCTGGGCAACCTGTGCCAGCGCCTCAGCACCCTCACAGAGAAGAACTTCTGCCTAAGAGCTCATCTCAGTCTCCCCTCTGGCAGGTTAAAGCCATTCCCCCTTGTTCTGTCCCTACAGGCCCTTGTCAAAAGCCCCACTCCAGCTTTTTTTGTTTGCACCCTTAGGCACTGAAGCTGCTCTGAGGTCTCCCCTTAAGGAGCCTTCTCTTCTCCAGCCTGAAACCCCCTGCAAACTCAGCCTGTCTCCATAGGACAGATGCTCCAGCATTCTTGCTGCTTCAGTTGTCAGTGTGGTATCTGAGTGACCACCATGTCTCAGCAGTGTAGTTAGAATAAATCCCACATTGCTCAGGGCACTGAATATTTTACAACACTCTTCCTCAGAGCTGCCTCCAGAGACAAATGGGAGACCAGGAAAGCAGTCAGTTGTCAGGCACCAGGAAAGCTGTTCTGAGTGTGGTAAAGCCACACTGGTGTTTTGCTGAGAACAACTACTGGAACAGAACTTTTACCACACTTCCAGTCTCAAACCTTCTCAAGACTGTCCTAGTAGGAGCACTGTGTGAGCCACACATGCACAGATACGTAACTGATTAATTAAATACTTTAAATTAAAATGGGTGTAAGAAGAAAAGACATTCTTCTCATATATATTTCATACAGCGAAAGAGGTATGAACTGTATGCTATGTATCTTTGTGACAGTGAAGTTAATGAGGGCATCTTGTATAAGAAACAGAAAATAGCACAGCTTGTAGTAATTTTTAAGCTGTAACATCAAATTCTATTCCTTTTGACTTAGTTAAATAGATTTTGCTAGAAATCATGTTCTCTGAGCGAACTCTTAAACCCATATTAAAGAGGGTGATTACTGATTTCTATTTTTTCTTCTGTTCACGCAAAAGTTGAAGTGGTGGGGAGCTCTCTATAAATAACTCTATCAAAGAGGCTCTTGGAGTTATGATACTTATGGAAAAGGAATATTCCATCCAATTTGTGCATTTGTCTAAATGGCTTCTCTTGATGATGTGTAGAAATTAATACTTGAGAGACAGATGTCCAAAGAAGCACTGTTTAACTGCTTCCCCAAATGAGCATCAGAGTTCTAATTCTTACTGCTTTCAAATATATTACAGTAAACATCAAAGGTCACGTTCATACATGTATTTCCATCAAGAGCATTTCCAAATCCCAGCTGGTTGATTTGGTGACTTCAGTTAGTCACTCCCAATTTTAATTTTGATTTCTCAAATATTAGGTAAATGTAAATTAAAGCAACATGCCTCTCATGTGAACCTGCAAAGGAGTTTCTAAAAACCAAGTTACAAACCTTTAGTTATCAAATACATTGCAAACTTTAAATATTAACAGAAATTTATGCTTTATACATGCAAGCAGGAGTTATGGTAGTGCAGTAACATTTTCCTATTAGAAATTACATAGCACACATAAGATGAAAATGCGTAAGTGCAGGTGAGTGATAAGGATGAACCCATCGAGTCTGAAAACATGAAAAGTCTGTAAATGGTATGAAAAGAAAGTGGTCAGTCAAGCAGACCCTTTGCAAAAGTAATAGATCTTGGTTAAACAGAAGGCAGGAACTGGATAAAGAAGCTATTACTGATCAAGGAAATTACCTTGAATTTATGAGGAAGCAGTGCAAACAACATCTAATGAATTGATGCAAGACACTTACATGGAAGCACACTGAGGAAAATGGAAAGATTTCATGGACAATTAATACTTATACAGCAGAACAGGTGAGAACACAACTTCATTTAAAGTAAGCATGATTATGATCCTGATTCTGCATGAAATTCAAGTTCATGCTTATCTATTCTGGGTCTCTTGGAGCGTTTAAAGTGTAACACATTCTTAAGTACATTGTTGAACCACCAAGATGCATCACTCACTGGTGTGTGATGACTACTAACAGGAGTATGTGATAAAAAAATATTAACAAACATTTAAAATATCTTATATATCAGAATAAAGTTTTAATGCTTAGTTGGTTACAAAAGGAAGTTCCATGAAGAATGACAAAGAATCAGAGCATGAAGTTGAATTATGCAAAAGAAACTAATAAGAGACTAGCATGTTTTATTTATCAATTTATAACACAAATGGATGGAATTTATGCTGTATGAAAGTATTTGGAATAGGCATACACATAGTGTTCATAGTTCTTGTGTCTCCAGGGATACCCACACCATAGGAAATAATTCTATGTTTTAATTCAATTATTCATATGTTCCAAACACCTTTGATTCACCCTTGTACCTGTATTGAACTCAGTTAAGAAACATTGCTTGGGTATGTCTAAAAATGCATCCCTGAATACAGTCATCCAGACATACCTCTCTTGGATCGCGCAGTGTGTCCCCTTCAAGTGATTCTAGAAGAGGTCACTCTAAATCCCCCACACCTAGGCGACAATATAAATGAATGTCATACCCTGTGTCCCTTAAGTGGATTGTACAAAAAGGCAGGTTGCACTTTTAATCCCAAATTGAAGGTTCCTGATATTACTCAAGCTCATTGTAGTTTAGAGTTAATAATGAATATTAATGAAATATGAATATAAAAAATTTTGGGATAGAGAATGTGCTGTTTAACTTAGCTCATTCCAACGATTAAACATCTTCACTTTTAACCTGAATATACTTCTCATTTAAAATTTTCAATTGAACTATCAGATACAGGATAGAAAATGAATGTCCTTAACAATAAAGGTAATTGATACCAAAACATTTAACAGGCAAAGCCAGTTTACCAAAAAAAGCAAGATTTTTCACACTAGGAAAAAATATAATCTCTTGAAAAATTAATCTTAATTTCAAAGGTAGTACAAGGTTTCTTATCCGGTGGCTGTGGTGAGCAGCACCTATAATTAATGCTCGGAGCAATGTAGAGATATTCCAGCCGCTCCAGCCAATGAGCCGGCTTCATTTGGAGCTCAGCTCAGATGCCTCAATACAAATGCCCGTAGCATGGGGGAACAAACAAGAGGAATTAGATATGCGTGCACATCTATGGGGGTATGATATAATAGACATCACAGAAACGTGGTGGGATGGCTCCTATGACTGGTGTGTTGGAACGGAAGGTTACAGGCTCTTTAGGAAAGACGGGCACGGTAGGCAGGGAGGGGAAGTTTCTTTTTATGTTAGGGATATGCTGGAGAGTATGGAACTCCCTCTGGGGACAGGTGATCAGTCAACAAAAAGTTTGCTCAATGTGCAGCTGGAGACCAGTAACAAGTGGTGTCTCTCAGGGATCAGTGTTGGGACCAGTCTTGTTCAACATCTTTGTCAGTGACATGGACAGTGGGATTGAGTGCACCCTCAGCAAGTTTGCCGATGACATCAAGCTGTGTGGTTCAGTTGATACGTTGGAGGGAAGGGATGCTCTCCAGTGGGACCTTGACACTCTTGTGAGGTAGGCTGATGCCAGCCTTATGAATTTTAACCATGCCAAGTGCAAGGTCCTACAGCTGGGTTGGAGCAAGCCCAGGCGCAGCTACAGGTTGGGCAGAGAAGAGATGCAGAGCAGCCCTGTGGTGAAGGATGTGAGGGTGTTGGGCGATGAGATAATGAACATGAGCCAGCTTCAGTGTGCACTCACAGCCCAGAAAGCCAACCGTATCCTGGGCTGCACCAAAAGGAGCATGACCAGCAGGTTGAAGGAGGTGATCCTGCCCCTCTACTCTGCTCTCGTGAGACCTCACTTGGAGTATTGTGTGCAGTTCTGGGGTCCTCAACATAGAAAGAACCTGGAACTGTTGGAACAAGTGCAGAGGAGGGCCATGAGGATGATCAGGGGACTGGAGCACCTCCCTTATGAAGACAGGCTGAGAAAGTTGAGGCTGTTCAGCCTGGAGAAGAGACGGCTGCGTGGAGACCTCATAGCAGCCTTCCAATATCTGAAGGAGGCCTATAGGGATACTGGGGAGGGACTCTTCAACAGGGACTGTAGTGATAGGGCAAGGTGTAATGAGTTCAATCTTAAACAGGGAGAGTTTAGATTGGATAAGAGGAAGAAATTCTTTACTGTAAGGGTGGTGAGACACTGGAATGGATTGCCCAGGGAAGTTGTGAATGCTCCATCGCTGGTGGTGTTCAAGGCTGGATTGGACATAGCCTTGGGTGGCATGGTTTAGTGGGAGGTGTCCCTGTCCCTGGCAGGGTGGTTGGAACTAGATGATCTTAAGGCCCCTTCCAACCCTAACTATTCTATGATTCTACATAAGAATGAAAACAAATGGGATTTCATAGTATCTACTAACTTCATAGAATCCCAGAATCATAGAATGGTTTCGGTTGGAATGAACCTTAAGATCATCTAGTTCCAACCTCCCTGTCATGGGCAGGGACCCTAAACCATGCCACCCAAGGCTCTCTCTAACCTGGCCTGGAACACTGCCAGGGATGGCATTCACAGTTTCTTTGCGCAACCCATTCTAGTGCCTCACCACCCTTACAGTAAAAAGTTTCTTCCTTATATCTAAACAGAACTTCTGTTTAAGTTTAAAGCCATTCCCCCTTGTCCTGTCATTACATTCCCTAATGAAGTGTCCCTCTCCAGCACTCCTGTAGGCCCACCCCCTTTAGATCAGTCATTGAGGTTTTATTCTCTCACTGGTTTTGGCCAAGAGAGCCTGTGCATAGAAAATTGGCTTATTTCCTGGTGATGCTTCTTCTGTATTTTCTATAAAATCATTGTCTTTCCTAACTCTGCAAATATTTAAGGAAAACTTCGGGCCTTTTTCTGTATTAACAAATACTGAAAATTCAGAAATTTTCTTGACATCTTCAGTTTCCTGTGTCACTCAAGCAGTTTATGTCATGCTGCTAAAATAAGTAAGCATGAAATCACATGTGGCAATTGTTTTTCTGCATGTGTTTCTGTTTGGAGTTTTTTATTTTCATTACCTTCCTCCTTTCACCTTTGTCAGAAACTTCAGAGAGAAGTTGTTGAGTGGTAAGAGTTTCTTTTAGCACCCTGCACATCAAAGCAACCATGAAGAGATAGAGGATACAGAGTATTCACTAGTTTTCACCATCCTCATTTAGATCAGGAGAGAAGACTGTGCCATGAAAAAATTTGAATTACCCCAAGGAAATTACCCTGGAGCGCTGCTTCATTTTACAGGAGGCTTTGGACTTAGCACTGAGCAAGGCATACATATTCAAGTTTATTTCATGGAGAATTCAGTCCCACAGCCCACTTGAGTTCTCACCTTTGCATTGGTGTTTTCAAGAAGCTGAGAATTATTGTTTTTCAGGATGCTCCATTCTGTATTTATCAGAAAATTTGCATATATGACTATGAGACCAGTAAAAATGGCTATCTCTACAATTAACAATTTAACTTCAGATATTAAAGCAATAATATCATGGTGAATCACTGTGTCAGAGAAAGACTTGGGTTGGAAGGGTCCTTAAAGATCATCTAGGTCCAACCTTCTGCCATGAGCAGGGACACCTTGAACTAGACCAGATTGCTCAAAGCCTCATCTAACCTGGCCTTGAACACTGCCAGGGGTGGGGCAACCACAGCTTCTCTGGGCACCCTGTGCCAGGGCCTCACCACCCTCACAGGGAAGAATTTCTTCCTTATCTTCTCTAAACCTACCCCTCTGTCAGTTTAAAGCCATTCCCCCTTGTTTTAACACTACATACCCTTGCAAAAGTCCCTCTCCAGAGTTCTTCTAGGCCCCACTTACTCTGATGGCTGCAACTTAAAATCCAACAAAAGGTACCAAAATATTAAAGAAAAATTGGTATGCTACTTCACCATCGCTGATATTTTTCCATCATTCACCAGGTAAATTTAAAGAGCATTTTAATCTGCTTATGCTATGTGTGATGCTATTCACTACTTACTTGGGGTCTCCAGAGCCAGAGATACCTGAAAAAGCAGATAAAGTGGTGCTATGTACACTATTGTTGCAAATGAAAAGGGGAGGACTTGGGTTAGTATTGCCTTCTAAATATTGTCAAGAAGGTTTTGGGAAGTAAAGTGAAAAAGCAGGAAAGCCACGCTAGACTCCCTAAGAAGGACTGTTTTGGACCTGTATTATAAGTCAAAACTACCACTTGGGCCAGAAAATTTCTCTCGCAAAAACTCTAATATTCCTAGAAAAATGTCATGTATCATGCAAGTTTCTAAAGGAAGGCAGTTTTTAAAGGAACCTCCATGTATTGAGAAGATGAGCTATTCCTGTCAAGTGAAATGGTAAGTATCAAAAAGTATTTCTACACTGCACAATAGAGAAATTCTCAGGCTTCCAAATTCTCAAACTGGTGTTTTCATCAAGTACATAGCTGCAACAGGCAATATAAGGTCTGGCATCTATTAGCCATATTAACATGATATTGTACCTGGAACTTAATTTTCCCCTCCTTGTTGAATCTGGTGTAATGCTGCAAATACAGAGATTCCACAGAAGCTTAGATATCTGCATTGTGCCTGCTGATGCCACCTTGTCTTGGATTAGCATACGATTCGGGATTTGAATGTCACTGCTCCCACTGTATACAGTAAGCTTCCTCAATGTAGGTGTGATAATCCTTCAGGAAGGAAATAGTTTTTTCAACTTGGGGAATTGGCTCCAGCTCACAGAGACCATCCTCAGCTAAATTCCACAGTAATCAAATCATCCAGCATGTGAGTAGAAAGAGTATATTCTACAGGTCACCTGAGGCTTCTTCTAAGATAAAAGCAATCATACAGGCTTAACCAGACATCCCTTATGTAGCCTTGGGCCAGCACTAGTTAGCCTGCACTGATCGCCACTATTGAAGTACCATCAGACAAAGTCAAGAGACATGCTCATGTAAGAAAACACTTCCATTTTTCTCTTTCCATCCATATACTGCTTGTTGTTATTTTATCTCTGAACAGCCCACTAAAGATAAAGCCATCAAAACCAGGGATTGTTCATTTGTGACTACCTCAAACATTTTGGCTAGGAATGTTTTCACAGACTCTGAAGGCACTGCCATGTTGTCACTGTGACCCAAAATTCTGGACAGAAATGCTAACAAGTTGGAACCAGAAGGTGAAGAAGGGTCTGGCAATGCAAACTTTAAAGAACAACATGCAGACTGACCCCTGGGGAATACCTTACAAACTGTTTCTGTTCAGTTGAGCGTAGGAGATAGAATCAAATATATAGCTGTAATAAAGGACAGACAAAGGGGAAGCAAAAGAAAAACGGGATAGGGGTAAGGAAGAAATTTGTAAAATAGTAAATGATGTTAGGAAGGCAAGTGGGGATATTGCACTTCTGATCAGATATTCCCAATCAGAAGTACAGATAGAAACAGCTCTAAATATCCAAGGATCTTCTTATGGCAGATGATTCTGGAAAACTTATGGTGGAGGATCAGGATGGATGGTTTTCATGGGTATGCAAAGTATTAATCTGGGTATTAATAATATTAATATGGAAAAAGATTTTCTAATGATGGAGGAGATGACTGGGATGATGGTCTCAGTTGTATAGCTGAAAGAAAATGAGGAGCAGGTTTGATAGATGTGCGCTCAGCTTGCTTCTTGCAGGAGCAACAAAGTGAGTGTGTGTTAGGACTATGGATCTACAACAGACCCGCTTTTTAGCCTGTTTCCACCTTTTCTGCAGTAAGAAAAAGGTTAGTTCAAAATCCTACAGCACTTCCAGTTGAGCTAACCTTTGATAGGGAATGCTTGGAAATATTCTCCTTCTTTTGGGCTGTTTGCTACATATGTAGCCACTAGATCAACAGTTTCCAGAGTTGCTGCAGTCTGATCACAAACTCTGGTGGGGTTGACATCCAGAAATCCCAGGAAATATGCAAAATAAATGAATTCAGCCTCGGACAAAATTGTGGAGGAAAAATAGAATGTATCTGGGGAACGTTGTAAGTAAGAGTGAAAGTGAGATAAGATGTGCATGAAGATTTAATATGACCCTTAGGATGCAATGAACCATATAAAGACAGTGAGAACATATTTCATACGATTTCCTTATTCCAGAGTCTGCTTTCTCACACTAGACATTCAGGGTGGTGTTCACCTCTGACCATTTTAGATAGTTGCTTTATCTGTGTTTTCAGGCTCTTTCTACAATCCAAAGAAAAATATATGCTCTTCCAGAGGCAAATTCACTCCAGTTTAATGCAAGGATGAAATTCTTTTCAATGGACTTTCACCCTCTATAAGTTAGATATGTTGTTTATGCTATTGTTCAGGTTCATTTATATGTTATTATAATATCAAAGTCAACATACAGAATTATCTAGATCAAGCTTCAGCCATCAAACTGCCTAGCTATGCACTTTATACATTTCTTTTAGAATGGAATTAATTCACCATATCAATCTAAATAATCCCATTTCTAGAAACAGCTATGGAAAGAGCCTGGATTGCTTAGATATTTAACTTGAATATGGAAAATTTATATAAAATGTATGATGATATAACATCTGTTATAGAGGATTGTGATGAGAAAGGAAATGGATGAATCCTTATCACAAGTGATACTTTGTACTGCTTTTCTATAATGTTCTAATACTGTAGTGTGGCAATACAATGATATTACCAGTTAGACACCTGTGTAAGGGAAACTTCTGTGAGTATATTTGTAATGAGTGGGGATGTATATTCAGATAAAGAGAGCAAAAATACATTCATTAATGCATATGGTTCTAGTGCTAAGTATAGTGTGCTGTGCAATAAAGCACAGTTTGAGATAATTACAGTATATTCAGAACATCTCAGTGAGCAGCGACTAGGGTTCAAGAGAAATAGAGTGGGTACTATTTTATCTCATTTTTATCAGTCTTTAATTAAGGATTATGACACTTACTTCATAGGTAAACTACAGCAAGGTCTCTCAAAGAAATTCTGATGTAAATACTAAGTGCCACTGAATCAGCACAGGCCAGTTTTGCTGCAAGTGTCGTAGAATCATAGAATAGTTAGGGTTGGAAAGGACCTTATGTTCAGTTAGTTCAAATCCCCTGCCATGGGCAGGGACACCACACACTAAACTATGTCACTCAGGACTCCATCCAACCTGACCTTGAACACTGCCAGGGATGAAGCATTCACAACTTCCTTGGGCAACCTGTTTCAGTGCCTCACCAACCTCCCAGTAAAGAACTTTTTCAATGTCAATGAAATGCTCCTATTTTCTTTGCTAGAGATAGACAAATTTTTAACATATTCTGCAGCAAAGCAGATACCGTCTAAAAAGCTTAGAAAATAGGAAAAGCAGTAAGGAAGGAAACAAGTTGTTTGACAGATACAGAAACTTGTACCACAGTCACATTAAGTCCTGATTAAGTTTTGCATTTCAGCATGGTCCCAAAGGCTACAGTGACTGCAGTCACACCTGTAGGTAATTCCAATCAAGTAAAAACATGGTCAAGGGTGAGACTATGTAAGAAATGGCAATCCATAATTCCTAACACACCGAGCAGAGTCACCACCTACAGCACTTCCCTTGTGAAATTAACAACTGATTTAGCTCAGTAACAACTGCAGTAATGTGTAACTCAGTCTTGCATGAACATCCAGATTTACATCTCTTCATTCAGTCATGCTCCTGAATGTAGTACCATGACAACATGATATTCTGTCTTTAAGGGATTTAGCAAGGAAATGGCTCAGGTGACACAACTGACTGTGCTGTAATAAGGGGTCCTGAAGGTGAATGTTATCCTACTCACTTTTGAATTCTTCTTTGACAAACTTAAAAGGAATTTCATTATGATTTTTTGAAGAAACAAATACTGAACTCATTCTGTATTAACTAGTATGTTTTGGTGATTTGCTGGTCTCAGGAAAGAACCTGGAGCCAAATGTTTTGTATTAGCAGTTGTCCAGCAGTGACAGAAAAACGAGGCAAGGTTCAAATCTTGTTTTCCCCTAAAAGATATCCTCACAGCCATCACTAGGGAAACTTACTCATCATTTCATTCTTGAGTTTTGATCTCCTGATCACCTGGGTGGTGTACGTGGTAATTTTCTTAGGAAACCAGCTAGTTTTCTCTAAGAATAAACCGAGACATAGAAGAGAAGATGGTTTTCTGCACTTTCTGTTCCAGGCAGAGTGTGGATATAGACTATACCAGGTTAGCTTCTCTCCACAATCTACTCAACTACCCTTGTGCCCTAAAATGCCCTCAGTGCCCTCCAGCTACATGGTAGCCTTGATGTTGCACATGAAAGCACTGTGCTGAACTGCAACACACACTTTGTATTATCCTAGGCACTTGGAGTTAAAAATTCATGATATCTTTGGGTCCATTGGGCATCATATGGAGCCATAAGGAAACTCAGCCAATGCAATGCAGTAATGGATTGAAAGAGTCCGTGAGTCCTCTGTACAGAGGTTGACCTTGAACAATGGAAATACAAAGCACTTCCTTCCACTTGGCCTGAGAGCCAAGGACTACTTCTAGGGGCAGATAGCATTGAACAGGTCAAGTGAGCCCATGATAATAGTGGGCAGCTGCTGTTGTACTCATCCGTTATTGATCCTTTTCACTACTAGTGTGTGTATTGTCAGTGCTGCCAGCCTAAAGACCTCAGTGTCAGTGCGATGGTACCCAGAGCTGCCAAAATATTGTTGTAAGTTTTCTCTGGCAGCACACATTCAACCTCTCTGATAAGAAGGCATTGCCCAAGCATGCTTCTAGATACAAAATATTAATGTACATATATATACATGTAAGAACTCATTGGCAGAAAACTGTCTGCTAGGTCCATTCAAAATACATGAAATTTCTGACTTCTCTTATATACAGTGATCAGTACAATTCCGTATTAACATTATGTCTGTAGTTGGGCTGGGAACTTCACAAAGATCTCTCTCATAGACATAGAAGCACCTACTGTCCCATACATACATATCCCTTATTCTCTCCCTCTAGCTGTGATACTGTTCTCCTTGTTTTGATCATATACTCAACCTTTTCAACTGCTGGTCACTATTTCCACAAGGTGTACTTTGATTAATGTTTTAGCAAAGGCTTTTTAGAAGTAAACATACTCATCAAAACTCCAGCTAGGCCTAAGGCAACACAAGCCAAATAAATGCACCAAAGTAAATAAGTCTTCATAGGTAACCTAAATAAAACTGGTGTGCAACTCATTTTCCAGCATGTAACTTCATAGTCAGAGGCATTACAAATATAGTAATAAAACGTATACATACACATACAAATAAAATGGTATGAAGATCTATGTCCATATATAGCCTGCCATTTCATCACAAAAGATCAGGTTAACCAAGCCCTAGCTGTCCTTGGAAAATACTTTTACTGTTTTCAATTAGCTTCTTTTCTTTCACATTTCTTTCTTGTTTAGAGGAGTGCAATATTAACATTTTATCCTCTCTGGTTGCTGTTTTTTCATTAATGATGGAAAGCTTTCTCCCAAAAACACCGGCTAACTCAGCACCCATAACATTGAGTATTTTCAGCTTCCCTTGTTAGTCCCTAATCTGTTTTCTTACTGCTGGCTGCCATTTTTCCAAATCTTGTAGGTATACAGAGATATCTTGAAGCAGGCTTTGCCAAGAAGACTAAGCCCAGAAAACGTATTTAACTTCTGGCTTTTCCACACTGTGAATCACAGAATTGTTTCTCCCACCCATCAACGTGTCCATATTTTCCCTGAACTGTTACTAGCTGTGAACCACTACTGTGAGTCTTCATCTCACTAACCTGCAGACTCAAAACCAAGACTGGGCAAGAGAGACAGCACTTCCTCATAGGTGAAAGCAGAAGAGGAATGGTTCCAGGCATTCCACATTCTTATTCTTGTCCTGCTTCAGATAAGTTACTTGGAGATTCCTCTAAGAATTACATAAAGATTTCTGTTCAGTGCTCACCAGTGGACAGACTCAGACAGTGTTGGGCTAACATAATATTCCAGTAGCTGTCTCACAGTGGTAGAAAGACAGCTTCTGTACTGTGCAGAAAGAAGAGTTTCTCTTCTGTGTAGATGAGATCAATGGTTGCCTGCAGGAGGGAATTGTTGTTACTTAAGAAGTGGAAATTTTGGCATATTGGGAAACAGGAGAACAACTGAATAGCATTACAGACACAGGTCACACATGAGAAGGAAAAGAGAAAGAAGAAGGAATAAGGAGAAAAACAATATCCAAGGCAAAGCCAATGAAGAGAGGCACAGGAGAAAATGCCAGGTAGGATAGGGTTTTGAGCAACCTGCTCTAGTGGAAGGTGTCGCTGCCCATGGCAAGGGGTTGGAACTGCATAAGCTTTAAGGTCCCTTCCAACACAAACCATCCTAGGATTCTAAGAAAAAACAGCAGTGCACACAAAAAACAGGCAATCAGAAAACAGAGTAATGAAGATAAAATGGATCAAGGGCTCTAACAATATCTCATAGAGCTAAACAGGGAAAAACACTGACTCACCAAACTCATTTAGGGGAAGAAAACCGTAAGGTAATGAGAAAGCATGAGCCATAAAGCAAAATAAAAGTCAATCCAAACTACATTTTGCCTTGGATTTTGTCATTTCAATCGATGTCTCTGAAATCATCATGACTGTGTCCTCCACAGGATTTTAAAGAAAAAGTAGGTGTGAGTTGCATAGCAGAGAGGAAAAGGAATATGCCCTTTAAGCTGAGTGCAGAGATAACAATGCACTGATATAGAAAAAGTTACATGATTTTGTTTTCTGCACATTTAGGAATTTGCAATGATCTGGGCTGCTCTGGCTGACTCACTGTTATTGCAAAACCTCAGTTTATTCCAAGACTGCTGAACATATTGTACGTGCTCTGGGTAAGGAGGCATCTGTGTTCCTAATATCAGAAGCTTTGCTGCTTCCTAACCTGTCTGGCTTTGTTTAATGCAGAAACATCTTGTATGTAACTATCTGTAGTAAGTGCATCCCATCTGACATGGAGGGGACTTTTTCTAGTTGTATACTTAAAGCTACTTTTTAAGAATGAAATTGTCCAAGAAAGTCACACAAGACTGCATATTACTAAAACGTAACTTCACATTACATTGATTATAATGTTACTATAGATTATTAGCATGCTATTTTCATAATGAATAAAGATTTCTAACTGTATGTGCACAAAGTTATAAATTATAAAAACTTTGGTTTTGTTAAGCATGAAGTATACACTTAAGTTGATTTTCTTTATGTGTGTTCTGTAAACTTTAATGATGCCATTACCTTTTATTTAATTATTCATAGTTGAATTGACATAAAAGGCCATCTTTCATTCAGCGACCAAGAAGGAAAAGATGATTTTTATAAGTGCCATTTATGAACACAAATTCCTTCCTTCTAATCAACCTGGTAATTAAACTCTCAAGCATCACCAAATAAGGAAAAAGGAACCAAAGTATACTACTAAAGTCCCTTTCTTTTCACAAAGCCTGTTTTCACTCAAATTTCCTAAGTAGAGCTTCCTTCATCTAACACCACTTACAGGTTTTCAATGCTGTTTTACTAAAGTGTCCCCATCTTCTTTCTGTTTTCCTGTTCTTAAGGCTTGATTGTACTTACACCAATGAAAGCCACTGATGTTTCTGAGAAATGTTGTAATTAAAATCACTTCCAGAATACTGTGGTGGCTGTATTTATTAATTTGCACTTGCATTACAGAAGTGTTTGAAGGAATCTGTGGTACTAACACTTCTCGAAACATGTTCATGCTCTAATAGGAATATGTAATATGAAAAGGAAAAGAATTATTTTCATTAGCAAATGGATACTTGAAGCAGAGACAAAAGAAGTGTCATTCTCAGGGTAGTGGAGCAGAACTCTGCCAGAACTAAAAATACATCAGGTCTTCTGAGTTCCCACCCTGGGTTTCACCCATGAAACAATTTACACCTTTCTAAATGCTTTCACTATTCACTGTCTTCCAAGGGGTTAGCATTCAAGTTCTGCATCACATTCCAAATTGCTGGAATATTTTATGGGTAAAAGAAATTTTCAAAAGTAATCTTACCAACCCAATAAGCCATTTATCAGAATTTACCATACAAATAAAACTAAATCCCATAAATGAATGAGCGGTTTAATCCTATCTACAGTGTTCTGTATTCAACCCGACATTCAGTATTTTCCTTCCACTCCTTGTTCCACATTGCTGCATTGTTCCCATCAATATTAACATTGGGTATTCCTTGCAGAGCTGAATGGGTCCAAGGCTGTCCCCAGAACATGGTATCAAATTCCTGGAAAATGATGTGAACTAATTTTTCTGTTTAAGTCTATCTAGCAGACTTGAAGGACTTCCTGAAAGAGGAGTGCAAACAAAGTATTTATTTGCTATTATTTATTAAAAATAAACAAACAGTGGTAACAGTGCTTCCTGGATCTAATAAATTAACTCCCAGCTCTAATAAATCGTTAAGAGTTTAGTAAAGGTCATCATGAGTCTTTTAGCCTATAGTAAACTGAGTGTCGTGGTTTAAGCCTAACTCACGCAGACTGTCTCTCAATCACTCTCCCCTCTTTCTTGCCCCCCACTCCCAGAGGGATGGGAAGGAGAATAGAAAAGAATGCAACTCCCACTGGTTGAGATAAGAACAGTTTAGTAACTAAAGTATAACACAAATCACTACTGCTACCACCAATAATAATAATGACAAGGCAAATACAAGGAAAGAATACAATTTCTCACCACCTAAAACCAAGCCCGACCACACAGTGCACCCCCACCCTTCTGGGTCTCTCCTCAATGCTCTTCCATCTTTGGCATGACGTGCTGTGGTATGGAATAACCTCTTTGGTCAGTTTGGGTCAGGTGTCCTGTCTCTGCTTCCTCCTGACTCCCCTCCTCCCTGGCAGAGCATGAAACTCAGAAAGTCCTTGGCCAGACCAAAACATCACTAAGCAGTAACCGAAACACTGGTGTTATCAGCGCTGTTCCCAGGCCGAAAATCAAAAACACAGTGCTGCACCAGCTACCAAGGAGGAGAAAAATGACTGCTGCTGCTGAACCCATGACACTGAGATAAAATGACACAGACATCTACAGATTCCTGACACAAAGTGGTTTTTAGCTGATTTTATGGGTAGTGGAGGAATATGAGATGTGTTGAACTGTTCCTTACATTAGATAGGACTTTTCTTATGGCATTTATGCGTTACTTTTATGTAGCCCTTATGAGGTAGCGTTTAAAGTTTTATATCTCAGCACAAAGACATTTATCATAAAGCAATCACCTCTATCAGCAGGAAAGACAATCCTGTAATGTAAACAGCTGGGTTGTTCATGGTCAGTCAGTTATCATAGAAAATAAAAGAAACATGTAGTCTAATCCAAACAGTTTTAATCTCAAATTGGAATTCCACTGTATCTCATAAATAAGGATTCAGAATCTTTCTGTTCCAAAGAATATTTTAAAACCAAAACTTTAAACAGTAATGCTAATAATACACATTCTCAACATGAAATTTCCTCTAATCAAGGTTTTCTTTATATACTTGCTTGGAAAACCTCCCAATTCTTGTAGCAAGTTGATTTTTCTTCATCTGACAGTAAGATATCAGTCAAGCATAAACGTTATAAAAATGAAATATTACTGTTTGAGCTATATGTTTAAGACAACAAAGTGGTAGCTGCTGGAGACTCATCAACTTCTCACTAGAAACTAAACAAACAAGAGGAAGACCAGCGTTTTCTATCATAACCTTAGAAGCTGAAAAATCATGCCTAAACTGTTAAATTCACTGTGGGAGTGCTCATACACTGGATTTGATACCATTCACTGAATTGAAAGCCTTAAGAAACTATTAAGTAAATGGATGTAGTTTCCTCTGTAATAAAGATGAAATATTTGTATCTTATTACCTTTGCAAAGATCCTAATAACTTGTATTTATCTACCTTTTTGAAAGCCTTCACAAGGAATACAAAAGCATGAACTGAAAAGGAGATGTTGAGTTGTTTCTCTAGAAGTAGCTATTACCACAGAGATTTCAGGAGGCTTAATAACTGAGAACTTCATTACAGATGACCAGATTGACAAAATGTAGATTTGAAAAGGTCTGTTTCATACATACTAAATTATGCTGTCCTCTTGTATAATTATAGACAGCTTTGATACATATGTCATCAGCTATTTAAAGAGGAAGAACATAAATTACTTATAATAATTTGGATTGAAGAATGAAAAGAATTCCGTAACACCAGAGAAAACTCAGAACAATAGTTTGGGAACCTATTTCCCTGCTGTTTGGAAAGAATAGTAGAAATACAGAGAAATAAAAAATCAGGAAACAAAACTGATGTAAGAACTAGAAGATCATAAGACAGAAGATGAGGGAGTAAGGCAGCTAAATTTATTGAGCCTGAAAGAGCAAAAGCTCAGGGGCAACATCATCTCAGTCTATAAATATCTTCCAAGGTAAGGATATAAATAAAAGGAAGAAATTATTCATTCTCAAAATATGAGTACTGGAAGAAAAAGCCTGGACCCAAGGAGGAAGTTTAGGTAAAAGTTTTTAGCTATAGGTGGAGATAAAACAGTGAGCAGAGTGAAAATGTGTCCTTTGAGACACTGATGTGAAATGGGGTGTTCACACCAACAGATATATTTCTTTTTGCATTTTCATCTACCATATATCCTTGTACAGGAACCTGACCTGCCTTTTATTCCTCTTGATCTCCTCTCAGGCAGCATTTAAGCTTCTGAGACTTTGGCTTACTGTGGTACTGCTTTTAAGTTTGTCATAGGTTATATGGGAAGGGAAAAAAATTTGATAGCTCGTAATAACTGTACCTCTGACCTAAAATGTGGAATGCAGAAGAAACACTTTTATAGTTCTTTCTGAAGGTATTGCATAGATACCAACTTCTGTGGATGATAGAGTGCTTTTTTCCATAGCAATTTCTAAATATCACATCTATCCTTGCTCTTGACGCAGGCACTTTATTTTCCTTACTAAACTTCATACCTTCCTTTGCTGGAATACCTCCTTAAAAATGCTCCTGCCATATTCAAATGGCTTCAGATATCCTCTTTTATGGCTATTCCTGCTCCTTCCAGGATGATACCTTTATCTAATTTTTGATCATGACCACAATCATGCAAGATACAAATTGCAAGCATTATAAAGAAGGGACTTCCAGTTTCTCCCCCGTCCTTCACCTTCTGCAGCACCAAAGGATCAAATAAGGTTTACCTCACTTTAGAAATAGCTATTTTAAAGATGTGCCAGTTCATACAGAACCATAAAGTAAAAACGTAGCACATCTTGGGAATTGCTACATGTAAATGACAAAAATATTAAGGGCTAGATGGTGAGCCTGTTTAGGAAGCTAACCAGAGATTCATGACACTTATAAGTCACTGTAAGCCTACCTGCATGTTGCTTTTAGTGATGAATGCAGCTCTTATTTTTAAAAAGTTGATGGAAACTTGGTGTAAGCATTTCCTAATACAGTAGGGGAAGAAATAAGTTTCACACCTGAAAGGTCATAAACAAAATAGTTCTCTAAGAACCTGGATCTTGTTTCTTTCCATGGTTGCCGTAAGGCAAAATAGTAGAGTATGTCCCTCTTAAGGAAGTAAAACTGAATTCAGTCCTTGGAAAACTAGATCAGATTTTACTTACACCCAATGTATATAAACCATACTTATAAAACAGGGGACTTCATAAGCATCACACTGTAACTCAAAAGGTTAGTGTTAGCACTTAAGACGTAAGATGTAAGAATGAAGATCAAGATGTAAGAATAAAAGCCATATTCATTTACAGATAATAGCATCAAATCTGCTGACTTACCACTAACAGTCGAAATATAGAGAGACTGCAAACACAACCAAAATCATGGTTACAGAATTAAGTTGACAGAAATTTACAGTACAGGGAATTTAATACATAACAGCTGATCATTGCAGTGGGAAGAGCAGGTACCTCGGCTTCAACTATATGAGACTGCTGGAAGAAAAAAGGACTAATCTGTTTTCCTTCTTCACAATGGATAGAACAAGTAGCAAGAGGCTTGTATTTCTGAAGTAGAGATTTAAGTTAGACCTCAGGAAAAAGCTTTCTAAAAGATAAGTATAGTTAAGTACTAGAATAGATTTACTGAGGAGATTACAAACCCTGGAATCATGAGTCTTTCAAAAACCGTTTAAACAAACTCTAGTTAAGAATGGTTTAGAAAGTCAATTCTACCCTGAGGCGAGAAAAACTTATGCTTTTTTCTGCCAAGAAGCAGGATGGACGAGGCAATCTCTTGAAATCCCTTTCAAGGCATTTCCTATGATAGGGTTTAATGAATGAAAGTTGAATTTAATTTAGACAATAGATAAAATCCATATTTTTAATAGGGAAGATAATTTAATAAGGAACAACTGAAAAACTTGATCAGTGCTATGGCTAATCCTCCACCCATTTTAAACAATTTTTAATATAAGACTGAAGAGAGGATTATAAAGTAATAGGCAATTTCAATTGTAGCTAATTGCCAAGACAAAAGAGTTACTTCAGGAGAAGTCCTATGGCCTTCATTATGCAGGATGTCACCATGGCTCTAACTGGTTTAATAATCTGCTAGCTTTATTTATCTTTTCTTATTTGTTTTTTTCCATTGGTCATGTTCATTCATCAAACTGCTCTGTCTCTGACACAGCATACAAAATGCTTTAAAGGAACATCTCTAAAGAGGTAACAATTTATCCCATATACCCTTTCAAGCTGTTAATGCTTCCGCACTTAGTGGTTTACCCACTACAGGTAGGGGAAACAATCCTCTGTTAATGACTGCACACAGTAGGATAAAAATTCCACTAATGTGTTTGAGGCAAACATCTTTATAATAGTTCAGTTAATGAGGATGTGATAAATGGAAATACAGATGAAATGCACTCTCCACCTCAATGGAAACATCTTTAATTAAGATAGATTTAAGTACTAGGCATTAGGTTGCAAATGGAAGAACAACAAAAGTACTCTGTGAACAGTTTCATGCAGCTTTTTAACGCATTTAAAGAATTACTTGATCTACTTTTCAACTTGCAGATATAGGGCTACATACCTGAGCAAAACAAGAATCTATACATCAGAAGAAGAAGTTGTATACATCCCTCTTATTCCTTCCCTAAAAGACAGAGATGTCTACAACAAAGAGTGAAGGCCAATTTGCCTTGATGAGTTTGAGTGCAGCTTAGAGGCAGCTGGTCCTCACAAAAGAAGAGTGGAAGAAAGATAAAGTCCAGTGCCAAAGGAATTTGAGACACTGGGTAATTCAAATAGCAAACTATATTGGAAAAACTGAGATTAAATGAGTTGATCATCTCATTTCTCTTGGAGAAACACATCCACTTTTTCCTCATGCCTCCTGCTCACAATCTGTAAAGGATAGTAAGACAGTAATGATGAAAAATAGGAGGGATAAAAAAGACCCTAGAAGGCATGTCAAAGGACTGCTGTGTACCTGTTAACATAGTTGTTATAGAACAAACAATTACATCCACCTTTGTGCTAGGGGCCTAAACAAGAATACAACATTCGTTTAGACAGTCTCTTGGTGTCTTTTAGGGGTTTTAGCCAGTCCAGATCCACTCTGCTTCTTCTCTGCAGCATGACTTTCACCTTAAGTGAGATAAATAATGTACAGCAGAAAGCAATTTGCTCTGCACTTCAGCAATGATTTTAGTTAGATCTCAACGTTGATTTAATTCAAGATGAAAACAAGAGCAAAGGTTTTGTTATTGAGTAACAGATTTCATTTTCATCTGCAGTGGCAGTTAAAGGGGTGTCTCACAGACAATGGGAGATAGGGGCAAAAAGCCCACTGTCAATTTTGATAGTGACTATTCATATTGCAAGTAATACCAGACCAAAGCATGATGAATATTTGAACTGCTTGCAAACACAGATCGTGCTCAGCAGGGTAAGTGCATCTCCATTTATTATGCAGGGAGCTTAGGAAGGCAGAATATATTTATTGTTAATAGACTATTCACCTCAAGCTATACAAATATGGCTTTTGTTTTGAGAAGACTTGCCCTTAAAGAGGTAAACACAAGCTTCTGAGCTTTTGCACGGAAAGATGTATATTGTCTGGTTAACTCAGTATGAGTCTGAGTTTCCAGCTCACTTTAACTCTGAAGATGATGCTACATCTTCAGAGAGGGAGTGAAAACACAAAAGCTGAGAACAGAAGTCTTCTACCTTCTTTTTGCACCTGTATAAAAGATGCATGGAAGTGTAAGACATCAGAGCTACACACAGTGCCTTTTTTTGCTCTTCCATTAGATAAATGTAACTTTAAAATTAAAAATAAATTTCATCACAGAGAATCCAAAATAATGCAAGTACTGGCAAGCAACTGGTCAACCTCAACAAACAAGAAATACTGTAACAGCATTATAGTTTTTGGTCCATCTTTGAAGCCTAGGATTTACTTCAATTCTGTGCCTGTAAAGGAATGGAAAAGGCTAAAATCTGAGATAAACAACTGATAGGTCCAAACCACACAACTTAAATTTTAAAAGTACCCTGATTCCAGAGTAATGAGTATCTATGGTTTTGGATCTAGACAGCAAAAGGTCACTTCTGACATGAATCCAGACTTATAAAAACAGGATCAGATAAGTGTTCAGTTAATTCATATATGTATTTATACACACATATATAAGTGTGCGCTTGCAGTCAAGAAAGCCAACCATGTGCTGGGCTGCATCCCCAGAGCGTGAGCAGCAGACCAAGAGAGAGGATCCTCCCCTTCTGCTGCGCTCTGGGCAGATCACCCTTGCAGTCCTGATCCAGCTCTGGGGCAACAGCACAAGAGGGACACGGAGCTGTTGGAGAGAGTCCAGACAAGGCCACAGAGATGTTGCGAGGGCTCAGTCATCCCTGGTCTGGAGCAAGGCTGAGAGAGCTGGGCTGGTTCAGCCTGGAGAAGAGAAGGTTCCTTAAGGGGAGACCTCAGAACAGCTCCCAGTGCCTAAAGGGGCTACAAGAAACTTGGAAAGGGGCTCTGGACAAGGGCCGGTAGGGACAGGACAAGAGGATGGCTTTAACCTGCCAGAGGGCAGAAATTCTTCCCTGTGAGGGTGCTGAGGTGCTGGCACAAGGTGCCCAGAGAAGCTGTGGCTGCCCCATCCCTGGCAGTGCTCAAGGCCAGGTTGAACGGGGCTTGGAGCAACCTGCTCTAGTGGAAAGTGTCCCTGTCCATGGCAGGGGGTTGGAACTGGGTGAGCTTTAAGGTCTTTTCTAACCCAACCTGATTCTATAATGCTTTATGATACGTATCTTTGTTTCTCTTCTCACATGATTAAACTCAGCACCTCATACAGCACAGCAGGTAGACTTGATGGAAGAAGATGACAAAGGGCAAAAATTTATCTTTAGTTTTATGTAATAACACAGACTTATCAGGGCTAAAAAGAAAAGTATAAATTTTTTGCCACGTTCCAGTGATCCTAGGGAATTCTAAAGGATAAATCAAGAACATAAAAAATAAAACATCAGTGATTCTGCTGGAATATGTTTGGAGCCATTTTAATACCTATGGCAAAATGGGTTGAGGAGGAAAAACTATCATTCTGAAGCAATGTGAATGGATGAACAAGCACAATGACCACCTAAAAAGTCTTACATAGCCTTTATTGCTGCCATAGCAGTAATAGTGCTATTAAATAAATACATGGCCATCTATGGATATTCATATTTAAAAGAGACAATACCCAGTACTTTTTAGCCTGCCTCATATCCCTTTACTGCCATTCTAGCAGGAGGGAAAAAGAGCATTAAGAACTGACTCATATTTGGATGACCAATTTTAGACAGTTACGAGCAACACAAATGAGAAGGCCATGACTAGGGAGCAGCTTTGCAGGAAAGAAGAGAATAAAATTTTATTCTCTATCGTTTCTTCACTGGTCCTTTTAAAACAGGTGGTAAATTTATGTTCTTCTCAGGAATACAAAAAGAAGCACTTTTGTAAGATTTCATAAAACACAACTGGACATTTAAGACTTGTACAGAGAGGAACAATTTGAAATCAGCAAATAAACACATTCTGGAAAGTGATAAGTAATGAAAGAAAGTCTGGACAACACAGTATGCTTTTATCTTCTCAGAGATAACAGTATGAAGGTAGCAGCAATAATCGGTGCTTTCAAAACAGATGTTATAGTCCAATACAGTTCCATCTGAACTCTACATGCTTCAATGGACAGAAACAAAAATGCTTTAGGATGACATTGTGCAAGCCATCATGTTAATTTTCAGTTAGACCATTTATGTCACTGAGGCTCACTAACAGTTTTGAAGTCTGGACCAAGTGGAGAATCACTACAAACCCCATCTGAGATCCTGAAGGCAGCAGCCCAAATGAAGAGGACACTATTTACTCCAAGTGAAATGAACTACAAAATACAAGATTAGCTGACAACTGTTCACCTTTCATTAGTACATCTCTAGAGACAAAGCTTTCTGACTACTGCTTTAATCACCTGACAAATTGTTCACATGGCTCTCCTTAGTATACCAGAAAGCTAACAACTGAGCCGAAAGCAACTAAAAATCCTCCAAACACTCTTCCTGGATACATACTTTGGCTAGTAAAATAGAAGAAATACTGTCTGAAAACACTGCGTTTTCTAGAAATACATCACCGACAGTGTGGGATTATTTTCTCAGTTATCAGCACACACACTTTCACAAAACATAGGGATAACAGTGTCGGCATGTAAGAAAGTAAGTGCAGAAATCACACCTTTGCTTGAATCTGTCCTGCTTGGAATCCCAAATGCTTGAGAAGGAGAGCAAGAAGAGGAAGATTGCTTTTGTGGGCTCCATTCTTAGTCACAATCTTTTATCTTAATTTATATTTAAATGCTGAATTTTTATCTAGAGTGAAATGAACTTTTAAGAAGATGGTGCTGAAAGGTAACATTTTCCTGTAATTAATTAGTTGAAACTGCTAACAGCATTAAGAGTCTGTTAAGAGGGATTCAAGATCTAATACACACATAAAATGATTTAAGTCCCTTTGAGTAAGTTGGGATCTGTAAGACAGTCATCCCCTTTAATACTTTAATAAAGCTGTAAAAACTGGAGCAGCCACAGCTTCTCTGGACAACCTGTGCCAGTGTTTCACCACCTCACAGTAAAGAAAATAAACTGAAGAAAGAGATCTATTAAAAGAGAGAGGAACTAAATGTTTACTGAAAGTATGACTGTAAAAACTTGAGGTTGAAGGAGCTTATAAGAAACAAGAGAAGATAATACATGAGAAAAGTTAGAAAGCTTGATCGCCCCTCCCTGGGCTTCATGATAAAACTGCTTTATAAGAAATTGTGCCTATGCTGAGATATCCAGTCTCATTGTGATAGAGAGTCCTTGAAGAAAGTAGTCTGCAGATGATTTTCTTCTAGACTTGTCTACTGCTGTAAGCAGTCTAGAGAAGGAGCAGGAGCCTGGAAGAAAACCAGTTCTGACTAACACTGGCAGACCTCCTTTGCTTTAGGACCTGATGACTGCAGCAAATCAAGCCCCCAGGCCTGAATGTTTCACTGAAGGATGGACAGGCTACACAGGGACAAGGGAGTATGTTCCCTTTCCTTTCCCTCTCTCTTTTCCTTCCATTCTTTTCAACCCAGCACAGAACTCAATACGATGAGTTCTTGATCTCTCTTGGATTTCTCATGGGTAATACAGTATTAACAGTACTTAATTCAGACAAAGGATAATGCAGTCATAGATCTACAAAAATGCTGGGAGGAATTTTTTTTTATCCCACCCATCTTTCTTCTTGTTTGCTTCATTATTTATAGGTCTGTTCTACAGAGCAGAAACCTGACATTAATGCCTGAGCTAATCTTCAGTCTGTACTCTCCAGATGGATTTAAATTAGAGAGACAAAAAAAAAGGAACTTACTTTCTATAAAATATCAAATATCAAAATATCAAATATCTCAAACACTGGATCCCCAGTCTAAGATGCAGCTTTTGAGAGCTAGTAAGTAATAATTCAGAAATAGAAGAAAGAGCTCTGCAAAGGGAGACTGAAGATAACTGTTTATTGAATGGGCATGAGTGCAAAAACTTCAGGTTGAAGGAGCAAGTGGTCAAGAAACAAGAAAAAATAATAAATGGGAAAACATAAGTACCCTGCCGTGTCCTTCACAATAAAACTGCTTTATCAAAATATGTGCCTACACTGAGATCTGTACTCTGAGGTAAATCCTTAAAGGAGGAAAGATATTTCTTAACACTGATGAATTTAAAGCCAGGAGATCAGGAAAAGTGATAGTGTTTATATCAGCTTACTAGCTGTGGTAAAACACAACAGTGCCTGGTGTCCTCCAGGAATGTGGAGCATCTTGATGTAAAAAGAAACTCTTCACCTATTTTGCAGAGATTAGGCTTAAAATAGATGCCTTCTGAGAGCATATGTTGCCAATTAGAAAGGAGCGTAGGAGCAGCTCTGAAAAGGTAGGATCTTTTCCAAATTGAGAGAACATATAGATGCTTCTCCACAGAAAATAAAGGTTAATAAAAGCTACGCTTTTGTCTGTATTACATACAAGAGGAAGAATACCTTGTTCATTAGTTCTGAAAGAATAAATCACAACATATGCAATACCTAACGTGTCTAACAGTCAGTCTGGAAAGGACATTTTTAGTATCTCATCACAGATTCTTAGCAATGATGAAGTACACTGAAGACATTTACTTGAACAGGCAATATCCTGGGCAACAAACACAAACAGCAGACAGAATAAATCAGAGCTACTTTCAAACCTTAAAAATGTGCTTACAATAAGTGCTGTGCTTGAAATACATTAATTTGAAGGACTTCTTTACAGAGTACTAAAAAGGAAACACTGGAGAATGTTTCTCTGTTTTTTTATGTCAAATCAGTTACATTTAATAAGATTTATTGTTTTTTTTGGGATATACTCTAAACATACGTATATTTAAAAGACCTTACGTGGTAGTCATTAAAGATATTATATATATTATGAGACTATTATATTAATATTTTATAATAGAATAATATAATTATTATATATGTCCAACTATACAATGTAGGTGGTAGAGTCGTCCTCCTTAGAGATGATCAGAACAGGCAGACAGATTGCACTGCAATAGCCTCTGAAGCTTCCATAGTTTTCAAGGTCTCATATCTGTCAAAAAAATCTTGAAAGAAGCAAAGAACAATTGTGCTGCACAGTGTAATTTTAATTCTCAATCATTTGCATCAGGATAATAGCTGCCAATTGAGTAAGTGTGCATAGAAGAGGTACTTGTCAGCACTGCTGGTTCAAAGTCATGGTCATCTTCTCAGAATCCCCTGATTCGGGTTTTTTTTACGGCTGAGGACAGAACATATTTTAGGTCTGCCTTTGACAAATCAGCTTTTTCAGAAATATCTGAATAAAGGAATGTTACTGAGAAGAGCAAAAGGCTCCAAGGCAAGAAGAGAAAAGAAAAAATTAAATTACAAATGAAAGAGATACAGCTGAAAAGCAAATAGGTAAGACAGCTTAAAGGTGATAAAAACAAGTAAAAGCCTGCCTTCAGAACAAAGTAAAAAAGAACAGAATGTGGAACTGTAAAGATTTAGAAAAACTAGAAGAGCCCAATTTAATACTTTAAGATAGAAAAGGCAAACCTTCCAGCAGTTCATAATAGAGCATTTGATTCTGCCATGAATCTGATCTTTGCCTGAAGTATGGGGACAGATTGTCAAAGGCAGGAGGGCCAAAGAGATTCAGTACATTTCAAAGCAGTGCTGATAATTTCCCTGCCTTGAAGAGGTTCTGTCAGTACCCTGTACTTCTGTCATATGAAGCCTACCATAGCCGAAATGACAGTGTAATATATAATTTTCTCATAGAAAACATATACATATTTTTCACATATGCTTTCATATAACCAATATGGGGTTAGTTAGGGGATAGTCTCCTCTAATAAGATCTATTACTTGCCGTGGAGCACAATCCAGAGTGCATGCACCTTCCTGCTGAGACTGCAATAATTCATTAAGCAAACTTCTTTAACTTAGTCACTATGTATTAACCGTTTAGAAGCTCCTTATAAACTGTTCCCAAGTATTAGGCAAAATAAGCAATTCCTTAGGGCAGCAATGCAAACACAGTACTTCTTGTGCAGCTACTTCAGAACCTTAAAAAAGCACCCAGAAAAAGTGGGAATACATGGATTGGAGGGTCACTACTGGGGCAGGGAGGGATGAGGGGAAGCAATACCAAATCTGAAGGATTTGTGGCAATGTTGGGATCTACAAGCTCTATTTTATAAGGCTCTCTCCATTCCCTTCACAATCCTTTATTTGCCCCTTTATTCCCTTCTCCCTTCCCGTAGAAATAAGAAAATGTAGCTGCTCTACTCGATATGGAAGATGCCTGCACTGGTTTTCACCATTTTACTATGAACAAATCAAGGATCCTATTCCTCCTTGTCTAGTCTCACAAGACTGCTTCTCTCAAAACAAAAAAAGAACTCCAAACACAAACATGCATTCATATGCACAAAAAAATCCACTTGTTGGGATATTTGCGCATTCTCTGGAAAATTCTGAAAATTCAAAAATAGTGCGGCAGAAACACCTTTTTCAAGCAAGATTTCCAGACACACTTATAAATAAAATGAATGCAGAGTTTTCTAGTCAGCAAAATAGCATGGAAATAGTCAAGGTAAGTATTTGAAATTGCAATGAATACTAGCCAACCCTATATTTAAAAAGCAAATTCACTCACCCATAGTTAGGTTTTCTTCTCTTTCTTTTATCTCTCTTTCATAGAATCATAGAATAGTTAGTGTTGGAAAGGACCATAAGATCATCTAGTTCCACCCCCCCTGCTGTGAGCAGGGACACCTCACACTTTTCTACATTACTACATAAAAAGTAATGGAATTTATATGACTTTGAAAAAAACATATTAAAATATTAATAATAAATCTTGTCACCTGCTTTCAGAAAAAAATGAAAACACAAACGACTGTTTCTGACAGTGATCTAAATGTAGTTTCAGGTGAGCTTGCAGAGATGTGGCATAACGCAGTGCTTCAGTTTAGATGAGCTATATAAGTCCAGTGATTCTAGTCATTGACTCAGCAAAACGAAAAGAGGAAACTTGTTTTTTTACTGCGGAAGAAAGTCACCCTGTGAATCAGTATCAGCTCAAGGAAATACATTGTGAAATTATAAATCACAACCAAGGACAGAAGAACTAAAGGTGCAGACACAAAATTCTCTCCCGATTTCTTCATTTTTGTAGAGAAGTGATTTGACTTGCTTTGATAAATTCCTAATGTAGTGTGGAAATGGGTTTACTAGACATACAGCGAGTGTATCATCTGGTTACCTGCCAAGGAATGTAAAACTCACTGGGAGCCCTATTCAGCGTCGATTTTGAAGTCCCAGTGAAACTAAATGCCTATTAGCTTAAAGGGTCAAACAAGAGAGCAGTGTCAACAGGGTTTCAGCTATTTTCATCCCTGTATGCAATCATTACTAAATTCTTTTTGTTCTGTGTGTATTCAGGCCTGAACAGGTATTAGTTAATCCCTGCTGATTGTGTTACAAACAATCATACTAATGGAGGAGGACTGCTAGTAGGATAAGAAGCCTTTAACCTCTAGTTTTCAGTTCAAAGGATATATGGATTGATAGTAGTCAGAAGTCTTTTATCACTTGATGGCTTCCAGATGATGTGAATGAAATAACAACGGATGGGTGAGTCCTCTTTCTAAAACACAGATCAAGCTTATCAGAGGAAGGGTAAGGAGGTTTATTTTAAAGAGCTACAAGGGGTAAGCTCCTCAGAGCACAAAGATGCTTAAGACGACTTTAAAGGTGGCAAAACATGCTTACATCTGCACACAGCCTCCAACTCTACTTACTTCCTACCTGGCTCTGTTGCACTGTTACACTGCTCTTCATGGTAAGATGAAGGGCATTCATTTTATATTTAGCACTGAAGGTACTTTCTAAGCATTCATAGTGTGTTCAGAGGTCTTCCTGGTACAGAGAAGAAAAGGGCAAGCAGGCAGGGAGAAATTACTAAAGCTCCCCCCTTTCTCCTTTGACACAGATCTCTTGTGCACATCATGGGGTGTCTCACAGTTAAATTTATTTAACTGTCTGAGAAACTTTCTCAGCAACCAGAATTTCACAGACGGGAATTGTGAAGCAAAGAGCCCTTTAATAGCAGCATGCTGGGTACACCACTCACGGACAGACGAGCACACCCACTCAGCAGATATACACAGTTTATACACCTTTCTAGGTTTTTTTTCTTGATTATGCCTGTACTCTTTTGAGGAATGATTTACATGCTCCCCAAACCCAAGCCCTTCCCCTCTGATGGCTCTCAGAGGGTCTCTGGTGGTCATAGGGAGGAAGGCTCCGAGTCTCCCTCACAAGTGAACTTCTGAACTTTGCTTCTGGCGCATGCATTCAAGACTTGCAGTTACATAAACTTATCTGTACCACATATCGGTGCAGATGTGCCTATCACCAACAGCCAACTCCCTTGGCTAGGGCCCACATCCTGGAACCCCATGCCCTACAGACTTTCCATTCTGCCTATAGCTCGCTCATAATGAAACTTCCTACTTTTTTCTTACAGTACTCACAATCCCCCCTTTTCTTTTTCTTGTTTTCTTTGCTATGAGTGCAATACTATTTCTTTAAATTCCTTATTCTCTCCCATTGGGTTAGAAGTTTTTAAGCTTCCCACAGTCTTCCTGCTTGTCCCGCAGCCTTCATCATCAGAATTGGATGATGTGGTTTCGGACTTTCTATCACTGTGGCTTCAAATTTTGTTTGTCCTATGATGCGGTGGATCTGCCTGCTCAGAATAGGAAGCAGACAAGGTAATATAAGCAATCCTAAAATTGCAACAATTCCCATAAGTATACCTTTCAATCCCCCAAAGTCCCACTATTTTTCTAGTCCCAGGTCAGACGCACTCCAAGTTTGTACTGGGACATGAGCCCCCATTTTCATTTCATCTACCAGGGTTTCAATGGCTTTTCCCTCATCATCTATTTGGAGACAACAGTTTGTGAGATTGAATTTTCCACAGACACCCCCCCCCCCCCCATAGCTAATATATAAAATACAGCTAGTCTGTTTTGATAGACCACCATTCTTAGTTTTCTCCCCATTTTTGCCAGTTTTATTAGACCCTCCCCAGTGGTATTTGTGATTATTTCAACCACTGCTTGGAGTCATATAATCCTATTTTACATCTAAATCAGAGTGTGATACCCATATGATCCATCTTCAGCCCAAGTGGCTGGGTCATAAAAATGAATAATCTGTTCAGGGGGCCATTTATTATCTTTCCAATTTCCTATTTGTAACGCCACCTTCTCTGGACAACATCTCCATAGACTGGAATTCCTAATCTTTCTCTCCTATTGATGGGCAACAAGAAAAAACTTGGGCTCATAGTGCCTAATGTGCATGTTCCATACCATTTCTTAGGGAGTTTGCTGTAAGCATATTTTCCACAAATCCAGTACAATCCCTCTGGGGCTTCCCAACTCTGATTGGCGCTTTTGTCTAATGTCCAGCTCTTGCAGCTTTCTGTTAGATTTCTTACATTATTTCCCCATGTGTCCCATTTGCTTTGGCTACTGTTCCAGATCCACAGATTTTCACAAATTAATTCACCCACTTCCTTGGTAAAGTTGGGGTTTTCTTTTAACCTCCACCAACAATATTTCCCTACGCTATTAGTCTGCAGACCCCATTTGGCCAACCTGATGTACTTAGTATTGCTCCATATATCATTTCTAAATATATCTACCTCTTGGGATTCCCAGGGCCATTTGTCTCCCATGTTAGTTCCCACACACACAAAACAACTGGTTACATTTAAAGCCTTTGCTATTATTCTCAGATGTGCTAATAAACAAATTCTGGGTTACCACAGGGATCTCAAACCTAGTAGATGATGCCAATTCTTGATAAAAAGAGCGGGATAGCAGCTCATGTTCAGTGTCATTATTAATTGGTCTCACTTTCACATGTATTAAGGCTCCTGGGTCACAACCAGTGCCGTCAATTTACAGGCCAAAAACGTGTTCGGCCATTTTCCAATCCTCGTTCCAGGTTCTGGGTCTATTTATGGTTAAGTTCAGTGGGTTACACTGGTTCCTCCTGCATCCGCTTTGGGCTGTCAGTCTCTCTAGCTTGGCTACCCATTGTCCTTTCTTCTCTAGTGCCTGAGTATATTTTCCTGGAGTAAAATCTGTAAACCAAATAACACAGGTCCAATAGGTACAATAATTCCAAATCTTTGTACAAGTAAAACTCACTACTGTAGATTTGTACCTCCAAGAGGAACACATATTTTCAATCATGAGAGTAGGTTTGCACCAACCCCATACTTCCACAACCTCCTACCCATCTGCCACTGTCTATTGCTTCACAAGCATCAAATAACACACTAGCTGGCTTATCTCTATTCTTGATCTTAGTTTTTCCCAGAAGGGTCCCATACTCCTCCAAGGCCCACACTTCTAGCCAATATTTGTTTGGATCCAATCAGGGGTCAAAGCAGACGATTTTATTTTGCTTATTCCTACAATATGGAATACATAACTCCCTCTTGTAAACAGAGGCCCTCACAGCAATAACAGGCATGGTATATTAAGGTCTTGGTTACCTTTTGTCCCATCTGGGTGGTTTTCAGGCATTTGGTACAATTGTTGAATGTTTATTGGGATCTGGCCACTACTATGACCATGGCAGTCACAATCGTCACCTTGAGGGCACTCATCTCTCCACCCCTCTTTGTCTTTTGGGCTGCCTCCAACAGCCAAGGTCATAACTCTTCTTGCTGGCAGAGATTTTCTTCTCAGGTTTACTTATCTTTTGGCTGTTTACGCAGTCCTACCACCAGGACTACCCTTGTTTCTATTATAGTGTGATAAGGGAATATTGGGATCTCTATTCCAGTCATCATCCTTTTCACTTAGTCCTTCATTAGAGGTGGGGATTAAAACCTTCGGTGTTTTCTTGGATATCTCAACAACTTTTTTGTCTTTGATTACTAAATATCCATGTGTCTTTTGGCAGCACCCAGTTATCTTTTGTAAGTTTTCTATTTTGCACTCTAGAAAGAGAGGGTTTCCTCTTTTTCTATAAACTTGAGACCACAAACATACGGGTTCTAAGGTTATTTCAGTGTTAAAATTCAAGGGACTCCTACACAATCCACACCTGGCTATTATGGTTAGTTGACAATCTTTACACTTTGGACAGAACGATGCCCTGGCTTCTCCTGGTACTACGGTGCACTGTTCTCTGTCATTCCCTCTACCCATGCAATTATTGTCCACTTATATCTGTTAGATTCCCACAAGCTACCCGCATGAGTTGACCTGATCTTTCAACTCTGTCCCAGTCAGACCAATTCCCACACTCGTCACAGCAGAAATCGTCTCCGAACCATACCCAGTTTGTTCACAGCCAAAACACTCAATACAGAATAATGGGTTACATGAAAAATCCTCAAACCCATGCATAGGACAGTGCCAGTTAACAATCGGTTCAATGCTGAGATGCTGGCGATGTCCAGTATTATTTCTGCTCATCCGGAGATCAGTCTTTGGGTATTTCCTTTGCATTTCTTTTTCGATCTGTTAGGTAGTCCAGCCACTGTAAGAAAACTTATTGTCAAGTTATTTTAAATTTCGGATAATTCCCTTGCATGTTCCATTTGTTATCTTCTGGGGGCTCCACTGGCCCTTTTACTCTGGAATGGTGCATCCACCCATGTTCCTGGGTCTTAACTGCCATTTCTGTAGTGAGTAGGACCTGACATGTCCCCTCCCACTGTGGTCTCAATGACTCTTCTTTCCATGCCTTAATGAGAACCCAGTTCCCCACTTTGATTGGATGAACCCTGCATCTCCAGCTTTGTGGTCTGGGGTAATAAACCTTGTTAGTACAAATTACGTAGTTGAGCCTATATTTCTTGTATGTAGTGGTTTATGTATTTTCACCCACTTTCCCAAGTGGGCGTCTCCACATTGTGGTATAAGTAAGGCAATCCAAACAACATTTCATAGGGGGAAAAGTCTGATGTCCTTCTTAGGGGCAGTTCATATTCTGAATAACACTAGAGGTAGACACTTAGTCCAAGTCATTCCAGTCTTGAGACTTAGTTTAGAAATGTGTTTTTTGAGAGTCTGATTCATTCTCTCAAACCTGCCTGAGCTCAGGGGATGCCAGGGAGTGTGGTGCTGCCAGGTTATCTGCAAGTTGTCAGATACCGATTTTAAGATGGGGTCCCCGATCAAAGTCTATTGTATGAGGGAGCCCAAATAGGTGAATTATTTGTTCCGATAATATTTTTATAACACTCACAGAGGTGCCCCTTATTACAGGAAATGCTTCAACCCAGTGGGTTAATGATCTACAATTGCCAATAAATATTTCCCTCTTTGGATTAGGGATAACGCGGTAAAGTCCACTTGCATTCTCTGAAAAGGTAGCAAAACTAAGTCCCTTCCCCCTGCTACCTGGGATCACTGTAATTTCTTATTGATTCTTTAGCAGGTTATACATTGGTTTGTGATTTGCTTAGCAACTGTATATATTAACTTACATCCAAAAGTTTTAAGAAAGCTCTCCACTAGTGCCAGTGCGCCCCAATGAGTACTTCCATGCAATTTACGGAGCATCTCCCTTGTGGTACTCTTGGATAACATTTGTCTCCCATCTGGGAGTGCCCATTTGCCTGTTACATCTTCTACTGATCCAATTTCTTTTAGCTCCTTTTTCTCCTGTTCACTGAATGTTGGGCATAGTTCTTTTTCCTGAACAGATATCAGAGTCCTGAGAGGGCAATATTCCTCCTCGAGTGCCACTGCCTTCACTACTTGATCTGCTTGCTTATTTCCCCAGGCTGTCATGCTGTTCCCCTGTTGGTGCCCTTTTATGTGCTCTATCGCAAGCTCTTGAGGTATTAATAAAACCTCTAGCAATGTTTTAATTGCTGCCTCAGAGCTCAGGTGTTTGCCCTGGGAGGTTATCATTCCTCTTTCCTGCCAAATTTTCCCAAACACATGAACTACTCCCCAACCATACTTAGAGTCAGGATAAACTGTTCCAGTCCTTTTTCTCATTTTCCATAATGCTACTACCATGGCATATAGTTCACACATTTGCGCTGATCAATCACTGGGGAGTTTACCTGCTCTTAACTGTGGTTAGGTCTATACCACCTATAACTGCATAGTCACTGACTCTTTTACCATTTATTACTCAGGACAACCCATCTGTAAACAGGTGTTTCCCTTCCTTCAAAAGGATCTCTATTAAGTCCTCCCAGATCTTCATCTGATAATCTATTATTTCTGAACAGTCATGCTCCAGACCTTCATTTTCTTCTGCCCCATGTAGGAACTGAGAAGGGTTAACACAGGAACTCACTGTTAAGCTTAAGTCATCTCCTCCCATTAAAATAGCCTCACACTTGGGAATTCTGGAATCTGTCATCCAGCGCCCTGATGTCTGAGTCAGAACCGTTCACACAGCATGGGGCATGTAAACCACAAGCCTGGCTTCAGAGGCTGATTTCTTAGCTTCTTCCACTAACAGGGCAGTGGCAGCTATTGCTTGTATACATGATGGCCAGACCCTGATTACCAGACCTAGTAATTTTGATAGAAAAGCTACCGGTTTCTTAGGTAGCTTTACCATTCTTAGGTAATTACTCCTCTTGCCATACCTTCGTAAGCATTAACATAGAGCACAATGGATTTGTTTAAGTCCAATAATGCCAACACAGGGGTTTGTTCTAATGCCTTTTTAATTTGTTCAAACCATCCCACTTCATCTGGTGAAAAGGACACCTTAGTATGCTGGGATGTGAACTTATCATATAGAAACTTTACCTTTGTGCTACAGTCTTCTATCCATATATGGCAAAATCCCACTAACCCCAGAAACCATCTGACCTCCCACACTGCTTTTGGTACCGGGAGTTCAACGATTCCTGCCATGCTTTCTAGGCTCAACCCTCAGGATCCACCATGAATTAGATACCCAAGATATTCGACTTCCTTCTCTACAAATTACACTTTGCTCATGAGCACACGTAATCCTTGCTGCCGTAGCTAATTCAAGAACTTCACAGTTTCTTCCTCCACATCTGATTGTACTGCCCAGGCACTAGTAACTCATCCACATATTGTAAGACTGTTATAGTGTCTTTTTATTTAATTTTTTCCATGATACCTTCCAATGCTTGTTTAAATAGATTTGGAGCCTATGAAAACCCCTCAGGGAGTACACTCCACCTCAATTGTTGCTTTATTCCCGTGTCTGGGTCTTCCCACTGAAATGCAAAAATATTTCATGACCCCTTATAAAGGGGACAGGCCCAGAATGAGTCTTTTAAGTCTATCACCGGAATCCATATACTTTCATGGGGTATTTTGCTCAGTCTTGTGTATGGGTTAGGGACTACCGGACCAACTTGTTGATTTTTCTTAGGTCCTGAACCAATCGATAAGTTCCATCGTCCTTCTTTACCAGTAATATGGGTGCATTATATGACAACATAGGTGGTTCCAGCAATCCATCCTGAATTAATCATAGAATCATAGAATAGTTAGGGTTGGAAAGGACCTTAAGATCCTCTAGTTCTAAATCCCTGCCATGGGCAGGGACACCTCCCACTAAACCATGCCACCCAAGGCTATGTCCAATCCAGCCTTGAAAACCGCCAGTGATGGAGCATTCACAACTTCCCTGGGCAATCCATTCCAGTGCCTCACCACCCTTACAGTAAAGAATTTCTTCCTCATATCCAGTCTAAACTTCCCCTGCTTAAGTTTTAACCCATTACCACTTGTCCTATCCCTACAGTCCCTAATGAAGAGTCACTCTCCAGCATCCTTATAGGCCCCCTTCAGATGCTGGAAGGCTGCTCTGAGAGCTCCATGCAGATAGAGCACATTTACTTAATTAAAGAAAAAAAAAAAAAGGGGGGGGGGGTTGGTGGTGATGAAGGGGTATGATTTTATGCATGTGCTGCCTCATTACACAATGTTATACTCTAAAAGCTTAGCTTGTAAGACATATTCATGCATGCTTCACTTGTGATTTTTTAAATTTAAGGTTTATAGTTCAGACATTTTCTCTTCACCCTCACACAGAACAGTCTAATCTGAATTTAGAATACTTGGAAAAAATCAGCTGCTTAAATATTGAAACAACTCACTTGTTTTTAACTGTTCTAACCTCTCTAATGATAAAGACAAACTTTCCTTCTGCTTCCACAGTAGCAGAGTTCAAATTCAGAAGCACACACTGGAAAAAATCCATCCCATTTGCATGTTGTTCTATACTAATTTTATCACATACCAAATGAATTTATCTTGTGTACAGCATGCAGGATGTACATCCATGTACAACAGTCTCACCAGTTAAATTAAATTATTTCCATCTGATTCTTTACATCATTTACAAGGTGGTAAGCAGACCTGTTGTTCACACCTCTGATGTTCAAATACGCAACGTGACCTGAAATTCTTTAATGCTGTTGTACATGTAATATCTTTTGAAGCAAATATATGATTCTGCTGAGAGAAAAGACAGATCAAAACAGAAATTTAAATGTTTTGATCTATGAACCTTTGTCTACTAGAGCAGTCCCAGTGGCACTTACTTATCCACAAATAATGTAAGAAATCAAGTAATTTGTAGCAGTGAAATGGGAAGTTACAGTGATTTTCAACCATATACAAATATGCATTAGACACACCCTGCATTTATTTCATCGGGGGAAGGGAACTCAATTAATGCAAAGCTCCTCCTCCCTTCTGCAGCTTTCACTTGAACTTTCAGAAGGACTGTGGCTGATGGGAAAAAAAAAAAAAAAAAATCACTGATTTACATCAAAGAAAACTGTAATTTAATTTTCAAAAACTTTGCAGATGTCCTTTTTTACGGTTTCTCTGAATACAGAAAACAAAATTGAATGCAGATCAAGTCTTCATTGAGCTGTGCAGTTAATTTTCTGACCAAATATACTGTACTACTGCTGCTTATCATCAAATGGATTAGGGAAGGAAATACCTTAAGTTTCCACTGCAATACAGAGCTATGCATGTGTGAATGCACCTTCTCTGCAGATGTTTGCCCTTCTTGGGAAGACATCAGTGAGGTTCTGATGTACCACCACGGCCCTTTTTTGGCATCTCTGATAAGAAAGTGGCTGTTACCTGAGGAACATGAGGCTTCTTTTTTTTTATCCTTCCTTTGGAGAGGATACTTATAAGGTCTGGAGATCACCTCAGCTATAATAAGAGTAATAAGAGCAACGCCTAATACGATTTAGCTGTTTCCTTCAGATGTAAGGGGTTGCCTTCTTAGATGGCAAAAATAGCGCCAATTTCAAAAATGGCCTTAATTTACCTCCTTGCAGCCTCCTCTGGACTTGTGCAACAACTCCATGTCCTTCTTAGGTTGAGAACACCAGAACTATATACAGCACTCCAAGTGAGGTCTCATGAGAACAGAGTAGAGGGTCAGGATCACCTTTGTTGACCTGCTGGTCACACTTCTTTTGATGCAGCCCAGAATACGGTTGGTTTTTGGGCTGCAAGCGCACACTGCTGGCTCATGTTAGCCAACATACCCAAGTCCTCTGCAAGGCTGCTCTGAATCTTCTTGACTAGGCTTATTGATATCAAAGCAAAGGTATTAAAACTATTTTTCCATTTTGATGAACTAAGCTTCTTACAACCTCTTCTTCTAATATCATCTGTTGTGATCTGTTAACCCCAGCCAGCGCCTAAGTATCATGCAGCCATTTGTTCACTCCCCCTTTAATTGGTGGGATAGGAAGGAGAATCAAACTGAAGACAAAACCCATGTGTTGAGATAAGACCAGTTTAATAATCAAAATATAGTAAGATGTAGTAATAATGTACTTGCTCCAATACATTGGGAGTCTCAGGACTGCAGGAGTGGTCTCACCAGAGCACAGTAAAGGGGGAGAATCCCCTCCCTCCACCTCCTGGTGATGCAGCCCAGGAAATGATTGGCTTCTGGGCTGCAAGCACACACTGTCAGCTCATGTTATCATACAGCAATCAATAACTGCTTACCCAGAATTATCTTAAATTTATCTTTTCCATTATTTTCTGTCATCACAATACATAGCTTATGGCATTTTATGCAACACTGAGATTTGCTTCACATGGCAGTTGGAACTTTATGTGGAAGATTAGATCTGTAGATGTCCAAGCAGTCACCTCACAAAAACCCCTATGAGACTGAGGAGGATTTACATAGGACCAAGAAAAGCTTCTTTTTTGAATAAGAAGCTTATATAAAAGTCTATAGGTCTTCCCACCCCCAAAAGTCATGCTGTTAATGAAAAGAAATTTAAGATAAACCAATAACAACTCTCCTCTTTTTAAGTTCATTATTTAACATGAGCAATCATAAAACTTGAAGGGAGCTTTGGGAAATAGAATTTTAAGTACTTTGGAGCCAATGAGCTGAAAACATTTTATGCAGTGCCCATAGAAGTATCAATTCAAGCATATAAATTGTCTAAAATACATATTAAACAAGTGCTCTAAGTAGCCATATTCAGAGCAAGAATTACAAGTTGGCTGAATTCATGCAGAATGTGTAAGATTATGGATGAAGCACTTTGCAAGGTGTAAGAATCAATGAGTTAAGTAGTTAATGTTCTGTTGGCCTCATGAATATAAAACCTAGTCTGAAGAAGATATTGGGAAGAGGGTAGATTCAATAAACTTGATGGAGAAAAGAAATTTGTTGGGAATTATATACTCTGATATATTGAACCATGGAAATCAATAATGTACTGCCCAGGCAGTTAAGACAACTGATAGAGTACTAGCAAAAACCTGCTCTAATTGAGTAAGCATTAAAAGCAGTCTTGTTGAAGAGAAATGAATGTCAAGAGGTAATAAGCAGCAAAAAACTAAAAAGCTAAGGAAGAGTAAGGAAGGATGGAGCATTATCTGGGCTGATTGTGAAACATGCCTGAGTGATAAAAGGGTCATCTTGCATGCTGAGAAGGCAAAAAGTGATCTGAGAATAGGAAGCTAATGAGTACTGTAGATCACACACGATGGGAAGATAAATGGAGGGGTAATAATACAGGCAGCTAGGGAGAGCATTAGCATAAAGAGGTGATAATAGTATGCAACTGGGAAGGGAGACTGTAAAAATCTGAAGATAAATCTGATAATAAACAAGACTAGAAAGAAAAAGCAAGGGAAAAGTCCTTGTGTGTGCACAGACTTCAAAGAACTTAAGTGTATTGTAAAGACTACAATGGTTCAAATTCAATACTGTAAACAGGTAAATCGGGTCTTGATTTAGACAGAAACAAGTCCTGCTACAAGCATCATCTCTGTAAGAAGCCTGTCCTGGGTTCAACAGTAGCAGTCATTTTTCTCTTTCTTGGTAGCTTGTACAGTGCTGTGTTTTTCACTTTCAGCCTGGGAACAGTGCTGATAACACCGATGTTTACAGTTGCTGCTCAGTAATGTTCACTCTGACCAAGGACTTTCTGAGTCTCATGCTCTGCCAAGGAAGAGGGGAAGCCAGGAGGAAGCAGAGACAAGACACCTGACCCAAACTGACCAAAGAGGTATTCCATACCAGAGCATGTCATGCCCACTATATAAACTGGGGGCAGTTACCTGGAAGGGCTAGATCACTGCTTGGGTCGGGCTGGATATCAGCTGGCGGGTGGTAAGTGGTTGTATTCTCATCCCTTGTTATTTCCTTGTCATTATTATTCTTGGTGGTAGCAGCAGTGGTTGGTGTTATACCTTAGTTACTGGACTGTTCTTATCTCAACCAGTGGGAGTTGAATCTTTTGATTCTCCTCCCCATCCCTCCGGGAGAAGGGCGGGAGAAGAAATGGGGAGAGTGAGAGAGCGACTGTGTGGCTGACTGGGCTTAAACCACGACAAGCCATAATGTCAGAAAGAATAAGTAAGAATAGTCAGACTCCTTTGCAGATAGTGCCAGGTGTGATCTCAGCTGCACTGTAACCACCCCAGAAATAACCCTGCTCATTCTCTGCTTCAACTGTGGTAGCTGAATATAAAATTGCATGCTAGAAGACCATCTGGTTAAAACTGTTTTAAGGCTTTGCTATATTTTGAATGTTTGAAAGTCATTTCAACAAATTTGCTGAGTACAATTTTTATAGAATATTAAAATTAAAAAGTGACTTACAAAAATACGAATAAAAAAAAACACCACAACCCAACAATCTCCACATTCCAACAAACAAATGCTGAATCCCACTCATAGCAGAGATGAATGGATAGCTTCCAAACAAACCCAGCTCCAAAACACAACCAATTAGAAACAGTCACTTAAGTCTGAATCAAACACTGAAGTTTAGGAAGTTGTCTTATAAAGTCAAGTTTCATTTTCTCACATACACATGCCACCTGAGGTTGAAAATAAAGAATAAACAAAACCCTCAACTACCACTCCAGTCAATGCCTCAGGAAATCGGCGCTGAATAAACCTGCTAAAAACTTACACTTGCAAGTCAAACTGGGGACACTGTGTGTCCCTGTGGGACACATTAGCAATATTGGGGTTTTGTTTAGATAAGGAGTACCGGCACATACAGTCAGAGGTGAAATTATGCTTCCTGCCGTCATACTATTCATATATATGAGAGTGGACTGATTTAAATTCAAGCATCCCTCCAAACACCAAGTCCATTCCAAGTGATTAAATTCACAAAGACTGATAGTGACACTATGTGCGTTAGAGAAAAAATTATAAACTTTTTTTACTAGGGTAAGCCAGGTGTTTCCTTACTGTAGCCCTAATATGAAAGCAGGAAGGGCTGGATTTCAGGAATTATTCACCTGCTCCACAGTTCATGACCTGATCATGACCACAGGTGCTCAGAAAGGTGGAGAGGACATGGGTATAGGCTGCAACAGCTACTCTGGACCATGACATCCATACGCTGGCCAATAATAAGCCATTAATACCATGTACTGATGTAGGAATTTGGTTGTGTAGAACAGTACATGAATTCAGGAGTAAAGTATTTCTAAGATCTTAAAACAGCTTTGATTTTCCTTCCTTTTGACAACAAGTACAAGACCTTTACAACTGAAGTGATGGCAAAAACCCAGATAATTATGATGGAGGAAAGGTAGGTCAAACATCGTGTATGTTTCAAAGCACCCTTACTAAAGATGCTTTACTAGCTTTCATAATTTTGTGGATCATTTTTTAATCATCTAACCATGAAGTTAAGAACATATTTTCATTCACAGGAAGAGCTTGCTCACCAGTAGCCACCAATTTGAAGGATAAAGAGAGTCACACTAAGGCAGGAGAGTTACACCAGCAGCCATTCTGGTTTTTATTTTCTCAAGTGTTCAGAGATCTTAGGTACACCTCCCATGCACTCTGGCACCATTCACCAATTACTTTTACAATTGTTTTAATTCACTCCAAAGGTTATGCTTTCTTGCTTGTAGGTTGATTACATGTAGTATTAGAGTAACCCCTCAGTATCCAAAAAGAGTCTGTAATCCCATTGCCACAGGCTTTTTTAAAAGAAAGTAAATTTCTGCCCTAGATGAGCTTCAAATCTAAAATAAGACAAAAATGGAAATGGGGAGAACTGCAAAATACTGCTGAGAGCAGATATGCAGAAATTCTCTGCTTTTACTTTACTACCCAAAAATAGTTTGAATTGAAAGCTACTATATCCTTTATAATTAATAGGTAGAAAGAAGCAAATTACATCTGAAGTGGATATCTTAGGTCAAATAACTGTTCCCTTGAAGTACTTCTTGTCAATTACTTCAGAGACATTTAATGTTTAGATTCCCCTTTGCAAAAAGATGAATTTAACCCCAGCTTGCCAGGGTCCTAATCCAACACCCTACCTACTGGATAATTCAGGTTCTCTTCATGATGTTTATTTGATTTCATAGAGTTAGGATAAGTGCTTTATGAGAGTGGGCTCTCCCAAAATGTTCCTTTAGGTATGAACAAATTGGCTATGTGTTTTATCCAACTATATTCAGCTAGTGCTGTGTTAAGGAAATCTGCACAGACTATGAGAGTTCTGGACTGATTACTCCACTAGACTGACAGAGCATATTTCTTACCTTCAGGTGGACCAATTCCACTGAGCATGCCTCAGTAATTTTCTGCAGAAACAGTTTCTATACAAGAGCATTGGTATACTTTATTTTTCTTTACTTTATTAAACCCATATATAATATTAGAAAATCCTTGCTGTTGGTGTTTGCTGGATAATACAAAGGACCGTTTCCACTGGGGAGCTGAATCAGAATTATCCACCAAAACTATTAAAATCTCACTGATATCAGTAAAATCAGCATTTGGAATTAGTAATGAGTCTAAGGAAGAGTTGAAAAATTAGATCTTAAGGTATATATACCTCCTTGCATATCAAAATAAGTTTCGGGATTTATTCTGCTGAAGGATACAGGATCAGACTCATCTTCACCATCACAGCTAGAAGAATCTGATGATGAACAAGCAATAACATAAGGGGAAATAAAGGAGGAATGGACAGCTTTAAAGAATAGCTTTAGAAGTCATTGACATGAAAATTAAAGGCTGCGTTGATGGATATTTTCCCATTTCCTGACTTGACAGAGATTGTATTGCTTTGGGGTTTTAATTGAAAATTGGGTATATTTTTCTACTCTTCAAGTGCACACCAGTATGTGTCAGACAAGGCAGAAGAGGTAAAATGATAATGACCTTGGAGGCAGAATTTAAATTTAGAGGTAGCTCTTTTCCATTTTAGTGACTTTTATAGAAAGCGAGACAATAGGATAATCATTCAGCACTGTTACCCATATAAAAGTGATGGTGACTTCTAAAGCAGTTCACATCATAATGAAGCATCAGGAAAAATATTTGCATGCAACAGATGACAGAAGCTGTTGTAGCGTTGAAAGAAGTCAGAAATCTTTTACTCTCCAGGGGTAAATACATAAAAATTGCCCATCAGTAAACAGAGCAGTAAACTGCTCTAACTCTCCAATTTTTCACATTTGTGCTGTGAGTGACAGAAACTGAGATGTATTTGGTAATTAAAGAATGCAATTTAAATTTGACTAGGTTTATGAGCATTTGATGTTAAATGCCCTACACCTTGGCAATGCCATGTCCTTCTGTGTGATTGTGTCATGAGTCTGAAGGTATCTAAATCACCCACTGCTCACATATCACCTGGTCATATTTTACAGGTTTTTCTCCATTAGTGAAAGCAAAATACTCCATAGGAACCCAAAGAACACAAAAATAATCCAGTCTCCCAGTGACTAATTACTAAGCTTATTTCCTAAACTATATATATATGTGTATATATTTAGTACCTCTACATGTTGTAAGATGATTTTTAGTGAAAAGCTGTTCCAGGAAAAGAGGTGAGTGCAATCAATGTATTCAAATTTTAGACATTCTATCCATAAGCAATAGATAAAGGACCTGACACCCTTTATCTGACATGTAATATTCTATCCATAAGCAGTAGATAAAGGACCTGACACTTTTATGTCCTTCTAAGAACTTCTGCTTCTCAACTCCTAGCTAGGAAAGTACACATACATTGACATGTAATTAATACATTAAAGCACAAAAGTGGCAATTACTACAGTAGTAGGCAACCATTAAGTGGCAGTCACTTTCTTAATTTTTTAGCCAGGTATAGTCAAAACATTTTTCACTACTGGGTGGTAGGCAGAGGGAGAAGGAAAAAATAAGTGGTCTTGCAGCCAAGATTGCTACTTAAGATTTCTTACTGGTGGCAACTGAAAGAAGCAATCACTTCACAAGCAAAGCCCCAGCCATAGTCGGTATAATCTTAGATTTACAGGCACTTAGGCTTTGTCAGTGAATGCTGAAACCAAACTCTCTGGCAAATGCCTACCAGTCAAGCTAAAGGAGCAACTCCTGTACCTCCTAAATGCATTGAAGAAATTGCCACCTACAGATAAGGAATCCAGACGGTCCGATTCAGAAATCACTACCCCTCTGCCTTGCTGAAAGGCATGTCCTGGCTATACAATGCTTGTCCTTTGTATCACATTCCCTCCCCTCAGTGGGAATGCTGACCACTGTAAGGAACATAAGCTTATACTGTAAAGCTGCTCGAAACTCTCATCGGATGCAGGAGGGCAAGTCTTAAAAGACTGTTTTCTCATTTTTCCTCATTTTGGGATTTTAATGGGGGATTCAATTCACATTTATTAAAATGTTCACAACAGGTGAAGAAGAAAATACAGTGGCAAAAATATTCCACTGCAGCTGTTGGCTCAATGTCAGGTCAGCTATTAAACTGTGAGAAGCTAATCAATACAGCTCTAACATTACAATAAAAAAGACAGTATCCGCTCCAAGTTTTCAGACACATTTTATAGAAAGTTTTGGGTTGGAAGGGACCTTACAAGATCAACTGGTAAGAAGGAATGAATTTAAAGGTCAATCTTTACCCTTTCATCCCCTCCCCACCTTTTAATTCCTTTCAAAGGTGAAACTACTAGTCTTTTTCAGGTTTAAGGCCAGGGACTACTCCCAGGAGCTGACCTCTATATGGCTGTCTTCTGACATTAACTTTGTAACACTTCAACTATTGCATCACCATTTTTCTACTTCCTTTTCCGTATGCACTTGATATTTTATTACATCACAGTTGAAAGACATTTGTAATGTGATTATTCTAATAAAGCCTGCAAATTTCTCTTTGAGATGTATCACTTCTGCAGACAAACCATTCTAGTGCTAGCTGCGCCATGATGCTGACCTCCCAGAACATGAATCTAGCTAGCTGCTAGATTCTGCTTCTCCCCAGAGCATGTTTGTTACTTTAAATGACCTCATATGCAAGATGGCACATTGCAGACACTCAGCAACAACCTCTAGTAACCAAACCTGTTTGGTTTATCTTGTTCCTTGTCTTGTCTTGGATGGGCCTGGACAACAAGGCATCAGCCTGAAGCTATTTAAGTTTAGAAGCCAGATGTGAGAAAGTAATGCTAGTAAGTGTGATTGATGCTACTAAGTGTAATTGAAAAGAAGTCTATGAGTTTCAATTAATTTGTTTTGTTTTGCTGCAAAAATAACAAGGAATAAGACACAGCCCTTTGTATTCAGAAATTTGACAGCTCTTTTAAGATAGGAAGATACGATATTGGCAATCTTGGCAAATCCAGCCTTCCAGTCAGAGCAGGATTGCTGAACACCACATAAGACACAAATAAGTACATAAAGAGAACCCAGGTTCCTTTAGAATAAAGCTGAATAGAACTCATCCTGAGCTCATCCAGGTAACCAGCAACCATGCTGGGAGTAACATCATCTGATGTTCTGCTTAGCCCACATGTCATGCTAAGCAGGATAACCAGCCACAACTCACAAAATAGTAGAGGTAACTACCCAGATACCAAAACAGAACATGGCACAGTCCAGCAAAACCTTCACCACAATTTGACCCAACATGAGTTGACATTGTCTCACATTTGCTTCAACACTTTTCAATCTAGTGTCACACAAGGCAAGAGATTATCACTTGAACTGTCCCGAGATTTGGGGTGGGTTGTCATGTTCATAGGGCTAATTCCCTGTTACCACACTGCTGCTGGGCAAAAAAGGTAATTTTAACATCAAGCTGGACTCGCACTGGTGATCAGGGCATCTTTAGCTATACCAAACACACAACTGGGAAAGTAGAAGAAAAATCCTATATGCATTAGGAGTTGGACTCAGGGGACTTATGTGCTGCTTGTTGCCTTGCACCATGTTAACTCCAAAACAAAGACTTTCACAAGCAGCACAGCTTAGGTTTCTGAATAGGAAGACCAAGTTTCAAACCTATAAAATAGAGCAATGGTAGTAACTTGAGAAAACTGTCATTTATTCATAACATCAAACCTTACCTGATTTAGGCCATCATTAGGGTGAACAGACCAGTTTGCCTCACAGTGTCATCCAGAAGCTATTTTCCTTCTTTCTTGTTAATAAATTACATTTATAGATTGCCTGCCCTTTCAGACCTGAATCCTGCTAGCTTTTTCTACAGCAAAGGCAGAAAACTCTAATCCACAGCTGAAAGGATTTTTCTTAGCCTTTTCCAGAGGATTCCATTCATAGGAAAATGCTGAACTCCACAAGTACAGAGGAAACACAACCTATGATCAGTTGTCCATCAAAAACAAAAGGGGGTAATTTGGCTACTGATCTTCTCCAAAAGCTGTGCTGACAATAAGCTTGTGCTTCTGCATGTTGAGAGGAAGCAAGAGCATTGCCAGCAAACCACTGATGGTTCCTCTGCAGGCAACAGTCCTGCAGAGTGGGAAGGAACATGCAATTGTATCAGCAAGCGGTTGTGTTCTCCATTACTGATGTTTATGGCTGTCCCCCCACCGTGCATGGCTTCAGTCATTTATAAACAGAGGAAAATCATACACATATATATATATATGCACTTCACATTGTGTTTTCTGATGAGGGTGAAAGCATTACAGAAGAAATACCCCTGCTTGCAAAGATGAAAATGACAGGTCATATCTACACTTCAGTTCCTCTTCACTCTACTCCATTCATATTTTTGTATTAATTTACAGCAATAAAGAAGCCTATAATAAACTACTCAATGATGTACACTAGCTTCCATGCATTAACTTCAGCTTTTATGTTCAGATACTTACTAGCAGAAGGCATAACATTCCTTACTCTTTGCTGTTCTGTGAAGAGCTGCTTGCTTGCTTGGAGCCAAACTTTAAGCCTTCTCCCAGGAAATAAATTGCTCATCTACCTACTTGTTTTACCAGGTTGGGTTTTCTGCCTCACATTCCCTTCAATAATTAATTGCATAAAGTAAAATTTTTGCATGTTAACTTCTTTAAAGTGCATTTTCCAGTTTCCACTACAAAGGATCATGTCATTGAGTGATGTGAGAGAATTACGGTGAAGGAATGCCACAAAATAAAAGAACAAGGACAAACAAAACAAAGCTTTTTTAAAATACGCTATTATTTGTACTATTGCCAATTCTATCTCACCTCCCAGGCCTGTAGCATAATTTCCCTGAATTCTGCATTGGAGGTTGTCCCCTAGCACAAACAGTCCACATAGTCCCTCGATCTGGCTCTCCTTTTGGTATGTTTTTTCCTCTTAACTCCTCTCCTTTCCTTCTTCTGCCAAGACCCAACAAAAAAGTGTGTCATAGCCAGAGGCACCAGCACATATATCATTATTCCCTTTCTTATACACCAGGGATAAAATTCACTTACAATTCAGTAACTATAATGCAACACCATTATCACCAGGATCTTCTGAAGGAGCAGGGCTATCATAGCTTAGTGAGCTTCTCCATCAACTATGGGTCAGTTTATCACTTCAAGGTTTGTACTCTCTGAACTTATTGACATTGTAGTCTCAATCTGTGGTGGCACTGCCAATCTGCAAAGCAAATTCTGATCCATGCTGCAGTTCCAATTCATATGCTGCACATATATCATTGTCACTTTGTGCCTTTACTCTTTTGCAATGCAGCAAATAGTACCAACTTGTGTTATGATTACCAACTCGTGTTATAATTACACTGATTGCATTCGCTTCTGAAAATATACTAAAAAAAAAGAAAAAGCTAAGAGCTATATAGCACTGCATTTGCAGTTGGTTTGTTTTTCCCCCCTCCGTACAACAGTAAAGACATACAATGTCTTGCAACGTCAAAGAGACCCAATAGAGAACTGAAAAAAAAATAAGACTGTAACAAATACATTTCATGTCCCTTTCATTGGTAAAACCCACCATAACTAAAAGAAGTTAAGGCACAAAATCATGTAAGTGTCCAATTACTAGAACGTCACTGGTGCCTACAATGGGACACTGCAAAGCAGTTCATTGTAGATGCACATCCTGATTTTGTAAATACTGAAGCATCCATCTGAATAATAACCTAACAACAGAAGCTAAGTTATCGGACGATGACCTATGATTCTATGATTCTATGACATGCATACTGCCGTCATTCAAAACAAAACTTGAAACTGGGAACCAACACAGGAGGTATAAAAATACTCATGAACCAATAAATAATTTGTGATTATCTGTTATCCATGCTGGTGCAGAACTGTTACAACATTGTAAAGGAAATATTGTCTTCTGCTAGAGAACTTATTTTGTTCAGATACACACAGAGAAAATGTAATGCAGTCTAAAATCCACAGTTTGATGTTATTAGCGACAGCGGAAATCATTTATTTACCATAAGATTCCAGTTGAAATAAGTATTCCAGGTATATATTGGCTTACTATTAATGAATAACTGATTCTGACAGTACTTGCTGATGTACGGGTGTAAGCACACCATGCCAATTGTCACAATCAACCCTCCTTTAATAATTCACAACACATCATGGTTTGATTCTGGGTTCCCTCACTGCTAATGTGTTTCTCACAGTGGGGTAGTATGGATGTTCTCAGTTTGCTGAGCTTTGAAATGAAATAGATTGTATGTGTATGGAAAGTTAAATACATCAAAATTTGGATTTTTGGATGCACACTGCAGTATGTTATTACTTTTTATTAGAAAATGCATTATGCCATTATAACTAAATACTAAGGTTATTAAAGACTAATTTATCTCTAAATGCTGCAAAATTTTGAATTCTTTACCACAACACTTCTCAAAAAAAGAAAAAAACAGATACCACCACTTCCCCACACACATTATTTTAAAGTATTAGGTTTGGAAAAGTATTTAGAAGCAGTTTGGTATATAGTGAATTGAAAATATTATGGTAGGATAAAAGGAGGTGGGACAGGAAAGATCCTTCAATGCCCCTCTCCCAGTAAAAGTCTCAATTCCTTTCAACTCTTTTGGCAGCATATACACCCTCCATAATTCCATTTCCCAAGGTAACATTTATGTTGAAGAGTTGGAAAAAATCTGCTATTTCCATATGACAACTTCATCTAAGCAGAACTATAATTTTATTGTCAAAGTAGGGGTAGAGTACATGGTGCACCAGGAATAAAATATAAGGTTAAAGACAATATTTCCCCAGGCTGTTAAAACACAGAAAACGGATTAGGTGCCTCAGTTATTCCTATCAGGTAAGGGAGGCCACATGACCAATTTGTCTTATCCTACCCTTATTTTACGCATGTAGATGATCAACATCTTCAAACGCTGGGTTTGGTCATGGTCAGGATTTCCTCAATGTCACAGGCTAGTTTATCTAAATCATTATCAGAAAGCTGAGTGTCCCCATAAAACTAGTGTTGGATTGCAGAACTAATAGATAACTGTCTGTTACTTACAATACAGACTAGTATTCACAGAGGACTCAGATCACCAGTTTCTCCTCCTCTATGTTTTACAACCATATTTTCACATGACTTTGAATGCTTTTACTGTGGTCTTCTCATGTTTAACTTACAGTTTTTATATAGCATTAGGGGAAAAATATATTCCCAATTAAACATAAATCTACACCATTACTTTTCTGCAGTTAGTTTAGTAATGACAGAAAACGTTTCTCTGACAGATGATCTTAAGGTCCTTTCCAACCCTCACTATTCTATGATGATTCTATGATTCTTTGGATATCAGAGAGTTTTGTTCATCCCTAGAAGCAAATAGCCCTAACAGCAGGAGAGAACTGAAATCAGCTTTTATCATGGAATAATACTGAAGACACCTGGAAAAGATACACAGCCTTTATTTATGTCTTGACTCACATCTAGCCTAAAATGGTGGAACTACTTATATGCTTTTATATTATAAAAATATAAGAAAAAGATATAAAGGATGTAAAATATAAAGGCTACTCAGTTTGACATAAGAAATTGACATAAACTCATGTGCCTGCCTCTTCATAGAATGAGTTACCTTGCTGACAAAAACATATACAGTGGAGTGCAAAAGCCTTCATTCAATAACAAGCAAATGGAGACAAATGCAAGATTCAAATAATCCACAGACAATTATAACAACCATGGCTGATCTTTGGTAATTTTTGGTACTTCCATCACCTGTGTGCTCCTAACCCCTCCATTTCACTAAACAGTACTAAATAATCCATCCCATAATATGCCTGGAAAATCGCCCTTGAATATAGTGAGACAGAATAAAGTCCATGTTCCTTGGAAGATGCAGATAAACTTCAAACTGAATAGGTTTACACAAAATGATTTGTGTTTGAATAGTGCTCCCCTGTGAATACAAAACCCTGTATATAAAAGGATTTTAAAGACATAAACTAGAATAGTAAAAGTCTACACAGAAGAATCTCATATCCCTTCTCATGCCTCTGATACAAAACAGGCTGTAAAAAAGTTATCTGGGAATGCCAAGCAATAGCTTGAGAAGAAAACCTTAAAAATGATAGAGACAGATACATAAGTAGTAGCTTCAGCAAAGTAATACACATGGTGTTTGTCATTGGCAAAATCCATTTGAGATGCAGGCCTCTGTGTGGAGGTCAATACATGGTTTCATATTGATGCTGTGCAAGAATGTATAGAGCCTATGGTTTCTTAGTGTGCCTTGTAAGCAGCTAACCTGTATTAGGCACACAAGATACTCCTTTTATTTCCTATTGTTAATGCACAATTTCTGCATTAAGGATGTTTGTATAAAGTGGCAGTCAGGTAACAATACACATCCAGACAGAGGAGCAATCAGAGAAGCAAGGAATTTTCTCTACCTGAAGTTTTCGGTCTTAACTTCCCGTAAGAAAGGTAACAGTGATGGGAAGTGACCATAAAGGAAGTTTCTTTTGAGCAATGCTCAAAAACTAGTGACTTTTTCTACTTCCTTATGTACCAGCCTAAGCGATTTTCAGTGATCACTTTGCTTTCTGGCCTCTCCAGTCTCTTCACTTGATGGTCAAAAGAATTCCCTTTGCCATGCTGCTGTGTCTGACCAATATGCTAACAGAGTCTAATAAAAGTCATCCAGCTTTTGACTAAAGTTTGCACAGTTTAAAGATGCTGTCCTGAGACAGCAGATATAGGGGAGCAGTTGAGCTTCAGCTTAAATGAAAGCTTCTGTTTGCAAAGTGTGCTGCAAAGATTAATTAGAGAAAATCCCCAACAGCAGCCTATAGATTTGTATAGATTAAGAAATTTAAAGTCTGTACACCATGGAGGTGTGGGAACTCCCACTGTGGCATGCAGACATCCCAGTGAATTACTGCAGTGTAGAAATCACACAGTGCACTCTTGTGAAATGCTAACTCTTGTCACCTTTATTTAAAAAAACCCTCAATAACTGGTGTGCTGCATTTTGATAATCACATCTGAAATGTCACAGTGTGGGCAACTGCCCTGTAATACATCACTTTTCTGTTTAGTCAGGAAGAGATAAAAAGAGCTCAGATTATATCCTTGATTTTTAACACTTCTTTATGGAGGAAAACGAACCTGTAAGGCCTTCCAAGCCATCTGTTATCTGAACGTGTCAGATTGTTACAGATGAGAGACAGTTTACTTTAAATACTAGAAGAAATTTATAGGAATTCCAAGCTAAGTTCCATTCAAAACATATGGTAGTATCCATGATGCACCTGGTTTAGTCATTAGTCAGCAGTCATTACTTTGTGGATTTAATCATTTGTCCATTATTAGTCTTTTTCAGACACAAGATAATCATCAGATGTGTTTTAACAAAAGCTGTGCAAGTCAAAATGATTCAATTCTGAATGAAAACAAATTACACATTTTAGTTAACAAATGAATGAGATGTGACTGTCTTAGGCTTTTAGATTATATTTTATAATAGTATGATTTACTTTCCTACATGTAAATAATACAGCTATATTACATATTCAAGGTTAAAACATTTAGCTTTTCTAAGCCATTCAATTACTGAACACTTGAATTCAGAGTAGGTTACAAGCACATTCAGAAACCATAAGCCTTGAATTAACAAATCCTATCAAGTTGAAATTCAGATAACTAACTTTCACACTGTCTTGTTTATAATGAATAAATTGTTTAGTTTGTTTTCATTCAGTCTGTATTCACTGCCCTGGGTTTATGTCTGGCTTCCCAAAGAGAAGATAAAAGTGACACTGAGGAGCTTTTAGGTATAACCAAGATACCCACAGACTTATCAGTCTCAGTTGTGGGAAGACAAATCTGATGGGTTTTGGGACTCAGGATAGCTCTGCTTCCCAGGCTGCTAGAGCACGAGAATTAGGGAGTTCCTCCCATCCCTGTCTGGGGGACATGGCTCCTGTGGTTCACATTTTCAGGTCTAACCACTGAAACTGAGCAAATGCTCCAAAGATGCAAACATACACACATAGAATATGCATAGCCAATGACACAGATCAACACAGATCAAGAACAGTGCTTTCACTGGCAGTCATCCCATGGCCATATCCAACCTTCTCTGCTGCTCTGTCCCCTCAAATTAGCAATCCTGCCATAATCACTCCCCTCCCACTGGTCTACCTTTCACTACATTTGTACCCAAATTTCTGATTGGTTTACCTAGGTGATCTTGTCATTAAATGATATCATGAATATAGTTACCTTGGTACCAGTCCCTTATAATTCCCATCTAATTGTCTGAAGTTTGGCTGTTTTCCCCCTTGATAGACTGAGATCTGTCCATTCCTTATGGCACTACCGGTAACTTTGATCAGTTTCCCACACTTCAGTGGAACTTAAGAGGGTCATAAATCAAATGAGCCATTTGTAGAAAGAAGAAGAGTCAGTGCTTGATGGTTAAAGTTTAGCTTGGTTCCTTTCTTACCACTTTTGGAAAACAGATTAAAGCTTCCGTTAAGATCTAATTCATATAACAAGAGCTATAAAACTGTTGGATTAGAGAATATTTTTAGCTCACAACACAAAATTTCTTCTCCAAGACAGAAACAGGCAGGAACAGGACAGTCATTTAGCCCCATGTTATCAGATGCAGCTGTTGTTCTAAGGAGCCAGATAAAGCCTCTTTGACTCAACCATTGCAGAGAACTGAAGCTGGTTCTCACATAAAAAACACTGCTCCCCTAGTCACTATCTAATCACAAAAACATGAAAAGTAAAGGTTTAAGCAGAATGCAGACATTTTGAAACTTTAACACATTTCTCATAGAATTAAAACATTACTTCCACCTTAAGTATTGCTAGTGTGTTTTTCTTTTTTGACAGAAGAGAGGAACTGTGCACAAGTGACCCCCTGAGGTTGACTGCGTATGCGTAAACAAAAATACATGTGCACATGTTGTATGCCTGAACAGTGGAACATGGAATGGAACATGGTATGGCCATGGAAAAGTACCTTTGACAAACATTAGAATGTCCCTAACAACACCAAAAGCTTCCATCACATTTGAGGGGGGTCGTCCTTCCCCCATCTCCTCAGCACTGGTGAGGTCACACCCCACACCTGGAGCATTGTGTCCATTCCTGGGCTCACCAGTACAAGAGCACAGGGACAGACTGGGGAGAGTCCAGCCAAGGGCTACAAAGATGGACTGGAGCATCTCTGCCATGAGGAAGAGAAAGCTCAGGGGAGATCTTATCTATCAATATCTGAAGGAAGGGCACAAAGAGGATAAAGCCAGACTTTTCTTGGCCTGCAGTGACAGGATGAGAACTCATGAGCGCAACAGGTTCCTCTGACCATCAGGAAACACTTTTTGACTATGAAAGCAACTGAGCACTGGCACAGGCTGCCTAGGAGGGCTGTGGAGTCTCCCATCTTGGAGATACTCAGAAGCCATCAAAGAGACAGTCCTGGCAACTAAGTTTAGGTAGCCCTGCTTGACCCAGGGTATGGTACTAGATAAGCTAAAAGGGTCCCTTCCAACCTCAACCACTCTGGTTTATTTTGCATTATGTACTGCTGTTCTTGAATTTCTCATCTCTTCCCAGTCTTACCTGAAGAGAAAAATTATAAAATGTTAAGACTTCATTATCGTGTAGAATTCTCCCAAAGATTTCCAGCTTTAAATCTGTCATTAAATAACAGGTTGTTTCTACAAGGTAGATTAATGGGACTCTTAAATGCATTTAAACTGAAATCAGGTTAGCATTATAAAATATTTTAAATTAAATGCAACACTTGGCATGGATATTTTCATTAAGAAAAGAAGTTATCAATTGAAAATACTACTGTGATGTTAACAAATCTTATTACCAGTGACTATTCCAACTTACCCCTGTTTTAACACAGGATCAATTGCCCTCCAAAATAAGTCTCTGTCCACTGACTGAATTTTGAGTCCAGAAAACTAACAATCTTTTGGCCTCTGGATAGCTGGTCTAATGTGTGGTGAGATAATTTCTGTCCTTGTACCTATGCATTATCTACTTATACCCTCCTCTTCCTCAAGCATTTGCCTGGTCCTCATCTGTAATTTTTCAAAGTACCTCTCTAAGAGAACCCACTACTGAACTTATTCCCCACCGTAACCACACATGCACATTGTCCCACATAAGGTGCTTCAGTTGTTATCTCCTTCCATAAACTTCCATCCCAGAAATCCACTCACTCTTTATTTGTAAAATCTCCAAGTATTTTATACATACACATGCACTTGGAAATCACAGAAGCTAAAAGTGTAAGTAGAAAAGGACCTCTGAAGGAGGTCCAATTCCATTTGGACCAATCTGAAGAGTCGTAATTAGAGAGGGTTTAAGAGGTGATCACTCATAAAAAAGAGCTGACAGAGACTAACAGAACCCCTTTAGAGCACTATTAATTTAGGGTTCTGAATCTCTCCAGCCATTCTTCTGGCAAACTGGCGTTATCATCTACAACAATTACCACCAGCAGATGTAAACCACACATTCAGCAGTTGCAAAGAGGAATCTTTTCCAAACTCTACAGTACTGTAGACACATATCAATTGCTCCTTTTAATTGTTCAAGCAATGATTCATTCTCTCACCTTCCTTTGTCCTATAACATCCCCATATATGGGAGTGTGGACTGGAAGTAGGCACGCATGCACCCATTTTCATTATTATTTAATTTAAAATTTCAGTAAGACAGAACCAAGCAAACTTTGTCTTTATTTTATATTATGGAAGGAAATACTGTATCCAATTTATTTTTTGCATTACATTGAAAGTGAAAAGTAAGAACATTTTTCACACAAACCAGAAAAAAATGATTACAGCTGTATAAAAGAGGTGGAGAGGCACACAGTAGGCAGTTACATACCACAATAATGTCTCTAAACAATTAAGCTCCTGCATAAGGATGCTCACTAGCTACGCTTAGAAAAGAATAATAATAAACCAAATAATTTTGTCCATTAGAAATCAGAAAGACATTCATTCCACCACCTTGAGCAATTTTGAAGGAGCAGTAAGGAATAGTCCATTTTCAGCATCATACCTGGTGGTTTTCATTACTTACACTGTTATTGCCCTCAAGAGATGCATAACTGGTTCTCTAATTGGTTAGCCAATGTCTTGAAGAATTACTTATTAAGCAGAAAATATGCCAATAGTAATTCTATGCTCACAAAAACCAGTGAGAAAATATTTTTAAAAAGGCAATTACAAACCTGTCTCCAAATTGCTGTCATTACTTCTTCCCATTAGAAAGCCCGTTCTTTCATGAAAATGCTCAGGAAAGTGTTCGCACTTCAAAATGCATCAAATAAATGACAGCAGAATGGCTGGTGGGAGAAGGAGATGAGGGCTAGAAGAACCTGCCTTTGGATTTCTCCTGCACTTAAGAGTATCCAGTGGTATCTCTGACAGGTCAATTGGTGAATGCCAACATGGCTCTCTGCAGCACTTAGCAAAAGTATTGAATAGCTCAAATAGGATAAAACATACTGCTACACACTGGCAATTCAAACCCTGTATCATAGTTGAAAAGTGACAGATTGAAGTATCATGTTAATGAGGTTTTACTGCTTGCAACACCTGAACAGGTTCAGGTATTTCCCACAGATATGGACATAACTATCCTGTGCCCTACACATTAGACTGTAAAAAGTTGTTTTCTTTAGATGAATGATACTGCAACGACGAACAAAATACAACTCTAAGCTCTTCAGTAACAGTGGAGACAAGCATAAATACACTATATAGTCTTCAGTTTTAAAAGGACTTATTTACAAAGACTCTTTTTAAAAAGTGTCCTTTAAAGGTACTTGACCAGTTTAGGGAAGTCCATTTCTGTCATTTAATGTAAATGGCACTTACAGGGAGGGAGTGCCCAAGAGTTGTGGTGGTGTCAAGTCCAGCCAGAAGCACAGTGCTTATCTGGAGGGTGTTAAAGCAGGTACTAACTGTAGTACTACTTTGGAAAAGAAATACTACCTGAGACTATGAGCTTTTACCTCAGGGTGGACATGACCTGAAGACCCAAACTGAGCATCTTACCAGCTGAGAACATCTCATACAAACAACAAAACAACAGACTATCCACCCTTCAATAAATCTAGGCATATAACTACAGTCAGAACTGCAACCAACCAGATCCAAGATAAGGAAACAGAGAGCACCTTTAGCATGCATTTCATTACTTCAGGTTAACTGGGTATCAGAAAACCACCTACAACCTTCATATGCAGTGCGGCTCACATTAGAGAGCTAAATGCGATTGCCCCTCTCACATCAGACGAGGGCATATGCAGACTTAAAGTCCTTCAGAATTCAGTTCTTTAAGGAAATGAAAGAACTGCAGGTATTTCTTTAAACTCCCTGCTTTTGCAAAACTTTCCCCAACTATTTTTAATATTGTACAGACAGATCACTTTAGCAGAGGAATATCTCGGTCTAGCTCTATGAAGATGTGAGAAATTCAGGAACTCATGAAATATTCTACTAAGAGGTAGGCCAGCCATCTACTTTCTGAAGTGTTACAACATTCTGTACTCAAATATTTTTCCTGTCACATAATTTTACAGATTACATCTGTATTTCAAATTCAGCATCAGTATCTTCTGCTGAGTTTCTTACGCACCGACGTACTTCCTCAAGTTGTTACTTTTTACAGTGTTCACAATAAAATTGTCAGTTCTAATTATTCTAGCCAGCAACAAGGTACTGTACTGGGTAATTCTTCCTGCACAGTAGAGTTGTGATTGTCAACTTCAATCTTAAGGGAAACAGCACATTCTGTTACACTGCGCTATGAAGTACATGCAGGCTGTGACCATGTAACAACTGTGTAATATAACACTATTATCTGAGCTATGGCTATGATCTGCTATTGAGTAACATGTGGGATAATTCTTACAATGTAGTGAGTGGTGTATTTAAATGAGCATGTTCTCCAAATACCAAACTATCTATCTAGTACACAATGGACTGCCCCACTACTATTTTTTCCAAAGTCATCACTACATTTTGCTTAAGAATTCCCTAATGAACAGGTAGAGAAGGACATGCTGGATTTGTTCTGCAAATACATTTATTCCAAAACCTACATGATCAAGCATGAGACACCTATATATTTGAAAACAGCCCAGATGCCCACAGCAGCTGGGTTTTGTTAGTTTGTTTGGGGTGGGTGTTTGGTTTTGTGGGGTTTTGTTTGGTTTGGGGAGTGTATTTTGTTCTGATCAGATTTGTTGTGTTTTTAAGATCACAGATCCAGCAGTAGATGTTTTGCAACAGCAGGGGAAATTCAGTCTGGATATAAGGAAGAAGTTCTTTGTTGTGAGGGTGGTGAGGCCCCGGAACAGGTTGCCCAGAGAAATGGTGAAAGCTCCATCCCTGGCAGTGTTCAAGGCCAGGTTGGACAGAGCCTTGGGCGACATGATCTAATATGAGGTGTCCCTGCCCACGGCAAGGGGTTGGAACTAGGTGATCTTAAGGTCCTTTCCAACCCCAATCATTCTATGATTCTATGAACAAACTGAGCAGCCGATACCATCTAGTTGATGCTAGTATTACCAAGTTATAAGCAAGATCCATTTTCACAGCATTTTAAATAAATGCAAGCAAATGATAAAGTATGATATAAGATAAACATGACAAGAGAAAAAAAAATATGATGGTAGCTACAGCAGAGGCTGTTCCACACAGCCAAACTCAGCTTAAAGAGTGAAATCCAACAGTGAGACATTCTCCTGAACTATGTTTTTATGGCAAGTGCCCCCAGGGGTCATAGTCCTCCCACTTTAATTGACTAACAAAATAGCTAAACTATATGTAATAAACCAATTTTTAACCGAGACAACAAAAGATTTGTCTCAGCTTTCATGTGAATTAGAGCAGGTCCTAGGTTAATACTTTGGTGTTTATTTCCTCTGCAGGTTTTATAATACTAAACTCTGCCTTCCAAGAGGTAAAATTATTATTTAATCTTTTGGGGGTATTAAAATTCAAAGCAAACACCACATTCACATTAGCACAGTTGATAACTAATCTGAACTACTCTCCTGCTGACAGTCCTTTGCTATGAGATTCTATAATGTCCTAATATATATTTTTGTACTCTAATTAGCACAGGTGTGTACCACTGACAATACGTCTTCAACCTTGCTTCTTGTTTGCCTTTGGCTCACTTTAAATGGACGTAGAGGCAGAAAAGAAATCCTCAGGAAAAGGGAGATTCAATTGGGCGGGGGTGGTAAGTATTTAATCTATGTGTGATGCACATTTTGGAAGAAAATGGGAATTTATGAGCAGAGTCTTACTACCTGTATTACTCCAATATAACAGAGACAACACTACTCAATGCTTAACATTACTAGTTCCTTTCTCATTTCAAGAATAGAAAGATACATCACCTAGTTTTAACACCTCAATCCGGCTGTAAAATTGCTTAGCCCCAACCACTTCTCATCCTGATGCTAAGATTATACAACAGAACTTGGTATTAAACAACTGCACACTTCAGAAAAATCCAGCTATCCATTTTGGCATCAAAAGGGAAACAGAGCTCTTTACCAATACTGTTGCCAACTGACATGCTGAACAATAACAGATTCGACAAGTCATCACTCTGTTATCATCTCACTGAAAATCCCCTAAATTTAGGTTTTGATTGAACTACCTGTGATCTGTTCTCTCCGAGTCTGAGAGGGAAATTCACAGATTCAAAGGATTGAAGGGACTGAAGAAATCTTGCAGTTTATCCTCCTGTGAAGCAGAATCAGCTACACCTGCAATTCTTTGTGATAGATATTTTTAACCTGCTCTCAAAAATCTCCAAAGTTGGCAACAAGGCTCCATATTTTCTAGTAGTTTATTATACTAGGCCTTCATTTTCAATGGCTTTCCCCTGCAATTGCCTAATATAGTCTTCCCAGCCACCAAGTCAAGTCACTGCTATGCAAGCAACACTGATAAGTAGCAAAAAGATTCTTCTTCTATAAGGCCATGTATAGAGGATACTATAGTTACTGCACCCCACCCAACTTACTCTCTTTATAGGCTATAGAATCATCTACAAGACCAGATTGCATCAAACCAAACAGTCAACTACCATAATATTTTCTCTCCAATAGCAGTAAGTGACACATGGGTTAGAAAAATCCTGTAAAAATTGTATAAAGACATCTCATTCCTAATATTCCCCAAACTTTCAGAAGTCTGGAGCTTGCTGACATTAAAGTTGGGTTCGGGGGGTTGTAAGTTCTTTTTTTTTTTTTTTTGCTTGCATAATATTCTTTGGAGGTTCTGCAGTTTAGTTATTCCTTAGATAGAAAGAAAAGTTGAATAATCAATCATCCAATAACCACCTTTTCTGTACCAGTGACTGTCTAATACTCCCTATCACATTTTAATTACAACAGCCTCAGGTCACACTGTCCCTCCTTATAGTTAATGGTTTCCAGACCCCTGTTTGTCCCCAAGCTCATGTAGTCTATGGCCTTCTTGGAATATAACACCCCACACCAGAATGCGTTACACAGGATTAAGTATTCAGTTTGTTGGCCACTCCCCCCTCGGATTTTTCTGACTCATTATTTGTGTGTCAGAGTAAAACCTTGTATTTCTCTGTAGAGAACAGCATCCTCTAAACATTTTCACACTGTATATTAAAGCTGGTAAAATTCATTTGAACTTCTGTTTTTTTTTCAAAGTACCTGCAGCTATGAAACATCTAATGACCATACGCTGTGATTTATCTCCTCAAAATTTGACTGCAATACTGAGTGATGTCAAACTAAGAACTTCAGGAAACGTCTCTTAAAATATTTTCCTGTTTTGATTATAAATCTCTGATAACTACTCCTGATATGTTTTTTTAAGACAGTTTTGTATCCATCTGTCATGGTTTAAGCCGTAAATCATGCAGTCCGTTCACTCACTTCCCCCTCCTTCTTCCCCCCACTCCGAGGGGGAGAGGGGGGAATGAGGAGAAGAATTGAAAGAGTGTAACTCCCATGGACTGAGATAAAAACAGTCCAGTAACTAAGGTATAACACAAACCACTGCCGCTACCACCAGTAATAATAATAAGGCAAATAAAAGGGAAGAGGATACAATTGTTCACCACTCGATGACCGAGCTGTGAACTGAACTCTTCTGGGTTACTGCCCCCAGTTTTACATCCTGGGCATGACGTGCTGTGGCATGGAATAGCTCTTTGGTCAGTTTGGGTCAGGTATCCTGTTTCTGCTTCCTCCCAGCTTCCCCTCCTCCCTGGCAGAGCATGAGACTCAGAAAGTCCTTGGTCAGGCCAAAGCATTCTAAGCCATAACTATAAACATTGGTGTTGTCAGTGCTGTTCCCAGACTGAAAGTTGAAAACACAGCACTGCAACCAGCTACTACGAAGGAGAATAATGACTGCTACTGCTGAACCCATGACACCATCTTGGCATATTTCAAATGATATTTAGGGCATAGATTCCTGGGCTGCTTACGAGAATGTCAGGTGAAAAAAAAATTACTAAAGGTTGTTATCATTACTTACTAAAAGATGAAAACCACTGCTTATAGCACCGCTGTTTCAGACCCTCACCTTTGTCTACAACACTTGCTAATGTGTTGTAGAAGGAAACTGGATCAACTGACCTATTACTCATATCCATTATTCATCTTGTTAAGATATGAAAAGCTGATTTTCCTACTTTTTTACCTGAAGGTGATCAATCTGCAACTCCCAGGATTTCTCCCCCTCGCCTTCTCTTTTGAAAGATGAGCAGCAAATTCTCCTCTTACCAGCCCTCTGGGACATCATCTATTCCTCAAGCCATAACTGCTTTAGAGATCACTGTCACCCCTTAAGTGCCTAGAATGAAATTCACTGGGAGCAGATGCTTAAAAGCTTCTGAATTACAATTAGAAAGTGTTAATGTATTCTATGTTGAGGACTTGTGTGTTTCTCAGTGGCTGGTTACATGTAACAGCCCAATGATGTGTAGGGTTGGGTTTTTTTTCCTCATAGACATAAAATGCCTTGACAGAGATGACATTAAGATGATTTGACAGACTTGGGTGGCACGGTTTAGGATGAGACATCCCTGCTCATGGCATTGGAGTTGGAACTAGATGATCTTAAGATCCTTTCCAACCCGAAACATTCTATGATTCTGTGGATGAGTCAAAAAAGGGGGAAATGTTGCAGCCATACCAGCACATCGATTTGCTATTTTGCCCCTCTTTTGAGTATGAGCTAAGTTTTTTCCTAGCCTCCTAACACTAACCTACTTGTTACTCTTGATGTCCCTTGTGTCTGTGTGCTTTGGCTTTTCTCATTGGGTACCGAGTAAATTTTTATGCTTTCTCCTGTCACTTCTCCAAATGCATCAGTGACATGGTTTAGTGATGAACTTGGAAGTCCTGGGCTAAAGGTTGGACTTAATGATCTTTAAGGTCTTTTCCAATCTAGTTTATTCTATGGTTCTATGTATACATGCAATACACTGGCATATTTGTTATAGATTTCCTTGTGTCCAGTTCCACAGAGTAAGTTTGTGCAGCAGAAAAAAAATAGCAGATGATTAGGAAAGAGGCAAAGAATAACTGAGGATGTATCAGATGTAGCATAGCACAACATCTTATACTGGAAAAAGATACCTGAAGCAGTAGATAAGAAAAAAAAAGTATAAAATCATAACTGAGAAGGAGAAAATGCATAGGGAAATGCTGATGTTGCCTCCTTCCACAGAAGACCAGATTAGCCAAAGTTCACAGAAGAACTAAAAGCAAATCAAAAGGGTTTATTTACCTGAGCTTGGGAATCCCTTCCAAAGGAGGCTATGGATGTCAGGAGCTTACAAAGACTCCAGAGACTGTACAAGGTTTTGAACAAAAAGTTTGGTGAGCATTGCTACAAACACAGAACCCACTATGTTCACTGGAAGAAAATTCAGTGTGTTGCCAAAATATATTGAAAATACACATTTTCTACCCTAACAGCCTTTTCACTTTTACAGGAAGAGGTTTATTATGAGATTAAAGCATTCCATTCACTTTGGGTGTCTCTTCACAGCCACAAGAATAATCTTTGTTCTTTTAAACACTCCCTCACCACAGTCCACATGGCAAACTTCTCTATTAATTAGTCTCAGCACTAAATAATAGATAAAGAGGTGTTGATTCCACCAGCCCTATAACAACCACTGTGGAACAGACTGCTATAGATAGGGCTTCAAAACACATATGGGGTGGCACAGCTTTGCTTGCACAGCAAGAAAACCGCAGGCCCATCTTAAACAGCAGGGCTTTATTCTACCCATATTGACACCACATTCAAGTCTTGTCTTTGCAATCTTTATAGACATTTCCTATTTACATAAGCAGTGTATAAATATAGTAAGGATAAACTGAACATTTTCTCTAAAAAGAAAATCCTTCCCTTCCTACTCTTTTTCTAGGTCATCTCCCCCTTCATTGCTCAGGAAGAATTAGAATTTATGCCATGCATGTAGCTACATTGCAATGACACACACAAAAATCATTAGGAAAATACATGATTAATTACTACCCAAAGTATATTGAAGTGGCAGATACATCCCAAATGAACAATGGGAAAAGACATGCATTGTAGCACCCCTTGAACTGAACCCCAGGAGAAAAGCTTTGTAGAAGCTCAGACTTGCAAATGATTGGGATTAATCTAAGCAGAGAGCACAGAAATGAGGGAAGATGCCTTCTGAATATACAAGATTTCCAACTCGTGTCACCACAGCAAAGGTTCACAAGCTGTGAAAATAATTAAGCGTTTCTTCCTTTGCCAGTGTAGATTCTTCACTAGTGAATTAGAACCATGCAAGACCTGATGGAAATTCTGCATGCTGTCAGTAATCTATATGTCTATACAAATCCTTTCTTCAATTGCCTTCCCTCCCCAGTGTAGATGCTTCATTACTGCAAAATGGAAAGTGTCAGTGTTTATGCCTACTGTAATGTTGATCTTGAGAAATCCCCACTATTTACTCTAAGAAAAAGCTAAAAAGATGCTAAATACATAGTTTCAGGGTTTTTAATTCTTACTCTCCTACTGTTAGCAGAAATAAGCCAACAAGCTCAGAAGTTAAAACCAAGAAGGAAACTGGCACAAAGTCAAACAGTACATTTACACACAACGTACAAAAGCAGTACTAATAATCTAATGTAAAATGCAAGCCAGCACCTCTGGAACATGCTAGAGCATTAAGTTATGGTTTACAAAGCCCTTTCTTGTTTAAAGCCGCTAAACTAGAAAGTAACATTTGGTTAGCAATACATCAGTAGGGATTTCTTTTCCCCCTTTCTAATCCAGTCGGACTTAACTGGACTTAGATCAATTTAAAAAAGCAGCTTTGACTTAGTTGCATGCTTTCCAGATAAAAACATTTTAAAATAGAAAATCAGTAGACATTAATATTTACTTCTTATCCTATCACTAAGGGGCTGATTTTGCTGGATTTCAACTGAAAAACATAAATTTGAAAGGACTGTAAGATTTGGTCCCCATTGTCTTTAGGTTATATTTGTTTTATCCTGCAAAGACTCGTACTTTTGCATTCTAAGCTATCCAATTAACTAGACAGTTTCCATACTGCATCTCTTTGGTCAGTAATTCAACTAACTGAATTACTTCAAATGGAGTACAACAAAGTCTTACTCCCCTCCCAGAAAATCATATAGATGGAGATGTTTACAAAGTGCATTCAGAAATGCAGCCTTCCAGCTCCTACTCTATGTTTTATATACTAAATTCTGGCACCTTAAAGTTCTGGAATCTAAACCAGTTTTTCTTTAGGTTACCATCTGGATGCCTCTTACTGGGAAGAATTCTAGTAACTGGAGAATATCTAAGGATTTCAGATCCTCTTAAATATATATTTATCATACAATTGTTTCTGATTTTTAGTACTTAAGGCTTTCAGTCTAAAGTTTCTACAGATCAACACCTACCAAGAGGTTAACAGGATCACGGTTGGATATCTTTCACTCTTACTCCTGAAATAAAGGATATATAAAAGGAAAGCTTTGAATTTCCTGGTTGCACAGCAAACAGAGAAGGTTACAATACATCAGTTGACCATACAGGATGGGCAAAAATTGAGTTTCTCTCAGGGTAAAGTTTATTAGTAAAAACTGTTTGAACAGGTTATGCGTGCCAACAGCTTGAGAAATGATATTTCTTTTCCTGCCTATTCCACCAAGAAATCTCAGCAGAACTGAAGTTATTGGATGTCAGTATCGACTAATTCATTTCAGAACCTGCCTAAAAATAAATCCCAAACTTGCTGAATATTTTCCACTTCAGCTGTTTTCAAAGAATAATGAAATGAAGTACTTTCTGCTTGTACTAAGTTTTTGTTTTGAAATAACTCTGAGAAACTGAGATCAATACTGACTGCTAGGAAAGGTTAACCTGAATTTTTAATCTTTTTCCAATTTGCTGATTTGTAAAGGTGTGAAACATGGACATTTTGCTCTCTGAGAAATACATTAAACAAACAAACAAACATGGGGTGGGAGCACTGTTTCTTATGATTTGCTGGTTTAAAAAGCTACTGAGCCCAGGGTTATCCTGCTGCTTTGTTGGTGCTTTCATAGGTTAGTTCAATAGCATCAATGTACTCTTGAATAATTTGGGGGAAGTAATTGAATCCCTGACTCATTTCCCATGTGTAAAATGAAAACAAATTTGTTTGCAGGACTTTTTTGGCTTTGTTGATATTATTTTTGGCACAAGAACCATTCTCAATATGCCTTGAAAAAATCTGACTTCAGCAGTTACACAGTATTCTAGTACATGCACCAACAAGGAGATTCCTTAAAATATTTATTTCAATATACAACTTAATCAGGCCCTTCAAAATATTTCTATATCTTAACCATTGTTATATATAACTGAATGTACATGAATTTTTTGGACTCCAACTTCCACTGATTCATTTTGTTTGGACAGCTTCAGAATCTTTAGAATTTATCTATCCTTACAGTTAACTCTTGGCCAATCTGCGTCTCCTGAATCCCCAGTGAGTGCTGTAACAACTGCAAAATGAGGTTTTCTAGCATCTGGAATAAGATGTCATCTAGGGAGGCTTCTGTTGAACCTGGTCCATCTCTTTAGAAAGTTTCAGCTGTCTAGCACCACAAACTGCTTAACAACAGTTAAACAGTTATTGCCAGAAAATGCCTAAAAGCTTTAACAAATGTTCCTTAAAAAACAACTTTTTTTGGTTCCCCCAGTTAAATGAGTCTTGCTGTAATTAAAAGGATATCAGAATCCTTGCCAGCATTTAACAGATTTGATTCCCCCTTATAAAACTCAGGGTTACCACCCATCTGACATTTTACAATGGGAGTAAACTCAGCCATTAGACTCAGACATGGAGAAAGACTTGGTAACCAAAGCAGGACTTCACTTAACAGAACAGTCAGGATGCTTCCTTCTGTCCTGTTTTTCTATTTTGCTCAATAATCTAGGGACACTATATAAAAACTCTCATCTACAACATGCTTTTTAACCTGGAGCTTTGAGCCAAGATAGCTTTTACCTGTGTTTTTTTTTCTTGACCTCCCCTTCTAGTAATGACACCATTTAAAACCAGTTAATAGAAGCTGGAGAAAGCCTGCCACTTGACGTACTTTGCACTGAAGAAAAAACGCTACAGCAGCAGCTGAAAGAACTGTCTCACTATTTGTTAGTCTGCTTCTTGCTAACCTGAAAATCCTTTGCCTGTTTTGATCCTTCTTCTGGAAAATATCTTATGGAAGTGTATAGATTCACCATTAATTGTTCTCTCTCCCACCAAGAGCCCACTCCCTTGAATTGTGTGTTCTGGGTTCACTGATGAGAAGAGGCACCTGCGGCACTAACCATACTCAGCTGAATAAATAATATAAGCAGTAAATTAAAAAGGGGCAGAGTTAACTAGACTCCTGCCAGACAGTAGTTAAGTTCATAAACTGAAAGGGTAAAGCATTTGGATTAGCTTTGATCACTGTGCTTCAGAACTCCAATCCACAGCAACTATCCAGATAGTATTTCTCAAGTCGGAAAGAACAGGCAGAGTGTTCAGATGTCTAGTCAGGTGACGAATGATTTTCCTAGGCTGTGACATTTTCCTACTCTGCAGAGAGATGAATTTAAGGTCTTCAAAGGTTGAAATAAATTCCTATTTCAGAACAGGCAGTTAAAGCATTTACTACAATGTGGGGGACATTAATGCCCATTCTCAGCCTCATTTACTGCAGAAGTTTGAACCGGTCTCCCCTATCCCAAGTGAGTACTGTAACCACTGTGACATCAGCTAAATCTTTCATGGCATGCACAAAATATCCTTTATAGCAGAGATGGAGAGTATTCGTGAGTGAAATTTCTTGTCAAAACAAGAAGAAATGCATTCAATTCAGCTATTTATCTGAAGGAACATTTACACTTGTTCCATTTATGGCCTATATTTCAGAACACTCAACAGCTTAGTGAAAAGGACACTCATTGGATTTTCAAAATATAATATGTAGACTCTGGTCCAAGTCAGCTACAGAAGAGTCTTTAGCCTAAGCAAGTATCTGCATTTCAAACCAGATTTTTTATCCCAATACTTAAATGTCCCTCTTTTCCTTCATCTGAATAATCTTGCAGTTTGCTCCACTTCTCCACCCCTCCAGTTTTTGGTAAAAAAATGCTATTCACTGCAAGGTTTTCAGCTATATGTAGATACACAAAGACAGATACAAGATACAATACTCACAGCCAAGCATATGGCAGCCTCTACTGAATAGCTGATGAGTAGAGAAGTGTGCCTCTCCACTCTGAAGAGGCAGTACTGATACATTAATTTGATTTCTAAAGATGAAATGTTCCTCCATCTCTTGCTGTGCACCAAATCAGCTTGAGAATATGTATAAAAAAACCCCATACCTCATAGCTGTAATGCCTGAATTACACAACTCCATGCTTTCCTGCTCAGAATTGTGCTCACAAGAGCATAAACAAGCTACCTCTTTCACCTGGGATCTGCAAAATCCCTATAAAGTAAACTTATGCAAATTAGACCGAAGAGTCAGCGGTTCATCACTCACCAGTGACAAAGGAACTACGACAGAAGATCTAACTTCCTTCCATGTGCCAAAAAAAAAAAAGATAGTAATTTTAATATTTTCTTATAACTTCAAATGAAGGATTTATTGTGGAAAAAATAAGGAAATAAACATACAGGCTTTTTCTTAATAAGTAAAAAGCCAATAATGACAAAAGCATTTGTAGCTCACTAAGTAATTGCTATGCCTTTAAGAAACAAAAAGTCCTACTGAAGAGATGACTTTTACTCGATGAGAATCCAAAATTATTTTTTGTTTTCCTTGCCAGAACTTTAGTCCATCACTACTTTCCAAATTGCTTTTATTTCTCCCTTTCATTTTTCAACCCCTCTCTTTAGCCCATTCACACAAGCAGCCACTTTCTATTGCCTAGCATTTTTCCCTTTCTTTGAAAATACCCAAAGGAAAATCCTACTCTTTAAGCTGATGAATCCAAAAGTCAGCTAGAGATTTAGAATCATAGAATAGTTAGGGTTGGAAAGGACCTTAAGATCACCTAGTGCCAACCCCCCTGCCATGGGCAGGGACACCTCCCACTAAACCATGCCTCCCAAGGCTCTGTCCAACCTGGTCTTGAACACTGCCAGGGATGGAGCATTTACAGCTTCCCCAGGCAACCCATTCCAGTGCCTCACCACCCTCACAACAAAGAACTTCCTCCTTACATCCAATCTAAACTTCCTCTGCTTAAGTTTGAACCCATTACCCCTTGTCCTATCACTACAGTCCTTGTTGAAGAATCCCTCCCCAGTATCCCTATAGGCCTCCTTCAGATATTGGAAGGCTGCTATGAGGTCTCCATGCAGCCTTCTCTACTCCAGGCTGGACAGCCCCAACTTTCTCAGCCTATCTTCATACATGAGGTGCTCCAGTCCTCTGATCGTCCTCATGGCCCTCCTCTGGACTTGTTCCAGCTCTTCCATGTCCTTTCGATGTTGAGGACCCCAGAACTGCACACAATACTCCAAGTGAGGTCTCACAAGAGCAGAAGAGAGGGGCAGAATCACCTCCTTCGATGTGCTGGTCACTCTCCTCTAGATGCAGGCCAGGATACAGTTGGCTTTCTGGGCTGTGAGCGGACACTGAAGCTGGCTCATGTTCATTTTCTCATCAGCCAACACCCCAAATCCTTCTCTGAAGGACTGCTCTGAATCTCTTCTCTGCCCAACCTGGAGCTGTGCCTGGGATTGCTCTGACCCACATGTAGGACCTTGCACTTGGCATGGTTATACTTCCTCAGGTTGGCATCAGCCCACCTCACAAGAGTGTCAAGGTCCCTCTGGATGGCATTCCTTCCCTCCAACGTATCAACCGAACCACACAGCTTGCTGTCATTGGCAAACTTGCTGAGGGTGCACTCAATCCCTCTGTCCATGTCACTGACAAAGATGTTGAACAAGACTGGTCCCAACACTGATCCCTGAGGGACACCACTCGTTCCTGGTCTCCAGCTGCACATTGAGCCATTGAGCACAACTCTTTGCATGCAGCCATCCAGCCAGTTCTTTATCCACCGAGTGGTCCACCTATCAAATTGATGTCTCTCCAACTTAGAGACAAGAATGTCATGTGAGACACTGTCAAAAGCTTTGCACAAGTCCAGGGAGATGACATCAACTGCTCTAGCCCTGTCCCTCAGTTGCGTAGCCCCATCATAGAAGGCCACCAAATTGGTCTGGCAGGAATTCCCCTTAGTGAAGCCATACTTGCTGTCACCAACCACTTTGTTGTTTTTCATGTGCCTCAGCATGCCTTCCAGGAGAATCTGCTCCAAGATTTTGCCAGGCACAGAGGTGACACTGACTGGTCTGTAGTTCCCCAGCATATCCATTTTCCCCTTCTTGAAAATGGGGTTATATTTCCCTTTTTCCAGTCATGGGGAACTTCATCTGACTGCCATGATTTTTCAAATATGATGGACAGTGTCTTAGCAACTTCATTTGCCAGATCTTGCAGGACCCGCACATGGACTTCATCAGATCTCATGGACTTGCATAAGTTCAGGTTCTTAAGATGGGCTGAAACCAGATCTCCTACAGTGGGCCCATGGTCTTCATTCTCATAGTCTCTACGTCTGCCTTCCAACACTTGGGTGGTGTGATCAGAACATTTGCCAGTGAAGACTGAGGCAAAGAAGTCATTCAGAATCTCAGCCTTCTCCAAATCCAGGATAGCCAGCTCTCCTGATAGCTTCCAGAGGAGGTCTACATTGTCCCTAATCTGTCTTTCATTTGCAATGTGCCTGTAGAATCCCTTCCTGCTATCTTTCACATCCCTAGCCATGTTTAATTCTAACTGGGCCTTAGCTTTCCTAACCTGGTCCCTAAGCTTTCCCCACAACATCCCTGTATTCTTCCCAGGCTGCCTATCCTTTCTTCCTCCATTTATAAGCCTCTTTTTTCCTTCGAGTTTTCCTCAGCAGCTCCTTATCCATCCAAGGAGGTCTCCTGGCCCTCCTGCAGCACTTCCTTCTAGTAGGGATACAACACTCTTGAGCTTGTAGCAGGTGACCCTTGAATATCAACCAAGAGTCTTGGGCCCCCCTGCCATGTCCCATGGAATCTTACTGAGCAGATTCCTGAAGAGGCCAAAGTCTGCTCTCTTGAAGTCCAGGGCAGTGAGCTTACTGCACGCTCTTCTCACTATCCTGAGGATCTCGAATTCAACCATCTCATGATAGTTGCAATCAAGGCTGCCCTGGAGCATCACATTTCCAACCAGCCTTTCCCTGTTGGTGAGCACAAGGTCAAGCATGGCACCTCTCCTTGTCAGCTCCTCTATTACTTGCAGAAGGAAGCTGTCTTCCACAGGATCGAGGAACTTCCTTGATTGCTTGTGCTGGGCTGTACTGTCCCTCCAACAGATATCAGTGTGGTCGAAGTCCCCTTTGAGGACAAGTGCTTACAAGCGTGAGGCTGTTCCTACCTGTCAATAGAGTGCTTCATCCACCGAGTCCTCTTGATCAGGTGGCCTGTAACAGATCTCCACAGTAATGTCCCCCATTGCTGTTCTCCCTCTAACCCTCACCCACAAACTCTCTATTGACTGCTCACCCGTCCCCAGACAGAGTTCCATACTCTCCAGCGTATCCCTAACATAAAAAGGGAATCCCCCTCCCCATCTGCCGGCCCCGTCTTTTCTAAAGAGCCTGTAACCTTCCATTCCAGCACACCAGTCATAGGAGCCATCCCACCACGTTTCTGTGATTCCTATTATATTATACCCCTGTAGACGTGCACATACGTCTAATTCCTCTTGTTTGTTCCTCATGCTAAGGGCGTTTGTACAGAGGCATCTGAGCCGATCTCCAAATGAAGCCAGCTCATTGACTGAAGGGTCTGGAATATCTCTACATTGCTCCAAGCATTTGTTATAGGTGCAAGCAACTGAGTGGGTGTGTTGGGATGCAATGATGCCCCCCTCCTTATAAGACATAGGTTTCAATGACACATGCATGCATCTTACTGAAACATGCAGAAATGTCTCCAACAGAATTCTCTAGAACTTGGACAAAGTATTACCCCTTGTAGTCTCAACACTCAAACTCTTTAGCATAAACAAGCCTGGTATTATTTGAGACAAGATGATGGTAAACCAAACACAAAACACAGCCCTCCTGAACAGTGCTAATGCTCAGTGCTGGCTGCTGTTCCACAGGCTGCATTTTTTTCATAGGTGGAGCACTGATTGAAATTGATAGGAGTCTTCATTCACGACAGGCAGATTAATTGTGTGATAATTCTATAATTCTGTTCAGTTCAAAACATTTGGCAAACCAGCTATATGGCAACATTAAAATGCACCCACCTCTGCAATAGAGGTGAGAATAAAGGTTGAGAGTGTTAAGAAATCAAGTACTTTGAGGAAACATTCATTTTTATATAGAGTAGTCACTGAGATATCATACAGATGGGGAAGGAAACTTGTTTCTTCTTGCTTGACTTTTTCCAAAGATTCTAGAGTATTTAATGTTTTGGTGCTTGACGCATTCCCAGTAGGAGGAAAAAAGAACTTCTACTCAAATCTGGACACTTTAGAATGTGTGTTTTAAGTTTAATTGAGGTTAGGATGATACTCTATTCTAAAGCAGTAATTCACATTAACAGGATATCTGTTCATCAGAGAAAAGCATACACTACACTTAACAGGTATCATAAGTTATTACAGATAAAAGGAATGATTTTTAGTGTTTAATGTATTAACTGTTAAGATTTCCTTTTTATCTTCTCTATTTCAGGTACCAAATGGACTGAAACAACATATTAAGAAAGTAGAGGCCAAGAAAAGGCACAACTTCAGCTATAAAAACCGTCACATTAAGTTCTCTGAGCTACATTAATTATTGTCAAAGAAAAAGCTCTATTCTTTCATAGTCACTAGGAGCTTTCTGAATGTTTTGGTACGTAAGTATTACAATTAGTATCATATTATCAGACCAAGCTGAGCTGAGCTCCCCTAGAGTCTTTCCCTGGTAATGTCCAACTCCAAGAAAAATACTTCCTAGAGCAAATATGTCCTTTCTAAATCAAGTCAGAGATTACTAATGACTTTATTCCTATCTCAGAATCAGTAAACAGTGGAATGTTCACAAGTGAACAGCAAGATAGCAAAGAAAAACTAAAAATGAAGATTGTATTTTAACAAATGTACAGCCTAGAAGACAGTCCTTGTTAAGTGGACATATCTTGGAATCAGGAGCCAAAAACATTTCTTACAGCTGCTGGTGACAGAAAGTGAACATATGGAGGAAGCGAGGAGAAAAACGCTGGTGGAATGAAGAACATTTGGGAAGCTACATCATAAGCAGTAATTTATGAAATTTTCAATCAGCGTACCCTTCCTGTAATGACTTATGGATGGGAATCTTGAAAGCTTGTTAGAAAAAAGAAAACAAGAAACACACAAAAGTTACTAAGCACTGAGAAGTAAAAGAAAGTAGAAATAGTACTTGCTGTCCAATTTAGGAGTGAGTGCTTATCATCCTGACCATCATTATATTTTAAGACTTGAAAGACAAAAGCCACAATCCATTACTTCCGCTGCCTCTCTGACTTCTGCTGACAGAGATTCTCTCACTGGACAAAGCCACAAGCCTTTATTAGTGGGCAAATAACACATTTAGACAACTCATCACTTTTCTCTTGTGAATTGTGGCCTGGGCATTAAAAAAAGAGCTAGATGTGCCTATAGTCTAATTGCACAGTAAGGTCAAATTAATTTTATGTTCTCATTTCACATCAGGCATCAAGTAGACTACCTTCAGGAACAAATAAGTAAAAAAAGGACAATTAAGATCAAAACCAAATCATAAACACTGTTTCATGCTCAACATGTTTTGCCTTTATGTGATCTAATTTTAAAAGACAGTTCAGTGGTTAATCACTATTGCTAGTCTTCAGGAAGATCTGGTGTCTGGCAGAGTGAATCCCTATGTTCCTTGTACCAATCAGATGTAAAGCAGGGTCATTACTCTATTACCAGTGCTCCAAGGAAGATTAAGTAGAAGGTCCTAGATTATAAATAGGTAAAAACAAGTGAGTATCAGTTACCACGAGTCAGCTGATACAAAAACTATGTTGCAGAAGAGAGCTGTTCTCTACCGGAACCCCAGGAGGAAGAGGACCAGAGTAATCCTTAGCTTGCCTGGCTCCCTTGGCTGCTCTCAGAACTTCCAAGACTTGGCTGCATAACCAGCCTATGAACCAGAAGCCAAGAACTTGTCTGTCTTCTTGCTACTACACTGAATACCTTCCTAATTAGAAACCAGTATTTTACATGAACAACAGTCTTTTCCAGTATCTTTTCTAGATAGAGATTCTAGATGCTTGTCTGCAAAGGACAGTAGTAAAGAACCTGCAATTTATTTTTTCTATCATTGCAGTTTGTGAATAGCCATGCTGCGTAGCAAAAATACTGACTACAGAGAAGGGAACATCAAAGAGAGTCATCTTTTCTGAGCCAGCTGAAGCTAATGTTATTGAGCTTTTATATACTGATATTCTAGACAAAAAAAACCTCAAACATAAAAACAAAGTATTAATAATTTTAATGGTACTAACATTCTACAGCTCCATCACTGCAATAATTCATGAAATTAATAAACATTAAAGGACATACCAGATCCAGTTAAATGGAAGCAGAAGAATTAAGCCATTCAAGTAAGTTTTCAAACCATTTTACTTGTATGCAATTTAATATCTTACAGAGCATCTAAAATTCTCAGGCAAAAAGGTCCAAGGTAAAGAAAGTGGTGATATTTATATACGAATTTTCATGATGAAGGGAATACATATATTTCCATATGGCATATGAATGCCCAGAGTCCAATAACTTTTGGAAGGAAATGATAACTGCTCTGAAGGGCATCATTAACAATGATATTCCCTTAACCTTAGAGTTATGTATTTCTGTTTGCAGAATGCATACAGACATTTACACATCTATTGGGAAACTCCAGGATATAGATTTAAAAGCAACACCAGATAGATGGCAGCTGAATTTGAAGATGACCAAAATTGGCTTTATATAGCTTACTAATTCCTTTTAATTCTCCAGATGTGGAATATGCATTAGAAGTTCGCATTTCAGTCATGCTTTGATACTTAGAAATTGATCATTAAGTATTAACTCCCTCCTCCACCAAAAAAAGCAACCCATATTTAGAAGCCAGTAAAAAGGAAAAAAAAGACAACTCAAGGTATTCATTGCAAATACAAGTATATTAAGCAAGCAAATTGTCAGCTACCAGCATAAAAATCAATTTCTGCTTGTTACGAGATGAATCCATAAAATTATCATGAAACATTTTCATGTAACTTTAAAACATTTGTTGGCTAGAGTAATGTCAAAATATTTTTGTTAAGGGGAGAAATATGACTCCATCACATTGCACAGCAGCACAATCCACTTGTTCATCATGTACATATCTTCATAATGAAGATTAGTCAGTTGCCACTATGGTAACTCAGGTAACAACCTATCAAGCTTGCTCAAGTTTCTCCTCTCAGTCTTCCTCTTTCATTAAGTTTAATTGGTTTCCTTTGACTGTAAGCTCACAAAAGAGGGCATGCCAAAGGGGAACATGACCCGAGAACACAAGCAAATAAGAAACATAGAAGTAGTTATCCTGGATTAATGGAAAGGAAAAATCAGAGGCAGTTCTCAGAAGTCTTTCTTGGCAACTGCTCATTTTAATTCAACCACTATTACTGAGCAAAGCCAGGGAAGGTAAACTCTATGACTGAAGTGACAAATTTAATGATAGAAACAGAGGATGACCATTTACATTTACTGGCTAATAGTACTCATACAATGAGGCATAAAAACAGAAAGCAGGCTGTATAAATAGATGTTATAAGCCAGCTTCCGCTTGTTTCATTCCTGGGCAGTCCCATTACAGCTCTTGTATGTCCGTATGACTAGTGTGGAAACCATTGGCTCCAAATCAATGCAAGACAATTACTTAATCCCACTGCAAAGGGTCATGTATGGCAATGATACAGTGGCTCTTGTGAAATACAAGAGAATCTCTTTACCACTTCAAAAGAACAAAGAAATGCTGCATCATAATCTACTTTTGTAGGAGATTTATTAGGTATGTGAACTGAAGTCAAGCCTTTTAGTAGTCCCCATTTTCTGGTTGGTAAATCTAATGGCAGGACAGCTTTTCCAAATGCAATAATATTGATCTGGGCAATGCAGCCTCAGTAAATTAAAGTCAGCTTTCAAAACATTTCTTCATGCCAACTATATAGCAGGTATATGGAACAAAAGACAAGATATTTTAAAGCCACACTTCGAATCAGGGCTACAGAGAGGAAAATACAATGGAATATGGCAAAGATTCAAAAGCTAAGAGGTGTTGTTTCAAAAAAAAAAATCATTTCTCAAAGTCCAAGAGAGCACATTCCAGTCATGTATTTTTCACTAGTCAACTGAAAAGTTATCAGGTGGTGCTGCAGGCCAAGGTCAACATCATTAGCTAGATGTAGGGTTTGGGTTGTACTACAGAAGTAACTAGGAAGCACAAAAGCTTTTTATTTAGCTTGCAGTGTTTCATGATAAAAACACTACAACTCTGCATCAGTTCTGTGTTCTCCCTTTGGCATTCAAGGCAAGCAAACAAACCAATCAATAGCTTAAAAGGGAAAAGCGCACAGTGAAATTCTTTCAGATTCCTGTGCAACAGAAGTCACCCTTTAGAAGCCCACATATCCCCAACACACCATGCTGAAGGGAAAAAAAAGAGCTGCTTCTATTCTGTCTCAGAAGGATTATTACTATCTGGCTGACAGCAAAGTGATGATAACTTCAAATACTATTTTCTTGTCTGGTAAACTGTGAAGAGAGGAGTGGAGAGGTGGTGAAGAGAGACCAATCCATCTATTCCTTACTATAGCTATTTGGAAACAGGATTCAAAAACTGGATCCATGGAAAATTGTCCTGTGTATCACAAATCAGAAATAGAATAATACAGAGATATACATAAACTAGAGTCTCAAAAAATACATCCCTGGACACAGTGAAGAAATATCTGCAAGATATCAATGCTTTGGGATTCAATCCTGTCCTGCAATTGCTCAAAAAGCCTGGAATCACTAGTTAAATCTTAAGGAAGGTGCAGACACTCCTTATGCAGTTGCCACAAGCAAGTCAGCCTTGACTAGGGATTTTTATTTAATTTATTGCAAATCAACACAGACTTTTGATTACAAAGTCTGGTACAAAGGAGAGAAAAAAAAAAAAATAGAAGCAAACCCCACAATTAAACAGACACTTAGGAAAGTATCTTCTCCCCAGGCTCCACTAGAACACTTCTGCCACCTTCTCAGTTTCTGCCTCTTTTCATTACTTTTGCTATATGTTACCCTCAGTCCTGTCCTAATCCCTTCAATGTGGCAATAAGGAAGCTCAGGAGGTTGGGATCAGTGCATAATGGTCCCTTTCTGCCACTCCTTGCTTTGGCTTGTTTTTCTCCACAGTTTTTTACTTCTAAATTGTTTTCTTCTGCTCTAGCCAAAGTTATTCTCAGGCTTGTTCCTGCTACAGCACATTTCCTCCATAGTCCACTTACCGTCCAAGGTACCCCTGCTGCAGTGTGGAGTGCCTCCTTCCAAGACTGTCTCCAGCTGCATACAGCATGATGTCTCTTTCCATTGTGTCTACTCTAGGAAAAAGTTGATGTCGCCATTAAATCTGTATCTTTAGTGATTTCTTACAATATTGCTCATTTTCACCTATATTTATCAGAAGGGTTAATTCTTGACAAAATGGTATAAGAAAGAGACTTTATTAATGCTCTCAGAAGAAGTTATGGGCACATGTCTTTACAGAGCACAAAAGAGAAGTCTTCATGAACAAAGTATAAAACAGGTTCCCTTCATTCTGCTTTTAGGGGATTCAATGGCTGCTGCTTAAGATAATCCTTTAAAGATCTGGAACTGGGAACAAGCCAGATACAGAATCGGCTGTAAACCTTAAAATGGGTTCTATTATCTGAACATTAAAATACATTGACAATGAAATTAGCCCAGAGGGTATTTAGATTTGACCCTGGAAATCAATGAGCAAACTTTAACATTAACCTTGAGCTCTGAAAACAACTGGATAATGGTAACTGTTTGCATTTTATAGTGTTTAATAAACAGGTTGTGACATAACCAGCAATAGGATAAAATCAAATATATGATTTCCAGAATTTAGGGTACCAATTTAAAACTGCTTCCACCTCTTCCTCGCATAATGCAGTCCAGTTACCCTACTTTTCAATTTGCCTACAGCAATCATGTATTCTGCTTACATTATAAAGTGAACATAGCTCAGGAGGTCTCAAGGGCAACTATTTCTATGCTACTCTGCTCTTTGCTAACTTGGAGTCATCATCCATGGGTACAAGACTACTATCATCTCACTGTTTATGTACACAGATAACTGCAGAATGGGAAAAAAGCAAGATCATAAAATACCAGTTAGTTCTCTTTTGGTTTTGTACTCCTTCAATATACTTAAGACAAAAATGCAAAACTGGATCATAAACAATTCCATAATATAAAGTAGTTTGTATATTCAAGATTTTTTTTAAATATTAAATAACATACATGCCCCAGGAAAAAGCAAATATTAAAGTGTTATGCCTTATTATGGTATGCTTGAATGTTCTTCAAGAAAGAGTCAGTGACAGGATGAAAATGGTTCACAAAGGAAGACAGAAGCAAAGTAAAGGGTAACAGAAGGATGAAACTAATCAAATCACTACAGTGGAATTCGTGAAAAATTTGTAAGAACACATGAACACTGAATAAATTTGAGGATGTAGAAAATTACACATGACTCTTTCCAGACTGGGAAATGCCAATGTAGAATCATAGACTGGTTTGGGGATGGAGTTTTTAATGGTGAAGACTGAGATCAAAAAAGTCATTGATTATCTCAGCCTTCTCCATAAACCAGGTGACCAGGTCTCCTGCTTCCTTCCAGAAAGGGCACACAATTCCCCTAGTCTTTTAGATATGCTTATACAGAGTGCACAAGGCATGAAGGATTAGAAGTCTTTGTGCTTGGCTGTCAACGTCCCTTCAAAATGCACAGAGGGACATTCTCTGATAATTTGTAAGCTCTGCGCAAGTGGTTGCACCCTGCATAGGTTTTTTTTTACCTCGCTCCATCTATTTTGCATTACTTAAGGGAAATCATTCACTCTGCTTTAAACATTTTGATAGATTTATTTTTATTTCTCAGCTGTAGTTCCTGTTCCACCCATTTTGCAACCTTGCAATTACTAGTTAGTGCCCCTAGGACCATTTCCCAGGCCAGATTAAATCAACAGAATGGTACATGCTGTCCCAAATCAGCTTGTAGACTCTGATAACAATTTGGTTCTCATCACCTTCTGCTCCAGGTACAGGTATCATTAAAAACATATACTTACAAGTAACAAAACAAGATACTCTATTTCAAGGACTTTGCTGGATAAGAGGAAAAATAGGTACACAATATCAATTATGTTGCTTCAACTATGCCGTGCTTTGATACAAAAGGTAGTAGCATAGTATGTGAACTTACAGAAAAGGAAGCCCAATTTTAAAACTCATCATTTATATCCATAACTGTTACTATGTCATGACTTTCTTTTTAATATGGATGGTATTACAGCATACCTAAAAAATTCACACTATTCATACATATTTTATATATCTACCTATACACATTCACACCACCCATCCCTCTGCTACCCTTCCTCCAGGCTTGATCTCTATTCATTGGAGCATCCTGGTCTGGAACAGTAACAAAAAAAGCTCCATTAACTCCACATATAGAAAATTTATTCTACAGGCATCAAAGTTATCAGAAGGGTCAATCAAAATGTGGACTCTAAGAAACATGGATGCAGAGAACTACAGGTAGAGGCTGGGCTTCACACTTGAAAATAATTTGCATTCCAATGCAAGCATGCAACCATATACAACAGCAAGAAAGGTATCATACCCCATATATCCTCACTGAAATACTGAGGACAGAATGCATTTCCACAGTAATGCAATCACTTGAAATTAAAATTTTTCTTTATATTTCATAAGTATTAAAAAAATATTTGTTATTAATGTAACTAACTTTGAAACAAGCACAACACTCACCTAAGCAAAGTGGCACACACTTCCACCTCTGCCCTAGTGAGGTCTGTTCTGACAGAGCTCTTCTTCTGCAGACTTTGTCTGAACACTGACAAAACGGAATGTACTGCCCCTATTGCTCTCACTCCTTTCTTCAGCCCTATACAAGACTAATGGAAAAGGTCGTTTTCCCCAGAGATTCCCGACACTATTGAAACATTCAGCTTCTGTCAAACTCCCCAGCTGGAGTTTAATGTATTAACTATAGTTGCCTATTGCTTTTGTAGCTCAAAGATGAGATCATTACAAGATAACACCCTAAGGATCAAGACAGGTATAAACAGAAAAAATAAGGTATACTGCACTGTCTGACCTTTTATTTTCAGAGCAAGAAATGGGTGAATGACTTCTACTGCCTCTCCCCTCTTGCTTATTTTTGCAAGTTCCCTTCCAGCACCCTCTCCTTCTTTTTTGCCATTCTTGGAAGATTTTTCTTGGTGATGAATGAGCTAAGAGAGACTAAAGAAAACCAACTGAAAAAGGCATTTAAAAAGACCAAATGTTTATTCACAAAAGGGCAGCCCCAGTGCTACAGATCTTCATTCAGAACCTGACTTGTGTATTTTTTTTTTTTGTTCCAGGTTCATCTTAATCCAAAACCTTTGCAAATAACTAAAAGCTTTTATATGAGCAATTTCAGAATTGATTAAAAATGAATAGTTTGTAATAGAATGCTCAGTCGTGAAACTCTTTGCTACAAAATATTGTTACATTTAACTGGATTAAGAAATGATTGCATCTTCCTGTTATCCATTTAAGTGCCCAGAGTTATAAATATTAAGAGATGACAGGAGTTCTGAGAAGATTATAAATCAACATGCTTTCAGGCTTAAGATAATTTTAATGGGGATTGCACAGAAACCCCCTCTGTGAACAGGTTGTTTCCAGTGTCTTTTCAAATGTTTTCTCCTGCCTCCTTATAAAAAGCATCTTATACTCAGTCGCCTCAGGACAAGCTATTTTGTAGGAGACTTCTGATTTTATTACCAAATGGCAAGTTTTGTGTATCAAAAGCAGAATGCCTATGGCTAGATCAGATGTCAAGATTCACCAAATATCAGCCAAGCAGGTAATGCTTGCACAGAAGAAGTGAAGATCCTGGGTAACATCCATTTAGAAGTTTTTTACACAGCTATAGGTTGCTAGAAAATACCTGCAGGAGCCAACATGGGAGAAACAGCTTGAATGGTGATACCTGCAGTTAGCAATAAGGATTGTAATATTGCTTTTAAGCCTACATGTGTAGGCTTACATGTGAGATGCTGTGTTTCGTCAGCGAGGCAAGAGACAAAGCAAGGATGAGGCTTGAGTCACAAAAATTAATCAGGGCATTAATGTACTCTAGACAGGGTAAACAATCTAATTCCATTTGTTCAGAAATTGCAGCTGCTGGCTAATCCACAAATAGCTAAAAAAGGATTGAACTGAATGAAGAGATGCAGGGATGACTGTAAGGAAGATACGAAAGAAACTGTGCAGTTAACCTGGACTTTCTACCTCCATCCTGCTGGTTTAGATTCCTCTACTTCATACACAGTCCTTCAGAAGGGAGGGCATCCCAGCAGGCATTCTGACAGTGAGAACACTTCAGAGGCCCAGCCACACATCTCAAAACTCAGCTTGTTTTCACACATAAACACCCCTCCCCAGGGCTTTTTCTTCAGGCAAGCATATTGGCATTTGCAAGAGAACCAACTCAGCCACCAGTGGAGATAACAAGATCACCTCAGAGTGAGGATGACAGCTCAAACAATAGATCAACATGGAAACACAGCAACCAGTTTCAAGACAAACAGAGGAGCAAGCTGTCAGCATGATCAAGGGTTTGTCTTAGTTTTGGCTGGGATAGTTAATTTTCTTTATAGTAGCTGGTACAGCTGTGTTTTAGATTGAGGATAAGAATAATGTTGATATCACATTGATGTTCTAGTTAGTCTAAGAGCTGTTCAACAAGTCAAGGATTTTTTCGGCTTCTCATGTTTCCCTGCCAGCAAGTAGGCTGGGGGTGCAAATAAGCTGGAAGGGGTCACAGCCAGGCCAGGTGACCCCAGCTGACATTCCAGACCATACAACACCATGCTGATCAATAAAACAGGGACACCTTGGCCAGGGTGTGGTGGCCGCTGCTCAGAGACCAGCTCAGCCTCAGTCAGGATGTGGTGAGCAGTTACATTATGCCTTACTTATTTTGTATATTCCTTTATCATTTCCTGTTCCTTTTCTGCCCTATTAAACTGCCTTTGTCTCAATCCAGGAGTTTTACTTCCCCACCCCTCACCTCCCCCCAGTTCTCTCCTCCATCCTACTGGGGGACATTAAGGAAACAGCTACGTGGTGTCTAGCTGCCTGATGGGTTAAACCACAATAAGATCCTTGCATTCTGGCAATTTTACCAGGTTGACACTTTTCCAAGTAAATTTCAATGTTCTTGTTTCAACACCTAGTGTGATTTTCCTTTAAATATAAAGCAGCTAGATCATAGTTTAGTAAACAGAAACTCACCAGCTATGCTCTACATCCATACAGACTCTCAATACAGTTAAAGTACACATGAAGTTGCTCTTCAGCCACAACCAAGAAATAGCTTTTTAATATCTGCTTCAGGAGATGGAAACAGGCTAAATGAAAACCTGGCAAATTCTCACCAGTCACAAAAGTATCCTCTGCTTATAGTATGCTGTTAAGTGGTCCCTGACACCCGATATAAGTGTTCTTCTTAATACACACAAAAGCTACAGGATAGTACGTTAGACCATAAGGAGAAGAACAAGCAATGCCGGTACTAAAGCCGGTAACTTTACTTCCTGGTAGCTAAACTGTTCCTAATGTTTTCCACATGATATTTTCCCTAATACTTGCTACTGATTTTAGAAAGAGTAGATTTAGATAGAGATCTCACTGTGAGACTGCAGGAGAATAAGGATGTATGAATCATGCAGCAGCAACTAAAACCTCTTTCGAATCAACTAGTCAGGCACAAAATTCACATCACATCTGCTTTTCTGGACTTCTCCTGTGAACTATAATGCCTCTGCATAACTTAAATGGAGAACCAGACCCCTTTATTTTCATCTTCAGTGCGAATTTAGGTCTACTAAGAGGCACTTCAGCTAAAACCCCATCGCGGATGGAGTTACGCACTTTACTTGCAAGAAAGCAGTAGTAATGTTAACTGATGCAAAACAGTGATTTAAAGTTTGTTAGTAAATGCAACAGCACTTTAACAAGACTTAATGGCGAGGCAACATTTGAGTGTTTACTGCACAGAGGCCACATAAAACTGTCCAGGAGACACTGTCGTTGAGCCACGAGGTTCAGAACAGACCCCCCCTTGCTTTCTATGCTACTCACAGAATTTAAGTGCGGCCGGATCCAGTCTTCGTCTCAGGCTTAGCCAACAGTTTGCATCTAAAGGATTTTGTATGTGCAATCAACAGTTTATATCATTTAGCTAGACTTCAAAGTTTAGCATGTTGCTAATCACTTACTGAGAATCTGTTGCAGCAGGGAATCTCTCAGCCTTGAGAACCGTGCCTATTCCAGAGGAAATCCTGGTGTGCTTCCCACTGCGTGGAAGAGATCCATGTGCACTGGGTGGTCCACTGTTTACGGAGCGAGGCGAATACAGACTGCCGAAACTTGGCCTGAGTCAGACCTTAACCAGGACTACAGTTGTGGGGGTGTGGGGTGTGCACATTATTCAGATTAGCTTTCGGCTATCCTGGTTTTGTCTCTCTCTGGGAATTTAATGGGCCATCATGCCCCAAAAGCACCCATTACCACCACCAGCGATGGTTAACACTTGAGCAGAGCTGGGGAATAAAAGTAAGGTTGCAGAGGGAGGACACCGCTGTAGACCCCTTACAGAACTCAGGTACCAAGGCTGAGCACCACCTATTTACTTGTAATGACAAGTCATTTGAATGAGCAGTAATACAAAGTTAGAAACATAAGAGACTTCACTTTCCTGTTAGCTGCATTTAATCAACTGACCTTCCAAACTATGGCCTGAAACACTAGCTCCTCTCCTTTGGTATTTTTGTTTTATTCACAAGCAAGCAATCACTGTTTTTGAAGACCTGATTTATGCTGTTGTTGTTGCCAAGTGCCACAACATCCTAATCTTTAGCTGTAGATGTAATCTTAGAAAATACCTAAAGAATATTTAGCTAAGTACAATCATCTATGCACAGAACAATTTAATATCCCTGCTATCTAATATTATTCATTAGATAGAAATATTCAGTGAATATATCATTACAGACCTTTCCATCATCTTGCTAAAGAAGACAATAAGACCATAAGATGTTCAGTGCAACAGGCTGTGCTCTCTTTCTTTTCCTGTGAAGCACATCTGGCACAACAGAGTCCAGTTCCATGACTGGGGACTAAACAGGCATTGCTACAATACTGACCAGTGACACTGACCAATTTGTCCAAAATATCAATATCTTCTGATTGATCAGTATTATAACCGTACTTTAAAGCAAACAAAATATATATCTTGCAATGAAAATTTACAATGAAAATAAGACCCAGCTCATGCAGTTGCAAAAATAGCTGCTTTTTACATTGTGCTAATATTTATCAAAAATTTGAGTACCAAAAGAAAGGCTTTATGTTATTAAAAAGTCAGATTAATAAAGCTGAAAACTTTGCAGTCAAGAGGAGATTAAATACTTAGATTTATCTCAGATTTTCTTAAGGTCACATTTTCTAATTGAAATGACTTGTCAGTACTGGCATGAAAGTAGTGTTTTTTATTCATCAATTTGAATTTGCAGTTTTCTGTGTAGCATTTCTGGCTGAAAAGTTTAGCGCAGATGTATCGATTAATTTAGCAATGAGAAAGGCCTGGCTCATATCTTGACTAATTGCTCAATTTGCGTTAGTCACTATAATGAGTAGACTATCGAATTGGTAGATCCATGGTACAGTTGGTTCCTGTCTGGATACCATGGTGTACAAAAGCAAGGAAGATAAAGATACATTTCCGAGTATCATTGTAAGGAAAACTTCTGGCTTTTAATAACAATGCAAAATAAAGTTGTATATGCATCACTGGAAGACTTGATTGAAAGTTCAAATGTGAGGCAAAAAAACTCCCAAACCACACCATTTTCTACTGTGAGGGTGACTGGACACTGGAACATGTTTACCCAGAGAATATGTGGAATCCCCATCCTTTACAAAACTCAAAGTTCAGCCTGTCATGGCCCTTAGATGACCTTGCATGGAGTGGAAGGCTGGAACTACACAATCTCAAGAGGTTTCTACCAGCCTCAGCAGTTCTACACTTCTGTTCGATTCATGCATTTCCCTTAGAAGGGAATGTAATGGGTTCCAAATCTCTGGTTTTCCTCCCCCAGGGCATTTAACAGTTTGTTAGGCAGCCTTTAAATTACACTGGAACAGATGCTAGATCACAGACTGCTCACTTGTGAGTGTGACAGTGTAACTCCTATACCACAGAATCGTTATCCTGCTTTTTGGTTCTCTTACAGCACCATGATCCCTGCATTATTGGCTGCACAGTGATCCAGTTTGATTAAAAAGCCTGGAGGGTATTTCCAACCAATGTGTTCTCTAACATGCCACTCTCCCACCTCCCTGTCAGCTATTTAACTAGCTGACTGGTATTCCGAAGATGAGCAGCTAAGAGGTGGACAACTAATATTTTCTACTCACATGGGCATCTTAAAGAAGTATACCAGTTAGCTAAAACTAACAGGATTATTTCAGTTACTATCTCTGGGAAGCCTTTAGGGTCTAAAACACATATGTACCACATACAATTACTCTTGCTCATATTTTTAACAGTCTTCTGTCTCTCACTGAACAAGTTATATTGCTCTATCACCTTTTCTACGCATTTTACTGTTGTGAAGCTCATTTTAGACACACAAGTATTTCCCACTCTACTGAATATATATACACATTGTAAATCTCACTTTAGAGACAGGTGAATAAAAGTTAGGTATAGCAATGTTCAACATGGCTTTACTGGGTCTTGTTTACATAAACCAGGGACATTTACTGCTGAAAGTTAATGGTCAACTTTCTCATTTTAATAAGCCAAAAAAAATATATGGGATTCTTTGGGGGTTTTTAACACATTTGTCTGAGCTGCTTAAATCATTAATAATGGTATTTACACCTAAGTCCATAAAGCTCAAGTCATCATTTAAGTAATTCTACAAGGGGCACATGGTCACAGTTTTGGCCTCTTCAACAAACGGAAATTTAGAAGTGACCTAATCTTTTGTGTCCCAGGGTTTTTTTTAAAGGCTGTAGAGCCATGCAGTCTGGGTAGATATTCTTTTTATTCTGATCTCCTTCTAATGAAAAGCAAACCCCCAGTAAAACCCAGCTTGCTTCTTTAGATAGTATTTACGAGTAAGGTTTGCAAGTCAATAGCTGTAACTGTTGTGGTAGCAGACTTACTTCACCCTGCTCACTGATGCAGTTTTTTGAATGCAAGCTGCTGGGATAGCTCTGCCCTTGTTCTGTTTAACTTCCACATCTCCTACCACATTACAGTTGAAATACAGTCATCAGGTGTTATCACAATTTACATATGTTCTGTAAACTCTAAACGGATATTTACAACTGATCCAACATCAATAAATTTCCATGTAAAGCTGATTAAGAAAAGAATGGTTCAGTCATGGTTTTGTTACAAAGTTCTGAAAAACATTGGCTCTGCAAATCAGTGCAAACTTAGCAAAAGTTCCTCTTAAAATAAAACTGGGAACATTTAAAGGCATTGGATTTGACCATTTCAAGTACCCAGAAATGAAACACTTCAATTTCTTAATTTTTTCTTCTTGATTGTTAGAATTACAGTATGAAGGAAGATAATCTGATTCGCTCCCACCTACCCCATCGTAATGTTTTGCCTCTGATACAAAACACTCATAGAGACTTCATGGTGGCAGATTACTTCTAATAGGAATGCAGATGAGATTTCATACCCCAAAGTCTCTGACAACATGAAATTCTTTCCACTACTGTCCTGGGTTCAGCAGTAGCAGTCATTTTTTCTCCTTCTTAGCAGCTGGTGCAGCGCTGTGTTTTTGACTTTCAGCCTGGGAGCAGTGCTGATAACACCAATGTTTTTAGTTGTTGCAGTAATGTTTAGTCTGACCAAGGACTTTCTGAGTTTCATGCTCTGCCAGGAAGGAGGGGAGGCTGGGGGGAAGCAGAGGCAGGACACCTGACCCAAACTAGCCAAAGAGGTATCCCATACCACAGCGCGACATGCCCAGGATGTAAAAACTAAGGGCAGTTACCCAGAAGGGTTAGATCACTGCTCATTTGGGCTGGGTGGTGAGCGGTTGTATTCTCTTCCCTTATTGTTTGACTTATTATTATTATTGGTGGTAGCAGCAGTGGTTTGTGTTATACCTTAGTTACTGGACTGTTCTTATCTCAACCCATGGGAGTTACATTCTTTCAATTCTCCTCACCATACCCCTGGGACTGGGGAGGAAGAAAGAGGGGGAGGGGGGTGAGTGAGCAAGCTATGTGGCTGACTAGGCTTAAACCGTGACAGCTACACAACTAACCAAGCTAGTGGGAAACTCTGAAGCCTCATACTGGGCTGCCTTTCAGTCATGTATGCATGCTACACTTCCTGCCTTTTTAACTCAGCTCTTTCCACATACACTGTGCATTGCAAATTGCTGACTTACTTCATAACTGTACACCAATGCCAGTGACAAAGCTGATGGTGAATACCATCACTGATGGTGAATGCAGGCCTGTGCTCCAAACATCTCAGCATCTAAAAAACCCAAAATCAACTCAGAAGTTACTTTAAATAAAGACTTTTTAAGGAACAGGAGTGGGGAAGAAAAGAAACAGGGTGGGAGACATCAGGCTGATATGGATATGTCCCATTTTTAATCTCTGAAACACCAATTTCCTCCCCAAGCAAATGCATTCCTATCACTTGTAGAGTCAGGGGTGGCACTTTGTGTGGAAGAAGTGATTTGGCCTTGGAGATAGGTCTAGATGAAGAAAAGGTCGAAAAGGTAAGATTGTTCTATTGCACAGTGTATTCACATTTTTCTTATCACAACATTCCTCAGATTTTTATGTAACTACTAGAGTAGATTTTGCAGGCCCTTACATAAGAACAAACAAAAAACCCAAAGCACAATATTTCCATGTATCCAGAAGACACGTACACACTGCATTGTAAAACTTTCAGCATTCAGAAAATGCAAGAGTAAACCCTTTGCTGATACCCACATGAGCAAAAGCCTATTCCTTGAGTGCCTTTGTCATTTCATGAATAAAACATGGTATAAGAGTTATGGGTGATAAAAATCCACTGGAAAACAACGCTCTTTAGAACCCCTCATTGGCATCCTGTCCATTCACATACGTGCAAGTATCCCTCACAGCATTGTTTTTTAAATACCAGCTCACAGAAGCTGGCTTTCATCTACTTTCTCCTTTTACAGCATGCTCAGTAATTGTGCTGTTTCTGTTCTGTTCTCAGTCCAGTCACTTCTGCTCTAGGCATCTATGTCTCATCTTGTCTGTTTAGATTTCACAGCCTTAAGTGCCTGGTCTATACCTCACTTTATATCAAATTTTAAGAGATTAAGATCCTGTTGTTCTCTAGGTAACTTGATAACACCATCTGTGCTTGTTCTGAACCACCAATTCCCTATTAAAGATGTGCCAGCCAGCCAAGGCAAAACGTAAATGAGACAAGTATAACTACTACTAGGAGTTTGAGACAATTATGAACACTGCACATACCAAAAGGAGTTTTGCATTAGTATCACCATCCAGAGAGAAAGACATAGTAACCTGGAAAAAAAACCTGGAGTTTAAATACCCAGTCTGGTGCAGTAGCAAAACATCAGCCAAATAGGCAATGAGCAACTACTTTATTAGCCATGCATAGGTCATCAAAAGGATGATTGATGACAGGCTGCAATGCCAATTGCTCACAATGAATATCATGATAAGTCAATCCTTGCAGCTAAAGATTCTGTGGTGGGTTTTTGCCTCATTTTATATGTATAGTTATTAAAGTGACACTTCAGACATATAGCTGACTGCAATATTTAATTTTTCTGCTCGCTTTGCAGTGCATCAGATGAATTTTTCAGGAATTAGTTGCTATAGTGGATTCATCTCTGCTCTTCTCTCAGTTATTTAAGACCTGCGGCTAAATCTCAAGCATACAGACAAGTCCAAATAGGCAGGAAAAACATTGTTTCAGTACTGTGGTTTGTCTTTGATTGCACCACTTGGTTTTGGTTTAACTGTTACTCACAAGTGATAGAAAACTTCGCATGAAAAGAAGGAGTATTACAAACTACTTAACTACAATAAAATTCACTTTAAGAGTGGAAATGGACTTTTAAACCAAAAACTTCAGATAACTTCACTTAGTCTAGGAAAATCATGCTTTCCTTTCTATATTCATAATTTCAGTATGTGGAAATAAGCCAGGTTAGTTTGACCCCTTTTAGGCCTCCATCACTTACATTCTGCCCCAAAACCTTTAAGGAATCTGAACTTATAACATCTCCACGAACTGCAGTGACATACACACTCTGAATTCTCCACAAGTTATTGCGTCAGGTCAAGGTATCTCTTCCTATCGCACAATTGTGCTGACTTCTGTCAACTCCATCTGTCCTTTAGCTCATCTTTCTCTCATTTGGTTATAAATCTGCTTTATTCGTAGCACTAAGCTTAGTGCTCTTCTGTCTCTTTACCAGCCAGTTCCTATATCTGGATATCATTCCTCTCCAGGTGGAGCAAAGATCATTGTAGCCACTTTCAAATCCTTTCAGAAGCTCCACTTTATATAGAGAGACGAAAAATTTCATGTCCTCAAAATACTTTTTGGGGTTTATTTCAGCAGGCAACATCTTGTCAATAGGGAAACACGGACAACAAAGTATGCATGATGTTGCTACTTCCTTAATGAACCGTGGCAAGAATTCTGGTCTCATTTTCAGGGCTTTTTAAAGAAAAAATTCTGCCTACTTTGATGGGAAGCTGGGCTTTCCTGAAATCCTGATATTGCTGCCTGGTATAGGGCAGATCATGATTTTTGGGAGCAAGAACTTCCGTAGTAAATGGATCAAATGAAGAATTCTGAACCAGAAGGAATAGAAGCAACCTCTGAGCTCACATCATTAAAAGCCAGATGAAAAGCTTGACCAAGATTTCCTGCAAGTTCAGCTGTTCCCTCAGATCCTTTCATTTAGAAAGAGCAGAACAATCCTTCAGTCTGGGGGACTGAATGCAGTAGGGAGTGAGGGAGAGAGAACATGGGCATTGTTTACTTAATGGACTAAACTCAGATACTCCGGTGATAAGGGCATAAAGGTGGATAGATTATTCGAGAGGCTGTCAGTCCTAATCCATCAGCCATGGCAGACCTATTATTAAGAAAAGAAACTGCAGCACATATTGGTAAATTGAAATAATGACTTCAGCTTTCCTGCCCTTCATTCCCAGAGCTCAACATTGGTCTTGGAACCACAGAATGATTTAGGTTGGAAAAGACTTTTAAGATCATCAAGTCCAGCTAAGCACTGCCAAGTCCACCACTAAACCATGTCCCTAAGTGCCACATATAGACATTTTTTAAATGCCCCCAGGAATGCCTTGCTTCCCTGGGGAGACTATTCCAATGCTTGATCTTCTTGCTTGTGCTGTATTGGAGCAGGTGTCTTGGGGCTGGCACTTCAGGCTGGTCAGTATTACTGCAAGCATTCAGACAATAGTCTTCTATTAAAATGGTACTTTCATCTCTAGATCAGTATAAATGTTTGCTCTTCATCCTCTCAACAACAGGTAAGTTAGCTATATGCTGTATACAGGCAACCTGGAGCTCTGAGCACCTTTATATTAATTCACAAGTTAAATAAGCTCCCTGGTTATAGATCTGGTGATGTTCCTGCTGTACCCATAGCTAGTCTGGGCTACATAACACTCATTTCAACAAGAACTTGCAGGTTAATTCTCTGCTGAATGAACTAGTAGATCTAATGAGATTTCTAGGCATGAAAAAATTAGGTGACGACACAAGAAATGGCAAGTCAATAATTGCAATGATGTCAGGAAGCATTTGCTAGAGCTCACCTTATTTGAAGGCTTTTAAGAGGGACCATTCTGATCCATGCACATTTTTGAACAGCAGAATAACTCTAAATTTCTCACTGTTGCCAAGTTTCAAACTAGTTTTCACTGAAACCTGCCCATCAACAGAGCAAGATGCTTCAGAGCTGAGTAAGCCATATTTTTATGTGAAAACCGGTATTATTACCAAGACAAGGATTTATATTTTAGTACAAATAGAGTCTTACAAAACCCGAGACCAATAATAGTGTAAAAACTTATTACAAGTTGCATGATACATTAAAGATTTCTATAAACAAACATCCAGGAAGTAAAACATATGCTAGTGCAGAACAAGATTTTATACACATACCTGCATTAAACAGATGGAAAGAATAAAAAGAACTCTGAAAAATAATCTAAGGCCTTTATGGAAAGCACATTCATTCTAAAAAACCCAGAGTATTAGCCAGGAATCCAAGATTTCATCTGAGGTTTTAGTACAGTTAGATACACCAATTGCACATGTAAAATAGTAAAGAGACATTTTCTGCTCTGATAACTTATCTAAATGGTGGAAGACTGAGGTTTCCCCCAAGGCAATAAAAACTTGTAATGACCTAATAAAGTTAGACAATGAGACAGTCCCCCTACCACAGACAGGAATAGATACAAGGCCTGAGGCTTACAAGTGCCACAATTTAGTATTAAAAACTAATACCAGAATTTTAGACTCTCTTCTCATATTTGTATTTTAAAAAGTAGAACATTGATATGGATTCTTTGTTTTGTCACTTCCAGAAAGAAGACTGAAATACTGTCAGGAAAAGGTACATTCTGTCTTACCGAAAAGCTTCAGTATCTGCTTGGCTCAATTGTGTCCCCATCTCCCACCCCCAAATTGTGCAGATAAGAAAGTGTCTTGTATTGGAAAATAAACAAGTTTACTATCAGGAAAAAAGTATTTAAGACTCAGAAGCAGTGCTGAGATGCTCCTTACTGAAAAGCAAGCATCTCTAGATTTCATGACCCCAGCATTATAGCAATATTAGTGAAAAAAAAAAAAACAACATCTAAAATCTGTAGAGAAATAGTCTTCTGCAGAACTAATATAAAATTTACAAGTAGATGAAATGCAGTGACCAATGTTTAAGAAACCAACTGTGGATTAGATGACCCAGACAGAACTGTAAATTACCTCTGCTAAACCCGGCCCATAACACACAGATGCCTAACATCAATATTAAATTTTCTGAGCTTCCACAGCTAACAGCAAACAGCAGTAATTTCATGCCCACTCACAAAGACAGTATTTCTCCATTAACTTCAATGGTTATTGGATTAATGTCCAAAGTCTTATTGTAGTTCGGTTTCCTTACTGAAATCTTCAGCTCTGATTTTTTTTGCCTTATGAGATTTTTATCAGTCAGAAGTACAGAAGACAAATCACAAGCCCTCCACATACGCACTCTGAACACAGGCAATTCTACAATACTGCATTATCTTGTATAAAAACCTAACGGGGAAATTTTAGCTCATGGAGCATGTAACTGAATCTGAACCTCGAACATCCAACTTCCAACTGCTGCTCTTCAACTTTATGCTAATGCTTTTTCCAGCTAGCGCTCTATTAAGTTTCATGCCTATAAAAACATTACATTCATATTGTGCTGTGGCTTTCAGTCACTCTAGTAACCATGCTGACAATATATTATCTCTGAGAGCAAAGAGTGCCTCAAACCACAACACACTAGCTTTGGAAATGGTATTTGAATATCCAAAAGTATGGCAGATTTTGCCTACTTATGGAATGGAGTAGTTTTGAAAGAATAAGGCTGTATCTTAAAAAAACTAATAATAAAAATATCACCCTGACAAAGCAATAGGTGAAACAGAGCTACCTAGCTCCTCAACTCCAACAGAAGCAAGAGACTGAACACAGCAAGCTGTGGAAAAACAACAGAAAATATCCAATTGTTGGCTCACAATAAGGCTTAAAAGTAACTTTTCTGCTTGAAACTAAATCACTATTACTGAATGCAAGTATAATCTTAGTATTTCTGTGTTTTTCAGGTACTCACAGAAATAGCACAGGGCTGATCTGAATGAAAATGGCTCAGACTTCCTCTTGCCCCTTTGTACAGGAAATCTTAAGGGCTGTGCGTGTGGGTTGAGTCATATGCCAGGAAACACATTAGATTAGATGACAGGGTAGGACCTCTGAACTACCTGAGCAGGTCTTTTAGTTTCCTATCACCTCCTACCCCCATGCCTCTGCCACAACATCACCTTCCCTATTCATAGCACAGGAATACATTTAGGTCAGCAACCTAAATCTGGTACAGGGAGTTGTGGTGACTGGAGACTTATATGGGATTGGGTCTAAGGCTGCGCAGCTGACAGCACCACAGCAAGGCAGCAGGAGCTTCTGCAGGCCAGAGCAAAACCAACCCTTTTTCTTTCCCTCCAGGAATTTCTACTCTGTAATCTCACATGCATACACACACGCACACAAACCCCCAACTAACTCTGCAGCTAAGTACAACTTCAGAATGAGCAGAAGGCCAGCATTTCCTACACCATTTAGGCAGAATGATGGCTTGAATTGTCAAAGATAGCCTTCACAATGCTCTGACTGCATTCAGGATTTGGAAAAGCTAAACCCTCTCTAGTAAATCCCCCCAAAATTTTCTATGGACATAGGACAAAGTATATGCAAAACTGTTTGACAGAATGCAGAAGAGATCAGTAGCAGGATTTAATCTTCCACAATAAGAATGCTGAATAAACAGGTCTGCTGCACATCACTTTTGGTGATGAGGAAGAGGTTATGCAAAGACGCCAGTCTATTAAGCACTGTTAAAACATCAGGTTCCAAGTACCCAAGTACAGGTAGTAGTTGTAAGAATCAGATCTCTTTGCAACTTTAGTCTCATACAGGTAGTGGCAGTTAATAGTGGAAATTCTGTGTTAAGTATAGTTATAGGGTGTATTTATGATTACAGATGGATAGTACAAGCTTCATACATCTATAAATTAAAAATATCTAAGGTAAAAGTATTTAAAATGCTTTACTCCAGGGAAAACTATGTGTACCCTTTCTTTTTCATAGATTTCCACAAGCAAAAGGTTCTTTTCCCTAGATAGCATTGTAATAAACATTTGTCACAACAAAAACAATGCACTTGATCCATTCTTAACTATTTTAAATCTCATCCAGTTCCATTCATAACTACTAACTCGATCCATTTTAACTACCACAGCAAATCTGACGTGTGCATTATTTTCCCCATCCCCCAGATGTTTTGGAAGTCTGCTCAAGAAATCTGTCCTTTCTGGTGTATTACTTCTCAAATTCAGATTGCTGCTTACTCAGCTAACAAACCCTTCATTGAAGGCATAAAGGTAAATATCTGCTAATAACTGTTATAAGACTTTTACTAAGTTACACAACATCTTTGGTTCCATTTTCTACTGGTTTCTACCAGGACATGAACCTGGTAAGTGCAAAAAGGATTCCACTTTCCACAAGAAAATATTCTTCCCAGATATCATCTCCCTGTTCCAAGATAAGGATAGAAATGCTACAGAACTAATTTTACATTGGGACATAACTACTTGTAGCCTACTTCTCTTCTGGAATCCAGAACTGAAAGATTGTGTATATTCTAAAAATATCAATGGAATTTTAAGACCAAAGATTACTTTTATGAAGTATTTCTGTGTCATGGGTTCAGCAGCAGCAGTCATTATTCACCTTCATAGTAGCTGGTGCAGTGCTGTGTTTTCAACTTTCGGTCTGGGAGCAGCACTAACAACACCGATGTTTATAGTTATGGCTTAGAATATTTTGCCCTGACCAAGGACTTTCTGAGTCTCATGCTCTGCCAGGGAGGAGGGGAAGCTGCGAGGAAGCAGAAACAGGATACCTGACCCAAACTGACCAAAGAGCTATTCCATGCCACAGCACGTCATGCCCAGGATGTAAAACTGGGGGCAGGAACCCAGAAGAGTTCAGTTCACAGCTCGGTTGTCGGGTGGTGAGCAATTTTATCCTCTTCCTTTGTATTTCCCTGGTTATTATTATTATTGGCGATAGCAGCAGTGGTTTGTGTTATACCTTAGTTACTGGACTGTTTTTATCTCAACCTGTGGGAGTTACATTTTTTTGATTCTTCTCCCCATTCCCCCCCCCCCTCGGAGTGAGGGGGGAAGAAGGAGGGGGAAGTGAGTGAACAGGCTCTGTGATTTACAGCTTAAACCACGACATTCTGTGAAACTGAGTGTTTTTCATATAAAATGTCAGGTTTTTCTTATATTAATTTGAGCCAGATGTAAAACATGCTGGAGTAGGGTTGTTTCTTCTATAGTATGTTTTCTCATCTCTTAATAGTTCTTCAGCTTTCAAAAAATTAAGCATTACTACCAGTATATATATATGAAATTGAAAGAGATAAAGCAAAAAATATAAAAATCATCCTTATGCCTTTGAGGAAATACAGACTTTATAAAATATCATACAAAGTTTAACTTCCATATTTTATATTCAGAATTATGAGAAAAAACTGAATCATTTTTCCCTTGTTACCATCTGACTCAAGAAATACTTCATTACCTTGTTGGTAGAAAACGGCTTTCTTACAACAACAAAAAGAAGACACTATAGATTTTGCAGATGCACTAATTGCTACATGGCCTAGCACAGATACAGTCCCTAACTATAGAACCTCAAGGGCCAGGTTTTCGGTATTACACAAGAGGGGAAAAGGATTTAGCATGACATATAGCAAGCTCCCACGTATTACTATTAACCTCTTTGAACCTCTTCTATCTAGTATAAATTATAAATGACTTTTGCACTGATCAAAATGGCCATGTGGGAAATTTATTACATCCTATACAGCTTACTTTCCCACCTGGAAAATAATTCACTCAAGGTATAAAAGGACTTGAAAGAAAAAATAACAACCTAACATCAACTACCCAATAAGAAAGCTTAAGCATAAGGCTATCAGTATGTTAAATTTAACAGCCTAGCAATGTTTCTCCCCAATTTTAAAAACCCAACATTAATTCAGTTTTTAATCTCAAATGACCGTATCAGACTGCTTAATCAAATCATGTTAATACAGCATCACACCACAAATGACCATGTCAGACTTCATGATGAAAATTATGGCACTTTTTCCACTTTAATGCAATAGCAAAGATCCTAAATAAGAAGGGAATATGCAGGTCAGCTCTTTGCAACATCCACCAATTTACAGGGTTCCACTAATCAGTCCAAAATTCTCTAATCTCAGCCACTGCTGAAGCAGCATAGAGATAGCAAGTCAGCATCTGCTTTTACAGTACATGCTGCTCCCAAACCGGTCAGTGGCAGCAGCTGTGCCAAACAGTGTTAAAAAAACCCAAACAACAAAAGCAAAACAAACTAAAACCAGCACAAAAACCCCAAAATGAACCAACAAAAAAAGCAACCAAACCACAGCACACTGCACATACTAAACTGCCCACAAAAACAAACTCCACAGACACATCTCAAGAATTAGAATTTAGTCAGCCCTGACTGCGATATCTCGTATAAAGATAATTCCATTAGCCTTTTACAGTTGGTGAGAAGGGTTCATCCTGCTGTGTTTTGGCACCCAGTGGAGATTGCTGGACACTGCCATGACAAAGGGCACTTCATGGCCTTTTCCCACCTCCCCCTTGCACTTTACTCCCAACACATTCTACCACTTGCCTCTGCAAAGGTCTGTTTGAATATACAGCCATTACAAGCTCTACTTTTTGATGTGACAGCCTTAATATAAATTGCTCACACTGTCACACACTCCATCAATCATCAGCACAGTCTTGACTCAAGGCATTTCACTTAGCTTACTAGCCATTGATATAAACTTTTGATTACTTATTTGGATATTAAGGGGAAAAAGAAAAAACACTTGAAGAAACACCTTCCTTTCCCTGGTTCAACGCCAGTCCAATGCCTTTTATCCTTACCTTGCCTTGTTTCCACTGGAAGCTACAGTGCAGGAGGATGGAATCAGCAAGTGACTATTCCCACCTACTGCTGCTTGGTTCTTCTTACCGTACTTCTTGCCTGTTCCAACACTGGTCATAATGCCCAAGGGTGGCCCCACTCAGCCAGGTGGGTTGTTTCTAGAGCCACAGTCCCTTACATTCCACTACAGCAACATGAAGTCCAAGGTTCCATCAGAGAGGGACCTCTTCTCTGGCATGGAACAACCACTTCTCCTCCCCACAAAAGCCATCCAAACCCATGGCTTTTCATACACCTCCTCACTGTAACAATTTAACACTCTTTCTTATTTACACCTGAGCAGCAGCATGCACTCTAACATGGTTCTGGAGTGAGAGGTGGCTGGAAACACCTGTGACCAGCACATGACAGTTCACTTCTCCTTCTACACCAAGCACTCACACAGCTCCCTACAACCAAAACACTGCCATTTGTGCCCCAAACAGTTTCATAAACCTTACAACAGGCTTCCAGTACCTAAAGTAGCCGTCAAGAAATATGGAAAACACCTTTTTATAAGGACATGTAGTGGCAGGACAAGAGAGAATGGTTTTAAACTGACAAAAAGCAGGCTTAAAATAGATCTCAGGTAGAAATTCTGACCAATGAACGCGGTGAGATGCTGGCATAGGGTGCCCCATCCCTACAATGTTCAAGGCCAGGCTGGGTAGGCCTTGGAACAATCTGCTCTAGTGGAATGTGTCCCTGCCTGTAACAGAGGCTTGGAAATGGATGAGCTTTAAGATGCCTTCAACCCAAAGCAGTCTGGGGTTCTATAACACAATCCAGTGTGATATTGTCACCTGTAACAAAGATCTTTTGAATGCTCAATCAAACAAATAAATGTTATCACCCACCAGGCGGAGAACAAGAAATATATGAAACACCAGTTAGTTCCAAAACATTGTCTTTAGAGTTGCCAGCATTCCAGCGCTTCCCCAAACCACTTAATAACAAACAAGCCACTGGAACCAGAAGCAGCAACAAGCAGCATTGCTTCTGCAGCAACCCCTTTAATGACACTGCAGGACTTCTGAAGGTGCAGCTACTTTCAGTGATTACACTGCGATGGTCCCAGGTGTGTGAAGCAACCTCCCACCCACAAAGCACGTGGTCTATAAAGGGGAAGCATAAGGAGAAGTGAAATATCTTGTCCTGCTTTGCTAAAAGGCTCTATGGGTGTGTCTGCAGTACCTTAAAGAGACTGAGGCTGATGTTGCAAGTCATTTAGCTAATTCTATTTAAATGACAGGAAGTGATAGTTGTGTGGTTGTGTCAGGAAGCTCTCTTATTTGAAGGGAAAGGATGAAGTTTGTAGGGAAGTCTGTGCTGAGGTCAGCTCAAGGGTGCTGTATGCTTGACACAGTTCCATAGTGAACATATGTTAGGACATTACTGAATCTGCCAGTGAATGTGGTGCTGCCTCTGGGAAACTGCTTCTAAGAAGGGGCACAAAATGTTGGAAAGGCAGAGGATGGGGAAAATAATGAGGAATTATAAGAGGACTCAAGGTAGGAAGAGGTGTTCCATGGGGAGCAGGTATTACCTGGCAACCAGTGCTGGAGCAGATGGATATTTCCTGAAGGAACTGCTGCCCATGGAGGGCCTGTGCTGGAGCAGGTCTTTTCCTGCATGACTGCAGCCTGGGAATAATACATGCTGGAGCAGGAGAAAAGTGTGGGTGGCCAAGAAGATATTCACGGACTGACTGTCCCCTCACTTTCCCCCTTTGCTGTCTGAATTGAACTTGATCTTGGGAAAGGAGAGGTTGTGGTTTAGTACTTGCTATTGTTTCTCACTACCCAAACCTAGTTTAATTGTCAACAAATTAGAATCATAGAATCATTTAGATTAAAAGAGACTTTTAAGATCATCAAGTCCAACCATTTACCTTGCACTGCCAAGTCCACCACTAAACCATGTGCCTCAAAGCCACCTTGGCATTTATTTTAAATGCTTCTGGGGATGGCAGCTTAACAACTTCCCCGGGTGGCCTGTTTTAGTTATAGAATCATAGAATGGATTTGGCTGGAAAGTGCCTTAAAGCTCATCTAGTTCCAATCCCCCTGCCATGGACAGGGACACCTTCCACTAGACTAGGTTGTACCTGTATTGCTAATGACTGGAACTGATAAGTGATGTCGTATATTTATTTTAACCCCTCTACTTTCCTTACCCCTGTCCTTCTGAGAAGTGGGGTATAAGCGAGCATCTGTGGGGGGAATGTGGCCTTTAACCACAGTTAACTTGCTACAAGAGGAGCAGATAAAAATAAATTAAGATTTTAAGACTACAAAGCACAGTGAGAGGCTGCTGACTTGCTGTCCACTAAACAGACAGAGGAAAATGTTCCTTGCATGAATGAAATAGCTATTTGTATTTAAGTCTATAAAGCACATCTATTTTATGCAGTGCTAAATATAACAAAACATTACAGCTAATCTGTTAAATTTATAACAGCTAGATAGCTTTGTGTGCTTCTGTCGTCTGGGCTATTAAAACATATATGTATAATAAAATCTGTGGGGGTGTTGTGGTTTAAACCCAGCTGGCAACTAGGCCCTGCTCAGCTGCTCACTCACACCCCCCGGTGGTCTGGGGGGGAGAATAGGAAGGGTAAAAGGGAAAACTCATGGCTTGAGATAAAGACAGTTTAATAAGTAAAGCAAAGGCTGCGCACACAAGCAAAGCAAACCAAGGCATTCATTCAGCACTTCTCATCGCAGGCTGGTGTTCAGCCATCTCCAGGACAGAAGGGCTCCATCACACATAACAATTACTTGGGAAGAGAAACTCCATCATTCTAAATGTTCCCCACTTCCTTCTTCATTTAGCTTTATATGCTGAACATGATGTCCTATGGTAAGGAATATACCTTGGGTCAGTCAGGGTCAGCTGTCCCGGATGTGTCTCCCCCAACTCCTTGTGCACCCCCAGCATCCTTGCTGGGGGGGGTGAGAAGCAGAAAAGGCCTTGGCTCTGTGTAAGCATAAGAAAAACATCCCTGTGTTAGTGACATTGTTTTCAATACAAATACAAAACATAACCCAGTGCTAGCTGCTATAAAGGAAATTACTTCTATCCCAGCCAAAAGCAGCACAGGAGGTTGATATTCACAACACCAGTACAATTGTTCACAACTTCAGAGAAGAAAACATTGAAATTTTGATATTTAAATGCTAATTCCTCATAAATTAAATTTGATCTTGCTAATAAATAAGAGAGGCAAAACCAAACAGCAAGAATGTTTTCTCAGACTTCTCTGCAGGGAGCAGATGTATATTGTGAGAGAAAAATATGGGAATAATGCTGGACTTGGAAAATGTGAGTTGAAGTCTGTTGTGAGCCATTTTTGTAGTTTTGTGGCAGTCCTATAGATCTGATTAATTCCCACAACTGAAGGCTATAAGAGAGGGAGGGATGTGTTCAGCCAGGGTACCTCTGCTCTCAGCGAATATGGGCAAGCACATCACTTTTCTCCCAGTGACATGGGCACAAGTGACAAGGTTAATGTTGTGGGGGCTGCAGTGGTGCTTTGTGGGGCAGGAAGCCATGAACTGCGTTGTGCTAGGGCAGGAACATCCTTGACTGACCACCTATAAGTGGGATGGAAGAATCTAGGATCAGAATATGACAAAAGGTCTGGAAATGCAAAGATACATCGGATGCAACTGTGTGTGCAAGAGTGTGTCACAGAATTTAGAGAGTCACTTAGAAGTGCATTTGAAGAAGTTCTCCAAATCAGGACTAGTATAACATTTTAATATTGATATTACTAGGTAGACTTAGGTGGCAAGATGCAAAGAAACCTGCAGGTTTTGATCTTTTTCCTGTTTTCAAGAAAATACTAAAGCCAAAATTTCAATTTCAAGAATTTGGATCGGTACAAAAACATATTACTTTCTGTTTCTGCTTACATGAAGTAGTGTAAAATCTCTTTCTTCCTTTATCAATGACTGCAACACAGTGATGATATTGCATTGTAAAAATACTGTAAACTATGAAACAAAGCAGGTGATAAGGCTTTATTCTTTAGAAAGCATATACATAGGCTGTTTCTTAATAATTCAACGTGGGCATTAATGTATGATTCTATGATCTCATCTGTCTTATTCAAGGCACTGAACTCAGAGCTTTGCTAGCTTCTTGGTGCAATAATATTTTTCTCCAGTGGTCTGGTCTCTTTTGGTTGTTACCTGCTGATATTCTGTGCCTCCTGTTTATAATTTTTATTCTTTTTCCTGTCATTTCCTATGAATTTCCTATAATTCCCTATGATTTTCCTATAATTCCTCATTGACTTAGACATGGAGATAGTTGAGGCAGAAACTTCCAGACCTGGGATAAAATAGTGACGCATAGCCAGAAAACTTCTATGAGTTTGAAATCTAAATGGAAATGAGTCATGCTACCAAAAATAGATTAACCACATTAACCTAATTTGTTACGTTCACTGTGGTCTTCCCAGAACATGACATTCCGGTATTTGAAGCCATTAAAATTCTATTGTGTTTTTCCTGTCATCGTATATTATGTGGCAGTTTGGGGTGCTTTTCCTTTGGAGAATGACAAAATTGCAGAGGCTGGAGGATATTCAGTTGAATTGCTTTAGGTAGTATGGCAGAGCAGCAGAATTCTATCAAACTGACAGTTTTTGAAACAACAAAAGAAATAAACTTTGTGGCACATCCAGATCCAATAAGTAGAACTGAAGTTCCATTAAAATTTCATTAGTCTATTCAGCCATACTCTTCACACTCCATTCCTTCCCTTCATGGGCTAAATCAGATGTTAATGCACATATATTTTTGACAGACTTTGATAACTTTGCTGCTTTTTAGAGATTAAGTCTGACACAGCAGCAGACCCATTCTGTGGCTGGGAATATGGAGGTGGCAATAACAGGAATTATTTTAGGCAGGGGAAGCTGCATTAATAATGAAGAGCAGTTGTCAAATAAAGCAGAAATTAGTGAAATGCATTAAGAAATTCTTTAAAGTCTCAGAGCTTAGCCACTTTTACATTTCAATAAAATCATAGTAAATTTCTATGAAGAGCTTAATGACAGAACCATTTGCTGTTGCAGTAGCTGTAAAGAAAAATGACTTAATGAACATGAAGGCATAACAAAAAGTTGCAGCATTGCTGTTAATATAAAAGCTTGTTTTTCCCAGGCCAGGGAATGTAAGTTTTGTTTACTAGCATTAGAATTTATAAACTGTTACACAACCTTATTACAAATAAATAAACACACTGAAGAACAATTCCATTAATTTCCTGAAATGTGGTTGCAAAATTAAGAGTATGAAAGCTATGGAATATTAGAATTAACATAATCTCAAGTTTTGTTGCTATATTTTTCCTTGAGCTATTTTCCACTAAGTAAACTGAAAATATAAAATGCATGATGTGGAGAAACATTAATGCTCTCAGCAGTGGTCAGTAGGCCAGTTTTATCTCTACTGTGTAGACCCATGTGCATAAGGCCATTATTAAGCCTTGAAGGAGCATTCTATAGAGCACGCTGTACCCTACCTCAAGACTGAGCTTTCAGACTAGTCCCTGATACAGGGTTTCATCTTTCTCATGAAAAGCTGCTAAATTTAGGCTCACTCTTTACACTGAATAAGTCTGTTATTTTTTGGTCACTCGTTAGTTGTTGAGCTCAGAAAGTCCTAGCTTTCCCTTTCCCTCAGATTCCCTATCTAAGTGCCCCAAACACTCCAAATATGTCATCTTCGTTTCTCCTTCACACATCCCATGGTCTAGTTTCCAGTCACTTTACTCAGCTGGCTTCATTGTTTCTTCTCTCATTCTTACCTTGGTCTTTATGTGCTTATCCGTTATATAGCCTTAATTCATAATCAGCCTCTACCAGTTCTTTCTGTACATCAGCTCCTTGACTTATGTAAGTATTGCCCTTGCCCAGTCTCTTACTCTTTGCTCACCTGTATCTGTTTCCACTGCTAACTTCTGGAATCTTTCCTGAGTGAAAGAATATTTTCTTTTCCTACGCTCAAACCATTTATCTCACTGACTTACCTTGTTCCTGAATTACAAGAACATGAAATTCCGGACTTTTTCACCTAATCAGCTTGATTCTCCTATTTCCTTGTCTTGGTTTAAGCCTCTCTAACTCACGCAGCCCCTTCTCTCACTCACTTCCCCCTCTTTCTTCCCCCCGCTCCCGGAGGGATGGGAAGGAGAATCGAAAAGAGTGCAACTCCCACAGGTTGAGATAAGAACAGTTTAGTAACTAAAGTATAACACAGATCACTACTGCTACCACCAATAATAATAATGACAAGGCAAATACAAGGAAAGAAGACAATTCTCACCACCTAATACCAAGCCTGACCCAGCAGTGCACCCCCACCCTTCCGTGTCTCTGCTCTCTGCTTTACATCCTGGGCATGATGTGCTGTGGCATGGAACATGAACCTCTTTCATCAGTTTGGGTCAGGTGTCCTGTCTCTGCTTTCTCCTGGCTTCCTCTCCTCCCTGGCACAGCATGAGGCTCAGAAAGTCCTTGGCCAGACCAAACATCACTAAGCAGTAACCGAAACACTAGTGTTATCAGCGCTGTTCCCAGGCCCAAAATCAAAACCACAGCGCTGCACCAGCTACCAAGGAGAAAAATGACTGCTGCTGCTGAACCCATGACATTCCTCCAAGCCCTTTCTTCTGAAGCAGTCTTTCTGAGGTCTCCCTCAGTTCTCAGTGTAGGATTCATCTCAGCTAGCTGTAGCTATGTTAAATTTAAGAGTCTATTCTAAAGTGGCCTGTTGATCTCCATCCACTGTAAGTTCCCAAAGAGTTAGTTATCCTCCCCCTGGTATTCTCATAATAAAATATGCTTTAGTAGTGTTTCTCTGTCTTCCTTGAACTAAGAAACTGTAAAAATTTAGACCAGATATTTACCTTTCAAATGATTAATGGGGTAATGAGATAATTTCTGAATGTTTCTGTACCCCAGTTATCTCTTACAATTCTCCTCTCTTAAAATTCTGCTACCTAAGTAGGATTTAAAGGAAATCTCTAGCTGTGATTTAAAACTCCACAGGTATTATTCCTTTCTTAACAAAAGAAAGACTTTATTATGTCTTTAAAAACACAGGACCATTTTGGTTGAAATCTTCCAAAATATTCTTAGCCCAAAGTGGACATTTAGCATGTAAAAATGTCAATTTGTGTGGTTTTTAGGTGTGTCAACCAAAGTTCCATGCGGCCATTCATAGATAACCTTGATAATAACAAGGTTATGATATTAGCAAACAGGTCAGATTGCAGAAGTTAGTAATAGACCTGAAGAAATTTTGTTGCCATACCCAGGGTTCATCAGTCATTAAAATTATATCCTTTAATAACATTCATTTGTTCATGGTGAAAAGAAGAATTAATTACTGGCTAAAAGCTTTGTTATACTTTTTTTTAAAAGGTCTAATTGAAAGCACATAAAATTCAACAGAAAAGCTTGAAATTACTTTGTTGCACATTTTTAGCGAAAGAAAGGGGGCACGTCCCTGTACTGCCTGGAGAGAACACTGAACTCCTTAACATAGATTAGTAATTAGGAGAGAAATGACTTTGTATTTCTGGTAAAGTATCTTCTTCTGACCAATCCCATTTAGTCACATACCATTTAGCAAGCAAAGCTGGCTGTCTTCTCAAGGGTATCCATGACATGAGTTACAGTTTCCTAAAATCCCAGTTTTGAATCTGCACTAGAGAAGGATCTAAACCCATAGGTGTAGACCATTGCCTGAGAATGTTATTTTCCATTTCTCCCTCATTTCTCCTTGCCCTTAGCACACTGGTGTATGCCATATATCGTACATGCAAAAGTCTTTTCTCCCTGTCTACCTATGCATATTGTTTAAAGAAAGGGAGTAGTTCTTGAGGAGCAGATTCTATACGTCCATTAGTGTCAGCTTTGCTGTCCTCACTCAATTGAGGGAGGTTTATTTCTCAATTTTGCTTTTCACAGCTGGCTCATATTGCAGCCCAGATAAACTTATCCCCTACAAAGACAATATCTAGAGGCAGCAAAATTTCCTTCCCACTCTTGATCCCATATGTTCAGCTTCCAGCTGCTTACAGTTGCTGAATAGGTTCTGATTCATAAACAGGCAGCATTGACAGTAATCCCTCACAAAACCATTACTTCATATCAGACATTTGCAGCACATAAATCCTATTCTCCAAGGAAAATACATTATGTTTTCCCTTTTATATACTCAGAAACACTACATACAATACATAATATCATTCCCTCACAAAGAAATTTAATAAAACAAGAATATTCAGCCATAACCTGCTTCCATCAATGTGTGCAAATGCATCTCCCTTGCACATCAGTGAGGATATGGACAGGTGGAATGAGAACTTGCAATAACGGCAAAAATTGCACTGACTTGTCCCCTTTCTGAATCGATGGATTTCATTTTTCCCTGCCCCCCCCCCCCCCCCCATATTTCATGTGGTCAGCATGATCTCTCCAGGAAGTTTGATGATTCTCAGTAAGAGTTTAACAATTTATTAAGCCACTTCTGCTGGCTACTCAGTGGAACCCTTAAGCCTTCTTTGTAAATCAAGACATTAAGCTTCTCAACCATTGAGACTTCACTGAAGTTTGGACCACACCTCTACAGAAAGAGAAATTGCACAGTGAGTGAAAGATTAGAATAGGAAGAAGAGGTATCACTGATCAAAATAGCTGGTCAAATTTAAACATGGGCAATGAACCAAAGACAAAATATGTCATTTCTGTTTCACTGATATATTAATTTCAGACTTTTGTTATACATTTTAAACTAAAACATAGGTTACTGAAATTATTAAAGGAGCAGTATCTCCACAGATGAGTAAAAAAAAATGTAAAACAGATGATAAACACTTGCGTTAATGTAAATTCATAAAAGTTCTTGGCTTGAGATACTATAAGTAATGCGCTAAAAGAAAATACAGATATGCCAGTTGATAACCACAGGTGATGAGTGTGTGTTTTATCTGCTTGGAGAATGAGCAAAGGCAACAAGGAACAATTAAATTGGAAATTTTCAGTAAAGTAAATATACTTTCCCACCAGTTGCAAACTCAAGAGACTCATTCATTTTCATGATCCAAATAATTTTTACCCTCCATTGTAAGATGGCATGGGTTCATTCCTGTATAAAGGTTGACCCTAAGCTTATGGAAGTCAAAAAAGTTTTTGGTTGGCTTCAGCTAACTTTGAAAAAGATCCATAGATAAAATAATTCTGTACTTTTCATCATATATAGAGGAGAAAGAAACCTGAAATGCATAGAATAAATGTACCTTAACCTAGATCTAGGACTTTAATTGTCGCTACTAATTTTGTAACAGAGCCTTCTCATCTCTTTGAGCAGGAATGCATCTTCAACTACTGGTAACTCAGACCACAGCATCATAAAGTGATTAGAGAGCACAGCACAGGGAATTGCAGACAGTCTCTATACAACAAGGAACAGCTTACTGAAATAAGTGTGTGGGCTGTTAACAAGATTGAGGTTCCTAGCTATGAAACTTTTTGTGAACTTCCCTCTTTTTCATCACTTGAAGACTTCGAGAGACCTTATATGACAGACTACATATATATAAACCCACTTACCACAATTCTTTCAGTTATTTAAAAAAAAATTGAAAGAGAAATATGTTATTTATGAGATTAAGCTAAATGGACAGTCATGCAGTATCCTTAGGGTTGACTCAGTGTCAATCTAAAGTCATACACTCTTAGAGTGATTCCCTGTTAAAGTTTGCATTAATGATCAGAAGGATTTATAAAACAGAAGCTCAGCAAGACACATCTGAAAACATCATCTGCCTTAATTAGAGATATTGTGTTTCATAGTAGGGGCTCCAAATACAACACAATTTCAACAGATATTTTGAGAGCTCATGTGGTAAAGAAATTTATGTTCACATTTTCTGTCACCTGAAATGTTTTGCATTATAACCAAACTAATTCCTGTTGGTTTATTTTTATTTTTTCTTTTCCTGTAATAGATATTTTGTCTTTCCTTTCCATACTTTTTTCTGCTACTTGCTCATCCCAATCTGCCCGGCCAGAAAAGAGGGATCTCATCTGCTCCTGACAGCGCTTACCCTGTGTTCGACTTTGCCAGTCCTCCTTCATGTGTATTATGCCCAATGTCTTCACCATTTGCAGTACCTTGTGCTAATCTTGTTCTTTGCTTGGCACCTCATCATTTGTGTTTCACAAATTTTTCCACCTTTAGTTATCATATTCCTCTGATGTAACAACAGTTACAAAAAAGATACGTATTTTTGGTTACACTAATTTACGGTGCATGTATTTGGTCTCAAGGCAAACTAATATCTGTTGTATCCTGATTAGTGCATTTTAAATGTGTGTCACAGCTTTTGTTACACTAGTCTTTCCTATTTACAGTAAAAAAAATATACATTAGATAGGGACTCTCCATGAGGGACTGTAGTGAGAGGAAAAGGGGTAACGGGTTCAAACAAACAGAGGAAGTTTAGATTGGAATTCTTTACTGTAAGGGTGGTGAGGCACTGGAATGGGTTGCCCTGGGAAGCTGTGAATGCTCCATCGCTGGCGGTGTTCAAGGCTGGGTTGGACATAGCCTTGGGTGTCATGGTTTAGTGGGAGATGTCCCTGCCCATGGCAGGGGGGTTGGAGCTGGATGGTCTTAAGGTCCTTTCCAACCCTAACTATTCTATGATTCTATGATTCTATAACATGGGAGATATGAAGTAAAACCTCCTCAAGGAGGCCATAGTCTGCAAATTCTTTCATTTTGAATTTTGGACATACTTGTTTTTGTGTGACTAATGAAGTTTATGCCAGATTCACTTAAAAATAGCTACTATAATTCCACATAACTGCTGGGTTGTTATTTGTGGTGTATTTGCCTGCCTTCTCTTTAGTGCCTGTTGCCACATTTGCTTACTCTCTTGAGAGTCTATAGATTAACAAATCTTACACTTATGTCTGTATTGGCTCCAGAGGTCAGGCTGCAGAACAGCGTCTCCACGAAGGAGACATGAAATAGCATAACCCAGTTACTAGTCCATTAGAATAACAACTAGGAGACTTGGATTTTATGCCTGGCTCTATCACTAACAGTTTGAATGACTTTGAGCAAATAATTCTGTTTTCTGCCCTTTTTGTTTTCTTATCTGTATATAAAAAAAGAAAGAAAGAAGGAAAAAAGAGACTGTTTTAGTAACATCCATTAAATTGTTGCATTGAAAATAATGTGTGAAAGCTAAATATGGACAATCATTCCGAGGTTTATTTGAATTGATTGTCTTTCCTTTTTAACCAAGTAGGAAAAAAAGATCTGCAGAATGAAGCAGGGGAAGGATTAGGATTCAGTATTGTAAGACAGTTTTATTGCCAGTGTTAGCTTTCCTGTTTTCCTATAGTTTGGAATAAAGGAGAATAAATTCTTTTGTGTCCTGTAATTTTTCACTTAAACCTGATTGTTAAATTATTCTACACTGGCTTGAAATTATGAACCAGAGGTATGCTTCAGTTGTCATTTAGCAAGAGATACAATAAAAAATAAACATATAAATATATTTGGTAGAAAAAATAAAAATTAAAACATAGTAAGTTATGTATGTATTTATTTATATTTATTTATTAAACAAGGAGTTTGCTTGACAAGAAAACCAAGGCCTATGTTATAATTTTACCTAATTGCATTTAGCTTTCTCTAGCTTCATATATAAAGCCCTATATTTCAAATTTCAATGTTTCTGGTAGGTTCAGAAATACACAAGTAGAACTCTCTGGATGTTACCATGCAAAAGGTTAGACTCGATAATCTCTATTGACATGATACAGTTGGTCTTTGAGTAATAACTATTTTTAGGTTATGAATTGCAGGAATAGAGGTGCATTGCAAAGTCTGGAGGTGTCATGCCCCTCAGAAAGGCTTAAGGGTAGGGATTTCTCTATCTACTAAGCTTGAAAAATAAGAAGAGAAAAGCAACTCTTAAGAAATAGAAGATGAAGTTTGGGGCTGGGAGCTAGAAGGAAGTACAAGTTGTGCGAAGCAGGCCTCTGGAACAGGGAGCAGCAGTGATGAGAAGCAAAAAAAAACAGGCAGATTCTGAATGATGGTAAGAGAACTGAATATGATCTTAGCACCTCTGTTAGCAAACCAGACTGATTTGTGTCTTATGCAGTCCTGATGCTGTGAGATCTTTTTGCACTCACAATAAATAGGAATTAAAAACATGGCTCTGATGAATGTCCATATAGCAAAGAGACCTTCAGCAGAAAATAGGGATATTTCCATAGATAAATATTTTTTTATAGCATCTCTTAGCAGAGAGTGGAGATACTTCACATTTATGCTATAAATAGCAAAGATTTGAAGTAGTCACAAAATAGAAGTAAAAGTAAAAGAGCAGCAAACTGGAGAGCTAAATAACGAGGACCATACATTAAGGAATTAAGAAAAGATGTTTTGAGTGGCATGGTTGAATTGCCTGTATAAGTAAGTTTTGCGATGGTTCTCATTAGAGCCACATGACACAGTGATGCTTTAAAAATGCATCAAAGAATGGAACTTACGTTCTCCATTCCTGTCTTGGGATCTCCATGGTGAGGGGTATGACAGCTTGAGGCACAGACTTTTTTTTGTGATTCCATATTAACTTTTCAGTTTGACATGTGTCCCGTTCTAGCCCTTACTCTCCCTACTATGCTTTGAAAAGGACAAATATTGTGTACTATCTAGATTGACTAACTGTTTAGTAGTTTATTATATTTAGATCACAAATATCATTGCATAGGATTCACAGAATTCCACTGAGTAGATTAGCTTGTCAACAAAAGCAGACCTCTCAGGTAGATATTGTAAATACCAGATCTTGCTGCATGTGAAAAGCAGTCACAACAATTTGAGCTTCTACACTGGCTTGTTAAATGATCTTCCACGGATCTGCCACTGTGTTCCAGTCAACCATATAACAAGACTGTTCTCTGCTTTAGTTTCAATATTGTCTTATACATATGGAAATACTGCTCATTTTGACAATATGGAATGAATTTCTTGTATTGTTATCAGCTTTTCTGAAAACATGTCAGTCTTGGTGTTTAGGAAATAAATACGTTGCTCTCTCTTTAGCTCCAGAGACTTCACAGTAAAATAGGTATTGTCACTACATAAAAATGACCAAAATTCATTCTACATCTCGCCTATGAAAACCCCATGTTACAGCAGATGAGAGCTTCAGAAAAGGCCTGACTAATTGTTTTCAAAATAAATCAGTATTCTGAAAATAGAGTTTACTTTTTCCTAACTTGGTGCTGGTTTATTTCTTGGATAACATTGTGGTGAATTCCTAGTCAGTCTTCAGTGGAGTTACATTCTTATTTCAGCTGAAGATATGCCTCCTTCTTCCTCAAAGCCATTCAAGGATCCATATTTCTTACCTCATATAAGCATGAGGTGGACTTCCATTGCTGATCAGTTTAATCTTGTCTTTCAGTTGTATTTCTCTACTATGAGAGGTCATAATCAGAATAATACCTTCATAAAGATGGTTTTCTGAGGGTAAAGCAGTAATAAAACTCTCACTTTGTGCTGGAGAGACTTTATTTTTATTAATTCAATTAAAAGTAGAGGACTATTTCCAATGTGCAGCTGCAAGATACTGGTGCCCATCTACAAACACTGTCGATGATGACAGAAATAAGGTGAGACAACTCCCTGAGAGGCTAGAGTGTTGGACAGTATTGAAGGGGAGTGAATGCCTGCAATAAGGAGCTTGGGGTCCAACCTGCCTCCCTGCCTCTGTATTCTCAGAGATTTCACATCAAATTTCTAGATGACTAAATTAACCTAGGCAAGATATTATGGAGTTGCATGCAGTGGTGTTCCTATGGCTTTAATAGAACTTGACACATGCAGTGACTTTTGGATGCAATCAGACAGCTCATAGGAAAAAGAAACTTTACCATTGTTAGTACAAAATAGTATCCTCCTCAATAAATCACAATAAGATTCTACGGTAAAAAAATAACAAGGTTCTACAATTTTTTTCTAGGAAGCTGTTGTAGATGGGCAGGAAGTCATCATTCAGTGAGGAAGCTGAAATGAGATTGGTTTCTGTGTAATGTTTAAAAGCAGTGCCCTTGACAATTTTTGTCTGGGATGTGACTAATGCAAAGCAGCCCAGAAGTTGTTTCACATTATCTAAAGTGGATTTGTGAACTATATCTGACCTTTCCCCACCTCAGTATGAGAGGATTAATCTGACCTATAGACCAACCCTCAGGATGAAATGTCACAGAAAATATACAGTTACTGAGCACTTCATGATTAATTTGTGTGTTTGTCCACTTACTTCTGCCCTTTGTTCTCAATCTCTGCCATCGGATCACAATTTCTTTGGTGACATGCTTCATAAACAGCTTAAATACATCCTCAGAACAATGTCCTGCACTTAACGAACACTTAATTTTTCTGTCATTTAAAAATTTATTACACTCCTGAAGTAACTCAGTACAACAAACTGCTGTTCAGAAGATAACAAGAAAACTCACATTCCTCTATGAGGATCATAAAACATGGAGAGAGTACCTTCTCTGTTTTCCTTGATTTTGTGGAACCTGTAGCTTTTGTAACTTTGGATGTTATCAAACAGAAGAGCAAAACACACAGACGGCAGAAGTGTCCCAGTTTCTCAAATGTGTGTTCCACCCATTCTATTTTGACATAAGTAATTCCTGTATAGCGGAAATTTGACAGAGTGCATCTAAACATGCATGGCCAGCCTTAACAAAAGCATGCACTCAATTCCACAGCAGAGGCTGCTCATCTCCATGATTAATAAATGTAGTGACCATCTGGAAAGATCATTATACAATCTGCATCTTCAATGTTGGAAAATCTCAAACTGTCTGATCCAAATTTCTTATCTCAGATAAGCATGACATTCATTGCTAATCAATTTAAACTTTCAGTTGTGTTTTTTCACTGTGAGAGGTCATAAGAACACCTTCCGAGGAAGAACAAGATTCTGAAAGAAGGGATCACTCATAGTCTGCTTTTTTAAAGAAAAAAGCACTAATTTTTCCAGTCCATGTAATTTGAGGGGAAAAGAAGAAGAAGAGCCATGCAAAATGTGTGGTCCAGTCTATGGATTACCTGAAAGAATGGTTCTGTGAAATGTGGCTGTCATTTTCTACACTCTTTGAACCTCATAATCAAGTAATGACTTCATTATATAAGCTTATGCTCAGGTTTCCAACAGAAGAGCTCTACTTTTTAAATAGACTTAAGACATCTTTGAGTTGACACCATAGAATTGGCATACGCTTCTCCAGACATTCTTCATTCCTAATACCAGTGTTGGAGAAAAGATTTTAATTTTTTATTTCTAAGTCGAGCATACAATAATCACAGAATAGTTAAAGTTGGAAGAACCTTAAGATCACCCAGTTCCAGCCCCCTCTGCCAGGGGCAGGGACACCTCCCACACACCTAAGGCTCTGTCCAACCTGGCCTTGAACACCGCCAGGGATGGAGCATTCACAACTTCCCTGGGTAACCCATTCCAGTGCCTCACCACCCTTACAGTAAAGAACTTCCACCTCAAATCTAGTCTAAACTTCCCCTGTTTAAGTTTAAACCAGTTACCCCTTGTACTCTCACTAATGTCCCTAATGAAGAGTCCCTCCCCAGGATCCCTATAGGCCCCCTTCAGATACTGGAAGGCTGCTATGAGGTATCCAAGCAGTCTTCTCTTCTACAGGCTGAAAAGCCCCAACTTTCTCAGCCTGTCTTTATACATGAGGTGCTCCAGTCCCCTGGTCATCCTCGTGGCCCTCCTCTGCACTTGTTCCAACTCTTCCATGTCCTTTTGGTGTTGAGGACCCCAGAACTGCACACAATACTCCAAGTGAGGTCTCACGAGAGCAGAGTAGAGGGGCAGGATCACCTCCTTAGACCTGCTGGTCACGCTCCTTTTGGTGCAGCCCAGGATATGGTTGGCTTTCTGGGCTGAGAGTGCACACTGAAGCTGGCTCACGTTTATCTTCTCATCAACCAACAACCCCCAAGTCCTTCTCCACAGGGCTGCTCTGAATCTCTTCTCTGCCCAAACTGCAGCTGTGCCTGGGATTGCTCTGACCCACATGTAGGACCTTGCACTTGGCGTGGTTAAAATTCATCATGTTGACATCAGCCAACCTCATAAGAGTGTCAAGGTCCCTCTGGATGGCATTCCTTCCCTCCAGCATATCAACTGAACCACACAGCTTGGTGTCATCGGCAAACTTGCTGAGGGCACACTCAATCCCACTCTCCATGTCACCAACAAAGATGTTGAACAAGACTGGTCCCAACACCGATCCCTGAGGGACACCACTCGTTACTGGTCTCCAGCTGCACATTGAGCCATTGAGCACAACTCTTTGTGTGTGGCCATCCAGCCAGTTCTTTATCCACCCAGTGGTCCATCCCTCAGATTGATGTCTCTACAATTTAGAGAGAAGGATGTCGTGTGGGACAGTGTCAAACGTTTTGCACAAGTCCAGGGAGATGACATCAACTGCTCTAGCTCTGTCCATCAGTTGCGTAGCCCCATCATAGGAGGCCACCAAACTGGTCTGGCAGGAATTCCCCTTAGTGAAGCCATACTTGCTGTCACCAACCACTTTGTTGTTTTTCATGTGCCTCAGCATGCCTTCCAGGAGAATCTGCTCCAAGATTTTGCCAGGCACAGAGGTGACACTGACTGGTCTGTAGTTCCCCAGCATATCCATTTTCCCCTTCTTGAAAATGGGGGTTATATTTCCCTTCTTCCAGTCTTCAGAAACTTCACCTGACTGCCATGATTTTTCAAATATGATGGACAGTGGCTTAGCATTTCATTTGTTAGTTCCTTCAGGACCTGCCGGTAGATTTCATCATGTCCCATGGACTTGTGCAAGTTCAGGTTCTTAATATGGTCTCGGACCAGATCCTCTCCTACAGTGGGCCCAGGGTCTTCGTTCTCACAGTCCGTGTTTCTGCATTCCAAGACTTGGGTGGTGCGTTCAGAGCATTTCCCTGTGAGCACCAAGGCAAAGAAGTCACTAGGAACCTCAGTCTTCTCCAAATCATAAGCAAAAATATATTCACAAAGTGCTTTTTTCAAGATGGACTCTGATATATCATATAGGATTTTTTCATGTTGTTATCTATATATTTGCTGATGAACAATAAAGTTCTCACAAACTTTCTTAGAAAGTGTATTACAAATGATGCTATCAGCTTTACAGACCTTGATACAGGACTTCTGCTAGCCAAGATTTCCAGTGAGAAATACCTTTCCTTACTGTGTTTTAAACTTTGGGAAGAGGAGGCTACATCTAAGAAAATAACTGTCATGTTTCTGAATTTAAACAAATGGTGTTTGGCTATGTAAAAAACCCAGGAGATGCTAGAGTAGCTGCAAAAGAGCTTGGGAAAGATCTGGAAAATCATACTTATTACAATCACAAATTTTTAGTTGTGCTATAAATAGCTCTCTAGCAATTTCTTATTAATGTGAATTGGAAGTCTCAACAAATTCAGTCTGCTGCAGACACCATTCCACCAATAAAAAGGTAGTGAAAGGGATGAAAACCTAGGTAAAGGCTTTTCACACAAGTTCGTTGAGCTTTAATTAGTTTCTTGATTCAAATATTTTAATGTAAAGGTCAAACATTCATGCCACCTCATCAAACCTACTGTGTGGATGCCTAAGACATATTTACAGATGTCGTAGAGAAACCATGTAGATGCTCAGCTCCACTCGCTCCACTCAGAAGTCACTGTTATCAAGTTTGTGGTCCTCTTCATGGTGACTAATTTGGCAGTAGGTGAAATCATGAATAATTGTTTCCTTTGAGTTCTTCAGCATTTTTGCTTCCAGCTGATAGCTACAAAATGTTGAAATTCTATGAAGTACAGGAGAATAAAAGAGTCATCTTGAATTGACTGATCTCCTAAAGCACCCGAGATGTGCAGACTATGCAGGAATCCTATGAAAAATGCCTCATTCTTCTCCCGTAATAAATTCTATTTCTTAAAAAACTGGAGAAGATAAATACAGCGAGAAATATAAAATAGAACATAAGTTGTGAAATCCATTTGTTGCTTTCACTTCTTCACATCTTCAGTACTATATAGCTGACTGTAACTTATGATGGCCAGCCATAATAGGTTTATATTATCATAGATTTACTCAATGCATTAAATTCTACCTTGGATTATATATGACCAGAAATCAAATTCATGACACTAATTCAGATGTGAAATGGAATATATTTTTCTCAACCCCCTTGAACCAGTGTCAGACAAGACAATCTGGGAAGAGAAAAGCTTTATCTTCTCTATCAGTATTTGTGTCTTAGAGTAATAATGGTTATAGCTATCTGCAGTTTCTTTTGTGGGGCCAGTGCTGTTCATGTAGACATTACACCTGTTTTGGTGTTGGTTCCAATCAGTCATTAGATAATAGAGACTCTTCAAGTGTAGCCATGGCTTTTCCTGGTTTGAGCAAATATCTTCAATAAAGATGAAATGGATGCAACTTACATTATACAACTCAACTTATTTTATGAGGAACGAATTTAAAAATCACAGATGTTAACAAATAATTTTTTGGTGTTGAATTGATTACAAAATTGATTAAAAATTGCACAGTGCTTACTGAGTAGAGAAGCATTACAGCACCCATGGAACGAGGAGTCTAGAAACGACACATTAGTCTGCATAAACCCTGCACCTATGTGTGCTTGGCAATATAAGCCCAAGCTGTTCTGTTTAGGGCTTGACTGACTGATTTTCACAAAGACCATCTCGGAAGCTATCACATCCCTTTTCTGCTAGCTTGGCTAATGGAGCTCTGTCCTCCTCTTCAGTTGAGTTGAGATTGATACTATTTACCACAGGTAAACACTTGCAAAGTGTGTCCTATTTCTATTTTGAACTAGAAGCCAGTTGCATTGAAGAATTCTTACTTTAGTGTGAAATATTCCTGTCCTGAGATGTCAAGATGGCCGCAGTAATTGAGGCAGACTTTTTCTCTTTAAGACTTGAGAATTCAAGAGCATCTTGAGAATTAAAGAACAGGCAGCTGAGAAATACTTAAAAGTAATTTATTGGTGAATGTATAAGTCTACTCATATTACTGAAAGAAGATGTGGAGAGTTTTGATTTGTTCAGGTTTAATGCATGCATTGCTATTAATTTTGAATGAATCTATTTTGAATAGGAGCTATCTATTATATTCAGGTGATATTCTGGAAGGTAATGACCAGTTGAATTGCCTCCAACATTAATAGTCTTACAATTAAAGCCAATGCTATCAATCCACCCATCTCTTCCCACTTTCTTTAAATACTTTCTATATCATGAAAGCCATGTCCTGCAGCCCAACGAGCTTAGCTGACAGAAGACTAAGACAAAAATCCCTTTGCCCAAATGCTTCTCACAGGGCACTGCAGAAGGCTTGGGCTAAAAAACATTGGTGTCAATTTGCATAGTAAGTGAAGAAAGTGAATATGTGCTGAGTAAATTGGAAAGAATCTGAAGATTTTACTTAAAGCCTTGCAATCACTCAATTCATGACAAAAAATCTTGGAGATGTTATTAGCAAGTATTATTTATGGTTGATCCTTTCCTGCAAGGGTATGATGCAGTTATAGAGGGTAATGTGATGACAAAAGACAATGAAAAATCTGAAAAAGGATCATTAGGTGAAAAACATTCTTAATAGCTAAAAATAGAATGAGTTAAATTTCCATAGACCAGCTGTGACTCTGGTAATTTCTCACTGACATGGGCAGAGGTGGAATGGTCAAGTGTTGGCTTGACTATTTGTTTATATTTGAAAGAGAAACCTTATTCATAAGGGAGTAATTGTCAAGAACAATGGATTTCTTCAAGAAATCAGTGGAAGACTGTTACAGATATTATGAATTGCACCTCCAAACTCATCTAAGCCTGAATGCAAAGGCTATTGATATTACTGACAACTTTACCCCTTCTTTGATAGAATAAGTCTCACAATTCCAGGACAAATTCATTCATTTTCTCTGTTATCTCTGCCTGTCCTGTTATCAATTTTTCCTGAGTCAAGGGAGAAAGGTTTTTCCTGGCAGGTGAGAGTATGCTATTTAAACTCATCTCTAGTTGTCATGGCTGCTTCTCAAGGATCTTCTTACAGCAACCATGGATCCTTATGGCTTGTCCTTAGCACCCATTATTACACTCAGAGCCACTCTTGAGTCATTCTATAACCAGTATCACTTATATCCATCTTACTATTTTCTCACTTAAGTTTTCTATTACTGTCATGACTTCTGAGTCTTCCCTTGACATCACACAAGTAGGTACCTTTGTTCAACTTGTCCTGAGTTTCCTGGTAACACTGCCAGTAGCATGCTGTCACTTTTGAGTCTTCTGCCTCCATGAGCTGTCTTTAAAGACATTTCTGCACTGCTTTATATCAGATTTCCTGAGTATCTGAAACGTAAAATGAAGTGATAACAATCACATGGCCCTGTACCCTGTGTAAGTTGCCTAGCATTTAGGAGTTTTACCTGAAGAAGCTTCCAAGATCTAGATCTAGGTCTTGTAAGAAAACCTAGAAAAATGTGTTTAATTGGAGCTTTGTCCATTTCTGCTTTTTAGGAACTAAAATTTCTAAGTACTCCTGACAACAGTTGAGTCACCATGACCAGTACAATAGAGGGACAATTAACCTTTCTTTTATATGTTTCTTTTACAGGTGAAAGATAGCACTACCAATTTGCCATCAGCTATTAATTTGATTTGTTTTTTATTTTGTCATTTGGTAAATGACATATTGCTGGAAATAAAATTTCAAGATGGATGTGCTACTAAAAGCACATGAAACCTGCTAAACAATGAGAAGATTACACCCAAAATCATAAAGAAATTAGATTTGAAATTATCCATCAGTGTGTGCAGTTCTTTGCCTTTTCCTTGCATCTGCTTGCCTACAATGGTGTTCTTTTCACCAGGAGAGGTTGGTGGATATTCCTGAATGATAAGATTTTATTGCGCTGTAATTGGCTATCTTGCTTTGATAGCTTCTTAAAGCACGTGTTTCAGTGAACCTGTGGTCTATGTATATTGGTGTAACAATTCTGAAACTACTCAGGCTTACATGAAAAATAACAAGAAATCTTATCAGAATGTTGCCTGCCTCATAAAATTTAGTGTATTTAAGACAGACAGGCAGAATGGGGTGCGAGAAAGTATCTGCTGTAAATCCCTCAGTACTTCCTGGGATAGTTGTGACTTAAATACAAACACCATTTAAAAATGCTGTGGAAAAATCTGTTATATTGATTTAGCTGATGTTTCCATAAGGTGTTCTTATTTCTGATTCAGTTTCACAGAAGAAATGCTCAGGAGCATCATTCAAACGCCTCATCTATCTTGAATAACAGTTTCTGGTTTTAGACGTTATGGAGGAAGAAGAGATGCGAGAAAAGATGGCTGCAGAAAGATGGTTGTAATGGAAAGGTTAGTGACGTGTCTTGTTTTCATCTAGTTTTCATCCTTGAGGAGACACATACTACTTTTAGAACCTTTTACTTGCAGTAGAAATAGGTTGGTGAAGATGTGTATCTCAGGGTGTTTGTCTAAGGAACAGGATGGGCATCTTATGTGTCAGATCTGAAAACATTAGGAAGTGGAATTGAAGAGTAATACCCCTGAAAGGTGAATCCAGATTCATGTGGTCGTGGCTATGCTGAATGTATACAGGTGTCCCAGTCAGCATTATTTTATTGAGATGTATATTCAAATCAGATTTAGTCTTATACAGTTTCTATCTGATCATCAAACCTCTAAGGTCCTGTTCTGAAACACTTTGAGGATTGGACCCCAAACAGCACAAATAAGCCCTTATGGGATAAGTATGTATCAGCTAAAACCACCAAGAACATAGAATCATAGAATCATAGAATAGTTAGGGTTGGAAAGTACCTCAAGATCATCTAGTTCCAACCCCCTGCCATGGGCAGGGACACCTCCCACTAAACCATGTCATCCAAGGCTCTGTCCAACCTGGTCTTGGACACTCCAGGGGTGGAGCATTCACAACTTCCCTTGGCAACCATCATGGGTTCAGCAGCAGCAGTCATTTTTCTCCTTTATAGTGGCTGGTGCAGTGCTGTGTTTTTGACTTTCGGCCTGGGAACAGCACTGGTGGTGCTGGTGTTTTCAGTTACTGCTTGGTGATGTTTTGGTTTGACCTAGGACTTTCTGAGTCTTGTGCTCTGCCAGGGAGGAGGGGAGGCCAGGGGGAGGCAGAAACAGGTTTCCGGACCCAAACTGGCAAAGGAGGTATTCCATGCCACTGCATGTCATGCCCAGGATGTAAAGACAGAGAGCAGAGACCCGGAAGGGTGGGGGTGCGCTGCTTTGGTCAGGCTGGGTATAGATGGTGAGCAATTGTTTTCTTTCCTTGTATTTGCCTTGTCACTATTATTATAGGTGGTAGCAGTAGTGATTTGTGTTATACCTTAGTTACTGGACTATTCTTATCTCAACCCATGGGAGTTGCATTCTTTCGATTCTCCTTCCCATCCCTCCGGGAGTGGGAGGAAGAAAGAGGGTGGAGTGAGTGAGAGAGAGACAGTGTGAGATATGGAGGCTTAAACCACGACAGCGACCCACTCCAATGCCCCACCACCCTTACAGTAAGGAACTTCCTACTTATATCCAATCTAAAGTTCCCCTGTTTAAGTTTTAGCTCCTTACCTCTTGTCCTGTCACTACAGCCCTTAATGAAGAGTCTCTCCCCAGAATCCCTATAGGCTCCCTTCACACACTGGAAGGCTGCTCTGAGGTCTCCAAGCAGCCTTCTCTTCTACAGGCTGAACAGCCCCAACTTTCTCAGCCTGTCTTCATATGGTTGTATCTTTCTCCTCTAGAGAGTATCTACATATCTGAAGGAGGCCTACAGGGATGCTGGGGAGGGACTCTTCATTAGGGACTGTAGTGAGAGGACAAGGGGCAACGGGTTCAAACTTAAGCAGAGGAAGTTTAGATTGGATATGAGGAAGAAGTTCTTTACTGTAAGGGTGGTGAGGCACTGGAATGGGTTGCCCAGGGAAGTTGTGAATGCTCCATCGCTGGCGGTGTTCAAGGCCAGGTTGGACAGAGCCTTGGTTGGCATGGTTTAGTGTGAGGTGTACCAGCCCATGGCAGGGGGTTGGAACTGGATGATCTTAAGGTCCTTTCCAAACCTAACTATTCTATGATTCTATGATTCTATGTTCTTGGTGGTTTTAGCTGATACATACTTATCCCATAAGGGCTTATTTGTGCTGTTTGGGGTCCAATCCTCAAAGTGTTTCAGGACAGGACCTTAGAGGTTTGAGGAGAAATAGGATGCTGTATTGCTAAGTCAGGAGCTCAGCTATGAGCTTAGCTATGTATTTGTATAGTTTTAATTAAAGACAAATTAGATCAATTAGTGGTTGGATGTCTTCGCTGCTGCTTTATTCCATTCCTTCACTCTTGCTCTATTTCTGTCAAATAAACGTATTCATTTTATTAAATATGGAATTAAATGCCATTATTCTTTCAAACAGATTCTCGGGGAAAATTCTTCTCCATTGTAGTAGTGAAAAGCCATGTTAGTGGCCAGGTAAGCCTCAGGCTTACACAATTGGAATCCCATTAAAAGCAAGAAGCTGTAAGGCATAAAGGATTTTCAGAAGTCCTCCACATAGGCATATTCACTGAATGTGACAGGGAAATGTCTAACATAATAAAACTCTGTTTTTTTTCTCTTTTTAAAGCATTCATGAGAGATTTTGTAGCTTTTAACTTGTTCATAGTTACTGTATACGCAGCATACTCTATTAACTGGGTATTGCTGAGTGGTAGTTTGACCCTTTCCCTTGGGTTTTAGAGCCCTTCCCAGTGGGGAAACCCTCTGGAGGAAGTCTGAGACTTCCTCTTCCCAAAGAAGCAACTGGCTACACTTGGAGGAGGAATTTTAGGGACTATAGAAGTGGGCATATGAACAGCAGGGTATACACAACCTATAGCACAGCTGAGATCAGAAAATGCTGAGAAAGATGGAACTGACACATAACCAGAGCTTGTGTAATAGAGGATATTTTTCCTCAGTGACTAGAGGTGACTTTTACTGCAATTCAAGATTCCATTGAAGAGAGTTTGAACTGAGGCGAAGCTTAAATGAAAAAATATTTGCACCTGCAGACACAGTGCATAGATGGAATTAATTCTTTGTTTCTGTTCCTTTCTTGAGTTTCTTCCATTTCACAAAGTCTTATACTTGTTTTTGCTCTTAAAATCTCTGGGGTTTTTGTTTGTTTTAAAGTCTGCTTGCGATGTGCTTTATGTACTTTTTAAGAAGAAAGCTTCTTAAAAAGGCAGTCTTACATCAACGTCCTGGCAGTCCTAGGAACTAATAGAATACAATATTTTGGCTGGAAAGGACCTACAGTGGTCATCTAGTCCAACTTCTTGCCCACTTCAGAGATGACCAAAATTTAAAGCATATTATTAAGCTCGTTATCCAAGTGCCTCTCAAACATTGAAGACTCAACCTAATCTCTGGGAAGCATATTTGACCATCTTCTTGGTAAAGAAGTGTTTCCTAATGTCCAGTCTAAACCTCTCTTGGTGCAACATTGAACCATTCCTGTGTGTCCTGCCACTGGATCCCAGGGAGAAGAGCTCAGCACCTTCCTCTCTACTTCCCCTCCCCAACAAGCTGTAGAGAGCTATGAAGTCATCTCTCAGCCTCCTTTCCCCAGACTGGACAAACCTGAAGTCCTTAGCTGCTCTTCACAGGACATTACTTCCAGCCCTGTCACCAGCTTTTTTGCCCTCCTTTGGACACATTCAGGGACCTCAGCATCCTTCAATCATAGGGCACAGAACTGTCCCACAGAAGTCAAGTTGAAGGTGAATACAGATAGATAATCCCCTCTCTTGACTGGCTGGTGATGCTGTTTGGTGCACCCTAGGATGCAGTTTCCCCTTTGACTACCAGGGTCCACTGCTGACTCCTATTTACCCTCTGCCAACCAGCACCCCCAGATCCTTTTCTGCAGGGCTGTGTTCCAGCCACTCCTCTCCCAGTTTATATTGTCTCCAGTGACAGTATATATTCCACTTTGGCCTTATAGCAAATCTATAGCTGATATAGATCTTTATTTTGCTAGAAAATTTTGGAAACTCTGCAGCTGTACAGGATAAATCTGACTCTGAACTTGGTCAGATAAAATAGCACTCTGTAACATCTATTCAATTACTGTTCTTCCCAGGGACAAAAATGCCCCACTTCTAGGTATCACTTTTTTGTTGCTGTTCTCCTTTGACTGCTGTAGCATTATCTTGAGGAATTGGTTACCCCTCAACTTTCTAATGTCTTCTTCCCTGAGGTTATGAATGTTCTGGAATCATATTGAGTAGTGGAGAATAAAAGAATCTGAAAACTCTTTTTCTTCCATGAAACACAGGCTTACAAAGGAAGTCCATCACAAGAAGGATTGTTGCTTATTTTCCCTTTATTTTTCTTTTCCTATTCTATTTTGTTAGCAGATTGTATGCAGTTTGTTATTCAGCACCTCATCTTTTTTGACCATGCTTCAGTATAGTCTCTGCCTCACACAGCTGAGAATATGCTTCATCAGCTACGTGCAAGCTGAAGATTATCACCACACCAGGACACATCACCAGGCAATTTCTGATCCACATGTATGTATTTTATATTATATATATTCACTTAAATGTATATTCCTTCCCCCCACCCCCTTCTGTTGGCATTATAGTGTGCTACTGTCGCTGAGAGAAGGAACAAGCTGTCATAGGAAGCTTGTGATTGCCATGGGCAATTTGGAAAGCCACAGACACTGCTGGGGCTTGTCCAGCAAAGTGCATCAGCACTGCACTTTGTTCATCATCACCAGTATCAAGGGAGGCCTGGAGAAATTCAAGAGACACTACAGAGCTCTAGGAGCAAAAGTGGAGGACATGGGAGCCCTGACTGGAATCCTAAATTGTCCTTGTTATATGGGCCAGTCTTCAATGGATGCATAACAGGAGTTAGTAACAGGCTGTGTGGCTGGTCTTGCAGGCAGACTCATGGCTTTTGTAACCAAGGGTCCTTGTTTGGAACACAGAGCAAGAGACGGGACCTATCCAGAAATTATATAAGTACTTTTACCAACAGATTTGTCAAGCAGATGAAGCTTTAAAGTTCGTATAGTCAGGGTTTGCATTAACATCTTATGGCAAGATGAAGCAAACAATGGCAGTGCTTGAGATGGAGTAATGAAAGTCTTGGGAGGGGTAAAACTGGTCAAAAGAGGGTACAGCGATACAGTCTGGGAAATAAGATGGAACTAGATCTCCTGTAAGTGCATGCAGAGCTGTGATGTCATTAGAATTGTCAGGATGGAGTAGATGGCTTGTATGACTGGAGATCTGTGATGATGGATAGATAAAGGCTTCTTCAGGAAAGACAGGCAAGGAAGACAAAGAGTACTCCTCTATGAGAAATTGCTGCTCAGAAGTGTGGAGCTTTCTACAGCCTAAACAACAGGCTGATTGAGTGCTTTTAGGTCAGCATCAGAGGAGAGGCCACTGAGAGCAACATTGTACAGGGGATGTTAGAGGCTACTGGGTCAGGGTAAAGTACTGAATGAAATCTTCAGATCATTGTGTTCCTATGGGACTGGAGATTCTGTCCTGCCACTTATTGAAAGGGCAGTGTGGAGGGATGCAAGCAATTTGGGAGGCTTCTGGAGGGTATCAGGGTTGCCTTTTTGACATGAATTAGCTCAGATGCAGATGCCTGTGCAATACAGATACATGGTCAGGTGAGTCTTAGTGCCTATGAATTCTTGGACTAAATGTGGTATGATCATAGAATCATAGAATAGTTAGGGTTGGAAAGGACCTGAAGATCATCTAGTTCCAACCCCCCTGCCAGGGGCAGGGACACCTTCCACTAAACCATGCTACCCAAGGCTATGTCCAATCCAGCCTTGAACACCACCAGTGATAGAGCATTCACAACTTCCTTGGGCAACCCATTCCAGTGCCTCACCACCCTCACAGTAAAGAATTTCTTCCTCATATCCAATCTAAGCATGATGATAACTTGAGCTGGCCATAAAGGAGATTCTAAAGTGATTGGTTTCTCCTCAGACAGATTCCTTCTTGAACCTTTGCATTATATATATATTACGAATGATATATTTTGTAGATATTAACTTGCTGTTGCTTATATTTATTTTTTATTAAATATCATTAAATAAACATATTTATTTATTTTAAGAAAATAATATTATAAGGGATTATAAACTGTGTTAAAGACAATTAATCTGTCATTTGGAGTAAAATCAGTGGATAGAGCTGAAGAACTAATATACTGCAATTCCTTTTCCCAACTATTGTATCAAAGATACATAATTTAAGACAAAAAAAAACGCCCCAAACAAAGCCAACAAAGCAGATGCAAACATTCACTACACCTTATCAGTGACTGTCCAATTCATGTTGCTTGTTTTTCTGGAACTTTAAATAATGACCCAGTATAAGCATATAGACCAGGTGCAAGGTCAGTTGAGACAGTTCAGAAGGCAGTGGCAATAAACACAATTTATCAATCTGTATCTTTATAAATCAACAAATTATATCCAGACTAAGAAAAGAATTATGCAGATGTTTTTGACATGATGATGAAGTCCATATGATTTATGGTGTGACCAAGCACACTAAAAGGCTTTTAAAGGCTAAGCTTTTTTTGGCTGGGGATAAAATATGAAGCAACTCTTATATGCTATTAATTTTTAGTGTGAGAAAGAAATAATGCCCTCATGAAATGTTCCTGTGTGACCTTTTTCTCACATTGTAGTCATTCAAATGTGGATGCTTATGTTATTGGCCCGAAATACCCCCAGGAAAATGTCCTTGAGCTGAATGGAGTAGCTCATCCCTCCCAGAGAATCTCATATCTACACCTGTTATACTAAATTCATGATTCTGAGGACTATCACTCAAATATGCAGTATAGAGATTATTGTTTTAACCAAATAATTGTGATTGTAGACTTGTCGTGGTTTAAGGTGTAAATCACGCAGCCCGCTCACTCACTCCCCCCTCTTTCTTCCCCCCCACCCCGGGAGTGGGGTGGGGTGGGGTGTGGTGGGTGGGGGAATGGGGAGAAGAATGGAAAGAATGTAACTCCTACCGGTTGAGATAAGAACAGTCCAGTAACTAAGGTATAGCACAAATCACTACTACTGATTATAATTATAATTATTATTAATTATTATTATTATCACCAATAATAATAATGACAAGGGAAAAGCAAGGGAAGAGGATACAACTGCTCACCACCCAATGACCGAGCCGTGGACTGAACTCTTCCAGGTTCCTGCCCCCAGTTTTTACATCCTGGGCATGACGTGCTGTGGTATGGAATACCTCTTTGGTCAGTTTGGGTCAGGTGTCCTGTCTCTGCTTCCTCCGAGCTTCCCCTCCTCCCTGGCAGAGCATGAGACTCAGAAAGTCCTTGGTCAAACCAAAACATTACCAAGCAGTAACTGAAAACACTGGTGTTATCAGAGCTGTTCCCAGGCCGAAAGTCAAAAACACAGTGCTGTACCAGCTACTAAGAAGGAGAAAAAAATGACTGCTACTGCTGAACCCATGACAAGACTGCAGCATAATTCTAAGCTAGAAGGAGGATGAACACCTATAATTTACTCCTGTGCCTTGATCATGTGCTTTTCTTCTGTCCTTTAGCCTTGGAAAATATAAGATGACATGTGCGTTCTCTCTCCTAGTGATTAGCAACTATAAATGTAATTCAGATGTTTTGCTAGTGTTTAACATAGAAGACTATGGGTCATTATTGGTATATTTTATTAAAAAGAAAAAAAAATCATATCCATCTCAACTTCTAGCCATGGCATTTGACTATGCCCACATGAAACTTCATTCAGCCATCAGCATAGCACTCCTTTCTGAAACTCATAAAATATGTGGTAATTCTTATGAATGTTCATTGGTTGAATGTACATCTTTCTATTCTTTGGACATGTCTAGTGATTAGTGTTGGAAATAAAATTAATCTTTACTGTTCTTTACTAAAACTTCAAAAAGGAAGGAGTTGGATAGTTACTGTTGCTGTTGTTCAGAAGAATACTCAGATCACCTCTCTAAAATATTTTGATCTAAAAATAAGAGAAGTTGACAGCTCGTTTTACGAAATCCAGATCTTACCACTTATGCTTTAGCATCTTTGTGAAGGTTGAGAAGAAGTAATCTGCCTGAGGTTTCTGTATTCTCCCTAATACGGAAAAGAAGCTGGATATGCATTTAGCTAAAGAGATAATAGATTGGGAATATCTGGACAACTTTGAGCAAAGAGGCAAGATCACTGAGGAGTGGAAAACACCCCGCCTGGATCTGTAACAGAAATCACAGCACAAATAAGTGGTGCTGTGACTTTCAATCTTTCTATTCAGCTATTTATTGCCTACTCGCTTAAGTGAGTTTTCATTTGCGTGAAGGTATGGTGAACATCACTGATGATGCAAAATCATATCCAAGGTGATTGCAGTCTCCACTGTTTACAGTCTTCTCTATGACTTCTCTGAGGAGCGGCTCATAATTTAACATGTCTGTAGTTGGGCTCTCCCCATCAGCATCCCAAGAATTAATATTCTACATTAATCTATAGGTTTTGCACAACATGTTCCTCCACTTCTGTTCAAGATATTTTGTATTGCAGCTGTTTTGCTTGCAGAACTTGCATTATCATTTATTCACAATGTAGTTTGTTTTCCTGACTACAAAAATGTATTTAATCTGCATTTTCATTTGTTTTAAATTTAGAGGGGATGAAAACCAACTGTAATTATACCATCAGACCATATGGTAAAGTAAGATCCATAGATGTACATTAATTTATGTGATGTACTTTACTTTCAGAAAGTGGTGCTTGAACACGGTGAAGCTTAAATACTGCCCAAATTAGGACAGCTGTGCCACATCCTTAGAGGTTTTATCAGAATATCTTTGCTTAATCCAAATAAAAGTACCAGAATTAATGTTATTCTTATGAAATGTGGTGCAGGGGGACTTACAGTAAAACCTAACAATTCCATGACTCTTTTAGATGAAGCAAGAAAGAATATCTTTATGGATGATGATTAAATTAAAGACTTGCTATTGGATTCAAAACAGTATAATGTTATGCTGGTCATTAAAGTGAACTGCTGTTTTCCTCCCACTTTTATGACAGAATTGAAGAGAAAAGCACTTGAAAAATACTGATCTTGTAGGATGAAAGAGTATAATATGATCCTTTGCAAGTGGCAATTTGCAGAAGTAAGTGCTGAGTTCATGGATGTTCAGGGAGAGGGATTTAATCTGATTTTAGACATCTGGAAAGAGATGTCTGCAGTAAACTAGTAACTTCTGTAGCCAACGGAGAAAAATAGACACTGTATGGAAATAGTCTCTGGGTGTTATTCTCTTCATATCTTCCATATTAAAAAATCAGTCTCCTTTCAAAGAATTTGCTTTCTGCACAGGCAAACACATAAAGGGAATCTGTGTTTGGGGATCAGCATGACTGTTTCAGTTTGGGAAGGGTAATAGAATAGAATCGTAACTTCCAATGGGCTACCTTTTCAGAGAGGGGCTAGGGGTTATATTGATTTGCTCAGGGCTTATCCAGTCAAATTCTAACAGTCTTCAGTGCTAGAGATTTCACAACCTCTTGGGACAATTTAATCCTTAACCATCATCACAGAAGATACTTTTTTCCCTTATGTTCCACTAGAATTTTCCTTCCTGTAACTTTTCTGTTGCTAGAGTCTTTAGATTCTGGTCTCTCCTTAGCAGCAAGACTTCATCATATTTGCCCTGTGCTAATTCTAGCAGGTGTCTGTCAACAAGATAGGCTTTGGTTCAAGAGATATCCAGGTTTCTTATTTGGTGCAGTCAGGATGCATTCATTTATTTCCCGTTGGCCCTTTGGGAGCATAATAGCTTTCCTGTTTCCATCAGTGAGAACTGAGATTCATCTCTCACCGTGTTTTTTCTCCCCTCTCACCAATCTTTATTCATAGGAAAGATATAAAAATGGAGAGAAATTAAGCATAATTCAAATAATGTGGGGGTACTTGTGCTTAGAGGATTTACGGTGTTCTTGTCTTTTGTCTTTCAAGCTTCATTCAGGAGCAGTTGTGTAGTGTGCAGACTGTAACAGTACTTGTGCTCACAGGCTCTGAAGCCAGATTACAAAGGTTCACACAAAAGTGTGTGATTATTGGAAGTGAAATTTGTTTCTGTATATGGAGTCCCTTTCCAAAGCTGATGCTCCACTGAGTTGGTCATTTGGCACTCTTGGTTTATTATTAAAAGATTTCTGAGTAACACTGATTCACTGAGGGCTGTATTCAGAGCTGTGGCTGAATCCTTTGATTTTTTGTTGCATTAGCTGACCTCTACCTTCGATCACTCCAGTTAAGTTTTCACCTCATTATCCATGACAGTGGTGTTTCTATGATATCTTCAATGAAAATGTGCTGTTTGTGACTGAAGCAGCTGTTTACTTCTGTGTTTAAAATCATTGTATGGTTACTGGAAGAATCTTAATTTTCTGCTGAGAGCAGATTGAAACTTTCAGTGTTGATAATATATGTTATTATTCTCATGGCCAGAATCACAAAAAAGTTATCACTTAGGAAAGACTTTTTTATTGAAACAGTTCCTAGCTTTAGATAATTTATCACAAATTTCAGTTTTACAGAACCTGGGCAAAATATTGAGGGTAAGTATGAAGAGTACTCAGGTAGATAGATATTTGTTGTAGGCATAATGCATGAATGTCTTGTGAATATCAAATGTTTATATTCTATACAATCCATTTTCTCTAAGTGTGTGGTTGCTGTTTGACTAATTCAGTAGTAGTCCTGTTTTTCCTATCCTTTTTTTCCCTTGTTTTTTCTACTCTTTATTACTCTGAACCAGTAATCTTACTAAAAGAAAGTGAAATAAGTGTTACATACTTGATTATGATTCAGTTGTGATGAGTTTGCCCTTAAAATCAGATGGTACTAAAAGTTTACAAATGACATTTCCTGTTAGAGATGAGCACCAGCTGTATAGTTTGGACATGGATTTCAAGCCACAAAGATGCACAAATCTGTGGGTTTAGTTTTCTTGTCTATCATCACTCTATATTTAGAGATGTATTTTAGAGATGCTTCTCTAAAGCATGTTTTCTCTTTTGTAAATTGCGTCCTATTTCTGTTCCCCTACGCCCCCCTCATTCTGTACAATTAACTGTATTTTAATCTAGCTGTATGATGCACTCTGTTCTGAACAGGGACCATCATTTATTATAGTCATTTTCTGCAGTGTCTGTAAATTAGATAATTATTCTCACGAAGCTTTCCAAAAGGAGAGAGTCAAGTCGGGTTTTGCTCAGCAATGTATGCATTCTGAGTAATTCAGCAGTATCCAAATAATTATCTCTCTTTAGAGTTCTGAGGCAGTAGAACAATAGCCAAAAGCAACAGTGAACTTCTTTTCCCAGGGGGAAAGAAAATGCAACCTAAAAATCTTCTGCTGTTCTCCTCCTAGGTCTCACGAGCTAAGCAGGCTCTGGGTGCAAACCCAGGCTCCCAACTCTTTGAAAAACTTTGGAGTCATATATTAGGACCCGGCACTAACTCCTAAACTGTTAGAAATCAGAACATAAGTTTGGGCATTTTGAACTGAATTGTTGCTGGAAATCCCACACTTTGGTTAAGAAGACATCGTTCATAACCAACAGTTATTTCTAAATTTGATGTTAAACTTTAGTTCAGTTGATCATCTGTTCCTTAGCTTTCCTGTTTTCAGTGTCAGCATCTCTATGCATGAATAATTCTAGCTAATTTTCTTTTTTAGATAGCTTCAAACTTAAACAGTGGAGATTTAGATTAGATATTAGGAACAAGTTCTTTACTGTGAGGGTGCTGAAGCGCTGGCACAGGGTGCCCAGAGAAGCTGTGTCTGCACCCTTCCTGCCAGTTTTCAAGGCCAGGTTGGATGGGGCTTGGAGCAACCCGCTTTGGTGGAAGGTTTCCCTGCACATAGCAGAGGGGTTGGAACTGGATGATCCTTTCCAGCCCAAACCATTTTATGATTCTGAGACTCCCTCACAAAAATTCATCCATACCACTTTTTTCCCATGAAGAACGAAGAATATCAATGTGCTTTTCATTAGTTTCATTCTTATTTCTCGCTCTTTTGAATGGGCAGTGTTACCATTACAGCGATTTTAATGTAGGGTAGTGACTCCATGGCTTAGTTTAAACATGACTTCAGATTTCATTTCCCACTGCTTGTGGTTACAAAAGGTTTACTATAGTGAAGAAGCCTGCATCTATCTAACATCTAACTGAATCAATTAAAAATAGCTGTCTGCTTCGGACTGTGAAGGTGTATTATATGACACATAATTAGCACAGTTATTTAGAAATAGAACTGCATTTGGGAAGCATCCACCTATTCATTTTTCTTAAGAATTCTTCCTTTCCTCCCAGAATGTCTTTTCCATGTTTGTCTTAGTTGAGAAATGATGTCCTGACAAGAAATCTGACCTTATTATTGCTCCATAGAGCTATGTCCGAGAAGGCAGCAGTTCAGAAATTAATGTCTTAATTTCTGATTGACCGTTTTTTTTCCAGGTCTTTGAAAAATCAAACCACCAGTACTTTCTAACATTGCTACTCCATATCTCAAGAAAAAACTTTAGTACTGTAGAAGGACAGGTATAAACTGGCATAATTTCATTTCTGAAAGAATCTATGCAAAAAATACTGTGGTGGAGGGAATAAGCCTGTAAGACTGCTGTGTTCCAACCTGGCAGAAATCTCTATACTTCAATGGAAACAAAGATGAACTCTTCCCTCACCTTGCTACTACACAGTTCTTATCTGGTAGCTGAAGGTAAACAAGTAAGCACCTTAGATGATAAAGACATATTTCCAAGCTTACACATACTAGTATTAGTATTTTTTTTCCCTGCAAGTACTAGACAGCATATAACAGAATAATGTATTAGTATCACATTCAGAAGATGCTTTCAGTCACCTCTGTAGTAAAAAGCTGTCTTAAGACATGAAGTGAAGGTATATTTTTACTGGTTTCCCGAACTCTGATGAATTGGATGGCTCCACTTTGAGAATAAGATATATTCTGAAGATTTAAACTTGTTTACAACAAACTGGTCAAAAAAAAATCAAATGTTTTATTAACCATAAGGCTTTTGAAGGAAGGTGCTTTTAGCTTGCATAAACCATTATTCTGTCCTACAGACAAGGGATAATGTAACATGAAGTCAAACATATCTGTTTGGCTACTTTGGTTCCCAATTTACTTTTAGTACTAGTATGAAACCTTTATTCCTAAACCATAATACTTTCATGTTCCTTGCCATGAGTCTTACTGTTAGAACTTAGTGGCCAGTATAAATAGGAGTTGATTTATTGTGGAGAGGTTGATAGGTATCCACTGAAGAGCTCAGACTAATACCTGGTTGTGTTGACAAGTGTCAGTCTGCTTCTTGTACAGAAGCTTACTCCATACCTGGGTTTAACGATCTGTGATGACTCTTGATCATCTGACTGCAGTGGTGTTCACTGGCTGTTTTCTTTTAATAAAGTATGAGAAAACAACAAACCTTAACAATCTGTGATCGTTTTGCCACATTAGTTTTCCCTCTTATATTAAATGCCATCTATTGTTTGCTAATGCAGGTGATTTCAGCTAATATGATTACATGGAAGGTTTTACAAAGTCTTTTTTTAGCCTGGAAGGATGCGATGCTATTTATGAGTCAAAATAGGCTACATTTAATTGTCACTGAGCCTATGACTCATTTGGCAGGATTACTGGATTTTACTGATTTATCTGTTTATTTTGCTGCTGTCATAGAGTGCCCTTTACTTAGTGATGGAATAATAATACATTTGGGTTTGTTTGCTTGGGTTTTTCCTCATTAGTAAACAGTTCCAGACTCTCTTTATTTGCTTAAGCCATATGCTTTACAGAGGCTTTGGCCATTCATCTAAGATAAGAGGCATGATGCACGATGTGCTATGCACAGCTTACCTTGTGTTGTCCTAGGTGTATCAAGTATAATGGAGACCTTTTCTTTTTTTGTTCTTATTTTATATGTGGTACTATTAATTTCTGTGTATATATTGTTGCTGCAAGTTTGCAGCAGCTGAGTTAGAAGCTGCTTGCCAGCAATGTGGGAGTGAGGAAGCCTATTAGATTTATTTTAACTCTTTACTGGTTGCTTTGAATTTTATGACAAGAAATCCCTTGTGTGTTTTTAATACAAAACCCCAAAACCCTCAGCTCTCCCAAAATTAAATTCACTGAAAATTGGAAGACACAGATCCTTCTGGAAAAGGATTTATTTGGAATAAAACAAGAAAGTTTTACAGGACTGGTCATAAATTATAGAAAGAGAAACACTAGGTTCCATAGAAATTACTCTAAAAACCTATAGAATTTAATAAAAAATGAAAGTCTCTATAAAATTGCTTTTTAAACCATCTTATAAATTGTTAAAATGAGGATATCATTCTCTTTTAAATTCTTTAAGGATGTTCTAAGAGTCTCTAATTCTCCATTCAGTTTTAAAGGAGTGATCCCAGTTCTACAATCTTTCTCACATGACTGGATTCATTGGCATCAATGGATTTGTTCAGAAATTTCAAAACCTATGATGTACATCATGCTAAGTTATACAAAAGCTACCCAATATAAAACATTACTTTATAATGTAAATCATTCACACTGCAGATTTTGATATTCCTAGGGGAAAATCTATAGACTCATTTGGCAGATGGTTACCGCACTAGCATGGACAGCTGAATTCATGTCCAGAATAAAGGAAACAGGCTTAAAGCTGACCAAATTATTTCACCAATGGAACAAAATAGTCACAGGAAGTGGTATGTCACCCTGAGAACACCTTCACACATCCACTTGTTTTCTAAACTGTTGGGTATATTCATCCTTGTAGACTCCAAAATGCTACAGAGGGAGCCGTCCAGCAAAGATTGGCCTTCTGCTTGTTCATATGTAATTGTCTAAAAGGAAGATGACTGATCTAAGTCAGTTTTCTAAGTGCCCTCTGTGATAAAGAGTGGGTGAAGATCTGAAGAAGAGAGTGCTCAGTGTGATGATTCATGATATTTTAAAGTCAACTTCTAGGAACTTTCAGTCTCAGTCAGTTTCTGAGAAGTCTGTCTCTTTTTAGGAAGAGCTGACTCATCTTCTGAAGGCGCCAGTTTCTCTCTATGATGACAAGCTTGTTTTGAGCACAGAGGCTTAGCTGTAAGTTCTATGTATGTTATGGAAAGATGTTAAGAATTGCTGTCTGGACTTGTATCAGTTATGTCTGGGAGTTCATCAGGTGAAATCTGGATGCTCAATAGAAGAGTTATTCCTCCAAACAGGATATTCTCTCACCTCATGTCCCTGTGAATGATTGTTAGTTAAACTAGGGCTCTATCTCATGCCAATAGGTAAGTGCAGGCACAGCCACAATCATTCCTGTTCATAATTATGGTCCTCACTATTCAGTATTTGCAATAGAATCATCAACGACACAGAAAGAAAAACAGATTGTGCTGTTTTCCAATGCTAAATCCTAGACTATGGCCTTCTGCACTACCGACTACTGTGAAATTCACCATCGGCATTTTACTTTAGGGTTCTTAATGGGCAACTAAATGGAGATTTTCGATTTGTTTTTCATTTTGACTTATGCTTAATTTTGAATTTGAGTGATCTCATTTGCTTAACCCATGGCAAGTACCCTGAATGCATTTGCAGAGACCAAGATCTTTATGGCTTCTTGTTTGTGAAGATGATTTTTATCCCCCCAAAATTCAGACCCAAATCCTTTATGCTTGAGGTCTGTATTGCAGTTAGCTTGACTACTTATTTTGAAGGGGAGCTTAAAACAGAGACAGTAATTGTGTTTGCTTTCCTGTCAGATGACTATGCTGTAATACAGTTTTGATATACCACACACGAGATTTTAAAGCACTTGTATGCTGTCTCTTGCTTTCTTTTTCGTCTTTGTCAAAATTGTACTCCTGCAAGCCTTCTGTCTTACAGAAGGTGGAAAATATAGAACAGGTGTAACCAGCAATCTCTGTGCTCCAGCACAAAGAATAAAAATGGTTTTGCGATTACAACGTATTTTCAGGCTTAGAAAACGAAACCAGTTTCATCCAGGAAGAAAGAGAATAAAAATGGAAAAAAAAACAACTGCTATTGAAATGTTTTCTTTCTGTCTCTTTGGCATTAGTTGCTTCTCCCTGTTCAGGCTGGATTGTTGAAGTAAAATATATATTTAACACTGAAATGGTGAAAGAACAAATTGTATACCTGAAATAAATTGCATTTAAAGGGAAGCTGTCACCACCACCACCCCCCACCCCCCCCCCCCCGCACTTCTTATCATAATGTCTTCATACATTCTTTTGAACCCAGGATAAATCAGATGGAAGAAATTAGACACTAGAAACAGATTTACATTAATGTTGATTCTAATGGTGGTAACTGATGCTAAGAAAAGATATTAAGAAAAGAAATGACCATGTAAAGGGCACACTTTCAAAAGCAAGTTGTTACTCTTATCACTGTTACTTAACCTGCGTATGCTCTTCAGCCTGCCCCAGCTGTGAAGGAAAACATTAACTTAAGCAATTTAACAAATAGATTGTGCTTTTTTTATGGTTTTTTTTTTCTGTGTTGTGTTCACTCTCAGCCTCTTGTGCCCTCCCAGGGTCCTCACTGGCAGGGCAATGTGAGAAGCAGAGAATGCCTGGACACTGAGTAAGCGCTGCTCATCAATAGCTAAACCATTGCCTAAGTAAAACTCAACACTGTCTTGGTCACAAATCCAAGGCATAGCACAAAAGGAGCTGCTGTGACGAAAATTAACTCCGTCCCAGCCAAACCCAGGACAGTTTCAGAGTCATCAGGGAATATAAGGCTGATTCTCTTCCTTTTCCCACCTCATGGGGATAATTGGGATCTGTTACTTAACAATTACAGTATCATTACTGAGCAACAATTGATGAGAACTTTCAATCTGCAGCAGTTGAAAAAGAAGACAAAAAAGCCTCTATACCCAAACTGTCACATTCATATGAAAGATAGAAATGTCTTTCAAATCTTTTTTTTTTTTTGTATTCCCACATGTTTATATGTTTATGCTTGAATTTAAAGAAAACAAAATAAAGCTTTACTATTCAACAACCATTTAAACTGACTTTATTCTTTCAAATAAGAACGTGTAAAATAGTTGAAGTCTGTCAAACTGGTGTTAATAAAATCTGCTCAGCTGAAGACAGAAATATCTTAGACAAAATTTATGAAAGCCTCAGCATTTAAAGGCAGTGAAAGCATTTTAAATGTATTGTCCTTTTTTATGTTTTTAACAAAGTCAAAATATTTTGAATTGTGGTTATTAACAAGAAAGTCTCCATTTCAAAAGTGAGAAACAAGAGCAAATGAAGACCCAGCATTAAAATATACAGAAGGGTTGCTGCAGACCAGGAAATTAGCTCTTCTCCATGACTATGGATAAGTTAAAAACCAGTAAGCTTAAATTCTATCTGTGAAGTTTTATGTTGAACTGGAGAACTGTTCTAGCGGCTGAAATGGTTAATAGATCACCTGAAACAATTACAATTTCCATCATTGTAAATACTTAAGCCTAGAGCAGAAAAATATTACTCAGAAATGGTAAATCATAGAATCATAGAATGGTTTGGGTTAGAAAAGATCTTAAGATCATCCAGTTCCGACCCTCTGCCATTGGCAGGGATGCCTTACACAAGACCATGTTGCCCAAGGCTCTGTACAAAATGGCCTTGAACACTATCAGGGATGGAGCATTCACAACTTCTTTGGGCAGCCTGTTCCAGTGCCTCACCACACTGTCGTGGTTTAAGTCCAGTCAGCCACACAGTTTTCGCTCTCTTACTCCCCCCTCTTTCTTCCCCCCGCTCCCGGAGGGATGGGAAGGAGAATAGGAAAGAATGTGACTCCCACAGGTTGAGATAAGAACAGTTTAGTAACTAAGGTATAACACAAATCACTACTGCTACCACCAATAACAATAATGACAAGGCAAATACAAGGGAAGGATACAATAGCTCACCCCTTCTAATACAAAGCCCGACTACTCACTTCCCCTCCTTCTTCCCCCCCACTCCAAGGGGGGGGGGGGGGAAAATTGGGAGAAGAATCAAAAGAATGCAACTCCCACTAGCCGAGACAAGAACAATTCAGCAGCCAAGGTATAACACAAACCACCACTGCCACCACCACCCACAAAAATTATCAGGGAAATACAAGGAAAGAGGATACAATTGCTCACTACTCGATGACCGAGCTGTGAACTGAACTCTTCCGGGTTCCTGCCCCCCCAGTTTTACATCCTGGGCATGACGTGCTGTGGCATGGAATAGCTCCTTGGTCAGTTTGGGTCAGGTGTCCTGTCTCTGCCTCCTCCCGGCTCCCCCTCCTCCCTGGTAGAGCATGAAACTCAGAAAATCCTTGGCCAGACCAAAACATCACTAAGCAGTAACAGAAACACTGGTGTTATCAGCGCTGTTCCCAGGCTGAAGATCAAAAACACAGTGCTACACCAGCTACCAAGAAGGAGAAAAAATAACTGCTGCTGCTGAACCCATGACACACACTCACAATAAAGAACTTCTTCCTTTTATCTAACCTGAACTTCCCCTGTTTCATTTTAAACCCATCATTCCTTGTGGTATCACTGCAGGCAGTTGAGAGTCCCCTGAGTTGAAGGCACGGAAAACAACCACTTGATGCTGCTTTTATCCTTTTTATATGTATATTTATTGTTTAATTGTCTGCAAGTGACCATGGATTTCATCAATGAATTTGGTTTTATCTGGCCTGGTAAACCACCTTATATAAAGCGAGGACCTTTTCAGAAAGGAACTGAAGTAGGTTCTTTCAGTGAAGTTAAGTAAGTGCCTGAAATTTAAGTAGATCAGTTGAACTGAGCACTCAAACTTCTTACTTCTTCCCTCTGACAATGGAAAGATCCCAGGTGACTAGCTTAGAGTTGACATTGTTGCTGTCAGTGCCTAAATTTAGCTGAAATGCATCTCTCACCCTGCCTAAATCCCTGAGGCCTGGTTTCAATAAACATGCTCAGAGTCTATCTAACACACATCAGAAATGTGAAGCTCTTCTCAAGATGAAATGCTAGGCATTTTCTTTTCAAATAACAGAACTTGAATAGTGTAGCCATCTGTAAATATGAATAGAAGATTTCGTTGGTTTCTCACCTTCTTCTGGAAACAGTCCAAACATAGATCAATCTCTTCTCAGAAGAGAACTCACCAGAAAGCAGATTAAATTACCTCCATAGCAGAGATTTCAATATTTAGGAAGTCTGTACATTGCAGCAATGAAGTGGATGAAGGAGAAAATTTCAGGAGGTCAGTCTTGAGGGAACAGAAATAATTGTGAGCAGCCCTGATTTTCACACATAAGATCTGGAAGGGAATATGACCTTCTTGCTGACAACTTTTCGTTTTGTAGTTGAAGGAAGAGATTTTTCAAGCTATTCTTTGTCACGTTGCCAGAAGTCCAGCTGCCTGAGGTCAGCATTCTCTATTCCATCCATTCCATTTCAGGCATCATATCTGTATGCCTGAAAACATAAGTTTCAGGCATATAAATATTTCATGCAAATAGGTGATGTCTGAAAATCCTGCATCATGTTTTTTAAGGTAAAAAACCTCAACATAATACAAGTTACATCAATAAAAGTTATCAAAATATCTTTAAACTCCTGAAACAGCACAAAGACAAACAACTTGTTTTGCTTAACTGTTTGCTTTTAGTAATGCCACATTTGTTTATTTTTAGTCTAATTTTAGGCTTTAGATTTTTTTCTTTAATTAGCTAATAACATGCATTCATAACAATCTGTGTGATTATAATTTGACTTTAATTGTCTCTATAGTGCCCTGAGTCACTTGGCAAAAAGGAGACTTCTAAATATAACTCTTTATATTATTGACATTTTCATTTTGGAAATGCAATATTTTAAGCAATGAGTTTTAAGGAGAATAAGGAGGAAGGGAGTGGTGCATTTATTTAATTAACTTCCCAGAAAGAAAGAAATCTGCCTGAGATTTGGTCACTTTTGATTTTTACTGCATCACATGAATTCAGTAGAATCTTATCTATCACAGAATGATGTCACTAATATTTACCTTCACTTAGTTGTCTTTTAAATCCTCCTGAATACTTATTTCGTCAGCTAAGTCCTCAAAGATATAGAGCAGTGTCTGTCCTGATTTCATTGTTTGTGAGGTATGTTTGACTGTTTTCTTGTATTGCTTGTCTGTTTTATTGCATTCTCTTAGGTTACATCTTCTCTGCAGCCGCTGAAATTAATAGTTTGAATGAGAGCAAATGTAGGTAAGAAACAAGTGTAAGCCAAGATAAAGCAACCTTCTGCATGTTTATGAAGTATCTTGGATGGGTTTTGAAATCAGAACTGATTTGCATAGAGCTAGGCTGATATCTGTACCCAAGCTAGCTAAATTGCAGGGAGTCTGCTTTGATGGCATCTCTGTGTCTCTATTCGAGACAATGACAATTGATTTGTGTCTTCAGGTATAAGGAATTATCGTGTTTCTTGATGATATTAATAGCTTGGAACTTAATTTAATTTCTTCAACCAATATCAGAATGCAAACAATAATGCACTTTGTAAACCTTAAGTCTTAATCAGAGGAAACTGATATAAGTGGGTATAGTTGTTGCTTTTGTTTCAGGACTTTACCCAAACCAAGCTGGCTTTCTATCCTGGTTTTGGACCTTCCATAAAACCAGTGAGAAACTGGGATGTTGCAGGAGGCAGCCAGATTTGGATTCAGACAGGTTTTGCTTTGCCTTTATGGATTTGGTCAAAACCAGTCTTTGGTACTGAAACAAAAAGAAATGTTGAATAAAGATACATTCAAGCAACGAATACATAAAGAAAATCTTTATTTGCAAAGTTCTAGAACGCACTGCAGCAGTGAACAAGATATGCATATTAATGCTTTGGATATGCAAAATATTAAATTCTAGGTTTGCCTGTTAAAATGCATCACATTAATGGAATAACCTTTTCTTTATGTCAGCATAAACCACTGTGATGTTTCCAAAGTCTGGATGCTATAAAAACAGAAGAATTGCTCCTGATCCAGACCAAAAGCCCATTTAAACCAGAACCGTGTTTGCGGTAGTGGCTAAAACCAGATGCTTAGGGAAGCATGACATAACAGCACCAGTTTATACAAAGCTTTCTGTAAATATACTTCCAGCTCCATGTACTTGCACAGACACCACCATTGGTTTGCATTTAGTGATTTAGCGATTTTTTTTCCATGAGCTGGTGCAGACTCCCCTTGAGCTCATCTAAACCTTTACAATCCACAGAGACTTAGCTCACTAAAAATATTAAACACATACTTTAGGTATTTTGAGCTAATTTCTCCGGCAAAATGTGTTTTGTTGCATGTGTGGGAGGGTTTTATATAGAATTGTTAATTCAAAAAACATGAAAAGCATGAAAGAAACAGATCAGGTCTGTGTTTTGCATGTTTCAGGTCTTCTACAGTTAGGGCTATTTCTGCTTTTAATAAAGTTATAAAATATAGTGGAGCTAAACAACAGACTTTTACTATGACCATTATTTACATTAGATATCTGCTGAGGATTCAACATAGACACTTCTATGTCATCAAAAATATCCTTTCCTTAGTAAAAATAGCCTCTACCATTTTCTTCACTGCTGCAAGAGCTACATGTGATTCAGCAGATTTGGAGCCCTGTTAGATCATTTAGCATCTGTGTCTCTATCTAGCTGGCAAGGTCAATTTGTTTCTACAAATAGATTTCCCTCAACTACAAGGGGCAATCAGTTCATGAATTCCCAGAGGTTCAGTTCTTCTTTCTTTCCCTTCTCTCTGACACAATTCCAGTTGGGGATACTATTAAGCATTATAAAGTTAACCTTCTGGTGTAAACTGGTTGTAGCAGTCAATTTTTATCCATCTTTTAGGTCCTTTGGTGCTGAAGTTTTTGTTATAGTCAGATTATCTTCATGGTATTAAAACAACTCTTGGATGAGTTGCAATCTTTATTATATTAGAGTATTGAATGGAATGCTGAATGGTGTTTAAAACAGCTTGAGAATATCCATGTATAGCTATTACAGCTGTGAGTTGATCTTCTTTGCGAGTTGATCTTCTTTGCGAGTTGATCTTCTTTGCAGGTCAATTTTGCATTCCCTTGTCTTTTGGCGCAGTTCAAAATTAATAGCTATCTCTTCTTTGTCCTGATGCTTGCTTCTGTTTACCCTAAGTTCAGCCTAAAGCAGACTCCTGTACTCATTAATATGGTGATATATCAAAATTGTCTGCTTTCTGTCTTCTCCAGTTGCTATATCTCTAAGTTGACTGCTTGAACTTGCATTTTATGAAGCACCAATATATACAGTCAATATCATAGAATCATAGAATCACAGAATGGTTTGGGTTGGAAGCGACCTTAAAACTCGTCTATTTCCAACCCCCTATCAGAGGCAGGGAAACCTTTCACTAGTCCAGGTTACTCCAAGGCTTGTCCAATCTGGCATAAGAACTATCTACCAAAGAACCATGATGCTTCAGACAGTTATTTCAGAGCCCCACTATTGCTGCTCTGCACAGGAGCTTACCGCTGCTCTCTATTAATAGCAAACTGTTGGACATTGCTTCCTCTGTCTCAGATCTCTGTTCACAAAGCATACAACTTTGAGAAATTACAGCATTGAAAAATGGTCTTATCTTTCAGTTTATTTATTAAATCTGTGCAGAATTGAAGGTGAGCATCCCCAAGCTAATATCAAATGACTCATACATTTGTTTCCTCTTTCCTTGCTCTGTTCTCAGCTACGTACTTTGTGGATAACAGTAATTGCTTCCTTATATCTTACACCTCCATACTATGTAGTATGTAAATTGGTCTTTTACACTATTAATGGGTTGGGCTTTTGTAGTCCACAAAGAAATCCAATGTTTTCCACAGATATTTATTTTGTTTTATATTTAAATTAGCTTTTTAAAACATTTTATTTCTTAAGTGTCAGTGTTGAAGGAGATCTCCTAAACTGCATGCTTCAGCATATTTCTTTTCTTTTCTTTTCTGCAGCTAACACAAATAATTACAAGAGGCATTTAAAAAGTTTATTTTAGTTTATTGGTTCAGTGTTTGTTCATTTTTCTATCAGCTGAAATTGTAGAGAGGATAAAAACCATTTTAGTAAAAAAGCATTAATTTAGTACTGCAGCTTTAAATAACCACTATAGGGCAGGCATAGTACAAATGGATTATTTTCTTGGAAAACTAACAGTCTATAGAAATCAATCAATACCATACCCCATTAAAACTGCAATGTTTAGTATTTTGTTTAGCAAGAACATTTCATTAAAAGAGATATTTGAGTTTTAGAATGAATAAAAGATAAAACAAGTGTAACATTAATTGAACTCAGTGCCACTTGTTTTATCCTTTGTTAAAATTTATTCAAAATTAAATTAAATAAAATAAGCAATTTCATACATATATTCATAGGGTTCACAGTCTTCTTCATTTTTTGTTCCAAGGAAATGGTTGCAATACCTCTTCTTACAGAAGCACATGTAGAAATAGGATGTAAGATGTTAACAAAAGAACAAGAGTAATATGAAATAAGTGTTTGGCATTTAGTCTTCTCCCTTGTAACTTGGTTTCCTGACATAACTCCACGACTTCAATGAGATTACATCAAATTACAACAGCTGGCTCCAGGCAAATGAACATAATGTCCTTTCAGAGTGGGGCAACAGAAGTCCTCCCTTTCCAAAACATCAAACGTCTAATAAAACACAAGGAATAAATCTCTGACTGCTTAGGTCCTATAATTCATAGTGACAGCTCAGGTCAGGAAATAGTTCAGTTGCATTAATGCAACAGTAATAAATCTTTAGAGAACCAAGAGCTGGGGTATTCAGTATGAAGAACCAGCCTCATGGAGCTGTGCAAAGCCAGGGTCGGTGTTAGATGGTGTTAACAAATCCCTTCTATTCATAGAATCATAGAATCATAGAATAGTTAGGGTTGGAAAGGACCTTAAGATCATTCAGTTCCAACCCCCCTGCCATGGGCAGGGACACCTAACATTAAACAATGCCACCCAAGACATTCTGGAGAGCATGGTAAAGAGACATTCAAGTTAGGTCTGGATCCAGCAAGGCCATGTTTACATCTGATCTAAGAAGTTTTGCCAGACTTCAGGTGATTTCCATGTGTTTGCAGTGTTTTGTCAGTGTCAGCTGGATAACCCACCCGTGGCTAACAGAAAGTTGACTGCAGTTGCTTCTTCTCAGAGCATACTTTAACCTTCCTCTCTAGGCAATGTGCAAACCAAACATAATAAAAACTAAGAGCATATGGCTAGGAGGTAACGCCTTTAATTGGGAGCTTGCATATGGCTGCAAAAATTAATTAAAATCATGCTAATTCTGCAATAAAAATCCCTGCTACAAGGTAAAACACTGAGAAGAGCACAGAAGAACATTAAGGTAGAAAGGCTGCAGAAGTGCTTCTGTGATTCTTCACATTAGGAACTAGGCTTCAGTCTTCTGATTGGTGATTGATCTTGGGTAATTTCTGTGAAATCTCTTGAATCCCTACCTGATCACACTAATAAACATTTCTGTTTATTCATGCTTCTTTACTGCAAATGGAATCTTTAGCGTACATGGAACGTGGATGGTGCTGTGTCTATGCAGTCCTAGCAAATGAGTAACAAATGGAATAAGAATTAAGACGCTGTTCCAGTAATATCTTCATTCTGATTGTATGTTTGTTCAAATAAACACTCAAAGAACCTTGGGACAAACTTGCACACAGTGAAAAGAATCCACTCTAAGTTATGTTGCCAAGGGATTATTCTTCTGAAAAGCCACATTTTCCCACATCTGATGAATTTCCAGAAAGCTCTGGTATTTGGTGGGCAATATTTCCAATGAGATCCAGATAAAATAGCTTTACACCAACGTAAAAACTTCTGTGCAGTTCTACTATGTGAAGCTCTGTGTCCTTTTTATAAGTGGGGTATGCTTGTTACTTCAGGGCTCAAAAGTCTATCCCATATTAAGAGAAATGTTTCAAAATGCTATATTAATGTAGTTTTTGTTAAATTAACATGTTTACAAACAGAAATCCACTCCAGATTTGATGTGCTAGACCTATGGGTTATGAGCATTCTATAGAATGGGAATAAAAGATATTAAACTGTTATTTTTCTTCTTGTTTTGCCCTAGATCTTTATATCAGTTGTGCCTCCTGAAATACAGATATATGGTCAGGGAAGCTCTGAGTGATCTGCTTGGAGCTCCTGAAGGTACTGGCTTCCCTGGCTCTCTGCTCCTCTCCTCTGTGTCAGGATGTTGCCTCCCAGAGGAGCTGACAGAACAGCCTGCATGTGCAATTGTGTGCAAAGTCAAGCAGTTTAGCTTAAACTCACCTTTGCTGGCCATTTAAACTAAGTCATCAGTCTTCACTAAAACAAATAACAAATACACATCTTGTTAAAACAGCTTTTCTGTGAAGGCTGAAGGGAGTAACAAAAACCTAGAGGGGTAAGGGAGAGTGCAATAACCTTCAAACTTCTGGCAACTCTTTTCTCAACCTAAGACTCCTCTTTGTCCATCCTATCTGGTTCCATTTCATTAATTACATTTCATAGCTTGTATCTACTGCTCAGAGGAGAAGTGAGATTTTTTATTTCCTCCATCTTTTCCTAGTGTGTCACGATACAAGCATTACAATGTGAGTGACCTTTCATGTCCCTATTGATCATGATCATCCCAATGTAAGCCTGAATGCTTTGTTTAAGGAAAACTACAAACTGCTGTGAAGTTTCACTAATAAAACTCATGGTGCTCTGAACCACATAATGAACTACACCATTTCTCTCTAAAGCTTGATGTGCTTTTAGAGAATTCCAAAAGTGCAAGAGTATCTGACTTTCTACCCTCACCCAATGAGGGTTGCTTTGTTGTGACATGGGAGCATCATAGTGTGTGATTAGTACATAATGTAATATGGATGTTTTTTGTAATGTGGAGTGAACTTACATAGCTCTTCATAAATGTAACCAAACTAGAGGAGAGGACAGTGCTGGTACTCAAGGGGAAGATTTGATATTATCATAATGGCTTTATTCTTTGCATAATATGTGATCTTCTATGCAAGGCATATGTAAACTCGAAAGTACAGCAGGTTGTTATTTCTTCTTGAAGATGTCCAACCAGTCAGGTTTTTGGGATTAAGAAGGCAGGCAAAATTTGGTAAGAACAGAATAGTCTAAGTAGGTAAAAATCTTATTTGTGCCACTCATAATTTTATCCTGGACTTTATTTCATTTTCTAAATTCAAATTACACATTTGATTACAAAGTTCATTGAGTGCTTCACAATGAAAGGAGATTGTGCAGGACATATAAAATTGTTCATGGACCTTTTTCCATGAAAGTATTCCACACTTGTCTGAGATCCAAGGGCCACGCATTTTGGATCCAGCTCCTAGTACAGGAGTGCCTGAATAACACAGAATTCATTATTTTGCCTTTTGTGCCCAGTTTCCTAAATTTACCAGGGAACTATTCTGACAGAGGGAGAATGCATCATAGTTTAGGTTTTTAATGGAGGTTCAGGCAGCTGAAATACAGACCGCAGTCCTGATATCATCAGAGTGTGTCAGAGCGTTACCTGACACAGTTATATACCCACTGATGTGCTCTATAGTGTCATTACAGGTGGTTTAGAAGCTTTTAAGCACACATTGGAATGAATAAGTCAGCTGGGATGACTAAAGGTGTGTTTGTATGAGCGTGGCCCTAAACCCCATGTCACAGTGAAGACTTCTAGATCACATCTCTAGAGCTTTCTGCTGTGCCAGCTCAAGTCCAAATACATAATGACAGGACTAGAAATGCTTTAGGATATGTCATAAAAGTCCATAATTTAAAAATGGGAAAATAAGAAAGTAACAAGAAGAAACATAGATTAAATATAGAGATGAAACAAATAATGAATATAACCTCTTGCCATAAGGCGCTCAAGATGTCCTGTATAGATGGACAAAAATATGACTCAAAATTGACTTCTGGTCACAACAAAATATTGGCCAAAACCTTTGCATTTTCCTGGTGTTGATGCTACATTTCTCATTATTCTATTTACACAGATCTGTGATACCCCCAAAAGTACTTCTTATCCATCCATTTATTCTGCTTTGGAGTTCATTTGCATTTCCTTCCATTATTGATCCTGTTACTTTGCTTTCACTCAAGACTCCCACTGTTCTGCTCAAACTATTTATATTCTAGACCTTGGTTGCACTTCATTCCATGACTTATTTCTGAATTAGTTACAATCCCCAACACATTATTCAATCTACTCCTTTCTTTTCTCAGCATCTTTTCTCTATCAGAATTCATTTCTCCCACTCAGGTTCTCATCAGCCTTGTAGGTCGAGGTTGGCTGATCTTTATTCACAGTTCACAACCCAAAAATATTAAATAACATTTAATATTTAACCTACTTTTACAAATATTAATTATTTTTAATAGTTAACATACTTTTTTTGTGTCCAACAATCTTTCTTAATAAGACACCATTACTGTGGTCACATGATATTCAAGGTAGTTAGGAAACTAAGCAGGAAATATTCCTACCAGTCAGCTGTACCTTCAACAGTTCCGCTTACAGGTGATCCAGAAACATTCAGAGATGAGTTTTATGGATACCTGTTGGGTAGTTATTCCATTGGGCTTGTGCCTCACCAATGGGTATTAGTTTACTATTAGTTTACTGTGATTTGGAAAAAATCTTTTTCATCGATTCCCATTTGTCTTTGTCAAGTAATGACTAGATGGAATAAACTATAACTTTGTAGTCCTGATGGAGGTACTTAGTGGGCCAAAAAAAAATGTATCTATCTTTCATATTTTTTAGGAAGTGCATTCCGAGAACCAGCCTTTAAAGGTTAGTGCATACATCCAGCATCTGATCGTTGGTAAAGTGGGGAGAACTAAGCATGACATGCTGAGATTAATAAGCTTTGAAACAGTCCTTAAAAAGACAAAAGTAGGAATGATTTTAAGCCATCCAACACCTAAAGGGAATTATAAGAAAGATGGAGAGGAAATTTTATAAGAGAGTGATAAACAAGGGGGAATGGCTTTAAGTGAAAGAGATTAGATTTACATTAGATCACAGGTAGAAGTTCTTCCCTGTAAGGGTGGTGAGGCCCTGGCACAGGTTACCCAGAGAAGCTGTGGCTGCCCCATCCCTGGCAGTGTTCAAGGCCAGGTTGGATGGGGCTTGGAGCAACCTGCTCTAGTGGAAGGTGTCCCTGCCCATAGCAGGGGGTTAGAACTAAATGGTCTTTAAGGTTCCTTCCAATTCAAACCATTCTGTCATCCTATGGTTTTGCAGCAACCTGCATGTAATCAGATTTGTAATCAGTGTGTTTTCCTTTAACTGACCTTTGTGTCTGTATTTCAGAACATTGTTTACTCTACCTGCATTATGCTATCTGGTTTTATAAATGGATCTGTTGTGGTAAAGTACCAAATGTTGGTTGTTTTTTGTTTTGTTTTGTTTTTCTGAAATCTAGACAAATTATGCCCAATGCTTTCACCTTCAATGGGTTCAACAAAATCAATTCAGTTATATTGGTAATGTACTTTCCAACATTCAACAGCCATCTAGGCCTGAATTTTAATGAAACCAATACACTGTGTACAGGCTGCTGCATGAGTAGTAATAATACCCTGCACTTATACAGTAACAATTCTATTTACTAGGCAAGATACAAATGAAACACCCAGAAAGTAATACCAGAATATATTAGAAGTCAAGATATTTTTTCAAGCACCATTACACCTGAAAATACAGTGCACTGTGATGCTTTGTTGTTCTTTTCTCCTCAGGCCCTCTTAAGTAGACAGCTACAATGGGTTTAGCTACTCGGTACTGGTGCGAGCTGTTGCACTGAATGCATAATGACACGTAACTAAGAAAATCTCTAGGTGCACAATGTACTGTTTCATGCATTCCATAGCACATGGAAGAAAGCAAATCTGGTGTTATCAGTCAGCTATCAATGAAATTGCTAAATCTGGAACCTTTTCCTACCACCTGTGCTAATACAAAAGAGCTAACTGCAGAACAACAGTCTGGTCCCTGATCTGTGTAACTGCATTAACTCCTGTGGTCTGTATTCCTGAGCCCAGAATCCTGCAATTATATAGGGTTCATCCAGCATTATCAGGTCTAATATCAGAGTCTTCGGGTGCTAAATCTGAACACTTGTAGGAAATATTTTCCAAGAAAACCCCAGCAACATGAGCTGCTGGATGTCTGGAAACGATGGAGAACACCTCCTCTGGTGCTAAGGCAGTATTTTACTTCTGAAAATAGTAATTTGCCACCAAAAGTGGAAGTATTGGCAGGACAATGAATGTGTGCGCTAAGCTGAACTAAATATCTCTGAAAGGATATTATGCTTATCTATCTCATTTTGTAGTCTTAATGTAGTTATTGAAAAAAAGCCAGTTTATAAGATTTTGTTTTATTTCACACGGTTTCACAGAATCTTTCAAGTGATGAAGGAGAACTGCTACATAATATTGTAAAGACTCTGAATCCAAGGCATTGTCAGATGGTACAATCTGCACTCTCCTGCTTTCTACTGCCATTGCTGTTGCTGTTGTGTTTATTATCCCAGATCAGCTACTTACATAAGACATTGGGTACCCCTTAGTCAGGACAAATATTCATTTCCTTGTCCTCCTCTCTCTACCAAAGCTTTATGAACAACAACTCCTTGTCCATTAAGTGTTCTATTAACTGTGTACTACTAAGAGCAAAACTATAATCATTTTAGCTTGGAGTCCATGTTACATGATCAACACAACCTGGTGTGATGTCATATTGCTGTGAAATACCTTGACATGTTACATCATAGCAAAGGATCTGTGTTTACAACTGTATCCCAAGAAATTGTATAACATAAACAGAAGTCCTACACTACATTTCATCCTAATTTAGAACATAGATTTTCCACACCACAGCTTTTCCCATGACATGAAAGTCAAAGTTTTACCAGTTTTAATTTATCTATCTTGAAAACCCCCACCACATTTGCAATTATTATTATTTCCTCTCTGCTGGTGTTCTTAGAGCTTTGATTCTGTTCCTGTTCTTATTTCGCTGGTTGTATACTGTACAGAAGGGAGATTCTGTGAATTGTCATAGTTTCAGTTGAACAAAGCTATAATAATGTGTTTCTTCTGTGAGTTGGGTCAAGAGCTTTTGCTAACACTGTGGGAAAGCATCAAAAACACAAATAGGAGATGAGTTCTCAATGAGTCTTTACAAAGCTCTGTCATCAAATATACTTTCTTCTTTATTAGTACTGAAAATGTTCTATGTGTGGAAAAATCACTTTGTACACTGCTGTAGAAGAGCTTGGTTAAAAATATATAATGAAATATGCAAATAATTTTCCAGTTAAAATAGGTCAAAAATACACCTTGTAATTATTTATATTCATTTTATGAGCACCCAGTTCAGGACCCTTGGGGCCTGAATTCAGGGAACCTGAGAACTTGCAGATTCATTGGCAGCTGTGGCTGTATGAAGCACAGAAAATGCAAGTTTAAGGATTTCAACCATTACATACACAAATACAAGGGTTACTACAGTTAAATGACACAAACTATGCAAACTGTATCTGAAGCATGAGCCTAATAACAACTGGTGTTGTATTGCTTTATGTCTGTGCTGCCCAGTAAGCTTAAAATTCCAGCTAAAGCTTCCTTTTGTTAGTCATGATGTGAAAGTACGTACTCTGTTGTCTAACAAAGGTTGAGCTCAACTGCACCCTTACTGGAGGAATCAATAGGGTAGTTCTGCTCTAACTTCAAAGAGATGAAAATAAGGAAAGATGTATAGTATGTTGCTTTATTTCCTAACTCTAAACTGACCATTAGATTTGAGTGGAATTGCTCAACAGGCTCTGAAGAGCCTGAAGAAATAAGCCAGACACCCAGAGATCCATGTCTGCAATGTATTTCATTGCTAACAAACCATACTACAAACCTGGAACTGCATCTTCAGCCAGTGTAAATCTATTTATCAATACTGCTTCTGTTAAATTAAACTGATTTTTTCATGTTGAGATCTTTGCACTTTGATAATTTCTGTTAGAAATACCTTTTCTGTCAGCTTTGTTGTACCTTAATCAACATTCAATTTTCCTTACATTCTCTAGGACAATAATGAAAAGAGGAAGATAAATGAAGCATAGGTTCTCCAGCTCTGTTAGAGAATTTTGAGAGAGGGTTTGGTCTGATTTATTCAATATTGTGTAACTTTATAGAAAATATTCATCATCCTTCAATTCAAGGTGTCAAGGTGTTCTTAGAGATCTAAAGCCACAGTAACAACTGAGTACCTAAATTGAATGTAAATGAATTGTTACCTCTAAGGATCAAGGGATAAAAGGGGGGAAAACTATATGTTAAAGAGATACCAAGAAGTAGATAACATCTGTAATGTCAAATGAGCAAGTTGTGATAAAAGAATTGACTCTTAGAGAGTTATTCTTATTCTAATTCTTATCATCGAAAACAGTTTCAAATTTCACTTTTTGCTTGGCATTTTGAATAGAGACTCAAACATTTAAACAGTCAATGCCATTTAAACATTTAATGCCATTAAACATGTAATAGGTGATATAAACAGGCAGTGTTTACTAGAACTAATTTTGCCAAAATTAACTAAAGGTTTTGGAGGTGGTAGAGTGAGTTTAGAGGGAGAACATGTCATTATGGAAAGCCAAGTATTAAACTTCACAGTGGATGACTGATATGGCTTTTACATTAAATGAAAGCAAAACAGAGCTTTAAAAATTATAGGAAAGAAAAGATCTGCAGTGTTGTTAGAATTTTATGTGAAGAAACAGAGGGACTATAAAGAGGGCATTGAAAGTACAAATGGGAATATTGAAGCAGTACTGCTGAGGAATATTAAGATAAACAGAAGTTCTTTAAATATGATAGAAGGCAGAAATGGGAAAGAAAATATTAAGAAATTGAAGGAGAAAACAAAGCATGGCAGTGTGACTTATTGAAAATATGTAGTCAAGTGAAACACATCTTTACTAGGCGATTGTCATCAATACAGCTGTGCAGACCTTGGATTTCCACCTGTTTTTGGAATCAAACTCAAATAGTGCAGTAGAATAAGAAAAAGACACACCTTATAAAGCTCCTGTCTGTAAAAGACTGTGTTCAAGTGTGGAGAGTGAGCTCAGAGCACATGTTTGAAGGATTTTCTCAGATTAAGTTGTTGATGGCGCTAAATGGTCATCACCTCTGGAAATCACCACTTCTTAATTTTACAGGTATAAAAATTGATGCTGAAAGAAGGAAACAGAAAAGGGATGGAAAACCCATGATGTTTATAGCTTTTGGGGCTAGTTAGAGGTGGTTTAATATAAAGCAGAGGATTTCTTATCCATCCCTGGTAGTGTTCAAGGCCAGACTGGACAGCGCTTGGAGCAACCTGCTCTGGTGGAAGGTGTCCCTGCCCATGTAGGGGGTTGGAACTAGATGAGCATTAAGATCCCTTCCAAACCAAACCATTCCATGATTCTTGTCAATGTCAGGAAAGATCCTTTGCTTAATTCACTTCTGTAAACTTGTTTTTTTCTTTCTTGCACTTCTTGTTGAAGAAGCTGCTATTGACCACTACAGGATATTCATCCTTTACTAGATTAATTATGTTTCTGTTTATCTATGTGAACTAAAATCAGAATTTAACTCCTGAGATATAAAAGCTCTTTGATTGCAGACAGTACTTGTGAACTTTTTCTTCTCTGATTTTGTGTGGTTAGTAAGCAAGACCCAGGGCATTGCTTCTTTCTTAATGTGCTGATTTTTCTGGATGATGGAAGGAAGAGTCATGACATTTGCAGTTTATAATTATGCATGCCTGAGTCCTTTCATTCTTGTAATAGTGAATGATAAAACCAAAGCATGTTCTTTCCTCTTGGTGCCTATTTTGTACATAATGTATCTGAATTATGTGATAATCAGCACATCTCCCACTTCATTATAATATATATAGCCAGGAGTTGCATGAGTTCACATACTCTGTTATATTCAATTTATCAACCTGTGGAACCCTCAGGAGTGTTGCAAAGTCTGGCTACTAGTGTTCTTTGGAGTATATATTGCCAGGAGATGAAGATATGCTGACTATTCAGGAAAGAAAAAGTATATTTAAAAGCAGCAGATATCATCACATAAGACTGCAATGAAATAACTTTTCAGCATTTGATCAGGAGAGTCTAAAGCCAAAGAATTTTAGGGAAAAAACAACAAGGGCAGCTCATAGCTTTAATTCAGTAGTATCCTAGCAAAGGTTAGCAATATACTTGATACTAAGGGGAATATGGTGAGAGACTGCTGAGTGAGCAAGCATGCTAATGGAGATACATAAAGTACATTAAGTGATGGGATTGTGGAGTGCATGTATGACTGAGTTTTTAATAGAGAAACTCTATTAATTACACAATTAAGAAAAACTGTTTATTCAACAATCTTTGCGTTAATGTATTTGTTTGAAAATGAAACATTCTTGGCCACCATGTCTGTTAATGTATGTGAAAGTTTCTTTGCTACTGTCTTTTTAACTTGAATAAGCTCATTCTCTCTCTCCCTCCTTCCTCTCCTTTCCTGCCCCTTAGCTTTAGTGGAAGGAAGGGAGAGCTTAGGATCTGGTGGTATGTTGGGACAGGAATCAAAAGGAGGCTTAAAAATTGTTTTGAACTGTTTTTGTAGAAATCTATCTATTTTTTGCAAAACTTAGAGTAATATAAGAAAAACTTAGGAAAAACAAGCATTTCAGGCGTCAGAGATCTCAGAAGAGGTGATATGACCCAGTGCAGAGACTATCAAGGACATCTTTATTATATTTTTGTCTTTGCCACTAAACTTCCATGTCATTATTGGCATAGCACTTTGACTGTTCTCACAAACAACTCTTCTCAAAATAGACTGAGAGTACTTCGGGAATGGGCTGGTTCTTATTATATATTTGTACTTCATATTGGCAGTTCTGGGTATTGTCCAGATGTGATTTTGCATCTTCTGAAGTGATTGCAAGCTGCATGAGACCAACCACTCATTATAACACCATTTTTATTGTTGTAGTTATTGCTATATTATTACTCACAATAATACCAGTCATACTAGAATACACTGTGTGATAGATGATGCTGAGAACTTGAGTTATACAGCACACTGCAAGTGGTCTCCTTGATTTAGTGGACATGTCAACATAGCTGTTGTTTATTATGAATAAATTTATAAGCATCTGATCTACTATCAGCATCTACTATTATCATCATACCTACTATATGATTTACTATAATAAGTTTGTTTGACTCCCAGGTTAATTATATACCTCTTAAGTCAATATTACCCTTCCAAAGAATAAGGAAAAAAAAGCAGTAAGAAAGAACTTTTCACATACATTGACGGACATGGTAGTCAAGAATGTTTCATTTTCAAACAATGCATAAACACAAGAAATTAATAGCAGAAAAAGTGATTGTCTCTGTACAGGACTCATTCTTTTAGCAGTTATAAACTTATGCAATGTCATTACAGAGAAATTGAAGAAAAAAGTAGATTTCACAGGTAGGTCATAAACTGTATTAAGTCAAAAGATTTTAAGAAAGTAGATATAATTCTGCCCTGAGCATCTCATTGCAGAGGAAGTTGTGCAGGAGAGTCAACAGGAAAGCTCTTCATTCTAACACAATAGACTGTAAAATGTGAGTATTTGAGGAATGAGATTTCAGAATGAAGGAAACTTGGTGGCCCATCCAGAAAACAGAGAAACTATGTCTGAGTTACAAAAGCTGTAAATATTATGTTTGATATAGTTAATGTCAAACCGTCCCAAAGTCTGAAGGAGGTGGAATCCAGATCAGCTCTTCAATCTGCTTCCTGTGCTCTAACCTGGTAACCTTGCTATTAGCGAACAGCTGGTCTGAACAAGAGAAGCTCCTTTTCTCCCCTGACCCTCTTCTTTGCTACTTTAATGTTTGCATCCAGCCACTTCAATCTGAGAAAAGGGGATTTTCTTTTCACCAAACACTAAAGAAAGACCCTGGCTTGGACAAGGACAAGGACATCTTATTACATACTTGTGTCGCAGCTCTAGTGTAAGGACACAGAGTGCAGAGCACAGTAGGAAACCTAATTGTTCTTCATTTGTTCATCCTGCTGATGCCTCTTGCATCAGGTCTATTAGTAAAACGTGGTGTCGAAGCACAGCAGCAACTGATGAAGTTACAAAGAAATCATCAGAACCATAAAGAAAGCCTCTGCCTCTTCATGTTTGCAAATAAACCATGCAGTTTCAGTTTGGTGCAGAATATAATAGATGTGCTAAAACACACCCTTTGATAAAGCCAGTTTATAGTCATTGTGATGGCATCTGTAGGCTGGGGTTACATATCACTCCTAAACCCTTTCAGATCACTTCCTTCTTAGTATGCAATAGCATTCCTTCAGATGCTTAAGATCCTATCTAAAAATTAAATGCTGGATATTCAGTACCAGTCTTGTGGGAGATGGAATATTTTTTCTTAGAATCTGTGCTTATCAGTCTCAGACATATTTTATCATTTACATGTGGTGTCATCTGATGCATCCCAAAACTATAGTGTTGTGGAGAGAAACAGAAATTTTATTTCATCTTTTTTTTTTCATGTGATGATACAAGAAAGCTCTGACCAACTAAAGAGAAAGCTTAGAAAAATAACAATTAAGGAAGAAAGCTCCAGCTCCATGGGGACAGAGAAATATTAAGCTACATCTTGCTAAGCACATAACGAAAGCAAGGTAAAAAACAAAGGTGCTGTGATGAGATGACTCATTCTAGACCCAGATATTGCAAACAGTGGGGAATTTAATTGCCTCGCAATTAAAGGGTGAAGGCACAGAGAAGGCAATGGCTTCTGTTAGGTAGGAAGACTGCTCCATGTCCAATGATTCATTCCTAGACCCTAAAGGTTTCTGATCATTTGTGGATGTCTGCTGGAGAATTAATATGTAAAAACAAGAAAATTAATTCAGATTATAACAATGAGCAAAGTTCCTGCAAAGGATGACTTACATGTCTACCATACCATATGAAGCAGATACTGTTTTAATATAAAACCTTCCAGTGATTTCCAAAACATAGCCATTTTACCATTGTAGCTACATAAATGAGTCTTAGAAATCTACTAAATTAGCTTTCCTTTTTTTTTTTCCCCCTTCACTCTATTGGCAAAACAGAGAATTCTCCACAGAGAATACTAACAGCAAATACTGCTAAGTGAAACGTGGTATATTAGAAGCCATTTCCCCAGTAAATAACTAAGGAAGAAATCCAAATAGAATCAGTGAGTTGTTAGAGATATAACATGCTTACAGAAATGCCACTTCTAGTAAAATGTATTTTTGTTGATAAGGTGAGGCATGAAATCAGAAGCCCAACGGGGAGTTTAGAGTTAGCAGTTTGTATAGGAAAACCAAAAGCCTACTTGCGATTCACAGCAGGCATGTTTCCCAGATGATAGAGAGTATTGCCATGAGAAAAATCCCAGTGAAAACACTTTATAAAATCTTGCATTATCACAGTATTCTCTTATAACAGGTTAATAAACAAGCTGATTAATCTCATGCTCCTTTCTATTGTCTTTGAATATGCAGACATATTTGGTGTCACCCAAGCGGCTCTGCAGTAACTGAGATTTTGCTGTGCCAGCATTTGAACTTTATTATTGTATATAAGTAAATTGGATCCCTTGACAGCGTCTTTTAATACATCAGCAAATAAAAAGATCATTTATAGCCCTTGAAGAGGGCTTGTGCTCCTCCTCCTCCTCAAAATTTACTTTACATTTGCGCTGCTGAAAAATCCACCTTGCACTGTGTAGCAAACTCCCAGTGTCTGATTGTCAAGAAGTGTCGGGGAATGTGGGCATTTGTGTGAAACACGGTGATTCTCTCACTCTGTCACCCTACAAGTTATCTTCCCTCTTCTACTTTCTATTGTGTTGTTATTGTTCTTATGAAATAATATGGGCTCCCTCTGGTGACTAATTGAACACCTGCATATTCCCAAAGCTTTTAAGCAAGAGCAGCCTGATGGATCAAAGTGTTTGCATGTGTACAGGAGGATGCCACATCCTTCTACATTTGTGTGTGTGTATAAATTCCATAAAAAACCTGTGTAAACATCAGTTCCAGGAGACAGTCTCCTATTTTTTTCAGAGCTCCAGGCATGCAGTTTCTGTTCTAACATTTTCTAACCATTACAGACAACCCATTGTAAGTGACCCGTGCAAGGCTGTAACTATATATTTCACATGAAGACAATGATTTTTGCAAACCCATTTCTATGGGGAAAAAAACCTGGAAGAGGGAGCTGCCAATGCTGTGCAAAAACATGCTGTGGTTTTCTAGATTTGTGTCAGAGGGAAAACAAGCTCAATTTCCAAGATGTGCAGTGTGTTGGAAAGGAAGTAAGGTTAGGCAGAAGTTCTGGGCATTTTTTGAGGTAGAATGAAGAAGTCCATAGAAATCACTACTGATTTTCATTAGGCAGTTTGAATGCAGCACTTACATTTGTATTAATAGTGTGCAGACTCCTCCTTGTCAGATGGTCCTAGTGACTGAAAGCTCTCCTAACCATGTTTTTGATTATAGTTGTTAGAAATAGCACTTCATAAGAGCTGTTACATATTGTATTCAGGTAGCTTTGCACAAAAGTAAATGAAAAAAATGTTAGTTTAGATGAATAAGAAATAATGGGTTTTGTTTAAAGTAATGTCCTTTTAGGGACATAATTTTATCTTCTTTAAGCCATCCTGAAGGTCTGTTTCTTACTATTTATCCCATGTTGCAGGAGCACACAGGTGTTTGAGAAGAAGACAGAGCATAATCTTTAGAATATATTAAGCCTTATAAAGAGCATCTGGGCATCTGAGATCACTGGCTGTTCTCTGTGTCATTTGGGTTGATAAGAAGGCAACCATCAGAAAAAAAAAGGATAGTATCCTCTTTTAAGAGTCATTCCAGAGGCATATAATTTTTCTTACTGTATCAGCATTGTTACAATCTTTAATGCATTGTTTAAACAGTAATGGTTATCCACTGTAATATGTTTCATTCCACTTTTTCTTTGTAATTCTATAAAACCTTGCAGAGGGAGAGTCAGAGTTATCTTTATTTTGGGTTTCAGCCTAAAGACTACCAACATGTAGCCTCATTCTACAATCTGGTTGGTTTTTTTATAGCATAAACATATCTTTTCTGCTTTTGCATTTGAAATTGCAATGGTACGGTAACTTCAACAAGTACCAAATCTCAGTCTCTCACGCTGAATAGACTGAATATAGCAGTCTATATTCAAGTGTTTGGTCAAGTTAGACTGCTCAAGAAATGATTAATTTCCTGTAAAGGCAATATACTTTTCTTGAAAGTGCTGGTTCAGATTACTATAATATAATTTATAAATGGTCACATACTACATAGTCTGTCAAGTCACTCACCTGAGAGCTGGTGTACTTACGTCCTTTCCTCTGTGACTTACGTCATTTTCTTCTGTGAGAGAATCTCTTTGTACAGGTGCCTTTCAAGGTTTACATTATTCAAGCTTTATGAATCAGCTGCTATTTCAGCAAATATAAAGAATGAAAAAAGATATTTATGTTACCTTCAAGACCAAATGGCAATTATTTATGTTGCTTTTGAATCTTTGCTTTTATTCCACTCTTTTCTTATTTCTCCTGTAGACAGAACAGTGTCTTAAAGTTTGGGATTTATTAGCTTTTATTAATTAAGTACAAGGGTATTTTTATTACCTATGAATGTCATGTTTTTTTCCTATTTTCCAAACTTTCCCTGTGTGATTCCATTGCTGCCTTAAAAATATTGAAGTAGAAAATGGCTTATTCTCACCTTATGCATGTAGAAGTAAAAAGCTGCTGGAATATACTCTAATGTTTCTGTAATTTGAGATATCAGAAATGTATCTTGCAAAAACAATGTTTTCCCAGCTGAAAGAGAAATTAACATGTAAAGACCATACAAAACATTTTTCTGCTTACAAAGTGCAACATTTAAACAATGGGTTAATCTTGGAAAAAAACATCTCTTCCATTTTTTTTGCAATGACTAAGTGATATACAAGCATGACTATGAACAATGCAACGGTATTTTCTTATTGCTTCTGCAGCAGCCACCTGGTTCTTTAATCTGCTTAGCAACAGAAAGAAAGCATTTTGTTTTAGAAACACTAGAATCATTTTATAACATTCCATTTGCAGACTTTCTTACATCTAAGAGTCCATCTCAAGCAGCTTAAAAAATGTGTGTGCATAAAATACAGGAGGTTTTACAAAAATAATTGTCATCTTTGCTATGTCAAGAAAAAACTGGCTCATTATGAAAGATGTAACAGTCTTTTTTGGAGATAATAGGTTGAAGTGCTAAAGAACTTTTTCCACTGCAGTCACTATTACTGCATGAAAATGTCACTCAGTCATAGAATCATAGAATGATTAGGGTTGGAAAGGACCTTAAGATCATCCAGTTCCAACCCCCTGCTGTGGGCAGGACATCTCACACTAGACCTTGTTGCTCAAGGCTCTGTCTAACCTGGCCTTGAACACTGCCAGGGGTGGAGCATTTGACACTTCTTTGGGCAACCTGTGCCAGTGCCTGACCACCCTATCAGTAAAGAACTTCTCCCTTTTATCTATCCTGAACTTCCCCTGTTTAAGTCTAAACCCATCACCCTTGTCCTACCACTACAGTCCCTGACAAAGAGTCCCTCTCCAGCATTCTTGTAGGCCCCCTTCAGACACTGGAAGGCTGCTTTGAGGTCTCCACACAGCTTTCCCTTCTCCAGTCATTTAAAAGCACAAGAGATACCAAACTTAGTTGTGGACTAAAAACTTTTTCACCTCTACATTTTCCTTCTGATGGTATAACAGATCCCAGATATTTAATTCCACATAAAAAGTCTTCAGTTAAATGTCAGTGTATGTATTAAAAAATATTTTGTGAATTAAAAATCATCATTAGATATCAAAAAAAGAGGGGAGGGACTCTTCATTAGGGACCGTAGTGAGAGGACAAGGTGTAATGGGTTCAAACTTAAGCAGAGGAAGTTTAGATTGGATATGAGGAAGAAATTCTTTACTGTAAGGGTGGTGAAGCACTGGAATGGGTTGCCCAGGGAAGCTGTGAATGCTCCATCGCTGGCGGTGTTCAAGGCTGGATTGGACATCGCCTTGGGTGGCATGGTCTAGTGGGAGGTGTCCCTGCCGCTGTCAGGGGGTTGGAACTAGATGATCCTGAGGTCCTTTCCAACACTAACTATTCTATAATTCTATGATTCGATATAGGAGAGCATAATCTTTGGTAGGATTTTTTTTTTAAGGTAGATTAAAGGTTTTGCTTGTTGCTTTCAGAAACACATTTCAAATTTAGCATTTGCATTTCAAAGGAGACGGATGTTGTTTCTATATAAACTTTGTAAGAAAAGATTAATCAGTCAAGATCCTTAACAATCAAAGATATTGAAGAACTGTAGCAAGCTGTAATTTACGATTGGGTGGCTTGATTTTGTATAATAATGCAACTGTGTGGCTTGGACAGAACACCATCAAAAAGAGTGTAGGTTCAGTTGAAGACTCTGCAGGGACTACATATCTTTAGTACTTCTTTGTTGTTCCACTTTGGCTAAGATGCTCAGTTTAGAAGGCTCATGTCAGTGTAAAGTCTCAGAGGTTTTAAAACCTATTTTAAGTGCAGCACTCAGGCTAAGATTTTCTCTGACAGTCTCTTGTACGTCCTTATCTCCACCTAAGCTCCCTTTGCTTTCCAGCCACAACGTGTGAAGGAAAGCCTGGCTCCCTCAAGTATTTCCAGCATCTCTGAACTTGCCAGCAGCACAGTATAATGATGTCCTGTGTGAGCTCCTTTTTATTTTAAGAAAGCACTGAGCCTGAAGAAGATTTCCACAGTAATTGGTAAGGCCAATATGTGGTAACTATTAGACTCCTTCAGAGGAAGTAGCTTGATCCTTACATCAAAGTCTATTATGCATGATACCCACACAGGGCAAGGACTATTCAGTTATCAGCAACAAATCTTTCCTTCTTATTTTATTTAATCTATGCAATTTTCTCATTGGGGATTGTGAAAGCAGAAGCAAGAGGTTTTGAATTATATAATTTTTTACAAACAAAATTCCAAGTAAGATCATTACTCTTCCTATGCAGTTCAATGTTTTTTTTAAGGTAATAACTTTTTGGTACTTTTGTGGTTAATTTGCATTGCTGGGTACTTTGAGCTGTGAAAGAATTGCTTTGGTTGACTGAGTCAGGCTTGATGTGGTAAATGATGGAATTAAAGGACAGAACAAGGCTTTAGAGGTCAAATCAAAGAAACGATGATGCTACCTTGAAGTTTGATAAAGCAGGGTCTTTTCATGTGGCAACTGCATCACTGGAAAACATGCAAGAAGCAGTGCTTAATATTGCCTAGGAGAATGTTCTTTCGATGGATTTCCACCCTATGTTAAACAGCAGCATGATGAAGGGGAAGCAGAACAATCAAAAATGGAAAAAAGTATTTAATATGTATCATGAAATCAAAGAAAGCAGGTAATTCTATTTGCTATGCAGAAGTCTTGCAAAAAACTTTCTTAAGACACACAATATATAGACTATTAAGAATGTAAATGTTTCTCATTTAACCAAATTTAGTGTATTTTTTTTCTGTGGGAATATATATGTAAAACCATTTTGGTATTTAACAAGTTGTTCTTTTTAAGGCTAGAAATATTTTTTTAGGTTCCCATTAAAATCAAACAAAACTGCATTAATCTGGGAAGATTTTTTGAGGTGAAAAATCCTCATAAATTTGCCAGCATTGTTTTTAGTACAGAAGTTTTAGTGATGACTACAATTTGGAAAAAAAGGCAATCTTTGACTATTTCTTTTTGGTTCCACTTTATGGATCCTTCATTCTTTGTATCTTGGTCACTACTTCCCTCCTGAAAAGATATAAGGTGATGAATAGACTAAGAAATTATAAGAATAATACTGAAGTTTGGAGATGGAACTTTCCTTTAGAGTTTGAAGGGAAGAAAACCCTATTACTCTCTTTCATCTTTTTACTAGTATAACTCCTTTATGGATGTTATTGGTAGCCCCATTAGCTTGAGGAATTTGGTAGTGCAGGTGCCACTGTACAATAGACGCCTTTATTCTTGTGAAAGGAAGCCCTGGAATGTCTTTAAAATTCAGAGTTTTTACTCTTTTTTCTGCTATGAACATGTTCTCAGATTTTTTTAAGCATAGCAAAACGGGCAGGAGTTAAGACTGTTTTTTACATGTCCAAATGGGCCTTGCCTTTTTATACATATATACTATTCTAAGGGTATACTGTTGTCATGCGTTCAGCAGCAGCAGTCATTTTTCTGCTTCTTGGTAGCTGGTGCAGTGCTGTGTTTTTCATTTTGGGCCTGGGAGCGGCACTGATAACACCAGTGTTTTCAGTTACTGCTTGGTAATGTTTTGGTCTGACCAAGGACTTTCTGAGTTTCATGCTCTGCCAGGGAGGAGGGGAAGCCGGGAGGAAGCAGAGACAGGACACCTGACCCAAACTGACCAAAGAGGTATTCCATACCACAACACGTCATGCCCAGGATGTAAAATGGAGAGCAGAGACCTGGAAGGGTCGGGGGGCACTACTGGGTCAGGCTTGGTATCAGATGGTGAGCAGTTGTATTTGCCTTTCCGTGTATTTGCCTTGTCATTATTATTATTGGTGGTAGCAGTGGTGGTCTTGTGTTATACTTTAGTTACTAAACTGTTCTTATCTCAACCTATGGGAGTTGCATTCTTTTGATTCTCCTCCCCATCCACCTGAGAGTGGGGGACAAGAAAGAGAGGGGAGTGAGTGAGAGAACGGGCTGCGTGATTTACAGCTTAAACCACGACAACTGTTAAGCTTAATTGTGAATGACTTGGATATTGTTTTTTAAAGCATTGATCTTCTTGCTTACCAGTTCTTGAAGGGACTATTTGTTTCTTTGGGGTTCCTTGTTAAGTTTTATAATCAGCACACTATAAGCAATTTCCTGTATAATATAATTAAATATCTGAATATTTTCATTATGATTACAACCTTGCTGCATTGTGCCTAAACAATCTACTGTTTAAATTGTTGTGCTCTGAATAATTACTGTTTATCTTCAATATTATCCTCTTCAAGCCCTGTATAAAAAGAATTTGCTAGTGAAAATGTTCCAAGTGTCCTATCATTAATTTCAAACTGAAGTATCTTTTCCCCCTTGTAGGGAAAAGAACATAGAGAGACAATTCCTGTTTCAGGAGAGGGGTGGCTGGTTTGGATATGCTAGTTAGGGTACCATTTATGCATATTATTTTTTATAGAGATCATGGAAAATGTTATCCTTATGCTTCTTATCAAGGGGCTATCAGGTTGTTTGGGAAGAAGACATAACCAGTTTATTTGCTCTTAAATCAAAGCCTTTCTCTGAAGAACGCTGCTGAGAGGAGGTCTGCACAGTGGTACTAGTTTTGGCTGGGACAATTTTCTTCATAGGAGTGCTATGGTTTGGATTTGTGACCAGTGTGGATAGTGCAGGTATGTTTTTGTTACTGCTGAGCAGTGCTTTCACAACATCAAAGCCTTTTCTGCTCCTCACCCCACCAGTGAGCAGGCTCAGGGTGCACAAGGAATCAGGAGGGGACACAACTGGGACAGCTGACCACAAATGACTCAAGGGATATTCCTTACCATATGATGCTATGCTCAGCATAGTTTATTTGGTTGTTTATTTGTTTCTTTTACTTATTAAGCTGTCTTTATCTCAGCCCATGTGTTTTCTTACTTTTACCCTTCTGATTCTCTCACCCATTCTACTGGGGGGAGTAAGGAAAGGCTGTGAGGTGCTCAACTGCCTACTGGGTTAAAACACAACAGGTTACAAGATATCAGTTCTTCTAAATACCCTGCGCATCATCCATATTATCAAAGGCCTGGTGTAAATGAAGAGGCTAGATGCTCACGTGACTGCAAACATGGGAGCTCACAACCAAAGGCTAATGCTCCTTCACATCCTTCTTCTCTTTCCCCAGCAGATCTGCACCTACTTGGTAAATACAGATCCTTGTGAAATCAAGAGTTTTTATTTTGCAAACTTGTGTTTATCTCGTTAGGGGAAAACAGAGATCTCTTAGGTGTAGGTTTTATGAAATTGGACACTAGTTCCTAATACAAGCAAAAAAAACTATGCATAAGTTTTACTCCAAACATCAAATATACTAAAGTGCTAAAGATTTCTTTTTCCTTTTAAATTTGGTCAGGATAAGATGGTTTTGTGTGAGTCTTGCAGAATAAGTACAGCTTTTTTCTATGTCAGCTCGTTTCTGCATTTGTACTGAGCTTTAAACTCAACATTGTTTTAACTGTTCGTATTTGAGTTGATACAAGTATAGAAAGGTATAGAAAAAAATGGATTTAAAATGCTGTTTGGGAAGCAGCATCAGAATTTCTGTAGCCTTAGGGCTTGTTTTTCAACTGTGGGAATTACTCGTGAGTCACTGTTGGGTGTGGGAAATGCGGTGTCTCTAAAGAAAGAGGCTAAACACACGCACACACAACACACACACACACACATGCTGCTTTCACAACTAGTTCTACTTTATTCACTCAAGCATGGTAATGCATAGCATACAGATATGGGTCCCAGCCATGAAGCCAAACACCAACTACATCATTCCCAGTGACTGTTTTCAGTCACTATAAATTCCATTCTATAAACAATCACTCCCCAGGCTACTTCCCAGCCCGACTTTGCACCCAAACACTCCCTGGCTTACTCAAGACCCAGGTGCACAATCAGCAATTCTTCTTCTTCTTTAATTACCCACATAGCTCGAATAGGACAGCTTGAAGTTCTCACAGGTAAACTAGTGTTTCAATTCATGCTGCATTCTTTGTTAATTTTTAAACTATATTGTGGTGAGAATTCAAGGCCAGGGACCTAAAAAGCTGCAAGAGAAGCACTGTGTTAAAAGAAGGAAGAAAATTCCTCATTTGCCTACTTTGTCTTTGACTATGGATAATTGAAATCTTGTTATGTGAGGCTTTAGAAACTGCAGCCATGCAAAGCAACTAGAGGTAGCATCTTAGGTTCATGCTATGAACTTGTTAAATATAATAAGTCTTGCACACTAATAGCTAGCTGAGCACTCTCGGTTTGTTTTCTTGAATACTCACTCCTATCTCCATTTCTTGTGGAACTGTCTCTTTATGATATGCATTCATTCTTCATTTGTTTCAATATGGCACATATGCCATCTATTCACGAGAGGACTGGAACATTTGGTAAGGAGAGATGTTGAATAGAGCGACTCCTTTGCCAATACACCCTTTTTACTTGGCAAAAGAAAAGAAACAGCACTGTGCCTTTGGAAATATTTAGTTTCTATTGAGGAAGTAAAATTGATAACTTGCCGTAATGTGAACACCAATAGGTGGGTAACCCTGACTTGTTATAGGTATTGATTTATTTATAGGTATTTATAGGTATTTATTTATTTAATTTATAGGTATTTTATTTGGAGAAGAGAAGGCTGCATGGAGACCTCAGAGTAGCCTTCTAGTATCTGAAGGGGGCCTATAAGGATGCTGACAAGGGACACTTCATTAGGGACTGTAGTGGTAGGACAAGGGGTAATGGGTTCAAATTTAAACAGGGGAAGTTTAGATTGGATATAAGGAATGAGTTCTTTACTGTAAAGGTGGTGAGGCACTGGAACGGGCTGCCCAGGAAAGTTGTGAATGCTCCAATGGTGGTGTTCAAGGCTGGGTTGGACAGAGCCTTGTGTGGCATGGTTTAGTGGGAGGTGTCCCTGCCCCTGGCAGGGGGGTTGGAACTGGATGATCTTACGGTCCCTTCTAACCCTAGCTATTCTACGATTCTATGATTTAGGAGAAATGGGCACATTTCGGGAGAAATGGACACAGACTTTTTTTAAATGTCTGTGTTAGGGTGCCATGATATGAAATGTGTAGTTTCTTTCCATAGACACAGAGAGGCTTCCTCTAAGACCTCAGACATACCACTTAATTTTTCCATGTCTCAGCTTAATTTGAGCATTTTATCTTTCTTGCCCCTTGTTTTCTTCTCTTGCGTAAATAGGTTATAGTATTTTTATCTGTAGGGGCTGTTTATCAATGTATTTTTCCTATGCTTAAAACAACATTCCTCTATCATACAAACAATGGAGATCAAGATCCTTCCTTTCTGCTGAAGGTTAGAATACTCCTGCATTTCATAAACCTCTGTGGTTGACTGCACAGCCTTGTCAAGTTTGTTTGGGTTCTTTTCCAAATATCTCTCTGATATTTATAGGGATGTCTCACAATATAATTTCAAATTGAAAGATGTTGAAGGAAGAAACAGATGAGACAGCTATTTCTATCTTTAAAAAGGGCTATGTGTATACCCAGGAGCATAAAAAATGTTAAACATTGCGTTCCAGTGCTGTATATGTTTAAATATGTGCTTATAATTATCATTCTGAAGTAATGCCTTTTGCGAAAACTCAGTTCTCTAGAGTAATGCTTTCAGATAGTATAGTGCTTCGTTGGAAGTTTGTTCTCTTAGATGAGACCTTTAGTCAACATCTGTCATTCAAAGATTTAAGTAAAGCAGATGTGTTTCTAGACGGCTCTGTTTCCAGTAGACGGAATGAAGAGAAAACTTTTGTAAGTTGTTCCAGAAGAGCAGCTTAATTAAAAGGTAGAGGTACCCATGGTAGTTACAGAATCATAGAATCACAGATTTGGGTTGGAAGGGACCTTAAAACTCATCCAGTTCCAACCCCCTGCCTTCCACTAGAACAGGTTGCTCCAAGCTCTGTCCAACCTGGCCTTGAACACTGCCAGGGATGGGGCAGCAACAGCTTCTCTGAGCAATCTATGTCAGTGTCCCACCACTCTCATAGTAAAGAATTATAACTATTATTATTATCTGTAGCTGGAAACACAATTCATGTTTTCTAGTGAAGCTGCACTGCTTTCTACAAAAGAGTTTTCAGGAGAAGTGAGAGATACGGTAGAAAAAAAAAGAATAACATGAGTCACATGCAATGTCTTCATCTGGTTGAATAAGAAGGCTTTGGATGGCTTCTTTACATGGTTTGCCCTTTCCGCATAATATAACATTGGATCTGATCCAAACCAAAAAGAAATTAATCGTAAGATTTTATCACCCTCTTATCATGGCTGCCAGCCTGATATTTACATTACTTTCTTGGCAATTCCCTGAGTGTGTCCTTAGCATGCTGGTTGAACTATCTGTTCCATCAAAGCTAGCTAGTGACACCACCTCCAATATCACAGCTTTGCTGAAGGCTGTCAAACGAAACGGAACAAGCGGTTGTGTTTGCCTGTCCTCAGAGGGGATTGCTGGCTTTGCATGAGCAAGACATCACCCTTCAATCCTGACTGGTGCCTAAGAGGTGGAAGAAAGTACATTTTCACAAGGAGATCTGTGTTTAACATTAGTATTGGCAGGTTTTTTATGTGTCCCCATTCAGAGGGTACATGCTTAGACAAATCCCTTCAGGGATTTGGAGTCCCTGTCAGGTACCTAAAAAGTCCAGTCTCACACTTCAGGCATCCAAATGTGGCCCCTAAGTCAATTCCTGGACTAACCACCCTTTGTAAAGCGGTATTAACTGAAGAGAAATTATGGTCCTTGTTCAAAGATGCACAACAGATTTCTGACAGAGCCAAGTCGGGAACCCTGTTGTCCTGCATTCCAGCCATCAGCTATGACTTATGGTTTCTCCTACTCGTTTATTGATCATGCATTTATGTATTAGCTGGTTGCCAGAAGAAGGCTAGTTGATAAGTTGAACAAGTTAAAAGAAATCCAGCACGCCCAAAAGAAAACAGTGTAATCAGGAGATTCGCAGCTCTCACTTAGAAGGAAGGCAGATAAGAGAATCATGGGGGTGGTGCCACCTCCTCAAACCTGCAAGTTGCTGAAGCTTTTTAGTATCCTGCTGTACTCCTACTGTTGTTTCTCTGTCAGCTTTAAACCTCGTAATCTATGTTTTTGTTCTCCAAGCTTTTCTTCTTTACAAAAGTGTTGCCTTTCATTTGAAATCTTTGGGGCTACACAGTGTGAATAAGAGCACTATCTGGTCCTTGAAGCTGCTACCTCACATTGCCAAGTAACTGGAGAGGGAAGATGGTCTTTTTTCCAGGGAGGTTAGGAAGGATTAAAGTGTTTGTGTGAAAAGATTATAGGTAAGAATTTAGATGTGCCTATTTAAAGGAAAATCAGTTATCAAAAGTGAATGTTAAGAATGCGCAAGAAACTCATTTTAAGAAATATAGTATGAAAGAGACCCTTTTGTTTCCCCTTTCTGGCTCTAAACCCTTCAGTCAAATCAGAGATGATCTGTGCTCTTAAATGTATGCGTATGCATCGTCCCACTGAAATCCACCCCTTTGACATCTGTCTGTCATTTAGGATATATTGATCCACCTCAACCTCAGTGATGAGAAACATCTTCCATGTGAAAAGAAATAAGAGGAAATGGCTGGATCTATCAAGAACTCTGTCTCTGCTTAAGATCAGCCACCTGACTTTGCACTTTTATTATGTATTGTTTTGCAAATCAAGTCAGTAATTTGATTATGTTTGTAGTCTTTATTACATGCTGCTGATATAAAAAAAAAAACCACATAGTTAACATTAGTGAGTTGTAGTTGAATATTTGTGTTTATTTGTCATGCACTTTCTTCTCCACAGAATACCTGGAACTACTTTTCATTTAAAAAAAATAATTACAAAATAACACATAGAGTCCATTATATACATACATAGACATTTAACATATAATTTCTCATAAATGACTTAGAAATATTATTAGGGGCCTGTCCTTTCCATGACTGCTTCTTTTTGATGGTTTTCCTATTGTAGAGCCTGGGGAAATGTGCACTGTGCAGTGGAGAGACTGAACCCAACACAGTAGTTAGAGACGTGCTATACCTTAGGGTACTCTTTCTCGTATTTGAAAGCTTCACAGTGTCTAGAGCTGTAAAAAATCCCTGATCCAGTACAACTGGCTGTGGCAGAGCACACTACCTTCTGTACCTTCCCTTGACAATAAAGAGCATGTGGCGCCTACTGCAGCTATGGAGGGTCATCCTTTACAAACAACACTGCAGGAGGTTGCCCAGAGTGGTTGCAGATACTCCAAATGCAACTGGGCACACTTTGAGGTCTAAAGTCTCTGCTTTGATGAGGGATGTTTAAACTAGGTAACCCCCAGAATTCCCTTGCAACCTCATCCATCCCTGGGATATTGTTCTGGCATCTATGAAGGATGCTGAACTTTCAGATAGCCTCAGCACAGTATCAGGTGCTGACTGAAGGATTCAGCAAGAATATTTGAATATCAGATGTGGAAAGCACTTTGGATGTCAGACTCATTCTGGAAAGTATAGACAGAGTGTCATGGGTACACACAGCGTGCTGTCAAATGCATGCAGGAAAGCAGCTGGAAGTGGACAGGAATCTCATTCTCTGCAAGTTAATTCAGTTCTATAGTAACAGCAGCAGACACATCTTTTTCCCTCAAAGCAGTGATGACCAGGTTGACAGTCTTTTTTTGTAAATCCTTTTCTCTTTCCTATAAAATGTTAATTATAAGCTGTGCATAAGGCACATTTCCCTTTTGTACAAGTGAGGTTTTATACTAAGCGTGAAAATCACATTGAAATTTGCACCAGTCAGTGGGGTTCTCCAAGAATAGGATGCTCATACCATTAGATAAAACAAAGCAGCACTTGAGGGGAATACTTAATATAGGTAAACTGTCAGCCAGCAAGAGAGGGCAGCTTTCCTACTCCTGTTCAGAGCAGTCCTTCCATGATGTTATCCTTTGAACCACAAGCACCATTTGATCCAGATGAAAATTCATCCCAGGATCATGACAACAATTAAAGAAATGGGTCTGATGCTCTAACCTGTGTTTTGGTGCTGCGTATTTTACAGACCTGAGGACAGACTCAATTTCAAGGTGAAGGCCAAAGAAGTTACATTCTCTATAGTCTCGTTTGTGTTTTTGGCTGTTGAACATTAACAAGGCAAAAAAAAAATAAAGTAATTTTAAAAACCCCCACATCTCCCTGGTACTAGAAAATTTCCTTGCAAAACATCATCATGATCTGTATGGGATTTCCTGTGCTCTGGGATTATTCTGGGATGTTTCCCAACAGAACCTGATAGAGCTTCATCAAGGTCAACAGATTAGCATCAGTTTAAACCAGCTATCTACTTTCTGTTTGCACAAATGTAATATGGTCATTACAGAAAAACAGTAAACAAGGGAAGGGCTTTCATCATAAGAAAGGATTTGAAAAGATGGTTTCTTGGGATATTTTGGGAGGAATTTCTATTTTTGGTTTGTCCCCTATCTCCCTCTCCATCCTCCTGGAATTTTCCTTGTTCATTTCTAAAGCTTCAGCACTTTTATCACAATTACTTAGTAGTGCATTTATTCATAATTTTTTTACATTTACTGTAATTAAGTCTTTATTGATTTAACACAAACCAGCAGCTGCATTTCACTGTGGAAGTCAACTGAAAAATATATGCTATCTACTGAACATGGACAATACACTTGGGGGTGAAGATAACATGTATAAAATTCTGTTATCATTTTTGTACCTCTTCAAGCACAGTGTCAATTATATATACATACTTGCAGCCAGAGCTTTTGCTTGATGGGCTGCATATTAAGTCTTTGCAATATAATGAACTATAAACAACTAGCTACACTTAGATGCATTTTAAGTAGGGTTTTGAATTAAGAGAAAACTTTGATGTGGAAATCATTTTTCATTTGAAATTCAACCTCTAAACCACATCTGAACAGCATTGTATTTTACTGAAATAGGGGCCTTAATATACCCCAGAGCTGCAGAGAGTCCAGGAACCTCCCTGAAACTGCTGCATTTCAGATACAGGATTCACTGGGTTATCTGCATCTCCTGGGCTTTGGAGGCAGGGTTGATCATAGACTTCTTTAAGGAAGAGATCAGTGTAATAAATGGACAACTGTATCAGAGTGACCTGGAAATGTAAGGAAAAGCTGGCTCGTCGCCTTGATGCGACTAAAGATGCAAAGATTTTATGGTGTTCTGTGAATAAGTGAGTTACTCCTCATAAGTGGGTGATGAAGTACTTTATACCTGGATAAAATGAACCACCTTGCAAAGGAACAGGGATAGAAACAGCCAGTTCCTGAGGCTGGAGTACAAGAGGATACTTATCAAATGACTAGGTTATGTGTCAAATAGTCAAGCATTTATCAAATGACTAGAAGATATATGTGGAAGTCTCAGATGAGGCAAAACGACAAAAAATTTCAGCCTTCAGTTACATATTTAAAATGTAATAAATCTCAAAATACATAACAGAGGTAGTGAGCATGGCTTGTGACTCCAAGTCACAACTGTGAAACTGTTCATTTTTGCTCCCATAATTTGTTGGGAGTCTGTCCACTGACTAACATGTGTAGGTGATGCCCTGATTAAGTTGTAGTTACCATAATTATGTGTGAACATGTAATGAATTTGTCTTATGGTATACATTTTTCATGTTAGGATGTCTTAAATACTTATCTGGGCACATGTATTAAACACAATAATTATATCACTTAATATCTGCCTAATCCTTGGCCCTCCACAGAGGTATAAAATCTCATTCATTTAGTTCATACTGAATTTTGAGTCCCGTTTTCATTTTTAAACCTGATAAAATATAATAGGACATATTCATATTATCTCTTTTTTTTTCTAGCAGGTTGTTTGCAAATACTCTCCTTCTTTTCCAATTATGTTCATTCTTTCTAGCAGCAAACCTACAAACGTTCCAATGCAATCTAGACAGGATGCCTGCACAGTGCAACAAAAGGAAAATAGCAGTAGGCAAATTGCTTTACTTGTAGAAAGAAAGACTTCTGGATTTTAAGTTATTATTCCAAACAACGCTTATCACTGTGGAAGCAGTAAAAGAAGTATTTCTGCCTCCTTCATATTCTTCTTGTCTCACCCTCATTCACCGAATGAATCTTCCCATTCAGGCCATGTACCTAAATCCTCCTGCTAATAGAATAATTAGTTTCATAGACACTGATGATTAAGTTAAATACTTATAAATATTTATAACACTTTGTGTAATATCTAGAGATAGAAAAGGACAAAATTAATTGTGAATTCCTTTCTGTAAGTTCATTTTTCTACAAGATCCAACTGGTAATAGGAAGGTTTATATGTAGTTGTCATAGTAACAGGGAAGCGTAACTTTTACCAACTGCAACTACTACATTCTATTAATGGAGTAATTTCCACAGCCTTTGATTTTTCTTTTTTAGTGTGTGCTTTTACTGAATCTCATGCTGGAAAGATGCAAGGTGCATTGTGTTTGCATCCCCCGCCCCCAATGATTCTAATAGGTTCACAGACAGATTCAGAACATGCAATTCAGATCCCTGAAATAGGCATTAGAGCTCCACAAACAGCTCCCCACTTGAATGGTGTGTATGTCACCAAGGTACCAAGGCTCCCCCCACATAATCTACGGTCAGCATCTCTGAAGGGTGATGCTATGCATCTTGCTGGGTAGGGAGACACCTACACAGTGGGAAATGCCAAGCAAAAGGATGTGTTTGGGCTCTCACCCCTCTTGAGGCCATTGATCTATGCACACAAAGCTGGATCCATCCCTGTGAACTGCATGTATTTAGCAGAAGGAACAAAGTTAAAAGCTAAGCCAGCCCAGGCTCCTTGGAGAGTACCTACAAAGAATAAATTCAGCCTGTGTCTGTGCTGAGTCACCTGTGGACCTGCTGTTTCTCATCAGCGCTTACACAGAGCTCTTGAGGGAGCTTAACTGGGGCATTTCACGTAGCTGTCTGGGTTAGGGAGAGCTCTAGAGCACGCTAGCTTCCCCTGAGAGCAGCTGCCTATATCAGGAAACCCAAGCTTTTCATATCTATGTTTATTTGGTTTTTAATCAGAAGATTTCTTGGGGAAGGCATATCTTATAAAAATAATTAGAGCAATAGAGATAGGGGAAGAAGTCAAGCTCTGTAAACGAGTGTTATTGGAACTCAACTAGGAGTAAAAATACTAAATCTTTCCTGCTTGAAATATCTCTGACTATTGGGCATGAAACAAAAATAGACACCACCACCCCCCCCCGCCCCGCAGTCCTGCTTCCTTTAGTTTTGGTGGCAGTCTGCAGTGTCACCCAACAGTTACTTGCTATCCTGAACCTTCTGCTTCAGTCCAACAGCAACCCTGGCATGGGAAAAGAGGCTCAGAGTTTTTCCCCAATAACTTTTCATGCTTGTCCATAAAGAGGAGTAGAACACAGGACTTTGAGCTTAGAACTGGGTAGACCTGGCACTCAGTGGTTTAAGCTCTGTGTGCAGAACGGAGGGGAGAAGAGGAAGCCAAAGCTCTGAATCACACATGGAATGCTAAATCATGGGATGGAGAGAGGACTATAGCCTAAAGCAGTGGCTGGCTACTTTATAGTGCCACGGGCCATCTGCGGAAGGGCATCTTTCACACTATGCTCCAGCCTCAGCTTTCTCCTCAGGTATCACAAGCAAACTTGATTGGACCATGTGCTACTGAAAAACTAGGTCTGCATTGGTTACAGATGCCAAAGAAGTAGGTCCGTTGGAACCTCATAGTTAAACTAGACAAGATTATAAAAAACATACAGCTGAGTGGCCTGAATCAGATCACTGAAGCAGCCCTGGAGCAGCACAGTCCTTTAGGAAGGATTTATTTTCCTTTGAGGTCACACAGTGAGATAAGCACTGCCAGGAGGTATTTCAGTTGTCTTATGAATGTCACACATGTTGTTACCTCGATGAGGACAGAAGAAAAAGAATGAAAATTGAAAAGAAGCTTCACACTTCAACACGTCAACAGGATTATGGTGTTTTACAAAAAGTTTGATTTTTTTCCTGGATTTTAATATATGTAAGGTATTTTGAAGTGTGCATATCTGTACATGTATATGTACATATATACATATATAAGCATTTAAGTACCATCATCAATCATCAGAAAAAAATATGTTTATTTTGGCTGTAGTACCTTTTGGGATAGGCATGATCTTTTTTCTTAATAAAATGACAGGTCCCCTGTAAGTAAGCTTACACCTAAGAACTTCCCTAACTGACATATAGTTGTAATCAATCATTTATAGCCACAAAGCCATAAGAAATGCTAAATACAGCAAGCAAACTACACTGGAAAAGAGACTGTTGTTTAAGCCTGCTGACATATTTGAAAATCAGTGATTTCTGCCTTCTTAATATTCTCAGCCTCTCCATGAGTTGAATCGTTTTATTCTGTATACTTGGATTCTTCTAGATCTTAATTATGCAATGAGTTTCCAAACTGCTCTCTGTATAGCATCTACATCACAGGGTTGCATGCAAACTCTATAACAAGAAGTGTATATGCAAACTGTTATATAAAAAGAAATCAAAACCACTCATTCTGGGTTAATGAAATTATAGAAAACTACTGTATCACAACTGTAACTATAGACTGCATCTGACTTTATGGTTGCTCTTGATATGAAAGTAAAACTGCTCTGCATTAATAAGTTCCCTTTGGATTCAGCTTCTTGGAGCTTTTGTAACAACCCAGTTCGAAAGAATTCAGATCAGGAGAGAGTGTTAGTCACTAGAGAGGGCAACCAATATAACAACAGGTATCTTTTATTAAATTATTTGTCCACAGTACTTATACCCAGATGTCTTCTTCATTTTTTAGTATCCTTTCCCCCTTCTTCTTTGCAGCATGGATTGCATTCTCATGCAACAGAGATGAAAATTTCAAAGTTAGCCTCCTTCATTATACAAACACAGAACAAAATAAGAAGTTTAAAGGTACAGAAGTCAGCCCATCCAATACAGATCACAAATCCTAAACAGGGACTAGCTACAAACCTGGAAACTCCTCAGGTGTGCTTTGGAGTTCCTCAACTATATGCTGCACGTAGTAACGCTTTCACAGTACCTCTCCTGCATGAGTCAAGGCATCTAAATTAGCTGCTGATGACAAAAAGCCACATGGGAACCTCGTTCTAGTTAAAAAGAAGCAAAAATTGGTTTTGTGGCTGCTACTAAGCCTAATTATTCCCTGCTGCATGGGGACTTAATGAAATGTAGGCAGTATGGTGATGGAGGTTACTGCAGCATTTCAATTGGCTGTAGAAACAAGGCATCTGATGAGACAGTGCTGGTGGAGGGCACATGTGGGCATGTGTACACACATGCAAACACACACACATATATATATACACACACACATAGCCCGACGGGCAGCATTCAGGAACCACAGAGATGGAACTCCTGAGTAATTTAGTTCAGTTCAATGCACTGATCACAGAATCTTAGAATCATAGAATGGCTTGGGTTGGAAAGGGCCTTAAGATCATTCAGTACAGTTCCAACCCCCTGACATGGACAGGGACACCTCACACTAGACCATGTCACCCAAGGCTCTGTCCAACCTGGCCTTGAACACTGCCGTGGATGGAGCATTTACCACTTTTTTGGGCAACCTGTTCCAGTGTCTCACCACCCTCATAATAAAGAGCTTCTTCGTTATACCTAACTTGAAAAGGACAGGTCTGTGCATTCATTTAATTGTAAACACAGATCAGCTTTCCAAGAAGGTCATAGGAAGGTCATAATTATCTCATTAAGCAAACTGTTCTACTATCTGACCAGGATTTGAGTTCAGTATTTCCAATAGCTCCTTTAATATCTAAACAGAAAGGGTAAGATTATCAGCTGGTACCAATCAGGAAGTGTCACCTACTGTCAACAAACCTACAGACTTATAAATTAGGTTCTGGCCTAATAGCTGCATTCTTTTCTTATGTTGTTACTCTCCTCATATGTTTATTTTAGATTCACTGTATTATGAAGGAAAGAAATTGAAGAGATGTATGTATTCATACTGTGGTTAAATAAAGTATACTTTACTAGGATGGGAGAGAAACATTATTAGAAGAGGGGAAAACACCAAGGAACAAAGTAAGGATGAGAAGATCTGGATTTATATGTTGATTTGTGTTATACGCTGAGATAAAAGGCTTTGATTTCTACCTCTACTTTATGCTACTCAGGAGGTGAGATGCCACTTGATTCAACTAGGTGACTCAGAACTATCAGAGAATAAGTTAGAGCTTGATTTAGAGATAAATTGAAGACTTTCTCTGACTTTGATCAATGCCAGTGCCTCCAGAGGTTTTATGCTGCACCTGGTGTTCACTACTTTCCTAGCCACTTAGGTAGTGTGCCAGGAAATGTAGGTGCATGGATACTCATAGGACAGATGATGCCAGGAAAAGGTTCTCATGAGATCCTCACATGCTAAATGATCCTCCTGTGGCAAGTTATTCTGGTTTTAGGGTGAGTTTATGAAAGAATGTGACAAAATCAATACGCCACAAAAAAGAAAGAGTCTCATAATACATTTGGATCAAACCCAATAAATCACCAGGCTCAGTCTTTAAAACAATTTGTTTAACTTATGTTTCCTCTCATAACTAACAGGAACATAGAAACTAGCATTCTATTGAGATCTTAGGAAACATCTCCAACAGAATTACTTGGTGTTCCCATACCGAGTTGTATGCAAGGAGATGGATTACCAGCTTTTGATCTGGGGATCTTGGCAAAGAGTGAATTCAAGATCTAGAGTGCTAAATAATAATATAATATGGAGTATATTCCTGATAGCTGTGAGTGGGGTGACATCTACTAGGACATTTAGGTGATTAACTCTTGTTGTTGGGAAGATTTATACTTGTATGGATCACGGCTTTATTAGTTATACTGGAAATCTGGCCCAAATAGCATAATACACAAAACCTGGGAAAATTAAGTGATTGTCCAGTTTATAGCTATGAAGTGGAGACAGAGGAAAACATAGGAATGGTCATAGTAAATAAAACCAAAGGTTTGTTCATTCCACTACCTTGTTTCTCACAATGACCGGTAAGATTAATTCAAGGCTGAGACACTTCAAAATTAATGCCTAAACCCAAGAAAATTCAATTCATAAGTCCTAGACAATCGGCATGTTGTTGGTGGACATGACACAGGGTCTATTGGACGCCCATGCCCTTCTGAAGGACCAACTAGATGGCAGACAACACTCACAGGACATCTAAGACGGCACTAACCCATGTTTAAAAGACTGAATTACACCCTCCAGTGTTTAAGAATTTATTTAGCTCACCTAGTAGAAGTGTTTTTGATGTGGGAGCTGAATTCTCCACATTTCAGTGATTGTATTGACTGCATTTGTGCTGAATATAATGGAAGTGTATACATGTATGTCAGCATTTACATTTTAGTGTCTTACTTTGCAAGTTCAGTCCCATTCAGAAAAATGTTTAGAAGGGAGGTCAAAAACAAAAGAGCTTATATCCACAGATATTTTTGACGCTATTCCGCTTCAATAAGGACTCTCAGATTTTAGCAATCTATAGACTAGGCTTTTTCTGAGACAGAAATTTAATCCAAACATTCATGCATAATAGGCCCTGAAGGACCTTCTTTCTTTGTATTTTGCTATATCCACTTTTTTTTTTCTCTCTTATTATTCTGTGGTAATTATTTCTACATTTTTAGTGTTAATTTATTTAAAACTTGCTGCTTGTGTCTTTGGGCACTCATCTGTGTAAATGAGTAGATATTTCCCTATTCACTTTCTTTCATGTTGTTCATAGTTTTATGAACTTCTCCTTTAAGTCTCTATTTTCAGGTGGAGGCATCCTAGTCTATTTAATTTCTTACCTTGTAAAGCAACTATATAACTCCAGCCATTTATTAGTTATCTGTGTCTTATTTGGACCACCTAGGTAAACAAATGATTTGGCCACAGTATGACATGTAAATCATGCGTATGTCATTGTTTGGACTCCTGAAAACAGCTTCTGAGAGGCTAAAACATAAAAGACTGTGTGACTTCATTTAGGGGTTAGATGCCTACAAATCAGTCACTGCAAATGAATCCCTTGCTGTTCCTGGCCCTACACAAGTGATTTAAGTCATGTAAAAAATGGAGCATGTATCCTTAAGTTCATGCTGCCTCCTTGACAATACAGCCATAGCTATTTTTCTGCTTATAATATCTGAAAACAAGAAGAAATTAACCAAAACAAAACAACTCCGCCTGCACTATAAATGGCTTCTGAAGAGGCCATTAAAATGGATAAAAAAAGTGCTAAGGAAAATGTCCCACCTTCTCCATGTTCCAGGAGAACTGCTTAGCGAGCCAGAGAATCTCAGAGCACATGTGCCTGTGGCACAAAAGCAGGAAGAAAATAATCAATTGGCTGCTTTATCAGCACAGTATTCAATTAAAAAAGGAAAATAATGCAGCAAGTAATTTTCTAGGCTGCGGCCAGGTCCTTACATGAAATGTTAAGATAACCTTGTCAATTTACAAGCAGTTTAGATAAGGATTAAGTTCTCCAGACTGCACACTATTTGGGAGGCCACTGTAGGCATTCCTAATGGACTCTGTGCCCTAGCCTTGGAAGCACTTCCAGTACCTTATTTACCGAAGTTAATGCCTCTCTTTTGAAAGATAATTCAGTTTTTGAATAGAAATTAGAAAAAAATAGCAAACCCAAGACATTATCAGGAATATGTGATTGCAAAACAGGAATAATTCTGTGCTTATCATGCCAGAAATCTAATTATTTCTCCATGGAAATTATTTTGAAGATGACAGCTTGATAGCAAGTGCTACCAGTCCAACATCCACAGTTTATTTACCGCTCCAACAACCAAGCTCTGAAGAAGCAATTTCTCTCTGTTCCTTGGTTTACCTGCCTTTGGTGCATACAGCAGAAGAAAAGCCAAGCAATCGAATGAGTGATGTTCTTTTGTTTGATTTAGGATTAGAATTAAGCAGTTCCTGAATCCCAGGATCAAACAACTGAACTGTACCTCTCATTGTAAAGCGCTGTTCTATGCAACAACCATTTTGCCTTATGCTGTCTTCCTTGCTGACAATAGTACTCGCACCAGAGTAGTAGAAGTTAAATACTGATTTCAATTTATAACAAACAACACAGAGAAACGTGAAGATATTATACAATATATTATGTGTGAAAAACAAGAGAAGAAATATTCCAGTCACTGGAGAGAGAAGAAATAGAAGAATAAATAGATTTTTTTTTTTCTAAGTCCTATAGATGAAGTCTTGTTGGCTTTCCATCAGGTGGCACAGCTTCTGGCCTTTGGCAGATTGTGACCTCTCACATCCCTGCATTTGAAGCAGTGCAGCTGGTGGCATTCCTTGGAGGGCCACAGACGTGAGCTCACATTGCCTGTGTGCTTCTTTCTCAATTGCAATGCAGTTTAAATCTATTTCATTTTACTTTTTCAAATTCATCTTGTAAAAAGAAAGGTGTTGAGAAGGAAACCTGAGTCAAGGATGCTTTTTGAATGAATAGTAATGTGCTATTATTCTTGTATTTAGAACCATGCCTATATACATTGCTCTGAGTTACAAGTGTTTTTCTTGACTATGATGCTTTCTGAATTGTTTTCCTGTTGAGAACTGGAAGGATGCTGCAGTTACTTGGATTTTTGAGTTAGCTTTTCTTTTTGCATATCCTTTTGTACCTAGACCAGGTAAAATTTTCTTTCTTTTTCTTGTTCCTGCTTTTTATGTTTGTCACTATCTTTTTACTTGCAAAGGGGCATGTCTCTCCCCAGCTGTGTTTTCTTCTTTTCATAACTGCCCTTGTGTGATTCTAATCCATTGATGCCTTTGGCATATTGTCCTGTGTCATCAAACTAGGACATATTAGAAGGTGTTAAATATACAGAATTTAAATGCAAGATTACTGTGTGTTTTGATACATGTCATTCCTCTGTTCCGAGCAGATGATGATTATTATTAGCTTTTATTTTTTATTCACTACACAAATATCCTATTATATAGCTGTAGGTAGAACCTACATGCTACCTACTGATTTTAGTGACGGCTCATTGACAAGTTTGACTTTTCCTCCCTATTTTCTGAAGGAATTGAAGAGCACTGTGTCTCACTGATGGCATGGAAGTAAATCTAGACAGACTCACATGGCTTCAGGGACAATTCCTTCTGTGATTTTGGGTAGCACCATTATTTTAAAACAAGTAGAGAGGCCAGAGCAGTGTCATTGCATCACATCTGAAAGACAAGAGACCAGCAAAATGATGGAGCAGGGTTCCCACTTAATAAAGTCAGATTTTTCCCTACAGAACACAAACATCACTATTGGCAGGGCAGGAAGACTCCTTGCAGGGCTGCTTTTCTACTGTACGACAGCTGGGGATATATTTGGTTTAAATGATTGTTTTGCTTTAACCTTTGTCATACTGAAAAATGCACATTGGGGTTGACTAATACCACCTGACTGGAAAATCAAGCTAAAAGAATAGAATGGAAAAACAATCAAATCTACCAGTAGAATGGGAAAACAATCAAATCTACCAGTTCAAATATATATATTGTAATAAAATTTTGGGCAAAATAAAGAAAAGTTGCACTATTTTTCTAACTCAGAATGACATTTTATTTCCGCATTTGTTCTGTAGAATAGCTTGAAATAGCTGAAGAATAGTTTAAAGATTAACTTTTGTCTTCAATCAGTTTCATTGCATTTGCAAGCAAAGAACAAGCCCAGAGATTTACACAGCTTATATAGATGTTCCGCCTTGGTCCTGGGAAATGCCAGTGGATAGCTGGTTCTAAGAGAGATCACAGCTATCTGTAACATTTCTTCTTTCTTCCCTGGAAAGCATCTATTCAAAACAGCGAGATTTCCCCATTTAGATTAGCTGTATAGGATCGGATCACCTCTCCGTTGAGCTCAGAAGCCTGTCTTTGGCCATGGCTTTTAGTGGATGCCTAAAAGAGACTAAAAGAACAGAACAAATGTAGTACTGCTTTGCCAGAACATGTTCCCAAGTTTCAGGCATCTGCATATCTGGGATTTTGTGACTCAGATGAGCTGTCACAACCAGAGAAAAGAAACTTTCTTGCATTGAGTCCATCAGCTTCTTAAGTCTATGTGACCTTTTCATATCAGCAAAATTCTGTAACAAGAAATTCCACAGGATGACCAAAATGCCATGTTTTCATCTAGCCAGTTTCTTTCTCACTTTAGTTTATCAGGGAAAAAGAAATGGTAATTTTTTTCCTACTTATATTCTTTCATTCTTCCATTGACACAATAGACTGAGTCTCAGAAACAATACACAAACCCAGCAGCTCTTTCCTCAACATTTCCTCATCATTTGATAAAATTATAATTTTTGAATCTCATGAACCGTGGATTAAATAACACTAGATATGAGTCTGAACATGTTTGCAGAGCTTAACTGGGAGAAGAGAATGTGAACTGGTGACACAAAAGGGAAGAAAGAGAAGCAGGCAGAGGAAGCAAAGAAATCCAGGAAATACATTCTGCAATTGTCTTGTTCCACAGAGGAGAGCTAGTCCAAAAATGCAGCCCTGAACTCCTCTGAACTTTGCTTTGCTATATTGTCAAATGCATGTGACGTTGAACACATCATGTTACTATTATCTCTTCTGTTACTATTCCCACCAACACTTGGCATAAAAATTATAGACTTCTTCCAAAGATCTCGGTGGTCTTTTCTAATGCCGATTGCTCTGGACATTGCCCCTGCAGGACGGGTATGACAACACCTAATTTATAATCAGGCAGTTGATTATGACATGCTCAACTTTGCTCAGCAAGACAACATGGGAGCTCAGAGCAGATCCCATAAACCTTGTTCACGGTCTAGACACACAGCTTCTTGCAGCTATTATGGTGAAGAAGCAGTTGCAATAAGGAAAGTTGGGAGTGGAGGTGTGAACATCATCTTTTATCTTTCCCTTAGACAGCAATAAAAGAACTTCAGGCTATTTCAATATCTCTGGCAACCATACTTTGCCAGAGCCCCACTGAGCTCATTGCTTTGGGTCTGGCTCCACCCCTTGAAAGCTTTTCTTCTTGAGAGATATAAGTAAGCCTTTTCTCACACTTTCCAAGGTCTTTTCTGTGCTTCTACAGAAAGATAAATCATGTGTAAGAGTGAGAGGACACTAAAAAATGGGTGTTCCCTGTGGCCATAATAAGCCAATGACCAGAATTGCTTTGGTGCTCTCTGTCCCTGTGGTCACTAGGGAGAATATGTAATAAGATGTGACTGTTGAAGGCCTAGGGCAAACATCTGACACTAAAAACCAGAGTGCAGAGACCAGCTGGAATGATAGTCTGAAAACTGCTATTTAACCTTTTTCCTTTTCTTTTTTTTTTTCCCCACATAAAAATAAGGGGCTTATTTTTATAATCTTTTTAGTGGGACAGAGTATATTGTTTTTAATTGACTTAAGTACCACAGACACAGAATGAACCCAGCCTCTGGCATTAAAGCATATTTTCAGGAACATATGTTGGAAATTGAGAGGTAATCTGAAGGAAGTAAATGACAGAATAAAAGTTCAGATAATGGCAGTACTATGGCAAAAAACTTCATTCCTTAATTTGTGTGGGAGTTTTACTTTTTAAGTACTGAGAGATTCCACAGAAAGATCAAATTAAGTGTGTACTAATAAGTGTTGAGTCCTGAGTGTTTTTGAATGTTAGGTGATCATTTAATTATTTGAATATAAGCTTAAAGATACAGCTTAGTATGATGCAAGCATACTGAAGGATCTTGTGTTTTGTTATTCTTTGCAAGAGGGTTCCCTACGTACAATCATCATGTGAAATTAATATTTATTTATATACACATACATTACTTATGCTTTCAGTATGTCTCATATGTTCTCCTTTCTGCCCTCTCCATGGGTGACCTAGAAGAACAATAGCTCACTATGGCTTCCATGTGTTACCTGTTATAGAGTACTAGAGAGCTGAAAATACAATTCCGCACTTTAGGATTCTATGATTCTATGAAAGGGAGGAAAGGAGGCTAGGAATAATTGCAATTGTGTATAAAATTTGCCACGTGTACACTTTTGTTTGAAATAGTGTAAGAGCTTAACCCCAAAGTTTCTCTGCATAGTGGAGTTGTCTATGTGACTGTGACCACCCTGATCTTCCTTAACCATTTTTAAAGTGATGTATGTGATCTTCTTTACGTCTTACTTCCAAAGGCTGAGGAGAGAGTTTCAGGTATAAATCCAAAACATTCCTGTATTTTCTTTCCTTGCAAATACATTTAATTTGACATAACTCTGGTTATATGGGCTTGATGACTGGAGGGAAAGCTTTCTTCCTAAACACAGAAATGCAGGATAGAATTTAGGAAGGACTAGGCAACCATGTCTAGCTCCCAGCCATCACAGGAACCTGTGTAACAGTAGTATGTGAACCACTTGAAAGTGAAGGGCTCTGCTTGGGCTAAGAGGAACAGGGAGTGTTTCTCAAAATCCAAGGACTCAGCAGGAACATTCTCCACACCATTTCTCATTCCTCTCCATTGTTTTCTCCTTTGCCACACAGATTGACCATTATCTATCTGTCTCTTCAGGCGCTCTCACAAGCCAAATGCCATGAGGACAAAAGTCTTCAAACCTCAAAGCCTACAATTTAACTGAGGAAGACAACATGAGTAAAAAAGGTCAAACATGCGACTAATGTCTTGGTCCTGACGTCCCTTTGGCCTTGGTGAGCTTCCAGCCAATTATAATATATTGCTAAGCACAAAGGTGTGTAAGACCCAGTCCTCAGAGACTGAATCCTTAGGGCATAGACATTCCTTTTCTATTGCTTTCAAAGGTTAGCAACGCAGCTCAGGCCAGATATGAGAAATCATGCTGCAGAAATACATCCCACCTGGATAAATCATTCTCTTCCCCTGTGTGACTTAGAAAAAAAGGGTTTGCAATGAAGCAGTCTCTCAGCATTTTACCCATCTGTGCTATGGAAATTTCTTCTGCCCAGCTATCCATCATGTCAAAGCCAAGCTACCTCTGAGGTGAGCACTGGGGACTGCCACCTCACCTGCCTGCTCCAGTGACTGCAAAGCACAGCAGAAACACAGCCTCAGCAATCCAAGTGACAGATACACTCCCTTCCCTGATAGTCCTTAGAATTTTCCCTTCACTTTTTTTGTATTGTTTATTCCTCATGCTTCAGTGGAAAAATGAAAGCAAGCAAACACACAAAATCTTACCTTTAAGTGAATACCTGTAGCATCAATCTTAGTAGTAAAGAAAACCTCAATCCCATCATCTCTGTCTTTCTACTGTTCTATTACAACATGCATTCTTGTTTCAGACCTAAAGAGAACCTGATTTGCTCTTTCCTACAAGCTTTGCCTCACCAGGATATTTCACATCAACTTTAACTGTCAGAAAACAAAAAGGAACAGGTGCAAGATGATGACTCAATACACCATCTGGTGAAGCTTATAGCCACCTATCCTTTAGCTCAAGACCTAAATCCTTATTCCTAAAAGCAGCTTCCACACCTAATCCTTGGAGGAAAAAAAAGAAAGGGGATAAGTCAAGTACAATAAGACTCTGGCATTTTCGTATTTGAAGGTCACATCAACCTGACAGCAAAAGCTGTGCTTGACCTATGCAGTGGCTTTCCAAAGAAATCATTGCAGCAGAGAGAAAGCAAGTAGGATGAGTTCCATCATGCTGGTGGGTTAAACTGAGGCTGGACAAAGGTGGAAAACACATAAGGATTCAGGGAAACTGTAACAATGGTGGAGGGGTGACATAATAGTCCTCTTTCTCCTGACATGGACATAATAGTTGCAATGTTTTTCGGCTGCAATGAATGAGGACCTCTTAATTGGTCTCAGGTCCTTATCCTATGTGTTTCAGGTAATGCTACCATGGCCATTGCCTACACAAACCTGGAAATTCAGCCTGTAGCTGCAGATAGTTTCACAGCAGTGCTTGCTGCAGGGTGTCCTCAATGCAAAAACCATTAAAAGAAAGTGTTTCACATTATGACAAATGTTATATGCAGTATTAAACCACTTTTACAGCTGATTGCTAAGACAGAAGATAGGCTGGCAGTGTTCCTCGCCCATCTAACCTTCAGCTCTGTTCAATGTGCAGGGTCAACTCCCTTTGTGCCTGCTGAACCTCTGAGTTTAGCAGAAATTTTGCATGAGTGCAGATATCTACAAAAGAGAGTTTGTTGGCAGGATCAGGAGTATTTTTTTGTAATTCTGAAAGAGACAACACAGCTGGAATGAATAGCTTGATGCATATTCTATATCTACGGGCAGGTCATTGATGGGTTTTGGTTTAACACAGAAAACAAAAGTTCTGAAGTAATTTTCCACATCCTTGCCATTATATACTGCAATATTATTTTTGTTTAACATCCAGTAGGTATCCTAGTATTTTTCCTTCAACTCCAGGATCCTAGAGTCATGTTAACATACAAGAATCTCTGCCTTTACTCCATAACTACATCTATAAATAGCTAGATAGCTAAATGATTTCTAGATTTCAAAGCTTCTAAGAAAGATGAAACCCATAAAGACTAAAAGTTGAAAAACATAGAAAACAAAAGAAGTTTCCTATTTTATACAAACTACTCCAATAAGTATTATCCTTCCCTGTTTTTACTGTCTCTTTTTAGTATTGCAATGTGTAAGGTAAGTTGATAAACTGGAAACAGCTGGGGTGAGCAGTGTTGAAACTTGCCTGATGCAAGAGTTCTCTGATCTCACAAAGTTGACACTTAAAGTCATCCCATTCAATAAAAGTAAGATGTATTCTCAAAGACTGTCATTTAAGTCCCCATCCCAATTATTTTAGATTTTCAGCTCAGCCAGGATGAACTGCCTTCTGCAAATGTGTGGTGTTGTCCTTTGACTACAGCCAGTGTTTAAACAAGATGCTTACAACTAGGCACTAATATTTGTAAGGATGGGTGATTGCCATCCACAAAGTATGAGTACACTGTAATTAAAAATAATAAGCTAGCTTCAAATAAATGGGTTCTATGAGCAACATTTTAGCTGATTGCATCTACTGGAGAAGTGATATAAATTAGCCCTGCTCTGCTATGCATATTCCTGCTCCTGGCGTTCAAGCCAGCCTCGATTCCTCTGTAGGGCACATACAAGTGCCCAGGAAACATTTCCAGATCACTTCACCCTTGTGACTAGCACTTTTTCAGATGGTGAGCACATCACTTCTACTCCAAGATCCATGGGGAGGAGTGGGCTAGAGGTACCTGCCCCAGCGCATCTGCACTGTGCCTGGGGCTGTGTGTAGGCTGGATACTTACAAGTCAATCCTTCACCTTTTTTCCCCAGAGAACATGAATGCCTGCAATATTTCTACAGATGCTAAAAGTGGAAGAAATAACTTTTAAATCAAGTATTTCAGGAGGAACTAAAAGGTAAAAAAATTTGGATTTTTCATGGAAGATGAAGTTCATGACTATTTTATACTAGTGTATATATTGCCCTTTAGTATATGATGTTTCCCTTCAGGACAGGAAAAAAAAGAAGAGACAGTTGACCTCTTCTGTGACATCTAACCGAAGTAAAGTGCAGCTTGTTCAGATGAGTATTTAATGGGGATGTGAAGTCTTAGATACAGGGATCAACTTCTTGTTTTGCATTTGTGCTGTGTGTAAAACATTGGATTCTAGTCCATGACTGATTCCAGGTAGCATTACAGTAACAATATATAGTCAGTGTGTCTTTCTACATAAAATAATTTAACATGACTCATGGAAATGCGACACTGCCTGAATAGTCAGGTTTGTCACCGTCCCCAGTGCTGGATACATGAAATCTGCGAAGTAATTTCTCTCTCCCTAGCTTTGCTTTTTATACCATTTTCTTCTGCTAGAAAGTGACTTTAGCCCTCTATTAGAAAAAAGAGGATGGAAATCTGATCCAGAGAATCTTAGCATTTGTAAGAAACATCCCATAATATGAGCTCATTAAATGTGGTTTCTGACAGCATCTCTGAGGACTTTTCTAACACAATTAAATCCAGACCTGTAGACAAATGCCAGAAGCCTCATTTCTGTTTGTCCATTCTCAGAAGTGACTCATCCCCCCAGCCTAGCCCAGTAGTGTGGGGTAAAATGCAGCTCCTTCATTATTCAGCTGACATTAATTGAGGACTTTATTCTTTTCTAACAAAGGAGGTGATAAATGTCTCTCCCTTTTCCTTTAAAGTCTTCACCTCCTCCAATTGCCTCAGTGTGTTTGAGTAGATACAATAAGCAGATTGCAGAAATTAATTAATTATGTGTGTTACCTTCTCACATTTCCCTTTGATTGAACCTGTTTTGTTCCTTGGCCCTGCCTTTTGTAAAATTGAAGTTGTCTCCCAGGGTGTACGGCTTTGAATGTGACTGCAGACTGTATTTAGCCGCTGTAGCGCATCAAGCATGTGGAACATTTTAACAAGGAGTTTTTAATGAATCCCTGAGAAGAAAATATCCTCAAAAACAATACTCCAGTACATAAATACTTACGTACACTGAACCAACACAACCACAACAAATGGCAAAGATTTTCTTCGCCTCTTGATGTTTTAAACAATCTTTAACCAAAACCAAGGTCACCAAGAAGCACATTTGATTAAAGGTTTCTTTCTACAAGGCTTCAAGCAAATTATTTCAGGCTGTTTGATGATTTGCTAGAAAGATGTGTTAAATTGCTGGTAATTTGAGCACCAGCAAGCCGTTTGCATACTCCTTGCATCTTTTCAGTATATGTCATCACCTATTCTGTATTGCCCTTGGATTCTCACACTTGTGTCAGAAGAAAATGAGAGACTTTTAACACAGGCAATGAGTTCAGTACAAAGTAGAGAGGTGCAGAATTTCCCTCGGGTCTTAATCCCAGTAAAGGTTCAGGGCACTGTGCAGCTGTAATCAGTCACTTGTCTTTGTGAATTACTTTATTCAAAACCATGGGCAGCTCTGTGACATCTTCTTTTCCTACCATCAAATGAATATCATGTGGCAAGAAGACAAAACTGAAAAAGGGGAAATAGGGAAAATAAGGACAGGATTAAGACTCACATTTTCTGCTTGTAGGCCTTATGGCTGACTTCATTCGGTCAGATCTTTAAGTTGCTAACATTACTTCTCTACAGCCTTGTCCTGGGTGTTTTAAGAATTAGATGAGCTGATGTTTGTCAAGCAGAGTCCTGTGAAAAACGTTGCAATTTTTTATGGAGTATTGAAGGCTGCAAATGAAGTCCTGCTATGAAACTGGTGTCTCTCCCCTCCCAACCCCATGGTGTAGCAGTAGCTCCAGAAGGAATTGCACAACTACCCTTACCCTGGGTAATGCACCAGCTCCCTCTCGTGGTACTTGCTCACAGAGAGAGATTGAAGAAGCATCTGCTACAGCTTTAGATAACAGACCGAGAGCTTTCAAGACAAAAGCATGACTAATGATGGTTTCAGATGTACTGGTCAAAGTCTTTTTCTGCTGCTAATGTTCTATCTAGAAAACAGTGAGTTACGTCTGCATTTCAGACAGAGATTTTCCATGACTATTAAGGTAAAATAGAAATCCCTGAGCTAGGAATAGCTGTAATCAGCAAAGCCTGACCAAAGTGAACATTTTTGCAAGGTTCATTCAATATCTTATTAGAGCCATACAAAAATCATGGCAGGAAGAAAAGGGCTAAGATGTATTTATACTTGAATTTAGAATATTTTTAAGTCACTGAATACATACAATAATATTATTATAATAATAAATAATAAAAATAAAAATAATATCAATAGACACTTTAAATTCCAAAGACAGGATAAAAGAGTTCACTGCCTTATATTACCCTAGGAATCTTCTGCTCTAGCCTGCTTTCTTCAAGTAAGAAATATCAGATCCAGTAAGTACGGAATAATTTCAAATTTAAATGCCACCAGGTTGACCTATATGAGTTTCTGTGTGGGTACACACATGCTACTGGCTTTTGAGACAGTTTATAGGCAACATGTATTCTCTGAAGATGCTTGAAAATGATCATTCTTTATCAGGCTAAAGCTCCAATCTGTCCTTCTATCCTGTCTCTGTCAATAAATTGTAGAGAATGCCCGTATGAGAGCAAGGAAAGAAAAGCATAAAATGATTCTATCTTTTCTGTTTATAAAAGTCTAGAACCAGAAATTGTCTCTTTTATGGTCTTATCTACTATGTATTTTGCTTCTGACTAAGTCAAGCAGCAATTCTGCAACCATCTGAGATTTCTCCACTCTACCAGACTTCGTGGCAGCAGAGAGAAAACCTGAAAAACAAAACCAAAATACTCAGTCTCCCCTCTCTGTCAGCAAGAAAGGTCTAATTATGAGCAGACTGCAGAGACATTGTAATAGTTGTCCCATTTAGTGTCCCATTTAGTATTTAAACATTTATACAGCATGGATATTATGGAAGCTCGCTAGGGTGAGCTAGAATAAACCGTGGTCTTCTTTTGGAAGATGTGCATAAAAAATTATTCAGAAAAAAGTATTTAAACACAGTTCTTCTGCATTCTGGTTAAGTTTTCCTCTGACAGTATAGCAAACTTTTGCCTTCCCATTTTGGTGTACTTAATATTTATCTCTTTCTGGCTTAAATCACTTAGTAAATTCAGTTTCAAATTTGAAGACAGTTTTGAGTGAGTCAGAACTTCTGTTTTAGGAAGAAAATTGTTTGAATGCTCTTGGAATGTTCTTGGCAACCACTCAAGCAGAATCTAAGGTTCAGGTGATGTTATGGACTTCAGACTTTGAACTTTCCCCAAAGATCTTTAACTCTGAGAGAGTTTCTACAGCCAGAGCCATGACAGATTTAGTACATAGTCCAGCATCTATTAACTCCATGGAAAAACTGCCTTTCATTCAGAAAGCACTGACTCAGGAATCTAATTTGCTCTGTTAGTAACTAACAACATTGTAGATTATATGGTTTTGAACCTGTAACTGCAGATGATACAGGATAATATCCATCTATGCAAAGTATGATAGTGAAATGAAAAGAGTAATCTGAAAAGTGCATTTATGGCATATTTTTTGCAATTTCACCTTCATTGCCAAAGGTCTGCAATTACACAAATTAAGGCAACTTAAAGCTCCTTGTCAGGTGCAGGCACAGGATGACTGCACCTATCCATCAGTTTGCCTCTCTTGCTGACTGTAGCCAGATACAGCTGAAGTGAGGAAGAATGGACGCTTAACAAATTTCATTGCCTATTTCATTTATATAGCCTTGACCTTGACTGTTTCCATAACGTAGCTTCAGTTACTACCAAAGGTACAAATACCTTGATTTGTTTCTACGAGCGGTCTCCCTTTCAGTGCTGCAGCTACAGTATGTTCCCTATTTCTGCCATCTCAATGTTATTTCCAAGAAGAGCTTTTTCAAGTGGAATCAAAGGCATCTTTTTTGGATGATGATTGTTGAGTCAAGATGACATTGAACACATCCTTACTCTGTAATATAGAACAGAATATTGATTGCCTCTGTACTCAGCAACTCAACTACTTGCACAGCTGCAAGTGGCATAAAGAAGACTAACCTTGATGTGCTTGTAACACGGAGGGTTTGGTACTAAATAGCGGATTAAGTTAGCAACCTGTGTCTTCTTTTATGGGAAAAGATGTAATGGGAAAAAGAAATGGGAATTAATCTGGTCCTGTGGAAATATCTGCAATTGTTTATTGCCTTTATAGTCCGCAGAGGGGAAAAGTCAATGATTTAGTGTGATTTATGCAATCTGTTCTAGTTAATTCTTTTAGTGTGAGATGAAGTAACTATTTCTCTCAAGGGTTTGCAATAAGGGTACAGAGTGACTATCTCAGGTACAGATGTATAAACATGCAGTTTATACATCTTGATTTGTCAAATATATTTGGTCAAATTAACCCTGGTGCTGGTGTTTTCCAAGGAATATTCATAGTGCACATGCAGGGTTTAGGTTTGTAACTGAGCACTCTCCATGACTCTTTCAGTGTTATTCTCTGTCTCCACTGAACCCCTATGCACTATCCTAGGCTCCTAATAAAGTAGTGTAGTGTCTTTCACTGTAAATCAATTTTGTTTTCCAGTTCCAAATCTATTTCCAATATCTAAGTCATTGTAGGATATTATCCAGAAGAACATCAATCGCTTCCCAAAGATCAACATGTCTTATTATAGAAGACTCTTACCAACATTCATTTAATTTTTATTTCTTTTGTATGCTATTTGTCATATCTTTCCATTGGGTGCAGCAACTGTTTATGTAACACAGCACAGCTCTGGTGCCCTGGATGTTGAAAAGTGCAGCACAGCAAGACCAGCTTCCAAGTGAATTAAAACTAATAACAATAAACTTACTTCTGGAGCATGATTTTTCTTGTGAACATTAAAGATGATTCTGACATTTTCAAAATATCACATTTTAACAAAGTTATTTTTACCAGTGGAACAAAATCAAAGTCACGATATGACATTAGGTGTCCTGAAGCAGTCAGGGGAGGTAGCGATGGAACAATACTGCAGAATTTACTATGGGTAGTAAAGTCAATGGAAAAAGGAAGTTTTTTCTGTAAGGTCTATTACTTTAACTGTTTTTATCTTAAAACTTTTTCTTTTCATAGAATAAGTTTATGGGGTTTTTTTTTCTAATTATATCCCAGGTCCCAACAATGTCATAAAAGGGAGGAAAAGCAGTTTATCAGGAAAAGCGTTTTGAAATACGGGAACTGAAGTCAAAGTGTGAAGTGTGAAAACTCCACAATTATAATTTTCACAAAGTATGAAAGAGCTCTGGTAGAGGAAAAGATTCAATATTGACTTGAAATGAATTCTTCATTTCATATTTCCCATTCAAACATTTCAGTGAGAAATATTTCAAAAGATATTGTTCTGTCAGCCTAGAGATTTAGAGAAACATTTTTTCATCGTTCTAACAATTTCTAAAAGTTTCATATGAGCTCTAATGTGTGTTTGGTAATGTAGGAATTATTATCATTATCATACGCCCTTAACATGATGTAATAAGATCTGGAATCTGTCACTGACCCAGCTTGTAGATCTATTTGTAAGAAAAGCACATGCCATAGGTGAGCCTGAAAAAAAAGACATAATCAAGCTACTCTTCATTACATTTTTGTGAATTGGTTGACTATTATCATCTTTACTGCACAGACATTCAGAGAAGGTTGAAGGGCTGGGTGGTGTACCTCAATTGCAAAAACTTTTGAGAAACAAGAGGTAATTACATTATTTCCTTTCTTTGCTAATGCTTGTAGTTGAAAGAATGAGTGGTAAGGCTGAATACAGGAAAAAGGAAAGCCAACCCTGCCTTTTACACAAAACTGTGATTTTCCTTTTCCAAGGACAAAGCCGAAGTTTGCATCATATGGACACGGACCCTTCAGTGTTTCCCACAGTGCTTCATATGTGCCATTGTACGCAGAAATGGAGGCCCAGAAGGTCATGGGCAGCAACCTTGTCTTTCAGAAAACATCAACAGAAGGTTAAGATTATTTCCTTATTTCCTGTCTGCCTTTTCCACCATAGTGAAGGGCAGCATAAAGTCTCTTCTTCTGAAGCCCTCCTACCCCCCTTGAAATTCCAAGAGGTGTATACTACCACTGATTCTACCGTGACGACTGCTTCAGTGGCATTCATCTGTCAGTTAACTAGAGATTATAGTTTTGTAACCATGCACTTTAATACCTACAATGCAAATGCTTTGCATAAATTAAAAACAAATACTTTTTGTTGGTTGTTCTTTCTTAACTCATTACAAAAGATTTTTGTTTGGAAAGCTGTTCAACACTTAAGCACTGCCATGGATAAAACAATTCTTTTTTTTCTGAATTCACAAAGACATGGTCTTGAGAACGAATTCTTTCTCTTCAAAACGTTAATTAGACAAAACAATGGATTTTAATTAATAAGTGCATCTGCAAATTTCTGGCCTCAGGGAAGTGTCACCACGATATTTATTATTTGCATGAATGAGTTTCTCACATAAACGCTTTTTCTTATAAATGATACAAAGCTTACATTTCAAATTGTAGCAGCTATAAGGGGGAGAAATGGTGGGGGAGAAAACAATGTTTTTTAGATGAGGTCTGAAAATAGATGGAGAGTCAGAGAAATGGAAAAAGACAAAAAAGATGAATGTTGCCTGAAGAGCATGTGCAGTGGAAGGCAAGTGTTGATTGGAATTAGGAAAACCAGGAGGTCTGATGGAGAAGCTGACTCCATAATTGTGCCTTTTACATTTGCATTGCTGTCAGTGGAATTACAGGCAATGTGAGATCAGTTAGTTACAGAAAGATCACAGAATGATAGAATCATAGAATAGTTAAAGTTGGAAAGGACCTTAAGATCATCTAGTTCCAACCCCCCTGCCAGGGGCAGGGACACCTCACACTAAGCCATGTCACCCAAGGTTATGTCCAATCCAGCCTTGAGCACCGCCAGCGATGGAGCATTCACAACCTCCCTGGGTAACCCATTCCAGTGCCTCACCACCCTTACACTAAAGAATTTCTTCCTCATATCCAATCTAAACTTCCCCTGTTTAAGTTTGAGCCCATTGCCCCTTGTCCTCTCACTACAATTACTCATGAAGAGTCCCTCCCCAGCATCCCTATGTTCATAAAGACATTTAGAAATGCTCTGTATCTATCTTATAATTCCCATATCTTTCCTTTCTCTGAAGGTGAAACCTGTCTTTTCTAACATGGGGTTTTCTGTTTGAAACAGAATATTTCGCACATCTAAAGCCATACCATACAACAGGGAAATAACAGGATAAAAACCTTTCTGTATGGAATTAGAAACTATTAAACTTAGTTTGTTAGTCTGACTTAGTTAGTTTAATTGTTTAATTTTGTCAAGCAAAATTGTATGCTTTCACATTTTAGTAAACATACCTGATTTTACTACATTTTACTGTAATGGAAGCAGATGATACCAAGGAACTGTATGACCAGTGTCATTAAACAAGATCCTTCAGCCCAATTTGAGAACTGGAAAACAGTTGCCTGTTTAATTATTTATTTACAAGTAAACATCTTGACATTGTTTGAAGAGACACTGGTGTGCAAATCAGGATTTCCCAAGGCATCATTAGCAGTACATAACGCAACTGCACTCTTCTCTGAACAACAGAATTGTAGATACAGCAAACCACAGACATTAATGGCTTAGACACTGATGACTGTGTGTGATGGTGCAGCTACCTATAAAAAAACTCTGTGCAGCCTGTGTGGTTAATGCCAAGTGATGGACAGATTGATCTCTTGAATGTACAGCCATCTGAACGTGGCCCAATCAAAACTGGGTGCTTTTGGTCCTACCTATGCCAGCAATGGAAAGAGCACTGAACAGTAAGAAGGAACAAATTTGTAAGTGTCCATATATGTCCTGTATCATTACAGAAATCCTCATAAATGCTTTGAGTGCATGATGTTCAATAGAGACAGGCATTTTGAATCATAGTTTCATAGAATACCAGGTTAGAAGGGACCTCAAGGATCATCTGGTCCAACTTTTCTTGGCAAAACCACTTGCTTCATGGTTAGGGTGTGGAAAAGGAGTACAGTCAAAACCTGGAAGAATATTATAATAGAATGTGACACAGTTAGCATGAGTAATCAAATAGTTATAAAAAGACACCAGGCTTATGATCTTGGGTCCTGGGCTTTTTCGTGGCTAGTAGATAATCCACTATATCAGTGTTTTTTCTTGCTTTCTGTTTTCTGTTCTCATGTCTGAAAAAAATCCTAAATCTGGTTACAAATCAAGTTAGGGATAGGAGGTACTGAATGAAGCCTGGTGCTTCCGTCATGAAATAAGCACTAGACCTTCTACTATTAATGTGACCTACTAGGTGAAGAGACAAACCTGGAAGGGTCTGGTCCCTGACTGAAGCCGAAGATGGACACAGAAACAAAATGGAACCAATACACTCCAGTTAAGTAAGTGAAGAGAATGAAAGCAGTCAAGGCCAATGTTCCAGCTCAGTCAAGTTGAGAGAGTTTAGAAGATTGGATGTGGGATTTACCTGCAACAAGGAATTTTCTTAATTCTCTCTAAATAAAACTACTGTTTAAAGCTTATTCTGATTTTAAAATTATCATTAAAATAAAATAAACCCAAAGGAAGCTTTCCAATACAAAGATGAGCACTTAAAATATTTGTTTTAGCGAAAGTCAGAATGGAACATATTAAAGTCTCCAGGAATTGTTTTTCCTGATTATTTTTTTGGTTTTACCCAGTAAAATTGGCAATATGGAGATATATTTGTGAACATTTTTGATGTTAACTCAGTATTTTTTTGTTAAATGTGTTCTAACTAGAAAAGGTACTTCATAGATAAACTTAAAAGTCTTCTTTCTCTTCCTGTGATGTCTTTTGTATTAGATTTTAAAGAGGCAAGTTATGTTTGTATATCAAAATTATCTATTAAAGAGTATGACTAGATTGAGTTCAGCATGAAACTTTCTAGACAGATTTGTATCAGTGCATCATAATCTCAAACAGGTAACAGCATCATTTGTAAGGTATTAATACTAGCTGTTGGAAGCAAGCATATAGGCATCATTTGACACTGTTTGCTCAAAATTCCTCAGATGCCACAGATCAGCCCTCCAAAAGGTAAGATGTACAATATACAAATATATAGAAAAAATATTTTCATATCTCTTCCTGGAGTGGTGTCATGGTTTGAGCCCCTCACGCAGTTTGCTCACTCACTCACTCCGCCATCTTTCTTCCCCCAGCTCCCAGGGGGGTGGGAAGGAGAATCGAAAGAATGCAACTCCCACGGGTTGAGATAAGAACAGTTTAGCAACTAAGGTATAACATAAACTGCTACTGCTACCACCAATAATAATACAAGAGAAATACAAGGAAAGAGAATAAAACTGCTCACCACCCGATACCAAGCCCAACTCAACAGTGAACCCCCACACTTCCGGGTCTCTCTCCTCCTTTTTTACATCCTGGGCATGAAGTGCTGTGGTATGGAATACCAATTTGGTCAGTTTGGGTCAGTTGTCCTGTCTCTGCTTCCTCCTGGCTTCCCCTCCTCCCAGGCAGAGCATGAGACTCAGAAAGTCCTTGGTCAGACCAAAACATTACCAAGCAGTAACTGTAAACGCTGGTGTTATCAGTGCTGTTCCCAGGCCGAAAGTCAAAAACGCAGCACTGCACCAGCTACCAAGAAGGAGAAAAGTGACTGCTACTGCTGAACCCAGGACAAGTGGATACTTATTATTGAAATATGATTTCATTCCAAAATTAAAAGCAACTAAACCAAAACCAGATTAAACAGAATGAAAATATACTCATAAGCAAAAGAACATAAAGAAGAGGAGGGATGCAAGATAAATTGAGGAGAAGATGTCAAGAAAGGGTAGCAGAAGTGTTGAAAAGATTGGAAGATGTAATTTTGACACAAAAGGTTGGAAATATGTTTTTCAGGTCCTTTCCAAAGGGATTAATAAAAGCTGTAACATTTACTGATCTGAACAGTTCTCAATAATCCTTTGACTGTCAGAACTCTACTGACTCCACTGACTTTAGTGAGAGATTATACGTCTTGCACATAGGTTAATATCTCTACCTCTGATCTTGGAGTTTTTCAGCTAGCTCTACTGACACTGCCTTTTCCAGTCAAACATCTCAAGGATCCCTGTGATGCTCCCAGGAACTGTCAGTGCTATAGAGTGACTAAGTACCATAGCACTGCAAAGGACTTCCTAGTGAGTCTTCCCATGCTGTCACAGCACCCAGTCACAGAAATTCCTTCAAAAGGGGAATTGTTAGCACCTTAAAATGAGCTACTGCCTCTGCTTTTTGCTCATCCTCATAACAAGCATGATCATTTGTACTTAGAACTTTTCTGTATAACTTTTATTAGTATTTGCATTGCCTTATGCTTTGTAATGATTGAAACATCAATATTTTTTATATACATATGCATTTAAATGGACAGCATTTAGGAGATATAGGAAAACACTGTTGTTTTCATTATTTTTATTAAATTCTTCTCATGCCCATCCAGATCCTTTATTATCACTTTTTGATAAGACTGTACACTGTACTGTGTTAAATTACAGCCATAAAGACCCATATGCACCCATTTACACACTATTTATGAGAAGAGTAGGAAATATTATGGACAACATATGCTCTTTGAGGTCTCTAAGGTACAGACTTGTATTTGAATTTCCTGGTGGCTCACAGAGTCAAGAGGGAAAATGAATATATTGGAGCACCTCCGAGTGATAAAGGACAGATTCTTCATAGCATTGTAGAAAAATGTTGTCACCACTCTGGTAGTAAATTGCCATGATTTAAACCTATCAGAATGAGAATCTAAAAGACTTAATGGAGAGTATATATGTTGATGAAGGGCTGTCACAGCCTGACCTCACTTGCAGTGGGTTTTGACAGCAGCCTGAACACTTCAGACGTACTTTTCTCCTTCTCTTGCTCCCTGCTGGATTAGAACGCCAGAGATGGTGAATGTCATTTTAACTCCTGACAGCAGTCTAAGGACAGCAGTGTGAAAATAGGATGTAAAACCTGCTTTAAAATCTTTCCATGGGTGGAGAAAAGTTGTGGCTTGGTAAAAGAAAAAGGAGCCTTCTGCTTACCATGGTTGGATGAGGTCCAGCCCCTGTCAATAGTGACTGAAGATCACTCATGACGGATGGCTGCCCAGTGACCTATTTGAAATGGCTATTAGTCTCTATCCGGAGTCTCGTGAATAGGTATCTGTCTGACAGCTAGTGCTAACTGGCACCTTTTTTAACAGTGTCAGCAGAGAAACCAAGGACTGAGTGGCCTGCAGAGACTGAACTGTCCTCTCTGCCACAACAAAGTTGAAACGTATTGGCAGGAAGCTCTTTCCTTATGGTATCTAAATTTGAATGTACTTTGTGTTCCCAATGACTTCCTTGAGTAATAGGCACTTCAGAAAATACGATGAATTTTACGTTTTTGCAAAAGCTTCACAGATATTTAAACTATGTATATAAACATATTCATTAAAGAAGCAGCTTTAAGAGATCCATAGTTACAACTGGTTGAATTTTACAATTAGCTCTCAATTCCACTTTTTATATTTGAAAAAGAAAACCTGGCATGTCTTTCTCATTGTATTGACACAGTAAAAGAAAACCAACATAAAACTCCCAACCAATCAACAAAAAAACCCCAACATAGCTTTATTTGATTACTTAGAAAGTATTTTACATATTTTAACTTAATTCACCTGATTATGAAGGAAACTGTATTAATGGAAATATTTTGTATTAAATGTCAGGCCATTTTTGATGCAGGCAAAATCAACACTAAAACAACACAGATTATTATCTGTACTCTTGTAACAGAGTGATGAGTAGGAGATGAGTAGCAGCCAAGATAGATTTGACATGAACAAATCATGTAAAGCCAGTCTTAACTCCCTCTGTGACAAGGTAACAGGCTTTGTGGATAGAGAGAAGCAGTGAATGTCATGTATTTTGGCTTTAGAAAGGCTTCTGACATGGTCTCAGATGGAATTCTCATAAGCAAACTACATCTAGATAAAACTACCAGGTACGCAAAAAAAATTAAACAACTGCACCCACTGTATACATACTAATGAAAAGAAACACTGAAGGACGTTCCTCAATAACCTCTTTACCTCAGTCTTCTTTAATGTTTTTGTTAAACCTACCAATGGCACAGACACAGGAAATGTATTTTGGGGAGCAAGTTTAGAATTCAAAGTAATTTTTACAGATCTGAAGAAAGAAAAATGGAGTTCTATTAATTTAACGGGGAAAAATTCAAGGTTTTGCATATAAGTGGGAGTAGTTAGTTCCACAAATATAAAACAGGGAACAATCATCAGGTCTTCTAAAGAAAACCTTGGATTATGGTTGAACACAGGTGGAAAACAAGACAATAATGGTATATAGCAGGTATGTAGCTTAGAAGAAGAGAGAAATATCATTCCTTTTTACTCTACAGCACTCACAAGGTTTTAGCTGAGCTTGTCTTTGTACACCACGCTCCTGGAGAAAGGAGGAGCAAAATAAGAGTCTGTAGGAGACTAGTAGAAAATGCGAGGTGGAAAGAAAGCTGACACAAAAGGACTTAACACAGCTTTTTAGTGTGGAGGGGTGCTTGAGAAAACAGCTTTTAATTGTGAAAGAGGCTGCCTTTTAATGAATTTTTCATGGGTATAAACTGCAGCAAAATGGGTTTAAACTAGATAAAAGGAATATATTTCTAGCAGTACAGAGAAGCGGCATGATTTTCCGCATTTTGTTCTGGATGGTATTATGGTAGTCATTTTGCACACTGTCTTTGGCTAACCTTCAGTTTATCAACAGCAAGATGAGAAAACTTAACTAGAAGGCCTGATAAGGTATTTTACAGCTCTGTTTTTATATGTCTTTGGATGAACCAAATTTACCTATGATGGCATTTATGCAGCAGAGTTCATATACCTTGAATACACCATTTCTGCCTAGATTTGTGTTAGTGACGTGCATTTTTATATGCACTTAGAATCATAGAATTATAGAATAGTTTGGGTTGGAAAGGACCTTAAGATCATCTAGTTCCAACCCCCCTGCCATGGGCAAGAATACCTCACTAAACCATGTCACCCAAGGCTCTGTCCAACCAGGCCTTGAACAGAGCTGGGGATGGAGTATTTCTAAAGTTACAGCTATTTGAATCCTTTTAGTGTTAATTTCTCAACCTAATCCAACAATTTATAGAGCTAAATAAAAAATTACACCACCTCAATAGTTTTCTATCTTAGCTCTCCCTCTTCGTTGTATATAAGTTTTTTCTATCAAAAAAGCTTTTTTGTATATAGGTATGTATATTTATTTATATATGTATGTTTTTCATGAAAAAGAAATACAGAAAGGTGCCATATACCATTTGATTCTTTATGATTTATTCATATATCTTTTAGCACAGTGGGAAAAGTTTTTTTTTTTCCCCTATTAATTCTGCACATTGAATCCTGCAAATATTGGTACATTTTGAAACAAATGCGGTCCCATGCAATTTGCTATATATTGCTAGAGCACTTAGCACTTTATATGGCCTAAAGTATCTCCAAAGGTACAAATATTTCTTATTTATGAGCTGCTGATATGAACTGAATGCAGGTCTAAAGCATTTTTTTATAGTCCACTGGTATTGGTATTTATTTTAAAACTGTGGCTCCCTTTATCCCTTGCCTGTTTCAAATACAGTGTTTGCTCTTTAAATGATCACTGTAACCACAATGATGGTCAATTGTGTAGAGGTAGCAATGCTGTGACAATCTCAGCTTTGGTGCTTTCTTTTTCCCCATTTTGCAGTGGAAAGAGCAGAAAATCGATGCAAGACAGATACAGCGTGAAACCCACTGTGCATTCTAACTATGACCCTACATCTTCTGAGACTTAGGAAGTAATACTGAAAGAACAGCCAGAGAGGAAATTGCTGGAAAAGTTGCTATTTTTCGTCTGGTTCTTGGCTTTTTGCCCATTTAGAAATACATAGCTTTGCCTCAGAACAAAGAAGTGACTTGTATTAAAAAGGCAAAAAAAAAAAAAAAAAAAAGAGAGATTTATTTTCATTCTTAAAGTTTAATGGAGACAAGCAACACATAAAAATGTTATATTATGTCCTGACTGGATATTCTTAAATAGCCATGAAGGTCTATCACCATTATTATTTGGGCCTTGAGAAGAAAAGTCCTTTTTATTTTTTAGTATGCTTACATTAGCTAAAAAGCCCTTATAAACACAAGAATTCCTTAATTCTAATTAATGTACTAGATAGCACCCAAGGTAAGCATAAAACTGTGTACCCAAAGCTTTGTTATAATTTCTAAGGGAAAAATACATTGTAAAGACAGATACAGAATCAATGTTCTAGTCAGATATTAGCTGTTATCTAATGAATTGCTTTATGAATTAAACATTACATTACTGTTTACTTGACCATTTCTACCAGCTTTATAGATATCAGATGCCATTGACTGCAGGAGTTTGCCACTCTGGTTTGCTTCTGAAGGAGCAAAGGACAATATAATGCATATTCTTCCCTCCCTTTTTGTAGTTAGTGAGAATCTTCACGGCACTTATATTCTCTCCGGTAGGTCAAAAGGTTGCAGCTGCATCAAGATCAGAGATTGGGAATGATTCTTTGAACCTCTTTCTTTTCTTGTTCCAGAATAACCATGGTATGGCTTGAAAGGAGTGGAGCAACCGAAAGAAGGTGGGAGAGCTGCCTGAAAAAGTGGCCAAGCTACATGGATGTAGTACTGGCTAATTACTCAAATAGTGTCAGGAAATGGCCAGACAGCCATTTATTGAGCATGGTCCAACTGCGACATACACGGTCACATATGTGTGTAGCAGATCTGTTTCCACGCAGCTCCAGAGTTAAGGTGATTTGCTGTTTATACTCTATAACCCGTTGTCATGTATAGCCCTATCTGTTATAGCAGGCAGCACACAGATCTTCAGTATTGGCATGGAAATCTGCATTTTTTTTTTTTCCAGCTGGGGATATTCATGCCATTTACCTTTAGGACCTAACTTAAGCCCAAGATGCTTATTGCCTTAATCATTAAGGTTCAGTGAAACATCCTTCTAACCTGCAGCTCTGTATTCACATGATTGTGTTATTTCTTTTCTTTTTACCCAATTTTATCTCCCCTCTTTCATTCCTATGCAGGGAGCCAGTCCCTCAGTATACTGGCTAACACTGAACCTCCTTACTTTCAAGTTCTCTCCTTCTTTGAAAGCCTGGTCACACAGACCTTTTATTTTCCTTTCCTATATTAGAAGTGCTAACTCCATCTCCTTCTGCAGTTGACTGGTGGGGGGGGAATTTGTGCGCACAGCTATGAAGAAACCTGTGTAGACAAACCTGCCCTAAAGGCTGCAGTCTGAACAGAGGTAACACACATGGGTTTGATCTCTTTTAAAGGTTTGTTTTTAATTTTTTTTGCATTTTCAATACACTTGAAATTTATGACCACACAGATTGCAAAGGGATTTCTATAGAACTTGCAAGAGGCTGAATCTGCCACCGTCCCATCCATAGCAGAAATCGCCAGGTATCCAGATTTCAAATCTGGGATTTCTCCTCTTACTTCACCCTTCCTCCCTGAAAGAAACAAATGAGACTAGTTTTAAAACAGGCTTTCAAAGATGTCTGGATGTGAGTTTTTGCACTGAACTCTTTTAGAAGTCTTTATATGCAAAGGAAGCAGGAACCAGCTTCTTACCACTTCTTGCAGAGAACAGGAGAAATCTCAGTACAGCCTTTTTCTGCTTCTATCCAGGCTGGTGACACAAAGGATGTTAGAGATCTGTGGCAAACAGCTGGAAATTTATTATTGATATAAAAATGCAAATTAAAACCTGTTAAACAAGGAACACATCAGTTAAATAAATACAGACCATGCATGCTACACATATAATATTTTTATTCTGCAGAATAAAATAAATTTGGGCTGGTCAAAAAATGTCCAGAAATAATTGTCATTGTGAGTCCCTGCTATCACTAGAATACCTTTCAGTCCTGAAAGCAGGAAAGAAAAGGTATTTTAAGCAGCACTTTAAAGGATTTCCTTGTTAAAAGCATCAGGATCTGGCTGGGAGTTCAGTGTAGTTATGAGTTTCATTAATTTTGTGGAAAAGATGGATGGAGAGATTATAAAATATTCTTGTTTCAAGAAACCTGTGTAATAGTGAGCATTTATTTGTATTCTGGTGCCTGGTGAGGATTGTCTCTACATATCTCACTTTAGCTTTCCCTTTAAATCCCCACACTGCCTGTAAACCTTACCTGTGAAATTTCTGTAAGGTAAACAAATCAACAGAGTAGATCAGGGTAGGACTGTACATTGGCAGGAAGATTCCGCTTACAGAACAGCTGGGTTACAAAATTGCAAGGTTGTTCACATAATTCCTGTATTCAGAGATGAGGACAGCTTCTCCATTTTTGAAATATAGAAATTAAATTATATTTTGATTCCTTAACTTAAATATGAACCAATTAATTTATCTTTCATAGAATAAGTTCATAATAGAATTAATGAAGGTTCACTTGCTTTTTATATGTCTACCTGATCAATGCTACAGTACTTGTAGTATCCTTGCTAGGAGTCCATTAAGAAATTTGCTTAAGTGATTAAAATAGCTTTAGGTTACTGCTGGTGAAAGAGAAAGTGAAAATTCCCTACAAAGGGGGATAGCAATGTCAAACCAAAGGATTTAGATAGGAAATTAAGATCAAGTAAAACAGGTTAACAAAAGGTTTTATGTTGATCCCTTCAAATGCTTAGCATTATAGGACTGAATTTTAAGGAAGAACTTCTATCCCATGAAGAATGAGTCCCCACTTGTGATAGAAAAGCAATGGGGAAGTAATCAGATAAACAGACACTGCATCTTGAGCTGCATATAATTCCTTAAACCCAGTTGTTTTGCTATGCCTCATATTAGTCCGAGTTCTAGTTAAAGTTTTCACTTAAAGCCCATGGAACATAAATAAGGCTTGGACATTCCTTAGGTGGTCAAAACCACTCCCTCACAATTAATTAAATCCAGCTAATACTTTAAGAAAAAAAAGCTCTTATGCTATCTTGTCACTTTAGATTATTAGGAACACACATTGTGTCCAAGTGCAGTGCAACTTGACGACCTGCATTAAGGAGCTGGATGGCTGCTGGAAAGACGTGAATGAAGCTCGTGGACAGAAAGATCATGAGAAATTGCTCTGACAGTAGAGCAAAGCTGGAGGAGTGTTTACTTGTCACTCAGTTCTTCATCACCACGCTTACCAGTTTATTTTTGTTATGCCCCAAGGTTTTCATTTTGCAATCTGATTATGATTTAAGCAGAACAGGGAATAACATATAGATGTCTTAGGAATATTCTTAGCAGTAACCCATGAATCTGTTGTGGCTCTGAGACACAATTCACCCTCTTTAATTCTCTTTGACTAGGTGCACACTGAAGCATTAGTCTGTATGAAAAATATCAACACTGAAATTTAATACAGTGTCTCTGGTGTCCTGTCCCCTGACTGTTGATGTCACATTGCTATGACTTTCTTTCCTAGCCAATGACCTGAAGAATGGGAAAAACCAGAAAATAGTCTTCCTTAGGGAGTTACGGGTGGGGGACACTGTGGAAAACCAGATTTTAGAACAAGTTAGCCCGTATCACGATCCTGAAGAGACAAGGATCATAGGAAACCAAGACGTGAATAGTGAAATCTGATCAAAATCTCTGGCTTCTTCGTGTTACGAAGGTAGGAACACGGATTAGGAAATGTGGATGAAGTAAAACCAGGGTTACCTGATGGGTAACCTGCTTCACTCAATAATGTATGATGGAGGACAGCATCTCTCCCACATATCCACATAAAGTAAAAGAAGTCTAGCAAAACCCCCAAGCAACGCACGGCATACAGCTGAGGGAACTTCAGATCCCTCTCAAGGGCATATGAATCCTAACAAGCCATTAATGATTTTAATCATACAGCAGCCTTGTCCCCCTTATAATCAAGATAAGTCCATACATTACAGCCATGGTGACATATTATTCTTCTTTGCCATACTTCTGCAATGTGAGACAATGCTGAAAATGGACTTTAAGTGGACTAAGACATAAGCATTCATGAAAAAAGGCACATACTATGCCTGAGTTATGCCTCCTTTATAATTGCAGGAGCCAGGACAGCAAAGTAGATGAGACACTTCTTGACTGGAGATTAAATTAAGCTGCAAGCAACTGCAAGCAACTGTTAAAAGTGAAGGATAAGCAAATATTTTTACTTACATGAGACATCTTTCCATAAAAGACAACAGTTGAAAACAAATTCTGTGACCTTGGATATCTGGAGTATTTAAAGTGACCCTTGAAGGTATTAAACAAGACTATGTCCTTTTCCGTGCTACATAAAGTCGGTATTCAGCTGAGAGTTGGTGATTCTTGAACATACATGGTACTTGCAGCAGGAAACTGTTCTTTCAGAGTTTCTCAACTGCATTTTTCCTTTGGCAGTTGAGCAGCTCTTCCATGGGTGAAACATTCTGGTGAATGCTTGCGAGTATGAGATTTAGTGAAGCACGAGACAAAGCTGAAGCAGAACACATTTTCATGAGTGAATAGCTACTGTTCAATTTACAGCCCTCAATTCCAACATGACCACCAGAGAAAATCTAGACTTTTCTTTTTAATTTTGACCCCAATTTGTTCTTTAAAAAAAGAAATAATTAAAAAAAAAGAAAAAAGTGAGTGAGATATAGGACTAGGAGAAAATGGTTTTGCCATCAAGTCATATAATCCATTTCACCGAGCTAGTCCGGATTTTTACACCTCCAGTCCTAAATTCAGACTCCTTTCACTTACTAGAATTTGTTTCTAGTTTCCAGCCTCCATTCCTTTAATATTCATATGTGCAATATCCATTCCATTTAATATCCACTACTCTACCTTTTAACATTGTGCTTTCATTTGAGCAGTTTTCACACTCCTTGTATTTTACATCCCTCTTCGATGCATGTATAGAGATCAGTTTTCTCATTTCTCACCAACTTTCCCATTAAACCAAACAAGCCAGATCATGTAATAACTTTTAGAAGTAAATTCTGCATCTCCCTCATTATCCTAGTCTCTCCTCCTTTTCCTGTTTCAGCTTACTTGGGTAACTGCAACCATAACTCTATGCAGTACACTTGCACTTTGTAGGTTCACATAGATACTTTACCTGTAATGAAATTATTTTACCTTCTTTATCGACTGTATTTCTTCTTATATATCACTTTTATAGGTACCAGCAATCTGATCGGCTAACACAGAAAGATGTTTCATCTTTTGTTCCTTTCAAATGCTGAGCTCCCAATTTATCACTGACATAATTTTCTTAGTTCATAAGCTGTCCTGTGTTCAGCAGTAGCAGTCGTTTTTCTCCTTCTTAGTAGCTAGTGCAGTGCTGTGTTTTTGACTTTTGGCCTGGGAGCAGTGCTGTCATGGGTTCAGCAGCAGCAGTCATTTTTCTCCTCCTTGGTAGCTGGTGCAGCGCTGTGTTTTTTGATTTTGGGCCTGGGAACAGCGCTGATAACACCAGTGTTTTCAGTTACTGCTTAGTGGTGTTTTGGTCTGGCCAAGGACTTTCTGAGTTTCATGCTCTGCCAGGGAGGAGGGGAGCCGGGAGGAAGCAGAGACAGGACACCTGACCCAAACTGACCAAAGAGGTTATTCCATACCACAGCACGTCATGGCCAAGATGGAGGACGGAGAGGAGAGACCCAGAAGGGTGGGGGGTGCACTGCGTGGTCGGGCTTGGTTTTAGGTGGTGAGAAATTGTATTCTTTCCTTGTAATTTCTCTTGTCATTATTATTATTGGTGGTAGCAGTAGTGATTTGTGTTATACTTTAGTTACTAAACTGTTCTTATCTCAACCTGTGAGAGCTGCATTCTTTTCGATTCTCCTTCCCATCCCTCCGGGAGTGGGGGGAAGAAAAAGGGGAAAGTGAGGGGAGAACGAGCTGCATGGTTAGAGAGGCTTAAACCACGACAAGTGCTGATAACACCGATGTTCTTAGCTACTGCTTAGAATGTTTGGTCTGACCAAGGACTTCCTGAGCCTCATGCTCTGCCAGGGAGGAGGGGAAGCCAGGAAGAAGCAGAGACAGGACACTTGACCCAAACTAACCAAAGAGGTATTCCATACCACAGTATGTCATGCCCACTATATAAACTGGGGGCAGTCACTCAGAAAGGTTATATCACTGCTTTGGTCTGGCTGGGTATCGGTTGGTGGGTGGCGAGCGGTTGTATTGTCTTCCCTGGTTATTTCCCTTGTCATTATTATTATTATTGGTGGTAGCAGTAGTGGTTTGTGTTATACCTTAGCCACTGGACTGTTCTTATCTCAACCCATGGGGGTTATATTCTTTTGATTCTCCTTCCCATCCCTCTGGGAGTGGGGGGGGGAGGAAAGAGGGGGGAGTGAGAGAGCGACTGCATGAGTTACTGCTCAGCTTAAAGCATGACAATAAGTTTATCATTTTGTGGAATTAAACTTTCCCTATTACTCTTAATACTGTTTTCAAAGTTATATTAATGTCTCCACATGCTGTTCTGACTCTTTTCTCTATTATTGAGCCTTTCAGCTTTGTGCAGAAATAATTTTGTTTAGCTTTATATATTTAAAAAGCAGGGAATAGATAGGTTCCCTTGCAGTGGAATATTACAGGTACCTCCAAAGTATAAATTCACCACATTTTCAAATACGGGTCTGAGACAGCTGAGAGAAGTAAATCTCTGTATTTATTGTAGAGAAAGCATAAACAATGCATTTATACAAAACACCTATTTTTTTTTTTTTTTTTTTTTTTTGTGTCTGAAAGTGCAGAGATGAACCTATATCTCATTTCAGTAAGGAAGACTGGGGGTGAATAAATGGATTCATTTGGGTTTGAGAACATTCATCAGAAAAGACCTCTAGAGTCAAGCACCCACCCAGAGTCAGAGTCTATCAGAGCATGTTATTCTTGCATATTTTTTTCCTGCAGAGATCTGAGCTCATTTGTTACTGATGAAAATTCTACTCAACAAAACATTCAAGATTCAATATTCACTAAATTCGCTAAAGAGGATTTCAGATAGCATCATGGAAAATATGCAATTCCTGCTGTGTTGGTTTGGTCTATAAATCAAACTGCTAAGGAATGAAAACAATGCTCCATGCTTACAAGCCTCATCAGAAAAGAAAAGAATGACAAATATCTACTATGAACTATTTGCAAAGCATCTGCAAAGCAAAAATTATTCACTAAAGGCATTTGTGAATAATTTCACATAATACATAAATACTCACAGAGCCCCAACAGGAAAGATAGCAAAATTCATCAAATAAAATTGTTTGCTGCAAATCACTTATACAACTCCTGTCTTTAAAACTTCAAAAGCAGTCGCTGTACTGTATATCATTCAAGCACCTTTAAATGACTCTTAATTCCATTCTAGTCCAAATATTCTCAAATGTAAAGTACCTCTTGGAAAATGCTATGCAGAATGAAGTTACTTGAAATTAAATTTCTGTTCTAACAACCTCCTTTAGTTTCTACTATTAACCAGATTACTCCTAATGTCCAGATGTTTTAAGGTTTTCTCAGTTTGTTTTGATATGCTCAAAAGACATGAAAAATAAACTTTGATGTTGAAGAGAATGGCAGGAAAGTCCATGAGAAAACAAACAATAGGAACAGCAAGACCCATTGTACCTAAACTAAATACTAAACCAAGATCATTATCCCTTTGTCTTTTTCTCATCATCAAAGAGAGGTAGAGGCTTTGCTAGAGGCTGAATCAGGTACTGAAGATCTAAGCTATCGGCTGTGCCCTGACCTTTATCTCAATTCCCTAAACACACAAAAGAGCACCAGGTAATTGGTCTGTTATGTAAAAATGGGTACCTGCCTGGGGTGAAATGAAGTCCATGAGTGGTTTGGAGCAACGCAAACTCCTCAGCTGGGAGTCCTTAATCTACAAAGCTATTTTGTCGTTAAAGAGTCTTAGTATTTGGGGGTCTGCACAGATGGAGGCTGAGTGGGATCAGGAGATAACACTTTTAATGCAAGACAAGGTCTGAGACATGATACAAGAGCTCCTATGCATTGGCTGAGACCAGAAACTTGGCCACAGCCCTCGCCAAACTATATTAGCCATGCAGAGTATTGAGGCTAAAGAGCTCATATCAAAGCCTGCAGAGTATCTCTCACTCATGCAAATTAAGACTTTTTTTCCCAAGAAATTGGGCTCCTCATAAAGATTAGACATATGGCCTCAGCAGCAATGCCAAGAAGATTTTGTTGCTTCTCTCAATAGACATGAGTTTTTCACTACCAGGAATTTAAATCCTTTCAGTACTCTTACCCTACCAGAATTGCAGTGAGCTTAAGAAGATTCCAGGAAAATATTACAGACAATAATTATATGTCCCGTTTGAAAACAAGTCTAAAAAAAATTATATTGTTCAGAAGGTCTTAAATGGATGCAAATTTGATGAAAAATTACTGCAGTCACATTAGTACTGATAAAAGTAAGCCAATGTACATCTCTTAAGGTATTCTGAAAGAGTTTACATCTATTCCTACTTTTTCGAGTGCTGTTACAATGAACAGATATGGCTAAGTGAAGAACCCAGAGACATAAGATACAGAAAGTTTTCCTTGGAAGCAGTCTGAATACAACCTTTGATTCAGTGAAGGTGAGCTGAGAATGCATGTCAAGAAAGGTACTAATAGATCACCAGTTCCATCAAACTGTTCTTGCTATATTTTCACTCTTAATTTGATCATTTTTGCTGTGAAGTCTGCAAGCAAAATGACTGCTCATGGTGTACTTCACATTTAAAAGAGAAAGAATGAAAGAGAACAGGGATCTGTTAAACATATGTGGGAAAAAAAAGTAAAAATATTAAAAAGGCAAAAAATAATGATTCAATCAAACAAAAACATCTGACAGAGGTTGTGTTGGAATGAAGCTCAAAGAACAAAATGGGGAAGAAATAAAGAATGGGGACCAAAGAAGAAAACAGTGTTTGAAACTTTTGTATACCATGTGAAGAAAGAATACCAGCAGCATGTAGTTCATTCATTAGTGTGAATGTGCTGCCTGCTCAACCACAACCTTTCTTCTCTAGGTCAGTCCTGCATGCGTACATCCAGAGAGATGTTGGGTTAGGCTGGGAACATTGTTCTGAGTAAGCAGATAGAAAACATTTATCTGTATAAATGAATATGTGCATTATACAACAGGAACTTAAACATATATATACATACGGATGTGTCCAAAGTTCTTCTACTTCCTAATTAAATTTCAGTTGTCTTAATGATGTTTTGTAATTGTTTCAAAGTCAATGACTGCGTTCCTCCTGGTTGAATATTGTTAATAACAAAACTCATTGACTATTTTTTTGGTTAGGTCTTCGGTCAGGTCGACAGTTTAGCATAAGAATGCTTCTTTCTGAAATTTCTTCTGAAACTAATAACCAGATTCTGAATTACAGTTAAATATTCTTAGAAGGAAAAGTAAATAATGTAAGCAAAATCTGAAATACAATCATAGAATCATAGGATAGTTAGGGTTGGAAAGGACCTCGAGATCATCCAGTTCCAGCCCTCCTGCCAGGGGCAGGGACACCTCACATTAAACCATGCCACCCAAGGCTATGTCCAACCTGGCCTTAAACACCACCAGTGATGGAGCATTCACAACTTCCCTGGGCAAGCCATTCCACTGCCTCACCACCCTTACAGTAAAGAACTCCTTCCTCGTATCCAATCTAAGCTTCCCCTGTTTAAGTATGAACCCATTACCCTTTGTCCTATCACTACAGTCCCTAATGAAGGGTCCCTCTCCAGCATCCCTAAAGGCCCCCTTCAGATACTCAAAGGATTCTATGAGGTCTCCATGCAGCCTTCTCTTCTACTTTCTCATCCTATCTTCATACACGAGGTGCTCCAGTCCCCTGATCATCCTCGTGGCCCTCCTCTGCACTTGTTCCAACAGTTCCATGACCTTTTTACGTTGAGGATACCAGAACTGCATACAATACTCCAAGTGAGGTCTCACGAGAGCAGAGGTGAGGGGCAGAATCACCTCCCTCGACCTGCTGGTCACGCTCCGTTTGATGCAGTCCAGGATACGATTGGCTTTCTGGGCTGTGAGTGCACACTGAAGCTGGCTCATGTTCATTTTTTCATCAACCGACACCCCCACATCCTTCTCCACAGGACTGCTCTGAATCTCTTCTCTGCCCAACCTTTAGCTCCTTGGGCTTGCTCTGACCCAGGTGTAGGACCTTGCACTTGTCATGGTTAAACTTCATAAGGTTGGCATCAGCCCACCTCACAAGTGTGTCAAGGTCCATCTATATGGCATTCCTTCCCTCCAGTGTATCAATCGAACCACACAGCTTGGTGTCATCGGCAGACTTGTTGAGGGTGCATTCAATCCCACTCTCCATGTCACTGACAAAGATATTGAACAAGAGTGGTCCCAACACCGATCCCTGAGGGACACCACTCGTTACTGGTCTCCAGCTGCACATTGAGCTATTGAGCACAACTCTTTGAGAGCTGCCATCCATCCACTTCTTTATCCACCGAGTGGTCCACCTGTCAAATTGATGTCTTTACAATTTAGAGAGAAGGATGTCATGTGAGACAGTGTCAAAAGCTTTGCACAAGTCCAGGTAGATGACATCAACTGCTCTACTCCTGTCCATCAGTTCCGTAGCTCCATCATAGAAGGCCACCAGATTGGTCAGGCAGGATTTCCCCTTAGTGAAGCCATACTGGCTGTCACCAGCCACCTTGTTGTTTTTCTTGTGCCTTAGCATGCCTTCCAGGAGAATCCGCTCCAAGATTTTGCCAGGCACAGAGGTGAGACTGACTGGTCTGTAGTTCCCCAGCTAACCCATTTTCCCCTTCTTGAAAATGGGGGTTATATTTCCCTTTTTCCAGTCATAGATAACTTCACCTGACTGCCATGATTTTTCAAATATGATGGACAGTGGCTTAGCATTTCATTTGCCAGCTCTTGCCGGACCTGCGGATGGATTTCATCAGGTCCCATGGACTTGCGTAAGTTCAGGTTCCTAAGATGGTCTCGAACCATGTGAAAAACAGCCACTGGAATAAGTCATGAAGCTTGGAATAAAATAAAGCTGTGGCATATGTAAATGAAATTTGAAATATTGAGCATCATACAAATACAAGTCCAAGTCTGCAGTGATGATGAAAAAAAATCCAAATCTCTCCAAAACTGTTCATGTTCATCAAAGCAATTCCTGAAAAAGAAAATTCTTAACCAAGTAATATATTTTAAAAATTGTAAGCTAAAAAAAAGGGGTTTACGGAAAAGAGGACAAGAGGGAGAGAGGTAGAGGCTGGTCCTTATTCTATGAGAGAGAAAGGGTGAAATGAACCCATGAAGTGGATTGTCTATTCCCTGCTTTGTCCACAAACTGGAAAACTGTAGCCAGTTCAGGTGAGCTATACTAAAGAAACAGCGATTAAATGGGTATTTCTGAATCATGGCATCCTTACAGCTAGGCTTCCACATAGCCCAGCCAATTCCTCACTGCTGCAATGCACAACCCAGCACTGTGTGACCTAATCCTTTTTGCTTTTAGCCTTGCTGGAACTCAGATAGGCAGATTCCTTCACAAACAAGAATGGCTGAGAGTTGCTTTATTTTTTCTAATAAACTGCTCTTGCCTGACAACTATCTTACAGTTTGATGGGATATTTAATACCAAAATCATATTTCATAATGAAATGCTATATCAGCCTTAGTTTCCCTGCAGTCTCAAACTGTAATAGTGTTTTCAAATCACTGCGTGATTGGTTTCCTTCCCCCTCCCATAAACAATGTGCAATTCCTGTAATATTATTTTTTCTATTACTTTGATTCCCCTAAGGTTCCAAAACTATTTTCACATTCGCTGTGTTAGTATCTTCAGCCTGTTCTTGTTCTGTAGCCTTGGAAGCATATTTCAAAATCTCATTCCTGTGTTGCCTTGGTTTGTCAGGAGTGAAGGTCTGCACAGACAGAGTAAATAAAACAGGTTATTATTACTATTATTATTATTATTACTATTACTATTACTATTACTGCTTTGGTGGCATCTTAAACTTGTGTGCTCTTTTTACAGTAGCTAATGTAGTAAATATCCCAGAAGCAGTGCTGAAATGGTTTTCCATCTTTACTTTAATCATTTTGCTACACCATCTCATAATGTCATTGCTTTGACTCTTACCCTGAAGCAGGGGCAATTCCTCCTTCCCTTCCCCAACTTCCTCATACATGCACACCTCTGTAGCATGAAGTTTAAATTAAAAAAGTCAGCAGAGCTGAGTAGATGGTGAACCACTCCAGATTTTCCCTGTAGTATTAACAAAAATCACCATGGGGACATTTGTAGGACATGTCTGAGCACCTCTCCATAGACATCTCCTAATAGAACAGTGCCTACCTAAAATACTGCAGCAAACCAAGAGTACTCAATTGCCTGCCATTCACTTAAATCATAGAATTCTAGAATGGTTTGTGCTGGAAAGGACCTTAAAGCTCATCCAGTTCCAACCCCCTGCCACGGTCAGCAACACCTTCCACTAGAGCAGGTTGTTCCAAGCCCTGTCCAACCTGGCCTTGAACACTGCCAGGGATGTGGCAGCCACAGCTTCTCTGGGAACCATGCTCTAGCATCTCACCACCCTCAGAGGGAAGAACTTCTGCCTAATATCTAATCTAAGTCTTCCCTCTTCTAATTTAAAGCCCAAGTCTGGTTCAAATCATGTCTTCTCTTTCCCTTTATTGCATCAGACCTGTGTTATTCCTCCTTTTTACTTACAATTTCAGGATGCCATGGACTGCTTGACACAAACTTTTATAATGGAGTAGTGTGTGAAGGGTTTCATTATTTTGTCACTTTTATTATAATAAGTTTTTGCCTTCTTTTTTCAACTACTTATTTTCTTGGGAGACCAGTGCTTTTAACTGCTTTATTGTTTTCACTTTACAGAATGCAGCTTAATGACTTCTTTTTTCTAAACAGTAACGACATAACTCACTTTACTGGTGCTGTCAATGGTAGTGTTGTGCTGTAAGCAAATATTTTCCCCTGTTCTCTCTTTGTACTGTAGTCTGCTTATGTCTCAGTGTCAATTTTGAATTATCTAAGTAATTCTCCTACATACAGACTGCTACAGAGCCTTAAGCACTACTGCTTTTATTATTCCATACTGCTGCCTAAAAAGGAGGTTGCGTTATTCTAGCTAAACTCCTAGCCTTAAAGGCACTTATAAGCTAATTGCACTGTTTCTCTGTTACCTGCTTTGTATTTGATCTGCTTTTGAATTCAGCAAGTGTGTCTTCTGCCTTTGCACTGACCAACCTTTCTGGCTCTATGAGCTGCAACCTAGAATCTTACCATGAGGCATATGATGTATTTTTTGAGAGCTGAAGGGAAGTGCATCACACAAAACAATTCAGAGATGAGGCAACAAAACCTTTCCAGAATTTCCGCCATGCTTATCTGAATACACTGCTAAATCTAAGGGTGATTCAACTCCATGTCTCAGTAATTCCTGTGGTTTTGCTTCATCTCAGTATCTGCATTATTCAGTAGTGTTTCCCTTCATGCTGTTTCCTGCAGAGATTATTGCATAGCTGGAACACGGAAGTTGTACTTGAACTACCCTCAAGCTGCATGTAGTTCAAAGGCAGCAAGTTGCTCACCCTTTCTTTAGCATGTTATCCTGCCCATTAAGACACAGGGCTGTGTAACAGCAGTTATCTTCTCATCAGTAGACTCTGATTTACCCAACTCAGTGCTATCTGTGTCTTTGCTTTACTTACAGCAGCTACTCAGGCTGTCTCAAGTGTCACACAGTCCAGGTGCATTAATTCTTTGCACCTAGCCTTGTTCTCTGCAATGCTGATGCTCATAAAGCCCATCAGTGGCATATTTCTTAATTATCTTTCATGAAGGTCATATTTAGCTTTTACTTCATTCAATTGTCAGCTAAAATATGTTTTCTTAACTGAAACTGTTCACAGAATTAGATATCCACATAGATTAGATTTGTCATATTTCCATCAGGGTTTTATTAGAAATGTGCTGTAAAATTGATCGATGCACATTCAGAGTCTTTGATATCTGCAGCTCAGCTGGACCTGTTTGCCCATATGAGCTGCCAGATGCCTGGAAATCTCAGAAAACTAGCCAAAACAGATACCTAGAAAGAAAAAGATGCATGTACAGATCTTGCTGGACATACGGCAGCCCTACATGGGGTTGGATAGACAGGTCTGCTACTAACAAGGCACCATCAATAGAACTGATCTCATAAACTGTGGTCAACCAAAATACATGCAGACAGAAATATTTTAGATTCTTAGACATACAAAATACAGGCAATATATTTTAGTTTTTTAAGTTAATTCTCTGTAATTTCTAAAGATTCTGCATTTATTGTTGTATAAATATGATGGATTTCTTATGTCTTTCCCATTGTAACCATAACACATGCAACCTTGTCCTTCTACTGAGCTATGTTGTGATTTGCAGCTGGATTTCTTGATGTCAAACTTCCTGATCATTCATATTGACTTTACTTTTGACCATACCCTAGTCTAAAACAAGCAACGCAGCTCAGTAAACAGGAAAACTTAAATACAGAGTTTTACTTCAAGCAAAGCCTCTGTTGACTCTGTGGATAATGATTAAAACTCATGACTGTCACATGATTACGGCTGCTCACATCAAATTTAAGCAATATGGAAAGGAAGAAGGAGGGTGGTTCTTCAGGAAGACAAGGACAGATCCCTCAATATTATCTTCTCTGCTTGAAGCTGCTTAGGCCAATAGGAAATTTAGAGTATTATCTCTTTCCTTTCAGATTCTCATGTTGTCGCATGTACTATCTGCAGCACATCTATGTTGGTGTTGCCATGGTTACTTTGAGTACAGTTTATTATCTAATGCTAACAAATAGCTCTCTACATGATACATATGAGGAAATGCAATATGCTTTAAGGTACCCAAGTGCCGCTGTGAAATCTCATCTCCAAGACATCCATGACCATGCCAAGATCTGACTCCTATGTAGGTATTAGGTTTAGAATTGTTGGATAAGTTCAAACACCCTTTCTTCTTCAAGTATCAGTCAGACACATTACAAATCTGTAAGGTTCTCTTGCACTTTAACACAGGGATACAATGTCTACTTCTTATTACTGAGGAGACAGAAAGAAAACACTGATAGTATAGGGCAGGTCTGGGGAGAAGAAAGGTTACTTTATCCTCAAAGCAGCAACATAATTTGGTTCACAGAGTTCTGCAAAATTAGTTGTCAGAGTTCTGCATAGATTTGAGGAATATTTTTTCACTTCCACAGAAAAATGATGTAAAAAATAATAATGGAGATCGTAAAGTGAAGCTTTTAGTAGTTTAAATATGGCAATGCTACTTTCTTGTACATACCTAATTGCAGCTCTTTTGCATGGTTTTAGGGGCCTTTTTATTTTTTTATATGATCACCTTCTGTTTCTCAAATTATATAGTATATAATATCAGAGTTGGGCTACTGTTATATCACCTCAAGGACAAGTGTGAACTTTATACATATCACAAAGAATTAATTGGGATTCCAAAAGCTAAAGAAAAGTTATTTCATATGCTTAGTAATCAGGTGTTATTTTTACATTTCACTGCCTTAAAGAAAGCTTGCAATTTTTTATGAAGGAAAATGCAGAGCACAGCACAGCCCCGTGCACACTTAATTGCGCATATTATTCATACGTTTACCAGTGCTGATGTCACCAAAGCAGCAGAAGCCAGGAAAGGTGAAGGACTTGCAGGTATTTTGTGGCTGGCTACAGGATGTCAGAGTCCTGAGGCAACAGTGAGTCAGAAAGGGAAGAAGAGAGAAATATGTAAAGGAAACTACTCATCAGCTTATGGCTTCCTTTTTAACACAAGCATCCAATGGCTTGCTTCTCATTCTTTTCACCAGAAATGATTTTTCTGGGGGGCACTGCTTTGCTACAGTTTCCTCCCTTCATGGGACTAATAGAATCGTAGAATCATAGAATAGTTAGGGTTGGAAAGGACCTGAAGATCATCTAGTTCCAACCCCCCAGCCAGGGGCAGGGACACCTCACACTAAACCATGCCACCCAAGGCTCTGTCCATTCCAGCCTTGAACACCACCAGCGATGGAGCATTCACAGCTTCCCTGGGCAACCCATTCCAGTGCCTCACCACCCTTACAGTAAAGAACTCTTTCCTTATACCCAATCTAAACTTCCCCTTTTTAAGTATGAACCTGTTACCCCTTGTCCTATCACTGCAGATCCTCATGAAGAGTCCCTCTCCAGTATCTCTAAAGGCCCCCTTCAGATATTGGAAGGCTATGAGGTCTCCATGCAGCCTTCTCTTCTCCAGGCTCAACAGCCCCAACTTTCTCAGCCTATCTTCATACATGAGGTGCTCCAGTCCCCTGATCATCCTCGTGGCCCTTCTTCTGGACTTGTTCCAACAGTTCCATGTCCTTTTTATGTTGAGGACACCAGAACTGCACACAATACTCCAAGTGAGGTCTCACGAGAGCAGAAGAGAGGAGTAGAATCACCTCCTTCGACCTGCTGGCAATGCTCCTATGATGCAGCCCAGGATACGGTTGGCTTTCTGGGCTGAGAGTGCACACTGAAGCTGGCTCATGGCCTGTCCTTGCTTCCACCTTTTAGAAGCCTCTTTTTTCCTTTGAAGTTTCCTCAGCAGCTCTTGACCCTCCTGCTGTTCTTCCTTCCATTTGGGACACAACACTCCTGAGCTTGTAGCAGGTGATCCTTGAATATCAACCAACAGACTCTGGCCCCCCTGCCCTCTAGGGCTATTTCCCATTGAAGCTTACTAAGAAAGCTCCTGAAGAGGCCAAAGTCTGCTCTCTTGAAGTCCAGGGCAGTGAGCTTACTGCACGCTCTTCTCACTGTCCTGAGGATCTCGAATTCAACCATCTCATGATAGTTGCAATCAAGGCTGCCCTGGAGCATCCCATTTCCAACCAGCCCTTCCCTGTTGTTGAGCACAAGGTCAAGCATGGCATCTCTCCTTGTCAGCTCCTTTATTACTTGCAGAAGGAAGTTTTCTTCCACACAACTGGGGAACCTCCTGGATTGCTTCTGCCGGGCCATATCATCCCTCCAACAGATATCAGGGCAGTCGAAGTTCTCTATGAGGACAAGGGTCTACAAGCGTGAGGCTGTTCCTATCTGTCAGTAGAGCATGTCATCCACCTAGTCCTCTTGATCAGGTGGCCTGTAACTGATCTCCACAGTAATGTCCCCCATTGCAGTTCTCCCTTTAGCCTGACTTGCAAATTCTTTATTGACTGCTCACCCATCCCCAGACAGAGTTCCATACTCTCCACCCTAACCCTAACATAAATAGCAACTCCTCCTCCCCTTCTGCCTACTTTTTCTGTCTTTTCTGAAGAGCCTGTAACCTCCTATTCCAACACACCAGTCATAGGAGCCATCCCACCATGTTTCTGTGATGCCTATGATATCGTACCCCCGTAGACGTGCACACATATCTAATTCCTCTTGTTTGTTCCCCATACTATGGGCGTTTGTATAGAGGTGTCTGAGCCAAGCTCCAAATGAAGCCAGCTCATTGGCTGGCGTGGCGGGAATATCTCTACATTGCTCTGAGCACTTATTATAGGTGCTGGCCAGTGATTGGGTGTGTTGGGATCGAATGATTCTCCCCTCCCCCAACACATCTAGTTTAAAGCATCCTCGACCAGTCTGGCAAGCCTCCTCCCAAATCCACTCTTCCCTTTCTTTGTTAGACCAGCTCCACCAGCCCCCAGTAGACCTAGCCTACTAAATTGAGTCCCATGTTCAGGGTACCCAAACCCCTGACTATAGCACCACCCTTCTAACCATGCAGCATACAGTTGAGTTCATTGACTGTTTTCCCTTAAAATCAAATCCCCTTGAGGTTCACATCGGACTTCCCCATCTTCCCGCATTACCCACCAGGCATGTCCGGGTCCTTGAGCAAAAGCAATCACACAAGTGGGTTTGCCTTTACCTGAAGCAGGAATAACCTAGACTGTCTTCCCCAGCAAATTATTTATGTGCACCACAGGAACTTTGTCCCCTTCTACAGTATGTAAAAGTTCTGACTGGACTGGGCCAGCCCTGTTGGCAGATCCTCTGGTGTTGACCAATAAGGTGGCTTTTGGTAAATGTGTATCCCAATGTTTGAAAGTCCCACCACCCACTGCTCTCAGTGTAGTTTTTAACAGGCCTTTGTATTGTTCGATTTTCGCAGAGGCTGGTGCATGGTAGGGGATGTGATATACCCACTCAATGGCATGCTCTTTGGCCCAAGTGTCTATAAGGTTGTTCTGGAAATGAGTCCCATTGTCTGACTCAATTCTCTCTGGGGTGCCATGTCGCCACAAAATCTGTTTTTCAAGGCCCAGGATAGTGTTCCGGGCAGTGGCGTGGGGCACAGCATATGTTTCCAGCCATCCGGTGGTTGCTTCCACCGTGGTAAGCACATGGCGCTTGCCTTGGCGGGTTGGTGGCAGTGTGGTATAATCAATCTGCCAGACCTCCCCATATTTGTACTTCAGCCGTTGTCCTCCATACCAAAGACACTTTGACCGTTTAGTTTGTTTAATTGCAGCACATGTTCTTCGACCTTCAACAACCCCACAGTAGAAAGATCTTCTGACAGACCAGGCAAGATGGACAGCTGCTCAATTTCCTTGAGTTCATACATTTAAGGATTGGTTTTGATTTTAATTTTTCAAATTCTAGTCAATCGTATTAATTTTGTTAATTTCTGTTGTGAAATAAGAGTCTTTCAGTGGGAAACAGATAGTGAGCTCTTTAAAATATATGTCAATCCAGAGTATTTATAAAACTACTACTGAAAATTTGAAACTGAAAAATAAGACAGAAGTTTTTCAATGCAATCTTTTCCATTTTTTATGATCTATAAAAATGATTGATTTTCTCCAAGGCACTGAGTTTTATACTGGAGATGTTTAGTGATAGCTGAGATATCACAAAAAGCAAAAGCTATCTCTGAAGGCTATCAAAACTGCATGCCAAAAATTCATTAGAAAAAAAAAAGTTAAAAGAAACCCACTCACAGTTCTTAGAATACATTTGATAAAAGCAGGGCAAAAAAGCTGAATGAAAAGTCTATAAAGCCATAACAAAATAGAAGTGTAATAAATTGAAAATGGGCATGATCAATAAAGTGACTTTTAGTGGTTGAGTTTTGGATCAAAAGAGAGTGTCCTGTAAGTCAGTGAAAATTAAATGGGAGTGTAATAACCCTTTGGAAATCAATTGGAGGAGGAAACCACTTCTAGTTATCAAAGCCAAGACCATGGCTTAAATCTACATGCTGTTTGTCAGGAAAGAACTTTTGAGAACAACTCAGTGTGAGAGCTGCATGAATGAAAGTTCTAGGTTACCAGTTTGAGCAACAGAATTGATCTAACATCAGAGGAAAGGGAAAGAGGCTGGTTGGGAGAAAAGTATGAGTTTGAGTGCTTGTTTTATTAAAATTAACAGGAATTGCAAATGGTGTACAAAGAGGGATGGCAATGAGAATATGACCAAAGCTACAGGGCTTAATGCAGTATATGCAGGTGTTTGTGTATCATGCACTGTGATTTTTAACAAGAACATATGCGAAGTACTAACTCATACAGTAAGATTAGCTTTTCCTTTGTCATATCCTGTCAGAGTTTAAATAGGCTCAGTGCTCGCCTGGTGAAAGCCTTGCTAACAGAACGACTCTCCCAGTAAGTAATCAGTAAAAGAAATGTTTAGACCTCAAGAGAGAGTCTGAAATTTGTGTTTAACTACATGGGTGTACTCAGGAGAGCTTTTTACAATTACTAGAATAAGGAGTTGATAAACTGTTGAAGCACTTATGATATTTCTAAGCCTGTTTCCTGCATTATAAAGCAATGCAAGAATCTTGCCTAAACTGCTACTTCTAAAGTGAAGCAACGAAGGCAAATCCCAGCCCAGTGAAAATACAAAATCCTGTTGCTGTGGTGAGAGCTTCCCAAAGTGTACATAGAGATGAATGACATCCTGTTAAACTACCTTCTTTATAAATATTGAACATAAATTTAATCCATTTAATTTGCTTTATACCATTAATCTCATATTTAATAATCTCACGTGGTTACCTTTAGAGTTTCATCCTGACGTCAATAGAGAATTTTGCAGTGAAATACACAGCAAAAGCATTGGTCATGTCTGTAGTGCAGTGCTACACAGGTGTTAGCAGATGTTTAGGCAATTGGATTCAGTTTCAGGGGAAAGGATGCAAATTTGGTGCATATTCTAAACTTTTTACATGCCACAGAACAATTTTTCTAGGAGTCTTAGTTCAGTGCAATGGTGCTCTATCTACTGCTTTTGGAAGATGGTTTTTGAGCTAGATACCAAAGCTAAAAGTCAGAGAATGATTATTCCTGTTCTGGGCTAATTTTTCTAATATGAGGACAATAAAAAATCTTTTATAAATAAAACCATTAACCAAGATTTCTTCTAGGGTTATCATAGGAGTTGAATCTACCATAAGCACTGCATGTGCATATTTATCAACTTGGGAGGATCCAGTTTACTGTGTATGTGTCATTCCTGGTGAATAACGTGAATATATTACAATACAATTGACTCAAGACAACACTAGTATTCTTCCCAAACTCAGATTTCGTTTATATTCTGGAAAAGCATACTACAAAAAGAAGATTATGAAAATCAGATATAAAGGCATGAGATGGGCAAGAAAGGAACAAACCTCTTCTTAAAGCTGATATTACCCTACAGTTTCTCAGGAGCTGAGGTTTTAAGAAACACATCAGATATCTTGATATCTGTGATAAAATTGTTAGCTGACACAGTGAAATGACAAAGAAAGACATATCAAATCGTGTTCAAAATTTCTTTATTTGCTAGGTTTTGTACTTCAGAGAAGAAAAAAGCCTTTGCTATAAAGTATCAGATGCTATCAAAATTTAGCCATTATTTATGTCTGAATTATTCTCAATTTCTATGTTTAGGCTTATCTTACCTGAAGTGTCTAAAGCCTCTGCCCGCTTCTAATCAGCTTCAGTCATAGCACTGGTATAAAAAAGGAGATTAACAGGTAGTTCTTCTTATCTTATAATCTCACAGCATTTCTATGGCTCAGAGCCACACTGCTTGGAAGCTGTGATTTCATCAGATCTCAAACAAAAGCCCAGCTGAGATAGCTTTGTACTTACATAGAAGAAGGAGGAAAACTCAGCCTTTTCCCAGTTCATTATCCAGCAGTTTACTCCCTGTAGCACTGCTGACCCTGGTAGTATGGAGTACTGCTTCTTGCATGACAGGCAAAATTATATTTCTAATCACTTAGGGCTATCAAAGGACACATGGTATGTTTTGCAGAAGGAGGATGATTAGCTTCGTTATCCTGGCTAGCTTCCAGTTTGTAAAGCTTTGTTCACTGAATACAAATCTACTGGGTAATTTCAAGTATCGTTCCTTTCCGCTTAAATGTCATGGAGCGTGGCACTCCGAGCTGTTGAATGTTGCCATATTCCTCAGTGGAGATGGCTGTTGAAGAATACGTGGCATCATTTTAAAGCTTTGTGGAATTAAAAAGGAAGTGTGAAGATTTTTATACATTTAGATGGATAAGGAGGAGGGTAGAGAGGGACAGAAAGATTTCTGATTATGATAGGAGAGTGGAAGATACATCATGTAGTGAATAAGACCATAAACACTGCCCTCATCTGTCTCACAGCTTTATTAGTATTTTTATCTCAAATCTTGAGAGAGAAAATGACTTATTTCTTTTGATGTGGTGGCTTTTTTGCTTATGGTAGTCAAAATCCTGTTCACACCAGGCATGTCTTCAAAAGGATAAATAAAAATTGGGAAAGAGCCAAAATCCCAGAAAAAAGGATGCAAGTCTGTGCATGAGAACAGTTACATACGAAAGGCACTGCCTGAGAACAGGATAGTTCAAGATGGATGGGTAGAATACACTGCTTTGATTCTGCAAACCAAGCGGCCGTATCAGTATGCTAGGTTGTTTGTAACTATCTCTAAACATGTCAGTTCGTGTATGTGGACCACAGATAACACTGAAGTGATCTTTCCAACCTCAGGTTTATCTGCAATGATGCAAGGCATTTCTGGGATGATGCATAAGATTATCCCAGTCTTTAAAGCTGTTGTAAAACTAGTTTGGATTGAATTATGGACACAGAAAGTCATGTTACTAGCAGATCTGAGGGATTTGAAAAGGTGAGATGAATTATGCTGAATAATTGGTTAGTTGTTAAGGATAGTAACTTCCTTAAATGGATTGTTTATAACCATGTGATTACAGTCTCACAGGAGCTGAAAAAGTGAGATACTTGTATACAAGTGGCTAAGAAATAAGCCTGAACTCCTAAGTTCCTTTAATTTTACAGATGTTATTTAAAATTAGGGAAAATCTTTTTTCTGGCTGAAATAAAATTATATCAATATTTTTACTGTTTTGCTTTTTCTTTTTTAATTTTACATCTTTCTGCTGGAAGTTATTTCCCCTCATAAACATCCATTATTTTTGCCTTTGAAGAGAAAATGAAGAAATTAATTTGGCCTATGCGCTTACTTCAACCGAAAGTATCCTACACAAGCAAAAGACTACAATGAGCATGTGACTTAGGTTATAACAGGCTTTGAATGTTCAGGTTTGATATTTAACATGACTAGTTTGACATATAACCACTGTCCATAGTCCTATAATTTTTGTATAAATCACGTCATGATTGACCCCACATGGAAACTCGAAAGTATCTTTGCCATACCGCTGAATCCCTCTGAAATCACCAGGACAAAAAACACCTTGAATGAAATAAGAGTTTCAAAAATCCTCAGCAAATTGACTTGGTGCAATTAATGAAAAATGGATACCAGGCTGCTGACAATGATGTGGGTTTATTTGGTAAATGAGCATTCCTTTGATAAAAAGGGTGCAACATGGGAGATTTTTTGTCAGAACAATAATAGGGTTTAAAAAAAATTAAAGCTTTCTTTGAGACAAGTGGATTGTTACTGAAACAGTTTATTTATTTTCCTTTCCCAAAAGCATCTACTACATTCATTCCACAGTGTCAGTGTCTGGAGATTGCTTGTGTGGATTCCCAATGTACAATCACAGTCTCCTTGGAGACAACAGTTTTATTTATTTATTTAGATTTCTTTACAAAGTGGTGACCATGAGATGGTTTTGCAGGACTAAAGAATAAATAAAATGCTTCATGCCTATCATTTCAACATACTGTCAGCATAATAAATGGTGTTTTACTGTAGGTATACATAGAGAAAACCTTTTCCTGTTGCAGAATATGTTTATGTGTATATGTGTACATGTATGTATATATATACACACCTACATACGGAGCACTAGTACATAATAATCATAGGAAATTACAGAATAGGCAATGTTATATTTCTAAGTAGGTAACTCAAAGAATGTAAATCAAGTATCAAAGTTGTCTTATTCTTCCTTTTAATTATTTCTTTTCTAAACAAGCTATGTCAAACCCCAGCACTACTTCCAAGGGCTAGAAAGAGCGATATGGTCTGTACAATCAGTGTAGTATCTCCACTGATAGTACTAAATTAAAGGCTTTCTAGTTTGATGCCAGAAGATGCATATAAAAATAACATAATAAACCTATCTCCTACATGTCTAATATGAAGTGAGGGGAATGTCTTATCATAGAATGATAGAATCATTGACTAGTCAGGGTTGGAAAAGACCTTAAGACCATCTAGCTCCAACCCAACTGCCATGGGCAGGGACACCTCACACTAAACCATGACACCAAAGGCTCTGTCCAACCTGGCCTTGAATACCGCCAGGGATGGAGCATTCACAACTTCCCTGGGCAACCCATTCCAGTGCCTCACCACCCTCACAGTAAAGAACTCCTTCCTCATATCCAAACTAAGCTTCCCCTGTTGAAGTTTTAACCCATTACCCCTTGTCCTATCACTACAGTCCCTAATGAAGGGCCCCTCTCCAGCATCCGTATAGGCCCCCTTCAGGTACTGGAAGGCTGCTATGAGGTCTCCATGCAGCCTTCTCTTCTCCAGGCTGAACAGCCCCAACTTTCTCAGCCTATCTTCATACATGAGGTGCTCCAGTCCCCTGGTCATCCTCGTGGCCCTCCTCTGCACTTGTTCCAACAGTTCCATGACCTTTTTATGTTGAGGACACCAGAACTGCAGACTATATTCCAAGTGAGGTCTCACGAGAGCAGAGGTGAGGGGCAGGATCACCTCCCTCGACCTACTAGTCACATTCCTTTTGATGCAGGCCAGGATATGGTTGGCTTTCTGGGCTGCGAGCACACACTGAAGCTGGCTCATGTTCATTTTCTCATCGACCAACACCCCCAAGTCCTTCTCTGCAGGACTGCTCTGAACCTCTTCTCTGCCCAACCTGGAGCTGTGCCTGGGATTGCTCTGACCTACGTGTAGGACCTTGCACTTGTCATGGTTAAACTTCATGAGGTTGGCATCAGCCCACCTCACAAGAGTGTCAAGGTCCATCTAGATGGCATTCCTTCCCTCCAGTGTATCAACTGAACCACACAGCTTGGTGTCATCAGCAAACTTGCTGAGGACGCACTCAATCCCACTGTCCATGTCACCAACAGAGATGTTGAACAAGACCAGTCCCAACACCGATCCCTGAGGGACACCACTCGTTACTGGTCACCAGCTGCACATTGAGCCATTGACCACAACTCTTTGCATGCAGCCATCCAGCCAGTTCTTTATCCACCGAGTGGTTCACCTATCAAATTGATGCCTCTCCAATTTAGAGACAAGGATGTCATGTGAGATAGTGTCGAACGCTTTGCACAAGTCCAGGGAGATGATATCAACTGCTCTAGCCCTGTCCACCAGTTCCGTAGCTCCATCATAGAAGGCCACCAGATTTGTCAGGCAGGATTTCATCTGAATGAAGCCATGCTGGCTGTCACCAAGCACCTTGTTGTTTTTCATGCGCCTTAGCATGCCTTCCAGGAGAATCTGCTCCAAGATTTTGCCAGGCACAGAGGTGAGGCTGACTGGTCTGTAGTTCCCCAGCTCATCCATTTTCCCCTTCTTGAAAATGGGGGTTATATTTCCCTTTTTCCAGTTGTGGGGAACTTCACCTGACTGCCATGTTTTTTCAAATATGACGGACAGTGGCTTAGCAACTTCATTTGCCAGCTCCTTCAGGTCCTGCGGGTGGATTTTATCAGGTCCCATGGACTTGTGTATGTTCAGGTTCTTAAGGTGGTCTCAAACCAGATTCTCTCCTACAGTGGCCCAGGGTCTTAATTCTCACAGTCCCTGCGTCTGCCTTCTAAGACTTGGGTGGTGTGTCTTGACTTACAAGGATAAAAAACAGTTTGTGGAAATGTAGCAGATTAATAGGGTTTATTATTTCAGTTCTAGACAGGTTGAAGAATAGAGTGACTTAATATAGGGATTAAATTAATAACTGGAGTACTTGAGGAAAACTACAAGTACAGGAGAAACTGATGAAACGGCACTGCTGTAAATTTCATACCACAGATGTTGCATGATATAATCTTGCACTCCTTAGTTGTCCTGTAACCCTCTGTCTCCACTGCCACCTTCTCTTTTTAATATATATATGAAAATCACTACCATTATTGAAAATAAATAGAATTGTTAGGAAAATAGCCTTATAGCAACTCTAATATACCTTCCAATGTACTGATCGCATTTGAGTGGCAGATGATAAGCTGATGGCCCATTTGTATGAACAATTAGTTTGAGCAAATCAACTAATTGCATATGCCAGTTCTGACAGAGCAATTTATTTTTTCCCCTCTCTGTGCAATCATGATGACTGTAAAAACAATTGTAGTGCCAGTTGTGATTTAAGACAAGGACTGCTTGCTATTCTAGGCTTGTACTCCTCTTAAGACTAGAGACCCCCATTTTGGCTGGTTCCTTGCTATTGCCATGATTAAGATGATTAAATGTAATAATTTCATAGCAATTCACTCAGCAGAGATAAACTACCAGTGCTTCTGCAATCATAATGTGCCGTGCTGGACATCCTCAACCCCTCTACAAATCACCAATGCTATAGTTAAATCTATTTGATCTGTATTATTAAAATGAATGTATGTTATTGAAAATTACAAGGAAGACTTTAAAAATTAAAGTGAATGAATATGGGGAGGAGAGGGATTGGTTAGATATTCTGTTTCCAAATGTTAGCTTTTTAGTGCTTCTTTTGAAAAGGAAGTCTAAAGCTAGCAAGAGTTTTGTGGTTGGCAGTGATATTCTCCAATTTGTTGTGTATTTTGCTTCACAGAGTGTATCTATCTAGCAGGAGCAGCACTGTAATCATTACATTGCCACAGCTACATTTCACAAATCCTACTTGCAAATATGGAAAAGGTCTTCCTTTTTTAATGCCTATCTTTGACCTCGTTTGCAAAGGCAGTTTCCTAGAACTAGTTTTCGGGTAAGCCCAAAAATTTCCATAAAGTATTTCTCTTCTCATACAAAGCAGACAGGGATGGTACATGTTGCTCTGACCCAGGCTGAGAAGAGACATCAAATTGAATATCCTACATAACATGGACTTTTCATCCAGTTATTCTCCATCTCATACACACATATCCCTTTCTGAATAAAAGTGCTCATATTTTCCACTGGAAAATAACAGTTCCCTATGTGTGAAAGCATTGGGAATGCTTCGTGTTTTCTAGGGGTCAGCACAAAAGCAAACAGAAGCCTTAACAGTTTTTGTGAAAAAGAATTTTCCTCTCATGGTGAATGGACACTTCTTGTTGACTGCTGTCACATGTGATGGTGTACATAATGTGGGTTTTGGAGGCAGATTCTGCCACCATGACTTGCAGCCATCTAAAAGCTAGCTGTCAGCTAATATCAGTTATCAAAGCTTCTTCAGTCATCAATGAGGTGGAACAGGTAACTCCATACAGATATACCCCATCCTGAGACAGCCGTCTAAAATGGATGGAACACATTGCTCTCTGGATCTCTTGACCTCAAATGAGACCTAGGCAAATATTTGTTATATCTACAATTAGGTGGGATGACTCAACACATTAGAATTGTTTTGTGTTTTTGCAGAGGGGGTCTGAATAAGCAAGCAGATAACTCAGATTTTATATTCTCCTACTGATGTGCCACACAGCTTTGGGTAATCTTCTTCCAATGTATGTTCCATTATTTCATTCCTCACTTTCTTATTCACTTACTTTGTCCTACAAATGGGCTGGTGGAAATAAAAGTCTTACTAAGTATAGTCAGGACTTGAACTTCACAGTCATAGGTTGTAAAGTGGAAAGGACAAATGAATTAATTAAGTGTAGCTTATATAACTGTTCATTTAAAAGTTTAGCAGCTGATAATGATAATCACCTATGACCCTTTTATTATTCATGGAAAGAGAGACATGCAGCTTATGAAAGCAATGCATGCCATCTACTGTACATACATTAAAAGCTAGGTGAAATGAATCCAACCTTTAAAGATAAAATCTATCAAAGGTTTTTGGTTCTAACACATTATTTTCATTGTTATGGCTCATTTGAACTACTGTGGCTTTAGTTTTCTTTTACTGCTCCAATAGATGGAAGTTACCTTCAGGAATCCTGAAGGTTAAAAATAATAATGAAAGTAGAAGTTACAAGAACTGGAAGGTCTTTAGTTTAGGACACAAAAACAAAATTAAAGCACCTTTTGCCCACTGAGCAAGAACTTCTCTTCATTAAGTGAATGGAAGCTCTGAAGATGCATTCACGATAGACCATATCCCTTGGGTCTGACAGAAGTAGAAGAATAACAATTAGGATTGATGTGACTAATATGAATACGTCAAGAAGAGAAGGCAACCAGCTACTGCCTCCGTTACAAGTGCACAAAGTTCCCCCATCAATAAAGTACAGTCTCAGCTATGGTACCATGAGGAATTTGAGTCTTTTGTTGTCTCAGAGACTCCCAAGTCGACACAGCAGAAAAGTTCATTTGAGCACGCTTTTGCTATGGGTACTCGCTGGCTCGCAGAAAGGAAAACTAACATATTCAGAGCACAAAGATGTCCCAGTGGGCTGGCAAGAAGAATGGAATTATTTCCCACTGGAACTGAAAATGAACACAAGCTTCATCACTGTCTGGTCCAAATGCAAAAGTAATTTCTTCCTGCCTGCATAATAGGAATATATTAAAAGCTATACTGATAACACTGTGGAAAACTATGCAGAATGAAGGAGAGCATTTACATAGCTCAAAATAATATAATAAAAGACAAAAGGCAGTGCTGGTGAAGGGAATAAGGCAGTCTGACCACACTTGTGGCATACAAATGAATTTGACAGGACCAAACAATATTTCAAATGTGGGGAAATGGACTTCTTGCACACAGGCGTGCAAGTGTAGCTGTCCCCTACATACCATGGCAGACATCCACAAGATTTCTTTCTTTAGTTCTGGGTGAAGAATAACGGGGGAAATAGTATCTGCGCAAATCAACAGGGTGAAACTTCAGTGCCAGGAAAAACTCAGATGTGTCAACTATTACAATCTTCACATTTCCAATACAACTTTATATTTGGGGGTGGAGGGGATGGGACACTGGTTAAAATGTTCTATTTAGCAGGGTAGTTTTTTGTAGCTATAATGGTCAAAGGCTATAAATTATCAGAAAAGACGTTGTCTCTTTTGGAAAGCTCTTGGGAATTCAGGAATTCTTGATGTCTCCCAGAGAAGTTTTTAAATAAATATGTTTGCACAGTGGCTGGCCGTTATCCCTCCCTCTTACTTCTGAAATGGTATCAGATAGCTAAACAGAAATGTCATTTCTCCTTACATATCTTGACATTCACTTTGAGCTAAGTGGTTCTGGTGTCTCTTTAGTCGTGGTCTTGGCCACTGAAGGAAAAATACTTTCAGAAAGAAAATTAAATGAGAACTCTTTTGGCCCAGATGGTTAACAGAAGTGTGACTCTCAGGAATAAATGACTTGGCCTGCATCTATCCTAGCAAAGCTGAACATGCTTGGGAAGATTCCCTGGCATGATCATTTATGCTAGTAAAGTGTTAGAAGATTTCCTGGCATGACACTGGCCCATTCCAACAAGTTCTTCCCCTGAAAAAAATCAGGACATGGTTTGGCAGCTGGAGCAGCCAGGAGCCATTCCAGCAGGCAGTTTGTACACAGACATCCTGCTCTGAAGGCTGAAACACTTTGTTTGAAAAGATATGAGATGTCCTGTATCTGTTTGCCTCACTGTTTGAAGATGTTTCTGGATACATTTAATTTGGTGGTGTAAATGTAGCTGTAGTGAAACTTGTTCTCACATGTGAGCATAGGAACAAGCCAAAATCTCGGCTGGAAAAATATTTCCTCAGAGGAAGAAAGGCTCAAGATAACGTTGTATTTCAGATGACTTTATAACACTGTTTTTGAACGTGAAAGGCTGAAAAAGTATTACATAAAGAAAAGTAATTTTCATTCAGGTGATGCAGTTTTGTCATTGCTTTTCCAAAATGGAAATTCATTTCTGGAGGACAGCAGGATTTGGAAGATATCATGGTACACAGAAATTTTACTCCCTCAGAGTTGAAGACAGTCTTCTGCCCTGCTTATTGTATCAATAAAATAAAAACAAAATAAAGCTCATGCATGCTTACTGAAGGTGATTGGAAATATAAATATGTTTTCATTTCACTTATCGAATTTAGTGGATTGAAGGTGAATATAACAGCCTGGAACAATAAATAGACAAAACAGACAAAAAGAGTAGACTGTATTCAGCAGTCCTGAGAAAAGAGTCAAACAGCTTTCCCAAAATAAATAACTGGTTCTGTACATCAAGGTCCCATGGGAAAAATCACTGCAGCTGACTCTAGTCTATAATAAACTTTTGCATCAAAATAATATCAGGGACTTCAGAGATAGCACCAGATATGATGGATGCACTTGACCCCTTAACCAAATTAGCAGCAGTTTGATACAGGCTCCAAAGGAGGCAGAGGCCTGAGCCATAGCCAGATCAAGAACTCCTCTAGCTCCAATCTGTTCTCTGAAAACCCACAAAGGAGCAAAATGACACAGTGAGCATCATACATATATGAACTTGGAAGTCTGATCACCCAATTAACACATGAATAGCAGGTGGCTTTTTCAGCACTCATTTATCAAGGAGCAAAGAAAGGAGCTCCAACTGCTGCTATATTTTGAAAGTTTCTGTTTATGTTACATAAAATTGACTTCACCTCCTGCAAACCTTCCATATTGACCAGAGAGTGTTTTTTATAAAGCGAACTAAAATAATAGAAAAATACAGATTACTGGAGAGAAATGTGCCAAGGGAAATTGGACTGCCGATAGCTGTATCTATAAAAATGCTTGAAACATCAAGATACAACAACAGAGACAAAGATCCGGAAGTATTACGAGACATATATTACAAGATAATGATTTTCTGAAGGAAATAGACTTGGGGTATTATTCTATTTCTGGTCATCAAATATTATATCACTTACAAAGGTGTGGTGAATGCAACAAAACTAATTTCAGGTTTTATAGAAAGAGAATAAGGAGGACCTTATGGTGTTTATTTCCATTGGAGTAATTTAAGAAGGAGGAAACAGAAAGAAGGGTTAAATATAAGAATTGATTGCTTTCTGGAGCGTATGCCTGCCATAAAATAAGTATCAGTCATAACGCTGAAGAACAGTCCAGGTAACATTAGACAGGGAGAACCGGGCATGAAATAAAACCTCAATGGGAATCAGAGAGCTAAGACAAAATCACATTATGGATGTCAGTCTGTATTTTGACCATGTCAATGAATCTACTTGCATTAACCTTTTTAATAAATATCTCCAAGAAAAAAGCTCAAGTACTTAATTTCCCACATTTTTTATATTATTTATTAATATTGCATGATCCACGCTTTCTTCTGGATGAAGACCAGGAAATGCCATAAAATGTTTTGTAATGTACATTCTGTAGACAGAGAGCTTGAACCACAGCTTGTTGGTGGTTTAAGTGTTAGCTAAAGATTAACTCAATACACTGTCCCTTCTTGGCAAGAAATTTGCAGATGTTTCTCTTCATAAGATCCATGAAAAGCCATGGGTGAGGCTATAGGTACTTTTGGTTGTTAGTCTCTACAAACACTGTCGAAATAATGGAGGATTAGATGGACTGGTGTTTGTCCACTGCCCACATCAATTCACGATGAGTTTATTACCGTCAGGGTGACATTTGGAAATACTTTCTTTGGGAAAAGAAAACAAAGCCTAGGCAAAGGAACAGCTGTGACAAACACACCTGTACAGCTGGCAATGCCAAAAGCATATTCATTTTGCAAACACTTTAATCTGCTCCCCAGATTAGGAGAGAATTAGAAAAGACCCTCATTTACACATTATTGCTGCTTAGTATGCTGGCTGTAATTTGTGTCTTGTAAACTCTTTATGTAAACTCATAGGTTATTGAAGGATAAAACAACATAACATGGATTCCCATCATTCTTAGGCTAGATGAAGGAAAAAGTAGGACAAATCCTCTTACTATTTTTTGTTCTTAAGAATATGTTGATCTATAGAGCTCTTGATATTACTCCTGGGATACCCTGATTAAAGACAACAAAATACTCTTAATTATTATTTATAAACTATTTAACAAAGAAGACAATTAAAAAAAAATACTAAGGAAATGCAAACAACGCAAATGCTTTTATAATCTCTTCATGAAAACTTTCTGTTGGGATTAGTCCTCTGAGACATTGTCTAGTGCTTCTGTCTTTTCTCAAAAGCAAATTTAAAGTATATTTTATTTTATTATTGTTATTATTTTTCTTTTCAAAACAGTAAGGAGTAGTAGGAACATTGTGATATCCTTGACAACTGAGTATATTTCTCAAATAGACAAAGAAATCACTTGTTTTTGGGTATCTGAATACTTCTTAGTATATCATCAATATACAAGTTTGGTTTGGAAAGGGCAAGCTTTACTCACCAGATCAATAAAACTGAGAATACAGCTAACCTGCTCAGTCCAAAATAACCTCTAGGATTTTTCATGAAAATGTCATTGTTTCCTTCTAGCTTCCAAATATATATATATATACAAATTAATTTACATTGCGTTCATGAAGCACTATGGTGGTTTATATGGAAGGCTCTGATGCAGGTTCTATCCAGACTGAAGTTTCCAGCAGGTATTGTAAATGCTTAGGTAAAATGAAAGTTGTCTGTCCATGAAATAACTCATCTTAACACAGTAGTGAAGGTCAGATTTTTCATCTTGAGTTTTTATACAAACAAGGACTCTCACACTTATTTTTGTTATTTTCACATCATTATAAGGTGGGTCTTTTTATTATTTTGGAGGTAGCAAAGGCAGAGAAAATCAAAGGTCGCAGTGAGCACAGGGTCAAGACTGATGAGGCTAGGGGTTCACCAACTACTGGAGAGTCCTCTGTGTATGGGTATATTTGTGTGAGTTTGTTTGGAATACACCCTCAGTCTCTCTTCTGGCTGCACAAAAGGTAGGGGATTGCAGCAGCCTGGCTTTAATTGGGTAGAGAAGCAAGGTCTCCTCTAGTGCAGAAGGTCCTCTGGGTTTTGTGTTTAGTGGACTGGGAAAGAAAACTTCCCTTGTCCTGAAGATTTCCAGAGCTAAAGTCCCTTAAACCACAAAAACATACAGAATTTGTTAAAGGAAAATTCAGTTGCTGGACTATTAAACCTGTCTAAGAAAGTCATACTTACATCTAGTTCCTTAAAACAAAGATGTTTTCTTAGTATTTTCATCCCTTACAGGCACACATTTTTCTTGATTTGAAATACTAGTAGTTCCTGTGGAAATATAACAATCTTTCATGAAAGATTCAAAACAAATAGATCTCATATTTCTCATTTTTCAATCTCAGTTCCTATATCTTTCAGTAAAACGATATGATTTATGTATATTCAGTGAGACAAGTCAATGCCTATTTCTGTCTACTATTGCACCTGTGAAATTTTCAGTGATCAATGATCTTTCTTTGGCAATTTTGTTATGTGGCAATTTTTTGCCTTGGAAATCAGGTAGAGTAAATCTAAAATCTTTCACCTTTGCGTTGTCTCAACTATTCAGCCACCAAAACTGAAACCATGCTGAGTTAGTTCTCACTCGATTTCTTCATTGATGAAGCTATCGTGAAGAGAAACTTCACTGTATTGTTCATCACACTTTGTGGGATTTCTATTCTAGTGTATTTCAGTATAAAAATATAATGATGATTTTTTATAAATGCATAAAGAAGTGATCAAAGGAAATGTATCAGAAGCTAATATACTTTGAGAAGTCATAGCTACTGATTATCCAGCATGATATTTTACATTTTCCTCCTGATTAGCATTATGTAGATATTAAGTTAAGATCAGGCTGGCTACTATTGAAAGCTGTTCAACGGATATGATGATATTAGGAAATCAATTTCTTTCATACCTGTTACCCCCTTGAGTATTGTTGCCTGTCTGACCAGATTGTAAAAGAATGTAAACCCCATGTGTTGAGGTAAGAACAGTCCTATAACTAAAGTACAATATACTGCTACTACTAATAATAATAATTATAAGGGAAATAAAAAGGGGAGAGAATATAAAACTAAAAGGGGAAAGGAAAAGAAAAACAATAAACACAAAAGTTGCTCAATACAATTGCTCACCACCTGCCAAAAAATACCCAGCCAGACCTGAGCAGTGATCTGATCCTTCCAGGTAACTCCCCCCCAGTTTGTATACTGGGCATGACATGCTGTGGTATGGAAAACCTCTTTGGCTAGTTTGGACAGGTGTCCTGTTTCTGCTTCCTCTCGGCTTCTTGCGCGTCTCCTCACTGGCGGAGCATGAGACTGAAAAAGTCCTCGACTGGAGTAAGCATTACTTAGCAATAGCTAAAAACATTAGTGTGTTATCAGCGTTGCTCTCAGAGTAAAGTCAAAACACAGCACCACACCAGCTACTAGGAAGGAGAAAAATAACAGTTACAGCTGAACCTGGTGTGGAACTGGAGCCCTTGTTCCCCACCATTCACGTCATGCTCAGGTCCCACGTTTTTCAGATGGCAACTGAAATCACATTTAACTGTATTTATTTCAACCCACAACCTTTATCGACCAATTTTTTCCCCTGCCCCAATAAGGAAGCGGAGTAAGTGACAGGGTAAGAGTTTACCTGCAGTCAAAGGCTAATTCATCATATGTGTTGCATTAAGACTGGTTTTCCCCATGATATCATTTTATATTTATCTATTTTGAATTTCATTTGACATTTTATTGCCTATATACTCTGATCTCTAAGGTCCTTCTGAAATTCTTCACAATTTGTCGTTTTCCTAAGTGCCTCATGTAACATTGGATCATCATTATTCACATCATATTATGACCATATAGATCAGCCCCCTACTTTAGGTCATTTCTTAATATGTTAAACAGATTGAGTTCCAGGAAAAACCCTTGCTCAACTGCTCTGATGACCATCCTGCATTGCAAGAAATGATCTTTTGCTGTTACCCTTAAATTCCTATCTTTTAACTGAAGATTTAATGCATATGAGGTCTTCCCTTTATCCCATGATAATTAATGTCTTTATAGCTTATGTAGAAGCTTTTGTTAAAATTTTATAGGAAATTAAAATAGGCTGTATAGTTACTACCACTTTAACTCATATGTTTCTTGACCTTTTTAAACAGTGTCTTCTACTGAAGCCGTGATGACCCTTCTCAGGATAAAACAAACATTCAAATCTCTACTAATTCTATAATTCTTAGTGTTGCTATTAATTTTCCCATTGGAGATCCTGAGTTTAAAAGACTGTCAGTCCCTGAGCAGGTCTGGAAACTTTTTAAGCCCTGATATCCCATCCGCCATCTTTTTGTCTTCACGCACTGTAAAGTTTAAAGTGAGAGGTTATATACTACTATCAGTAATGCATTTATTTAATCTGTGAGTTCCTATACATCTCTAGAGGCACTATAATCTGGTCCTGGTAAATTGTTAGTGTTCATTATGTCTATTTATATTATAACCTCTTCCACAGTTGCATTCACAGATATACAATTACAACACTTCAACATAGCCTGGGAATCTTGTGCTGAGTTCTGGTCCAGAATCATTTTCCCTGCCTACTTGGGCACAATGCAGGAGATTCTTCTCAAAACACCACCATGGACTGGACAGATACCACTGTGGACAGAGATTGCAGTTCTTCCTTTAATTCAGTATATTAGTGGTGCTTCTAGTTTTGGGATATCCAGTCTTTCATTCTGTCTGTTTCTGGTCAGGGTTAAAACCCAAACATTAAATATTTCAAAACCTCTGGCTTAGTTATTCAAGAAGAGACTCTTTTAAGCCACCTGCTGAAACTGCTAGACTTTACAGGCCAGCTAAACATTCATTGGGCAAAAGACTCTCTGATCCTAGTGATTAGGGTATTCATATGGCAGGAGAGACACGAGTTCCTGACATTCTAATTAATATTTACATAATTCTGTATGAAGTATTCACTGGAGCAGAAACAGCAAGTTGCCTGATCACTTACCTATAGAATCATAATTTTCTCGCCTTTCAGCTCAATTAATTTTTAATTGCGCTTCACAAAGAGGAGTAGCCTCAAGAGGAGGAACTGTCTTCACAGAATGTCCTAGTGTTTTGAGCATCTATCTAATGTTATTTTTCAAAGTCCCTCAAAAACCGAAGGGAATTAAACCTGTTGCTCACACTTTCTGAGGATACTGGACAATAAGGGAACCCTGCTATCATCTCCACTGCTTTTTTTCATCATAATCTTTGGAAAAAGTAATACAATTTTTGTGAGGAGCTTCATTGTTTTGAATCACAAATAGAAGAGGCCACTATAGTCTCTGAGAGGACTACAGATAATTCTTCACTTTACTTGTTGTTTGGTTCCTGGCTAGATTTGGTGGTCTCCCATCTTGTTGGTTTCTAGCATTTCTGGTGCATATCCTCTGTGCTTCTGTGTACCCCTGCCTATTTTATCCAGGGGGCATTTCAGAATATTTAGGAACCTGGGGAAATGGGAGAATCTCAAGATTTTTAAATGACAACACTGCTATAGGTGTAACATGGCAAATGTCTCTGTGCTTTGTGGTGTTTCATGTTGGCTGCTCTGCTTGCTATTGTGAGGCTACTTCTAGCAAAAGGCAGCAAGTGAAATGGAAATCACAGAGAAAATAAATTAATGAATGTACAAAAGTGGCCTTGGAGTAGAGATATTATCAAATGTGTTTCCTTCAGAAAATGTTAACATTAATCTGCAAAATTAAACTTTTCAACTGAATTCCCTGAAAGCAAAGGTGAGGGGTTGGGGTGGGGAGGAAATGTCAAGATTTCTTCTCAACCCAATGTAGGCTAGGACAAAGATTAGAAAAACTGTTGTCACCATCACAGCTCACCTGTCCTTTAGATTGCAAGTCAAATATCTTGTCTAGTTGGCACAGATACCACTGTGGACAGAGACTGTTGTTCTTCCTTCAAGTATATTAATAGTGTCCCTGGTTGTGGGATATCTGTCTAATGTCTTGTCTAATTCTGTCCTTTCTGACAAAGGACAGAAAAATTAAATAAAAGCTACTATGTGGCTATTAGGTCTGAAATTCTGTAGTTCATCCCATCTGCACTACCTACATTGCCAAATTTGAATCCAAATATTTGACTTAGACCTATTCTTATCTGGTTTTGTTTGTTTTAACAAGACAAAGTGTAATTCCCTTTCATGAAGTGGTCTTTTCTCACACTGGTTATTCATCAATGATACCAAACCTAGGGTCCTGCTATGGTGTAAACGTAAGCTGGAGACTTCACTGTGATTTGAAATCCTGGAATGAATGAAGTTAATGAAGCCGAGTGAATTCAGAAGCTGGCTGACTCCAGAAAAAAAGCCTGTTCGTGTGACTGTTAAAGTATTTATACTCATGTATTAATTACGTTGTCTGGCAAACGCTGTTCACCTAGATGAGCTGTTCTCTCACACCTGTACCTTCTTGTTGCAGTGATGCCTAGGCAGCATCTTTCTCATAGATGTCAACATTCTGAACGTGTGTTTTTATTACCATGATTTTGTATTCAGCCTTATGTTTAGTCACAGGTAAGTTAATGTAACTCCCTTATAGGTGTAGTGCTTATTTCCAACTGTACCTTCTCTCTGTTGAAGCAGGGTGTCATCTACCACAGTAGGAAAATAATGGCACACATCCGACAATACAGAAACAAGACAGAAACAGAAAATCTGTTTATCACTGTAGACAGCATTTATAGCTATTTTACCCCTTCAGGTAAACCACCAGCACATGCAGTTATTTCTGATAAGAAGTAGTGAGTACACAAGATTTGAGGGGGTTTTCTCCTTTACTGTAATAAAAATGGGAAATTTGGTCAGTCTTCTACTCTCACAGCTTCAGTGGTTAATTATCTTCAATAATGTTAAAACAAGGTAAAGAAGGGGTAAAAAATACCCAAAACACAAGAGGTTTCATCTGAGATTTTTGGGGAGAGAAAGGTTCAGTGGTTATAACTCAATTGCTCTGGGATTCATTTATCCCTGTGGGGCACTGTGCACAGTGACATCTGACGCATGACTCAAAGGACCTCAGCCCAAAAAATGAGATTTGTACTGGTCTTTGGCCCATAATTTCAAATTTTCAATCTTGAAAAGTACTAATTCCAGCACATTTTCTATTTTAAACATAAGTTTTCCATTTGCTCACTTACTTCTGAAAGCGATGAGCAGTATAGCACCTGATTCATGCCCAACACTATGCAGAGCTTCCAAAGGAGGCTTCCTGCTGCCTGAGTTTCCCAAAGAGCTTCATGCCACAACTACTGTAAGTCCACATACAAAACGTGCTTATTGGTTCTTGTGTGCCTCAGAAAATACTGTGGTGGCTGCTTTTCCAGGGCAAACTCACCGACATGATGGGGCTGCTTTCATGCAGCAGATTAACAGCCAGCAGAACTTTGGACTATCCGTGTTTAGTTCTCCTCTCTGCTTAACAGGACTTAACTATTGCGTTTTTGGCAAGTTGCTTAGCCAACAGATTCAAGGCTGCTAGGAGGCAGGGCAGGATACATCAGCAGTGCCAGATGAAAAGCCTTGCAGTGCGCACAGTAAGAGTTCAGAATTAATTGGGCTGGAAAGAGAACATGAAAACAAAGGAAGCTCTAGCAACGAGGCTGGGGATGTCCTCTGGGAAGAAAGGAAGGCTTCAGTTCCACTTCCAAGGGCGGTCTATATGTTTTTCCCCATTGTGATTTCATGCTAAATGTATAATGTCCAAACAGCAGGGATTGAGTCTGTTTCTGCCCACAGTCACTGGTGTTATATGCAATAGACTGCTCCATGAAGTGGGAATTAAAATGACCTTTGGGCAGCTGGGTCAATCCTACTTCTTAAAAGTTGTATTAGGACCACAGGTTTCATGTTCCAATTCAATGTTACAAATTGAAACAAAGACCATCAGCACAAGTTATCTCCTTTATAGTTATTCTGCAAACTCACGCTCCCTTCAGCCAAGTCTTGGCTATGATATAATCCATATCTATAATCTCCAGATTTTCTTTTCCCAAGTCGCTCTAGCAGAACCTACAGAAGGTTCACAGAGAAGAGACAGCTGGTACCTCAGCTGCCTGATTTCTGAATGGACTGAGCCAAAGACAGGACAGCCTGCCAGCTCTCTGGAGCCAGAACTGCCTTCCTCTTCATAATCAGATTTATGCAAATATCCTGGCACTGGTCTAAAGATACCTGGATTTAGTCAGGAGAGGCAGAGGCATGTAGAGGGCTCACAGCCTGCTCTCCCTTCTCATTATAGTCCCCTGCATCATGTCCATAGCTGAAGCCACACAGTTAAACCAGGGCTGTGTTATTCCTTGGACACAGGCATAGTTTCTGACATAAATCTCCACAAACACCAAACAAGTCAACAAAAACACAGGTGCTCTGTCAGAGATGAAGAATTTCACTATTTTCTTATTGTTCACAAGCATACTCTAAGCTTGTGACAGCAGTCAGTTGAGAGGGATCAATGAAGTGAAGCAGGGTAGGAAACATACTGTGCTTGTGTTTCCTGAGAGATAATCAATAGTGCCAGATAGAAATACTGAGACACATACAGAAACTGAACTGCATCTCCTAGAAGATGAATGGTATGTTACACCTCTGGTCAGTCATATATAATTTTAGTAAATAGACTGATAATTAGATCAAAGTTAATAACTTTGAGAGGCATAAGGGATCAGACTGAAATATTCCTGTTTTTCTTTGGTACTTTCTGTTAACTGAGAAAAAATATTAAATCTGTTCCATAGCATGATACAAAGGGTTTATTATTAATCTTTATATAAGCTGCAAGTTTCCTGCTGACTTGGACTATGTGCTTTGCATGTTGTGACTAACCTGTGAGGTTTTGGCCTTTTATTGAGTTTACAGGAAGAAAATTCTAACTTTGTGTCAGCTAATAATGCTTGTAATATTAAAACAAATCATAATATTTCTTTTTGTTGAAGGAATTGTTATGTTTTTACCTATCTAAATCTCCATAAATTAGTAAAAAGGCTGCAGACATGAATATTGGGAGAAAACAAGATTGTGCCTCAGTCACCACTCTCTAAAAAAGATGATCAAGAATGAGGATCATCTGTGTCTCTTTCTTGCTGACAGGCTTTTAAGTGGAGAGTATAATGGGCAACACTATACAGACAGCTGCCAAATAATACATATGCAGTCACAAGGTAACTCAGGAACCTATTAGGAGCCTATTTCCATGCTTCAGGTCAAGGACTCTCTGACCAAATGTTACAAGCTGCAGTCATCTACAATTCTACAGGTGAAATTGTTTAGTTGTACGAAGGTATATATGAAGTTCACCATCTGGGGTTCACTGTATTAAAAATTCACTGGCAGAGCCAGTCTCTTAAGTCATTCAATTGATAAAAAAATCAATGAATTCTTCATAGAGCACTATGGTCACACTAATCTTAAGAGGTTGTGGTGGGCATTTCTTTTACAGAACACATAACTGGCCATTAGAACTGAAACTTATACTAAAGACTCTCTCATCCATTATTGCTTGGATATAAATACACAATTCTGAGTTCAATGTGAACATTCATTACCCATAGCAGGTAGGAGAGGAACTGTGACCAGAAGAGTGTTTCTACATTTCAGCATCTCCCAGAGCAACTCCTCAGGAGGTGAAATTTAAGGGTTGACACAGATCTTCCTTCACACTGACACTGAAAGCCAGCTCCATGTCACATCTTCCAGCAGATGCTATTTGGCTGCCTATCAAGAGTAAAGAAAACCTGTACTTCCCATGGATTGCATCTCTGATTTTTACTGCTATCATGACAGTGTGGCGAGGGAATCCACAAACTCCTATTTACATGGCAAATGGCAGCTTTGCCTTTTTAAACCTAACAACTACCTACAGCACAACTTGAAATAAACAGAAAGTGAGCACATCTTTCATGTGGGTTCACCCCAAAACATTAACTCTTACCCTGAAGGCAGTTTTCTGTACCATCCCCAAAGTAAATAATTTTTGCATGTCAGGTTTTTGTCATTCCCCTGGAGTGGATCCCTTAAGGCAGCTTGCATAATAATTTGGATTTTTTTTTGCTAGATTCAACACAGAAACCAGCATGCATTTCTGTAAGATATATTGAAGAGTCTCCTGCTGTTCTATGAAGTAGTATTATGAAGGCTTATTATTGCTGGAGTACCATAAGTGAATAGAAAGCCTTGCAAACACATATAGAGACATAGTGCCTGCTGAGAGAAATTTGCACTGTACCTCAGCCAAGTGATGAGAAATCAGGTGTAAGAACTCATGTTCCATACACAAGGCAAAACTCAACACTTTCTTTATCTTTTCTTTTTTCTTTCAATGGCACATTGCAGTTCTGCCCATCTTTTTTTGCTTGCCTTGTACTATTTTTTACCTTTAAGAAGATGATGGGATCGGATGAAGAAGACATTTATTTGCACCATGAAAAAAAATCCACTTCCCCTGTCCTCCCATATTGCAGTTTTCCTGACATTTCCAGAACAGAAGACTGTGAAAAGATACTTGGAAATGCTTTTACCTGATTTCCATGCAGCAGAATTTCTGAACCTCTCATTGGAAAGCTCTACAGCATCATGCCCTGCACATCCCACATCATCTGTTCCCATCTTGTTGCATACATAAACTCTTCAGATCTGTGAAGAGATGAATACGGTTTAAGAGGAGCTGCAGAGCAATCTCCTAAATGCTCAGAGAGAAACGCAAGACTTCAGTTCTGATTAGAATGGTTTGCTGGTTAGTATTTGTAACTGATTAGCTCTGCTCTCAATGTATGTTTTAGCTTTAAGGAGAATCAAGCGATTCAGCTAAGCAATACATCTGGGGCACTAACTTCACAAAAAAATACAGTCTTCCTTTTTTAATCTTTCAGCTATAAAATCCTCTTACAGTGAAGTAAGTAGTTTGCTTAAAGTGAACTAAACTGCATAGGGCACAAATTGTGCTATTGGCTATTCCATAGGGTAGAATCAATCTCTTTTTTTCAAGTATGCACCCTGATATATACCTACTATTATGAACTACCTGTAGACATTTATACTGAGATATCTGAAAAACGAGGCCTCAGTGAGTTAAGTGTGGAAGTTCAGGTGAAGCCTGCATCTTGCACCCCAAATTCACATTGTTATTAGTCTATAACTTCAATTAATTCATTAATCTCTGAAAAAAATCTTGCAGCATCACCCTGCAAAAATTCATATGACACTGAGCAAAGTCTGATGATAGGGACTGCAATGTTTGCTGTACATACTCTATAGTTTATACCAGCTGGAGGAGTACATTACTGAGTTCCGTCAGATAACACAGGCTGAACTCTCTTTAAAAGTGGAAGCTGAAAGGCAAAGCTAATGAGCTCAGGTGCAGTGAAGCACTATACTATTTTTCAGACCCAATCTATTACCTCCATAGACTGTGTAGTCTCTATATAGACCCATCAACTCTCTTGGAGTCACCTTGGGCACCTCTAAGTGACTGTACAGTGTTAGTGTGCACTGTTGGCAGGCAGGAATCATCATCCTATTTCCAGCTGGGCCAATGCCAGCTGACAAAGAAATTTGGAACTTGGGGCAAGCACAAGACATGTCAGTAGGATCATGGCAGCATAATCTGCTCTACTGGAAAACTCTTTTAAAAGTCCCTTTGGCTGTCCATATAAACCTTTACTTATGGGCAACTTTGGAAGAGTCGTTAGGACAGCTGTAGTCCCTCTTGGTTCTTTGAGCCAACTTGATGTGCATAGCAGAAGGCTTATGCTTTTAAGGGTAGAGGACCGCATTTTCTTCTTGTAATGTTTTTCAAACGTGTAATTGTAGTTATGTCAATGAAGTGGCTCCTGGCTGATTTCTGAGTAGGTAAAAAGAGTAGAAACCTTACCAAATGGCAAGAACACTGAAAATCTCCAGGAAGTGGATTGTATTATTTCCTGATCAAAGAGACTGCTGAGCACCCTTGTACAAGTCTTTTTTCAATTTTACAGAAGGGGATATCACACCTTTTTATAATGTGATTTAAGTCTCTATGATGAAAACAACTCTCAAAGAGCTAAGTGGCATTGTTATGATATTACAAGTGGACCACACGCAGAAAAAAATCTTATTCTTTTGAATTTAAAAGGTTGTATGCAATCGTTTTATACACAGATAGAAGCAGCCTTTTATACGCAAGCCCTGGTCCTCATGGGGTAACAACTCCAACACACAGCAGGGCATAAACAGTCCAGAAGGTTCCTGGAATACATTAGTAATAACGTCCTTCTCCAATTGACAGAGGAACCAACAAGGAGGGGGGCTACACTGGACCTTGTTCTTACCCACAAGGAGGAGCTGGTGAGGAATGTGAATCCCAGAACTGGTGAGGAATGTGAATTTTGAGGGCAACCTTGGCTGCAGTGACCATGAAATGGTGGAGTTTAAAATCCTTAGGGCAGCAAGAAGGAAGGTGTGCAGCAATCTCACTCCTCTTATAAGCAGGAGAGCAGATTTTGGCCTCTTCAGGGATCTGCTTGGTGAGGTACCATGGGATAAAGCCCAAAGGGAAGAGGGGCCCAATAAAGATGGTTAATATTCAAGGATCCCCTCCTCTAAGCCCAGGCCCAGTGCATCCCAACAAAGAGGGAGACAGGCAAAAAACACCAGGGGGCCTTCATGGGTGGACAAGGAGATCCTGGACTAGCTCTAACACAAAACAAAAGCCTAAGAGGGTCAAGCAAGGACAGACAGCCCGGGGGGAATCCAGAGAAATTTTCCGAGCAGCCAAGGGTCGGGTTAGGAAAGCTAAAAGCTAAAGCCCTGACAGAATGAAATCTCCCACTGAAAACTGTAATGTTTTTGGGTTTTCCCTCTTGCTTTTCTCTCTCTTTTTTCAGTTGCCATGTCCTAATACTGAAATCAAATTATCTTATTCAGGGGCTGGATTAATGGTGAGGCATACAGAGAAGAGAATCAAAGTCTTTTCCCTAAATAAACAGGAAGATCTGAAACCATCTGCACATTCAAATCCAAGGGATGCGCAACAGTAGCAAATGAAGGCTAATCTAATAAGAACAATATTGATTTTTGGATATTATTTCTATCATTAGTGGATTAAAATTTGGGAAGAGCCCTCCTCTTAACATTTCCCTGAAGTACTAAAACCAATGATCACGTTACAGTGAAACTCAAGATTTAAAGAGTTTGAAATGTAGCTACAGCTGTTCCAGTGAGAGGATAAAAATCCATTTACTTCACACCCTCCCAAATCCTCTTAGTGCCTTAACAGATTAGTGTGTAAGGGGGAAGCAACAGTTTTTATTTTAATTGAGCTTGATGTTAGTTTCTTCAGCTGATGAAGAGGTGAGTTCTCGGGATGGAGTGGTGAAAGATTTCATTCAATTGCAGCCACTCCTCTTGATGATCTGACAAGTGCAGGGAAGGACACTTTAGTTTTACATATGCTACATTTTGCCACTCTCCAAAAAGAAGTTCAGGGAGCTATATTAACATTGGCTTTGTCCTAGTGATTATTTTGGCTGGGGGGAATTTCTGTATGGATTAACAAGGGTTCAGTTTGGTGAATGCTTGATCTGCAGGCACCATTGTGTCACTGGCATGGGGAAAACAGAAGCTTTGGAAAAAGGAAAACCAGGTACAGTACAAAGGAAAGGTTCATCTTCATTTAGAAATCCCAACGAAGAACATAGTAAAAAAGACAGTAAAGGAAAGTAAGCCCTCCTAACAGTTCAGGGAAGCCACAGAAAAGTTGTCAGCCCCCAGAAACCAGCGAATTGAAAACTGGGTGACCTTTAGATTCCCTGCAAAGTGTTAAGAGGGCTTGGCTTACTGTCACACTTACGAGTCACTTCAGTCCTATTGGTATAATTACTGCTGCCACCAGGCAAACCATCTCGAACCTTTTACTGATCTCTTGCCTGAAACAAAATAATCCTCCGGTCTCCCAGAAGCAGCAGATTTTGAGATGTGTATCACCAGGCTCCAGCTTTCATCTAAATTGGCTTTGTAGTCTGACATCTGACTGTAGCCTTCTCACCATCCCCTAGTGAACCAGTAATGACTGGGAATTCAAACCCCAGCAAATAAATTACTTTTAACCAGATATTCAGCACTGCTGCAACTCAGAGAAATAACAACTCAGCAGTTCCGTAGGGAAATGTTGGCTATGATGCCTTTTACTCAAGACCTTTTGTTATCCCATTTGAGTTTACATTTGGCAAGACTAAAGGACTAACAAAGTCTTCCTCACAGGACCACTGTGCATGTCCACCACTTTCCAACCATCCCTAGCTACCAGCAGAAGTGCACACTATAGCTGAGTCCACTGTTGAACAAGGCGTCTGCATTCTGGGAACAGCTGGTTCCAGAAATGGAAAACAATCTCTCCATACCAGTAGATTTGGAAAAGAAAAAATTGCAGTAGTTGATTGACCTCTCTAATGATTATTCAGTGGCCTAAACTGCCCCTCTATGATCAGCTTAGCTCATTTGGCTGTGCCTTTGGGATACCATTGATGAGGGATAATTGAATAACAGAATCTAATAGTTGAACTCAAGTATTTGTTGTAGGCATAAAACTTGTCCATTACCTCTCAAATGCATTTGGTATGAACAAGAAAAGCAGGGGGGAAGGAAAGATATCTCATCCTTCCTCCTTACCTCTCTCAGGAAAACTCTGACTAAAGCTGAGAATGTCCAAGGATCTAGACTGCCTTACTTACTGGCTGTTATTAATTAGGCAGTTGTTTTGGGAGAAATGAATGGCTACAAGACTAAAGCACATTTAATACAGTCAATTTTCATACTAGTTCCATTGTACTTGCCTTATGTCTGAATTATTGCTAGTCATATCCACTGGTGAAAGACAAGCTTAGTGATCAGAACTAATCTGTGCCACAGAATATAAATCCATCTGTATCTCATGCAGACCAAAGGGACCGAGTTTCTGTCCCAGAGCATCAATGGAGTTTCAATGATCTCAATTTCAGCATGCTTCTGGCCTTTCCAGACTAAGGACTTGGAAGGTTTCTAATTTGAAACATGCAAAATAATAGCAGTAATAATAAAAAAAAATCTATCCCTTTAGGGTTTTGAGTATAAGAGGTAGAAAAATATCTTATTTATTGGAAACTTGGAGATAAATCTTAGTTCCTGACAGTGAATCATTACCCCAGGTTCTGGTAAACAAATTACAAACCCAGCAAAACCTGACCATTTAGATTAATGAAAATAGTTTCATATATATTTCCAAACAGAAACAAATAAAATCAGAACAAATAAAGCTTAGGCTTTATTGTGTGTGTGCTTAGTGCCTCTTGAATTCAGATACAAATAAACCCACAGCTCTCAAGGCATGTTCAAATTATTTTGCTTCTTCAACCACAAAGGGATCCTGTTCTGCCTTCCAGCTTGAAAATCCCCTGGTCACGAGTCTCAGCGCATCTTCTTCAGTCTGGACATTTTCTGGTTTTGCCTGAGGGACTAGTGCTGGGTGAAGTCATTTAGGTTTTACACTAGAGAACCAGATAAACGGGTAGTTTCATTTATTTTCTTCTAAATTGTCAGAGACTTCAGGCACTTCAAAGCAGAGAGCACCATTGCCTGATTGTCACTTCTGATATTCTTGTACCTGCTTATTATTTATTTCTTTCCCTCCAGCAATGTCATCTACACTATGTTGTACCTCAAATTCCCACTTGTTCACATCCTTGAAGAAAGGCTCAGCAGTTGGTTTTTTTTTCAGGGGGTGGATCCCATCCTCTGAATGGGATTCTTTTATTTAATATATGCACACACATTCATGTCCAACCACATCCACACATATCCACATTTAATTTAAAACAAAAACTGGAAGTATAAATTGCTTTTCTTAACATAATTTAAGAATAAACCATCTAATTATCCATGGCAAGCGTTGTCTGGAAATTGCACAAAGAAAAAGCCCCTATATAGAATGAAATGTCTTCATATAGCAATTTTTTTCATTTTACTCAGAATAACCGAAGGAAAAAGGAACCATTCTATGACTCTGTGCAATCCATTTTGATATAGTAGAAAATATATGCAACATCAATAAAATTGTTAAAGGCTTTGACTCTCTTTATTCAGTTATTTCACTGAAATTAGTCAGGACTAATTTCTTCTAATTCTGTTATGGCCCAAGCGTATCAACAATATATGACTAAGATCCAAAATTAGCATCTTGTACATACAGGATCTATTTTGCTGTTGGGTTTCTTCAGGTAATGCGAACAATACCATTTGCAAACTCTGGTGCCTGGGATGAGTCACATTCAGCTAGTGGGTTATATGAGGATGGTGGGAGAATTCACCTGCTTCCCTACCTGATGATGTGGTCTAGAAAGCAAGAGCTGGTGAAGCAGGAATGTGTATGAACAGAACACACAAAATTGTCTATGGTTTTCGTCCCCAAGCAACTAACCTTAAAAAGAAAGACAACCATCAACTTGATTATACATAAATTAAAACAGGGAATTAAGGAATTGTGAAGTCACTTTTGAGAAAAGAAGGAGTTAGCTTGAAAAGAGGAATTAAAGATGGAGCAGCCTGCCTTGGCTTGTGGGGTACAGAATGTAGGAACCTCAATTTATATTGCAGATGTGACCCCAAGGGGGTCTTGTCACTGATTAGAAATTTATATGCATTCATTAACAATCTGTAAGTGGCTAGGACTGTGGTTTATCTGATGGCATTGCTGGTATTAATACCAGATGTGTAATTCACTGATTGCTTGTTAATTATGTATTGTTAATCAATTGATAAACCACTTCCATCCTGATTTGTTTGAATTTATATGAGTGAGCATCTTTTTTCCTGTGACAATAATTCATATAAGAAGTAGTCATCACATCAAAGTTTTAATATTTAACTGTGATGCTGAGGAAATTAGTCACCCTGCGCTTTCTCCCAGGAAATACAGGGGCACTGTGCTTCAAGGTAGAGATTTGTTCCATACTGGCTTTGTGACCCTTATGACTATGGAGTCTACAGAAAAAAAGCCTTTAGGAAAGTGCCTAAAACCACGGGGCTGAACCAGTGCTGGAGCATATGTCTTAGGCTGTCTTTTTCTGAGCTGGAGGTGTTACCCTCTAATTGGGATCCATTACACTTGATCATAGAATCTTAGAATGGTTAGGAATGGAAAGAACCTTAAGCTCCTCTAAGTCCAACCCTCTGCCACAGGCAGGGACACCCTCCACTAGACCAGGTTGCTCGAAGCCACATCCAACCTGGCCTTGAACACTGCCAGGAATGGAGCAGTCGCAGCTTCATTGGGCAGATTGTTCCAGTGCCTCACCACTTTCATACTAAAGAATTTCTTCGTTATATCTAACCTAAATCTCCTGTTTAAGTTTGAACCCATTAACCCTAGTCCTATTGCTGCAGTTCCTGTTGAAAAGGGCTTTTGATAGAGGAATTTAGAAAGACCATCTTTTTAAAGACAACTAAAGGCAGTCTTCATTTGTTGAATAGCTCAGTAGTCAGAGACTTTGATCAGAAGTTGAGAAAACTTGGATCTCAAATCTGCTTAAGACTATTTGGACATATTATTTTATGCAAATTGCTTGATTAGCAAAACTCAAGAGTCTCCTATGACTGATAGACACTTTGTTAACATCTATACAAATGAATAAAACAAAGCTTGGGAATATTTCCGAAATCAAAACCTGACTGTACATAATTTTATATTGTTCATCTCTGGCAGAGTTTTGGTCCCTAGGAAGTTTGTGTGGAGACATGCGGTTTGGGAGGAATAAGAAGATTGATTGACATTCCTTATTGTGAGATGATAATCGCAGGTGTATATGTAAATCACAGCATGTCCAGAACCTGCCTGCCCAGTCTGAGCTATCACCTCATTTACAAGGAGCCATCAATTGTTGGAGTATGCTAGAGGAAAGCTGGACATTGTTTTGCGCCATGGAATACTACCAACATACTAAAGTTATGGCTTTACTGAATAGATCAGTATTATATAGCAAGTACTCAGTGTCCCAGGATCTGCAGATACACATTCCATTATACCACATCACCTTCACAAGCACGTTAATGCTTACTGAAAAAATAGCAATACTAGAAAATTACACCTGTAAAGAAGTGAAGCAAATGTGATCACAGCTACCAAAGTCACGTGATAGACACATCATCTGTTGAGACTGAACAAACTATACCTGCTAGACACATGCTGAGACTAAAGGCAACGCAAATATAGCATTGTGACAGTACAAAGTAGTTAATCAACGGCTCAACCATAGAAAATTCTACTCTGGTAAAGGCAATTTGCAACTATGAGTGATGAAGAACATTTGCGCTGGAGGGGGCAGTTCCTTAAAAGCGATACTGCAATCAGCTTGACATTTTTCAGGCATACAGGTAGAGTCACCCCAGCCTTGGCAGTTTGCCAGGAGACAGAAATATTTAGGAACCAGGAGAAGATAGGAAGCCAACCAGATACAAATAAGAGAAAATCATAGAATCATAGAATAGTTAGGGGTGGAAAAGACCTTAAGATCATCTAGTTCCAACCCCCAGGGGGTGTTGGAACCCTGGCAGGGACACCTCCCACTAAACCATCCCACCCAAGGCTCTGTCCAACCTGCCCTTGAACACTGACAGTGATGGAGAATTTACAGCTTCCTTGGGTAAGCCATTCCAGTGCCCAACCACCCTTACAGTAAAGAACTTCCTCATTATATCCAATCTAAACTTCCCCTGTTTCAGTTTTAACCCGTTACCCCTTGTCCTATCACTAGAGTCCCTAATGAAGAGTCCTGCCCCAGCATCTTTATAGGCCCCCTTCAGATACTGGAAGGCTGCTATGAGGTCGCCATGCAGCCTTCTTTTCTCCAGGCTGAACAGCTCCAACTTTCTCAGCCTGTTTTCTTATGGGAAGTGCTCCAGCCCCTGATCATCCTCGTGGACCTCCTCTGGACTTGTTCCAACTCTTCCATGTCCTTTTTATGTTGAGGACACCAGAACTGCGCACAGTACTCCAAGTGAGGGCTCACGAGAGCAGAGGAGAGTAGAATCACCTCCTTCGACCTGCTGGCAATGCTCCTTTTGATGCAGGCCAGGATACAGTTGGATTTCTGGGCTGCAAGTGCACACTGAAGCTAGCTCATGTTCATTTTCTCATCGACCAACAACCCTCAACTCCTTCTCCACAGGGCTGCTCTGAATCTCTTCTCTGCCCAACCTGGAGCTGTGCCTGGGATTGCTCCCACCCAGGTGGAGGACCTTGCACTTCTCATGCTTAAACTTCAACAGGTTGGCATCAGCCCGCCTCACAATCATGTCAAGGTCCCTCTGGATGGCATTCCTTCCCTCCAATGCATGAACCGAACCACACAGCTTGGTGTCATCAGCAAACTTGCTGAGGACGCACTCAATCCCACTCTCCATGTCACAGACAAAGATGTTGAACAAGACTGATCCCAACACTGATCCATGAGGGACACCACTCGTTACTGGTCTCCAGCTGCACATTGAGCCATTGAGCACAACTCTGCGTGTTGCCATCCAGCCAGTTCTTTATCTGCCGAGTGGTCCACCTATCAAATTGATGTCTCTCCAACTTAGAGACAAGGATGTCATGTGATACAGTGTCAAACGCTTTGCACAAGTCCAGGGAGATGACATCAACTGCTCTACCCCTGTCCCTCAGTTGCGTAGCCCCATCATAGAAGGCCACCAGATTGGTCAGGCAGGATTTCCCCTGAGTGAAGCCATGCTGGCTGTTACCAACCACCTTGTTGTTTTTCATGTGCCTCAGCATGCCTTCCCGGAGAATCTGCTCCAAGATTTTGCCAGGCACAGCGGTGAGACTGACTGCTCTGTAAATCCCCAGCTCATCCATTTTCCCCTTCTTGAAAATGGGGGTTATATTTCCCTTTTTCCAGTCATGGCGAGCTTCACCTGACTGCCATGATTTTCCAAATATGACGGACAGTGTCTTAGCAACTTCATTTGCCAGCTCCTTCAGGACCCACAGATGGATTTTATAAGGTCCCATAGACTTGTGCATATTCAGGTTCTTAAGATGGTCTCAAACCAGATCCTCTCCTACAGTGGCCCAAGGTCTTCATTCTCTGCCTTCCAAGACTTGGGTGGTGGTCTGAGCATTTTTTCTGGTGAAGACCAAGGCAAAGAAGTCATTAAGAACCTCAGCCTTCTCCAAATCCAGGGTAGCCAGTTCTCCCGATAGCTTCTGGAGGGGCCCACGTTGTCCCTAGCCTGTCTTTTATTTGCTATGTACCTATAGAATCCCTTCCTGTTATCTTTCACATCCCTAGCCAAGTTGAATTCGAAGTGGGCCTTAGCTTTCCTAACCTGATCCCAAGCTTCCCGGACAACATCCCTGTATTCTTCCCGGGCTGCCTGTCCTTGCATCCACATTTTAGAAGCCTCTTTTTTCCTTTGAATTTTCTTCAGCAGCTCCTTATCCATCCAAGGAGGTCTCCTGGCCCTTCTGTTATTCTTCCTTCCATTTGGGACACAACGCTCCTGAGCTTGTAGTAGGTGATCCTTGAATATCAACCAACAGTCTTGGGCCCCCTTGTCCTCTAGAGCTATTTTGCATTGAACCTTACTAAGCAGGCTCCTGAAGAGGCCAAAGTCTGCTCTCTTGAAGTCCAGGGCAGTGAGCTTGCTGCACGCTCTTCTCACTGTCCTGAGGATCTCTAATTCAACCATCTCTTGATCGCTACAACCAAGGCTGCCCCGGAGTTTCACATCTCCAACCAGCCCTTCCCTGTTGGTGAGGTCGAGGTCAAGCATGGCACCACTCCTTGTTGGCTCCTCTATTACTTGCAGAAGGAAGTTGTCTTCCACACAATCAAGGAACCTCCTGGATTGCTTGTGCCGGGCCGTACTGTCCCTCTAACAGATATCAGGGTGGTTGAAGTCCCCCATGAGAACAATGGTGTGCGAGCGTGAGGTTGTTCCTGTCTGTCAGTAGAGCACTTCATCCCCCGAGTGATTCTTGGTCAGGTGGTCTGTAACAGATCTCCACAGTAATGTCCCCCATTGCTGTTCTCCCTTTACCCGTGACCCACAAACTCTCTATTTACTGCTCACCTGTCCCCAGACAGAGTTCCATACTCTCCAGCCTATCACTGAGAAAAATAGCAACCCCCCCTCCCAGTCTGCTGGGCCTATCTTTTCTAAAGAGCCTGAAATCAGTGAAATATCCCGCAAACTGCATGGCAGCAGTAAGGGTTTTGAATAGAGAATTAAACCTGAAGATCCACAACCCCCAAAAAAATGTTAGCAGCATGTGTAGCACTAACTGGCAATCCTGCTAATGTTTTACTGTCCCCCCCATTGGGACCACAGATGATGAGAACTGAATGTGCCCTGTGACTAAATGGTCTTTCTTTCTTCTAGCATACTAGCGGTGAACCAAAAATGAAATTTGCTGACTGCTTGCTATACTTTGTGGCTAAATCCAGGGGCTTCTCATGCTGTTTCCCACCATGAACATAAATTCATTTGAAAAACAAACAAAATAGAAGAGAGAAAAATAAGCTCTTAACGCAAATTGCCTAGTACTAAGCAAACAAAGAGGCTAATAATAAGTGATAGCAATTCAGACTCATGACTTTGTCAAGAGAAATGAGTCTTGTTTAGTATCATTCTGAGTTACAAATTAAGACACTGCAGGCATTTTCTTCTCTTTTGTGCGGCTGGGTTATTAATCTTTTATTCTTTACTCTTTCATGTTCACTTTCAGGTCATCAAGTTCTTTCATCTTCTTTGGATATCATATAATAAGGTCACCTACTGACTTGGAGCTTTTTGAAGTGTTTTGTCTTCATCTCTCCTTCTCACTGCCTACGTTCCTTCTCACAGTCCCCATATCTTAGGTCAAGATGATTTACAGTAAAATTGCTTTTAGTTTTAGCAAGTGAAAATACCAATGGGGTTTCTCGGAGTTTCATCTTTGTAACACAGAACCTGTAACACAGTTCATGTTGTGTTTCTGGGAGGTCCTGTGATGGTAAACCATCATCCTATTAATCACAGAACACAAAATGCTCATGTGTTACAAACATAGAAAATGAGATAGAAGGTAGGCTTAGAGTAATCACCAAATTACAGTTATTTAATGAGTTAACATCATCAGAGCTATGGTAAAAGGTTGTGTGTACATGTATCCTTAGGCTATGACATATGTGAGATAATATATACTATTTCTTGGTTTAGGACAAAAAAGCAACTTCAAAGCAGGTCACCGCAGCTTAACTGAGGCATGATAACTTACCAAATAGCCATAATTAATGGTTACTATTAGACTGGTCTAGATAGCTAAGGTACTACAGAGAAATACTTTGAAGAACATGGGGATTCATGAAAGGGTAGTAGACAGCCACACATGGGTATTTGTAGAAGAGGATCTATGCTGAACATTGCACAAGTGTGTTGACAATGAATCAATTCATTTCCTATGTTAAGTCCAGTGTTTCTGTATATTAGTTGGATGACTTTCTATTGTTATGAATAATAAGTAATGCTGAAAAGTATAGATCAAAAAATGATAAACTGTTCCATTGCTGTGCAATGCTGCATAAGTTAATGAATGGAACTTCATTTTTTTCAGGTCAGATACAATGCTCAGTGGTAGAGTAAAATTTACATTTGAAATCTCAGTTTTGCGACAACAGCAATTTCTATACAGAGGCTTATTAACTGTTTTTTCTTGTTTGTCTATGAATAGATACATTAGAGTCTGTGTCCAGGTAATCTGCTGATCACACTTCATATGCATGAGAGAAAATATTTCTGGCTGATGAAGTAATCCTACCTGTGATTTGTCTATAGTAGTGTTTTACTCAAAAAGCCAAAGGGCTATTTCAGAGAAAGTAATTTTCTATTTCAAAGGTACCTCCATTCAAATACTTCATCTGAGTGTAAACAAGGCAGAAATGCATAAGACTGATCTATTTCTGTCCCAAATCTGTTAAAAATTAAAAGCACAGAAGCAAACAGATGAATCCCATCATTAATGTCAATGGCAGCAGGTATGATTTACAAAGTGCTGAGGTCCTGTGATCAGGTGAGCTACTTTTAAATGAGCTGTGGTTTGTGCATCATATTCAGGTCTTGGGCAATCAGACATTTTGTGGACATCTAATATTCAGATGAACATCATCTTAGTAAGTTCAAGCAGGAGCACAAAGGAAATATAAAAAATTATATTTGCCACAGTATCCCAGAGGAAAAAGTATGTTTTTCAGCATGGATATTTAGGGATACTAAATGAGTAAGCAGTTTCCAATAAGATTCCTAAGATGTTTTACTGATGACCAGGAGACGCATGCCCATGACTTTTCACATCTTCAGTTCCTTTCACTGCACTTCACTGCAGCCTTCCATGTTACCAAAGCCTTACCCTAATTGTTTCAAAGAATTATTCGGTATGTAAATCTTAGCTTCTAACAGATGTCATGTCATTTGATCTGCAGCACTGACAAGGCTGAACATTATGGAGATATCTGAATGAATATAATTTGCCAGTTATGGGCAGTGTAACTCCTCATTTTATTCCAAATTATTATTTACTATGCTAGTGTGTAAAGGATCCACAAAGCACAAATACTAAGTGCTGTCATAAGTGTTCATCATCTAAATAATCAAAGCAGGTTTCAAGAAAGGAGTAAGCTCAGGACAGAAAGTCTAGGTTATGCCAGTAAATTGAATGGGGCCTGGGTAGGGGTTTGTGCACTGTCAGGCAATCATTCAGTTTATGTATTGCACACCTACAGACAAGAGTTTGAACCATGACCACAATCACATTTTTGGAAATGATGGGGGTAGATACAGTTCCCCTGTGTAGTATGGACATGCCACCCTGACGGGATTTGGGTTTCTTGTTTTTGGGGAGAGAAAGAGAGTTTAGCCAAATGGGCATCAGCTCAGCCATGTTTCCTGGCATCAGAACCAGGCATCATGTCTAACTCTTCGCCAAACAGCAAAGACACAGCAAAGACTAGCCGAAACTGAAGAAAATTCTGAGACTGCTAAAATGTCTTAGTTTTAGCTTTGCTTTGGCTTTTTTCACTGTTCTGGAGTCTTTAAGATTATTTTTCTCTGCAAGATTTCCCTCAAGGCTGTGTGATCTGAGAGAAAAGGCACCACAAAACCTTTTCTGTCTACGTGCTGGAGAGGAAGACAGGGAAAAAAGAAGTGTTCTGGGTCTTTATCTAGGTCTTGGGTTCTTGAAACTAATATGCAGTCTGAAAACAGACTAAACGAAATTAAAGAAATAGGGAAACTGAAACTATAGCAATACCACTTTTTGATAATGCAACTTTTGAAATAAAGGAAATTTGACCCTGAGGTGTGGCTGCTAGTATCAGTCATACCTAAGGCAATGGCAAGTGATGGATCCCTCAGGAAAGAAGAGAGTGCATCCTTGAATGCAACTACCACATCACCCTTAGTGCAGGGAGCACTTACTGCCTCCACTGAGAGTGGCTGACTACACAAAAAGAAACACTTCTCAGTGTTAAAATAGAGAAAATAAGTGAGAGGTAGCCTGGGTGGAGAGCTGCCTCGCAGTGAAGAGGAGCTATTTCTGAAAGATTATTCTGTCAGTACTTTCTCAAGGTCCTGTTGACTTTGTGTTTCTTTTCATGGATATTCTTATTCCTACATGTACAAATAGGATATGGCTGAGCCCTTATGTTTTTCACAAACAGAGGTTTGAAAGTATATTAGCACTTTATCAAAATTTGCTTTTCTAGTATGCAGACCATGATTTATAATTAAAATCCCTGTTTCATGTAGAGTAACCTCTCAAAGGAAATAAAAAGTGTCTTGACCATAATGACCTACCATTTTCAACATTCACCTTTGAAATTCAAAGCTTGCTTTCTCTCCTTAATGAAAGTACGGATGGTGTATTTGAAGGTACCTCCAGATTAAATTTAAATAGCAAAGAAATTATTATCAGTCCAATTCACTTAATAACAAGAGGAAGAAAGTAGTGCTATCTGACATTAATTTCCAAATGAACTGATTAAAAGAAATCTTGTCAATGAGTTTTACTCTAAAACAAAACAGGCAGATTTTAATGAGGCATTACCTTCAGTAATAGCTATGCATTCAAAATATATTAAAGAAAGAAGTAGCTCTGCAACAAAAGTAAACTAATTTCTATTTAAAAACTAAATTGAAAGGAAGTGAAGGATACCTTTCTCCTATAGTCTACTGAAACTTCAATAAACTGTTTCCTGACTCATGTAACTGCAAGCACCCTCTCTGCATGCAACACCAGGATCATGAATGCTTGAATAATCACTGCAACATCATTTTCTAATAATATAAAAATATTTAAATGTATCAATAAAAAATATTTAAAAAATATTTAAATACATAAATATTTAACTTTGGTCACTCTGACATCAGTGGCAGCTCCCAAACCATGTCACTCTTAACCAGTATCTTTCAAACTGTTAAGGGTCTCTTATAATGCAACATCTTCATACAACCTCTTCTTGGGCTTCAGTAACCATACCAATAGAAATTTCATCTTAATTTCTAGGTCTTCCTTTTATATTCCACATTATCACTTGCCCTAACCTCCACACTACGGAGAACATGATTTCTTTCTTTCTTTCTCCTATAACAATACTGGGGAGAGACTCTTCATTAGGGACTGTAGTGACCAAACAAGTGGTAATGGGTTAAAACTTAAACAGGGGAAGTTTAGGTTGGATATAAGGAAGAAGTTCTTTACTGTGAGGGTGGTGAGGCACTGGAGTGGGTTGCCCAAGGAAGTTGTGAATGCTCCGCCCCTGGTGGTGTTCAAGGCCAGGTTAGACAGAGCCTTGGGTAGCATGGTTTAATGCGAGGTGTCCTTGCCCATGGCAGGGGGGTTGGAACTGGATGATCTTCAGATCCTTTCCAACCCTAACTAGTCTATGATTCTATGATTTTATGATTTTATTTTTTCAGGTGCCTTTATTTCCTTGTTTCTCTTGAGTTTTGTATTCCCTCTTTTCTCAAGATTCAAAACCCACATCCTTTTCTGTATTTCTTGAGGGTTATATTTCCTAGATTTCCAGAATAATTTTTGCTTCCCTTCTCTGGCCTCCTTCCAGCTATTCACAATCATTTTAAAGTATGTTGTGAAACACTGAGGAGAGCATTTCAGATAAAGCCACTGAGTAGATTAGAAGGATTACTAAGATTGCTACATATGTCTTGCAAGATACAATTTTTCCTTTCATCTGACCTAAATTTCTTTGGCTCTCGCCTCTTCTTTTTTTGTTTTACAGATGGAAATCTCAGATGCAGATAGATGATGTGAATCACCCCATTTCACATAGGAAATTCTGAGATCTGGGAACTGAGTACACATCTGCTAAGTCTGTAATTCAGTTCACAGAGAAATTTTATTCACCGTAAGCTATTTTCAGGGTTTCACACAGAATTGTTTCTCCGTAGTTCTTTTTGTCTTTCAGTAGTTTCAATACTCTTTCTGGCTGTTTCACCACTGCAAAACACTTTCTCTATGTTTAGCTTCAGCTCAAAATATCTTTTAGCTGTATTAAAATTCTTGGAAGGATCCATTTCTCTCACTGGTCACAAGAACCTTACAGAAAATGGCCTCACACATTACCTGTTTTATCTCTTTCTTTAGCTTAGGTGTTATTCTAAGTATAGAGTCTCCATTTTTGATATTTGGGAAATATTTGCCCCATATTGAACGTTTTCTGAGGGGGCTCTACAGGGATTCTGGAGAAGGACTCTTCATCAGGGTTTGTAGCAACAGGACAAGGGGTGATGGGTTTAGACTTAAACAGGGAAAGTTCAGGTTAGATATAAGCAAGAAGCTCTTTATTGTGAGGGTGGTGAGGCACTGGCACAGGTTGCCCAAAAAAGTGGCAAATGATCCATCCCTGGCAGTGTTCAAGGCCAGGTTGGACAGAGCCTTGGGTGACATGGTCTAGTGTGAGACATCCCTGCCCATGGCAGAGGTTTGGAACTGGATGATCTTGAGGTCCTTTCTAACCCAAACCAGTCTGTTATTCTATGATTCATTGTTACAGCAAAGAGCAGAAGACTTTTTTCTCATTTCATTGCCACCATCTGCCATTGTTAAGGCATCAGCTCTTAATGGAGTTATTTTGCTTGACATCAGTGCAGAAAATTTTAGAGAAGCTTATTACTCATTGTCAATCAAAGGGAGCATCTGCTAAACAATTTGCAATACTAGATGGACAGGAAACACAGCGATAGTGATTGTTATCAATCTAGTTATTTAACCAGCAAAAATCAAACAGACAACTGGGCTAAATTTGGGGTATTTTTTCAGCTTCAGAAATGCTTTCTGAACATTAAAAAGTGATGAAATTTCACAGCAAATAAATACCTCAGTAAACTGCCATAACAAGACATTATGGAAAATATGAAAATATTGATCAGATTAGGTCATAATAAAAGTCCTTAAATTGGTAACACAAAGCCAGACTGGACTGAGAGATATGTGAAATTTGGTGTGATACTGGAGTCTCTTATCTCCTTTTACATAGGCCACAGGAGCAAAATGTTGTCAATATAAACAGGGAGCTGCCTGCGTGCTTAACAAGTCAGTGATCGTTAAAAACTGGGTTTTGGGGAGAAAAATCTCCTTTCCCCTATTCTGAAATTTGATCTTGCAATGTGCAGACAACTCTGCATCTAATTCAGTGGGTTTTAATTTGTGGAGAAACTTGGAACCTCATTTAAGTCTCATTTGACTTCCTTCAGATTATTTTTATTCTGAGCATGTAGCATTGTCATTTCCAGAGTGCTTGGTTCCTTGCAAGGCAGTGGTTTAACTGACCAGGTACTTCTGGCCTAAATGGGATTTTAGAACAAGACAATGGAGGGACAACAATATTAATTGTAGAATCATAGAATAGTTAATGGCTGGAAAGGACCTTAAGATCATCCAGTTCCCACTCCCTGCCATGGGCAGGGATGCCTCGTACTAGACCATGTCTCCCAAGACTCTGTCCAACCTGGCCTTGAATACTGCCAGGGATATGAAATATCTCAAGTATTTATTGTTAAGGATTTTTTGTAAATATTCACAAAGTCAAATTAAGTGCCAGTGTTTTTTAAAAAACTTAAATCTATTTTTCATTTTCAGTCTAATTATGATAATTGGAGGTTAGCTTTCTTTCTCTTTGCATTTTTGTAGGCTGCAATTCACTTTATGATTCTGTTATGGCACATGAAATGGATCATCTGCACTGGAATGGAATCTGTGGTGATGAAGTGCCTTCCATTTCCCCTATAATGTTCTCATAGTAGACTGATGAATATGATCCTCAGAAACAATTACAAAGAAGGAGATCCATCAAAAGTCAAGACTGACCTTTTTTTTTCCAGAAGTTTTTTCTGGGGCAGTTGGACTTCATTCCTAGAGTTTTGAGCATCTTCTTTTATGGAAACTTATTTATAGAGGAACCAGTAAAGCCAAATTATTCAGGTTACACAATTTCGAAGGCAGTGTTTGACATGGATTAAAAAAAAGTCAAACTCCAATTGATGAGTCCTTACATCTATCTTCTCTTCAGCGCTAAAAAGGGTAAATCCTTCTTATCTTATCAGAATGGAGTTGCTTTCATTTTTATGTGAGGAAGTAATATTTGAAGAGCTTTTCCTTTTTGTTGAAGGAGAGTTTTAGGATGCTTTATACTTCTGATGATAGTCTTCAAACCTTACTTTCTGAAAGCAACTTGCTCTTCTAGAATTACCTAAGGTTTTGGCAAACTTCTTCCCACAACTTCAGATGCAATCCTGCCAGCCAGCCAGGAGCATGTGTTGTACCAATTTAACTACAATCTTCTATAATTATTATTATCATTATCATCATCATCATCATCATTATCACAGTCTTTTTTGCTCTCTTCTACACATAATTTTTAAGTAAGAATATGATTTTCTTCATTTTCAATTGTATATGGAACAAGGAAATACCATATTGTTGTATTCATCTATTTGCACATGTGCCTTGAAGGAAGACAAATTCTAGTGAAATAAGTGCAATATGCTCTAGTGAGAATACACATCAATGTAGTGCAATCCAGTGCTACGATAACTATTATCAAAACTCTGTATTTCTAGTATTTCTGAGGAAAAAAAAAAAAGAAAGAGAAACTATGTTTAACCACATAACAGTTTCCTCACATGGAAGATGTTTGGACAGATGGAAGGTGAACATAATGAAAAGAAATGTAGTGGCATGATGTATGGGAATAAACCAGCAGAGATTATTTTTTCTTCAGCTCTGTAATGAAACTTCTCTCCTAATGCAAGCTACATTTGGATTTCTTAGTTCACGTGCTTGGAAAACCAGCTACTGTTCCAGGTATTGCATCTTGCAGGTTTAAGGCCTTCAGGACAAAGAAATATAGTACATAGAAAGCATTCATATGGCCCAAATCTTCGTGAATGTCACTGAGAGTAGAAGAATAAAGTTCGTCAACAGTTTGATTTTGCTTGGATTACAGGATCAGAACAGATTGTGTCTTTACTACTGACTTATCTTTGCCCAAAACGATATTCTCTCTAAAACACTTGCAACTAGGAGTCAAGATTAGTATTTTCTCTAGCTGTTTTAAAGAACGTTTTCTTAGTGTATGACATATTGTGATGAATCTCAGTAAAAGGCTGCCAAAAGCACTTGTGACTTCGGGAAAATGAATCATTCTCAATAATGTAAACATAAAAAATGCATGTATATACACAGATATATAAACATTGCCTGATTTGGAACTGGCTCTCAGCACACTAAGAAAAAGTAGGGTGATCCATAGTAAATATTGGAAACTGGTCAAATAGTTAGCAAACCTTATATTTTATAGGAAATGAAAAAAATATTGTACCTGGCATCTGTGGAAAGGAAAGATGCCTTCCTTCATAGATACAATGTACACATCCAATTTTTTCCAGTACCAAGAAGGGAATCAAGTCAATTAACAGGGCTATGGCTAATATTGTACTCGACTGACTCAATTAATCTTCATGGGTTTCCTGGTTACACAGCTGCAAGGTAATTGCAAGACACAGAAGCAAATATATGGCTACCAGCAATAGAGGTGAAATCAGCGATGCAGCATTTTCCATACATTCAGGGTGTTCAAACTGGAAGTTGTTCCTTATTCCAATGGATATTAACTCTTGTCTTACTGGCACAAGTCATGACAATTGTTTATGTTACCAAAAGTCCTTAGAGAAAGCAAAAAATAAAGTGTGGCAGCAGGCAATATTTTCCTCTGGAAGACCTTAACCTTTTATAAAAAGATGTCAATGAATAGCCTTCTTTCTGTTTTAGGCATCCAGAATGCTCTTGCAGTTGTTTTTCCGGATGCTGTTTGAAGACAAGGAAGAAAAGACATCAGAAGTGTCATTACCTGTTTCATTTGTCTATGTTAGAAGAAGTAAATATTAAAAGTAATTCTTTATTCCATTGTTAAGACAGATAACCTAAACAAGTATTTCAGATATAAAAGTCCATGGGCCAGATGCATAAGTTAATTGCAGTGAGTACCATCCAGTGCCATGGGTTAGACTTTCTCTCTGTAGAAGTGTAAATTCAGCATCATTTAATGTACATCTGTATCTCTGTGGTCTGACTGCGGTCATTTCATTTGCTCCTTGGGGATAAAAAAGTGAGCCTGACACAGCACAGGAATAACAAGAATGTATAAACAGGATCACCAGTGTCTGCTGAGGTCCTGGGAGTTTAGAAATCACTCGGCTCTAACCTTGAGAAAGGCTAGAAATAAAATAATGAGCAACTCCCAGGTATTTCTAGAACCATTGTTTGTGTGGCACCTTCTCTCATCCAAATGCTCCAAAGGTTATGTCCACAAATCAGTTTTAGATTATATGTATACAGATATTTTTACTCTCTCTAGCATTTATCTGAAGGACTGCATAATAATTTGAGGTTTCTGTCTTTGAGTGGTGATGCAATTAAAAATCAAACCACAGTTTAGGTCACACTGCAAGTTAAGCAAACTAGTCACTAAATACCCATCCCATTATTCCCTCTGGCAGGTCATTTAATAGAACTATACGAGAAAGGGTACTTTTACTAGTAAGTAAAACTAATGAAGGAATACATCCCAAGATTCTACCTGGACTTCTTGCGAAGCATTTAACACTGTCCCACACAACACCCTTGTCTCTAAGTTGGAGAGACATCAATTTGATAGGTGGACCACTCGGTGGATAAAGAACTGATTGGATGGCCACACGCAAAGAGTTGTGGTCAATGGCTCAATGTGCAGCTGGAGACCAGTAACGAGTGGTGTCCCTCAGGGATTGGTGTTGGGATCAGTCTTGTTCAACATCTTTGTTGGTGACATGGACAGTAGGCTTGAGTGTGCCCTCAGCAAGTTTGCCAATGACACCAAGCTGTGTGGTTCGGTTGATATGCTGGAGGGAAGGAATGCCATCCAGAGGGACCTTGACACGCTTGTAAGGTGGGCTGATTCCAACCTGATGAAGTTTAACCATGCCAAGTGCAAGGTCCTACGCCTGGGTTGGAGCAATCCCAGGCACAGCTCCAGGTTGGGCAGAGAAGAGATTCAGAGCAGCCCTGTGGAGAAGGAGTTGAGGGTTGTTGGTTGATAAAAAACTTCACATGAGCCAGCTTCAGTGTGCACTCTCAGCCCAGAAAGCCAACCGTATCCTGGGCTGCATCAAAAGGAGCATGACCAGCAGGTCGAAGGGGGTGATCCTGCCCATCTACTCTGCTCTTGTGAGACTTCACTTGGAGTATTGTGTGCAGTTCTGGTATCCTCAACATAAAAAGGACAAGGAACAGTTGGAACAAGTCCAAAGGAGGGCCACGAGGATATCAGGACACTGGAGTACCTCCCTTATGAAGGTAGTCTGAGAAAGTTGGGGCTGTTGAGCCTGGAGAAGAGAAGGCTGCATGGAGACCTCATAGCAGCCTTCCAGTATCTGAAGGGGGCCTATAGGGATCCTGGTGAGGGACTCTTCATTAGGTACTGCAGTGACAGGACAAGGGGTAATCGGTTCAAACTGAAACAAGGAAACTTTAGATTGGATATGAGGAAGAAATTCTTTACTGTAAGGGTGGTGAGGCACTGGAATGGGTTTCCCAGGGAAGTTGTGAATGCTCCATCGTTGGCTGTGCTCAAGGGCAGGTTGGACAGAGCCTTGGGTAGCATAATTTAGTGGGAGGTGTCCCTGCCCCTGGCTGGTGGGTTGGAACTGGATGATCTTAAGGTCCTTTCCAACCATAACTATTCTATGACTCTGTTTCTATGATTTTTTTGGTGAGCATTCAGTAATATATTTAGAACATTTTTTTGTAGGGATTTTAAACTTATAATTGACTGAGGATGTTTCAATCTGTTAGACTGTGGATCAGTCATTATATATAATGATCATCATCATTATACCCTGGCTTAATAATATAACTGGACTCCCAAAAGCATATTTTTTTGTATCAGTCTGGTTCCCAAGAGGACAAAATTGGATCTAAATGAAGTTGCAATCTAAATTAAATGCCTGTCTATTTTTATATATTTCAGTTTAATACTCTGTGGATATTCCTCTCATGATTTCATATTGGCATACCTCAAATTCCAGGCAGGTCTTTCCAAAATCTAATCTTTCTTAACATAGTTTTATCTTAAATATTACAGATATTAATTATAGGCATGGCTAGTGTGTGTGAAGATGAATAATTTAGTGTCTAAATGCAGAGAAGCCTGCAGAGAAAACTATGAAGGAGAACGGGCACTGGTGACACCATCTTTGGCACATATTAAAAGGACAAAAACCACTCCTTCTGAAACTAAGAATATTAAAGCAAAGTTTTGGGCACTGGTATTCACTGGTCTCCCAAAGACCAGTACTTCTGCAGTTTCATTATGAGTGAAATATGTTCATGGTCAGATACTTTTGTGAAAAAATAGGTTAATGCATTTCACATGTTTTCATCAGGTTCAGGGAGGGACATGTCAAATAAGAAGCACCACAGCTCCCAGGTGAACTTTAGTAATTCCAGAGCTTCACAGCCCCCATAATGAGCCTTTAAGGAACCTCTTTTCACCTAAGAGGGCATTCATAACTTTTGATTAAGTACCTTAAAATCCACACCTAGGCAGAAAACACTTGCTTAGCAGAAAGTACTCACACAGACACTGTGAAAAGTGTTTACCTACAACTTGTAATTTATAGTTACCTGGAAACACGCAAACAGAGCAAGCAGGGAACAACACAGAGATTGGACTACTTTAATGTGCTCATTTAATCAGTAAATTCCTTCTGAAAAAAGTGTGTTAGGTACAAATAGTAGGGTGGGACTCTGCTCCCAAATAATGAGACAACTGCAGTGCAGCATCTGTGCCTCATAAACAGTGAATTTGTCTGAGGGCTATGAGGAGAATAGGGGGATAAGCTCAGCTCCTGTAAAATACTGATGAATTGAGCACACAGCTATTTGTGGCTTCTCTATCGTGCTTGATTTGCAATAGTGATCTTTCATCCATACATGGATGCTATTCAGCCATGGTTGGTTAGTTCTGTAATTGACAAAATCCTCTGCTAAAAGCAATCTCTTATCTGTTCTTGCTGTCCTTTATTTGTCTTGATAGATATATAGACAGATTTTCTTCAGCTGTATTCATTTACCTTTTATTTGTATACTGGTGGTCTTCTTGGATTTGTGCTGGTTCTGTTTAGCTGTTGCCTTACTTTAATATAATTAACGTCTATCTAAAAAGAAATCTGACATTTTGCATCAGACTTTTTATTTTGTGGATTCCCGGTACCCGTGCTTGCATTTCTTACATTCCCGATTTTTAGTTTTCACACCTATTCCAGCATTTACAGCCCTCAAAGTGACAGCATGAAGACAGAAACAATTCTAAGCTTTTTTTAAACCAGAACACATTACCATATTTTAAATTGCTACTGATTTGAATTAATTAAATTGATCTTGCCTTAGAGATTTCTACTAATGTCATCTAGATGATAAGTGAATTGTCTCCTCCGAAATACTGTAATTTCTTTGTGCAGTACTTTTCAATATATGTATATATTTTTACACAGATGTTATTCTTTCATATCACGTAGGTGAATGGACTAGGTTTGCTAGGCAGAGCAAAATTGTTTTCTGATTCTTGTGGCATGGGTTAAAGAGGAACAGAAGTGAGAACGCAGTGCTATAGGAATTGCAGAGCAGAGCTTCCCAGACTTTTCCAAGTAACCAATGCCTTTGGGAAATAATTATAACGAAACGGTACTTTCAGCTCTTTTACTTTATTCCAAAAGTGTCAAAGAACAGACTCTCTGATAAGCTTATATGACTCATTTGTTTCTTTCAAGAGACTGGCAGAAGGTAGTTTACCTTAAGAGAAACAAATTGGCCTAGAATATATTTAGGCTGGGTATTTATTTAGGCTGGGTATTGCAAGAAGGTTCGTGACTACCAGAACATTATGGTTCTGGGAAAGTCTTCCCTTGTGAATATGGAACACACTACTTAATTATTTTATCACAGACCTCAGTACATTTCTGAATGGATTTGATGGTGGGATACAGCAACATGTGGTTGGACTTAATGGCCCAGGAACTCCCGCGTGAAGCAGCAGAAAGAGCAGAGAGAACAAATCGCTCTGACTAACTCAGATGTTTTTTTCTAGTTCCTCAGACACTGAGGGTGATGAGCTGCCTAGCAATCACATCTTTCTAGCTATTAACATTTTTTAGTTATGGGTAGATTCTAAGACTGGATTCCCTTTACCTATGTTACATCTGCTTTGGATGTAACATTTGGTTTTATGTTTGTACCCAAACTTGTCTAGTAATTCACTGAATTAATATCGCCAAGTCCTTCCACTCCCTTCAAGCCATCTAGGATGATGAGGGTCCACTACTTCTATCTACCTTATGGCTAAGACCCAAACCCAACTGTGGGCCAGTTGCTGACATCTGTTATGCTCTGCGAACTACAGTTACTGCATCTTAATTTCTATTTCCTGGTTTGTAGCACATGGCTCAAGAAATATCAGTCTTGCAGTTGATGTGTGTTATCAGTTTTGTTTGGGTCAGGATTGGGCTTCCGAAGTGACTCAGTCTTTCCTACTTAATCTTATGTTGGTCTGTCAGAGCACACAACAGATGAGCTTTCTACCAGATGAAAATAAGCCAAAGCACAGCTCCAGAAGTGCACCTGATGTGGTCCATCCAGTAGTGGGCATTTTATCTGTGGCATCTGGTTAAAGTTATTCCAAAGGACATACCTGAAGTACTTGTCTGGATCCTCGATATTAGGGTTCACTCTCCAGATGCCCTTGGGCTGCATTAATACATAGCCAGAGCTTGATCAAGAACTTCTAATGAGATCAATACTTATGGAGGAAAACTCAATGGCTGAGATGTAAATGAGCCAGAGAATGTTAGCCCCTCTCTTATGAATGTGACCAACCTCCCAAAAGCATATTTTTTAGTATCAATCAAGTTCTCAAGAGAATGCAATTGGATCAAAATGAAGTTTAATCTTTTCCTCTGTGAGCTTAATTACCAAGTATAAATGCTTTGCACTCTAAATTAAATACCTGTCTACTGTTGCTCATATATTTCAGTTTAATACTCTGTGGATATTCCTCCAATGCTTTCATACTGGCATACCTCAACTTCCAGGCAGGACTTTCCAAAGTCTGATGTTTCTTAGCATAGTTTTACCCTAAGCAAGTCAGTCCATGATCAGAGAGTTGCTAAGGTAGACTCACAGACAGTTGTTCAGCTCTGAGACTAATTTATACTCCTGAGTTGTTGCTTAGGTTAACTGCACATTGCTTGGAGAGATTAAGGCTTTCAGGAGAGTTTACAGCATCTACACACAGAGCAGAAAGCTGCCAAAAGTACCTATGGGCAATGGCCAGGAAGAGAGCGTGTTTTAGATCTTGTTTCTAACACTGCTATGTTTGTTCACTTGCTGGATTGAGATGTTTGTGTGAAAATAGGATTCACAGTTTTAAAATTTCATCTCTATTAAGCACCTAACTCATCAATTTTTGTCATGAGATAGTGGGTTTGCCTGTAAAGTGGCTGGAGACATGGCAAAAGCATTGCCCACTTCTTACATACCAGCCCTATGATGGTGGGAATCCCCCTAGGAATATGGAGACAAAGACCAGGTAACAAAAGGATTCAAAGCAACAGGAGTGGTCAAAATAGTGAGCTCTTTCCCAGGAATTGTGCCTTGGAAAGACACTTTGGTTCAGGACAGCAGATTCACAAAAAATATAATTTGATGGGAAATCTTGAGAAATATTCCTAGAATAAGGAAGCCTGGGATTTGGAACATATCCCAAAACTGTTTCTATATTGGTCTTGCAATATCGTAGTGCATGAAGCAATGAATCATCTAGAACTTGATATTTCTACTTGATACTGCTTCTTGCCACTTCCTGCCACTAATAAGAAGGAACTGAAATAGAATATTAGTGATTTTCTTTCAGAATTAATTACTTCAACAAACACAGGTTGGAAGTATGTTTTTCAGTTCTATGTTGGTATGCAGGTTTGGCATCTTGAAGAGATTTACCAAATATTTTGATGCCAGCAAAGAGAAGCAAGAAACAATACTAAACCAACAAAAAACAAAACGTCCAAGTCATTAACAATTTTATACTTTTAAAACAAATATTTGTCTGTATTTAACTGACAGTGTTTGCTAGAAGATTACCATTCTTTTTGAAACTTCTGCCATCAATAATTGCTTTGGTGTACTCCTGAAGTGAAAACAGTACAGGCTTCATAGGAAGAACAATTGCTTTTTGTAGATGAAGGTTAAACTACCAGTGTAGAATTGCTTCCTACACAATGGGAGAAGTGAAAGACTATAAAATATGCTTCCTGTCAACAAGACAGCTTTAAAGCTTCTTGGCTCTAAATGAATCCCCTGGATTGATGGTTTGGGAGCATAACTTGTGCTTCATAGGACTCAGTTCAGTTATAAACCAAACAGATTCCTCTTATTTATGCAGAAAATCTGGAAAATGCAATTTTTCAAAGCATTTCTGAATAAATGATGTCACATTTGTGGTACACTAAATCTCCATTTTCACATGGTAGTGAATACTCATCCCAAAAGAGCACCCTTGTTTGGTTTGTTTATGTTTTAGAGTAGGTGGAAGGAGGAAAATCAGGAGGAAAAAAACCCTCAGAACAGGCAAGCCGTAATGTTTCAAGCCTGAATTGAAAAGTTAAAGGGCTTTTTTTGACTTGCTATCATGTGCAATTAGCAGGCTGACTTCTTCTACTTGTCAGCATTTTTTTGATGTTACTGCAGTGTCTTCCCATTTCCACTATCATACGTTCCTGGTAGTTAGAAAGCAGAAAAGAAACAAAATAAAACTGTATGTCACCAGTTTTAAATTAAATGTTCCTCATAATTTGAAATGAAGCCATTTCTTTGAGAAGCATACATATATTTAGATGAGATTTTTAATTGAAATTATCTGAAGCCATTCCTGAATATTTTGTTTTATTATCACTTACTGGCAGCTGCTTTAACATGGGGAAAACTGAATCCACATATCCAACACCAGAGAATCTACACCCTCTATTTTACATCTTTTGTGTCAGAGAGTGCTGAAAACTAAATATAGGGCCTGTACTTACAGCTTGATCTGACAACCGCAGAAGCCCACTGGACTAGCTACCGATTTTCATTGTGTAGGGGGTGGATTCTCAATCCTCACTTTCTGTCACCATTGTTCTAAAATTATTTTTATTATTAAGATTATGTTACCAGTGATGTTGTGTAGCTCCAATTTTAACTGAGATCCCTTTCTGCTAGATATGTATATTGTAAAATATCGTGCTTGTCTTGAAGGTTTTACTGAATGGACAGAAGTGATTAGCAGAACATGTGATGTATATGTTATTGAGTTTATTTTCAGAAGACTGAGGTCCAATATGTGTGCAAATGGCATATTGTCCTAAAGGTAAGCCAAGGGGAAAAATTTTAATATTTAAGAGGCAGGAAAAAAATAACGTTTACTAAACCAGTCCCCCATCAGTTTAGAGATATTTTCACTGCTGTCCTCTTTCTGAGGGTGGGGATGTCTCAGTGAAGCCTGCTTTTGGGACTATATGTCTTTGCAAGAACTGTGACTTGAAGAACAGATTGTTGTTTTATTCTCCCCGTGTGTGCTGTGCTAAACATAATGAGGCTAAAGCTGCTAAATCACACTGTGTAAGTCACAAGTAATAAAAGTAATCAAGAAAGGATGCAGCCACAGTCTACATGGAAGTGGGGGCTTCATCTTACTAGTCTCAGCTTTAAAAAAGAAGACAAAGTCCTACCCTCTGCAGCACACTCTACTCAATAAATCTCAGGATGCTCAATGTAATGGAAAATCTCCAGAGCCCAAGCCATAGTGAAACTGAGTGCAGAAAACATCCTTCAAATAAAGCTGGTTCATAAAACAGAATAATCGGACAGCTGAGAAAACATCCTGCAATATGAGTTCATAGTGTACTAGGACTTAATGCTATAAAAAGATCTGTATCAGTGAATCCCTTCTTCTGGATAATTGGGGGGTTATAATACTGAAGTGCACTCCAAAATATAGTTAATACGTAGTACTACACTATACATTTCTTTTAAATAGTAATTCCAGCTTGCTCACCTCTCCATAAGTTTTATTTTTCCTTTTGAGTTTGTGAGTATGCATTTTGTTGGATTGATGTTTGTGTTTCAATTTCCCAGTCGCTCAGTATTTATTATATAGGTTTCTCTTAAAACAAAACAAGACAAACCCCCCTTACAGATATTTAAGTGCTCATTAATACATGCATAGGAAAGACTGTGATTTGATTGTTACATCAAATTAATATATTATGTCTACAGAATTCAGTGAAGTACCATTTCATCCACTTCAAGGAAGGAGTCTCAAAATGAAGCCCAGTACATTTAATAGTCAATGCATAGCCTTTATTCATAGCACAATATGAAAAGAAATCAAAACAAGTTCTGACAGAGGGCATGATGAAAGCAGTGGTGTGTACAGATATTTGCTGCCTTTAGCTATCACAGTGATTCCTTTCTTCTAGCCTGGATTGAAAACACGTGTTTGGCAGGCTTGTTCTGAACTTCTTGATCATGAGTCCCAGCTGTGATTTCATTTTGGGTAATGACATATAAAAATTACAGATAAAGGTATCAGATATGCAGCATTTGTTAATAGATGAAAAAAGGAAAGGGAATTTGAAAGAATGGCGCCTATGTTGCTAGTACCTTTGGTCTCCATGAGACAGCAAATGGTGCCTTTGGTCTCCATGAGACAGCAAATGAGTTTCTTCTGCACCTACACTATGATCTGAGCACCATGGACCAGCATATCCTTCCATAAAAGAGCTCTCATACTGTCTGTTGAGGGGATGGATAGGATCTGAAAGATGCTCAGCTTGGGCTCCTTGTAGGATGGTGTAGACTGCTATATATATCCTGTAAGGAATAAATATGAATGCATAGAACTGCACCAGACAATATGCTGAGTTTAGCCCCATAAAGGAGGCACAGAGACTGTATCTGTTCCCTCCTTCATCTGTTTTCTGTAATATGCCTTCTAGCTCTGGTTATTTACGCAGTATCTGGCACAGTGAGGATTTAATCGTAATTTGTGACTTTGTGTTTCTGAATGATAACTACCTAAGTTCTATGAGCACAGCAGTTGCTTGAATTCCTTGTGCATTTTTTTTAGGTAGAAAGTGAAAAATAAGTAAGTTTGGAAACACCTGGTTGGAAATGATTTCTTATTGACTTATACAGAAATGGAGTTCTCCGTAGGAAAAAGCATTTATTCACTTACCTTTAGTTTCTCTTTCTTTCATGCTTCACAGGAACTGAAGAACCTGATTATTTTAGGGGACCCTTGATATCATTAAAGAAGGTGTTCGCCGGCAAGTTAATTTTTGAATTGTCCTTCAGATGTGATTTTTCTCTTTTTCTTCTTTTCAGTGGTAGTAAGAAAGACAAATGAAAAAACAAACAGGTGTGAAAGAACAGCTAAGCAAATGAATCGATTTTACTCCAAAGATAACTCTGTGGTGAGCTCCTGACAATGTGGCAATCAAAGGAGTCTGGAAAAGCTTTTCTTTGCTTTGATACATGAAAGTTAACCATAATAGCAATAAAGCTCCATTTGCTGTGAATTTGGTATCAAGTGTTGATATGATCTCCTTAGATGTCTAGTTTCACCTGTGGTTCTTTGCTACTGTTTTCATTTATTATTACTCAGGTGTTTGCTTGAGTCCTATGGAAATTTACACAGTAAATGTGGTGTAAATAAAGAGTGCACTCTCACAACTATTGCCTGCAGATGTGAAAGAATTCAGAATATTAAGATACATTTTGCCAGAATGATAGTTAAAAACATGATAACAACAACAACCCAGAAGGACAAATATCTGCTGTTTTTTGTAGTCCTAAGGCAACATTTCTGTATTAAGTTGGTGGAATTTCTAAGACTGAGGATTGAGGATTTATTTCCTTACGTTTTAGGAAAGGTACCAAAGGGAAATGCAGTAATAACTGTACCTCAGCAATTTTCAAATCAGGTCCTTTACCCTTTCTTCTAACAGATGAGAATGAACTACACAGCTCTTTTTAGTTCGGTATTACTCTGCAAGCAAGTCATTTTCTTCTTGTGAACCATAGTGCTAAGCACTGGTATGATAATTTCTACAGATGCCAAGCTGTTCGCACTTAGGTGTTTTATATCTACCTATAATCTCAGAAAATCATGTGACAATTTGTATATAAATTGCTACCTCATCTTCACTGCAATCTAGTAAAGCAGGCAAGAATTGTCATTCCGGGTAACAGGGTTACAAAAAAGAAAAGTGATGTGCACAGAATCTGCAACCCAGTCTGTGGCAGAGTTGCAACTCAAACTAATCCAGGCTGTTTCAAGTTGCAAAATCAATTCACAAGATGATACTGACTTAACTAACAACTCAATGCCACAAAGGCTTGTCATTCCACACCATACCATTGCTGCAAGGTTGACAACAGTTCTGTGTTTTTACCTATGACGCAGTAACACTTGAATAACTCAGCTTTTTGTTATAGAATTTTTAGTCATTGTAAAGAAGAGATGTTTCTTCATACTTTGCGTTTGGTGGATGCTGAGAATAACAGGGTCACTAAGGTTAATTATATTTTGTATGTTTTTACTGAAGGCAATTTAATTTGTAGCTGCCTAGAGGAAAGAAGAAGGACAACAATCAGTCATGCAGCATAGCTAAGATTATTCAGCTTTTTATTGTGCATATTGAAAGCTCAGTTGGTCTATGAGAAATCACATTTCACTGTGACCCAAAAAACATCATAAAGAAAACTATCAGGTTAGATCCTATTGTCGAATAACTGTCACATGGGTAAAGGAGGAGAGAGTCCAGGATAGCATAATTTTTCACCATTACAAATTCTGATGTTGATTTGTCCAGATACATTCAATAAGTACATTTAATATGATATAGAAGGTAAGGTAAAGGGAGAGGGAGAGGGAGAGGGAGAGGGAGAGGGAGAGGGAGAGGGAGAGGGAGAGGGAGAGGGAGAGGGAGAGGGAGAGGGAGAAGGAGAGGAGAGGAGAGGAGAGAGAGGAGAGGAGAGGAGAGGAGAGGAGAGGAGAGGAGAGGAGAGGAGAGGAGAGGAGAGGAGAGGAGAGGAGAGGAGAGGAGAGGAGAGGAGAGGAGAGGAGAGGAGAGGAGAGGAGAAAAAGAAAAGAAAAGAAAAGAAAAGAAAAGAAAAGAAAAGAAAAGAAAAGAAAAGAAAAGAGGAAAGGAAAGGAAAGGAAAGGAAAGGAAAGGAAAGGAAAGGAAAGGAAAGGAAAGGAAAGGAAAGGAAAGGAAAGGAAAGGAAGGAAAAGAAAGAAAAGAAAAGAAAAGAAAAGAAAAGAAAAGAAAAGAAAAGAAAAGAAAAGAAAAGAAAAGAAAAAAAAGAAAAGAAAAGAAAAGAAAAGAAAGGAAAGGAAAGAAAAGAAAAGAAAGAAAAGAAAAGAAAAAAAAGAAAAGAAAAAAGAAAAGAAAAGAAAAGAAAAGAAAAGAAAAGAAAAGAAAAGAAAAGAAAAGAAAAGAAAAAAGAAAAGAAAAGAAAAGAAAAGAAAAGAAAAGAAAAGAAAAGAAAAGAAAAGAAAAGAAAAGAAAAGAAAAAAAGAAAATAAAAGAAAAAAATGGAGGAGGCATAATTTATTTAAAACAGCCAAAGAGATATAATTTTCTTTTGTTTTAAATAACTGAACATGTCTTGCTATGAGTGAAAGCATAGAAAGGATGCACACAGCTACTTTCTTCTGTTCTAAAGAGTTAACACTGTCAAAGTTAATTTTGTGCTTGTCATATTGCAGGGATGTAAAGCCAGGGGATGGATAATTTTTATGCCAAATTAAGGATGATTCTAAAACCTGGTGACCTTTAAATGGGATGTGAAAATCAAGGATAATTGAGTGGCATGTCTACTAATTATTTAAAGGAATTAATAAATCAGAAATAGAGAACTAGCTCTGACCCAGTCTACAAATTGAGGGGCATATATCCAATTTTGGGAATCCATCATCTGTCTTGTGACCTCTACTCAACCTACGATATATGGGATAAATTAGAATACTGGGAAATATGACAAAGGTCAACTTATAATTGTTGTTCCTTTGAGACAGAGAAACTCAGAGCTGTCACTGCATCAGTAGACATCAAATAATTGGCCATAGGGGAGATACTGCATTTGAGCTACCCTGGTCAAAGAATGATGGGGCAGTTGGACATCTCTTGGAGGCATCCTAGTGACAGACCATCGTTGCAGCTTGCCTATTAACACTGGCCCAGATTTCTGTCTACAGGTAGGTGAGAAATATTTCCATCTACAGGAGGAGGTAGAGCTATGTTGATGTGTGTACAAGTAGCCACAATGCAGGTGTCTACTTCTAGGTGCTTGTGTGTCGATTAGTCTAAGCAGATGTCTGTCCTGATCATATATACATATATCCGTGTTTGACATCCTAGGTTCCTCTTATAAGCAATCCAGTGAAGGGGTCATTCGATGCACAATTAACATGGTTTTAAAGTAGTTCAGATTAATTAATTAAACCCAGTGCAAATTTGTCTCCATAAGTGTAAGAAAACATTGAGTGTTATGAAGATATTCAACTGTGGATGGTATTAATCTTACAGAAGTCACAGAGATCATACAAGGACCTTGCTAGCATGCATAGAAATTTGCCTGGGCCATGCAGAATTGTCAAAGGAAGTTCACTATTTTAACTAGCCTTGAGTAACGTATTCTGATTCAGTCCTCTCCATGGTCTAAGTGTCCTCGGCAAAAACCAGCCAAGATGTTACACACTCACAAAGTAACAGGCATGAATTTTAAAACTTTTTATGCAAATGATATTTAACATGTCTTAAAAGGTAGGAGATGATTTTTGAATGGGATATTCCTTCAAGAGATTTTCCAGCTGTAACATTGAAGGGGTCTAATCTATCACTCTGAATTAGCTGGGCTGAATAGTGAAATTAGTGTTGCAATGAGATATTTAGGCTAATGAATGTTGGTATTTCTGCACAGTTCTGTCACGTATACGTGCCCTGTGAGACATTCTAATTTGGTGGGATTCAGATCACAGATCGTAGAATCAGAGTATACCAAGTTGGAAGTGACCTCAAGGATCAGCTGGTCCAACCTTTCTTGGCAAAAGCACTGCCTAGACAAGATGTCCCAACACCCTGTTCAGCTGAATCTTTAAAGCGCCCAGTGTTGGGGAATCCACCACTTCCCTGGGGAAATTGTGCCAATGGCTGATCATTCTCATTGTGAAAAATATTCCCCGTGAGTCCAATCAGAATCTTCCCATGAGTACCCATTGTCTCATGTATCTAACCTGTTAAAGTCGGTGGAGATCTAGTCAATACAGTAAAAATTAAAAGAGCATTTTAGATGATGTGGAAGTTTCCATTTAGTTATCTCAACAGGTTGTAGAGTCAACTGTCTGTGCTGGCTAGATGGATATGGTCTGTAATGAGAGTTTAGATACTTAGATGACATGCAGACAAATGTATTTCAACACTTACATTCAAATGTCTTGGTCTGAAAGTTGAACTGCATCCATGATGTGCTTATGCCTTAATTTGCCCATCTGGAAAAGCAGTCAACAAGATTTCTTGTCCTTACCAACACATATATAAGGGATATAAAGGAATGCTTATGTTCTCTAAGAAAAGGGGATCTATGCAACAGTAATATTTACAAACACACACAAAATCTCACTGTATATTCATTAAAGTGACAACTTCTACCGGTCTAAAGCTATCCACAGATCACACACATGTGACACAAAATATGAAGAATAAAAAGCTTGTTCATCTCAACAGACTCTTTCATGCCATTAACATAAGTGGAACCCCCTGGGGGACCATATGAAACAGCTTGTGTACTCCAGGAAGGCAGTAGGCTGCAGAGAAGTGCCGTGGAATGAAGCAGTGCACAAAACTCAATAGAGTAATTTGATCCTTGTACCCAAAGCACACAAAATCAATATGCACACTGTATAGAAAAGTTACAAGTGTCGTTCACCTAATACTAGTAAACCATTCTCTTTATAAAAACAAAAGAACACACAACACCAAAGAGCTCTAATGAATAACTGCAGACTGTAGATCTGTCTTTTATTATCAGCTACTGTCACAGAGGAATATAATTTTTTTCTGTCTCCAAGGCCCAGAAGTCACAATTCAGTTTTGAGTTCCTTTTATTTTTAACCTCCCAAGTAGATATATTTGATTCATAAATTCATTCCGAAGACTTTTGTTGGCTCATGCTTCAGTAGCAGTATGTGTTATTCATTCAGCAGGAACAAATAGTTCTCGTAGACTGAAAGTCAGTGACTCTCCATAAGGACTACAGAAAAATATTGAAGTTATATTGAGGAACTGTTGGACCTGAGGTGGGATTAGTCTTCCTCTGCTCATATACAGCATTTTGTAGCTCTAAACACTTACATGCATTCAGTAGATGTGAAACAGGAAAAAGAACACTAAAGAGAATGGCAGAAGTAAATCTCTTGTAGTGAGAGTCACAACAGTTGTATGACTATGCCATCAGGGAAGTATTGCTGTGTTACTGCTGCCTTCTATCCTCCTGTTGATTTTGAGCAAGAGATCAGTTTTGTTATAAATGGTTAATTTGCTGATAAGCCTCTCTACTCCATCCTCCGAAGTACTTTCAAAGACCAAAGACATTTTTATCAGTGAATTAAAATTGTTATTGGCTAGCATGGGTGGAAGCAAGCAGTATGAGTGGGGCAAACAGAGAGTGCCAGTTTATTTGTTGCTGTATGCTCATAACCATAGGCAGGCCAGATAAAGGCATTTAAATGCCTTGTTCTTTGTCCCAGAGAAGGTGTTCCCAGGACTCCTACACTCCAATTTTTTCAAAGTTCCTGGGATATGCAGCTCAAGTGTGAGTTAAGCCATCACATACCAAAACATCAGTAATCCCTCTTTTTGGAATGACTGAGGCACATATCACTGGGGAAGGATGGGGCAGACCATTTACCCCCTTCCCCACTTTAAGATAGCTGTCATAAACAACAACTGAATTGCACACCTTAGCTTCCCCTGTTCATTCACTCTCAAATTTCCTCCTGTATTCCTGAATACTTCCCATTTTGTTTTTTCTTTCTCTTTTTTTTTTTCTGTTTTGTTTGCACATTAAATACAGATATCTTGAAAGCATTATCATGAGATGGACTTAATGCCCTGAAAGTGGTTGTACTGTTTATTAAAGATCTTTGTTTTCCCTCCAAAGAAATACTAAACATAGTTTGATGTGAACATAATATTGTTGGTTTAGTGAGGTTTTTTACCCGGGCAATCAGGAGGAAAATGTTCCCCCAGTTCTCCTGGCCTCTCCAGGCTAGTTTCAAAGCATGGAACATGGCTGGGACTCAAAAATTATATTGTGAAATTTGGCAGTTTTCTACCATCGGAAAAAACCCCACAAAACAATGACATCACTGCATCAACATACTGTGTTTTTAAAGGCCATAAGGGTATGTCTTCTCTTTCAATTTCTTATATCTGGTCTTTCACATGTATCCAGAGAGAATTACATCACATACTGCCACAAGACGTCAGTGGTCCCCAGAATGTGATGCTCCCCCTATTTCGAATGCAATATGGATGTTTCTTTATGAAATATTAATACTAAAGGTCCAAGAAGACCATATGAGATGGAATTCACTGAAGTGAGTGTATCTGAGCTATTTTTTCAGATTCTGCAAACCAAGGAACCTCTTGCTCCATTGGATATACTTGCTTCCCTTAAATCCATGGATTCGTAGCAATAAAGGATAAAAAATCACAACAGTCATCGCTTTAAATAAAAACTGAGATTTAGGACAACAATCGAGATCTGTCCAACCTGCAATATGCAATTTTTGTACTCCAGAAAACATCCTTAAGCAGTTTTCTCTTCAGTGATGGGAAAACCAGTTTGGTTTACATATTAGCAATGATATAATTCTAAATCAGGAAAAATGTTGCTTTATGGCAGTAAATTTTGTTGAATGAGAACCACATCTCTGACTTTATATATATAGGGCTTGAGAAAACATCTCTTGATTAGGTCATTGCAGCAGAGTTACTGAAAGTTTATGGCTTTTTTACTGATTAAAATTTTTAGTATCACTGAACAGGAAACTTTTTTTTTTTTTTTTAATTATTCAGAATTTGTGTTTGAGCAATCTCTGGAGAAGTAATAGCTGAGGAACACAATCCTGAAGGACTTCATTTTGCAGTTAGTAAAATGTGTTCCAATATTAAAATTGTCACAATGATAATTAACATGATAAAATGCTTTAATGAAGGGGAAAAATTGAATAGCTGTGCTACAAAATACTGTTGTAACAAGATGGATATTGCTGATATTGTCATGGATTTGTTTCATAATAGTGATCTACGTGTCTTCTTTCATTAAAACTAAAGGAATTGTAGTTTAAAATGACAGATGCTTTCCAATAGTATTTCATACAAGACAACATCGAGTTAAAAGGAATAAATGGAATTTTGGTTTAACTTTTAGAAGCTGAAACTTCTGGTTTAACTTCTTTCAGTTTAACAGCTGAAAAAGGGGATGATTGGTGTACTTAAATCCCCAGGGACAGACCCTGGGAGGCCTGTTTCAAAACATGGCTCTTGCACAGACTTTTCATCAACATTGGTAAATCTTTTTTCTTTTGGAATTTCTTCTCTTTCTGTATTGATCTATTACATGAAAGGAGTATTTTTTTTTTCCCTCTGCTCCATACTGTCTATATATTTATCATAGCAGGACTTTATCTCACTATACAAGTTCAATATTTAAGATAACAGGGTTTATAAGTACTAAGAAATAATAAAAGTTAAGAATGTGTGTACAATTATGGGCACGCATTCAACTTCTTAACAGGAATATTTTTCAGGTTGGGAATATCACCATTCAAAATCAAGGTTTGACAGTATCATTTTGTTCTTCATATATGCATACATAATGATTTGTCTTTAGTATGTGCTCTTTCCTGAATAGTGGAATCATCTTCAAATGAATCATCATGTTATTCATGGGAAAAATTCCTGCAACCAAGTGCATGTAACAATGGTGGGCACTTGGGCCAGAAGAGGTATGAGATCATGAAATGAGTGCACGGAGTGCATTTTATCTGGCAAGATTAAGTATGGGTCTAAATGAGAATATTCTATGCTCCATCCAAGTAAAAGGAGGGAAAAAGATGCTCTCAGGGTGCCAATCATCTTTCCCCAGAAATAGCACTCCAAAAATCCTATATTGCGATTATCAAAAGAAAACCACTGAGTGTTCAAATGTAAATGTGCGCAATATGTACTTCTTGGTGAGTGCTACTTCAAATGGCAGCTTCAGGTCTGTGTCACCAAAATTCTGAGGGCATCCTATTCCCTCCAATGTAAAAGGCAAAACAGAAAAATACAAAGAACTTTTCACTCTCATTACCTTTGAATCAGGCCTTCTTTAGAACAAGTCAATTAGTCTTGAGTCAGCTATGATTGTTCTATTATTAAGACATGATGATACAGCTTTCAAATGTAAAGCCTATGAAAAATTGCATATAAGGATTGTGCAGGTAAACAGCTTGCTGGAAGTAAAGATGAAATCTTAAGTAAAGGAATATAAAAGATGAGCATACGTCAAATTATTCACAAAAAAGCCTGGAGTAAACTTTGACATAAGTAGATTTTTTGCCATAACAATTATAAAACATATCTTCTAAAGGTAAGACTTTATTATGTTCACTAAAGAGTTTTTTTTACCTTAATTAAAAAAATAAAAGCATCTCTGAAGTTGAATAACTTGGTTGCAGCAATCATGAGATGGTCGAATTCAAGATCCTCAGGACAGTGAGAAGAGCGTGCAGCAAGCTCACTGCCCTGGACTTCAAGAGAGCAGACTTTGGCTTCTTCAGGAACCTGCTGAGTAAGGTTCCATGGGATATAACCTTAGAGGGCAGGGGGGCCCAAGACTCTGGGTTGGTATTCAAGGATCACCTACTACAAGCTCAGGAGTGTTGTGTCCCAAATGGAAGGAAGAATAGCAGGAGGGCCAGGAGACCTCCATGGATGGATAAGGAGCTGCTGAAGAAAATTCGAAGGAAAAAAGCTGCTTATATAAGGTGGAAGCAAGGACAGATATCCTGGGAATAATACAGGGATGCTGTGTGGGAAGCTAGGGAATAGGTTAGGAAAGCTAAGGCCCACTTAGAATTCAACTTGGCTAGGGATGTGAAAGATAACAGGAAGGGATTCTATAGGTACACTGTGAATAAAAGACAGATTAGGGACAATGTAGGCCCCCTCCGTGGGCTATCAGAAGAACTGGCTACCCTGGATTTGGAGAAGGCTGAGGTGCTTAATGACTTCTTTGCCTTGGTCTTCACCAGCAAATGCTCTAACCACACCACCCAAGTCTTGGAAGGCAGATGCAGGGACTGTGAGAATTAAGACCTTGCATCCACTGTAGGAGAGGATAACGTTCGAGACCATCTTAAAAACCTGAACGTACAGGTCCATGGGACCTGATAAAATCCACCCGCAGGACCTGAAGGAGCTGGCAAATGAAGTTGCTAAGCCACAGTCCATCATATTTTTTAAGATCCTTTCCAACCCTAACTATTTTATGATTCTATATTTGAAAAATCATGGTGGTCAAGTGAAGTTCCCCATGACTGGAAAAAAGGAAATATAACCCCCATTTTCAAGAAGGGAAAATGGATGAGTTGGGGAACTACAGACCAGTCAGCCTCACCTCTGTGCCTGGCAAAATCTTGGAGCAGATTCTCCGGGAAGGCATGCTGAGGCACATGAAAAACAACAAGGTGGTTGGTGACAACCAGCATGGCTTCACTAAGGGGAAATCCTGCCTGACCAATCTGGTGGCCTTCTATGATGGGGCTACGCAACTGATGGACAGGGCTAGAGCAGTTGATGTCATCTCCCTGGACTTGTGCAAAGCGTTTGACACTGTCTCACATGACATCCTTGTCTCTAAGTTGGAGAAACATCAATTTGATAGGTGGACCACTCGGTGGATAAAGAACTGATTGGATGGCCACACGCAAAGAGTTGTGTTCAATGGCTCAATGTGCAGCTGGAGACCAGTAATGAGTGGTGTCCCTCAGGGATCGGTGTTGGGACCGGTCTTGTTCAACATCCTTGTCAGTGACATGAACAGTGGGATTGACTGTGCCCTCAGCAAGTTTGCCAATGACACCAAGCTGTGTGGTTCGGTTGATATGTTGGAGGGAAGGAATGCTATCCAGAGGGACCTTGACACGCTTGTGAGGTGGGCTGATGCCAACCTGATGAAGTTTAACCATGCCAAGTGCAAGGTCCTACACGTGGGTTGGAGCAATCCCAAGCACAGCTCCAGGTTGGGCAGAGAAGAGATTCAGAGCAGCCCTGCAGAGAAGGACTTGGGGGTGTTGGTCGATGAGAAAATGAACATGAGCCAGCTTCAGTGTGCACTCTCAGCCCAGAAAGCCAACCGTATCCTGGGCTGCATCAAAAGGAGCATGACCAGCAGGTCGAAGGAGGTGATCCTACCCCTTTACTCTGCTCTTGTGAGACCTCACTTGGAGGATTGTGTGCAGTTCTGGTGTCCTCAACATAAAAAGGGCATGGAAGAGTTGGAACAAATCCAGAGGAGGCCACGAGGATGATCAGGGGACTGGAGCACCTCCTGTATGAAGATAGGCTGAGAAAGTTGGGGCTGTTCAGCCTGGAGAAGAGAAGGCTGAGTGGAGACCTCATAGCAGCCTTCTAGTATCTGAAGGGGGCCTATAGGGATGCTGGAGAGAGACTCTTTATTAGGGACTGTAGTGAGAGAACAAGGGGTAATGGGTTCATACTTAAAGAGGGGAACTTTAGTTTGGATATGAGGAAGAAATTCTTTACTGTAAGGGTGGTGAGGCACTGGAATGGGTTGCCCAGGGAAGTTGTGAATACTCCATCGCTGGTGGTGTTCAAGGCTGGGTTGGAGAGAGCCTTGGGTAGCATGGTTTAGTGTGAGGTGTCCCTGTCCCTGGCAGGGGGGGTTGGGACTAGATGATCTTAAGGTCCTTTCCAATCCTAACTATTCTATAATTCCATAAAAATAAATAAAAATTTAAATTAAATTGCAGAGCAGGAAACAGTCATAAAGAAATACATTTTAATTGTAAATTTAAACTGATTTGGGACAAATGATAAATGTGCTTTGAAATTTGATTTTTTTTTTATTAAAACTCACCATATATTAATCAAAATAAAAAGTAAAAAGACCTTCAGTAGAAGACTAGTGTCATGGTTTAAGCCCAGCCGTAACTCTGAACCATGCAGACGCTCGCTCATTCTCCCCCTTTCCCCCCCCCCCTTTAAAGTTTCTCACTAGACATTGGAGAGATGTGCCTCCAGAAGGTGATTTACCCTATTCTTCTCTTTTGGCATTAAATAACCAGGTAAAGGCAGTTCTGATTTACTCCCAGACTAATGGCTAAGACTAACGGAAGTCCTGTTCCAGTTAACTAACTTCATAGATGTTGTGGTTTAAGCCCAGCTGGTAACTCAGTACCATGCAGCCGTTTGCTCACTCCCCCACTCCACTTCCTCCCCCCCTGCTCCCGGAGGGATGGGGAGGAGAATTGAAAGAATGCAACTCCCACGGGTTGAGATAAGAACAGTCCATTAGCTAAGGTATCACACAAACCACTGCTGCTACCACCAATAATAATAATAATGATAAGGGAAATAACAAGGGAAGACAATACCACTGCTCACCACCTGCTGACCGATACCCAGCCGGACTGAGCAGTGATCTAACCCTTCCGGGTAACTCCCCCCAGTTTATATAGTGAACATGACATGCTGTGGTATGGAATACCTCTTTGGTTAGTTTGGGTCAGGTGTCCTGTTTCTGATTCCTCCAGGCTTCCCCTCCTCCTTGGCAGAACATGAGACTCAGAAAGTCCTTGGTCAGAGTAAACATTACTGAGCAGCAACTAAAAGCATCGGTGTTATCAGCACTGTTCCCAGGCCGAAAGTCAAAAACACAGCACTGTACCAGCTACTAAGAAGGAGAAAAAATGACTGCTACTGCTGAACCCAAGAGAACTAGAGAATGTGATCTGGAGGGGAAAATGCAAGAGATATCATCTAGGTCATAGTATTAATCTAGATAATGGAGAATTAAAAAATATAGAAGAGGAACCTTGAATGTGAGCTATACTTAATTCAAAACTGTTGAAGCAAGAGAAGTGCATGGGTAATGCAGCAGTAATGATGTCTGCAAAGGCGCTAATTGCAGTATTCTTTGCTAATTAAAGAACCTATAATTATAATGCAAGGATGCTGAAAACTAACTTGTTACAGCTCTAAAGACAATGTCATGTAAATTACTTCTTCCATGCCACAAAGACGGAGCTTCATTTCCACATGCACCAATCATGGATGATAGGACTTTACTAATCAAATAAACAGACATATAAGCAGATGATCAAATGAAATTATATAGAGGAAGACAGCAATAGATTTTGTCACTTCTCCATTCTCTTGAGCTGAAAGAGCAACTCTACTGGCCCCACCTCACAGATACATAGAATTGTAGAACAGTTTGTGTTGGAAAGGACATTAAGATCATCTAGTTCCAATCCCTTGCCATCAGCAGGGACACCTCACACTGGACCATACTGCCTGCAGGTTTTTTTTCCCTTTTATGTATAATGCACATTTATGTCTAAATTTTCATAGAAATAAAGGGTCAGGAACTTGTATCAGCCTTTGCATCTTTTCCTATATTTTCACACTGTTTTTTCCAGTCTCTTTTTTTCATATGGTAATCCATCTCAATTTTTGTCATTTCCAACTGCTTACTTCTGTACTGCTGGAATTAAACCTACATAATAAGTTTTATTATTCACTGCTAATATCAGCAGAATCATCCAGAAAAATTAAACCTGGAAAAAGGAAAAAAAGGTTTCATTCTTACTGTCACATAAGACTTTGTGTTTAGAGCAATAGACTGAAACTGTGTGTTCAACACCAGATATGCTTAGATCCCTTATAATTAGCTGATGATGGCCAGGTGATGTAAAGGTCACCTGTGGGACATAGCATTGGTGTCATTCTCTTCCTTGGACTGAGTGACAAACAATTATCTCCATGCTAGGATTTAATTGGATTGATATGAAGTGTTCTAGCACTGACAGATGCCGATGGGATGAATATTTTTTCTATATATGCAATTACATGCCATCATGAGATTGTTGGTGATTAATGTCAGCCCTTCAGAACTGTCACCCAGGAAAGGAAATAAAGGCAGAGACTAGTTTTCAGGCCTGAAAAGATAATGATGACCCTGGAGCCTTCAGTGTGGCTTTTTTTTTTGATAAAAACATAATTTCTTGAGCTACCTCAGGGCAATGGTGTTGTAGATTTAAAAGGAGACTGTTGCTCAGAGTTTGATTAGGTCTCCATTTGTTATATTAGCAATCTCAGTAGGAAACATCTACCTCCTTTTGAAAAAGGTGCAAGAGAAACTAAAGAGAGGTAAATGAGAACTTAATTGGACACGAGAGTCACTTATAACTTAGCAATGAAAGAAAGATAATCATATCCAGCAGGAGAAATGCCTCGTGTTTCCAGAATTTGTGTGAGATAGATTATAACAATGGTGGGTATTATTAACTAATGATGTTCATACGTAATGAGTTAGCAGTTGATTACCTTTGTCACTAATGTACACATTCACAGATCAATCAATATCAGTCTTTTAAAGGAATCAGTCCGGACACTTAACCTTAGAAAAATCCCAGTGATTGCCCTGGAAGTGCTATTCTGGGAAACATTTGACCCATAATCCTTGCAGGTAAAGCTTATTTGGTTTGTACTTCTGTTGGCCTGAGAAGAGCCTAATTTGTCTTGCTGACTGCAAGTACTTACTCTGCTGTTTTTGGAAAGAGAGGATATGTCCCAGTAAACTGTGTAAAACTTCCAAGAGATACCCTCTTCTCCCATACCACCCTCTTTTTAATTTTCTGTGGGAGACAGACATGACAACAGGTCCCTACCGTATTTTTTTTTTTTGCAGAATCAGGAAAACATATTTAGCTTTATGGATTACATTTACTGCTGGCATTGCTATCTTCTGCTCCTCCAGAGAAAAGGTAAAGTATTCCATGAATCAGATTTGGTCTTCCAGGTACCAAGTAAGCATAGAGTGTTAAAGTGTTACATTATGTTACTCATATCCACTTCAGTTCTTCGAGACCCTGTTCATTCTTAATTTTCATAATAATTTAAATATATGGAACTAGCTGTGCTCTTCGCTGTATTCTCTAATCTTTCAATTTACTCAGAAGGGTTTTCTCTGGATTATCTCGGCTTTTCAGTATTTTTTGAACTTCTGATTTAAGGCTTGAGACAGAATTCTAGAAACATTCTCGTTAATAGAAGGTAATGCCATGTCTCTCTTTCTTCCCAATTGTCTCTTCTTTGTAAGTCCAAAGTTCATATTAACCCATTTGATTAGTGGAAGTACTTGTTTATCTGATGATTTAAAATGTCCTTTTTTCTCAGGGTCAAATTTACTTATCCTGAGGCAATGGCTAACAACCATGTAACAAGTGACTATATTTGAATATATTGAAATGTGTTTGCTTACACATTGATGCAAGAATCTCTGTAAAAGTGACCTGTCTCTTCACTATTCATCATTCTGCTGAAATCTCTGCTATTAGAGTTCAAAATCTACTCTGAAACCTACTTACAGACTGAGATCATTGACCTAGGTCACTGATTATGGTATGATGCACCATAAGCAAGAGCTGTCTGTTACAAAGTTTAATTGCAGTCTACTACGGTGCTGCAGTTTCCTTCATCAGCCAAACCTTTTCATCTTGTTAGTCAAGATATGTTTAGCTTGATGACTTTTTTTCAGTGGTGTTTGTTGGTTTTACCTTTAGCTTTTTTATATATTGAACCCCTTGTCAGCTGCTCCATTATTTTGCCCAGCATCAGTATCATGCTAGCAAGTGAAGCACAGCAAACTGTGAATGTTCCACACCAGCAGTTTCTGTTACACCAAGTGGCATCTTGAGGAAGACAGCAAATTTTTATAAACACTCAAGATATTTTAAGATTTTTGTTATGCTAAGATGTCCAATGAATCATTGTAAAACATAAACAATGAACAAATAACAAGTGAAGAGATAGGTGATGAAAATCACAAACAAACAATTAGACTGAATTGTGGTCCAATTAAATGCTTGTGCACTTACAAATCACAAATAGATTAAAAAAGAGACAAATACCATTTGTGCATAATTTCAAATGAAGAAAACAAAGCAAAGTTTTCCAAAGGAATTAATAATGAGCAGTTTGTCCAATACTAATCAAACTTGTCCTGAGTAAACACATTTATGTTAGTCAATAAGTCCTCTGATCCAAGAAAGCTGATTGATAGAATATACCTCATTGTTGTTCTGTATTCTGATTAATCATCATTGTGTGACACAATACTATTGGTCTAACATAACAGTTGGTGTTATCCATATTCTTGAGCTTCCTGAGGGTCCCAATCTTCACAGGAATGACAAGAGTAAGTTTTGACTCCAAGTCTCTGAAATACATGAAGTACGTCAGGCTGATGATGCTATTGAGGCTGTAGCCTGACACACTGCAGAGAGAAAATTACTTTCAGTGCTACATAACTTACTTTTATTTCTTTATGTGTAAGAAGCCAAGGACAGTCATATTTTCAATGTGTTTAAAAAATTTATTGTACACTATAACTCCTGAAATTAGCATACTTAAATCATGTAACAGATGTCATAGAAATTTTTCAGATATCATTTAATCTTCAACATGTCTTTTCAGCATTCTGTTGTTCACAGTATTACAGCAAGAGACCTAATATTCTATGATGAAAATCAACAAAACTTAAAAAGCAAACTGTTCTACCACCACTTGATACTACAGTGCGGCTCAGATTCTTATTTGTATAGAAAAGATGGCTTTTAAAAATTTAAAATTAGTATTTTTATTTTAATTTTTTCTTTTACATTTTATTTGCTTTTTAGAATAAGATAGACACAGCAAATACAGAAATGACAATCTGCAGATAACAATCTCGTTATTAATAATACTTGTAAATATATGCAGCATAATATATGCACAGTGGCCAATCAATTTGGCTCTACAAGTATTTGTTTATGGAGTCAGCATAGCTGGCCCATAAGTATGCAGTATTATGGTTTCCATATTTAATACCCTGTTAGTAGGAAAATACAACACTATGCAAACAACATTGGGTGTAATTAGTCTGACTGCAGTCCAGAGGTTTCTTACAGTATATCACAGCCATAGATTAACTGCAGACTGAGATGCGTAGGCAGTGTGAGGAGAGAAATCTGATGTAGACATATCAGCTTTGCCTCTCCTATCCAAAAATAATTGTAGCAGACATCATGCTATGCTGTGCTTGGCTGCATAGAGGGGAAGCATTTAATGCTTCAGGCACAGGGTAAGAAATAGCAAGGCAGATTTCTTGCTGTCTAGCCTGGACTATGGTGCACCCTGTGCTATGAGCAGCTACATTGGACCTCATTACCCTGCTGTGAGAAAAGTAACTGGTGTGGACCTTTTCTTCACCTTAGTATTAATTTTGATATGTAAACAATTTTTTTTCCCCTTTCCATCCAGATATACCTCAAGATATATGTAATCACTGCAAGGAAATAAATGGGAACTCTACTTTTATACTTGGGGGCAAGACAGAGGCTCTGTCTTTTACTTGTACTTGAAGTTCCAAGGTTGAATACTTATAGTAAGACAAGATGTTCTCATCCATTTTAAGATATTGGAAAAAAATAAATCTCTCAAGGGAAAAAGAAAGAATTGTGAACTCAAGTTGTGTAATTATACATAATAGCTTTGACTCCAAGTTAGGTACATTGATTCACACTGGCTCAAGACCTATCCACTAATTTGTGTGTTAACTTGTCTAACACAGACTCTGAAGACTTTTATGTAGCATTTCTCAGTGTTTCTAGGTGTTTGCATAAATTGTAATGCTTATTAAAATCAGGTATTAATAATAATAGAGTTAGCTACACTATAGGAGGTAGTTTTGATACTTCTAATCCACAATTCTACTAATGTACAACCGTCACCTCAAACTACCTCTTCTTAGGGTATGTTTTGCATATTCTTGACTATAGAATAATATTTGTATTGCCAGTGCATATCTGAGGCTTTCTGTCTTCTTTATATTGTACAAATTCCACTCCTCACTTATTTCTCATCATTTGCTTTCAAAGTGTGTGTACAAGAAGGAAGTACGAACTCTTCACACTGATGTAAAAAAAATCCCTATATACTCACAGATTGACTCTAAGCCTTATCAACAGTTTTTCATGTATTTATTCTTCATAAATCTTGTAGCCATTTCCTCTTTCTACTTCAGTTGTTCTCAGGTTGGTTCCACATTTTCCCTCCCCAGTCCTTGTGAAGGAACAGTACCCTTCTCCTAGAACTTCTCATCCTCAAAACAATACTTGATTAAAAACTAATGTTAGATTAGCTAAAGAGATAATACAAAATAAGTAACAATTCATCCCAGAATATGTTCCTTTTTCTCATACAAAAAAAAAGATGTATTATGTCTTACATATTTGTGATATAGGTAAATAACATTAATTCTGACACGGAAAAGTCTCGTAAAATGGAGGAAATGCCCTGTTTTCTTGATGTACAATATGTGAGTGGCCTTCTTCACATGTAGGAGAATAAGCTTTACCAACCTGCTCCCAGTTACTCAAATCCATACCTCTAAGCCCTACGGAAAGGTTGGGATCAGTGGGTTTTTTTCTGTGTGTCCTGCAATTTTATGTCTATTGACAGTGAAAATGTCTACTGTATGGCAACAGACAATATGTGGCATGCTGAAACAATCTGCTCAGGCCCACAGCATGCTCCTGAGAGGTCCTCAGAAAAACAAAAGGATATCAGGAAATAGACTGAACAAATGTTATGCATGGGAATATCAGTTATATGATGTTTAAGTACTCATTCAGAAGAGAACCTCCTTTTCACTCTCAACTATGAAAGCATAGAAAAGAATGCACAGAAAAGAATTCCAATATCACAGTCCTGGTGAATAGGATGGGAAGATTATCAAGAATTAAGAGGTCTTTATCGGGTTCAAACATAAACAGGGGATCTTTAGATTGGATATGAGGAAGAAATTCTTTCCTGTAAGGGTGGTGAGGCACTGGAATGGGTTGCCCAGGGAAGTTGTGAATGCTCTATCGCTGGCAGTTTTCAAGGCTGGGTTGGACATAGCCTTGGGTGGCATGGTTTAGTGGGAGGTATCCCTGACCATGGCAGGGGCTTGGAGCTAGATGATCTTAAGGTCCTTTCCAACCCTAACTATTATATGATTCTATGATTCTATGATTCTATGATTCTATGATTCTATGATTCTATGATTCTATGATTCTATGATTCTATGATTTGAATTGGGATTATGCAAATGCTAGCTCTGAGTTTAGATTTTCTTTTTATCAGATGATGTCCAATATGGAATCAAGTGCTCCCATTTCTTCTTCAGTTTTATATCTTAATCTATAAATATTATCCCCAAGGACAGTTCATCAAAGCTGATTTGGTTTTTAAATGATTTCAGGAGAATCAACAAACAAAACTGTGCCCAGCTTTCCCTAAATGTAATTAATTTTCCAAATCTCTCTGGTCTTTGTTTCTTAAACTGGAATCTTTCTATACCCAGTACCTGAAATGTTCTTTAAAATTTGCTCTTCTCTGTTTTTGACTGCTGGTATTTCAAGCCAGAGACCAGATCTCAAATACATCACCATAGCATATGAATTTGCAACAATATATAAAAGTTTAATTTACAACTAGGCTGGTCTTGCAGGTTAAGATCTTTAATTCATTCACACCAACGCAATGTCACTGACTTGAGTGCAAGCATCTTAATATATACCACAGATCATTTCTCTTAGATCTGATCCTGAAGCTGTCTACAGCTGCAAGACTAACACACTGCCAAAGACTGGTAAATTACAAGGTGTCCACTACTCCTCAGTTCTCATTGGAGAGGGAAGAAAATTACCCAATTCAGGAATTGGCTTTGCTTAAATATTATCTAGTCTTCAGGATAATATATAGGCACACACACACAGTTTCACTACTCTTTGTCTCCTTGGCTGCCTGTGAGCAAAGCGTATATTTTGAAAAAGCTTCAGTCATCAATATGGGTAGCTTTTACACTTGAGTAAGGTATGCTGTAGCTTGTCAGACTTCAAGAGTAATACTTTCTGGGCTGAGATTGTATCCTTTTCTAAGAACTATGTGAGGTTAAAAGCAATAGATGGAGGGATGCCGATAAATAGCAGAAAATGAATAAAGTAAGGATGGCAATGCCCAGATTCTTTGAACTTTTCTCTGTGATCAATCACATTTTAAAAATAGCATTTCTTAGTACATCAGCCTGGAAAGAGAAGATAAATGCTACACTGTGCAAATGCCTAGTGAAGATGATTTAATGAGTAAGGAACTCAAACACCAAAATTAAAGGTCTCAAAATATGGAATGTTCAAGTAATAAAAACCATCATGTTGTTAACAGAAGTGTCATGGGTTCAGCAGCAGCAGTCATTTTTCTCCTTCTTGGTAGCTGGTGCAGCGCTGTGTTTTTGATTTTGGGCCTGGGAACAGCGCTGATAACACTAGTGTTTTGCTTACTGCTTAGTGATGTTTTGGTCTGACCAAGGACTTTTTGAGTCTCATGCTCTGCCAGGGAGGAGGGGAAGCCGGGAGGAAGCAGAGACAGGACACCTGACCCAAACTGACCAAAGAGGTATTCCATGCCGTAGCACATCATGCCCAGGATGTAAAGCGGGGAGCAGAGATCCGGGAGGGTGGGGGCTCACTGCTGGGTCGGGCTTGATATCGGGTAGTGAGCAGTTGTATTCTCTTTCCTTGTATTTGCCTTGTCATTATTATTATTATTGGTGGTAGCAGTAGTGGTTTTGTGTTATACTTTAGTTACCAAACTGTTCTTATCTCAACTTGTGGGAGTTGCATTCTTTTGATTCTCCTCCCCATCCATCCGGGAGTGGGGGGAAGAAAGAGAGGGGAGTGAGTGAGAGAACGGGCTGTGTGATTTACAGCTTAAACCACAACAAGAAGGCAGCACTGAAAAATAAAATGCTGTTTGATTGTTCTTTAGCTTTACTTACGCTGTAAATTATGTGCCTGAAGATATTTATTACTTATTGGATTAATTCGCCTGTACATAAGAAAATAGTTGGTTTGTTTTTGGCAAAGGGAATTAAATTTAAACTTTAAAAAGATTATGGAGCTACAAGATGCAGTGTATTGGGCATTTTGACTGAGACTTTGAAAAAATTTAAGGCTGTCTCTCATAAAGCATTCCAGAAGAATTAGCTTGCAGCTTGTGATTGCAAATATACATGAAAGTAGGAAATAAAAATATTACTGACATTTCAAGCATGAGCTCTGCTTCAGAGAGGAGCTAGGAAGAAAAATAAAGCAAAAAAAAGCCAGGATTTGTATTTTTTTTTCCAGATGGTATGTTTTTACAATAAAAGCGTGACAGCTGTAATTGTAATTAGTTCTTATGGAACTAGATGATCTTAAAGTCCTTTCCAACCCTGACCATTCTATGATTCTATGATAGAATGAAATCTAGATTTTCCCTGAGTTACTCTAAAGGTCCAACAAGTGCTTGGAACAGACAGAAGTTTGTTAATGGCAAGTCATAAGCTGGATGGCATCCTAAAGGAACTAAGAACCCATGCAAACTTTCAATTTCAGATGTAAACTGTAATATCTCAATCTCAGTATTCCTAAAAAGAGGAAAACCCCTTATGTCTTCAATTAAAAGTAACAAGTACTTAAATGGATTCTACCTTAAGAGTGGATAGACAAAGAATAAAATCAATACCACATAAAAGAAAAGAATCTCTGTGATGTAGTGAAGATGAGTGTATGTATCTTAATCTCATGTAAAGCTAGCAAAATTTAATAACATATCATGCTGAAACACTGATTTTATTTGTCTTTTGATCAAATTTGAATATAAAATGGTAAAATCCAAGCTACACTCATTTGAATGAGTCAGTGGTGGAAAGTGAAGAAAAACCATAAGGAAATTGTAGCTCCCAGATAACAACACCACTCCAGTTTTTTAAAGGGGTTTAAGTGAACACGAAGTTGCACTGAGCGGCACAGCCTCATGCAGTACCAGGGAGGTAACTCTGATCAATCCCTCTCTGGAACAAGAAGTAATATGTTTGTGTCAGTGTGGTGCCAAAGGCAAACTAATTATCCCTGCTGAAGGTGAAGATTTATTAGCTCAAGCAGAACAATGTTTATGTGATTATTCTGTTTTTAGGACGCGACAATATTTGGCCATGGGAAACCTCATTTAGCTCAGCGCCCTTCCTGCAACAGAGGCCAATAGTGGATGTACAGAAATTATATAGGAGTTGGAAACCGTATCATATTCCTAGCATATGCCCCTAGACCCCAGCTAAGTGGAGACTTCATAGCAGCCTTCCAGAGAAGGGGGCCTACAGAGGTGCTGGAGAGGGACTCTTCATCAGGGACTGTAGCAACAGGACAAGGGGAATGAGTTCAAACTTAATCAGGGGAGATTCAGGTTAGATATAAGGAAAAAGTTCTTTCCTGTGAGGTTAGTGAGGCACTGGAACAAGCTGCCCAAAGAAGTGGTGAATGCGCCATCCCCGGCAGTGTTCAAGGTCAGGTTGTATGGGGCTTTGAGCAACCTGGTCTAGTAGAAGGCATCCCCGAACATGGCAGGGGGTTGGAACTAGATGGTTTTAAAGTCCTTTCTAATGCAAACCATTCTATGATTCTAAGATTCTAACTGTTGCTCAGGGTCTTTGCAAGCCATGGGTTATATCTTCATGTTTCAGATCCCAGACTGTACCTAGCCATGAGCACAGCCATACCTCCAGAGGTAAGTTGAAGATCTCCTCACCAAACAAGTGCATGACACATATGTCTGCAATGTCTCAACTGCAATCAAACAGGAAACAGTGTTTAAAATGCTTACTAAATCAACAAATTATCATACCTAAATTTAATTAAATGTAAACAGTGCTCCAAAAATGATCCCTAAATTAAAATTAAAATGCCCGTGTAAAACATGGCTTAGCTTAGAAGAAAATATTTAGATTAATACGCTATACTGAAAAAGCTTGCTTGTGTTTCTAATCGTATAATGGATATTAATCATAGGTGACTGTTTTCTGAATTACCACAAGGACGATTCCATGCCAGTTAGTTCAATTAAAATGAATTAATCAGCTACTTGTTCCTTTATTTTCCTTTTTTTCCTCCTTTTTTTTTTTTTAAGCCAAAGCTAGACACTACCCTTCATACTTGGGGTCAAAAAGTATTAGAGGTGCTGCCACGAAACTCCTTGACACTAAAACGAAAGTATGAATCTACCCATCTTCCACTTCTGTGGTACTTTGAGTAGTAAACAGAAACACTAACAACAGAGGATGACAGAGCAGACTAGCTATAAATGTTGTATTTACCAGTTTAATCCTAAATAAATAAATTTACTAAGCATGTGTAAGGACAAACAGCGTAGCTGCCTTACAGTGTTATCTCCAGGACTGATTGTTAATCCTCATTGGCCAGACTATTTGACAAAGTATATCTACTAGAGATATGGTCACTAATTATACCTATAGTAGTAAAAAAAGTATGGTGCAAGGAATTGTCTGGATTGTTTGGCCAGTAGCAACTAGTGTGTAATATTTGCAAATGGTGTAAATGGAAGCAAATACTAAAACCTGTTCATAATAGGCAATTTAGATATGTTCTTGTACTTTGCAGGGAGGAGGGCAAATGTGGATGAATTGTTTCATGCCTTTTGGCCCCTGGGTTAAAACCCAGGTGCTGATCAATTTTATTTGTACTGCAGTTGCAGATGGTTCTGGATGTTTTGTTTGTTTGAGAGCTCTTGCTTTTTGTTTTCTGCCGAATTATTGTACCACTTGTTTGAATAACCCAAGGTAATTTGATAGAATTGCTCTGTAAGCACAACTGTGCCTAAAAAGGTCTTTTTTTCTGGCACAAAAGTCAACTGGTGATATGACTTTGAATGGTCTGGAATGGCAAAGCTTTGCTAGCAGAACTTTTGAAATATAGATGTGGCAGTTAGTGTTCTGATTAAGTTCTGGCAGCTACTGAAAAGCAGGGTACAGTGAACACTTCTAAAGAGTTTGTAGGCTAGTTAAAAAGCTATTATGCTATTGTTGTGGTCAGCAATTGCACTAGAAAATACTGACACAGTCTTCTAGATAGACAACTGTAAATTGTCATAGTTTATTGTGTGCTCATACAAAGTCAACAGCTGTAGAATCAGAATTAAATTTGGCAACCTGGAAATTACAGAGAATCAAAGATCTCTGGGAAAAGGAGGATGGTTTATACCCCATGGAATTTTATTGTGGGGCAATCTCTCATGATAGGAAATGTGAAGGTCATTGTATAGCTGTTCTCTACTTTCTTCTGGGTAGGAAACAGCCAAACCAAAATTGGACCATTTCAGATGCCATGGTGTCTCTGTCAGAGGAAAGTGATGAAAAAAAATGGGAAGCAAAGCAAACTGTTTTATGCACAGTTATTTATATAGCTGCACATATAACTGAAGGAATAATCACTTCTGTGAAAAATTATAGTCTTGATGAAATTCAGTAACAGTCTTTTTTCCATAGACATTAAAAATTTTTGTTGGCTAAATTTGTGTCTTAGTCACAGTGTCATATATCTGGAAAAAAATTAATTAAAATGTGTAAAGTAGTCGGAAATGGTAAAATTGAGGTTATATTTTTAAGAAAATTGATTCTTTCTAGCAATTAGTAATATGAAGCAGGAAATGTGTAAGCATGTTGTTTCAGACCAATTGAAATTGAAAGAGAAATGCATTTATTTCACATATTTATACAGATGTGGGTTTTGTAACACAGGTCACTAATATCTGTGCAGATGAACTCAGGTGAGCATCTGAATCTGTGATTATATGATCTGTTGATCATCCATCTTCTGACAAGTTGTTGTCTCCTGAACAGACTGCAGATTACCTATTTCAGTTTGTCTGTCAAGACCTAAATCATTTAGCAGCTTGCTAAGGCATCAGGGGTGCTGCGATGCACACAGATTTAAGTGTCAAGCAGACATATCTAACCACATATTTCCAGTCTTACTGTCTGCGTGGACAGCATGAGAAGTCCTGAGGAAGTCTCGGTGATGGGTCTCAAGGTGCAGCATAGAGATACAGGGAGATGACACCTACAGTGATTGCTTTGCTGATTCAGAGGTAGCTGTTATTATTCTAAATTAACTCTCTGTTGAAGATAAAGGCATTTGGAGGCTTCAAGGGTGTAACCTGATGTGGATATACACCTGTACTAGATCAGGGTATTGAAATTATTTTAGCACAATTTTCTCACATATTAGAGTCATACACCTAATCTCCAACTTTCTAATATAGTGAGTGCAGAAAAGAAATCTGCAGCTTGCTCACAAGAGGGCAACCAGCGAGGGAAACTGATCTTTTGTTTATCATATTCAGTACAGGTTCTTTCTGCATGGCTGTGGGGATTTCCAAAGACATTACATAACTGAAGTACAACTTCTTTTTGTAAGACACAAATTTGTAGTATATTTACAGTCTTCTTTGCAAATCCTTTATCAATGTACAGGAGGAAATGCATTCAGTATTTGTTATATAAAATATGACAAGTGCTAATTAGCTTGTCTGTTCACAATATTTTAGATTACTTAGGAGTAGATTTTGTTTAGAGAACTTACACCAAACTGACACTTTGCTGGGAGCATGATTTGTACTGACAGATGGTGGGATGGTTTTTGTTTCTTTCTTGCCTCCTTTCAGGGTCTCCACTGAGCATGACAGACATTTCAAGGCCAAAACCCCAAAGGTTTCCCAAGTTTATACAGAATAGAGGCATGACATAGAATTAAATAGGACCTAAATCTGTTGTTGCTGGCTTAACTCCTCTTGACTAAGCAGAACCTTGATCTGGAAGGTGACCAGTGAAATGCTAGCTGTATAAATGAACTTCTATATTAAGTAAGGCTGGTTTTCTATCAACATCTTGTGGAGTTTTCAGAGCAGATTTGGGCGGCTGTTGTTTGCCCACTAACTTCTGGGTCTAATTCCATAGCAAAATAATTGCAAGAGCAATTATCTCCCTCCCCACACTGTTACTACATTTGGCCTAATATGCTCCATAGGAGTTGCACCTGCCTTGCCCAGATTTAAATCTGGCTTTGGCCTTGCTGTGAGTTTTGTACCATCTGCATTGACTCCTTTTAGCATCAGTGTGGCTGTACCAGGGCTGCCTGAATCCACAAAGCTTTTGGAAATGCCTTCCTGAGCCCTGGGGAGCACCACTGAAGTTCTGAGGTTGCATCAGGGGTGGATTTACTTTCCTCCTCTCCCCACAAGATCCCCATGGAACATTGATGTCAGAAAAAAGATTGTCTTTTATCTAGCTATTGTACATTTGTGCTTTCTGGCAGTCTTACATAGTATTTCCTTTCCATATTTGAAGATGTAATCTATTTCATTTTCTAAATCTCTCCTTATGTGGAGTACGCAACAATAAACAAGCTCTTCAGTTATGCCTAATCTGAATTGGATCTGTCACATCTGGAGAACCACAGTTCACTGCCTTTTTCAAGAGCATATTTTTGTCTTTGGAGATCCATAAAATAATAGAAAAATGGGTGTGAATGGCAAATGGTGAATGGCAAAGCGCCTGGTCTGATTAAGACAGAACAACTGCATAGAAATTGCCCTGTAAAACAGAGCCAAGAGGTTCACAATTCAGTGAAGCTAAGGAATGTAAAAGCTCTTAACACTCAATAACGCAGTGGAAAACATTCAGTCTTTGTCAATACAGAAACACTTATTTAAGTAACCAGAATATTCAAAGGAAGGATTTTTTTTGTTCTTTTTTCATTTAAAGAAGAAACATTTAAATAGGGTTTCTTTAATAATCATCATATTCTTGCCAAACAGTGCGGCTGAGCTGAAAATAAAGCTGATAGAAAATATAAGAGCAGTGAGGAGACTTGTGCAAGTGAATATGAGATGGGAAAAAAAAGAATTAAGTTCATCAGGAGATATGTATAAAGCATGTTGTAGAAACAGTGTTTCACCCAGTCCTTTGCTAGGACTTCTCTGTACATATTTGTAAAGTGCTAACTTTTATTTTCCATCTTGTCTTTCCAGAAATTGTCCCTTTAAATGTGTAAAGATCAGACAATTGTAGCTTAAAATTTGCCATTTTACAATTAATTGTACTTGCATTTTATATTATTCTGACTGATTAATTTTTATCTGTCCTTCCATTCTCATGGGGCTTAGTTGCTTTATTAGTTCTGATTTTGGTTTTTGCCTTTGAGGATTAAAGTTTCATGCTGATTACTGTTTGCTCATATCTCACTAGTCTACAGATTTCCCATGCTGTGGACAGGAAGGCTGTGAAAGCATGGGTGGATATCATTACTTTACAAGAAACATTTCAAAGGATAATCATGTTGACTCTCCGAGAGCCTGATCCATGCACAGTGCTTTCTTGTCAGCAAGAATGTCTCTATAGGTCTTAATTAGATTTCGATTATAGACACATCCATGAAGTGATTTCCAAAATCATGAATACAGACAAGCTAAAACTGTTTATGACAGTTTAACAAGTGACTTCATATGCACTGAATGAAAGCAGAGATCAAATTAAAAACAAAACAAATCGTAATAGTAATAGCATTCAGTTTGCTTTGGTTTTCAAAATGTCTGCATGAGATGATAACCAAATAATGCCAATGTGTTTTAGAGGTATGGGTTGCTGAGAGCAGGAATGAATCCTGGTGAGTCAGTGGCAGAGCAAAGATAAGGAGTCTTAATTCCCTAATTCCTGACTTTCCTGGTGATTTTAATCCATACTGCTTCAGCAAGTTGTTTTTAGCATTGAAACCAAATTACAAAGGAAGCACTTTAGGCACAAAGCTCTAATTAAATGGGGCAAAATGAAGGGTTTTCTGCATTTGAGAGAGGCTGCACGCCATACAAAACAGACGAAGGGGAGGTCATGTTAATTTGCCAATTAGAACTAATAATTTTACTATCTGTACAAACAGAAATCCTAAAACCTAATGGAAGAAAAAACTCAATCAATCAGCGTGAAGAAAAAAGTTTGTGAAGAGCAGACTTAGATTTTTCCAGCAATTTGCTAACTTTATTTTCAGTGACGATGTTGTCTTCCAAGGCTTGAATATGCATGCTGCCTATGCAAACATTTCTAAAAGTTGTTGTTATCTCAGTGACAAAACCCCACTACTTATTTTGAGTTTTTAGATTTTCCAAATGGGGCTGATTAGATTTATAACTGCTCATTTATCATTTGACATATTGTTTCCTAAGTTGCTTTAGAAAGACAAATACTTGCTGTCATGGAAAAATCCTGTCAAGTACCAAGTGAAGAATTGCTCAAAACTGTAGGGAAAACTGTCTTAGATCCTTTAAAAATTTTACAGTCTTAAAGATGTCTTTGGGAACTCTTGAAAAAAAGAACCAAACTTCATTCTGTGCTGGAGTTCAAAGCCAAGTTTACAGATCTGAGAACATGAAGAGAGTTGAATCATTTCTTCTTGCGTGACACAATACGCATCTCCTGTTGTTTGACTGCCTGCCATCACACTTGGCTTTAAACAAGTAGAGTAAGGCAGGAGACTGCACATAGTGTCAACACAAGGGATTAAGATATGATGTCGTCAAAAAAGTCAGTATTGATTGTAGACCTGAACATGGAAAGACAAATATTAATGTGTACATAGGACAGTCTATCTATATATCGCCAGTAACTGGATGTAGTCAAGGCTATTCCATAGAAAATATTAGAAATCTTACAGACTTAAGCAAGATAATGCTTTTTTCTCTATTAAATTTGTAAAGCATCCTAGACCAAGAAAGTATTTTATGGCCATGTGGCCAGTCAAATAAGAAACTGATCTGTTGCAAACTAGCACCACCCCTTATATATCAAGGGTAATTAATTTTCAGGATCCATCTTCAGATTTTCCTCAACATACCGTTTAAACGTCTTATATTGCTTCTAATAACAGTGTTAGGAAGTGTTATCATATTTACTGGTATCTGTACAGCAATGTAGGAGGTATGGATGATCCCTACCTCCAAAAGCTTGCGCGGCTTACAAACTTTGGGGATAACTTTTAGTAAAGAACAGAAGAGTCCAAATATTACTAAGGCAAACAGTGAGTGTCAATGCTTTTATTGCATTCAGTTTGAAAAGGAAAAGAAAAAGTACTTTCACAAGATTCTAGCTTTGGGTTATCCTTTTACTGAACAGGTAACTTTCAGCAAATGAAAAATGTCTAAATGATTTTGCATACTTGCATTCTGATAACAGGCTTAATAAAGAGGGTTTTAAAAGCACCAGGAGAGTAAAACATCTGTGAAAAGTGAGGAGTTTCTGTGAAAGATTTTATTGCATAAAAAGAGAAGCTATCGCTTACAGAGTTTAACCAATGAATAATCAAAAATAGACAGTTATCATGTGATAACAAATTGAACTGAAATAAAGAGATCGTGAGCACCAAAAAAAGTTATCAAGAAGGTAGAAGAAAACTCTCAAATTATGTTTCTGAAGAACTGAGAAAAAGTGATATTGAATTCTATCTGCAAACCTTTCACTTGGTCACCCCTTATTAAAGTGACCAAGGGAAATATAACACCTTAGGTTATGTGTTCAGAATCACAACTCCTTGCAGCTGAACATCTGACAGAATTGGGTTTGTATTTAGGGTTGCCACAAAAAGACTTAATGAAAAATACTTCTGGAAAATTCTGAGACTGAAGCAATACTTAGACCCTGCTTTGGAAGGTTCTGAGCTTTGGGACATGAAAGAAAAAGAGGCGTAAGCATATTACTATTCAGACTGCCGCTGCCTCAATCTATTATCCTGTTCCCATTGGTGGTACAACCTGGAGTCTTCTGACAGATGTGTAAGGAATTTCAGCACACTCATTGGGAAAGTTTCCTGTTAACTATTCTCAGTAATCGCCTCTTGTTCTGAAACCAAATGTGTCATCGCATGCAGAAAGTTTGTTTGCTTGTTTTAAACTAATTGCAACAATGTGTGCTGTGACTTTAGATGGTCTCATAGAATGTCAGAGGTGCCCAAGGCTTCCAAGGTGGAGTTTGGTCGTTGAAAATATGATTATTTCATAATAAATATAGTGTAGTGCTGGCACAAATAATAAAATAACTTCAGAACGATCAGCTTTGTGGCTGTATTGGTCAGCTTGAACAACTGTTTTTATAGTCTCACTGCAGCTATTTAACTGCAGATATGGAATATGAAAGTAGCATTAATGGTGTTAGCCTTTTTTCTGAATCTCAAGAAAGAAGCAGAGAGAAAGATTATGACCAGCATTACATTAAAACATTTTACATTAATTAGAACTTAAGGACCTCATCTGTGTTTCTGTCTTAGTAAAACCATGGAGTGCTTCCAGGCTTATAATGTGTGAAGTTTTTTAACTTCTGAAGATCTATATAGGGCTGACACAACCTTTGAGAATAAGAGGGATTATAAACAAATCACCACAGGAAAAGAAATGCTAGAAGAAGAGAAGGAAAGGGGTGGAAAAAGCAGGAAAATATCTCAGGATAGAGCAAAACAAAGAGCTACTGCATTTCTGCTGTCTAGAAGCTGTAGGCCTCTGCTCTTCATGAAGTACTCTGGAGGAATAGCGGCCCAAATTGTTGCTAATCTACCTTACTTTTAGTGTTAGCGTTGGTCTCTCCCTTAAGAAATAGTAGATGAAGGAGAGGTATGGCTCATATTAGAGTTTGTGAACATAAAATTACCTTTCCATGATAGGACCCAGATTACTTTGGCAAGTTTGCATGCTGTCCATAAGAAGTGATTTTGCCCCATTACCGGAATGAAATATGGATGTTATATCCAAATAAATTGCAATAACAGCAATTCATAAAAGATGAAGCACATTTTTATTATTGATCTGTTTCTCGGAGGAATGGCAAAAATGGTGCTGCATGATATTTGTTTCTGCTGTCTTTTCCTACTTTGTTTCATTTTTTTTAAACTTACAGAACTTTAAATCATGTGAACTTTAAATAATATTTCATTTTAATGTAACGTATAGAGGACTGTAAACCTGTAAAACTATCATTCTTTTTTCTCTAACATGACAAATTGTTTTTATCATATTTAATGTAGAAAACTTTATTTTGAAGAGAAAGGCTAGACTAGGTAGACACTCTTACAAAACATTCAGCAGTTCACCATAAATATGGTACTGAGTTCTCAATCAAGGCAGTGAAGTTATGGTGAAATATGATGTCTGGAGGACAACTGTGGAGTAGAAGCTTCTAGCTGTGAGGTACTCAAAACATATACTAAAAAGGTGTCGTGGTTTAAGCCTAACTCACGCAGACTCTCTCAATCACTCCCCCCTCTTTCTTGCCCCCCACTCCCGGAGGGATGGGAAGGAGAATCGGAAAGAATGCAACTCCCACAGGTTGAGATAAGAACAGTTTAGTAACTAAAGTATAACACAAATCACTACTGCTACCACCAATAATAATAATGACAAGGCAAATACAAGGAAAGAATACAATTTCTCACCACCTAAAACCAAGCCTGACCACACAGTGCACCCCCCACCCTTCTGGGTCTCTCCTCTCCGTCCTCCATCTTGGGCATGACGTGCTGTGGCATGGAATAACCTCTTTGGTCAGTTTGGGTCAGGTGTCCTGTCTCTGCTTCCTCCCGGCTCCCCTCCTCCCTGGCAGAGCATGAAACTCAGAAAGTCCTTGGCCAGACCAAAACATCACTAAGCAGTAACCGAAACACTGGTGTTATCAGCGCTGTTCCTAGGCCCAAAATCAAAAACACAGCGCTACACCAGCTACCAAGAAGGAGAAAAATGACTGCTGCTGCTGAACCCATGACAAAGGGTCTAAGGTTTTTCCAGTAAGATTTTGATGTCTTAGAATTCTGACAATGACGAACCCCTCAATCTCAAAAATGCTTAACACTTAAATCAAGCACCCAGCTGGTAAATGAGTGCCTATGGGGCTAATAATGTCTTGTAAAACAGAAGAATTATCCATGCTTTAAGGTGGTCCAACTAGGTCAGACCTCACAAAACATACATATTATCTGTCTCATTTAATGCAGCATCACCAGTATATTGCATATGTTGGATGAGGGAGAATAGGGAGTCCTTCACTGCTTGTGCATAAACACTGAAAGGAAGGCTTTCTTTTCCAAGTCATTATTCTTACTACTAGTCTAGAATATTTATGATGCTTTCTCTACCTGACCTAGCTCAAGCTCCCTTGTGTGTCTCCTGGACTATAACATTCACAGAGAAGTCTGTTTACAGAAACAGGAGCTTAGTTCTGCAGCGCGTATTCCTGCTATTTTTGCCAAGCACAGCCAGCTTTTATTATCTCAGTGGCAAAATATAGCACTTGGTATTTGGATGAATCTGTCTGTACCTGGAAAGTCTGATTGCTGATTCAGTTTTGCTGTAACAATATACTTGCACTCTAAAAGAGGTTAAAATATGATGTGGTTTAGCTGGAGATACTGACTCTATGTGTGTTGAATTTAATGGGTGCTTCAGCACTGATTTCATTAGCCACTGGATCAGGCCTTTTGAGTTAGGACTGATGAGTACGAAACATTTACTTGCCATCACTTGGACATGTTATTGATTTGAGAGGTCTCCAGGGAAGGCAGCAGAATGGGCAAGTGGCAGAGTTTCACATGAAACCTGGATTACAGAAAGCACTACTATTTTCCTTTGATTACTGAATTTGAAGTTTCAGTATGTGTTTATTTGTGTCTGTGTAGCAAATTTACTGTTGATAAAATAACTACTAAAGCTACAGAAACGAGAATAAAACAAGCTCCTTACAGAAAATGTGCATGACATGCTTAGAAAACACTGGGGGCTATGAAGAAAATCTCAGATGAGAGATACATACTTATCATATCAAAAAAACAGATGGAACAACAGAATGCATGCAAATTCCCTTATGAAATTCACATATATGTTGAAATATATATATTTCACAGCATCACATACCACCAGAATAAACAGTTTTCCTACAAGATGACACAGAAATTAGGGGGAAAACCAAGTCATTAAAGTCTGCAGATAAGAAAAGAAACAACTCATGGTAATTAAATCCAAAGAAGACCATGAAAATATCTTGGTATTATGGAAGTAAAAGTATCTGGAAAGGGTCTGTAAGTATCTTCTCCAATATCTATTTCTCAATATTAAATGAAGTTTGATGGCAATAAACATAAGTTATGTAGGACGTAAAGGGAGTGATAGTGATAGAGGACCTCATAAAGTTAACTGAGTTCATTAAAGAAAGATCCCTTGGCACCCCCAGAGGCATTTCACTGTTCAATGGATATTGGCCTCAAGAGGATAGAGAGATGTTAAATGCATGACAACCAGGACAGAAATATGACAATTCTAATGCATTAAACAGATCAAGTGGCCCAGCCTCTTCTGAGCTGCTATGCACTACTCCTGACCACCCTTCCCCAAAACACCAAAGGCATCTATACATACAATGAAAATGATTAGGTCATAGAAAAACTCCTTATGAAAAGTGTAAAACTCATATTCGTTACCTTTGCAAGCAGTTTAGCATCTGGGAACTTAATAAAAATGTTTGTGATTGCTCCATCCCTGGCAGTGTTCAAGGCCAGGTTGGGCAGAGCCTTGGGTGACATGGTTTAGTGGGAGGTGTCCCTGCCCATGGCAGGGGGCTTGGAACTAGGTGATCTTAAGGTCCTTTCCAACCTTAAGTATTCTATGATTCTATGATTGGGAAACAGCAATGGAGCTTCCAGTTCTGTGATAGTGTAACAGAGACAACCAGTGAATTTCAAAGGTGGCAGGTTTGCCGTTGATGAAAAGGAGAGAACATTTCACACAAAGCATTATTAAATTGTAAAATGCATTGCCCTGCACTGTAGTGAAAGAAAATCCTTAGAGAGATTTGGGAGGAATCTGCATTTCTGTATTGTTAGCAAAGATATTTAGCATCCAATAGCTCACTCTAAACAAGAAAATACTGCTGGGGGAGAATAATAATATCATGCCTGATGTCACGAATCAGCCATTTACTGATTTTACCAAGCAGGCTGAGACCAGAAGAGCAGAGGGATTACTCCACACCTGCCTTCTCTGGGGGCTTCATGAAACATCTGGTGCTGCATGAGTTATGTAGTTTACTGGTCTATATGCTTATTGGTTCAGATACAGTTAGATGGTGCTTAGGATCCAAAAGAAATGAAATAACAATGAAGTCCTGAAGCTAAATGTTTCAGAGTGCTCTAGTAAAAGCTGATTTAAGGCCATGGGATGAGATTCTGTAGCATACTGTATTTACTGCCTCATCAGCACAGTGGGAAGGATTTGAATGATGTCAATGACTGTAGCCCATCACTTGCATTCATCTATTGCTTTGCTGTCCAGGAGCCAGAAAACTCCTATGGATCCATTCCATCTGTGCTCTTTTTAAACAACCAACAGCTTCGTTGTCAAATTTACCTGCAAATGAAGTACTGTTGGAGAATTACTCCAATTTGATAAGATCTTGTTGTAAATCTTTCAAATTAACAAAGGGGAAATAAAATAAACATTTTTTGACAGTCTTTCAAAACAATACATAGAACAGGATTTCACTGTCTGAATATACCCAGTTGCTTTTTCTGTTCTTGTTAGTAATACTACTGATGGGATATCAGTTCACTTGATGAATTTTGCTGGTTAAAATGTGCCCTATGATGATTCATTACACATTTCATCCCCCAAAAGTTGCACACAAGACTCAGATCTTGGTTTATAACATTTTCCTGCTAAGCTTGATCTTCTGGTACAGTATTTTAATGACCTCCTGGGAATATCAGAGAGCTTATATAAAAAAAGCAAAAAACCCAGCAAAATAAATACCAGTTGATGGAGCTTGAACTCTTACCCCCAGTATAATTAAACTGTATGTCATATACACTCCTAGTTGTTCGATACCTGCAGAATCCTCTGGAACTTTATATTTAACTTTTTCTTATTTTATCATCTATTTACTCATGTTTTGCCAGATTTATTTGACTACGCACTGCATATAGCAAACAATTCATCTCAGGAGGAATCAGCTAACACAGCATTATTTCTTAGTGACATTATTTTTTCTTGTTTTGATGAACTTCTGCCTTCTGAGAGAACAGAGAGAAAACTGGGAAAAAAGTATTTCATTTTCAGAACTCATTTTTGTTCTTTGCAGTTAGTCAATACTTTTTATTAAACTGTTATCGAAGCAAAATTATTTATTGAACTTTCAGGCTGAAAAATGACTGTTTTTTGATATAGACAGAAAAGTCATAACTACAATAGCTAACATTCAAGAAAAATAATACTGTAATCTTGAAAAATTAAAAATATTTTCCAGATAAAAATATGATAAATGTGACATCAAATGTTTCAGAAGAAACTGTACTTCCTGTAGGAGAAATTTGGTTTAAATAGAAATAATTTTTCCAGAAAACATCTCAGCCTGTACTTCGAAATTCATCGGAAAATACCTTTTTTTCTTTACTCATGGTATTTTCCAATACAAATTGGGAAAGACAGAATAGTTTTAACCCATGCAAACACTACCAAATGTTGATAACTGTTTATATTTAAGAAGGAATTGATGTGCTTAATGCAGTCACTATAAGTATGACTACATTTAGAGGTGCCCTAGTGTTGGTTTCGCTCTGCTCCTTCTCTCTAGTATTGGGAGAGAAGTTAAGCCTGTGTGGAAGATCTCCAGTTTTATCATGACCTCCTGTTAGTTAATATACCCTGCAGAAAAGAATGGGCTGAAACCTGACAGTGCAATAGTGTGTCAATACAGCTAATAACTAGAGCTGAATTGAGTCTGTTCTAGAGAGTGGATTTGTAAACCTTCACAACCAGCCATTTAAACTTACCTTGTAAAACAAATAAGGGCAAGAAAATCAAATATCATTAGGAAAATTTAGCTGTCAGCATAACCCAGAGAGTCTTGTGAGGGCTTAGATCCGCTGTCAAAGTGTTACACATCACTTGAGGCACCTTAACTGTCTGTGCATGTTTTTAGCTTGTAGCTAATCTGAGATAATTGGACTAAAGCTAAATTGAATTAGCTTGCAATAGCCTGACTAATAGGACACACATGGACAGTCATTGTGGCTCACCTAGCCTGGTAACTGGTTGAGCTGAGATAATTTGTTCATCTTTGTGAGCCCTGGGAAGCAAGTGTCAACCTTGGTGACCCTTCAAACTAGACAAGGCTTAAATATATTCTATGAATTATCCTCCACTTTCAGAGTAATGGACTAGATGATTCAATCTGACTTTTTAATTTCTTGACTGTTATGATTTTCTGAGAATGGCTTCACTTTAACCTCCTTCCTAAATCAGTGTGAGAGTATGGTCCTAGACCATATCTCAGAAGGGTATTATAGCCTACCTTACAAGCAACTTGAGCATGTGCCTTTTCTGTCATAGTAGCCAGCTACTGTGGCATCCAATGAGTACTTTATGCCTCACTGGCAGATCTGATAAACAGAGGAGACACAAAAGAAAAGCTACAGATTGGAAGCCAGAGGCTTTTGTGTACTGCATAGCAATAGAGCTTGTATCTGTGATGGGCCTGGATTGAACCACTCATTGTGAGCAGAAGTGCTGAAATTCATAGTTATTTAAGACAAGCATCCCTTCTTAAGATAACAAAGTGCTTATTGCTGGAAAAAACTTAGAAGCCTGCCTGAGATCTTATGGGTTTTGGATTTACTTTTGTGCAGTGACCTGCACACTGGCAGTCTTTTGATATAAAGTTTGCTGAAAAGTTTCTCAGAGTCTGGCAGAGTGCATTGCAGTCTGTGACTGTCACCTGCTGGAATGCCAGAGCAGAAAAATTTCCTAACTCAAAAGGTAAAATCACCTGTTATGGCAGGAACCATGTTGCATGGCCATGGCTTTTCCAAACTTCAACTTAAAAATAAGTCAAAAAAGTTTTTCTTCTTGCTGTTCTGATTCAATGTCTCTAGAAATTACTTCTTCCAAAGGTTGGTTACATCTTCCACTTTATCCATGACTAGTTTTTTTCCTTTCCTTGTACTGTTATTTCATATTCCAACAGATAACATTGTACCATGCATCTGAAGATATATGTGCTGTTAAACGTGTTAAATATGGTATTAAATTAGTTATGGTATACATTTGCTTTGCTAGTGAGGAGACAATATAAATGCTCAGCTCCATGTACAAAACTATTTTCTATCATCTTGTTTTTCTTATTATGGCCATTAATGTCTTTAGAGTTGTAGACTCAAAATATTTCTACCGGCAATACTGTTTCCTTAAAGAGAGTAAGGAGGATCAAAATGAAAGATACACAGAGGTTCCTACTTCAATAATGCTGGAAAAATGTTGGTGAAAAATCAAAGTAAACCTCTATTTAATTGTGTAGTATAAATTCAATCTGATGTATGGGATAAAAACTCTTTTACCGAAAGTTGTCAGACCAACAGGCTGGTATTCAGTCCTCCATTAAAAGAGAAAGGCATCTACAAAAGAGATCCCAATTGTCTTAGACATCTATCTCTGCCCTGGATGAATCACCCTCTGGAGCCTATGTCTCCTTTTGGCTAGATACTTCAGATTTAAAAAGCCAAAACTGCAACAAAGCCCAACTGGAAGAGTGCATATTTTCCTGGACCAGCCTTCTTAGTTGCCCATATTTGGACCTTAAATGACTCAGACTGATGCCCCCAGCATTCTCAGTTTCCCTAGGAATGCCACCGTATTAACAGGCTAGCTTAGATCCTACAAGATTATTTTTATTTTCCATTGAATCTCTTCTTACATAATAGATTGTTCTATTGGGAACACGTGTGGAAGTTATCATCCTGTGATTTTTGCTTGAGGGCACTGCAAGGGAATTTAAGCCATTGCTCAAAGTTCTACTGAAATAAATAACTTAGGAGAAGTTCAGGCTGGATAAATGAAGTTCTTTACTGTGAGGGTGGTGAGGCACTGGAACAGGCTGACCAAAGAAGTGGTAAATGCTCTATTCCTGGCCGTGTCCAAGGCCAGGCTTGACAGAGCCTTGGGTGACATGGTCAAGTGTGAGATGTCACTGCCCACGGCAGGAGGTTGGAAGTGATGATCTTAAGGTCCTTTCCAACACTAACCATTTTATGATTCTATGATTCAATGAAATAAGCCTTCTCTTTTCTGTACTGCAGACAACTTATCAAGAGCAAAACCCTGAGTAAGACTGTTAGAGTCCTCTGTTGAAGATTTGCCACTAATCTGCTCTATCATTACAATCCTATGCAAGAAGTACTCCCCTTTCCAGTGTTTGCTTTTTTTTTTTTTTTTTTCTTTTCTAATTCTACCTATATGAAAGAAAAGAAAGGAAAAGAAAGTCATGGATTTCAGTGGGAAAAATGGTTTCACTTCAATTATGCATAGTGTAATTTCACAGCAACTATATCATGTGTTTGCTCATTCTTTTTTACTGCTTTTAACATGATATAAAATGAAGACAAGGATATTATAAATGCATGTGCTGGTGGTATTTCTGCAGATGGAAAGGGACTGAGAGGGGTTAGCTGAATCTGTATTTCTGGAAATAATTGCTTCATTACTTGGCTGAGTTACATGGACCTGAGCTGATGCGATTCTTCATCTGTTTCTGTTCATTTACTGAAGTAGTGCTACTGGCCATTAAATAAATAAGAGCTGTATGCATTCGGTGCAAGAAATCCAGAGAAGACAATCTGAAAGTGCTGAGCCTGTGACTTATGTTTCAATCAGACAAAGGCAGATTGGGTGGGCAAAGTACAAGGATTATATTCCTGATACGTGAAATCAATTTTCAGCACTACCACAGACCTCTTATGCATGGTGCTCTTCATGTACCATGTATCTGCCCTGTGCCTTCAAACTACAGATGTAAAATGGGAATTGTAAATATGATGATTGGGTTCCATCTCACTATAGTTATCTGATTTAGTTTCTGGGATTAAGGATTTCCCCTTCGTTCATACATGTAGCCTTGCATAGGCCTATCTACAGCACCTTGCCCAGGGAGGGATCTCTGTCAATACTTGCTGATAGAATTTATTTAATTAAGTAAGATTAAATGTTTAAATAAGATATCCCTTCTATCTTATGCAAGCCTTATGGGTTTTTAGTAAAATCGTTATTCCAGGGTCTCAGAAATAGATCTGCATAAACCTCTTCTAATTAACGCTTCTGGCTTAAACTCCTCTCTATGATATTGCATGCTTCATATTATATTTTTCTTGGAATAATGGAAGTAACATTGCAAAATATTTTGGATCTGTGGAATACTGGTGGATTGTGCCCCTTTAAAATGTACTTTAAGCAAATATCATTATTTGATGATAAAAATCAAAGCAAAAATCATTATTTTGCAGTTATAACTAGTGTGTATACCTTTGGCTCACTTGGTGGTTTCAGAAATCTTCAGATCACGAGGTCCTTCTCAGCTTTCAAAAATCTGTATGTATAACTTTATCACAGTGAAATAAAACTGATTTTTTCATGTCAAAGACATCCAAACAAACATGTGAGTACACTGCTAAGCTGCAGCTCTCAACAAGAATGGCAAAGCCATGTTACAGAGCTGTTGTGATTGCCAGGGGCTCTAAATGGTCAAGTATGGAACAACAAGTATTTTACTGACCTGTGTCACCTCAGATGATGAAAAAAATTTTGTGGTCAACATCCATATTTTTTGTACTGATTCCTCTACATTGATAAACACAGAGAAAAGCAGTTTTATTTGGCCTGTCTCTGAACTGCTAAGATGTAGTCCACCAGCAGCATAGAAGTATATTGGTATAGTACTGTGTCTGAACCATTATGAGCTGCAGGATTTTAATACTTCACTACTGTTCTGGAATTGGTTTGTAACAGAGAAGCTCCTGTCATTGTCCTGTCTAGGCCCATATTTACAGGATATGTCCTTACTCCATTGTTTGAGCGCTTTACTGGAAACAATGATGGACAGATCTTATTCTCTTTCCATGGACAATTCTGTCCTTTAAAGTCCTAGTCAAATTCTTTAAAGGTGTGCTAATGCAGATCTCAACACAGAGAAACTCAGAAGAAAAATATTCTGGCTCTTCCAAAGGATTCACTGTGTAGAAAAAGATAAATGGTGAATAATCACAATTAGTAAGCACAAGTCTAATGACCAAGTCTCAGATGGATTCAATATTGACACAGTCAAGGAGCCAAAAATTAAGCTGGATAGATCTAGGCTGTGCAAGAGGAGGATGACAAATGCAGTTAGTGTCAAGCCTAATCTCATTCACACCTTTACTGATGAGATGACCAAGAGGAAGCAATATTAAAAAAGATGTACAAAGGAAAAAGTGACACCAGACTAGGAGCACAGATCAGTACTAATAAAGCAAGGAACTGGATCAAAGTGGACCTTGAAAAATTGCCCCATTTTTTCCTAAATGATTCTCGAAGTATTTTGTGGGAATAGGAAAGGACACATAAACCCTGGGGAGCTAGGAACCTTAGTTAACATTAGGATGTCTAAAGTGCAGACTGAAAGCTTCCAACTACCAGTTATATAAATAATATCAGAGAGAAACAAATATGTGTGTCATGATGATGCATCACAGTTTAAAAAGCATTATAACTAAAAAATGTCAGCAGAGAGGAAAACAAATGAGAAAATTAAATATATAGAGAAACAAGACAAATTCAGGATACAAGGTGAAAGAAATGCTGAACAATGAAACAAGAATCTGTAAAATTTGGTGCTGAGGAATTAGAGCTAGATGGTCTTTAAGAACCCCTCCAACTCTGAACATTCTATGATTCTACGAATCCATGATGGAGTTTGGTTTTCTCAGTACTTAATCATTTGTCTTGCCTTAATTAATAGAGATAGATATTAAAAGAGATGGAAAAAGCCAAACAAAACTATTAGTATCGCTGGTAACAGGTAGAAATTACAAATGGCTGAGCAATACAAACTGAAGTGAAATAAACAAAAAATCAACCCGAGACTACTAATTGGCATGGAAATTCTTAGCACACATAGTTCAAGTTTGTGCCTATAATTTCAGTCAGTGTTAGCTTTGGTGATTTTTCAGTCTTCTTGCTTTCAAAAATGCAGGTAAGGACCTGCATCTATTATATTCAGTTAAAGCTTACTAGAAGATAATTTCAATTTGCAACAGATTTCTGGCCATGGATGTTTATATTTGGTCTGCACTAGAATAAAACTTAATGTTCTGGTACATTTTTGCAAAATTTCTTTGGTCTGAAACATTTGGATTTGGATCAGAATGGTTAAGTTGCCATCATTGAATAAAAGGTAAAATGTATACCATATCAGAAGCATTTTCGTGGTGCAATATTAAAACAGTCATGAAAGAGACTTCTTCATATGTCCAGATTTTGTGCTACCACAATCAGTGGGTTGTATAACATCATTCAAAATAGCACAAAGCTCTATTTTCAAAGCAAGGTATTCCAGACTACAGAAATTTAAATCAATGATGTTCTAATATTTTGAAAGATCCTCCTAATTTCCAATCTGCCTTATTTGCTTGCCAGTTTGATCCACCTATCCTTTTCTTTGTGTTTTCCCATAGATTTTCTGCCTCTAGATTTTCTCATTAAGGGTAGCACCTCTTTGCTTTTGCTTTGTCACCCTGTACAAGCCAGGACTTTATTTATATTCCCATTTGCAAAAAAGATTGTCAAGATTTACAAAAAGTCACAAAAATCACATAAAAATCATAGACTCATAGAATGGTTTTGGTTGGAAGAGTCCTGGAGATCATCCAGTTCCAATCCCCTGCCATGGGCAGGGACACCTCCCACTAGGCCGTCACCCAAGGCTCTGTCCAGCCTGGCCTTGAGTAGTAGCATGTTTGTATTCAGTGGGTAAACTTGGAGCTTCCAGAACTCATGATCATGAGCATTTAGAGGGGTTTGCCACCAAAGTGCTAGGAAATGTCTTTTCCCTGTCTTTCCCCGTACCAAGGAAATCTGAGCTATTCATGTAATTATAGGACCGGAAGACCTAGGTCACTCATAAAAATAAAAAATAGCAGAAATGTCAGATACCACACTGACAGTCTGACCTAAAGATAACTGTAGCCAATGAAGATGCCCTTGATTTGCACAGGCCTTGAAATGGGCTCTGACACATGCCATTGTGTTTGCAGTTGCCATTCATGGACTTATATATTTTCTTAGGCACTTGGCTGCGTAAAGGCAGAGCGGAGTAAATCAATTCCTTGAATGTTGATGGCTGGATCAAAAATACCATGTCCCACAACAAAAAGCAGTGAGCCAGCAGGAACAGAACTGTGTAGAGCTGCTCAGAAGACTGGGGTTATTTTAATGAGGCTGAACTTTTGCCAATACCAATGTCTCTCTGCACTGCTCTTTAGTTGTATTTCCCATAACTAGTCAATATTCACCTTTTATTTAATATCTACACCTTCTTTCCTTCTCTCACTTTCTGGACTCACTTGCTGATTGATGTGGGGGTTTTATATGCAAGTTTCTGCATTTTACCACTCAGATGTTTTGCAAGCTTCAGTTTTGCCTTTTGATAAAGACAAAATGCTGTATTTATTTTGCAGAGGTAAGAAGTAAATGGCTGCCTAGAAATGTTGTGACATCTTTCCAGAGACAATATCTATTCAGAGAAATGAGAGGCTGCTTCCAACCCAAAAAAAGCCATGCTTATCTTGAAATAACAATAATAATAATAATGATGAAAATAGTAATAATAATAATAATGATAATAATAACAACAATAATAATAAACTAATGCACCAACACTTTATAAATTTCACATTATAAAGCAGGTAAAATGCTGCTCAATTTTAAATCTGATCTCCTAATTAGAAAATGTTTTTTACGTTGCAGTATCCTTGTGTTTATCATTGTTCCCTGCCCAGTAATTTTTGTATGGGTCTGTGAATTTTAACAAACTTTTAGAGGAAATTTCCATCAGAAAAGCATTACATTCCCATATATTTTGTTATACAGATAAGTAGAAGGTGGAAAGTAAAATTAGCAGAGAACCTTAAGCATAAATTTTGCATTATATTCAGAACAAGAAAACCTGAAAAAATGGATTAAAAAATCAGAGTACACTTGGTGAAACAAGAGACAATCTAACTTAAATATATAAAAAATAGAAAACCAAGCTTTCTGAATCCTCTCACACATTGAACATTTGGTTTGACCTCATTTTCACTTGTATTTTTCAGACCAGACAAGGAACTGATTGCACATAGGAAAAGATCTATGGCAAGAAGTAGCTATCCAAGTCTGCTCTAGTAACTAGAATGTAATCAGTCATAACTGGAGGAGCTTGTATCTGAAAATACCCTGTAATAAAGCTAGAATTAGTCTGAGACTCTCTCGTGTTAAATGGCAAAAGTTAAACCAAAGGTAAATTAGTAGACATCTCAAAATGCATTGCTGTATAAGCAAAAGTTACTGTGTATTCGTTATTCATCTTATGCTTCATTATTTTAAATGCTCTACATCAGCTTCACTTAAGCACTACTAATAAAGGATGACTGATAGTGAATATAACAAATAAATGGCTATTTCAATCTAGAGTTAACAAAGTACTTATAATGTTATCTAAAGCTGTGAAACTTGCTCACATATCTGATCTTTAATATTCTGTTATGCTGCAGTAATTTCTGATTTACAGTGTTCAGTGTGCAGCCATATATGGAGGAAGATATTAATTGTAAACTTGGTATTAATGAAGTAATTAATTTATCTTGGCAACAACAGCATTTGCCTCCAGAAAAATCCAAACAAATGATAATAATATGTAAATAACTTTTTGTGCATTTGGAAACTAACCTCCAAATCTTTGCTTCAAAAATAGGTGTTTTTCTGCATTGAAGGTCAAATCCTACTTGTTCTCTAATAATCTCACTGGGAGTCAGTGAGATTAAGAATCATTAGAGAGAATTTTAAGCCCCACTTCCCTGGATTCTGTGTGCATTTTCGTATTCCAGACTGGAAGAGTCTCAAAGATTTTGACTTTGGAAGGCTCATCCATGGCAATAATTAATACTCCTGGTAGCAGCTGCAATCTTACATATGTAGTTTATCGGGTCAACTAGGATCTGTGCGACCCTTGTGTATTTCTATTGAAATCAGAGGCATTGTGTAACCTGGGAAAGAACACATAGATCAGCTGATATTTAGTTTAGTGGTGGACTTGGCAATCCTAGGGTAAAGAATGGGCTTGATGATCATAAAGGTCTTTTCCAAAGTAGTTGATTCTATGATCCTATGATACGGACAGATGTTGTCATGGTTTAACCCCAGATGGCAACTAAGTACCACTTAGCCACTCACTTCCTCCTATCCCTTCCAGGGATGGGGAGGACAATCACATCCTGGTATACTGTGGCTCTACACTCACAATAAGGATGTTAATATAAGACGAAACCCATGCCAGTCATCTAGAGCTCCAAATGTTCCTCAATGCTAATGATCTTTAAATGCCTGAACTGGTGAAAAGTAACCTGATGTCTAACAAGTTATTTTCGCTTCAGTGTCTTGCAAAGATACAAAGCAATGCAAAGTGAATATAGAAATATGAAGTCACAGTGTTACAATCAAGTACTTAGGATTGAAAAGTGTTTCAAATTCAATTTGAAGAGAGCAGCACAGCATTTCTCTATTGCAACTAAAACACATCTAAAGCCAGTTTCTGAGTACAGTTTTTGCCCACGTTTATCTGCTGAATTCATCAAAACTCCCTTGCAGCTCCCTCCAAAGGTGCATATCACCCTAATTAATAAAACAACCGCACTCTGATCATGGAAGAATTAATCTTTTTAATCCTTACCATGCTATGTTTTCTAGAATTCTCTTGCACTGAACATAAGAATGATGTCCCAATCATCTGTATTTCCACTGTTGGTACATTTTGCTTTGATCAGTTGGTGCAATGAGTCTTACTGCAAATGTATTCCCTCATTTTTTTGCGGCTAATTCCTTGCCATTATTCTTTATTTTTTGTTCCAAGTAAAACATTTGAAATTGCATCTGAATTGGTCCTTTCCACATTGCCTCAATCTAGGTGCTTGGATAAAGCTTTCTTCCAAAAGTACTAAGAAAAGAGTGACAATTCCAGTCCTTTTCATGTTTATGGTACGAGTTAACATCCTTTATTAACCCAGATGGTATAACTGGAAGAAACAGAGGAGATTTGAGGCACATATGTCATTTCTCAGTTCTGTAGTGTCTCTTCTTTGCAATGCTGAAAAATTCTAAGGTTTCCAAAAATTTCATAGCAATTACTGAGTAAGCAATAAATTAATCTATGAACCATATTGCTGTGCAGTACTGTTGGCTCACATTATGCTCCATCCCTGGTGGTGTTCAAGTCCAGGCTGGACAGAGCCTTGGGTGACATGGTTTAGTGTGGGGTGTCCCTGCCCGTTGCAGGGGGCTGGAACTGGATGATCTTAAGGTCCTTTCCAACCCTAACTATTCTATGATTCTATGATTATTACATTAAATTTGGGTCTGACTTTTAAAAAACAAGTTCATTACATCTTCCATATACGAATGTATATATATGGACATACCTGATGGTCAAAAGGGAGCCAACTGTGTTAATACCAAGCAGAAATAGAACTGAAAACTATTTGTCAATGTAATCTAGACTGAAAGTGGCATGATTTTGGCAGGACTGGAAAAGAAAAACTCAATGGCAAAAAACTGTAAGGAATCAGAACTTTACTCAGTAGTGAGAGTCCTGCTATGTACAGCAGATTTACCTACGCTATGACATTAAGACAGATTTTACAAAATACACATACTAATACACTTTTTTGCAGCCTTATAGTGTCTGCTATAAAGCTTGTAAATAGCAGCAGTGACTTTAAAACAATAAATGAAGTTAGAATGCTGGCCATTTTAAAAAGTATGAATGTGACCAAAATTCCAGAAATATAATGTAGGTCACATTGATATGATGCTATCAAAGTAAGAACTGGAGCTAATTATTTCTGTGTTATCTAAGATAGTGTTAAAATCTAGGGATTATTGTTTCCAAAGCACTGGATATTATAGTAAGAAAGAGACTGTGTCTTCCCTAAAACAGCACACCATGTTATAGAGCCCTGTAAATTTTCCTAGGTCATCAACCAAATCTAAATTAAAGGGGGAAGCAAACACTGCAGAGTATTTCTTCCCTGGTGTTGATTTAATGCCCTTTCACGCCCAAATCTCCTCATGGAGACCAGGGGAGAAAGATAGCTGTCACTGAGCAGTGGCATGGGGCACATCCCGGCTCTCTGAAACCGATGGGACTTTTTTCATATAATTCACCTCGTAGGCTCAGCATCTTTTCCCTCTCCTCTTTGCTGAGTTATTAAAAGATAAAGAAGAGCAGCTGCTGCAGTAGACATAAAAATTGACAAACTTACAATAGGTGATGCCACCTGTGCCTGTCTAATTTAATCACAGCCCAAACAATCTGCCATCCGTTTACAGTGGAGATAATGTTCAAGAGCATCTGAAAGTGACTCAGAAGCAGGAGGGTGAGGGGAGAGGAAGTAGCATGGGAACAGTTTGCTCAAACACCCTTTCAGCTACAAAGAAAGTTTATAGAATATGGCTAGTGAACATGAAAAACCCTTTCCCTGCTTTTATGTAGAGAGGGTAAAAAACCTGGTAAGCAGCTAACAAACACAATATCAAACACTCACATGCCAGATGGATTCAGCTGTATGGTATTATATCAGCTACTGCTGAGCCATCTGTAGTGAATGCTCCTTGCCAGTTGCTTGGCTTAGAGAGTGTTTGGGAGGACACGTCAAGGGAGGAAGAAGCCTGTTTGTTGTACAGGCATAAGTATCTTTTCTGCTGTTCTCTCATTGCCTTGCTTGCAGTAGTCTCCACTTCTTTTATATGTTAGTATAACTCTGGATATTATCATGGTTAATCCTTGCGATTCTGTATGAAAACTGTGCTTCCAAATTCCAAATACCCACTTCACCTGCTCTTAAGTTTAGCAGTCTACAAGCTTTTTCATTAAATTTTCAATTCAGCTCTGACAAAAAAAAAAAAAAGAAACAAACCACAAAACATGGAGCAGAAGACTAAATACATCTGATTGTCTTAAAGAAGCTTCATCTTTAAGATCTAGGGTGAGTTGGTGTGACTTGCCTGCGTGAATGGTGGGTGCTATTCCTAGGTAAAGCCTTCTGCCATCTGATGTGTCTCCAAAACAAGATAGTTCATGGGTACAGGACTTACTTCAGTGAGCAGGTTTATGTGTGTCCATCTTCTGAAAACTGCATTTCAGTGTTGAGTGTGTTGACAAACGTGTTAGTAGTCATAAAAATTGTCTTGAACACAACAAGAAGATCTAACTTTTGATGAAAACCTCATTTATCTGATATAGACCCTACTGCATCAACACCAAAACTTTCTTCTGTGTCTTTATCACACAAATGGAAGCACAGGAGCTACATATAGATTTCGTCCTATTCAGTGGTGTTCAGAACTTGCCCCTTCAATACTATTAGAGCCAGAGTATCTTCCTAAACAAAAGGAAATAGGTTTTAAAACAACAATAAAAGCTCTGGTCTTTTAAAATCTTGTTTTCTTCCCCATTTATCTCACTCTTTCCTGAACTTTTTCCTCATATTCTGTTTTTTTCTCTCTGCCATTATAATACATTCCTACCAGTAAGGAAGGACTTCCCCAAAACTGTCACCCCTGAAGGGAAAGCAGAATTATGCTATTCATATTAGTGAGTTGGTTACAGAGGTAAATCTGACATTTAAAGGTGCAAAATTATTATTATTTAAACTCTGAAATCAATTAAATCGTGCAAGATTTAATAATAAAAGCACTGCCTCCGTGCATACTACGCTGTAGTCTTCTTGAATAACAGCCATGTACTCTAAGTAATTAAATGTTAGCAGAGATTACATTCCCTGCACCAGTCCAGGCTGTCACTAAACCTTTAGGCAATATTTAAAGAATGACAAAAGCACACACAAACTTGCTGAAACCTGAAAGGCTTTAAGGAGCTACTCAGTATGGTTTGAGCTGAGGGACGCTGGTTGACAGCTATACATGTGAAGAGATCTCTAAGATATACTGAGTGTCTTCTTTAACTACTAAAAACTTTATTAATTTATTTTATTGTTCTACATCATAGTACTATTTGTTAATCTTACAAAAAACATATTTATTTTATTTTATTTTATTTTATTTTATTTTATTTTATTTTATTTTATTTTATTTTATTTTATTTTATTTTATTCTTTTTAGAGAAAAAAAATGAGACCCAGAGATGGAGTCTGCTAATGATTAAGACACCCAAATATAGATGTCTACACACACAGAAAGATTGTCTTGTAGTCAAAAGCAAAGCAGACAGTGCATTCAAATGAATCTGGAGAATAACTCAACTCACCCAAATTAGACACAACAGGATTCAGTTGTCTAAAGACTGCCAGTTGAGATGCCCTTGGTTATCTGAGAGGCCACAAAGGACTTAATGAACACAACAAGGGATAGATGGGATCAGCAAGAGGACACCAAATGGTTATCTATCTTGACATACAAAATCCTTATACATCAGCCTAATAGTCTTGCAACAACTAGTACAGATTTTATTCTCAAAACAGCCTTATGGAGCCAGGAAATGAACCGTGTATCTGGATTCCTGTTGCTTAATTGAAGCAACCTGTTCAATTAAGTAAGTTTATCGATTTTAGATTACTTTTAACGCATTTTAAGGTTCATTTATGAGACAAAGACTTTGTAGCACTATTTGTAAAATCTTAATTTTAGATGAGAGGGAATTTTGTGACTTTTGACACCTTTCAGAACTTTCTC